>OY997589.1:41240637-44055347 GCA_963921825.1 Erodium maritimum | reverse complement strand
AAGTCAATTACAACAAATCAAGCATGATACCTTTTAACCTCTCACAGGCAGAATCAGAATCCTACTCTCTCATCCTTTAGGCTGCACAGTTCAGTCACTCCCAATTACCTATCTGGGATTCTCTCTAGGAGCAAATTACAAGAGATTAATTACTTGGGAACCCAATCATCACAAAATTCCAAAAAAAGTCTTGGACTGTGGCCAAGCTAAATTGTTGGCTTTTGGTGGTAGGATCACCCTGATCAAATCCACTCTCAGTGCCTTACCCTTATATCATTTTTTCCCTACTCAGAGCTCCAAAGGCTGTATTACTTAACATGGAGAGTCATCAAAAGAGATTTCTTTGGCATGGAGAATCCCCTTCAAAAGTATTCTGCAAGGTGGCTTGAACAATGTCTGCAAACCAAAGAATGAGGGTGGTCTTGGTCTCAGAAAACCTGAAAATTATGAACTTGGCACTCCTCAGCCAAGTGGTGGTGGAGAATTTGCCTTGGAAGAAGATTCACTGTGGAAACAAACCATTTGTGCTAAATTAGGCTGGAACTACTCTGAGTGGGACTTGTCTAATTTCTCAGAAATTGGTGTGCCTAGCTTCACCTCTCACATTATTGCTATTACTAAAAGATCCAAGTTTTGCAGACCTACTTGGTCCAAAGGGTTTTGTTTGGACTTTGGGCAGAGGCAACAAAATACATTTTTTGGGAAGATCTGTGGTGGGGGGATACTTCTTTTAAAGCTTCTTTTTCCCAGACTCTTGCTTTGGCCACCTCTAAATCATCCTTAATTGAGGCTCTTTGGGATGGCTCCTCCTGGGATCTTATGCTGAGAAGATCTCCTAGAGGTAGAGAGACCCAAGAATGGGGTGCATTGTCAGTAATTTTAGGATCTACTCTCCCAACCTCTTTGGATGACAAGCTGCATTGGGTGGTACATGATCCCAAAGGATTCTCTGTTGGTGGTTTCTATAGCTTACTTGATCAACAAGTTACTTCATCAACCAACTCTCATCTATAGTGGACTACTCATCTTTGGATTCCAGGCATCCCACCCAAAATCTCTGCCTTTACCTGGCTTGCTTGCTTAGATGCAATCCCCTCCAAATGCTTCCTAGAATCTAGAGGTATGCCTTTCTCTCTTCAGAACTTGATTTGTCCTCATTGCTCCTAGGACTTTGAAGATGGGGGTCATATTCTTCTGCATAGCCATAAGGCTTGGAAAACATGGAACTTGGTCCTCTCTTGGTGGGGCATTACCTGGGTTGCTCCTTCTTCTGTCAAACAACTTTTAAGCTCATGGCACACTTTGGTTCCTCCAAAATTCAAAAGAATTTGGGGTGAGATCCTCCAAGTAACTCTGTGGCAGCTGTGGCTAGCAAGGAATTCCCTGGTCTTTAACCTTATTGAAGAATCTCCACACACAATTTTCTTCAGAATCCCAAACAAGACCTTCAGCTGGGAATGGGCTAATTTCTCTCCTACTTATCATTTTTCTCTTCAAGATTGGACAATACAGCCTAGGTTGCTTGTTAAGAATTGATTTGGCCTTTCTTCAATTGGTTTTGGCCCTCCTCCCCTTTTATCCCTAGGGTTTGGGTTCTGGGTGGTTCTAGTGGTTTAGGGTCTTTAGGTTGCTGGTGAGGTAGTTTGCTCTTGGGTGTTGGTTTTGGTCTTCCTTTGAGTGGGGGTTTAGGCTTCTCTGCCTTTTGGAGTGGTGTGTGGGTAGCTTTTTTAGGATTGAGTGTTTTTTCTCTTCTCCCTTTTCTGTAGGTTTTTGATCTCTTCCTGCTGCAGTCTTTGGATCTTCAGATTCTTAGCACAGACTCTCCAAAGACTCCATGGTTCAGCACAATCACAACACAGACTCATCAAAGACTCCATCCAAAAGCCTCTTCATCACACCTTGGACCCTCCTGGTTTTCTCACCTATGTTCTCATCAGCAACCATTTTTTGATCAGCTCATTATCAACAAAGACCCAGCAATCACTCTCATCCTAAAGTCCTAACTTCACCTTTGGACTCTCACCTTCAGCCTCTACATTTCACCACTCCTTTTGATCTTCCCTCACTGCCTTAAGAAGCTCGGTTTACAACTTCAGAAGCTTACTTGGGCTGCAAGTCATCTTCATCTCCTTCGGCAACCTTGCTTGAGGAACAAGACTTCTTCAAATTTGCTTTTCCAAAGGGCATCTACAAATCTTGGCGCACAAGTCACCTTCCCCCTTGCCTTCACATACAAACAACATCCATCTCATCTACACCTCTTTATTCTCTTTTCATTTTTTGTAGCAAACCTTGATCTGTAGCTAGATTTCTGTTTGTTTGCTGTATCTTTTCTACCTCATAGAGGATTAATTCAATATGCTTTTGCTGATTAAAAAAAAACACACGCAACCATCCTAAAGAAATGGTTCTGTGAATGCCTCTACTTTGAATTAAGATGGAGTATTAAATGCTCCATCAATATGTGTTGCCTTTATTAAATCAATCAACAAAAAGGAAACATGTATAACTTAAGAAGAAGGAGACGTACCCCACACGTCCAGACTTTGTTCTTCTCCTCTATTCACCAAGGCAAGCCGCCAATTACAAGCCAAGGAACCAGAGAATAACACACGTTGTTCTCTCTCACAGATTGAAGCCGCCACACCCAAAATGTTGCCGTCCTCTCTGTCCTAGAAAATGAAGCTATCTCCTCTTATGTTCTTGTCCCCCAAAACCCTATTGTTCCTTTTTTTATCCAACACCATCCATTACATATGGGCTTTAGTTGGTAACATGGGCCTAACCCATGGACCAAAAATTAGGCCCTTATCTTTTATTTTCTTTTTATTTTTTTGATTTTTCTTTTCTTTTCTTTTTCGTTTGTAAACGATCCAATTTTGAACTCGTTTTTCCAACCTTGACGTTTCAAGTCGGTAAACATAATAATTTACTTCTTTTTAATTTAGACGGTATTTACATGTACATTGTGTGCAACTCATGATTCTGATTTACTAACTAGTGAATCGTGAACCGCGAGTCGCACGATGCAGTGCACGACGTGTGTATATCCGATTCACTAAGAGCATCTGCAGCGGTCACCGCTTGTTTGTTGTTTTGGTTTCGTAGTAGTTCATACAACGCCTCCTCGACGCAAGAGTCGTTGAACCGGTCGTCACAACCCGTTGTCGCTGGAACCTGCAACGATAGGACGCGTCGTCTCAGGCCCAACGGCTAGTCGACAACCCAACGACGATGTGGTGCATGGCAGCAACAACTTTAGAAAAACCTAAAATTTCTATAAATACACTTTGAACCCTACACAAAAATCTGACTCATTATCTTCTGCACTTATTCTCTTCTCTTCGTCTCCTTATATTCCTACATCGCTTGATAATGGTCAACCCGACGAACTTTGATTTCATCATCGACCCCTTGAACGTGGACGAGTCGTCTTACACTAAAAATTAGTTGAATGGTCGTCGGGTTTGTGTCAATGTCGTATTTTTAATTATCGTATGTAGTTTTAATTTGGTATGAGTAAAATAACTTGTTTATATTGGGGTTGTTTTGAACATATAAAAAATACAAACAAATAGCTCCTACAACTAGCTAATTATAAGAAGTAGTTGTTTGGAGGAGAGAGAAACTCAAAATGTGCTCCTACAACACCTCCTTAAACTAGTTGGGATTTTTTTTGATAAGCGAAAGATTTATTAGGCATTCGTTCTATAAAGCATAGAAACGAAGCAAAGAAAACGACCCTTACAGCAAGAGCCTTTCCCCAAACCACAACGGCTACAAAGAGCAAAACCAAACAAAACAGAATCATCCAACCAATATAAAACAAAAAGCGACAGTAAAAACCACAATGCAAACAAAAACGAAACCGGCAACAAACTGGCAACAGGCTCTCGACAGCCCTTAAGAACTTCCTCCCTTGCCGTCCCTCCTCAGACACCGAGCAGGCGCTCTCGACCACTCCTCGAAAGAAACACCTTAACAGAACGACCCCGAACTCCAAAGTAAGCTAAAGGCATGATGCTTCACCTTAGCTACTACCTCATCCACATAAACCATCACCGAATTAAAAGCAACACCATTCCTGACCAACCAAATATGCCACAAGGTAAGATAACCAACCCGAACCCAACCTGCCCACCACCCCTGTTCCCCAAACCCTTCCACCACACCAAAACATCTGCAACCGTTCTAGGCATAGGGCCTGACACCCTGCATTTTTAGCACAGAAAAGGACACGGCAAGCGTACCGGTCGTCAAGTAGTATTTTTGGAATTTAAGTTCCGGATTATCGTACCCAAGGGAGCACAAGACAAGCAATTCCTATTTGAAGTTCGTAGTTAAGCTGTTTCGTTAAAAAGATGGTTTTGTTTTGAAACATGAAAAGTAAACAAGTAATTAAAAGGTGAACAAGTATTCAGGTAAATCAGAAGAGATTAGAATAAGAGAAAAAGATAATCTAAGGGTTTTGGGTTCATAGAGACCAATTCCAATGCATTTAAACGACGATGAACACTGTGAAGTTGTCTGATTTTAGGGGCAACGAATCATCTCTCAAACTAGTCCTAACTCCTCACGTTGTTTCGGACCCTAATGGAATCTAACCATCCAGCTCTCACGAATCAGGATGTAGGGAGACCCAAAGCCTTACGTTCTGTGATAATTTCTAACTTTCGGTTTGAACCCTATGGTTATTGCAATCGTGTTAACCTAGCTATCACTAGTCTAGATTTAAACCCAATTTGTATAAGACTTCTGACCTAATTGCAACCCACCTCTCACGAGTGTCAGATTTCTATTCCCACCTTCTATCAGGCCTACCCAGGAGATAGAGCATTAAGTTCAAATCTAATACAAACCCTAAATCAAATCAACCAACACAATATTCATACATTCAATACATTGGAAAGTAAATCTCTACTCCCCCATAACCCTAGATTACGGGGTTTAGCTACTCATGGAGAAAGAAGAAGAAGATGAAGAAAAACATTCATAAGAAATCATCATATCGAAAGAGTAGTGGAAATACAATACCAATGTAGAATTACAATGGTTGAGTTCAAGCACTCTCTTCTCACACAAAGCTTGCCCAAGTTGCTCCTCTTTCTTCAAGCTTCAAAGTTCATCAATCTCCACCTTCTAGCTCTCTAGGATTGTCCCAAAAACAAGTTAGATCTATTCCAAGGCTTAATTTTGGGTTAAATAGGGTAAAAATCGAATCTGAAACGGATTAGGGAAGCCAGTCTGCGCGCGCGTCACGGCTCCTTGATGGGACCCATCACGGATCATGTCACAGCTCCTTGACGGAACAGATAGTTTTGTACAATTTTCGATCTCCGTCACGGCTCCATAGCGGGACCCGTCACGGACCATGTCACGGCTCCGTGGTGGAGCAGAGAGTTTTGGATTGTCTTGGGCCCTTGACGGAAGCTGTAGATCTCTGAATTCCCTTCGATTTGACATAAAATTTGAGACAATCGGAGTCCGTATGAAGAAGTTATGCCCTTCGCAAGATCATCCATCTTCCAAAACTCCTAAAACCGGGTTTTTCTCTATTTTAGCCTTTTTTTTCCGATCAAATCACCTACAAAACATAATGAGAGACACAATACGAGTAACGAGAGAAAAGTGTTCCAAATTATACAATCCCGGGACTAAAATGCTCAAGAATGTGGGCTAAAAACATCTAGAATCGATGCAATTTATGTCCACATCAACACCCCACACTTAAACTTTTCTCGTCCCGAGAAAACTAAACTAAGAAAGCATTTTAAAGATATGTCCCGGTTAAACCCCGAGGTTCACCTCGATAGGAGGAGTCCGGGCCTCCTTTATTCAAAACAACAAAAAGTAAAGATGCACGTGCAATGCATGAATCCTAAACCTAATGCATTCCTAAAACATACTATATGATGCATGCCAAAAGGTCACAAAAAACAGGTGATGTTCAAAGTCGTGCATAGAGGATCACATGGGTTTTCTCAGAGTCGCCACACACCAAAATCTTACACTCATCAAAGAAGCATATGAACCAATGAATTCATTAAAATATGACGCTACTCACATTAAAGAGTGAACTCTTTCCTTTTAAACTTGCATTCACTCATTCACCATAACCGTGTGTATCCTCATTTCCCCATACATGGAGTTTAGAGATTCATATGCTATCATGCTAGACCCATCTCCACTAATTGTAAGGAACCATGATTATTCAAGAATCAGAAAGGTCTTTAATTCGGCTTGTAATGTAAGGCTAGGTAAAGGGTAGGGAAGGATAATCAAAAGAAGCTCAAATAAATATCTCAAGACAAAGCTGCTTCATTCTCACACCCACAAAGCATGTCACACTTCCCAAACCCCATTGTATGTCATAGCTAATGGTAGCACTGATATGTCATAGCTATCCATAAGTTCACCATCTTTCTAAACCACTATCACGCCTTACCCCACACTTATTTTTTACTAGGGATATTATTATTTTTTATTTTTTTTCTATCCCTTTTCTTTTCTATTTTTTTTCTTTGGGGTAAGGCGATGATAAAATTGTTCTCCATACAAACCAATGACATATTATCCTTTCATCATTTTTTCTCTTTTTCGCTCACTCATTATCCCAAAAATAACCACTCTCAATGAAGCAACAAGCCTAAAGATATGGGTTCAAACAATAATGGGGATATAAACATGAAACGAAAGGCACATAGGATTGTAATGTCGGGTTTAGAAACGAAAGGCTTTGGCTCAAATGGGTGACTAAGAGATTCAATCATGCAAGGGTAGACAATTTTTAGCTCAAACGATCCATAGATGGCCTAAAATCATTTTCCTAAACAACCATGTTCCTTATTCTTATTTCGCCTCGAATGGGTCGTACATGTAGTTCTAGACTCAAATTACCATGCACAGGAGTCAAAGGAAAACACACGAGGTCTAGCAAACAATCAAATGCAAGTGGACGAGTTAATCCTAATGCATGTGCTTTCACTACTTATTCGATTCATTAATGCTCATATACAACCTTGATTTATGCAAGAAATAAGCAATTGTGACAATTCAATCATCGAATACTTAGGAACATAAACACTAGACTTATATATCACCAGAAAATATTTTTTTTGATTTTTTTGATTTTTGATTTTTTTTTTTGGATTTTTCAAAAAGTTTATATCACAGAATGATGCATGATCACACAAAAGAAAACACAAAATGCAAGACATACCCCACCCCACACTTTAAAACTAAGCATTGTCCCCAATGCGACTCAATCCTACGCATGCTCCTAGCCTCATAACTAACAACCCCACACTTATAATCAACAAATACCCAATTCACGAAATCCTATATGCATGTTCTATCAGCACGGCAATTCAGACGCTCAGCGCCCACCAGATAGCATAAAGGAAATACAATAGGGGTATACAATATAAATAGAAAGGGAAGAGATACTGACCCTCGAAGAACCGCTATGCGAATTTCACCAACTGTGGGAATCCTCGTGCATGGATGGATGGAGAGCCATTTCGCCCAAGTGAGTTCTCAAGAACTCGGCGCCAACAACTATGCTTCCATCATGTATCACCAACTTGCACAGATAGTCAGAAAATAAGAGTAAGACATAACATATACAAAACAAAGATGGTAGGGATATTGGGTTGCCTCCCAACAAGCGCATTTGTTTATCGTCGTTAGCTCGACTATAAGGTGGCCAAGGCCGCCTTTTGAGCCTCAAGGCTCATTGGAGAGCGCTGCCAAGCTCTCCCTCGCCCATACGCCTTTACTTATCTGCTTGGGCTTTTTCCACAAGTTCACTACCAAGCTTAAGTCATTCTCTACGAGGATCCTGCATATGCAACACGATGGATTGCAACATCGAATATGATTTAACGTGTCACCTAGGGTCTTACTTTTCTGCTTAAATGCCTGTAATAATTCTTCCTCCCTGTCATTAGATAAATCAGATGATATAACAATAGGGTATAAGTCATCATCATTCAAATAAACATACTTTAAATTATTAGGGAGGACTCTCAACTCACATTGTGGATTAGGAAGGGCTTGTACCTTAGAATCATGTGAAATTTCTAAGTGGGCTACCGACTCATGTTTATCTATGTGTTTAATAACTTCACATGTAGGAGCAGTGGTCCCCTTTTTAATTCCATTCCTTCCTTTCATATGGAATTCTTCTTGTTGCTCACCATATCTAAATATTATTGACCCGTTCTCCACATCAATTAAAGTCCTAGCTGTGGCCAAAAACGGTCTCCCCAAAATAAGAGGAATCGCATGATCCTCTTCCATGTCTAGAACTACAAAATCAGCAGGATAGATAAATTCTCCTACCTTGACTAACACATCTTCTACAATTCCCCTAGGGTATTTAATTGACATGTCTGCTAGTTGTAAAGTAATCGAAGATGGTGTTGGTTCATCCCCAAGTCCTAGTTTCTTAAATACTGAAAGGGGCATAATATTTACACTCGCTCCTAGGTCACATAAGGATTTTGCAAATGAAACTTTACCTATCTCACATGGAACAGTGAAACTACCTGGGTCCTTCAGTTTAGGGGGTAATTTATTTGATAATATGGCAGAACATTTTTCAGTCAAATTCACAATCTCCACATCTAATAATTTTCTCTTGCTAGCTAATAACTTTTTCAAGAATTGAGCGATTTTAGGCATTTGAGTTATAGCTTCAAGAAAAGGAATGTTAATGTCAAGCCTTCTAAACACATTCAAAAATTTATCATATTGACTATCAGGCTTATTTTTCTTAATTACTGAAGGAAATGGGAGAGGAGGCGGAGTCCAAGTTTCTGAGTCAACTTTGGATTCCCTTACCTTCTCACCCGTGGCATGCATATTGGCCTCTGTCTCTTGACTGCTTTTATTGGTAGCAACCTCTCTGGGCTGTGGCAGATCAACTTCCTTGGACTTTTCTTGACTTGAATCGCCGAGCTCTTTTCCACTTCTCAACATAATGGCATTCACGCTTTCTCTTGGATTCCTCTCGGTGTCACTAGGTAGGGATCTTGGAGGTCTGTAGTTTGTTGCTGTGGCAACCTGTCCTAGCTGGGTATTTACTGATCTATAATTGTTATCTGCTTCAGCTTGTTTCCTAAGCAACTCCCTTATCTGCTGATCTTTTTCCTCTAACCAGTTATGTATTTTCCTATTCTCCTCATCCTGTATCATATTCTTCTCCTCCTGTATCCTATTCTTCTCCTCCTGTATCTGCAACATTTTTAAAATTAAAAAAGTTGGGTCAGAAGAAGGTTGTTGGTTACCTTGATTTTGCTGAGGTTGACGACTTCTCTGTTGATTGGCTTGATTTTGAGGGCTCTGATTGAATCCGAGAGGTATCGGATTTTGGCTTCTTTGATTCTGATATCCTCCCCATTTGAACTCATGGCGATCTTTCCAACCCTCATTATAAGTATTTGAATAAGGGTCGTACTTCCTCCCTTGGTTGCCATTATGATTCACCCAGTTAGCCTCCTCATAGTCCATTGGATTAGGATGTGGTGGTTGTCCCTGCATGCCTGCCATCATCAGCTTCATTTCTTTTAATTGCTCCATGACTTTATTTATTTCTGCTGCTGAGTTGACTGAATTTACTGTAGAACCTCCAGGTGCTCTTTTAGAATGCCAAGCATCATTGCACATGATATTCTCTAGAATCTCTTGGCATTCCTGCAGAGTGTGTTTGGTGAACGAACCACCAGATGGGCGTTCAGCTTAGCTTGACTTGGTCTGTTTAACCCTTGCTAGAATGTTTGCAGCTGCAACCACAACTCTTGTCCATGGTGGGAACACTTCCTCATGAGTCCTTGATATCTCGCCCAAGCTTCTGCTAATGATTCAAAGTTTGATTGAGCAAAATTTTGGATCTTGGCTCTGAGCTCCTTAGTCTTCCCTGGCGAGTAGAATCTAGCTAGAAACTTTTGTGATAGATCAGCCCATGTTGTAAGTGCCTGGTTAGGTAGGCTTGAAATCCAGTCAGCTGCCTCATCCCTTAAAGTAAACTTGAAGACCCGCAATTTAATTGCTTCGTCTGACACTCCATTATACCTGAAAGTAGCACAAATCTCATTAAATTTAGTCAAATGTGCAGCAGGATCGGGATCCGTGTTTGGATTCCCGCTGAATGTATTTTGTAGAAGTAATTGGATGGTAGAGGTTTTAATCTCGAATTGGTGAGCTTCCACTGGTGGTAGGAGAATGCTCTGATGTAGGTTATTGGTATGAGGTGTTCCATAGTCACAGAGATATCTTGGTGGCTCCGCGACAGTTATAGGTTCCTCTTGTTGATTTCTTTGGACCACCTGATTACTCTGCTGTCCACCTCCTGCATTCTGCCTAGTGGCATCAGCGCCCACATTTTCCATTGCGTTTGAACTAACACTTCCCTCACCAAGTTTCTTCTTTAAAGCTCTTATCTTCAACTGTCCTGCTTCTCGTAAATCTGTATCACTAAGCAAATCACTTGGAGTGGATTTAGACCTTGTAAGCATAAAACAACTTAAGTGACAGACACACGATTAAAGCTGAGTGTAAAGAAAAAATTAAAAAAAATGAAATAGTCGAAACACAACTTATATAGAAAGGGTTGGCTCAATTGCTCCCCGGCAACGGCGCCATTAACTTGACACCCTGCGTTTTTAGCACAAAAAAAGACACGACAAGCGTACCGGTCGTCAAGTAGTATTTTTGGAATTTAAGTTCCGGATTATCGTACCCAAGGGAGCACAAGACAAGCAATTCCTATTTGAAGTTCGTAGTTAAGCTGTTTCGTTAAAAAGATGGTTTTGTTTTGAAACATGAAAAGTAAACAAGTAATTAAAAGGTGAACAAGTATTCAGGTAAATTAGAAGAGATTAGAATAAGAGAAAAATATAATCTAAGGGTTTTGGGTTCATAGAGACCAATTGCAATGCATTTAAACGACGATGAACACTGTGAGGTTGTCTGATTTTAGGGGCAATGAATCATCTCTCAAACTAGTCCTAACTCCTCACGTTGTTTCGGACCCTAATGGAATCTAACCATCCAGCTCTCACAAATCAGGATGTAGGGAGACCCAAAGCCTTACGTTCTGTGATAATTTCTAACTTTCGGTTTGAACCCTATGGTTATTGCAATCGTGTTAACCTAGCTATCACTAGTCTAGATTTAAACCCAATTTGTATAAGACTTCTGACCTAATTGCAACCCACCTCTCACGAGTGTCAGATTGCTATTCCCACCTTCTATCAGGCCTACCCAGGAGATAGAGCATTAAGTTCAAATCTAATACAAACCCTAAGTCAAATCAACCAACACAATATTCATACATTCAATACATTGGAAAGTAAATCTCTACTCCCCCATAACCCTAGATTACGGGGTTTAGCTACTCATGGAGAAAGAAAAAGAAGATGAAGAAAAACATTCATAAGCAATCATCATATCGAAAGAGTAGTGGAAATACAATACCAATGTAGAATTACAATGGTTGAGTTCAAGCACTCTCTTCTCACACAAAGCTTGCCCAAGTTGCTCCTCTTTCTTCAAGCTTCAAAGTTCATCAATCTCCACCTTCTAACTCTCTAGCATTGTTCCAAAAATAAGTTAGATCTATTCCAAGGCTTAATTTTTGGTTAAATAGGGTAAAAATCGAATCTGAAACGGATTAGGGAAGTCAGTCTGCGCGCGCGTCACGACTCCTTGATGGGACCCATCATGGATCATGTCACGGCTCCTTGACGGAACAGAGAGTTTTGGACAATTTTCGATCTCCTTCACGGCTCCATAGTGGGACCCGTCACGGACATTGTCACGGCACCGTGGTGGAGCAGAGAGTTTTGGATGGTCTTGGGCCCTTAACGAAAGTTGTAGATATCTGAATTCCCTTCGATTTGACATAAAATTTGAGACAATCGGAGTCCGTATGAAGAAGTTATGCCCTTCGCAAGATCATCCGTCTTCCAAAACTCCTAACACCGGGGTTTTCTCTATTTTAGCCTTTTTTTCGATCAAATCACCTACAAAACTTAATGAGAGACACAATACGAGTAACGAGAAAAAAGTGTTCCAAATTATACATTCCCGGGACTAAAATGCTCAAGAATGTGGGCTAAAAACATCTAGAATCGATGCAATTTATGTCCACATCAGGGCCAAACAAACTCCACCAAGCCAACAACTTACACCAAATCTCCCACGAGAACAAGCAATGCAATAACATGTGATCCACCTCTTCAAAAGAAGTCTTGCAAAATAAACAGAGCATTCGGTTAAGAGTAACATTTACCCCCTGCTTTCCAAGAACTCCATAGTTGGCAACGCTCTATGAGCCGCCAACGACACAAAAATACAAAACTTCGGTAGGAGCCCTTTCACCCAAAGAATAGAAGGCCATCCTATTTCCCGTCTCGGTGCTCCCGAACCAATCAAAGAGAAATAGGAATGAGCAACCGAAAAGCCCTTCGGTTGCTTCACCCAAACAAGAGTGTCACTTTTCTCGGCCCGGACCTGAACCCCTTCTAGAACGTCCATTAACACTTCGGCCGAGACCTGTTCCCAAGCCTCCAAGTGACGGCTGAACCCTACCCTCCAATTTCCCAACAACCAAAAATGTTCCACCTTTGCAAACCTTTGCAAACTTGGCCAGGCATGCCACATACAAAGCTGGAACCCTGTAACCCAAAGGGATATCTCCTACCCAACTAGTTGGGATTATACCATTGGAGATGTTTTAAATTAGGGATGGCAATGGGCCGGGTTTAGGCGGGGTTTTATGATACTTGTACCCGGCCCGATTTCCCTACCTGTGGACCGAGCCCGTCCGGGACCCGATAGTGGCCCGTTTGCTGTCCGGCCCGCTTGTGGCCCTACAGGGTCGAGTATTACCCTACCCGCCCAGTATAACAGTTGTATTTTTTTTCCTTCTAGGACACCATAATTTTATTTCACTACTCCATTTATATTGAAAAATCATGTATATATGATGCGTAAAAGTTTTATATATTTATATGAAACATATAATCTCATCATCAAAGATAGGTAAAACAACTAACATCAAATCGGCTCCGGATTTGTGCTAGGGATAACATCTTCATTATTATAAAACGGTAAGTTAACTACTTGATCCCCATTCAATGGTTCATTATTACTCCATAGTTGGCAACTATCTATGAGCCGCCAACCACACAAAAATACAAAACTTCGGTGGGAGCCCTTTCACCCAAAGAATAGAAGCCCATCCTATTTCCCGTCTCAGTGCTCCCGAACCAATCAAAGAGAAATAGGAATGAGCAACCGTAAAGCCCTTCGGTTGCTTCACCCAAACAAGAGTGTCACTTTTCTCGGCCTGGACCTGAACCCCTTCCAGAACGTCCATTATCACTTCGGCCGAGACCTGTTCCCAAGCCTCCAAGTCACGGCTGAACCCTACCCTCCAATGTCCCAACAACCAAATATGTTCCACCTTTGCAAACTTGGCCGGGCATGCCACATACAAAGATGGAACCCTGTAACCCAAAGGGATATCTCCTACCCAACTAGTTGGGATTATACCATTGGAGATGTTTTAAATTAGGGATGGCAATGGGCCGGGTTTAGGCGGGGTTTTGTGATACCTGTACCCGGCCCGATTTCCCTACCTCTGGTCCGAGCCCGTCCGGGACCCGATAGTGGCCCGTTTGCTGCCCGGCCCGCTTGTGTTCCTACCGGGTCGAGTATTACCCTACCCGCCCAGTATAATAATTTTATTTCACTACTCCATTTATATTGAAAAATCATGTATATATGATGCGTAAAAGTTTTATATATTTATATGAAACATATAATCTCATCATCAAAGATAGGTAAAACAACTAACATCAAATCGGCTCCGGATTTGTGCTAGGGATAACATCTTCATTATTATAAACCGGTAAGTTAACTACTTGATCCCCATTCAAGGGTTCATTATTACTCCATAGTTGGCAACTATCTATGAGCCGCCAGCCACACAAAAATACAAAACGTCGGTGGGAGCCCTTTCACCCAAAGAATAGAAGCCCATCCTATTTCCCGTCTCGGTGCTCCCGAACCAATCAAAGAGAAATAGGAATGAGCAACCGTAAAGCCCTTCGGTTGCTTCACCCAAACAAGAGTGTCACTTTTCTCGGCCTGGACCTGAACCCCTTCCAGAACGTCCATTATCACTTCGGCCGAGACCTGTTCCCAAGCCTCCAAGTCACGGCTGAACCCTACCCTCCAATGTCCCAACAACCAAAAATGTTCCACCTTTGCAAACCTGGCCGGGCATGCCACATACAAAGCTGGAACCCTGTAACCCAAAGGGATATCTCCTACCCAACTAGTTGGGATTATACCATTGGAGATGTTTTAAATTAGGGATGGCAATGGGCCGGGTTTAGGCGGGGTTTTGTGATACCTGTACCCGGCCCGATTTCCCTACCTCTGGTCCGAGCCCGTCCGGGACCCGATAGTGGCCCGTTTGCTGCCCGGCCCGCTTGTGTTCCTACCGGGTCGAGTATTACCCTACCCGCCCAGTATAATAATTTTATTTCACTACTCCATTTATATTGAAAAATCATGTATATATGATGCGTAAAAGTTTTATATATTTATATGAAACATATAATCTCATCATCAAAGATAGGTAAAACAACTAACATCAAATCGGCTCCGGATTTGTGCTAGGGATAACATCTTCATTATTATAAACTGGTAAGTTAACTACTTGATCCCCATTCAAGGGTTCATTATTACTCCATAGTTGGCAACTATCTATGAGCCGCCAGCCACACAAAAATACAAAACGTCGGTGGGAGCCCTTTCACCCAAAGAATAGAAGCCCATCCAATTTCCCGTCTCGGTGCTCCCGAACCAATCAAAGAGAAATAGGAATGAGCAACCGTAAAGCCCTTCGGTTGCTTCACCCAAACAAGAGTGTCACTTTTCTCGGCCTGGACCTGAACCCCTTCCAGAACGTCCATTATCACTTCGGCCGAGACCTGTTCCCAAGCCTCCAAGTCACGGCTGAACCCTACCCTCCAATGTCCCAACAACCAAAAATGTTCCACCTTTGCAAACTTGGCCGGGCATGCCACATACAACGATGGAACCCTGTAACCCAAAGGGATATCTCCTACCCAACTAGTTGGGATTATACCATTGGAGATGTTTTAAATTAGGGATGGCAATAGGCCGGGTTTAGGCGGGGTTTTGTGATACCTGTACCCGGCCCGATTTCCCTACCTCTGGTCCGAGCCCGTCCGGGACCCGATAGTGGCCCGTTTGCTGCCCGGCCCGCTTATGTCCCTACCGGGTCGAGTATTACCCTACCCGCCCAGTATAATAATTTTATTTCACTACTCCATTTATATTGAAAAATCATGTATATATGATGCGTAAAAGTTTTATATATTTATATGAAACATATAATCTCATCATCAAAGATAGGTAAAACAACTAACATCAAATCGGCTCCGGATTTGTGCTAGGGATAACATCTTCATTATTATAAACCGGTAAGTTAACTACTTGATCCCCATTCAAGGGTTCATTATTACTCCATAGTTGGCAACTATCTATGAGCCGCCAACCACACAAAAATACAAAACTTCGGTGGGAGCCCTTTCACCCAAAGAATAGAAGCCCATCCTATTTCCCGTCTCGGTGCTCCCGAACCAATCAAAGAGAAATAGGAATGAGCAATCGTAAAGCCCTTCGGTTGCTTCACCCAAGCAAGAGTGTCACTTTCCTCGGCCTGGACCTGAACCCCTTCCAGAACGTCCATTATCACTTCGGCCGAGACCTGTTCCCAAGCCTCCAAGTCACGGCTGAACCCTACCCTCCAATGTCCCAACAACCAAAAATGTTCCACCTTTGCAAACCTGGCCGGGCATGCCACATACAAAGCTGGAACCCTGTAACCCAAAGGGATATCTCCTACCCAACTAGTTGGGATTATACCATTGGAGATGTTTTAAATTAGGGATGGCAATGGGCCGGGTTTAGGCTGGGTTTTGTGATACCTATACCCGGCCCGATTTCCCTACCTCTGGTCCGAGCCCGTCCGGGACCCGATAGTGGCCCGTTTGCTGCCCGGCCCGCTTGTGGCCCTACCGGGTTGAGAATTACCCTACCCGCCCAGTATAAGAGTTGTATTTTTTTTTTCCTTCTAGGACACCATAATTTTATTTCACTATTCCATTTATATTGACAAATCATGTATATATGATGCGTAAAAGTTTTATATATTTATATGAAACATATAATCTCATCATCATAGATAGGTAAAACAACTAACATCAAATCGGCTTCGGATTTGTGCGAGGGATAACATCTTCATTATTATAAACCGGTAAGTTAACTACTTGATCCCCATTCAAGGGTTCATTATTACTCACAACCACGGGAGTATAAATAAAATTGGATTGAGAATCCATATTCAATAAATTCGGAAATAAAGTAACCATACAACAAATAAGTATTCATATACAGAAAAACAATAAAATATATGACTAACATAACATGTTTTATACAGATTATTTATGTAATTATACTTTAAATGTATAAAACACCATAATTTATACATATTTATGATTATATTCATGTAATTACATATATATTGTATAGTATGTATAAGAACAAACATATGTGACACGTAACTTAATTTACTCTTTCAACTACGTATAAAAGTAAGAAAATTAAACTTCTCTTTATCTGTTCCAGTACAACTATATATAATACATATAACAACAAACCTGCTTGTTTATGTATATATATATATATATATATATATATAATAACTATAAACCTGTAAAAATTAACAAATAAATAGCCAATTGATTTTTCATTGTATATATAGGGTAGAAACGTAAAAATTAACAAATAAATTTAGTTTTTTTTATTATTTAGTAACCTATCGGGTCGGGTCTGGGCTGGGTAGTAACAATCCCGAGCCCGGTTAAAAGCCCGATCAAACAACCCGTACTCGGTCCGTTTGTACAATGGGCCTGGTCTGGCCCGATTTTTTTGGGTCGGACATGTCGGGCCCCGTCGGGCCTGTGTATTATTGCTATCCCTATTTTAAACAGGGAATCTAAATCATAAATTGAACGACCGATTCACTTATATATATTTATGATTAAATATTTATTTTAATATGCATCAATAATTAATCTAAAGTTAGTTTACAAATTATTTATTAAATTTCCAAAATAAAAACAAATGAAAAATAAAAATCATAAAATTAAGATTTGTATGTCGAGAACAACTAAAGAAAAAAATCATGATTTTATTTACGAAGAACAAAATGAATACACAATGGAATATAAATAAATACACAAATGAGGATAAATGAACATAAAATATTCAGATTCAAAACAAATAAACCAAATTTGAACTTAGCTATGCTGCAATAGTCCAAAACGGCACTCTTCTCGGAGAAGGACTCATTGTTCCCAGCCTCATTCCGACAACCCAGTTCCGCCTACATGGAGTCCTTTCCATCCCTCCTATGCTAGTCTGACGCTCGCGATCGCCGTTGCCCCCTAATCGCCATCTTCCCCAAATCCCCTAATCTCAACCACAACCACTTTTTTAACCCCTCCGCCGTAAGCCTCGCCGACTACCGCTACTTCTGTCTCGGATCCCCTCTTCTGAGCAGTATTCGTCGCCTCGGACCCCCTCTTTTGAGCAGTATTTGTCGCCTCCACAACCGCCATTGAAGACGCCATCGGTGTATCCACCTCCTTGTCCTCCACTGAGGCATCCTCCTAGTTATGGGTTACGATGATAGACTGGTTTTATTTTACTTTACCTGTTTTGTTCCTTTTTACAAGGTTCATGATTAGCGAGCGATGATTCAGGGCTTCAACCCAAGGATTCTAGGACTTTTACCGTGATAGATCCCTGAATCACATCTACCATCGTCGTTCTCCTCTCGTTGAAACGGATGAAAGCAGGTTCAGTCGCACTCTACAGAGTATGCATCGTTTAGGCAACACCTTAAGCAGGCATAGTCAGTTTCGTCATATTTCCAATATCGTTTATAACGGTTATAATGTTAAAAGAATAGCGAACATTTGTGTTCCATGTCTGTTCTTAATGGTCAGGGAGTGTTTCTTCCCGATGCACTCATTTGTAATTGAATTCTAATTTTAATGAAATTGCACCTTTTAGTAAAAAAAAATCATTTCTGAAGAACAAAATCAATACAGAAAATCTCAATCTTGAAGGTGTGCAAGATGACCAAATGGACAAAATGAGGAACAAATGAACAAGTTTCCATCTCCACGCACAAGCGTCCATCGTCGAGGTGACCTAGAGTTTAAAGGAATGACCGATATCACTTATTCTCTGCTCCAACTTTCCAATGTCGAGAATTGTCTATACCTCCATCGAGAAGATGGGGAGGACATGGGAGAATTCTATTTTCAGATCTAGACTTCGATTTCTAGATCAGGACTTCTATTTTCCTGTTCTGAAGTTAGATTGTCCAGATATGGACGGGACGATGCAACATAAACGTTGGTGAAGCCCTTCAGGTCGTGCTCAGCGGTGGACACCGTGTCCATCACTAGTCACGTCCAATGCCAACAATGATTGCTTCTTTAAAGTGTACCTCTCCGATGAGATTGAGAGATTCTAGGGAAGAGTTTTGTGGTCCATGAGAGCGTGCCGTAAAAACCACAGTACTGAGTGGTGTAGTGGGTCCAATGAGCTATGGCTAGGATGTGCGGCGCTAGAGTCACGAGGAATAAAAAGGAAGAGTCTCAGCAAGCTCCGTGGCGTTGCGTGAATTATAAATAACCGGAGACGCGGATCTGCAACTTCGACGTATTCTCAGAGCAAGTATGGAGAGGAGATGAAGAATACATGATCAAGAGGTTGAAGAAGAAGAGTCCGAGCTAAAAGAGACGGAGAAAACAAAATTATATGATAGTTTAAAAATTATAAAAGGAAACAATGGAAATAAAGAGGTATTTTCTGAGAGCATATTAATTAAAGGGTTATATACTTTTTGGTACCCTTATGTTCCGTCCACGAATGATTTGGTACCCTTATGTTTAAAATGATCAATTTGGTACCTTTTTGTTTTGTCCACGGACGGAATTGGCATATTCCGTTAGAAAGATAACGGAATATTCCTCTAATTTACTCATGTGACCTCATGTGCAGTTAAGTGTTAAGTGAAATGACGATTTTACCCTTCTTTGTTATAACCTTATAAATTGTACATATGAGATTACTTTTTTTTTTTGATAGGCGAAATTTTTTATTAGGCATTCGTTCTATAAGTACATAGAAACGAAGCAAAGAAAACGACCCAAAAGTCAAGGGCCTTTCCACCAAACCACAACGGCTACAAGAGCAAACATAATGACGAAACAAAGAAAGCAAACTACCCCAAAAACCACAACATCCTACTACCAACAAGAAAACAGCACAACCGACCACAATACCACACCTTCCCCGCCACCACTACCGGCCCGCTCTCCGGCCTCTTACCAGGCACCACCCAGGATCCCTACACCACTCCTCAAAGGATGTTCCCTGTCGAAATAAACCCGAGTTCCAAAGAAGACCAAAGGACTGATGCTTCACTTTAGCTACAACCGCATCCACAGAAACCATAACTGAATTAAAAGCCACCCCATTCCTCACCAACCAAATATGCCAAAGCGTGAGATAACCCACCCGAATCCAACCTTTCCACCACCAACCCGAACCCAACCCTCTCCACCAAAACAGGTTCTCCACTATACTTCTAGGCATGGGACCAACAATCCTCCACCATCCCAACAACTTACACCAGACCATCCAAGAATAGGAACAATTCAACAGTAGGTGATCAACATCCTCAAAATTAGACTTACAGAACAAGCAAAGCATTCGGTTAAGAGAAATGGTTACCCCCTGCTTTCCAAGAACTCCATAGTTGGAAGAGCTCTATGAACCGCCAACCACACGAAAACACTGAACTTAGGAGGTATACCTTTCACCCATAAAATACTCGCCCACTCCAAGTCCCGCCTAACCTCCCCTGCACCGGTCAACAAGGAGTATGTCTGTGCCACTGTAAAACCTTTCGGGTTTTTTACCCAAACAAGAGAGTCAGATTTATCGGGCCTCACCTCCACTTCCTCCAAAATCCCCAACAAAGCCTCCGCCGGCACCTGCTCCCACACCTGCAAATCTCGCTCAAAACCAATTCTCCAATGCCCCAAACTCCAAAAATGGGCCACCTTAGCAAACTTCGCCGGGGAGACCACATACAAATCCGGGAAACGATACCGTAATGGGATCTCCCCTACCCACAAGTCCTCCCAAAAAGAGATCCTGTCCCCCTTCCCCAACAACCAGTGAACACCCTGATTACCAAAAAGTTCTCTAAACCTCGGGTCAGAAGCTAAGAAAACAATGTGAGACACCAAAAAAGAAGACTCGGGCTTGTCAACCTTAGATAGGTCCCAATCAGCCGGATCCCACCCAAACAAGGCACAAATCAGCTTCTTCCACAAGGAGTCCACCTCCGAAGCAAACATCCACCACCACTTAGCCATCAGACTAACATTCATTGCTTCTAGCCTCCGAATTCCAAGACCCCCTTTTGCTCTGCTCCTACATACCTTACTCCAGCGGACCTTGCGAAACATTTTCCCCGTATAGGGATTGGTCCACAAAAAACGTCTCTTCCACGCTTCAAGATTCGCCACCAACTTCTTAGGAGCTTTTAGAAGGGACATAAAAAATAATGGTAAAGCAGATAAAGTCGACTTTACCAAAACAATGCGTCCGGCCATATTCAGGTTCTTAAGCTTCCACAAACCCAACGACTTCTTGAACTTGTCCACAATAGGATCCCATGTCGCCACTCTCCTTGGATTTGCACCCAACCAGAAACCGAGATACTTCATAGGCAAACACCCCACCTGGCAGCCAAGCACACGATTCACCTCCACCTCAGAACACACGGTCTCATTTAAGACTACCGCTACAGATTTGTGAAAAATAATTTTGAGGCCGGAACCCCTTTGAAACCGCTCCAACATGTCCTTCACAAAAGTCAAACAACCCAAATCTCCTTTGACAAACAAAAGGGTGTCATCTGCAAACTGCAGGTGCGACAGGGCCAAACCCGCCGATCCTACCTCCACACCACTGAAAAAACCACCTCGAACCCCTTCCTCCAACAACTGATGCAAGCCCTCCGCTGCAACCAAAAAATAAAAAGGGGGATAACGGACACCCCTGGCGAATTCCATTAGAAATAGGGAAATCACCGTTGGGGGAACCATTAATAAGCACCGACACATGGGCTCGAAAGCAGCCCTGCATCCAACCCCTCCACTTCCTCCCAAACCCCATCTCCTCCAAAACCCGATCAATATACCCCCAATGTACCTTTTCGTAAGCCTTCTCAAAATCCAGCTTAAGCAACACAACTTCTTCCTTCGACCTCTTCAACTTATGGATCAACTCTGGAGCGATAAGCACTCCATCAACCAGTTGCCTACCTGCCACAAAACCACTCTGAGTGTCACTTATCAACCCTGGGAGGACCCTCTTCAACCGATTGGCAAGCAACTTCGCCAATATCTTATAAGGCCCTGAAATGAGGCTTATCGGACGATAGTCATCAAAACTCATTGCGGCTCCTGACTTAGGGATTAAAGTCAAGAAAGTCGAATTAATCCCTTTACCTATCTTCCCCGAGTCCTGGAAGGCTAGCAAGAAGCTAGTAACATCAGCACCAATCACATTCCAACATACCTGAAAAAACCTCAACGAGAAACCATCCGGACCCGGGGCCTTATCACCACTACACCCCTTCACCGCCCTTAGAATCTCATCTTCCTCGAAATCAGCCTGAAGCCACCCCGCCTGAACAGCTGAGAGAGATCTAAAAGGAAGATCAGGAAAATTAACAGAAATATTTGGATTCACCGAAAACCTGGTCGAGAAGTGCTCAACAGCAGCTTGCTTAATCTCCACTGGGGTAGACAAAGTGGCTTGCCCCACACGGATCCGAGCAACACGATTCCTTATCGCCCTGAGATTTGCCACACGGTGAAAAAAACGAGTACATCGGTCTCCACCCTTAAACCACCGAAACCTGGCTTTCTGACTCCACACCTTTGCCAACCACCTCTGTTTCTGTAACATCAAAGCCCTACACAAGGCCCTCTTCTCCCTTTCCTCCCCTGTCAACGACCTAATATCAAGAATACTGTCCCACACATTCAACTCGGCTACCAAAGATTCCACCTCCGTCTCCAGGTGACCAAACACCTCCCTGTTCCACACCTGCAAATCTCTCCTCAGCCACTTCAGCTTAGACCACAAAACAAAATCAGGATCACCCTCAACAACATACGACTCCCACAACATCTTGACTGTAGGTAAAATAGTTTTATATTCAATCCAAGCATTTAGAAAGAGAACCGGTTTAGGTCCCCAGTTCACCACCTCAATGCCCAACACCACCGGCCTGTGATCAGACACCCCTCGGGGAAAACCCCTTTGCTCCAAAACCCCAAAAGCTGACAAGGCTTCCGGGGACACCAAGAAGCGATCCAACCTGGAAGCGTTTGAACCTGAATCATACCAAGTAAGTTTGGCGCCAACGAGGCTCAAATCTACCAAGTTCATACTACACACCAAGTCATCAAACACCAGACCATCAGCTCGATTAAACCTGCTCCCACGCCTTTCACCTGCTGAGAAAACGGAATTGAAATCCCCACCAACAAATAACAAGTCATGCAAAGAAGGCTGTAAACTACACAACGAGGCCCAATACCCAACTCTTTCTTGTGGACTAGAAGGGGCATAAACATTCACAAAACTCACAGGGGAATTCGTGCTCACGTGCACCCCATTCCAACAGATCAAATTGTGAACTGCAACGGAGTCCGTCTTGGTAAAAGACGAGAGATTCCAAGCCAATAGGACCCCTCCTGCAGTTCCCACCGAAGGCACCCAATCACACTCCCACCCTACTCCAAAACCACAACTTCGAAGGACAGAGGAATCAATGCTATCCAATTTAGTTTCCTGAATCATAACAATATCAACACAATTTGCAACAATAAACTTCTTAACGCAATTCCGTTTGGTATCGGAATGCAAACCTCTCACGTTCCACGTGAGGAAACGCATGATGCAAAATCACAAATACGATCCCAAAACGGGATCAATGGGGGTACCTGAATCCAACACCTCCTCGTCACTGTCACTGAACTCCTCGTCCTGCAGGACACGTTGTGGTATCTCAAGATCGAGCGAGTCAAATTGTTCCAACACCAATGGCCCAATATCAATGGCCTTTTTGCCTACTTTCTTGCAATACGACCAATCTCCTGATCCATCCTTTAGCTTCTTAGCAATGTCAATCAGCAGGGGACCCGAATTCCCCCCTTTGCCATCAGACAGAGATTTAGCTCTCGTTTGGTAAAAAACAGTCGGAGATGTAGCAGGTTTTGGCGCCCCTTTTCTCGGTCTGCCCCTCTTCCGTTTCACTTGCTCGCCAGCATCAGGCGCCGGACCAGCTTCCAAAAAGCTTTCTCTCGCAGCTTCAGAAGAAAACACAGACGCAGGTACAATCGCACGATTCTGTTCCAGAACAACGTCTTCGTTGTCGCCAAAGAGGCGAGAGAAGGGAGTAATTGGCCCAGAATTGACAGGTCGGACTGGGCTTGGAGTCTGCACATCTTCACCTAGGTCCAGCCCATTAATTGGGCTCACCCCAACATGATAAGCCCCAAGAGAACTCGTCTGAGTTACAGTTTCCTTTTTGACTTCCTTCACCACCCCAACTGACTACGGATCACGACTAGTGCCCGATGCAGACGTACTAGTCTGAGAAGCACAGGACACGAAACGGAAAGGGACAATTTTGGAAGCCACCGGTTGTAAGACCACATGGAATACCTCAGTACCAATCTGTAAGCCAGTCTCCACAACAATAGGCTTGACCAAAGGGGAGTGAACTAGAACAAACGCCCTGCCAAAAGAATCCCCAAAGTTCGCAGTATCGATGACAGAAGCAACTGTACCTGCACCACCCGCCACAGAAGCAATGTTGGCCATGGACCCCCCGTGAAACGAAACGGGACACCCAATACCTCAAACCAGCAAAACCGACCTGGTTTCAACAACAGAGCCGCAGGAATGTTCACTAACTCGAACCACGACTTCAGCCAAGCAGCACCCGAATCCATAAGGGCCTTAGCGAATTCTCTGTCAGGGCAATTGATGAGGAAGACCCTGTTTCCAAAGCCTCGGATTTCCACGTCAAAAACCCGTTCACGACTCATAGCGTCCTGAATATCTCGCACCGAGCATTCATTACGAGCCACACCTAACAGCCCATTCTCCACCAGCGCCTTCTTCTCCTCCATAATCGAACCAACCACCACATTATTAGTAGTTGAACCTGATTTTCCAGAGCCAAACTTCACAGCGGAATGCCTCACATTGTCTCTTTTCTTCAGATCATGTGCCACTAGAAGACGGTATCCTCTAGCCAAGGAACCATGGCACTTTGAGACAATCTGATTAGCATCAGATTTCGACTTGGCGTACACAAACCCAAAATACTTCCCTTTAACATTGGGTTTTCGAACAACATTGGCTCTTAAAACCTCTCCGGCACAATTGCAATAGTCCTTAAGCCAATTATCATCAACACCAAACAGTAAATTAAACACAAACAGCTTGCAGCTGACCTGATTCACAGCAGGATCAGCAGCGGGCTCTTTGACAGGAGGGATAGACGAAGAGCACTTGGCCGCATCTGCGACGGCGGCCCCTTTGCCTAATTCCGCCCTATTTCGAATCACACTCTGTTCGCGAGAACCCCTAAATTTCACTGATCGCGCATCCACAGCCTTCAACCCAGACACAGCATCGTGATCTACCAGCCTCCGATCACCCCCACCCAGCTTCCCACCCTCAGGTCGCACCACCTCCACAGGGCTCGCTCCTCCAATCGCATTCCGCGAGATCGCGTCCTGATTCCCATAGCTCCGCTCGCCCGATCCCCCCACACGGCTGCGTACTTGACCAAATGATCTGGCCAAATCGACAGCTCTCGGAAAGGGAACCTTGCAGCCTTCAACCAGGACGTAACTGTACGTCAGAGTTGCTGCATCTCCGCCTGAAACAATGGTAGCCGGCAACCACTTCCCCTCCTCTCTCTCACCCATTTTTATTATATGAGATTACTACTTTACCCTTGTTTAATAAAATAATTATAAAACAAAAAAATAAACTTAAATCAACTAATCATATCCCTAACCTAATCTATCTATATCTCTCATCTCAGCCACTCGAAATCTCTGAAACCCTCTCCATATCTCGAGCTCACAACCATCTGGAGCTAACGACGACCTCGAGCTGACGACGATCTCAAGCTCACGAAAGTCTCGAACTCACGGCGATCTCGACCTCACGACAACGGAACAAGAGCCCACAGCGGCGAGAACCAGAGCCCAGTGTGTTTGTCTATTCGTTTGAGGAATAGGAACGGTTGGACGAGGTCGGTGGCTCCGACTTCTGCTCTCTCCTCTCTTGAGTTCTCTCTCGAGTTCAAATATGAACTTGAGTTGTCGTTGCTAGAGCTCAAGAAAGCGTTGTTGCCGGAGCTTGCACAGTGGAGAACAGCTCGTGCTTCCGACCTTGCCTCACGCCATCAACATCACCACGCATCCGGCCTCCGACTTCCGACATCGTCTCCGACCTCTACGTGTGTTGTCACACCCCAAATCTGGTTTTGACCGGACTCGAGACGTGAACTTAAAATAACAAATAATAGAACAGTTTTAATATCAAAACGAGTCTCCAATAACAGTTTAAAAGCTCCAAGTAACCTCACATCCTAATCATGCAATTCTAATAATTAAAACAAGTAATTACGACCTATAGGCATACTAGTAACTTTCCGTAATTAAACCAGTATTCCCTACTTTCCCTACCTCAAAAGCAATCCAATCCTAGCTGCAGACGACCTGGCTAGCTTCCTCCTCGTCACTTCACGATGTCCAAGGGTCTCCTCCTCCGTCGAGCTCGGGTCCAAAGTCTTGGATCACAAATAAATACTCGAATCATGAGTAATTCACAACGGTTTGTCAAAAGGACTCATTTATAGCTATCCGTCCCAATTACTCAAAATCCAACAAAAGGGGCCCAAAAGGCCCAACTCAGGTCTGTCACGGTTCTAGTCACGGAGCCTTGACGGGCTCCGTAACGGATCTGGTCACGGATCCGTGGTCTGCACCGTCACGGTTCTCCTCACGTTGCCTGTCACGGATCCGTGACGGGTCTGACACTGTTCCGTCTTCTTCTTCCTCCAGCTTCGATTTTCACAAAAATAACCCTCAAAACCTCCATTGATGACCTCCCAAAGCTCCAAAACAGTCCCTAAAACGTCTCTACTTCAAAACCCATCATGGGTCTTTATCAAAACTCCACAAAACTCATTAAAAACAATCATCCAACATCATTTCTCTTCAAAAATCATTATCCAAAACCCATAATCTCAAAACCCAACCAAGTTCATCATTTTTCCTCAAAACCCATGAACCAAAATAAAAATAAAAACGAAAAAGGGTTGGGGATTTACCTTGAGAATGGAGATTTTTTTTGATAGGCGATGAATATTATTAAAACTCAGGCTTCCAAGATGAAAACCTGAGCAAAAGCAGATACAACCCAACAAATTGGGGATCTAAAAACCTTCAAGAAAGAAAACACAAGACCTGTAAATAAACTTAACAGGAATAACGAAAGAAACAACCAGAGCGCCTGCTCTCCTTTAATGACACCTACGCCGCCTCTGAATAATGCAAGCCTAGGGATCGTTACACCACAACTCAAGAGAAACGATCAGATACCAGATCACCTGCTAGAGTAGCAATATTTCAGAAAGACTTTCGTCACGGACTCCAACCTACTCTTTAGAATTGAACTATTCCGTTGCAACCAAGTAAGCCAGCAGGTGAAAAATACACCCTTTTAGCCAAACCAATGAAACACCACACTTTGACACCCAGATCAAACCAACAAAAACTCAACAAACCCAGCAAACGCTGCAATAAGATTTTTCCAGACAACCACCCGAACAATACAAACAGCCATCAACCTCTAGATGCTCCATCCTAGGGAATAAAAGTCGATTTCCATCACCATGCCATACTGCAACCTTAACTTGGCAATAGACACTTCAACCAATTTTTTTTTCTTGTATCATCGCCACATTAGGATTTTGTTTAGACAACGCCACTCTAATACCTCGTCTGTTGTGTACAACATTCACCCCCCTGACGATTCAGGAGATGAGTTTCACCAATTGGAAAATGATTAGAATGAGAGGGAAGCAGGGAGTGACGTGTTGTCACCCTCTTCTTCTATAATATAATCCTCTTCCGATTCATCTTGAGCAGCAGAATCGAAAGTGTCTCCCACTTCAAAATCTAATGCTTCGATCTGCTCACCTGATGCTAGTATATCAGCCACTGCTCTCTGATTCAAGCTTTTCAAAAATTTCCACCGCTGGTCCATCTTTGCTCTTTCACGGCTTACTGATCTATCCTTCGCAGCATAACACCTGTACCCAAACGATTTATTAGGTTTGACCAGTCGTCTACCTCTTTTGTCTCCTGAAACTTGCGGCCCAAGTGAAGAGCTAGACGGGGCAGGGCTTTGCAATTTCGAGGAGTAAGATAAACTCCTCCAAGCTGAATTATCCGGCTCCTTCAGTATTAGTTGGTTGTTCTTTGCTGGAGTTGACTTCTGAACCGGTGGAAAAAATATCTGATCTCCCAAACCAAAATTAGCACTCTGCTTTTCTACATAATCGAGAACCATTATGCTCGGTATCTCTTTTGATTCAATCGGTTGCACTCGAATAGGGAAATTTAAACCCTCCACTTTCAGAATCATACTTAGATGCATGGAATGATCAAGGGTTCGGATCAATAGAAAATTACAGTCTAAATTCTCCGAAGTCTCATCTCTTAGAGCCAAAACAAATGCTCCCACTACAGTTCCAATTTCTCTAAAAGTTTGCATGCACCATCCCTTCAAGGGTACCCCTGTCACCTTTAACCAAGATAAAATCCATGCTTCATTCAACCATTCTTTAGCCCAATCGAGCAGTAGAAATCTGGATTTGCACCATTGCCACTTTGAGTTTAATAAATCATTGAGTGCTTCTTTATTAGAGGAAAGAAACAAGAATAAAGGATTGCCCAAGTGCTTGATTTGGAGATCCAAAACACTTTCTTTGTTGATCAACATTTTCAAAGATTCCAAAGTAAATTTTGTGCTTGCAACTCCCAAATTGCTCGACTGTATCCGTGGAGAAAGATACTGGGACTTTATCCCTTCCACTACCGGACCTGTATTTTGGGTTGATGTTGCAATCTGCTCACCAAGTTCCTTGCCTGCGTGCACTGGTTTTGGTCTCCACATCTTTTCAACATCTTTTCTTCCCAGTCTTTTGCTCATTTTCTCCGGCCAGGCAATAGATACGAAAACCTTATAACCTTCAAACAATTGACCATTCAATTTTGAAACCAAAATCAAAGCTTTCTCCTTTGAATTCACTGAAGCAAACCCAAAATAATTCCCTCCCTTGTTTGTTCTCTTGCTCAAATATAATCTGGAAATTGCAGAATCCTTCCCCAACCAAGCACGTAATACTACTCGGTTTGTAATAGGGGGCAAATTGCACAGGAAGATTTTACAAGGAGTCATCGTTTGAAGACTTTCGCTCGCCTTGTCCACACTTAGTTGAGCTTCATCTAGTACGATTTCCTTATTGGCAACTATAGATGGAGGAAGAACTTTACCTAGTTTTCCCTTGGTTTCGATTGGAATCTGTGCTGAGTTCTCCAATCTGCAAATCACCGAAGCAAGTTTGGGCACACGGAATAGCTTCCCCTCTATCCATCTCTCTTGGAACTCCGGTTCTGTTGCAGGTACAGGCATCGGCGTCTCCGATTTTTCCCCCACTGAGCTCTTCTCCATCAACAGCGCTCGAGCGCTTCCTTTTTCCATCACAGAATCGAAGAATAGGTGAAGAAACAAGTGAAAATGGAGGATTTGGGTAGAAAATGGGTTCAAGACACCCTTTTTCCTCCTTTCTTCTTCTTCAAGCTTCCAAAACTTCCTTTCTTCCTCTCTCTCTCCAATTTCGGCCAACAAGCACAAATGAGCTGAATTGCTCTTGTTTTTTGTGCCTTTAACCTTCTTTTGAAATCCCCAAAATGCCCTCTTACCCTTGTCTCTTCAAAGCCAACCAAAGAGGGTTAAATGGGTCTTTTTAGACCCATTTCTTCTCCTCCAAGGGAACATGGACACATGTCCATGTTGGGACCACCTCTACTCAAATTAACAACCATCACTTCTAATTAAATAGATTTAGTCCTTAATTAAGCGAAGTTTGACCCGAAGTTGATCGACAGTTGACTTTTTCGCAATTATAGTCATTTGAAAGGCAACGACCGAATTAAGCTAACCGTAATGACGACTAAGATTTTTGGGCCCCGGAAAGGTCCCGAATGACTCCCGGAGTCATCGTTTGACTATTCCAGCAAAAAGTCAACTTTCGCCAGAATTCGCTGGTTCGACCGGGATCGACCAGAGGCGGTTCTTACAATCTACCCCCCCTTAAAAGAATTTCGTCCTCGAAATTTAAAACAGACGTACCTCAAGGGTCGAACAGGCTGGGGTACTTCGCACGAACTTCATCCTAGCGCTCCTAGCTTGACTCTGCTCTGTGGTGCTTCCACTGCACCCGTACCAGTGGAATTGTCCTGCCAGGCAAGGCCTGCTCTCGCCTATCCAGAATCCTGACTGGCTGCTCCTCATACGAAACATCCTCAGCTACCTCGATGTCCGTCTACTCAATAACATGGGAGGGGTCCGTAGTGTACTTCCGCAATTGGGACACGTGGAAGACATTATGAACGTTCCCAAGCTGCGGTGGCAATGCAAGGCGATAAGCAACGGCTCCAACTCTGCCCAGAAATAGACCCTTCTTTGGGCTCACCCGTCAGAAATACATGATTGCCAACTGTAAACTCAAGAGGCCGGCGCCGTCTATCTGCATAACTCTTCTGACGACTCTGCGCGGTCCTCAACCGATCCCGAATCAGTGCGACCTTCATGATCGTCTCCCGGACAAGCTCCAGACCAAGTAGACTCCGGCCTCCCACCTCTCCCCAACACACGGGCGATCTGCACGGCCTACCATACAACCCCTTAAACGGTGCCATCCCAATACTGGCCTGGAAGTTGTTGTTGTAGGAAAACTCCGCTAATGGTAAGTGGTCCTCCCATTACCCTCGGAAGTCCATCACACATGCTCGCAGCATATCCTCTAGTATCTGAATAGTGCGCTCTGACTGACCGTCGGTCTGTGGGTGATAAGATGTACTAAGAAAGACCTCGGTCCCCAACGCTCTGTGCAAGATCTCCCAAAATATGGAGGTGAATCGAGGATCTCTGTCGGACACAACCGACACCAGAACCCCATGAAGACGGATGATCTCCCGAACATACAAACGGCTCAAAGTGTCAACTGTATCTGTCATCCTCATAGCTAAGAAGAAGTGTGCCGACTTGGTCAGTCGGTCGACAACCACCCAGAATGCGTCGTGCCCTCTCGGCGACCTCGGTAAGCCACTCACGAAGTCCATCGTGACGTGCTCCCACTTCCACTCCGCAATCGGCAGTGGCTGTAGCAAGCCAGCGGGACGTTGATGCTCGGCCTTCACTTGTTGACAAGTAAGGCATCTCGAAACGAACTCTGCAACTGCTCTATGCATCCCGCTCCACCAGAACTGTCGTCTGATATCTCGATACATCTTGGTGCCACCCGGGTGCACAGCAAGACGGGAGTGATGACTCTCTTAACACATCATCTCTGCAACCACGCGGCACAAATATCCCTCCTCGGTATCGCAGACCGAGATCAGCACCCTGCTCCCAGCCCTCGGTGTCAACACCGCTGATAATCCTCTCCCGGATCTCTGCCGTCTTGGCATCCCCGGCCTGTGCCTCCAGCACACGGGCAACTAGTGTGGGCTGCGCCACCAACGAACACATGGCCACGCCATCGGTGATCTCATCGAGCTCGAGCCGAAACGTGCTCAACTCCTCCATCATATCCCACTCCCGGACTGATATCCCGGCTAGGCAGTGAGTCGACTTCCTACTCAGGGCATCGCCGATGATGTTCGCCTTACCCGGATGGTAGAGTAGCTCGAAGTCGTACTCCTCCAGTAGCTCCATCCATCGCCTCTGGCGCATGTTCAAGTCGCGCTGTGAGAAGATGTACTTGAGACTCTTGTGATCCAAAAACACCAGGAATCGCTCTCCATACAAGTAGTGTCACCAGCTCTTCAGTGCAAAGACAACTGCTGCCAAATCTAGATCGTGGGTCGGGTAGTTGAGCTCATTTGTCTTCAACTGTCTGGAGCCATATGCAACTTGTTAGTCTTAGAGCCCGTAGTTCAATCCTAAATGTCCAAATGTATATATCATCGTTAGCAATAAAACTAAACCGGCTTTATATTACTTATGTGTTGGAGTAATATATCGATGTGTGATCTGATCTATGCCAACCATGCGAATAGAACCATAGATAGAGATAGATCACACTCGATGGATCCCTAGTCAACAAAGCTTCACTAGAAGCGACTAGTATGAAAGATGGCTCTTTATGGCTTACGTTCTGTTAGCCATTGGAATGGGATTCCGGAGTCTGATCATAGATATCATGTGGGACATGATATTGGACGACCCGACATGAATATGTTTCATAGATCAAGTCATGAACATATTCATTGTCGTAGCTTGTTATGTATCCTTAGACCAAGGAGTCTTTGTGATCGCTATGTAGTCAACAACTGAGTTTGACCTGAGCCTAACGTTGTCCGTAACAAGGCTTCCATAACGGCCAGGATTGGCTTGGGGACGGGCTACATGAGTGACACGAAAGACGGCTAAGGGATTTATCCCTCATACTCAGGTATGAGAAAGATATCGGTTCTCGGCCGCTTGATCGAGAGTGACTGAACGAATAGCATGGCCATGCACATGATATTGGGTATCATATATTCAGTCATCTCACATATCAAGGAACAGTGATTGAGAATAATAAGGATGACGGCTCTATGCCTTATCTCAATCAGGATATCGGAGATAAAAGGATAATGACAGGGAAGACGGAAAAGTTAGAATCGACAGGGTCGATTCGTTATGCAGTGTCAGGCAATACTAAAGTCTCGTTAGTTGCCGCTTAAATAGGATCAAGTAAAATGGGATTTTACGTTGATCTATTGACATGCATAAACCTAAGGGTCACACCGGAGTATGAAACTCATTGACACATTTATGGAGAATGTCCAAAAGGGAGTTGTCTCGGGACATGACCAAAACTGGGTTTTGGGTCATGTGCCCGTAAGTTATTAGGACTTGACGGATCGAGACAAATCTTGGAGTCTTGGGATTGATCGCGTCGGATAATGTTGGACATTTTCGGTATGGAAGGCTTGGAGGCGATGAGCGAATCACGGGACCTCGTTGGAAATGGCCACAGGCCATGTTCCAAGAGGTCCATGAAAGGCCCATGCAACCAAGGCCTATGTAACTAATTAATCAAGTCTTGATTAATTAGTACTAAGCAAGCAAGACAAGGATTAAGGTGTTGGTAATTCACCACCTAACCCAATCTTGTCTTGCCATACTTTGTCCTATTTACACCTTACTTGACACCATACTTGTCCCATGCCTTTAGTTGGACAAGTATGGGTTTTGTTATGTTTAAGTCATATTTTTTCAACATAACAAACATAAGACAAGAATAGGAAACACAACTTCTCTCCCCCTTCCCTTGCAATTTCGGGTTTGGCAAGCTCCCACCTCCATTTTTGTGTTCTTGAGTCCTCAAAGAGAAGAACTACGTGGCTTTGATTCCCATGTGGATACGTAGGCGTCTTGGAGACTCAATCCAATCATTCGTTACCCGGTGTTCTTGTTTTGGTAAGAACTAGTGCTGAATTTTTCTCTTGTGAATCAATTCTTTGATAGTTGTTTCATGGTTTTAATCGTCTCTTGGTTTTCATTGATTTTCCGCTGCGAGTTGGTTCATCTCCAACCCTACCTCGAGACCCAACAGTTGTATCAGAGCCGTGCTACCTTCGGGATTCACAAGACGGTGTTTAAAGTTTCGGTTTTGCTTGAAAGTTTCGTTTTTGGCATGTTGTTTTGCTAAATTGTTTGATAACATGTTTTAAATTCTTGTTTATGGATTTAATGCATGTAAAATGAATTTTTGAAAATTATTTTAAATCTGGAAATTTTGACCAAAAAATTTGATTTTTCGGGTCTCGGGAGCGGGACTCTCGGGGATCCAAAACCGGGACCGAACGGGGCTCCGTTGGACGGAGCTAGGCCAAGCATGACCATTGGATGGTTGATATGCCAAAGCTAAACCGTTTTGTTAGTTATGACGAGTTTGGAACCGTCATGACGAACTCGAAGATCAAATGTTCAAAAGTTTCATTTTTGAACGGTTTCGATAAACCGAGCATCACAAATTTTCGAAACTTGGCTATTAAATAAAACCGGAAAATCACATGATGTTTGATAACATGATTGTTTGATAACACGATGTGTGATGTGATGTTGGTATGGTGTACATAATAGCCTCGAGCTCGATTTAATTATTTATCGCTTTTCACGGCCTGCGAGCCGTTAGAGTTAGCGTGTAATTATTCTTTTAAGGTGTGGTCGTCGAACCACTTGTTTGTAATATTTATTTATTCCCGACCTGCGAGTCGTGTATTAAATTGTAATATTTTACTCAAGACGAAGAAAGGGCGGAAAGGTCATTTGGTGGCTTTTCGGGTGTTTGCATCGGCTTGGAGTCGGTGGAGCTCAAGAAGCTAGTGGGAGTTAGTTTAGGGGGATATTATGTGCACATTTATCCCTATATGCTTGGTTTATTTCATGCATAATTAATTCTACGTGTTTTAGAATTGCATGCTTAACTTTATTTACCGAGCATATCACCTCACATGCAAAGATAAAATTGGAATTTTAATCCTTGTGTGTGAGCCCTTAGAATCGTCATTACATTGGATGTAGTTGACGGGTTCGAAGGAAGAATTACATTGGATGTAATTTGAGGCATCATTATATTTTGGAATGTAGTTGATGTGTTCATCACATCTAGGATGTGTCAAAGTTTTAAACACAACCGGACAAGTAAAAACGGGTCATGTCCGATACCTTCCAATTATCAATACCTTACTACCTCCCCGTCCTATGGGTGTCGTGCGCATTAGCGGAGCATCCATGGGAAAGCGGGGTAGTAGGTTTGGACGACATATGTGGGTGTCATGCGCATTAGCGGAGCACCTACATAGTGATGGGCCATAGTTGAAAATTGGTGGGCCCGACTACGATTCTCAGCCTGAGGTTGAGCTAGGGTAACAGATAGGGTAAGCCGTGTACATAAGTACATACCCTAGCCAAGAGTCACATTGGATGTGATTGGATGGAGTTCTACCTACATAGCTCGATTAAGTGTTGAGTATTAGTTCAGCTTAATCAAGTGAATCAAGGATCTTGGTTTCAGATTCTAAAGGTTTAGAATCGATTGTTGGTGTTTAAGCTTGATCTTCATAAAACTTATTCAGTTTACTGATTGAATTTTATCTGTTGTAGATCAAATGCCAAATTCAGCGAACATTAATAGTTTGTCATTAAAAACCATTCTTGACAGGGTCAAGCTAAATGGGACAAACTATTTGGACTAGTACAGAATTTTGAGGATAGTCCTCAAGTCTGAACGCAAAGAATATGTCATTGAAAAGGCTGTCTCTAAGACCATATCAGAGTTACACGAAGTGTCATTAACTGTTGAGAAGAATATATCAGGGATCTGGGATCCAAGGATATTCTGATGGTCAACAAGGGAATTGGAAGTGGCAAGGGCGGGGCCCATGTGCACTTGGCAGGAAAGATGAGACACCTGAGAATGTCTGCTTCTACTGCCAACAACCTAGTCATTGGAACCGGGATTACAGGAAGTTCACGACTGATCTGAAGAAGGGCAGTGGGACTGCGCCTTCATCAAATAGCCTGGATGATCTAAAGAAGGGCAGTAGGACTGCGCCTTCATCAGGAAACCTGGATGATCTAAGGAAGGGCGGTGGGACCGTGCCTTCATCCTGTATTAACTCTATAGAGCTACATCTGTCTACTTCCAAAGATTCATGGGTATTAGATACCAGGACTGAATCTCACACATGCACTAATATATGGTGGCTGAAAGTAGGAGAGGTTTGAAAGCACGAAGTGGACCTCAGAGTTGTGGCAACTGTTGTAGGATCCATGAGTCTTGCTTTGCCAAGTGGCATTGTCTTAGTATTGTATAATGTATATTGCATACCTACTTTTAGTAGGAATATTATATCTGTATCCGTGTTTGACAAGGAAGGATATAATGTTAATATTGGAAATGGAGTTTTCAATGTTCTATGCAATGATATGTTTTATACCAGTACTGACTTGGTTGGAGGATTGTACATATTAGATATGGGTAACAATGTCTCAAGTTCTATATATTCCGTTAATACCAAGAGGTCTAAATCGAACGATTTAAACCTAACTCTGTTATGGCACTGTCATTTGGGGCGCATAAACAAGAAGCGCCTATCAGCACTTCAGAAGTGCGTGCTTTCAGGTTCATTCGAGTTCCATTCGATCGATAGGTGCAAGGTTTGTTTGATGGGAAAAATGACTAAAGTGTCCTTTATCGATCGCGAAGAAATGGGTGGGTGAATTATTGGGGCTGATACACTCGAATGTGTGTAGACCAATAAGTTCACTTGTCAGGAGGGGTTTTAGCTACTTTATCACATTTACTGATGATTACAGTAAATATGGTTATGTCTATTCGGTGAGACATAAGTCTGAACCTTTTGATAAATTCAAAGAGTTTAAGACTAAAGTAGAAAACCAGCTCGACGAAGGTATTAAGGCACTTCGATTGGATCGAGGTGGAAAATACTTGACCACAGAGTTTTGAGATCATCTAAAAGAGAATGGGATCCTTTTGGAATGGACTCCTCTTGGGACACTGTAGTTGAAAGGTGTAGCCAAACAGAGAAATCGGACATTGTTAGACAATGGTCCGTTCCATGATTAGTTGGACTGATCTCCCAATCTCTTTCAAGGGTTATGCTCTAGAGACGACCGCATTCATAGTGAATCGGGCTTCGACGAAGGGTGTGGAAGGGACACCATTTTAAAAATGGTACGGGATGATGCCCGCTTTGTCCTTCCTAAAGATTTGTGGTTGTGAGACTTATGTGAAACATTTGATTTCGACTAAGTTCGAACCAAGATCTGAGATATGCACCTTCGTGTGGTATCCCAAAGCAACAAGGGGATACTACTTCTACAATCCCAGTGAGAACATGGTGTTCGTCGCTTGGGGTGGGGTCTTTATGGAAAAGGAGTTTTGTTTCCAAAGACGTCATTGGGAGGACTGTGCATCTCGAAGAAATTCAGGATGGTACAGATCTGTCTAAACCAATTGACAACCCAGTAGAAAGGAGCCAGAGATTGTCGTAGAGTAAGAACCAATTCCTGTTACAATTCTGGAAGGTCCCAGGCGATTTGAAAGGATCAATCTTCCACCTCCAAGATATGGTATCCGGAGGTGAAAATGAAGTCATGGTGGATCACGATGATCCAACCACCTTTCAGGAAGTCGTGGATGGCCCCGACTCTGAGTTATGGATGGGAGCCATGAGGGAGGAAATGCAATCCATGTCGGACAACCGAGTCTGGGAACAGGTTGATCCCATCAATGGTGGGAGGACCATCGGATGCAAATGGATCTTCAAGGTGAAGATGGACATGGACGGCAACCCTCCGACCTACAAAGCTCAACTGGTGGCGAAAGGTTATAGGCAGATCCAATGGATTGACTATGAGGAAACCTTCTCCCTAGTGGCTATGGTCAAAATCGTTCCAAATTCTTCTTGACATAACTACGTATCATAATTATGAGATATGGCAAGTGGATGTCAAAACCGCTTTCCTAAATGGAAGTTTGACTGAGTACGTTTGTATGTCTCGACCAAAAGGTTTTGACGATCCGAAGAATAAGGGAAAGATTTATAAGTCGTTGAAATCCATTTATGGATTGAAACGAACTTCTCGGAGTTGGATCCTTCGTTTTGATGAAGCTGTAATTGGATTTGGCTTAATCAAGAACGAGGATGAATCTTGCATTTATAAGAAGGCTAGTGGGAGCAAAATTACCTTTTTGGTTCTCATTGAAAACGACATCCCAACCTTGCATGAGACTAAAGCTTGGTTGAGGAAGTGTTTTTCAATAAAGGACTTAGGCGATGCTTCTTATATCTTAAGGATTAAGATATGTAGAGATCGCACCAAGAGGGTCTTGGATTTAAGTCAGGGAACCTATGTGAACAAGGCATTGAGTAGATTCTTAATGCTCTATTCAAAGAAAGGACTCTTACCCACTAGTCATGGGATTCATCTCAGCAAGACTCAGTGTCCTAAGACACCTGATGAGCTGAAAAGGATGATGAGAATCATATGCGCCTGGGGGCAGGATCGATCATATATGTCATGACATGCATGAGACCGGACGTCTCGTAAGCCTTGGTGTACCAGTAGACATCAGTCTAACCCGAGGGAAAGATGATGTTGAACTAGTCGTCGAAGGATGAGTAGACGCTAGTTTTCCAAGACAAATCCAGATGACTTTAGAAGTCAGTCAGGATATATGTTTATGTTGAATGGCAGAGCTTTAGCTATCAGAGGCCAAGTACATGGATGCTGTAGAGGCATCTAAGGAGGCTATGTGGATTTGGAAATTCACGGCAGGGTTGGGTGTAATTAAAAACACATCCAGCCCGGTGAATCCATTTTGCGACAACACAAGGGCCATTGCGCAAGCTAAAAGCCCAGATCGCATAACAAATCCAAACATGTACTACGGCGTATCCACCTAATCAGAGAAATACTGAACTGAGGTGAAGTGAAGATAACCTATATTGCAACAGATGATAACATAGCCAACCCTTTGACTAAGGCAGTGTCGCTGCCTAAACATGTTAGACATGTAAAGTCGATGGGGACATATTGGAGTTTAGATTGGAACTAGGGCAAGTGGGAGATTGTTAGTCTTAGTGCCCGTTGTTCAATCCTAAATGTCCAAATGTATATATCATCATTAGCGATAAAATTAAAGTGGCTTTATATTACTTATGTGTTGGAGTAATATATTGATGTGTGATCTGATCTATGCTCACCATGCGAATAGAACCATAGATAGAGATAGATCACACTCGATGGATCCCTAGTCAACAAAGCTTCACTAGAAGCGACTAGTATGAAAGATAGCTCTTTATGGCATACGTTCTGTTAGCCATTGGAATGGGATTCCGAAGTCTGATCATAGATATCATGTGGGACATGATATTGGACGACCCGACATGAATATGTTTCATAGATCAAGTCATGAACATATTCATTGTCGTAGCTTGTTATGTATCCTTAGACCAAGGAGTCTTTGTGATCGCTATGTAGTCAACAACTGAGTTTGACCTGAGCCTAACGTTGTCCGTAACAAGGCTTCCATAACGGCCAGGATTGGCTTGGGGACGGGCTACATGAGTGACATGAAAGACGGCTAAGGGATTTATCCCTCATACTGAGGTATGAGAAAGATATCGGTTCTCGGCCGCTTGATCGAGAGTGACTGAAAGAATAGCATGGCCATGCACATGATATTGGGTATCATATATTCAGTCATCTCACATATCAAGGAACAGTGATTGAGAATAATAAGGATGACGGCTCTATGCCTTATCTCAATCAGGATATCGGAGATAAAAGGATAATGACAGGGACGACGGAAAGGTTAGAATCGACATGGTCGATTCGTTATGCAGTGTCAGGCAATACTAAAGTCTCGTTAGTTGCCACTTAAATAGGATCAAGTAAAATGGGATTTTACGTTGATCTATTGACATGCATAAACCTAAGGGTCACACCGGAGTATGAAACTCATTGACACATTTATGGAGAATGGCCAAAAGGGAGTTGTCTCGGGACATGACCAAAACTGGGTTTTGGGTCATGTGCCCGTAAGTGAATAGGACTTTACGGATCGAGACAAAGCTTGGAGTCTTGGGATTGATCGCGTCGGATAATGTTGGACATTTCCGGTATGGAAGGCTTGGAGGCGATGAGCGAATCATGGGACCTCGTTGGAAATGGCCACAGGCCATGTTCCACGAGGTCCATGAAAGGCCCATGCAACCAAGGCCCATGTAACTAATTAATCAAGTCTTGATTAATTAGTACTAAGCAAGCAAGACAAGGATTAAGGTGTTGGTGATTCACCACCTAACCCAATCTTGTCTTGCCATACTGTCCTATTTACACCTTACTTGACACCATACTTGTCCCATGCCTTTAGTTGGACAAGTATGGGTTTTGTTATGTTTAAGTCATCTTTTTTCAACATAACAAACATAAGACAAGAATAGGAAACACAACTTCTCTCCCCCTTCCCTTGCAATTTCGGGTTTGGCAAGCTCCCACCTCCATTTTTGTGTTCTTGAGTCCTCAAAGAGAAGAACTACGTGGCTTTGATTCCCATGTGGATACGTAGGCGTCTTGGAGACTCAATCCAATCATTCGTTACCCGGTGTTCTTGTTTTGGTAAGAACTAGTGCTGAATTTTTCTCTTGTGAATCCATTATTTGTTAGTTGTTTCATGGTTTTAATCGTCTCTTGGTTTTCATTGATTTTCCGCTGCGAGTTGGTTCATCTCCAACCCTACCTCGAGACCCAACACAACTACCTTCCCGGAATGCATCAAAACACACCCTAGTCCTTCGCCGGACGCATCACAATACACATCATAACCGACCCCGCGTTCCGGTACTTTCAACATGGGCGCGGTAGTCAAATGAGCCTTCAGCTCGGAAAAGGAGTGCTCACACTCATCAGTCCACACGAACTTGGCTCCCTTGCGTGTCAGGGCGGTCATCGGCGCGGCCAGACGGGAGAAGTCCTGGACGAACCGTCGATAGTACCCTACCCAGCCTGCGGATCTCGAAGACATTCTTGGGTCGTGCACACTTCGATACCGCGTCGATCTTCGCCGGATCGACGAGTATACCCTCTCGGGACACAACATGCCCGAGGAACTTCACCTCGGCGAGCCAGAACTCACACTTCTTTAGGTTGCTGTACAACTGGTGTGTGCGCAACAATGTCAAAACTGTCCTCAGATGCTCCTCATGCGCCTCCTCACTCGGCGAATAAATCAGAATATCGTCTACGAACACCACGACAAACTGGTCCAAGTAGGGTCGAAAGATGCCGTTCATCAAGTCCATGAACGCTGCAGGTGTGTTCGTCAACCTGAACGGCATCACCAGGAACTCGTAATGCCCATACCGAGTCCAAAATGCGATCTTCGCACCATCCTCCTCTCGAACCCTCAACTGATAATACCCGGATCGCAGATCAATCTTCGAGAAGCACTTCGCTCCCCTCAGCTGATCGAACAGGTCATCGATCCTCGGTATCGGGTAACGGTTCTTCACCGTGACCCGGTTCAACTTCCGGTAATCGATGCACATCCTCAACGCTCCCCCCTTCTTCTTCACGAAGAGGGCGGGTGCTCCCCACGGCGAAGCACTCGATCGGATAAACCCCTTCTCCCGAAGCTCCTCTAGTTTTCGCTTTAGCTCGACCAACTCGGCTGGTGCAAATCGATACGGGCCATAGATATCGGCGTCGTACCCAAGATCAAGTCGATCCTAAACTCCACCTCTCGCGCAGGCGGTAATCCCGATAACTCCTCCGGAAAGACCTCCGGGAACTCGCACACCACTCTCGGCAGCTCTCTACTATGCACGGTCTCCGTCTCATCTCCCACGGTCAACGCTGACAGGAGAACTCCGCTCCTACTGCCCAAGACACAACTGACGATCGTGTCGCCCAATACTACAGTCACCTGCCGACGATAACAGTCGATTGTCGCCCGATACCTCAGCATCCAGTCCATCCCCAAAATCACGTCAAATGATGTCATGTCCAACACAAGCAAATCACCATAAAAAGGGCAATCAGCCACCCGAATCTCACATGCACGACATACGACACTCAAAACTAACTCTCCCGTAACAGGGGTGTCAAGACATAAAGGTTGACTCAAAGACTCTACCCTCAACCGCAACATACCAGCGAAAGAAGAAGAGATGAAAGAATGAGATGCTCCAGTATCAAACAAGAAGGACGCCCATGAATTATAAAGCAAGCACGTACCCTGTGTAGCCTCATGGCCGGAGTGACGTCCCTCTGCTCGAGAGTCGGTGACAGCATACACCTGACCCTGTTGTGCCTGGGGTCCGCCTCTCAGGCGTGGTGGAAGTGCCATCTGCTGCGCAGCTCTCTGCCTCGGCGCTGACGCGCTCGCTGCCTGCCACGATGCTCTCTGCGCCTGTGCATGACGTTGCTGGAACTGCGGTGACTGCCCAGTCTGCGACTGCTGTGGTCGCGGAACCGACATCTCCCCAAACCAGTCGGGGCACCTGCAGCGAAGTGTCCTGGCCGACCACACTGGTAACATGCCCGTCTGGACAAAGCAAGTCCTACGGATGCCACAGACCCGACCTTTCGCGTCCCGATCGACTGTGTCTGGGACTGGAACGATCCGGATGTCCCCTGCCTCCTCGGATCACGAGACTCAAACGGCCTCAGGGAGCCGCTAGGTCTCGACCTGACCTCCCGAACTCTGGCTGTCTCACGGAAGCGTCGCTCCACAACCAAGGCCTGATCCACCAGGTCAGAGTATACCTGGGTTCTCATAACAACGACCCGATCTGCGTTCGTAGGGCAAAGCCCTCCCTCAAAACGCCGGAAGCGGTGTGCCTCAGTCTGTACCATCTCTTGAGGAAATCGAGACAAGGAGTTGAACCTCGCCTCGTACTCGGACACTGTCAGTCCCTCCTGACGCAGCTCCAGGAACTGCTGGTTCCTGTCATCCAGTGCCGACTGTGGAAAGTACTGCTCCAGAAATCGCTGTCCTAACAACGAAAAGTCATCTCCCACTCGCGCCTGCTCGCACTGCCACCAGTGGTAGGCCTCTCTTTCTAGATGGAATATTGTGAACGATATTCTCAGGCTACCACCCAATACCCCTAACGTGTCCAGGTTGCGGGTAATCCACTCCAGCCACCTCTCGGCTGCCTCGGGGTCTGGCTCCCCTGAAAAGACAGGTGTGCCCAATCTGCGGAATTCTCGTAGTGCCTGAGCTATATAGCTATCGGCCTGACTAGTTCCCTCGGTAGCGGCTGTAGTGGCAGCAGGCACAGCCTCCGGTGTTGGAGCTGTAGCCTCTCTCTGGGCAAAGGCTGCTGCCAATCCCTTAATAGTGCGAGTCAGCTCCTCCAGAGCTGCCGCCTGGGTAGTCTCAACTCTCTTGTTCCCCTTAGGCACTCGATGCCCCTGCCGACTTGGCGGTCCGTGGCTGTCCTCGGCCTCCAGCGGACCGTCTCCTGGTGCCTCGTGGTACGTAAGTCGGTGCCATGTCGTATATCCGCTGCACGGGTAACACACATGTTCAGTTTCTTAACTTGCATAGAACGACGCGCTTAACATAACTAATGGCACACAGTTCATCACAATAATAATCATACTAATATTATTCAGTATAGTATAGTCACACACTTTCACACAACCAGTGCATAGATCACAAACTCAAACAGCGAGGTTACACACAGTCAAACACTCACAATGCATCCACCACACAACAATTACACAAAAGACAAACATCCACTTAGATTCAATTTCTTAACCCGTCCTCTTTCTAACATAACATTCATGTTGACATCGCGTCGTTACAACCCAGTCCAGGCATCCCCGAATTACGTTGTAATCACTTGACATCCCCCCATTCACGTCCGGCTACAGTGGCCCCTATAGCCGAATCGTGATGGTACATACATTTCAGTTTCTGCAGAAAATTGGGCATGACCCGTTCGTAAATTTAACTAACCATCCGCCTATGCGGGACAACCGATCACAATCTGCACAAAGCACTCAGCACAATCACAGCACACAACAAGTTATCTCAGCTATACACCTCGGGTCTCGGTAATTTCGCTCTTACCGCCCGTCCAAGTCCACACTCGGAAAAGAAGTTAACTCAAACAACGACACCAACCACAATGGTTCACCAAAAGCACACGGTAGTTAGACCGGACACTTCACTAACCCGAGACTCTCTTTGTCTCGTTTCTACGCGTAGGACATTTCTGACTTGCGTAACCGACACACGGCAACCTAACGACCCAACTCTACCCACCTAATTGACGTACGGTCCGAAGTTTTTGAAAAACCAGGTTCTGATACCAAATTGTCACGCCCCGGTTTTGACCGGACTCGAGACGTGAACTTAAAATAACAAATAATAGAACAGTTTTAATATTAAAACGAGTCTCCAATAACAGTTTAAAAGCTCCAAGTAACCTCACATCCTAATCATGCAATTCTAATAATTAAAACAAGTAATTACGACCTATAGGCATACTAGTAACTCCGTAATTAAACCGGTATTCGCTACTTTCCCTACCTCAAAAGCTATCCAATCCTAGCTGCGGACGACCTGGCTAGCTTCCTCCTTGTCACTTCACGATGTCCAAGGGTCTCCTCCTCTGTCGAGCTCGGGTCCAAAGTCTTGGATCACAAATAAATACTCAAATCAAGAGTAATTCACAACGGTTCTCCTCACGGAGCCGTGACTGGTGCCGTCACGGTCTCCCTCACGGAGACGTGACGTCTCCCGTCATGTTGCCCGTCACGGATCCGTGATGGGTCTGACACTGTTCCGTCTTCTTCTTCCTTCAGCTTAGATTTTCACGAAATTAACCCTCAAAACCTCCGTTGATAACCTCCCAAAGCTCCAAATAAGTCCCTAAAACGTCTCTACTTCAAAACCCATCATGGGTCTTCATCAAAACTCATTAAAAACAATCATCCAACATCCTTTCTCTCCAAAAATCATTATCCAACACCCACAATCTCAAAACCCAACCAAGTTCATCATTTTTCCTCAAAACCCATGAACCAAAATCAACAATAACGAAAAAGGGTTAGGGATTTACCTTGAGAATGGAGAATAGGTGAAGAAACAAGTGAAAAATGGAGGATTTTGGTAGAAAATGGGTTCAAGACACCCTTTTTCCTCCTTTCTTCTTCTTCAAGCTTCCAAAACTCTCTTTCTTCCTCTCTCTCTCCAATTTCGGCCAACAAGCACAAATGAGCTGAATTGCTTTTGTTTTTTTGTGCCTTTAACCTACTTTTGAAATCCCCAAAATGCCCTCTTACCCTTATCTCTTCAAAGCCAACCAAAGAGGGTTAAATGGGTCTTTTTAGACCCATTTCTTCTCCTCCAAGCCAACATGGACACATGTCCATGTTGGAACCACCTCTACTCAAATTAAAACCAGCACTTCTAATTAAATAGCTTTAGTCTTTAATTAAGCGAAGTTTGACCCGAAGTTGACCGACAGTTGACTTTTCCACAATTACAGTCATTTGAAAGGAAACGGCCCAATTAAGCTAACCGTAACGACGACTAAGCTTTTTGGGCCCCGGAAAGGTCCTGAATGACTCCCGGAGTCATTGGTCGACTTTTCCGACAAAAAGTCAACTTCGCCAGAATTCCCTGGTTCGACCGGGATCGATCGGAGGTGGTTCTTACATGTGTTCTTCGATCAGTTCGTCGCTGCCACAGAACATGCTTTGTCCACAAATATTCCATAATCATCAAGCAAAGAAGACAGAACCCAGAGTAGTCACAACCAAACTTAACAACTCTGTTATGAAATTAGGGTTGGGTATGGGTTCTGAAATATATTAGGTTCTAATATTGATTAGGTTCTGAAATTAGGGGGTTTTGGTATGGGTTCAAAAATTGACTTTTTCTTTGTTGGGTTCTAAAATTGAGGGGTTTTGATTTTTCATTTCAGTGTTTTTGATTTCTGATTTCAGTGTTTTTCAGTCACAAGAAATTGAGTGTTTCTGGGTTAGGGTTAGAGTTTGAGTCCTCTGTTGAATCCTGTTGAAATGAAATCAATGCAGGTTTGTGTTGAATGTGAGTTGAATGCTTTTGAAATAAATCAGGAATGCACAGTTTGATTAATCAATTTCAGAATGCACAGTTTGATTAATCGTATGTGTTAATTGTGAACAAGGACTTGAGATAAAAAAAAATATGAAAAAGGATTTTAAAAAAAAAATTATTATTTTTTTAAGCAAATGTTCTATAAAGCTATAGAACAAAGCAGGAAAGTATCCGAAAGGATCTTTTCCTCAAACCAATACCAGCTCCAAAAAGAGCAAAAAAAACATGATAGGAGAAAAACAAAAAATACATGTCTTTCCTATTTCCTATCCGGATTCAAACAGGTGAACCGATTAGAAACTTGAACATGCGTTAAATCAAGATCCGAAGTCGGTTCCATACACTCCTTGTTCTTCCTGCCCTTGGCGTCCTTCTCGAGCACCAAAGCACATAGATCAACAGGTTTATGGCCAACTTTCGAACTGTAAGTCCAAATACCCGTGCTATCCTTTTTGGCGATGTCCACCATAAAGCACCCCGTGGTATCCTCTCTATCAGTAGAGGTCCTAGCTATTGTCTGATAGACCACAGTTGGTGGAGCATTCACCTTCAAGGAACCCTTCTTTGGACGGCCACGTTTCTTTGGCACCGGGTTTTCCAAGGCTTCCTTTCAAGGACTTCCTTGAAAACCCACTTCCCGAAGCGGTTCACCAACCCGATGAAGGTTGTCTAGCACCGGGCCCGAGCTCTGAGAGGCCGAACCAAGAGCCTGCCCAAGACGATTAAAGATGGTACCCAAATTTGGTTCGTCATGGGCAAACAAATGGGTCTTAGTAGATGGATTTAAAAAACCCTCCAAACCAGGCCCACACGCCCTTACTGGATCAGCCCCAACACGCAGACCCACTTCACCTCCAGAACCACTTGAGCGCCCGCAACCCTTGGCTTGACACAATGTCGTCGAAGACGTTGTCGTGTCCGGAACTGAAGGTAAGACTCCCGGATCAGGAGATTTGGATTGATTCGAAATTGAATTCGAATGGATCTCTCTTGGTATTGATCCCCCTCGAATCACGGAATGAACGACGGGTACGAGAGTGACAGGACCAGAACGGAGTTGGCCGTAATCCTCGCGAGACGACGGCGACGAGATAAACACTAACGCCGATCGGGTCTGAACTTCACGCAGAGACTCTTGCCCCTCAACAGACTGCTGAACCACTTCCCCGGCTCGAGCTTCCGGAGCAGCATGCAAACCAGAGCTAACACTCTATTTTCCAGATCCACCTGAATCTCTCACCAGAGACGTCAAACACCCGGCGTTCCTCCTAGGACAAACCATCTCAACAGCCTCCGTCCGATTTGGGTCAACAGAACCAGGGTTACCATCGACCTTCAGAATAGAGTCGAAGCTCTGTTTTGCAATACCGTCTGGTTCAGGCACCGGAAAACGCACTCGGCGTTGGGAAAAGGCCACGAAAAGAACATGGCCCTTCACCTGAACCCCATTCAAGATCTCGAAAGCCAGGGACGCAGCAGCGGGTGTCGAAAAACGAACAAAACCAAAGAATAACCCTTTTTGTTTGCTCTTTTCAGCAGAGAAAAGGAAACGATGTCGCCAAACTCTGCAAGCCTGGCCTGAAACCATTCTTCCGGCACGGGGTAGGGGAGGTTTCGAACGTACAATTCAGTTGTACTCACTTCGAAACGAGTCGCAGTTTTCTGGCGGCGACCCACTGCATCCGAGATTCTGATCGGCTCCGTTGGTTTCAGAGGGGTCAGTATAAACGCAGCTTCAACCTGCCTCTCCGCCTCTGTTGCAGGAACCGGATGAGCACCCCGACGACGCGTCTCTGGCACATCACCACCAGTAGCCTGCCTCTCCGCCTCTGTTGCAGGAACCGGATGAGCACCCCGACGGCGCGTCTCTGACACACCACCACCAGTAGCCTGTCTTCCCACCTCTTTTGCTGCCGAAGATTTGGTCTTGCCGCGATCCGTCACAACACGCTTTGCCCGACGAAACTTCGTAGGTGGAACAATGGTCTGAAATTCCTTGTACAGAGACAAGAGGCTAAAGCAAAAGGAGTAAAACTCTTGAAGCTTACTGGGGAGTTGAGAGCCTTTCATGTTCTCCTATTATAAATTTAAACTTTACTAAAAAAACTAAATTAGTAGAAAAATGAATTTAAAAAAAATAATTATTAGAAAAAGAAATTCTAAAAAATTATGATAAAAAAGAATTGAGAAAAAATAATTATTCGAAATACAAAATATTAAAAAAAAGAAAAGAATTAATCAAAAATAGAAAAAAAAAGCATTTTTTTAATCAAAAGTAATAAAGTTTAAATTTTGATCAAAAATAATAAAACAATTTATTTTTCTAAAAGTAGTAATAATTTTTAAAGAATTAATGGTATTATTAATAATTAATTAAAATGTTAATGAAATGAAATCTATAATTGAGGGTATAATGGTCTTTTTACTCTTAAGTCAAAAGTCAACTAAAATACCAAAGGGTAAAATGGTCATTTCACTTTATTCTGTAAGTTTTTTTAACCCCATTAGCTCAAAACGTTCGTGGACCAAACATAAGGGTACCAAACTGGAATAAAAATTCAAAAGGGTACCAAATCGTTTGTGGACGGAACATAAGGGTACCAAAAAGAATATAACCCTTAATCAAAAATAGATTTTAAAAAGTATTGATTTTAGGGTTAGGTTAAGGTTTGAATAGAAGGGTAGTTTTGTCATTTTAAGAAAATAAAACATAAAAATTAATAGAAATGTAATATTGTTAAAAAGTCTCTAGGTTGGGGTTGTCATATTAATGTAGATAGGTCAGAGTAGTCATGTGAATTTCTATGATACGTTAGAGTAGTCATTTGTACTTCTCCTTAGTTTATAATGGGAAAATTTTACCTAACTACACCCAAGTATGCCAGTAAGTAATGGTCCAGCGGGTCAGGGATTTTGGGGGTTGATCTAGAAATAGAGCAATAATGTCAACTCGCAGAACAACAAGAGATGATAGCTGCACTAGGTGAGGAGAGGAAGCGGGACAAGAAAAATCAAGAAGATATAGCCTAACAACTCGACTACCTCACACATATCGTCACCAACCAGGGCCTGACTTTTGTAATCATCGTGGTCGCGATGAGTAGATATTTTCTATGATTCTGATTATATTTGCTTTCGGTATTCGAATATATTAGCATTTATTGTTTAGTTGTTCAGAAGGTTTTGTTATATAATTTTTATTTTCGTTGTTTTGATGAATATAGACTAGATTGGATGAAATCTTTGATCAAGATTAGTAGGTTAATTTGCATGTAACAAACGTGTAGTTGCGCAATATATAAATATATATTTTTAATATGTTGTTTACCTTAGCCGATTGAATATAAACATTGGTCGATAATGAAATTTCATCACCAACTAATTGATTTAGTTGGTAATGAATTGAAATATACACATTACCGACGAAATGGAGCGATTATGAATGAAATTTCACTACCGACCAACATATTTGGTCGTTGCTGAAATTTCAATAACGACCAAATTATAACGTCGGTGATGAAATTTCATCATCGACTGAATACGTTGGTCGGTAATAAAATTTCATCACCGAAGTTATAATTTGGTCGGTAATGAAACTTCGTCCCCGACAGTTCTATTTATTCGGTAATGATATTTATCACCACTGTTTTTTTGACGCCCTGAAAATTTATCGGCAATAAAATAAAAACCAATTCATCACTAAAGAAACTGAGCGTCTATGATGTTTATTACCGACCGAATGGCTCGGTCTGTAATGAAAGGTTATGCAATAATTTCTTCAAAAAAAAAGGCGTTCAATATCCTATTAATATGTTATCTATTATCAGGGATATTCACAAATATACTGCACTAATCATACAAGATTTTCACATTGTTACACTGGCCTTTAAAATTGATATATCTACACTAACCTAAGCTTGAAGACCCGACTCTGTCCTTGTCTCCGGCGACTGTCCCAACTCCTCAACTGCCACCGGAACCTACGCTCCCTGGCAGGCTGCAATCGTCGATGCCCCCTATTGCCTCTTTGTCGCATCCTATATTCCAAGACCCTCTTTGAGGCAAGGATCCCATGCCCAGTCCGGAGAGGAAGGAACTGATCTGGGTGAGCGCCCGGAGCCCTACTAGGGACTGTGCTTTAGTGAACCCTTCGTCGCCGGGGACGGTACACCGACGTAGGGTTTTTAAGTCGAAGGAGGTTGGCTCAACCCCGAAGACCCCCGTACTGTCATCGTTAGAGTCTCATCTGACCACGTTACAAGAAGGGCTCTCGGCTCTCTTCTTAGAGGAGGATGATGAGGTCGAGGTAGAGGTGTCGTATGTACCGTTGAGTCCCTTTATCGTGGCTCGACAGTAGTTTGCCATGCTAGAAAAACTATGGGCCTCCAAGCCTCCCCAAAAGGAGGACATTCTTAGGATCATTATGAAGACGTGGGGGAGTTAAGATGACGGGTTAGTCATCAAGGACATTGGCCCAGGAGTGTTTGGGTTTTATTTCAAAACACCTGCATCTAGGGCATGGGTTTGAAGGAATGAACCATGGTGCTTAGACGGTCGGCCATTACTTCTAAGGGACCTAGACCCTATGGGTAGAGAGCCGCCCACTTTAGATCGGCTTCAGCTATGGGTTCATGCACATGGCCTCCCCCCGTTTGTACGTACCAAAGCCACGGGAGAGACAATTGTATTGACTCTAGGCGTGTGTATGGACGTCTCATGCAATCAATGGGGCATCTGTTGGGGAGGGTGAGTGAGGATCAGTTACTGGCACCTTGTGGCAGGTCCCCCTTTGTCGATAGCTTCTCCTACGCTTTCGAGAATTACCTAACCCGGTTTGTATCACACTTACCTATACCAAAGCTCCACACTTCTGTTCTAACTGTGGCATGCTCTATCACATGGTGACTGAATATGATCGGGAGGTGGTGGATCCACCCCGTTTTGACTCCTCCATCCTGGAATTCCACAAGGAGCAACAACTCAAGAACTATGCAACTGATTGGGGCGGGAAGGCGTCTATGAAATTGTTGTCCTCGTCTATTGCACCTAAGGCCCCAATTTATCTGGACAGCGACCCAATAGTATCCCCGGCTACTGCACCTAACCGTGCGTATCCTTGGAATGGCTACCAGACACCCTAGGTGGATCCGGCCGGGAAGACTTTGGCGATCGGTCAGCCATCGGGTAAGGTGGCACCAGCTTCTTGGGCCCTGGTTGGGCATAAGGATAGGCCTGGACTGGAAGATGGAACGAAGCCAAGCCTTGAAGCAAGGAAGGGTGAAGAAAAAATAGGTTATACTGAGGAACCACACGAAGACTAAGCCTAGGCCGAGGAATGAAAGGAATTAAGTGCTCTAAGGACTGGCCCCTTTGAGGGGTCCATGGCAAGAGCTCTGCCTCCCTTGGAAACCGATGTCAGTAGGTTCGGTCGCATTTTACAGAATATGCAGTAGTTGGGCACTACCTTGAGCAGCAGACATCGGTTTCATTATCATTTATTTTTTGTTCTCCTTTATGGATCCCCAACAAACTGCATGTATCAGTTCTTTTGGTACAGAGTTATGCGTAGACAGACCTTAGGGGCTCGATATCATGTAATAGCTCTTAAGGGTTTCCCTAATGCCCTAATATTGCCAACTTGAAGTCTAAGAAATGAAATTGCACATTTTTAGTAAAAAAATGTCTCGACCATAACTTTAATCCCTACCCCTTCTATTCACTAAAATTCATAGACTCTCTTTTCAAAGTTCATATCTTTTTTTATATTATAGGGTAAACAACAAATACATACCCCAAACTTGTCATGATTAACTGATACCTACCCTCATATTTTTTTGTAACCAATACATACTCAAATGTTCCGAAAATTAACGCAAAGCCCCTGCAGACAGGTAAAATGACGAAAATGCCCTGAAGTGATTTTTTAAAAATAAAACTGAAGTGGTTTTTTAAATAAAATTGAAGTGATTTAATAAGTACATATATATACCTAACAAAAGCGATTTTTAATTTTTTTAAAAGTAATTATTGAAATGTAGTTGAGGGCATTTTCGTCATTTTACCTGTCTGCAGGGGCTTTGCGTTAATTTTCGGAACATTTGAGTATGTATCGGTTACAAAAAAACATGAGGGTAGATATAAGTTAATCGTGACAAATTTGGGGTAGGTATTTGTATTTTACCCTATATTATATGTTAGTTTTAATAATGATTTAAAAAAAAAAAATTGATAAGCGAAAAGTTTTATTAGGCAAACGTTCTACAAAAAATAAAACGATGCAAGAAAAACAATCCTTAAAAGGACCTTTTCCCCCTACCGAAACAAAGGCAAACAACAATACTAAAACCAAACTGAAACAGAAAAGTGAAACAATCAGAGCACCGCCCTCCTTGCCTACTTCCTGTCTGGATTCAAGCAAAGGAATCGATTAGAGACCGAAACAGGAGTTGAGTGTTCTGAAATCAATACCGGGGTAACCTCGTCCTCGCTAAAATCAACTCCCTCCTCAACCTCAACCTGCTGTGGGGATGCAAAAACTGGGGGCGTGGCAACAACCCTTTTCACAGTTCTCTTACTAAAGCTCCACTCCCCATCTTTACTTTGTTTAGCAATGTCGATGGTGAGGTTTCCCGCTTGACCCCCCTTATCAATCGATGTTCTGGCTCTCGTCTGGTAAAAGACAACTGGAGGAGCATACTTTTTTGGCTGTCCTTTTTTTGGACGGCCATGTTTCCTTGGAAGCTCAATGGGCATATTTTTCGGACTCAGGAGAATATCTTTCCACGGGTGATCTGTAGAGATATCTACAGCCTTCTCAAGTGACGAGTCCACTACTGGTATCTGGACTTGTAAAACTATCTGGCCAAACAATTGCGGGCTACCTTGAACCGCATGGGTGCCAACAGGAGCATCAAGACCCGAACCCACAATAGATGACGGGCCCAGGGAAGACCCAATACGCTTAAAGATATCAGCCAAAGAGGGTTCATTCAACTTTACTGGGCCTTTATTATCAAGCCCAGTAGCCTGACTTGCAGCCAAAACTCCTGGCACACTCTCATGTTCATGCGCACCAACAACAGGCTTCGACCCACACGAAGCCTCTTCTTCCCCACGCATTTCTGAATCAAACCACACCTCTTCTTGCGTTTCCTCCAAAATAGGGAAACAATTCGAAAACGCAGGCACGGGAATCACGGGCGGAAAATCTTGGATTTCAGTAACAGAAGATTCAAACATCAATTCCGAAGAATCTGGGCATTCCAAACTAGGCGAGACTGATCTGATTTGCTGCGGATTCAACGCCGGAGACCTCTCAACCTGCAACGATTTTGCAGCAACTACACACTCCTCTGAACCACCAACGTCCGGCGAACCTTTCCGGAGAATTTCCGCCTCCACCGAACCAGCCACTTTGCATCCGTTGATGCTCTGTTTTGGAGGTATAAGAACAGGGGACTTTGGACGACCAAGCTGTTCCAATTCCGGTCGAGCTAGTGCCACGAGGAGCTTATACCCGTTCAGAGTGAAACCATTTAGCACCTCAATGGCATGTAGAGCCGACTCCTTGAATTTGAATACGTCGAACCCAAAATATCGACCAGACCGATTTGGTTTCTTTGGGACCTCAACTGACAGAACCTCGCCAAACACTCCCAACGAGTTACTTACCCAAACCGAAGAGGTGTTGTAAGGGAGGTTGTGTATAAAAACCTTACAACCATTGGCTTCCTCAACAACCGGCAGCGTCGCATCCAAACCTGCCTGAGCTCGCGATTTTGGGCTGGACAGATTGCCAGCGACTCCACCCTGATGTGGCTTCTCTACAACCAAGCTTATCCCTGTAGAACCTCCATCCAAAGGCTCTGCCTGTTTCTTCGCCAGAATCGGCTCGGCCCGATGTTTTGTGGCCAAAACCTTCTTGGCCGAAGACGACTTGGCCTGCGCCTTTGCCGGAAAGACACCTCCATGCTTGCTGGCCGGACGTTTGATCGGACAGTCCTTCTTTTCCATAGAGGGTGGAACAAGAATGGATATATACTCACGGTATAAGGACACAAGTGTGGAGCAAAAATGGGTGAAAGACAATGGTTCTCCCTCAAGCTCACCATGAAACGGTTTCCGGCCAACCGGGTGTGAGGAGCGTTTCTTCATTGTTCAATACAATAAAAAAAATTTATTAAGTACTCTTCAAATTAATATTAAGGAAAACTCCAGAACATAATAGTAAACAAAGGTGGTTTTGGACAGAGAGAGAATGTCTCGCCTCTATCTAGAAACCCTATCCATTGCTTCTTCCTCAGTCGTCTCCGTCCGATCTCCTCAGCTCTGCTAGTGATCTCATTTCTTTTGGAGGTCGCTGGAGGAGGCTCTTCTTCCTCTCCTCTACCTTTTCCTCAAAAAACCCTCTCTTCAAAGACCCCTCTTCTCTCTCTTCAGTTCTGGTTCTACTCTTCGGCTGTCCGGTGTGTGACAGTGGTAGGACGGAGTAGATTTGGCTGTGGGACGATCTTCCTCAAGTCTCATGGCGAAGATAATCGCATATCTGATCTGCTCTCGCTACTGTGGTGGTGGTCCTTCGACGTCGCTATGGTTGAAGCTTTTCCTCTTCAGATCGCGTTGATTTCTACTGGAACTGGACGTGGGACGCGTTTCCTCGACCAGGATCATCATGGTTCATGTAGGCTGTCGTTGCTGGAAAGTGAGGCTTTTGTCTCGGTGGCTCCACCCGTACATCTGGATCTTAGGAAAGATCTACGGTTCTTGAGGATTTTGCTTTTGGGCCTTTTACAGGAGAAGGTCCAAGGTAATATTTCACACCTCTTCCCTGCCTCTGATTGGTGTTCTTCACCCTTCCATGTCCTTTTACTTTTTCGATTGTCCTTCTAAGAGTTCTCGGCCACCTTATGTGACACGGGCTCGTTGGTTTTAGGTGTTGGTCGTCGACGAGTTCACAGCCCTACGAAGCCTTTCGTTCAAGATCTTAGGATTAGTGGGTTCCGGTAATTTTCTATTGGAATTTCTCTATCGCAAGCGGTGCTAACCACCAACATTTTAAAATCACTAGCTCCAATTTTAGGCCCAGTGGGTTTTGGAGCAAGGAGTCGATATAATTCCAACATAGGTAAGGGTAGAGGTTCCCTGGGATTTGGGGTGCTATTGGTTCATTTTGTGCTCCATGTTTGTTAAATCCAAGTTCCAAGACCTCTATTTTATTAGCGCTCCTGTTGGGTCTTGATGGAGGGTATGAACACATACTAGCAGCGGAAATAACTCAAGACCATGCCAAAGAACACTACCAAATATCAGATACACAAGAGAATAAACAATATGGATGTTTCCTTACCAATTAGTTCAAAAAAGAAGAAGAGAACACCAAAGAAACGATGGTCGGCTTGAGTCTCCAAGACGCCTACGTATCCAATTGGAATCAAACACGTAGTTCTTCTTTAGATGACTTAAGAACACAACAAGATGGAAAAACAATTCCAAACCCGAAATTGTAGGGAGAGAACAAACCCCATACTTGTCCAACTAAAGGCATGGGACAAGCATGGTGACAAGTAAGGTGTAAATAGGACAAAGTATGGCTAGACAAGATGGGGTTAGGTGGTGAATCACCAACACCTTAATCCTTGTCTTGCTTACTTAGTACTAATTAATCAAGACTTGATTAATTATTTCCATGGGACTTGGTTGCATGGGCCTTTCATGGGCCTCTTGGAACATGGTCGGTGGCCATTTCCAACGAGGTCCCGTGATTCGCCCATCGCCTCCAAGCCTTCCATGCCGGAAATGTCCAACATTATCCGACGCGATCAATCCCAAGACTACAAGCCTTGTCTCGATCCGTAAAGTCCTATTCACTTACGGGCACATGACCCGAAACCTAGTTTTTTGTCATGTCCTGAGACAACTCCCTTTTGGCCATTCTCCATAAATGTGTCAATGAGTTTCACCCTCCGGTGTGACCCTTAGATTTATGCATGTCAATAGAGAAACGTAAAATCCCCTTTTACTTGATCCTATTTAAGTGGCAACTAACGAGACTTTAGTATTGCCTGACACTGCATAACGAATCTACCCTATCAATTCTAACCTTTCCATCGTCCCTATCATTATCCTTTTATATCCGATATCCTGATTGAGATAAGGCATAGAGTCGTCATCCTATTATTCTCAATCATTGTTCCTTGATATGTGAGATAATTGAATATATGATACCCTGTATCATGTGCATGGCCATGCTATTCTTTCAGTCACTCTCGATCAAGCAGCCGAGAACCGATATCTTTCCCATACCGTAGTATGAGGGATAAATCCCTTAGCCCTCTTTCGTGTCACTCATGCATTCTATCCCCAAGCCAATCCTGGCCGTTATGCAAGCCTTGTTACAGAAAACGTTAGGCTCATGTCAAACTCAGTTGTTTACTGCATAGCGATCACAAAAACTCCTTGGTCTAAGGATACATGACAAGCTACAACAATGAATATGTTCATGACTTGATCTATGAAACATATTCATGTCGGGTCGTCCAATATCATGTCCCACATGATATCTATGATCAGACTCCGGAATCCCATTCCAATGACTAACAGAACGTAAGCCATAAAGAGCCATCTTTCATACTAGTCGCTTCTAGTGAAGCTTTGTTGACTAGGGACCCATCGAGTGTGATCTATCTCGATCTATGGTTCTATTCGCATGGTGGGCATAGATCAGAGCACACATCGATATATTACTCTGACACATAAGTAATATAAAGCCGCATTAATTTTATTGTTAACGATGATATATTACTCTGAATGCAAAGAATATGTCCTTGACAAGGCTGTCTCTAAGACCATATCAGAGTTACATGAAGTGTCATTAACTACTGAGAAGAATATATCAGGGATCTGGGATCCATGGATATTTTGATGGTCAACAAGGGAATTGGAAGTGGCAAGGGCGGGGCCCATGCACACTTGGCGGGAAAGATGAGACACCTAAGAAAGTCTGCTTCTACTGCAACAGCCTGGTCATTGGAACCGGGATTACCGGAAGTTCACGGCTGATCTGAAGAAGGGCAGTGGGACTGCGCCTTCATCAAATAGCCTGAATGATCTGAAGAAGGGGAGTAGGAGGGCGCCTTCATCAGGAAACCTGGATGATATAAGGAAGGGCGGTAGGACCGTGCCTTCATCCGGTATTAACTCTATAGAGCTACAACTCTCTCCTTCCAAAGATTCATGGGTATTAGATACCAGGACTGAATCTCACACATGCACTAATATATGGTGGCTGAAAGTAGGAGAGGTTTGGAAAGCACGAAGTGGACCTCAGAGTTGTGGCAACTGATGTAGGATCCATGAGTCTTGCTTTGCCAAGTGGCCTTGTCTTAGTATTGTATAATGTATATTGCATACCTACTTTTAGTAGGAATATTATATCTGTATCCGTGTTTGACAAGGAAGGATATAATGTCAATATTGGAAATGGAGTTTTCAATGTTCTATGCAGTGATATGTTTTATACCAGTACTGAATTGGTTTTAGGATTGTACATATTAGATATGGGTAACAATTACTCAAGTTCTATATATTACGTTAATACCAAGAGGTCTAAATCCAACGATTTAAACCTAACTCTGTTATGGTATTGTCATTTGGGCCGCATAAACAAGAAGCGCATATCAGCACTTCAGAAGTGCGGGCTTTCAGGTTCATACGAATTCCATTCGATCGATAGGTGCAAGGTTTGTTTGATGGGCAACATGACTAAAGTGCTCTTTATCGATCGCGATGAAAGGGCGGGTGAATTATTGGGGCTGATACACTTGAATGTGTGTAGACCAATAAGTTCACTTGCCAGGAGGGGTTTTAGCTACTTTATCACATTTACTGATGATTACAGTAAATATGGTTATGTCTATTCGGTGAGACATAAGTCTGAACCTTTTGATAAATTTAAAGAGTTTAAGACTAAAGTAGAAAACTAGCTCGACAAAGGTATTAAGGCACTTTGATTGGATCGAGGTGGAAAATACTTGACCACAGAGTTATTAGATCATCTAAAAGAGAGTGGGATCCTTTTGGAATGGACTCCTCCTGGGACACTGTAGTTGAAAGGTGTAGCCAAACGGAGAAATCGGACATTGTTAGACAATGGTCCGTTCCATGATTAGTTGGAATGATCTCCCAATCTCTTTCAGGGGTTATGCTCTAGAGACGACCGCATTCATAGTGAATCGGGCTTCGACGAAGGGTGTGGAAGAGACACCATTTTAAAAATGGTACGGGATGATGCCCGCTTTGTCCTTCCTAAAGATTTGTGGTTGCGAGGCTTATGTGAAACATTTGGTTTCGACTAAGCTCGAACCAAGATCTGAGACATGCACCTTCGTGTGGTATCCCAAAGCAACAAGGGGATACAACTTCTACAATCCTAGTGAGAACATGGTGTTCGTCGCTTGGGGTGGGGTCTTTATGGAAAAGAAGTTTTTTTTCCAAAGACGTCATTGGGAGGAATGTGCATCTCGAAGAAATTCATGATGGTACAGATCTGTCTAAACCGATTGACAACCCAGTAGAAAGGAGCCAGAGATTGTCGTAGAGTAAGAACCAATTCCTGTTACAATTCCGGAAGGTCCAAGGCAATTTGAAAGGATCAATCTTCCACCTACAAGATATGGTATCCGGAGGTGACAATGAAGTCATGGTGGATCACGATGATCCAGCCACCTTTCAGGAAGTCGTGGATGGGCCCGACTCCGAGTTATGGATGGGGGCCATGAGGGAGGAAATGCAATCCATGTCGGACAACCGAGTCTGGGAACCGGTTGATCCCATCAATGGTGTGAGGACCATTGGATGCAAATGGATCTTCAAGGTGAAGATGGACATGGATGGCAACCCTCTGACCTAAAAAGCTCAACTGGTGGTGAAAGGTTATAGGCAGATCCAATGGATTGACTATCAGGAAACATTCTCCCTAGTGGATATGGTCAAAATCGATCCAAATTCTTCATGACATAACTGCGTATCATAATTACGAGATATGGCAAGTGGATGTCAAAACCGCTTTCCTAAATGGAAATTTGACTGAGTAAGTTTGTATGTCTCGGACCAAAGGTTTTGACGATCCAAAGAATAAGGGAAAGATTTATAAGTTGTTGAAATCCAGTTATGGATTGAAACGAACTTCTCGGAGTTGGATCCTTCATTTTTATGAAGCTGTAATTGGATTTGGCTTAATCAAGAACGAGGATGAATCTTGCGTTTATAAGAAGGCTAGTGGGAGCAAGATTACCTTTCTGGTTTTCATTGAAAACGACATCCCAACCTTGCACGAGACTAAAGCTTGGTTGAGGAAGTGTTTTTCAATAAAGGACTTAGGCGATGCTTCTTATATCATAAGGATTAAGATATGTAGAGATCGCACCAAGAGGGTCTTGAATTTAAGTCAGGGAACCTATGTGAACAAGGCATTAAGTAGGTTCTTAATGCTCGATTCAAAGAAAGGACTCTTACCCACTAGTCATGGCATTCATCTCAGCACGACTCAATGTCCTAAGACACCGGATGAGCTGAAAAGGATGATGAGAATCCTATGCGCCTGTGGGCAGGATCGATCATATATGCCATGACATATATGAGACCGGACGTCTCGTAAGCCTTATGTTGTACCAGTAGACATCAGTCTAACCCGGGGGAAAGATGATGCTGAACTAGTCGTCGAAGGATGAGTAGACGATAGTTTTCCAAGATAAATCTAGATGACTTTAGAAGTCAGTCAGGATATGTGTTTACGCTGAATGGCAGAGCTTTAGCTGGGAGAGCGTAAAGCAAGTTACCATTGCCGAATCTACGACAGAGGCCAAGTACATGGATGCTGCAGAGGCAGCTAAGGAAGCTTTGTGGATTTGGAAATTCACGGCAGGGCTGGGTGTAATTAAAAACCCATCCAGCCCGGTGAATCCATTTTGCCAAACTTTTCTTGTTTGTATTGAGGACTGATTCGTCAATATTTTTGGCAAAATGGATTCACTGGGCTGGATGGGTTTTTGATTACACCCAACCCTGCCGTGAATTTCCAAATCCACATAGCCTCCTTAGCTGCCTCTACAGCATCCATGTACTTGGCCTCTGTCGTAGATTCGGCATTGGTATCTTGCTTTACGCTCTCCCAGCTAAAGCTCTCCCCTTCAACGTAAACACCTATCCTGACTGACTTCTAAATTCATCTGGATTTGTCTTGGAAAACTAGCGTCTACTCATCCTTCGACGACTAGTTCAGCATCATCTTTCCCTCGGGTTAGACTGATGTCTACTGGTACAACATAAGGCTTACGAAACGTCCGGTCTCGTAGATGTCATGGCATTTATGATCGATCCTGCCCCTAGGTGCATGGGATTCTTATCATCCTTTTCAGCTCATCAGGTGTCTTAGGACACTGAGTCTTGCTGCGATGAATGCCATGACTAGTGGGTAAGAGTCCTTTCTTTGAATCGAGCATTATGAACCTACTCAATGCCTTGTTCACATAGGTTCCCTGACTTAAATCCGAGACCCTCTTGGTGCGATATCTACATATCTTAATCCTTAAGATATAAGAAGCATCGCTTAAGTCCTTTGTTGAAAAACACTTCCTCAACCAAGCTTTAGTCTCGTGCAAGGTTGGGATGTCGTTTTCAATGAGAACCAGAAAGGTAATCTTGCTCCCACTAGCCTTCTTATAAACGCAAGATTCATCCTCGTTCTTGATTAAGCCAAATCCAATTACAGCTTCATCAAAACGAAGGATCCAACTCCGAGAAGTTCGTTTCGATCCATAAATGGATTTCAACAACTTATAAATCTTTCCTTTATTCTTCGGATAATCAAAACCTTTGGGCCGAGACATGCAAACGTACTCAGTCAAATTTCCATTTAGGAAAGCGGTTTTGACATCCACTTTCCATATCTCGTAATTATGATACGCAGTTATGTCAAGAAGAATTTGGATCGATTTTGACCATAGCCACTAAGGAGAAGGTTTCCTCATAGTCAATCCATTGGATCTGCCTATAACCTCTGATAGGATCAACCGGTTCCCAGACTCGGTTGTCCGACATGGATTGCATTTCCTCCCTCATGGCTCCCAGCCATAACTCGGAGTCGGGCCCATCCACGACTTCCTGAAAAGTGGATGGATCATCGTGATCCACCATGACTTCATTGTCACCTCCGGATACCATATCTTGGAGGTGGAAGATTTATCCTTTCAAATCGCCTTGGACCTTCCGGAATTGTAACAGGAATTGGTTCTTACTCTACGACAATCTTTGGCTTCTTTCTACTGGGTTGTCAATTGGTTTAGACAGATCTGTACCATCCTGAATTTCTTCGAGATGCACAGTCCTCCCAATGACGTCTTTGGAAACAAAACTCCTTTTCCATAAAGACCTCACCCCAAGCGACGAACACCATGTTCTCACTGGGATTGTAGAAGTAGTATCCCCTTGTTTCTTTAGGATACCACACGAAGGTGCATATCTCAGATCTTGGTTCGAGCTTAATCGAAACCAAATGTTTCACATAAGCCTCGCAACCACAAATCTTTAGGAAGGAAAAAGCAGGCATCATCCCGTACCATTTTAAAACAGTATCCCTTCCGCACCCTTCGTCGAAGCCCGATTCACTATGAATGCGGTCGTCTCTAGAGCATAACCCCAGAAAGAGATTGGGAGATCAGTCCAACTAATCATGGAACGGACCATTGTCTAACAATGTCTGATTTCTCCGTTTGGATACACGTTTCAAGTATAGTGTCCCAGGAGGAGTCCATTCCAAAAGGATCCCACTCTCTTTTAGATGATCTAATAACTCTGTGGTCAAGTATTTTCCACCTCGATCCAATCGAAGTGCCTTACCTTTGTCGAGCTGGTTTTCTACTTTAGTCTTAAACTCTTTGAATTTATCAAAAGCTTCAGACTTATGTCACACCGAATAGACATAACCATATTTACTGTAATCATCAGTAAATGTGATAAAGTAGCTAAAACCCCTCATGGCAAGTGAACTTATTGGTCTACACACATTCGAGTGTGTCAGCCCCAATAATTCACCCGCCCTTTCATCGCGATCGATAAATGGCACTTTAGTCATTTTGCCCATCAAACAAACCTTGCACCTATCGATCGAATGGAATTCGAATGAACCTGAAAGCCCGCACTTCTGAAGTGCTGATATGCGCTTCTTGTTTATGCGGCCCAAATGACAATACCATAACAAAGTTAGGTTTAAATCGTTGGATTTAGACCTCTTGGTATTAACGTAATATATAGAACTTGAGCCATTGTTACCCATATCTAATATGTATAATCCTCCAACCAAGTCTGTACCGGTATAAAACATATCACTGCATAGAACATTGAAAACTCCATTTCCAATATTAACATTATATCATTCCTTGTCAAACACGGATACAAATATAATATTCCTACTAAAAGTAGGTATGCAATATACATTATACAATACTAAGACAAGGCCACTTGGCAAAGCAAGACTCATGGATCCTACATCAGTTGCCACAACTCTGAGGTTCACTTCGTGCTTTCCAAACCTCTCCTACTTTAAGCCACCATATATTAATGCATGTGTGAGATTCAGTCCTGGTATATAATACCCATGAATATTTGGAAGTAAAGAGATGTAGCTCTATAGAGTTAATACCGGATGAAGGCACGGTCCCACCGCCCTTCCTTAGATCATCCAGGTTAACTGATGAAGGCGCAGTCCTACTGCCCTTCTTCAGATCATCAAGGCTATTTGATGAAGGCGCAGTCCCACTGCGCTTCTTCAGATCAGCCGTGAACTTCCTATAATCCCGGTTCCAATGACCAGGCTGTTGGCAGTAGAAGCAAATGGTTCGACGAACACACCTTGAAAGAATAATTACACGCTAACTCTAACGGCTCGCAGGCCGTGAAAAGCGATAAATAATTAAATCGAGCTCGGGGCTATTATGTACACCATGCCAACATCACATCACACATCGTGTTATCAAACAATCATGTTATCAAACATCATGTGATTTTCCGGTTTTATTTAATAGCCAAGTTTCGAAAATTTTTGATGCTCGATTTATCGAAACCGTTCAAAAATGAAACTTTTGAACATTTGATCTTCGAGTTCGTCATGACGGTTCCAAACTCGTCATAACTAAAAAACGGTTTAGCCTCGGCATATACACCATCCAATGGTCATGCTTGGCCTAGCTCTGTCCAACGAAGCCCCGTTCGGTCCCGGTTTCGGCTCCCCGAGAGTCCCGCTCCCGAGACCTGAAAAATCAAATTTTTTTCAAAATTTCCAGATTTGAAATAATTTTCAAAAATTCAGTTTACATGCATTAAATCCATAAACAAGAATTTAGAACATGTTATCAAACAATTTAGCAAAACAACATGCCAAAAACGAAACTTTCAAGCAAAACCGAAACTTTGAACACCGTCTTGTGAATCCCAAAGGTAGCACGGCTCTGATACCACTGTTGGGTCTCGAGGTAGGGTTGGAGATGAACCAACTCGCAGCGGAAAATCAAGGAAAACCAAGAGAAGATTAAAACCATGAAACAACTAACAAATAATGAATTCACAAGAGAAAAATTCAGCACTATTTCTTACCAAAACAAGAACACCGGTTAACGAATAATTGACTTGAGTCTCCAAGACGCCTACGTTTCCACATGGGAATCAAAGCTACATAGTTCTTCTCTTTGAGGACTCAAGAACACAAAAATGGAGGTGGAAACTTGCCAAACCCGAAATTGCAAGGGAAGGGGGAGAAAAGTTGTGTTTCCTATTCTTGTCTTGTGTTTGTTATGTTGAAAAAAGATGACTAAAACATAACAAAACTCATACTTGTCCAACTAAAGGCATGAGACAAGCATGGTGACAAGTGAGGTGTAAATAGGACAAAGTATGGCAAGACAAGATTGAGTTAGGTGGTGAATCAACAACACCTTAATCCTTGTCTTGCTTACTTAGTACTAATTAATCAAGACTTGATTAATTAGTTCCATGGGCCTTGGTTGCATGAGCCTTTCATGGGCCTCTTGGAACATAGCCCGTGGCCATTTCCAACGAGGTCCCGTGATTCGCTCATCGCCTCCATGCCTTCCATACCGGAAATGTCCAACATTATCTGACGCGATCAATCCCAAGACTCCAAGCCTTGTTTCGATCCGTAAAGTCCTATTCACTTACGGGCACATGACCCAAAACATAGTTTTGGTCATGTCCCGACACAACTCCCTTTTGGCCATTCTCCATAAATGTGTCAATGAGTTTCATCCTCCGGTGTGACCCTTAGGTTTATGCATGTCAATAGATCAACGTAAAATCCCATTTTACTTGATCCTATTTAAGTGGCAACTAAAGAGACTTTAGTATTGCCTGACACTGCATAACGAATCGACCTTGTCGATTCTAACCTTTCCGTCGTCCCTGTCATTATCCTTTTATCTCCAATATCCTGATTGAGATAAGGCATAGAGCCGTCATCTTTATTATTCTCAATCATTGTTCCTTGATATGTGAGATGACTGAATATATGATACCCAGTATCATGTGCATGGCCATGCTATTCTTTCAGTCACTCTCGATCAAACGGCCGAGAACCGATATCTTTCTCATACCTCAGTATGAGGGATAAATCCCTTAGCTGTCTTTCGTGTCACTCATGTAGCCCGTCCCCAAGCCAATCATGGCCGTTATGGAAGCCATGTTACGGACAAGGTTAGGCTCAGGTCAAACTCAGTTGTTGACTACATAGCAATCACAAAGACTCCTTGGTCTAAGGATACATGACAAGCTACGACACTGAATATGTTCATGACTTAATCTATGGCACATATTCAGGGCGGGTCGTCCAATATCATGTCCCACATGATATCTATGATCAGACTCCGGAATCCCATTCCAATGACTAACAGAACGTAAGCCATAAAGAGCCATCTTTCATACTAGTCGCTTCTAGTGAAGCTTTGTTGACTAAGGACCCATCGAGTGTGATCTATCTCGATCTATGGTTCTATTCGCATGGTGGGCATAGATCAGAGCACACATCGATATATTACTCCAACACATAAGTAATATAAAGTCGCTTTAATTTTATTGCTAACGATGATATGTACATTCGGAAATTTAGGATTGAACTACGGGCACTAAGACTAACACACGATTCGTTATTCACTATTTTTTTTATCAGAATCGAGAGCTCCATACAATGTGGATGTTTCAAGAAGCAGATCAGATCATATGACGTATAAGGATGAATATCTAACGCGTGAACCAAACCACTTTGGTGCTACAAAAATATGAGTCCAACGAGTTAAATATATCCGGCTTGTACTGTATAACTAAAATGTCAATCTCATTAATTGAGAAGAATCCTAACTTTATGAATATATATTTTTTGGATCAATATCTATCAGACAGGAAAACCATGTCTCTCTAGGGTTACAAAAGCCTCCTCTCTCCCTCTTCATTTCTGCCACAGCCGCCCCTCACTATGTGTCTTCATCACCACGACCAACCTCCTCCATGACTATCCCCCAGCCCTCAGTTTCGGATACCATCGTCTCGGACGTGAACCAATCCCCCCAACCTTTCCTCCCCGATATGAACTTCCCCCCACAACATTTTCTTCCAGATCCAGAGCAACCTGACACCCACTAGTCGCCTGTACTTCCACGCGATCGTCACATGGCGTCGGGGGGGGGGGGGGGTATGCCAGAGGGCATGCATGCTCCGAGTCGATCCCGTCAATACGTGACAGGTCAGGCATCGGCATGGCCAAATCTCTGTCTGCCACATGCGGAGGTCGGGCCTGCTCGACTCAGGTTGTAGTAGATCAAGTGAGGACCCTCCTCAAACTGTCTGGCTCAACGACGGGGATGCGGTGGGTGGTACCGGAATGGGAAGATGAAGATGACGTCTTGGAGATCCTGGCGGAGGCCATTCCGGCTGTTGTGGATGGTCGGTATCTCTTTTCCTTTGCAGGGAAGGTCGTGGGTACGGGGCGCCTCAATCAGAACGCATTCCATAGGCTGATGGTTCAACATTGGAAGGTCGACGGGCTGCAGATCGAATACCTGACCAAGGACGTGGTGGCCTTCTATTTCCCATCCCTGGCAGCCATGAAGAATATTCGCCTCTGGGGCCCCTTGCGCTTCAAGGTTTAGCCGGTGATGTTGGTCCCGCTTCTGTCCTGCATGCAACCCGGTGACATCCGATTCGGGTGTATGGAGATTGGGGCCCGGGCGATGAATGTCCTAGGGGATGCTCAGAATGCCCCGGTTCGTGCCCTCCTTGCAACTGCCTTGGGAACTTAGGTAACCACTCCCCCTATTCCTATAATACGACGCTCGGATGACTTCTTGTGGATGAGGGTCGGTCTAGATGTGGGTCAACCACTGAGGAGACGTATTCATCTTCGATTCCCACTGAGGAGTCATGCCCAGCCCTCTCTGGTGGTATTACAGTATGAACGGGTACCGAGTTTCTACACTCGATGTGGTAGACTGACCCGTCGTATGACCGACTGTACGACCTATCTTCCTAGAATTGGTTGGAAGGAAATCTGGTATGATTATTCTATTCGGGTGCCGAAACATATGGATGTGGATCGTCTCCTTAATACGGTTTGTAGGGCCCCACGGGTGACACGGGACACATCGGTGGACGATCTGTTGACCTCCCTCACCCTTGATCCGATTAGGGGTTATATGGGAGGGTCTAGGGCAAGTACGGGTAAGGGTATTCTAGCCCCCCCCCCCCCCCCGGGAGGGGGATTTCAGGTGATAGGGGAAAAGGAGGATTCCCATTCGGAGTCTGGAAACTTGGTTAAAAATGCCCCAGAATGGGCAGTTCCTAAAAAGCTAGGGGCATCCCCGGAAGAGCTGGCGGGACAGCCGAGTATTGCAAAGCCTGACAACCTGGCTAACATCGAGGAAGGTGGGGACAATATCTTTCTTGATATATTTGGAGGTGGCCCCGAAGCAAGGGAAGCAGAAGGACCCGCAGGACCAAGTTGGGGGAGTGGGTCTCATTCGGTCGAAGGCGATGAAGTCAAAGGGGAAGGGACGAGGTGGACACCAATACACCAAGTCTTTTTGTATAAAGAAGGCTCCGGAGCTTACATACTTGATCTCACAAGATCACAAGCTGCGAGTGGAGGAAGAGGCTCAAGAACCCATAGACTCGGGACAGTCGGCCCTGGGAAGTCTCGGAAAAGCCGCATTCATAGCACTTTATTTTTCACTGTCCTATTATGATACTTGTTTTAGGTTGGGTTGTACTTATTATTTCGGTGTTTGAACTTTTTACTTTCTGTTTTGTCCTTTTGAAATGCTGATAAGGGGATCTCTTGAGTTAGTGTCTACGATCCGAAATAGACTATTTCTACGGGTCCATGAGAGCTGATCTGGCTACGGGCATGCCAGATAATATTGAGGAACTCAGGCCTTTTACGCCCTACCATGTATGATTTATTTTTCACAGTAATGCATATCCCTACTTTACTTGTTTCAAAAAAATGAATAGATATTTTTTCATCACGTGCGATTATATTTCAGCACAAATATATAGATTTAAAAGTTGTAGTGAACAAGTTTGACATAACTTAAGCAGAAGTACCTAAGACTGAGACGGTTGCTATAACATCCCCACAGTCCAAACCGAAAGAAAGAGCTTTAGACAGTTTCTATGGATCCAACCTTAGGTTGTGGAAATAATAAGAGCCAAGCTTGAGCTTACGGGAAGTAGTTAGTAGCCACTCGAGAAGATATATTTTTGACAGTTGGTGCTGACAAACTGCGAGGGCAAACAGTTGGTGGTGGTGTTTCATTTGAAGTAGTAATAGATGTCCCAACGTTGTTGACACTTCGACATGGCCTTAAGTCTCTGAACTGCACCTTGTCTTGTTCGTCCATCGTGTATTTTTCATCCCACACGACACCAGAAGACCCTTGTCTCCTAAACGAAGTGCTGGACCTTCGCAAACCTGCCATTTAATCACACGTTACTGAATGAAGAGAAGGTCTTATATAGTAAAAGCTGTGGTCGATATGTGCCATGGTATGGCATCTCTACCTAGGTAGCTTATATTTGGTTTACTAAACTGACATGCTTGTTTCTTCCTCATTTTTCCACTACGAATGATCCTCACCCTTTAGATTTGTTGATATTTTAATGCTCAATGGATCTTTTAGTAGCCGGTAATGTTTGTCTTAACCGTCACGCTTACGTGGTGCTAACTCCACGAAATAGTTTAAGATTACGTACGTTCCTTCACAATGTTAACAACCACCATACGACCTTTCACGGTGGGGTTAGACCGAATCGGTCTAATCCCGATCTATTTAAGCTATAATTTTAGAATTTTAAGGTCTAATTTGATCCGATTTGGAGGTCTGTTGTTGTTGGTGTTGTAGTAGAATAGACCGATTTGATTATTCCGAGATGAATGGGAATAAAATAATATGAAAGCGAATTTTTTTATTTCCCGAAAAAAACACAACGTCAAACCCCCATAGGCAAAATACCCAAGAACCTACAAAAACCACCCCCACGCAGACAACCCGAAGCAACCCGACCGGATGAAAACTAGAGGTTCGGAAACCTGTTCATCCGACTCCATTTCGGGCATTCCCAAACAGTCATCCACCACTCATTCTTGTTGAATCGGTAGACGATATTGTTGGCATAAATCCGGTTGGCCTCGAGGAGCACCTCGACATCGGTTGCAGTTGGGCCGAGATCATGTCGGCTTGCAAGAACGGTATCTTGAACCGCTGCACCCGGAGGTTGGTCTTCTGCTAGTGATCTTTGAGCTGCTTCACCGACCGGGGGTATGGTTCTATTGCCATGGATAGCCAATCACCGTAGAGCTCGTTCCAGTACTCTGGTGTCACTGTCGTGTATCATCCAAGCCACAACGAGTCTCCTCTCCTCAATGTTGGTCCACATAGGTGCTATGGATTTAGTGGTGTATGAAATATTGGGCTTCCGATACTGTTTTGGTGAGACGTTTGGAGAAAAGGTGTGAGGCCGATTCTATTTGGTGAGAGGTTTGAAGAAGAGGTGTGGAGGCCGATTCTTCTAATGGGTTGGTATATATAGGGAGGCAGAATCGTAGGGTTCCAAATTCAAAGGATAGAATCAGTCCAAATCTTATCTTGGCAAAATCGGTAACTAATTATGGAGGCAGATTCGGGTCATGTGACCATGAGGGACCGAATCGGTCAAACTATATATGACAAGCATTAAAATACAAACATAAACACCACATTTATTACGAACTTTACGGATAGCTTTTCAGAGTGCAAAATAAAACCTGACTTGTTTGGAACTGGGAACGTTAATACGAAAACAGATCACTGAGCATGCTAGTTGTGGTTCATAGCCCGAAGCATCTCCAACATAAGAGCCTCGTGGTTGGCCTTCTCGAGGTGTCCAATCATTCGTGTCGAGGGCAACTGCTTCGGCATACTACCTAGTCATTGACAATTGATAATTCATCAGCTTCGCCTCGGTTCACTTGAACCGACCACGATGGCGTTGTTCTCGCTCCATTCTGTACAGTACTGGTGGCCGACCCATGTCAGCTTGAGAGACACCGCTTTTGTTCTCGGAATCTATAATTTTTGTTGGACACTTCTACTTTAGGAAAAGTTTTGGATTGTGTCGTTGAGCATTGATATTGAGTTACCTTATACAAGAAACCGAATCGGCCTATGTGGCAATGGGGAGGCTCGCATTACGGCGACATAAACTTGTCGAACAGCAGGTACAAGGAAATACATCTACTAGAGAAAACGGTTAAAAGTTACCAAATAACTACATGTCGTCATCCATAACGACCTCATGCCTGAACAAAGTCTAACTGTGTTCAATCAGATCAGCCTTGAGATGTTGGTGCAATGCTGGTCCAAATGTATTGCCTTTTCTGCTTGCCCCGGACGGGGTCCATCGTTCCTGCCTCGGCCTCCTAAATTTTGCCCGTATTACCTCCAACATCTCTTCCTCCGCTTATCGGGTCCTTACACGCAATGTTGCATAGTCCAATTCTCCGACCACATTTTCGGAGCCCTGAGGGACGTTTTCTCGATCCCGGGCAGATTCGCCAAGCCGGGCGAAATGGGCCATTCCGGGCCCATTTTGACAAAGACGAGTAATTGGGAAGTTTGGGAGTGATCGGTACTTGTCGGGGTTGCATTTATGCGTTAATTTCATAAAAATCGAAGTTGCCTTGCGTAATTAAAAAGTGTGTTGTTTCGTCACTTTAGATTTTACCACCGATCGCGGAAGAGGGGAGCTTTAGGCGAGTGCGCTTGTCACGCCCCAAATCCGGTTTTGGCCGGACTCGAGACGTGACCTGAAACAACCGAGATAAAAGTAGTAAAACAGTAATAAATTCTTTTAAACCTGAAAGCGAGTCCAAAATATTTCTCAATAATTAAATCCAAAATTTCAAATATAGTGTCAAAACTTGGACCAGTAACAAAAGATAAATAAAGTTCAACGATGTGGACCAACACATCTCTAATACAATCCTCAAGACATCCGGAAGCTCCCGAGCCTCGAATTCCCCATATCTCAAGCACACATGTACACACAATAAATAAACAAATAGGGGTGAGCTTACGCTCAGTAGGGAAAATCGTAAACAACTTTAGCCTCCAAGTTTAATATTAAAACTGCTTTAGTTCGATGTCACAAAAGTACTTAAAACCCTTAGACCAAAAGATATAATAAACAAATAAAAAGCAACGAGAACAATAGCGCATTCTCAAGGATAACGATAACTTTCCGGAGAACAAGTAGAGAACCTTATAATAAAATAGAAAACCATCACAACTGGGAACGAGTAAACACTATTAATCAATGAAATGCTATGGAATCAGTGTAATGAAATAGTATCGCTTGTTCAATGATAACAGTAACTTAAAAGATTACATGAAAATACTATGATGAATCATAATTTATTAAAATGGGAGTAATTAATATCACGCCAACCACTCGCTTTCTAAAGCCTCCGATCCATGGGTAGATTCTGGGATCACATCGGTTCCCATATTCCGATCCACCAGAGTACCCATATCATATCAGATTTTCCCTCGGTCCAGAGAAGGCACATGCGTCGGGGCACCGGAAACAATCCCAAATGGGCGCTTATCATCGGAATTCTCGGAAATGCCTCCAAGGGACCATATGTCATAGGGAACCAAGGTAGTGCTCGCGTAGGACGCATACACTTGGGTGAAACCACAGTAACCATCTCTCACGAAATAATCCATCCAACTGCCCCGTAGGGTCCAATAACCAATGCCCTCAGGCTCCAATATTCAATCCTCATAATATCCAGTAACCAATGCCCTCAGGCTCCAATAATCAATCCTCATAGTATCCAATAACCAATGCCATCAGGCTCCAATACTCAACCAATATTTCACAGTATCTGTCAAACTCCAACCACCACAACGGCACCGGATTACCCCCCCCCCCCCCCCCCCCCCCCCCCCGGTGTAGTACCGAACCGAACAACCAAGCATTTTAAGAATAAGAAAAATGGAAACACTGAATAACAACTCAACCAACCAACCCTCATCAAATCACACATTCACCATAATACACCAAAGACATCCATTCAATCCTTCCACTTACCGTATACTTACCTGTCACGATCCATCGGTACATCGATCACCTGATTGTACCCCTTGGCACAACCAGTCATACTCGATCATCCGTTCAATCAAACAAATACTTCAACACGCAATCACTCAAGCAATCAAGTAAACATTCTATCAATCAACCATAAAATTAAACTAGTTTCATTAGACTCTTGATGATCCTAATAACTAGCAACCAAGCATGTGAACCTAACACACCAACTAATCCGATGGCTCATCACGGCCTCTCTACCAGTAAATCAATTCCCAAGTATTGACAGCGAGTTACACTAGTTATTCTCATCCTAAGCATGCATTCTAGACACGTCCATTTATTAGTAATTGAAAGACGATTATTCTAGTTATTCGCATCCTATAAGTCATTCTAGGACCTTTCCGATTTTATTATCCTAACATGCATACGATTATCGAAATTACTCGAGTAGTTAGGACTTTCCCTACCTTGTGGTCTTCCTCTAATAATACTCTGATGACACGCTCGAGTGGCATTTCCTCCGTTCTTCACACGGGTTCTGGAGTGGTCTTCGTCTTCTCGGGCGGAGTCCTGTTTCTCGGGAAAAGTCCAAGCGTTGTCTCAGCCCAAGTGCCACCTTGGCCCAAAGGTTCAGACGAGTTGAGCTTGACTTGGTTCGAAGGGCTCCGGCGAAGGTTCCGTTCTCATCCACGACCACGGACGGCGGCGATGTGGCTAGGGAGGTTGTAGACGGCGGGGAAGACACCAGGACGCTCGGGACGACGAGGTGGTGTTGAAGGGACGAGATTTGGGGCTTCTCTGGCTAGGGCTGGAGTCGTGGAAGCTCGCCGGCGTAGAGAACTTCGGATCTGGAGTGAGGAACTCCGGCGAGTCCTTCCCGGCCACGTTCGACCCTAAACTTGCACGTTCTTGCTCGATTTCCAGAATGAAAAGGGAGGGGAAAACATACCGAGGTTGAATAAGGCCTTGCCGTCTTTGTATCGCACGGATCTGGCGAGGTAGAGCTCGAGCGGTCGACGGCGGCGCGGTTTTGTTGAATCGAAGAAGACGACGACGATGAAGAGGAGTTGGGGTTTCTGGGTTGAGCTGTCTGTCGAGGGGAGTAGAGGTGGAAGGGAGGAGAAGGGGGGAAAGGGACGGGAGGTCGCTCCGGGACTTCTCTGGTTCGGCGTGAGGTGAGCGAGAGAGACGAAGGACGACGCTCTGGCATGGGATTCGTGCGCTACAGTAGAAGGAGAAGCGGCGTGAGGTCTTTTGATCGCGCGTTAGGGTTTTCTGAAGTGCGGGCTTGGGCTGGTTCTGACGCGCGAGTGACTTGGGCTTGGTCTACAAGCCGGCCCAATTTCGCGTATGTCTGGCTCAAAACTACACTTTCTTCTTCTTTTTTATTTTCCTTTTTATTTCGCTCTCGTTCCAAAATTTCGATCCAATTTCCAATTCCGTCGATTTAAAACCGTCAATTTAGACAAACGAATTAACAGGTCTTCATAGCGCTTCTGGAGCTATGTTTGGAGTGGATTGCGTTTGAGGTAGGGAAAAGTAGCGAATACTGGTATGATTTAGGAAAGTTGCTAGTAAATGCATGTGGGCACCTAGTGGTGTCTGTAGGTTATGAATTCTTGTTATAATATAGATTTGCATGTGGGTCCCTGGTGGGGCCCATAGGTTTGTGGACTTGTCGTGCTGTAGAATTGCATGTGGGTACTTGGTTGTACATGTAGGTTGTGTGTGCTCTGTGATCGTCAAGACTTGTCTATTGACTCATGTTGTGTTTGAGTGATTGACCTATTGCACGTTTGAAGTGTTGAAACCGTGTTTGTAGCGAATAAGTTGTGAATTAATGATGCGTGCGACGTAATAGTTTCCATGTGATATTTGGCTGCGATTGTGATTGTTCTGGTGATACCTGGATGAGATGTGCCCGAGAGGTGTGTCGTACCTTCCGATGCGCGGCCGGTGAAGTGTGAGAGCTGTGTTTCCCGCGAGGTGTGTCGTACCTTTCGGTGCGCGATCTATAAAGTGTGAGGCTTGAGATTCCGCGAAGAGGTGTTTTCCCCGCCAACCGACTAGCACTCAGGAAGTGTGCGCTTATTCCGCGAGGAGGTCAACCGCCTGGCCCGACTATGTGTCGGGGAAAGTGCGTGGGGCAGTGCCAGGCCCAGCCAGATTGCTACCAGAAATTGAGCAGAAGGTGTGTTGATCCTTTGTGATCTTTGGTGCTTGTGTGTGTTGGTCAATGCAGTATTGTGTATGTTTGTGTTTGGTTGTTGTAGATATGACCGGTGTCATGTGACTTCTTGTGTGAAATGGAGAGTATAGGTATAGAAGTTGAAAATTGACCTTGTGACGGTTGGGTGTCAGGTGTGAGATATGCTTTCCCTTAAGTTTGGACTGGGTGTTGATATTTGTTTTACCTGTTTTAAACTGTTGGTTCGTTGATGCTTTATTAGTATGCCTTGGTCGGACGGGTATTCGTGGCGGTGAGCGAAATGCTCATCCCCTTTACTACTTTCCCTACAGGTTGGTCGTGAGTTGGTTAGAAGGACATCTCGAAGCTAGGGAGCTCATAGCGAGAGTCCGGGTTTTGGGCAGTATTTAGAGATGTGCTTCTTTTGCACCAAACTTATTTATTTTGGACTTGAGCGTAGGACTCTTTTTATGTCAATTTCTGTTGTTAAAGAGCATATGGGATGATATTTTTGGTTTTAAAACTGTTTCCATTATAATTTTCCGGTTCACGTCTCGAGTCCGGTCAAAACCGGATTTGAGGCATGACACGTAACAACAGACTTTGAAACGAAAAATCGACAGAAAAAATGATTTTTTCCCAATTAGACGAGGACAGGACCCACTGTAGATAACCTAAAGAGTATCTTTTTTAACCCTACAATGAACAAGTGTTTCATACTCAACACATATTACTTTGGGTGCAACTTTCGCACTTGAACTCATCTTATCAAATTCCTCATCACATGTGAACAGTAATTACACTGAAAAATAGTTGATTTCTACTTTTACTCTGTCGTGAAACTCGTGTTTATAAGATCGAGTTTGGATGGGACCAACGCCAAGACACCGATGGCCCAAGAATAATACAAAGGTTGGTGTCTACGGGTTGGTCACCGAACAAACAAGAAATAACACTTGAGATTGAGAGTTGGAGAGTAGAGAGAATTTCTATTCATAACTTGAGAGTATTACAAAAGGTGATGGGGTTGTATTGTGTTGAGTTTTGTCTATTACAAGGGGTTGGCACCTCTATTTATAAGAACCAAGAACACATGAGCAAATGCCACATAATCCCTAACATGCAAGTAGTGGTGGCATGTGAATTGTGGTGGCAACACATGGCATACACTTGCCCTTTCCACAACACTCCCCCTTGGACACCACAATGTTCTTCAAGTTTAGGTTGCCTCGTTAAAAACCTCCTCAGGAAAACCCGGTGGGACAAAACATGTAAGAAAAAGAGTGCAACGCACAAAATGTACTTGAAGATGGGCTTGACGTTGCCTCGTTAAAAATCTTTCCAAGAAAACCTTGTGGGATAAAACTTGGATACGGAAAAAAGAGTACATCGCACAAAACTTGTCTCCCCTTGACTTCAGGCAGGTTACTTTGGTTGTTTGGTTGAGTCGACGCATCCTGATCTTGAATATTAACTTCTCAAAAAGTGGATGTCAGGAAAGCCTTATCGAGTAGAGTGTTTATTCCATTTACTCACTTCTGGTGTGTTGGACAACACCTGCCTCGTTAAAAACCTTTATAGGAAAACCTCATGAGACAAAACCTGAATAAGGGAAAAAGAGTACAGCGCGCAGAAGCATACTCCCCCTGACTGTCGCTCCCCCTGAAGACCGACTGAGTATTCTCGTTTGCTTGAAAAGTCAACTCATATTATCTTGTACACTGATTTTCCCAAAAAGCTGATGTTTCCAGAATTTCAGTAAATCAAACCTGCGAGATTTTAACTACGTGATTCTAATTGATGTCAATCTCATGTCTCTTCTGGAGTTCATGATACACGGATTTCTGAGCAGCTAATGGTTGCAACCAAAACACTGAACACTAAAAAATTGGCTTCTCAAACTATAATCGTCCCGGAACATGCTTCGCAGATCTGCTTCTTTCACAAAACTAGTAAGTAGTTTCTGAGCTCAAGTTGGCTAGCATATTTACTGCGAATTTTCTGTCAGGCTTTATACATCATAATGTCTCAAATTTGATATGGTACTTCAGGACCAAATATCTTTTCATTTCTTTGAGACAAATGAGATCCTCTTTAGGATCTAAATATCGATCGGTCGTTTGAATATCAAGTAGAACACGCTTTAGGCGTTTCTTAGCATATGCATATTTATGGATTCATTTGAAGTATGCTCGATCTTCAGGCTGAGACAATACTTCATCATCAAAGCTTTCATTTGAAAGTCTTTCTTTAGACATACTACAGCTTCAAGGACCTCTTCAGGAGTACATGGTTTCTCATACCATGTCTCATTGCCTCATGCAAATTAAACCCTTTAGAGAGTCATTTTCTAGATAATCATAAATCCTTTGAAGAATTGCATTGCTTCTGACAATTTAAATTATCATGGGATTTGCTTCAGGAATTACAATGCTTAAGGCAATGCATTAGATTTGCTTCATGCAATGCAAATCCTTCGGGGACTTTTATAAATGTTGGCACTCAAAGTACCATTAGCAGTGGGTACGTATATCAAATATACCATGGTGATCACACAGCACAACTTTATCAAAAGTTGGCTTTAAGTCATTTGAGAGAAATATCTTTATGAGGTGTGCTTTATATTCAACATCTTTGTTTCTCATTCATCTATACCCAGCTGGGAAAACATCCTTCGATGTTTTGATCATGATTTTGAACATTGGACATTATGCCAATAAGTCAATTCTTGTGGAATGACATTTTCTCGTATTGGCCAAACATGTCTTTAAATGACATTAGTTAACACCACGTGGTTCAATGTCAAAATCATCTACCATTTCAATCTTGGTAACAGAAATGTCTTTATCAATGGAAATCGATTTTCGATTCCTATGATTTCTTTTATGTGTGAGTAATTCATATGAATTTCCTCATTTCTTTTCTCTTGCAATTCTTCAGGATTATAAGAGCTTTCTGGCATTTCCTAGGCGACTGGTTCTTCTGGAACCGCCTCTGGTGGTTCTTTTAGAACCACCTCTGGTAATTCTTCTGGAACTAACGCTTATTTTATCATGTTCATGATTTGCCTAATGGAATCAATATTCTTTGATCCAAGTAGCCTCTCACCCTTCTGGCGTTTACAAGAGGAGTCATTCCCCTCTTTCACAAAGCTTTTAAATCTTTGCAGCTATCTTGGCATGATCTGATTAGTTTTCTAAATGTGTCTAGCATTTGGTCTGCAACATTTTTCAAATGTGCGGGCTTATGTAATTCAGGTACATATGATGAGACAAAAATAATTTCCAAGAACATTTCATGCCTTACTTCAGGAAGAACTTTTCTCTTCACTTCAAGGTGAAGGATATCGTCTCACCAAAATGAAACTAACAGATCATGTTATAAATATCTTGTCCTTCAGGGACTCAAGATACCATAAGACTATCTTCGGGATGCGTCTCGTATAAAGTAAGTATGGTCATATATATCCTCATGAATTATCTACATGAGTAATTGAAATTCCATTCTAAAATTGTCTTTATATGGTTGACCATTAATTTATCTTGTGAACAAGTAGTACATGATATCTCATTGGACATTAGGATCTTCCGGCCCTTTAATGAATGTCCACATGAGTTCTCAACAATTCTACGCATCATCGTTGATCAAGGATGACCAAGACGATTATGCCAAAGCATAAAAATATCTGGACTAATGAACTTCAGTCGCATAGGTTTCAATTGCTCTTATGGTTGTATAATACAAACCTAATGATAGAGCTTGTAATTTTTCAAGTAGATGTTTTTCACCATATTTATCACTTCTGGTGATACAGAGAAACTCAGTCTCATTTGGGGTCTCAACATGACATGTATGTCGTGAACACTGGGTAGATGCTTCTGGATCTACTTTCATATAAAGCATTTACAACACTGAGTAGATGCTTCCGAATCTACTTTAATACTGAGTAAATGCTTGTAAGACCCGCTCCCGGTCGAACCGGTGGCTTTTCAAGCAAGTTTGACTTGCTACCGGAAAGTCAACCGATGGCTCAAGAAGTCACTCGGGACTTTTCCGGAACCCAAACGACTTAGCCATCATCACGGTTTGCTTAAGGGGATAAATTCCTTTCGTTTGAGTATAATGTTGGAGGAAGTCAATTTTGGTCAGAACGAGACTTTTTATCGACTAAAAGCATTATTTTTATTGTGCTGGAAATTATTTTGGAAAACTAAATAACCTATTTTAACACTTGTCCCTTTTTGGTTGAAAGAGAGAAAAGGGAGTGGTCTTGGACCATTATACCCTCCCAAAAGCTTCTACAAGGGATTCTAGCTCAAGGGCTTTTAGTCATTTGACACATCTAGGTATTATATGAGTTTGGAAAAGCAAAACCAACCTATTTTGCTTGGTGTAGCCGAAAATTGGAGGAGGAGCAAGAGAGAGGAGCTCCCATGGAGCTTTGAAGAAGAAACAAGGAAAAGGAGGCCACTTGAAGTCTTCCTCTAGCCATCCCTTCTCAAAATCCTTACCATCTTCTTCATCTCACTCTTCTAGAAGTAATGGAACTCTCTAATCCTCATTTCCCTTCATCTCTTTTCATGGGTTTTGGGTGAAATTGCTAGATGTTGTTGGGTTTGAGTAGAAATGGTGTGAGATGTTGTTGATAAGAAGCTTTGTTGGGTTTTTGTGAGAAATCCTTAGTTTGTTGGAGCTTTTAAGTTGGTTTTGATTTGATGAATCATTAGAAACTTGCTTATTTGTTGATTCCTACCATGGGTAGAGGAGTATTGAAGGATTTTGACTGTTTTGGTAGTTGGAAGGGGTAAAATTTGGGGTTTGAAGGTGGTTTTTCGGAGAAAAGGAGCTGGAGGTTGAAGAAGGGCGAAACTGCCCTGGTGCGCAACGGATCCCGTGACGGGCAACGTCACGGCTCCGTGAGGGAGTCCGTGACGGCACTCGTCACGGCTCCGTGACGGTAACCGTGAGGGTTGACGTCACGGGTCCGTGACCAGGTCCGTTGCCGAGCAGGGCGGGGGTTTCTTTGAGGGTTTTTCACCTTGGTTGATCTTGGTTTTGAGCTGAACTTTGGAAGGGCTTTGGGGGTCTTACTTGCTGTTTAAGTGGAGTCTAATTAACGTTTCTTTGTGTCCAAGACTTTGGGGATCGAGCTAGAGGAGCAAAGATCACGCCGGGACCGGTGTGAATAACGGAGTGGTGACCACCGGGCTTATCATCAGAGTGTTGAGAGGAAGACCTCGAGGTAGGGAAAGTCTTAACTCCTCGTTTATGATGCTTAGTATGCATGTTAGGCTAATAAAATTGGAAAGGTCCTAGAAATGCCTATAGGATGCGAATAACTAGAATAATTGTCTTTCAATTGCTAATAACCGGAAGTGTCTAGTGGTGAATGATTAGGATGCCAATCACTAGAGTAACTCGCTTTCAATACTTGGGAATTGTTTTACTGGTAGAGCGGCCTTGGCAAAGCCCTCGGATTAGTTGCGTGTTAGGATCACATGCTTGGTTGTTTGGTTGCTTAGTGGATAGGCTAAAGAGTCTAATGGAACTAGTTGAATTGCATATTTGAATGCTCGATTGGAGTTTTTATGATTGGTTGATTAAACTCGTGCTTGACCGTTGAATGTATTTGAATGATTGCTTGATTTCCCTAAATGGTTGCTTGGGGCATCGAGTATGACTGGTTGTACCGAGCGGTGCAATCAGGTGATCGATGCCCGATGGGTCGTGACTGGTAAGTGAACGGTAAGTTGTGATTGTGTGATTCGTGTGTTGTGATCATGTGATTCGTGTGCTGTGTGTTGTGGTGAAACGGTGATGCGTGAGGTATGTGTGATAGTGAATTGGTGTGTTGTTAGGAATGGATTGCTTCGTGTTTCGGTTGAGTGTGTTATGTTAGTCTTAGTGCCCATAGTTCAATCCTAAATGTCCAAATGTATATATCATCGTTAGCAATAAAATTAAAGCGGCTTTATATTACTTATGTGTTGGAGTAATATATCGATGTGTGCTCTGATCTATGCCCACCATGCGAATAGAACCATAGATCGAGATAGATCACACTCGATGGGTCCCTAGTTAACAAAGCTTCACTAGAAGCGACTAGTATGCAAGATGGCTCTTTATGGCTTACGTTCTGTTAGTCATTGGAATGGGATTCCGGAGTCTTATCATAGATATCATGTGGGACATGATATTGGACGACCCGACATGAATATGTGCCATAGATCAGGTCATGAACATATTCATTGTCGTAGCTTGTCATGTATCCTTAGACCAAGGAGTCTTTGTGATCTCTATGTAGTCAACAACTGAGTTTGACCTGAGCCTAACGTTGTCCGTAACAGGGCTTCCACAACGGCCAGGATTGGCTTGGGGACGGGCTACATGAGTGACACGAAAGACGGCTAAGGGATTTATCCCTCATACTGAGGTATGGGAAAGATATCGGTTCTCGGCCGCTTGATCGAGAGTGACTGAAAGAATAGCATGGCCATGCACATGATACTGGGTATCATATCTTCAGTCATCTCACATATCAAGGAACGATGATTGAGAATAATAAGGATGACGGCTCTATGCCTTATCTCAATCAGGATATCGGAGATAAAAGGATAATGACAGGGACGACGGAAAGGTTAGAATCGACAGGGTCGATTCGTTATGTAGTGTCAGACAATACTAAAGTCTCGTTAGTTGCCACTTAAATAGGATCAAGTAAAATGGTATTTTACGTTGATCTATTGACATGCATAAACCTAAGGGTCACACCGGAGGATGAAACTCATTGACACATTTATGGAGAATGGCCAAAGGGGAGTTGTCTCGGGACATGACCAAAACTGGGTTTTGGGTCATGTGCCCGTAAGTGAATAGGACTTTACGGATCGAGACAAGGCTTGGAGTCTTGGGATTGATCGCGTCGGATAATGTTGGACATTTCCGGTATGGAAGGCATGGAGGCGATGAGCGAATCACGGGACCTCGTTGGAAATGGCCACGGGCCATGTTCCAAGAGGCCCATGAAAGGCCCATGCAACCAAGGCCCATGGAACTAATTAATCAAGTCTTGATTAATTAGTACTAAGTAAGCAAGACAAGGATTAAGGTGTTGGTGATTCACCACCTAACCCAATCTTGTCTTGCCATACTTTGTCCTATTTACACCTTACTTGACACCATACTTGTCCCATGCCTTTAGTTGGACAAGTATGGGTTTTTTTATGTTTATGTCATCTTTTTTCAACATAACAAAGACAAAACAAGAATAGGAAACACATTTTCTCTCCCTCTTCCATGGCCATTTCGGGTTTGGCTAGTTTCCTCCTCCATTTTTGTGTTCTTGAGTCCTCAAAGAGAAGAACTACGTGGCTTTGATTCCCATGTGGATACGTAGGCGTCTTGGAGACTCAAGCCAATCATTCGTTAACCGGTGTTCTTGTTTTGGTAAGAGATAGTGCTGAATTTTTCTCTTGTGAATCCATTCTTTGTTAGTTGTTTCATGGTTTTAATCGTCTCTTGGTTTTTATTGATTTTCCGCTGTGAGTTGGTTCATCTCCAACCCTACCTCGAGACCCAACATGTTACTCAATTATTATCTGATTATTATTGAATTGCCCAAGTGTATGCTTCCTATGGGAGTAATACCTTGGTTCCCGAGGACATAAAATCACTTGGAGACGTTTCTGAGAATCCCGATGATAAGCGCCCTTAGGGGGTTGTTTCCGGTCGCCTCAATGATATGCGTCTCCTCTGGATTTGAGGGAAAATCCGAGAGGACACATCATATGTGGATCGGAGGGTGGTGACTTCATGTGCCACGGCATTGACTGGATTACCTATTACCCGTGTTTGTTAAGAATTATCTTGTTGACTTTGCTGTTGAATTTATTGAGTTTAAAGTCCACCTTGTTATGTATTTTCCCTACTGAGCGCAAGCTCACCCCTACGAGTTTATTGTTGTGATTACAGGCTTGATTGAGGAGTAGAGGCTCGGGAGCTTCTTAGTGTGGGTGTCTTGTAGAGACTTCGTTTTTATTTCATTTCAGTTTTGAACAAACTATGTTGGAGGATTATTATTACACCCCTGGAGGGTTATTTATGTTTTAAATTGAGTTATGTGGATTTGAGTTTTATATTGGAAATTTTCAGGAAGTTATTGTTGAGTTATTGCCTTTTTATTCGTTTGATCCTAGTCATGCCTCGAGTCCGGGCAGGAACCGGATTTGGGGCGTGACAATTTGGTATCAGAGCCTGGTTTCATTTGAAACAGGTGTCTTGTGAACTGGTTTTCAAACCTCGGACCGAAGTCAATTAGGTGGGTAGAGTTAGGGAGTCTGAGTCGTGATGCTCAGTGATGCGATTTGGAAACATTGACGCAGAGAGTGGGAACGACCTGAGTTGTGAGTCGCTTTAATGTTTGTCCTAAATGGAGTCTTTACACTACAATGGTTGCATTACTTGATTGGTATCCTCTCCCTAGTGATCGGTGAAGCTGAATGGTTGAGATCGGAATTGGATTAACGGGCAATGATCGACCCGCTATGCATTGTTGTAGAGGGAGCCAACGGTTGGTGGTGTTGCCATTTTGGTGGATCATTTCGAAAATTTTCAGGTTGTAGTTTGGTCTTGTTCAAGTGTTGACTTGGTTGAATGACCACTTTCTGGAGCATGAGTACTCCATGTGTGCTTGTATTGCGTGTTTTGGGTGGGGTGCGAGAACCCCGTATTCCGTTGTATGAGAACTCTGAGTGGGGCACGAGAACCCCGTATATCGTTTGTGTTGAGGATGTTGGTGGGGCACGAGAACCCCGTGTGCCCGTGTGTGGCGAGATTGGGGCACGAGAACCCTGTGTGCCCGTGTGTGGCGAGATTGGGGCACGAGAACCCCGTGTGCCCGTGTGTGGCGAGTTTAGGGCACGAGCACCCCGTAGTATTTGGGAGCACGAGAACTCTGTTTATTGATTGCGTTGTGTACTTTAGGAGCACGAGAACTCCGTTTATTCACTGTGTGGTGTCTTTGGCCGAGCATGAGAACTCTGCGTACTTTTGTCTTGTGAATTTGTGTTGGTACTTGTCCCGCTTAAGCGGAGGGTTAAGGGAAAATACGAATGGGTCATGCCAAATTTTCAGTAGAACTAAAATGATTGCACCATCACTGGTTGACTCAGGGGCGCCACTGTAGTTGAGCGTGATGGTTCGATGTCAAGTTGTTACAATGAGGTTCGGGGACGCCTGAATCGGGTTGTAACAACATGAGATCGAAATGGAAAAGTTTGGGTAAGAGGTAAGAAATGGGGATCCACGGAAGGGAAGGAAATGTTAAGGGTAATTATGGAATTGAACTGTGTTAAGTGCTAAACCCCTCTTTGTGGGAGGATACCCGAGCAAGGGGTATGCCTATTGATTTGTGTTTGTGTGGTGTGCTTGAGTGTGAACCCTCCTGTGGGAGTTGGTGGTTGATTGCTTAAATCGCTGGTTGTTGCTGTGAGACGCATAGAGATGCGAACTTGTGTGCTATTATATATGAGTATATATATCTACTAAGTATGAGAGGCGTATATTGTGGGTGACTTGTGTGACGCGTGTGATCGTCCTTGTAACGTGTGAGAACCGTTGTTGAACTAAGTACTGAACATGTGCGTTATCCGTGCAGGCGGATAGGCGACATGGCTCGTACGTATGTTCCGAGAGGTACCCGGAGCCACCCAGTCGGGGGTCCGAGTCAGGCACCTGCCGCTGAGCAGGAGGGGGCAGCTGACGCCCAGGATGCTGCTTCCACAGAGCATCAGAGCTTTGAGGGTGGACCAACAGGGTCGCCACCCAGGACATCTCCAGTCGCAGAGCCGACTCAGGCGACCCCTCTCGAGGAGGTGGTCCGCGCTGTGCTAGCAGCTTTGAGTGCGCAGCAAGGGACTACAGCACCAGCACCAGAGCCCGTGCCTGTTGCTTCAGCAGATTTTGGTGAGGCCAGGCCAGCTTGATAGCCTCACGGCCCAGTCGCTCAGGGAGTTTCGTAGACTCGGTACGCCGACCTACTCCGGGGGAGCGGACCCCGAGGCAGCCTCGGGTTGGTTGGAGCGGGTTACCCGCAACCTCGATACCTCTGGAGTATCGGAGGGGCGCTTGAGAGTTTCGTTCGCCACTTTTCAGCTTGAGGGAGAGGCCTACTACTGGTGGCAGTCAGTGCAGGACAGGGTCGGCAGTGATTTTCAGTTGTTCAGCAGGCTGTTCTTGGAACAGTATTTCCCTCGCTCCATTCGGGATGACAGGCGCCAACAGTTTCTGGACCTACGTCAGAGAGGATTGAGTGTTTCTGAGTATGCAGTGAGGTTTACTTCTCTGGCCCGCTTCGCGCCGGAGTTGGTTCGGACTGTGGACGACCGATGCAGGAGATTTGAGAACGGGCTCATCCCGTCGATAGCCGACAAGGTCATCGCCTTCAGGACCGCAGAGTACTCCACGCTCTTGGATCAGACTTTAGCCATGGAGAGACACTTCAGAGAGACTATCAGGGTGCGAGAGACTAGGCCTAGGCCGAGTGGTTTTGTTCAGCCGTCTGATCGTCGAGACCGACGCAGACAGAGAGTTGCAGGACACTTTCAACCTCAGTTTCAACAGGATGGCATGCGCCGAGCAGGGACCGTAGCGTCAGTGAGACCCGCCCCGGTGGCACAGTTGTGTCCTCGGTGTGGACAGCAGGGTCACCTGGCACGAGACTGCCTGAGGGGCACTGGACCTGTAGAGCGCCATGATGATCGTCCCTAGGGGACCAGAGACAGACAGTAGAGTGAGCCGAGGGGGTGTTATCAGTGTGGCAGCCCCGACCACTTTGTGCATGCGTGTCCTGAGCTGGCACAGCAGGGGGTGCAGAGGGGATGCTACCAGTGTGGTCGATCTGATCATTTCATTCGGACGTGCCCTGAGCTAGCTGGTAGAGCGCCTGCACCGAGGCCCCAGCAGACTCAGACACGCCATGCACCACCTAGCCGACCACGTCAGGCACAGCAGTAGAGAGCTCCGCGTCAGGCGGCGGGAGCAGCAGGTCAGAGACACCAGCCGAGAGCTGGGCAGCAGGTGGCACTTCCCCCACCACCGAGAGGAGGACCACCGGCACAGCAGGGCCGAGTCTTTGCAATTACTGATTCAAGAGTTGAGAGGCCGTACGCCGGCCACGAGGCCACTCAGGGTACGTGTTTACTTTATAATTCGTGGACTTCATTTTTGTTTGATACGGGAGCTTCCCATTCGTTCATCTCTTCGTCTATTGCTTTTTCCTTGGGTTTGCGGGTGGAGACTTTGAGTCAACCCCTTTGTTTGGAGACCCCGGCTACGGGTGAGGTGGTGTTGAGCACCATTTGTAGAGACTGTGCGATTAGGGTGGCAGATTGCCCCTTTCTTGGTGACTTACTCGTTCTTGATATGAACGCCTTTGATGTAATTCTGGGTATGGACTGGCTCGCGAGGTATCGAGCGACGATCGATTGCTATCGACGTTAGGTGACAGTGAGGTCAGGTGATAGGGTGATCACGTGTGTTCTGGGTAGCAAGAGCGGAGTTCTCTTATCCGCCTTGACTACGGGATCTGAGGTAGAGATCGTGCAGAGTAGCAGAGAGCTACCGAGGGTAGTGTGGGAGTTTCCGGAGGTCTTCCCGGAGGAGCTATCAGGCTTGCCGCCAGCGCGCGAGGTGGAGTTCAGGATCGATCTGATCCCGTGTACGGCGCCGATCTCGATGACGCCGTATCGGTTTGCGCCAGCCGAGTTGGTCGAGCTAAAGCGACAACTCGAGGAACTGCAGCAGAAGGGTTTCAACCGCCCGAGCGTATCTCCATGGGGAGCACCCGCCCTCTTCGTGAAGAAGAAGGGTGGAGCCTTGAGGATGTGTATCGATTACCGGAAGTTTAACTGGGTGACAGTGAAGAACCGCTATCCGATGCCGAGGATTGATGATCTATTCGACCAGCTGAGGGGAGCAAAGTATTTCTCGAAGATCGACCTTCGATCGGGGTACTACCAGCCGAGGGTCCGAGCCGAGGACGTAGAGAAGACAGCGTTCCGAACTCGTTATGGACACTTTGAGTTTCTGGTGATGCCGTTCGGTTTGACGAACGCACCGGCCGCCTTTATGGACTTGATGAATGGCATCTTCAGACCTTATCTGGACCAGTTTGTAGTAGTCTTTGTCGATGACATCTTGATCTACTCGCCCAGTGAGGGGGCGCATGAGGAGCATCTGAGGACCGTTTTGACACTCTTATGCACTCACCAGTTGTACGGAAATCTGGAGAAGTGCGAATTTTGGCTCACAGAGGTGAAGTTCCTCGGGCATGTGGTATCTCGAGAGGGCATCTTGGTCGATCCGGCTAAGGTTGATGCAGTGTCGAAGTGGGCCAGACCCAGCAGTGTATTTGAGATTCGGAGCTTTCTAGGGTTGGTAGGATATTACCGACGCTTTGTTCAGGATTTCTCGCGTCTAGCAGCACCTATGAAAGCTTTGACCCGCAAGGGGGCGGAGTACCTTTGGACGGATGAGTGTGAGCACTCTTTCCGCGAGCTAAAGGCTCGATTGACTACCGCTCCAGTGTTGATTGTTCTAGAGCGGGGAGTAGGCTATGACGTGTATTGTGACGCCTCAGGCGAAGGGCTAGGTTGTGTTTTGATGCAGAGTGGAAAGGTGGTTGCTTACGGCTCGAGGCAGTTGAAGGTGCATGAGCGCAACTACCCGACCCATGATCTTGAGCTAGCAGCGGTGGTATTTGCGCTGAAGAGCTGGAGACACTATCTGTACGGTGAGTAGTTCAGGGTGTTTTCAGATCACAAGAGCCTCAAGTATATATTCTCGCAGCGCGATCTGAACATGCGCCAAAGGCAATGGATGGAGTTACTTGACGAGTACGACTTCGAGTTGCTCTATCATCCGGGCAAGGCGAACGTCGTCGTCGATGCTTTGAGCAGGAAGTCGAGTCATTGTGTTGCCAGCATGGCGGTCCGAGAGTGGGGCATGCTGGAGCAGTTGAGTTTATTCAGACTGGAGTTGGAGGAGGTCACAGATGGTATGGCCTTGTGTGCCTTGGTGGCTCAGCCCACGTTATTTTCTCGAGTGCTAGAGGCACAGACCGAGGATGCCGAGACAGCAGGGATTCGTGAGAGATTGATCGACGGTGTCAAGCTCGAGGGTTGGGAGATGGGCACCGATCAGGGTCTCCGTTTTAGAGGACGGCAGTTTGTGCCCAGCGGGTGCAGAGACACCGTATTGCGAGAGTGCCACCACTCCCGTCTGGTTGTGCACCCCGGTGGCAACAAGATGTATAGAGACACGCGACGACAGTTTTGGTGGAGTGGGATGTGTGGGGCAATTGCATATTTCGTTTCCCGATGCCTCACCTGCCAACAGGTGAAGGCCGAGCATCGGCGTCCCGCAGGCTTGCTGCAACCTTTACCGATCTCCGAGTGGAAGTGGGAGCACGTGACTATGGGTTTTGTGTGTGGGTTACCCAGGTCGTCGAAGGGGCACGATGCTGTTTGGGTGGTGGTTGATCGACTGACCAAGTCGGCACACTTTCTGGGTATGAGGATGACTGATAATGTGGACATGTTGGGTCGGTTGTATGTCAGGGAGATTGTTCGTCTACATGGAGTACCAGTGTCAGTGGTATCTGATAGGGACCCTCGTTTCACATCCAGGTTCTTGAAGAGTCTACAAAAGGCTTTGGGCACTGAGGTACTGTTGAGTACAGCTTACCATCCTGAGACAGACGGACAGTCAGAGCGCACCATTCAGATTCTAGAGGACATGCTTCGAGCTTATGTGCTTGACTTTCATGGATCATGGGAGGATCATTTTCCTTTGGCAGAGTTTGCCTACAACAACAGTTACCAGTCCAGCATTGGTATGGCACCATTTGAGGCTTTGTATGGCAGACCTTGTAGATCGCTGGTATGTTGGGCTGAGGTTGGGGACCGGAGCTTACTTGGACCAGACATGGTCAGAGAGACGACCGAAAAGGTCGCTTTGATTAGAGGGCGGTTGAAGACCGCACAGAGCCGGCAGAAGAGCTATGCAGATAGACGTCGCAGACCACTTGAGTTCACGGTCGGGGAGCACGTGTTTCTGAGGGTAAGCCCGAAGAAGGGTCTAGTGCGGTTTAACCGCAGTAGAGGCAAGCTGGCACCGCGCTTCATTGGACCATTTGAGTTATTAGAGAGGATTTGAGTTGTAGCTTATCGGTTAGCCTTGCCACCACAGCTTGGGAACGTGCATCACGTTTTCCACGTGTCCCAACTGCGAAAGTACATGGCAGACCCTTCGCACATCATTGAGTGGTCATACATCGAGGTAGCATATGATGTCACCTATGAGGAGCAGCCCGTCGAGATTTTGGGTACAAAGGAGAAGGTCCTGCGGAACAATACGATTTCGTTGGTACTAGTACAGTGGGGACATCAGGGAGCAGGGTCCACTTGGGAGCGCGAGGATGAGATCCGCGTGAAGTATCCCCACCTGTTCGGCATTGAGGTACCTTGTTTTTAATTTCGAGGACAAAATTTCTTTAAGGGGGGTAGATTGTAAGACCCGCTCCCGGTCGAACCGGTGGCTTTTAAAGCAAGTTTGACTTGCTACCGGAAAGTCAACCAATGGCTCAAGAAGTCACTCGGGACTTTTCCAGAACCCAAACGACTTAGCCATCATCACGGTTGGCTTAAGGGGATAAATTCCTTTCGTTTGAGTATAATGTTGGAGGAAGTCAATTTTGGTCAAAACGAGACTTTTTATCGACTAAAAGCATTATTTTTATTGTGCTGGAAATTATTTTGGAAAACTAAATAACCTACTTGGATACTTGTCCCTTTTTGGTTGAAAGAGAGAAAAGGGAGTGGTCTTGGACCATTATACCCTCCCAAAAGCTTCTACAAGGGATTCTAGCTCAAGGGCTTTTAGTCATTTGACACATCTAGGTATTATATGAGTTTGGAAAAGCAAAACCAACCTATTTTGCTTGGTGTAGCCGAAAATTGGAGGAGGAGCAAGAGAGAGGAGCTCCCATGGAGCTTTGAAGAAGAAACAAGGAAAAGGAGGCCACTTGAAGTCTTCCTCTAGCCATCCCTTCTCAAAATCCGTACCATCTTCTTCATCTCACTCTTCTAGAGGTAATGGAACTCTCTAATCCTCATTTCCCTTCATCTCTTTTCATGGGTTTTGGGTGAAATTGCTAGATGTTGTTGGGTTTGAGTAGAAATGGTGTGAGATGTTGATAAGAAGCTTTGTTGGGTTTTTATGAGAAATCCTTAGTTTGTTGGAGCTTTTAAGTTGGTTTTGATTTGATGAATCATTAGAAACTTGGTTATTTGTTGATTCCTACCATGGGTAGAGGAGTATTGAAGGATTTTGACTGTTTTGGTAGTTGGAAGGGGTAAAATTTGGGGTTTGAAGGTGGTTTTTCGGAGAAAAGGAGCTGGAGGTTGAAGAAGGGCGAAACTGCCCTGGTGCGCCACGGATCCGTGACGGATCCCGTGACGGGCGACGTCACGGCTCCGTGAGGGAGTCCGTGATGGCACTCGTCACGGCTCCGTGACGGTAACCGTGAGGGTTGACGTCACGGGTCCGTGACCAGGTCCGTGGCCGAGCAGGGTGGGGGTTTCTTTGAGGGTTTTTCACCTTGGTTGATCTTGGTTTTGAGCTGAACTTTGGAAGGGCTTTGGGGGTCTTACTTGTTGTTTAAGTGGAGTCTAATTAACGTTTCTTTATGTCCAAGACTTTGGGGATCGAGCTAGAGGAGCAAAGATCACGCCGGGACCCGTGTGAATAACGGAGTGGTGACCACCGGGCTTATCATCAGAGTGTTGAGAGGAAGACCTCGAGGTAGGGAAAGTCTTAAGTCCTCGTTTATGATGCTTAGTATGCATGTTAGGCTAATAAAATTGGAAAGGTCCTAGAAATGCCTATAGGATGCGAATAAATAGAATAATTGTCTTTCAATTGCTAATAACCGGAAGTGTCTAGTGGTGAATGATTAGGATGCCAATCACTAGTGTAACTCGCTTTCAATACTTGTGAATTGTTTTACTGGTAGAGCGGCCTTGGCAAAGCCCTCGGATTAGTTGCGTGTTAGGATCACATGCTTGGTTGTTTGGTTGCTTAGTGGATAGGCTAAAGAGTCTAATGGAACTAGTTGAATTGCATATTTGAATGCTCGGTTGGAGTTTTTATGATTGGTTGATTAAACTCGTGCTTGACCGTTGAATGTATTTGAATGATTGCTTGATTTCCCTAAATGGTTGCTTGGGGCATCGAGTATGACTGGTTGTACCGAGCGGTGCAATCAGGTGATCGATGCCCGATGGGTCGTGACTGGTAAGTGAACGGTAAGTTGTGATTGTGTGATTCGTGTGTTGTGATCATGTGATTCGTGTGCTGTGTGTTGTGGTGAAACGGTGATGCGTGAGCTATGTGTGATAGTGAATTGGTGTGTTGTTGGGAATGGATTGCTTCGTGTTTCGGTTGAGTGTGTTACTCAATTATTATCTGATTATTATTGAATTGCCCAAGTGTATGCTTCCTATGGGAGTAATACCTTGGTTCCCGAGGACATAAAATCCCTTGGAGACGTTTCTGAGAATCCCGATGATAAGCGCCCTCAGGGGGTTGTTTCCGGTCGCCTCAATGATATGCTTCTCCACTGGATTTGAGGGAAAATCCGAGAGGACACATCATATGTGGATCGGAGGGTGGTGACTTCATGTGCCAAGGCATTGACTGGATTACCTATTACCCGTGTTTGTTAAGAATTATCTTGTTGACTTTGCTGTTGAATTTATTGAGTTTAAAGTCCACCTTGTTATGTATTTTCCCTACTGAGCGCAAGCTCACCCCTACGAGTTTATTGTTGTGATTACAGGCTTGATTGAGGAGTAGAGGCTTGGGAGCTTCTTAGTGTGGGTGTCTTGTAGAGATTTCATTTTTATTTCATTTCAGTTTTGAACAAACTATGTTGGAGGATTATTATTACACCCCTGGAGGGTTATTTATGTTTTAAATTGAGTTATGTGGATTTGAGTTTTATATTGGAAATTTTCAGGAAGTTATTGTTGTGTTATTTCCTTTTTATTCGTTTGATCCTAGTCATGCCTCGAGTCCGGGCAAGAACCGGATTTGGGGCGTAACAATGCTTCTCGATCTACTTTCATATACAGAATTAATGCTTAACTTCATTGTACATCTCAATGACATGGTAGCTCTTCCGGAGCCCTTAATTGTAGTGATACACATGTCATTTTCATTTTCGCACATGAATGGATCGCTTCAGGGATTCATATATAATTGGCGAAATGAACCATGATCATATCAGCTATATCGTTATATAGAGTCGTCTAAGACATTTAATTCATTTAGATCTTCCGGATCTAGGTCATCAATCAGACTTTATCTCTACCACCCCTTTCTTTTGCCCTTGTTTTATGCTTGATATAAAGCTATCAAAACATTTAGTCATGCAACATGTAATCGACCAATGATTTCTCTCATCTCATATATAACATATAACTTCTGGGAGTTTAGGTTTAAATGAACTTCTGGCCATATAAACTGTAAGAGTGCATCTTGAATTATAGCCTCAAGTTCTGTGAGAACTTAAGTCGGTATGAACTTTTGGCCATACGAAATTTAACAACACCGCACATATTAAGTTCTCAGGAAACGAATTGTTCAATACATCTAGCTAAAGTTCTATGAAATGTTAAGTCTATATGAGCCTTTGGTCATACGACATTTTAGCAACTATGCACATATCTATACCATTAGAATGATTGTCCTAATGAACATATCTTTAACAATTTTGGAACTTCAGGTCCAAAATACCTCAATATTTGTAAACTTCGGGTTACAAATGTCACGCCCCGATTTCAGTAAACCGAGCTCGGGACGCGAACATTTAAAATAATAAAACATTTTAAAACCCTTTTAATAGATCACTTTAAAATCACCATTTGTTCAACAAAATAATATTTACAACTCAAAATCAGTCCCAACAAGTGGACAAAAACATGGTATACGTTGCTAGACTCAAAATAAACCCAGAATCCCGCTTCTAGCTCTCCAAGCTTCAGAAGCTCACCTAGTCCAGCCTGCGAATGGTACCTGTAGGAAAAGCAGCTAGGGGTGAGCGTTCGCTCACCACCACGGATAACAGACTGACTACGGCATAATTAGCAGACAATGTCGGTAACACCAACAACAAACGCAACACCGGGGAACACTATCCCCAACCCAAGTACTCTGACTGAACGCACGCCCACTGTTACCTTCCTTGACCAACTCAACACTCTGACACGTAAAGTAGACCCGACACAACGATCACGACCCCTCCCAAGGACTCAAAAGACCACCACGCAACACCCAAGATCACAAAGGATCGCACACCAAACAAGATCACAAAGGATCGCATACCAGCTGCCAACTGCTTAGTGTCAAGAACGTTCGCAACCTCCCGAGACTCTAACTCGGTCAGGCCAACCAAAGAACGCTCGCAAACTCTCGAGACTCTAACTCGGCCAGGCCAGCCGAAGAACGCTCGCAACCTCCCGAGACTCTTAACTCGTAAGCCAGCCAAAGAATGCTCACAAACCCAAACCACACACGTGCGGCCAGGACCCCTTTATTGACAAGCGGGCCCCCTACCCCGTCTGAACATGCAGACGCGTGTGCTCGTGGACCCCCGTTTCATGAAGCGGGCCCCCAACCTCAGGTAACCACAATCACAATCACAACCACAAACAAGTTCAACAAACAGCAACAACACAAGATCAACACTCCACAGGCACTGATGCCCACCCAAGACACCAACAGTAAAACACGGACTCAACAACCCCACGGGCACTCACGGCCTCACAAGACACATCAACCATAACTCACGGGCTCAAATATCACCACGGGCACTCACGGCCTCCCAAGACACACCAACCATAACTCACGGGCTCAATAACCCCACGGGCACTCACGGCCTCCCAAGACACACCAACAGTAAGGACACGGGTTCAATAACCCCACGGGCACTCATGGCCACCCAAGACACAACAGTAAAGTACGGGCTCTCATGGCCACCCAAGACACAACATACACAATCAACCTCCAGCATAACCAATGCCTCCAACAGTTCTAATATCAACAGTTTCAAAATCAACCTCCGGGCATGGTCATATGCCTCTAGTACTCCTAATCTCAATAAGTTCGCAATCAACCTCCAGGCATGGTCATATGCCTCCAGTAATTCTAACATCGATAAGTTCTCTGTTCCTACGACACTACTAAGTGTCACATGTTTTTCTAATAATAGCTACGTTCCCGTACCATGCTTTTCTAATATTTGAATAAACCTACTTAACCCACGACACCCGGTGTCACATGCAATTCTACTGTTAACTTTCCCTAGTCAGGGCCGAGATCCGGCTACTTTTCCCTACCTCGTGCGTGTTCTCCAAAAGTGCCCAAATAAGCCCCGGCGTGATCTCCGTCACTCGCCTAGCTTTCCTTGGCCCCGGTCCGCAGCACGATCTAAAAGAACACAATTTTAAACGCTTTTAAGCTTGCAGGCATAATGCTGAATTTTAATAAACCTGATGCCCAAAAGTAACCCCGAAAATGTCGATCACTCCCAAACTCCCCAATTACTCGACATTGTCGATATTGGACCCGAAAAGGCCCGATTCGCCCGACATGGCGAATCTGCCCGGGTTTTGTAAATGCCCTTCCGGGGCTCCAAAAATTCCCGTTTTCGTTTCTACGGTCTTAGAATAATTCAAGGGTACCAAGGCACTCGACGGAATCGAATTCCGACTTCCGAGTCAATTAATTAGCGTTTAAAGTTTCTAAACCCGATAAATGCAACTTTTGCAATTTAATTCCAAATTTCGATCCGGTTGTGGATTAATGATCCAGGGAACGTTCTAAACCACCCGAACACAAAAATCCGATACCCGGGCACGTGGGCCCCACATGGCCACAATGGGAAAAATTCTCTTTTCGCCCCAAAACGTTCCTAACGAACTCCAAACCTCAACCAATCATCTTTAAACAAAACTTAAACAAAACCCAACCATATTTGAATCGTTTAAACTCAAACCCTAAAATTCGAACTTTCCAAAACGAAAATCGGTTAGGTGCTCACCGTAGAGAATGACGGTGTGAACTCGATTCTTCTATCGTTGAGACGATCCACCGGTCGGATGATCGAGAAACGTCACAAATTCCCCAAGCCTCTTCTCTTTTCTCTCCTTTTCTCTTAACTCATTTTCTCTCTCTAAAACCTACCCTTTTCTTCTTCTTTTTTTGAAATGGACGTGTATCATCTTATTTCCCTTTTGTTTTATTAAAAAAACTAACACTTTAAAAAGCAAAACTAACCATCAAAGTCTTGTCTTGTCTTGTCCCAAAACCTAACACCACCACTTGTTTGACAAGTGGCAAGGTGGGTCCCACACCTTTTTAGTAAAATATCTACTAGATATTTTCCAATCAGATTCGCGAAATTCGGACGTTTCGGGCCCCGAACAGCACTTTTTCCAAGAAATTACGAAACTTGACGGGCTACAAGGAAACGGCTCATCTAAGACCGCTGCGATGACGGCTAAGATTTTTGGACCCAAAACGGTCTTCGAATGGACCAAAACGTCGCTCGGTTGACTTTTCCAGCGAAAAGTCAACATTTCCCAAATTGATCAGAAAGTTGCACTGAGTCCCCCGGAACTCACTTTGGTCGATATCGGGGTCAACTTAAGTCCGGTATGACCCTCGGGGTCAAATTTAGGTTCAATCAAGTGTCTGCTGAAATTTTTTAAATTTTCCTGTTTTTCGCAGACTTGACTGGCGTTGACCGGGAGTGGTTATTACAATCTACCCCCTTAAAGGAATTTCGTCCGCGAAATTTAAAACAAACGTACCTCCGGGGTCGAACAGATCGGGGCACCTCGCGCGAACCTTGTCCTTGCGCTCTCAAGTCGACTCGGCCTCGTGGTGCCGCCACCGCACCCGTTCTAAGCGGATAACCTTTCCGCGCAGGACCTGCTCTTGGGGATCCGTTTCCCAAACCAGTTTCTCCTCATACGAGACATCACCCGTTACCTCGACATCTGCCCACTCAATGACGTACTCAAGACCTCGAAAGGCCTGATACACCGCGGGGCTAACCCGCCTCCGCCGCGGTTGAAACGCACCAGTCCACCCTTCGGACTCATCTCTAGGGATACATGACCACCGACTGCTGACTCGAGAGGTCGGCGCCGTCTGTCAGCATAGCTCCTGCTGACTCTGCGCGGTCTTCAACCGCTCACGCTTCGGCAAGACCGACTTAGCTGTCTCTCGGTCCAGTTCTAGACCCAGTGAACCCTCATTCCTCACTTCCGCCCCGCACACGGGCGACCGACACGGCCTACCATACAACGCTCCGAACGGTTCCATCATGATACTGGCCTGAAAGTTGTTGTTGTAGGCGAACTCGGCTAATCGCTCATGGAATCCATCGTGACGTGCCCCCATTTCCACTGTGCAACCCGCAGTGGTTGCAGTAATCCAGCGGGACGCTGTTATTGGGCTCTCACCTGCCGACGAGTGAGGCATCGCGATACTAACTCCGCGACCGCTCTCCGCATCCCGCTCCACTAGACATGCCACCAAATGTCGAGCTCATCTTAGTGCTACCCACGTGCACTGTCAGACGCGAATGCTGCGACTCTCGCAGCTTGTCGCCTCCAACGTTACGCGGTACGAACCACCCTCCGCGATACCGTAACTCCCAATTAGCCCGACGATCCCAGTCCTCGGCGTCAACACTGCCGGCAACTCTCTCCCGGACCTCTGTCGTCTCGACATCCACTGACTATGCTTCTATTCCCCGGCCAAGCCAGGTGGGCTGAATCGCCAAGAAGTACATGGCCACACCGCCAGTAACCACTTCTAGCTCCAACCCGAGCGTGCCCAGTCCCCATATCATGTCCCACTCTCGGACTGATGCTAGTAACACTCGGGATCGACTTCCTACTCAGGGCGTCGGCAACCACGTTTGCCTTACCCATATGATAGTGTAGCTCAAAGTCGTACTCCTCGAGTAGTCCCACCCATCGCCGCTGGCGCGTATTCAGGTCTCGTTGGAAAGAGATGTGCTTAAAGCTCTTATGATCCGAGAACATCTGAAATCGCTCGTCGCCAGTAACAGCCGGTATTGGCTCGACACTTCGCCAGCCAATCCATTCCCAAGATTACGTTAAAGGTTGTCATTCCGTAAGTATCCTTACCACGGACACACGCGCAAGCTCAGTCGCTCCCGAACCTCACGGAACCTCGCGCTCTCTCTAAGACCTCGCTCCACTACCGTCGTCGTGCTTACCAACTCCGAACGTACCCAAATCCTCGGGGTGAGGACTCGATCCAGCATCAGGGCTCTTGAGCCCTCTCTCGAACCTCCTGTATCGGTTCGCTTCTCCAACTCCGCAGGCACGACAGACCTTAGTCAACACCACCCCACCACCAACCGGCGTGTCCAGACGCAGGGTGGGTTCAACGGCTCTAAACTCAGCCCCAACCTCTCAGCACAACTCGACGAACAAACGAGTGTGACATCCCGGCATCCAATAAAACTGACGCCCAAATCGGAGACCGAACACCCACTCCATTAGTCACCCCGATAAGGTCTAGTGCAACCCTCACACGGTCCTCGATGCATTTACTTATAACTTTCCGCAACCAAACCAGTGTTCGCTACTCGTCCCTTGCGGAAAAATTAGTAAAGGGGATGAGCGTTATGCTCACCTCCACGGACACCCGTTCGATTATGGCATACTAGTAACGCACTAAAGACTTACCGATCTAACCAGGGCAACCACTACCTCAAAACCTGATGTCAAACGTCACACTACTCACGCTAACAACACCTCAAGTACTCGCTCAAGTAAGATAAACCTCGACACGGGAAACACATCCTCAATTAAGTAAAACACTATTGCTCATCACCTCAATATCCCAATTACCCGATCACGTAGGGAAACCTCAAGACGGGGATCACGCTATCAACTAAGCAAACACTATTGCTCACATTATCAATACCCCCATAACCCGATCACATAAGGAACCCTCAAATAAACCGCACAAACGTGCACCAAGTCACGCAAATACAACGCGACAACCGCGTAAACAAGACGGTGAAAAAGACAAGGGTCACGGACCCGTGACAGACCCCGTCACGGTTGGGGTCACGGTGCCGTGAAAAAGTCCCTAAAATGGCCAACACCCTCTGATCCGTCACGGATCCGTGACAGGATCCGTGACTCTCGCGCATGCCAGTTTTCCAAAAACGTCTTAAACTTGACCCTTACTCCTTTTTAACCTCAAAGAGAAACCTTGGACGACGCACACACTCGACCAACAACTCAACAACCCACGTACAACAACTTAAGACCAAACACAAGTCTCCCAACCTCAATCATAAGCCAACACGGCCAAACGACAACAACAACAACGACACCCGCCCATCGGGCCAACCAAAGTCGAACCACGCCCACCGGACCAACCAAAACCACACACGCCCACAGGGCCAATCAAAACCACACACGCCCACAGGGCCAATCAAAATCAAACATGCCCACCGGACCAGCATAAACAAAGCACGCCCACAGGGCCAACCAAAACTCCACAACACGCCCACCGGGCCAAACAATTCAAGAAACTTTCTCCTTTTCATTACAAACCCTATTTCTTAACATCAGGTAGTTACAACCCGGTCCAAGCGTCTCCAAACTACATTGTACCCACTTGACGTCAACACCGTCACGCTCTACCACAGGGGCGTCCCTGAGTCGAGTCGCGACAGCTTAAAAAACTTTTCACGCAACAACACACAAACAGTATGCCAGTAACCCCGTACTGCACATACACACAAACATAAGCAGGACTCACAACACAACGGGTCTACACACGGTTCCTGACCTGCGTACCCAACGTACGACGGGACTTTACCGACTCGACTCTCCCCACCTAATTGACGTACAGTCCGAGTTGTGAAACCTCGAGCTCTGATACCAAGTTGTCACGCCCCGATTTCAGTAAACCGAACTCGGGACGCGAACATTTAAAATAATAAAACATTTTAAAACCCTTTTCATAGATCACTTTAAAATCACCATTTGTTCAACAAAATAATATTTACAACTCAAAATCAGTCCCAACAAGTGGACAAAAACATGGTATACGTCGCTAGACTCAAAATAAACCCAGAATCCCGCTTCTAGCTCTCCAAGCTTCAGAAGCTCACCTAGTCCAGCCTGCGAACGGTACCTGTAGGAAAAGCAGCTAGGGGTGAGCGTTCGCTCACCACCACGGATAACAGACTGACTACGACATAATTAGCAGACAATGCCGGTAACACCAACAACAAACTCAACACCGGGGAACACTATCCCCAACCCAAGTACTCCGACTGAACGCACGCCCACTGTTACCTTCCTTGACCAACTCAACACTCTGACACGTAAAGTAGACCCGACACAACGATCACGACCCCTCCCAAGGACTCAAAACAAACCACGCAATACCCAAGATCACAAAGGATCGCACACCAAACAAGATCACAAAAGATCGCATACCAGCTGCCAACTGCTTAGTGCCAAGAATGCTCGCAACCTCCCGAGATTCTAACTCGGTCAGGCCAGCCAAAGAACGCTCGCAACCTCCCGAGACTCTAACTCAGTCAGGCCAGCCGAAGAACGCTCGCAACCTCCCTAGACTCTAACTCGGTCAGGCCAGCCGAAGAATGCTCGCAACTTACCGAGACTCTAACTCGTAAGCCAGCCAAAGAATGCTCACAAACCCAAACCACACACGTGTGGCCAAGACCCCTTTATTGACGGGCGGGCCCCCTACCCCGTCTGAACATGCAGACGCGTGTGCTCGTGGACCCCCGTTTCATGAAGCGGGCCCCCAACCTCAGGTAACCACAATCACAATCACACCCACAAACAAGTTCAACAAACAGCAACAACACAAGATCAACACTCCACAGGCACTGATGCCCACCCAAGACACCAACAGTAAAACACGGACTCAACAACCCCACGGGCACTCACGGCCTCCCAAGACACACCAACCATAACTCACGGGCTCAAATAACCCCACGGGCACTCACGGCCTCCCAAGACACACCAACCATAACTCACGGGCTCAACGACCCCACGGGCACTCAAGGCCTCCCAAGACACACCAACCATAACTCACGGGCTCAATAACCCCACGGGCACTCACGGCCTCCCAAGACACACCAACCATAACTCACGGGCTCAATAACCCCACGGGCACACATGGCCACCCAAGACACAACAGTAAAGTACGGGCTCTCATGGCCACCCAAGACACAACAGTAAAGTACGGGCTCTCATGGCCACCCAAGACACAACATACACAATCAACCTCCAGCATAACCAATGCCTCCAACAGTTCTAATATCAACAGTTTCAAAATCAACCTCCGGGCATGGTCATATGCCTCCAGTACTCCTAATCTCAATAAGTTCGCAATCAACCTCCGGGCATGGTCATATGCCTCCAGTAATTCTAACATCGATAAGTTCTCTGTTCCTACGACACTACTAAGTGTCACATGTTTTTCTAATAATCGCTACGTTCCCGTACCATGCTTTTCTAATATTTGAATAAACCTACTTAACCCACGACACCCGGTGTCACATGCAATTCTACTGTTAACTTTCCCTAGTCAGGGCCGAGATCCGGCTACTTTTCCCTACCTCGTGCGTGTTCTCCAAAAGTGCCCAAATAAGCCCCGGCGTGATCTCCGTCACTCGCCTACCTTTCCTTGGCCCCGGTCCGCAGCACGATCTAAAAGAACACAATTTTAAACGCTTTTAATCTTGCAGGCATAATGCTGAATTTTAATAAACTTGACGCCCAAAACGGTCCTCGAATGGACCAAAACGTCGCTCGGTTGACTTTTCCAGCGAAAAGTCAACATTTCCCAAATTGATCAGAAAGTTTCCCTGAGTCCCCCGGAACTCACTTTGGTCGATATCGGGATCAACTTAAGTCCGGTATGACCCTCGAGGTCAAATTTAGGTTCAGTCAAGTGTCTGCTGAAAAATTGTAAATTTTCCCTTTTTTCGCAGATTTGACTGGCGTTGACCGGGAGTGGTTATTACAACAAATATATGACATTTGAGTCATCACAATTAGATATATGATCGCACAATGAGCGAACTCATGGGGTGAACATAATAAGAGTAAGTAACAACAAGATATAAATATAAGTATAACCACACACCGAGCGAACTCGCGGGGTAATCAAAATGCCAAAATTAAATATATGTATAACCGCACAACGAGTAAGCTCGTGGGGTAGATAGAATAAATATAAGTAATTGCATATAAATTTTAGGCTTCAGGCCTCAGACACACGTTACAGGCTTCGGACATGTGGTTTTGTCCTGTGACTTTTAATACAAGTTACAAGCTTCAGGCCCGTGGTCTGTATTCTACCTTTAATGCCATCTTACAGGCTTTGGGCCCGTGGCTTATCAATCGGTCATAAATACAAGTATCAAGCTTCACGCTTGTGATTCATCGTTTGACCGTAAAAAGGCAAGTACCAAACTTCAGGCTTGTGATTTATCATTTGCCGTATAGGCAAGCATCAGGCTTCGGGCCTATGATTTATCATTTGGCCGTAATTGTTGGGGTATAACAACGTGGAACAATATTCAATCAAGAAGAAACCAAGAGAAAATAAGCAATCACACAAGAACACAAGAATTTACGTGGTTCGGCAATTTTCCTACGTCCACGGTCTCACTACTCTCTTCTTATTGCTCTCACAATGAATAAATGATTTGGGGTTACAAGTACATGGTATTTATAGGAGAAGAAAATGGGTGAATAAGGTAGGAATTAGGTTTCCTAATCCTTATAGGAAATCTCCTCTAATTGCCTACTCAAGTCTCTTACCTAAATCTATTAGGAAGACTAGACCTTTCCTAAATAAAATAGGAAGTCTCTACACAACCCTAACAATCTTCCACTTCACTCCTACTCATGTAACTCTAATAACACCCCAATGCACCATCAATAAGCTTCTGAGGTAGTGAGACATCTTCCTTCAACTAACCATGAAGGCCAGCTGAAATTATGCATAACTTCAGCTTCTCTGTTGTAACAACCTTGGTCAACATATCTACAAGATTCTTTGACCCTAGGATTTTCTTCAAGGACAAAGTACCATCATTCATTAATCCTCTAATGAAATGATATCTCAACTGAATATTCTTCGTCCTAACATGAAATACAGGATTCTTGGCGGGGTGAATGGCGCTCTGACTGTCGCTATACAAAGGACTGTCTGCCTGTTTCTTCCCTAACTCCTCCGAGAAATTCATCAACCATATCATTTCCTTTCCAGCTTTTGAAATACCCATGTACTCAACTTTAGTGGTTGAAAGAGCAAGACTCTTCTGCAGTCGAGACATCCAACTAACTACTGTGCCACCCAAGGTAAAGACGTACCGTGTAGTACTCTTCCTTGTGTTCAAACATCCACCTAAGTCTGCATCAGAAAACCCTTTTAAGATTACATTCTTCTTCTTGAAATGTAGTGCAACCTTTGAAGTGCCTTTCAAGTAGCGAAACAACCACTTGACTGCTTCCCAATGCTCTCTCCCAGAATTATACATGAATCTACTAACAACTCCCACTGCATGTGCAATGTCTGGCCTTGTGCAAACCATTGCGTACATCAAACTGCCCATTGCTGATGCGTACGGGACTTTAGCCATTTCTTCCTTGTCTTTATCCGTCTTAGGTGATTGTTCTCGAGTGAGTTTGAAGTGACCTCCCAACGGCGTACTTCTTGTCTTAGCACCTTGGAGACTGAACTTGTTCAAGATCTTCTCAATATACTTCTCTTGAGATAGCTTTAAACTTCCATCAGATCGATCCCAACTGATGCTCATTCCGAGTATTTGCTTCGCTCCGCCTAAGTCCTTCATCTCAAACTCTTCAAACATTTGTCTCTTCAACTTGTTGGTTTCTACCATGTTGGATCATGCAATCAACATGTCATCAACGTATAACAATAATATGATGCAGGATTCATTGAAATGCTTGACATAGCAGCAATGATCCACGACACATCTTGAGTATCCACTCCTCATCATAAAATCGTCAAACTTCAAGTACCACTGTCTTGGTGCTTGTTTCAGATCATACAAACTTTTCTGCAATTCGCAAACTAGGTCTTCACTCCCAACTCTCTGGAAACCCTCTGGTTGTACCATATAAATATCTTCGTCAAGATCACCATGTAAGAACGCGGTTTACACATCTAGTTGCATTAGATGAAGATCCTCTACAGCCACGATACCTAACACAAGCCTGATAATAGTCATCTTGACTACTGGAGAGAATATCTCGTTGTAGTCAATCCCCGTCTTCTGTTGAAAGCCTTTGACTACTAACCTTGCCTTGTACCTCTTGCTACCATCATGTTCTTCCTTGACCCTGAACACCCATTTATTTTGTAGAGCCTTTTTCCCAGCCAGTAACTTGGTCAATGACCAAGTTTCATTCTTTTCAAGAGATTTCATCTCTTCATCCATGGCTGACTCCCACTTAATCGAAACATCCATTTGAACTGCCTTTGTATAACACTGAGGGTCTCCATTCTCAATCAACAACAAATAATGTAGTGATGGAGAAAACCGTTCTGGAGGTCTTGAAACTCTGCTCGATCTCCTCACTTCAGCTTCTGGGGTAGCCAGTAGTATCTTCTCATTATTTTCTTCTAGTTGATTCTCACTACTGTAATATCTTCCAACATTGCTTCTTCCTTGCCTTCGGGTTCTTTAGTGATGTCTTGCTCCACACTCAAGAGATCCTTGTACATAGCGCTTTCACAGAATGTGACATATCTACTTCTGATGACTTTCATCTTTGACTCATCCCAGAATCTATACCCCATGTCATCAGATCCATAGCCAATGAATGCACAGTTCTTTGCTTTTGGATCAAGCTTGTCTCTATCGGAATCCTTTACTCTACATAAGAAACACAACCAAAAACTCGCAAACGTTGAATATTTACCTCTTTTCCACGCCATTCTTCTTCAGGAATCTTGAATCCCAAAGGAACTGAGGGTCCACGATTGAAGAGGTATGATGTTGTGCTCATTGCGCTTCCCAAAACCTTTTAGGCAATCCTTCTTGAATCCTTATACTCTTCTCCCTCTCGTTCATCGTTATGTTCATCCTCTTAGCAACACCATTATGTTGGGGTGTCTCAGGCTCAGTCTTTAGCATCTTTATACCATGCTCAGCACAATAATCAATAAACTCATCACTACTATACTCACCACCATTGTCAGACTTTAAACACTTCACTTTTAAGTCAGTTTCATTCTCAACAGCAGCTTTTCACTTCTTAAAGGTATTAAAAAATTTCTCTTTGTGCTTTAGAAAGTAAACTCATACCTTTCTTGTGGAATCATCAATAAGGGTGACATAGTAGCGAGATCCTTCAATGGATGGAACTTTTGTAGGTCCATACACGTCTGAATGCACCATTTCCAGCTTCTTTGCCTTAGGAGGTTTCCCTTACTTTGCAAAGGTAACTCGTTTATGCTTTCCGAACACACATGGTTCGCAAAAACTAACCTTCACATTCTTCAGTTCTGGAATCTTCCCCTTTGAAGCTAACATCTTCATTCCTTTCTCACTCATATGCCCAAGTCGTTGGTGCCATAGAGTTGAAGGATCAGGCCCATCAGTAACTGCATTAACCTCTTCCACTAGCATCTCCGCCATGTACAAAGTTCCCCTCTTCCATCCTCGAGCAATAATCAAATTCCCTTTTGATACCTTCCATTGGCCGTCTTTAAAGGTTATAACGTATCCCAAACTGTCCAGATGACTTACAGAGATCAACATTCTCCTTATGGTAGGGATATATCTTACATCTTTTAATGTCCAAATTGTACCCATGGGAGTTTTGAGATTCACATCTCCTATGCCCGTAATTTCTTCCGTCTCATCATTGGCTAGATGAACTATACCTTTTATAGGTCTAAAATTAACTAGCATATTTTTATAATGGGTAGTATGGAAAGAAGCACATTAATCCATGATCCATGACTCAACCGGGCTCTCTACACAACAGATCAAAGCATCATCTTTAAATTCCTCTGGTGCATTCACCGAGTTGTTCTCCTTTCTTTCCTTCTTTGGGTTTGGGCATTGACTCTTGAAGTGGCCAGTTTGTTGACAATTATAGCAAGTCACGTCTGCTCTGCTTTTAGATTGTCCTCTCCTTCTAGACTTCGATCTGCCTCGCCCTTTGTTCTTCCCCCTTTAAGAGTTTCTACCTCTTCCGTTCTCGTTCAACATGGAGCCTACCGATTCTCCATAATTCCTTCTACGAATATCTTCCCCGAGAATCAAGTCTCTTAGCCCCTCGAACGATAGCTTAGTAGATCCAGACGAACTACTAACTGATGTGACGGTTCCTGACCAACTATCAGGTAACGAAGACAGGAATAATAGGGCTTGTACCTCATCATCGAATTTAATGTCCACCGACACTAATTTGGATAGTATCGTATTAACTAATAGACGAATCAAATATGCCTTGTTTGATGCAGACGGCTTTTCGTACATATTTGATAGCGCCTTTATTAGTCTGTAGGTAGTCGTCTCCTTCATTACGTTGTAGGCAACGTTCCTTGTCAATGTCAACCTCACCGCACCAAGTGCTTGTCGATCTAGCAACTGACAGTCGGCCGAACTTAGCTTCTCTGGCTTGGTCTCTAACAAGGGTTCGTGTAGCTTCTTCTGGTACAGATAATCCTCAATCTGCATCTTCCAGAATCCAAAATCTTCCCCATCGAACTTTCCCATCTTCTGCCATTGCTCCCACTTGCCACGAACCTGGCTTTGATACCAGTTGTTGGGGTATAACAACATGGAAAAATATTCAAGCAAGAAGAAACCAAGAGAAAATAAGCAATCACACAAGAACACAAGAATTTACGTGGTTCGGCAATTTTCCTACGTCCACGGTCTCACTACTCTCTTCTTATTGCTCTCACAATGAATGAATGATTTGGGTTTACAAGTACATGGTATTTATAGGAGAAGACAATGGGTAAATAAGGTAGGAATTAGGTTTCCTAATCCTAATAGGAAATCTCCTCTAATTGTCTGCTCAAGTCTCTTACCTAAATCTATTAGGAAGACTAGACTTTTCCTAAATAAAATACGAAGTCTCCACAAAACCCTAACAGTAATATCAAATATCAGGCTTCGGCTATGTGAGTTTTCATTTGGAGCTTTTGGTCTCAAATGATTTAGTTTCGATAGAAGACCGTTTCGCTTCATTGATACATGAAGTAGTCCAAACTACAAAAGGAACAAGAAGTAAAGAAGTAAGACTAAGGTTCTTCTTTGCATTCTTCTTATACCACCCTCAGAGTTGTATATTGGCATTTTACCAGATTCGTCATCCTTAATATGGTTAAAAACCATTATATGTATAGAAATTTCAATCTGAACATATCGACATTCATCATACACGACCTCAAGTCGTTGGTATGGATTATTTGGAACTTCTGCCCCAAAGTACGTCAAGTCCCTAGTATCATGTATTTGGAACTTCTGGTCTAACATATATCAGGTCGCTGGTACTATGTATTTGGAAATTCTGCTCCAATATATCAGTCCGCTGGTATTATGTATTTGGAACTTCTGGTCTAATATACCATCATATTTGTAAACTTCAGGTTACCAATATGCGAACTCAAAAATTCATTCATAAAATGAGCATGCGACGAGTGAACTGATGGAGTAGCCAAATTACCCATATAACTCGCATAGAAAGTTTGCAAATTTCAGGCTCTAAGCCAAGCTGCATGTTACATGCATGTAGTTTATATTTTGGAACTTCAGGTCCAAATGCTTCGGTTTCAACAAATATCAAAGTTTTGAGTATCAACAATGAAACACAAGTATATACGATAATCATCAAATTTCTGATGTGAAAGATCCAATATAAATTAGCGATCATAGAGCATACTTATACGAACGTCATAACTAAACGTGCACAAATAAGCATGACTCAAGTATAAATAAATTCACGAGAATATGAAATTTGATACCGGATACGTAGGTGTGTTGAAGACTCAAGCCATACATCCTCCTTTGGTGTTCTTCCTTTCCTTTGTGTTCTTGAACCAATTTGGGACAAGAAGAAGGTGCTGAATTTTCTGCACAATTTTGGTCTGACCATCCACTTTCAAGAGCCCGATCGGAGATTCATCCAAGGTCCGATGAAGCTGATTCTTGGAGTGAATGTTCTCCACATATGGGTCTTCAAAATGACCGGTGGAATTTGGATTTTGACGGTTATTTTTAGAGATACACGAGCTGAAAATTGAGCCACTTGCACAAGATCGTGGTGATAACGTAGCGTGAAACTCGTGTTTATAAGATCGAGTTTGGATGGGACCAACGCCAAGACACCGATGGCCCAAGAATAATACAGAGGTTGGTCTCTACGAGTTAGTCACCGAAAAACAAGAAATAACACTTGAGATTGAGAGTTGGAGGGTAGAGAGCATTTCTATTCATAACTTGAGAGTATTACAAAAGGTGTTGGTGTTGTATTGTGTTGAGTTGTGTCTATTACAAGGGGTTGACACCTCTATTTATAGGAACCAAGAACACATGAGAAAATGCCACATAATCTTTAACATGCAAGTAGTGGTGGCATGTGAATTGTGGTAGCCACACATGACATACACTTGCCATTTCCACAACATACTCATATATATTAAGGGTGCAGCTCTTATGTTGAATAGCATTTTTATTTTTGTCAATATCACGCGTCAATAAACGATCATAACTGGTAATCTAAAAATGAAGGGTTAAATAATCCTTATATTCGTTCCATGGATCTTTTAATATTTTTATATATTTTTTATTACATTTGGGTACCTTAATATTCGGTCTACAGCGGAATTATCATATTCCATTAGAAAACTAACAGAATATTCTTCTAAATTAGTCATGTGACCCCATATACAGTTAAGTGGGGTGTGAAATGACGATTGTGCCCTTTCTCAATTTAACTTTATTAGTTTTATACACAAAATTACCAGTATACCCTAAATTATAATATAAAAAAATAAATACTTAATCAAATTAAAAGAATAAAAAGTAAAATAATTAATTAATAAAATAAATTAAATTAAATATTTTCAGAAAATAAATTAAATAAAAAAACTAAAAACTAAAGTCGAATCTAACCCACAACTTATCTATTTAACCCTCACAACCTAATCTATCTACATCATAATCTAGCCCTCACCACAACTCTTATCTAACCTAATCCATCTATAGATCTACTATCCTCCTCGCCTCTTTACCACTGTCATCGTCTTCTAACCCATGTGTTCTTCATCTTCTCCGACCATATGGGTTCATTGCCTTCTCCAGATATTGAGTTTCATGTAGTGGTGTGGAAGTAGATCAGCGCGACGGAGGAAGGAGAGGTTTACGTGGAGGAAGCGAGTTCAGGGCATGATCCTATACGAAGCCCAGACGAAGCTCGTCCACATAGTGAAGAGCCAGCGAAGCTGAGACGAAGCTCGTACAACAAAGCCATAGCAACCCAGTTTCGTGCTTCGGCGAACCTAGTTCCAGATCTTCATCCATCGCCAAAAATCTGGACATGCACCGTTGAGAAGACGAGAACCACGGAGGCGTTTAGAAGACAAAATAGTCACGACCATACGAAACATGCCGCCACCGTCGTGGGTATGCAGTCTTGAGGTCAGGCCGTGCTGCGAGTGCATTTTAACACATAAAAGGGCCATATTATATCGAGTTATATAGGAATTTAATCCCATTTCTTATCGTATACTTAGGTTTAGCATGAATAATTTTTTTTCTCTGTGTGTTTGGTGTTTCGATGGAAAATCGATGCATTTTGGGTGTTTCGTGCAGGTGGATCGTCAAGAGGGTCTCTTTTGTTCGCTTCAGAATATATGCATGATTGATCTTGTTTTGTAGGTCTTGAAAAGATGAATATTTTAGCGCAAGAATGAGATCAATCGGAGTTCAAACAAAACTATAGCGAGCAAAATAGCGAAAAGGAGAAAAGTGGAGAGTTACCCAGTTGGATGACACGTGGCGCCGCCACACTCTGCCCTACCCACGTGGCTCAGCGAGAGCCTGACACCTATCCCAGCCGCCATTCTCCCTTCGCACGACATGTGGCGCTGGACTCGCCGCAATTCTCCCGAGCTCACGACACGTGTCCCAACCACAACCCTCCTTCCCTCCAGAGCATGTGGCTCGTCCGCGTGCGACACCTGTCGTTTGCAGCTTTTCCCCTTATCCCTGACACCTATCCAGCAGCTCAACCCCTCTCTTCTTGCCACTTTCTCCTCTCCAGTTGGCCGAGACGCTAGGGAAGCACACACATTTTTTCTGGGACGGAATTCATTGAGGATCCATCTTCTTTATTTTTGGTTTGGAGGCGGAAACGAGAGCTCTTCATCATTTATTTTATAACAGAGAGCCCGAACAAACTTGGGGATAATTTATATATAGTTTTTGTAGAATTTAAAGAAATTTTATTAGCTTGGATTATTTGTTTGGGAAACAATATTTTGGTGGATAAAGAATCAATTTGGGATTTATTTGAGGAACCGGTTTTTGGAGAGAAGCTCCATTGTTGGCTACCCAAGTGGATTTCTTTTGGTGGATTTTCAAGAGCATCAAGGCTAGAGATCGGGACAAGAAGAGGAACGAGCTTTAAACGATTAATTCAGTGACTATATATTACTCTTCATCTTGATTACGAGCTTAATTGTTTGCTTCTTCTAATCCTTGCATTTTCTCACCATGAACACTTAAACCCTCAATTTCTTAGGCTATGGGGTATTAGAGTAGGAATTTCTATGAGTTGGATGCTTCGATTGTGGTGAATGTTGATTTGTATTAGTGTCTAGGATTGATTTATGCTTAATGCTTTACCTCCCGTGTAGGCTTGATAGTTTTTTGGAGTTAGGATCTGTCACTTGAAAGAGGAGGATTCTAATTAGTCAAAAATCGGTCATAGGTTGGATTTAAATCTAGCTAGAACTAGTGGGGTTAATACAATTCCAATAGCTATAGAGTTGTTTTGTCGAAAGCTAGAAGTTGTCATAGAGCTTATCGCTTTGGGTCTTCCTACATCGAGAGTCGAAAGTGTTAGTCTTAGTGCTCGTAGTTCCATCCTAAATGTCCAAATGTATATATCATCGTTAGCAATAAAATTAAAACGGCTTTATATTACTTATGTGTTGGAGTAATATATCAATGTGTACTCTGATCTATGCCCACAATGCGAATAGAACCATAGATCGAGATAGATCACACTCGATGGATCCATAGTCAACAAAGCTTCACTAGAAGCGACTAATATGAAAGATGGCTCTTTATGGCTTACGTTCTGTTAGTTGTTGGAATGGGATTCTGGAGTCTGATCATAGATATCATGCGGGACATGATATTGGAAGACCCGCCATGAATATGTGCCATAGATCAAGTCATGAACATATTCATTGTCGTAGCTTGTCATGCATCCTTAGACCAAGGAATCTTTGCGATCGCTATGCTGTAAACAACTGAGTTTGACCTGAGCCTAACGTTGTTCGTAACAGGGCTTCCATAACAGCCAAGAATGGCTTGGGGACGGATTGCATGAGTGACACGAAAGGCGGCTAAGGGATTTATCTCTCATACTACGGTATGGGAAAGATATCGGTTCTCGGCCGCTTGATCGAGAGTGACTGAAAGAATAGCATGGCCATGCACATGATACTGGGTATCATATATTCAGTCATCTCACATATCAAGGAACAGTGATTGAGAATAATAAGGATGAAGGCTCTATGTCTTATCTCAATCAGGATATCAGAGATAAAAGGATAATGACAGGGACGACGGAAAGGTTAGAATCGACAGGGTCGATTCTTTATGCAGTGTCAGGAAATACTAAAGTCTCATTAGTTGCCACTTATATAGGATCAAGTAAAATGGGATTTTACGTTGATCTATTGACTTGCACAAACCTAAGAGTCACACCGGAGGGTGAACCTCATTGACACATTTATGGAGAATGGCAAAAAGGGAGTTGTCTCGGGACATGACCAAAACTGGGTTTTGGCTCATGTGCCCGTAAGTGAATAGGACTTTACGGATCGAGACAAGGCTTGGAGTCTTGGGATTGATCGAGTCGGATAATGTTGGACATTTCCGGTATGGAGGGATTGGAGGCGATGATCGAATCACGGGACCTCGTTGGAAATGGCACGGGCCATGTTCCAAGAGGCCCATGCAACCAAGGCCCATGGAACTAATTAATCAAGTCTTGATTAATTAGTATTAAGTAAGCATGACAAGGATTAAGGTGTTGGTGATTCGCCACTTAACCCCATCTTGTCTAGCCATACTTTGTCATATTTACACCTTACTTGTCACCATACTTGTCTCATACTTTTAGTTTGACAAGTTGATGGAGGTTTGTATTTTCAGTCATCTTTTTTCAACATAACAAACACAAGACAAGAATAGGAAACACAACTTCTCCCTCATCTCCCTTGCAATTTCGGCCAAGGCAAGCTCCCACCTCCATTTTTTGTGTTCTTGAGTCCTCAAAGAGAAGAACTATGTGGCTTTGATTCCCATGTAGATACGTATGCGTCTTGGAGACTCAAGCCAATCATTCGTTACCCGGTGTTCTTGTTTTGGTAAGGAATAGTGCTGAATTTTTCTCTTGTGAATCAATTCTTTGTTAGTTGTTTCATGGTTTTAATTGTCTCTTGGTTTTCATTGATTTTCCGCTGGGAGTTGGTTCATCTCCAACCCTACCTCGAGACCCAACAGTGGTATCAGAGCCGTGCTACCTTCGGGATTCACAAGACAATGTTGAAAGTGTCGGTTTTGACATGTTAGTTTGCCAAATTGTTTGATAACATGTTTTAAATTCTTGTTTATGGATTTAATGCATGTAAAATGAATTTTTGAAAATTATTTCAAATCTGTAACTTTTGAAAGAGTTTGATTTTTCGGGTCTCGGTAGCGGGACTCTCGGGGAGCCGAAACCGGGACTGAACTAGGCTCTGTTGGACGGAGCTAGGTCGAGCGTGACCAATTGATGGTTTATATGTCGGGGCCAAACCGTTTTGTTAGTGATGACGAGTTTGGAACCGTCATGACGAACTCGAAAATCAAATATTCAAAAGTTTCATTTTTGAACGGTTTCGATAAACCGAGCATAAATAATTTTCGAAACTTGGCTATTAATTAAAACCGGAAAATCGCATGATGTTTGATAACATGATTTTTTGATAACACGATGTGTGATGTGATGTTGGCATGGTGTACATAATAGCCTCGGGCTCGTTTTAATTATGTATCGCTTTTCACGGCCTGCGAACCACTTATTTGTAATATTTATTTATTCCCGACCTGCGAGTCATGTATTAAATTTTAATTTTTTGATCAAGACGAAGAAAGGGCGAAAAGGTCTTTTGGTGGCTTTTCAGGTATTGGCATCGGCTTGGAGTCGACGGAGCTCAAGAAGCTAGTGGGAGTTAGTTTAGGGGGCTATTATGTGCACATTTATCGCTTTATGCTTGGTTTAGTTTATGCATGATTAATTCTATGTGTTTTAGAAATGCATGCTTTAACTTTATTTACCGAGCATATCACCTCACATGCAAAGATAAAATTAGAGTTTTAATCCTTGTTTGTGAGCCCTTAGAATTATCATTGCATTGGATGTAGCTGACAGGTTCAAAGGAAGAATTACATTGGATGTGATTTGAGGCATCATTGCATTTGGAATGTAGTTGATGTGCTCATCGCATTTGGGATGTGCCAAAGTTTTAAACACAAGCAGACAAGTAAAACGGGTCATGTTCGATACCTCCCAATTATCAACACCTTACTACCTCCCCGTCCAATGGGTGTCGTGCGCACTAGTGGAGCATCCATAGGAAAGTGGGGTAGTAGGTTTGGACGACATATGTGGTGTCGTGCGCATTAGTGGAGCACCACATAGTGACATGCCATAGTTTAAAATTGGTGGAGCCGACAATGATTCTCAATCTGAGGTTGAGCTAGGGTATCAGATAGGGTAAGCCGTGTACTTAAGTACATACCCTAGCCAAGAGTCACATTGGATGTGATTGGACGGGGGCCATACCTACATAGCTCGATTGAGTGGTGAGCCTTCGTTCAGCGTGATCGAGTGAATCAAGGATCTTGGTTTTAGATTATAAAGGTATAAAATCGATTGTTGGTGTTTAACCTTGATCTTCATAAAATTTAGGGTAGTTTTCACCTCAATACCCTAACTATTCTTTTTTTTCACCTCAATCCCCTAACTATTTTTCGTGGCACTACAATACCCTAGAATGCATTTTTTTGTCACTTTAGTACCTACCGTTAGTTTCAGTCTATTTTCCATCCAAACACCTAAAAAGTCCATAATACCCCCACTAACAATAAAATTTTCAAACTCATGCCATTGATTTTCAAAAATTATTTTCATTTATTTATTTTATGACCATCTGTTTTAATTTTAAAAAATTCAATATTTGATTTTAAAAATAATATTTTATTTTAAAAAAAAAATCATATTTTATTTTTGAAAAATCAATTTTAATTTTTTAAATCAGTTTTATATAAATCAGTTTTAATTTTTTTAGATCAGTTTTTTTAAATCAGTTTTTTTAATCAGTTTTAATTTTTAAAAATCAGTTTTTTTAAAATCAGTTTTAATTTTTAAATATCAGTTTTAATCTGTTTTATTTTTAAAAAAATCAGTTTTTATTTTAATAAATTTAATTTTTAATAAAAAAACAGTTTTATTTATTAAAAATCAATGTTTTGTTTTCAAAATCAGTTTTATTCATAAAAAAGCAATTTTTTATTTTCAAAATCACTTTTATTAATACATTTTTAAAAACAATTTTTATTATGAAAAATAAGTTTTATTTATACAAAATCATCTTTTCTTTTTATCATTTTTATTTTTCATTACTTTTTACTTTCTTTTTTTAAAATGAGTTTGTTTTCAATTACAAATCTGATTTTAATTTAATAAAAAATGAAAGAGGAATGGGACCTCCTCTTCCACGCAGCAGGATGACTGTGGACAGATTTTTATTCATTGTAGTTCTACAAACAGAATCCGTAACTCATTAATTAGATGTATTGAAAATCAAATCCAACAATTCACGGATTATGTTAGAAAAACAACAAAATTAACTAAATCTGAAGATGAGTTCTAGATCTGAAGAAGATAAATAAAATGAACAAATGGACCTCCAAATCTGAAGAAGATGAACTAAAAGGAATATTGGCTTCCTTTTACAAGATGATATATACATACATATATATGCAAAATATATCATCTTGTTTTGGAACACAAACTCGTGAGCATCATCCCCATAGCAACGACGATGCCGACAAGTCGTGGGTCGTGGGTCTCGCCTGAATCTGCGCCTATCTCTTCCCTTCTCTCTCAGACCCCAAACCCCCAAGCTTCTGATTCAACCCTCAATCCAAAAATCGAACCATGCTTCAGAGAGAAAGGGGGAAGAAGGAGTGACATGAATAAAGGGAGAAATAAGAAGTGGGGTGAGGAAGAGAGGGAGGTGGACGAGAAGAATGAAGAGAGAGAGGTATTGGAGAGAGAGGTAGTAGAGATAGAGGTTGAGCTGAAATGAAATTGGAAGTGATGAAATTAGGGTTTTAAAGTACCTAAGGGTAATTTGGGTATTTTTTTTTAAAATTGGGGTCATGTGCTAGGCACATGACCATTTTCCATCCAAAATGGATGGAAAATTGACGATAGGTATCAAAGTGACACAAAATGTCATTCTAGGGTATTGAGGTGCCACGAAAAAAAGTTAGGGTATTGAGGTGGAAAAAATGAATACTTAGGGTATTGAGGTGAAAATTACCCTAAAATTTACTCAGTTTACTGATTGAATTTTATCTGTTGTAGATCAAATGGAAAATTATGCGAACATTAATAGTTTGTCATTAAAAACCATTCTTGACAGGGTCAAGCTAAATGGGACAAACTATTTGGACTGGTACAGAATTTTGAGGATAGTCCTCAAGTCTGAATGCAAAGAATATGTCCTTGACAAGGCTGTCTCTAAGACCATATCAGAGTTACATGAAGTGTCATTAACTGATGAGACGAATAGCAAGGATCTGGGATACAAGGATATTCTGATGGTCAACAAGGATATTGGAAGTCGCAAGGGTAGGGCCCATGCGCACTTGGCGGGAAAGATGAGACACCTAAGAATGTCTGCTTCTACTGCCAACAATCTGGTCATTGGAACCGCGATTATAGGAAGTTTATGGTTGATCTAAAGAAGGTCAGTGGAACTGTGCCTTCATCAGATAGCCTGAATGATCTGAAGAAGGGCAATAGGATTGTGCCTTCATCATGAAACCTGGATGATCTAAGGAAGGGCGGTGGGATCGTCCCTTCATCCGGTATTAACTCTATAGAGCTACATATCTCTACTTCCAAAGATTCATGGGTATTAGTTACCAGGACTAGATCTCACACATGCACTAACGTATAGTGGCTGAAAGTAAGAGAGGTTTGGAAAGCACGAAGAAAACCTCAGAGTTGTGGCAACTGTTGTAGGATCCATGAGTCTTGCTTTACCAAGTGGCCTTGTCGTAGTATTGTATAATGTATATTGCACACCTACTTTTAGTAGCAATATTATATTTGTATCCGTTTTTGACAAGGAAGGATATAATGTTAATATTGGAAATGGAGTGTTCAATGTTCTATGCAATGCTATGTTTTATGCTAGTATTAACTTGGTTTGAGGATTGTACATATTAAATATGAGTAACAATGCCTCAAGTTCTATATATTATGTTAATACCAAGAGGTCTAAATCCAACGATTTAAACCTAACTCTATTATGGCACTATCATTTGGGCCGCATAAACAAGAAGCGCCTATCAGCACTTCAGAAGTGCGGGCTTTCAGGTCCATTCGAATTCCATTCGATCGATAGGTGCGAGGCTTTTTAAATGGGAAAAATGACTAAAGCGCCCTTTATCGGTCACGGTGAAAGGGCGAGTGAATTATTGGGGCTGATACACTCGGATGTGTGTGGACCAATAGGTTCGCTGGCCAAGAGGGGCTTTAGCTACTTCATCACATTTACTAATGATTATAGTAGATATGGTTATGTATGTTCAATAAGACATAAGTCTGAAGCTTTTGATAAATTCAAAGAGTTCAAGACTAAAGTAGAAAACTGGCTCGGGAAAAGTATTAAGACACTTCAATTGGATCGAGGAGGAAAATACTTAACCACAGAGTTTTTAGATCATCTGGTGGAGAGCGGGATCTTTTCATAATGGACTCCTCCCGGAACACCGTAGTTGAATGCTATGTCCGAGCGGAGAAATGGACTTTATTGGATATGGTCTGATCCATGATCAGTTGGACTGATCTCCCAATCTCTTTCTGGGGTTATGCTCTAGAGACGGCCGCATTCATAGTGAATCGGGCTATGACGAAGGCTGTGGAAGGGACACCATTTTAGAAATGGCATGGGAAGATGCCCGCTTTGTCCTTCCTATAGATTTGTGGTTGTGAGGCTATGTGAAACATTTAGTTTCAACTAGGCTCGAACCAATATCTGAGATATGCACCTTCGTGGGGCATCCCAAAGAAACAAGTGGATACTACTTCTACAAACCCAGTGAGAACATGGTGTTCGTCGCTTGGGGTGAGGTCTTTATGGAAAATGAGTTTTTTTTTCAAAGACGTCATTGGGAGGACTGTGCATCTCGAAGAAATTAAGGATGGTACAGATCCGTCTAAACCAATTGACAACCTAGTAGAAAGGGAGCCAGAGATGGTCGTAGAGTAAGAACCAATTCATGTTACAATTCTGGAAGGTCCAAGGCGATCTGAAAGGATCAGTCGTCCACCTCCAAGATATGGTACCCGGAGGTGACAATGAAGTCATGGTGGATCACGATGATCCAGCCACCTTTCAAGAAGTCGTGGATGGGTCCGACTCTGAGTTATGGCTGGGAGCCATGAGGGAAGAAATGCAATCCATGTCGGACAACCAAGTCTGAGAACTAGTTGATCCCATCAATGGTGTGAGGACCATCAGATGCAAATGGATCTTCAAGGTGAAAATGGACATGGACGGAAACCCTCTAACCTACAAAGCTCGACTTATGGTGAAAGGTTATAGGCAGATCCAATGGATTGACTATGAGGAAACCTTCTCCCTAGTGGCTATGGTCAAAATCGATCCAAATTCTTTTTGACATAACTGCGTATCATAATTACGAGATATAAAAAGTGGATGTCAAAACCACTTTTCTAAATGGAAGTTTGAGTGAGGACGTTTTATGTCTCAGCCAGAAGGTTTTGTCGATCCGAAGAACAAGGGAAAGATTTGTAAGTTGTTGAAATCCATTTATGGATGGAAACAAGTTTCTCGGAGTTCGAACCTTCGTTTTGATGAAACTGTAATTGGATTTGGCTTAATAAAGAACAATGATGAATCTTGCGTTTATAAGAAGGCTAGTGGGAGCAAGATTACCTTTCTTGTGCTCATTGAAAACGACATCACAACCTTGCACGAGACTAAAGCTTGGTTGAGGAAGTGTTTCTCAATAAAGGACTTCGGTAATGCTACTTATATCTTAGGGATTAAGATATGTAGAGATCGCACCAAGAGGGTCTTGGATTTAAGTTAGGGAAACTATGTGAACAAGGCATTGAGTAGGTTCTCAATGCTCGATTCAAAGAAAGGACTCTTACCCACTACTCATGGCATTCATCTCAGTAAGACTCAGTGTCCTAAGACACCTGATGAGCTGAATAGGATGATGCGAATCTCATGCCCCTGGGGGCAGGATCGATCATATATGCCATGACATGTACGAGATCGGACGTCTCGTAAGCCTTATGTTGTACCAGTAGACATCAGTCTAACCCGGGGGAAAGATGATGTTGAACTAGTCCTCGAAGGATGAGTAGACGATAGTTTTCCAAGACAAATCCAGATGACTTTGGAAGTCAGTCAGGATATGTGTTTACGCTGAATGACGGAGCTTTAGCTGGGAAAGCGTACAGCAAGATACCGTCGACGAATCTACAAGAGATGCCAAGTACATGGATGATGCAGAGGCAGCTAAGGAGGCTATGTGGATTTTGAAATTCATGGCAGGGTTGGGTGTAATTAAAAACCCATCCATCTCGGTGAATCCATTTTGCGACAACACAATGGCCATTTCGCAAGCTAAAAGCCCAGATCGCATAAAAAATCCAAACATGTACTGCGGTGTATCCACCTCATCAGAGAAATACTGAACCGAGGTGAAGTGAAGATAACATATATTGTAACAGATGATAACATAGCCAACGCTTTGACTAAGGTAGTGTCGCTGCCTAAACATGTTAGACATGTAAAGTCAATGGGGACATATTGGAGTTTAGATTGGAACTAGGGCAAGTGGGAGATTGTTAGACTTTTTTTTATAGGCGCAGAAATTTTATTGATAATACACTCTCCTAGGTGGAGAGTGCAAAAAGAAAAACGATTACAAAAACACTCATAAAAGGAGGAAAATGGGAGAAGTCCCTAACAAAGAAAACACCTTACACACCCACACGAGACCTACAGAGATTTTTCTTAAAACAATCCTGAGGTTTCAACTGCCACTCTGAGAAGGAACGATCACTACGAATGGACCTCGACTGCCAAAGGATACCAAAAGATTAATTCTGGATCTTTCCCAACACCACCTGTGAACTATCCATGACTTGGTTAAAAACCACAGCATTCTGAAGGACCCATAAATTCCAAAACACCACATACCCAACTCGGACCTAGTGTTTCCACCACCACAAAGGACCGAGTCCTTTCCATGCCAGTAAAACATCACTGATGGACTTGGGAGAGACCCAACAAAGCCCACACCAGTCATAAACTAGGCTCCAAATAAAATAGGCAACATCACAGTGTAATAAAATATGCTCCGAGTCCTCCAACATTCTGAAACATAATTTGCAGAACATATCGGCAATAGGAATGGGAACTCCACGGGCTTCCAAAAAAGCAGCAGTGGGTAGGGCCGAATGTGCAACTAGCCAAACAAGAATGAAGAACTTTGGAGGACTTTGTTTGATCCACAAACAAGCAGCCCAGTCCACCTGAGGGATAACGTCATCACCTGATAAAAGAGTATAACAACCCGAGACGGAAAAGCCTCTGGTTTGCTTTGTCCAAAAAAATTAATTAGACATGCCCTAGGACAAACGAACCCGAGCCAATAAAGAGAACAAAGAGGAACGTTCAAACCTCTCCCAATCCCATAGGTTACGCCTAGAAGTAATAGACCACCCATTATTCTCCCAGTAGTCGCTGACCATAGATGTCTAGTTCTGAACTGTAGCACAAAACCGAGGAAAATGCACTTTAAGTGCCACAGACCCGAGCCAAGGATCGTCCCAAAAACCAATATGTTCCCCGTTTCCAACCCTCCAATTCAGACCTTGGTTGCCAAACAAAGAGCAAAAACTTGGATCCGAGGCTAGAGACATGATATGATTAAACAAATAAGAGCTACCTCGGCTATCCACCGTAGTCAAATCCCAATCCGAACACTCCCAGCCCATTACCGTGCAAAGAACATGCTTCCATAATGAATCATAATCTAAGGCAAAACGCCAAAACCATTTGGCTAACAAAGCATCATTCATTTTCGAAAGGCGACGCAAACCCAAGCCCCCTTTATCTTTTGGGCGGCAAACTTGTTCCCATTTAATCTTAGGAAAAGCTTTGCCCGACCAATAAGACTTCCACAAAAAATTCCTTTGGTAACTCTCCAAAGTACGTATCACTGCCTTAGGAGCCTTTAACAGTGACATAAAGAAAAGGGGTAAACCAGACAGAGTAATCTGAATTAACACCACCCGGCATGCAGTAGTGAGGTATTTTGTATGCCAAATAGCCAAAGCTTTCCTGAACTTCACAACAATCGTGTCCCAAGTTGTTATCCTTTTGTGAGAGGCACCCAAGCTAAACCCGAGGTAAGGCACTGGCAATGAGCCTGAAGAACAACCCAAATACTGCTCCACTTGAGAGGATGAAAGCAGGGAACTGCTGAAAACAATAGCTTTAGACTTAGCAAAATTTATATGTAAACCTGATACTCGTTGGAAGGAAATCAAGAGAGCTTTCAAGCTAGATAATTCAGCCAAATCACCCCTCACAAATAAAAGCGTATCGTCCGCATACTGTAAATGTGAAACAAAAAGTCCATTCCGGATAGTTACCCCTCGGAAAAAGAGCATGAGCCTTTCCAAACTCTAATAACCTGTGAAGCCCCTCAGCAGCTATCAAAAACGCTAATGGGCACCCTTGCCTAATGTCGGTCTGCATTTTGAAATCCCGACCCGGAACGCCATTCACTAATACAGACAAATGAGCTCGAAAAAGGGATTGCATCCACCTTCTCCATAGAAAACCAAACCTCATTTAAGAGAGGACTTCATCAGTATAAATCCACAACAGCTTGTCATAAGCCTTTTTGAAATCCAATTTAATTAGAATCGATTCAACTCTCGATTTCTTAATTAATTGTATAACCTCTGAGGCTATAAGAACCCCGTCCACCAGCTGCCGACCTGCTACAAACACACTCTGGGTGTCACTGATAAGGTCTGAAATTACCAGCTTCAGAGGGGAAGCAAGCAGCTTAGCTAAAAATTTATAAGGCCCCGAAATCAAGCTAATTGGGCAGAAATCACCAAGAAATTCAGCATGATCGTGTTTTGGAATCAAGGTAACCAAAGTGGAATTGATGCCCTTACCCAACTGCCCATAAGCATGGAAATGATCCATAAAACGCTTCAAATCACCCTGAATAACCGGCCAAGCTACCTTGTAAAATTTCAGAGAAAACCCGTCAGGGCTCGGCGCCTTATCACTCCCACAAGCATCTAAGGCGGCTTTAATCTTATCCAAAGTAAAAACTGATTCCAAATATGAAGCCTGCACAGAAGTGAGAGTGGAGAAGGGTAAAATAGGTAAAGGAATATGATCAGCCGAGGGGGGAGAGAATCTACTCTCAAAATGCAAGGTCGCAGCCTCCTTCATATCGTTAGGCAAGTCCACAACACCTTGAGCAGTACGGAAACGTTGAACCCGGTTTCTATGGGCTTTGAAATTTGCAACCCGATGAAAATACCGAGAACATCGATCTCCCCCTTTAAACCAAGCAACTCGTGCCTTTTGTCTCCATATCTTGGCTAGTTGCTTGCGTTTCAAGATAAGCAAAGCACTAAACCAAGAACGAACATGCTTCTCCACATCAGTCAAGTCACGGGATTCTTGGAGTTGATCAATAAGGTCGATAGCAACCCTTAACTTTTCAATTTATGTCTCAACAATACCAAAAACCTCTTTATTCCAGACCTGCAAATCATGTCTCAAAGCTCTCAACATGTACCACAAAGTATAGCTCGCAGATTCAAATGAGGGATAAGAATTCCATAGTCTAGTCACAGTAGGAAGGAAGTCCTTATGTTTTACCCAAACATATAGAAATTTTATAGGTCTAGGACCCCAATTCTGTGATTCCTCAACAATCATAACCGGACGATGATCAGACAAGTCACAAGGAAAATTGGACTACTTCAAAGGGCCAAAATCAGCCATAAAATAGGGGGAAACAAATAAGCGGTCGAGTCTGGATGCCTTAGAAGAGTGCTCATACCAGGTAAACAATGAGCCTACAAGAGGTAAATCAACAAGGCCCGATCTAGAAATAAATTCTATAAAATTTTGAATGTCCGCACGTGAGGAAACACAATTCCTACGCTCAGCCTCACTTAAGACAGCATTAAAATATCCTCCAACTACCAGATGATCAGCCAACAAAGGTATCACTACAAGAAAATTATCCCAAAGAGACTTCCTACCAACAATGGAACGAGGAGCATAAAAATTGATGAAAGAAACGGAGGAATTATTAGGCACATACCGACCCTGCCAAACTATGGAGGAATCAACCGCAACACACGACTCCATAATAAACCGATCAGATTTCCATAAGCACATGATGCCCTCAACACTTCCAATTGCTGGAAAAAGGTCACAAAGCCAACCTCCATTTAACCCACAGCTACGCAAAAGAGTATAATCGATGACCTGCCATTTCACTTCTTGCAACAAGATAAAATCAGGTTTGAGCTTAAAAACCAGCTGCCTTAGACTATGTTGTTTCTGAGGTGAGTTAAGTCCTCTCACGTTCCATGAGAGGACTTTCATATTTCTCAACAGTGGTGAAACAAGGGCACCCTCTTCCGTGCCTAACAGATCATCATCTTCCTCCCATTCACCATCATCTGATTGATCACCATTACAAAGCAATTTAGAACTATCAAGTTCAATACTATTGAGCTGCTGCAAAAATTGTTGCCCATAAAGAATGGCTTTATCACTGACCTTATCAGCTAACTTGGATAGAACTCTAATCTGGTTCACTGAATTATCACCTGAGCGTTCCTTCTCTACTGATCTCGAATGAGAACGGGTATTATAGATACGAGTTGGAGTATATTTAGTCGGGTTTTTTTTCTTCTTCTCCCAATTTGTAACACAATTCGTAGCATTCGGAAGTAGAGAAAAAATAGGAGGAGGCTCAATGGCTACAACCACCTGATTTTTAGGAATCTGTGGGCTAACAATCTCCCCCTCTTCATGGGATTCAAAATTTTGAACGGGCACCTGAGAACTCGGAGAAGAATTACCTGGCATTTGGGAGGATACACCGGAATCTGGAGACGTGAAGACAGGCTTCTCCGCCGGAGAAATGTTGATCGGAAAATTTCCACTTCCACTAATCAAATCCCGAATGCCACCCAGAAATTTTCCTTTCGAATCTAATAAAACCGAGGCAGAAGATAAGAACTCCCCTTCATCATTAGGATTAAAATAAAACCAAATAACATAACCCAATTCTTGCAAAAAAACAGACAAAGCTGAAATAGTACACAGGTGCCAAGGAATACCAAAGAGGCGAAACCAGTTCCAATTTCCCCCTTGAAGCACCACATTGCCTGAGGGATGAATAATTTTGAACCAAGATTCAATCCATTTCCAACCTGTCTCCCTCAGCATTGAGCCAAAAATCACGTCGGAGCAATTGATTAAAAAGACTCCTCCCCCTATATGTCGAATTTCCATACCCTTGGCACCATTTTCAGCAAATGCACTCAAGAGTTCAGACCGAGATAAAGCGGAGATGTTAATCCCTACCACTCTAGTCTTGACGCAATTCCTCTGCACCTCCTCTTCACGGTTCGGAATCGGTTCCGCCTTGCGAACGACTCTTTTCTAGACCTTCTTCAGGCTCTGCCCCTTTGTTGGATCCCTAGCCAAAGCAACCAATAAAGCATGGCCCTTGACCTTCGATCCATTACCCCGGGCTACAATCTTCAGAGCTTCTTCCCTAGAAGAGGCGTTAAGAAACCCAAAATACCTTCCCCTCCAATTAGGTCTCTTCACCAACACAGAACTGGTAATTTTGCCACAGCTCCCAAAGAACGAATGAAATCAATCCTCCGAGGTTCCAAACGAAAGATATGAAACGAAAAATTTAACCCCTTCTTGAGAAACTCGCGGCGGTGGAGCTCCATGGGAGGCCAACCCTTCAATGACGACGTGTTTGAATGCTCGCCCCGGAGAAAACTCGGGCGCGGTGGAAAAAGACCTCACCATCTCACTCTCGAACTCTCTCTCGCTCACCATTTTTAGATTACAATTTTGTCTCACTCATGCAATAGGATTGTTAGTCTTAGTGCTCGTAGTTCAATCCTAAATGTCCAAATGTATATATCATCGTTAACAATAAAATTAAAACGGCTTTATATTACTTATGTGATGGAGTAATATATCGATGTGTGCTCTGATCTATGCCCACGATGCGAATAGAACCATAGATCGAGATAGATCACACTCGATGGGTACCTAGTCAACAAAGCTTCACTAGAAGCGACTAGTATGAAAGATGGCTTTTTATGACTTACGTTCTGTTAGTCATTGGAATGGGATTCCGGAATCTGATCATAGATATCATGTGGGACATGTAATGGACGACACGACATGAATATGTGTCATAGATCAAGTCATGAACCTATTCATTGTCGTAACTTGTCATGTATCCTTAGACCAAGGAGTCTTTGTGATCGCTATGCAGTAAACAACTGAGTTTGACCTAAGCCTAACGTTGTCCGTAACAAGGCTTCCATAACAGCCATGATTGGCTTGGGACGGACTACATTAGTGACACGAAAGACGGCTAAGGGATTTATCCCTCATACTACGGTATGGGAAAGATATCGGTTCTCGACCTCTTGATCGAGAGTGACTGAAAGAATAGCATGGCCATGCACATGATACTAGGTATCATATATTCAGTCATCTCACATATCAAGGAACAATGATTGAGAATAATAAGGATGACGGCTCTATGCCTTATCTCAATTAGGATACCGGAGATAAAAGGATAATGACAGGGACGACGGAAAGGTTAGAATCGACATGGTCGATTCGTTATGCAGTGTCAGGCAATAGTAAAGTCTCGTTAGTTGCCACATAAATAGGATCAAGTAAAATGGGATTTTACGTTGATCTATTGACATGCAAAACCTAAGGGTCACACCGGAGGGTGAAACTCATTGACACATTTATGGAGAATGGCAAAAAGGAAGTTGTCTCAGGACATGACCAAAACTGGGTTTTGGCTCATGTGCCTGTAAGTGAATAGGATTTTACGGATTGAGACAAGGCTTGGAGTCGTGGGATTGATCACATCTGATAATGTTGGACATTTCCGGTATAAAAGGCTTGGAGGCGATGAGCACGTCATGGGACCTCGTTGGGAATGGCCACGGGCCATGTTACAAGAGGCTCATGCAACCAAGGCCTATGGAACTAATTAATCAAGTCTTGATTAATTAGTACTAAGTAAGCAAGACAAGGATTAAGTTGTTGGTGATTCACCACCTAACCCCATCTTGTCTAGTCATACTTTGTCCTATTTAACCTTACTTGTCACCATACTTGTCTCATGCTTTTAGTTTGACAAGTTTATGGAGTTTGTTATGTTTAAGTCATCTTTTTTCAACATAACAAACATCAAACAAGAATAGGAAACACAACTTCTCCCTCCTCTCCCTTGCAATTTCGGCCAAGGCAAGTTCCCACCTCCATTTTTTTGTTCTTAAGTCCTCAAAGAGAAGAACTACGTGGCTTTGATTCCCATGTGGATACGTAGGCGTCTTGGAGACTCAATCCAATCATTCGTTGCCCGGTGTTCTTGTTTTGGTAAGAAATAGTGCTGAATTTTTCTCTTGTGAATCCATTCTTTGTTAGTTGTTTCATTGTTTTAATCGTCTCTTGGTTTTCATTGATTTTCCACTAGGAGTTGGTTCATCTCCAACCCTACCTCGAGACCCAACAACAAGACCTCGGCCAAGTGTCAAGGCTGGAAAAATTGATCTAGGTTGGAAAAATATGGTAATCGGCCGACTCTCTAGTAGCAAGGGTACCATGGATCTACGCCTTTCTCTGCATGAACACAGTTTTGAGCATAAAGATGAATAGGGAGATGATATGGGAAGAATGAAGATGGGCTCTCCTGGGGAGCCCCGGGAGGATCAGGCCAGGGCCGGGAAGCATCCCCGCTAAGAGGAATGAAATGAATCTAGTGCTCCAGGGACTGGCTTTGGGAGGGGTCCTTTATTAGAGCTATGCCTCCTTTTTAAACCATTGTTTGCAGGTTCGGTCGCACTCTATAGAGTATGCATCGTTTAGGCAACGCGTTGAGCAGCAATCAGTGGTTTCGCTATAATTTAGATTTACTTTTTGTTTGCCTTCGTGGCTCTTCTAACACCGGTTGTAACGGTTCATCTGTCTCAGAGTTTTTTTTTTTGTAAAAGGACCTTCTAGGGATCTCTATAGTATAAAGACTCTTTTTTATAATTAATGAAATATACATATTTAGTAAAATAAATAAAAAACTTCAAGATAGCGAGATAAAACAAAAAATAATTACAATGAGAGAAAACATGCGACTTCTCTCTGCCGGCCCTAGAGGGGGGTTCGTGATTATCGGAGGCAGCGGCGCGTGGGGGCGAGTGGGCGACTCCGGCGATGGCGGCTGTTGGGAGCAGGTAAGATCTGGTAGTTTAACATTGTATCTCGTCTGCTTGGGTGTTGAGTTCACCTTGTCGAGGCGTTATTGGACTGTTTCGTGGTCTGTTGTTGCCCCACGTCCGACGATCTTCGGCAGCGTGGTTGGTGGTGTTTCGATGAGGGGAAGGCCGTGGAGAGCTCGACGTCAGGTCGATGTGGGGAAGGCCGTGGAGAGATCGGCGGTAGTGACAGGGGCGGAGGTTACGTCGGGAACGGGACGGCTTAGGGTTCTGCACCACGTCCGGGTCGCTGGCCCGGGACGGGACCGATTCCGTCTCGGGTGTGGGTTGGGCATCCATGACCTGGTCATGGGCCGGGGCCTGGTTGCAGGAATAGTGAGGACGAGGACTGGGCCAGGTCCGATTGGGAAGCGGGTCGGTAATCTCGAGTATGGAAGTCTGGGTGGTCTGGGGTCGGTCAGAGGCAGACCCCCGTGGGTCGGCCCATCTGGGGCGGTTACACAGGCCGGGGCGAATCCCGGGTATGTTTTGGCACGAATCTCGATGATGTCTTGTAATTATGATGGGGCGTCACACATAGCAGCGGCGGGGGGCCACAAGCACCCCCGCCTCCCGGAATGAGTCTGAGGAGGCTCAGGAAGGGGGTGGTCTACTGTGACCCCTTCCTGGCGGATAGATGGCGAGGGTACCATCGACAGTCGATATATGTCTCCCCTACCAGTCCGGTGTCAGCAATCCCGCGTTCAGGAGCCCTACCACTATCAGTCCAGAGAGGACGATGCACGCCGACATACCGGGGGAGATGTAGGTCCACCAGTATTCCCCCTTCACTCGGATGGCTCGCCCAGTGCCCTTTGGAAGAAGCATGTTGTATCGGTGTCCTAGGATGCTACCGCAGATACCCCCTTCGTCCGCCCCTAGTACCAGAGCACAATTTACTCTTCTGCTTTTACTTTCTGTTTGCTAGTTGGTTTCGATTTTGTATGATGGGTACACTTGTGTGCCTATCAATCTATCTTACTTTATAATAAAATTACAACTTGTTCTTCTCAAAATAAAAAAGATAAAACAAAAAATAATAGTAAAATAGTTTAAATGCAATATATTAATTTAAGATAGTGAGAGAATTATGCCAGATAAAAATTATGAATAATTACGTATAGGTAGATGAAATTTTCTCTGAAAACAATCACCAAGGTTATTTGGTAAGGCATTTCCTTAGGCTGGAGCCTTTTCATGCGATTCTTGGAAAAATATTAACATTTAAAAAAATTAATGATAAAAAATATATTTTAGTTAATTGAAATACCATTGTGTTTAAGTCTGTCTCGCTTGAGACCCTCAACCTAGCCCTAGTCTAGTTGTTATGGTGCTCTCTTCTAACAACGTCGCCGTTGTACCGCCTGAGATTTCGTCAATCGGTGTCGTTTCTATTGGGAAGGCCGTCCTCGTGCTTCCCTGTCCCATCCGGTCAGACCCCTCGCAGAACACGCCTGGTGCGGGGGATAAAACCCTAGGGGGATGGTCACCACCATTAACCTTTGTTCCCTCTTCCTTCCTCCTCTCGCCGATCTCTGTTTTGAGATCCAGGACAACCCGGTCACTGTCCTCGGAGGCAGGGTTGGATCCACCTCCTCCTCCGCAGGGTGAGTTTCGTCCCGAGATATTGTTGTGGTGGCCACATGTGGCTTTTTCCCCACGCTATTGGTTGCCTCCAATCAAGCCGAACCCTAATTTGATTTCCCGGTCTCACCATGATCTTGCTCTGGTGATGACCCAGGCAGCGACAGTCCAGGCTGTTACGGGGTACTCGGAGCGTCCCACGAACGTGAAGGTGATGACGAGAACCCAACGCCAGACCTGTGACAGCCATGGGTGGCGTCGGAGTCTGGTGGACGTATCCTCCACGGCTCTTCGTTAAGGATGGCTCAAGAGGCAGAGTAGGGTTTAGAAACCCTACGGAGGAACTGCGTTAGGACATGACCATGAGATCAGTGGCCGTCCACCTGCAAGAAACTGGACACGACAACAACCGAGGGACTGGGTGCCCTCCGGAAGGGATGCTTATGGAGCTGTTCGGGGGACCAAGGACCGAGGATATGGCGTTGTTCTAGATGAGAACCTGGAAGACGGCGCGACCCTGATTGGGACTCGGGGGAAGCTAGTCCCAGCCCACTGACATTGGATCTGAGACCTAAGGATGGACTGCCTAGAGGACGGGGTGCCCGTGTGACATCAGACCCAAGACCTAACCCGGGACCCCGTCCTTTGCATTGGTGCACCACCCAGCCTCCCGAGATAAGCCTCCCTGGGAGGTTTTCTCCTTTGTGGGGAGCCATAATAAGGGCGGGGAAGATACCCCGCCGGGAGGGATGAAGCACCGCCCGAGCATCGGGGACTGGCCTTGGGAGGGGTCCCCAGACGATGCTTTGCCTCCCACCATCACCATTATTGTTGAGGTTCCTTAGGATCTCCGGTACCTCATTCTCCCTCCTCGCCTCTTCTCTCTGCCCAAGGGGCATCACAATACCGTTTGCGACAGTTATGATAGTATTAGGATCAGAAAACAATTGTTTATTATTGCTGGCCTTCTAATAGTCGGGGATCATGTTCCCCGATGCAGGATAATGTAATCGTTTTTAATTAATAAAGTTGCACCAATCGTTCAAAAAAAATACCATTGTGTTTCTGGTTCGTTAATTCGCTATCATCAAACTCGAGCAAAATTAGAGTCCAAGACTTAAATGATATAATCAATGAACTTGAACTCGTTCATGTTATTTCTATGTAAACGAGCGCAGCCGACCTCCTCTAACCCTATAGAGAGAGAAGTTTGGAGAAAGTCAACAATGGAGATTCAAGTGGCCGCCGATCAACAATCACACATGGGAGAGAACAGTGCGAAGCCGATGGAGTTTGTCCACTCGGTATCGGATCCATCATCGGATTCGGAAGCAACCATGTCGCTCCTTGAAATGAAGGAGGATGGTTTCGGGTCGGAACAACCGATCACCTTTTCGACAAGTAGAGAGGACGGGGACCGGCTGCGAACAGGGGAGTCGGGTGGCCGGTATACACAGGGCCACCTTGTGGTTTATCGGAGGGGTCTGTTATGACGGACGACGAGACGAGACCTTGTGACGTGTCGTTTGGTACGTTGGGTTTCCAATGGGGGACGGATATGACAACCCGTATGAGGCCGGAGATCATGGCCGGATAAGGAGGATTGCTCCCGCCGTGCTTGGAGGAGCAGCATCACATCTTGCCGGTCGGAGAAAATTCCACATCGGACTTGTGCGAGGAGGCGGCTTGGGCAAGGCGGTCGGGGAAGGTTGTGGCTAGGGCGTCATTGGAGAGGGTAAACTTGCGTGGGCTGTTGGGCGGGCTTGAGGCCCAAGGTGGAGAGGGCCGAGGCCTACTAGCGGATGCGAGGAGAACGGGCCGAGACCTCAAGCTGGCAGGAGCCCAACCCAAGGTCATGGGTTGGGTCCAGGAGCTGAAGCTGGATGGGCTGAGGGCCGAGGTCAGGTTGTACTGCGGGTCGGCTCCATCTGGGGCTAGATCGGGCCGGCTCCAACTAGGGACCTGGTCTAGTCAAGGGGTCGGGCAGATGCGGAACTGTTTCCGTCTCAGGAAAATCCGAACATGGGTGTCCTTGGAGATCAGATGCGATCGATGAATATCAAAGAAATAGTGGTGTCCCCATCAAAAGTAGGGGTATGTGGACCAAACTTCAAATTCGCTCTAGCAACTAAGGTTCTCATCAATCGAACCTTCTATTGGCCAATCAAAATGGAGGACTTGTGGTGTCTACGGAATGTGGAGGCCAAACCGTTAGAAGACGGGGTTGTGGCATTTTTCTTCAAGTCAGCCAAAGAACAATCCAGAGTACTAGCGGGAGAACCGTGGGATTTCTGGGATTCATTAGTAATCCTAACTGACCTACGGGTTGATATGCTACCGCGGGATATGAGTTTCACCCACTTCTCGGTATGAGAAAGAGTATCAAACCTTCCGATTGGAGCCTTGTATAGGGAGGTCGCATTTCAGATAGGCAATGCTCTGGGATCTTTTCAGGTAGTGGAGACTGATGCTGAAGGGAGATGTTGGGGGGATTTTATGCGGGTTTGAATTCGAGTAGATATTTGACTGACTCTAGAGCGGGAGATGTGGTTCCGACTATCGGAATCCCAGGTACGCACACTACTTCATATCTCTTATGAGCACCTGCCAGATCACTATTTTGGTTGTAGTTGTGCGGGCCATCTATTCCAGGTGAGTGGGGGAAAGAAAGGTCCCTCGTTGAGAGCTTCAACGGATCAGCGCTCGTCCCTCACAAAGGCTAAACACGGAAAGGCGATCACAGGTACTAACTAGACGTATCAGGGGGGAGCGCCGGGGGCACCTTCAAGGCTTTTTGACCCTAGGGCTCCTGGTAAGGAGACGAAGACCATAAAATGGGAACCTGAGGTAATGGAAGCTCGTCCTCGTGTAGTCAGGTCTTTCCGCAGCCATCAAGCGCATCCGAAGGATCAAGAGGGGTGACAAAAAAACCTCACACCTCTCTCGATTGGGGGAAAGAGGTTGGTAAGGGACGTTCGGGGGAGGACTCCGAAGACTCTACCCGATCGGACGGAACATCGACTGTAGCGGTGGGGGGCAATAAGCACCCTCGCCTCACGGAATGAGGACAAGGTGGTCCAGAGGGGGGATGGCCGGTTATACCGTCCCTCTGGATGTAAGGTGGCAGTGGTACCACCAAGAACCATCAAGCTACTCTCCTACCAGCTCGGAGGTCAGTAATCCCGTGTTTTGGAGCCCTACCAGTATTAGTGAAGGGAGGACGACGCACGCTGACAACCTGAGGGAGTTTGCAGTCCACCAAGATCTCTATCTGGTAACGGGTTCGCTCGATCCTAGCTTTCGCCAGTGTAGTCTCGCTGTATTGGTGTCGTCAGACGCTACCGCAGCATCACCCTCTAGGCGCCTTCAGAAAGTAGTCGGAAACAATAAGCTTTTATTTTTCTGGCAGAGTATCCTCCATAGTGGGAACTCGAACGATGTTAGGTTTTTATGTTACATTTGGTCTGGTGTTTTAGTGCTTTTGGACCCTGTAAACACTGCTTATTATTAATAGGGTAAATTACAAATACCTACTCCAAACTTGTAGCGTTTAACTCATACCTACCATTAACTTTTTTTTAACTAATACCTACTCATATTTTTAGTTATATAACAAATAGCCCAAGCTGTCAGCTAAAATGACGAAAATGCCCTTAGTGATTTTTTAAATAATTTTTTAAAAATAAAACTGAAGTGATTTAATAAGTAAATATATATATATATATATATAGTGATTTTTTTTTTAAAAAAAGTAAATAATTATTAAAGTGTCGTTGAGGGTATTTTCGTCATTTTAGCTGACGACTTGGGCTATTTGTTATATAACTAAACATCTAAATAGGTATCAGTTAAAAAAAAACTTTAAAATAGATATCAGTTAAACATTACAAGTTTAGAGTAGATATTTGCAATTTATCCTTATTAATGTATCCACTCATCTAACTTAAAAAAGAAAAACCACTGTGTTTCTATAGAAAAAAATATATTATACATATAATCAATCAGAAAAAGAAAAAAAAACAAAAATGCTGCAGGGGAATCTGTTTCCGTAAATCCCACGTGTCGGGATATAGAGCGAAACCCTTGGTTAAGATTTGAGTCAGAACAATGATCTCACCTGACTGACCCGAACGAGAGTTTCAACCAAAATTGAAGTCCTAGTGAAGGGCAGTTTCGTCACGTAAATATTTGCCATAAACTAAGTAAACAGTTTACTTACAAAATTGTGTTGTGTTGTGTGTACCTTTCTTCTCCTTCTCTCCTCGCATTCCATCACTTCAGGTGGTCGGAAATCGAAATCGAAATTGAAATTGAAAAATCCTCCATGAAAACCGACCTCTTGCGGTGTCTGTAGAATCAGCCACATCTTCTGTAGACGAAAATGGGCTCTCTTGTTCCGTTTCTGGACCTCAATCTGCTCCCTGACCCACCCATGGCTTCCGCCACCAGCTCCCTCGTCACCCCCAAAATCGAACCCAAGCTCGAGCCTTTCGACGACCCGCTTCCGACCCAGCTGCCTCTGGAACCTCCTCCGGGTCTTCTTCCCCCCAATTCCCAGAATGCCCCTTTCTCCGAGTCCACCCACACTCCTCTTTCTCAGGCATCGGCCATTACCTCCGACGAAGACAATGTCTACTCCGAGTTTCACCGGGTCTCGGAGCTCTTCAAGACCGCTTTCGCCAAGCGGATGCAGCAACTCGGCGATGGCACCGTCACCGGCGTGTTGGATTCGGAATCCGGGGCGATTGTACCGGTGCCATCGGCGGAGGAGAATCGGACCGTCCTCGTGCCGCCGAGCAAGCGCTACACTCCGCGGTCCGGGGAACTCGTCCGGGTGACCGATCTCGGGTTGGAGGACCAGAGGTATTTCCGCGACGTGGTGAGGCGGACGAGGATGGTGTACGACTCGATGCGCGTCTACTCGATTGCCGAGGAGGAGAAGCGGAGCGGCCCTGGGAACGGCCGGCGGGCGCGTGGGGACTTACGCGCTTCCGCGGTGATGAGGGAACGCGGTTTGTGGCTGAATCGCGACAAGAGGATCGTGGGAGCCATTCCTGGGGTCTATGTTGGGGATCTGTTCTTGTTCCGGATGGAATTGTGCGTGGTGGGATTGCATGGTCAGCCTCAGGCTGGAATTGACTATGTTCCCATAAGCCAGAGCTCTAATGGGGAGCCTATCGCTACCAGCATCATTGTCTCTGGTGGTTACGAGGACGACGAGGACGCCGGGGATGTCTTAATTTACACTGGCCATGGAGGCCAAGACAAGCTCAACAGGCAATCCGCCCACCAGAAATTGGAAGGTGGCAATCTTGCCATGGAAAGAAGTATGCACTATGGGATCGAAGTGAGAGTGATCAGAGGGATCAAGTATCCAGGGAGCATCACCAGTAAGGTCTACGTTTATGATGGCTTATATAAAATTCTCGACTGTTGGTTTGATGTGGGTAAGTCAGGTTTCGGAGTTTACAAGTTCAGGCTGACTAGAATTGATGGACAACCTGAGATGGGAAGTACCTTGTTTAAGTTTGCTCAGACGCTTAGGACCAGACCCTTGGATGTGAGACCTAATGGTTATCTTAGCTTTGATATATCCAGGAAGAAGGAGAAGTATCCTGTGTTTCTTTTCAATGACATTGATGCAGATCATGATCCATTGTATTATGAGTATCTCGAGAGGACTGTGTTTCCTGCGTTTGTGGTTCCTCCGGGGGCTAGTGGTACTGGGTGTGATTGTGTTTCCGGTTGTACTGAAAATTGCTTATGTGCTATGAAAAATGGGGGTGAATTTGCTTATGATTACAATGGAACTCTTGTGAGGGGAAAACCGGTAGTGTTTGAATGTGGGAAATTCTGTCAGTGTCCCCCAACTTGTCGGAACCGTGTTACCCAAAATGGGTTGAAGAATAGACTGGAAGTGTTTAGGTCCCGGGAGACTGGGTGGGGAGTGAGGTCGTTGGAGTTCATATACGCTGGCTCTTTTATATGTGAGTATTCCGGAATTGTTCTCACTAGGGAGCAAGCTCAAGTTTTCGCTATGAACGGTGATACTTTGATTTATCCGAGTAGGTTTTCTGAAAGATGGGCAGAATGGGGGGATTTATCTCAAATATACTCGGATTATGTGCGGCCAACTTATCCCTCTAGCCCTCCTCTGGATTTTGCGATGGATGTATCTAGAATGAGGAATGTTGCTTGCTATATTAGTCACAGCTCGACTCCTAATGTGTTTGTGCAATTTGTTCTTCATGATCACAACAATCTATCGTTCCCTCGGCTTATGTTGTTTGCATTGGAGAACATCCCTGCTCTGAGGGAGCTTAGCCTCGATTATGGGGTCCCAGGGGTTGCTGATGAGTGGACTGGGAAGCTTTCCATATGTAACTGAGTTATTCTAAATCGGTGTAGCGTTTTCAAATGTGGTTCAGCTCCACAGACATCATGCACCAAGGTATTCAATTTCTGGTCTTGCCCACTGTATTAGCTATTCTTTATCTGAACTCATATTAACCTGTTCCTTTCCTTTTCCTTATCTTTAAAAAATATATCTTATCTGGGGTCTTTCCTTTGATATTCCACCTCCCATGCGTTTTGAATATGCTATTTCTCTGTTATGATGTCAGGAACCTGTTATATATGGTCTAATTACTATCTCCTTTTTTCATATGCATTTTGTCATCATGGTCCCAAAAGATGTACTACACACATAATGTGTTTGGCAGGATTGTTACCTATTTATCCTGATACCCAGCTGTTTGTATTTTCCCCAAATTTATAGGATTTATTTCCCTCATTAGTAAGTGTTAGTTGCATTTAACTTCTGTCTTCCTTCCATTGTATAGCGGAACCACGTAATCCTTGTTCTAATCTTTCTTCAAGAATATAGTTATTTCTAGTAGAGGAAATTATTTAGCTTGTGTAACTGTGTTGAAAAGGTGTACATCTTTCTCAGAACTGCTAGGGCTGTGATCTTTCGGGAACAGCGTCAACATCTTTTATTTTTTTTGTTAAATGGTTTACGCATAGCCTATGTTTGTCAGGATGCATCTTGAGTAAAGTATATTCTTGTCGTACTCCACTGAATAGGTGTAGTATACATTGTGAGTTATGATTATTTAAATCAAACAAGTACAGTGTTCTAGTCAAAACACAATTGAGCTGTTAGAATATTAGAATTGGTCTCTACTTTTGGTAGGTTTTTGGGGAAAATAGGTTTTTAACTCAGATGGATGTTTTGTCTTACTATGAAGTATGATGGTTCCTGGAGTTAGTATGTTATGAAACAAACTTATGGTTCTGTGTATTTCAATCATAGCCTAATTTGCTTTTGGTAAGGTAGAATTACACTGAACCTTGAACATTGTTTCCAAAGCTTCTCTCTCTCTCTTTGAATTTGCAAGTATGATATTGAACTTCTTAAAATTGTCGAAGTTTGTGTGAATGTTTTTAGCATCGCAAGATGTTTTTGACATACAGGGAAGTATTTCTTATTGTTAGAGTTTAGTTTATTTCCAGTTACAAGTATATACTATTCCTAGTTTAGTTTGATCTCCTATGTTGCTGAGTATTAGTATTTCCTATATAGTATAGAGTTAGTCCCTATATAAAGGGTTGCCCTCACTGTATTGAAAAAAACAAGAATCATCAACAACATTTTAGAAATTTAACACTTACAAAATAGAAAAATCAACACCAGGGAAGTATCTGTTTAGGGCATGTGTTTGCAGTATGGAATCAACAATTCATTTGAGGGGAACTAGATGTATTAAGATTAGGAATGACCTAAAAATATGCACTCGAACGACTTTTTTTAGCGCAAACGTGATGTCCTCACTTTTTGTTCTTTCAAAAACGTACTTATACCTTACGTTTTTTATAAAAAAAAAATTAACGACTTCCGTTAAACTCTAAGCTACCCTCTTCAACCCCTAAACCTTAAACTACCACAAACCCCCCAAAACCCTCTCCTTCTTTAACCCAAAAAACCTTATGTTTCGCCACCTTTTTATGTTCTACTATTCTTTTTATCCTTCAGAAAGTAAACTTGTTTAATGAAATGAACTCATGATATATTCAACAACTTCCAAATGACAATCCTAAGAAGGTTGAATAGTGTTTTCTCTTCACTGTACTGTAACTCGGCAATCTTATTAACTATAAATAAAAAGGGTAATTATCTTTTGTACCCCTTTTCTATCGGTAACATACCTATAGTACCCTTACGTTTGCTAACGTTCAAAAACAGCCCATCCGTTTTGGTAACACACATTTCGTACCCTTTATGAGTTGGTCACATATCATTTAATACCCCTTATGTATTGATAACAGAACATTTAATACCCTTTATGAATTGGTCACAGATCATCAAAATGGAGTAAACTTGACCAAAAATTTGTCCAGAGCGTTACCAGTACATCAGGGTACTAAAGGAGTGTTACCAATACATAAGGAGTACTAAAGGTAATTAACCCTAAATAAAATGTCAATAGCACATTTAGGGAGAACATACTATAATGCTTTAATGGAAGAAATAAGGAGTACTAAAGGTAATTAACCCTAAATAAAATGTCAATAGCACATTTAGGGAGAACATACTATAATGCTTTAATGGAAGAAACACGGAAGGAGACATCAATTGAGTACCTCCACAGTTGACTCAAAGTATAATTAAGTCGACCAGTAGCAATGGCTTGAACACAGCAACAAATAGAGCCACTGAAAAAAGAAATTTCTGTCCGAGAACAAATAATGGTAAGTGTTCGGCCTTGCGATTTTTATTTTTTGGATAAGCGATTTTTTATTTAAACAGGAATCCAACAGGACAACCTGCAACACAAGAAATAAGTAATTACACATCCCTTAACATGAATCTCCTACGCCGACGTCGCCGTAGGCACGAAGCTGGCGCCACCGTCCATTGCTCAAAGGACACCTCAGGAACCAGATCACCCGCCAACTTCAGCAGACTCAAAGCGTGAGGCTGAAAATTGACAAACATCTTCATCTCTGTCAACCTAGTGTTCCGAAACACTACAGCATTACACTGCACCCAGATGTACCAACAAGCTAGATAACAAAGCTTCACCCAACCAGAGCCTCGCGCACCGATCGACATCAAAAACCACCCTTCAAACGCCCCCAAGAAAGATCCCGGCATTGCCCACGGCAAAGACCACCAATCATGGACTAGACCCCAAAACTTCCAAGAGAATTCACAATGCAAAAATAGATGATCTAAGTCCTCAAAGCATGACTTACAGAAGTGACATAGCATGGCGTTCAGAGGGATACGACAACCTCTCTCCTCCAGAAAGGTCATAGTGGGAATTGCCGAATGTAAGGCTAACCATAACAGCATGCAAAACTTGGGAGGGAGCCCCTTCACCCATAAGACCGAAGCCCAACTAACCTTGTCAAAGGTAGGAGTTATCAATCTGTAAACCGCCCCTACAGAGAAGCGGGGGCCTTTCACCCAAACCAATTTATTCTCAGAATCAGTCAGACACACCGAGGAAAGAAGCTCCTGTCACTGTCACCCTCGGAGAACTCGCTGAAAACCCGTTCTTCTCGAGCGCAAACCACATTAAAATCTCCCCCCAACAACAAACAATCGTCAAAGGAAGCACTTTCAGCTGACAGTTTGTCCCATAAAACCGAACGGGGGCCACTTTCGGTCGGGGCGTAGACATTAATCACCGTAATCGGGATGGATTCTGCAATGATCAAACCTTTCCAAACCAAGGCGTTATCAATATTATATGAATGAGAAACCGAAAAAACTACCTTTCTCCAAACCAACAGGACTCCCCCAGATGCGCCTACGGAGGGTATAAAGGCGAAGTCCCCACCATTCAGAAAACCACAGCTTCGAAGGAGTCTATGACAAACCGGGTTATGGATCGATCATGCGCTTTGATTGTCAAAATTTGTGTCCCGAGCCAGAGCACAGAACATATAAGTAATACCTGCAGATCGATCATGCGCTTAAATTAGAGCTGTATATGGGTTGAAGGAGAGGGTGTTTTGCGGTTTGTGGTAGTTGAAGGTTTAGGGATTGAGGAGGGTACTTTTGAATTTAGGGGTTGAGAAGGGTATTTTGCAATTTAGAGTTAGGGAGGGGTAGTTTAGGCATTTCTGATTTTTTATGGATTTTCCATCCAAATTAACGGAATTCAATATAAGTAACGCAAATCGTGAGTTTTTGATAATAAACGAAAGGTATAAATACGTTTTTGAAAAAAAAAAGTGAGCACAGCATGTTTGTATTAAAAAAGCTCGTTCGTGGGCATATTTTTAGATTTTCCCCTTAAGAATAGTCATGAGTTACTTCATGGCCATAAAATTGTGTCAGTTTCTCCCTTTGGCCATTCTGGAGAAGCATCTGTTTAGTGTGGCCGACTGAATATTTACAGACTCAACAGTTTTTTTTATTTTTTAAGCATGAAATTAACAAGTTCTTGTATTTCCAAATCTTTTATGGATGAAATTGAGCAAGCTCCAAAAAGCGTCCGGCCTGCACTTGAGGGAAATGTTGAAGTTTGCACCATTGGAAGAATGTGGATTTAGTGATCACTTGGTACACTAGATGAGCTTTCCACCTGATAGCTCAAGCTTTGTAGTTGTAGTAAGTTCAACGGTTATAAACAAACAAAAAAAATACTAGATGAATAAAGAAAATCATTCAACTCCATTTTCAGCACTAGTCATTAGGCACCACAAAACCATTTACATTAGTTTAACTTAAATAGGAACATTAATCATTACTATCTTGTCAGTTCTTAAGTTATAGAATAGGATTTGAGTATTTGTTTCTAAGATGTGAATACGATGCTGTTCTTACTCGAAATAGCGAATCCATGCTTCATATATTGCCATTTTATCAATGTCAGTGTGGCAAATTTGGAAGTTTGAACCAGAATGGTGTAATTTAAGTAGGGGAATTCCTTTAAACGAAAAACTACCCTTTGCAAAAAAAAAAAGAGCTTTAAAGATACCTTTTGATTGCAGAACATTACACTTAGGACTTTTGTTAGTTTTTGAACAACATGACTATTTTACTCCTGGACTATTTGAAAATAACACTTTTCAAATTAAAATCAAGTAAGGATTGTTAGTATTAATAAATAAAAAAGTAATACTTTTATTGTTATTTATTATTAAAAAATAAATATTCCAAAAATAATTATCATGATAAATAATAATAACAGTTTTATTTTCAGCATTTCTAAATTTCAGATTTTTTACCTGTACTTTTTATAGGGTTGATTGCTAAAAACTACATTATTTATCTTCCACGCTTTAAACTACACTATGTATTGTCCACGTGCAAAAACTACATTTATGTATTGTCCACGTGCAAGAAACTACATCATGTATCGTCCACGTCCCTAATTTTAACGGAATATTACTCATTTTGTAAGTAAACGACCGTGGTCAAAAGATAGTGTAGTTTAAAAGTGTGGACAATACATAATGTAGTTTTTCGCAATTAACCCTTTTTTATATTCAGAATTTTTATTTTTATTTATTTATTATCAATGTGTAAATGTGTCATTTATTTTAAAATATAGGAAACCCCGTTAATTCTAACAAAATATTCTGTCATTTCTATCCATTTTAACGGAGGGTAACATGTGTGAAACATAAGGGTAGTTTAAAGACCACTTTTTGTCACAAGGTAGTTTTCAGTATGTAACCAAAAACTATGTTTTCAGTTGAGTTTAGGGACGTTATTCATGTTCTTCGAGTATCGAAGTGTTATTGGTGGCTTCATCCTGATCCTTTTATGTTTGCATTCTTTTCTTTTTTCCTGTAATTGTGTTCCTAAAAAAGAAATTAAATTTCGATCTTCAACTTTCGCTATCATTAGATCAAAGTCTGCTTTCTTGGTTGTTTTGTGCATTTATTTATCTATTTTCGGTTCATCTCGCTTGGGTTACGGCAGCTGTCTTGTTGAACTATATATTTATGTTATGAAAGATAGTATTCCTCTTATGTATGACTTTGCTATTTGTTGAACGGGACCTTAATGATGACTAAAAAGTTGTGCAAATTGTGCATCATCACTTACTATTCCAAATTTAAAATTTCAATTTTGATGATTGAATGCTTATTTAGTTCCTTTCCAGCTTCAGCTTCCCTTTTGACATTTTTAAATTGTCTGTCAATTCTATCACCAATTTAATTTGGGTTTTTGATGCTTGATGGCTGTTAATGTTATTTGGATTACATTATTTATGTTGCTGTCTACAGCAATATTTCCGTGGAAACATCATCAGTCTCTTTTTCCACACTGGAAGCTGATATATTTTTATATACTACTTTTGTTAGTGTGCACAGTATTTTTCTTTTCTCTTGTGAATTGCATATTTTCTGTTATGATTGCATGTTTCTTGGCAGCTAAGCCAGTCAATGTTTTTATCTATTTCAAGCATAGAATTACTTGATATAATTACTATTTATTATGCGTAATATCAATCCATGATACCTGGCGTTCTTTATTCTGTTCAAAGTTTAGTGTTGCCAGTTTGCATCAGTCACCTTAGTGATTCAGCTCCGTACCACGAGATTTTGCTAAATGATGGTTCTATCAATGCTTGACATGTTCTCATGTGGCCTTATGTATATATATATATATATATATATATATATATATATATATATATATATATATATATATATATCTTTCTTCTTTGACATTACTTGAGTGTTTAAATGTCTCAACAATTCTTCTTGTCTATGCTATTTATCTATATTTGGTAATCCAGGTGCACGCTGAACTATATGGGGAGGATTGTATATGGCTTTTGGGGCTTAAAATAGGGTAGTGGATAACTAAATAGTGCATGGAATATGTTATGGAAGCTGAAAACTATTAAGTGACGTCTCAGGGAATTTGCAGTATTTGAGCCGGTGATGCCTGATTAAATGAGTGTAAAGAGTCGTAACATACTAGGATACTCATACACCTTGTCTGTGTCTCTATTTTCGTAGCTTTCATGGACGAACTCCGAAGAATCCTGCAAATTTTGCTAAGTCTATGTTTATGTTTGTGGGGATATTGCAGGAAATGAAAGGAAATTAGTAACATATGATGATGGTTGTGTTCTTTAGAGACAACACTGGTCTCATGAACAAGACTTCTGGTAACATATGATACCCTTTTGTTCCTTCGCTAGTGTAGATATACATGAACTACGGTTAGCTGCAAAAATAATAGATTGTGTACATCCTTAACATCTCGATATTACTTGATTCTAGGATATGATATCAATAAAGACGGGAAAGACATAGACTACTTACTCATACAAGTCAAACATCTTGAGATGTTTTGTCGTTCTGTCATGAGCCCTTCGTGTCCTTGCCCACCTTCTTCGTCTAGTAAATAAGCTCATACTTATTGATTGGGTTGAGGTCTACAAAAACACCCATACTTTTGTCCTCAAGCGCGAATTCCGGAAATCCTTTAACCCGCCTCGACCCTTCCCTTGATACGTCTGCGAACATGCCCTGCCGAAGTATTTAGTGGGCTCAACTTGTTTTGCGCAGGTCGAAGTGATGACTTGGGCTCTTCAATAAAGTGGAAGAATCGCCGAACTGTTCCATGAACGTTTCAAGCATGAAAAGTACAAGCCAGGGTGTAATTTTGAAGTCGATGGTAACCCAACTTTTATGCAACAATAAGTTCGCCGTTAATGTCGAGCTGCCAATATGGTTGCAACCTTAAGATGATGGAATCTCCTTCGACGAAGGAAACCTACAGTGATTGTTATGGTACCTCCCTTTATAGCTTGCTACATGCACTATAGCGGGTCCTCTAGCTCTCTAAACCTCTAGTCCATGTCTTCAAAACTCCCAATCTACGACCTCCAAGCGAGCTAAGCCTAGTGGATAGTCCAACAACCATGGAGGCAGTCGATCGATCCACAACCTTCATGCTAACGGAGCCCAATTTCATCAATTGCGAAGGTGAGCGACTTTACACCACCTCAAGTGGGTCTCAATGTTGAGTGGTAATTCATATTAAGTAGTATTCCGTCATGATAACCATTGCATCCGTTTTTGAAGATGGTCACACGTGAAACACCTTACATATTGTCAAATCATGCGATCAACCCCGTTCTTATTTTCACCATCACTTTGAGGATGGTAGGCAAAGCTCATGTGAGAGATGAACTCAACATTCCCCTCACGTGCAAATTGGATAACAAGTATTGCACGTGGACAAAGAATAAATTTCAGCTTCATGTTGTTGCGTCGTCATTGTGTTGTAGTTGTCGAAGAACTAAGACTTTTTTTATCCTCAATACTCCCCCTCACGTGTTGGACTAGACATCTACCATAATAGGAATGGACGTCTGTACATGGGTCATAGCAGGAATGTACCTCTGCTTATGGGCATAAAAACTAATTCAGGGTGGAGGTGATAAACGTGACGATACCCAATAACGTCTTTTTAAAGCCTAACATGTTTTGTAGCCATTAGCTCATACCTTGATTTTATACGATTCAGCTTTGAGCAATTACATCACGTGGGAGCAAAAAACTTCACGCAAGTCACATAACGACAATGCAAAACAACTTCAAGCGACTATGTCGCATAACGCCGGTGCAAAACAACTTCTAGCAACTACGTCGCATAACGACGATAACAGAAAACAACTCCTAGCAACTAGGTCGTAAAACGACGGTGCAAAACATCTTCAAGTAAGCACGACAATGACGCAAATCATACTGATTTTACAAGCGCAGGTTGTGATTTTCGTTTTAGGAAAATCAACAAAACCAAAGTTGAAGGACTAAATCCAAAGGAAGCTGATGGACTGAAGTGCCAATGCGTGAACAATATCCATGAACAATCCGCGGATGAACAGTGTTGGATGCAAACTAGAAATTTCGATGAATAATGCATTGCCCACTCGTTAAATCATATATTTACGAGTGAGCAAAGCAATAACTCACTGAAATCTAACCTAAGATCGAATATTATTGATGAATCTTGTCATTCTTGTCTCTTTATACAGTGAGAACATCCCTTTATATAGGGATCAATTCTATACTACATAAGAAATACTAATACTTAACAGTATAGGAAATCACACTAAACTAAGAATATGAAATACTATAACTGGAAATAAACTAAACTCTAACCAATACAAACCAAGTTTTGTAAATATCTCCTTGAGTAGTCTCGTTGAGCTTTGACCGAACACAAGCTTCACAATATTGGGCACGGGGATGAACTACTAAGGTAAGAGATTATAGGTTTCCCCTAGATCTCAATATTACTTAATATTAGGATACGATATTAATTGAATAGGAAAGACCACTCCTATAGGTCATGTATCGTTGAGATTTCTAGTTGGTTTAGTCCGAGGTCCATTGTGCTCCTTTCACACCTTCTTCCTCCGGTTGTTGACAGGGTGGAGGTCCATAACAAAATGCTTGGCATTGCCAACCTCAATCTAAGTCTTGTGTAGTTTTGCAAAAAGCAAAGGTGTCTCCCCAAGTTACAGTGTAATTATCGATAAAGATTTTGTTTGTGTAAACTCTGTGTATACATTCTTGTCCATCTATCTTTGTGTCTACCCTGATCCAGTGTATTCCTCGAAAGATTGTACCCACTATGCATCTGTGAACGGGTTGAGTTTGTATACCGGTTATTAAGTAGGTGATATATAATGGTTGTTAGGTTAATTTATCCACTGTTAATTAGTGTATGGAAGCAGGTATATGGGTAGCCTCAAATGTCTGTAAGAACAGATGAAACAACATGCTCCTTGACTTATTAAACAAGTCATTTCATTGTGGACTGCTGCTATTATCGAACATCTGTTACTCTTACTAATGTAACTGCCCTTTGCAGATGGGAGCCAGACTGTACATAAACTATTACAGTGGGAACTGGTTTCTGTAATTTTCTGCTTCTCAACTCGTCCTTGAAGCATGATGCGCATTTTGTTTCTTCAATCAAGCAGCTTTGATCCTTGGGCGAACTGGCGTTGTTTAGTGGTACGTGTGCTCTTGCCCTCAGACACTAGAGTTCCAGGGAGTCAAACCAGTTGCAAGTAAAAGAGGTTGCTGCTACACTGAGATCTTAGGCATTTTAGTATTTTCCTTTCATTGACGGACATGTGTGCTCAAGTTTCTGTAATATTATATGCACCAATGTACACACCCATGTATATATGCAATTGAAGTTGGAAAAAGCATTTGTGAGCCCAATTCCATAAGCATCAAAACTAGTACTAGTAACTACTAGTTTCAAGGGTATATGATTTCTCTTCTTATGACGCTGAGGATGATCTGAGTTACAAGGAATGTTGTATGATTTCGCTTTTCGTGGGGATAATTTCAAAACAGTATCATGTATTCTCGGTTTACTTTTTTTACAGTTACCTGTCTCATTTTTTAAAGCAAAATTATCATTTTAACACCCTTCGAAACATTTATTTTGAAAATAATATTTTGGTAATTTATTTTTGCAGTTTAATACTTAAACTAAACATTTACCAATACTTTGCTACTTAATCGTTAGATTTCAATTAACTTTCCGTCCAAATATGTAAAATGCCCATAATATCCTTAACCACCACTCAAAATTTTAAAATCATGCCATTGGATGTTTAGAACTTAAAAATAAGGGAAATGATAATAATACCCTACATTATTTTTAAAATTTCCACAATATACCATTTCAATAATTTTAAAAATGTTAATTATTTCATTAATATTAAAATCAGATTTTATTTTAAAAATCTATATAATTCAAATTGTATTTTTAAAAAATATGTATATATATATACATAATAAGATTTTAATATATAAATATATATATATATAATCAGATTTTAATACAAAAATATATATATATATATATAATCATATTTTTAATATAAAAATAAAATCAGATTTTATTCCAAAAGTTATTTTAAAAATTATTTTTTAAATATTATAAAAAGTGTTTTATTTTAAAAAACTATTTTATTTTTAAAAAAATCAGTTTATCATTTTATAAAAATCATATCATTTTTTTTCATTTCTTTTAATTAATTTTTAAATATTAAATCTTTTACAATACTGTTTTTTATATAATAAAAAAATAGCTCATTAATCCTTCAAATTTCAGAAAAATAGCCATCTCAGTAAAAAAATTGAGATCATCATCCTCTTTCTTGTTTCACCCAATTTCAGTTTCAAATAAATAGCCATCTCATGCAATTTCATAACAAATTTCACCCAACAAATCTGAAAGAGGATGTCAAGGCTTGAACAAATCAGGCAAAGAGTGGTGGAGCACGACGGCCGAAAACATAGGCTAGTCTTCTCTAGCAGACCAGAACGACGTCACGCAGAGCAGGACGAGTGGGGTGAACCTCGTGTGCAGGGTCGGGGACGGTTGTGGTTGCGTCCTTTACGTCGAGTAGCGTCCTTCACGACTGTGGTGAAGGTGGGACTGGATCAACTTTTGGAGGTTGTGGTGTTTCAGAGGAGTTTCCTAGAGAAGAACAAAGAGGGAGAGGAAAAATGAAAAGGGGAAAAGAGGGAATTTAGGGTTTTTAGGGGTAAATTTATAATTTTTGAAAAAATAAAAGTCCAAAATAGACGGAAAGCTAATGGATCGGTAGCAAAATATTGGTAAATGTTTGGTTTGGGTATTAAACTGCAAATAAAATTTGTCATGGTTTCATTTTGAAAATAAATATTTTGCATGGTGTTAAAATGAAAATTTTCCCTTTTAAACTTTGCATAGTTATGATCCAAAATTTGTTTTATGCTCACTTTGTTTCAATTTTTCTAAAATAATAATTGTCCTTCAATTTATAATCTAAAAATACACAATCAATTTTTTTCCATATTTTATTATCATAATCATTATTTTTCGTCATATTAATCTATCTCATCAAAAAAATTCATGGAATTTGAATATAAAAAAATCCACAAAACCTTGTATTATGATACTCCATAATCTATTCAAATTTGGTTGGTAGGATTAAAAAAGTTGGATTATCATAGTATGATTGATCATCAACGATTATGTTGTAAAAATCGTTTATAGTCAATCAATTAGTCGAATGCACACCCTTAGATACAGAGAAGGAAATCAAGGTGATGAGCATTCTGTATTTTTATTCTGTTTTATTAATTTAAAATTTGAAGGGCAAGAGGCAAAGAGCCATAATGAGATTGACATAGTATTTTTTGTTGTTGCAATTATCCCTTTATTAAAGGGTGATAATTTTAGCTTCAAAAAGGTTTAGAACCATTGCTTTTGCATCGTAAGGAGTTTCAAATTTGAATACAGCTGAGACACCTTGATACTGAGATATTTTATTGTTAAATTCCAATACACCCAACCCAACAGCTTGGTAGATAATACATTGAGAGAATAATTTCATAGCATGAATGAAGAGTTGTAAGTTGGTGGGCAGCCATATACATATACAATACTTCTTCTGCTGTCCAATTACAGTTATCATATGTACCGTGCTTCTATCATTTCTCAAGCTAGAGAGGTTACTGTTCCATTTCTCTCGAGCTCCCGTTGTTTCGCTCTTTCCATTTTCCTTTTACGCCACTCCTCTAGAGCTGCATTTGTGTATTAGTAATTAAAATTATTTCCGCAACAAGCACCCACAAATAAATCAAGAGGGTTCATCATCAATTCCCTACCGTTGTAGGATTGAAGTTCAGAAGTTGAGATTTGAGAGGTTGAAATATATACTACCAACCATACCGAAAGATCTACCTCCAATGAAACATATACCATGCAGTGTTTGGTGCAGTTTTATGTTCATGTAATGAGTTTTGTTAAAGGATTCATGTAGCCGACCCTTGTTTGAGAAAGGGCTAGGTTGTTGTTGTTTTGTAGCTAAAAGTGAAGTACCAATTTTTCAGTGTGCAGGTACAATATGAGATCCTAGAGAGCATAAATCCTCAAAGTGAATGAATGCAATTGTAAGCCTCGCTGCAACTAAATTCTAATTTGAAAGCCATATCTAGGAAGGCCCTCACTATGTCAAGAATGATGGGGTTATGCAGAAAGTACTTAAGGTTAGCAGCAGATCAACAATGTCCCTCCCAGGAGTCTACTAGCACCAATATAACCGGCAAGAGGAGCTTCAGGTAAAGGCTGTGTTTTAGAGCTAACAACAAAGTTTATAATTTCATAACTGTTTATGAAAATAAATATGCAAGTACTCTTAGTTATAAACTCCCAGATGCATTTCATTTTATCTAGAGAAGAACAATTGTACATCTAACTGAAAGCAGGAACAAGAATCATAAACTATTATTTTCTAATCAGTTACAAGCACTTATATAATGTCAAACATGAAGGGCAGCAATCTCAAGCATTATTAGCAGTTGTAATACTCTCAATTTACTACAGTATAAGCTATTTGTGCTATATAATGAAACTGAAGATTTTATGGTTAGTTGTCAAACTTGTCTTTTCACCCTAAAATACTGGAAAACACATGAAGAGTTCATAGCAGCATATTATTTAAATGGCCAAAAAATATTTAGCTTACCTTTCAAGCTAGCAGCATCATTAGCTGCACGAAAATTGTTTAACCTTTTAGAAAGATCAACTGCAGCAGTTTGCTTTGTATCTTTCTGTAGGACTGTTTCTTGATCTGCATAAGATTCTTGCTCAATTTCCCTCACCTAAATATAGAGAAAAAAGTTCAACCTCCACACAGTATATGACATAACCTTTACCAACTTTAAACTCTTGCTTCTATTTAGGTAAGAAAGAGGACACCAAACAAAAGTAAATCTAAAAATGTATGTGAATTATCTGAAAGGCCGGAAGAGCAGTAGGTTAGAGGGGCGAGTATAAATGTGGGACCATGATTATTAGTTATGAGGAAGTTTCTCAAGAATCCCTAATAACATATCACAACTTCATTTCTGACGCGTACTTACTCTTTTTATCAGTTCCAAGGGTTGCATTGCAAGGCGTATCTCTTCAGATTCCTTGATGAGCTTGAGTAGAACTACATTTGGAAGAGTTAACAACAACGTTCAGTCAGTTTGCATGTTGAAATGCTTTTATTTTTGTGGAAGGCAGTTCGAGACATCCGAATGCAACTTTTGCGTTTATTCTATGCTTTGAATCAAGAGATATATTGGCAGAGCCTTTCCAATAATATACAATGACCGATATAATTTAAACTTCAAAGTGACACGCCATTACCATTCAAGTCAAGTCACCAACCAACTCAGATATGGTCAGTTTAAGCTTAGTCGGGAGGAGAAATGAAGTTAGCATAAGTTAAAAAGCCTAGGTAGATAAGCCAAGAATGTTTAACAACCCTGGATGATAAAAGATTTAACAAGTGAGCAACCTAGCTAACCTGAGCAATGAGGACCTCGAGATCTCAGGCCATAAAATTTTCTAGATCATAGGCGTGCAGCACAACAATGACAGACCACTATGTATGATGCACTTACCATACTGCTCTACAGTTTTCATTTCATGAAGGTTTTCAACATTAGACAAACAAAATCAATAAAACTATGATTCCTTACAGGACATGCTCTAATTCTAAAACTTGGGAGGGATTGTACTAAATCATCCCTAGGTTTATTATACAAGGGGCTGAAATTCAGAAAATAAAACTTCCAGTATGGAAAATAAACACCACAGTATATGATTTCCCACCCTTCACCTCTATTTTACTCAACAAAACCCCAGATAAGCCTTTTTTTAATCAAATTAACCATAAACAGCACATAATTTTTTGTGCAATTTTACAGACACCCACAATCACAAAAATAGCTCCTTTTTACAGAAACAGAAGAAAAATTAAAGAGTTGAAAATGATGGGAACAAACCAGGATTGGGTTGAGAAGAGGAGAATTTGGTGCGGGAGGAGGCAGAAGAGAGAAAACCCTGAAGCAAGAGAAGAGCAATAACCAAATTCAAGAGGCAGACCACAATAGTCGCGTTTCTGAAGGAGAATCTCAGCCTCCATGTCTGCTGTATCTCCATTTTTCTATTTGTTTGCTGCTTCTTCAGTTCAGCAAAGAAGAAGAAGAAGAAGAAGAGGAAGAAATTGAATTTGAAATTGAAATTAAATTTAATTGCAATGAAGTTCTGAACTTTCTTTCAACATCGGTTGGCGGATAAAACGTAAGGAAGGAACACACAAGTCTTTGTTGCTCAGACTCGAGAGGTTTTATGAGTCAACAACCAGACGGTGAGCTGTACTGTCTCCCACTTTTTTATTTCCTCTTTTCATTTTCATGACTAAGTTCGGACTATATCAAGATTTATAGATTAAGAATCTAAGAGGTGAAATCGGCTACAAACTCTTCTTATCCTAAACACTAGAGAACCAATCCTAGCCACACACACCTAAGATCCAACATTCACCATGATGTCACATCATCACCTCAATTTCACCCAAATTCACGCCACTTTCATCCATTCTCACACAAGCAAGGGCATAATTGTAAAAGCATGGTGCCATGTGGACAAGTGTCCATTTTTTTCTTAACCAATTCACTAATTTAATATTTCCCGATTCGTTTGAACTCCGATTAGCTTCAAACTTGCGCCAATATTTTTATTTTTTCAAGGGCTTTAAATCAAGATCAATCATGAATATATTTTGAAGCACAGAAATAAAAAGGTATATCGGAGTGATAAAAAAATGTTGAGTGTTGATAAATCTTCACAAATAAATGTTTTATATCGGAGGTATCAAACTAGTTCTAAATGTTGATAAAAACATGTACTGAGGTGATAAAAACCATGTTCAATTTTGATAATAAGTGTGATAAACTACAGTTTAGCGTTGATAAAAAAACATGTGATGGGGTGATAAAAACACATGTAATTTAATGATAAACATAGTGTTTAGTGTTTATAAAACTGGTGTTCATAAAAAGCACGTGATGAGATGATAAAAATCATGATCAGTTTTGGAGAATGTGGTGATAAAACCAGTGTAGAGTGTTGATAAAACCAGAGCAAAGTGTTGATAAAAATTACCCAGATATAATTTCTTTAAAAATCAGCTCCGAAATAAAAAAAAATTGTGCTTCAAAAACACCATGTGATGGGGATGATAAAACACACGTGATTGAATGATAAACCTAGTGTTTAGTGTTGATAAAACTAGTGTTCATAAAAAGCACGCGATGAGGTGATAAAATCATGATCAGTTTTGGAAAATGAGGTGATAAAACCAGTGTAAAGTGTTGATAAAACCAGTGTAAAAGTGTTGATAAATCCAGAGCAAAGTGTTGATAAAAATTACCCAGATTTTTTTATAAAAAAATCAACACCGAAATAAATTTTTTTTCGTGCTTCAAAATATATTCATGACTGATCTTGATTTAAAGCCCTTAAAAAAACAAAACTAATGGCGCAAGTTTGAAGCCAATCGGAGTTCAAACGAATCGGGAAAAATTAAATTAGTGAATTGATTAAAAAAAATATGATAGTTTTACTAAAAAGCCCTTACCACTTATTAAAAAGTGCTGGTTTTTTGCAGTCAACTACTCAATTGCATCTCATCCATTCATTCTTAAAATGAATGGCTTAGATTGGTTCTCTAGTTTTTAGGTTAAGACATGGTTTGTATATGATTTCTCCTCAAGAATCTAAATAGTTTTTTTTTAAACGGGTAACCGGAAAATTGTATTAGTAACCAAAGGCAATCAAACAAGAACGGACGAAAATGTCCAGGGCTCCAGATGTATGTCCGAGCCGACCGTAGCAGGCCTAACGCTCATGGACCCATAATAACCTACTTGACATCGTAGGTAACAACTCAAGACAACTCCTTACCAGCGTCTCAAAACAACGAGACTTGAAATGAAAAGTCATAATCAACATAAGAAATAGACTGTCTAGCCAACAATTTATTCGACCTAAAACGGGATAAAAAATTAGCACACGAACGAAATAACAAACTACCAAATCTGCGATGCCAGTTCTTCTGGGGCCCGGCCATTGGAGCGTTTTGGTATCGTCAATTCTTCGTCGTGATTCGTTCGGCCCCAGCCTATCGTCCCTCCTCCTGGATCCCAGATCCATCGAGGGAGCCGACCCATGTTGGCTAGGGTGTGCCCCTTTGAAGGATATGCCCTAAACTGGCCCGCTGTAGAAGGGAGACGGCGCATGGAGCACGGGCCCCGGTGGACGGCAACAGGAGGACCACGGTGGCCATTGGCACTAGCTCGGAACCAAACCGGCGACGCAGGATCGGTAGCGCGAGGTCGTGGGACGGTTTGAACGGGCGGCGGCGACCTGCGAAGGTGGACGACGGCCAAAAGATGAAGAAGAAGATGTTGTAAGGAGAAAACCCTAGCAAGGGTACTGTTGAACCCATGAATGGGTGAACCCGTCAAGGGTAGCAGAGCGCTTTGAGTCAGAAGCTTCAATGGTGGAGAAGAAGGGGGAGGGGGAGGAGGTTGCGCAGAGAAGCACAACCCTTATGGTTTAATATCACGGATTGTTGAGAGAAGATTTAGATTGAGTGGGATACTATGTGGATAAATATAGAATCTAAATAGTTAAATCCAACACGTTCATGCATAATTTATTCTACGGTTAATGTCATCCGACAACCCTAAAAATAATTGGTTTTCACCTGAGTATCCTAACCAAACTTTGTGACACATCAGTACATTAACGAAACTTTTAGTGTCAATTTAATACACGTCGTTGTTTTTCATCCATTTTGGATGGAAAATGGTCATGTGCCTGGCACATGACCCCAATTTTTAAAAACATTTTTTAAATACGTCCCTTCTTTAGAAAAAAAAAACTGATTTTTTGAAAATAAAATATGATTTTTTTGAATAAAATATGATTTAAATTTTTTTGATTTTTTTAAAATAAAATCTTATATTTTTTAAAAATGAAATCTTATTTTTTAAATAAAATATTATTTTTAAAATAAAAATATTATTTTTTAAAATAAAATATTAATTTATAAAATAAAAACTAATTTAAAAAATAAAATCTGATTTTTTAAGGATAAAATGATTTTTAAAAAATTAAAAACTGATTTATATAAAATAAATAACTAAAAAGAATTTTTGAAAACCAATGACATGCTTTTGAAAATTTGAGTGTTTTTTTTTATCAGCAATTTTTTGATTAAAAGACTCAATCTTCGAAAATGAAGATAGAGCCAAGGGCAAGCCCTCCACCAAATATTACAAACCATGGATGAGTTTTACCATCCCAGCAATACAAACTAGTACCATCACTAACCAAATTTAGCTAACCAACCAAGTCTCTCCCAAGAGACTTGACCCACAAGTAACGATCCCTCCCAATTGACTTGTCACACAAGTAAAATGACTAACAAGGAAGAGAAGTACAAATGTATCAAAAAAGAACCCTAGCAAATGCAGCAGATGCATTTGAACACAAAGAGCAGATCAAATAGTTAGCACTTTGACAGATTACTCCCAAAACAAACCAGTTCAACCAAGTCTCCTTCTGCAGATCCCCCCTGCCAAGCTGTAGTGGCTAACCTGCAGAAGATGAACCCAAAAACCCTGCTGAGGAATAGCAGATGCCTGGCAGAGTCCAGTACTACTCCATTCCTCACAAATTAAAACAACAAAGAAGAGAAACCCTGGTTGATGCAATGCAACCCAAAACACCAGCACTGAAGGGGGAAAAGTAACTAAACAAAACCAATAAGCAAACTCTTAATCCTAAAAAATGACTACCCTCTCAAGCTAATAAATCCAGTAATAAACCCCCACACCTTGAGTCAGATCCCAACCCAAAACACAATCCTCACCAATCCTCATCAACATAAAACAGCTCCCCACCCACCCTCCTACCCAAATCCCAGAACCCCAGGGCAGATCAAACACTAGGGAGCTCCTCTAAGCTCAAGAGCTCCAGCCTTGGAAGCCAAGCAAGCCCAAGGCTCACTGATCCAAGATAAGAAAGAGAAGGAGGTGCCATCCTTGAAATTTGTCCACGACAACTGATAGGAATCACTTTGAACCTGTAGAAAAATAGCAATTGCAGTTTGTGGCCTATTATGAAAACAGAAATGGTTTCTGTTAATCCACAGTCTCCAAATGATCAGTGAGTATAACATTTGCCATTGCTTCTTGGCCCTTCTAGGACCCAATTGTGCCCAGGAAAGAAACCAAGACATTATGGAGCCTGTTACTGCAGATTGAATACCCCACCAATGAAGACACAAATACCAAACTTCAGCAGATAATCTGCAACCTAAGAACAGATGATCCTGTTCTTCAGGCTCCTCCAAACACATAGAACACCAAATATCTCCATTGTATAACCCTCTAGCAAGCAAAAAACACTTAGTGGGAACCCCTTGCATACAAACCAACCAGGCAAAGGCAGCCACTTTTGAGGGAAGGATGGGAGTCCAAAGAAGGGCTGGCCAATCTAGAGAATTGTCCCAAGTATCATCTAAAAGCTAGTACATTTTTTGTACTGAGAATCCTCTATGTTGAGGCACCTAGGAGGCCAAGTCATTCTCCCCAGACAAAGTTATAGGGTTGATAGCATCACATAGAAGGTGAAATTGATCACATTCCCATCCCCTCAAATCTCTTCTGAAGAGAAGAATCCAATCACCATTGTACCAAAAGGAGGAAACTAGAGCAGATTTTTGAGTACTCAACTGATATAGCCTACTGAATTGATACTTCAGAGGATAGGAGCAAAGCCACTTGTCTTCCCAGAAAAGAACCCTATTACCAGCCTTAACCTTCCATTGGATTCCCACAACCCCAACAACATTAGAGAATTTAGGACATAACAGGAGAGATTCAAAGTGGCTTATGAAACTCTGCCCATTCAGTAGTAGAAAATTTGATAAGTTCCAGGCACTATGATCCCACCCAAATTTTGCACATAACAACTTTTTCCACAAAGAGTCATTCTCAAGTGCAAAACTCCACCACCACCTTGCAAGGAGAGCTTTATTCATGATGTGAAGGTTCTTTATCCCTAGTCCCCCCACTGATTTTGGCCTACAGATCTTATTCCAGCTGATTTTATGCAGTACTCTTTTGGAGATAGAACCTCCCCATAAAAACCTCCTCTGCCAATGTTCCATTTCTCTAATAACACCTTTAGGAGCCTTGTATAATGACATAAAATACAAAGGCAGTGAGCTCAAGGAGGATTTAATCAAGGTTATTCTTCCACCAAATGATCTAGCTTTAGCTTCCCACACACTTAATTTCTTTTTGAACTTATTGATAACAGGAGTCCAAGTCTTTTTCCTCCTAGGATTAGATCCCAATTGAAAGCCAAGGTAATCAAAAGGCAAAGTCATAGTAGAGCAGCCCAAGATTTGTGAAATCTCTAAGTCTGTCACAGATGAGGGGTTTAGAACTAGCACCTTGGACTTGGAAAAATTAATCTTCAAACCAGTTGATATTTGGAGCACATTAAGAGTATGATTGAGGTTGATTGCTTGCTGAGTGCCAGCCTCTATAAAGATGAGTGTATCATCAGCAAATTGGAGGTGTGAGATCTCAGGACCCTGATTGTTACACTTGATACCAGCAAAAGCTCTACTCTGACAACCTTTTACCATTAACTGATGCAGGCTTTCTGCTAATAGAGCAAATAATAGAGGAGACAAAGAGCACCCCTGTCTAAGCCCTCTTAATAGAGCAAAATCTTCAGTGGGAGACCCATTGACGAGTACTGAAGACCAGGCTTTCAAACAAACTGCCATCCAAGAAATCCAAAGCTGACCAAAACCCATAGCCCTTAACAGATTGAGTAGTGCCTCCCAATTAATATGGTCATAGGCCTTTTCAAAATCTACTTTGAAAATGATAACCTCCTGAGAAGTCCTTTTGATTGAATGAAGAAGTTCTGAAGCAATGAGGATCCCATCCATGATTTGTCTCCCTGCTATAAACCCAGTTTGAACATCATTGACCAAATCATTCATCACATATTTTAATCTCTGAGCTAAACACTTGGAGAGGATCTTATAAACACTACTAATGAGGCTGATAGGCCTATACTCATCAAAACCTTGTGGAGATTCTGACTTGGGAATGAGAGTGATGAAAGATGAGTTTAGGCCCTTTCCAAGATTACCCCCCAAGAAGAAATGGTGCAGACAAGCCATAACCTCAGGTTTTGTAAAAGGCCAACACTTCTGATGAAATCTCATTGAGAATCCATCAGGACCAGGAGCTTTGTTCTCATTGCAAGCCTTTATAGCAGCCCAAACCTCAGCCTCAGAGAAAGCCACTTCCAAACCCTGAGCTTGGGATAAAGTGAGAGTGTTGAAAGGTAAGGAGGAAAGATCAATACACACTGAGTTGGACTCCATAAATCTCAGAGAAAAATGCTCTTTAGCCAAGCTTTTAATCTGAGAAGGAGCAGTCTGAGAAACTCCATTGACCACAATCTGAGAAATTCTTTTCCTAGCCCCATTATAATTGGCTATTAGATGAAAAAACTTTGAGCATCTATCACCTTCTTTAGACCACTGTCTCCTGGCTTTCTGACTCCACATTTTTGCTTGGATCTTAAGTTTCTGAACCAGTTTAGCTCTGAGAAAACCTCTATGTGAGATTTCTTGGGATGCAAGGCACCTATCATCAATAATACTATCAAGGCCAGAAATTTCTAGGGAGAGAGCTTCAATATCTTTATCAATCCAACCAAAAACCTCAGTGTTCCACTGCCTATAAAAAGCTTTGAGTGACTTTAATTTGAACCACAGAATGTAAGATGGAGAGCCATGAACTACCACAGAATCCCAATGCTGTTTGGATTGTGAGTAGAAGAGTGGATGGGAAGTCCAGGCATTTATGAATTTGAAGGGCCTTGGACCCCAATCCACATTGGGATTGCTCAATAAAACAGGCTTGTGATCAGAAATAGTTCTAGGCAGGCCCTCTTGAGTGAGATTAGTACAAAGAGAGAGTAACTGAGGGGAGATCAAAAATCTGTCCAGTCTAGAAGCAGAAGAGCATGGGCCAAACCAAGTAAACTTACCCCCACAAAGATGCAGATCAATCAGACCTAATGAGCTCACAAAATTCTGAAAGTGTGTAAGGCTGGAAGAAGAAAAATTAGGACCTGTTTTTTCTGATGGATCCAAAATTGCATTAAAATCCCCAGCAATAATCAGAGGGCAAGGATAAGCAGATGCTTTCAAGGTAATGTCTTCCCATAAAGCATTCCTAGATGTCACTGGACAAGGGGCATACACATTTATGACAGTTATCACAGCAGCCTCAGCTATAAAGAGACCAGACCAATAAATAGCATGATTATCAACCAATGAGGTTTGGACCTGACAACAGTATTTGTTCCACAAGGTGATTACTCCTCCAGAATTACCCTCAGCTGGTATAAATATTGCTTCCCAAGCTTTGGAAAAACCACATTCAGAAGAAAAATACCAAGGAAAATCCACCAGCTTTGATTCCTGTATCAATACCATTACTAATTGCTTTCTTACACACACATTCCTCAGAGCCCTCCTCTTTTGTTTTGAGGAGGCTCCTCTCATGTTCCATGAGAGGATTCTCATGGAGAGGAGAGCCTAGCAGAGGGCAAAGAGTTGTAGGAATTCTCCACTGCAACTCCTTCCTCTTGTTCTTCTAGATCACAATAGTCATCATCTGAGTTTGTTTCAAGCTCCACTGTTTGATTGATCTCATCTTCCAAGTTATCAAATTTTTCAGCAACAAGCTCATCTTCAATAAAAGCTTCTAACCCCAGAGCTTTGCAATAGTCCCAAGTGCCAGCATCTCCCCTCTTAAACTTGGTAGCACCACTTTTTGCAGCTTTTGTGAGTGAGGATGAAGCTACCAAAGGTTTCAAAACCTTAGTTCTGGACCTTGTGTTATAAGCTACAGTTGTGTCCCCTTTGTTGTTTAAATGCTTAGTACTCAAATCAGTATTCAAAACCCTAGTTAAACCTTTGCTTACACTGTTAGGATTTGAAATAATCCCTCCCTCCAAAAACTGAGATTTGTGAGCTAGAGTCAGAGCTAACGGCCCCAACATAGTGTATGAGGGTTTAGAAGTCCCTTCCTCATTAATATGCCCAGATACCAAAATCTCTTTTTGTACTTTTTTTCCCAAGCTAGTCCCATTTGTACCAACTGTGGAGAAGTGAAGGTTGTTGTCTTCTAAACTGGCCGGAACAGTGGCAAGTGTGCATGAGGGAAGATTTTCCAATGAAACTGCATTGTCCACCACTTCAACATTCACTAAGGCACTTAAAAACGTTTGAGGTAGAACATTGGTCTCTGAAGCTTCCTTACTAATATCCACCACCATTATAGGAATTAATGCCGGGAACTCTTGGATTTGAAGTGTAATTAATTCCTCATCAAAAGTGTCAGGAACAATCTCATTTTGCAGCTCCAAGTTGTCAGATTTTTCACCCAAACCAGACAAACTCTGATGGTTAATACTTCTTCCTGGGGCTTCATGTAAATCAGTGTTGTTGGTTGCCATAAAATCAGTAGATGGAGAAGGTTCAAAAGCTCCCACATCTGAAGAGGTAGATTTGAAACTAAATGCAGGTGAAGGCACAGTTGGTATGGCAGAGGAATCCACAAAACAAATCATAATCTTATAAATGTGTCCTTCTAATTCCAAACAAGTATCTTTATAGACTTTAATGTACTCCTGAGATTGCAAGAGAATAAAAGCCGTATCAAACTCGGTCCCTTTGATGGATGAAGAGTGCACACAGACAAAATTACCAAGATTATCCACCAAAGCTTCAAAATTTTCCTTGCACCAACCTAGAAGAGGCATGCCGTGCAAAGCAACCCAGGAAAATTTACCCCCCAGTCTGCAGAGGTGAGATTTATCATCCACCCATTCTAACCAGAAACTTAACCAATTGCTACCTTCTTTTAACGCTTCCTTTTCAGAATCACAATCAGAGAAGAGAACTAGAACCACTCTGTTTCCAAGGCCCTTAATGCAAACATCAACTCCCCTTTCCAGCCTGAAGTCCTCCATTATTGCTTCTAATGATAAATTCTTATGTAATAGAGCCAAATGATCTTTTTCTAACCACCTCTTATTTTCTTCCACCACCACTCCTCTGTACACCTCTTCTGTTGGTATGTCAGGTTGTTGTTGTTCCTCCATAGTTTGTTTAGTCCTCCAAACTTGGTGATTTCGATCCCTCACTCCCCTGTTTTTCCTCCAAGCTTTGACTACAAACAACTTATAGCCTTTGAGGATGTATCCATTAAAGATCTGCAAACCATTTTGTAGTCCTTGAAGAGTGGAAAAAGTGACGAAGCCAAACCACTTCCCCCTTCCGTTTGGAACCAAAGGCGTCTCAGTATTTGTTATTTCTCCACACTCTAGAAAGAGGTTTCTAAGCCAGAGCTTTGATGTACCAGGAGGCAGGTTGTGCACAAAAACCCTGAAATCATCGGTTTCCTGAGGCTCAAATCTGTGAGAGGAATGATTTGGTGTAACCACTACTGATTTTAATCTTCCTCCTTGTCCTTCAGTATCCAAGACACCATTCATCATCCTTTCAAAGCCCGGAGGTGGACCGGATGCCAATGAAGTGACCATAATGAGAACCAGTGTTGTGAGAAGAAATGAAGCTCAAAACCCAGAAGCCCACTGCTACGTGAAGAAGACACGATCAAAACACAAGACAAAACGGTGGTCCGATGACCTGTAGGTCAACCAGGACACTACACCGAAACAATGTTGGTAGATCTTCAAAAACGTTTGCAGAAACACTGTTGCAGATGGATGATATTCATAGTGTTCTTGGGAAACACTGTAGAACCTAAAAATTTGAGTGTTAGTAAGGGGTATTTTGGACTTTTTACATTTTCCATCCAAAAATGGATGTCAAGTTGACGTCGGGTATGAAAGTGCAACTAAAATTTTCGTTATGGTAGTGAGGTGCAACAAAGTTTGGTTAGGGTAGTGAGGTGAAGTTTACCCATATAGAAATAAAAAGAATTTTTGAAAACCAATGGCATGGTTTTGAAAATTTGAGTATTATTGAGGGGTATTTTGGATTTTTTACCATTTTCCATCCAAAAATGGATGTCAAGTTGACGGCGGGTATGAAAGTGCAACTAAAAGTTTCATTAGGGTAGTGAAGTGCAACAAAGTTTGGTTAGGGTAGTGAGACGAAACACAAGTATTTTTAGGGTAGTGAAGTGAAGTTTACCCAAATTATATTCTTCATTGTCCAACATGGATACATATATAATATTCCTACTAAAAGTAGGTGTTCAATATACATTATACATTACTAAAGCAAGGCCACTTGGCAAAGCAAGACTTATGGATCCTACAGCAGTTGCCACAACTCTGAGGTTCACTTCGCTTTTGTACAAGGTTCTCCTATTTTCCAGTCATTGTACATTAGTACATATCTGAGATTCAGTCCTAGTATCCAATACCCATGAATATTTGAAAGTATAGAGAGGTAATTGTACAAAGTTAATACTCATTGAAGGCGCATTCCCACTACCCTTCCATAGATCATCCAAGCTACCTGATGAAGGCACAGTCCCGCTGCCTTTTTTCGGATTAGCCGTGAATATCCTGTAATCTCGATTCTAATGACTAGATTGCTGACAGTAGAGGCGAACATTCTCAGCCTCCTTAGTCCTCCTTAAGGACTCCCCGGTCCTAGGAGTTTTAGGAGCTTTTTGGTGTCTCATTTTTCCCGCCAAGTGCATAAGGGGCCCCGCCCTTACCACTTCCAATTCCCTTCTTGAAACTGGTTCCCTTGTTGACCATCAGAATATCCTTGGATCCCAGATCCATGATATTTTTCTCAGTTTTAATGACACTTCATGTAACTCTGATATAGTTTTAGGGACAACCTTGTCAAGGACATATTCTTTGCGTTCAGACTTGGGGACTATCCGGTCCAAATATTTTGTCTCATTCAGCTTGACCCTGTCAAGAATGGTTTTCAACGACAAACTATTACTATTCGGGGAATTTTCTATTTGATCTACAACAGATAAAATTCAATCAATAAACAGAGTAAATTTTCTGAAGATCAAGTCTAAACACAACCTAATCGATTCTAAACCTTTAGAATCCAGAACCAAGATCCTTGATTCACCCGATTAGGCTGAACTAATGCTCACCACTTAATCGAGCTATGTAGGTAGGACTCCATCCAATCACATCCAATGTGACTCTTGGCTAAGGTATGTACTCATGCACACGGCTTACCTTATCTGATACTCTTTCTAAACCTCAGGCTGAGAATCGTAGTCGGGTACACCAATTTTATGTTAGTCTTAGTGCCCGTAGTCCAATAGTAGATTTTATAAATGTAAATATCATCATTAGCAATAAAATTAAAGTGGCTTTATATTACTTATGTGTTGGAGTAATATATCGATGTGTGCTCTGATCTATTCTCACCATGCGAATAGAACCATAGATCGAGATAGATCACACTCGATGGGTCCTTAGTCAACAAAACTTCACTAGAAGCGACTAGTATGAAATATGGCTCTTTATGGCTTACGTTCTATTAGCCATTGGAATTGGATTCCGGAGACTGGTCATAGATATCACGTGGGACATGATATTCGACGACCCGACATGAATATGCACCATAGATAAAGTCATGAACATATTCATTATCGTAGCTTGTCATGTGTCCTTAGACCGAGGAGTCTTTGTGATCGCTATGCAGTAAACAACTGAGTTTGACCTGAGCCTAACGTTGTCCGTCACAGGGCTTCCATAACGGACAAGATTGGCTTGGGGACGGACTGCATGAGTGACATGAAAGACGGCTAAGGGATTTATCCCTCATACTGCAGTATGGGAAAGATATCGGTTCTCGGCCGCTTGATCGAGAGTGACTGAAAGAATAGAATGGCCATGGACATGATATTGAGTATCATATATTCAGTCATCTCACATATCAAGAAACAGTGATTAAGAATAATAAGGATGACGGAACTATGCCTTTCTCAATCAGGATATCAAAGACAAAAGGATAATGACAGGGACGACCGAAAGATTAGAATCGAAAGGGTCGATTCTTTGTGTAGTGTCAGGCAATACTAATGTCTCGTTAGTTTCCACTTTTACGGGATCAAGTAAAATGGTATTTTACGTTGATCTATCGGCATGCATAAACCTAAGGGTCACACCGGAGGATGAACCATATTGACACATTTATGGAGAATGGCCAAAAGAGAGTTGTCTCGGGACATGACCAAAACTGGGTTTTGGGTCATGTGCCCGTAAGTGAATAGGACTTTACGAATCGAGACAAGGCTTGGAGTCTTGGGATTGATCACATCGGATAATGTTGGACATTTCCGGTATGAAAGGCTTGGAGGCGATGAGCACGTCACGGGACCTCGTTGGGAATGGCCACGGGCCATGTTCCAAGAGACCCATGAGAGGCACATGCAATCAAGGCCCATGGAACTAATTAATCAAGTCTTGATTAACTAGTACTAAATAAGCAAGACAAGGATTAAGGTGTTGGTGATTCACCACCTAACCCCATCTTGTCTAGTCTTACTTAGCACCATATTTGTCCTATTTACATCATACTTGTCCCATGCTTTTAGTTTGACAAGTTGATGGGGTTTTTTATGTTTAAGTAATCTTTTTTCAACATAACAAACACAAGACAAGAATAGGAAAGACAACTTCTCTCCCTCCCCTCCCCAATTTCGGCCATGGATGTGTTCTTCCTCCATTGTGTGTTCTTGAGTCCTCTAAGCTTAGAACTACGTGGGTTTGATTCCTTGGAGGATACGTAGGCATCTTGCAGACTCAAGCCAAATCATTCGTTACCTGGTGTTCTTGTTTTGGTAAGAAGTAGTGCTGAATTTTTCTCTTGTGAATCTATTCTTTGTTAATTGTTTCATGGTTTTAATTGTCTCTTGGTTTTCATTGATTTTCCGTTGTGAGCTGGTTCATCTCCAACCCTACCTCGAGACCCAACATTTTCCACTATGGCCTGTCACCATGTAGGTGCTCCGCTAATGCGCATGACACCCACATATGTCGTCCAAACCTACTACCCCGCTTTCCCGTAGATGCTCCGTTAATGCTCCCAACACTCATAGAACGAGGAGGTAGTAAGGTGTTGATAATTGGGAGGTATCGGACATGACCCGTTTTTACTTGTCCGGTTGTGTTAAAAACTTTTGGCACATCAACTACGTTCCAAATGTAATGATCCCTTCAATTACATCCAATGTAATTCTTCCTTCAAACCCGTCAACTACATCCAATGTAATGACGATTATAAGGGCTCACAAACAATTACCAAAATCCATTTTTATCTTTGCATATGAGGTTATATGCTCGGTAAATAAAGTTATGCATGCAATTCTAAAACACATAGAATTAATCATGCAAAAACTAAACCAAACATAAAGCGATAAATGTGCTCATAATAACCCCCATAAACTAACTCCTACTAGCTCCTTGATCTCCACCGACTCCAAGTCGATGTCAACACCCGAAAAGCCACCAATTGACCTTTTCGCCCATTCTTCGTCTCGAGAAAAAGATTACGATTGAATACACGACTAGCAGGTAGGGAATTAATAAATATTACAAATAAGTGGTACGATGACCACACCTCGAAAAATTATTTACACGCTAACTTGAACGGCTCGCAGGCCGTGAAAAACGATAAATAATTAAAACGAGCTCGGGGCTATTATATGCATTATGCCAACATAAAATCGCACATCGTTTATCACACAAGCATGTTATCAAATATCATGTGATTTTCCGGTTTTATTTAATAGCCAAGTTTCGAAATTTTTGAAGCTCGGTTTATCGAAACCATTCAAAATTGAAACTTTTGAACATTTGATTTTTGAGTTCGCCAAGACGACTCCAAACTCGTGATGACTAACAAAACGGTTTGGCCCGGCATATCAACCATCCAATGGTCATGCTCGGCCTAGCTCCGTCCAACGGAGCCCCGTTCGGTTCCGATTTTGGCTCCTCGAGAGTCCCGCTCTCGAGACCCAAAAAAATCAAATTGTTTTCAAAAATCCATTCATGTAATAAACCCATAAGCAAGAATTTAAAACACGTTATCAAACAACATGTCAAATTCGAAACTTTAAAGGAAAACCGAAACTTTAGCACCGTATTGTGAATCCCGAAGGTAGCACGGCATTGATAACATTGTTGGGTCTCAATGGAGGGTATGAACACATACTCGAAGCTGAAGCAAATAAAACCCGAGACCATTCAAGGAAAAACTACCATGATTAGATTCATAAAACAAAATGAAATAATCATTTCTAACAATTGTTCAAGAACACGATAAGAGAAGAAAACACCAAGGAAAGGATTCATATGAGGACTCAAGAACACCAAAAATGGTGGAGAAATCCACCATGGTCGAACCTATGGGGGAGGGAGAAGTGTTGTTGTGTTGTCTTGTTTTCTTGTCTTGTGTTTGTTGTATTGAATAAGAAGCCTTAAAACAATTAAATCCCTCCAATATAATAAATAACAATATAGGACAACTATGGAACAAGCATAGTGTAAATAGGACCAGTACGGTGTTAAGTATGGCTAGACAAGATGGGGTTAGGTGGTGAATCACCAACACCTTAATCCTTGTCTTGTTTACTTAGTACTAATTAATCAATACTTGATTAATTAGTTCCATGGGAATTATTTGCATGGGCCTCTCATAGGCCTCTTAGAACATTGCCCGTGGCCATTCCCAACGAGGTCCTGTGACGCGCTCATCGCCTCCAAGCCTTCCATACCAAAAATGTCTAACATTATCCAACGTGATCAATCCAAAGACTCCAAGCCTTATCTCGATCTATAAATTCCTATTCACATACGGGCACATGACCCAAAACCCAATTTTGGTCATGTCTCAAGACAACTCCCTTTTGGTCATTCTCCATAAATGTGTCAATGAGTTTCATCCTCTGGTGTGACCCTTAGGTTTATGCATGCCAGTAGATCAACGTAAAATCCCATTTTACTTGATCCTATATAAGCGACGACTAACGAGACTTTAGTATTGTCTGACACTGCATAACGAATCGACCCTATCGATTCTAACCTTTCCGTCGTTTTATGTCACTATCCTTTCATCACTCATATCCTGATTGAGATAAGGCATAGAGTCGTCATCCTTATTATTCTCAATGATTGCTCCTTGATATGTGAGGTGACTGAATATATGATACCCAGTACCATGTGCATGGCTATGCTATTCTTTCAATCACTCTCGATCAAGTGGTCGAGAAACGATATCTTTCCCATATCTCAGTATGAGGGATAAATCCCTTAGCCATCTTTCGTGTCACTCATGTAGTCTGTCCCCAAGCCAATCTTGGGCATTATGGAAGCCCTTTTATGGGCAATGTGAGACCCAAGTCAAACTCAGTTGCTGACTGCATAGCGATCACAAAGACTCATTGGTCTAAGGATACATGACAAGATACGACACTGAATATGTTCATGACTCAATCTATGGCACATATTCACGGCTGGTCGTCTAATATCATGTCCCACATGATATCTATGATCAGACTCCGGAATCTCATTCCAATGACTAATAAATGGTAAGCCATAAAGAGCCATCTTTTATACTAGTCGCTTCTAGTGAAGCTTTGTTGACCAAGGACCCGTCGAGTGTGATCTATCTCGATGTATGGTTCTATTTGCATGGTGAGCGTAGATCAGAACACACATCGATGTATTACTCCAACACTAAAGGAATACATAAAGCCGCTTTACTTTTATTGCTAACGATGATATAGACATTTGGATGTTTAAGATTGAACTGCAGGCACTGAGACTAAAACGTAGCCATCATCGGAAATCTGAAGATCGACGTGCGGGTAAGAGTCCTTTCTTATAATCAAGCATTTAGAACCTACTCAATACCTTGTTACGTAGGTGCTTTGACTTAAACCTAAGACCCTCTTGGTGCGATATCTATATATCTTAATCCCTAAGATATAAGCATCATCGCCTAAGTCCTTCATTGAGAAACACTTCCCTAACCAAGCTTTAGTCTCAAGCAAGGTTGAGATGTTCTTTCCAATGAGTATTATGTCATCGACATACAGCACCAAAAGGGTAATCTCACTCCCGTTAGCCTTCTTGTAAACGCAAGGTTCATCCTCATTCTTAATAAAGCCGAATCCGATTACAGCTTCATCAAAACAAAGTTCTCAACTCCGAGAAGCTTGTTTCAATCCATAAATGGATTTCAACAACTTACAGATTTTTCCCTTATTCTTCGAATCGACAAAACCTTCGGGTTGAGACATATAAACGTCCTCTGACAAATTTCCATTTAGGAAAGCGGTTTTGACATCCATTTCACATATCTCGTAATCGTGATATCGCAGCTATGGAAAGAAGAATCCGAATATATTTGACTATTAGCCATTGGGGAAAAGGTTTCCTCATAGTCAATCTATATAACCTTTCGCCACCAGTCGGGCTTTGTAGGTCTGAGGGTTTCCTTCCATGTCCATCTTCACCTTGAAGATCCATTTGCATCCGATGGTTCTTACACCACCGATGGGATCAACAAGTTCCCAGACTTGGTTGTCCGACATGGATTGCCTTTCCTCCCTCATGGCTCTCATCCATAACTCAAAGTCGGGTCCGTCCACGGCTTCCTGAAACATAGCTGGATCATCGTGATCCACCACAAGCTCACCGTCACCTGCAGACAGAAAGTAACCATATCTCGTAGGTGGACAACTAACCCTTTCAGATCTCCTTGGACCATCTAGAATTGTTGCAGGAATTGGTCCTTGCTCTACGACCATTTCAAGCTCTTCTACAGGGTTGTCTAATGGATCAGTTGGATCTGTCCCATCCTCTAGATGTACAGTCCTCCCATTGACGTCTTTGGAAATAAACTCCTTTTCAATAAAGACCTCACCTCGAGCGATGAACATCGTGTTCTTGCTGGGTTTGTAGAAGTAATATCCCCTTATTTCTTTTGGATACCCAACGAAGGTCCATTTATCAGATTGTGGTTCAAGCTTAGTCAGAACTAAACGTTTCACATAAGCCTCGCAACCCCAAATCTTCAAGAAGGACAAAACGGGCTTTTCCCATGCCCTTTCTCAAATGGTATCCCTTCCACAGCCTTCGTCGGAGCCCGATTCAAAATGAATGCGGTCGTCTCTAGAGCGTAACCCCGGAAAGAGATTGGGAGATCAGTACAACTGACCATGGATCGGACCATATCCAATAAAGTCTGATTCCTCCGTTCGGACACACCGTTCATCTGTGGTGTCCTGGGAGGAGTCCATTCCGAAAGGACCCCACTCTCTACTAGATGATCTAAAAACTCTATGGTCAAGTATTCTCCATCTCGATCCGATTGAAGTGTTTTAATACTTTTCCTGAGCTGGTTTTCTACTTTTGTCTTAAACTCTTTGAATTTATCAAAAGCTCCATACTTATGTCTCATCAAATAGACATAACCATATCTACTGAAGTCGTCAGTAAATGTGATAAAGTAGCTAAATACCCTCCTAAAAATGTACTCATTGGTCTACACATATCCGAGTGTATTATCCCCAATAAGTCACCGCCCTTTCACCGCTATTGATGAAGGACGCTTTAGTCAGTTTTCCCATAAAAAAAGATTCGCATCTATCAATCAAATGAAATTCGAATGGACTAAGAATTCCGCACTTGTGAAGTGATGCTATGCGTTTCTCGTTTATGTGGCCTAAATGACAATGCCATAATAGATTTTGGTCTAAATCATCGGACTTAAACCTCTTGGTATTTACATTATATATAAAGCTTGAGGCATTGTTATCCATATCCAATATTACAATCCTCCAACCATTTTGGCACTAGCATAAAATATATCATTGCATAAAATATTGACAATCTCATTTCCAACATCAAAATTGTATCCTTCCTTGCCCAACAAAGAAATGGATACAATGTTCCTACTAAAAGTAAGTACGCAGTATACATTTTTCAAAACAGTCGTCACAACTTTGGTCTTGTTGCCCACTCTGAGATCCACTTCGTCATTCTTCAAGCTTCTCCTACCTTCCAGCCACTGCACATCAATACAGATGTGAGATTCAGCTCCGGTATCCAATACCCATGAATTTTTGGAAGTAGTGAGATGTAGCTCTATAAAGAAAATACATGATGAAGGCGTAGTCCCATCACCCTTCTTTAGATCATCCAGAAACTTTCTGCAATATTTCTTCTAGTGACTAGGCTGCTGACAGTAGAAGCAGACATTCTCGACCTCCTTCTTCTTGAGGACTCACCGGTCCTAAGAGGGTTAGGACGCTTTAGATGCCTTATCTTTCCTACCAAGTGCATAGAGGCCTTGCCCTTACCACTAACAATTCCCTTCTTCTTTAAAACGTTTCCCTGTCTAACCATCAGAACATCCTTGGATCCCTGATCCTTGACGTTCTTTTCAGCAGTTACCAACATTCCATGCAACTCTGAAATGGTCTTGTCCATATCGTGCATGTGATAGTTCATGACGAGCATATCATATGAACGAGGAAAGGAAAGCAGAACCACGTCCGCTTTCATCTCGTTCTCTATCTTAAGACCAGTCGATTAAGATGTTCGAGATGCCCCTTCATCTTTAGGACATGAGGACCCACAGAGACTCCTGCTGTCATTTTGCAGGACAGAAGTTCATTAAGGAAATTATATCTCACGATACGTTCCCTTTTCTTGAACATACCCTTTATGACCCCATCATACCATAAGGGTCATCAGAGTACTCCATGAACTGTTCTTGGAGATCAGACTCCATGATGCCCATCATAATACATGCCACGTCTATAGAATCTCTAAGATGCTTTTTGTATGCATCCTTAACGCCCTAGTGGCATTATTAGCTGGCTCCTCAGGGATAGCTTGGTCTAGGGCATATTCTTTGCGTTCGAATTTGAGGGTTATCCTCAAGTTTATGTCCCAATCCAAATGTAATGATTCCTTTAATTACATCCAATTTAATTCTTCCTTCGAACCCGTCAACTACATCCAATGTGATGACGATTCTAAGGGCTCAAAAAACAATGACCAAAATCCAATTTTATCTTTGCATATGCTCGGTAATTAAAGTTAAGCATGCAATTCTAAAACACATAGTATTAATCATACAAAAACTAAACCAAGCATAAAGCGTTAAATGTATTCATAATAGCCCCCTAAACTAACTCCCACTAGCTTCTTGAGCTCCACCGACTCCAAGACGATGTCAATACCCAAGAAATCACCAAATGACCTTTTCGCCCTTTCTTCATCTTGAGAAAAATATTACAGTCGAATACACAAATCGGAGGTCGGAAATTAATAAATATTACATATAAGTGGTACGAAGACCACACCTCGAAAAAATAATTTCACGCTAACTCTAATGGCTCACAAGCCGTGAAAAGCGATAAATAACTAAATCAAGCTTGGGGCTATTATGTACACCATGCCAACATCACGTCACATATCGTGTTATCAAAGAAGCATGTTATCTAACATCATGTGATTTTCCGGTTTTAATTAATAGCCTAGTTTCCAAAAAATTTGATACTCGGTTTATCGAAACTGTTCAAAATTGAAACTTTTGAACATTTGATTTTTGAGTTCGTCAAGAAAGTTCCAAACTCTTCATGACTAAAAAGCGGTTTAGCTCGGCATATCGACCATCCAATGGTCATGCTCGTCCTAGCTCCGTCCAACGGAGCCCCGTTCGGTCCCTATTTCGGCTCCCCGAGAGTCTCTCTAGACCCAAAAAATAAAATAAAATTTCAAAAATTCTAGATTTGAAATACTTTTCAAAAATTCATTTTTCATGCATTAAACCCATAGACAAGAATTTAAAAAATGTTCTCAAAAAGTTTAGCAAAACAATATGCCAAAACCAAAACTTTCAACACCGTCTTGTGAATCCCGAAGGTAGCACGACCCTGATACCACTATTGGGTCTCAATGGATGGTATGAACACATACTTGTAGCGGAAATAACTCGAGACCGTGCCATAGAACACTACCAAATATTAGATACACAAGAGAATAAACAATATGGATGTCTCATTACCAATTACTTCAAGACACACAAGTAGAATGAAGATAACATCAAAGAAACGATGATCGGCTTGAGTCTCTAAGATGCCTACGTATCCAATTGGAATCAAAGCCATGTATTTCTTCTTTAGATTACTTAAAAACACAAATGGAGAGAATTTTCTCTTGTTGCCCGAAATTTAAAGGAGGAAGAGAGAGTGTTGTGTTCCTATTCTTGTCTTGTGTTTTGTTATATGTGAATAAGATGACTTAGTTCATCATTAAAATCAACAACTACCAAGGAAAAGTAAGGTGTGAAGTATGGTGTGAACTAGGACAAGTATGGTACTAAGTAAGGCTAGACAAGATGGTGTTAGGTGGTGAATCACCAACACCTCAATCCTTGTCTTGCTTACTTAGTAGTAATTAACCAAGGCTTGATTTATTAAATCCATGGGCCTCTATGAACATAGCCCGTGGTCATTCCCAAAGAGGTCATGTGGCACGCTCATCGCCTCCAAACCTTCCATACCGAAAATTTCCAACATTATCATACGTGATCAATCCCAAGAATCCAAGCCTTGACTCGATCCGTAATGTCCTATTCACTTACGTGCACATGACCCGAAACTCAGTTTTGGTCATGTCCCAAGAGAACTCCCTTTTGGACATTCCCCATAATTGTGTCAATGAGTTTCATTCTTTGGTGTGACCCTTAGGTTTATGCATGTCAATAGATCAGCGTAAAATCTCATTTTACTTGATCCTATATAAGTGCCAACTAGCGAGACTTTAGTATTGTCTGACATTACATAACGAATCGACCCTGTGAATTCTAACATTTCCATCGTCCCTGTCATTATCCTTTTATCACTGATATCATGATTAAGATCAGGCATAGAGTCGTCATCCTTATTATTCTCAATCACTGTTCCTTGATATGTTAGATGAATGAATATATGATACCTAGTATCATGTGCATGGCTGATGAGCGTAAATGTGTCCTATCTAATTAGACCATTTTCCCCTACACTTTTATCTTGGTTGTACTCGTTTTTATATTTTTAAGCATTTACTAAGAATTGCGCAAAACTTCGTTCTTAGTCGATATTTTTCAAATGTTCAAAATATATTCCTGATTGGTCTTGTTTTGTAGGCCTCGAGAAAATACAATTATTGGTGTAAGAACGAGGCCGATTGGAGCGGGATAGAGCATTTGAAGCGAGGAATTAAAAACTACAAAAAGTTGCAGTAGAGAAGAATCGCTGCGGCAACAGCACGCACAGCTCCACGTGTCCGCACGCTTAGGCCGGCAGATCGTTGACTCTCGCGCTCTGACCTGATCCAACGCCCCTCACGACCGGTTGCACTCCAGTCCGCTGCTCATGCCCGCATGCGATCAATTCGGTACCAGCGCACACCTCCCTGCCCTGATCCGCGTGAATTTGAAGCACCTATTTACATTTTTTTTATTTTTAAATTCCTTAGTCTTTCTATATATATATGTTTGGGCGTGACAAACAAAGTGGAGATCAGATTTTTTCTACTTTTTTGGATCAAAAGTTTAGTTTTTTTTATTTTCTCTCTTGTTCTTAATGTTCTTGAGTGTTCCTCAACTTGAGAGCATTTTCTACAATCTAAGGCCATAACCAAGACGATCCGAAGAGCTCTCAAGCATCCATGAGCCTCCCACCATCTCCAACTTCTCCATTTTCATGTGTTGAAGCTTTGGAGAGTTGGAGATGGTGGGTTTGCAAAGCTAGAGGAGATTTCGATTGGGTTTCTCAACCCAATCCCGGTTCTAATCTCTACCATTCTTTAGTATTGTTGTAAAAATTGGTTTTTTATGGTATGTTTGAGTAGGATTTGAAATCCATGACCTTTGATTTCAATCTTTGGTCATGGTGTTGCATATATGTTGAGTTCCTTTAATTTAATGCATGGATTGATGGTTAATTTGAGTTTGGTGGAGTTTTTGGCATGATTTGGGGTTTTTGAGTTTAATTAGCATCCACTTGCTTGTATGAGTTTTTACCGATATTTTAGCTAAACGATGTTCAATGTAACACCCCGTCGTGCCAGACCCGGGCCCCACGCGCGGCGATGTTAGGTCTGCAGCCCAATACACCTCAACCCCTCTGGTGTACTGTCCACAGACAAATACCAACCTAGGTTGTTGGTGAGACTTGAACCCAAGACCTCACCCTTTATAGCATTTCCTTGAGTGATGATATCACCAATTGAGCTGTCACGCCCCGAATTCAGTAGAACCGAACCCGGAACGCGAACGGTAAAACAATAAAACCATTTTCAAACCTTTTAAATAAATCGCTTAAAATCACCATTTAGTTAATCAAAATAATAATTTACAACTCAAAAGCACGTCCAAACAAGCGGAAAAAAGACATGGCGTACGTCGCTAAACTCAAAAGGAAACCCGGACTCCCGCTCCCAGCTCTTCAAGCTTCGAGAGCTCCCCTAGTCCGTCTCGCGACCAGTACATGTAGGAAAAGCAGTTAGAGGTGAGCATTCGCTCACCACCACGGATACCAGACTGACTACGGCATACTAGCAGACAATGCCGGAAACACCAACAACAAACCAAACACCGGGGACTACTATCCCCAACTCAGGTAACCCGACTGACACACAAACTGTTACTTTCCCCAACCAACTCAACACTCGGACACGTAATGTAGACCCGACACAGCGGTTACGACCTCTACCAAAGACTCAAAAGATAATCACACAACACCCAAGATCACAAAGGATCGCACACCAAACAAGATCATAAAGGATCGCACTCCAGCTGCTCAGTGCCGGTTGCTAACCGGATGGGCTCGAGCCTGCCCCACGCAACTTCCCCGACACTCAGTCGGATCAGGCGGTCGACCTGTCTTTGATATACAACACCATACTTTTCCGATAGCTGGTCGGAAGGGGAGCTGCCCTTCATCGCCAAAGAATGCTCAACCTTACCGATCTCTGTCGGGAGGCTAGCCAACACCCACGCAACTTCCCCGACACTCAGTCGGATCAGGCAGTCGACCTGTCCACCCTCAGGCAACCACAATCACAACCAAAGTTCAACAACAAGCGACAACACAGGTTTAACACTCCACAGGCACTCATGCCCACCCAAGACACCAACAGTAAAACACGGTTCAACAACCCCATGGGCACTCATGGTCACCCAAGACACCAACAGTAAAACACGGGTCAACACCCCAAACGCACACATGGCCACCCACGACGCACTAACAGTAATACACGGGTCAACACCCCAAAGGCACTCATGGCCACCCACGACACACCAACAGTAATACACGGGTCAACAACCCAAAGGCACACATGGCCACCCACGACACACTAACAGTAATACACGGGACAACACCCCAAAGGCACACATGGCCACCCACGACACACTAACAGTAATACACGGGTCAACATCCCAAAGGCACTCATGGCCACCCAAGACACCAACAATAAAATACGGGTTCAACACCCCACGGGCACTCATGGCCACCCACAAACAATACAATCAACCTCCGGGCATAACCAAATGCCTCCAGTATTTCTAATATCAATACGTTCACTGCTCCTATGACACCACTAAGTGTCACGTGCATTTCTATTGTTCGATACGTTCCCGTATCATACGACACCACCCGGTGTCGCCTGCCTTTCTATTGTTCGATAAACTTACTTAACCCACGACACCCAAGTGTCACATGCACTTCTATTGTTAACTTTCCCTAGTCAGGGCCGAGATCCGGCTACTTTTCCCTACCTCGTATGCTTTCCCAAAAGCTCACAACCAAGCTCCGGCGTGCTCACGATCACTCGCCTAGCTTTCCCCTTCCTCTGTCGGTGGCACGATCTAATAAGAACACAATTTAAAACACTTTTTAAGTTCGCAGGCATAAACTGAATTTTAATACACTTGACGCCCAAATGCAACCCCGACAATGTCGATCACTCCCAAACTTCCCAATTACTCGACATTGTCTATAATGGGCCCGGAAAGGCCCGTTTTGCCCGGCCCGGCGAATCTGCCCGGGATTGGAAAACGTCCTTCCGGGGCTCCGAAAATTCCCATTTTCGTTTCCACGATCTTAGAATAATTCAAGGGTTCCAACGCAATCGACGGAATCAATTTCCGACTTCCGAGCAATTTAATTTGCGTTTAAAGTTTCTAAACCCGTCATTTACAACTTTTACAATTTAATTCCAAAATTCGTTCCGGGTGTGGATTAACGACTTGGGGAACGTCCTAAACTACCCAAACACGAAAACCCGAGACTCGAGCATATGGGCCCTGATGTGGACATAAAATACATCTATTTTAGATGTCATTAGCCCACATTTATGCTCTTTTTAGTCCCGAGTTAATATGAATTGATGCATTTTACTCTCGTAGTGTGTATTTGGTCTTGTTTCAGGGTTCACCAAGTTTTCGGAGCAAAAAGGGGCAATTCGGGAATGAAACGGAGCGAATTTGGAAGTTGGGCAGAAGTTTCAGCAACTTGCATCAGTTTGTTGCACGCCGTGCAACAAACTGGTGCACTCAGAACAGAGGAGTCAAGAATCTGCACCATTTTGTTGCACGGCGTGCAAGAAACTGGTGCAACTTAAGTGCACCAGAAACTTGCACGGCGTGCAAGCGACCGTGCAAGCGTCAAAAACGCGATTTCCAGCTGCGTTTCCTATTTTTTATCAGAGTTAACCCGTCATATAAAAGGGGATTTAGGTCAGATTGAAAGGTATCACGAAATTGAAGAGAAAAAGACACCTTGGGAGAACTTGGAGAGCACTTGGAGGAGAAGACTTGAAGATCAAAAGAGGGTGGAAATCATCATCGAAGGTTTCGTAGGTTTTGATTAAACTTTGACAATTGTATTACTTCATTGGATTAATATGAGTATCATGGTTTTTATTAATTCCTTGTGTTCTCGTCTCCTTGCTATGAACTAAACTCCCATTGATCTAGGGCTAGGGGTGAAGATCTGATGAGTGGAATTAACTTGTTTGGGTTATGCATTTGTTAACTAGTATTAGGATTTCGTTTATTTAATTCCGTTCGTAATGCTACATTGCCTTGATCACGTATATGTATGATTCAATCTTGTCAACCAACAATTGAGAAATGAGGTTAGGAAGAGGAAAATGAATTAAATAGCTCGGGTTTTAATCTAAGCCAGAACATGGTTAGACTGACACGAGTGCAATAGCCATAGGAGTAAAACCCGAAAGTTAGAGGAATTCATAGAATATAATGCTATATACCGCTCTACACCTAGATTAGAGATAATTATGTGGACCGAGTATGTTAGGGTCCTAATACGATCGAGAGATGGTTAGGACTATACTTAGAGAATTCTCGTTGCCCTTAGAATAATATTAGTTGCAAATGTATACCGAATCCCGTTAAATCATTCATCACATTAGAACCCCGTTAAAGTCCTAGATCGCCTTTTATCTCTGATTTACAATCCTGTGACTTTGTGCTTATTTTTGGATCATTCACATAATCTTGTTACTTGCATGAATTTACATTTTACAAAACCAAACCAATCACCAGTATAGGAATAGCTAGATTATCGGATTAATTAACTAAAGAGCTTGCTTATTTGCTCCCTTGGGTACGATATCTCGGACTTACAACCCGAATACTACTTGACGACCGGTACGCTTGTCGTACCATTCTGAGGGTTAAATCTCGGAGTGTCAAGTTAATGGCGCCGTTGCCGGGGAGCAACTAAGGCAACTCTGATACGTTTATAATTCGTGTTAAGACTATTTCAATTTTTATTTGTATATATTTTTTTAGTTGATTCATTGCATTATTACTTTTATGGAGAATTGGTATTGTGATATTGCGTATTGTGATTGTTGCGGAGCTTATGATCATTCTAACTATAATTGTGAGTACTTGAATTCAAATGCATATTGTCAATATTGGGAGGAGCCTTCCACTTGTGATCAAGGTTATCAAGTTGAACCACAAGAGTCTTCCTCCAAACTGGAGCAGATGATGTTAACCATGATGGCACAGATGAAGGAGGATAGAAAAGAGATGATTGAGTTGTATAAGGCATCTGTGCAGGAGCAGCAGACAGTGAACCAGAACAATGATTCCCGGTTCCAGAAGTTGGAAATTCAATTGGGCCAAATAGCCAATCCAATTAATCAAATAAATCCTCTTATACAAGTGGTGAATGAGAGAGCTCTACACGATCAAGCAATTCACATTGGGGAAGATCATTCCGAGCACTTAGGTGATACAACAAAACAAGAAACTCATTATCCAACCATGAGTTTAGAGGTAAGTGCGGAATGTGAGGTACGAAGTTCTTACTCCTCTTGTACTGTATCTATTCCATCTCCATGTAGTTTTGATGCTTTGAATTATGTAGATGTAAATAATAATTGTATAATTGTAGAAAATAGTTCACAAACTCTTGCTGAGCCGAATCCTTCCATAGTATCCATAGAGTTGGCTGACAAATCTATAGTATATCCAAGGGGTACTATGGAATATGCTCTCAAGAGAGGGGTTGTATTTGAATCTTCCATTGATTTTATTTTGGTAGACATCGAGCATGATGTCGAAATTCCCTTTAGTATGGGAGATTCATTCTTGGATTCTAGCAAATCAACTCTTTATGTTCAACCCATCCCATTGATTTTCAAAATTAACATTGAGCATAGAGTGCTTAATATAAAGCATAATTTTTGTGATGTATTTGCTAGTACTCATTCCCTGTTTGTGAGCTGTTACTCTATTGTGGTAGATGCTCTTGACCCTCGTTGTCATGAGCATCATCCGTTTCTTGGGAATCATGTCGCTATCAAGTTGTGCCAAGATGAATGTGATCACAATTATTTAGTTAAAGCAAGCTTGATGAAGCTAGCCTTGAGTTTGGAGCTCTTACAAAACTCAAGGAAAGGGTTCTTATGCTACATTGTGTTCCTTCTCCCGCCTTTCTATCTACACTTGAAGAGGAGGACGCAATGGAAGTATGAGACGTTCGGGAGGCCTCCTGATTGAGCCTCCTACCCGTCGAGCTAACGACGTTAAACAAATGCGCTTGTTGGGAGGCACCCCAACTATGGATTGGAGAGCGTATGGACATTGATCACATGCAAGGCGCCGGGCTCACACGAGCTCGATCGGTCGAGGAGTTCTCCATCCATCTATGCATCACAGGATCCCCACGTCAGTGGCATACCACACAGCGGTTCTTCGAGGGGCAGTTTTCTTACCCTCTTGCTTATTATTGTTTTTTTCGCTGTTTTACTCCTATATGTCATCTGGTGGGTGTCGAGCACCCGAATTGTTGTGCTGATAGTATAAACATATAGGATTGTATGGTGGTTGAATCTATGCTAACTGACAAGTGTGGGGTGACATGTTCTGAATATTTGTTGTGGGATGCATCTGGTCAATTGTGTTAGAGTCGCACTGGGGACAGTGTTGTGTTTTAAAGTGTGGGGTGGGGTGCTTGCATTTCATTTCACACTTTTGGTCTGCATATTGTGCTGCATTGAAAAAAAAATCAAAAAATCAAAAAAATATTTTCTGGTGATATGATTGAGTAAGAGAGTGCAGGTTCTTAGGACTTCGATGATTGAACTGTTACACATGCTAGTTTCTTACACTGTTCAAATAATACATAGATTAGCATGAATGAATTAAGAAGAGTAAACACATGCATTAAGATCCCTCTGTTGCTTGCACTTTGAGTGTTTACTTGATTAGTCGTTGCTTCCTTTGATTCCTATGCATTGTAAGCTGAGTCTAGAACTACTTGTGTATCCCAATCGAGGCGAAATAGAATGAGGAACATGGTTAAATTGAGAAAATGATTTTAGGCCATCCTTGGAACGTTTGAGCCAAATCTCTAAACCTTACATTATTTTCTTAGTCACCCATTTTGAGCCTATGGCCTTTCGTTTCTAACCATTACATTACAAACCTATGTGCCCATCATTTCTTGTTTATCCTCATGATTATTCTTGAACCCATATTTCGTGTCTTATGTGCTTCATGAGAGGGGGTATTAGGGATTTAATTGTGAGTTGAGTGATTACAAGGAAAAGGAAGTCTTGATGATAATATGCCATTTGGTTTGTGGAAAAAAAAAGAAAAAAAAAGAAAATAAGGTAGAGACCTCTCTTGTACCCAAAGAATTTAATGGGTAATAAAAAGGAAAACAAAATCGAGAGAGGAGAAACGAAAAGGTGAAATAAAAGGGGCAAAAGAAAAAATATATATATATATTAGCCCAACAAGTAGACTCAAAAAGAGTGTCTAAGAAATGGTTTGGTAGAGACTTGAGGTGAAAGTAAGCGGGATGTGTGAAAAGTGGTTAGGGGGTGAGATGAAGCATGTTTGACACGTTTTATTTTATGAGCTTCGTGTTTTAAATCCTTTCCATGCCCTTTGCCTAGCCATACATTACAAGCCGAGTTTAAGTCCTTTTTGATTCTTGATTGCCATGATTCCTCACGATTAGTGGAGATGAGATTAACTAGTAGCATATGAATCTCTAAGATCCGTGTAGTAGGGAAAAGAGGAAGCGCACTAGTAAAGTGAACGAGGAGGTGCTCGTTAAGGGAGTCGGTCTTTAATGTGAGTAGCAACTTGCTTATATGCATTCATCGGTTCATGTGTTTTCTTGAACTTTGTTCGATCTTGTAGTGTGTAATTCTGAGAAAGCTCTTATGAACCACAAGCACACTTTAACTCAGTCATCACCAATTTTTCGTAACCTTTTTGCATGCTGCATCTTTATATTACCATGCTTGAATAAAGGAGGCCCGGACTCCTCCTATCGGGTGAACCTCGGGGTTTAACCGGGACATATTTTACTGCTTTGTTAGTTTAATTTTCTCGGGGCGAGAAAAGCTTAAGTGTGGGGTGTTGATGTGGACATAAAATACATCTATTTTAGATGTCATTAGCCCACATTTGTGCTCTTTTTAGTCCCGAGTTAATATGAAATGATGCATTTTACTCTCGTATTGTGTATTTGGTCTTGTTTCAGGGTTCATCAAGTTTTCGGAGCAAAAAGGGGCAATTTGGGAGTGAAACGGAGCAAATTTGGAAGTTGGACATAAGTGTCAGCAACATGCACCAGTTTGTTGCACGCCGTGCAACAAACTGGTGCACTCTGGACAGAGGAGTCAAGAAAATGCACCAGTTTGTTGCACGGCGTGCAAGAAACTGGTGCAACTTAAGTGCACCAGAAACTTGCACGGCGTGCAAGCGACCATGCAAGCGTCAAAAACGAGATTTCCAGCTGCGTTTCCTATTTTTTATCAGAGTTAACCCGTCATATAAAAGGGAATTTAGGTCAGATTGAAGGGGATCACGAAATTGGAGAGAAAAAGTCACTTTTGGAGAGAACTTGGAGAACTTGAAGAAGATCAAAGGAGAACTACTAGAATCACATTGAGGTTTTTGTAGTTTGGATTGTTTCTGAATATTTGTATTGCTATTTTCAGTTAATATGAGTATGATTGTTTCAATCCTTCTCTTGTGTTCTTATTCCTTTGCTATGAACTAAGTTTATATCGATCTAGGGCTAGGGGGAACGATGTGATGAATTGATTGAGCATATTTAGGTCATATACTTATAAACTAATACTAGAAAAGTGTTTATTCATTTCCGTTCGTAATGCTACATTGTCTTGATCACGTACATGTATGATTAAATCTTGTTAACCAACAATTGAGAAATGAGGTTAAAAAGAGGAAAAAGGAATTGGATAGCTCGGGTTTCAATCTAGGCTAGAATATGGCTAGACTGACACGAGTGCAATATCTATAGGTGTAAAACCCGAAAGTTAGAGGAATTCATAGATCGTAATGCTTTATACCGCTCTACACCTAGATTAGAGATAATCAGGTGGACCGAGTGTATTAGGGTCCTAATACGATCGAGAGATGGTTAGGACTACTTAAAGAGAATTCCCGTTGCCCTTAAAATAGTATTAGTTATAAATGTATGCCAAATATCGTTAAGTTGTTCATCGCATTCGACCCCCGTTAATGTCCTAGATCGTCTTTTATCTCTGATTTACAATCCATCTGTGGTTTTGTGCTCTGTTTTCGGATCATTTATATATTCTCAGTACTTGCATGAATTTACATTTTACAACCCAAAACAAACATCGTTATAGGAATAGCTTGACCATCGAATTAATTAACTAAAGTGCTTGTCTAATTGCTCCCTTGGGTACGATATCTCGGACTTAAAACCCCAATACTACTTGACGACCGGTACGCTTGCCGTACCATTCTGAGGGTTAATTCTCAGAGTGTCCCCCGAGCCTCCGGTCACCGGAAAACGTTCATCTTTCGCTCCAAAACGTCTCCAACGAACCCCACACCTCAACTCACCCATAGTTTACTCGTTTTAGCCCAAACCCTAAACTTTAAACGTACCAAAACGAAAATCGAAAGGGTACTCACCGTAGGGAATGACGATGGGAGCTCGATTCTTCAATCGTTAAGACGATCCGTCGGGAGATCGACAAAAACCCAAGATTTCTTCTCTTTTTCTCCCTTTTCTCCTTCTCTTTCCTCTCTCCACTTTCTCTCTCTAATTCTCTTATTTTTTTCTAACTATGGCCGAACACCACCACACCCTCATCTTTTGTTTTGTTCAAAAACCAATCAACTACCCTTTAATTACAAAACTAACACTCAAGTCTTCCTTCGTTTTGTTCAAAATTTACCTAACACCACCACTTGTATGACATGTGGCAAATGGGTCCCACCCCTTTTGGAAAATATCTTCTAGATATTTTTCAGTCAGATTCGCGAAATTCGGCCGTCTCGGGCCCTGAACGGACACTTTTTCCAAGAAATTACAAAACTTCACGGGCTACAAGGAAACGGCTCAACTAAGACCGCTGTGACGACGGCTAAGCTTTTGGATCCAAAACGAGCCTCGAACGGACCAAAACGTTGCTCGGTTGACTTTTCTAGCAAAAAGTCAACATTTCCTAAATTGGTCAGAAAGTTGCCCTGAGTCCCCCAGAACTCACTTTGGTCGATATCGGGGTCAACTCAAGTCCGATATGACCCTCGGGGTCAAATTTGGGTTCATTTAGGTGTCTGTCCACATTTTTCAAATTAGAGTTAATATCATAAAGCACCACACACGTATACACATTTTTCAAATAACACATTAAGTTACGATTTTTTTCATGTGGCACACCTATGTACCAACGTATTATCAAAGTTTGTTGATACATAGGTGTGCCACATGAAAAAAAACATCGTTGATACATAGGTGTGTCACATGAAAAAATCATAACTTAGTGTGTTATTTGAAAAACGTGTATACTTGTGTGGTGCTTTGTGATATTAACTCTAATTTAATATAATAAGTTCTTCTCAAGTCAGGAGAGTATGACTAAGCAATTTAACATATTTTAATATTATATTATATAATCATGGCATTGTCCATTGTGTATGGTGACCCACAAACCGAGTATTTTATTTATTACATTCATTAATTGTTAATTAAGCACATTCAATTCTTTGCATGAATAGACCATTACCGTCCACCCGCCCGGCCTTAAAACCCGGACCACCCGTTTACTTTCGGGTCCGGGTCCGGTAACTTCAACCTCATACCACTCAAAGCCGGTCGGGTCCGGGTATTGTTCAACCGGGCAGGATCCCCATCCGGTGAGCACCCCTAGATTCTGTTACCTTTTTCTCATTTTCATTTTCTAAATTCAATATTAAATCAATTTTAATTTTCAAAAATCAGTTTTATTTTTAAAATTCTCAATTTTTATTTGAAATATCAATTTTTATTATTTGAATGCAATTTTATTTTTAAAATTTTCAGTTTTATTTTTACATTTTTCAGCTTTATTTTTAAAACTAGGTTTTATTATTAAAAACTAAAATTTATTTTTAAAAATTAAGTTTTATTATTAAAAAATCAGTTTTATTTTTAAAACAGATTTTAATTAAAAAATGTATATTATCTTTAATTCTTTTTATTTTATTACCTTTAATTCTTTTTTATTTCTTTTATTTTACATTTTATTTCTTGTATCTTTTTTTCCTTTTTTTTTTGACATTATCTTTTTTTCCTTTTAATTCTGTTTATTTTATTATTTTGTTTTATCCATATCCCAATGTCATTTTTATTATTTTTCAAAAATAGAAAAAAACAAATTCACATATCTGGAGCAACATGTCCGGAGTGCCATCCCCGGGAAGTTGGTCCAAATCGTTGTTTACAAAACCCAAAAATTTATCAAGCATGGCAATACTCTACTTGAAAAAAAACTAATGTTTTGGTCAAAACCCAAGTAGCTCCTACGACAAATTAACAAAATCATAAAAATCAATAAAATTTAAAATCTGGAAAATCAAAAACCTAAAGTGTCACGCCCCAAATCCCGTTTTGACCGGACTCGAGACGTGAGCTAAAACTAATAATAAAGAGAGAAAATACTTAAATGAAATAAACTCCAAAATTAAGTTCAAACCAATAATATCGACAACAAGAGTCAAATGCTCGAAATCCAAGTAATAAGAAGTTTAGTACAAAAGGAAAGTATGTCTCTAGACCACCCAAACTAGGACTCTCGCTAAGCTTCCAAGCTCCGAGACATCCTCTAAATCAAATCGCGATCAAAACCTGTAGAACAGTAGAAAAGGGGGTGAGCTTTCGCTCAGTAGGAAAAAGTAGTAAAGGGAGTGAACAATTACTCGAAAGGCAATAACAAGAATCATTTAAACAAGTAGCCCAAAGACAACGCTTGACCCCACTCGGGAGCCACTCATAAATCAAACTCGATACTGAACCGACACTCTGACATTTCTCCTCTACTATGCTCTTAGCACCCGACACCTAAACAATTCTCATTGGGTTACGACCACAGTTAGCTCACAACTATCCACATGTGTGAACTCACACAACAATACACTGAATTCAGATATAAAAGTATTCAAAATCACAGAGGATCACATAACAGGCATATGTACCACAACAAACCAAAACAGATCAACGCACAGAGTAATATCATTAGCAACCACTTACATACTAGGTGTCCCAGAGCAATGCGCCGGCTTCCATAGCCCGGCTCAACCATATCGTACCGAACTCAACATCGGCCTAGATATCTTCCCGGAACACACAGCATCGGGGTGCAACTCATAACATAGCGAACCGGAATCCTCCGTCGGTCGGGTATCTTTCCGTAGCACGGGGTACAAATCACAACACACATACCATACCGGAAACTCAGCATCGGCCTAGGTACCCTATACCGGAATCCTCTACGGTATAGACATTACTCTGGAACACCATCCTCGGCTCTAGATATCCTGTACCGGAATCCTCTACGGCACAGATATCGCACCGGAACCTATCCTCGGCCTAGATATCCTATACCGGAATCCTATACGGTATAGATATCGTACCAGAACACCATCCTCAGCCTAGATATCCTATAACGGAATCCTCCACGGTATAGATATCGGCCCGGAACATCATCCTCAAATATATCATACCAGCATACCATACCGAACAAATCTTACCGAACACACCACATTGGTCTATCATTCACCCGATCATATCACAAGACAGTAACTCACACTAACATTCACCACGTTCTCATAGCATATCCTGATCCTTAATTTACAACGGAACATACCACATATCAAACATTACAATCCTACGGGCATGACCTGGCCCACATGTGATTCTACAGCACAGCAAGTCCTACACTTACAGACACGACATGGCCCGCAAGTGGTTCCATATGTTAAACGACTACCCTAGTTATTCATATCCTACACGTGATTCTACAATTATTTCGGTTATTCATATCCTATATGCATTTTAGTAACTTTCCATAATTAAACCGGTATTCGCTACTTTTCCCTACCTCAACCGCTATCCAACACGAGCAACCACGAGTCGCCTAGTAGCCTCCTCCGCCGTGATCGGGAACCACATCTAAGATCACAAAGTAATACGAGAATCAATAATAATTCAAGGGTGGTTTAAAGAGAAAACACCCAAATTACCCCTGACAAGAAAGCACGGACCGTATAGTAAACCAGGCCGGAACAAGGCCCATTCCGGGCCGCTCAGAGGGCCGGTCAGAGGCCCTCTCCGTGCCCCTCAGAGGGCCGACCAAAGGCCCTTTCCGTGCCACACTGGGCAGCCTCCTTCTTCTTCTTCCCTCAACTTCGTCCCCACAAATCCAAAGCTCAAAAACTCCATTGTTAACCTTCAAAACCTCCAAATTCAGTCCCAAAAACCCCAAAACCTCAATACCCAAGGTTGGGTTTCATCAAAACAACAAAACTCAATCCTACGGGCACGACCTGGCCCACATGTGATTCTACAGCACAGCAAGTCCCACACTTACGGGCACGACATGGCCCGCAAGTGGTTCCATATGTTAAACGACCGCCCTAGTTATTCATATCCTACATGTGATTCTACAATTATTTCGGTTATTCATATCCTATATGCATTCTAGTAACTTTCCATAATTAAACCGGTATTCGCTACTTTTCCCTACCTCAACCGCTATCCAACACGAGCAACCACGAGTCGCCTAGTAGCCTCCTCCGCCGTGATCGGGAACCACATCTAAGATCACAAAGTAATACGAGAATCAATAATAATTCAAGGGTGGTTTAAAGAGAAAACACTCAAATTACCCCTGACAAGAAAGCACGGACCGTATAGTAAACCAGGCCGGAACAAGGCCCATTCCGGGCCGGTCAGAGGCCCTCTCCGTGCCCCTCAGAGGGTCGGCCAGAGGCCTTCTCCGTGCCCCTCAGAGGGCCGACCAGAGGCCCTTTCCGTGCCACACTGGGCAGCCTCCTTCTTCTTCTTCCCTCAACTTCGTCCCCACGAATCCAAAGCTCAAAAACTCCATTGTTAACCTTCAAAACCTCCCAATTCAGTCCCAAAAACCCCAAAACCTCAATACCCAAGGTTGGGTTTCATCAAAACAACAAAACTCAATCCATCTCCAACATAATCCTCCATTTTTCTCCACAAATCATTCATTTAATCATGACAAACCTCAAACCCATAAACTCAAGCCTAGTTCATGCAATTTCTACCAAACCCACAACCCAAAGTTCATCAAAATTAGATTTGATTGAGAGTTTACCTTGGGAAATGAAGAAAGGATGAGAAATATGGAAGAATGATAGATTTTGGTGGAGAAATCAAGCAAAAAGTCTCCTTTTTCCTCCCTTTCTTCTTCTTCAAGCAATGGAGCTCCACTCTCTCTCTCTCCCTTGTGTATTTCGGCCAAACAAGAAGAAATGGCTGAAGTTTGGCTCATGTGTGTCCTTTAACCTGGAATAGAAATGCCTAAAAAGCCTCATTTAGTCCCTTTCCTCTTTAGACCCAAAAATGAGGGTAATTGGGTCTTTTTCTCACCCTTTTCTTCTCCTCCAAGACTCATGGACATGTGTCCATGTGGGGTCCACCTTTACCCAAAAATATCGCAGCCCAATTATTTAATTCGATAAACGCCTTATTTCGACCCCGGTGACTCGGATTTGACTTTTTCGCAAAAGTACTCATTTGAAAGGAAACGACCCAACTAAGCTAACCGTAACGAAGGCTAAGCTTATTGGGTCCCGGAATGGTCCCGAATGACTCATGGAGTCATCGGTTGACTTTTCCGGCGGAGAGTCAACTTTTGCCAAATTTCACCAGTTCGACCGGGGGCGGTTCTTACATAAAGCTCTAGCACTGTTGTGGGGTCTCGTTGTTTGTCCGACGAAGATCCCTTTGTTGAAGCTTTGTCTTGGTGTCGGGTTTGTTGTTCGGTGTTTGGGGTGGGTTTCAGTGGGCCGATTCATCGCCTCCCTGCTATGTTGTGGTGGTGAGGTGACGTCGTATGGTATGGTATCGATACCGAATTAGTGTTTCGGTTTCTCAGCGTGGAGATGGGTTTGTGCGAGGTTGAAAAAGAGAGAAAGGAGAGAAGAGATGGGGCGGCAGAGCAAAGGGGAGAGAGGGGTTGTGTTAGATTAGGGTTTAGGCTCCCTTGAATATTTTTTAGAATATATATTTAATTAAAAATATAAAATAGATTTTTTTTAAATAAAATAAAATTGTTTTGAAAAATAAAAACTGATTTTTTTTTAAAGATAAAAATCGATTTTAAAAAATAAAACTTATTTTTTAAAATATTTTTTTGTATAAAATAAAACAGTTTTTTTTATAAAATAAACACTAATTAGTTCTATAAAAAATTGTAAATAAAAAATTTTAAAAAATTGATCAAGAATTTTTAATTATTTTAACAAATATATAAAACAATATTAATAAAAGAGATATAAGAAATTTTGAAGTTAGTCATAATGGTATTTTCGTAAATAACTAATTGCATTTTCGTAATTATTTGAAAGGTATGGTTGGATTTAGGTTGTATAACTAAGGGTATTTTGGTTTTTTTTTTTTAAATACAAAAAATGGATGAAAAATTAGACGGAAGGGGTTTTTGGTTACGAGTTGTAGGGTAAATATCAGTTAATCGTGCCAACTTAAGGGTATGTATGCATTTGTAGTTTTCCCTAAAATTAAAATATAATTTATAAAGAATTTCTGAAAATAAAAACATATTAACAAAAGATATTTAATGAAAAAAAAATTAAAATAAAGTTTTAATGGTAAATTTTGTAAATTTAAAAATTAGAAAGGGTATCATTGACAATTCATGTTTGTAGGAGTCAATGGTAATGTTTTGAAAATTCGATAGTTAGTGAGGGGTATTTTAGACATTAGACATTCATTGGAAGGAAAGTTAACAACATTGGATGGAAAATTAAACGCTGGATATTAAAATGATACAATGAAAAGTCATGGTACCGAGGTGACAATACTCTAAATGAAATCTAAAAGTTCTAAGGTACTAAGATGGAATTATCCCCATAATTTTTATCAACATTACTCTAGTTTATCACCTCATTATTAAAATTGAACATGATTTTTATCACACTATCACTTATTTTTTATCACATCAGTACATTTATTTTTTATCAATATTAAACAATATATTTATCACCTCGATACAAAACATTTATCATTGAAGATTTATTAACAATATTAATTTTATCATTCTGATATATATAAAAAAAATTGTGCATCGAATGTATTCAATATGTTATTTGATAGATAACCTTTAGAAAAGCAAAAATATTGGCACAAGTTTGAAACTAATTAGAGTTGGAACAAAACGATAATGATTAAATTAGTGAATTGGTCAAGAAAAAAAATAGACATTTATTCACATGACACCATGTTATTACAATTATATCCTAGCTTTTGGAAGAATTGTGCATGATTTTTGGATGTCTTGGGGCGGCGACGTGGCATCGTGGTAAATGCTTGATTGTAGACTTGTGTAGTTAATATAGGCTCTTACAATTTTTAAGAGGAAAAGAGTTTCTATCCGATTTGTCCTCAATATAATAGTTGGATTTGTTAGTTGTTTGAATTTGTTTTATAATTCAAAATAATAATAGTGGTTATTTTTCTAGTGTTATTTGTTATACTTCTGTTTTATTTCAGTATTTAATTAATGAACAAAACAATATTAATTATTTAGTCAACAGACAAAAATTCATGAAGAACTCTACAAAAATCCAAACAATGTGAAAATCAACAAATTTTGGAAACGATTCCTCAAAACAGTGTTAAGGTATCGGAACTCCTATAAAGAACCACACGATAAAGATGCCTTTTTTATAATAAAAAATAATGTACATGCCCTTAGTTTCTCCTAAATAAGTTCATCCCCTGATGGTATGCTCAAGCCAAGCGTTTCAAAGAAAACATTTCCTGGGCAATAATCTATCCATGAAAGATAACTTGTCGGATTTTATATAAATGAGTACGAGCAACATCATCCTTGCTGCCATCGAAAGCCTTTAATGACTCTTGGCTACACAAGTCAGCTACTGCAAGTCTCCAAGTACGGCTCTCAAAATATTTTAGACTAAAATATGCCTAAACGGTCTGAAGTATAAACACCTGTACATGACATGACATGACAGAACTTAACCTTACATCCAATGGGTGGCAATTGGACTTCACTGAGAAGCAGCTGATATCAAAAACAAAATGGCTACTTCTAAGGCCGCTCCACTCAACCACTACCAACAAAACTATATAGAGGCACTTTCTATGGGATTGGGATGGTTGTTTGTGCCAAAATTCCTATGCTTACCATCAGCCACGTTTGTAAGCCGGAATCCCTGGTTAGGTAGCTGGTTTATTAGTAGTGTTTCCAATTGACAAGCTATGCTTTTCCCAGGCACCGTGAAGTAAATAAAAGAGGCACTCTGCATTCCTTCCTTTGAACGATGCGTCCGAATTCTCCCGTCAAGATCATCCGTCTGAAAACAAGTAAATTCCATAAAAGTTACCTGGATATTATTTGCAACTAAAAATACATACAAATATACCACACAATATTGAAGGAAGACCGAAAAGTTTCAGTGGGATTGAGGGTTGTTTGATCTATCTCACCATCATATGGCATGATCTAATGGATTTTCCATAAAATAAATCTTCTACTTAACATTTCAAGAATGAGCTGTAGTGTAATAAAGATAAAAACAAATAATGAGTAAGGCTCAATACCTGCCCAACATATATTTTGCCATCAGGGCCAAGCATCACATAGACACTAGAAGCACCGACTGTGGAAGGAGGTGGTTGCTCCCTAGCGGCAACAGCAAGACATTGTAACTCTGCAAGTCCTGATACATTTTTCTGGTTGCAGAGCTCAACGAGCTTCCTCTGACATGTCAATTTTATGGCATTCTCAACTTCAACCTGCAACATTTTAATTTTGTTTGAAATATCAGTCTTATCAGAGATAGCTCCATCCTCGATCCTGCTTAGTTGATTGCGGGCTTCATCTTCACCAATAAGGCTTGTATCTGTAATATTTGTCTCTAAATGCTTTTCATTTGCATAAGCTGACAGATACAAGTCTTTGGCTCTGGTAATTAACACTTCAGGAATGCCTTCCCTCTTGGCTGTTTCAAATGCAAGACTTTCTCTACAGACCCCATCTTGCAACATCCAAGTGGGTTTGGGTTGGCCATCAACATACTCTGTTCCCATTGCCTTATATACAGTGTTCTTTGTGTTTAGCGGCAAGGAAAAAATTCCATGCAGGTGAGTGGATATGATACCCAGACAACCAATAGCATCAAGAGTTTCAATTATGCTACCAGCTATACAAGTTCCTTTTGCTGTTTCTGTTCCGCGGCAAATTTCATCTACAAGCACAAGGCTTCTTGAAGTAGTTCCATGAATAATAGACCGGATCTCTGTCATTTCAACCTGAAACATTAATGGCAAGATGACAAATTTTAAATGATACACAAATCAACATAAAAGTAAAAAAAAATGTTGGTCTTATTACTCTGAAAGTATAGTACCATTTTTTGGTGAATGTATAGTACCATTTTTTGGACCTAAATGTATTACCTACAGGTTACCAGTCTAAATATCAGGATATACAATCATATATCATTATCAGCACAAGGCAATTGAAATATCAGGATATATAATTATATATCAGCACAAGGCTAAATATATAGGAGTATGAATAAAGCTCTTCAATAACCTAGTTACCAGTTACCAATCTAAACATCAGGATATTAAATCATATATCAGCACAAGGCAATCTAAATACCAGGATATACAATCATATATCAGCACAAGGCTATATATATAGGAGTATTAATAAAGCTCTATAATAACCTACTTTTAAAAAGTAGAACGAACATAGCTGTCTTAAACTAAATGGGGTTACAATGACATATGCATAGTGCACCCAGAAAATAGCCCCCAGGAACAAATCCGTGTACCTGAAATGAACTTTTTCCATCAGTAGGGCTATCATAAGATTTCATATGAAGCATAATAGCGTCAAACTGAGGAATCAACGCTGACTGTGCAGGAACCATGAATCCACAAGTCCCAAGTAATGAAGCCGCACATATTGATCGGAGCAAACTAGATTTTCCACCTCCATTTGGCCCAGTTAAAAGAAACAATCCTCGCATATCAACAGTATTATGAACAGCACTACCCTGTGCCGTATCAAACCAATATGGTGATAAGCCAACCATCTTCATCTCATGTGCTTCATCTAATGATTTGACATCCTACAGTCAAGAACCAATACTTAATGATAAGATGATGGTAAGATTTGAAGTGATCGATAAATAATTTTGGGGATTCAGCATAAGAACTGTGGAAGTGTCCACATGGAATGAAGGTTTAATTGTTAAAAAGTGCACCGAAGTTGTCCACAAACGAAAACACACCTAAAGTTTTGTCCACGCTTTTAGGGTGCAATAAAGTTTTGTCCACCGACTTCCGTTAAATTAACGTAACATGGATGTTCAAAATGAATTGTTTGGGCAGTTCTTTGCAGATTCAATAGATTTATGGGCAATACATAATGCATTCGAAAGTTGTGTGAGCAATTCATAATGCATTCTATAGTTGTTTGGGCAATACTTTAGGGTAGTTTTGACGATTAACCTGTTACGTTTTTCTAACGGAAGTCGGTGGACAAAACTTTAGTGCACCCTAAAAGCGTGGGAAACTTTAGGTGTGTTTTTGTTTGTGGACAAAACTTTAGTGCACTTTTTGACAATTAGCCCTGGAATGAATGTGTCACTAGAAACCGCTTGATATGCATCTTGAGGCCGAGTCGGCAACTTTTTATAAGGTACTACAAGCAGAATTGTTTTTGGAGTATTTTATCAAGGCTTCTTGGGTTGGACTTGAACTTGGCTAGAGTAGGATTTTCCCACTTGCCGATAAAAAGTGGGTTCTTGGGTTTTGTACTAATTTTAACTGACAAGAATTTCATGATTATTAGTTAACAATAATAAAATAGTCCCCTCAAAGAGATAGAGTAAGTCTGGCTTGGGCTGCTTTAATGGTGGTATTTATATTTTCCCTTCAGCTTGAGCCTTCGGGTTGGACAGGGTTTTAGCATCATATCAGAGCAGGTTTGGATATGTGGCTCTGCTCTAGAATGTATGGCATTCCCTTAGGTGCCCCAATGCACATCTGTTTCTTGGTCCGCGTGTGAGGGTAATTTTGAAGTGTCCCAAACTGAAAGAACGTGAATTTAGTAATATAAACGCCTTGAGACCTCCATACATTAGCTTAAGCTTGAGTTTTGGGGGGGGGCTTTAACAAGAACTAAACACCAAATCATACATCTAAACAAATGGAAATCCTTAATAATTGTTTCTTTCAGAAGGAAAACCTAACATGGATATAAATTGAGTACACGATAGGAACCTTATATCCATGTCACACTCATAAACAGTATTTCTCTTCTCTAATTTAAACTTTATGAAGATAAGAATTAACTATTGCGGACAAGGACTTCAATGACACTATTATGGATAATTGCAGATGTATATGGTTATTGTTCATGAACAACCTAAAATGGTAAAACCTACGCATGGGATGCACTGGGATTTTCATAAGCTAATTAGCCATACATGCCTTATGAAGTAGAAAGATGGAAGTGAAGCATTTGTATCCCACGAAAACTATATAATCTAAACAGATGGAAATCCTTAATAATTGTTTCTTTCAGAAGGCAAACCTAACATAGATATAAATTGAGTACACGATAGGAACCTTATATCTACGTCACACTCATAAACAGTATTTCTCTTCTCTAATTTAAACTTAATGAAAATAAGAACGAACTATTGCGGACAAGGACTTCAATGACACTATTATGGATAATTGTCCATGTACAACCTAATATTGTAAAACCTACGCATGGGATGCACTGGGATTTTCATAAGCTAATTAGTCATACATGTCTTATGAAATAGAAAGAAGGAAGTGATGTATTTGTATCCCACGAAAACTATATTATTCAATAAGAAACTCAAATAAAAGTGCATATACTTCCAGTTTAAAATGTAGACAAGAAATGGACATTAATTAAAATTGGTAAGTACTACCTTAGATGTATTAGATGCAACAAGAGTTGGGAAAACCCAGTTCCTTCTTCTCCCTTCACTGAGAACATAGATGAAGCTAAACTATTAATTGGAATAGAATAATATAAACTAAATATTACAGAAAGGGAATGGAGACATCAAATAGAATAAAAATATGTGAAATCTTTTGTCATGGTTGATTATCACTACACAAAGAGGTGACAAATGACACAATACCCAATAACGGTTTTTTAAAGCCTAAGACAATCTAGAGCCATTGGCTCATACCCTGATTTTAAGGACACACGATTCAACTTCGAGCAATTACATCACGTGGGAGCAGAACATTTTCATGCAAGTCATATAATGACAATGCGAAACAATCTCAAGCAACTACGTCACATGATGGAGCAAAAGTTTTCAAGCGACTACGTCACATAAGGAGACCATGTTGAATTCTGAACTATTATTGATAATTCTTAGTGATTCTTCAATACAATGAGAGCATCCCTTTATATAGGGATCAACTCTATACCAAATAGGAAATACTAATACTAAACAACATAGGAAACCAAACTAAAATAGGAATAGGAAATACTTGTAACTGGAAATAAACTAAGCTCTAACAATGGGGAAGTTAAACTAGTTGATAAAAAAAAAGATATACTTATGCTACTTCACAGGAAAAACTGCCTACTTCACAAGTGATATAAACAAACATTTTTTCCACTGTTAGCTAAGACCATGACATTAGATATCCACGTCTAACTTTGCTATCTTGCTGAACTTATACATCAAAGCAAGGTGAAAACTAAGAATCACTTGTACTATGAAGGAACACTAATGTTTCAGATCACAACAATGCTACTCAAAAGTTGGTTTAGAATACAATTAAAGGATGCTGTCCAGGAAAGAAAACTGAGAGTAGCATTGTCTTCGAATTTCTGGATTCAGCACATCCGTTTTCTTAGTTTGAAGTGACTGTCTTTTAGTACATCACATTCTCAAACAATTTTTCAAACTAAAATTGTCAGTTTTCTGGTATAACGAATAGATTCCCCTCCAAACCTGATTCTCTGTATAAATGTAAAAATAAAACTTAAATCCTGGAATATACATACTGCAGAAACTAGAAAATTCAAGATATATTATCTCTAATTATATTATTTCCCCCTATATGTAATCTCCCAAGAGGTTTGCCTAAAGTTGAGAAAGGGCTATAATAAATTCAAAATATATCAGTATAATGTGAGTCTAAACTTTAAGCTATGAAGTTACCATTCCCCTATATATATCTTGTGGGACACAAAAGCATAACTAGATTTGTATCTAACCTCACATGACAAAATAATGCCTTGGCTACTAAACTTTAAGCTATGAAGTTACCATTCCCCTATATATATCTTGTGGGACACAAAAGCATAACTAGATTTGTATCTAACCTCACATGACAAAATAATGCCTTGGCTACCACAAGCAACATAGAAGCAAAGACAAGGATGTTCATCCTGGTTTGTAAATCTGCAGAAAGTTCCCTTAATAATTCCAAAACTCTTAATTTTGCTTTAGCACCAGCTTCATGATACCTGAAAACAGGGAATGAAATCTTAACTGTCATGCTTAACAACAACAATCAAGTACTAATAGCGGTATAACTACAAGAGCTTCCAATTGCTTTATTTCAGACAGCACACCTTGATAAAGCCTCATTCACCTTGATGGTTGTAAACCACTCCTCCCCAACTTTTTTACCTTTTGAATCTTGAGCATGTTCAAGTTGTTTAATTTGTACCTCCCCAGGAGTACCGGCCCAGACTGCTGGAGCAAACCGTTTTCCCTTGAACCAAACTGCTTCATTGTCTCGAGCATATAATATCTCCCCTTTTGGGCCTCCGAGAGGGGCAGTGGTAGCCTTAATTCTTGAAATTATGGGGAAGAAATCTTCAGTGACCTACATGAATGTCAAACAAACATTGATACAACAAAAGAATAATGGATATGCCAAATATATAAGTGAATCAGATACTAAGAGTAAATAGCTTTCAAGTGTAAATATAGAAATACAGTTACTGCATGCACATATTTACACTACTAATAAAGATGACAAAGAGGCTATGCGAGAAGTGGCAGACGCTTCACAGAATAACTATGAGGTCATTGGTTTAATCCCCATACTTTGCAGTTTTGCTTTTTCTTAGCCGGGATCCTAGTTTAACCTAATTTGTATGTACCAAGACTCCAACCCAGGACTTCACTTGTGTAGAAGTGAGCTCCAAGCAACTAGGCCCAACTTATGTTAGTATCTGCAGTTACTGCTGATGATAAAAATAAAGAAGGCAGAACTGGAATAACAATTTAGTGAGGAAAATTGTTTGAGAATGTGACCTGATAACCACCAATCATCTGGAGCACTTAAACAGCAACATCTCACGTAACCCAGTACATGCTATCCAGTAATAACCACCAAAAATGGGAGATTGCACCATTAAAAAAATGTTGGGCTAGGGAAAGACTTACCACACAAGTGAAGAGACAGCCAAAATAGCCCGAATAGAAGTACTCATTTAAAATTAAATTATGACATCGGACTAATCAATTCTCCAATGAGACGCCATAGAATTGTAGTTAGTCTAAGGGTATGTTTAATCGTAGCAGGAAATTTTGCATCATAAACTTACTGCTAACGATAACGCCTCTGCTGCCCTGTCCACTTCTGCAAATGCTTTCTCTATATGAATCCTCTTCACACGACCTTTCCATGAAGACTCCATATCCTCAAAAAAATCACTAGGTACCATAGAATAGGAACTAATCTGTTGATCACTTTCATCGTCTAAGGAGATAATTTCAGCAATCCTAACAGAAGCCTGTTTACATTCATTTACCTGGAGAACATAAGGAATGTTACAATCATAAACCTAACAACAGATTCTAGCATGCTAAGAAATAGCTAAATAAATTTGAATGTGGCTAACTCAACTCCAAGTACAATCAAGAATTGAATGGAGCACATATTATATGTAGTAAAAAAATGAACTGAAAAAGAATGGCTTTCTGATCAGTCTTGCTAGGAGTTGTAAGTCAAATTACTTATGTTCTAATGAAAGCTTCACCGTTTATTGTGAATATAACTAGTAGCTATGCTTCAAAGTCATGTAACTTTGCTCCTCAAAGCCTAATAGATGTTCAACCAATATCCATTAGTGTTATCTTTCGTACAACTACAGGACGTTTCTTTCCTAGACTATCAAGAAGCCCAAGAAAGGGAAAAAGTAAAAGACGGTTGAAACTACTTCAAGTAAGATATGGGCGGTCAGGGCTTCCAACACAATTTCATGGCTTCTCTTTTGGAATCGAAACAAAAATATCTTTTCTAACTACTTCTACCACTATCAATCCACCTGAGGCATCTCCCTCATTGTCAAATAAGTTTTGCAATATGTGCTACAAAGAACGGGTTAGGAAAAAGCAGACAAGAGACACGACATTATGCTACCACTTACAAATGTATCGAAGTCAATTTTCAACCCAGTTGCCACCCATGTAGGATCCATTAGTAACTTCAGGATTTCACTTAGCTCAGGGTTCAAATACATGTGCAGTATATCATCGAGTACATTTTTAATTCTGCAGAACTCAATATGATTGGCTTCCCGCAGTTCAAGTAGTTTCACAAGCTGCACATGAAAATAGAAGTGAAGATTAGATGTAACTATAAATCAGAATACACGTAACACGCATATATAGAGTGAGATAATGCAAATGAAAAAAATTATATTATTTTGTGTATTAAAAGAAACACCATACATAAAAAGATACAAACAAAATAATAAGGTTAATTGCTAAAAACTACAAAAAAAAATAACATGCTGCAAACTAGTTTAAAAAGTGGACAAAAACATACAAAAAGTATAATCCAGTCTTCTGTTAAAATAATGAACAGAATATTATGTTCTGTTAACCCCTACAGGATATGTGGACAATACATATAGCATTAAAAAGTATTGTGGTCGAAACATATAGCATTAAAAAGTACTGTGGTCAAAACATATGTGCCTTGAAAAGTACTATGGACAAAGCATATGGGTCAATGCTTAACAGAAGACTGGAGAATAGTTACTGTATGTTTTTGTCCACTTTTAAACTCAGTGTAGTGTATCCCATGTGGACTAAACTTCTTGTAGTTTTTAGCAATTAACCCTAAAAAATATTCCAAAACCATTGAGTAAGTTTAAAGCATCTCCTCTTGAATATGAAGCTCCCTTTCATGATTCCTACCATTACCAAACCTTATTCCCAGTTTCAAAATCAATAAAAGTCAATCAAAGGTTATAATATATATATATATATATATAGGTGAGCAATAATAAGGTGTTCCATATAGATTGGATTCTCACGTACCATGGAAAGGGATCCAGAATTTATTTAAGAAAGAACTCCATGTCACCTCGTTGCACTAAAGTCAAACATTACTAACGTCGTGAAATACCAGTCACATGCTTGTCACATGCTCTAAAATTTTCCTAAAATGGAAACTTCAACTTTTCGTTTATTCTCAAATCATACCGTAAACCTTTCGTTTATTCTTAAATCATAACGTAAACCTTTTTCGTTATTCTCAAATAATAACTCTAAACTATCAACTTTTCATGTTACTCACTAAACGGCCGTTAAACTTTTGGACGAAAAATGCGGTCAACGTTACTACATGACAATTTACGTTTGCTTGGGTTAGGATTTAGTGATAAACGAAAGGTGGGGGTTAGGACATGGAGTAACCCCTTTATTTAAATATAAACTAAAAGAAATTAAAAAAAAATTGATTACACATGCTTGAAAGGTAACTAAAATACAACCTTTGCAGATGAAACACAAGTGAAGTCTGGTATGGAACAAGTTATACTGCTCATAAGTTTGCATGTTGCTGCCAAAAGAAACATAACTCAGTACAAATATGGACAATGAGACAACAACTAGCATACGAGAATAATTTCTGCTAGTTTGACACTAAATCACCATAAGAATATGCTTTTATAGGAAGGCAGAAAAATAGTGTCCAAATTTTATGTCGATCATACACAATCAGTAGGGGTGGGCATGGTCGGTTAAACCGACCATATAGCCATACCCACCACCACACCGGGAATCACCGGTTTTCTAAAAGTTCACACCGGCGCCGTCGCCGGCACCGTTGATATGGGTTTGAACCCGACCACGTTAATAGCGGTCGGATTGGTCGGTTTTTGGCGGTCCGGTTTATTTTGCCCACCCCTAAAAATCAGTGTTCACAGATACAAAGCTAGACAAGATTAACTTTTCTCTCTTTTCTAAATCATCTTAATGTTTCCTGCACACAGGAATCCATTTTCTCATACAAAAAAAATGGACTCCAAAATAAGAATGTCCATTCCTGGCTGAAACAAACTGTTATTACACTATATGACAGCCATCACAGATAAATGGCTAACTTTGTGAAAAATAAAGTTCCCAATCCATGGTCCAAGTTTCTGTTCCCAAATTCTTCCAAAGCATGGGCATTTCAAAAACAGACTCCCCCATGATCCATTTTAACAGAATATTCCAAAATTTGTAAGTAAACGACTGTGGTCAAAAGATAGGGTAGTTTAAAAGCGTGGACAATAAAGAATGTAGTTTTCTGCACGTGGACAATACATAAGAGTAACTTTTTGCAATTAACCCTAAATTATAAGCATTAGTATCGAATATGTATTATTATTATTATTATTATTATTATTATTATTATGTGTATCCACAATGTATCCTGCATTAGATATCACAAAATTGTATATACCATGACTGTCTCCTGTCATGTATACTGTTTCCCAATCATGTCCATGCAACATAAACCAAAGAAATAAAGCAACTCACCTTGAATTGTTGATGCAATCTCATGAGCAGGTGGATTGAGAATAAGATCTCTAACATACCTGACCAATCAGCAATTAACAACAGTGAGGAAGATCACAATGTACCCAACAAAGTTGCAAAAAAGGAAGGTAGGTGGGCGTATTCAGCAAAGGCTTAATTACCTTTAGTACCCCTCATGTATTGGTAACGCATCTTTAGTACCCCTATGTTTAAAATGTTCAAGAAAAATCCCTATATTTTGGTGTTAGAGTTTAGTTTATTTCCAGTTTACAAGTGTTTCCTATTTTAGATAAGTTAGGTTTCCTATGTTGTTAAGTATTAGTATTTCTTATTTCGCATAGAATTAAACTCTTATAAAGGGGTGCTCTCATTGTATTGAAACATCAAGAATATCAAGTTTCACCTATAATAATTCAGAATTTTACATGGTATCAGAGCCTATTCGATCGTAGGTTATTTTTTCGTGGGTTATTGCTTTGCCCACTCATTAATATATGATTTAGCGGGTGGGCAAGGCATTATTGTTCGGGATCTCTACTGTTCATCGAGACACTGTTCACCGCCGGCACTGTTCACGGAAATACTGTTCACCGGCCGACACTGTTCTCAAACGGGAAATTCGGTCCGGACAGTTTTCTTCTGAATTCTTCTGATTTCAGTGTTTTGGTGATTTTCCATTATAAAAATCACATATATTGGCACCATCGCCGTGCTTACTTGAAGATGTTTCGCACCGTCGTTACACGACTTAGTTGCTTAAATTTGTTTCGCACCGTCGGCGTAGTTGCTTGAAGTTGTTTCGCACCGTCGACGTAGTTGCTTGAAGTTCTTTCGCACCGTCCTTATGAGGCGTAGTTGCTTGAAAAAATTTGCACCGTCATGTAACGTAGTTGCTTAAAGTTATTTCGCATTGTCGTTATGCGACTTGCATGAATATGTTTTGCCCCCACGTGGTGTAATTGTTCGAAGCTAAATCGTGCGTCCGTAAAATCAGGGTATGAGCCAATGGCTCCAGATCGTATTAGGCTTTAAAAAGCCGTTATTGGGTATCGTCCCTTTTGTCACCTCCACTCTGTGGTCTCCGGTACATATGCAGATGTCCAGACCTGCTATGGCCCACGTGTAGAAGATCATACCTACACGTGAGGGGGAGTGTTGAAAAAAAAAATCTTAGTCTTCGGCAACAACATCATAGTGGTGACGCAACAACATGAAGAAATTTGAAATTTATTCTTCGTCCACGTGCAAGACTCGTTATTCGATTTGCACGTGAGGGGGAGTGTTAAAGTTTAGTTTATTTCCAGTTTACAAGTGTTTCCTATTTTAGATAAGTTAGGTTTCCTATGTTGTTTAGTATTAGTATTTCCTATATCGCATAGAGTTAAACCCTATATAGAGGGGTGCTCTCATTGTATTGAAACATCAAGAATATCAAGTTTCACCTATAATAATTCAGAATTTTACAGTTAATGTGGACATAAATTACATCGATTTTAGATGTTTTTAGCCCACATTCTTGAGCATATTAGTCCCGGGATTGGATAATTTAGACCACTTTTCTCTCATTACTCGTATTGTGTCTCTCATTATGTTTTGTAGGTGATTTGATCGAAAAAAGGGCTAAAATAGAGGAAAACCTGGTTTTTGGGAGTTTTGGAAGTTGGCTGATCTTGCACAAGGCATAGCTTCTTCATATGAACTCCGATTGCCTTGAATTTTATGTCAAATCGAAGGAAATTCAGAGATCTACAACTTTTGTCAAGGGCCCAAAGACGTTCCGGCCCTCTATCAGGCCCGCGAGAGGCTTACAAACTTCCAGACGGGTTTTCTACTGAAAAAAGGAAATTTACCTATTCCAAATCCGAATTTGAGAAGGAAAAAAAGGGTCTTCAAGTCCTATATATAGAAGAGCACGAATTGGGAGAAGGGGAACTTGTTTTGGGGACAATATTAGAGAGCTAGAAGGTGGAGATTGGTGAACTTTGAAGCTTGAAGGAAGAAAAGTAACTTGGGCAAGCTTTGTATGAGAAGAGAGTGCTTGAACTCAAACATTGTAATTCCACATTGGTATTGTATTTCCACTACTCTTTCAATATGATGATTGCTTATGAATGTTTTTCTTCATCTTCTTTTTTCTCCATGAGAAGCTAAACTCCATAGGGTTATGGGGAGTAGAGATTTACTTTCCAATGTATTAAATGTATGAATGAGTATTGTGTTGGTTGATTTGATTTATGGTTTGTATTAGATTTGAACTTAATGCTCTATCTTCCGGGTAGGCTTGATAGAAGGTGGGAATTGCAATCTGACACTCGTGAGAGGTGGGTTGTAATTAGGTCAAAAATCTTATACAAATTGGGTTTAAATCTAGACTAGTGATAGCTAGGTTAACACGATTGCAATAACCATAGGATTCAAACCGAAAGTTAGAAATTATCAAAGAACGTGATGCTTTGGGTCTCCCTACATCCTGATTCGTGAGAGCTGGGTGGTTAGATTCCACTAGGGTCCGAAACAACGTGAAGAGTTAGGACTAGTTTGAGAGATAATTCGTTGCCCCTAAAATCAGAGAACTACATATTGTTCATCATCATTTAATGCATTGGAATTGGTCTCTATGAACCCAAAAACCTTAGATTATCTTTTTCTCTGATTCTAATCTCTTCGGTTTACCTAAATACTTGTTCACCTTTTTAATTACTTGTTTACATTTGCATGATCTTTAAAAACCAAAAACCATAATTACAAACCCTAAACCCAAAACCCTAAACCCTAACACTCCCCCTCACGTGCAAATCGGATAACGAGTCTTGCACATGGACGAAGGATAAATTTCAAATTTCTTCATGTTGTTGCTTCACCACTATGATGTTGTTGCCGAAGACTAATATTTTTTTTTCAACACTCCCCCTCACATGTAGGTATGATCTTCTACACGTGGGCCATAGCAGGTCTGGACATCTGCATATGTACCGGAGACCACAGGGTGGAGGTGACAAATGGGACGATACCCAATAACGACTTTTTAAAGCCTAAGACGATTTGGAGCCATTGGCTCATACCCTGATTTTACGGACACACGATTCAACTTCGAGCAATTAACTTCGAGCAACTACGTCGCATAACGACGGTGCGAAACTTTGAACAACTACGTCGTATAACGACGGTGCGAAACATCTTCAAGTAAGCACGACGATGGTGCAAACCATGCTGATTTTACGGACGCGCGAGAATGTGTGATTTTTAGTTTGAGGAAAATCACAAAAACCCTAAAATTAGAAGAAAAAAAAACTAAGATGGAAGAAAACTGTTCGGACCGAAATTTTAGCATGTGAACAGCATCGGGGGAACAGTACCGCGTGTGAACAGTATCCGATGAACAGTAATCGGGGGAACAGTACCAACGTGAACAGTGTCGTCGATGAACAGTAACCACCTTGAACAGTGTCTCGGATGAACACTACTCGCGGATGAACAGTGTAAATCCCAATGCATCCGTCTTCTGTTAGGAAAAAACGGACAGAATATTCCGTTCCGTTTATCACGTGACCCATGTGCCAGTCAAAGGTAAAGTGAAATTACTATTTTACACTTATTCATTTGAACCCTTTGACTTTTACGAGGTAAGTTACCCCTTTACCCTTATTTAATATTAAATAAAAGAACTATAAAAAGGGGAAGTTACCCTTTTACCCTTATTTAATATTAAATAAAAGAATAAGTAAAATAAAGATCTAATCCCTCAAAGATTTACGTCTTCATCTCTATTTCAATTTCAGATCCCTCTAATCAACCTTAAGCCCTCTCAATATTGACCAAATCTAAATCTCTCTAAAACCCAAATCGCTGTTCTTTATGTCTTCACATCTGCACCTCCACCTGTCGAGCTTCGATTTCTCCGGACAAAACCACAAACATCACATCTACTGTGCTTCGATTTCTCGTAGGATGGAGTCATTGGTGGATAAACCAACGCGGACAAAGGAATTGAGGGTGGCGGAACAGGTCTTGGGTCGTCATAGGAGCAGATGTATTTGAGCAGTTCCAGATCTGAACGAAGCATATCTCATCGTGGCGACTGGGGATCTATCTCGGAGGAAACATATCCCCTCTCCTAGGTCGGTGTTCTTCACCTTTCCGTTGCCGAGCTTGTCCACCGCCACCACCATTGCAAGAGTCCTTCGGTGCTTGAGGCATATAGAAACCACAAAGCTCGAGATTAGAATCTCGTCCTCCAGTGAATTTGTTCATTTGAAGTTCTTTATTTTAGGTTTTGTTCTCTTGTTCTTCATTTTAAGATCCAGAGCTTGATTTTGTTCATGATTTTGGTGTAATCTTAAAAATCATAAAGAAACTAATAAGGAAAAAGAAACAAATTGTTGTTCGGTTTCTAGAATGAAGGTGTAATCCGGAAAATTGTTCCACTGCTCAAATAATTTTGGGATAATTGTTCAAAACTACCCTAAAGTTTCGTCCACGTTTTGTGGCTACACTGAAGTTTTGTCCACAACTTTTTTAGTTTTGACATAATAGGGATGTTCAGAATGATGGTCTGGGGCCTCTGGGCAGTGCTTCCCGGATTGAATAGAAGCGTGGACAAAACTTCAATGCACCCACAAAAGCGTGTACAAAACTTCAGGGTAGCCACACAGCGTGGACAAAACTTTGTGCATCAACTCATTTGTGGACGAAACTTTAGGATAGTTTTGGACAATTATCCCAATAATTTTTATTTTACTCTTCGATGTTCAGGTTTGGGGTTCTGAATCTTGTGGGTTTGATGAAGACGATGAACTTGCGAGACTTTGAGGGTTTGATTACTTAACAAACACAATTAAAAATTAATTAATTTGATGAAGTAAATCAATTAAGAGAATAAGGAAAACTAATTAAGGATAATAAAATGGATTACAAAAACTGATTACGAGATTAGGGATTAATTAAGATAAAGGAAATTTTTAATGAATTGATTAAAAAAATAAGAATAATTAAGGAAAAAGAGTTAATGAATAAAAAAATTAATTAATGAATGAAACAAACAAATAATAATAAGTATTTAAATAAGGAATTAATTATAATTAAAAAAATAAGATTTAAGTTAATTAAGGAATTAATTACAAAATTAAATGCATAATAATAATTAATAAGGAGCGGGTAAATTAGTCTTTCAATTGATATGAAAAAAAAACTTTAATTCAAAGGAGAAGGATATATCGGTCATTTCACGTCCGGCTGTTAGTTTTTCCTAACAGAAGGTTGTTACCAAAATACAAAAACTTTTACTGAACATATTTAAAAATAGGGGTACTAAAGGTGCGTTACCATTTCAAAAGGGGTACCAAAGGTAACTAAGCCTACAGCAAAATCAGCACGCGCACACACGTGGAAAATATGAAAATATTTCTGAATTGGTAAAAGTGAGAAACTGATAATGAAGGTACAAGTATAATTGCCAGTTTTAACTTACTGTACAGGTAGCCCAGTGCAAGTTGGCGGAAGCAACACCTTCAACAAACTAGGTATTCCCTCAGTTGGTATTGCACCTAAAGAATTCAACACATCACTGTGTTGCTCACTGTAAATTAATATTAGGGTTAATTGTCAAAAACTACCCTAAATTATTGTCCACAAACGAAAGAATACCTAAAGTTTTGTCCACGCTTTTAGGCTACACTAAAGTTGTGTCCACCGACATCCCTTAGAAAAATGTAACAGGTTAATTGTCAAAAACTACCCTAAAGTATTGCCCACACAACTATAGGATGCATTATGAATTGCCCACACAACTTCAGAATGCATTGTGTATTGCCCACAAATCTATTGAGTCCGCGAAGAACTGCCCAGACCATTGATTCTAAACATTCATCACAGTTTCTCTCTGTTACGTTTTTCTAACGGAAGTCGGTGGACAAAACTTTAGTGTAGCCCAAAAGCGTGGACAAAACTTTAGGTATTCTTTCGTTTATGGACAATACTATAGGGTAGTTTTTGACAATTAACCCTTAATATTAAACAATCAATCTAATATTAACAATGTCAAAATCTAATAGAACTAACCAATTTGTGTTGCAGTTCCTAAATGCAAAGGACGGGGCCTGTTTACTGAAGACACGGTGACATTTCTAAATGTAACTTCATCACTCAGACCATACAGCTCCTTAACCTACAAAGACACACGACAAAATATATGATCTTCTGAAGCAATATCAACAATTATATCAAGCAAGCAAAACTGCAGCAATAAGCACATTTGAAATATTGACCTTCAACAAAAGCTCTGTGACAGGACTGCCTTTGAACCATTCAAAATTCCTAGCACGACACTCCCCCCACAACAAACCTCCCTCGCCGAACTCTCCCCAACGACAAGTACCTGCACATAAATGACTCTTCTGGTCAATAGATCATAATGATATTGAAATAAGCGTTGTCTATACTATATGTTTTCACAATGTTAACGCCTCTCTTATCATTCATAAATAAATAAAAATATAAAAAAGCTCCTGGAAATCAGAAGCTATAATGCCTAAACAATATGGGAAAAGTTGAACAACCATCGCAGAGCAAAAACTTACATAGACAGACAGATTGCAAAATATATTTGGGATAATCATTTGTGAAGATTAGTAAACAAAATTCATCAAGGTTTCTGAACCGTAAGGAATATAGGTAAATATGATACTTTAATATCCTTCATCATTTACTGGTCATTTAATTATCAACAGTTCGCGGAAGGCAGATTAAAATTTACACATACTACAGTAGAAACCAAACTGATGTATTCGAATAGCTAAAAACAAGATGCACCAACAAGAGAATGCAAGAAAAGCTATCTGGCTAGTAGGGTAAACAAGGTCAGACAAATCTAGAAAATGCAAGCTGAGGCTGAAGTTGAATTTGTGAAGTCTGCTCATGTTGAGCTAGGTAGAATAAAAACTTAAGCACCTCTCAACGCAGAAGTGTTAAACAATGCCAATTGTCACTACATCTTTTGAACCATTTACAAAAGGAAAGGAGAAACGGTCACTTTCAGTTTGATCTCTTCGTATGAATGCTCAAGGTAGGAAAAGCTCAATTAGTATTTTAACACCTTGTCATTGACATACATTGTCATCAACGAACGCCATACATTTCCACATTCCCACTCAGATGGCATGCAAAGAGAGGGAAAAACTGTGGCAAGAAGTGTCTGGGGGATATAATATGTAGACAAAGAAACAATACAAATTGGTATAGGCCATTGAAGTAGCATTAGAACTATATCAAGTGATAAGTACACTGCACATCTTAGTTATATATTAACTGTAGTCCCAGAAATCTTAAGCCTCTCAATTACATTATTCAAGATAGAAAAGTGTACGAGTTCTCAAACAGCACACTTTTAAGAAAGAAGATCAGGTTAAAAACAGCCAACACTTGAAGTTTAGCAAAACGATGGCAGTTGCTATAGCAATATAACGCAATAAGTTGCAAGATTCAAATTCATACATCTGGAAAGAACATAGATGTCTATGTTGGATGAACAGAAATAAAAAGGAGAAGAGAAACAAATAAACGCATGTAAATCAAATTTCTAACTATTGAAACAAAATATTTGCAGACAGATCAACTATAACAGTGCTTATGACTTGAAAAGTTATAAAACAAATTGTCTTCATACTAGAGACCTACATTAAAGTAGAAGTGCAACATATGTTCCAACCTGAAGAGTCTTGTTGCAAAGATATGTGTAGAAATAAATGGTGGTAACGGCAAGTACGAAGCTTGGTAACTAACGCCTCTTCAGTCAAACCATCCTCTGACAAATATGTCTTCATGGTCTCCTGGATTAAAACTATGCAATATCCCCTTGCAGAACGAGATATTCCTGATAGTGCCGGAAAGTATTTACATTTCTGAGGGGGGCATATAGTTTGCAAAAAGTGATAGTACACAAGCAGAGAATTTGACTGATCTCTAAAAAAACATATCAATCTATCAAATATTATGTAGGGCAACTTCGAATTGAAATTTGGAAATATAACCATTTATTAAAGACCAACTATTCTTTATTTATATCCAAGGTTTTAAATAACCCGAGATCAATCCGAGATCGCGGCGAGATCACGGTAAAATAGGTCGGCCGTTACCGCGATGTGGTATCGGTTGAAATCTCGGTCAACTTGGTCAACACACTTGGTCAACTCGGTCAACGCGATAAAAATGCGACTAGAGTGGGGTATGTTAGGGTTTTTAGGTTTAAAGTTACTTTACTTTAGTTAGTTAATGGGTTGAGTTTTATCAATTGTTGGGCTGAGTCAAATTGGACTTGATATAAATTAGTTGTTGGTTATTTAGGTTAATTTAAGTGGGCAAACACTAGAGTTAATGTAATTTTATTATTATATTATTTTTTATATGTTTTAATTATTAATAATTTAAAATAAAAAATCTGAAAATATATTAATAGATACATATGTGTATTATTAATTCGAAAATAATATAATTTATATTTAACTGTTATTATTGTTATATTTTTATAGAGTATTAGTTATATTTTTATTATATATGTATATTATATATGTATATTATATATATATATATATATTTAATACAAAACGTGATTTGCCGAGATCTCTCCGAGATCTCCCCGTTAAATTGAAATAACCTTCAAGGTGACCTCGCCGTTATCTCACCGCGACCGTTATTTAGAACCATGTTTATATCACAATCTATTAAATTGACGCCACTGTAAGCATGTATGTTTCAGAAATCAAACATCCGATAATTTTGAAACATTGTGGAAAGTACAACATCTAGTCACTTTTTTGTCAATCAGTGAATATTACAAGCCTGAGAACAAGGATGTGCTGCATGAATCCTTCTGTTGCTCAGTTCTATCAAACCTGACCAAACTGTAAGGCTATTTTAATTCAGATGCTATTTTCTCTGCTGACCAAACTGTAAGGATGTGCATCCATGCAATCACATTTGTCCTTGCTGCCTACCTACAATGTTCTTAGCGTATACTTTTACCATTTGACAAGGCTGAAACAATAAGGCATGATTTTAAAAAGGATGAAGTCATTGATATTTCAACTGATAAGAATGTGATTATTTACTATTGTAAATTTATATACACCCCATATAGGATTAGGAAACTATGTGTGTGTGTTGGTAGAAAACTAGAAATTAATAATATTATGTTTGGTTTCCAAAACACCAAACATTGGGATGAACATACAAGATTTTTCTATATGAAAAGAATTAAATTAAGCACTAGCTTCTAAAGCATGCTTAAAAGATTGGAAAATTGTGTCTTCAAAGTGTGAACTCCAACCATCTCACTCACTAGAACATTCTAGAACTATAGAATGAAATATATATAGCAGGTAATGTAATATTCTGTTCATACCAACTACGGGCATGGGTTCTGGGAAGTCAAGATCATGATCAACCCCAACAAGTCCAAATACATATGGGCTACCCGGATGTGCATGCCTGAATACAAAAAAAAAATTCCAACCAATATAACCATCTCATTGTAGATAAAAGAGGGGTAACAAGAAAAAACAAATTCTGTCCAACAAGAAATATCATAAAATCCAACACAACAGAGCCCCATCGTCGCAATTAAACATTTAATAGTTGTTATTTTAACTATATCCGTGGGAATTTAACAAACATTCAATCTAACTTCATATCGTTGATGTTTCTCACTACGAAATAATATAGATTTAGTCATCACTTGATATACTAGTTGGACACTCCACCTAATAGTTTTAGCTTTTGGATTGGAGTAAATTTAACGCGGTATCAGGGAAAACTTTTGGTATAGGATCTTTGACCTATTTGTTCTTCCTCCCTGTTTATATATTCTTGATCTAGGTTTGAGACCTTGTGTTTTATAGCTTATACATGAGGGGGGATGTTGAAGTGCCCCGCAAAGGAAGAATGTGGATTTAGTGACCACTTCATATACTAGTTGCATGCTAGTTGGGTTCTCCACCTAACAGCTTAAGCTGTTAGATTGGAGTAATTTAACATATGACTAGGATTAGTTTATCATACTTTACTACCTTAAGGTACAAATATTTAATTTCAATTACATTATATCAGGCATTTGTAAATACTTCAAGCTATCGAATTGAGCACATGATCTGTTTAAATCACAATGGGTGGAATCAGAACTTGAAATGATCATTGTATAATACTAGCAAAACAAAACACATTCTGGGACATTCTAAGAGTTACTATAAATGATAAGAATTAACTAGATAAGGTGGTATATGGTGGCGATTAGTGAAGCCAAAGATAGTGAAGATGCTTTTATAAAGTATATGAAAACCATACAAATCATAAAAGAATTACTTGTGTTGTTTCTATAGACCTTATTAACTGATCATTCATAAGATAGGCATTATAAAACTCAAAGTTTCTATATAGTGAAAAAAGTCACCGAAAGATCAGTGATCTCTGTTCCCTTGCTACTCTGAAGCTCAGATGATGCAAGATAGGTGAAAGTCCAGCAATGTTTTTGTTAACAGTCATATGTAGCAGGAAGTATGTGCGAATAAAGAAACATGTGAGCTGAAAACCCAGATGCATGCATTATAATCTGTAACAAAATCAACACGTAACTTATCCCCTCGATCAAACAAAACATGTAACTTATCCAGATAAGTTAACCTAACAGCATTGAAGGAATACAACCTCAATCATAATAAGCACACTTTTCTCTCTCTTTGGAATTATTAAAGAAACTCTTGTCAATGATAAGATGAGCGTGACTCCAAACAGAAAAAAATGAGAATACATAACCTAGAAAAGGAAAATAATAAATTGAACTAAAACCAGTGGGTTATTAATCGTAATTACCCAGCTATAAAACGACCTTTACGAGATCGAGCTTGTGCTGGACCCTGCACTTCCTCCACAATGCACTATAAAAGCCATAACAGGGCCATTAGAATTTTTAACATAATAAATCTGACATACCTAAAATAGGCATGGTAGAGAACAAAAAATGACAACAGAATACCAAAAATGCTTGTTATCAATAGAACAATAGTAAGAGGATATGATAAGAAAATTAAATGAACACAACCACTATAAGAAAAAACAAAACATACACCTAGTAAATTTGATGGTGCGGTAGAAGTATAAGACTGCATTGATATGCTTCTTACAAATAAATGAAAAAATAAATTGTTAGTCCAGCCCAGTTATACTAAGTACCACCAATCATGAAGGATTAAGATTTTCATCCTGAATGATTGGGAGATTTATATATCATACCCCTACATTTCAGTATTGTCAGAATCAATTCCTATTTCTAGTTTATTTCCCATCCATCCACAATTAGTTATTCCTAGTTTATCTCCTATTTTGTATAGGCCAATCACCCATTTTAAGGGGTCCCTCGTTGTATCTAAGTAATAATAACTATCAGTGAATTCGATATTTTCTTTATTATCTCAACAAGTATGAAACGAGAAGACCAGTATCAACCAATCTTTTATTTGTACAACATATGGAGAAGGAACCAAATATTTCAATGATAGTTCTTCATTAGTTTTCAATTTGAAGGGGTTAAATCAGATTCATTTCAGTTAATGGAGTCAACCACAACCAGGTTATATTTCTTGATCATTCATATTCCTAGTTTGTTCCTTATGTTTAGTTTATTTCCTATATAGTGTTGGACAATCCGCTATATAAAGGAGTCTCCCTATTCCACTTAAGAAGAACTATCCATGAATTAATATTTTTTCTTTTATCAGCAAGTTCTAAAGGCAATTCTGTTAATTGAAAGGCTCATCTTACTCAGGACACCCTTGATTTTATGGATCTCTCTGATACTTTTTTTCGTTAGCTTAACTATCCAGCTCCTCAGAAAGACAAGTCACAGAACTGTGTAAAACATGAATTCTTATCCAATATGGCTCTAAGAATAAGGCAATGATCAATTCCTTGAGATGCGGTAAGCATTATGTACGGGACAGAATTATTAATTTGACGAAAACCCCACAAAAATCATTTCAAGTATGCCTAAAAAGAGGATGGAATATCGAGTTCCCTTGTAGTATACTTGTGTCCAACCCAGAAGATAAGACTCATCAAAAGGGATGAATTCATGTAAAGGAATAATGTTATATTTCGGCACTTACGAACCTTCAGGTCAGCTTTCCTCAGTAACCAAAAGAAAAGACATTAACAACTTACAAAACTCGAGATTGTGTTTTGTATGAATATTAGAAGAATTCAGACAAAAAAAAATGAAGGTCATAAGGCTAAACTAGTTTTGTATTCGGGACTCTAATTTGGAAGCGTGTGGATGAATTGTTCATTTGATAAGCTTATTGAAGTCTCCACCCATAAACTTGAGCTTTTGGGTTGCTTTGGGCTTTAACATGGTATCAGAGCGGGTTTAGGGAATTGTGCCCTAGTGTGCAGCACATGCGAGGCCCGCAAATGAAGGGGAACGCTTAATTGTGTCCCATATCAGAAGCATGTGGATGAGTTGACCACTTGACAAGCATATTGAAGCCTTCACTCATCAGCTTGAGATTGTGTGTTGGATCCAGCTTCAACAAACTCATACAAATTCCAGATGCAGAGATAGAACAACAATTTTCCGTTTGCAGTAACAAACTTTAGTTTCATTTCTTCTGAATTTTTTGTGTAGCTAACATATCTATAACAGTTTAACTCATTTCAACGTTGCTAAGGATCCCTCAGCGTATTAACTTAAGAATCAAGCTGTTCTATTATTAGTATAATTATCTTCCAAATTGTAGTCTGAATCCTTTCTTCCGCGTCATTATGACCCCTCATTGTAAAGTTTAAGAGACTCAAACATGCTTATCTAAGAATTATGCTATTCTATTAAAAACATGGTAGTTTCTGCTTTGAATTGTAGATCCTGCATAATGCGTCATTGTTATGGACACGTTTTAAAGTCCATCCCACCTAAAAGTTCGAACTAAGAGGTGGAGGCCCCAAGATGCTAATCAAGTGGCAAACGGATCCAAATCTTTTTGATGTAAAGTTCAAGAGGCTCAAACATGCTTATCTAAGAATCGTTTTTTAAGCCTATAAAGTGGGTATTGTAGAGTGATAAGGTAATGCAACAATGAAGTCTCAAAAGTTAAAGTAGAAGCGTAAAAAGGACTTTTCAAAAGAGAGGAATTGTTATCAACTTCAACATACAGCAACAACCAAGCCATTTCCCAAGCAATATTGGGACCGGTTGCTTGAAGCTTTAAGGAAGTCCATGGAATCCGCAACTTGCATCTCCGCCATGTAATCATATATTTTGTTCTGCCTTCTATTAAGTGAACCATTATCATGTATTTTCTTACTATTTTCTATATTACCATATGTCTGCCACAACACTATCCATTTTAGTTTTCCTGATTGAATTCTTTTACCTGTCTTTACGAGGTCACCAAAAACCATGTTTTGCACATTGTTCAACAAAAGCCAACCCAACTATTGTTTGAATTGCCTCATTGCTCATATTATTCTTCTGAGTCTTGGCACAACCCCACCTTGACATCATATACTTTGACAGACTCTTCAAAGCCCAAAATTTTGAGCAATACAAAGTTGTGGATGGAATTGCTGACTTATAATTCTCTCACAACAAAGAAACGTGTTGCAAATGTATTATTTACATATAACGCTCTCACAAAAAATACTCAATGTAGCATTCCTCCGCTTCAACTGCCTATAACTAATCATGTTTCAAATATCTACTTCAATATGTCCACTATTTTCAATTACAGATACAAGGTAGCTACAGCATCAAAAACCACTACTGACCCTCAAATCTAACTAAAATTGAACTCCAGATTTTCAATGTTGGTTCAACTTACATTTGGAAGCATAAAAAGTTCTTAAGAAGGTGGCCTTTCTAACCGTGACAGTTATTATGCACTCTATTTGGGGTGAAAGGAACCTTAGGTGTTTGAAGGCATAAGCAATACTGTTGATGATGTTGTGAAGAAGATCAAGGGTGAGTTGGAGATTGTTTTGCAAGAGAGGGCATGTGCCTGCACAAAGCCTTCATATGTAGCTTACTTGAGAAAGTTGGGTTGAGTGGGTGGGTGTGTTCTATATGCCTCAGTGCCTTATGTTTTCTGGATGCTTATGTTTGTTCCAAAGAAAAAGAGTAGTAGAAAACCATACAAGCAACTATACAGACATAAGAAATACAGGAAACTTACTCATGTGGTTGACACTGATTAGAAAATATAAACTATATTAGAAGAAACATCAACATATATACCTATACTCACCACTGAATATCCATTTCGTGTCAAGTCATCCAAAGTTTGTCTAAGGTTCTGCAGAATTGTAACAAATAGGAGATTAATTTCACATGGATCAACTAATCAAAATACAATGAAGCGTAAACTATATAAAAAACTTAGAAAGCATGCTTAAGTACACCACTGAAGTACTACAGAGGACTTAAAAGTCAAATTAGCGATCACAACAGTACTCTGGTGGATAAATGTCATCTACATGTGAAAATAACATATTAAGAATTACCTAAAAAGCTCTAGTTAATTAATTTAAGAGGAATTATATGATGAAACAATCTTCTTCAAATGAAAGAGGGTGAGAGGAACTCCAAAAGAACAAGTAGCCAATGGGATTAAATACAATACATAGATTTACTTGAACACAATCAATAGAGCAAGTATATGAACATAGATACAATACCACAACTGGACAACCAGCTCTTGGGACACTATCAGAACGCAAACCACCAAAGGGATTCAAACCAGCATATTCGACAAGGATACATGCATCTACTCCAATGGCTTCATAAAAATCCCCAACCTGAAACAGGAATGTGTTTGTAAACCCATCATTGCCTAATCACTAATTACTATAATAATGTGAAAACAACATTCCTCTGAGGCAACTTAGATGTATTTTCTTATATGGAATACAAGTTAATAAAAAGGGTAAATTACGTTTGACTACCCCAAACTATACGCGTTTAACGGTTTACTACCCCAAAGTTAAGTCGTAACAATTACCTACCCCGAACTAACCATTTGTAACGACGTTACCCCCTACCCATCCATGTCTGTTAATTTTTGTGAAATGACCAAAATACCCTCGGTTAGTATTGAAATTTACACAAATCTTATCCTACCCTCAAACCCTTCTACATATTAAAAAAAATTGAAAATCCTAACAAATATTTTAAAAATCAGATTTTTTTATCAGATTTTAAATAAATTATAAAATATTTTGTAAATATATATTTTCAAATATTTATTAAATAATATTATAAAAATAATATACCTATAAATTACTAAAAACTAATATAATTTATTAATTTTAAAATCTGATTAAACTTTTATTTGAAATATATTTTTCTAACTAAATATAATAATTTATAAATAAATAAATAAACCTAATCTACTATGCACACTCCACGCAGCCACACACCCCCTTCTCTTCAAACCCAACCCATCTGCTTCTCTCTCTTCAAAGTTAAACCATTTGATTCTCTCTCTTCAAACACAACCCATCATCTTCATCTTCGATCCATCCTCTTCATCTTCACTGTCACCACCCACGCGCCAGCCTTGCCCTGCAGCCAGCCTTCCACCTTCGCCGCTGGTAGTCCTCCACGAAACATCGTCCTCCAACCGGCCAGATCTGTCGCCCCGTCCCCTCACCGGTTAGATCTACCGCCCCCGTCCCCTTACCGGTCATCCCCTGTCCACTCACCTTCCCTCAGGCCCAACCCCTGCCCCTCGTCCATGATTTTTGCCTCAGACGAAGACGAAGATGAACCACCTAATACAACAATTTCCCATTTCTTTTTGGTTGAAATTCCCTTTTCTTCTTGGTTTAAATTGATTCTGAAAATTTTGGTTGAAATTTATGGATTGAAATTTTTGGTTGAAATTTCTGAAAATTAATTAAAGAATATTTGAATAAAAATTAATTAAAGAAAATAATAATAATTGAATTAAAATTAATTAAAGAATTTATGAAAAAAACAATAAGGAAAAAAGGATATTAAAATAAAATAAAATCTTATTTTTGATATTACAATTTGATATAAAAGTAAAATTATAAATTTTCAAAAAAAATAATTTATGAAAAATAATCAAAAAAATAATTTAGGAAAATTAGAAAGGAAAAAAGTGAAATTAATAATAGTATTAAAATTAAAATTTTAAATTTTCAAAATAATTGTATTGTACGTTTATTTTAATAATTATGATATATTTTAAATAATAATTCAATTTTAATTAAAATAAATAAATAAGGGTGGAGTTAGGAATGGAGGTGGTTTTAGGGTTTGATTTAGGGTTGGAGGTGGTTTTAGGGTTGGAATTGGTTTAAGGGTTATATCTCTAAGGGCAGTTTCGGAATTTTTAAAAATATGAACAGTGAACAGATGGAAAAGTGGATGGCAGGGGGTAACGTCGTTACTAAACGTTAGTTCGGGGTAGGTGATTGTTACGAGTTAACTTTGGGGTAGTAAAACGTTAAACGCGTATAGTTTGGGGTAGTCAAACGTAATTTACCCTAATAAAAAAGCAGCAACAGAATTCATAAAATGAACATTAACAAGATATCAACATACTCTGCATAGTAAAACTTCACGTGGAAATTTTGACTTGAACTGCAACATCTCCCAATTGAGATTTCCTTCTTTCAGACTACATTGAACACAAGTCAAACTGTGTCAACTTTATTTATAAGAAACAATCTTTGCTAATATTAATAATAAGGGAACCAAAAGTTCTTCCACTCATACAGAGTAAATTGGACATGTCAACTTGTATAAAAGGGAATTCTAAGATTACATGGAAAATAAAAGATAATAATTTTGCCTTTCAGTTTATTTGTTAACAAACATGAAAACATTAAGTATATACCTTTTAAAGTTTTAGCATATAAGTAGCGACCAACAGCAAACACTAGACACAATATAGCAGACCTTTCTCCATTTAAGCTCTGGATCGAGTTTCTTCCATTTGTTTTATTATGAACTACTTTAGCACCACGCACTAATCGGAACTTCAACATTCTATGTAATTCTTACAAAATTAAGCATTAGTCTTTTACTTTCCAAATAAAGTATTATTTTTTTGTTATCCAGATAGACCTCAAAGGCTATGTCATTTTCAACAAAATTATATGAGTTTTACAATATCAAGTCTTTCAAGTAGTCTCAATCATGCAGGTTAAAAACAAATTAAAAAAAGCAAGAAAGGTACCAGATGATGCACAGATGTCATTAACTTTTCAATTGGACATAACGGTCTCATAGAAAATATACTCTTGATGGTTCTGTGATATGATTCGGAAGCAGCAAATACATTTTTTGCTCGATAATGCAGCGGCTTGCTAGGCTTGAGCCCTGGGCATTGGGCCATGGACTCAAGCAATTAACCATTTGGCCAAACTAGGCGTTGGTATGCATATATTATCTCAATTCTATTACACAAAATTGAAACAAAATTTAAAAGTAAGAAAGCTTATGCAAAACAAAAAGACCCGCCAATGCACCATCTGCAGAATAGAAAAAGACAATCAAGGGGTATGACCATGTTGAGTCATGCTAGGTTACACAGACTTCCTTGTTCATCTTGGGAAGTAGTTGGTTCAATTTGGTAAGTTCTACGTGTAGCATCAGGTATACGGAGCAATCTAAGGAACTTATCCATATAAGAGGCTTTTTATTTGAACATATATCATACTTATGGTTGCTCATTAGTTAATGCACTATTTAGATAAGTGCTCATACAAGCATTTTGTAATTAATTCCATACAAATTTGAAGTTGATTTTCCTGCAACTAAGCCGCTCTTGGTTTTTCTTCTATAGTACGCAACATCCCTCAAACTACATTTAATGAACTAAATGGTGACAGCAATGAGATTAACCACACACCATTACTTAAACATGACATAAAATATTCAAATAAATATAGTTTGATAGGAAAAAAAAATCACAGTTGGAATTGATAATGTGATGGATGGAATAACATCCATCATAAGAAGAAAAAAATTGAACAATAGGAAACACATATGCCCTAGCAAACAACTCTGAAAAACTTTTATAAGTTTAAATTGGCCATTGCAGGCCTTTTAATGCAGTGACTCACTATCTCCAATTAGACATAACACTACATCATCACTAATTAATTTTAATCATCTAAAGCATAATAAAAACATCACCAATTTCAGCTGCAATTACTTAACCTATATAACAGAAATAAGACCAAATAAGAAAGTATACAATACAACTTGATAATGGAAATGGCAAAACATGTGGCCTCAGATGAAAGAAATCAGAAAATGTAAATAATAAAAATCATGAAGGTATTCTTTGGCCATTACACATGTGGTCGATATAATAACTAACCAGCTTCGACATCATTATAGCTCACCTCCCACTTTTCAAGTTAACATCCAAGCCTAGCAAATTGGAATATGACAGTCTTTTAACTAGATGCATGGTAGAGGGCTTCTTACATGCATCCATCCTCTGCAATAAAAAAGCAACAACAAAATAATATCATAACCAAATTCAGGGAAATCATAGAGCACACACTATGAAAACCGGGTAAAGAACCAAACCTCCTTCCACCACATCATGTGAGAAAGATCTTTATCATCCAAGGTAAGTTTGAGTTCTTTAACTTTCTTGGTTGCCTTCCTCGTTCCTCTCGAAACTTTCACATCTTTGAAGCAATAAGTCTGATTGGACTGCCTGCTGATGTAGCAAAAAGGAAGTATTTTACTATATAGTTGCAGAATGAAATAAATAGGAAATCACAAAATAATTATTAAAATTGATTGAGAGACAGAGAACAGGGCTTCAGATACAATGTAAGTAGAAAATGTGAATGGAGAAAATGGGTAATGGGAAAGCTTTAGCCCCCAATTGGGTCACCCGCCTCCACTTCGTTTAAACCCTAAACGCACACATGGACAGTTTATCAAAAACATTTATGATGTAAAAGCGTGCAAGGGAAGAGATAGAATCAATAGTCTGAATAGGGGAGAAAACATTCTTAGGGTGTACAAAAATTTCCAATGGATTTGCATATTTAAGCAAGGGATGATTGTCCAAAACTACCCTAAAGTTTCGTCCACAAACGAGTTGATGCACAAAGTTTCGTCCACGCTGTGTGGCTACCCTGAAGTTTTGTCCACGACTTTTTTGGTTTTGACGTAATAGGGATGCTCAGAATGATGGTCTCGGCAGTGCTTCCCGGATTGAATAGAAGTGTGGACAAAACTTCAATGCACCCGCAAAGCATGGACAAAACTTAAATGCACCCACAAAAGCGTGGGCAAAACTTCAATGCACCCAAAAAAGCGTGGACAAAACTTATGTGCACCCACAAAGCGTGGACAAAACTTTGTGCATCAACTCGTTTGTGGACGAAACCTAAAGGTAGTTTTGGACAATTATCCCTTTAAGCAATAAGACACACTTTTCAGTTACTTGTCTGCCCTTATCCTAAACATCATTTGTAACGAGTAACTCTTGCACATCAAATAAGATGCATCCTCAAATTTCAATCCAAGCATAAAAGCAAAACTTTTCAAAAATAACCAGCTATACAAACAGAAGAAAAGTAATAAAGGCCATATAAGGAGAGACAGTTGCAATACTTAATAACCGCCATGATTCTTGAGGCATAAACATATAAATACATATAAAAACCAAATACAAACATGCAAGGATAGAAAGAGATTACAGGAGAAACGGAGTGGGAGCGAAAGAAATGTATTTGTGAAGTGACGATCGACGCAGGACAGAGAGGGTGCGCCAGCGGGGAAAGGAAACGATGGCGTTTCTGGTTGTAAACCAATACATGGTGAGAAGATTTAAGGAGAAGAAGAAGCTCAACTTGTTCGTCTTCTTCGATTACAGAAACAGGGATTGAGACATTTCTAGGGTTGAGGGGTTTTTTAATCAGGGTTTAAGGTTTTTGTTTGAAATGAAATTAAATAAAATAAAATATACAAAAAGGGGACTGTTGTTATTTCCCGCCAGAAGCAGAAAGGAAGCAGAAGCCTTTGTCTTTAGAGAGAGAATGTCAGTGTGTCTGTTTTGTACTGTCCGTTCGTTCCTTATCAACTTAAGCTGCACGACAATTCTTTTCTTTCTTTTTATGAGAGAAAGAATTATTCATTAATAACTTAATAAACTTTACATACGGAACATATATCAAACATAATAAGCGTTGTATTTACTGATCGGGAACCCGAGGAACGATCAGTGAGATGAATAGCTTTTGAGGCGGGCGATACAACGCCAAGAAAACAATTACTACCAGGTCAGTCTTTCTTATCGGCTCTACGGAGAGATTGCCGATAAAAAATTTGATCGGACACGCCACCAATGACAACAGCTACACCTACCTGATATATGAGATTTTGACAGGGAGGACAAACACAAACCTAATAAACAATAAGCAAGGTAAACAACAAAATAAACAACGACGATCGAGGAACTACTCGCGGCCAGTCTCTGATGTCGGAGCTCGGTATCGGGGTGAGGTACACGACGTCGACGGGTGCAGATCCGATCCGCTAGGGGCTGGTGCACGAGACTGACCGGCTAAACACGAAGAGCAGGAGCATATAATGGTTGCACAACAATTCTACGCAGGATAAAGGGAAATTTATACATAACATATTTTATTATCGTCTTTTTTTCACATCACCCTCTTAATTATTATTTTTGACATTTAACACTCTTAACTTTAATTTTTTTCACTTAAGTCCACTTCCGTTACATTTTGGATGGAAACCAACCACGTGCACATCACATATTCTTGGATTTTTTGAAAATGACAAAAATGTCCTTTAAACTTAAACATCCCTAAATTACACTAGCCTAACCCTCGTTTACTCTCCCTTCTCTTACCATCATTCCTCTTGTTGTTCATTGTCGCCCCTTGCCCTCTCTCTTCTCTCAACCTTACTCCTTTAGTTGTTCACGACCAACGGAGCTCGCCTTCACCTCGTCGGATCTGTCTCTCGCCTCGTTCCTTGCTCGGAGAATACGAAGGAGATCGGCCTTGGAGGAGCTCACCGGATACCTCTCTCTGTTCAACGATGTCTTTTGAGTTTAGTGTTTAAGATTTGTTCAGATCTGCATTTTATTCTTCATCCTCATCTTTTGTTTTTGAAATCTTCATTTTTGTATATGAGGAGGACCTTGATTTGGTTGACGATTTTTTGTACAGATTTGAATTTTGGGGAATTGATGAAAGCTTAAATGAAACCTTCATATTTTGGGGAATCGATTATGTTTGGGTTATTTGTTTTTGAAAAAAAATTGGTTTCTTCTATCCTCTTTTTACTGATTATGTTTTGGGTTTGGTATGAAATGGTTGTGGGAGGTTTACTGGTAGTGAAAAATGATGTAAATGGTTGAGAAATTTTTTGGTGTCTTATATCCTCTTTTTACTGATTATATTTGGTAGTGAAAAATGATTTTTGTTCATTTAGTCCACAGTCACCACCTAGGATTTTGTTTTTACAAAAGAAGGTGAAATTTTCTCAGATTCTGTTAGGATCGTAGAAATTAATGGACCGCGAGTTGGTGTTCATGGGCTTACATGTCGAGGCCCAACTGAAGAGAAAATAGTCATTAAAGTCTACGTCGCCGTTTTGTAAAAGGAACACGACTTCTTCGTGCGGATGATGCGCGAGCTGAGGAAGAGGACAAAGAGGAGCTCGTGGGTACAAAGGATAGCCAGTCAAAAGAAGGCAGCTTATGCAAAGGAGGGGACCAGCAAAAAGGTAATGGAGAGGGTATTTGTAAGGGGTTAGGGTTTCTGTATTTGGGTAACGAGAGTATTGTAGTGAGAGGCAGACCTTGGAGCAAGGTGAAGTGAGCTTGAAGAAATGTCACGCTCTTTCTGTAATTCACCACTTATCCGTTCAATTTCAAATTTTAGTTTCAGTGTTCTTTCATATTTTGGGGTTATATTTTCGAAACCGTTACACTGGTATCAGATCCAACGATTCAACAACAATGGAGATATCTGAGCTGATTTTGCAGATTTCGTGGATAGAAAAGGAGATCCAAAGGTGTGACCAAGTCCAGAGGATTTGATTACACATTTGGGGAAGAAGGAGGAGGAACATGGAAGGATTCCATGAAGGCTGGAACAAGGTCTCCGAGTCGAGTTGAACGACATCGTGGAACGTCTCAACGATTGACGTTCGTATGAGTACAAACTGAGAGGAGACTTTGAGGTCGAAAAACAGCGACATTCACTAATGGTGGTTATACTCAAAGCAAGGAGGGAAGTCGAACTAGAAGCAAAGAGGGAGGCCGAACTCCGGACAAAAATAGAGGTTGAGATAAAAGCCAAATTGTTGGCTGAAATACAAGCAAAAGTGGAAGCTGAAGCAAAGAAGAAGAAGTTGCAGCAACAAGAAATTGAGGCATTATTGGGAACGGATCGAGTTTTGTTGTCACTCATATATTTTTCGTAGTTGAACCTTGCAAAAATGCGACCATGACAGTTGAGCTTCAACCTGAAAGTGAGCTGAAGATAGCAGAGATGAGGTTTTTGATAAAACCAGAAGTCATGGACGATGGGTACCATATTATTTTCATGAATGACGGAAATATGATTGCACACAACATGATTGATGTATTTTTTATCTGATTCGAATTATACCCTTTCAAGCTAGTTAAGCAAACTAATGGTGTTATCATATGGCCGTCCAGCATTGGTGTTGATATGAGTTATTGTGAAATGTTATCATATGGGTATATGAGATATGGTTTTAAGCCTTTGATCATGAATAGGGTTGGGGAACTTCGGGGCTATAACCTAGTTGATGAATGTTTTATGTGGGATTGTTGAGAGGAGGCATGCTGATACTAAGGGTCTTGTGTTTTTTTGGAGTGGAACAACAATTACTCTTGAGGAGATGATGATTTTGGGTGGTTCTTATGTTATTGGACATCTTGTTTATCTTTTTCTTATGACCATTAAGTGGGAGGTGCAGAACATAGCATTACAATTTAGGGTCGTGCCAAATTTCTATTTGATTGGGTCTGGTAATATTGATGCCGAGCTGGGGAATTTATCTAGCAATTTTATGTTCTCAATGAGTGATGTGGGTAAGAATAGAGTATTTGCTTCCTTTCAGAAGTTGCAAGAGCCTAACAATGCAATCACAGTTTTGACAACTCGTTCGGACATGAAAATTGAGATTATTGATAAGTTAATCTCAATTTATTATGTTGAGATGATTTTGAAGTTAATGGAACGTTTTGGAGTCACCTTGGAGCATTGTGATACAGGGCACTGATTCTTCATCCAAGGGGGTCAAAAATACATAACTCCTCGAAACACTCATGTGAAAGGTAATGCTTCAAGTGATAGTTATTTCTATGGTGGTGTAGCAATTGTTAGTAAGATTGTCACTGTTCGAGGTTGTGGGACAAGCAGTATATATGGTGATGTTAAATTTGTTAAGGTTCTTGAAAACATGGGTTGTAAAGTTATCTAGACAGAGAATACTGTAGAAGTTAAGGATTTTGGGACAAGTGTTCTTACTGTTGTCAAGATGCTGACTGAACCCCTTAAAAATAAGCCTAAACCCAATTATTATTGTTACAACAATAGGCCATCAATAGTCTTCATCAACGTTGAAGTTAGAGGTCTTTTTGGTTATGTGTTTTTTTACTCTAAACACGAATTCACTACTCTGGACGTCGATGTGGAGGAACCTCACACAGGTATAATTGGCTCAATTAACAATGACAATGCAATATTAGTTTCATGCGTTGATGCTGAAAGACTTGAGTTCCGTGATGGGGATATTGGTGTGTTCTCCGGAATTCATGGAAAGCTTGAAAAGGTTAAATTGTCTCTATGCCTACATCTAGCAAGGAGAAAGGTAGATATATATATGTGCAGATCAAAAGTTTCATTGAAATTGACAGATCATCTTAAGCTTCCAAAGGATAAGTTTACCACCGTGATTACTCTGGATGGTTGTTGGGGTGAGGTCAAAACCGATCAGTACAACTATGGCTTATGGGGGATCATCTTATTGAGGGATTGTGGAAAGATCACTAGTGGTTATGCATTACAAGGAAGGGTGGATGTTCAGACGGGATATACATTGATCATAAACTTGGGTTTAGATTTAGTTGAGAGATTTAATAGTTTTCCTACTCTCTTAACTACAAAGGGCTCCGGTATGATAAACCAGTGCATGGGGATTCATGGGAACCTTATGGAGATCCAAGCTTTTGGGGTTATTTAAAGAAGATCAAAGGAGTATATCAGTACAAGATAGAAGAGTATTCAATAAATGGCAACAACAAGTTCAAAATTTATCTAGAGCAGATTCCTCATTGGTTAATGGATTGGGTTTTCGAGGAAGGTGGGTATATGATTATGAGTCTACTACCAGCGTACATGGATTTTAGATTCTTCTTGTTTGGGAACCTTTGGTCTATCATTTCATCAATGAACACTCCAAAGCAAAGTAAAGCCATCATGGTTGGAGATATGACCCTTGAAACTGCTTATTCTCATGAACTACCTCAATTTGTCCTTGAAGTGAGCCTCACTTATTTTATTGGATTATTGTTGGGCCACCGAGTACTAGAAATGCAAGAGAAGGATAGCCAATATGAGAGTAGTACTGAGGCAGTTTGGGAGGATTTTTATGTTGAACCAGGAAAGAGAAGAAGACCCTTTTATGTTCCTCTTGATGCTAGTCTCCCTAGAACAACAATTGAAAATTCAACTTTTGGTATTCTTAAAGTAGATGGGATGGTGAACTTGTTTTTCATCATAGTGAGAAGAGGTTTGTTGGTTCTAACAAGGTGTGCACACAACTTGATGCTAAAGTTTTCCAAAAGCATATCTATGGTGCCCATGTTGTTGCACACATGAAGTTGTTGATTGAAGATGAACTTAAGAAGTACCAGTCTCAATTCAGTAAGTACATTAAACCAGATCTTGTTGCTCTTGTAATAAACGTCAGTACTGGCCAAGCTGCATTCGATCATGCTCAAGCATTCAAGAAAGGTGTTGTGGTTGGAACATTTGTTATTACCAAAAGGGAGGACCACGCAAACGGAAATGGTGCACTTAGTACTATTGCAGCTACAAAGAGGCATGTTATTATTATTGGAAAAGAAAACACAGGGATGAGTTTGAAGAGTTTGATGTTAACCCAATTGTTAGCAGAAATATGGAAAAGGGAGATAAGCTTAGATTTATGGAAAAATCATGAAGTCGTTTTCAGGGGTCAACAATCTAAGCTTCTACAAAAGATTTCTGAAGGAAACTTTACATTGAGGATTATGTATCAGTAGTTCAGAGCATGCTTACAGAAAATTATTTCCATGATTGATAAGGAGAAAGTACAAGAACCACTGTCAGAGCTATCTTTTGGAGTGACTGTTTTTATAGTTGGAGAAAGAAATTGTAGTGTCTCAGATGCTCTAAATACTACAAGAGTGTTCATTAAAGAAGACTTAAGGACTTACAATTTGTTATGTGGGAGGTGTTTTTTCTGGAACGAGACTGAGGATGGCATGTTTAAAGAAGATTTAAGGACAAGTCTTATTGAAGGGGAGAGCATTGTTAGGATCGTAGAAATTAATGGACCGCAAGTTGGTGTTCATGGGCTTACATGTCGAGGCCCAACTGAAGAGAAAATAGTCACTAAAGCCTAGGTCCCTGTTTTGAAAAAAGGAACACGACTTCTTCTTATCTATGGTGCCCATGTTGAAAAAGCAACTGGTTTGGTGGCCGGAAGTCGTGGCCGAGACTTCCGGGACTTTGGAGCAGGGATGAAATCCTCCCTCATTGCTCTGCTACCATGTAAAGAGAGTTTTTTCCTCATATTTTTTCTTATTTCGTAGTAATTCATAATGGTATTACACATACACATCTATACAAGAAATGTCAAGATCTAAAAATGGAAACAAACATGTACCAACTAATTACAATAAGGGTAAATTACAAATACCTACCCTAAAGTTTTTTATAATTGATACCTACTCCGATGGTGTGGAGTATTTGGAACTTCCGACCCAAAATACGTCAGGTCGCTGGTATCATGTATTTGGAACTTCTGGTCCAACATATATCAGTCCGCTAGTATTATGCATTTGGAACTTCTGGTCCAATATATATCATCATATTTGTAAACTCCAGGCTACCAATATGCGAACTCACAAACCCATTCATAAAATGACCATGCGACGAGTGAACCCATAGAGTAACAAAATTACTCATATAACTCGCATAGAAAGTTTGCAAGCTTCAGGCCCTAAGCCAAGCTGCATGTTAACATGCAGTTTTTGCATTTTGGAACTTCAGGTCCAAATGCTTCGGTTTCAACAAATCTCAAAATTTCGAGTATCAACAATGAAACACAACTATATATGATAAACATCAAATTTCTGATGTGAAAGATCCAATATATATTGGCGATCACAGATCATACTTATGGGATATAAAAAGCAGATCCAAATAAGTATGGAACGAGCACATATATATTTCAGGAGTATTGTTAATAAATAGGGATAATTGTCAAAACATGCACTAAAGTTTCGTCCACAAATAAAATAGTACACAACGTTTCGTCCACGTTGTGTGGCTACCCCTAAAGTTTCGTCCACAAAATGAAATAGTGCACAACGTTTCGTCCACGCTATGTGGCTACCCTAAAGTTTCGTCCATAAATGAAATAGTGCACAACGTTTCGTCCACGTTGCGTGGCTACCCTAAAGTAATTTGCTGATTTAGGTTTCATAAGTAATTTTACTAACAAATGTTCGTGGACGAAACTTTAGGGTAGCCACACAACGTGGACGAAACATTGTGCACTATTTCATTTGTGGACGAAACTTTAGTGCATGTTTTGACAATTATCCCTAATAAATAGTATCAACGAATCAAATTTATGATAATATGAAATTTGAATACCTGAACAGCAGAACAACTCGCGATGATAACGTGTTGTAAAACAAGCTAACTCCAAATCAAAGAATAATAATCTTATCAAAATATAAATAAAGTCCATGATTATATATGGAACATATGAAGAACACATTTACGGACCACATTTATAAACAAGACTCATAATATGAACATCCATTTTTATTCCTCCCATTCTTTGTATTTCAACCAAATATACATGGTATATATATATATATATATGTGTGTGTGTGTGTAAGTGTGATAAAAACCATGTTCAATTTTGATAATAAGTGTGATAAACTAGAATTTAGCGTTGATAAAAAAACATGTGATGGAGTGATAAAAACATATGTAATTTAATTGTAAACATAGTGTTTAGTGTTGATAAAACTAGTGTTCATAAAAACACGTGATGAGGTAATAAAAATCATGTTCGGTTTTGGAAAATGAGGTGATAAAACTAGTGTCCAGTGTTGATAAAACCAATGTAAAGTGTTGATAAAAATTACCTAGATATAATTTTTTTTAAATCAGCCCCGAAATAATTCTTTTTTTCGTGCTTCAAAAAAAACATGTGATGGGGGTGATAAAACACGCGTAATTTAATGATAAAACCTAGTGTTTGGTGTTGATAAAACCAGTGTTCATAAAAAACACGTGATGATGTGATAAAATCATGATCAATTTTGGAAATGAGGTGATAAACCCAGTGCAAAGAGTTGATAAAACCAGATTAAAGTGTTGATAAAAATTACTCATGTATAATTTTTTTTTAAAAAAAATCAGCCCCGATTTTTTTTTTCGTTCTTAAAAATATATTCATGAGTGATCTTGATAGAAAGCCATTGAAAAACAAAACTAATGGCGCAAGTTTGAAGCCAACCGGAGTTCAAACGAAGTGAGAAAAATTAAATTAGTGAATTGGTAAAAAAAAGTAATATGATAGTTTTACTAAAAAGCCCTTCCCACTTACTAAAAAGTACTGCTTTTTTTGCAGTCAACAAGTCAACCACTCAATTGCATCTCATCCCTTCATTCTTAAAATAGATGGTTTAGATTGATTCTCTAGATTTTAGGTTAAGACATGATTTGTATTTGATTTCTCCTCATATAGCACATGTATTAGAAGAACCATTAAGCCACGTGTGAAAACATTCTTGTTTGGCTCAACATTTTGGTTTCAACAACCTTAATCTATAAAACATTATCGCACCATCATAAATTCCAAAAGAGCCATGAGAATGACATTAGTTAAGAAGCGCAAAGTACAAATATCGTACATTACACTTTTTTTTGTAAATATCTCCGACATCACCCTAAGTAAGGCTTTATTCATGCTCCACAAAATATTTCGTATTTTTCTTCTGAAATGACATATTTTTATGAACCATTTTATCTTAAAAACTAGTGTACAAATTTGTTTAGAAAAAATATCATATATTTTACACAATCTCTCTCATGGTTGTTTGATGAATCGAGGTTTGTTCCTAGATAGCGGCAAAAAGAAGTTCCACAACAACATTGGTAAAGAATAGTGTTTATTTAACAACTCTGGTTTGGTTTTGTGTAAGATTTCAACCATAGGAAAGAAAGTGAGAGTCGGAATAAATTAACGGAAATTCGAGACAAATCTACTTTTATAGTAATTGAATATTTTAGAATATGTATTGGACAAATGGGGATGTAGCTCAGATGGTAGAGCGCTCGCTTAGCATGCGAGAGGTACGGGGATCGATACCCCGCATCTCCAAACATTTTAAATCTTTTCTCCTTCTTTTCAGTATTACTATAAAGTGACACGTGGCGTCTCCTTCTCCGATGAAAAACGATAAGCTATATCAGAAGTTCGGATCTGCTTCAGTTCTTCGTCGTTTCGTGCCTCTCTGCCCTCAGGTCTGCTCCTTTTCTTTCATTTCTCTTTAATTTTCCCCACAATTAGCTTTGCATCTAATAATTCGAATGCCCATTTCGTTATTCATTTCATGTGATGTTGAAAATTAGCCCTAGAAGTTGACTCACATGTATGTATAGACATTCGAGGAATCATGATGTTTGATTTGATGCCACGATTTTGAAATTTCTCTTGCGATTGAATTTGAAAAAATAGTAGTCTGCAATTGATTTGACTAGCAGACAGAGATAAAAAAAAATGACTGTTATGAATTGACCAGCAAATAGAGATCACAAAATGACTTCACAACTTGTTTGTTGTTCTGGGTTATCTGCGATCAATCGAGAAAGTAGTGTTTTACCTGAACGGACTTAGAAGTACTAGCTTGTAGTTCTTGTAATAAGCCAAACATGCCCAATAAGTCCTTGTTGCACATGGACCCATCTTTTTGCATATATAGTATGGATGGTGGGTGTGAAGAAACAAGGCGAGAATCAGCCAGATGATCATCTGAGAGAGGCTTTGAAGTTTGAAGTCAACTTTTACAATGGGTGAGAACATTAATGCTGATGGTTTCAGTTTCGTGAATGCAGGTATGGGGCTGACTCAACAAGATAGAGGGGAAGAAAAAGATTTTTCTCAAGGTTTGAATGGAATCCAGACTTTGACTATTGAAGGAGAAGTTGAACGTGTTAGTTGTCCTCCCATTGTCAATTTAACTTTTCCAGACTTCAACTGTGATGTTGATGTTGAGGAATACTATAAGAGGATGGTTGATGAATTTCCTTCCAACTCCTTGTTTTTAAGAAACTATGGTCAACTATTACAGGTCAGTTCAGTTTAATTTGTTATTTGACCTGTTATTGCTATCAGATTTCAGTGCACAATGTAAATCATCTTCACGAAGCATTATGACATTATTGAAGAAATGTTTGTACTGAGCTTAAGATCCATTATTGTCAGTAGACTCAATCCCCATTTGAATATCTTTTTATCAGCTGAAATATCTTATACAATATGTGGGTTATCCTTGTTTCTTTTTATCAGAACTACGATCTCTGTGCCATCAAAGATTCCAATATTGAATTTGTAATTCACTAATATCACTGTTCAATGCTTCTAGTAGTTTAACAAAGTCCTCTGTACAATAAGATCGGTCTTCTCTTTTTTGATGGGTAATGCCAAGTATACTTGTTTTTGCTTTAGAAACTTCCTTGTCCTCAACAACAATGGTATACGATTGCTAGCATTCTGTTTGCCCTTTTGGTTGTTACTGGTTTTGTTATTGATTGTTTACTCTTACGTATAAGCCTAACCATTGGCTGAACTTGGTATATCCTTGGGTTAAGGGAGATCAGTGTTGTACCTGAACAAAATACTCTTAGGGAAATGGACTTACGCAGCTTAATTTGATGCCTGGGTTCTCCAGTGCTGAGAACATCAGCAACGCTAGTGACATTTCACTGTCTAACCCCCAGCAGTGACAGATGGCGTGACTGGGGCTTGTCTGAGGAGCTTGTGCCAATGCAAAAAAAAAAAAGTGTCTTGAGTGCCATAAAACAATATAAAAATAAACTTTGGAGATCCAGAGTCATTAGAGTAGTGACTGGCAATAATAAGGATATACTGAGCTAACGAGAAGTTCAGGTTTGTGTAGTGTACGTCTCTAAGGACTGTAGATTCATTTTGAGAACAGGAACTCACCTGTTAGTTGTTGCATAGTCAAATAAAGCCTCACAGAACGAGAAGTTCAGGTTTGTGTAGTGTACGTCTCTAAGGACCGTAGATTCATTTTGAGAACAGGAACTCACCTGTTAGTTGTTGCATAGTCAAATAAAGCCTCACAGATTTCTTTTTTAAGAAAGGTAAGCTTCTTGTGACACGAATAGTTAGATCAAATAAAGAATTTCATTATAAAAACGACATAGTATATCATATTGTTAGACTGAGTATTTTCTAATTCTTATCGTACCTAAGCATTAAAACTTTAGTGCAGTTAAAGTGTGATATTTCTGTACTTCGCCTTTATACTTGCAGTCTAAAGGAGATCTTAATGGAGCCGAGGATTACTACTTTCGTGCTACAGTAGCAGATCCTGGAGATGGAGAGATTTTATTGCTATATGCTAAATTGACATGGGAGCTGCATCACGATCAATATAAAGCGTCAAGTTACTTTGAGTGTGCAGCTCGAGCTGCTCCTAATGATAGGTGAGTGCTTTCTGTGTTAACCTTGTAATTCAGAAATAAATTGCACATTGTAATTATGAACCTTCCACATGGTTTAATACTAGACTGCGTTTGAATATACCATTGGACAAGCAAGATCTCAGGTTGAAATCTTGTGGGCAGCAATAATGCAGATCAAGTAAAAAAGATGAGACTACCCACTGCAAACTCACTGACCTTGGGTTTCTGCTTTTCAGCCACATTCTTGCTGCATACGCTCTTTTCCTCTGGGAAATAGATGAGGATGAAGAAGATGGATCACAAAATAATTGCATTCAGGTGCTGTCTTTTCACCTAGTAGTGAATGTGATGGCTAAGAATGATTGTTGTATTCCATGTCCTTGGTGAGATTCTAATACTTTCAGAATTGATATCAGACTGAAGAGGCATACTGCATGAACGAACCTGAGAACATAACCACTAAAGAACCAAGTGAACTGGTCACTGATGGTGTTGCTTCATTTTTGCCAAACCATGATGGTAGTGGTGATGTTGAGGAGTATCATAAGAGGATGGCTGATGCAATTCCTCCCAACTCATTGGTTTTAAGAAATTATGCACAAGTATTGCAGGTAAGTTCGTTTTTTTTTCTTTTTATCTCTGTTAGAATATAAAACTATAGTTAGGCCTTCAATTATCAGTTTGAGCTTTTAGTTGAGTGGGTCCTCGAATATGGTATTTGAACCAGGTTCCTCACGGACACAGGTTCAAATCCCACTATCTACAAAAATATTAATTTCATCTCTACTTATTTATTTGCCCCTAATGGGCCAACCCTTATCTCTCTGCTCAATGGGCTCATCTCTTGTTCTCAATACTTCACATTCAAACCCGTAAACGGGCTTGTCCGTGAGGGCGCATGTTAGAATACAAAACTATAGTTGGGCCTTCAATTATCAGCTTCAGTTTTTAGTTGAATTGGTTCTCTAATAATCTGCTCTTGAAATTCATTGATGTAAGTTAAGTTCTTGAAGATGAAATTAGAAAATAAGTATAAAGTTGAACTCCAAGTTTATATTGCTCTCTACAGTTGAGCATAATAGGTTTTCCTCTCTGAAAATGATGGATGTGCTACATTAGTTTTCATCTAGAGTATGCAAACAATCATAGATTTTAACTGGCTCAGACTGCTGGCCTGTTGGGATGGTTGTAGTAATCTCGCTTTCTGGTCTATATATCTGATCAGCTTTATAGTGGTAGTCTTAGAAAGACAATGCCACATTTACTTGATTCTTTGCTGATTTAACGATTGAGTGGTTGACGTTGAGTACTCATGCTATTCTTTTTGTTCCAGTCATAGGGTTAGGCCTAAGCATTTGTTAGACTTGCCATATGTGACTAAAATTAGCATCAAGGAAATGATAATCTTTGACCACCTTATTAAAGCCATGGAGTTGTCGGATCCAATAAATTATGTCGGGGTTAAAACCTATAGGAAATGATAATCTTAACTTGCAACTTCTTAATTCTACCAATACCAACTCTATCTTCTGGCCGAAATTTTAACTTAATTTAGTTTTAACTTGATGTTGGCAGTCTAAAGGAGATCTTCATAAAGCTGAGGATTACTACTTCCGTGCTACATTAGCAAGTCCTGAAGATGGCGAGAGTTTACTGCAATACGCTAAGTTGACGTGGGAACTTCATCATGACCAATTCAAAGCCTCGTGTTACTTTGAACGTGCAGCCGAAGCTGCTCCTCAAGATAGGTGTGTGCTTTCTATATGATTGTATGCACCCACCTTATTCAAAATCAATTAAATTTGTGTTAAGATGCATCATGCATCTTCTCCGCAGTTATTTTTTGGCTGTATTAGTAACCTTGTAAAATTATTGAAGTCAGATTACGAGTGCAAACTTACTCACCTGTATCTTCTGGTTTCCAGCCATATTCTTGCCGCTTATGCTCGTTTCCTATGGGAAGTTGATGATGATGAAGAAGGTCAGCAAAATTACATTCAGGTGTTGTCTGTTTCTCCTAGCGTTCATGGCTCTATGAAGGCTTATTGTACACATTGTTGGGTAAGGTTCTAATCTAATGCTTTCAGGATTTATTAGACTGAAGAACTGCACAGGGTGCATGAACCTATAAACTTAACCTCCAAAGAACTAAGTGAACGGGTCAATGGTGGTGCTGATGTATCTTTACCAAGCATTGAAGGCAGTGGTGATGTTGAGGATTATTGTAAGAGGATGATTGATGAATTTCCTTCCCACCCACTGACTTTAAGAAATTACACCAAGGTATTACAGGCGAGTTCCAGCTCTTTTTCTTTTTATATGCTTTTCAGATTGTGGGTAATATAACTCAAATTCTTGAAGAAGTATCTAATTTGAAAAGAAATGTGTACAGAACTCAAGATTTATTTTTGTCCATTGACATATCTGCATGCATATATACATCCATTTTTACATGCTTTTCAGATTGGGTAATATAATTCAATTTCCTGAAGAAGTAGCTAATTAGAAAAGAAATGTGTACAGAACTCAAGATTTATTTTTGTCTATTGACATATCTGCATGCATTTAGACACCCATTTTTTCTTACCGAAGATGCTATTGCCAATCTCAGAATTTACTTTATATTTTCATAGTTCTGCATATTTACAAGTCATGCCATCAATGTTTTTTTTTTAAATCTGAGCCTTCCATCTTGACGATCCAAGAGCCCAGACCATCTAGATTGACAGCTATGAGCAAGATATTAGAATATGTGAATCTCAAAATAGTTTGCTTGAACCAATTTAAGTCTTCCAGAGTGGTTGATTAGAATCAGTCTTGCAGTTCCTTGTTGGGTCTTAGGTTTAGGCTAATCATTGTCATACCTAAATAAAGTGTTTCCATTGACAGTCCAAGAGAGATTCTGACGGAGTTGAGGAACATGGCTCACATGCTTTACTAGCTAATCCTGAAAATGGTGAAATCATCTCTCAATATGCTAACTTGGTGTGGGAACTTCATAATGACCGAGAGAAGGCCATGTGCTATTTTGAACGAGCCGTTCAAGCTGCTCCTAAAGATAGGTATGATTTCTTACAATATAGCCTTCTGTGCATAAAGAAGCTGAGTGTGTTCCACCTACTTCATCCCACCTAGCATGTAAATCTTATAACTTGACAGTAACTTACGGTCACTGCTTTGGAGACATTAAGTTATGATAACTGAAACTTAGATCATAGATTTGCCAAAACTGGACATATATGTGTGCACTGTGTTCGGCTGTGGAAGACAGTATGGAGTAAAATGAAACTCTCAACATCTCATGAAGAGTAAAATTATTGGTCCACCAACACATAAGTGACAAGTAATTGAACGGTTCTTTGTGGTGTTTTCAGCAATGTTCTTGCAGCATATGCTCGATTCTTATGGCAAGCAGGGGAGGATGAGAAAGAAGACACGGCGAGGCAAGATAACTTTTCAATGTAGGAGCTGTGACCGCAACAAGGCTTGAACATTACATTTAAACTGCAAGGTAGAACTCAAACTTGGTAGGCATTTACTCAAAATACACTTCCGAACCATACATATACTTGCTAACTCTCGGAATGGAAAATTATGAGTTCTTGGATCAGTGTATGTAGTTTTAAGGAACTCGTAATGAATTGCTCTGAATGGTTGTATGGCAAAGGGTGGGTCCCGTCAGTGGTGGATCTAGTTTTTCCAGTGGGGGCGGGGCACAATTTTTTTTTTATGACAGTAACTGTAAAATAGTATTAAAAATATTAATATTGCATAAAGAAACAATAGACGACTATTTATTTCAATACGTGGTATCAGTATTTCATATTTTAAAAATCTGTATCAGTATTTCATATTTTAAAAATCTTATAAAACACTTTCATTGTCAATACAAACACGTCGGTGGTGGCGAAAAGGGGTCAACGATGAAGTGACTAACGGTTTGAAGGGAATCCTAACAGAAAAAGCCTCAACAAGAGCTTATAAGGAGTTCTCCATGCCAGTTATAAAATTTAGGGAAAATATCAGATGGTACCTTTAACTATACGTTTTTAACACATTGGTACCCTTAACTAATTTAATCACTAAAAAGGTATCTTAAGTTTCCAATCAGTAACACGTTAGTGTTTTCCGTCCATTTTTGGTCGGAAAATGGTCATGTGCAATGCACATGACCTTAAACTTTAAAAAATGACAAAAATACCCCTCTAAGTTCAAACCCTAATTATTCTTTTACCTAATTTCTCCTATGCAACCTTCATCTCCCCTATTTTATTTCATACATACGCCTCCTTCATTCTGTTTCTTCCCCAGTCTTCATTTCCACCACCATGACTATTTTCAATCCAAAAATGAACGGAAAATACTAAAATGTTACTGATTGGAAACTTAAGGTACCTTTTTAGGGATTAAATTAGTTAAGGGTACCAATGTGTTAAAAACGTATAATTAAGGGTACCAATATGATATTTTCTCTAAAATTTAAAGACTTGTTTCAAAGTAATTTGTATTATTTGTTTTCTTTTTAAGGATATGAGAGGAGAAAGAGTTTTGATATAAAAAATTTATACTATAAATATATTTTAAAATATTTTTGGATTGGATATAAGACAAAACATTTGAGATTCATATCTATATTTTAGTTTTCTTTAACCACTCTACTTTTATACTATTTTTATTTAATATAAAAGAAGTTCGAATTGAGTAATGAAAATTAATCTAAAGAATAAATAAAATTAAAATATTTTCATTTTTTAATTTAGAGATTATATACAAAAAAGTTTTAAGATTTCTGTTAGGGTTTTACAACCGCTAGCACCAATGAAGGCTTCTCCTTTGAAAAGACTTGGACCCTCCCGACATCAATTCGGCAATCTACCTCCGTCTTTATGGCGTCCCTCCTCCTCTGCTCCGCCGCCTGCAGTATCTATGAATCGCCCGCTCCCAATTTCTCATAACATCCCCACGATCACCACCGCCGTCTGTCTGAATCCCCTCTTTTGAGCCGCCCCTGCACCACATTTGAAGCCGCCATCGGTGTATCCACCTCCTTGGCCTCCATCGAGGCCTCCTTCTCGATCTCTATCCCGGGTCTGGGTTCGGATGATCGACTGGATTTTTATTTTATTTTACCTGTTTTGCTCTTTTTTGCAAGGTTAATAAATAGTGAGCAAAGATTCAGGACTTCTACCCAAGGATTCAGATACTTTTACCGAGAGGCATATGTTAATCACATCTATCATCGTTGCTCTCCTCCCTTAGAAATTGATGACAGTAGGTTCGGTCGCACTCTACAGAGTATGCAGCAGCTAGGCAATACCTTGAGCAACAGTCATTGACTTCGTCTGCTTCTCTTTGAAGCTGATGATAGCAGGTTTGGTCGTACTCTACAGAGTATGCAGCAGCTAGGCATTACCTTAAGCAACAATCATCAGTTTCGTTGTAATTTCTTTTTCGTTTAAGTTGGCCTTTATGACTTTTCAAAAAACCGCATGTGTCGGTTCATTTGCCACAGAGTTGTGTGTATCTTTAGGGGGCTCAATATCATGTAATAACTCTTTTACTATGGTCAGGGGTTTCCCTAATGCACTTCTATTGTCGTTTGAACTCTATTTAATGAAAACGTACATTTTTAGTATAAAAAAATCCTATTTTTGAGGGGGGCACACACGAGAAATAGAAACACAAACCAGGTGAAGCCGTATCCGACAGACAAGACTGAATCATCACCGAGCTTACCACTCGACTTGGGGAATGTTCCCCCGAGCACTATATCTAAGGACTCCTCGTCTAAGGGAAGGAGCCTGTATGATCTCCCGAGCACTGTATCTGCCCATAATATTAATTAAATTGTCAGTATGACTGCGAGATAATGAATTTTTTTTTCTTTAATTTAAATTTAGAAAGAACTCCATGTCTTCTCGTTGTACTAAAGTTAAACATTAAATCATAACCCACATATATGAAATGTATCAGATAGTAACATGTTTTATCTTATTAATTCTCAAAATATATCAAAATATGTTAAGTGTGACTAACGCCGTGAAATACCAGTCACATGCTCTAAAACTTTCCTAAAATAGAAACTTCTACTTTTCGTTTATTCTCAAATCATAAAGTAGACCTTTCGTTTATTCTTAAATCATAACGCAAACCTTTTCGTTATTCTCAAATCATAACTCTGAACTATAAACTTTTTCTGTTACTCACTAAACGGCCGTTAAACTTTTGGACAGAAAATGCGGTCACTGTTACTACATGACAATTTACGTTTGTTTGGGTTAAGATTTAGTAACAAACGAAAGGTGAGGTTAGGACATGGAGTAATTATTTCCGTTTTTCTTGTTCCGAATGTTTTTTCCTGCAATAATACGCTATTGGTTTGATTTCGTTGGTGTACCGTTTAATTGATCATTTGTTCTCTGCTAGTTGCAATGGTTTCTATTGAAAGAGTGTTTTCGGTAATGAGTATTGTGAAACCGAAGAATAGATGCGAGACGAATGATTACACAGCAATTTAGTATTGTTCAATTAAGAATTAAGTATTCAGGCGCATTGTCACAGTTTTGGGTCATTTTCAAGAATATAATATCTTGTGGATATGTCATTTAACCACCTTATAATCTGATTGAATCTAATGTAAATAATTAAATTTTTATGAGTGAAATATTAGTTTTTATCTTGAAAAAAAAGTTAATAGGAAAAATCAGCCCTTCAAAAATCTCTTGATCATTTTTTTGTGTTGTTTTGCAAGCAATGGAGAAACAGTATGCAATGCAATGCAATGCAATGTGGAAATAAGAGATGAGAGTTAAAGTAGTTATATAATAGGAAAGAAAGAAATTGTATATAATCAACAAAGAAGTTATTCATACTTATAATCGCAAGGAATTCCAAAGACATAATAATATTGCCAAGAGAATTGAAAAAAAGTTGAAGCTAGATCAAGTTGGAGGGCGAAGAAGAAAAAGAAGGCAACAAAAATGGATCCTCATAGCGGTGGAGCGAGGGTTACATGCCCTGATCGACCAAGTAATCCCCGAGCCTCTCGACGACCAGGTTGCACTGCCCCGGGGTCATTGGTTCGTCATACACCCCAAATATGAGTGCTTGCCCAGTCTTCTTTATGGTAATCCCACCGGGACCCTGTAACGATAACATATAAATTCCAAGGTCCAATTATAATTATATCCTAGTTGGGAAGAAATGGAAATGACCTTCTTGCCGCGGATGACAGCGCCAGGCTCGCCCTGGATGACCATGTACTTAGCGCCGCCAAAGTGTAAGCCGGTGGGAGCGAGGGTGCCAGGCTCATCGAAATCCTTGAGGATCAAATTGATCTCGTTGGCGCTCATCTGCAGTACATGAATTAATTAATTGTGAATCAACAGATATATAAATGGAAGACGCTAGTAGAAGAGTAAGGGTCGATGAGAGACGTCAGGGAAGGTGGAGCTCTTGGCCCAGACGGCGCCGTCGAGGCCGGTGATGGCGGCGGCGCTGAGATGCTGGCCCTCGATGTCGCACATGAGGTGCTCATCAACGTAGGTTTGCCACGACATTTTCTACGGTGGGTGATGCGAAAACAAAAACAGGGCTTGTGGATTCGGTGGATGCAAACGTTCATCTGCTCAGGGCTATATATATATCAATGCCCACCTTAACTGTCCTCCTACTTTTCATCTTCTTTTCTCCTTTTTATTCTATTTTCTATTTCTATTTCTATTTCTATTACACGTGCCAATTCCCTCTTCCCTTCGATTTTATTCATTTGACTCAGTATTACCATTGCATATGCACATGCATGTGTTACTCATCTCACACAAAACTATTATTATTATTATAAAAAGTACAGCTTGTTGTACTCTTTTTTTTTCTATGACTGTTCAAATTTATAATCAATTTGTGTAAGTTTATGTGAAATTGATGATTTCACCCATATAATATAGATCTAAAAATTAAGAGCATACAGCAAATTACATCAGCACAACATAGAGCTGCATCAAAATCTACAGCCCAAACCCACTGAGTACACCAAATCATGGAGAGCAAAAAAAAGTCTTTACCTCTGCTCCAACAACAAGAGTTATAGTACAAAAATTCAATGACAGATCAGCCCTAAGCAAGTAACTGATATGGTTAAAAACACCCAAATAAACAAGAGTTTAGCAAAAATCAGATAAGATGATTTTTTCTTAACACATGACCTTGGGAAATTTGGAATGAAAAATAGAAACCAAATGATTTGATATTAGCTCATTCCCAAGAGTAAACCTGGTTCAGAATTTAGAGAAATTCTCCTCAGTCACACATTAGAATATGAGGATGTTTCTAAATTCCAAGAACAAGATCGTAGGATTTTAATCCATGGAGATTTGAATTTAGGTATAAGAAGATTACAAGTTTGAATCTACCTGGGATTACCCAAGAAATCACCACCAAACTGCAATCAAACTCCACACTTTCCAAGCCCTTGAACGGTGTAATAAAATATGTGAGGCATTCTCAAAATATCAAGAGCACACAGGGCATACCATATCCTAAAGTGTTATTCAAAAAACATTTGGATGAGATATCTTCAAGACTAGCTAGCCAACAAAAGGCAAGCTAGCCAACAAAAGGCAACTAACAATAATCTTCAAGTGTCACTGCATCATTCTTCAACCATTCTTCTTCTCTGTTCTTCATGTTCTTGATGCAAGGGGTTAGTTCTTAACGGCAAGAGGGCTATTCTCTACTTTGGTGTAGTATCCAGGGTGTTCTTAACACCGGATCACCATCCTCATCTCTTTGGATCATCAACCAGCAACCTCTGCTCCACCAGCAACAAGCAACCTCTGCTACACCAGCAACAATGCTCTCCTTAGAAGAACTTATGGGTGGATCCCAGCAAGCGCCACTTCTGTCCTCTAAACTCAAAGAACAAGCTAGCACACTTAAGAAGACAACCTCTTCCTCCTCAGTAGGACCTCCTCCGGGCTTTGAAAATCAGCCAAAGAAACTGCTCAGATCAAGAAGAAGAAGATTTCAGGGAGCTCTTTCTTCCTCTTCAACTGATAAAACCCAAGAATACTCCCCAGGAGGTTGCACAAAGTTATTAGATGGTCAAAAGATGTTCTATGACAGGTTTTTCAAACCTGTTCTCTCAGGTCTTGATGCAACCCCTACCTACTCATTGGAGGATAATCAAGTTGAGGACAATCAATATCACAACACCTCTCACAAAGTTATCCAACCCATATTGCTTACCACTCAACACCCTCAAACACATCCCAGAGCAAACCCAGTCTTTCAACAAAACAGGGGTGATTCATTTGTAGCTTATGTTCACAATATTCCTCTTAAAGCTACACAAGATTGGCTTGCACTTCTCTTTGCAGAAATTAGGGGGATCCTAAAAGTTCATATTCCTGCCAATCCAAGCAGGCTGGGTAAGAAGTATGGTTTCTGTTACTTCCATCATCAGAAACAATTGATGGAAGCAATCTCCCTCTTTAATGGCTATACCATCAATGGTTGCAAACTCTTTGTCACAGAAGCAAGAAGCAATCAGAATAACCATAGATCACAACTCCCACATGCCTTCAAACCTCCTGCAAATCAAGGATCTGTGGTTACTTCACACCAACAATTTATGCACAAAGCCCACCTTGCAATAGCCCTTCAAAATCACAATGCTGCTTCTATCACTAGAGACCTCATCATGGAAGGAGTATGTGAGATTCAGGTTAAGGATCTGGGGTCTAACATTCTTCTTATCCAGTGTCAAAACAATGAGCTTGAGGAGGAATTCTTGAAAGATAATGGAGCTTGGTTACAGAATTGGCTCTCTTTCATTCCTGGAAAGGATCTTCTTTGTAAGTATGGTGGTCATTTTACTTGGGTCAAAATCAGAGGCTTACCTTACCAAGGATGGTGTGATGAATCTTTTGCTACAACAGCTGCCAACTTTGGCACCTTTGTCTACACTCACCCATTAACAGCTGCTGGTTTATTCATAGAGGGAGCCTATGTTCTAATACATTCTACATCTTATGCCCAAATCTCTGCTGAAGCAAATATATTATTAGGTACATAATCATTTCCACTTTGGGTTCAGTCTATTTCTGTAGAAGAGATCTCTTTGTTACAAAGCTTGCAGGTTCCTAATGAAGAAAGTTCTGAAGGTGATGTTGATTCTGATGCCTCTCTCCATAACTCATACTCTGAAGAATTATTGTCCTCACAACTGGGTGGTAATAAACCAACAACCTCGGATCAACCCATTAACTCTTCTGATCCTTTGAGTAAAGTCCAACACATTTATCACTCTGGCATTAAAGCAGTTACTGCATATCAAACCCTCATTGATTCTACTGCTGAACAAAATCCGTTAGATCCATCCCAGTCTCTTCTCATTACCACTTCTATTCTCAATCAAGTGGTAAAAGATACCTTTGATACTGTGGATGAACTTGGACTTGCAAGCTCTCAAACTCTCTGCTCCAACACTCCCCAATTGGCCCCCCTAACTCAGTTACCCCATCTCACTGAAGAAACAACTCTTGCAGTTACTTGCCAACTAGCTCAACCCCATCCCAACCTTGAGAGTACAATGGATAATCAAGACTCTTTGCTGGGGGAGACCCAAAATGTAAACCCTCTCTCTACCATACATGGCATGGCTTTGGAACCTGCAACATTAAATGCTCCTGCCCCAAAAGAAGTATATTCAGCTCAACAATCACCTCCAACTCACCTCCAACAGCTGCAAAGGGAAACACAAGGGTTGGATTTGCTTGGAAGTGACAGCAAAACCCTCAAGCTGACCCCACAAAACCTGACCCAAGATTTTTCAGATATTATAGAAATTGAGGATTCAAAATTCCCCCATCTCTCCAAAAACAAAGGCAAGGGAAAGAAAACCAAGACCAGTTACACACCTCATGTTTATCCAACAAGATCCAAATACAAAGACAACTCTTCCTCTCCAAAGACTTACCTCTCAAAGGGACAGATCAATGAAGCTAAAAAGGCTTGGTCGTTTGGAAAAGTAATAGGTCTTACAGCTGATTACAGTGAACATTTAATCCTCCAGGAACTTGCCTCTCTTGATGATGAAAGACTATTACTTACCCAAGAGGATGTTATTGCAGATCAGAATCCTTTAGGGTCAGACACTTCCTTGGCTGTGAGTAATGTGCCCACTCCTTTTCCTTCTTTATAAACCTACAAATAAAGATCCTCTCATGGAATCTAAGAGGAGTCTCTTCCTCTCAAAAGAGGAAGTCTCTGGGTGACGTGATCCGCAAGCAACAACCCTCCATGGTTCTTATTTAAGAATCAAAATTATTGGCTCCTGCTACAACCTTTCTCAGTTCATGTGGAATGAATTGGGGGTGGGAATTGGATTATATTCCTTCTATTGGACTATCTGATGGTTTAATTATGTGTTGGAGAACATCTGCCTTCCAACTTTCTATGACTAAGAAGATCAATGGAGCTCTAATCTGGTTAGGCTTGATCAAAGCTTCTGGTGATCCTTGTTGTATAGTTAATGTATATGCCCCTTGTGATAGCAGAAGAAGAAAGACCATATGGCTTGATTTAATTGCTGCTCTTACTGATACTCCTCCTCCACCACTACTGGTTTTAGCTGGTGACTTCAATGCAGTCCTAGATAGAAATGAAAGATCCAGTGCAAGGGCCTCTCTCAGTGATATTGCTTCATTCCAAGGCCTTCTTGATAGCCTAGCCTTGATTGATCTACCACTAAATGGAGGCAAATTCACTTGGTTTGCTCCTGGCTCTCAAGCATCAAGGATTGATAGATACCTTGTTACATCAATCTTACACAAAAATGCCTTTCAAGAGGTATCTCAGATCATAGAGCCTTACTCCTTTATGATGAACAAATTGATTGGGGCCCAAGACCCTTCAAATTTATGAACATTTGGCTTGAGGATGCTAGATTCTTCAAGGATGTCCAACTCTTCTGGTCATCATACCAAATAACAGGCCAACCTCGCCTACTCCTATGGAAAAAAACTCAAGCTTCTAAAAGAAAATCTAAAGGATTGGAACACTCAAGTCTTTGGCATTCTAGATACAGATATCAAAGCCCTCAACTCAGATCTTGACTATCTAGATACAATTGTTGAAGATAGAGATCTCACCCCTACTGAACATTCCGAGAGAGGATTCAAGAGAGCTGCTTTGAGACTTAAACTCAAATTACAAGCCAAATTATGGAGCCAAAAGGCAAGGAGAAAATGGCATCATGATGGGGACAAACCCTCCAAATACTATCACAGGCTAGCCAATTTTCAAGGATCCAGGAAGAAAATAACTCAGATCTTGGTCAATGATGTGCTATTAGAAGATCCAGATCAAATCAAAGCTGCTGCAGCCTCACACTTTAGTGCAAGATTCACTGAACAAGGCTCAAATCATACAAATCTTGATAATATGAACTTCAAGACAATCTCCTCATATCAAGCTGCTGAACTTGAAAGATCCTTCACTGAAGATGAAATTCTAAAGGCCCTAATGGCCTGTGTTGGAGATAAGGCTCCTGGTCCTGATGGTTACTCCTTAAGATTCTATCAAGTTTGTTGGCCAAAAATCAAGGAGGATCTGGTCAACTTTATCCAATACTTTCATAGGACAGGCCATTTGGGAAAAGGTTTGAATTCTTCATTCCTCACTCTCATTCCCAAATGTGATGCCCCTCCCACCTTTAATGACTTTAGACCAATAAGTCTAATGTCTGGCCCTTACAAAATCCTCACAAAATTGCTATCCACAAGGCTAAAAGGGGTGGTCAGTTCCTTGGTTGGGTTTGAACAGACAAGCTTCATTGCTGGGAGACAGATCCTGGATGGAGTTTTAGTGGCTAATGAGGTGGTCAACAAGATCAAACACTCAAAGATGGAAGCTCTGATCTTTAAAGCAGACTTTGAAAAGGCTTTTGATAAACTCAACTGGCTCTATCTAATGAAGTTACTGCAGAAAATGGGCTTTGGTTTTCAGTGGAGATTCTGGATGATTTCTTGATTTAGAGAACATGTCTCTATACTTATCAATGGCTCCCCATCATCTGATTTCAAGTTATCTAGAGGGCTCAGACAGGGATGTGCTCTATCCCCCCTTCTCTTTGCTTTAGCTGCAGAATCTTTAAACCAAATCATGCAAGCTGGACTACTACATGATCAATTCCAAGGTATCTCTTTAGGATCTAATGGGCCAACCATTTCACATATACAATTTGCAGATGAATCACTATTCTTCATCAAGGCAACCACAGAAGGAGCCCAAAACCTGAAAAATACTCTCTCCATCTTTAAATTCATGACATGCCTCAATGTCAACTACAACAAATCTTCCTTGATCCCACTCAATTTATCTCCAGAAGAAGCACAACATTATTCATCAATTCTAAATTGTAGCTGTGATAAACTACCATTGCCATATCTTGGCTTCTCCTTGGGTGCCAGCTCCAAAAGACTCATCACATGGCAGCCCATCATCAGCAAATTCAAAAAAAGTCTTGGACTGTGGCAAGCAAAAATGCTATCCTTTGGAGGAAGGATTACTCTAATAAAAACAACTCTCAGTGCTCTTCCTTTATACTACTTCTCCCTACTCAAAGCTCCAAAAGCAGTCCTCAAGGAATTGGAAAGTTGGCAAAGAAGGTTCCTTTGGCATGGTGATGCTCCTTCCAAGGTCTTTTGCAAAGTTGGTTGGAATCAAATTTGCAAATCCAAAGAACTGGGAGGGCTTGGAATAAAAAACTTGCAGTTGATGAATATTTCTCTACTAGCAAAATGGTGGTGGAGATTTGCATTGGAAGAAAACTCACTTTGGAAGCATACCATCTGTGCTAAAATGGGCTGGAACTACAATGAATGGGATTTATCAAAGTTCACTAAGATAGGAAGACCAAGTTTTATCTCACACTTCCTAGTTCTTCTCAAAGATGAGAGATTTGCTGATTGCTTTGGTGATAAAGGTCTTACTTGGACTTTAGGCAAAGGCAATATAATTCAGTTCTGGCAAGATCATTGGTGGGGAGATGTACCTTTCAAATTATTATTTCCCAGACTTTTTGCCTTGTCAAATTCCAAATTCAAATCCATTGCTGAGATCAGAACCAATGGAGATTGGGATCTCAACTTCAGAAGGTCTGCAATGGGCAGGGAGATACTGGAGTGGGGATCACTTTCAGCCATTCTTAGCTCTACAGTCTTAAGCTCAGATGAGGATAAACTTTGCTGGAAATTAGATGAAAAAGTCTTCTCAGTGAGCAGAATATACACCTTACTTGCTCAACAAAACAACTCTTCTGTGGAATGGACCTCTAAGGTTTGGACTTCTGACATTCCCCCAAAATTATGTGCTTTTTCTTGGCTTGCCTGTCTAGAAGCAATACCATCAAAATGCTTTCTAGATGGAAGGGGTATGGATCTATCCCTGCAACAATTAATCTGCCCTCAGTGCTCCTGGGATTTTGAGGATGGAGCACACATCCTCCTTCACTGCTCAAAAGCTTGGATTACTTGGACATTAGTCTGCAGATGGTGGGGAGTTCAGTGGATTTGTCCAGCTGATGTCAAGCAACTATTCTGTTCTTGGTCAGGTCTGGTTCCTTCAAAACTTAAAAGATGTTGGGGAAGTATCCTCCAGGTTACTCTTTGGCAACTCTGGCTAGCAAGAAATTCTTTCTTATTTAGTGGTGTTGATGAACCACCTGAAACAATTTTCAACAAGATACTGAACAAGGTTTATGGCTGGGAATGGGCTTCCTTCAACTCAAACTACCATTTCACAATTCAAGATTGGACCACCATGCCTAAGGATTGTGCAAGAAGGAAATGACATTGGCTTTTCCTCAACTGGTATGAAGCTAATCAGTCTGGAGATTCTTTGCTTTCTGGGGTTGATTTGGGCTTGGGATGGGTTTGGGTGGTTGGTTGTGAGGCTTTTAGGTTTTGTGAGGCTGGGAGTGTCCCTGGGGTTTTTGTTCCTTTGGTGTGGTGGTCTGTTCTTTTCTCTTTTGAGTGAGGGTAGTTTTTTCTTAGCTTTGAGAGTCTTCTTTCCTCTTTTGTTCCTTGTTTGTCTTTCCTCAGGTTCCTGCCTCTCAGATCTCTACTCTGCATTGCTTTTCCTCAGCTCTCTAGGCAGCCTCCACAACTCTCTAATCTTCTTAATCCACAAAAGTGTATCCTTGGGCTGCAAGCAACCAGTAGCTTGGGGGACAAGCATCCCTAAACTCATCCCTCTTCCATTTCAATCTCTCTTGCCTCATCATTCTAAAGCCTTTGGAACCAGCTTACCTCTCAATGCCGCACTCAACAACTTCAGCTTTGTTCTACATTCAGCATCCAACAACTTCAGCTTTGTTCTACATTCAAGGCTTCATCAGCACTATCATTGACATTTTTTATCCTCTGAAGCATACAACATCACCAGCTCGGTACCACAATCAAGTCTCCATCAACTCATCCATTGAAAAACCTAACTGAAGGTTGCAGAATTTTTGGTTCACCTTGGCAACAAAGTTAACTCTCTCAGCATTTGATCATCAACCATCTATAGTTGATCATCAATTCAAACTCGCATCAAGGCTTGCTTATAACATCCTATGGCCTTTTCTACTCTTTTGCTTTCTTATCTCTAAATCATTTTCCAAATTGATTTCTTACATCCTTTACTTCTCCAATCTGTAGTCAGATGGGGTTTTTTGTAACCGTTTTCTACCTCAGAAGAGGGTCTTTATAATATGCATTCGTTGATAAAAAAAAGGCAACTATTTCAGGAGGAATGCAACAAGACTAGGGATTCTCAGTCCAACTTGAATTGTTGGTGCCTTGATGTGCACGCAAAGCATACAATTTTTTTTATTGTGAACCCATTTTTGTCAAGACTCCAAGCCAATCTATCCTCATGAGGACCAAGTTGTATACCATTGAGTATTATAGAAAATACACTCCATTCATGTTCCTCCATTCCTCTAGAGTTCTCCTAAAGTCCAGATCCTAAACATCTCTATCACAGGCCTAAACCATTATGCTATATATTTTTTTGTGAGTGAGGGTAAAGTCTAGGGAATAAGAATTTGAAGCAATGATCTTCCCACCAAATATCATCCCTAAAAAAACTTTGTCACCTCTGTAAATGATCCACTACAGACTCTTAACCCCAAAATAGTCATCGATGGCAACGTCATTCATATGAGTCAAAATGTAATTCATGAAGTTGTTATTTTCTAACTTATAGAATTTTGAGAGGTCCCATCCATTAAAATTCCAATCAAATTTGGCACAAATTGACCATCTTTCAGAGAGACTTTCTTTCCAAAGAAAACATCCACCACCACTTTGCTAGTAATGCCATATTCATCCAAGAGTTTAGAAATAGGAGAATCATGCTAGAGGAAACTTCTCTGTCAGCTTTTCATTTCCTTGATCACTTCTTTAGGAGCTTTGAAAACATAGAAGTAATATAAAGGAAGAGCTCCCAAGGTAGATTTGAGTAAGGTAATTCTCCCACCAAAAGACAACAATTTGGCCTGTCACACACAGTCCAAGAGAGTTTTTGAACTTTTATATGATTGGTTTCCAAGATTTTAATCTTTTTGGGTTAGATCCAAGGGAGAAACCCAAGTAGGTAAAGGGTAAAGAACCAATAGAACAGTCCAAGATATGCATATAAGTCTGATTTCCTCCACATCCAAATTTAAATGGACCGTAAGGACTTTGTGTAATTGACAATAAGACCTTATGCTAAACGGAACATTGAGAGTTCATACTTGAGACAAGAAACATTTTCCACATAGGCATTAATAAAGAATATTGAGTCATCTGTAAATTGAAGATGATATATAGAGGGTCCTCTTAGTCCTACATAAATTCCTTAATAAAACCATTGTGTACTGCAACCTTCATGAACTTATTCAAACCTTCAGCTACCAGGAATAAAATCAAGGGAGAAAGTGCACAACCTTGCCTTAAACCGCTTTTGCATTTGAAAATCAAGGCTATGGGTCCCATTGATTAGAATAGACACATGAGCCTTATGTAATGATATCATCCAAAGCCTTTATTTAGTGACAAAACCCATTTTTGCTAGTAGGTTCATTACTTAGCACCAATAGATATTATCAAAATCCTTAGCAAAATCAGCTTTAAAAATCCAGGCTTTGATACCTTTTTTTTTTACATGAGAAGCCACTTCAGAACCAACTAGGATTCTATCCAAGATATGTCTTCTTGCGATAAACGTTGTCTGCTCATCCCCAACAAGGATTCCAGTAACAATTTTCAGTCTAGTTACCAATAATTTAGAAAGAATTTTGTAAGGACTTCCCATCATACTTATTTTTAAGTAATATAGAACATCTAGTTTTTAGATAGGACAATAAAATTTGAAAGAAAAGCAATATAAACCCATCAAGACCAGTTACTTTATCTCCACTACAAGCCATGAATGCATTTAATACTTCTTCCTCAAGAAAAGGTTTCTTAAGCCACTCTACTTGGTCTTGAGAGAGAGTAGAGGAATGAAGATAAGATAAGATAATCTTATATACAAGAGGGGCAATGAATTTAGCCCTAAAGTGATCAGAACATGCTTACTTAATAACAATTGGATTAGAGCTTACTGCATCATTAATCATTAGTTGAGAAATTTTCTTTCTAATTCCATTAAAATTTGCAACCATGTGAAAGAATTTTGAACCCTTATCACCTTAAAAAAACACCTTTTTCTAGCCTTTTGGCTCCATAGTTTAGAGAGAAGTTTTGTTTTCGCAATTAGCAAGGCATTTTAAGCTCCACGATCAGCACATTCAGTCGGGGACAAAGCTCTATTTCAACCAAAGAATCAAGATTATCAATGGAAAGCCTTAGAGAGTTTATTTGATTTTTCAGCAGACCAAATACCTGAGTATTTCAATTCTTGAGCTTCTACTTTAAGAGTTTTAATTTCTTCCAGAACACAAAAGGAGGACCTAAGACTTGAAAAAAGGACCAGAATGACTGAACAACTGACAAGAACCTAGAATCTTCAGTCCAGATGTTCAAAAATTTAAAGTTTCTTGGTCCCCAATCAATAAATTTATCAAAGAGAATAATTATCTTGTGATCTGAAATGCATCTTGGTAGACATGATTGTGTGAGAGAACCAAAACAAGATAGTTAATCAGTAGATAAAAGAACCTATCAATCCTTGAGGCTCTTGATCTTGGTCCAAAACAAGTAAAGCAACCACCTAAAAGGGGTAAATCAATTAGACCTATGTTTCGAACCATGGAATACAATAGATCTATATCTCTGCATCATCTTCTGATCAAGGATCTCTTCTTATACTTTAGAATGACATTAAAATCCCCAACCATACCTAACAACTTGTCAGGACCAAGAGAATAAGCTTGATCTTCCAAAACTTTCCAGAGAATTCTTCTTCTCTCTCTTAGTACCAGGAGCATAGACATTGATGAGACAACAATCTTTGTTAGCTTCTTTAGAGAACCCCATCCAAAAAAGAGCACCATCTAATCTTTTCCCATCCACCATAGTATAATATTTATTGTTCCACATAGAAATCAACCCTCCAATATTAGAAATTGTAGGTAGATAGATGTAATCCCACCCCCAAGAAAGTCCACAAGATCTGAGAAAATTATCTAGAATAGTCTCCAATTTTGATTCTTGGATTGAAACAAAATTGTGGAGTTGCTTGCCTAACATGTCACTAAGAGTCCTCTTTTTTTAACAGAGGATAAGCCTCTTAAATTCCATGGGAGGAGTTTCATGGGTTTGTTGTCCAACCTAGAATCTGAGTCCGAGTCTCTTGCAAGACCTACAAAATCATCATCACTACAAGCACCAAGATTAACTCTCAGATTATTCCCATCCTCCAAATCACTAAGATGATTTAAAATGGCTTCCTCATAGTCTTTAGCTCTCAATCCAATAGCTTTACCAAAACCCCACGCCCTTTTAGATTCAGACTTTTTATCAAGAAAAGGAAGCTTAGGAGATTTAGTAGGTCTAGACTTCAAAGGCTGGGTGGCCAATAGATTAGACCTGGTTTCATAAGTGTGGGAGAAACCAGATTTAGTTTCTTTTTTCTTCTTAGCTTTTGTCTTAAGGCACCTTATAGGTGCTTTGGTTTTGAGACCTAAAAAATCAGAAACTTCATTAATATGATTTTGTAGGAAAATGGAGGGTTTTGAGATAAAGTTTGGTGTTCAGAATTCAAAAAATCTACACTTTTCAAGCTATCTAGTCCTTGAGGCCCTAATGACTGAGATTCCAAGTGACAAAGGGAATCTTGAGGAAAGTTAGAAGCATTTAATATCATACCAATTTTCAAAGATTTTGGGCCACTTAAAGGAGTAAGAGTTTGATCTGAGTCTCCTCCCAGCATTAAATTCTCTTCTGAAGGTGTCCTTTTCATAGTTAGAATATTTGTAACCAAATGATTTGAGGCAGTCTTTTCCTAAAATAGAATCGAGTTTGCAGGTTGGGAAGTTACTAATCCACCCAAGGGGCTTACTTTTTCCATTAGAAACAATTTGCTCAGTAACCAACTCGATTAAGGATAGTTGAGTAGTAGAAGCTAGTAGCTCCTTTAGTTAGGAAGAGTGCATGTCCTCATGCTCCAGAACAGGCATTGTAGGAATTAGACCAACTTCCTCTCCAGCCAAACTAATATCCAGGGGAGAAATAATATCAATTTTGTCAAGAATAGCTTCAACCTCCTGACAGGTAGATTTAACAATATATGAGGGATCCATGGTGACTATAATGACCATGAAATCCGAATTTTGATTGTTGGGTAATAAATGAGAGTTATTGGCTTCACAATACTCAAAAGTGGTAGGTGTAATAACTTCTTCAGCAACTTTGTTAGTGCTTAGGGCCTTTTCAAAATTAAGACCACCATTAATTTCCTCTGTAGTCTTTAAAGAAAACTCAGAAGAAATCAAGTATGAACTAGAGTCCTCAAGGGATGAAAAAGAATCAAAGGAAGAACCATTAAAAGACTGAAAACCAAGAAAGAAGTGGAATTGGTCTGGCCGATTGAAGGAGCAAGCATTGATTCTATAGAGGAATTCTAGACTTTGAAGGAATCATTTCCCAAAAAAATATGAACTTCATTCAAAACAGAACTCAAATTGAAAGTACCAACCAACACATAAGCCACATCCACAATGACTCCAGCTTTAGAGAGGGGATGTGTGAATTCTACCATTCCAAAATGAGCTAAAGTGGCTTGAAATGTCTCTTCACACTAGCCTTGCAATGGTACTCCTAGAATAGAAAACCAAACAAGCTTCCCTTTATTCAAACAATAACTTTCTATACCTAGGATAACGGTAAGCCATTATTGGAGCCAAGAACCTCCATCAAACATCATTTCTCTGTCAAATTGCTAATCAGGACAATATACTAACAAAGCTTTATACTCTAGAGATTTCACAGACTCCTTCTAAAACTATTTCCTTCATAAAAGCATCTTCCTTTAGGTTAAGATTAGCTATAATCAAGTGAGCATGCTGAAAGTTTTTTGCTTGGGAGGTTACAATTGAACCTCGTATGAGATAATCTTCAAAAGTTCTTGTTGTAGTCTTACTAGAATGAGTAGGTTGTGCATTAGAAGAGAAATTTCTACTAGAGACAAAAAATTTCGAGACAAGGGAGTGCTTCTATCACATGCTTCTGTAACAAAGAGCTTATAGTTTTTTTTTACCATAACTACATTAAACTTCGAAATGACACTCTACATATTAGATTTTTCAAAGAAAATAAATCCATACCACCTTCCTTTAGGGTTTGGTCTTGGAGCTACCAACGCCTTGCAATAACCTTGCAATCTGCCAAAGACATTCTCCAGCCAAGAGACATTACAATTGTGGGTGAATATTAAGCACAAAAGTAGAAAACCATTTCTTTACAGATTGCGAAATGGGATGAGAGCGTTGATCTTGGAAACAAACCAGTTTCCTTTTCCTTTGGAGAGTAACTGGTATGATATTATCAAAACTAGGAGGAGGATAGCCCATGGGAGAAGAAGCATCAACCTCCGTTCCCAATTTTTTTTTATGAAACCACCACATATTTCAGTTGTTTCCATTCACCATTTTGTTGCTTTTTATAGAATAATTGATCTCCATTGAAAAGATTGGAATCCACATATACTTCTTCCAATTATTTCATCACCTACGAGGAAGTTTGTGAATCCTCCACTACAAGCTTTTAGAGTTAACTTGAGTGTCAGATCGTCCTTCTCCAAATTAGGAACTGTATCCCAACGATCACCCACCCTCTCCAAGCTTCCAATCGCCATTTCTTGATGTTGAAGATGATTAGCCAAACTCTCCTAGAACTCTTCCATTGTCTTGTTATATATGAGACTTATTTGTTATCTCTTGTTAGTAATACTTGTACACCAGAAAGAGTCCTTCCTCCGAAAGTTGTTGTTATACTATGTCATTGTCATCCTCAGTGTGTGCATGTGTATGTAGGAAAATGTAATTAACTCTTAAAAATATTATATAAATATCATAAAATCAAAATTCTCTCTTTTTCTACAGTATGAAAAATTGGATTTTTTTACCGTTTTATCTTGCCATTTTAATTCCTTTTGCTCTGTTTTGATCGCCTCGTACAAGGAGTATTGTTCAATCCTCTATGGGACTGACGAGGAAGCAATCAACGGAGTGAAGAAGAGAAGGCTTAGCAACACAGTAAAGAAGGGATCACAGGGTTTGCGTAGTCGCCGGAAAAATGATGTTCAGGCTACGACCTCTTCTGCTGGGTTCAAGTAGATGAGACAAGTTGGTTCCAACGTTGTTGTATCTGATGGGATCAAGGAACCTTTGATTCCCTTCGATACAGGTGGGATCAACGCGATAGAGATCGTTCCGGAGAAGGCAAACATTCCGGCTACCAAAACGGTTTCAAAAGCTGACCCATTGGTTCCCATTTCGAATGGGAAAGCTGACCCTATGGTGCCTGATCTGCATATGTCGACCCAGATTGTGAATGAACAAGCTTCTTTGACAGTGAAGAGTCGGAATCGATCACGGAGGTTGGGTAAGCTCGTGGAGGACGAAGTGTTCGTGTGCAACCTTCCGTTCGAGTCGTCGGCAGACTGGACTCGGAATGTCTTTAGCCCTTTTGGCAAGATCTTATCAGTGTGTGTTCTCAAACGACCGAACCTTAAAGGTCGGTATTTTGGATTCATTCGGTTTGATTCCAAGGTCGTTGCGGATCAGGCAATTGAAGGTTTAAACGAATACAAAATTAATGGGCATGTGCTGTTTGTTGCCACTGCTCGTTGCAGGATACCAAGGACAGCTTCGCCAGAACGTGTTTCTGTGGGTTGTGAAAAACAGAGCACTTGCTCTGTTTTGGTTACCCGGAAACAGAGTTCTGTTTCAACTGGGTTGATCGACTCTAATGGGGGAGAATGGAGTGGGGAAGCTCAGTTACCCACGTCAGAACCAGTCGATGGGAATCAAGTTCAGGTGTTCGCGTCGGACACGGCTGCCGGAGATGAGATCGGTCGACGAGGAGTTGCGTCTCCAGGTATCTCGGCTCAACTGGATTCGCAGTGTCCTGATCGTAACGACGAAACGAGTCGCGTACTTGTGGTTGAGCAGGTTGAAGACGGAGTAAGTTATGGACCGGAGCCGGCTTGTGTACTTGCGGACCAGGTTGGTCATTTGGGCCACGATCATTCCAGCCCAGTCGGCAATACTTGCAACACGCTCAAGCTGGATGCTGCTGGTTCAGAAACACGAGAAATGGTGGTGATGGGTAGTGGTGAGCTGAGCCCAACAGGAGGTAGGTCTCAGGAGGTTGGGCCTGTTTTGAATTCTAACCCATCTTCAACTTCACAGTTGGAGGGTAATATGGATTTAGAGAAGGATCCTTTGTCCGGAGAGTCTGGCCCATGGAAGGATCCTTCGTCCGGAGAGCCCCCCCCCCCCCCCCCCCCCCATATCTTTCGGATTATAAAGTGTTTGGCATGAAGCTTCCATCCATTGAGCATTGAGAACGTGTCCCAAAAAGCTTTGCAATCGATCGATGGGTGGGTGGAGGAAGCCATTGCGACTAAGCCCCGTAAAGGACGTCCTAAGTCCAATTTGGTATCTCGTACCCAATCTCTCAGGTCAAAGACTCGAGCTTTCAATCAAAAGACTTCAAGTGTACCGACCTCGGATAGCGAGTGGTATGAGGAAGACTAGAGGAAGTCATTTTGGCTGGATGTTTCTGGTCGTCTTTGTTAAGGGTTTGTTCCCTGTTTTCTCTTATGGAGATTTTTGTAATCGTGGTACTTGTTCTTTGGCTTTTCCTCCTTGGAGAATGACCATCAATAAAATTTTAGCGCTTATCCAAAAAAAAAGAAGCAAAAAGCAAAAGCATCAACACAAGAAAGTCACACCTAAGTAACCCTAATGGGACTAGTAACCCCACTACCATAATGAGGACCCAACACCACCTCAATTTTCTTGAACCCTTTCTCAGTCAAACCCCTAAGCTTTCCGCAAACCTAGCCGTGATGTGACTAATACTCTCCTTCGGGCGTTCATCATTCAAAGATAAGAAAAACCCTAAAATGACATTTGGTGAATGGAGGACACCACCAAAGTTGATTTAGAGCGGCGACGGAGATCGATTAAGGAGGAACGAGAGCACGATCAAGACCCTCGAACAAGTCCATGACATAAGCGGCGTCCGCCACCTGGTCTGCCCACTCGTCTAACTTGCTTCCCTTAGGACCTGAATGTTCTCCATTGACAACTGAAACGACATGCCTAAGGGTAACACGCGTGAGCGACGAAAGGGGGTGAGCATCTGTTGGAACAAGAAGGTTGAGGGTGGTGGGACCTACTCCAGAAGCCGTAACCGTAAGACCATTCCTCTTGTAGGTCTTGATCCATGACTACCATCCTAGATTAAGGAAGGTAAAACAGGGTATCCACTTAAACAAACTCAAGAAGCACATCAACACTGAGACCAAGACCTCGAACGACATCACCCGACTACCACATAAATTAATATGTAGTGTAACAAAAAGACATCAGCCGAAGGAATGAAAATCAGCAGGACTACAACTCAATGACCGGGTTGCTCGTGCATGTTGCATTAAACTAAGCTTGCGACGTGATTGGCCTTAGGCTTGTGACGTGGGATGGCACTACCCGTTTCACCAGTTATAATCGACAGTCGGTACATTGACGTTGCTACTAGACCGAGAAGGAACATTATGATACCGACCGTTTTTCCGATCACAGTCCGTATTCTTTTTTATCAGAAATGTGATCATCCGTATTGAGTACAACCAAATGAGGGACTTTGCGATTTTCCCTTTCACGAGTACGTATTGATTTCCACAGGTCAGTTTTTATATAACTTCCTATTACAAACTATAACTTCCCCTTGATTTGAATATAAAGGAATAAACGAGCATGGAAGAAGAGAAGGATTAGTTTTCCGAGGAATAGTAATATTAAAAGTGAGTTTCATCCAAATTGACGATGCAGCCTCTACTTACACCATACATAGAATAGACTATCCGAATGTGAAGATGACTTATATAAACACAACAAAGAACAAATAGGACAATACTCCGGTGATGTTAAGTTCATCTTTCTCACAAATTGCTATTTTAGATTCTCTTTATCGTCTTCCTCCTGTAGCTTCGCTAACTCGTATGGCTCGTCCTTCTAACTCCTACAATAATATCAAACAACAATGTCCTCTTAGCGCAAATGGCCAATTCCTCCACCCATTTTTACAAGTTGGGGAACTAAATTGACGTCTCTTACGTTCAAGACTAAATTTGTATAGTTGAAGAAAAGAAAAACCCCTAAGGTATTTAGTTTTAAAAAATCCTAGCCCTCTTTTTTAATATTTCAAATAAAATGTCTTCAATGTGCATTTTTGTTGTATAAATTTATTTCAAACAGAAGATTTTACCCTTTAGAAAATAACAAGTAAAGAACAAACAAAAAATCCAGAACTTTCATCTCTCTTAATTTTCTTCCTCAACGTACAAAAAGGAAGGAAATTAAGGGAGGTAAAAATTCGGGATTTTTTTTAGTGTTTACTAGTTTTTTTACGGGGTAAAATCGTCATTTTGAAACAAGTTCTATGCAACAAAAAGGCAAGTTCAAAGCACTTTTTTGCAGTTATAAAAAAGACAGGCTACGATTTGCAAAAAATGAATACTTCTTTATACTTTTTTTTGCAATTATCCCTATTAATAATGTAGGGGAGGAGAGTAATACCACTCCATCGAGAGCTTCAAGGGCGGCTTCCATCTCTAATCGTGTTGCAAAGGACACGAAGCCGAATCCACGTGACCTTCCTGTCTCGCCATCGTATAGAACCCTGGCTCCAACCACGTCTCCGTATTCTTTAAAAGCTTGCATCAAGCTTTCGGTAGTAACTGACCACGACAAATTACCAATAAAAAGCTTGTGTTCCGTTTCTGGATATGGAGCTTCTTCTCTACTTCTTGGTTTGTCAGCAAGGTTCACTCGTAGCTGCCGGCCCATATATTCCTGAAATCCCAACATTTCTTTTACTGGAAACTCAATATTTAACACGTAATGGAAATTAAACTTTACTATATGCATGATCATTTCTATTACATGGAATATGAAACAGAGAGATGATTCTTACACGTCCATCGAGATTCTCAATAACTGCATTGCAGCCCTCAATACTGCTCATTGTCACAAATGCAAACCCTCTGCTTTTTCCAGTTTCTCTATCATAAAGAACCTATCAACATTCCCATACATCAATAAACAGTGAGTTCAATCAAAGGATTGCGAAAAGAAAAAGAATGACTTCTCCCACACTGATTTATATCTTCTGCTGCTCTGTTTTAAACTTGTTCATTTTATGGCGTGGACATTCATACAAATAATCTGTATTTCATAACAGAGAAGGAAGCTAGAACTTGAGCAACAGCTAGACATGCTTGTGAAGTGACAAACTCAACTCTTTGATGTGGTTTCAGAAAGAACTCAACCTGTTACTACCAGTAAGAGCACATCAAAGGCTCAATAGGTGCTAAGTGCAAAGAGAAACGAAGTTCAAGCATGCCAATTGTAGTGTCCGCAAAAATCCACAGCTTCTGAAAAAAGCATGATCTAACATGGAAGACGAGAAACAATCCCCTGATGTAGCTAAGGATTTAGTGTGACCTGTAACAACATAAGAATTCTACTCATAATACCCCATATCCGTGGCCGTGGGTGGGTGTAAGAGATTACGGTTAGAATATAACTATAATTGAGCTTTCAACTATCAGCTTGAACTTTTAGTTGAGTTGGTCCTCTAATATGAGAAAAATTCTAATTTATTTTCTATTTATCAAATTTGTCTAAAATGGACCAGCTCTTATCACTCTTCTCAATTGGCTCATCTTTTTTCTACATTATTCATCGCCAAACTCGTAAACGAGCTTGTCCGCTTGAGCTTTTAGTTGAGTTGGTTCTCTAATAATTGCATTCATCCAGAACAGTATGAATAGCCAACCCAAAAGCAACTTGTTTAAAAGCCAAATGCAGACCCCAACAACCACAAGCATTTGGGCATGAAATTGAACAAAACAAATACATCCCAATCAACAAAATAGAAATGAGGGAAATTGTGAGAAATAGGATAGTCAATCTAATAATACCTCAACCAACTCAGGATTTGCATACTCCTGAATTATGCCAGCAAGCTGGGAGCTATCGATACTGTAAGCCAAGTTTCCGAAGTAAAGTTTGGTCTTCAAAGCTCCCACAACCTCCTCAGCAGGAGGAGGAGCGACCTCTTCTCCTTCCTCCTCCACCTCCACTGGCGCTGTCACACCAGCCTCCTCCTCCTGTTCGACGGCGGCAGTGATCCTCCGGCCGCGCCACTGGCGAGACGGAGCTGCTAATGGAGAAGACGAGAATTGGAGTGAAATGCGCGCGGTGGTTGATGGGATTCTGATGGAAAAGGAGTCGTTTCTAGAGCAGAAGGTTTTGAGGGAGGAGAAAGAGTGGCTGACGGCGACGGCGACGGCGGAAATGGCTGCCATGTCGCCGGAAGGTGATGTGGGCAAATTGAAGTCGTAGGAGAAGAGGGATAGATATCCACAATCTGGAATTGGATGGATCACGCTTTTTATGGCCTTTCTCATTTCCGTGAGTCTTTTTAAATAATCTATATTTTTACCCATTTTATAAGGATAATGATTTTGTGGGATAGTTTTCGATTCATTGTAGCGAACTTCTCTCAATAGGCTCATACTTTTTTTAATCTGTCTTATTTTCACATCACCTTCTTCACTACTTTTTTATATTTAACTCTTTTAATTTTATTTTTTTTCACTTTAGTATAACGCCGTTAACTTTTCATCCAATAGACATCAAATATTCAAAATACCCCTCATAAACCATCAATTTTTCAAAACATTTCCATTAACTCCTACAAACTTAAAATGTCAATGTTACCCTTGTCTAACTTTCAAATTTTCAAAGTATGCCATTCAAAAAAATTATTTATTAAAATTTTAAATTGTTTTCTTTATTTTCTTAACATTTTTTTCAGAATATTTTTTAATTGATAATAGTATTTTGGGATAATTTCACTCTAACACCCTGTCAAACATTTAATTTCATTTCGATACCCTGACATAAATTTTTAACACTTTCATACTCTAACCAAACTTTTAATTTCACTTTCATACCCTGACATAATTTTCATTTTAACACCCTAACAATGGATGGTATTATTGTCATTTCACTTATTTTCAAATTCTGAATCAATGACATGCGTTTGAAAATTTGAGTAATAGTTAGGGGTATTTTGGACATTTTACCTATTTTGGATGGTGAGTTAACAGAATCTAACAACTGGGTATGAAAGTGAAATTAAAAGTTTGGTTAGGGTATGAAAGTGTTAAAAAATTATGCTAAGGTATCAAAATAAAATTAAATATTTGACAGGGTGTTAAAGTGAAATTTTCCCTAGTATTTTTATTTTTATTTTATTTTAATTTTTAATTTTCAGAAATACTTTGTTTCTTTATAACCCTTTTTCTTCAATTTTTTATTTAACTCATAATAATATTTTTATTTCTATTTTCAGATTTTCTTTTTTTTTATAAATATTTTTAATAACATTAATTTTTATATAATTATTTTTATTCAATTATTTTATATTCATTAATTAAATGAACTACTTTTTACTTTATCATCAAATAAGAAAACAAGGAGAATGAACATATGTGGGTTCGTATGATTACCCAACCAAAATCATCAAATATGAAAGGTAGATGAACATCAATGAACATCCATGAACAATTCATGTTCGTATCTTTTTGGCCTTTTTGTTTTTTTGTCCCTTTTTGTATCAGATGAAAATCATAAAAAGAAAATGAAAAAAAAAACAGAATCAAATCTGAGACTGGAACTGTAGTGGCGAGGAGGAACAAGGGAGTCAGAGTGTAATAACCACTCCCGGTCAACGCCAGTCAAATCTGCGAAAAACAAGAAAATTTAAAAATTTTAGACACACTTAAATGAACCTAAATTTGACCCCGAGGGTCATACCGGACTTAAGTTGACCCCGATATCGACCAAAGTGAGTTCCGGGGGACTCAGGGCAACTTTATGACCAATTTGAGAAATGTTGACTTTTCGCTGGAAAAGTCAACCGAGCGACGTTTTGGTCCATTCGAGGACCGTTTTGGATCCAAAAAGCTTAGCCGTCATCGCAGCGGTCTTAATTGAGCCGTTTCCTTGTAGCCCGTGAAGTTTCGTAATTTCTTGGAAAAAGTGCCCGTTCGGGGCCCGAAACAGCCGAATTTCGCGAATCTGATTGGAAAATATCTAGGAGATATTTTTCAAAAAGGTGTGGGACCCACTTGCCACATGTCACAAATGTGGTGGTGTTAGGTTTATTGAACAAAACAAGTGATGAGACTTTAGTGTTAGTTTTGTAAATTAGTAAAGTTTGTGTTAGTTTTGAACAAATAAAGGGAAATGAGCAGAGGTGTGTTCGGCCAATTCAAAACAAAAGGAAAAAAAATAGGTTTTAGAAAGAGAAAGAAGAGAGAAGGAGAGGAGAGAAAAAGAGAAGGCTTGCTAGGGTTTTGTGACGTTTCCCGTCGATCAAACCATTGGATCGTCTCAACGATAGAAGATTCAAGCTCACACCGTCATTCTCTACGGTGAGCATCTAACCGATTTTCATTTCGTTAAGTTTAAAAGTTAGGGTTTGGTTTGAAATGGGTTGAATATGGATGATTTGAGGTGTGGGGTTTGTTGGAGGTGTTTTGGAGCGAAGAGATGAACGTTTTCCGGTGACCGGAGGCTCGGGCGAGCTCTGGCCACTGTGTATGGTGGCTGGCCGGTTTTGTAGGGTGGATGGCCGGAGTTAGGACCAGCCACCACCTTGGTGGACCGGCCCTAGCCACCCACGGCCAAAGGGGGTCGGGTGGGGCCCACGTGCTCGGGTGTTCGAGTTTCATGTTCGGGTGGATTAAATTGTAAAAGTTGTAATTGACGGGTTTAGAAACTTGAAACGATAATTAAATTACTCGGAAGTCGGAATTGGATTCCGTCGAGTGCATAGGAACCCTTGAATTATTCTAAGACCGTAGAAACGAAAACGGGAATTTTCGGAGCCCCGGAAGGACGTTTTCAAAACCCGGGCAGATTCGCCATGTCGGGCGAATCGGGCTTTTCCGGGTCCATTATCGACAATGTCGAGTAATTGGGAAGTTTGGGAGTGATCGACATTGTCGGGGTTACTTTTGGGCGTCAAGTTTATTGAATCTCAGTTTATGCCTGCAAGCGTAAAAGTATTTAAAATTGTGTTCTTATTAGATCGTGCCGCAGACAGAGGAAAGGGAAAGCTAGGCGAGTGATCGGGATCACGCCGGAGCTTGTTTGTGCGCTTTTGGAGAAAGCATACGAGGTAGGGAAAAGTAGCCGGATCTCGGCCCTGACTAGGGAAAGTTAACAGTAGAAATGCATGTGACACTTGGGTGTCGTGGGTTAAGTAGGCTTATCGAATATTAGAAAGGCAGGCGACACCGGGTGGTGTCGTATGATACGGGAGCGTATCGAACAATAGAATTGCATGTGACACTTAGTAGTGTGGTAGGAGCAGTGAACTTATTGATATTAGAATTACTGGAGGCATTTGGTTATGCCCGGAGGTTGATTGTTTAATTTGTGTCTTGGATGGCCATGAGTGCCCGTACTTTAATGTTCGTGTCTTGGGTGGCCATGAGAGCCCGTATTTTACTGTTGTGTCTTGGGTGGCCATGAGAGCTCGTATTTTACTGCTGTGTCTTGAGTGGCCATGAGAGCCCATGTCTTTACTGTTGGAGTCTTGGGTGGCCATGAGTGCCCGTGGGGTTGTTGAACCCGTGTCTTTACTTTTGGCGTCTTGGGTGGCCATGAGTGCCCGTAGGGTTGCTGAACCCGTGTTCTACCGTTGGTGTTTTGGGTGGCCTTGAGTGCCCGTGGGGTTGTTGAACCCGTGTTTTACCGTTGGTGTCTTGGGTGGCCATGAGTGCCTGTGGAGTGTCAAACCGGTGTTGTTGCTGTTTGTTGAACTTTGTTTGTGATTGTGATTGTGGTTACCTGAGGTTGGGGGCCCGCTTCATAATAACGGGGGTCCTGTGATCGCACGCGTCTGCATGTTCAGACGGGGTAGGGGGCCCGCCCGTGAGGAAAGGGGTCCTGGCCGCGCGTGCGTGGATTGGGGTGACAGGTCGATAGCCTGATCCGACTTTGTGTCGGGAAAAGTACGACAGGTCGACTGCTTGGCCTGACAGGGATCAGTAAAGGGCGTGGGGGTTACTGAGCAGTTGGAGTGCGATCCTTTGTGATCTTGTTTGGTGTGCGATCCTTAGTGATCTTGGGTGTTGCGTGGTTGTCTGTCGTGTCTTTGGAGGAAGTCGTCAATCGTTGTGTCGGGTCTACATTATGGGTCCGAGTGTTGAGTCGGTTGAGGAAAGTAACAGTTTGTGTGTGTCAGTCGGGTTGTTGTTGGTGTTACCGGCATTGTCTGCTAAGTATGCCGTAGTCAGTCTGTTATCCGTGGTGGTGAGCGAACGCTCACCCCTAGCTGCTTTTCCTACAGGTACAGGTCGCAGGATGGACTAGGCGAGCTTCCGAAGCTTGAAGAGCTAGGAGCGGGAGTCCGGGTTTACTTTTGAGTCTAGCGACGTACACTTGTATTTTGTCCGCTTGTTGGGACGTACTTTTGATTTGTAAATAATTATTTGGTTTAAGTAAATGGTGGTTTTAAAATGATTTATTTAAAATGTGTGAAAGTGTTTTATTGTTTTAAAAGTTTGCGTTCCGGGTTCGGTTCTACTGAATTTGGGGCGTGACACGGAGGGCTCGCCGTTGGGGCTCGCAGGAACACCGCACGCGGAGGCGTAAAGGGTGTGGTGTGGTGGAGGCGAGGCGTGGAGCCGATCTTTGTGCTTTGCCGGATTCGCTGTAAAAAAAATCCCCAATTTAGCCACACTCGACCTCAGCTCCAACAGATTCTCCGACCCGATTCCGACGGGACTCTGCCAAAACCCCCAAAACACCTTCATCGAGCTTTACCTCCAGAACATGTTAACCAGAACAATCGCAGCGAGCCTCAACAACTGCTCCCTCCTCGTTTCTCTTGATCGTGGTGTTGGAGGTGGATCAAAAATGAAATCAAAAACAAAAAAAAGAAGCAACCTAGGGAAGAGGTGTAGAGAGAGGAGATTATGTGGCTGCGTGAGGTGGACGTGTGGCGGCGAGGCGAGGTATGGTGAGGTGATTGGATGGAGGCGAGATGAAGTGTGGACATGGACGTAAGAGTTTTAAAAGATATAAGGGCACTTTGGACATTTTTGAAAAATGTAAAGTCATATGCCTTGCACATACCTTTTTCTGTTTGTTTTTGGATGTCTATTGGACTAAACTGAAAAGAAAAAAATGTTAAGGAGGTTAAATGTAAAAATAAAAATAATAATTAATGGGGTATCTAAAAATAAACCAATACTAAAAGAGATTATGTGTAATTTACCTTATTTAAACCCTTATCATGGAGTCCATGTTGTGGTTAAAAGATTTTTTCAATGCTTATTTATTTTGGGACCAAAGACTTGTCTTAAAGTATTGGTGATCACATGTGTTATATCATTTAATGTTTAAAAATTATATTTACGATACTTGAATTTTAGTCATTGATTTCTGTTAATAAAAATTAAAAGAGAAACATGAAATGATCATTTTGTCCTTCACAGTTGAATTAAGTTTTAACATATGAGTTAAAATACCATTATACCCCTATTCATCATTAATTTTAATAATTCACTAATGTTTTAATTAATAATTAATAATATTAATAATTAATTATTATTTATTATAATTAAATAAATACTAAATTATTTATTGCTCATTACTTTTATTTTATTATTTTTTCTAGAAAAGATAAAATATAATTGTTAAAAATAATTTTTTATTTTTTCCTTTTGTATTACTTTTTTCCCTTTTTGATATCACTTTTAATTCTTATTAGGTGGAGGCACAACGGTATAAGAATTGATATTTCTCATCCAACTGTTAGAAGTGTACAATTTATGTTTTGTTTTGAAGGCGGTATTAGTGGTTCAAGTCTTTTCCAACTCAATAATACTTTGAACTTAAAGACACCAAAAGCCAACCAAAAAAACAACCAAAGTTTGAGTATAGAAATTGATGTCAATTTTCACATCAAAAACATTATTGAAATCATTTTTACAATTAAAACTTTGGCTTACATGTACACACTATCATTGCTCTTTTAATCTAATAGATTCAAAAAAGAATTCATCAAATTACATAATGTCACGCCCCGAATTCGATAGGACCGAACCCGGAACGCAAACGGTGAAACAATAAAATAATTTTCAAAAAATTTAATAAACCGCTTAAAAACACCACTTATGTTAAACAAAAACAATATTTTACAACTGAAAAGCGTCCAAAACAAGCGGACAAAAACCAACATGTACGTCGCTAGACTCCCAAAAACCCGTACTCCCGCTCCCAGCTCTTCAAGCTTCGAGGGCTCTCCTAGTCCGTCTCACGACCAGTACCTGCAGGAAAAGTAGCAGGGGTGAGCATTTCGCTCACCGCCACGGATACCGGGTTGACCACGACATACCAGCAGAAATGTCGGGAACCCGAAAACCCCGGGGACTACTACCCCAAAAACACAATTTAGACTGACGGTTACGCAAAACAACTATTAAACTTTCCCAACCAACTCAAAACCCGGACACGTAAAGTAGACCCGACACATCAGTTACGACCTCAACCCAAAACGCAAATAATAACCACGCAACACCCAAGATCACAAAGGATCGCACACAACAATCAAGATCACAAAGGATCGCACTCCAGCTACTCAGTGCCGGTTGCTAACCGGCTGGGCTTGAGCCTGCCCCACGCAACTTTCCTCGACACGCAGTCGGGCCAAGCGGTCGACCTGTTTGCGATATATACATCGATACTTTTCCAATAGCTAGTCGGAAGGGGAGCCGCCCTTCATCGCAGAAGAATGCATAACTTTACCGATGGTTAGTCGGAAGGCTAGCCAACCCCCACGCGCGCGACCCCGTGGCACCTCTTTTCTGTCAGGCGGGCCCCAACCTCCATGCAATAACAGTCATCACCAAAGGTTCAACAAATAACGACAATATAGGTTTAACACCGCACAAGCACACATGGCCACCCACGACACACAAAACAGTAACACACGGGTTCAACACCCCAAAGGCACACCTGACCACCCACGACACACAAACAGTAACATACGGGTTCAACACCCCAAAGGCACACATGACCACCCACGACACACAAACAGTAACACACGGGTTCAACACCCCAAAGGCACACCTGACCACCCACGACACACAAACAGTAACATACGGGTTCAACACCCCAAACTTCCCAATTACTCGACATTGTCAACAAAGGGCCCGGAAAAGCCCGATTCGCCCGGCTCGGCGAATCTGCCCGGGATCGGAAAACGCCCTTTCGGGGCTCCGAAAATTCCCGTTTTCATTTCTTCGATCCTAAAATAATTCAAGTGTTCCAACGCAATCAACAGAATCAATTTTCGACCTCCGAGCGATTTAATTCGCGTTTAAAGTTTCTAAACCCGAAATTTCCAATTTCCACAATTTAATCCCATAATTTGTTCCGGGTGCGAATTATCGATTCGGGGATCCAAAACCACCCGAACACGAAAAACCCGAAGTGGGCCCCACACGGCCACAATGGGAAAATTTCCTTTTCGCCCCAAAACGTTCCTAACGAACCCCAAACCTCAACCATTCATCTTTAAACCAATTCTAAGCAAAACCCAACCATATTTGACTCGTTTAAACTCAAACCCTAATTTTCAAACGTACCAAAACGAGAAAAAATTGGGTTCTCACCGTAGGGAATGATGAGGGGAGTTCGAATCCGCAGTCGTTGAGACGATTCGTCGGTCGGATCGTCGGGAAATCGTCAAAAACCCTCATTTTCTTTTCCCTTTTCTCCTTCCTCCTTCTCTCTTCTTTTTCTCCTTTTTTCTCTCTCCTCCTCCTTTTTTTTTTGTAAATTGCCGAACACCCCTATGTTGTCTTCCTTTTGTTTTGTTCAAAATAACAACTACCACCACTTGTGTGACAAGTGGCAAGTGGGTCCCACCTCTTTAAAAAATATCTTTGTAAATACTTTTCTGTCAGATTCGCGAAATTCGGTCGTCTCGGGCCCCGAACGGGTCCATTTTCCAAGAAATTACAAAATTTCCCGTGCTACAAAGAAACGGTTCAACTAAGACCGCTGTAACGACGGCTAAGCTTTTTGGATCCAAAACGGGCCTCGAACGGACCAAAACGTCGCTCGGTTGACTTTTCCGGCAAAAAGTCAACATCCCAAATTGGTCAAAAAGTTGCCCTGAGTCCCCCAGAACTCACTTTGGTCGATATCGGGGTCAACTTAAGTCCGATATGACCTTCGGGGTCAATCTTAGGTCCATTTAGGTGTATGTCCAATATTTTTAAATTTTCCTGTTTTTCCGTCGATTTGACCGGCGTTGACCGGGAGCGGTTCTTACACATAATAACATAAAGAAGTTTAATAAAGCTATCTTAACCTACTAATTTTTATTACATCTGTAACTCACCAAAAGTAACAACAAAACTCAATAACATGACCAAACAAAACAAATCAATACAAATCATGTTTATCACACATATTAGAGGAGTGTGTTAGGAGAGTTTCCTAAATATATAAATCAAACTATCAACGGTGGAACCACCTGCACACACCAACCCGAACCCCAAACATAAAAGATCAAACTTCATATGAGATTTGGATGAACACACAAATAACAATTACATGAACAAAAATCGATCACTCCTACATTCCCTCCAACTCTCTTGCAATCATAATTAATGGAGAGCTGACCTAAACACTCTCTCGAGGATTAGGAGAGTGTCTATGATGCCAATGCTTATGATGACCAAAACCAAACCAACAACATCTTGACTTAATCAAGGTTGCGTCTGACCTGAGAATAGTTAATACGGAAAAAATTATTCAAATATAAAAATCATTAAGGTGTAAAAGTACAGACATCATACTAGACAAAAACATATTCTTAACAAATCCCATTTAACAACCTTATATTTGTTGAATCTTTAAATTGAATTAGGTTCCCAAAAGTGTTAGAACTAATACAACTTTGTAAATAACTCGTGCATGTTAAAAGAGATAATAAACTTATTCTTATAAACATTTTACAAATTTTAACCAAGTTCCTATTGAAATGCAATTAAGTCGTGGGATAGTTTTATGGGTATAGAATTGACGGATGTTTGTACCTAAATTTAAGTTTTGAACATGTAAAAATGTGATTTGAATAGAAAAGCCGGAGTGAACGCGCCGCGCGTGGAGTGAAATTGGGAGAAAACGTGCGAGCCCTATAGGGTTCAGCTGGGCGCCGGAGATCGTCGACTTCGCCTGAAATTTCCGGCCACAGCGAAGCCAGTCAGGGTTGCCCGACCGTCCTTTGACGGCAGTAGCGGCCTATGTTGCTAAGGGACTCCGTCCCGTGGATCCATAAGTCGGCGAGCAGAGGAAAATTGTCGAAGTCGAAATCGGCAGAGATGGAGAAGGCACCTATTTACCACGAGAGATTGATCGAAGGGAAGTTGTTTCGGGTTCCCAAACTCTCCTCCGTGATTTGTCGATTGGAAAATTCTGCTCAAGTTCCAATCACAAGCTCGGTTAATCGTGAAGAACAGACGCCAGTTAGTCCGTGCGAAGTTGTTATGCCAAACACAAAGGTAAGGGAGAAAGTTTCGAGTCAGGCCAAAACAAGCAGGGTCAAGCCAAATGCTCCGTTGGTTCCGATTGAGCTTTGCAAGTTATTCGTGTGTAATCTACCGTCTGATTCAGATCGAGTTAAACTGAGGTCCTGGTTGGAACAATTCGTTCCAGTGGTCAAGGTTTTCGTCTGTAAGAGACAGAACGCTGGGGGACGATACATCGGTTTTGTGTCAGTTCGTTCAAGGGAAGAAGCAGAGGTGCTTGTGAAGGCTTGCAATGGTACGCATTGGAAAGATTACCGGTTATTCATGGCCTTTGCCTGGCCGGAGAAGTTGAGTAATCGATTGGGGAAGCCTGTGACGTCTCAGGTATGGAGACCAAAAGAAACGAGCAGTTCTGCTCCAGTGCTACAGAAGGTGGACTCAAATTCTTGCCCGAATTTTTAAGGTACTCCATCAAATTACATTGCTCCTTGGTCTGAGGCAAGCATTCTGGGTGTGGCACGAGAAGACTTCTCATTATCAGACCTTCAGAATCGTATAAATTTGGAAGAGCCTCTTGATTTACAAATCAAGTTTCTGGGTAACAAGATCTTCCTGTTCCTATCTTCTGATCATGATACCCTGTCGCGCGTTCTCAACTCAAATTGGAAGTAGAGTTCGTCTTCTTTCATCATGTTCGATTGGGCAAAGGCTTGACTCGATTATGAAGGTTGATTTTCTTGGGAGAAGGTCTCAAGCATACCTATTTCGGGATGATGTATGTCAACATTTAAAGAGCTGGGGAATTCGCTGGGAACCTTTGTTCTAGCTCTACGAGATGAAACCTCACATTTGCTGGATTCCAACTACTTGTTGCTGAAATTGAATGCACAGGCTCAAGTTTTCTATCGTATTCTGTAGTTAGAAGGAAAAACATATACAATTGAAGCACATAAAGTACTGAATCTGCCGGCTTCTGAGACTGATCTGGATCGAATAATAAGGTTAAAGACCTTGATTTGAACGATACGACCTGTTTTCCTCCTCCGGGGAGCGTTTTGAAGTTGAAAGAAACTAGACGTGATTCACTGTCATTAAGTAAAGTCTCCGACTCTCATAGTCGAAACAGCCCGAGCCCAATTTCTCTCTTGCGTGGGCCTCAAGGCTCTCGGGCCGGCAAGGCACTCCACCGTGATCTGTTTGCTTCAGGTAAACCGAACTTTGTCTATAGGTCTTACGCATCTAGGAGCTGTTCATTAAGCAAGGAGAATGCCGACAGAGATAGAAAATGGAAGTTGATTAAGCTAGTCGAAAGGCTTTAACTGGGAATCCGGAAGCGGCAGAACAAATTGAGGCTTTGGATTTTGAGTTAGGTGACTTAGTGGATCCCGAGTTCCAGGAGGATCCTGCAGACTTCTACACTGATGACGAGTTAGAGGAGGGAATCTCTCTCCCCTCTTCTCTACTGTATTAATCTTTTAGTATAGTGAAATTCATCTCCTGGAACGTTAGGGGGATGAATGCTGTCCAGAAGAGGCGGTGTATTCGGGTGGCGCTTGATAATCTAAAACCGGACATGCTGGGTTCCTTCTGCTTGAAGCACTTTGAGGACTTAGATCACCTACTTTTGCATTGTGATTGTTCTTGGAAAGTATGGGGTCTAATCTTCTCGTGGTGGTCGATGCCTTTTGTGATGCCTAGTTCTTTTCGTATGGCCTGTGAGGGCTGGGCAATCAGTTACAGATTTGATGAGGAGCCCGGTGTGGTTGAAAGTGTGTTACATCACGTGTTGGCCCATTTGGTTACAGAGGAACAATGTGGTGTTCAGGAGTACTGTTCTTTTAGTTTCGGAGGTGTTTGAGAAGATCAAGCCTCACGTGTTTAGCATTGTATCCCTATCAGGTGATCTGGTGCAGAATATTTCGTGTGAACAGTGGAATTCGGCCCCTAGGTCGTGCCTTATGCTCAGACGGCGCATGGTGCTTGCAGGTGGTTAGGCTTTTTGATGTTTTTGACAGTTAAGTTGTTTAGTTTGATTATTTTGGCCTAAATTGTTTTGGTGTAATTGGTTGGGTATTCCCTTTTCAGGAATCCACATTGGGTTCCTGTAATAATAATTTCATCGCCTATCAAAAAAAGAAGAAGAAGTAAGTACCTCATTTGAAGGAAAGGAAGCACATTTCTCATTTGTAATTTCCTCGCAACGCATTGTTGCCACTACGATCTGCATTCATAAATTATTGGCATTGAAAATCAATATTGCATACCGGATGGTTAAAAATATAATAATATCCAAGGTTGTAAAAGGCGCTAGGCGCTAGTCGGGCGGTGAGGACCCCTAAGCGCTAGACGAGGACTAGTCGGAATTTATTTATTATTATATTAATTAATAAATATATTTATATTGTATATATTTATATAAAATAAAAAGTATTAATACAAATATTCATTTCCATGTTTAATATGAAAACAACTCTAATCTAATTCCAAGCCCAATTTAAATTGTAAGCCCAACCAAAACCTAATTTAAATTGTAAGCCCAACCAAAACCTAATCTCAAACCATAAGTCCATGTTTTTCATTTTCCACAATCGTGACCGCCTCCCGTCGTTTATTTCTCCACTCCGTACATGGTAAGATGGTCTCTACAACTTCTTCTTTTGATATGGTCATTAATGGATAATTAATTCCTAATTAATTATTCTCCTTTTAGTTTATTTCTTTTAATAGTCTAAACCCTAATACTCATATTGCTTCCAAGTTCCGCCATATCGCTTTCATTTTGCTATCATACTTATTTTTCATTCATCTCCTTAGCAACTCGATTTTTTTATATTTCTACAACTTGTTCTTATGCAAATTAAACCAATACGATAATGGATCTCGAGCAGCATCGTCTCAGCCCTCGTCACGGTCGTCGGCATCAAGTTTTCAAAGCAACTACAATCGCACCGCCTAGCTCCGCCTGGTCCCGCCACGGTCCGCCTAGGCCGCTTAATCCACGCTAAGTCGGACGTCCGACTAGAACCATCCGAGTAGCATCAGTCGGATCGGTGTCTCTGATTTTCGCGCCTAGGCCGACTAAACCTCGAAAAAAATCCAGAAACATTAACTTTCTCAACGTGATTTCGCCACTACATTTGGTCCCCTTCCGCCCTCGGGCTTTGTTGTTCGTGTTGGCATGTAACGTCTACAAAAGGGAGACGACTTATGAATTATACCATGCAAACACACAAAATGCTCATAACAAGCAACTTTATATATGTTGTTTTCTTGGCTATTCTCAGGCCATTGTTAGAATATATTTAATTATGGGTATTAAATATATTATATTCTTGCCTATTATGTGGTCAATTAGAAACTCATCATTTTTAGAAAACGTGCTATTTTAGTTAATGGTGTTTATCAATTGATTGGTAAAGAAGTCTTTCCTTATTCAATTTCTACTTTGATGGATGATAGATATTGAATCCCAATGAAAACCTAATAATGAATCTTGGTCTTCTCTTCACCTATAAATACATGTAACTTATTCCATCATAAGTAGTATACAGTACATAAACACCTAAAGGAGTGTACAAGAAGTGGAGATAAACCGAAGTTCAGAAAGCGAACTACGTGGAATTTGATCTCTCATATACTATGGGGAGTACGTAGGCAATCCGAGTACGTTCAGGATACAAGTCCCTTATGTCCAACCAATATCATCTACAAGTGCATCCACAACCATGAATATAGGTATTCCTGAAACCCTCTCCATCTATTTATTATGTGATTGATTGCGATGCCCACGATTTAGTGTTCATGTAAATTATGACTTACATGTGGTATCAGAGCACGGTTTAGGGCACACAATTTTTTCTTCATGTAAATATAATTGTTTCATGATTTCTGATGCATGTTTTAAAGATCTATTATGCTTATGATCAAAAGATGTCTTAACTGTTTGGATGAATAGTAATTTTCAGGATGAAAAGTGATTCGGATTTTTATATATATATAAAAAAATCGGATGAACAATATTCCCGAAAAAAAAATATTTTTTGGGATGAACAGTAACCCGGCGAACAGTATTTCTGGAAATAAATTCGGGTGAACAGCACCTTCGATGAACAGTATTTTCGAAAAAGAATTCCCCCGTATGAACAATACTTCCATGAACATTATTTTAAACAAAATTTCCTCAGATGAACAGTAATTCCAATTTAAAAAAAATTCGGGTGAAAAGTGACTTTTCGAATAAAAAATGTTTTTGGATGGATTTTAATTTCGAAAATCATTATTATTGCACTTTAATTTCGAAGATCATGATTATTGCATTTTTATTCGAAACTTATGTATAATGCAATTTTTTATTTCGAAACTTATGAATAATGTAGTTTATTTAGAAACTTATGCATAATGAAATTTATTTCGAAACGTATGATGCAATTTTTTATTTCGAAACTTGTGAATAATGCAGTTTATTTCGAAACTTATGTATAATGCAATTTATTTCGAAACTTATGATGCAATTTTTTTATTTCGAAACTTATAAATAATGCAATTTATTTCGAAACTTATGTATAATGCAATTTAGGGTAAACTACAAATGCATATCCTGAAGTTGTCACGTTTAACCGGTGATTACCCTGAAGTTTAAAGTTAACTGATGCATACCCTGAAGTTACAACTTGTAACTAAAAACCCCTTTCGTCAGCTAAAATGACGAAAATACCCTCAATGATTTTTTTAAATGATTTTTTTAAAATACAAATGAAGTGATTTTTTAAATAAAAATGAAGTCATTTAATATATATATATATATATATATATATATATATATATATAACAAAAGTAATTTTTAAATAATTTTTTTAACATAATTATTGAAGTGTAGTTAAGAGTATTTTCGTCATTTTTGCTGACGGAGAGGTTTTGAGTTACAACTCGTAACTTCAGGGTATGCTTCAGTTAACTTTAAAGTTCAGGGTAATCATCGGTTAAACGTGACAACTTCAGGGTATGTATTTGTAGTTTACCCTGCAATTTATTTTGAAACTTATGATGCAATTTTTTTATTTCGAAACTTATGAATAATGCAGTTTCTTTCGGAGTTTATGATTAATGCAATTTTATTTCGAAACTAATGATAAATGCAATTTTATATCAAAAAAATTATTGAACCTTTATTTTGAAAATTATGATTATCGCACCATTATTTTGAAAATTACAACCATGACTCTCTAAAGTTTCCGCGCTTATGTTTTGAGTCTTAAACTTTTCAAAATTAAGAATTTGGTAAAAAAACTTTTCTTACTTGAGAAGTTCTTAAGTTTTCCTGAATATAAAGACATTCATCCCACATATGGTATTTTAAACATCATATTTATTCATCGTAACAATTATAGTATGTTGTATAATTGTTGTTGATTTTGCAAAATTCAGGTTAAGAATCACCACAGTGATCTTACCTATAACAATTTTGCTAATTGCATGTTAAATTAAAGAAGTTCTATTAAGTCTTTTTTAACATAATGACATGCGTGATGTTTGAAATATAGTAATCATTGTAACAATTATTGTATGTTGTATGATTGTTACTGCAAACATTTAGGTTAGGGATCACCACAATGGACTTACCCTATAATGATTTTCTATTTGCATGTTTCTACCATAATTATGTATGCAAAATTGATCAACATGTGTAGTATTTAGTTACCCACATGTAGATTATAAACATATGATTGAGTCAATACCTTATGGAGTTTTGTATATGCTTAGACCAAGGATATTCACAGATAACTTGATAGTCTAATTAACTGATAATACATTACTCAATTACGTTAATTTTGAATATTGCAACTATTGTATAATATGTTGACTATCCACAGAAAACCATAATTTTTTGTTGTAATATTTCAATTATGTTATGTGTGTTTGTTGCCTACTTAAATGCTTGTTGTATCTCTATAAATTGTAGCATCTTCACCTGCTAATTTTCCATCCATAATCTCTATCGTTCCAATCCTTACTGACCAACTTCTCAGAATGGAAAGAGAAAATTGAGTTCACTTTGGAAGTACTTGATTTGGATCTGACATTTCATTTAGAATAGCCAGCTCCTCTTATTGTATCTAGTACTGAGGTTGAAAAGATTTTCCATAAAGTTTGGAAGAATTTGAACAAATTAAGCTTATGTTCGTTAGGGTGACAATTTCTGAGCAACATTAAGAGTTCTCTTTTACCATAGAGAACATTAACATTTATCTAGAAGATTTGAAAGAACGGTTTAGGACTGCAGATAAACCCCTTGTAGGGAAGCTTATGGAAGATCTTACAACCATGAAGTTTGATGGCACACGACTTATGCATGAACATTTCATTGAAACGACCAACCTAACGGCTCCTAAGTACATTGCCTCCTCAGTATGGACCATTCCAAATTCATTATAATGCCATAATAGGCAGTGAATGAATTGGCTAATGAACTGGTACAAGAGGAAGTCATACTGAACTGTGAAGGGGTAAATGTTACCCATCATATTCAAGAAGTTGAACCTAAAGCTGGGTACATATGGCATTCAAGCCTGAAAAGAGCACCACTCAGGCTAAATGACACCAATAAAGCAATCAAGAAGGCAACAAAAGTGGACAAATGCAAATTTTGTAGAAAACTTGACCACTTTCAGAAGGATTGTCAAAAAATGGAGGGATGTTTCCAAATGAAAGGTAACTTTCGGGTTTCGTAAGATTTTTGAATCCAGTCCCACTTGTGCTTCAAATTGGTGGATTGATAGTGGTGCAAATGTCCATGTTTCTAATTCCATGTAGGTATTTTTTTTAATGATCAAACCATAAGGCCAAGTGAATTTTATTTTTTATGGAAAACAAAGACAGACCAGTGAAACCTATTGGTATTTATCGTCTCATTTTGAGAAATAAAATGGATTTTGCTTAAATTTATTTCAAAATCTTTAAGTTCCATTTATTTCTCGTAAATCATTTTCCGTAAGAGAACTTGATAAAATTGGTTTTAAAATGTATTTTTTTTTTATAAGCGAAAAATTTATTAGGCAAACGTTCTAAAAGTAGGTAAAACGAAGCAAGAAAATGATCCTTAAAAGGACCATTTTTGGTTTTAAAATGTATCATGCAGATGGAACTTTCAAATTTATTTCAAAATTCTTGTCACATTGGTTTGGAATTCTAGTTGATGAACTTTATAAACTACGTTAACCTGCATGTTTATGGAGAAACTGAACGCTAGTCATAAAGTCACGACTCTTACTTCTTGAAATACACAACTTCTTGAAATCATCCATACAAACATTTGTGGACCTTTCGACATTCCAACTTTTGGAGGTGAAATGTACTTTATTACCTTTATCGATCATTATTCTCGTTATTGCTACTTCTATCTATTGCATGATAAATCTCTATTTGGATATTGTACAAGTGTTCATTACTGAAGTTGAGAGACAATTAGATATGAATGAGAAAATCATTATGTCAGATAAAGATGGTGGATTTTATGGCAGATGTGATGAAACCGGGAAACACCCTGGATCTTTTGCCAAATTCCTCCTCAAACTTGGAATTGTTGTTCAATACACAACACCTGGATCTACATGGTAGAATGGTGTGCCGAAAGACGTTAAAGATATCGATAATGTTATACATTATGAATGGAGATATTAGTGTGAGTGTTAAGTGAAACACGTAAGCATTCAAGAAGTTCAGGTTCATATTTCTTTACCCCTCTTCTGAATGTTGTTAGGAATCAAATCATTGTTGAAACATTGGACAATGATGATAACCTACACATGAACGTTCACTCCATGAACACAATATTGTTGGGTCTCGAGGTAGGGTTGGAGATGAACCAACTCGCAGCGGAAAATCAATGAAAACCAAGAGACAATTAGAACCATGAAACAACTAACAAAGAATGGATTAACAAGAGAAAAATTCAGCACTAGTTCTTACCAAAACAAGAACACCGGTTAACGAATGATTGGCTTGAGTCTCCAAGACGCCTACGTATCCACATGGGAATCAAAGCCACGTAGTTCTTCTCTTTGAGGACTCAAGAACACAAAAATGGAGGAGGAAACTAGCCAAACCCGAAATGGCCATGGAAGAGGGAGAGAAAATGTGTTTCCTATTCTTGTCTTGTGTTTGTTATGTTGAAAAAAGATGACTTAAACATAACAAAACCCATACTTGTCCAACTAAAGGCATGGGACAAGTATGGTGTCAAGTAAGGTGTAAATAGGACAAAGTATGGCAAGACAAGATTGGGTTAGGTGGTGAATCACCAACACCTTAATCCTTGTCTTGCTTACTTAGTACTAATTAATCAAGACTTGATTAATTAGTTCCATGGGCCTTGGTTGCATGGGCCTTTCATGGGCCTCTTGGAACATGGCCCGTGACCATTTCCAACGAGGTCCCGTGATTCGCTCATCGCCTCCATGCCTTCCATACCGGAAATGTCCAACATTATCCGACGCGATCAATCCCAAGACTCCAAGCCTTGTCTTGATCCGTAAAGTCCTATTCACTTACGGGCACATGACCCAAAACCCAGTTTTGGTCATGTCCCGAGACAACTCCCTTTTGGCCATTCTCCATAAATGTGTCAATGAGTTTCATCCTCCGGTGTGACCCTTAGGTTTATGCATGTCAATAGATCAACGTAAAATCCCATTTTACTTGATCCTATTTAAGTGGCAACTAACGAGACTTTAGTATTGCCTGACACTACATAACGAATCGACCCTGTCGATTCTAACCTTTCCGTCGTCCCTGTCATTATCCTTTTATCTCCGATATCCTGATTGAGATAAGGCATAGAGCCGTCATCCTTATTATTCTCAATCACCGTTCCTTGATATGTGAGATGACTGAAGATATGATACCCAGTATCATGTGCATGGCCATGCTATTCTTCCAGTCACTCTCGATCAAGTGGCCGAGAACCGATATCTTTCCCATACCTTAGTATGAGGGATAAATCCCTTAGCCGTCTTTCGTGTCACTCATGTAGCCCGTCCCCAAGCTAATCCTGGCCGTTATGGAAGCCCTGTTACGGACAACGTTAGGCTCAGGTCAAACTCAGTTGTTGACTACATAGCGATCACAAAGACTCCTTGGTCTAAGGATACATGACAAGCTACAACACTGAATATGTTCATGACTTAATCTATGGCACATATTCAGGGCGGGTCGTCCAATATCATGTCCCACATGATATCTATGATCAGACTCTGGAATCCCATTCCAATGACTAACAGAACGTAAGCCATAAAGAGCCATCTTTCATACTAGTCGCTTCTAGTGAAGCTTTGTTGACTAGGTACCCATCGAGTGTGATCTATCTCGATCTATGGTTCTATTCGCATGGTGGGCATAGATCAGAGCACACATCGATATATTACTCCAACACATAAGTAATATAAAGTCGCTTTAATTTTATTGCTAACGATGATATATACATTTGGACATTTAGGATTGAACTACGGGCACTAAGACTAACAATCATAAAGAGCATACTGCAAGTAGAAAGTAGAATTAATACAATGAATTCAAAAGCATCAAACCTCTCTTGTTCGAAAAAATCAAAACACATCGAAATGGTACCAGTCGTACTTAATAATAGAAGGATTTGGCAGAAATATGTAAAATTGTCCCTCCTAAAAAAATGATTCCAGAATAAATGGGCAATAGTTAGGAGGGGTGATAACCTACACATGAACGTTCACTCCATGAACACAATATAACCAATAATGATTATATCAAGTACATTCTAACAAAAGGAATATTAAAGATCCGATTTAATTTTTACAAGCCATTATTAAAGTCGCTCATTATGACCTTGAGCTACAATAAATGGATGTGAATGCCGTCTTTCTTAAAGGAGACTTGGAAGAGAAAGTCTACATGCCGTCTTTCCCAAAACTGATGTTGCCCAAATAATAGTGAACCAAACCTGCTGGATTTTCACTACGTGATTCTGATTAACGTCAATCTCATGACTCTTCTGGAGTTCATGACAAAAGTGTTAGTCTAAATGTCCAAGTGTATATATCACTGTTAGAAATAAAATTAAAACGACTTTATATTACTTATGTGTTGGAGTAATATATCGATGTGTGTTCTGATCTATGCCCACCATGCGAATAAAACCATAGATCGAGATGGATCACACTCGATGAGTCCCTAGTCAACAAAGCTTCACTAGAGGCGACTAATATGAAAGATGGCTCTTTATGGCTTCCGGAGTCTGATCATAGATATCATGTGGGACATGATATTGGACGACCCGACATGAATATGTGCCATAGATCAATTCATGAATATATTCATTTTCGTAGCTTTTCATGTATCCTTAGACCAAGGACTCTTTGTGATCGCTATGCAGTAAACAACTGAGTTTGACTTGAGCCTAACGTTATCCGTAACAGGGATTCCATAACGGCCAGGATTGGCTTGGGGACGGACTCCATGAGTGACACGAAAGACGATTAAGGGATTTATCCCTCATACTACGGTATGGGAAAGATATCGGTTCTCGACCGCTTGATCGAGAGTGACTAAAAGAATGGCATGGCCATGCACATGATACTGGGCATCATATATTCATTCATCTCACATATCAAAGAACACTGATTGAGAATAATAAGGATGACGACCCTATGCCTTATCTCAATCAGGATATCAATGATAAAAGGATAATGATAGGGACGTCAGAAAGGTTAGAATCGACAGGGTCGATTCGTTATGCAGTGTTAGGAAATACTAAAGTCTCATTAGTTGCCACTTAAATAGGATCAAGTAAAATGGGATTTTATGTTGATCTATTGACATGCATAAACCTAACGGTCACACCAGAGGATGAAACTCATTAACACGTTTATAGAGAATGGACAAAAGGGAGTTGTCTCGGGACATGACCAAAATTGAGTTTTGTGTCATGTGCTCGTAACTGAATAGGACTTTACGAACCGAGACAAGGCTTGGAGTCTTGGATTGATCACGTCAGATAATGTTGGACATTTCCGGTATGGAAGGCTTGGAGGCGATGACCACGTCATAGGACATCATTAGGAATGGCCACATGCCATGTTCCAAGAGGCCCATGCAACCAAGGCCCATGGAACTTGTCACGCCCCAATTTCAGTGAAACCGAACTCGGGACGCAGACCTTTAAAACAATAAAACATTTGGAACCTGTTTTGAATAAACACTTTAAAATCGCAATTTAGTTAATGAAAGTAATATTTACAACTCAAAATACGTCCCAACAAGTGGACAAAAGTATGGTATACGTCGCTAGACTCAACAGTAAACCCAGAATCCCGCTCCTAGCTCTTCAAGCTTCGGAAGCTCACCTAGTCCAACCTGCGACCGGTACCTGTAGGAAAAGCAGCTAGGGGTGAGCGTTCGCTCACCACCACGGATAACAGACTGACTACGGCATACTTAGCAGACAATGCCGGTAACACCTGTTAGTCTTAGTGCCCGTAGTTCCATTCTAAATGTCCAAATGTATATATCATCGTTAGCAATAAAATTAAAGCGGCTTTATATTACTTATGTGTTGGAGTAATATATCGATGTGTGCTCTGATCTATGCCCACCATGCGAATAGAACCATAGATCAAGATAGATCACACTCGATGAGTCCCTAGTCAACAAAGCTTCACTAGAAGCGACTAGTATGAAAGATGGCTCTTTATGGCTTATGTTCTGTTAGTCATTGGAATGGGATTCCAGAGTCTGATCATAGATATCATGTGGGACATGGTATTGGACGACCCGCCCTGAATATGTGCCATAGATTAAGTCATGAACATATTCAGTGTCGTAGCTTGTCATGTATCCTCAGACCAAGGAGTCTTTGTGATCGCTATGTAGTCAACAACTGAGTTTGACCTGAGCCTAACGTTGTCTGTAACAGGGCTTCCATAACGGCCAGGATTGGCTTGGGGACGGGCTACATGAGTGACACGAAAGACGACTAAGGGATTTATCCCTCATACTGAGGTACAGGAAAGATATCGGTTCTCGGCCGCTTGATCGAGAGTGACTGAAAGAATAGTATGGCCATGCACATGATACTGGGTATCATATCTTCAGTCATCTCACATATCAAGGAACAGTGATTGAGAATAATAAGGATGACGGCTCTATGCCTTATCTCAATCAAGATATCGGAGATAAAAGGATAATGACAGGGATGACAGAAAGGTTAGAATCGACAGGGTCGATTCGTTATGCAGTGTCAGGCAATACTAAAGTCTCGTTAGTTGCCACTTAAATAGGATCAAGTAAAATGGGATTTTACGTTGATCTATTGACATGCATAAACCTAAGGGTCACACCGGAGGATGAAACTCTTTGACACATTTATGGAGAATGGCCAAAAGGGAGTTGTCTCGGGACATGACCAAAACTGGGTTTTGGGTCATGTGCCCGTAAGTGAATAGGACTTTACGGATCGAGACAAGGCTTGGAGTCTTGGGATTGATCGCGTCGGATAATGTTGGACATTTCCGGTATGGAAGGCTTAGAGGCGATGAGCGGATCACGGGACCTCGTTGGCAATGGCCACGGGCCATGTTCCAAGAGGCCCATGAAAAGCCCATGCAACCAAGGCCCATGGAACTAATTAATCAAGTCTTGATTAATTAGTACTAAGTAAGCAAGACAAGGACTAAGGTGTTGGTGATTTACCACCTAACCCAATCTTGTCTTGCCATACTTTGTCCTATTTACACCTTACTTGACACCATACTTGTCCCATGCCTTTAGTTGGACAAGTATGGGTTTTTTTTTATGTTTAAGTCATCTTTTTTCAACATAACAAACACAAGACAAGAATAGGAAACACAACTTCTCTCCCCCTTCCCTTGCAATTTCGGGTTTGGCAAGCTCCCACCTCCATTTTTGTGTTCTTGAGTCCTCAAAGAGAAGAACTACGTGGCTTTGATTCCCATGTGGATACGTAGGCTTCTTGGAGACTCAAGCCAATCATTCGTTAACCGGTGTTCTTGTTTTGGTAAGAACTAGTGCTGATTTTTTCTCTTGTGAATCCATTCTTTGTTAGTTGTTTCATGGTTTTAATCGTCTCTTGGTTTTCATTGATTTTCCGCTGCGAGTTGGTTCATCTCCAACCCTACCTCGAGACCCAACAGTGGTATCAGAGCCGTGCTACCTTCGGGATTCACAAGACAGTGTTCAAAGTTTCGGTTTTGCTTGAAAGTTTCGTTTTTGGCATGTTTTTTTGCTAAGTTGTTTGATAACATGTTTTAAATTATTGTTTATGGATTTGATGCATGTAAAATGAATTTTTGAAAATTATTTCAAATCTGGAAATTTTGAAAAAAAGTTTGATTTTTCGGGTCTCGGGAGCGAGACTCTCGGGGAGCCGCAACCGGGACCGAACGGGGCTCCGTTGGACGAAGCTAGGCCAAGCATGACCATTGGATGGTTGATATGCTAAGGCTAAACTGTTTTGTTAGTTATGACGAGTTTGGAACCTTCTTGACGAACATGAAGATCAAATGTTCAAAAGTTTCATTTTTGAACGGTTTCGATAAACCGAGCATCAAAAAATTTCGAAACTTGGCTATTAAATAAAACCGGAAAATCACATGATGTTTGATAACATGATTGTTTGATAACACGATGTGTGTTGGAATGTTGGCATGGTGTACATAATAGCCCCGAGCTCGATTTAATTATTTATCGCTTTTCACGGCCTGTGAGCCGTTAAAGTTAGCGTGTAATTATTCTTTCAAGGTGTGGTCGTCGAACCACTTGTTTGTAATATTTATTTATTCACGACCTGCAAGTCGTGTATTAAATTGTAATTTTTTACTCAAGACGAAGAAAGGGCGAAAAGGTCATTTGGTGGCTTTTCGGATGTTGGCATCGGCTTGGAGTCGGTGGAGCTCAAGAAGCTAGTGGGAGTTAGTTTAGGGGGCTATTATGTGCACATTTATCGCTTTATGCTTGGTTTAGTTTATGCATGACTAATTCTATGTGTTTTAGAATTGCATGCTTAACTTTATTTACCGAGCATATCACCTCACATGCAAAGATAAAATTGGAATTTTAATCCTTGTGTATGAGCCCTTAGAATCGTCATTACATTGGATGTAGTTGACGGGTTCGAAGGAAGAATTACATTGGATGTAATTTGAGGCATCATTGCATTTGGAATGTAGTTGATGTGCTCATCGCATCTAGGATGTGTCAAAGTTTTAAACACAACCGGACAAGTAAAAACGGGTCATGTCCGATACCTCCCAATTATCAACACCTTACTACATCCTCGTCCTATGGGTGTCGTGCGCATTAGCGGAGCATCCATGGGAAAGCGGGGTAGTAGGTTTGGACGACATATGTGGGTGTCGTGCGCATTAGCGAGCACCTACATAGTGACGGGCCATAGTTGAAAATTGGTGGACCCGACTACGATTCTCAGCCTGAGGTTGAGCTAGGGTAACAGATAGGGTAAGCCATGTACATAAGTACATACCCTAGCCAAGAGTCACATTGGATGTGATTGGATGGAGTCCACCTACATAGCTCGATTAAGTGGTGAGCATTAGTTCAGCTTAATCGAGAGAATCAAGGATCTTGGTTCCAGATTCTAAAGGTTTAGAATCGATTGTTGGTGTTTAAGCTTGATCTTCATAAAATTTATTCAGTTTAATGATTGAATTTTATCTGTTGTAGATCAAATGGCAAATTCATCGAACATTAATAGTTTGTCATTAAAAGCCATTCTTGACAGGGTCAAGCTAAATGGGACAAAGTATTTGGACTGGTACAAAATTTTGAGGATAGTCCTCAAGTCTGAACGCAAAGAATATGTCCTTGACAAGGCTGTCTCTAAGACCATATCAGAGTTACATGAAATGTCATTAACTACTGAGAAGAATATATCAGGGATCTGGGATCCAAGGATATTCTGATGGTCAACAAGGGAAGTGGAAGTGGCAAGGGCGGGGCCCATGCGCACTTGGCAGGAAAGATGAGACACCTAAGAATGTCGGCTTCTATTGCCAACAGTCTGGTTATTGGAACCGGGATTACAGGAAGTTCACGGCTGATCTGAAGAAAGGCAGTGGGATTGCGCCTTCATCAAATAGCCTGAATGATCTGAAGAAGGGCAGTAGGACTGCGCCTTCATCAGGAAACCTGGATGATCTAAGGAAGGGCGGTGGGACCGTGCCTTCATCCGGTATTAACTCTATAGAGCTACATCTCTCCAGTTCGAAAGATTCATGGGTATTAGATACCAGGACTGAATCTCACACATGAACTAATATATGGTGGCTGAAAGTATGAGAGGTTTGGAAAGCACGAAGTAGACCTCAGAGTTGTGGCAACTGTTGTAGGATCCATGAGTCTTGCTTTGCCAAGTGGCCTTGTCTTAGTATTGTATAATGTATATTGCATACCTACTTTTAGTAGGAATATTATATCTGTATCCGTGTTTAACAAGGAAGGATATAATGTTAATATTGGAAATGGAGTTTTCAATGTTCTATGCAATGATATGTTTTATACAAGTACTGACTTGGTTGGAGGATTGTACATATTAGATATGGGTAACAATGCCTCAAGCTCTATATATTACGTTAATACCAAGAGGTCTAAATCCAACGATTTAAACCTAACTCTGTTATGGCACTGTCATTTGGGCCGCATAAACAAGAAGCGCCTATCAGCACTTCAGAAGTGCAGGCTTTCAGGTTCATTCGAATTCCATTCGATCGATAGGTGCAAGGTTTGTTTGATGGGCAAAATGACTAAAGTGCCCTTTATTGATCGCGATGAAAGGGCGGGTGAATTATTGGGGCTGATACACTCGAATGTGTGTAGACCAATAAGTTCACTTGCCAGGAGGGGTTTTAGCTACTTTATCACATTTACTGATGATTACAGTAAATATGGTTATGTCTATTCGTTGAGACATAAGTCTGAAGCTTTTGATAAATTCAAAGAGTTTAAGACTAAAGTAGAAAACCAGCTCGACAAAGGTATTAAGGCACTTCGATTGGATCGAGGTGGAAAATACTTGACCACAGAGTTATTAGATCATCTAAAAGAGAATGGGATCCTTTTGGAATGGACTCCTCCTGGGACACTGTAGTTGAAAGGTGTAGCCAAACGGAGAAATCGGACATTGTTAGACAATGGTCCGTTCCATGATTAGTTAGACTGATCTCCCAATCTCTTTCTGGGGTTATGCTCTAGAGACGACCGCATTCATAGTGAATCGGGCTTCAACGAAGGGTGTGGAAGGGACACCATTTTAAAAATGGTACGGGATGATGCCCGCTTTGTCCTACCTAAAGATTTGTGGTTGCGAGGCTTATGTGAAACATTTGGTTTCGACTAAGCTCGAACCAAGATCTGAGATATGCACCTTCGTGTGGTATCCCAAAGCAACAAGGGGATACTACTTCTACAATCCCAGTGAGAACATGGTGTTCGTCGCTTGGGGTGGGGTCTTTATGGAAAAGAAGTTTTGTTTCCAAAGACGTCATTGGGAGGACTGTGCATCTCGAAGAAATTCAGGATGATACAGATCTGTCTAAACCAATTGACAACCCAGTAGAAAGGAGCCAGAGATTGTCGTAGAGTAAGAACCAATTCCTGTTACAATTCCGGAAGGTCCAAGGCGATTTGAAAGGATCAATCTTCCACCTCCAAGATATGGTATCCGGAGTTGACAATGAAGTCATGGTGGATCACGATGATCCAGCCACTTTTCAGGAAGTCGTGGATGGGCCCGACTCTGAGTTATGGCTGGGAGCCATGAGGGAGGAAATGCAATCCATGTCGGATAACCGAGTCTGGGAACCGGTTGATCCCATCAATGGTGTGAGGACCATCAGATGCAAATGGATCTTCAAGGTGAAGATGGACATGGACGGCAACCCTCTGACCTACAAAGCTCAACTGGTGGCGAAAGGTTATAGGCAGATCCAATGGATTGACTATGAGGAAACCTTCTCCCTAGTGGCTATGGTCAAAATCGATCCAAATTCTTCTTGACATAACTGCGTATCATAATTACGAGATATGGCAAGTGGATGTCAAAACCGCTTTCCTAAATGGAAATTTAACTGAGTACGTTTGTATGTCTCGGCCCATAGGTTTAACGATCCGAAGAATAAGGGAAAGATTTATAAGTTGTTGAAATCCATTTATGGATTGAAACGAACTTCTCGGAGTTGGATCCTTCGTTTTGATGAAGCTGTAATTGGATTTGGCTTAATCAAGAACGAGGATGAATCTTGCGTTTATAAGAAGGCTAGTGGGAGCAAGATTACCTTTCTGGTTCTCATTGAAAACGACATCCCAACCTTGCACGAGACTAAAGCTTGGTTGAGGAAGTGTTTTTCAATAAAGGACTTAGGTGATGCTTCTTATATCTTAAGGATTAAGATATGTAGAGATCGCACCAAGATGGTCTTGGATTTAAGTCGGGGAACCTATGTGAACAAGGCATTGAGTAGGTTCTTAATGCTCGATTCAAAGAAAGGACTTTTACCCACTAGTCATGGCATTAATCTCAGCAAGACTTAGTGTCCTAAGACACCCGATGAGCTGAAAAGGATGATGAGAATCCTATGCGCCTGGGGGTAGGATCGATCATATATTCCATGACATGAATGAGACCGGACGTCTCGTAAGCCTTATGTTGTACCAGTAGACATCAGTCTAACCCGGGGAAAGATGATGCTGAACTAGTCGTCGAAGGAAAAGCAGCTAGGGGTGAGCGTTCGCTCACCACCACGGATAACAGACTGACTACGGCATACTTAGCAGACAATGCCGGTAACACCAACAACAACCCAAACACCGAGGATCACCATCCCCAACTCAAGTAACCCGACCAACACACACACACCGTTACTTTCCTCAACCGACTCAATACTCGGACACGTAATGTAAAACCCGCTTCGTTTCATTAGGGTATTAATTTAAAATCCTAAAACCTTAGGGTAGGTTCTTGAAACAAGTGGCAAAAAAAAAAAAGAGTCAGACCAGGCCAGGCCGAGCAGGCCCCAGTCAAGCCTCGGTTTGGGCCGTGCGGCCCACTTCGCCAGGCCCGTGTGCTAGGCCAGAGGCCCAGGCCCGGTTGTGAACTCGGGTATAAAAGGGATGGGTTGGGTCTGAAACCCTAAATCCCCTCCTCCTTCCTCCCGCAGCCGACCCGATCCTCCTCACTCCTTCCTCTTCGTCTGCTTCGAGCCTCGGCCGACCCCTCCCCTCGCCATCTCCTCTCGCCGGAAACCGACCACGCCGCCCCGTCTCCTTCCCTCTCCGTCCAGTCACCGAGCCCCTCCGTCCCCGGCCAGCTCCTCTCGCCGTCCCGTCGTCCCCACGCCGCCCCCGTCTCCCCTCCTTCTCCGTTCGGCCACCGCCCGCCTACACCAGTAGCCACCGCCGTCGACCCCCTCTTCCTTCTCCCTCTCAGATCCCGAACCCTCATCCGACCTCCCTCCCTCCTCTCAACTCGGAGTCCGGCCACCGCTACCGAGTCCGACCGACGCTCCCAAGACCGGCCATCGCTCCGAGCCCGTTCTCCCTTCGCCGGCGCGTGCGACAGCTCCGGGACAGAGCCACCGGGGCCGTCCAGATCTGGGGCGTGGAAGGTCCCCGCCGTGCACCGCCGCCGTGCACGCCTAGCCACCCTTCCCTCCAGTGAGGTTCGTGCCTGGGGGTTTAGTCGCCGGCGACGTATTTGCCGGCGGCCGGTTTATTTTCCGTTCGTCTTTAGTTTGGATCTGAGTTTTTGTCTGAAAAACGTTATTGTAATTTCAGTAAAGGAAATAAAACGATATCTGAAATGAAATTCGATGTTTGCATTTCGGACGTAAAAATGATTGTAGATCTGGAACGTCTTTTGAATTCTGTACTTGAACCTGTGGGAATGGAAAGGATCAGAAAAAGGGATTTTGAAAGAAAATTAAAAGAGAATAGTTTAAGTTCGATTCGTTGAAAACGAGTTCGTTTGATCTGTTTCGGTTGCAAACAAAATCATTTGAAGTTGAACGGATAATCAAGATAAAACTGGATCCGATTTAATTTAAAAGGTGTTAAAACGAAAATAGGGAAATCAAAAGGGGTTTGGTTTCAGTTTTGTTTTTTAGACGGTTTAGACTCTGGAGCGAACCGGAATCGCTTTGGTGACCGAGTGTTTAAATTGGACTGCTAATTGAGTTTACAAAGGAACAAAAGCAGACCGCTGAATTGGACCTCGGGATTCGTGCATTGGGACTGTGCCTCGCATGCACCGGTTTCGGTGCTCGGGTACTCAACCCGATTCACCGTGACCCCGCTTTTATCCCGCTCGAGTTTAAAAGACAACTGTCGGTTTTAAAACAGGAATAATTGTGACCTTTAGATTAACCTGGGAACCGCCTCTAATTTATGGCTTTCGTGTTATCCTTAGCGTCCGGCTTCAATCGAAGTGAAGCCCGGAGGTAGCGAGCCAGAACGTCAGTAGCTAGGAAGCGTAGCGGTTGCTCTTCAGTTGAGGTAGGGAAAAGTAGCCGGATCTCGGCCCTGACTAGGGAAAGTTAACAGTAGAATTGCATGTGACACCGGGGTGTTGTGGGTCGAATGGGTTTATTTGAATATTAGAAATGCATGATACGGGATTGTAGCGTTTGTTAGAAAGGCATGCTACGGGAACTTGGTAGTTACTGGAAATGCATGTGACACTTAGTAGTGTCGTAGGAACAGAGAACTTAGCGATAATTGTTTTACTGGAGGCATATGACCATGCCCGGAGGTTGATTGAGGAACTGTTGATATTAGGACTGTTGGAGGCTATGGTTAAGCCGGAGGTTGATTGTTTATTTTGGTGTCTTGGGTGGCCTTGAGAGCCCGTGTATTATTATGGTTGAGTCTTGGGTGGCCTTGAGAGCCCGTGTATTATTATTGTTGAGTCTTGGGTGGCCATGAGAGCCCGTGTTATTAATCGTGTTTGGGTGGCCATGAGAGCCCGTACTTTACTGTTGGTGTTTTAGCTGGCTTACGAGTTAGAGTCTCGGTAAGTTGCAAGCGTGTTTTATTGTTGAGTTTTGGGTGGCCATGAGTGCCCGTGGGGTTGTTGAACCCGTGTCTTTACCTTTGGTGTTTTGGGTGGCCTTGAGAGCCCGTGTACTAAGGTTGGTGTCTTTGGCTGGCCTGACCGAGTTAGAGTCTCGGGGGGGTTGCAAGCTCTCTTTAGCTGGCTTACGAGTTAGAGTCTCGGTAAGTTGCAAGCGTGTTTTATGGTTGGTGTCTTGGGAGGCCGTGAGTGCCTGTGGGGCTGTTGAGTCCGAGTCTTACTGTCGGTGTGTCTTGGGAGGCCGTGAGTGCCTGTGGGGCTGTTGAGTCCGAGTTTTACTGTTAGTGTCTTGGTGGCCATGAGTGCCTATGAGTGTTGAACCTGTGTTGTTACTGGTTGTGAACTTGCTTGTGATTGTGATTGTGTTTGTAATTACCGGAGGTTGGGGGCCCGCTTCCTGAAACGGGGGTCCACGAGCACACGCGTCTGCATGTTCAGACGGGGTAGGGGGGCCCGCCCGCCAATAAAGGGGTCCTGGCCGCGCGTGTGTGGTTTGGGTTTGTGAGCGTACCTTGGCTGGCTTATGGGTTAGAGTCCCAGTAAGTTGCAGCATTTTCCGGCTGGCTTATGGGTTAGAGTCCCAGTAAGTTGCAGCATTTTCCGGCTGGCTTATGGGTTAGAGTCCCGGTAAGTTGCAGCATTCTTGGGTTGGCCTGACCGGGTTAGAGTCCCGGGAGGGCGTTCTTGGCAGCTGGTTTGCGATCCTTTGTGATCTTGGTTGGTGTGTGATCCCTTGTGATGCTGTTTGGTGTTGCGTACTTTCTTTTGAGTCCTTGGAAGATGTCGTCAATCGTTGGGTCAGGTCTACTTTACGTGTCAGAGTGTTGAGTCGTTCGAGGAAGGTCATCGTGGGTGTTTGTTCAGTCAGAGTGCTTGGGTCGGGGATGGTTTCCCCGGTGTTGAGTCGTTGTTGGTGTTACTTGCTTTGCCTGCTAATTATGCCGTAGTCAGTCTGTTATCCGTGGTGGTGAGCGAACGCTCACCCCTAGCTGCTTTTCCTACAGGTACTGTTCGTGGGACGGACTAGGTGAGCTCTCGAAGCTTGTGGAGCTGGGAGCGGAGTCCGGGTTTTGTCTGTTGAGTCTAGTGACGGATACTATGTACTTTTGTCCACTTGTTAGGACGTGTTTTAAACTGTATTTATTATTTTGTTGAACAAATGGTACTTTTAAAGAGTTTAATGAAAACAGGTTTTCAAGTGTTTTTATGTTTTAAAATGTTCGCATCCCTAGTTCGGTTTTACTGAAATTGGGGCGTGACACGTAAAGTGGACCTGACACAACGATTGACGACCTCCTCCAAAGCCACGACAGACAACCACGCAACACCCAAGATCACAAAGGATCGCACGCCAGCTGCTCAGTAACCCATCTCTGTCTCTCGCCCTTTACCGATCCCAGTCAGGTCAGGCGGTCGACCTGTTGCGCTACTTCTCCCGATCCTAGTCGGAAGGCTGGCCCACAACCCCTCCCCTACCCCCGATCTCAGTCGGGTGACCGACCACACCCGCGCGTACCTTCTCCCGATCCCAGTCGGGAGGCTAGTCCACAACCTCTCCCCTACCCCCGATCCCAGTCGGGTGACTAGCCACACCTCACGCAACTTCCCCGACACAAAGTCGGGTCTCCAACCTCAGGTAACCACAATCACAATCACAAGCAAAGTTCAACAAACAACAACAAGACCGGTTCAACACTCCACAGGCACTCATGGCCACCCAAGACACCAACTGTAAAACACGGACTCAACAACCCCACGGGCATTCACGGCCACCCAAGACACACCGACAATAACTCACGGGCTCAACAACCCACGGGCACTCACGGCCTCCCAAGACACACCAACAGTAAAACACGGGCTCAACAACCCCACGGGCACTCATGGCCACCCAAGACTCCAACAGTAAAACACGGGCTCTCATGGCCACCCAAGACACAACAGTAATACAGGCTCTCATGGCCACCCAAGACATAAACTAAACAATCAACTTCCGGGCATGGTCATATGCCTCCAGTAATTCTAATATCGATAAGTTCACTGCTCCTACGACACTACTAAGTGTCACATGCATTGCTAAGGTTCGCTACGTTCCCGTATCATGCCTTTCTAATATTCGATAAACCTACTTAACCCACGACACCCCGGTGTCACATGCAATTCTACTGTTAACTTTCCCTAGTCAGGGCAGAGATCCGACTACTTTTCCCTACCTCGTTTGTTTTCTCCAAAATCTAACCAACAAGCTCCGGCGTGATCTCGGTCACTCGCCTAGCTTTCCCTTCCCTCGGTCTGCAGCACGATCTAAAAGAACACAATTTTAAGGCACTTTTAAACTCGCAGGAATTAACTGAAAGTCAATAAACTTGACGCCCAAATGTAACCCCGACAATGTCGATCACTCCCAAACTTCCCAATTACTCGAAATTGTCGATAATGGACCCGGAAAAGCCCGATTCGCCTGACATGGCGAATCTGCCCGGGTTTTGGAAACGCCCTTCCGGGGCTCCGAAAATTCCCCATTTCGTTTCTACGGTCTTAGAATAATTCAAGGGTTCCTAGGCACTCGACGGAATTGAATTCCGACTTCCGAGTCATTTAACTAGCGTTTAAAGTTTCTAAACCCGTCAATTACAACTTTCACAATTTAATTCCATATTTCGATCCGGTTATGGATTAATGACCCGGGGAATGTTCTAAACCACCCGAACACTAAACCCGAGCACCCGAGCACGTGGGCCCCACCCGGCCCAACTTGGCCGTGGGTGGCTAGGGTTCAAGTGGGCCCCGCCCACCATGGTGGTGGCCGGCCCTAGCTCCGGCCAGCCACCCCATGGCCGGCCGGCCACCCCCCTATGGTGGCCGGAGCTCCCCCCGAGCTCCCGGTCGCCGGAAAACGTCCCCCTTCACCTCCAAACGTCTCCAAAACGTCTCCACAATCCCCCAACCTCAATACAACCCTAAACTAATAGTTTTAAACCAAAACCTAATTTTAGAACTTGACAAAACGAAGATCGGTTTGGTGATTACCGTAGAGGAAGACGGTGTGAGTTCGATTCTTGGAACGTTGAGACGATCCAATGGTTGAGCTCGTGAATAGTGCCCAAAACCCTAGCTTTCTCTCTTCTTCTCCCTTCTCCTCCTTCTCCTTCTCTCTCTAAACTTCTCTCTTCTTTTTTTTTCTTCTATTTTTTCCCTTTTTTTTTGATAGTTGGCCGAACCCCCCTATCTCTCTTCTTTATTTCCCCCCCAAAACCTAACACCACCACTTGTTTGACAAGTGGCAAGGTGGGCCCCACACCTTTTTGGAAAAATATCTAGAAGGAAATTACGAAACTTGACGGGCTACAAGGAAACGGCTCAACTAAGACCGCTGCGACGACGGCTAAGCTTTTTGGATCCAAAACGGTCCTCGAATGGACCAAAACGTCGCTCGGTTGAATTTTCCAGTGAAAAGTCAACATTTCCGAAATTGGTCAGAAAGTTGCCCTGAGTCCCCCGAAACTCACTTCGGTCGATATCGGGGTCAACTTAAGTCCGGTATGACCCTCGGGGTCAATTCTAGATTCAATTAAGTGTGTCTTAAATTTTTTAAATTTTCCTGTTTTTCGCAGGTTTGACTGGCGTTGACTGAGAGTCGTTATTACAGAACTAATTAATCAAGTCTTGATTAATTAACACTAAGTATACAAGACATGGATTAAGGTGTCCACCCATACTTAACACCATACTTGTCCTACTTACACCATGCTTCTCTATCGATGGTGTGAGGACCATCAAATGCAAATGGATCTTCAAGGTGAAGAATGACATGAACAACAACCCTCGGACCTACAAGGCCCAACTCGTTGCTAAAGGTTATAGGAAGATCCAACAAATTGACTATGAGGAAACCCTCTCAACAGTGGCCATGGTCAAATCTATCCAGATTCTTCTTGACATAGTCTCGTATCTTGATTATGGGATATGGCAAGTTGATCTCAAAACCTCTGTTAAACGGGAATTTGACTGAGGACGTTTTTATGTCTCAACCCGAAGGTTTTGACGATCCGAAGAATAAAAGGATAGATTTATAAGGTTATGAAATATATTTGTGGATTGAAACAAGCTTCTCGGAGTTGGAACCTTCGTTTTGATGAAGCAGTAATTAGATTTGGCTTCATCAAGAACGAGGATGACCCGTGCGTTTGTAAGAAGGCTAGTGGGAGAAAGATTGCCTTTCTGGTGCTCATTGGAAACGACATCCCAACCTTGCACGAGACTAAAAGCTTAGTTGAGGAAGTGTTTCGCAATATAGGACTTAGGTGATGCTCCTTATATCTTAGGGATTAAGATATATAGAGATTGCACCAAGAGGGTCTTAGGATTAAGTCAGAGCACCTATGTGAACAAGGCATTGAGTGGGTTCTCAATGCTCGATTCAAAGAAAGGATTCTTACCCGCTAGTCATGACATTCATCTCAGCAAGACTCAGAGTCCTAAGACACCTGATGAGCTGAAAAGGATGATGCGAATCCCATACGCCAAGGGGCAGGATCGATCATATATGCCATGACATGTACGACACCAGACGTCTCGTAAGCCAGTAGACATCAGTCTAACCCTTGGGAAAAGATGATGCTGAACTATTCGTCGAAGGATAAGTAGACGCTAGTTTTCCAGACGGATCCAGATGAATTTAGAAGTTAGTTAGGACATATGTTTAGGATGAATGACAAAGCTTTTAGCTGGGAGTGCGTAAAGCAAGATACCGTCGCCGAATCTATGACAGAGGCCAAATACATGGATGCTGTAGAGGCAGTTAAGGAGGCTATGTGGATTTGGAAACTCACGGCATGGTTGGGTGTAATTAAAAACCCATCTAGCCCGGTGAATCCATTTTGCGACAACACAAGGGCCATTGCGCAAGCTAAAAGCCCAGATTGCATAAAAAATCCAAACATGTACTACAACGTACTCACCTCATCAGAGAATTACTGAACCGATGTGAAGTGAAGATAACCTATATTGCAACGGGTGATAACATAGCCGACCCTTTGACTAAGGCAGCGTTGCTACCTAAACATGTTAGACATGTAAAGTCGATGGGAACATATTGGAGTTTAGATTGGAACTAGGGAAAGTGGGAGATTGTTAGTCTTAGTGCCCGTAGTTCAATCCTAAATGTCTGAATGTATATATCATTGTTAGCAATAAAATTAAAGCGGCTTTATATTAATTATGTGTTGGAGTAATATATCGATGTGTGTTCTGATCTATGCCCACCATGCGAATAGAACCATAGAGCGAGATGGATCACACTCGATGGGTCCCTAGTCAACAAAGCTTCACTAGAAACGACTAGTATGAAAGATGGCTCTTTATGGCTTACGTTCTGTTAGTCATTGGAATGGGATTCCGGAGTCTGATCATAGATATCATGTGGGACATGATATTGGACGACCCGACATGAATATGTTCCATAGATCAATTCATGAACATATTCATTGTCGTAGCTTGTCATGTATCCTTAGACCAAGGACTCTTTGTGATCGTTATGCAGTAAACAACTGAGTTTGACCTGAGCCTAACGTTATCCGTAACAGGGCTTCCATAACGGACATGATTGGCTTGGGGACGGACTGCATGAGTGACACGAAAGACGACTAAGGGATTTATCCCTTATACTACGGTATGGGAAAGATATCGTTTCTCGGCCGCTTGATCGAGAGTGACTGAAATAATAACATGGCCATGCACATGATACTGGTATCATATATTCATTCATCTTACATATTAAGGAACAATGATTGAGAATAATAAGGATGACAGCTCTATGCCTTATCTCAATCAGGATATCGATGATAAAAGGATAATGACAGGGATGACAGAAAGGTTAGAATCGACATGGTCGATTCGTTATGCAGTGTCAGGCAATACTAAAGTCTCGTTAGTTTCCACTTAAATAGGATCAAGTAAAATGAGATTTTACATTGATGTATTGACATACATAAAACTAAGGGTCACACCAGAGGATGAAACTCATTAACACGTTTGTGGAGAAGGGACAAAAGGGAGTTGTCTCGGGACATGACCAAAACTGAGTTTTAGCTCATGTGCCCGTAAGTGAATAGGACTTTACGTATCGAGATAAGGCTTGGAGTCTTGGATTGATCATGTCGGATAATGTTGGACATTTCCGGTATGGAAGGCTTGGAGGCGATGGGCACGTCACGGGACCTCATTGGGAGTGGCCACGGGCCATGTTCCAAGAGGCCCATGAGAGGCCTATGCAACCAAGGCCCATGTAACTAATTAATCAAGTCTTGATTAATTAACACTAAGTATACAAGACATGGATTAAGGTTTGGTGATTCACCACCTAAGTCCATCATGTCCACCCATACTTAGCACCATACTTCTCTATACCATACTTGTCCTATATTGTTGTTTACTATATTTATGGGATTATCATGTCATCTTATTCAATATAACAAAACACAAGATAAAAAAGAAAGATGAACTTCTCCTTCTTCTCTCTACAAGGTTTTTCTCCATCTTGTTGTGTTCTTGAGTCATCTAAAGAAGAACTACGTGGCTTTGATTCCAATTTGATACGTAGGCGTCTTGGAGACTCAAGCCGATCATCATTTTCTTGGTGTTCTTGAACAAATAGAGAAGAAAAAGGTGCAGAATTTCTGCACTGTTTCTGTTCCGACCAGCCACCTTCAAGACCCCGATCGGAGGTTCATCCGAGGTCCGATGAAGCTGATTTTTGGAATGAATACTCTCCACATCTTGGTATTCAAAGTGGACGGTGATATTTGGATTTCAACGGTTCGTTATTCTGATATACGAGATTCAAGTTGAGTCACTTCATCTATTTCATTTTATTTTATAAATCTAATCGTGGTAGTTTTTCCTTGCATGGTCTTGGATTTATTTGCTTCCGCTGTGAGTATGTGTTCATACCCTCCATCGAGACCCAACAAAAAGGATTTTTGAGCAACTAATGGATGTAACCAGAACACTGAACACTAAAAACTGTCTTCCCAAACTATAACCGTACCAGGACATGCTTTGCAGATCTGCTTCAATCTCAAAACCAGTAAGTAGTTTCTGAGCTCAAACTAGCTAGCACATTTACTGTGAATTTTCTGTCAGGCCTTGTACATCATAATGTCTCAAATTTAGATATAGTACTTCAAGACCAAATATTTTTTTCATTACTTTGAGACAAATGAGATCCTCTTTAGGATCTAAATATCGACCAATCGTTTGAATATCAAGTTGAAAGCGCTTCAAGCGTTTCTTAACAAATGCATATTTATGGATCCATTTGAAATATGCTCGATCTTCAGACCGAGATGATACTTCATCATCAAAACTTTCATTTGAAAGTCATTCTGCAGTTTCAAGAACCTCTTTAGGAGTCTATATCTTATTGATGCACACTGCTTACTGAGTACATGGTTTCTCATACCATCTCTCGTTGCCTCATGCAAATTAAACTCTTCAGAAAGTCATTTCTCTATATAATGTCAAATCCTTGGGGAATGACATTGCTTCTAGCAATTTAAATTTTCATGGGTTTTGCTTCAAGCAAATTACAATGCTTCAGGCAATGCATTAGATTCGCTTCAGGCAAATTGCAATGCTTCATGCACTGCAAGTCCTTTGGGGACTTTTATAAATGTTGGCACTTAAAAGTACCATAGTAGTGAGTATGTATATCTAATATACCATGGTGATCACACAACACAACTTTATCAAAAGTTGGCTTTAAGTCATTTGAGAAAAATATCTTTATAAGGCACACTTTATATTCAGCATCTTTGTTTTCTCATTCATCTATAACCAACTGGGAAATTTTTTTCGATGTTTTGATCATGATTTTGAACATTGGACATTATGTTAATAAGTCAATTCTTATGGATTGACATTTTCTGATATTGGCCAAACATGTCTTTAAATGATATTAGTCAACACTACGTGGTTCAATGTCAAAATCATCTATAATTTCATTTTCATGAAAATGCAATGCCTTTATCAATGGAAATCGATTTTTGATTCCATGGTTCCTTTTATGTGTGAGTAATTCATATGAATTTCCTCATTTCTTTTCTATTTCAACTCTTCAGGAGTATTAGAGCCTTTCGTCACTTCCGAGCCGATTGGTTCTTCTGGAACCGTCTCTTGTGTTTCTTCTAGAACCACCTCTGGTAGTTCTTCTGGAACTAATGCTTTTGTTGGAACTGATATTCTTATCAACTTCGAGAATAATGATCATCCATGATTTGCCTGATTCTTTCTTTCTTGGAATCAATATTTTTTTTTTATCCAAGTAGCCTCTCATGCTTCTGGCGTGTACAAGAGGAGTCATTCCCCGTTTTCTCAAAACTTTTAAATCTTTGCATGTATCTTGGCATGACCTGGTTATTATTATAAATGCGTCTAGCATTTGGTCTGCAACATTTTTCAAATGTGCGAGCTTATGTACTTCAGGTACATATGATGAGACAAAAATAAAATTCTCAAGAACATTTCATGCCTTACTTCGGGAAGACCTTTTCTCTTTATTTCAAGGTGAAGGATATCATCTCATCAAAATGAAACTAATAGATCATGCTATAAATATATTGTCCTTCAGGGACTCAAGATACCATAAAACCATCTTCTAGATGCGTATCTTATAAAGTAAGTATGAAGATACCATAAGACCATCTTCTGGATGCGTCTTATCCTCATTAATTCTCTACATGAGTAATTGAGATTCCATACTAAAATTGTCTTTAGATGGTTGGACCATTAATTTCTCTTGTGAACAAGTTGTACATGATATCTTGTCACGCCCCGAATTCAGTATAACCAAACCCGGAACGCGAACGGTGAAGCAAGTAAAACAAAGTCTCAAATAGTTTAATAAACCGCTTTAAAAGCACCACTTTTATTAATCAAAACAATAATTTTACAATCGAGTTTTAATTTAAAAAAAACGAAAGAACACTAAAACAAGAGTGTACGTCGCTAGACAACCCCGACAGCCCGGACTCTCGCTCCCAGCTCTTCAAGCCTCGAGAGATCCTCCTAGTCCGCCTCGCGAACGGTACCTGTAGGAAAAGCAGCAAGGGGTGAGCGTTTCGCTCACCACCACAGACACCAGACTGACTACGGCATACATCAGAAATACCGGGAACATCGGCAACAAACAAAAACACAGGGGACTACTACCCCAAATCACATGTTAAACCTGTCTGTCACACAAATCACTGTCAATTTCCCCCCCAACCATCTAAGACCCGTGCACGTAATGGAGACCCCAAATCAGAGACCGAACAACCATTACATTAGTCACACCGACAAGGTAAAGCACAACCCTCACACGATCCTATGTACATTTACTTGTAACTTTCCGCAACCAAACCAGTATTCGCTACTCGTCCCTACCTCAAAGGCCTGCGGGAAAAGTAGTAAAGGGGATGAGCGTTCCGCTCACCTCCACGGATACCCATTCGATTATGGCATAATAGTAAAGCATCAACAACTTACCAATCTAAACAGGGAAAACAACTACCTCAAAACCTGATACCAAACCGTCACAACTGTTCACGATATCAATACCTCAAATACTCGCTCACATAAGGGAAACCTCGAATGAGGATCATATTCTCAACTAAGCAAAACACTATTGCTCACCATATCAACACCCCAATTACCCGATCACGTAGGGGAAACCTCAAAACGGGGATCATGTTCTCAACTAAGCAAATCACTATTGCTCACAATATCAATACCCCAATTACCCGATCACGTAGGGGAAGCCTCAAAACGGGGATCATGTTCTCAACTAAGTAAATCACTATTTCTCACAACATCAATACTCCAATTACCCGATCACATAGGGGAAAACTCAAACAACCCACTCACGTGAGGGAAGCCTCAAACCAACCGTTCACGTGAGGGAAACCTCAAACAACCCAATCACGTGAGGGAAACCTCAAACCACCCGTTCACGTGAGGGAACCCTCGAACAAGCCGTTCACGTAGGGGAAACCTAGTTCGTACTGCGTCACAACGCATCAACCCTAACCCCTCTCCGTGGTGAGACCCTCACACAGAGGCGTTGTATCACCACTGTAGGTTATTGATGAGTCTCGAACCCAAGACCTCACCCTTTAACACAGAACTTACGACCTCTACAAACAAACACAATCGTGAACAAAGTCACGCAATATCAACAATATCAACACACACAATGCACGCAAGATCACACAACCACAAGCCTCAACACTTTACCGATCGCGCGCCAGAAGGTACGACACACCTCACGGGGACCACAGCCCTCGGCACTTTACCGATCGCACATCGGAAGGTATGACAGACCTCACGGGCATAACTCAAGCCTCAGCACTTTACCAATCGCGCACCGGAAGGTACGACACACCTCACGGGGACCACAACCCTCGGCACTTTACCGATCGCGCATCGGAAGGTACGACACACCTCACGAGCATAACTCAAGCCTCAGCACTTTACCAATCGCGCGCCGGAAGGTACGACACACCTCACGGGGACCACATCCCTCGGCACTTTACCGGTCGCGCATTGGAAGGTACGACACACCTCTCGGGCACAGCTCAAGCCTCAGCACTTTACCAATCGCGTGCCGGAAGGTACGACACACCTCACGGGGAACACAGCCCTCGACACTTTACCGGTCACGTATTGGAAGGTACGACACACCTCTCGGGCACAGCTCAATCAGGTATCACCAGAACAATCACAATCACAATCACAATCACATATCACACAATACTCCGCAAATAGCAAAATATAACATAACGACTAACTACCACTCAACAAGTCAGTCAACAACAATACGGGTTCAACACCCCACATGCACACATGGCCACACAAAAACACAATCAGTTCATTAACCCTACGACACCACCAAGTGCCCTATGCATTTCTATTGTTCGACAGGTTCACTCAACCTACGACACCACCAAGTGTCACCTACAATTCTATTATTCGACAGGTTCACTCAACCTACGACACCACCAAGTGTCACATGCAATTCTATTATTCGACAAGTTTACTTATCCCACGACACCAACAGTGTCACATGCATTTCTACTGTTCGACACGTTTACTTATCCTACGACACCAACAGTATCACATGCATTTCTACTGATAACTTTCCCTAGTCTAGGCCGATATCCGGCTACTTTTCCCTACCTCGTAACTCTTTCCAAACGTCCACGCTCAAGCTCCGGCACGCTCGCGATCACTCGCCTAGCCTCCTCTTTCCACGGTCGGCGGCACGATCTAACATGATCACAAGTTAGAACACTTTTTAAATATGCAGGCAAAACCGAATTTAATGAACTTGCCGCCCAAATGCAACCCTGACAATGCCGATCACTCCCAAACTTCCCAATTACTCGACATTATCAACAATGGGCCCAGAAAGGCCCGATTCGTCCGGCTCGGCGAATCTGCCCGGGATCGGAAAATGCCCTTCCGGGGCTCCGAAAATTCCCGTTTTCGTTTCTACGATCCTAAAATAATTCAAGTGTTCCAACGCAATCGACGGAACCAAATTCCGACGTCCGAGCGATTTAATTCGCGTTTAAAGTTTCTAAACCTGATAATTCCGATTTTCCCAATTTAATTCCATAATTTTATACGGGTTTAACTTATCGACTCGGGGATCGTCCAAGACCACCCGAACTTGAGAAAACCGACACCCGAGCACGTGGGCCCCACCCGGCCACACTAGAAAACGCTCATTTTCGCCCCAAAACGTTCCTAACGACCTCTAAACCTCAACCGTTCATCATTTAACCAATTCTAAACGAACGCTTAGAAATCAAACACGTCGAAACGAGGAAAAGTCGGGTTCTTACCGTAGGCAACGATGAGGGAGTGACGATTACGCAAGAACAATCCCGATCCAACGGTCGGGTCGTCGTCGATCTTCAAAAACCCAAGCTTTTCTCTTCTTTCTCTCCTTCCCCTTCTCTCTTCTTTCTCTCTCTATTTTTCTCTTCTTTTTTTCTGAATTGCCGTGTATCTCCTCTCAACCATTCCATTTATTTTGTTTAAATTCAAAACCCCTTAAAATGACCAAAAAGCCCCCACGTTTATCCCTTTAATTAAGGGTACTTTTGTCCATTCCACCCTCTTCCACCACCTTTATGACAAGTGGAAATGTGGGTCCCATTAGTTAGAAAAACATTTTTCAATCAGATTCGCAAAATTCGGCCATTTCGGGCCCCGTGCGGGCCCATTTTCCAAGAATTTATGAAACTTCGCGTTCTACAGGAAGCCGGCCCAAATAAGACCTCTGTGACAACGACTAAGCTTTTTGGATCCAAATCGGGCCTCGAACGGACCAAAACGTCGCTCGGTTGACTGTTTGGGCAAAAAGTCAACTTTTCCCGAATTGGTCAAAAAGTTGCCATGAGTCACCCAGAACTCACTTTGGTCGATATCGGGGTCAACTTAAGTCCGATATGACCCTCGGGGTCAATTTTAGGTTCATTTAGGTGTCTGTCCCAAAATTTTAAATTATTCCGTTTTTCCGCCGTTTTTCCGCCGATTGACCGGCGTTGACCAGGAGCGGTCCTTACATATCTCATTGGACATTAGGGTCTTCCGGCCCTTTAATGAATGTCCATATGAGTTCTCAACAATCCCACACATCATCGTTGATCCAGGATGACAAAGACGATTATGCAAAAGTATAAAAATATCTGGACTAATAAACTTCTGGTTCATAGTCGCGTAGGTTTCAATTCGCTCTTATGGTTGTATAATACAAACCTCACGATAGAGCCTGTAATTTTTCAAGTACATGATTTTCACCATATTTATCACTTTTTGTGATATAGAGAAACTAAGTCTCATTTGTGGTCTCAACATGATATGTATGTCGTTAATGCTGAGTAGATGCTTCTAGATCTACTTTCATATAGAGCATTTTCAATAATGCGTAGATGCTTCTGGATCTACTTTAACATTGAGTAGATGCTTCTGGATCTACTTTCATATAGAGCATTAATGGTTAACTTCATTGTAAATTTCAATGTCATGGTAGCTCTTCCAGAGCCCCTAATCATATTGATACATATGTTATTTCATTTTCGCACATGAATTGATCGCTTCAGGTATCCATATATGATTTTCGAAATAAATCATGATTATATCGGCTACATCGTTATATAGAGTCGTTTGAGACATTCAATTCATTTGGATCTTCCGGATCTAGGTCATCAATCAGACCTTATCTCTATCACCCATTTCTTTTGCCCTTGTTTGATGCTTGATATAAATTCATCAAAATATTTGGTCATACAACATGAATCGACCAATGATTTCTCCCGTATCATATATAACATATTACTTCTGGGTGTTCAGTTCATATGAACTTCTGGCCATTGATGAGCGTAAATTTGTCCTAGTTAATTAGACTATTTTTCTCCATATATTTACCTTGTTTATACTTATTTTTTTAGCGTTTACTAATAACTGCGCATAACCTCGTTCTTGATCGATATTTTTCGAGTGTTCAAAATATATTCATGATTGGTCTTGTTTTATAGGCTGCGAAGAAAGAAAAATGTTGGCGTAAGAACGAGATCGATCGGAGCTAAAACCATCTAAGGCCATATCCATGAAGATCCATGGAGTTCTCAAGCAACCATAAGCTTCCCACCATCTCTAACTTCTTCATCTTCATTTTTTGAAGCTTTGGAGAGTTGGAGATGGTGGGTTTACAAACTAGAGGAGTTTTGATTGAGTTTCTTAACCCAATCCCAGTTCTAATCTCCAGCTCTTCTCTATTTTGTTGTAAAACTAGTATTTGTGGTAAGTTTGAGTAGGAGTTGGAATCCATGACCTTGGATTATAATCATTGGCCATGGGTGCCGTGTTGATGATGATTTCCTTTAAATTGATGGATGAGTTTGAGGTTAATTTGATGTGGTGATGTTTATGAGAAGATTTTGGGTTTTTGAATTTAATTAGCATCCACTTGCTTGTATGGGTATTTGTCTATATTTAAGCTAATCGATGTTCAATCATGATTTTCTTACTTTGTGTTCATAGTTTCATGATTTTAAACCTGATTCATGTGCTAGCTATTTCATCTCTTGGGTGTATATTAAGTTCTAGGTTAAAGTTGGTGAAAATGAAAACTTTAGCCATTTAGTGAACTTATTTAGGATTTCCGACACTCACATGTCTTGATTTCCTATTGACGAGATAGAAATATGCTAGGATGTGTTTTCTCGACTCTCTTGTGTGTTTCAAGCCGGCCGAACGATTAGGGGATTTTCCCATAATTTTTGTGTGTGCGCTATGTAGATCGATTTTTGGAGAGATCCATGATTCGATCTAGTGTGAGACGAGATTTCACTTTTATAGAATTTGCTTACGCTTGTGTATTACCAGAATATCGTGATTCGATGTTCTATTTAGTTCTACTTGATTACTGAGATCACCTTGGTTATCGAGAAGTGAAGTAGGCATAGCTAAGTAGATTCGTCCATTATTTAGAGTCTTACTTATGCTTGTGTATTACCAGAGCTTCGTGATTCGTTGCTCTATTTAGTTTTCCTTGATGATCGATTCATTCGGTCGTTAGGTTGATTGAACTAGGCATAGCGAAGTAGACTCGCCAATTTATTTAGAGTCCCCTCATGCTTGTGTAGTACCAGAGTATCGTGATTCGATACTCTATTTGGTTCTACCAGATTTCCGGTGTTCATCGTTATTGATGACATTCGGGAATTAGGAAGTGAACTAGGAGTGGCTGAGTCGATTCACCGAGTGGTGTAGCCATCTCTACTTGTGGTAGTTGGTAGCGAGAGTGGCATGCATTCGTTGTCGATATCTCTCTTTCGAGGATTGATCGAGCTTCGCTCATGATCATTGTAATAACCACTCCCGGTCAACGCCAGTCAAACCTGCGAAAAACAGGAAAATTTAAAAAATTTCGACAGACACTTAAATGAACCTAAAGTTGACCCCGAGGGTCATACCGGACGTAAGTTGACCCCGCTATCGACCAAAGTGAGTTCCGGGGGACTCTGGGCAACTTTCTGGTCAATTTGGGATATGTTGACTTTTCGCTGGAATAGTCAACCGAGCGGCGTTTTGGTCCATTCGAGGACCGTTTGGGATCCAAAAAGCTTAGCCGTCGTCGCGGAGGTCTTAGTTGAGCCGTTTCCTTGTAGCCCGTGAAGTTTAGTAATTTCTTGGAAAAAGTGCCCGTTTGGGGCCCGAAACGTCCGATTTTTGCGAATCTGATTAGAAAATGTCTAGTACATATTTTCCAAAAGGTGTGGGACCCACCTTGCCACATGTCACCAATGTGGTGGTGTTAGGTTTATTGGACAAAACAAGACAAGACTACTTGATGGTTAGTTTGCTTTTTAAAGTGTTAGTTGTTATTTTTTTAAAATAAAACAAAAGGGAAAGAATGACTTACACGTCCATTTCAATAAAAAAAGAGAAGAAAAGGAGTTAGTTTTAGAAAAGAAGAGAGTTTTAGAGAGAGAAGGAGAAGAGAGAAAAAGAGAGGTGTTCTCGAGGATTTGTGACGTTTCCCTTCCATCCAACCCTTGGATCGTCTCAAAGATAGAAGAATCGAGTTCACACCGTCATTCTCTACGGTGAGCATCTAACCGATTTTCGTTTTAGTACGTTTGAAATTTAGGGTTTGAGTTTAAACGGTTTGATTAAGGTTGGGTTTTGTTTAAGATTGGTTTAAAGATGAATGGTTGAGGTTTGGGGTTCATTAGGAACGTTTTTGGGGCGAAAAGGAAATTTTCCTATTGTGTCCGTGTGGGGCCCACATGCTCGGGTATCGGGTTTTCGTGTTCGGGTGGTTTAGAACGTTCCCCAAGTAATTAATCTACAACCAGATCGAAATTTGGAATTCAATTGTGAAAGTTGTAATTGACGGGTTTAGAAACTTGAAACGCAAATTAAATTACTCGGAAGTCGGAATTGGATTCCGTCGAGTGTATAGGAACCTTTGAATTATTCTAAGACCGTAGAAACGAAAACGGGAATTTTCGGAGCCCCGGAAGGGCGTTTCCAAAACCCCGGCAGATTCGCCGTGTCGGGCGAATCGAGCTTTTCCGGGTCCAATATCGACAATGTCGAGTAATTGGGAAGTTTGGGAGTGATCGACATTGTCGGGGTTACGTTTGGGCGTCAAGTTTATTGAATTTCAGTTTATTCCTGCGAGTTTAAAAGTGCCTTAAAATTGTGTTCTTTTAGATCGTGTCGCGGACCGAGGCAAGGGAAAGCTAGGGAGTGACTGAGATCACGCCGGAGCTTGTTGGTTAGCTTTTGGAGAACACGCATGAGGTAGGGAAAAGTAGCCGGATCTCGGCCCTGACTAGGGAAAGTTAACAGTAGAAATGCATGTGACACTGGGGTGTCGTGGGTTAAGTAGGTTTATCGAATATTAGAAAGGCATGATACGGGAACGTAGCGACTATGAGAAAAGCATGTGACACTTAGTAGTCTCGTAGGAACAGAGAACTTAGCGATATTAGAATTACTGAAGGCATATGACCATGCCCGGAGGTTGACTGTTTTATTGTTGGTGTCTTGGGTGGCCATGAGAGCCCGTGTTTTATTGTTGGCGTCTTGGGTGGCCATGAGAGCCCGTGTTTTATTTTTGGTGTCTTGGGTGGCCATGAGAGACCGTGTTGTATTGTTGGTGTCTTGGGTGGCCATGAGAGCCCCTGTTTTACTATTGGGATGTCTTGGGAGGCCATGAGTGCCTGTGGGGTTGTTGAGCCCGTGAGTTACTGCTGGTATGTCTTAGGAGGCCGTGAGTGCCCGTGGGGTTGTTGAGCCCGTGAGTTACTGTTGGTATGTCTTGGGAGGCCGTGAGTGCCCGTGGGGTTGTTGAGCCCGGGAGTTACTGTTGGTATGTATTGGGAGGCCGTGAGTGCCCGTGGGGTTGTTGAGCCCGTGAGTTATGGTTGGTGTGTCTTGGGAGGCCGTGAGTGCCCGTGGGGTTGTTGAGCCCGTGAGTTATGGTTGGTGTGTCTTGGGAGGCCGTGAGTGCCCGTGGGGTTGTTGAGCCCGTGAGTTATGGTTGGTGTTTCTTGGGAGGCCGTGAGTGCCCGTGGGGTTGTTGAGTCTGTGTTTTACTGTTGGTGTCTTGGGTGGCCATGAGTGCCTGTGAAGTGTTGAACCCGTGTTGTTGCTGTTTGTTGAACTTTGCTTGTGATTGTGATTGTGTTTGCCGAGGTTAGTGACCCGACTGTGTGTCGGGAAGTGGTGTGGAATTTGGCTGGCCTGACCGAGTTCGAGTCTCGGGAGGTTGCGAGCATCCTTTGGCTGGCCTGACCGAGTTCGAGTCTCGGGAGGTTGCGAGCGTTCTTTGGCTAGCCTGACCGAGTTCGAGTCTCGGAAGGTTGTGAGCATTTGTAGGCGATGAGAGGGTAGCTCCCCTTCCGACTAGCTATCGGAAAAGCAACGCTGTATATATCGCCAACAGGTCGACCGCCTGGAGCCTGACAGGGATCGGCAAATCGCGTGGGGCAGGCTCGAGCCCAGCCGGTTAGCAACCGGCACTGAGCAGCCGTCAGGAGTGCGATCCTTTGTGATCTTGTTTGGTGTGCGATCATTTGTGATCTTGGGTGTTGCGTGGTGGTCTATCGTGTCTTTGGAGGAGGTCGTCAATCGTTGTGTCAGGTCTACTTTACGTGTCCGAGTGTTGAGTCGGTTGAGGAAAGTATCAGTGTGTGGGTGTCGGTCGGGTTACTTGAGTTTGGGGATAATGATCCCCGGTGTTGAGTGGGTTGTTGGTGTTACCGGCTTTGTCTACTGATTATGCCGTAGTCAGTCTGTTATCCGTGGTGGTGAGCGAACGCTCACCCCTAGCTGCTTTTCCTACAGGTACTGATCACAGGAAGGACTAGGTGGGCTCTCGAAGCTTGAGGAGCTAGGAGCGGAGTCCGAGTTTTATCTTTTGAGTTTAGTGACAGATACCTTGTACTTTGTCCATTTGTTGGGACGTTTTTGAAGTTATAAATGGTCCTTTTTTATTTATTAAATGGCGATTTTAAAGTGTTGATTCAAAACAGGTTTCAAGTATTGTATCTTTTTAAATGTTCGCGTCCCGAGTTCGGTTTACTGAAATTGGGGCGTGACAGATCATAGAACTACATCCTATTTCTATTGCTTTTCCGATGATTGGTGGTTCGCATTTCGGTCCGGGCAATGGTCTTGTGCCCTCTCCCCGTGGCTAGCATGTGGTTGATTTCATGGTACCGCATACATAGGAACTTAAGTGTTCTAATACCATAAGGAAAGCATTATTTTATTTCACCATCGTTAACCAAACCATGCATTAATTGGAAGTCAATTTTACTGGTACCCGTGACCGACTCCTTGTGTGAACAAAAGTTATGTGTCTTAGGTGGTAGCGTGTAAATGAATTTTACTGTTTTTTAAACCTAAACAACTACCATTTAGTTTTCTGTTCTTTATTGTCCCTTTCGGGGATGTGGAAGAGACAACCCACGTCCCCAGGTTTTAGCAAAATGCTAGTGATACCCTTACTCCCTATGGAATCGACCGGTACTTAACCGTCTCTATATTGCTTGATGACTGCATCCTGATGCACGTTAAAAGAGGGATTTGATGCATAGTCATCCCTACTCATCATCCATATAAACTGTAAGAGTGTATCTTGAAATAGAATCTCAATTTTTGTTGAAAGTTTAAGTCGATATGATCTTCTGGCCATACGACATTTAACAACACTGCACATAAATATGAGTAAGTAACAACAAGATATAAATAAAAGTAACCGCACAATGAGCGAACTCATGGGGTGAACATAATAAGAGTAAGTAACAACAAGATATAAATACAAGTATAACCACACACCGAGCAAACTCGTGGGGTAATCAAAATTCCAAAATTAAATATATGTATAACCGCACAACGAGAAAACTCGTGGGGTAGACGGATTAAATATAAGTAATTGCACATAAATTTTAGGCTTCGGGCCTCAAACACAAGCTACAAGCTTTGGGCCTGTGGTTTCGTCTTGTGACTTTTAATACAAGTTACATGCTTCAGGCATGTGATCTATATTCTGCCTTTAACGTCATCTTACAGGCTTCGGGCATGTGGCTTATCAATCGGTCATAAATACAAGTATCAAGCTTCAGGCTTGTGATTTATCGTTTGACTGTAAAAAGGTAACTATCAAGCTCTGGGCTTATGATTTATCATTTGACCGTATAAGCAAGCATCAGGATTTGGGCATGTGATTTATCATTTGGAGCTTCTGGTCTCAAATGATATAGTTTTGATATAAGACTGTTTTACTTCATTGATACATGAAGAAGTCCATATTACAAAAGTTCGTCATCCTTAACATGTATCGAAAATTTTATATATCTAAGTATTTCAATATGAGCATATCGAAATTCATCATACACGACCTCAAGTCCTTGGTATGGACTACTTGGAACTTGTGGCTCAAAGTACGTCGGGTCGCTGGTATTATGTATTTGGAACTTTTGGTCCAACATATATCGGGTCGCTGGTATTTTTAAGCTTCAGGTTACAAATATATATAACCAAATAAAAATATAATCGGATAATGAGCGAAGTCATGGGGTGTGTTGTCCACCCACACAAAATTCAAATTTTCAACAGTACATGCACAATACCCGCACATTAGATGAATAGTAGTTGCACAGTACCGAAATAGTACTAGAACATTATTTGCACAGTACCTGCATAGTACCCAAATAGTATCTGAACAGTACCCGAACAATAGTTGAACAGTGCCTAAACAGTACCGAGCGAAAACACCCCCGACGTGTGAGACACACATGCTTGTCAATGTTAGGTCCATGTGAACTTCGGGTCACATTAAATTCAGTTATTATAAGACCCACGGTCTTAAAATAGAACTGCAGGTTCTGTGAAACTTTTCTCGTCGATATTTGAACTTCAGGTTCAAAATGCTTCAATTTTAATAAGCCTCAATATTACAAGTATCACATGTAAAATAAAAAATTTAATACAAATATATGTGATAACCGCCATATTTTTTGATGTGAAAGATCCAAAATATTATTTGGCGATCACAAAGCATACTTATAGGGTATAAAAACCAGATCCAAATAAGTATGGAACGAACACAAATATATTTCACGAGTATCGTTAATAAATAATATCAACGAATCAAATTTAAGATAATATGAAACTTTATACCTGAACGATCGAATAGAGTTGTTCGTGATGATAACGTGTTGTAAACATCATATTAAAACAGTAAAACCAAGAACTCAGATACAAGAGAAACGTTCCAAGCTACTATATATACTTATGTTCTTACTATATTAACTAGGTGCTTCGCACCGCGCGGTGCCAAGTGTGATAAATAGATATGAGAGCGAAGGATTGAGAATAATAAAGGTCGTTCTTGAGGAAATCTTTTATCCACTTTATGTCTAAACAATGTGACGTTTAGTTGGTGTTGGAGACATTTTTTATGTATGGTAATGTTTTTTTTTGTATGAGTAAATTGAAAGAATAGTTGTTGTGCTCTGTTCTTTTCTTCCGATTGTAGGCCCTCAAACGGACTGGGCTCTTGTGATGGCTGAGCTTCATGGTCCAATGGAAATTACTTCTCAACAGACTGCTTCACTGAACTCGGACTTTCCCAAGATGTGAGAGCGAATGATTGAGAATAATGAAACAATATGTTATAGAAGTGACCACAACTTTAGTTTACAAGTGAAGAAGGTCAATGAGTTATATTATTAACCATACAAGTTATCAACAATACTATAGCACTATAAGAGCATCTACAACGGGTAGTGTCTACCCGTCGTGTCTGGCGTAGGCACGGCCCTGACACGACGCATAGACACGGCTTGTCGTGCCTATCCGTCGTCTCTGCGGTGTCGTGTCCATTGGTCGTTGCTGGTTCTGGTAACGACGCAGCTGGTCGTGTCTGGCGCCAACGGCTAGTCGGCTGGCCAGTCACAACCCGACACGTGGCGAGGCCGACCCCAAAAAACCCTAAATTTCTGTATAAATACAGATCCCCCGAACTCAAATTTTACCCTCTCTTCACTTGTTTTTAGCTTTCCTTCCTCCATTCCTCATCAAATTCTCTCCAAATTTTTTTCCTACACACGTTATGGACCCGAATCAAGCTCTCCAATCCCTTGTCGAGTCCTTGGATGATGAAGACGTGAGTTCTCAACACACCGAAGAGGACTTCATGGCCAACTACTCCTCGTTTTCCCAACTCCTCCAATCGGGGCACTCAACGCCGCTTCCTCCATACACCCCGCCGACCCAATGGCCAGAGTCGCAAGTGCAACCTTCCCAATTCGTTCCGGCCACCCAACCTTGCCAATCAGCTCCGACGCAAGCGAGGAGGAGGAAGGGGAAGGCGGCGGCATCTTCATCGAGGCCGAGACCACTTCCGCGACCGAAGTGGACCACCGCGGAGGAGGTCAAATTGGCACGTGCGTGGATGAACAATTCGCTTGACCCCATCCACGGGAAGAACCAGAAGAATGACCAGTACTGGAAAAAGGTGCATGCCGAGTACGAGGCAGTTAGACCGGCAGAGGACCCACCTCGGGCGTGGATGGCTTGCAAGGACCATTGGCATAAGTTTAAAGGCTTCATCACCAAGTTCCAGGAGAAGTACACCCAATATGAGAACACGATGACAACCGGGAGGAACGAGGTTGACGTCTTGGCAGGCGCTGAAAAGGCGTACCGCGATGAGAAAGGGCACGTGTTCAAATTCAAGCATATGTGGGAGGTCGTGAGGGGGAAACCGAAGTTTTTCACAAAAAAAGGTTCCAGAATGTGACATCCCAGACCTTGACCTCAACCTCGACGCCGACAATGATGGGAGCAAGCGGACAAGGATGGACGAGTCTCGCACTTGTGGAGACGACTTCGACCACGAGTTGAACTCGTTTACCATCGAGGATCGTCCGATCGGGCAGAAGAGAGCCAATGCCAGGGCTCGAGGCAAAGGCCAATCCTCCCAGTCGGTGGCGTCTGGGCTACCTCCCGAGCAAATGCAGTTCCTCGACACTCTTTCCCAAAGGAAAGAGACACAGTTAGACGTCCGAAAGGCGATGCAGAAGGAGGTCATGGACACCTTGAACGCAGTTCTTCGCCAAGACACCACCAACATGGGCGCGGATGAACTTAGGGCTCGTGCCTCTCTCCTTCAAAGCCTCGGGAAGCGTTTGGAGTTCTTGGGTTAGGCAAGGCTTCAATTTATTTTTAGTTTTAAATCTATGTTTTAATCTAGTTGTTTTCTTAATGTACTTTGTGTTTTCTTAATAAAAGTTTTAATCTAGTTGTTTTCTTAATGTACTTTGTGTGTTATTAAAAAAAATAGAATTATCGAATTATCGGAGCCTCGATGAGCGTGCTAGGGTTACTATTTGAAATAGTAACCCTAGGGTCGTGGCAGCCGCGCCGACCCCTCCCCCTCCCCCTGCTATAAATACCCCTCACCACCCCCTCATTTCTCACACCTCTCAAATTCTCTCTCTCACAAATTCTCTCATTTCCTCTCATTTTCTCTCTAGTCGATATGTCGAATTGGGCAACCGGGCCTCTTTGGTCACTAGAAGAGGAAATACATTTGGTGGTCAATTGGCTCACCCACTACGAGCCCGGGGGCCAGTACTGGCATGTTCTGTACGTGGCTTATGTTGCCACCGGGAACGATACATGGCCACCACGAACAGAGAAGCAAGTCAAGGACCACTTCCAGAAGATGAGCAAGAAGTGCAAGTGGTTTGATAAAATCTACTGGAAGAAATTGGCCGAGCCTAAGAGAGGGGCAACGGATGATGAAGTATATGCCGCGGCCGTTTCTGATTATGAAGGCAAACACGGGTAGTGGACAAAACGTCCTGTGTGGGAGATGTTCAAGGACGATGCGAGGTGGCGTTTACATATTAGTAGAAATAGGAATTAGTTTAATCTTATTTTAATAATTATGTTTTAAATTATCTAAATATGCATTAGCGTTTAAATATTATGTAATGTGTTTGTGGTTTGAAATAAAGGTAGTATTTAAATGTGGGGTGCTTTTTTAATTTACTGAAACTGTGTAGACACTGCTCCTGACAGTGTGTAGACACTACCATTGGAGGAGCAGTGTCAGGAAGCCAAAAACAATGGTTAGACACTGCTCCTTGACACTGCACAATGTCTAACCATTGTAGATGCTCTAAGCTTGAATGTATAATGAGTTAAATTTAATAGGTTTGGCAAAAACTATCAAAATGGTAACAGAACATAAAGAGAGGTGCTTCACGTAGGAAACAATTTAAAAGATTGAACGGAAAGGAAGATAAAAGTAATTATCTTTCATTATAAAACCTACAACACAGGATAACAGTTTTGGATGTACAGAGTTTGCAATATTCTACCTTTAATAAATAAAGATGGAGTAGTAAAAATGAAACGACGATAATATAATAGGGGGGATAATTTTAAAAAATTACCATATAACCGTTACGATATTTCAGGAAAGGATAAATTTGTGTGTGAAATATTAATGATGAAGAAATTGAGAATTATGATGAAATTTACTGTTGGAAGTGGTACACCCAAGATAGGTGTCTATTGCCATGTAAGATATTATTTGTGAAGAGATGGATAATCAGTTATTTGTAGAAACTGATTGTGATAGTAACTGCAATGTAGTTACTTAGAAATCATATATAAATAGGACTCTCTGGTAGAGAAAAAGATACAACTTATCCTTCACAGAAGATAAGTTTCCCATATCCTTCATAATACATTCTAGAGAAATATATAAGTTACATTGTGATTAATCGCCGTCTTCCTCGTGATTACGGTGTGACTAACGAGTCGGTGATTCTACCTGGTTTTTCTCCGAACTCCACTGCTATCAGGTATGTGTGTTACTGCAATCGATTAATTATTTTTCCATCATTGGTATCAGAGCTTGATAGGTTGTTTCCCGACTTTAGTCCCTGATTGATCTTTGATCAAGTTTTTTTTGTGTATTATGCACTGCATAGTTCTTATTTTTTTGTAATGAATTTTCTGCTGTCAGTAAACATCTGTTCTCGTTTAACGATTTTGGCTTCCCTTTTTTTCTCGAGTTTCCCGTAGAATCTGTATGGTTCACTAGAATTCCTGAAAATTCATGTTCGGAAGTGGTAGTCTTGAATTCTCGGGACTTGCTCGTGAAGGTGTAAACGTTTTGGCATTACTGGAGATTGAAATTGGGTTTTGATTTCCGTTGACTTGGCATGATTTGTGTTGACATGTTATACGTTTTGATTAACTACCTTTTATTTATTGAGTACTGCATTTAATGCTTGAAATATTGCTCTGAGAAGGGACATATGAATCTGACAGTATATACTGACTTTGGAATGGCATATGTGTAGCTGGAATGGCATATGTGAAACTGATTTTGACAGGCTTAAATTAAGTTTTGTTAATACTAGATCACCTAACTATGGTTTTTGTTTTGTTTTGTTTCGGTAAGGATAGTTGTAGTTGTTCACATTTTTGATTAATTAATTGTTTTAGTTTACTGAAACCATAATGTTCCGAATGAATAGTTTTTTTTTCTTTTCAACTTGAAAATGAAGTATAAAGTTCAACTGAGTTTATGTCACCTAACTAGAATTTGAAGTGTTCTGTTTTATGACATGTATCAGTTTGTGTTTTTCTTGTCTCTGGAATGTTTTTGGATTCTATTGATTTTATGTGGGAGTTCTATCTGAGTTAGAACTGACAAGTGTTTTGCATAAATTATTTCAAGAATTTATGATCATTTAAAACGGATGATGATTGTGAGCATAGCGACCTTTCGATTCCGAATTCTTTGGTCATCAATTTTTGATTTAATGATGATGCAAACACTGATAATGTATGTATATATATGTTTAATTGGTTCTGCGTATTATTTTCAGCAAAATTGATATCATGGCATCAAAAACAATTGTTGCTGAACTGAATAAGGGTGAAAAACTAAATGGTGACAATTGGGACATTTGGCACCGTAAAATTCAGTACATCCTGGAGGAACTTGAGGTGTTAGAAACACTCAACAATACCATGATGGAACCTGAGGTTGGAACAACTGCCCAACACAAGAGGGACATGGAGACTTTTCAAGCTTGGAAAATGAAAAATAGTCGTGCTCGTGTAACCATGTTGAGTGGTATGCAAGATTCATGTGCAACTTTGAAGTGTGTGCCACTGCTCAAGAAATGTGGTTAGCTCTTAAAGAAAAATTTGGGGGCACCTCTGCTACTAAGCTTAGAAGGCTTACTATCAAGTTTGATACTTTTAGAAAGCGGAACAATGTTCCAATGAAACAACACTTAAGGGAAATGTCAAACATGATTCGAGAATTGAAGTCCGCTGGACATACTCTCAAAGAGGAGCAACAGGTGCAAGCTGTTATTCGTTCTCTTTCTTCCGATTGGGAACATATGAAGGTCAACCTTACACACAATGAGAATGTCAAGACCTTTGATGATGTTGCACGTCACTTGGAGCTAGAGGATGAACGCCTAGAGGCGAGTAAACAATCCAACCAGGCTTTTGTTGCTGAATCTTCTTCACGAAAATTCTCAGGTTTCAAGCGCAAGAAGCCATTTAAGCCGCATAGCTCCAAGAAAGGAAAAATGCACGACTCTTTTTCTAAGCATGGAAAGAAACCTCATCGCAAGAAATTCAAGTCTAATGGCCCCAAGGACAAGACCAAGATGACTTGTTACAATTGTAACAAGTTGGGACATTTTGCTCGTGAGTGCAGTGAACCAAAGAAACTGGTACTTTCACTACCAATCATAGGTCATTCTTTAGTTTCTAGCACTGTATTACTCACTGAATCTCATCCTTTGTGGGTTATAGACTCAGGAGCCACAGACCACGTAGCTAAAGATCGAGGGGCGTTCGTCGAATATCATCGAGTTCAAAGTGGAACAAGATGGATATATGTAGGAAATGATTCTAGAGTTGAAGTCAAAGGAATGGGAACATGCAAGTTAAATTTGAGTGGTGGTCGAACATTATTCTTGCATGACGTTCTTTTTGCTCCTGAAATTCGACGGAACCTCGTCTCTGTCCTCGCTTTATTAAAACTAGGTTTTAATATTAACTTTTATGGTAATTATGTTGATGTGTATTTGGGAACTACTTTCTATGCTTCTGGTTTTACTCATAATGAGTTTATGGTCATGGATGTTGATTATGAAACTTATGTAAATTATAATAATAATGAAAGTTTCTCCTATATCACGTCTTCTTCCGATAATGTTGATACTAGCATTTGGCATGCACGATTAGGACATATTGGACAAGATAGAATGCAAAGGTTAGCCAAAGATGGCCTATTAGGCCCTTTATCCAAAATCGACATGTGCATTTGTGAGCATTGCTTAGCTGGTAAAGCATGTAGAAAACCATTTGGAAAAGGAACCAGAGCTTAATTTCCATTGCAGCTAATCCATTCTGATATTTGTGGGCCAATGAACGTAAAGGCAAGACATGGTGCCTCATATTTCATCACTTTTATCGATGATTTTTCACGATATGGTTATGTTTATTTGCTAAAACATAAATCCAAAGCACTAGACCATTTCAGAATTTTTTTGACTCTAGTTGAAAATCAGTTAGACAAAAAGATAAAATGTCTACGAACTTGTCTGACCAATTCAAGAACTTCTGTGAAGAAAAAGGAATTTTCAGACAATTAACCATTCCAAGAACTCCACAACAAAATGGTGTTGCCGAGAGAAGAAATCGGACTTTACTTGAAATGGTGTTAGATCGATGATGGCTCAAGCGAATCTCCCAATTTCTTTTTGGGGAGATGCCTTATTAACTGCCGCATATGTTCTTAATCGTGTGCCCTCTAAATCGGTATCTTCCACACCTTACGAATTATGGACAGGTCGAAAACCTGACTTGACTTACTTGCGGTCTTGGGGATCAGCAGCATATATCCACGACTCTTCTCATAAATATGAAAAATTGGGTCCACGTGGAAAGAAATGTATCTTTATTAGATACTCAGAACATTCAAAAGGTTATGTGTTTCTGGGAGAACATGCTGATGGAAGTATCACTGAACTTGAATCACGAGATGCTACATTTTTAGAAAATGATTTCCCTACTAGGGGTGAGGTGGACAAAAACATGACATTATATGAGATAGATGATAACATGAATGATATGTCACAAAATTTTCAAGTTCAGGATAATGAGGATACGCCTCAATATTCTGAACTGAGTGGGAGTCATGTGTCAAGTACATCCACACATGTAGAACCAACATTACGTAGAAGTGATCGAAAATTAATTCCTCGTCATCGTTTCGAAATCGAGGGAGAAATTTTTATGATTACTCAGCAAGATGATGATGAGCCCAAAACTGTTAATGAAGCTCTTTCTGGTTCTACAAAAGAAGAATGGAGAAAAGCAATGGAAGAAGAAATGGAGTCCATGAACACTAATCAAGTTTGGAGTTTAGTCGACCTTCCAAAAGGTCGTAAATCCATTGGGAACAAATGGATTCTCAAATTAAAAAGAAAAGCGGACGGTACTATAGAAAGGTACAAGGCTCGGCTGGTTGCAAAAGGTTATACCCAACAAGAAGGTATAGACTATGAAGAAACTTTTTCTCCAGTAGTCAGGTTTACATCTGTTCGTTTAATATTAACTATTGTTGCTAATATGGATTTAGAATTACATCAAATGGATGTTAAAACCGCATTTCTAAATGGCGGATTGGATGAGGAAATTTATATGGATCAACCTTTAGGTTTTGAAGTTAAAGGTCAAGAATCTAAAGTTTGCAAATTGCAACGATCCATATATGGTTTAAAACAATCATCCCGACAATGGTATCTAAGATTTCATCAAGCTATGATTTCCTTTGATTTTAAAATGATAGATGAAGACCATTGTGTTTATGTTAAACGATCAGATCAAATTTTTTCAATCTTGTCATTATATGTAGATGACATACTATTGGCAGGTAATAGAAAGGATTTTGTCATTCACATTAAAAATTGGTTGTCTTCCAATTTTGACATGAAAGACATGGGAGAGGCAACTTACATTCTTGGTGTTAAGATTTATAGAGATCGTAAAAGGAAACTCTTAGCGTTGTTGCAAGAGCCATACATCAAGAAAGTACTTGAAAGATTTAAAATGCATTGCTGCAAACCAATTGACAATCCAGTTTCCAAAGGCGAGACCTTAAGTCTTAAGCTATGTCCCAAAACTCCTGCAGAAAAGGATGATATAAAAAACGTTCCTTATTCAAGTGCTATAGGGTGCCTGATGTATGCAATGATGTGCACGAGGCCTGACATTTGTTATGCCGTGGGATTGGTAAGCCGGTATCAGTCGAACCCAGGAAGAGAACATTGGAAAGCAGTCAAAAGAATTTTTAGATACCTTAAAGGGACTGCAGACTACTATTTGTGCTATCAAGGACACGATTTAAAATTAGAAGGATTCACTGATGCTGATTGGGGTGGAGACCTGGATGAACGTAAATCCACTTCTGGAAATGTATTCTTACTTAACAATGGCGCCATATCATGGAGCAGTAAGAAACAAACATGTATCGCCTTATCAACAATGGAGGCAGAGTTTGTTGCATGTTCGTCAGCTGTGCAAGAAGATGTTTGGCTTAGAAGATTCCTCCAACATTTGGATTTGACAAAAGACGTTTCGAAACCAGTATCAATTTTTTGTGATAGCCAAGCTGCAATGGCTTACACAAAGGATCCAAAATATTATGGAAGAACCAAACACATAGACACCAAGTATAATTATGTCAGAGACATAGTTGCACAGAAGGAAGTAGCCATCCAATATATTTCTACGCATGACATGGTAGCATATCCTCTCACTAAACCCATACCAAGAGATGTATATCAGAACCATGTTAGATCTTTGGGTTTGCATAGAATATGATTTACTTTTGTCTTTCACAGTGGGAGCGATTTATCTTCGGATGATATGTATTATGTATCTTTATTCATTAAATTATATGAGTATTTTACCTATGATACAAACATATATGCATACAAGATAAAATAGTATGTCATACAGGTGTAAGATTGATCCACTCACACGGATAATCGCCTTTATTGCTAGATAAGCAAGTAAAGATGAGACTTGAAAACTTAACTCTGAAATGGCTAAATGGCTAAGAGAGTAAGTGACAAAGAATTATAACTTGAAGTCGCCTTGAAATGTATTTTTCAAGATGAGATCATAACAACATTTTGATCGGGTGGATGTCCCACCATTCACCAAACCTGTACTTAAAGCCATATATGAGATCTTAGTATACACTTAAGAGAAAAGTATATGCTTGCAAGAATGAATATCTGTGCGGTGTATCAAATATGATAGAAAGACATACGCTCCAAAATTAAAATATGGAGAATTAACACCGCAACATGTGAGTCATACCGCATGTGCTTCATCGACCAAGGAAGTGAGTGAATGAATCCCTGCTTCCTCACTGTGTGAGTCCTCTAAGGCATATTAAGCCTTACGTACCCTATTTTACTTTCGATTGTATTTTGACATTATAGTTTAATGATAGCTACTTTAGCATAATTTCAATGGTCATGAATAATTCGACCTTACGAAATATGTCTAGGAAAGCGGTTAGACTAAAATGAAGGAATGACAATTGGGAAGGAAGACTTGTTTTTGTGTACATCTCATATGTGTATTCACCGGTCGACCAATCATGTCACCTATAGAGGACTCGACATGATTATGATTACACAGGAAAAAGGGTTAAGCATAGCTTCAATAGAATTTGAGGGATTAAGTATGCTTAGACCGATATGCCAAGAAAAGTCTGGGGTACAACAAGACATACGTATATCACTGGAAGTTGTGAAGTTGTGGTTGTTGTGTATCTCTAACGAGTGCATAACATATAACCTATAATGCTCGCAGGTCGCACGATGTACTTATAAGTATGATTCTTTAGAAAATGTATTTTGGTATCACCAACTGACTCATCACCCATCTTGGGTGAGTGGGAGATGTTGGAAGTGGTACACCCAAGATAGGTGTCTATTGCCACGTAAGATATTATATGTGAAGAGATGGATAATCAGTTATTTAGTAACTCATTGTAGAAACTGATTGTGATAGTAACTGCTATGTAGTTACTTAGAAATCATATATAAATAGGACTCTTTGGTAGAGAAAAAGATACAACTTATCCTTCACAGTAAATTGGGAGACCAATTTTCTGCGATAAGTTTCCCATATCCTTCATAATACATTCTAGAGAAATATATAAGTTACATTGTGATTAATCGCCGTCTTCCTCGTGATTACGATGTGACTAACGAGTCGGTGATTCTACCTGGTTTTTCTCCGAACTCCGCTGCTATCAGGTATGTGTGTTACTGCAATCGATTAATTATTTTTCCATCATTTACAAAAACTCAATTGCTGAGGCACGAAAAAGTAGAAACTAACTTCTAAAGTAGATGTACCAAGGGATTGACCTTCCTAGAATTACTGTCAATCTTATTCATGGCATAACATCCAGTAAAATCCTAACATGAGTTATACTGTCAAAAAATGAGCTTCTTCCACAAAAGTGACTATTTTTCTTGGAGATAAAACACATACATGCAAGAGAACTCATTATACAGTTTTCATCCCTTTAAAATTGAATAAATCCTCTTTGGCAACATTGCATTTCCAACACAACTACAATTTATAGACATCATGCCTATGATATCAAAAATCAACAATCGTTTTTTATCCTCGACATAACTTCCATACATAAGAAACAATAATAAGTAAAATACGAGTGAATCCTCTTGGCAACATTGCACAAACACAAGTGCAGAAATGAGTTGAAATTAGAATTTGCGTTGACCAAGTGCAACATAAAGAGGTTTACTAACAATCATCTTCTCATTCATCTCTTGAAGCTACAAAACCAAGAAAGCGATTGAAATTAATCATGTGATAAGGTCATGTTAATCGACATAAGCACAAGAACTTACAGCTCGAGATGCCTCTTCGGGAGTTGAAAATGCAACAAACCCGGATCCTCGGCTTATGCCGCTAGGATCACGCATGACCTATTAAAAGATCAAGACAAAGTTTAGTCAAAAATCACCGATTAACAAACCACTAATTATAATTAATATAGGGATGGCCGATTCAAATAGTTGCAGCAATGGCAAAAGACGTTGTCGATCCAAGTAAGTGTACCCCTTATTTGATTGAGAATCCACATAAGTGAACTACAGATCATTTTGAGTATTTGACGACTCCAAACCATTAGGCTTTTTGTCACTTGCCCTCTATGTGAATATATACATGCTACAAATAAGCATAATAAATTTCTTATTTGTAAGAGCGAACAATATAATGTTTGCAAGGAAAAAAAACAAAGGAACGCAACTTGAATAGAGCTAACAACAGTAGTAACAAAATCAACCATCTTAACAGTGTCTTAAGCAAATATAGTCAAAAAATCTGGTAACTGCATTGGTCTCTTGATATCTCCTCGACACTTCGTTAATAAGAAGCCCACAAAAGAACAAGTAGAGATATAAACTTACAAGAACTATTATGAGGGAGTTAAAGCCATAGAAATGCACCGTTGTTTTGTCAAAATCAACATCATTAGAAGTGTTTTTTTGTTGTTGCAAAAAATGGACAAAAGTGTGCCCCAATTGAGACCACAACTCTTAGAATGATACTTATTAATATACTATTCACATATATGATGCTATCGATTAACGAACAAAAAATTATTAAACATGCTTACACTCGGAGTTCATACAGGTCTTAGTGTTATAAGAAATGAAATAGATCTTACCAGTTGACGTCCTGAATTCACTGCACAAAGAAGTAGCTCAAGTTAAGAGCTTGAAACTATGCATCCACAGCGAAGTCGTTGGTAGTATAAAAAAATAGCACATGTGCATCTGGTACCAGGGCCGGCCCATTGATTACTTGGGACTAAAGCGAGAATTTGATCGATAACTTTTTTTCTTATGAAAGAATATAATAGGAAAATAAGTAAACTCGCTCATATAGAAACATTATACTAGATGATATTAAGCAGATGAGCTTCAGCGTCCATTTATAACACTATAAAATCTTAAATAGATGGTGGATATTAGTTTCTAACAAGACACCCTTGATGGACAAGATTTACCGTCTAGAATTCTATACAAAAATCCAAATATTTAAGGATTCACATTTATCCCTAAACAAGATATATTCATGTCATGTTTGGATGTGATAGGTTCATAATAATTCTACAAAATTGCACTAAATTATCCAGAATATATGTGATGTCATTTTTTTATAAGCGAAAATTTATTAATCCAATGCTTTCCAAAGACAGGAAAACAAAGAAAGAAGTCACCTTAAAAAGTGAACTTCCCAAAACCGAAACCGCTCAAAAGAGCTACAAACAAAGTAAAACAAAAACCAGAAAACAAGCGAGAGAGCATAACGCCTCGGAGCATATTTCATACACAGGTCCAAACAAAAAAAAACGGTTCGAAACCGGAACAGGACTTAGAGCTTTTCCAGACAGATCAGAATTATCCTCATCCTTACTACCCCCGACGTCCTTTAGCATAGATAGCGGATTGATCTGATCGAGCACCCGAGAACCGAGGTTACCTGCTTTTTTGACAACTTTCGAGCTGTAGCTCCAATCACCCGAACTAGTTTTTTTTTGCGATATCAATCGTAAAGCTTCCCGAATTGCCTCCTTTATCAGTACTGGTCCTGGCTCTTGTCTGATAAAAAACGACTGGAGGGACAATTTTCTTCGGCTGACCGTTTTTTGGGCGTCCACGTTTCTTTGGTTCTTCCTCTGATACCGTGGGTTTGGATAAGGCTTCCTTCCACGGACTACCTTGTGCCCCGACTGTCGAGATCGCACTGTCAAAAGAAAGCTGTGAGGGTTGACCTGCTAACAACACAGGCCCCTCCACAATATTGAGATCGCCCGAGCCCACTATCGGGCCCAAGTCATTACCAATGCGTGTAAAAATATCAAGCAGACTTGGGCCCTCACTAACCAGCTTCTGGGCCTTTAAGCCCTTCTCTCCTGACTGGGCTTGGTTCGAAAAAATTGGGCCAACCTCCTTTAAGCCCAAACCTGTAGAACTATCTTCTTCCCCAAAACGCGTGACTGCAGCCAATATCGCCTGCGAATCCGCTGGAATTGAATCCCGTAAATCACGAGAGCGATGAAAATCAAAGCCCTTGAGATCAGGGAAGGATACGCGAATCTCGGATCCCACACCCACCGGTAACACCATCTGTAGGCCGAGCCCATGCTACCAGTAGAACATATCCATTAACCTTGTACCCATGGAGGCTCTCCACGGCCAAAGAAGCATCAGCCGCCGCTGAAAACGAGATAAAGCCAAATCGTCGTCCTCCTCTGTTCAGGCGTTTAGCAACAGATCAGGAGCAGATTTCACCAAAAGACCCAAAGAAATTTTGGACCCAAACCTCATCAGCATCGTATGGGAGATTACACACAAATACCTCAATAGAGCTTGACTGCAAACTGGCTTCAGAACACAGGCTATCCCTAATTTCATCCGAGCGTGAAACAGGAACAGAAAGCAGTGGCTCCTTCTCCGAAGCTTTGGCCTCTCCTAAACTCGCCGCCGCCACTCTCTGTTCCGGCGGGTGTGGAACAGAGATCGTTGAAACCCCTTTCGCAGAACCAGAAGGCCCTAACCCAGAAGTCTCGAGCACGCAAGCGACTCCCACCGGCGTCTTAACTTTTGTCAGACGGGATTTAGCTTTTCCGGTCGTAGATTTTTCCGGACGAGGTTTGGCTTTACCGGTCTTCCTCCGATCAGACATAACCTTCTTCATCTTAGAAGGACCCAAAAAAGGGATCAATATTCTTGGTACAGAATAAAAATCTCCGAGAAAAAAGCGAAGAAAGGGAGGACATATGTAAGAACCACTCCCGGTCAACGCCAGTCAAATCGGCGAAAAACAGGAAAATTTAAAAAAATTGTGCAGACACCTAAATGAACCTAAATTTGACCCCGAGGGTCATATCGGACTTAAGTTGACCCCGATATCGACCAAAGTGAGTTCTGGGGGACTCAGGGCAACTTTTTGACCAATTTCGGAAAGGTTGGCTTTTTGCCGGAAAAGTCAACCGAGCGACATTTTGGTCCGTTCGAGGCCCGTTTTGGATCCAAAAAGCTTATCCGTCATTACAGCGGTCTTATTTGGGCCGTTTCCTTGTGGCACGTGAAATTTCGTAATTTCTTGGAAAATGGGCCCGTTCGGGGCCCGAGACGGCCAAATTTCGCAAATATGACTGAAAAATATCTAGAAAGATATTTTTCTAAAAGGTGGGACCCACTTGACACTTGTCACACATGTGGTGGTGGTTGGTTTTTAAAATAAAGAAAAAGAAATAAGTGGTGGTAGTTTTGTAAATAAGAGATGGTTGGTGTTAGTTTTTGAACAAAATAAAAGGGAAAGAAGATGAGGTCTCGACCAAGACAAGAAAGGAGAGAAGGAGAGAGAAAAAGACAAGAGAAAAGAAGAGAGAAGGAGGAAAGGAAAAAGGAAAAGCAAAAGTGAGGGTTTTTGGTGATTTCCCGACAATCCGACCGACGGATCGTCTGAACGGTTGTAGAATCGAGCTCCCGTCGTCATTCCCTACGGTGAGAACCCGTTCTTTTCTCGTTTTGGTACGTTTGAATTTTAAGTTTTGAGTTTAAACGGTTTGATTAAGGTTGGGTTTTGTTTAAGATTGGTTTAAAGATGAATGGTTGAGGTTTGGGGTTCATTGAAACGTTTTGGGGCGAAAAAGACATTTTTCCTTTGGGGCCGTGTGGGGCCCACTTGCCCGGGCCTCGGGTTTTTCATGTTCGGGTGATTTTGGACGATCCCCGAATCGATATTTCACACCCGGAACAAATTATGGAATTAAATTGTGAAAGTTAGAAATTTTGGGTTTAGAAACTTTAAACGCGAATTAAATCGCTCGGAAGTCAGAAATTGATTCCGTCGATTGCATTGGAACCCTTGAATTATTATAGGGTCGTAGAAACGAAAACGGGAATTTTCAGAGCCCCGGAAGGGCGTTTTCCGATCCCGGGCAGATTCGCCGAGCCGGGCGAATCGGGCCTTTCCGGGCCCATTATTGACAATGTCGAGTAATTGGGAAGTTTGGGAGTGATCGGCATTGTCGGGGTTGCGTTCGAGCGTTAAGTTCATTAAATTCGGACTTCGCCTGCTTATTTAAAAAGTGTGTAAATTGTAATCATTATAGACCGTGTCGCCGACCGTGGAAAGAGGAGGCTAAGCGGAAATTCTGGAGCACGCCGGAGCTTGAGCGTGGACTTTTGGGAAAACGTTACGAGGTAGGGAAAAGTAGCCGGATCTCGACCTTGACTAGGGAAAGTTAACAGTAGGAATGCATGTGACACCTAGTGGTGTCGTAGGATGAGTAAGTTTATCGAACACTAGAAATGCAGTCGACACTTAGTGGTGTCGTATGATACGTGAACGTATCGAACAATAGAAATGCATGTGACACTTAGTAGTGTCGTAGGATAAGTGAACTTATCGAACAATGGAAATACTGGTGGCATTGGTTGTGCCCGAAGGTTGATTGAATTGTTTGTGTTTGTGGGTGGCAATGAGTGCCGTTGGGGTTTTGAACCCGTATATTACCGTTGGTGTTTGTGGGTGGCCATGAGTGTCGTTGGGGTGTTGAACCCGTATATTACTGTTGGTGTGTCGTGGGTGGCCATGAGTGTCGTTGGGGTGTTGAACCCGTATATTACGGTTGGTGTGTCGTGGGTGGCCATGAGTGCCGTTGGGGTGTTGAACCCGTATATTACCGTTGGTGTATCGTGGGTGGCCATGAGTACCGTTGGGGTGTTGAACCCGTATGTTATTGTTTGTGTCTGTGGGTGGCCATGAGTGTCGTTGGGGTGTTGAACCCATATATTACTGTTGGTGTGTCGTGGGTGGCCATGTGTGCCCGTGGGGAGTTGAACCCGTGTTTTACTGTTTGTGTGTCGTGGGTAGGTGTGCCTTTGGGGTGTTGGACCCGTGTGTTTACTGTTTGTGGGTCGTGGGTGGTCCTTTGGGGTGTTGAACCCGTGTGATACTGTTTCGTGTGTCGTGGGTGGCCATGTGTGTTTGTGGGGTGTTAAACCTGTGTTGTCACTATTTGTTGAACCTTGGGTGATGACTGTGATTGCATGGAGGTCGGGGGCCCGCCTGACGCAAAAGGGGTCCTGTGGTCGCGCGCGTGGGGGTTGGCTAGCCTTCCGACTAACCATCGGTAAAGTTGTGCATTCTTTGGCGATGAAGGGCGGCTCCCCTTCCGACCAGCTATCGGAAAAGTATTGATGTATATATCGCTAACAGGTCGACCGCCTGGCCTGACTGAGTGTCGGGGAAAGTTGCGTGGGGCAGGCTCGAGCCCAGCCGGTTAGCAACCGGCACTGAGCAGCTGAAGTGCGATCCTTTGTGATCTTTTTTGTCGTGTGCGGTCCTTTGTGATCTTGGGTGTTGCGATGTTATTATTCGCGTTTTGGGTTGAGGTCGTAACTGCTGTGTCAGGTTTACATTACGTGTCCGGGTGTTGAATTGGTTGGGGAAAGTAACAGTTCGTGTGACAGTCGGGTTACTTGAGCTTGGGGATGGTAGTCCCCGGTGTTTGTTTGTTGTTGGTGTTTCCGGCATTTCTTCTAGTATGCCATAGTTAGTCTGGTATCCGTGGTGGTGAGCGAACGCTCACCCCTAGCTTCTTTTCCTACAGGTACTGGTCGCGAGGCGGACTAGGGGAGCTCTCGAAGCTTGAAGAGCTGGGAGCGGGAGTCCGGGTTTCTTTTTGGGAGTCTAGCGACGTACATGTTGGTTTTTGTCCACTGTTTTGGACGTTCTTTCAGTTGTAAAATATTATTTTGTTTAACTCAAAGTGGTAATTTTAAGCGGTTTATTAAAATGTTTGAAAACTGTTTTATTGTTTCACCGTTCGCGTTCCGGGTTCGGTTCTACCGAATTCGGGGCGTGACAACTTGGTATCAGACCTCGAGGTTTCACACCTCGGACTGTACGTCAATTAGGTGGGGAGAGTTGAGTCTTTGAAAGTCCCATCGTGGGTGGGTTACGCAAGTCGGAAACCGTGTGTAGACTCGTAGTGACATGAGTCCTGTTTGTTGTTGTGTGTATGTGCAGTACTGTTGTTACTGGCATAATGATTGTGTGTTGATGCGTGAAACGTTTTTAAGCTGTCGCGACTCGACTCAGGAGCGCTCCTGTAGTCGAACGTGACGGTGCTGATATCAAGTGGAGAGAGCATTTTACCATCCATTATATGACACTTGAGGTCATATGACTAAAGGAATGGAAAAAACGGCATTTTACCGTCTATTTTTCCTAACGGAATCACGTGACCAATAGATAAGGTACCGCAAATGTCATTTTGAAAAGGAGGGTAGCATAGTGTTCGTGATCAATACATAAAGGTAAGTTTCAACATTTAACCCAAAACTATTAATACGAGAAGAGAGACTGCTCACTAAATCAGTAAGCTGGTCAGCTATTGTCTTAGTTGTTGTGACCATTGAATTGGTGGATGTAGTTAAAATTATTATACTAACCACGAACTGGCATATTGAGTTTTAAGAAACAACTATAGAGACCTTAATTCCTTTTATACAGAGAATTTAAAACTGGGTCATAAGCTACAAGACTGTGACCATTGGGGGCTTCCACATTACTTTGGTGCCATCTGCGAGCATTTGAGTTTTTGCTCAAGGAAGACAAAATTTCTCATTGTCTTTAATTTGGTACCTTACCACTTGAAATCTTGTGCCTTTGGATTAAACATATTTCAGTCAGGTACTCCTTAATGTTCAAGGTCGCCAAATAGGATATACTAAATTTGCTTCTTCATAAAGATGCTATGGAGCAAAAAGACTCCTTTGATTTATGATACTCTATCCTTCACTTTAGCAAGCTAGCTGATCCCTCTGGATGATCCACACAATATTGCATCTGTGCCATGAGTTTGGACCTATAATATTCGGGTACCAAATACAATATCAGTGACTCCCAACCAAATTCCTACACTGCATTGCACATTCCATGCAAATTTGTACAAAAAACTACACCTGCACATTCCATTGAAAAAGGCCAGAAATAAGAAATGGTCACCTTGACTCAACAAAATATATTTAGGCACACATACATAGTCCATGAATAATGATATGATTTTTCCAACCAATTCGAACCTAGAAATGCTTTAGAACAAGTTATGGCAACCAGGAAAAAATAACCCCCCTAATTCCCTCTCAGTTGTAGGTGTACTAGAAGAAGGAAAATCCGTCAAGCCATTATTGTTCTGAGATTAACTTCCCAAGATTCTGAACCAAAGCCATTACATAAACCACTTGATTAATAATGACAATGTAGAAATAAGAAGTTGTTCTTATTCACTTGATTAGAATGTACAAATGTACTATGTATATATACACAATTACATGACTCCTCAAATACCCCACAAATGGTAGGATATTAATGAGAGACTCTTAGACTTCTAGGACCATTAATGGGTGACCCTTAGTCTCCCACATTTATTACACTCTCCCTCAAGCTGATGCATACATGTTAATCATGCCCAGCTTGTTACAAAGATAATAAACCCGAGTACCCGGAAGAGCTTTGGTGAACATATCTCCTAATTGTTCTCCGGTCTTTACATACGCGGTAGTAATCAAATTCTGCTGAAGCTTTTCACGGACGAAATGACAGTCAATCTCGATATGCTTGGTTCGTTCATGAAATACAGGATTTGAGGCAATATGAATAGCAGCTTGATTATCACACCATAATTTTGCGGGCATGGAGACTTGGAGACCGAGTTCTGAAAGTAGTTGATAGATCCACATTATGTCAGCAACCGATTGAGCCATGGCTCTATACTCTGATTCTGCACTAGAACGTGAGACAACGTTTTGTTTCTTACTTTTCCACGAGACTAAGTTTCCTCCCACAAATACACAATATCCCGACGTGGATCGTCGATCAATCTTGGATCCTGCCCAATCTGCATCTGTGAAGCATTCTATATGAGTATGATTGTGGTTTTGGTAGAGTAAACCACGTCCTGGTGCTCCTTTTAGATATGCCAGAATATGTTCAAGAGCAGTCCAATGTTCAACAGTAGGGGAGGACATAAACTGACTTACAATGCTTACGGAGTACGCAATATCAGGCGAGTCACCGTAAGGTAGTTCAGTTTCCCCACAATTCTTCTGTACCTCTCTGGATTCTCCAATAGTTCACCTTCTTTCACGAGTTGCATATTTTGAGGTAATGGGCCAAAACATGGCTTGACTCCTAGCTTCCCAGTTTCTGATAACAAATCCAGCACATATTTTTCTGAGATAAGAATATGCTCTTCTTGCTCCTTGATACTTCAACTCCCAAAAAGTACTTCAAGACTCCCAGGTCTTTGGTATTAAACTGGCTATGGAGAAAATACTTTAGAGAAGAGATGCCCAATTTATCGCTGCCAGTGATAACAATGTCATCCACATATACAACTAGAAGAATAACACATGCTGGAGATTTCTTGTAAAACACAGAATGATCGGACTTGCTCTTGTTCATTCCAAACTTTTCAACTACTTGGCTAAACTTTCCAAACCAAGCTCGAGGACTCTGTTTGAGACCATATAATGATTTCCGAAGGTGACATACCAGTCCACACTCCCCCTGAGCAACAAAACCAGGAGGTTGCACCATATAGACTTCCTCATGCAAGTCCCCGTGCAAGAAAGCATTTTTGATATCCAGTTGGTATAAAGGCCAATCATAAGTGGCTGCCAAAGAGATAAAAAATCGCCCCGAGGTTAGCTTAGCAGCAAACACTCACTTACAACCAATAGCCTTCTTCCCGGGAGGCAACGGGATCAACTGCCAAGTACCATTCGCATCCAATGCACTCATTTTTTCTATCATCGCTGAACGCCAGCCGGGATGGGATAGTGCCTCATTAACAGTTGTAGGAATCGAGACTGAATCAATAGAGGCTATGAAGGAACATGATGAAGGATACAATTGATCATATGACACAAAGGAAGAGATATGATACGTACATTTTCGTTTACCTTTGCGGAGGGCGATGGGGAGGTCGTCAGGATCTGGTGGCGAAGAGGAACTTGGCTCCAGACATGCAGCGGGAGGAGCTTGACGACGGGAATAAGTGTAACGGATGGGCAGTGGTGGTGGTGGTGGTGGCGGGTCCGGAATAACAGATGGTGTTGGCGTGGTGGTGGGCAGTAAAACGTGAGGTGCTGGTACAATCGGTTCTCGATGAGAGATGTGGTAGATTAACAAGTCATCGGTATCCCCCTGTCTTGGAGTGTGAGGAATTGCCGAATAAAAGAAAGGACAATGTTCCATAAAAGTGACATCAATGGAGACAAGGTATCGATGAAGATCAGGACAATAACAACGATAACCGTTCTGTACCCGAGAATACGCCAAGAAAACACATTTAACAAACTTAGGATCTAGTTTCGTATGAGTAGGACGAACATCACGAACAAAACACGTACTCCCAAAGATATGAGGAATAATAGGAAAAAGAGGTTTGGTGGGAAATTAGACTTGATATAGGATGTCACCTTGAAGGACTGATGAAGGCATACGATTGATGAGAAAACATGCAGTTGAGACAGCGTCAGCCCAAAAACATTTTGGTACATGAGTCTAAAATAAAACTGCTCTTGCAGTTTCAAGAAGATGTCTATTCTTTCTTTCAGCAACTCCATTTTGAGACGGGGTATGTAAGTAGTGAATGGCTCATAAAAGTATTTTTTGGCATTATCACTTCTCAAGACACGAACATTATAACCAAACTGAGTTTGTATTTCAGCACAAAAGGCATTAAAATGGGAAAACAACTCTTAACGATTTTTCATGAAATAAAGCCATGTAGTTCGAGAAAAATCATCCACAAAAGAAATAAAATACCGAACCCCAGTTTTAGACACTACCGGGGACGGACCCCAAACATCAGAATGGACTAATTCAAACGGAGAGCTAACTCTTTTCTTGACTCGAGGAGTGGAGGGGAGACGATGATGTTTAGCAAACCGACATGCTTCACAATCGAAAGATTGTACCTTCTCAAACTGGGGATAAAGCTTCTTCAAGGTTGGAAGAGACAGATGGCCAGAGCGACAATGGGCATCAAGTAAGGTTAAGGTGGCTGAACAGTCGACTGGTGGTGCGGGTTTCTCGGTATTCACGATGTAAAGCCCCCCTGACTCATGTCCTTTACCAATAATCCGCTTCGTCAAAAGATCCTGAAAAAGACAACGATCAGGATAAAATGAGACACAACAATTTAGGGCACGGGTAACTATACTGATGGACATCAAATTAAAAGAGAATCCAGGTACGCTTAAGACCGTAGGTAAAGAAATGGATGGTGTGAGGTGGACCGTCCCAGACCCGAGAACAGGGCACTGAGAACCATCAGCTAAGCTTACAGAAGAACATGAAGTACGAGGCTCAAAAGTGTCAAGTAATTTAGGGTTACCTGTCATGTGATCTGTGGCACCAGAATCAAGGACCCATTGAGAGGGGGATTGGGACGAAACTAGGCACTTAGGTAGATTACCTGACTCAGCGGCAGAGGTGACAGAGTGAGATGAGTGCGTGGATGTATCCTGGTACTGGCGAAGGCGATCATACTCCGCTGCAGATATAGTGATGGTCTGATCGGACGAAGTAGCAGCAACATTGGCAGATGATCGTGGGATCAATTTTGGGCACGATCTCTTGGTATGTCCTGGTTCATTACAATAGAATCAAATAACTCCCCATGTCTCTTGATTTCGACAACTCCAACGACCAGGATTACTTGCTCGTCCACTTCCCCTATGAGCGCCTCTCCCATAAGGGCGAGAATTGAGAGGACCGCGTGAATGACCAATAAGAGCATTGTGAGCCTCGGGGGTAGATGACACTTCACCTTTCTGGGTATCCGTGCGAAGAACTCTGCTAAAAACCTCGACCAACGAGGTTAGCTCTGTGCTAGAAAGGATTTGAGATTTGACCGACTCAAACTGAGAGCCAAGTCCTGCAAGAAAGCTCATTATCGCCATTTGTTCTCGTTGTGTCTGTTGAACCTTAACATCTGTGCTGAAAGGCATTACTGCATTTAGTTCCTCATAAGTCTTCTTGAAGTTCATGAAATAGGTTTGTAGGGATTGTCCTCCTTGCTCAACACGATAAAAGCCCTAACAAACATCATAAATACGTGCAACATTCCCTTTTCCAGAATAAACAAAGTCCGGATAATCCATTAACTCTTTCACATACTCACAGGGATTAACCAAGCTAACCACTTCAAGGTCAATAGAGTTCCTGATTTGAAGGAACAAGTGTGCATCATCACGTATCCATTCTTTCTTAGCTTCCTCATCAGCAGGGGGGTCATCACACAAGTGATCATCTTTTGAAATACTTCGTAAGTAAATACAAACACTCTTTGAACAACCCGGATAATTAGGTCCAATCAATTTGTGATCGGTAATTCTTAACATTACGGGGATACTTTCCATCAAAATAGTACTTTTGGTCTCTTCGGCCATTCAAAGAAATAGAGAGTAGAAACGAATAATAACGGATGGAAAATACCCGGATCAGGCTGCCAGGAATGAGAAAATATCAGCACTGATTTTCATTGGGCGCCGGGCGGCGGCGGACGACGACGCGTGACTTCACGCGCGGTGGCGGACGGCGGCGCGTGGCTTCACGCGCGGTGGCAGACGGCGGCGCGTGGGGCCCACGCGCGGCTGTGTGCTGCGGCAAAAATTTCCAGAAACTCCAGAATGGCCGGATATGCCCTATAGAGACCTCACTCGCCGGAGGTGAGAGAAAAAGGTGTCTGGAACTTCGTAAATAAGCCAAAACAGTTCCTAAACACCAGTAACTTGTCCCGACAAGTGCAACTCCGGTTGGGGTCAGATGTCTCTGCGATTTCAGATGTAGGAAACCCAAAATATCCTCTATCTAATGGGATAGGAGGTGAGAACAGAATACCAACGAAAAAAGACACACCTGCACACCTGAGCAGTGAACGTGCACACCAGGCACAATGGAGGGTCACTCCTAAATTTCCTAACCCCTTAAAGCTGATAACCACAGCTCTGATACCATGTAGAAATAAGAAGTTGTTCTTATTCACTTGATCAGAATGTACAAATGTACTAGATATATATACACAATTACATGACTTCTCAAATACCCCACAAATGATAGGATATAATTTAGAGACTTTTATACTTCTAGGACCATTAATGGGTGACCCTTAGTCTCCCACATTTATTACAAAGAAGTAGAATTCGCTGAAATAGGACCCTAGTGTAGAAAAAGTAAGTACTAAAAAATCATTAAAAACATTTTTGAATGGAAATCAACCTTTGCAGGTCACCTAAAGGAGGGCTTGGACCCTGAGCTCTCCCCCCACTCGTTCTGCTGCTGCTGCTGTTCTTGCCTCCCAGCATATCTCTGATCTTGCAAAGATCACATTCAATGACATCTTCAGTAGCAATTTATTTGTAAACCAGTCAGACCCAAATCACCAACAAAAAAGTCAGCCGAGTTGTCGAAATGGGACATGTCTGTTCCACTGGTTTTGAGTATGAGCATGAGTCTTGACCTCCCCTCCCTGCTCCTCCCCGGAGGCCACCTACAGCAATGTCCTCGAATCAATCAATAGGATCTTCATAAATCAATAAAAAGCAATAGATTTAGGAAATATACGAAGCTGACCGTTCGTCTCGGGACATGATCCAAAAGCAAAGGATCCAAGAAAAGCTAGAGCCTTAACATAATGCCAGGTTTGATTATGTACCTGAAACATAATTGAGAAGGGAAGAGAAAAGGAATTACCTGGTGAGTAATCGAGACATGGGCGACAACGTTTTCAATCCAATGAATTCCATTAGTAAATGGTAAACAAACAAACAGCTAAGAAATTGGTATGGTCTCACTCTGAAAACAAGATTAGATTATAGGCACAATCAGGTATTTTGAATAAAAATTGGCCATGAAACATTACAGAACAACTGAACATAGGAAAGAACAACAATTTTAAAGGAAAAGTCCACTAACTCTACACCACAAATTCAAGGAACACCCTGACAAAGTCGTACCAACCGATTACTAATATTACAAATTCAATGACTAAGAATCATTTCCAAGTGAGCAAGCAATCTAAGTTGAAGATACTATACTGATATTAGTAAAAAAAAATAATGTGCCTTGTAGAATCACGAATCCTATCATCATACATAAAAAGGTTACTATGCAAAGACCTGAATAAAGCTATATCATTTGAACTTAAATAAATGAACATAATTTACACTGACTGATCTAAAGATATTTCAACTCCCTTTAAAGTCCTTTTGTGAAACTTTGTCCAAAAACACCAGACAAACAAGGCAATAATGACATATAGGTTACACAATTTCTTTCTCGCATACCTTCCAACTCACAATCATCTAGAGCCGCCATCGGGAGTATATCCCATTAAACCAAAGTTAAATAGATAAGATTGAAGAAAATATCTAACTTAGAGGACAAAGAAGAAACAGATGGTGTATATTCCCTCAAAGCTTTCCAAATGCAAAACCAATAGACAATTATCCAACAATCAACAACAAACGAAGCAGACAAATAAAAACAGAGGAGAAAGAGAGAAACGTACCTGATTATGATGTATTGCACACAACCTGAAACCCCAGTCGGTTAATGGGACGAAGTATCTGGTGCATAGAGATGTTAAAATTCCATAAAAAACACAACTCCCCATTTAACACCCACATACCTAACATAGTTCATTAGATGATTCAAACCCGAACCAAATCCAATTTTCTAGTCAAACCCAATGACAACATATACTAAACTGGGCAAACGTCAATCTTAATGTCTCAGTTCTCACTATATGCATGCTACCAACAATAAACTTGGAACTAAATTTCATGTCTTGCAAGACAAAACAGACAACCAGACATTTAAATTCACACAAGTACTAACCAAGTTAATCTGTCTTTTAATTTTGCATGTCCTTATTTACAAAAGAACCTGTTGAACTTTAACCATTGGAAACACAAAAAATCATATCCTACTGTCCAACCACACACTCCAATTGAGAGGAAGGAAAGGGAAATAAGGAGGGTTAAATGTTACACCAAAACCTTTAGTAACACATCCGCTCCATCTCCATTACCAAGAGCATAAACAAGTGCATATCTTTACGAAAAATCTCTAAATAATCAAGGCGTTCATTTTTCAAAGAGGCATCATCAATCCCGCAAAATATTTTGGTTGTAAAATAATAAGATACAGTACAACCTATTAGTAGAACTTCCCAATCACAATACTGACTGAAAAGCCATGAAAGTAAAAGCCTAATGGTTTCGAGTCGTCAAATACTCAAAATGATATGCACTTCACTTATGTGGACTCTCAATCAAATAAGGGGTACACTTACTTGGATCATCAACATTTTGTATATAAGATAAATTAAAGGGTTATTATCATCCGAGTACCCTAAAAATACTTGGTTTTCATCCGAGTACTCTAACTAAACTTTGTGACACATCAGTATCCTGACGAAACATTTTGTTTCAAGTTAGTACCCGCTGCTAGTTTTTATCTATTTTCCATCCATTTTTCCATCCAAACACTTAAAAAGTCCAAAATACCCCTCACTAACAGTCAAATTTTCAAACCCATGCCATTGATTTTCAAAAATTATTTTCATTTATTAATTTTATAAAAATCAGTATTTATTTTAAAAAATCAATTTTTATTTTAAAAAAATCAATTTTATTTTAAAAAACAGTTTTTATTTAAAAAAACAGATTTTATTTTTTATAAAATCATTTTTTATTAAAAAAATCAGATTTTTATTTTTTTAAAAATCAGTTTTTAATTGTTTCATTTTTTTTTCCTTTATTTTATTTTTTATTTTTAAAAATCAGATTTTATTTTTAAAAATACAATTTTTATTTTTAAAAATACAATTTTTATTTTTAAAAATACAATTTTTATTTTAAAAAATCAGTTTTGTTTTATAAAATCAGTTTTTATTTTAAAAAAATCAGCTTTTGTTTAAATCAGTTTTTTTAAAACCAGTTTTTTTCAATCAGTTTTTTATATCAGTTTTTATTTAAATCAGCTTTTTTCAGTTTTTTTTAAATCAGTTTTTTATATCAGTTTTTATTCTTCGGAAAATTTCTTTTAATTTGTTATTAATTTTCTTCAAAAAAAATTCTCTCTCTTTTTACGTTTTATTTATTCTTTATTTCTTTTCATAATTTTCTGGAAAAAAAATTCAAGGTTGAAGAACATGAATTTTTGCTTTCGATAACCACCACAATCCACCACATCTCTGAATATTTTTGCTTTCCAGTTCAATATGCAATACATTTACAGTACCCATCTTTTTTATCCTAGATCTGAACTAATACCAACTCATCTCCTTTTATTTCAAATCTGAACTAACATAAATTACCCAAAATGAAATCATAAATACCAAATTTTCTAAATCTCTTTTGATTTCGAACTCAGATTTAGAACTCAAAAATCAAACCTAGAAACCCACCTCCCATACCCGCAGCTCAACACCCCACCTCCCATACCCAGCTCCATCTGCATCTCCAAAAACCCATAAATTAAACCCACCTTTTGACCGGAGGTGATGAACTGGCGACCGGCGACCTCAAGGTCTCCGACATCGGCCTCTCCTCCTCCCGTGTACCTCCACAGAAGAGAGAGGTGTGCATGGGGTTGGGGTTGGAAGAGGAGATTGAGAGAGGTGTTGATGGAGTTGGGGTTGGAAGAGGAGAGAAAGGGATGGAGGCGTTAATGAGGTTGAGTTAGAATGGAATATAGGGTTTAAATAAAATGCAGGGTAGTGTTGTTATTTTTATAAAAGTTGGGGTCATGTGCCAGACACATGACTATTTTCCATCCAAAATGGATGGAAAACTAACGGCGGGTACTAAGTTGAAACAACATGTTTTGTTTGGGTATTAATGTGTCATTAAGTTTAGTTAGGGTACTCGAATGAAAACAAAGTATTTTTAGGATACTCGGATGATAATAACCCTAAATTAAAAGAACGAATAATTCATATAACGTAGCTTCTGCACTTACTTTTGTGCACGAGCTCATGTGATGAAAATAATCATTTTTTTAAAACAAGAGCATAACAATAATAATGATGCGAGCATTTTTCTGTGTCTATAAGCATGTGAGGAAGCAGATATGCAATCTGACGTACCTGTTTAAACCTTTCCTTGTTGTGCTCAGCCTGAAATCAAACTTTTGTTCCTTAGACATTTATTAAAGGTCGTAAGACGCTAAAAAACAAAAAACAAATTATGAAAGATTATAAGATCAATAGAAACCTGATGCATTGAGGAAATTCAGTTCAATATGGAGTTTATAAAGTTCGTTTAGTAGGAGTATGACATGCATAGGACGAAGGTATAGGGATGAAACCAACAAAACTAAAATGTTAATTTCTAGGGAAAACGTCCGTGAAATGCCTGGTAAGTGCCAGTCCCATGAATGCTCAACCCATTACCATCTCTCCCCATTACAGATCCATTGAAATTACCTGAAACCCATTTCTCAATCAAATCAAAGCACAACTATTATCACCAAAAACACACAAAAAAATACACAAATTTACAGATTTCTCAATCAAAGTACAACTATTATCACCAAAAAATCATAATTAACACGAATTTCCAGATGACAAACCGAGATTCAACTGACAAGCTGACTAGGAGGAGAAAATTCCAAGTAGGAATCGATGACCTGAGCAACAAAAAATCAATAGAAAATCCAGTCGAAAAAGATAAGCTTAGAACCCTAACCGAACGTGAATGGAATAGGTGTCTCTGTCATTGATGATTACACAGTCGTCAAGTTCACCAAATCTGACGAAGTACGCAGAACCCCAAACCTCCGAGCGGTTCCGTGGTGATCGGAGCCGGTTGTCAGTCAGAATAGAACACATACAGATTGAGAGGAGATTGGGGAAACGACACCAATGTATAGGCAACAACATCGATCAGTCGCGGCCGCTTGTTGCCCATCCCCTTCAATGCAGCAGACTGGAACGCCGGCGTCGATACATGAGGAGAAGAAGGAAACGTTGTGAATTGATTACGCGAGTAGCAAATGGAGATTAGCGAATACAGGGGCCCAGCACGCGTCTAATTAGGGGGATTAGCACTCGCATTAAGAGAAGCGCGTGAATAGTAAATATGTTTTACTTTTAAAGATATAGTAGATATGTGGTGAGGAAAGTAATTAAGTTTATAATGGAGATGAGAGCAAAGCAACTGAACTCTTTCATTCTTGCAGTTGTCCCTTTGTATAGAGATCATATAGAGATCCACTCAATAATATATGTGTCACGCCCCAAATCTGATTTTGACCGGACTCGAGACGTGAGTTAAACTAACAATTAAATAATAAAGATAAAAGTAAAATTAAACAAATTTAAACCTCCAAATCTAGTTTCGATCAAATAACTTCGATAAAATAAGATCCAAAACCGATGTTACGAGTCAAGCTCAGAATATAACAAAATAAAACAAGTTTCAATACAACGGCAAAAATAATACGTCTTTAACATCGACTCCACCCAGACTCTCCCAGAAGCTCCCGAGCCTCGAGTCCAACTCTAGGAACTACTCACCAAGTAAGCATGTACAAACAGTAAATAAAACAAACAGGGGTGAGCTTACGCTCAGTAGGGAAAATAATAAAGTAAAGGAACCTCTACTATGATAGTAAAAACTGAAATAGCACAATTATCTACAAGTTACGATTAGTGCGATCAACCAACAAGATGCTATAAATAGAAAACAATAAGAATTCTGAAGCTTAAGTAAAACAGTAACTCAAGAAGATTAGAGAAAGACGGTGTAATAATGAATAAACAACTGAAGAGAGAGAATTTAAACGTCACGTCGATAACTTAAATCACAATACTCCGATCCACAATTAGTCCTTGTGTCATGTCGGATACACTACTCTGATCCACAATTAGTCCTTGTGTCATGTCGGATTTCCCCTCGGTCCAGAGGAGCCACATACGTCGGGGCTACCGGAAACATCCCTGAAGGGACACATATCGTCGGGATTCTTGGAAATGTCCACAAAGGACCATAGATCATCGGGGCGAAATAGGATAAACTTACGGGAATGTTCCCGCAGGGCGCATACACCCGGGGTGAAGCAACAAGTAATCATCCCCGCATGGTAAACAATCTCGCGTCGTACCGGAATTCCCTTCGGCCTAGACGTCATCCCGGGATTCACATCGGGTTGAACACAATCTCTCGGCTATGATACTACCCCACACCGTCATATCCCCCTCGGTGTAGGTACCATACTGGATCACAAGTCATCGGTCTAGGTGCTACCCCACACCGGCTTACCCCCTCGGTGTAGGTACCATGCCAGAATACAACTCCTCTTAACACACACACAAGAGAGCAACATACCAACGGTCATAGTACAACCAAAGCTTAGCAATTCACAACCTTACCACAACACGCCACAAAGAATTCACATTAACAACCACACTTACCGGCATACTTACCAACCACGTCCCATCGGTCTATCACTCACCCGATCATACCACTTGGCACAACCAATTTACACTCAATCATTCATTCAATCAATCATTCAAGCATTCATTCAATCAATTATTCAAGCATTCATTCACAAACATCACAATTTATCTAGTTTAGTTTGACTCTTATCTTAACCTAAGAACTAAGCAAGCAGGGCATGTGAGCAATCACAAACAGTCCTAAGGCTCGTCATGGCCATTCTACCAGCATGACAATTTCCCAAGTATTGAAAGCGATTAAACTAGTGAATCACATCCTACATGCATACTAGACTCGTCCAGTTATTATTGTAATTGAAAAACGATTATTCTAGTAAATCACATCCTATATGCAAACTAGGACCTTTCCGGTTATTATTATCCTATAGGCATACTAAAGCGGTAAACTAAGAAGAGTTTAGTACTTTCCCTACCTCGAACTGCAAAGCTAAAAAAAAATACTCATAGCTGCTGACGTCCGGACTAGCTTCCTCTCCGTCTTCTCACGGGTCCCAAAGTCTTCTTCTTTCCTCGAGCTCGAGTCCACGGTCTTGGATCACAAACAATACTAAAATTAATAACTAAACAAAGACGGTCTTTAACTTAATCTACCTAAAAACACTCTAATTACAACTCTAGGGCCAAAGGAACGAATTGGGCCCGAACTAGGCCCAATTAGGATGGCCCACAGTTCTGGAATCAAGCCTGGAATCTGACCCGACCCGTAACACAGTCCGGCCCGGAACCAAAACCGGAGCGCGTCACGGACCGGCCCAGAGCCAGACACGGACCGCGTCACAGACCGACCGGAACTAGACATAGATCGCGCAACGCTCTGGCCCGGAACCAAACACGGACCGTGCGAGGTGCCGTGCCGGAGTCAAGACCGTTCCTCGCTGCGTACCGTGCCGGTACCTGGCCCGTTCCGGGTTCCCTTCCGTGCCGAACCAGAACAACTTTTCCCCTTTCTTCCCCAACTCGAATTCTGCGAAAACCACACCAAAACCTCCATTTTCAACATCACCAAGCTCCAAAACAGTCATCAAAAACCCCCAACTTCAACACCCTCAATGGGTTCCAACACAACTTTAACCAACACAACAAAAACCAACCTATTCTTCACTAATTCTTCTCCAAAACCAACCTCTAACAATCAAGGAAGCAAGTTCTTCAAGTTCTAGCAAAACCCACAAAAACCCAAACTAGAAAGTGATTAGAATGAGAAACTAAGAGTGCACAAACCTTTAGGAAGGTGAGATGGTGAAGAAAAGATAAATATGGAGATGTTTTGATGAAGAAATGCCTTGAAGATGGCTCATTTCTCTCCCTTTCTTCTTCCTCAAGCAAGGTTGCTCCTCTCTTTCTCTCTCTCTCTAGCACTATTCGGCTGCAACAAGAAGAAATGAGTTTATTTGTGTCATCAAATTGCCTTAAATGACCTAGTGTGTTGAAAAGACCAAAAACCCTTTAGTTCTTATCCCCTTTAAGGACAACTAGTGAGGGTATGAAGGTCATTGAAGGCTCTTTTCTTTTCCTCCAAGCCACTAAGTACATGTGTCCTAGTGGGGACCACTCTTCTTTAAATAATTTCCAGCAGTCCAAATTAAATCGGATTTAGTCGATAAAAACTTCGGGTTTGACCAAAATTTGACTTTTCCAATATTACAGTCAAACGAAAAGAAATGGCCCAACTAAGCTAACCGTAATGACGGCTAAGATTTTTGGGCCCCGGAAAGGTCCCGAACGACTCCCGGAGTCATCAGTTGACTTTTCCGGCCGAAAGTCAAACTTTGCCAAGAATCACCGGTTCGACCGGGATCGACCGGGGCGATTCTTACAATATGAATGACATATGTCTAATGGCGGGGCCACATCCATTTATAACAAAGATAGATTTAGGTTTGGATTTTAGGATTGGAGAGATATTTAGGATTAGTTTTAAGAGTTAGATCTAGTAAAAATGAATTGTAACGGGATGGAGAAATGGATGGTGTAACAAGTTGTTAAGTTATGGTATGTATTCGATACTTTTTTAGGTTCAAATAGGCATCCAATAAACGTTTATATGATAGGGTACGTATATGTGATTTACCCATAATGTTATTACGATAAGCGTCCCACATCGTGCTCTACACTCATTTTGTTTTAATATTTTTTTGAAACAAGCGACGAAATATTTTTATTAATCATGCCAAACGAAAGTAACACAACCTGGGTCATTGACCCAAGGTTCCAGAATGTGTCCAAGATCCCCGTAGGTTTTTCGACGCTCATGAACCCTGCGACTTAGTTTAATTTTTATTTTATCCATAAATAAACGAATCCAACATTCGGCCAAACATAAAAAACAAAGGAAATAAAATTGATAAAACAAACATAAAAAACCAACAAAACAAGAACCAACCCCTGATTGCTCCCTTACTTCTCTGATACAAGCCGAGGGGACCCGGTCCCGAATCATTGGGGTATGTCACGCCCCAAATTCAGTAGGACCGAACCCGGAACGCGAACGTTTAAGACAATAAAACATTTTCAAACTTTTTAAATAAATCGCTTTAAAACCACCATTTAGTTAATCAAAATAATAATTTACAACTCAAAAGTATGTCCCAACAAGCGGACAAAATACAAGGCGTACGTCGCTAGACTCAAAAAGGAAATCCGGAATCCCGCTCCTAGCTCTTCAAGCTTCGAGAGCTCACCTAGTCCTTCCCGCGACCAGTACCTGTAGGAAAAGCAGCTAGGGGTGAGCGTTCGCTCACCAGCACGGATAACAGACTGACTACGGCATACTAGCAGACCATGCCGGTAACACCAACAACAACCCAACACCGGGGACTACTATCCCCCAACTCAAGTAACCCGACTGATACACGACCGTTACTTTCCTCAACCGACTCAACACTCGGACACGTAATGTAGACCCGACACAACGATTACGACTTCCTCCAAGGACACAAAAGATAACCACGCAACACCCAAGATCACAAAGGATCGCACACCAAACAAGATCGCAAAGGATCGCACTCCAGTTGCTCAGTACCCCTGCCCTTTTCCCAACACGACGGTTGGATCAGGCGGACGACCTGTTGCACTTTTCCCAACACGACGGTTGGATTAGGCTGTCGACATGTCGCACTTTTCCCGACACCCAATCGGATCAGGCTGTCGACCTGTCACTCACCAACCCCAGGTAACCACAATCACAATCACAAGTAAAGTTCAACAAACAGCAACAACACCGGTTCAACAACCCCACGGGCACTCGTGGCCACCCAAGACACCAACAGTAAAGCACGGGTTCAACAACCCCACAGGCGCTCTTGGCCACCCAAGACACCAATAACAAAACACGGGTTCAACAACCCCACGGGCACTCATGGCCACCCAAGACACCAACAATAAAAAATACGGGTTCAACAACCCCACAGGCACTCATGGCCACCCAAGACACCAACAATAAAAATACGGGTTCAACGACCCCACGGGAACTCTTGCCCACCCAGGACACCAACAATAAAATACGGGTTCAACAACCCCACGGGCACTCATGGCTACCCAAGACACACCAACAGTAAAATACGGGTTTAACAACCCCACGGGCACTCATGGCCACCCAAGACACACCAACAGTAAAACACGGGCTCTCATGGCCACCCAAGACACAAACTAAACAATCAACCTCCGGAAATAATCAGATGCCTCCAGTAATTCTAATATCGATAAGTTCACTGCTCCTACGACACTACTAAGTGTCACATGCATTTCTATTGTTCGATACGTTCCCGTATCATACGACACCACCCGGTGTCGCCTGCCTTTCTATTATTCGATAAACTTACTTAACCCACGACACCCAAGTGTCACATGCATTTCTACTGTTAACTTTCCCTAGTCAGTGCCGAGATCCGGCTACTTTTCCCTACCTTGTATGCTTTCCCCCAAAGCTTACAATCAAGCTCCGGCGTGATCACGATCACTCGCCTAGCTTTCCCTTTTCTCTGTCGGTGGCACGATCTAATAAGAGCACAATTTAAAATACTTTTAAGTTCGCAGGCATAAACTAAATTTTAATAAACTTGACGCCCAAAAGTAACCCCGACAATGTCGATCACTCCCAAACTTCCCAACTAATCGACATTGTCGATAATGGACCCGGAAAGGCCCGTTTCGCCCGACCCGGTGAATCTTCCTCGGATTGGAAAACGTCCTTCCGGGGCTCCGAAAATTCCCGTTTTCGTTTCTACGGTCTTAGAATAATTCAAGGGTTCTTATGCACTCGACGAAATCAAATTCCGACTTCTGAGTAATGTAATTCGCGTTTAAAGTTTCTAAACCCGTCAATTACAACTTTCACAATTTAATTCCAAATTTCGATCCGGGTGTGGATTAATGACTTGGGGAACGTCCTAAACCACCCGAACACGAAAACCCGATACCCGAGCATGTGGGCCCCACCCGGCCATCCTTTGCCGTGGGTGGCTAGGGCCGGTTTTGGGGCCGGTTCACCATGGTGGTGGCCGGTCCTAGCTCCGGCCAGCCACCACCGGTCCGGCCAGCCACCGTACCCGGTGGCCGGAGCTCCCCCGAGCCTCCGGTCACCGGAAAACGTTCAATCTTCACTCCAAAACGTCTCCAACAAACCCCACACCTCAACACAACCATAAACTACTAGTTTTAACCCAAACCCTAACTTTTAAACTTAACAAAACGAAAAACGGTTAGATGCTCACCGTAGGGAATGTCGATGTGAACTCGATTCCTTGATCGTTGAGACGATCCACTGGTTTGATCGACGGGAAATCACAAAACTCCAAACACCCCCTTCTCTTTTCTCTCTTCTTCTCTTTCTCCTTCTCTCTCTATTTTCTCTCCTTTTCTTCCTTTTTTTGAGTTGTGGCCGAACACATCCCCTCCCTCTCTCCTTGTCTTGTTTCAAAAATTACCTAACACCACCACATAATTGACATGTGGCAAGTGGGTCCCACACCTTTTTGGAAAATATCTCCTAGATATTTTCCAATCAGATTCGCGAAATTCGGTTGTTTCGGGCCCCGAACGGCACTTTTTCCAAGAAATTACGAAACTTCTCGGGCTATAAGGAAACGGCTCAACTAAGATCGCTGTGACGATGGCTAATCTTTTTGGATCCAAAACGGACCTCGAATGGACCAAAACGTCTCTCGGTTGACTTTTCCAACAAAAAGTCAACATTTCCCAAATTGGTCAGAAAGTTTCCCTGAGCCCCCAGAACTCACTTTGGTCGATATCGGGTCCACTTAAGTCCGGTATGACCCTCGGGGTCAAATTTAAGTTCATTTCAGTGTCTGTCTAAAATTTTTAAATTTTCCTGTTTTTCGCCGATTTGACTGGCGTTGACCGGGAATGGTTCTTACATGGTAGGACACCAATTACCTACCACCCCCTCCTGGGGACAACATAGAGGAAATCATTGTCCTATGAATCCCGCAGAAGGTAGGTTTAACGAGCCTACTCGAGAACATGCACCACGACGTCTTCATCGTCCTCATCCTCTAGTGACAATGATCCAAAATGGACCTGGATATCCTCTACCCCCGATATCGTCAGGAGGGCAGTCGCAATAGTGGCCCCGGTCAGGAGCCCGCCCAGGTGAGCGTCAGGTTTCCCCGAGGCCTGGAAACCTAGTCAGCCACGTATGGAGGTGCTAGCGGGGATGTGAGATGTGATAGAGTTGACGTCGAATCTGTATGGTATGTTAGTCTTAGTGCCCGTAGTTCAATCATAAATGTCCAAATGTATATATCATCGTTAGCAATAAAATTAAAACGGTTTTATATAACTTATGTGTTAGAGTAATATATCGATGTGTGCTCTGATCTATGCTCACCATGCGAATAAAACCATAGATCGAGATAGATCACACTCGATGGGTCCATAGTCAACAAAGCTTCACTAGAAGCGACTAGTATGAAAGATGGCTCTTTATGGCTTACATTCTATTAGTCATTGGAATGAGATTCCGGAGTCTGATCATAGATATCATGTGGGACATGATATTGGACGACCCGACATGAATATGTGCCATAGATTAAGTCATGAACATATTCATTGTCGTAGCTTGTCATGTATCCTTAGACTCAAGAGTCTTTGTGATCGCTATGCGGTAAACAACTGAGTTTGACCTGAGCCTAACGTTGTCCGTATAAGGACTTCCATAACGGCTGGGATTGGCTTGGGGACGGACTGCATGAGTGACACGAAAGACGGCTAAGGGATTTATCCCTCATACTACGGTATGGGAAAGACATCGGTTCTCGGTCGCTTAATCGAGAGTGACTGAAAGAATAACATGGTCATGCACATGATACTTGATATCATATATTCATTCATCTCATATATCAAGGAATAGTGATTGAGAATAATAAGGATGACTGCTCTATGCCTTATCTCAATTAGGATATCGGAGATAAAAGGATAATAACAGGGACGACGGAAAGGTTAGAATCGACAGGGTCGATTCGTTATGTAGTGTCAGGCAATACTAAAGTCTCATTAGTTGCCACTTAAATAGAATCAAGTAAAATGAGATTTTACGTTGACCTATTGACATGCATAAACCTAAGGGTCACACCTAAAGGTGAAACCCATTGACACATTTATGGAGAATGGCCAAAAAAGAGTTGTATCGGGACATGACCAAAACTGGGTTTTGGGTCATGTGCTCGTAAGTGAATAGGACTTTACGGATTAATACAAGGCTTGGAGTCTTGAGATTGATCGCGTCGGATTATGTTGGACATTTCTGGTATGCAAGACTTGGAGGCGATGAGCGAATCACGAGACCTTGATGGAAATGGCCACGGGCCATGTTCCAAGATGCCCATGAAAGACCCATCCAACCAAGGCCCATGGAACTAATTAATCAAGTCTTGATTAATCCCAAGACTATAATAGGAAATAATTAGGTGTGTTAGCGCCTACATGGAAACCTAAACTTTTCTCAAATCCTCCCACGTGTACACTCCTTGCCAACGTGTACCTCTCTAAAATATACAAGGTTTTACCCTACCCTTCGTCTTCTCTGAACGCCTCTATGTTCGGGGGTTACAATTGTTCTTCAATTGAGCCATTAATTGGAGAATCCGGAAGGTCGCAGATCGTTAGCATATGGGCCTCGCCCTTTTCACTTCAGAGCTGCGTTCCAAACCCTTGCTTCTCCTTCGTTCACCTCTCCCGCGCTGTTCTCCTTCTCACCAGCCGTTACCCATACTCATCTTAATGTCGTGTTTATTTCCCGGCCAATAATTAATGGATGCATCTGGAACGACCTTGTGGTGGGTAGATTTTGGGGAAGGATCGATTAATCCCAACGAGTGCTCCATTGTTTCTTTATATTTCGTACGTACGTAAATGCATCTATATTATGTGTGCGAGTTCCTGATGGATTCAATAACAATTTTAGCATCTCGATTCTCAATTTTTGTTTTGCTAACATGAGTTTTTGGTGAATGTTTGGTGTGTAGATTTCAAGCAACATGCTTTGGAAAAGTTCATTTGGATTTTGTTCATGGATCGTTAATCCCATTCTCTCTATTTATATCAGACTTTGAAGCACTCACAGGACTGTCCAAAAACCCATAAAGGATCATAGTGCAAAGTGTTAAAGGTACGAACTTTTTCTCCTGTCTCACCAGTACACACAAACTGTTAGACGTTATTTCTCCAAAAGACTTTCATGAGCAAAGAATGAAACTACATAATCTACAACCACCCTTTTAATAATTGTGTCTTTTCTTTTTGGTTTAAATTCATGAAACATGTTTTTGAAGATCGTTGTCCACGTGCAGACCTATCGACGTTGTTCTCGGGAACTCCAAGAGGTAATGCTCACCTTATTTTATTCAGATCTTTTGTTATTCTTCTTTTCCTGCCAAGTTTGGATTTTTTTTTATTTTCACTAGCTGAAAACTTGTTTGGTTACTAAGTGATTAATTTTGTTAATTTTAACTAACAGTATAATTTTTTTAATAGAAAATTTTCTATCAGTTTAGCTACAGAGAAACTTAAGAGTGACTGTTTCCAATGTTTACATGTCTTTGTTGTGTTGATGAATTGAAATTGATCGTGTGTGAATTGGGAATGCATGCATTGGAAAAGTTATTTCCAGTTTGTTTTAATTCATTGTGCATCTAAGTTAGATTTTGGTGCAAGTTCATAATTTTTAGGGGGAATTGCAGACAAGCAACCTCATAAATTGGTCATGAACGGAAAACAGTGTTGACAAAATAAGTACTTTGCACTATACTGTGTATTGGACACTGTTCGTTGTTACTACATTGTAAGCTGCAGTGTTAATTTACGAACTACCTATATTTTCTATGTTTCTTATACGACACCTAATAATTATTTTATTTGGAAGTTCAAATTACAAGTTTATAGAATTTGAAGTGCTCATACAATTTGTTTGGTGTGTTTCATAGTTGTGTGGTAATTTTGGAATTTTTGGTCTTTTGTAAGTTTAAGGATCTTGGTGGGTTATAATTGCAGGATCAAATGCACACTCATTTTTATGACAGATCTGGATTTAAGGCACAACTACTTGCAAATGATGAAGTTGACATGCCCACTTATATGTATGTTAGAAATTTAAATTTGAGCACATCTCTACATGCTTAGAAAAAGATGTTTTGTTTGAAACTTTAGTTGTACCATGTATTAGATGTTCTCACAAAAACATTGTGCATATATGTGGTTTGGAATATTTAAATGAGTTTCTGAAGCTGCTTCAGGTTTTTGGGATGCCTTTTTTTGTTGTTAAAATTTAATTGTTTTCCTCTCTACTCCTCTATTGGCCTCAGTTTCCCATATCACTTTACATCATATTCTTTATTTGATTGTTTATAATTGTTATTTTTCGGGCTTTGATGCTTCATGTTTTAATTTAATCTTTATTCGTTTCAGGTGTTTTTGTTATTGCAGAAAATAATTTTGGGTTGTCCAGTAATCCTACCATCCTATAATTATAAGGTATATGTTCGATGAGGCTTCCATTTAATTTCAATTTCTCTTTTTGTTTTAAGTTATGTGATCATTGTTCTTGGTCGTTGATTTCTCTATTGGAGGTTAATTCTATACGTCAGTTCGTTGTATTTGTGATTCGGAATGTGTTTCGTGTTTGAAATGCTTAATTGAGTTCGTGCCAGTTTCGTTTCTAGAGTTGATTGGCTGAAACTCTTTCAAGTTTTGGGATCACTTTTTGTTGTTTTAATTTCGTTTTTCGAATCTTGGTAAGGAAGAGAAATCTTCGGGTTGAATACTTGAACGATTTATTTTATTGGACATGCCCAATATGTTGGTTTAGCATTTGCCTTACTATAAGGATTAAACAATAAACACACACACACACACACATATGGACCACTGCACTGCTACGTGACTATTTTAATCTACTGTAAGTCATTTAGATCATTTACTTTCAAGTGTTTCCATGCGAAAACAAGCTTCTCAAATTGTTGTTGATAGAAATTTGACTTTGATTCCTTTCATCATTTCAAATTGTTGTTGATTAAACCACATAGTGGCAATAAGGCTTCACTGAGTGTGTTTGTTCATTGAATTATTTACGATTGTAAGTTTAGGGTTTAAGATTGTAATTTCATTCGCATTTTACCAGCAACCAAGGCAACAGTTTTTTGTTCTATTGATATTCATTTGGATTAGTTGTTTGGATGGATAATTTATTGTTTTTTTTTTGAGTTCTGATTTTGCAACAGGGAATGCTCAAGGTGGACAATTTCCCACTTCTCCTGGTGGCCATGAGTCACCTCATAAGCAGTTCGTACGAGAAAATGCCCCAACTAATGAGCAGATAACATCTCTGCATTTTAAAGAAGGTCAAAATATAATAACGTTCAGTTTCTCTTCCAGAGTACTGGAAAAGCAGCAGTTTTGACGATCATTAGTGTTTGAACATTTCAATTTGGATGTAATATCTCCCGGAGTTGGGTTTTTTTTTGTTCTAGGTGCTAAATGATGCTCATATTTAACAGGTCAGTGCTCATATTTATTTGTGGAAGTGGAATGCACGAAATGTGATGTCAGATGTTGATGGGACGATTACAATGTAAGATTCTATAACTTGTCCCCTGGATTTAGCTGCTTTTGTTTCATAGTCCCACTTCTTGCTTAAAGTCGTGATGATGATGTATATTCTAATATGATTTCCATTCTGTTTTTTTTTTTCCACTCATTTTCTTGAGGTAGAACATTGTTCTAAGGTATTTTAGTGAAAGGAACCCTATACTATACATCTTGATAGTTCATAGTCTTCTAAATTTATGCATATTCTTCAGCTTTAATTTTAGATATATTTGGAAATAATCTTTCCACATGTTGAAAATATATTCTTATACCCTAATGTGAACCGTGTACACTTAAAATGTACTTAAAGTGCCTTCTATCTATGAGGGTAAGGATTTTATGTTACCTGGATGCAACATTTTAGGTTTGATGTCTTAGGCCAGTTCATGTCTTTACTTGGAAAAGATTAGACACAATCAGAGGTTATTAGGATTTTTCAGCTATTAAGATATATAAATTCTTGACTGTCCCCAGTTGCTATTTTGTTGATTATTATTTTTCAGTTGTCTGGTGATAGAAACTTGAAACCACACCCTTGGAAACAAGCTCTGGTAATTCATACTTGCATTGGCCACTTTAAAGTAGGCGTGGGTGGAAGTTAGACTAGGCTAATACTTTCTTCTTTTCTTTCCAAAATTTATACTTGCATTGTGTCACGCCCCAATTTCAGTAAACCGAACTCAGGACGTGAACTTTTAAAACAATAAAACATTTTGAAACCTTTTACATTAAATCACTTTAAGATCACCGTTTGTTCAACAAAATAATATTTACAACTTAAAACACGTCCCAACAAATGGAAAAAAGTATGGTATCGATCGCTAGACTCAAATAAACCCAGAATCCCGCTCCTAGCTCTTCAAGCTTCAGAAGCTCACCTAGTCTAACCTGCGACCGGTACCTGTAGGAAAAGCAGCTAGGGGTGAGCGTTCGCTCACCACCACGGATAACAGACTGACTATGGCATAATTAGCAGACAATGCCAGTAACACCAACAACCAACTCAACCCCGGGGATCACTATCCCCAAACTCAAGTAACCCGACCGACACCCACACACTGATACTTTCCTCAACCGACTCAACACTCGGACACGTAAGGTAGACCCGACACAACGATCGACGACCTCCTCCAAAGACACGACAGACCACCACGCAACACCCAAGATCACAAAGGAACGCACACCAAACAAGATCACAAAGGATCGCACTCCTGTCAGCTGCTTAGTGCCGGTTGCTAACCGGCTGGGCTCGAGCCTGCACCACGCGCTTTGTCGATCCCTGTCAGGCTCCAGGCGGTCGACCTGTTGGCGATATATATGGCGCTGCTTTTCCGATAGCTAGTCGGAAGGGAAGCTGCCCTCTCATCGCCTAAAAACGCTCACAACCTCCCGAGACTCAAACTCGGTCAGGCTAGCCAAAGAACGCTCGCAACTTCCCGAGACTCGAACTCGGTCAAGCAAGCCAAAGAACGCTCGCAACCTTCCGAGACTCGAACTCGGTCAGGCCAGCCAAAGAACACTCGTAACTTACCGATCTTTGTCAGGTAAGCCAGCCAAATTCCACACCACTTCCCGACACACAGTCGGGTCACTAACCTCGGGCAAGCACAATCACAAGAAAAGTTCAACAAGCAGCAACAACACAGGTTCAACACTCCACAGGCACTCATGGCCACCCAAGACACCAACAGTAAAACACGGATTCAACAACCCCACGGGCACTCACGGCCTCCCAAGACACACCAACCATAACTCACGGGCTCAACAACCCCACGGGCACTCACGGCCTCCCAAGACACACCAACCATAACTCACGGGCTCAACAACCCCACGGGCACTCATGGCCACCCAAGACACACCAACAGTAACTCACGGGCTCAACAACCCCACGGGCACTCACGGCCTTCCCAGACACACCAACAGTAAAGACACGGGTTCAACAACCCCACGGGCACTCATGGCCACCCAAGACACACCAACAGTAAAGACACGGGTTCAACAACCCCACGGGCACTCATGTCCACCCAAGACACACTAACAGTAAAGACACGGGTTCAACAACCCCACGGGCACTCATGGACCCAAAAAGGCCCGATTCTCCCGACATGGCGAATCTGCCCGAGTTTTGTAAATGCCCTTCCGTGGCTCCAAAAATTCCCGTTTTCATTTCTACGGTCTTAGAATAATTCAAGGGTCCCAAGGCACTCGACGGAATCGAATTCCGACTTCCGAGTCAATTAATTAGCGTTTAAAGTTTCTAAACCCGATAAATGCAACTTTTGCAATTTAATTCCAAATTTCGATCCGGTTGTGGATTAATGATCCGGGGAACGTTCTAAACCACCCGAACACAAAAACCCGATACCCGGGCACGTGGGCCCCACATGGCCACAATGGGAAAAATTCGCTTTTTGCCCCAAAACGTTCCTAACGAACTCCAAACCTCAACCAATCATCTTTAAACCAAACTTAAACAAAACCCAACCATATTTGAATCGTTTAAACTCAAACCCTAAAATTCGAACTTTCCAAAACGAAAATCGGTTAGGTGCTCACCGTTGAGAATGACGGTGTGAACTCGATTCTTCTATCGTTGAGACGATCCACCGGTCGGATGATCGAGAAACGTCACAAATTCCCCAAGCCTCTTCTCTTTTCTCTCCTTTTCTCCTAACTCATTTTCTCTCTCTAAAACCTACCCTTTTCTTCTTCTTTTTTTTGAAATGGACGTGTATCATCTTATTTCCCTTTTGTTTTATTAAAAAAACTAACACTTTAAAAAGCAAAACTAACCATCAAAGTCTTGTCTTGTCTTGTCCCAAAACCTAACACCACCACTTGTTTGACAAGTGGCAAGGTGGGTCCCACACCTTTTTAGGAGTAGATATTTTCCAATCAGATTCGCGAAATTCGGACGTTTCGGGCCCCGAACGGGCTCTTTTTCCAAGAAATTACGAAACTTGACGAGCTACAAGGAAACGTCTCAACTAAGACCGCTGCGACGACGGCTAAGCTTTTTGGACCCAAAACGGTCCTCGAATGGACCAAAACGTCGCTCGGTTGACTTTTCCAGTGAAAAGTCAACATTTCCCAAATTGATCAGAAAGTTGCCCTGAGTCCCCCGGAACTCACTTTGGTCGATATCGGGGTCAACTTAAGTCCGGTATGACCCTCGGGGTCAAATTTAGGTTCAATCAAGTGTCTGCTGAATTTTTTTAAATTTTCCGGTTTTTCGCAGATTTGACTGGCGTTGACCGGGAGTGGTTATTACACATTGTGTACTCAACGGATGCATGATGGATTCAGGAGTGGATCCAGAACATTTGGTCAGTTGGGGAAAATTATTAAATTAGTTGGGCACTGATACAAAATGTTAAACTAACAGTACAAATGCAAAAAAAAAAAGACAATGGAGCCTTGTGGCCTCTTCATTTTTATACATATGTTTTGAAGTTTTCTTGATTATCGGTAACTGAGATATTTAAGTTTCATTGTGCAGTCATTTATTTTAACTTCTCTCTCAGATTGGTGTGGTCGTTGCCATCTACCAACAATTGCAGTAAGAAAATTGCATATGTTTTTCGGAGCATGTTTTGATTCCGTTTAGGCTGCATCTGTAATTAGTGTTCTTAAAGCCTATCGAGTTTCAGCCAAGAGCACTCCATAGTACTTAAATTTCCAATGGGAAAAATGTAAGCAGCTTTTCATCGTTTATCTAATGAACATGGCTACGGACATTCATATTTATAGGGCGTTGAACTTCGAGCTGAGAGGTGGCCAATATGAAAGTCTTCAAACATGTTTCACAACCTAAGAGCGTTACTTCTCTAATTCATTTCAGTCAAATAATGTACTTTCATATGCATGGTCAATAAAGAAGGCCTGACTTCCTTATATTGATGCAATACTTATAAGATATTGATGCAATACTTATAAGATATTTGTTCGATCTGCCATATGTTTGATTTGTAAGAAAGGTATTCAAAAAGTGATTTGTCGTGTGGTTGTACCAATTTGAGAGTTGAGGTACTTGTGAGAGATTCAATCATTGGCTCAGTACCAAATCTAATTACCCATGTTTGGATTTGGGTAAACTGGAGGGGAAAGGATAGAGAAGAACAACAAGTTTGGTACTTGCGTTTCACTACGTGATGAATCTTTTCTGAACTTTGCTATGGTTTTTAAACATCCACTTGGCTTTTAATTTTATGAATTATCCACTCTAGCCAATTGGTTGTACATATGACAAAACTCTATATATTTGGGTCTTTCCCAGGGATCTAATTCAAAGGTAAGAATTTTAGTTCATCTTGCTCTTTTCCTAACCTTATTTACATCAAAGAGCATATGTTCTGCAGCCATTTTATAGGGTGAACTTTGATGAGGTGAAATATGTTATTTGGGATTATTGCTTGTTTTTGCCTTTATATCATTGTGCTTATAGTGGTTTAACAAATATAAAATTCATTATTGTTGGCAAGACAAAAATTATATTGAGGAGGCTTGCAAGAGATGTGGTGATCTTGATACGAACCTGAGTTAGTTCTTTAATAATATAAATTTGTATTGCATAATAGTTCATCTTAGAGCATCTACAAGGGTCGGCGAGGAGCAGTTGGCGAGGAGAAGTCGCCGGCGAGGAAACGGCGGGGAGCTGGCGAGGAGCAGGCGAGGAAGCTGCTGGCGAGATGGGTAGCCGTTAACGTCCTCGCCAGCACATCTCGCTGGCGATGTGCTGGCTGATCTCCTCGGGTGGCGCGCCGGCCGTTGGCGATGAAGGAGCTGGCGACACGTGGCTGGTCGCTGGCAGCATTAACTTTTTTTTTTTCACTTTTCACCCCTATAAATACTAACCCAAAATTCATTTTTACACACACACAAATTCTCTCTTCTACTACACTTTGTCCAATTCAAATTTCTTTCGCCATGTCTTCTTTCGATCTGAACGAGTGGGTTCTCAACTATAGGAATGTGACCGATGAAACGTTGTCCCAAGAGTTTTTGGAGCCTGCCTTTTCCCCCAACCCGACTGTCCAATCCTCTCCAACCCTTTCCGAGCTCGCCGAAGTACGTCCGTCCGGCCGTCCGACAAAGGCCAAAGCAAAGCGTTGCTTATGGACCGCCGAGGAGGACTGCAGGTTAGTTAAAGCCTGGATGCACCACTCGTACGACTCGGTGCATGGCAACCAGAAGCATAATTTGAAGTACTGGGGGGCCATCGGTGAGGAAATGGAAGCCACTCGGGGACCGGATGATCCGGTGAGGTCGGCGAAGTAGTGCAAAGACCACTGGCAGGGGACAAATCCCAAAGTGTCGTTCTTCAATGGGCTGTTTGTGAAGACCTCCAGGGACTACAGGAGCGGCCGGAACGATGCCCAAATCATGCAGTTGACCAAGGAGCAATACATAAAGGCCTGTAGTCATCCATTCACATGGAAACACTGGTGGGATCTTGTGAAAGGAGAACACAAGTGGACTTCTCATTACTTTGTTGTTGAGGAGCCCGTTGTACCGACACCGGTTACGGAGTTCGATGTCGAAGATTCCACCAACTCTGGCAAGCGCCCTCGTGAAGACACGTCGGGCTGTGAGGACAGTCAGCAAACGACCGGTGCTAATACGGAGGGTCAACCCCAATACAAGAGGCCTATGGGCTGCAAGGCCGCCAAGGCTGCAAGGCTCAGAGGTAAGGGCTCAGCATCATCGTCTAAGGAAGCGGTTGCCGATCGTGTCGAGAGGGCCCATATAGCGGCCAAAGAAGCAAGCCAAGCCAGGACCATTGAGAAGGTTGCGCAGCTGAAGCTGATGGCATACCAGCAGTGGGTCGAAGCTGAAAAAAGCCGACACTTCGGGCATGGACCCCGAGCAGCTACAGAAGCACATGACGCAGCTTAACATTTTGCGCAATCTGATGGCCCAGTGACTTGTTTTTTTTTTCCAGCTTACCGTACTTGTTTTTTTTGTTGTAATTCAAGATGCCTATTTAATGAATGGTTTTTAATTTTCATGTTTTGGTAATTTGTTTACTTTTGTTTGAATTTGGTCAAAAAAATTTTTTTTTTACATTATGAGGCATCCATTATTGGGGTATGTGCCATTATTGCCACTACCACCACAAATTGACCAATATGCCCCCTAGTGGCCGGCGGTTTTGGCCTATAAATGGCACCCTTCTCCTCCTTCATTCTTCACATCTCTTCTCCAAATCTCTCTCTATCTCCTATACTTTTGTTCTTCAATTTTTCCTCACTTTCTTCGAAGCTCCAATGGCCGACGTAGGCTCATATCCGTGGACCAACGAGGAGGAGATGGTGTTGGTCCTGTGTTGGCTGCAGGACGCCCGGCCGGGCCCAAATCATAGGTATTGGCCGGAAGTGTATGCCAATTTTGTCCACAATGCTCCGGCCAATTCCCCGCCGAGAACCCAGAAACAGTGTCGAGACCACTGGCAGGAACTCGCCCGGAGAATCTACCGGTTTGAATTGTGCTACCGTGCAGCAGTTCATAACGCCCCGCCGGGAACTTCCGAGACTCACGTTCGCTCTCAAGCAGCCGCTTCCCACTACAGGGACCATGGCAAGCATTTCATGAAGATGGGTCTGTGGGAGATCGTTCGAGACCAGGTGAAATTCTTGCAGTACAATCACGAGCTGTAGATCGTGATCGTGTCCTAAAATTAGATTTATTTTAAGTATGTACTAGCGTGCTAATTATATGTATAATTATCGTTAAATTTTGTTTTAATTATCGTATGTGTGGTATATGTATAAATATAAAAAAGTTGTGGGTTATGTTGCAATTTTTTTTTCATTTTTTTATTGTTTTTTCCTCCTTCTCGCCGGCTGCTCCTCGCCCACTGCAGACGTCGCTGCCTCCTCGTCGGCGAGATATTTAAATTTTAATATTTTAAGTCATCTCGCCGGCGCCATCTCGCCGGCAGCCGGCGAGATGACTGTGGATGCTCTTAGGTATCAATATGATTGAGTTTGAAGAATTTTAGTTGACAATATGATTTTTCTTATTTTTGTTTCTATTTTCGTTTTTTTGTGTAGATTGATCATCATGGAGTATGTGGCAGCTGCTTGCCTTGCATCATGCTATGTAACAGGTGCCAGGACGATGGTGTCTGGAATTAGCAGTCATTTTACCAGGATTGCTGATATTTACTTGTTTGTCATTTGTTTAAAAAGATGTTAATCGTTTTCTTGACAGTGACAATTGTTCTTGCATAGCTGAATTGGTTTTGGATTAACGTATGTTGTCAATTTGCATGATTTATTAATTTGGTTAGTTCAAATGTACTTTTGTTTGATATCATAATAGGGTTGGTTTTAGCCTAATGAATTTCCTTAAAGAGAGACTTATTTCACAAAAAGAGACTTTCTAAATTTTGATATGTGGGTATTATCACGAACCGTATCATTTTAGCTGTTCAAGATTGAGAAATACTTTAAAATGAAATATAAATTGTACAACTATAACAACTGGATGTAACATCCAGTTCTCACAGCAAAACTGTATCTTTTTTATTTTACAACTGCAACATCTTTGTATGATGGGATAGTGCTTTCGGTAACACTGCGCATCACGCAGTGCCCTCCCTAGTTAGTACTAAGTAAGCAAGACAAGGATTAAGGTGTTATTGATTCAGCACCTAACCCATCTTGTCTAACCATATTTTGCCCTATTTACATCTTACTTGTCACCATACGTGTCTCATGCCTTTAGTTTGACAAGTATGGGGTTTGTTATGTTTAAGTCATCTTTTTTCAACATAACAAACACAAGACAAGAATAGGAAACACAATTTTCTCTCCCTCCCCTCCCCAATTTCGGCCAAGGCAAGCTTTCATCTCCATTTTGTGTTCTTGAGTCCTCAAAGAGAAGAACTACGTGGCTTTGATTCCCATGTGGATACATAGGCGTCTTAGAGACTCGAGCCAAATCATTCGTTACCCGGTGTTCTTGTTTTGGTAAGAAATAGTGCTGAATTTTTCTCTTGTGAATCCATTCTTTGTTAGTTGTTTCATGGTTTTAATCGTCTTTTGGTTTTCATTGATTTTCCGTTGCGAGTTGGTTCATCTCCAACCCTACCTCGAGACCCAACATGGTACTGCGATGAAGGCCTGTTGGAAGTGAGCTTGGAGGACCCTCAAGAAGCGCCAAAGATAGCGGGAGGAAGCAATAGTGGTGAAGGTGGATCGTTATGGTGGTGCCCTAGTAGGGTGGATGTCGGAGAGAAGAACCCCAAGGGACTGACAATGAATGATGTATGCTTGAAGGGTTGGGGTCGGAGGTAGAAGTGGCGGAGAAAGCGATAACAACGGTGAGGGACGAAACCATGGTGACTGATGGGCGCAACTAAAAATGAGAAGGAAGATAGATTTTTGTTTTTTGAAGTTTTGAGGGAGTCATTTGTTATTTTTTATTGGCAAAGCAAAATTAAATTAAATCCTCTCCTACAATGAAAGTTGGGTATATGAAGGTCCAGCTACAGATAAAAAAAATCAAAGAAGGACGTAGCCAACTATAAGGGTAAACCATTGAAAGTGAAATGAACAACCTTTACCAAAAACAAGACTCGAGCGCTGGCATGACAACACAATCTCATGACAATCCCAACAACGGAAACAACTAGATGTATGAAAGAGCATTCATATGCAAGAAATTTCAGCAACCCAACAAGGGAGCAAACCAGGCAATGAAGGTCTAAATAACCAGATTTTACAATCATGAAGCACAAAATAGATAAAAGCATAAGGTCTAAATACCTGGATTTTCCAACCATTAAGCACAAAAGATACTAATATACACCAAACCGACTACCTAAGATCATAGAAAACTCTATCTCATCAGAACCATTAATCTGTCACACAGACCAGATGACAGACACTAACACGTCGACGACCAACACCGCAAGCGACCGAGACAAATCAGGAGTGTAATACCTACATGAACACACTAATCCAATAAACGAGACTAAGGGTAAACAACTAAAGGCACAATGGCCAAACCACTCACTGACGGCCAACATCGAAATCGACAAATTCTAAACACGAATGTGGAAGGAAACAGTTGAATACCAAGCAGATAGCGATAAAGGAACAATGAGGGACACAAATCTTAAACAAAAGAGAAGGAATACCAGTACCAACAACATGACGAATTGCCAGATCCAAGACAATCAACACCCAAGGGATGAAGAAGCGCTTTCCACGACCAGACCTGAAACGAAAAGTCAAGGCACCAAACGAACCACAAGACGCGAGAAGTACAGCTCGACAACGATCAACTCCCGGAAGGGGGAAGAAACGCGTCCCACAGTCATAACTGAAAATAGACACTTCTGATGTAACGAGAGAGGCTTCACTAACATCGCTGCGGAGAGCAGATCTACTGCAAAGACGAAAAATCCGGTGGCCAACACCAAAAATCGGATCACATTCCTTGAGACCGTTACCACCGCAACCATCACGCCTCACGAAAAAGCTACGACGATCAGAAATCTAGCCACATAGGACAGATTTGGAAATGTCAAGCCGAAACCTAGGCGAACCACACCGCTCACTTGCCTAAGAAAATCAAAGTCTCTGGCGACTACACTCCACGGGTACAGATTTGTTAACCAAAGCCCACCTACTCCGAATAGCTAACCTACTGATGAGCGTAAATTTGTCATATCTAAATTGACCATTTCCCCTTACATTTTTACCTTATTTGTGCCTCGTTTTTATATTTTAGCTATATTTAATAAGTGCGCAAAACATCGCTCTTTGTCGATATTTTTAAAATGTTCAACATATATTTATGGTTGGTCTTGTTTTTTAGGCCATGAAAAAATTAAAATATTGGCGAAAAACGAATCAAACCAGAGCTAAAACGGAGTAGATATGAGCGTAAGAGGTGAAATCGGCTACTAACCACTCTTAACCTAAAAACTGTGAGAACCAATCCTAGCCACACACCTAAAATCCAACATTTACCATGATGTCACATCATCACCCCCAATTTCACCCAAATTCACGCCACTTTCATCGTTTCTCACACAAGCAAAGGCATAATTGTAAAAGCATGGTGTCATGTGAACAAGTGTCCATTTTTTTTCTTCACCAATTCACTAATTTAATATTTCTCGATTCGTTTGAACTCCGATTAGCTTCAAACATGCGCCAATATTTTTATTTTTTCAAGGGATTTAAATCAAGATCAATCATGAATATATTTTCAAGTAAAAAAAAATAAAAAGGTATATTGGGGTGATAAAAATAATGTTAAGTGTTGATAAATCTTCACTAATAAATGTTTTATATCGGAGGTATCAAACTAGTGCTAAATGTTGATAAAAACATGTACTGAGGTGATAAAAATCATTTTCAATTTTGATAATAAGTGTGATAAAATAGAGTTTAGCGTTGATAAAAAAACATGTGATGGGTGATAAAAACATAATTTAATGGTAAACATAATGTTTAGTGTTGATAACACTAGTGCTCATAAAAACACGTGATGAGGTGATAAAAATCATGTTCTCTTTTGGAAAATGAGGTGATAAAACTAGTGTCCAGTGTTGGTAAAACCAGTGTAAAGTGTTGATAAAACCAATGTAAAGTGTTGATCAAAATTACCTAGATATATTTTTTTTAAATCAACCCCGAAATAATTCTTTTTTCGTGCTTCAAAAAAAACATGTGATGAGGGTGATAAAACACAGGTAATTTAATGATAAACCTAGTGTTTGGTGTTGATAAAACTAGTGTTCATAAAAAGCACGTGATGATGTGATAAAATCATGATCAGTTTTGGAAATGAGGTGATAAACTCAGTGCAAAGTGTTGATAAAACCAGTGTAACAGTGTTGATAAAACCAGAGCAAAGTGTTGATAAAAATTACCCATGTATAATTTTTTTTAAATCAGCCCCGAAATAAAAAAATTTCGTGCTTCAAAATATATTCATGAGTGATCTTGATAGAAAGCCCTTGAAAAAAAAACTAATTGCGCAAGTTTGAAGCCAATCGGAGTTCAAACGAAGTGAGAAAAGATAAATTAGTGAATTGGTAAAAAAAAGTAATATGATAGTTTTACTAAAAAAACTCTTCCCACTTACTAAAAAAGTGTTGTTTGTTTGCAGTCAACAACTCAATTATATCTCATCCCTCCATTCTTAAAATAGATGGCTTAAATTGGTACTCATGATTTTTTAGGTTAAGACATGGTTTGTATTTGATTTCTCCTCATGAGCGTAATAGTAAAAAAGAGAAAATTGGAGTGACCAGCGATCCGATGCAACTGCAGTGCATTGAGGTCAATGTGCACGCGCGCTGATTGACCGTTGATCACGTTGACAGCGCGTGGCTGACCTGCTGGAGCCTTTGGATGAGCCGGTTGCATGGTGCTTATTATGAAGCTGACCGCACCGGATTATAGTGCCCAGCTCGCGACAACGAATTTGAATCTGAGGAATCACTTTTATTTTTATATACACTCTGACTTCATTTGAGAGGACAGAACTTCATTTTTTTGGGGGAGAACACGAAGGGAAGTGTTGCGTCTTTGGCCGGCGATATCTCGGAGATCCGGCCACCTCCCGACGACCACCATCTACCGGCGTGAAGCTGTGACTCTCCTCTATCCACTGCACCAATTAGTTTCATTTTTTGGGGCTTCAAAGAAGAAAAATCGAGCTTCAAAGTCAGCTGGTTTCCAATTCGGATTCAAGCTTATTTTTAGAGTTTTGATTCGGATTTGAGCTGGGTTTTGATGATTTGAGCTAGGAATCGTCATTCCTAGCGCAGGTTTTAGCTTATTTCATCTTTTCCTTTGTTTAATATCGATTTCTATGCTTGATTTCGTTGATTTTTTACTCCATGGCTCGGGAGTAGTATGGCTCGGGAGTAGTCACTCCGAGTCATGGATGTCGTTGTAAATACATAATAGTTTAATTTATGCATGAGGTTATTCATTTGTGTTGTTAGATGATGATTTTTGCGATATTGAGTTCGATACCCATTTGTGTTCGTTACCCGATTTGATTGATTTTGGTTGGTTTATGTACGTAGATTGAACCTTAGGTTAATTAAATCGAGGAAACTAATTTGTATGTATTAATTGCATGCTAAATTAGTGATTTTGCTTAAGAACTTGATTAGGAGAATTTTCGATCTCTTGAGCGAATATCAAGTGCTAAATTCATATTTTCGTAGCATTAGTTACCTAATATGTTTAGTGCTTGTGTTGGATGCTTGACGTGGTCGTTGCATTCTATATGAGATTGATTATTTTCCGATGATTGCTATATATGTCATGTGTGTTTTAAGCTAAATTGATGATTTCGGGCATGAATTGCCCTTGAGTGATTTATTGCTTTGGGTGTGGATTGCCCCGTGAATTGTTAGTTGTAGCTATCTAGGATCGGTGTATGATTTATTTGTGCACTTTGAGACTATTTGAGACATTAAATTGCATCATTGTTTTTACTGATGATTTATCTAGTTTGGGTGATACCAAGTCTCTTATTAGTGGACTTATGTAGATCACCTACTCTGACAAGTCAAGCAAAAAAGGGGGAAGACTCCGGCGACCCAACAACCCGGACCGAAAAAGTCCAATGACCACAGAAAGAGTAGATCTGTCATCTTCATAAGCAGTAGTACCTCCTGGCAAGCCATGCACCATAGGGACAGTAGGAGTGATCGGAATCATGACCAAGCTCTAGGAGAACACGCATCGAGCATCTGGGTCGAAGCTTGGCAAGAGCGATCGGAATCACGGCCAAGCTCCGGGAGAACACGCGGAGAGCATCTGGGTTGAAACTTCTGGCGTGAACGAAGCTTCAACATCCATATCTGACTGACCTAACTCCTGCAGACAAAATGAACAACAACAGAGGAGCACCATCGGTCGAACGACGAAACAACGACACGACATAAACAGAGGAAAAGGAGGGGAAGGGAAGAGATACAGAGGGGGAAGAGGTTTAGGGGAGGAGCTGTCATCGTCGACAACGAGGCAAGGCCTATGTCTTCGCCAACGATGAGAACGAAGGTAGAAGGAAGCGACGACTGGCTTAGGGATTAGGTAGGGTTTGAGAGAGTCGAGAAATTTGTTAGACTTAACCAAGCTTTGAGAGAGTCAATCTCTCGTACTCGCGAAATCTAAAGGAATGATCTTTATTTTGTTTTAAATTTTAGGGAAAATTTCACTTTAACACCCTGCCAAACATTTAATTTCATTTTGATACCCTGGCATAAATTGTTATCACTTTCATAACCTAACCAAACTTTTAATTTCACTTTCATACCCAGCCGTCAGATTCTGTTAACTTTGCATCCAAAATAGGTAAAATTTCCATAATACCCCTAACTATTACTCAAATTTTATAACTCATGTCATTGGTTCAGAATTTGAAAACGAGTGAAATGACAATAACACCCTTCATTGTTAGGGTGTTAAACTGAAAAATATCCTTCAAAATTTTCAAATTTTACAAAATCTTTTTTTATTTTTATTAATTCCGTTTTTATTTATAAAAAATATTTTTTAATTTTAAAAATACATTTTAAAAAAAATCAGTTTTTGTTTAAAAATTAATATAAAAAACTGTATTTATTTATGAAAAATATTTTTTAGTTTTAAAAATTCAATTTTTGTTTTTAAAATTTTTGTTTTTATTTTAAAAATAATATAAAAACATCTTTTTTTTCCTTAAATCCTTAATCATTTCTTTTTTTATTTCCTTAAATCATCAACCAAAGCATTAATATATTAATTAGTAAATTAGTTTTTTTTTCATTTTCACCAGATGAACACTTACAACATTAAACCATTAACCAAATCATTTCATTTTTTTTTCATTTTCACCACACGATGAACAACTCTCTAGTTCAAGCTTCTACAAAGCAACTGACGCCGGCCTCCAGATCTGCCGTCGCCCGCCAGATCCGTCAAAGTGAACGCCGCCGAGGATCAAGGTCGAGGTCGAGGGAGGCGTAGGGAGAGGAGGGGTGGCGGCGAGGGTTTCAAACCATAACCCTAACCCCAAATCTCAGTTCCAATTTTCACCCATTGATATCTATCCACCCAAACCCCATATCTCAGTTAGTTCTCCTCTCAGTCGCTGTCATGGAAGCTCAGCCGAACATCTGTTCGACACCGCTTCTCAGCCTGACATCGGCGACGACGCAGAAGTCGCTGTCATGGAAGCCCATCCCCTCCGACTCACTCTCCGACCCCGACGCGAACCTTCGCTCAATGGGTCTCGACGAAAACCCCCTCTCCGGTACGCCGCCGCCCAGATTCCCCGATCCGGAGTGGAACGATCTCCGCGGGACCGGCTATAGAAATAGAGCTTCTAGTGCTTGATTCCTCTAGGTCCGAAATAGATCCATCGAAGATCTCGTCTCTATCATCATCAATCGAGACTTATTCATCGTACGCGAACCTCCACCTCTTTCTCTTTGGTTCTGCTACTTTTTTTCTCGAGAAAATTATGAACAAACCCAGAAAAGAATAGAAAAAAAAAGGTTTTAGTTGATGAAGCTAAACATAAATTTTTATACATAAATAAAAACAATATTAATTTTATAAGTATGATTTCTGAAAATTATATTGAATAAAAAGTATACTAAAAAAAAGGTTTTAGTCGGTTTTAGTTGGGATTAAACAGAAAAAAGTAAAAAATAATAATAATAAAAAAATATATATAATTTATAAGTATATTTAAAAAATTGATTTTATATTATTTTTGAATAAAAACTGAATTTTTAAAAGTAAAAAATATTTTTAATAAAAAAAATGATTTTGTAAAATTTGAAAATTTTGAAAGATATTTTTCAGTTTAACACCCTAACAATGAAGGGTATTATTGTTATTTCACTCATTTTCAAATTCTGAACCAATGACATGGTTTGAAAATTTGAGTAATAGTTAGGGGTAGGGAAAATTTCATTTTACCACCCTGTCAAACATTTAACTTCAGTTTGATACCCTAGCATAAATTTTTATCAGTTTCATACCCAAACCAAACATTTAATTTCACTTTCATACCCAACCGGGTAAACTGTCCAAAATACCCCTAACTATTACTCAAATTTTCATCTCATGCCATTGGCTCAAAATTTGAAAATAAGTTAAATGACAATAATACCCTTCATTGTTTAGGGTGTTAAACTGAAAATTTTAATAATTTTACAACAAAATCAGTTTTTTTTATAAATTCAATTTTTATTTTCAAAAAATCAGATTTTAATTTTAAAAATACATAAAATCATTTTTTTATAAAAATCATTTTTTTTATTAAAAACAGTTTTATTTTTTAAAAAATTAATTTTATTTATATTAAAAAAAATATGGAACAACTTCGTCTTCTTCGGCGTCCACTCCGCCCACCCCCTCCTCCGCCGGCGTCGTCCCCGGCCACCCCCACCTCCTCCTCCGGCGTCGTCCCTCTTCCCTCCTCCCTCAAACCACGCCGGCGTGGTTCAGATCTGAACTGGTTTGAACCAGTTCAAATCGCGAGTCGGCGCGTTTCTCGTTGATATAAGCGTGAGTGTTGAAATTCTATGATCGATTGTATTGAATTTGCGGTTTCCGAGGCCTGATCTGGTGTTGATTTGGCGAATTAGGAATTCAATTGCGTAGATCATGTGTTGGGTGAAAATGATTTTGTTGATTTCAATTTGGGGTTTTTGCTGTAGGATTCGTATGAGTCGCAGCAAGATATACAGCTTATTCGATTCGCGGACTATTTTGGTCGCGCATTTGCCTCAGTAAGCTCAGCTCAATTTCCTTGGTTGAAGACTTCAAAGAGTCAACTGTTGTGAAGTTGAGCGCCGACTCGCGATTTGAACTGGTTCAAACCAGTTCAGATCTGAACCACGTCGGCGTGGTTTGAGGGAGGAGGGAAGAGGGACAACGCCGGAGGAGGAGGTGGGGGTGGCCGGGGACGACGCCGGCGGAGGAGGGGGTGGCCGGAGTGGACGCCAGAGAAGACGAAGTTGTTCCAGATTTTTTTTTAATATAAATAAAATTAATTTTTTTTTAAAAAAATAAAACTGTTTTTAATAAAAAAAAAATGATTTTTATATAAAAAAATGATTTTATGTATTTTTAAAATTAAAATATGATTTTTTTTGAAAATAAAAATTGAATTTATAAAAAAAACTGATTTTTTTATAAAATTATTGAAATTTTCAGTTTAACACCCTAAACAATGAAGGGTATTATTGTCATTTCACTTATTTTCAAATTCTGAGCCAATGACATGAGATGAAAATTTGAGTAATAGTTGGGGTATTTTGGATATTTTACCCGGTTGGGTATGAAAGTGAAATTAAATGTTTGGTTTGGGTATGAAACTGATAAAAATTTATGTCAGGGTATCAAACTGAAGTTAAATGTTTGACAGGGTGGTAAAATGAAATTTTCCCTTAGGGGTACTATGGACATTTTACCTATTTTGGATGGAAATTTAACAGAATCTAACGGATGGGTATGAAAGTGAACGTAAAAGTTTGGTTAGAGTATGAAAGTGATAAAAATTTATGACATGATATCGAAGTGAAATTAAATGTTTGACAAGGTATTAAAGTGAAATTTTCCCTAAATTTTAATATAAAAATTAGTGTAGTTGGATTAGTTGGTCAGCTTTAAATGGGCCTAATCTGAATGGGCTAATCCGGGGGTTGAAATATTGTAACCTAAGTCGAGTTCACAAATATAAAAGCAATATACAAGGGTCGGTAGGTCTCTGTCGAAGACGCTCTGTAGCCGTTCTAACACAGAAAAGCTAATAATGGCGCCGAAGGCCAAGAAGCGGATCGGCGGCGATACCACCGTCAGCCGATTCACCCGCACTGTGTCGGATTCTCCGTTGGTCTCCGACACCGCCTACGTTGCCAACAAGCTTCTCCGCAGCACCGGAAAGGCCGCCTGGATCGCCGGCACCACTTTCCTCGTCCTCTTCGTTCCCCTCATCATCGCCATGGATCGCGAGCAACAGCTCAACGAAATGGAGGCGCAGCAGGCCACTCTTCTCGGCGCCCCGCCCGCTTCATCTTCTTCCATCACTTAGGGTTTTATAAATTTCGGATCTTCTCTTCTGTTGGAGATATTGAAATTAGTTTAATTGCGATTCCAATTTCATGTCCTTTTTATATAAATATATTTCATGCTTATTGTGCTCGGGTTAGTTAATTTTGATGAGCTTGTGCATACTTTTCAAAATCTGGTGGTCAATTTTGTTTTTAACAACTCTGTTGAGATGACAGATTCGTTCTTTGTGGGTTGAAGAGGATTAAAGTTGGATTTGGAGTTTGTGCATGCATAAGGGATTCATAATTGTCAATTTTATATAAATTGTTTTTCTTCTTGTTTGAATTTCTAATCCTTTTGTTGTTGATTCCTTGTTATCATTATAGATGATAATCTGCTGATATGGAATGGTAAAATTAGCTTGGTTCCTAACAAACTCGCATTCACGGTTCTCATTCAACTAACAAGGTTTACTATGGAACGGCCACTTCCAATTTGATATCTGTACATCTTGAAGTCAAAGTTAGCAGCACAGTGGGTGGGGATTTGGGGTAAAAGCACTTAACGATTTGGTTTGGTCAAGCAAATCGTGACGATTTCCTCGGTGGATAGAGCTCGCTCGGCAATAGCAAGGCTTTGATCCCAATAGATTTTCGCTCCTCTTTCGCGCAGTCACGTGTCCTTTTGTCGGGTCGGAAGTATTGAGCTCTTACCTTAATTTTACCCTATAAAACCCTTGTTTCCTAACCTTTGTCAGTTCAGACCTCTCATAATCATCTCCCTTATAAATAAAGTAAGCCATATAAATAAAGGACTAAGGGGCCGAAAGTGATAAGCTTAAGAGTTGCAAATTCCGGTCACTCTTATAGAGATCAAGAGTGAAATCGTTCAAGACTACTAGTAAGCTTAAGTTGTGAATTCGTCTTACTCGTTTGGATATTGTTGGAGGGAATGCCTCGACTTCTCTACCCAAAGGTCCCAATGTTCGAATCTATTGTGTGCTATAGGCGTGGTCAATACACACTATATTGCGTAAAAAGGTGGGAAATTTCTTGTCATTTACAAAATTTCCTATACTCGCTCCCAACATTTGGACCATCAGATAGTGTGAATCCAATTGTTCCTATTAGTTCTTAGTTTGTACGATTTGGAGATATTTTTTCTTGATAGTGAACCAGTCGAGCTCGGGACCGATGAGGGTAAAGTAACCCCGGCCATGGGCTGCGGCGATGGGGGAGGCGGTAGTAGCGACGAACGAGACGTTGTCTAGGTAACATTTCGTCGAATAAAAAATTATACAAAGTAGACGCGGTAAGTGAAAACAAATTAATAAAAACAAATAGTACAAAATAAAAGAAGAAGAAGAAGAAGGTGAGAAAAAATTAAGCGTAGGTCGGCGCATGTGAAGCTATAAATAGGGTATGAGAGAAGGAATAGGAAACTAGCAAGTAATTACTGTACAACGGCTACATTGCGCCAACAACTTGCAGCATATTACGCACCCTAAAGAAGAAATCTTTCCAATTGTCGACTCTGTGCGGGGTGGAAGTTTGCTTCGTGTGCTTCACGCCCGACTGCGGCGTACTGACCTGGCCGGAGAAGGAGCCGGAGGTGAGAGCCATCATCTCCCACTATAGCCAACAGGTTGTGGTCGCTCAATCAAAGAAGCGTCATCTCTGCTACGACGCCACCGCTCCCTCTGCCTCCAAGAAGCAAAAAGTGATCAGGTCCTTGTCGCCAGTGCCGAGGAATGCTCTATCGGACGAAGATGTGCTTAGTCTCCTAAGTGAGAAATTGGCAATATTGAACGAGAAAGTCCAAGGGTTGGAGAGACAGATTCTGAATCATGAAGTTAGAGTTTGTGATACTGAAATTTTGAGGGAATTAGAAGGTGTTGAATTAGGGGAATTGGGATATATGGGAGAAGAAGTTGAGTGCTTTCTCAGTCTAAAGAAAATAGTCATGGATCCTACAGCAGTTGCAATATACAATACTAAGACAAGGCCACTTGGCAAAGCAAGACTCATGGATCCTACAGCAGTTGCCACAACTCTGAGGTCCACTTTGTGCTTTCCAAACCTCTCCTACTTTCACCCACCATATATTAGTGCATGTGTGAGATTCAGTCATGGTATCTAATACCCATGAATCTTTGGAAGTAGAGAGATGTAGCTCTATAGAGTTAATACCGGATGAAGGCACGGTCCCACCGCCCTTCCTTAGATCATCCAGGTTTCCTGATAAAGGCGCAGTCCTACTGCCCTTCTTCAGATCATCCAGGCTATTTGATGAAGGCGCAGTCCCACTGCCCTTCTTCAGATCAGCCGTGAACGTCCTGTAATCCCGGTTCCACTGACCAGGCTGTTGGCAGTAGAAGCAGACATTCTCAGGTGTCTCATCTTTCCTGCCAAGTGCGCATGGACCCCGCCCTTGCCACTTCCAATTCCCTTATTAACCATCAAAATATCCTTGGATCCCAGATCCCTGATTGTTGGGTCTCGAGGTAGGGTTGGAGATGAACCAACTCGCAGCGGAAAATCAATGAAAACCAAGAGACAATTAGAACCATGAAACAACTAACAAAGAATGGATTAACAAGAGAAAAATTCAGCACTAGTTCTTACCAAAACAAGAACACCGGTTAACGAATGATTGGCTTGAGTCTCCAAGACGCCTACGTATCCACATGGGAATCAAAGCCACGTAGTTCTTCTCTTTGAGGACTCAAGAACACAAACATGGAGGTGGAAACTAGCCAAACCCGAAATGGCCATGGAAGAGGGAGAGAAAATGTGTTTCCTATTCTTGTCTTGTGTTTGTTATGTTGAAAAAAGATGACTTAAACATAACAAAACCCATACTTGTCCAACTAAAGGCATGGGACAAGTATGGTGTCAAGTAAGGTGTAAATAGGACAAAGTATGGCAAGACAAGATTGGATTAGGTGGTGAATCACCAACACCTTAATCCTTGTCTTGCTTACTTAGTACTAATTAATCAAGACTTGATTAATTAGTTCCATGGGCCTTGGTTGCATGGGCCTTTCATGGGCCTCTTGGAACATGGCCCATGGCCATTTCCAACGAGGTCCCGTGATTCGCTCATCGCCTCCAAGCCTTCCATACCGGAAATGTCCAACATTATCCGACGCGATCAATCCCAAGACTCCAAGCCTTGTCTCGATCTGTAAAGTCCTATTCACTTACGGGCACATGACCCAAAACCCAGTTTTGGTCATATCCCGAGACAACTCCCTTTTGGCCATTCTCCATAAATGTGTCAATGAGTTTCATCCTCCGGTGTGACCCTTAGGTTTATGCATGTCAATAGATCAACGTAAAATCCCATTTTACTTGATCCTATTTAAGTGGCAACTAACGAGACTTTAGTATTGCCTGACACTACATAACGAATCGACCCTGTCAATTCTAACCTTTCCGTCGTCCCTGTCATTATCCTTTTATCTCCGATATCCTGATTGAGATAAGGCATAGAGCCGTCATCCTTATTATTCTCAATCACCGTTCCTTGATATGTGAGATGACTGAAGATATGATACCCAGTATCATGTGCATGGCCATGCTATTCTTCCAGTCACTCTCGATCAAGCGGCCGAGAACCGATATCTTTCCCATACCTTAGTATGAGGGATAAATCCCTTAGCCGTCTTTCGTGTCACTCATGTAGCCCATCCCCAAGCCAATCCTGGCCGTTATGGAAGCCCTGTTACGGACAACGTTAGGCTCAGGTCAAACTCAGTTGTTGACTGCATAGCGATCACAAAGACTCCTTGGTCTAAGGATACATGACAAGCTACAACACTGAATATGTTCATGACTTAATCTATGGCACATATTCAGGGCGGGTCGTCCAATATCATGTCCCACATGATATCTATGATCAGACTCCGGAATCCCATTCCAATGACTAACAGAACGTAAGCCATAAAGAGCCATCTTTCATACTAGTCGCTTCTAGTGAAGCTTTGTTGACTAGGGACCCATCGAGTGTGATCTATCTCGATCTATGGTTCTATTCGCATGGTGGGCATAGATCAGAGCACACATCGATATATTACTCCAACACATAAGTAATATAAAGCCGCTTTAATTTTATTGCTAACGATGATATATACATTTGGACATTTAGGATTGAACTACGGGCACTAAGACTAACAATCTCCCACTTGCCCTAGTTCCAATCTAAACACCAATATGTCCCCATCGACTTTACATGTGTAACATGTTCAGGCAGTGACACTGCCTTAGTCAAAGGGTTGGCTATGTTATCATCTGTTGCAATATCGGTTATCTTCACTTCACCTCAGTTCAGTATTTATCTGATGAGGTGGATACGCCGCAGTACATGTTTGGATTTGTTATACGATCTAGGCTTTTAGCTTGCGCAATGGCCCTTGTGTTGTCGCAAGATGGATTCACCGGGCTGGATGGGTTTTTAATTACACCCAGCCCTGCCATGAATTTCCAAATCCACATAGCCTCCTTAGCTGCCTCTGCAGCATCCATGTACTTGGCCTCTGTCGTAGATTCGGCAATGATATCTTGCTTTACGCTGTCCCAGCTAAAGCTCTGCCATTCAGCGTAAACACATATCCTGATTGACTTCTAAAGTTATCTGGATTTGTCTTGGAAAACTAGCGTCTACTCATCCTTCGACGACTAGTTCAGCATCATCTTTCCCCCGGGTTAGAATGATGTCTACTGGTACAACATAAGGCTTACGAGACGTCTGGTCTCATACATGTCATGGCATATATGATCGATCCTGCCCCCAGGCGCATAGGATTCTCATCATCCTTTTCAGCTCATCAGGTGTCTTAGGACACTGAGTCTTGCTGAGATGAATGCCATGACTAGTGGGTAAGAGTCCTTTCTTTGAATCGAGCATTAAGAACCTACTCAATGCCTTGTTCACATAGGTTCCCTGACTTAAATCCAAGACCCTCTTGGTGCGATCTCTACATATCTTAATCCTTAAGATATGAGAAGCATCGCCTAAGTCCTTTATTGAAAAACACTTCCTCAACCAAGCTTTAGTCTCGTGCAAGGTTGGGATGTCGTTTTCAATGAGAACCAGAAAGGTAATATTGCTCCCACTAGCCTTCTTATAAACGCAAGATTCATCCTCGTTCTTGATTAAGCCAAATCCAATTACAGCTTCATCAAAACGAAGGATCCAACTCCGAGAAGTTCGTTTCAATCCATAAATGGATTTCAACAACTTATAAATCTTTCCTTTATTCTTCGGATCGTCAAAACCTTTGGGCCGAGACATACAAACGTACTCAGTCAAATTTCCATTTAGGAAAGCGGTTTTGACATCCACTTGCCATATCTCGTAATTATGATACGCAGTTATGTCAAGAAGAATTTGGATCGATTTTGACCATAGCCACTAAGGAGAAGGTTTCCTCATAGTCAATCCATTGGATCTGCCTATAACCTTTCGCCACCAGTTGAGCTTTGTAGGTCAGAGGGTTGCCGTCCATGTCCATCTTCACCTTGAAGATCCATTTGCATCCTATGGTCCTCACACCATTGATGGGATCAACCGGTTCCCAGACTCGGTTGTCCGACATGGATTGCATTTCCTCCCTCATGGCTCCCAGCCATAACTCGGAGTTGGGCCCATCCACGACTTCCTGAAAGGTGGCTGGATCATCGTGATCCACCATGACTTCATTGTCACCTCCGGATACCATATCTTGGAGGTGGAAGATTGATCCTTTCAAATCGCCTTGGACCTTCCGGAATTGTAACAGGAATTGGTTCTTACTCTACGACAATCTCTGGCTCCTTTCTACTGGGTTGCCAATTGGTTTAGACAGATCTGTACCATCCTGAATTTCTTCGAGATGCACAGTCCTCCCAATGACGTCTTTGGAAACAAAACTTCTTTTCCATAAAGACCCCACCCCAAGCGACGAACACCATGTTCTCACTGGGATTGTAGAAATAGTATCCCCTTGTTGCTTTGGGATACCACACGAAGGTGCATATCTCAGATCTTGGTTCGAGCTTAGTCGAAACCAAATGTTTCACATAAGCCTCGCAACCACAAATCTTTAGGAAGGACAAAGCAGGCATCATCCCGTACCATTTTTTAAAATGGTGTCCCTTCCACACCCTTGTCGAAGCCCGATTCACTATGAATGCGGTCGTCTCTAGAGCATAAACCCTGAAAGAGATTGGGAGATCAGTCTAACTAATCATGGAACGGACCATTGTCTAACAATGTCCGATTTCTCCGTTTGGCTACACCTTTCAACTACAGTGTCCCAGGAGGAGTCCATTCTAAAAGGATCCCATTCTCTTTTAGATGATCTAATAACTCTGTGGTCAAGTATTTTCCACCTCGATCCAATCGAAGTGCCTTAATACCTTTGTCGAGCTGGTTTTCTACTTTAGTCTTAAACTCTTTGAATTTATCAAAAGCTTCAGACTTATGTCTCACCGAATAGACATAACCATATTTACTGTAATCATCAATAAATGTGATAAAGTAGCTAAAACCCCTCCTGGCAAGTGAACTTATTGGTCTAAACACATTCGAGTGTATAAGCCCCAATAATTCACCCGCCCTTTCATCGCGATCGATAAGGGGCACTTTAGTCATTTTTCCCATCAAACAAACCTTGCACCTATCGATCGAATGGAATTCGAATGAACCTGAAAGCCCGCACTTCTGAAGTGCTGATAGGCGCTTCTTGTTTATGCGACCCAAATGACAGTGCCATAACAGAGTTAGGTTTAAATCGTTGGATTTAGACCTCTTGGTATTAACGGAATATATAGAACTTGAGGCATTGTTACCCATATCTAATATGTACAATCCTCCAACCATGTCAGTACTGGTATAAAACATATCATTGCATAGAACATTGAAAACTCTATTTCCAATATTAACATTATATCCTTCCTTGTCAAACACGGATACAGATATAATATTCCTACTAAAAGTAGGTATGCAATATACATTATACAATACTAAGACAAGGCCTCTTGGCAAAGCAAGACTCATGGATCCTACAACAGTTGCCACAACTCTGAGGTCCATTTCGTGCTTTCCAAATCTCTCCTACTTTCAGCCACCATATATTAGTGCATGTGTGAGATTCAGTCATGGTATCTAATACCCATGAATCTTTGGAAGTAGAGAGATGTAGCTCTATAGAGTTAATACCGATTGAAGGCACGGTCCCACCGCCCTTCCTTAGATCATCCAGGTTTCCTGATGAAGGCGCAGTCTTACTGCCCTTCTTCAGATCATCCAGGCTATTTGATGAAGGCGCAGTCCCACTGCCCTTCTTCAGATCAGCCGTGAACTTCCTGTAATCCCGGTTCCAATGACCAGGCTGTTGGCAGTAGAAGCAGACATTCTCAGGTGTCTCATCTTTCCTGCCAAGTGCGCATGGGCCCAGCCCTTGCCACTTCCAATTCCCTTGTTGACCATCAGAATATCCTTGGATCCCAGATCCCTGAGATATTCTTCTCAGCAGTTAATGACACTTCATGTAACTCTGATATGGTCTTAGAGACAGCCTTGTCAAGGACATATTCTTTGCGTTCAGACTTGAGGACTATCCTCAAAATTCTGTACCAGTCCAAATAGTTTGTCCCATTTAGCTTGACCCTGTCAAGAATGGTTTTTAATGACAAACTATTAATGTTCGCTGAATTTGCCATTTGATCTACAACAGATAAAATTCAATCAGTAAACTGAATAAATTTTATGAAGATCAAGCTTAAACACCAACAATCAATTCTAAACCTTTAGAATCTGAAACCAAGATCCTTGATTCACTCGATTAAGCTGAACTAATGCTCACCACTTAATCGAGCTATGTAGGTAGGACTCCATCCAATCACATCCAATGTGACTCCTGGCTAGGGTATGTACTTATGTACACGACTTACCCTATCTGTTACCCTAGCTCAACCTCAGGCTGAGAATCGTAGTCGGGTCCACCAATTTTCAACTATGGCTCGTCACTATGTAGGTGCTCCGCTAATGCGCACGACACCCACATATGTCGTCCAAACCTACTACCCCGCTTTCCCATGGATGCTCCGCTAATGCGCACGACACCCATAGGACGGGGAGGTAGTAAGGTGTTGATAATTGGGAGGTATCGGACATGACCCGTTTTTACTTGTCCGGTTGTGTTTAAAACTTTGACACATCCTAGATGCGATGAGCACATCAACTACATTCCAAATGCAATGATGCCTCAAATTACATCCAATGTAATTCTTCCTTCGAACCCATCAACTACATCCAATGTAATGACGATTCTAAGGGTTCACACACAAGGATTAAAATTCCAATTTTATCTTTGCATGTGAGGTGATATGCTCGGTAAATAAAGTTAAGCATGCAATTCTAAAACACATAGAATTAATCATGCATAAACTAAACCAAGCATAAAGCGATAAATGTGCACATAATAGCCCCCTAAACTAACTCCCACTAGCTTCTTGAGCTCCACCGACTCCAAGCCGATGCCAACACCCGAAAAGCCACCAAATGACCTTTTCGCCCTTTCTTCGTCTTGAGTAAAATATTACAATTTAATACACGACTCGCAGGTCGGGAATAAATAAATATTACAAACAAGTGGTTCGACGACCACACCTTGAAAGAATAATTACACGCTAACTCTAACGGCTCGCAGGCCGTGAAAAGCGATAAATAATTAAATTGAGCTCGGGGCTATTATGTACACCATGCCAACATCACATCACACATCGTGTTATCAAACAAGCATGTTATCAAACATCATGTGATTTTCCGGTTTTAATTAATAGCCAAGTTTCGAAATTTTTTTGATGCTCGGTTTATCGAAACCGTTCAAAAATGAAACTTTTGAACATTTGATCTTCGAGTTCATCATGACGGTTCCAAACTCGTCATAACTAACAAAACGGTTTAGCCTTGGCATATCAACCATCCAATGGTCATGCTTGGCCTAGCTCCGTCCAACGGAGCCCCGTTCGGTCCCGGTTTCGGCTCCCCGAGAGTCCCGCTCCCGAGACCCGAAAAATCAAATTTTTTTCAAAATTTCCAGATTTGAAATAATTTTCAAAAAATCATTTTACATGTATTAAATCCATAAACAATAATTTAAAACATGTTATCAAACAATTTAGCAAAATAACATGCCAAAAACGAAACTTTCAAGCAAAACCGAAACTTTGAACACCGTCTTGTGAATCCCGAAGGTAGCACGGCTCTGATACCACTGTTGGGTCTCGAGGTAGGGTTGGAGATGAACCAACTCGCAGCGGAAAATCAATGAAAACCAAGAGACAATTAGAACCATGAAACAACTAACAAAGAATGGATTAACAAGAGAAAAATTCAGCACTAGTTCTTACCAAAACAAGAACACCGGTTAACGAATGATTGGCTTGAGTCTCCAAGACGCCTACGTATCCACATGGGAATCAAAGCCACGTAGTTCTTCTCTTTGAGGACTCAAGAACACAAACATGGAGGTGGAAACTAGCCAAACCCGAAATGGCCATGGAAGAGGGAGAGAAAATGTGTTTCCTATTCTTGTCTTGTGTTTGTTATGTTGAAAAAAGATGACTTAAACATAACAAAACCCATACTTGTCCAACTAAAGGCATGGGACAAGTATGGTGTCAAGTAAGGTGTAAATAGGACAAAGTATGGCAAGACAAGATTGGATTAGGTGGTGAATCACCAACACCTTAATCCTTGTCTTGCTTACTTAGTACTAATTAATCAAGACTTGATTAATTAGTTCCATGGGCCTTGGTTGCATGGGCCTTTCATGGGCCTCTTGGAACATGGCCCATGGCCATTTCCAACGAGGTCCCGTGATTCGCTCATCGCCTCCAAGCCTTCCATACCGGAAATGTCCAACATTATCCGACGCGATCAATCCCAAGACTCCAAGCCTTGTCTCGATCTGTAAAGTCCTATTCACTTACGGGCACATGACCCAAAACCCAGTTTTGGTCATATCCCGAGACAACTCCCTTTTGGCCATTCTCCATAAATGTGTCAATGAGTTTCATCCTCCGGTGTGACCCTTAGGTTTATGCATGTCAATAGATCAACGTAAAATCCCATTTTACTTGATCCTATTTAAGTGGCAACTAACGAGACTTTAGTATTGCCTGACACTACATAACGAATCGACCCTGTCAATTCTAACCTTTCCGTCGTCCCTGTCATTATCCTTTTATCTCCGATATCCTGATTGAGATAAGGCATAGAGCCGTCATCCTTATTATTCTCAATCACCGTTCCTTGATATGTGAGATGACTGAAGATATGATACCCAGTATCATGTGCATGGCCATGCTATTCTTCCAGTCACTCTCGATCAAGCGGCCGAGAACCGATATCTTTCCCATACCTTAGTATGAGGGATAAATCCCTTAGCCGTCTTTCGTGTCACTCATGTAGCCCATCCCCAAGCCAATCCTGGCCGTTATGGAAGCCCTGTTACGGACAACGTTAGGCTCAGGTCAAACTCAGTTGTTGACTGCATAGCGATCACAAAGACTCCTTGGTCTAAGGATACATGACAAGATACAACACTGAATATGTTCATGACTTAATCTATGGCACATATTCAGGGCGGGTCGTCCAATATCATGTCCCACATGATATCTATGATCAGACTCCGGAATCCCATTCCAATGACTAACAGAACGTAAGCCATAAAGAGCCATCTTTCATACTAGTCGCTTCTAGTGAAGCTTTGTTGACTAGGGACCCATCGAGTGTGATCTATCTCGATCTATGGTTCTATTCGCATGGTGGGCATAGATCAGAGCACACATCGATATATTACTCCAACACATAAGTAATATAAAGCCGCTTTAATTTTATTGCTAACGATGATATATACATTTGGACATTTAGGATTGAACTACGGGCACTAAGACTAACACTGATATATTCTTCTCAGCAGTTATTGACACTTCATGTAACTCTGATATGGTCTTAGAGACAGCCTTGTCAAGGACATATTCTTTGCGTTCAGACTTGAGGACTATCCTCAAAATTCTGTACCAGTCCAAATAGTTTGTCCCATTTAGCTTGACCCTGTCAAGAATGGTATTTAATGACAAACTATTAATGTTCGCTGAATTTGCCATTTGATCTACAACAGATAAAATTCAATTAGTAAACTGAATAAATTTTATGAAGATCAAGCTTAAACACCAACAATCGATTCTAAACCTTTAGAATCTGAAACCAAGATCCTTGATTCACTCGATTAAGCTGAACTAATGCTCACCACTTAATCGAGCTATGTAGGTAGGACTCCATCCAATCACATCCAATGTGACTCTTGGCTAGGGTATGTACTTATGTACACGGCTTACCCTATCTGTTACCCTAGCTCAACCTCAAGCTGAGAATCGTAGTCGGGTCCACCAATTCTCAACTATGGCTCGTCACTATGTAGGTGCTCCGCTAATGCGCACGACACCCACATATGTCGTCCAAACCTACTACCCCGCTTTCCCATAGATGCTCCGCTAATGCGCACGACACCCATAGGACGGGGAGGTAGTAAGGTGTTGATAATTGGGAGGTATCGGACATGACCCGTTTTTACTTGTCCGGTTGTGTTTAAAACTTTGACACATCCTAGATGCGATGAGCACATCAACTGCATTCCAAATGCAATGATGCCTCAAATTACATCCAATGTAATTCTTCCTTCGAACCCGTCAACTACATCCAATGTAATGACGATTCTAAGGGCTCACACACAAGGATTAAAATTCCAATTTTATCTTTGCATGTGAGGTGATATGCTCGGTAAATAAAGTTAAGCATGCAATTCTAAAACACATAGAATTAATCATGCATAAACTAAACCAAGCATAAAGCGATAAATGTGCACATAATAGCCCCCTAAACTAACTCCCACTAGCTTCTTGAGCTCCACCGACTCCAAGCCGATGCCAACACCCGAAAAGCCACCAAATGACCTTTTCGCCCTTTCTTCGTCTTGAGTAAAATATTACAATTTAATACACGACTCCCAGGTCGGGAATAAATAAATATTACAAACAAGTGGTTCGACGACCACACCTTGAAAGAATAATTACACGCTAACTCTAACGGCTCGCAGGCCGTGAAAAGCGATAAATAATTAAATCGAGCTCGGGGCTATTATGTACACCATACCAACATCACATCACACATAGTGTTATCAAACATCATGTGATTTTCCGGTTTTATTTAATAGCCAAGTTTCGAAAATTTTTGATGCTCGGTTTATCGAAACCGTTCAAAAATGAAACTTTTGAACATTTGATCTTCGAGTTCGCCATGACGGTTCCAAACTCGTCATAACTAAAAAACGGTTTAGCCTTGGCATATCAACCATCCAATGGTCATGCTTGGCCTAGCTCCGTCCAACGGAGCCCCGTTCGGTCCCGGTTTCGACTCCCCGAGATTCCCGCTCCCGAGACCCGAAAAATCAAATTTTTTTCAAAATTTCGAGATTTGAAATAATTTTCAAAAATTCATTTTACATGCATTAAATCCATAAACAAGAATTTAAAACATGTTATCAAACAATTTAGCAAAACAACATGCCAAAAACGAAACTTTCAAGCAAAACCCAAACTTTGAACACCGTCTTGTGAATCCCGAAGGTAGCACGGCTCTGATATCACTGTTGGGTCTCGAGGTAGGGTTGGAGATGAACCAACTCGCAGCGGAAAATCAATGAAAACCAAGAGACGATTAAAACCATGAAACAACTAACAAAGAATGGATTCACAAGAGAAAAATTCAGCACTAGTTCTTACCAAAACAAGAACACCAGGTAACGAATGATTGGCTTGAGTCTCCAAGACGCTTACGTATCCACATGGGAATCAAATCCACGTAGTTCTTCTCTTTGAGGACTCAAGAACACAAAAATGGAGGTGGGAGCTTGCCAAACCCGAAATTGCAAGGGAAGGGGGAGAGAAGTTGTGTTTCCTATTCTTGTCTTGTGTTTGTTATGTTGAAAAAAGATGACTTAAACATAAAAAAAAACTCATACTTGTCCAACTAAAGGCATGGGACAAGTATGGTGTCAAGTAAGGTGTAAATAGGACAAAGTATGGCAAGACAAGATTGGGTGATGTGGTGAATCACCAACACCTTAATCCTTGTCTTGCTTGCTTAGTTCTAATTAATCAAGACTTGATTAATTAGTTCCATGGGACTTGGTTGCATGGGCCTTTCATGGGCCTCTTGGAACATGGCCCGTGGCCATTTCCAACGAGGTCCCGTGATTTGCTCATCGCCTCCAAGCCTTCCATACCGGAAATGTCCAACATTATCCGACGCGATCAATCCCAAGACTCCAAGCCTTGTCTCGATCCGTAAAGTCCTATTCACTTACGGGCACATGACCCAAAACCCAGTTTTGGTCATGTCCCGAGACAACTCCCTTTTGGCCATTCTCCATAAACGTGTCAATGAGTTTCATCCTCCGGTGTGACCCTTAGGTTTATGCATGTCAATAGATCAACGTAAAATCCCATTTACTTGATCCTATTTAAGTGGCAACTAACGAGACTTTAGTATTGCCTGACACTGCATAACGAATCGACCCTGTCGATTCTAACCTTTCCGTCGTCCCTGTCATTATACTTTTATCTCCGATATCCTGATTGAGATAAGGCATAAAGCCGTCATCCTTATTATTCTCAATCACTGTTCCTTGATATGTGAGATGACTGAATATATGATACCCAGTATCATGTGCATGGCCATGCTATTCTTTCAGTCACTCTCGATCAAGCGGCCGAGAACCGATATCTTTCTCATACCTCAGTATGAGGGATAAATCCCTTAGCCGTCTTTCGTGTCACTCATGTAGCCCGTCCCCAAGCCAATCCTGGCCGTTATGGAAGCCCTGTTACGGACAACGTTAGGCTCAAGTCAAACTTAGTTGTTGACTACTTAGCGATCACAAAGACTCCTTGGTCTAAGGATACATGACAAGCTACGACAATGAATATGTTCATGACTTGATCTATGGCACATATTCATGTTCGGTCATCAAATATCATGTCCCACATGATATCTATGATCAGACTCCGGAATTCCATTCCAATGACTAACAGAACGTAAGCCATAAAGAGCCATCTTTCATACTAGTCGCTTCTAGTGAAACTTTGTTGACTAGGGACCCATCGAGTGTGATCTATCTCGATCTATGGTTCTATTCGCATGGTGGGCATAGATCAGAGCACACATCGATATATTACTCCAACTCATAAGTAATATAAAGCCGCTTTAATTTTATTGCTAACGATGATATATACATTTGGACATTTAGGATTGAACTACGGGCACTAAGACTAACAATCTCCCACTTGCCCTAGTTCCAATCTAAACTCCAATATGTCCCCATCGACTTTACATGTCTAACATGTTTACGCAGCGACACTGCCTTAGTCAAAGGGTTGGCTATGTTATCATCTGTTGCAATATAGGTTATCTTCACTTCACCTCAGTTCATTATTTCTCTGATTAGGTGGATACGCCGCAGTACATGTTTGGATTTGTTATGCGATCTGGGCTTTTAGCTTGCGCAATGGCCCTTGTGTTGTCAGAAAATGGATTCACCGGGCTGGATGGGTTTTTAATTATACCCAACCCTGCCGTGAATTTCCAAATCCACATAGCCTCCTTAGCTGCCTCTGCAGCATCCATGTACTTGGCCTCTGTCGTAGATTCGGCATTGGTATCTTGCTTTACGCTCTCCCAGCTAAAGCTCTGCCATTCAACATAAACACATATCCTTACTGACTTCTAAAGTCATCTGGATTTGTCTTGGAAAACTAGCGTCTACTCATCCTTCGACGACTAGTTCAGCATCATCTTTCTCTCGGGTTAGACTGATGTCTACTGGTACAACATAAGGCTTACGAGACGTCCGGTCTCATACATGTCATGGCATATATGATCGATCTTGCCCCCAGGTGCATAGGATTCTCATCATCCTTTTCAGCTCATCAGGTGTCTTAGGACACCGAGTCTTGCTGAGATGAATGCCATGACTAGTGGGTAAGAGTCCTTTCTTTGAATCGAGCATTAAGAACCTACTCAATGCCTTGTTCACATAGGTTCCCTGACTTAAATGCAAGACCCTCTTGGTGCGATCTCTACATATCTTAATCCTTAAGATATAAGAAGCATCGCCTAAGTCCTTTATTGAAAAACACTACCTCAACCAAGCTTTAGCCTCGTGCAAGGTTGGGATGTCATTTTCAATGAGAATCAGAAAGGTAATCTTGCTCCCACTAGCCTTCTTATAAACGCAAGATTCATCCTCGTTCTTGATTAAGCCAAATCCAATTACAGCTTCATCAAAACGAAGGATCCAACTCCGAGAAGTTCGTTTCAATCCATAAATGGATTTCAACGACTTATAAATCTTTCCCTTATTCTTCGGATTGTCAAAACCTTTTGGCCGAGACATACAAACGTACTCAGTCAAATTTCCATTTAGGAAAGCGGTTTTGACATCCACTTGCCATATCTCGTAATTATGATACGCAGTTATGTCAAGAAGAATTTGGAACGATTTTGACCATAGCCACTAGGGAGAAGGTTTCCTCATAGTCAATCCATTGGATCTGCCTATAACCTTTCGCCACCAGTTGAGCTTTGTAGGTCAGAGGGTTGTCGTCCATGTCCATCTTCACCTTGAAGATCCATTTGCATCCGATGGTCCTCACACCATTGATGGGATCAACCGGTTCCCAGACTCGGTTGTCCGACATGGAATTCTTTTCCTCCCTCATGGCTCCCAACCATAACTCGGAGTCGGGCCCATCCACGACTTCTTGAAAGGTGGCTGGATCATCATGATCCACCATGACTTCATTGTCACCTCCGGATACCATATCTTGGAGGTGGAAGATTGACCATTTCAAATCGCCTTGGACCTTCCGGAATTGTAACAGGAATTGGTTTTCACTCTACGACAATCTCTGGCTCCTTTCTACTGGGTTGTCAATTGGTTTAGACAGATCTGTACCATCCTGAATTTCTTCGAGATGCATAGTCCTTCCAATGACGTCTTTGGAAACAAAACTTCTTTTCCATAAAGACCTCACCCCAAGCGACGAACACCATGTTCTCACTGGGATTGTAGAACTAGTATCCCCTTGTTGCTTTGGGACACCACACGAAGGTGCATATCTCAGATCTTGGTTCGAGCTTAGTCGAAACCAAATGTTTCACATAAGCCTCGCAACCACAAATCTTTAGGAAGGACAAAGCGGGCATCATCCCGTACCATTTTAAAATGATGTCCCTTCCACACACTTCGTCGAAGCCTGATTCACTATGAATGCGGCCGTCTCTAGAGCATAACCCCAGAAAGAGATTGGGAGATCAGTCCAACTAATCATGGAACAGACCATTGTCTAACAATGTCTGATTTCTCAGTTTGGCTACACCTTTCAACTACAGCGTCCCAGAAGGAGTCCATTCCAAAAGGATCCCATTCTCTTTTAGATGATCTAATAACTCTGTGTTCAAGTATTTTCCACCTCGATCCAATCGAAGTGCCTTAATACCTTTGTCGAGCTGGTTTTCTACTTTAGTCTTAAACTCTTTGAATTTATCAAAAGCTTCAGACTTATGTCTCAACGAATAGACATAACCATATTTACTGTAATCATAAGTAAATGTGATAAAGTAGCAAAAACCCCTCCTGACAAGTGAAGTTATTGGTCTACACACATTCGAGTGTATCAGCCCCAATAATTCACCCGCCCTTTCATCGCGATCGATAAAGAGCCATCTTTCATACTAGTCGCTTCTAGTGAAGCTTTGTTGACTAGGGACCCATCGAGTGTGATCTATCTCGATCTATGGTTCTATTCGCATGGTGGGCATAGATCAGAGCACACATCGATATATTACTCCAACTCATAAGTAATATAAAGCCGCTTTAATTTTATTGCTAACGATGATATATACATTTGGACATTTAGGATTGAACTACGGGCACTAAGACTAACAGTTTGTGCATGCATAAGGGATTCATAATTCCAATTTGATATTTGTACATCTTGATGTCAAAGTTAGCAGCACAGTGGGTGGGGATTTGGGGTAAAAGCACTCAACGATTTGGTTTGGTCAAGAAAATCGTCGATTACCTCGGTGGATAGAGCTCGCTCGGCAATAGCGAGGCTTTGATCCCAATTGATTTTCGCTCCTCTTTTGCGCAGTCACGTGTCCTTTTGTCGGGTCGAAAGTATTGAGCTCTTACCTTAATTTTACCCTATAAAACCCTTGTTTCCTAACCTTTGTCAGTTCAGACCTCTCATAATCATCTCCTTTATAAATAAGGTATGCCATATAAATAAAGGACTAAGGGGCCGAAAATGATAAGCTTAAGAGTTTCAAATTCCGGTCGCTCTTATAGAGATCAAGAGTGAAATCGTTCAAGGCTACTAGTAAGCTCAAGTTGTGGATTCGTCATACTCGTTTGGATACTGTTGGAGGGAAAACATGTGGGTGCCTCGACTTCTCTACCCAAAGGTCCCAATGTTCGAATCTTTTGTGTGCTATAGGTGTGGTCTGTAAGACCCGCTCCCGGTCAACGCCAGTCAAAGCGGCGAAAAACATGAAAATTTATAATTTTGGGACAGACACCTAAATGAACCTAAATTTGACCCCGAGGGTCATATCAGACTTAAGTTGACCCCGATATCGACCAAAGTGAGTTCTGAGGGACTCAGGGAAACTTTTTGACCAATTTGGAAAATGTTGACTTTTTAACGGAAAAGTCAACCGAGCGACGTTTTGGTCTGTTCGAGGCCCGTTTTGGATCCAAAAAGCTTAATCGTCGTCACAGCGGTCTTAGTTGGGCCGTTTTCCTGTAGAACGCGAAGTTTAGTAAATTCTTGGAAAGTGGGCCCGCACGGGTCCCGAGACAGCCGATTTTCGCGAATCTGATTGAAAAATATCTACAAAGATATTTTTCTAACTCATGGGATCCACAAGACACTTGTCATAAATGTGGTGGTGGTTGGTTTTTAAATTAAAGAAAAAGAAGTATGAGTGGTAGTTTAGTAATTAAGAGGTGGTAGTTGTTATTTTGAACAAAACAAAAGGGAAGAGAAGTGATGTTCGGCCATTAAGGAAAAAAGAAGAGAAATAGAGAGAGAAAGAAGAGAGAGAAGGGGAAGGAGAGAAAGAAGAGAGAAAGTGTGAGGTTTTGGAGATTTTGGACGATCCAACCGTTGGATCGGGTGGTTTCTTCCGAAATCGTCATCCCCTCGTCGTTGTCTACGGTAAGAACCCGACTTTTTCTTGTTTCGACGTGTTTGATTTCTAAGTTTTCATTTATATTTGGTTAAACGATGAATGGTTGAGGTTTAGGGTTCGTTAGGAACGTTTTGGGGCGAAAATGAGCATTTTTCCGGTGGTCTCCGGGTGGGGCCCACGTGCTCGGGCCTCGGGTTTTCGTTTTCGGGTGGTTTAGGACGATCCTCAAGTCGTTAATCCACACCCGGAACGAATTATGGAATTAAATTGTAAAAGTTGGAAATTTTGTGTTTAGAAACTTTAAACGCGAATTAGATCGCTCGGAAGTCGGAAATTGATTCCGTCGATTGCATTGGAACCCTTGAATTATTCTAAGATCGTAGAAACGAAAACGGGAATTTTCGGAGCCCCGGAAGGGCGTTTTCCAATCCCGGGAAGATTCGCCGAGCCGGGCGAATTGGGCCTTTCCGGGCCCATTATTGACAATGTCGAGTAATTGGGAAGTTTGGGAGTGATCGGCATTCTCGGGGTTGCGTTCGAGCGTTAAGTTCATTAAATTCCGGTTTCGCCTGCTTATTTAAAAAGTGTGTTAATTGTAATCATTGTAGACCGTGTCGCCGACCGTGGAAAAAGGAGGCTAAGTGGGTAATTCTGAAGCACGCCGGAGCTTGGGCGTGGGCTTTTAGGAAAGCGTTACGAGGTAGGGAAAAGTAGCCAGATCTCTGCCTTGACTAGGGAAAGTTAACAGTAGAAATGCATGTGACACTTAATAGTTTCGTAGGATAAGTAAGTTTATCGAACACTAGAAATGCAGGCGACACTTAGTGGTGTCGTATGATACGTGAGCGTATCGAACAATAGAAAGGCATGTGACACTTAGTAGTGTCGTAGGATAAGTGAACTTATCGAACAATAGAAATACTGGTGGCATTTGGTTGTGCCCGAAGGTTGATTGAATTGTTTTTGTTTGTGGGTGGCCATGAGTGCCCGTGGGGAGTTGAACCCGTACTTTATTGTTTGTGTTTGTGGGTGGCCATGAGTGCCCGTGGGGAGTTGAACCCGTATTTTATTGTTTTCGTTGTGGGTGGCCATGGGTGCTCGTGGGGGGTTGAACCCGTGTTTTACTGTTTGTGTGTCGTGGGTGTCCGTGTTTTACTGTTTGTGTGTCGTGGGTGGTCAGGTGTGCCTTTGGGGTGTTGGACCCGTGTGTTTACTGTTTGTGGGTCGTGGGTGTTCCTTTGTGGTGTTGAACCCGTGTGATACTGTTTCGTGTGTCGTGGGTGGCCATGTGTGCCTGTGGAGTGTTAAACCTGTGTTGTCACTATTTGTTGAACCTTGGGTGATGACTGTGATTTCATGGAGGTCGGGGGCCCGCCTGACGAAAAAGGGGTCTTGTGGTCGCGCGCTGGGGGTTGGCTAGCCTTCCGACTAACCTTCGGTAAAGTTGTGCATTCTTCGGCGATGAAGGGCGGCTCCCCTTCCGACCAGCTATCGGAAAAGTATTGCTGTATATATCGCTAACAGGTCGACCGCCTGGCCCGACTGAGTGTCGGGGAAAGTTGCGTGGGGCAGGCTCGAGCCCAGCCGGTTAGCAACCGGCACTGAGCAGCTGGAGTGCGATCCTTTGTGATCTTGTTTTTCGTGTGCGATCCTTTGTGATCTTGGGTGTTGCGTGGTTATTTTTCGCGTTTTGGGTTGAGGTCGTAACCGCTGTGTCAGGTCTACATTACGCGTCCGGGTTTAGTTTGGTTGGGGAAAGTAATAGTTTTCGTGTGATCGTCGGGTTATTTGAGTTTGAGGATGGTAGCCCCGGTGTTTTTTCTGTTGTTGGTGTTTTCGGCATTTTCTGCTAGTATGCCGTAGTCAGTCTGGTATCCGTGGTGGTGAGCGAACGCTCACCCATAGCTGCTTTTCCTACAGGTACTGGTCGCGAGGCGGACTAGGGGAGCTCTCGAAGCTTGAAGAGCTGGGAGCGGGAGTCGGGGTTTCTTTTTGGGAGTCTAGCGACGTACATGTTGGTTTTTGTCCGCTTGTTTTGGACGTATTTTAAGTTGTAAAATATTATTTTGATTAACTCAAAGTGGTGATTTTAAGCGGTTTATTAAAATGTTTGAAAACTGTTTTATTGTTTCACCGTTCGCGTTCCGGGTTCGGTCCTTCCGAATTCGGGGCGTGACAGCTTGGTATCAGAGCTCGAGGTTTCACACCTCGGACTTTTTTTGGACTGTACCGTCGTGCGTGGGTTGCGCAAGTCGGAAACCGTGTGTAGACCCGTAGTGACATGAGTCCTTTTTGTTGTTGTGTGTATGTGCAGTACTGTGGTTACTGGCATAACGTTTGTGTGTTGCTGCGTGAAACGTTTGTAAGCTGTCGTGACTCGACTCAGGAGCGCTCCTGGTGTCGAACGTGACGGTGCTGATATCAGGTGGGTACAATTTAGTTTGGGGACGCCTGGACCGGGTTGTAACTACGTGATGTCAAAAGTGAGATTTTATGATGAAAGGGAGAAAAGTTTTAAAATTGGTTGGCCCTGTGGGCGTGTTTTTAAATTTGTTGGCCCGGTGGGCGCGTTTTGAAATTGGTTGGCCCTGTGGGCGTGATTTTAAATTTGTTGGCCCGGTGGGCGTGTTTTTAAATTTGTTGGCCCGGTGGGCGTGTTTTGAAATTGGTTGGCCCTGTGGGCGTGTTTTTAAATTTGTTGGCCCGATGGGCGAGTTTTGAAATTGGTTGGCCCGGTGGGCGTGTTTTGAATTTGGTTGGCCTTGTGGGCTTGTGATTGAGGTTGGGTGACTTGATTTTGTCTGTAAATTGTTGTGCGTGTGTTTGATAATTTGGTGATCAAGTGTGTGTGACGCTTAAGACTGTTTTTGGGGTTAAAAAGGGGTAAAAATCGAGTCTTAAACGATTTTGGGAAACAGTCCTGCGCGAGAGTCACGGACCCTGTCACGGATCCGTGATGGAGCAGCGCGTTTTGGCGAGTTTTGGGCCTTCGTCACGGCTCTGTGACCCCAACCGTGACGGGGTCTGTCACGGATCCGTGATTCCCGTCTTGTTCCACCGTCTTGACTGTGCAGTTTTTGTGTTGGTTTTGAGTGGCTGTGTTCATGTTTGTGTTGGTTGTAGAGGTCGTAAGCTCGGTGTTAAAAGGGTGAGGTCTTGGGTTTGAGACTCATCAATAACCTACGGTAGTGATACAACGCCTCGGTGTGAGAGTCTCACCACGGAGAGGGGTTAGGGTTGATGCGCTGCGGCGCCATATGAACTAGGTTTCCCCTATGTGAACGGGTGTTCGAGGTTTCCGTCACGTGAACAGGTGGTTTGAGGTTTCCTTCACATGAGTGGGTTATTCGAGTTTTCCCTCGCGTGAGAGGGTGGTTTGAGGTTTCCTTCACGTGAGTGAGTTATTTGCGGTTTCCCTAAGTGATCGGGTAATTGAGGTATTGAGGTTGTGAGCAATAGTGATTTGCTGAGTTGAGAACATGATCCCCGTTTGAGGTTTCCCTACGTGATCGGATGATTAGGGTATTGAGGTTGTGAGCAATAGTGGTTTGCTGAGTTGAGAACATGATCCCCGTTTGAGGTTTCCCTACGTGATCGGGTGATTAGGGTATTGAGGTTGTGAGCAATAGTGCCTTGCGGAGTTGGGAATATGATCCCCATTCGAGGTTTCCCTTACGTGAGCGAGTATTTGAGGTATTAATAGCTTGAGAAGTGTGACGTTTTGGTATCAGGTTTTGAGGTAGTGGTTTGCCCTGGTTAGATTGATAATTCGTTAGTGCTTTACTAGTATGCCATAATCGAACGAGTGTCCGTGGAGATGAGCAGAACGCTAATCCCCTTTACTACTTTTCACGTAGGGGACGAGTAGCGAATACTGGTTTGGTTGCGGAAAGTTATAAGTAAATGCATAGAGGATCGTGTGAGGGTTGTGCTATACCTTATCGGTGTGACTAATGGAGTGGTTGTTCGGTCTCTGATTTGGGCGTCATTTTTATTGGATACCGGGGTGTCACATTCGTTTGCTTCGTCGAGTTGTGATGAGATGTTGGGGCTGAGTTTAGAGCCGTTGAGTCCACCCATGCGTCTGGACACGCCGGTTGGGGGTGATGTGGTGTTGACTAGGGTCTGTCGTGCCTGCGAAGTTAGAGAAGCGAACTGATACAGGAGGTTCGAGAGAGGGCTCAAGAACCCTGATACTGGATCGACTCCTCACCCCTAGGATTCGGGTATGTTCGGAGTTGGTGGGAACGACGTCGGTAGTGGAGCGAGGTCTTAGAGAGACTGCGAGGGTCCGTGAGGTTCGGCAGCGACTGAGCTTGTGCGTGTATCCGTGGGAAGGATACTCACGAAATGACAGCCTTTGATGTGATCCTGAGAATGGATTGGCTGGCGAAGTACCGAGCCAATATCGACTGTTACAGGCAATGAGTGACGGTGTCAACGGGCAACACGAAAGTTTCGTGTATTCTGGGCAGTAGGAGCGGAGTTCTCCTGTCGGCATTGTCCGCAGTGGAGGCAGTATCGGCCGTGCAGAGCCGAGAGTTACCGCGAGTGGTGTGCGAGTTCCCCGAGGTCTTTCCTAAGGAGTTGAGCGGGTTACCACCAGTTCGTGAGGTCGAGTTCGGGATTGACCTGATGCCGGGAACGGCAGCGATATCGATGGCGCCTTACAGGTTCGCGCCGGCAGAGTTGACCGAGCTGAAGCGTCAGCTCGAGGAGTTTCGGGAGAAGGGGTTTATCCGTCCGAGCACATTGCCGTGGGGAGCACCAGCACTCGTCGTGAAGAAGAAGAGTGGAGAGCTTCGGATGTGTATAGACTACCGGAAGCTGAACCGGATTACGGTGAAGAACCGATACCCGATGCCGGAAATTGACGACTTGTTCGACCAGTTGAGAGGGTCGACGTGCTTCTCGAAGATCGATCTGCGATCCGGATATTACCAGTTGCGAGTCCGGGAGGAGGACGTTGCGAAGACTGCATTCTGTACACGCTATGGGCATTACGAGTTCTTGGTGATGCCATTTGGACTGACGAACGCACCTACAGCGTTCATGGATCTGATGAACAGTATATTTCGGCAGTTCTTAGATCAATTTGTGGTGGTGTTTGTAGACGAAATCTTGATCTACTCGCAGAACGAGGCGGCGCATGAGGAGCATCTGAGGGCTATTCTGACCCTATTGCGCACACATCGGCTATATGCCAACCTGGAGAAGTGCGAGTTTTGGCTCGCTGAGGTGATATTCCTCGGTCACGTTGTGTCCCGTGACGGTATATTGGTCAATCCGACGAAGATCGACGCGGTTTTGAAGTAGGCGCGGCCCACGAGCGTCTTCGAGATCCGCAGCTTCTTGGGGCTCGCAGGATATTATCGGCGGTTCGTCTAGGACTTTGCGCGTCTATCCGTGCCTATGACTCTTTTTGACGCGCAAGGGAGTCGTGTTAGTGTGGACAGAGGATTGTGAACGTGCGTTCACGGAGCCGAAGGCTCGTCTGACTACCGCTCCAGTGTTGATAGTGCCAGAGCGCGGGGTCGGGTATGAGGTCTATTGTGACGCGTCTGGGGAAGGACTGGGTTGTGTACTGATGCAGTCGGGTAGAGTTGTTTCTTATGGCTCCAAGCAGTTAAAGACACACGAGCGCAACTATCCTACCCATGACTTGGAATTAGCAGCAGTCGTGTTCGCGTTGAAGGGCTGGAGGTATTATATGTATGGCGAGCGATTTCAGGTGTTCTCGGATCACGAGAGCCTCAAGTACATCTTTTCCCAACGAGACCTGAACATGCGCCAGCGGCGATGGATAGAATTACTTGAGGAGTACGACTTTGAGCTACACTACCATCTGGGTAAGGCGAACGTGGTTGCCGACGCCCTGAGTAGGAAGTCGGTCCCGAGTCTTGCTAGCATATCAGTCCGAGAGTGGGACATGATGGGGGAACTGGGCACGTTTGGGATTGAGCTAGAGGAGGTTACTGGTGGTGTGGCCATGTGCTTCTTGGTGGCTCAGCCCACCCTGCTTGGCCGGGGGATAGAGGCACAGTCGGTGGATGTCGAGACGACAGAGATCCGGGAGAGAGTTGCCGGCGGTGTTGACGCCGAGGGCTGGGATCGTCGTGCTAATTGGGAGTTACGGTATCCAGATGTTTGTTCGTACCGCGTAGCGGTGGAGGCGACGAGCTGCGAGAGTCGCATCATTCGCGTCTGACAGTGCACCTGGGTAGCACTAAGAGGAGCGCGACATTAGACGACATATCTAGTGGAGCGGGATGCGGAGAGTGGTTGCGGAGTTAGTATCGCGGTGCCTCACTCGTCAATAGGTGAGAGCCGAACAACAGCGTCCCGCTGGATTATTGCAACCACTGCGGGTTGCACAGTGGAAATGGGGGGCACGTCACGATGGATTTCGTGAGCGGTTAGCCGAGTTCGCCTACAACAACAGCTTTCAGGCCAGTCTCAGGATGGCACCGTTCGGAGCGTTGTGTGGTAGGCTGGGTCGGTCGCCCGTGTGCGGGGCGGAAGTGAGGAATAAGGGTTTACTGGGTCTAGAACTGGACCGAGAGACAGCTGAGTTGGTCGTGCCGAGCGTGAGCGTTGAAGACCGCGCAGAGTCGGTAGGAGCTATGCTGACAGACGGCGCCGACTTCTCGAGTCAGCAGTCGGTGACCATGTATCCTTGGAGGTGAGTCCGAAAGGTGGACTGTTGCGTTTCAACCGCGGCGGAAGCAGATTAGCCCCGTGGTGTATCGAGCCTTTCGAGGTCTTGAGTAGAGTGGGAGCAGTTGCATACCGACTTGCACTGCCACCGCAGCTTGGGAATATCCACGTTTCCCAGTTGCAGAGGTTTATGCGGACCCCTCGCACGTCATTGAGTGGGCAGATATCCAGGTAACGGATGATGTCTCGTATAAGGAGAAACCGGTTTGGGAAATGGATCCGCGGGAGCAGGTCCTGCGCGGAAAGGTTATCCGCTTAGTTTGGGTGCAGTGGCGGCACCACGAGGCTGAGTCGACTCGGGAGCGCGAGGACCAGGTTCGCGCGAAGTACCTCGATCTATTCGACTCCTGAGGTACGTTTGTTTTAAATTTCGCGGACGAAATTCCCTTAAGGGGGTAGATTGTAAGAACCGCTCCCGGTCAACGCCAGTCAAAGCGGCGAAAAACAGGAAAATTTAAAATTTTGGGACAGACACCTAAATGAACATAAATTTGACCCCAAAGGTCATATCGGACTTAAGTTGACCCCGATATCGACCAAAGTGAGTTCTGGGGGACTCAGGGCAACTTTTTGACCAATTTGGGAAAGGTTGACTTTTTGCCGAAAAAGTCAACCGAGCGACGTTTTGGTATGTTCGAGGCCCGTTTTGGATCCAAAAAGCTTAGTCGTCGTCACAGCGGTCTTAGTTCGGCCGTGTTCCTGTAGAACGCGAGGTTTCGTAAATTCTTGGAAAATGGGCCCGCACAGGGCCCGAGATGGCCGAATTTCGCGAATCTGATTGAAAAAAGATATTTTTCTAACTCATAGGACCCACAAGACACTTGTCATAAATGTGGTGGTGGTTGGTTTTTAAATTAAAGTAAAAGGAGTATGAGTGGTAATTTAGTAATTAAGATGTGGTAGTTGTTATTTTGAACAAAACAAAAGGGAAGAGAAGTGATGTTCGTCCATTAAGGAAAAAAGAAGAGAAATAGAGAGAGAAAGAAGAGAGAGAAGGGGAAGGAGAGAAAGAAGAGAGAAAGTGTGAGGTTTTGGAGATTTTGGACGATCCAACCGTTGGATCGGGTGGTTTCTTGCGAAATCGTCACCCCCTCGTCGTTGTCTACGGTAAGAACCAGGCTTTTTCTCGTTTCGACGTGTTTGATTTCTAAGTGTTCATTTATATTTGGATAAACGATGAATGGTTGAGGTTTAGGGTTCGTTAGGAACGTTTTGGGGCGAAAATGAGCAATTTTTCGGTGGTCTCCGGGTGGGGCCCACGTGCTCGGGCCTCGGGTTTTCGTGTTCGGTTGTTTAGGACGATCCAGAAGTCGTTAATCCACACCCGGAACGAATTATGGAATTATGGAATTAAACCTGTGTTGTCACTATTTGACGATCCCCAGGACGAACCTGTATTTTATTGTTTGTGTTGTGGGTGGCCATGGGTGCCCGGTGGGGGGTTGAACCCGTGTTTTACTGTTTGTGTGTTGTGGGTGGCCATGAGTGCCCGTGGGAAGTTGAACCCGTGTTTTACTGTTTGTGTGTCGTGGGTGGTCAGGTGTGCCCTTTGGGGTGTTGGACCCGTGTGTTTACTGTTTGTGGGTCGTGGGTGGTCCTTTGGGGTGTTGAACCCGTGTGATACTGTTTCGTGTGTCGTGGGTGGCCATGTGTGCCTGTGGGGTGTTAAACCTGTGTTGTCACTATTTGTTGAACCTTTGGTGATGACTGTGATTGCATGGAGGTCGGGGGCCCGCCTGACGAAAAAGAGGTCCTGTGGTCGCGCGCGTGGGGGTTGGCTAGCCTTCCGACTAACCTTCGGTAAAGTTGTGCATTCTTCGGCGATGAAGGGCGGCTCCCATTCCGACCAGCTATCGGAAAAGTATTGCTGTATATATCGCTAACAAGTCAACTGCCTGGCCCGACTGAGTGTCGAGGAAAGTTGCGTGGGGCAGGCTCGAGCCCAGCCGGTTAGCAACTGGCACTGAGCAGCTGGAGTGTGATCCTTTGTGATCTTGTTTGTCGTGTGCGATCCTTTGTGATCTTGAGTGTTGCGTGATTATTTTTCGCGTTTTGGGTTGAGGTCGTAACCGCTGTGTCGGGTCTACATTACGCGTCCGGGTTTAGTTTGGTTGGGGAAAGTAACAATTTTTGTGTGATCGTCGGGTTATTTGAGTTTGGGGATGGTAGTCCCCGGTGTTTTGTCTGTTGTTGGTGTTTCCGGCATTTTCTGCTAGTATGCCGTAGTCAGTCTGGTATCCGTGGTGGTGAGCGAATGCTCACCCCTAGCTTCTTTTCCTACAGGTACTAGTCGCGAGGCGGACTAGGGGAGCTCTCGAAGCTTGAAGAGCTGGGAGCGGGAGTCCGGGTTTCGTTTTGGGAGTCTAGCGACGTACATGTTGGTTTTTGTCCACTTGTTTTGGACGTATTTTAAGTTGTAAAATAATATTTTTGATTAACTTAAATTGGTGATTTTAAGCGTTTTATTAAAATGTTTGAAAAAGTTTTATTGTTTCACCGTTCGCGTTCCGGGTTCGGTCCTTCCGAATTCGGGGCGTGACATGGGCAATACACACTGTACTGCGTAAAAATGTGGGAAATTTCATGTTATTTACAAAATTTCCTATACTCGCTCCCAACATTTGGACCATTAGATAGTGTGAATCCAATTGTTCTTATAAGTTCTTAATTTGTACGATTAGGGGATATTTTTTCTTGATAGTGAACCAGTCGAGCTCGGGACCGGTGAGGGTAAAGTAACCCTGGCCAGGGGCTGCGGCGATGGGGGAGGCGGTAGTAGCGACGAACGAGACATTGTCTAGGTAACGTTTCGTCGAATAAAAAATTATACAAAGTAGACGCGGTAAGCGAAAACGAATTAATAAAAACAAATAGTACAAAATAAAAGAAGAAGAAGGTGGGAAAAAAAATTAAGCGTAGGTCGGCGCATGTGAAGCTATAAATAGGGTATGGGTCTTGTAGAAGGAATAGGAAACTAGCAAGTAATTACTGTACAACGGCTACATTGCGCCAACAACTTGCAGCAGATTACGCACCCTAAAGAAGAAATCTTTCCAATTGTCGACTCTGTGCGGGGTGGAAGTTTGCTTCGTGTGCTTCATGCCCGACTGCGGCGTACTGACCTGGCCGGAGAAGGAGCCGGAGGTGAGAGCCATCATCTCCCACTATAGCCAACAGGTTGTGGTCGCTCAATCAAAGAAGCGTCCTCTCTGCTACGACGCCACCGCTCCCTCTGCCTCTAAGAAGCAAAAAGTGATCAGGTCCTTGTCGCCAGTGCCGAGGAATGCTCTATCGGACGAAGATGTTCTTAGTCTTCTACGTGAGAAATTGGCAATATTGAACGAGAAAGTCCAAGGGTTGGAGAGACAGATTCTGAATCATGAAGTTAGAGTTTGTGATACTGAAATTTTGAGGGAATTAGAAGGTGTTGAATTAGGGGAATTGGGATATATGGGAGAAGAAGTTGAGTGCTTTCTCAGTCTAAAGAAAATAGTCATGGCTATCGACACTTGCAGAGGGAGAGATGGTTACTCAATCCTCCTCTGATCTCCCAAGTGCATTAACCTTGAATGAGCAAAGTGGTGGAGATTTTGAGATAAAGAATAAGAGTCCATTATGTGAACAAAGCTTGATCTTCAAAAAGGCCGATTCAACAAGAATTTAGGTTGTTGGCACGATCGATAGGTTCCCTGGGCTATTTCTTTATGTCGGCATCTCAATCGGGAGGGGGACTAGCTCTTTTCTGGGTCCAAGGAGTGGAGGTGGAGATTCGGGATTGGAATGACCACTTCATCGATGCGGAAATATCGGTAGTGGTATATGAGGATTTGCAGGTTACATGCATATATGGAGAGGCACGGAAAGACTATCGACATCAAACGTGGGATCTGCTCCGACGCTTGCATCAACCAGCACGACCAAACTGGGTATCGATAGGTGATTTTAACGTTATTCTGAGTCAAAGTGAGACCAAGGGAAGGGAAGCATATCCCCACAACCTGATTGAGGACTTCTGTGAGGTTGTGGATGAGCTATATTTGGTGGATGTCCCTTTAGTGGGTCATCAATTCACATGGTTCTGAGGATGTAAGGTAAATGCTAGAATTCAGAAACGCCTCGATAGGGCGCTGATCAAGGGACCATTTTACTAATCTCTTCCCAATGTGCATCTTAGTAATTCAGGTACCACTACTTCGGATCACTGACCCCTCCTTCTTTCGTTGGCTCGTCAAGTGCGGAATGTAGCACCCCCTGAAATTCAAGTTTCAGTCCCAGTGGATTCAGGATCCGAGGTGTGAAAAATTCTTTCGCGAACACTGGCTCCAAACCAGGGAGGATCCGATTGGATCTACTATACGCCATGTGGGTTCGGCCCTTAACCGATGGGGGAACACCCATTTCAGAAAACATGTTAACCACATTAAATGGTGCCAACGTATGAATGCGAATCTAAATGGCAGGACTGACGGATCGGGTATGAATCAGAGGGAAGCGGTGCAGATACAGTATGAGAAGGCATTGTGCGTCCAAGAGGCTTTCTGACGCCAGAGAGCTTAGAAACACTGGTTGGCAAAGGGTGATAGGAACACGGGTTTCTTCCAAGCGGCAACCTCCTATAGGAGGCAAATTAATGTGGTAGGTTCCCTCAAGAATGGAGCAAACCAGTGGTGACATGGGAGACAGGTATGAAGGAATTAATTACGGATTATTTTCAGGAGTTGTTTTCCACGGGATCACCAGATCTATCGGATTTCCTGATTCATGGGCTGCCCACCATAACCCAAGACCAGAATGCTTCTCTATTGAAAGGAGTTAGGTCAAAGGAAATTAGAGAGGCGGTATTTCATATGGGTCCAGACAAGGCACCCGGCCCAGATGGCTTGAATCCACGTTTTTACCAACATTTTTGGCCGGTTATGGGGGAGGATGTTATTCGTTTCATCCAAGAAGTCATACAGATGGGTGAGTTTGAGGCAGACCTTAACGCTACCTCTGTGGTCTTAATTACTAAAAATCCTAACCCAGAAAAGATCACGGATATGCGACCCATTGCACTCTGCAATGTCATTTTTCGGATATTATCCAAGGTTCCGAAAAATTGCCTTCGACCTCTATTACAGTCGGTGATCTCTGAGGCTCAAGGGGCGTTTTTATCACAGGGAAGTGCATCCAAGATAACATACTCATCGCTTTCGAGATTATTCATCATTTGGAAACTATGAGGGGACGGGATGTGGGATATATGGCTATTAAACTTGACATGAGTAAAGGCTACGACAGAGTGGAGTGGTCGTATCTTCTCACTATTATGCAAGATATGGGGTTCTCGGCCGAGTGGGTCTCTTTGATGGCTTGTTGCCTACAAACGGTTACATATTCTATATCTTCAGGGGGCAGAGATACACCCTGGGTTGCGCCTACTAGGGGTATAAGGAAAGGGGATCCGCTGTCTCCGTATCTTTTCTTGTTTTGCATGGAGGGTCTGGCATGTCTTATTGATCAAGAGCGCACATTGGGGTGGTTGCGAGGAGTTAAAGTGGCAAGGGGGGCTCCTGAGATCACCCATATGTTTTTCGCAGACGACTGCTACCTATTTTGCAGGGCCATTCCGGAGGATGCAACGACTATCAAATCTATCCTAACTACTTTTAGTCGGATCTCAGGACAAACGTTGAATTTCGGTAAATCATCTGTTTTGTTCAGTTCGAATACGCCCCCAGTCTGCCGACGAGCTTGTTGTTCTACACTGGGGATAGAAGAGATAGCAGTCTCATCTATGTACTTGGGCGTCCCAAATACGGTAAGCCGTAATCGGAACACAACTATGGCGTACTTTGGGGATCGGGTGATTGCTAGAATCTGATCGTGGGACGGGAAATTACTGTCGCCGACATGAGTAAAGCCTATGACAGAGTGGAGTGGTCGTATCTTCTCACTATTACGCGAGAGATGTGGTTCTCGGCTGAGTGGGTCTCTCTGATGCCTTGTTGTCCATAAACGATTACATATTCTATATCTTCATGGGGCAGAGATACACCCTGGGTTGCGCCGACTAGGGGTATAAGGAAAGGGGATCCTCTGTCTCCGTATCTGTTCTTGTTTTGCATGGAGGGTCTGGCATGCCTTATTGATCAGGAGCACACATTGAGGCGGTTGCGAGGAGTTAAAGTGGCAAGGGGTCTCCTGAGATCACCCATATGTTTTTCGCAGACGACTGCTACCTATTTTGCAGGGCCACTCCGGAGGATGCAACGACTATCAAATCTATCCTAACTACTTTTAGTCGGATCTCGGGACAAACGCTGAATTTCGATAAATCATCTGTTTTGTTCAGTTCGAATACGCCCTCAGTCAGCCGACGAGCTTGCTATTCTACACTGAGGATAGAAGAGATATCAGTCTCATCTATGTACTTGTGCGTCCCAAATATGGTAGGCCATAACCGGAACGCAACTATTGCGTACTTGGGGGATCAGGTGGTTGCTAGAATCCGATCGTGGGACGGGAAATTATTGTCGCCGACAAGAAGGGTGGTAATGATTCGTTCGGTTTTGACTTCTTTACCGGTTTATGTTATGTCCGTCTTCAGGGTTCCTCTCCAGATAATTAATCGTATTCATGTCGCTCTGACTAAATTCTGGTGGGGGAAAAAGTCGCAGAAGCCGATTATATGGCATGATTGGGAGAGATTGTGCAGATCCAAAGAGGAAGGTGGCATGGGATTTCGGCACCTCCAAGATTCAAATACTGTTTTGCTTGGGATACAAGTGTGGAAGCTCATTCATAACCCGGAGGCGTTGGTCACCAAGGTCCTCAAGGTCCGCTATTTCTCCAAAACGGATTTCCTCTCGTTGACTCGGGTATGGCGTACTCCGAGTTTCGCTTGGGAAAGTGTCTTCTCTACTCAGGATTTTCTACAGCAAGGACTTCGGATTGCCATTGGGGACGGCCGAGCGACACTGATTCTGGGTGCGCCATGGTTATTAGGAACGACATCTCAGATTCGTACAGCGAATCCGAATTTACAAGGTTTCACGGTGGCAGGCCTAATGATACCAGGCACCCGGCTATGGGACATTCCTCGGATTGAACAACTTGTTGGGCAGGAGGATGTGGTGGATATTCTACATGTACCTCTCTCACCATTTCGGAACTGAGATGTTCCATATTGGGAGGGAGATAAGAATGGTCAATACTCTTCAAAAGCTGGATACCGTCAACTGAGGCACATTCGCCAGGAACAATAGAGACAAGCCTCGGGGGTTCTTTAGGCATCGATCTGGCAGCTACAGATACCCCCCCCCCCCGGTATAAGATATTTTTGTGTCGGTGGTGATGGACACTTTGCAAGTGGCCCCAAACCTGAACAAGAAATATGTCCTGACCAATCCGACCTACGCCATATGTGGATCACATTCAGAATCAGTTGATCACTTATTTGTATCCTGTGTTTTTGCCAAGACATGTTGAACAGAATTTGGCCACCTGATCCATATTGGGTCGGATCACGAATTTAAAGAGTGGTGGTTAACGTGTATCACGGGATGTAATCCAGATAAAAGGGCAGCAATTTTATCTATCCTTTGGGAGATCTAGAAGGCCCAGAATGCTTTGGTCTAGTCGAATGTCAACCCGGCAGCTTTGACGGTCCTCTCCAAGGCGAAGGTGAATCTCCAGGCTTGGAAGGAGGCTACTGTGGCATTCGTTCAACCTCTAGTCTCCTTACCCCGTTGGCTAGCCCGATGGTGTCTGCCACCTCCAGGTTCGCTGGTAATTAATGTCGATGTAGCAACCTTCTAGGACACTAATCAGGTAGGGTGGGGGATTATAGTTCCATTATCGGACAAGGATTATGTGAGAGTGGGTAATGGCACGCTTCAAGGGAATTGGTCTCCTCTCATGATTGAAGCCTACGTTATTGCCTCAACATTACGAAACGTGGATGCTCTGGGACAGGGCCCTCTTTGCATCCGATCGGACGCTCAGGCCCTTCTTCACATGATATTTCAAGCTCAGCTCCCTATATCCCCTATAGGAGCGATTATTCAGGATATTCGTCGTATGTTACCCCAAAATGAAGGGTTTTCTCTCGAATTTGTAAAGAGAACTGCGAATAAGGTCGTTCACTGGTTAGCCAGGGAAACCCTGTCATGCCCCAAATCTGGTTTTGATCGGACTCGAGACGTGGACTTAAATAAATCATAAATAAAACGATTTAAATACCAAAGCGAGTCTCAAAATAACCATTTAAACTTCAAATAACAACACGAGTCAACAGCTCGGTAAAAACACATAGTTAAAGAGTATGAAAAAGATAAACAGTACGTCACTAAACAATCTAGCCTAGTACCCTCGCTAGCTCCCAAGCATCGAGCGTCCAGCTAGTACACATCCCGCTCAAGACCTGAAAGACAACAAGGTAAAGGGGTGAGCTTTCGCTCAGTAGGAAAAGTAGTTAAGGTTATGAACATCAGTTCAATACCACGAGTAACCGTCCAATTAGGGCATACTAGCATAGCATATCTATCAACAACACCCACGGAACAAGTACCAACCACTAATCACCCTCGTAAGATCAAAAGCACAAATAATACAACGCACAAAGCCAATCAGCACGCACAACACACACAGCAGAACAATACATAACTTAGTACAATCGCCCTCAACATCACCGGCTATCACAGCCCGTCCAACTTATATCGTACCGGAACACGGAGCATCGGTCCAGACATCTTCCCGTCACCGAGACTCGGGGTAACATACCTGACCGGTAATACATTCAGTTGGATGTCTTCCCGTCACGGAGACTCGGGGCCTCACGCATAACGGACCGGCACATACCTCGGTCGTACGCCTTCTCGGACCACATAGCATCGGGGCAATGGTTGAACCGTCCTCGATACTCTACACCGGCATACTCTCTTAGTGTAGGTATTCTACCGGACACAACCCCTCTTGGAACACACGACAAGAGAATAACACGCATCACTATGCCATAGTTCGGCCACGGTATACTAACTGAGCAAAATCACCATAACACACAAATCGGTCTATCACTCACCCGATCATATCACAACCAAATGTTCACATCACATCAAACACGGCACACTTGCCTACACATAGCCACAACATGCTACACCGAATATATCATAACATAATTCTTAATCTTATTGAAACTTAGTCACATGTCATGCATCTCAATCAAAGATCAGGCATTTCAACCAACACACAACCTAAGGCACGACATGGCCATTCTACCAGCACGACAATTTCCCAAGAATTGAAAGCGATTATTCTAGTGAATCACATCCTTTATGCAAACTAAGACTCGTCCGATTATTAATGTAATTGAAAGCGGTTATTCTAGCGAATCACATCCTATATGCGAACTAGGACATTTCCGGTTGTTATTATTATTAACACGCATGCATACTAGTAACTTTCCGTAATTAAACTGGTATTCGCTACGTTCCCTACCTCAAAAAAAACAAGTTTTCACTCCTAGCTGTTGACGACCTGGCTCGCTTCCTCCTCCACTTCACAGGATCCAAGTGCCTCCTCCGCCGTCACGCTCGGGTCCAAGGTCTTGGATCACAAAACAAGTACTTGAATTAAAACTAATTCAGTTGCATTAAGAACGAGAAACAAATAAATTAAGCCCGGAAGTCCGACATAGGCTAAGACGGGAGATGGGCCGGAAAGAGGCCCAATCCGAGTCTGTCACGGTTTGGGTCACGGATCCGTGGGCTGAACCGTCACGGTTCTCCTCACGGAACCGCGGCAGATGCCGTCACGGTCTCCCTCACGGAGCAGTGACGCCTCCCGTCACGGAGCAGTGACGCCTCCCGTCACGGTGCCCGTCACGGATCTGTGACGGTCTGGCACTGTTCATCGTCTTCTTCCTTCCAGCCTCGGGTTTTCACGAAATTAACTCCAAAACTCCATTTTTGACATTCTCAAACCTCCAAAACAGCTCCCAAATCGTCAATAATCCAATACCCATCATGGGTTTTCATCAAAACTCCATAAATACAAATTAAATCCATCATCTAACATCAAATTCCTCCAAAACTTCATCATCCAAACCCCCAACTCCAAACCCATCCATTGTTCATCAATTTTTTCCAAAACCCATGAACCAAAATCCATAAAAACGAAAAGGGATTAGAAGATCACCTTGGAAATGGTGAGTAGAAGAAGAAAATGGAAGAATCAAGCCCCTTTGGTGAAGAAATGGCCTAAAAATCCCTCTTTTCTCTCCTTTCTTCCTTTTCAAGCTTCAAACCTCACTTTCTCTCTCCACCCTCTCTCCAATTTAGGCTACCTTGGGAAATGTGCTGAAATTTGCACCAAATGGTGCTTTAAACCTACAGGAGATAGTGCCCAAAACACCCTTTTGCTTTATCTCTTCCTAAAAACAACTATTGAGGGTATAAGGATCATAACACACTCATTTCTTCACTTCCAAGCTAGCATGGACAAATGAAAATGTGGGGACCACTCCCAGCCCAAATAGATCCAGCTCACTTAAATAATCGGATTTAGTTCCTATTTGGACCGCGTTTGACCGAAAAAGACCCCGAATTGACTTTACCCAATACTACAGTCGATTGAAAGGAAACGGCCCGACTAAGCCAACCGTAATGACGGCTAAGCTTTTTGGGCCCCGGAAAGGTCTCGAATGACTCTCCAAATCATCGGTTGACTTTTTCGGCAAAAAGTCAACTCTCGCAGAAAATCCCTGGTTCGACCGGGATCGACCGGGGGCGGTTCTTACAATCTACCCCCTTAAAAGAATTTTGTCCTCGAAATTAAATTGATGTACCTCAAGGGTCGAACAGGCTGGGGTACTTCACACGAACCTCCTCCTCGCGTTCCCAGGTCGACTATGCTCTGTGGTGCTTCCACTGCACACGTACCAGTGGGATAGTCCTGCCACCCAAGGCCTTCTCTCGCCTATCGAGAATCCTGACCGGCTGCTCCTCATAAGAAACATCCTCAGCCACCTCGATGTCCGTCCACTCAATCACGTGGGAGGGGTCCGCTGTGTACTACCGCAGTTGGGATATATGAAAGACGTTATGAACGTTCCCGAGCTGCAGTGGAAAGGCAAGGCGATAGGCAACAACTCCATCTCTGCCCAAGATCTCGAAAGGTCTAACAAACCGCGTGGCCAACGTGCCTCCGCCACGGTTGAACCGTAATAGGCCCTTCTTCGGGCTCACCCTCATAAACACATGATCACCAACTGAAAACTCAAGAGGTTTGCGTCGTCTATCTGCATAACTCTTCTGGCGACTCTGCGCGGTCCTCAACCGATCCAGAATCAATGCGACTTTCTCGGTCGTCTCCTGGACAATCTCCGGACCAAGTAGACTCCGGTCTCCCACCTCTACCCAACACACGGGCGATCTGCACGACCTACCATATAACGCCTCAAACGGTGTCATCCCAATACTGGCCTGGAAGCTGTTGTTGTAAGCAAACTCCGCTAAGGGTAGGTGGTCCTCCCATGACCCTCGAAAGTCCAACACACGAGCTCGCAACATATCCTCTAGTATCTGGATAATGCGCACTGACCGTCGGTCTGTGGGTGATACGCTGTACTAAGCAAGACCTCGATCCCCAACTCTCTCTGCAAGCTCTCCCAAAATCTGGAGGTGAAACGCGGATCTCTGTCGGACACAATCGACACCGGCACCCCGTGAAGACGGATAATCTCTCGAACATATAACCGGCACAAAGCATCAACTGTATGCGTCATCCTCATGCCCAAGAAGTGTTCTGCATTGTTAATCGGTCGACCACCACCCAAACTGCGTCATGCCCCCTTGGTGACCTCGGCAAGCCACTCACGAAGTCCATCGTGACGTGCTCCCACTTCCACTTTGCAATCGGTAACGGATGCAGCAAGCCAACGGGACGCTGATGCTCGGCCTTCACTTGCTGACAAGTGAGACACCTCGAAACAAACTCCGCCACTGCTCTGCGCATCCCGCTCTACCAGAACTGTCGTCTGATATCCCGATACATCTTGTTGCCACCTGGGTGCACAGCAAGATGAGAGTGATGAGAATCTCTCAACACATCATCTCTACAACCACGTGGCACAAACATCCCTCCTCGGCATCGTAGACCCAGATCAGTACCCTGCTCCCAACCCTCGGTTCCGTCACCGTTGATCATCCTCTCTCGGATCTCTGCTGTCTCTGCATCCCCGGCCTGTGCCTCCAGCACACGGGCAACAAGTGTGGGTTGCGCCACCAACGAACACATGGCCATGCCATCGGTGATCTCATCGAGCTCGAGCCAAAAGGTGCTCAGCTCCTTCATCATGTCCCACTCTCGAACAGATATACTAGCAAGGCTGTGAGTCGACTTCCTACTCAGGGCATCAGCGACGACGTTCGCCTTGCCCGGGTGGTAGAGTAGCTCGAAGTCGTACTCCTCCAACAACTCCATCCATCGCCTCTAGAGCATGTTCAAGTCGCGCCGGGAGAAGATGTACTTGAGGCTCTTGTGATCCGAAAATACCCGGAATCGCTCTCCATACAAATAGTGCCTCTAGCTCTTCAGCGCAAAGACAACTACTGCCAACTCGAGATCATGGGTCAGGTAGTTGCGCTCATGTGTGTTCAACTGTCTCGAGCCATATGCAACTACCTTCCCAAACTGCATCAACACGCACCCTAGTCCCTTAGTGGATGCATCACAATACACGTCATAACCTACCCCGCACTCCGGTACTATTAACACGGGCGCGGTGGTCAAACGAGCCTTCAGCTCGGTAAAGGAGTGCTCACACTCGTCAGTCCACACAAACTCCGCTCCCTTGCGTGTCAAGGCAGTCATCGGCGCGGCCAGACGTGAGAAGTCCTAAACGAACCGTCTATAGTACCCTACCAAGCCTAAGAAGCTTCGGATCTCGAAGACACTCTTCGCCCGCATCCACTTCGAGACCGCGTCGACCTTCGCCGGATCGACGAGTATACCCTCTCGGGACACAACTTGCCCGAGGAACTTCACCTCGGCGAGCCAGAACTCGCACTTCTCCAGGTTTTGTAGTACTGGTGCGTACGCAACAATGTCAACATTTTCCTCAGGGGCTCCACATGTGCCTCCTCACTAGGCGAATAAATCAGAATGTCATCCACAAACACTACGACGAACCGATCCAGGTAGGGTCAAAATATCCCGTTCATCAGATCCATAAACGCTACAGGCGCGTTCGTCAGCCCGAACGACATCACCAAGAACTCGTAGTGCCCATACCGAGTCCGAAATGTGGTCTTCTCCACATCCTCCTCCCGAACCCTCAGCTGATAGTACCCTGATCGAAGATCAATCTTCGAGAAGCACTTCGCTCCTCTCAGCTGATCAAACGGGTCATCGATCCTCGGCATCGGATAACGGGTCTTCACTGTAACCCGGTTCAACTTCCGGTAATCAATGCACATCCTCAACGCTCCACCCTTCTTCTTCACGAAGAGGGCGGGTGCTCCCCACGGCGAAGCACTCGGTCAGATGAAATCCTTCTCCCGAAGCTCCTTGAGTTGCCGCTTCAGTTCGACCAACTCGGCTGGTGTAAACCGATACGGGGCCAAAGAGATCGGCGCCGTACCCGAGATTAAGTCGATACTAAACTCTACCTCGCGCGTCGGCGGTAATCCTGATAGCTCCCTCCGGAAAGACTTCCGGGAACTCGCATACCACTCTCGGCAGCTTTCTGCTCTGCGCGGTCTACGTCTCCTCTCCCACGGTCAACGCAGACATGAGTACTCCGCTCCTACTGCCCAAGACACAAATAACGACTGTATCGCCCGATACCGATGTCACCTACCGACGATAACAGTCGATCGACGCCCGATACCTCGTCATCCACTCCATCCCCAAAATCACGTCGAACGTCGTCATGTCCAGCACAAGCAAGTCACCATAAAACGGGCAATCAGCCACTCGGATCTCACAAGTCCGACAAACAATACTCAAAACTACCTCTCCCATAACAGGGGAGTCCAGACAAATAGGTCGACTCAGAAATTCCACCCTCAACCCCAACATACGAGCAAAAGAAGAAGACATGAAAGAATGAGATGCTCCAGTATCAAACAAGAAAGATGCCCACGAATTATAAAGCAAGCATGTACCCTGGGTAGCCTCATGGCTGGCGTGACGTCCCTCAGCTCGGGAGTCGGTGACAGCATACACCCGATCCTGCTGTGCCAGGGGTCCGCCTCTCGGAGGTGGTGGAAGTGCCACCTACTGCGCTGCTCCCTGCCTTGGCGCTGGCGCGCTCGCTGCCTGCCTCAGAGCTCTCTGCGTCTGAGCCTGACGCTGCTTGAACTGTGGTGACTGCCCAGTCTGCGACTACTGTGGTCGCGGAGCTGACGCCACCAAAAACTGATCAGGGCATCTGGAAGCGAAGTGTCCTGGCCGGCCACACCGATGACACAGTGGTGGCCCGGCACTCGACCTCTCCTCAGGTCTACCCGTCGTATGGTCTACTGGTCCGCCGCTCATCGGACAGTCTCGAGCCATGTGACCTGGCTGCCCACATCGATAGCAAGTGTGCCCTGATATGGAAGGCCCAATATAAGCCATTGCTCCGACCTGCCGCGGTCCTCTCAACTGAACCTGGGACTGGAACGATCCCGAGGTCCTCTGCCTCTTCGGGTCTCGAGACTCAGATGGCCTTAGGGAGTTGCTCAATCTCGGCCTGACCTCCCGAGCCCTAGCTGTCTCACGGAAACGTTGCTCCATGGTCAAGGCCTGCTCTACCAGGTCAGAAAACACCTGGGTCCTCAACACGGTGACCCGGTCAGCGATCGCAGGGCGAAGCCCTCCCTCAAAACGTCGGCACCTGAGGGCCTCTGTCACGCCCCAAATCCGGTTTTGGCCGGACTCGAGACGTGACCTGAAACAAACGAGATAAAAGTAGTAAAACTGTAATAAATTATTTTAAAGCTGAAAGCGAGTCCAAAGTATTTCTCAATAATTCGATCTCTTATTTCAAATATAGTGTCAAAACTTAACAAGTAACATAGGGTAAATAAAGTTCAACAATGTGGACCAACACATCTCTACTACAACCCTCGAAACATCCGGAAGCTCCCGAGCCTCCCCAGACCTCAAGTACACTTGTACACACAACAAATAAACAAATAGGGGTGAGCTTACGCTTAGTAGGGAAAATCGTAAACAACTTTTGCCTCCAAGTTTAATAATAAAACTGCTTTAGTTCGATGTCACAAGTGTTTAAAACCCTTAGACCAAAAGCTATAATAAACGAATAAAAAGCAACGAGAATAATAGCGCATTCTCAAGGATAGCGATGACAAATAGAGGACATTATAATAAAATAGAAACCATCACAACTGGAAACGAGTAAACACTATTAATCAATGAAAAGCTATGGAATCCGTGCAGTGAAATAGTATCGCTTTTTCAACGATAACAGTAACTTAGAAGATTCCATGAAAATACTAAAATGTAACGTAACGATTAAAATGGGATTAATTGATATCACGCCAACCACTTGCTTTCTCAAGCCTCCGATCCATGGATAGATTCTGGAATCACATCGGTTCCCATATACCGATCCACCAGAGTATCCATATCATATCAGATTTTCTCTCGGTCCAGAGGAGGAACATACGTCGGGGCACCGGAAACCATCCCCTAGGGACGCTCATCGTCGGAATTCTCGGAAATACCTCCAAAGGACCATATGTCATAGGGAACCAAGGTAGTGCTCCACTAGGACGCACGCCCTTGGGTGAAACCTCAGTAACCATCTCTCATGAAATAATCCACTCAATATCCCGCAGGATCTGGCGAGCCCTCAGGCCCCTCACATCACTCAATTAACCACTCCATAATCACTCAATATCCCGTAGGATCTGCCGAGCTCTCAGGCTCCAATAATCACTCAATATCCCGTAGGATCTGCCGATCCCTTAGGCCCCTCACATCACTCAATTAACCACTCCATAATCACTCAATAATCACTCTCTCTATCAAACTCCAACCACCACAACGGCACCGGATTACCCCCCCCCCCCCCCCCCGGTGTAGTACCGAACCAAACAAACGAACAACATTTCAAGAATAAGAATAAATACGCAAGCACTAAATTCATACAACAATGAACCTTTCTCAAATCACACTTTCATCAAGCAAAGACATCCAATCACACTCCACACTTACCGTATACTTACCTGTCACGAACCAGCGGTACATCGATCACCTGATTGTACCCCCTTTGGCACAACCAGTCATACTCGATCATCCGTTCAATCGACAATTATAACAACACAATCACTCAACCAATCAAGTAAGCATTCAACCAAACAACAATCATGTGAACGATCAATTGAGCATTTAATCATACAAGCTAACTAGTTTTATTAGACCCTTAGTTTATCCTAACAACTAGCAACCAAGCATGTGATCCTAGCACACAACTAATCTGAGAGCTCTTCACAGCCTCTCTACCAGTAAATCAATTCCCAAGTATTGAAAGCAAGCTTCACTAGTCATCATCATCCTAAACATGCATACTAGACTCATCCGATTATTAGTAATTGAAATACAATTACTCTAGTCATTTGCATCCTATAGGCAATTCTAGGACCTTTCCAATTTTATTACCCTAACATGCATACTAAGCGTTTAATTAAGAAGTTAAGACTTTCCCTACCTTGCGGTCTTCCTCTAATAATATTGTGATGAAAAGCTCGAGTGGTAACAACTCCGTTCTTCACACGGGTTCCGGCGTGATCTTCGTTCTTCTAGCTCGGGTCCAAGCCCTTGTCCTCGGGCGAAGTCCCGTCTAAGTTTGACACATAAAATGTCTGGTCAATACCAATAAAGGTCCAAAGTCCACTGATTTATCCAAAATTGTCCTATAAAATTCTCACCTTGAATTAAATAAATCAGTTAATTAAATCTGATTTTAAAATATTTTCTTTGAAACTGGGTTGACCCGGATCCAAGCCCAAACCCGGTCCAGACCCGGTCTGAGCCAGGATCCAAGTCTGACCCGGACCCGGCCCCCAGACCCAGTTCTGATCCGGGCCCGAGCCCGAGTCCAACCTGGACCCAAGGACCGGCCCAAGGCCCGTCTTCCTTTTGGTCCGGCCCACGCTACTCCGGCCCACTGTCCTACCGCGGCCCAACCGTCCTGACCCAGGCCCCTGATGGCTGGTCTGAGGTGGTAGCACTCCGGCGATGCTAGAGCTCTCCGGCCACCGTCGACGGTGCTAGGGAAACTCGACAAGGGCGTAACGAGGGCGGAGGCGAGCGTTAGACTCCCGGCGAAGCTGTGAATGCGGCGACAGTGGCTCGGCGTGACCCAGACCCGACTTCTTCTCAGATCTGACGAGCTCGAAGTCGCCGACGATGGTTTCGCCTGAACTCGCCTCAAATCGAGCTCGTCTCGAATGTTTTCTGGTACGACGTGTTCGGGGAAGGAAGGGAGAGGGACGAGGGAAGAAAAAATGAGGTCGGAGGTTTCCTCACCGTGTCGGATTTGGTCCGTGAAGGACGGACGAGTTCGACTGCACGGCTTTGTCGGTGCAATTCAGGTCGAGGGGAAAGATGAAGGGGATAAGAGGAGAGGGTTTTGTGTTTTCTGGTACGGTGAAGTGCAGTTGAAGGGTCGAGGTGGAAGGAGGAGGTCAACCGACGCGTTTCGGTCTCCGACGAGCCCGAGAGGACGATGGCGATTGAGGATTCGCGAGAGAGAGGGAGCTGCCGAAGGTTGAAGGTGTGTTGGAACTCGTGCCAGCGAAATGAGAAGCTGAGGCGTGAGAACTAGGGTTTTTGGGGTGGTGCTGGGCAATTGGGCCGTTTGGGCCTGCACGCAAAACATGTGCTCAAGCTGTTCCAGCCTAAACGTAACACTGACCTGACCCAACCCAATTCCTTTTCCCTCTTTTTTTTTAAACCCTCTCGTTGCGAATTCTTACCCGCACGTTTCATAATTCAAAATATTACCCTATTGAATAAGTGGGGTTTTACAGCCTCAGTCTATACCATCTCCTAAGCAAAACGAGACAGGGAGGTGAACCTCACCTCGTACTCGGACACCGATAGTCCCTCCTATCGTAGCTCCAGGAACTGATGATGCTTATCGTCTAATACCGACTGTGGAAAATACTGCTCAAGAAATCGTTGTCTAAACAGCGCAAAGTCATCTCCCACTTGCACCTGCTCGCGCCGCCACCAGTGGTAGGCCTCTCCCTCCAGCTGTAAAGCTGTGAACGATACTCGAAGACTACAACTCAACACCCCTGACGTGTACAAGTTGCGGGTGATCCGCTCTAGCCACCTCTCGGCTGCCTCAGGGTCTGGCTCCCCGGAAAACACAGGCGTGCCTAGCCTGCGGAAGTCTCGCAGCGCCTGCGCAGTGTAGCTGTCGACCTGAGTAGGTCCCTCGGTGGTCGCTGCAGTGACAGCAGGTGCATCCTCCGGTGTCTGAGCTGCAGCCTCTTTCCGGGCAAAGGTTGCTGCCAAACCCTGAACAATGCGGGTCAACTCCTCCAGAGCTGCCGCCTGGGCTGTCTCCGCCCTCTCGTGTCCCTCAGCGGGTGCACCCTGAGCACTAGTCGCCCCTGCCGACTCAGCAGTCGACGACTGTCCTCGGCCTTTAGCGGGCCGTCTCCTCGTGCCTCGTGGAACATAAGTCGGTGTAATGTCGTAAGTCCTCAGCACGGATAATGCACAGGTTCAGTTTTTTAACTCGGAAAGAACGACGCTCTTAGAATAACTAACGCCACACACAGTCCACAACAGTAGTGCTTATAGTAATAATATACTCAGTAGTATAGTCACACAATAGCACACAACAGAGAATTCTGCACACTAGTGCGCCACATAGATCATATACTCAAACAACGAGGTTACACACAATTTCACACGCAACAACAACTTCACACAAAAGTCACACAAACCACAGTTTAGACCACAAGGAAATTTCACAATGTACAACATACACTTAGTTTCAAGTTCTTAACGCATCGTCCTTCTAACATAACATTCATGTTGACACCGTGTCGTTACAACTCGGTTCAGGCGTCCCCAAATTACGTTGTAACCACTTGGCATCCCTCCATTCACGTCCAGCTACAGTGGCCCCTATAGCTGAATCGTGATGGTACATACACTTCAGTTTCTGCAGAAAATCGGGCATGACCCGTTTGTAATTTACGCTAACCATCCGCTTATGTGGGACAACCAAACACAATATGCACCCAGCACTCAATCACAAACACATCACACAGCAAGTTATCTCAACTTTACACCTAGGGTCTCGGTAATTTCACTCTTACCGCCCAGCCAAGTCCATACTCAGAAAACAGTTTAACTCAAACAATAACTCCAACCACACAGGTTCACCAAAAGCACACGGTACTTAGACCGGACCTTTCACCAAACCGAGACTCTTCTCATCTCGTTTCTACGCTTAGGACATCTCCAACTTGCGTGACCGACACACGGTAACTTAACGACCCAACTCTACCCACCTAATTGACGTACGGTCCGAGGTTTTGAAAAACGATTTCAAAATGCAACCAGGCTCTAATACCAAATTGTCACGCCCCAAATACAGTTTTGACCGGACTCGAGACGTGGACTTAAATAAATCATAAATAAAACGATTTAATACCAAAGCGAGTCTCAAAATAACCATTTAAACTTCAAATAACAACACTAGTCAACAGCTCGGTAAAAACACATAGTTAAAGAGTATGAAAAAGAAAAACAGTCTGTCACTAAACAATCTAGCCTAGGACCCGCGCTAGCTCCCAAGCATCGAGTATACAGCTAGTACACATCCCGCTCAAGACCTGAAAGACAACAAGGTAAAGGGGTGAGCTTTCGCTCAGTAGGAAAAGTAGTTAAGGTTATGAACATCAGTTCAATACCATGAGTAACTGTCTAATTAGGGCATACTAGCAAAGCATAGCTATCAACAACGCCCACGGAACAAGTACCAACCACTAATCACCCTCGTAAGATCAAAATCACAAATAATACAACGCACAAAGCCAATCAACATGCACATCACACACAACAGAACAATACATAATTTAGTACAACCGTCCTCAACATCACCGGCTATCACAGCCCGTCCCACTTATACCGTACCGGAACACGGAGCATCGGTCCCGACATCTTCCCGTCACCAAGACTCGGGGTAACATACCTGACCGGTAATACATTCAGTTGGATGTCTTCCCGTCACGGAGACTCGGGGCCTCATGCATAACGGACCGGCACATACCTCGGTCGTACGCCTTCTCGGACCACATAGCATCGGGGCAATGGTTGAACCGTCCTCGATACTCTACACCGGCATACTCTCTTAGTGTAGGTATTCTACCGGACACAACCCCTCTTGGAACACACGACAAGAGAATAACACGCATCACTATGCCATAGTTCGGCCACGGTATACTAACTGAGCAAAATCACCATAACACACAAATCGGTCTATCACTCACCCGATCATATCACAACCAAAGGTTCACATCACATCAAACACGCCAGACTTTCCCACACATAGCCACAACATGCTACACCGATTATATCATAACATAATTCTTAATCTTATCGACACTTAGTCACACATCATGCATCTCAATCAAAGATCAGGCATTTCAACCAGCACACAACCTAAGGCACGACATGGCCATTCTACCAGCACGACAATTTCCCAAGAATTGAAAGCGATTATTCTAGTGAATCACATCCTACATGCAAACTAAGACTCGTCCGGTTATTAATGTAATTGAAAGCGGTTATTCTAGTGAATCACATCCTATATGCGAACTAGGACATTTCCGGTTGTTATTATTATTAACACGCATGCATACTAGTAACTTTCCGTAATTAAACTGGTATTCGCTACGTTCCCTACCTCAAAAAAAACAAGTCTTCACTCCTAGCTGTTGACGACCTGGCTCGCTTCCTCCTCCACTTCACAGGATCCAAGTGCCTCCTCCGCCGTCACGCTCGGGTCCAAGGTCTTGGATCACAAAACAAGTACTTGAATTAAAACTAATTCAGTTGCATTAAGAACGAGAAACAAATAAATTAAGCCCGAAAGTCCGACATAGGCTAAGACGGGAAATTTGCCGGAAAGAGGCCCAATCCGAGTCTGTCACGGTTTGGGTCACAGATCCGAGGGCTGAACCGTCACGGTTCTCCTCACGGAACCGTGGCAAACGCTGTCACGGTCTCCCTCACGGAGCCGTGACGCCTCCCGTCACGGATCCGTGACGGTCTGGCACTGTTCATCGTCTTCTTCCTTCCAGCCTCGGGTTTTCACGAAATTAACTCCAAAACTCCATTTTTGACATTCTCAAACCTCCAAAACAGCTCCCAAATCGTCAATAATCCAATACCCATCATGGGTTTTCATCAAAACTCCATAAATACGAATTAAATCCATCATCTAACATCAAATTCCTCCAAAACTTCATCATCCAAACCCCCAACTCCAAACCCATCCATTGTTCATCAATTTTCTCCAAAACCCATGAATCAAAATCCATAAAAACGAAAAGGGATTAGAAGATCACCTTGGAAATGGTGAGTAGAAGAAGAAAATGGAAGAATCAAGCCCCTTTGGTGAAGAAATGGCCCAAAAATCCCTCTTTTCTCTCCTTTCTTCTTCTTCAAGCTTCAAACCTCACTCTCTCTCAACCCTCTCTCCAATTTCGGCTACCTTGGGAAATGTGCACCAAATGGTGCTTTAAACCTAGAGGAGATAGTGCCCAAAACACCCCTTTGCTTTATCTCTTCCCAAAAACAACTATTGAGGGTATAAGGGTCATAACACACCCATTTCTTCCCTTCCAAGCTAGCATGGATACATGTCCATGTGGGGACCACTCCCAGCCCAAATAGATCCAGCTCACTTAAATAATCGGGTTTAGTTCCTATTTGGACCACGTTTGACCGAAAAAGACCCCGAGTTGACTTTACTCAATATTATAGTCGATTGAAAGGAAACGGCCCAACTAAGCCAACCGTAACGACGGATAACATTTTTAGGCCCCGGAAAGGTCCTGAATGACTCTCCAAATCATCGGTTCACTTTTCCGACAAAAAGTCAACTCTCGCCGAAAATCTCCGGTTCAACCGGAATCGACCGGGGGCGGTTCTTACAAACCCGTTCGATGCATGTTCTCTCGTAGTCAGACAATTTGCATGATACACTACGATGTACTGTGATTTCTGATCATTAATACAAGGTTTCATCATTACTCAAAAAAAACCTAGGGTTAGAGACTACCATTGTGACTTTGATTATATTATTAGTCAAAAAAACTTGATTAGAAATTCACCAAACCAAACTATGTACTCAACTTACGTATGACAACTTTTTCAATTTTGTGAACTATTAGAAGTTTTTGACATAGACGGCTAAAATAAGTTGAAATAAATAAATAAATAAATAATTTTAATTTTCATTAGTATAAACATAATGTAGATTTTATAGATTTCAAAATATTTTTATTTAGAAAAATAATAAGAAATGATATCCTTATTGCAATAGCTCGAGAAACTCGTAAAAACGATACTAGCTAGAGTATAGATTATTTCGTGTTAGACAAATACCATTTTAAGATTCTTTGAAAAAAGTCGGATAAAATACATATTGGTAGATATATAATTAAAAGAGGGATAATTTTTAGATTAGAATGGAAAAAATTGAAGTGACTCGTACGAGTGATAAAATAATTATCTAGACAGACAAAATAAACATAATGAGAGTATAAATGAATGAAATATTGAATGTATTGAAAATTTATTAGAAAATAAAAGAGCGGGAAAAAAATAAAGTTAGGTCGGTGGTTAGCTAAAGCTATTTATACATATGAGGTATCGTAATAGAATAGGAAACTGTGAGTAGTGAGTCATTACAACGGCTATGGCGCGACTCGAAACCCTGAAAAAGAAAGCCTCTGAATTGTCGACTATGTGCGGTGTGGATGTTTGCTTGGTGTGCTTCACACCCGACAGCGGCGTAGTCAGCTGGCCGGAGAAGGAGCCGGAGGTGAGAGCCATCATCTCTCGCTACAGACAATCAAAGAAGCGCCCTCTCTGCAGCTCTGTTGCGCTCCCTCTCCCGCCAAGAAGCGAAAACTGACCAGCTCCTTGTATCGAGTCATGGGTATCGACACTTTTTTTTTTATCAGCAAAGCATTATATAAATCTCCCCCTTTTCAAAGTTTGAAAAGAGGGGGCAAAAGTCTCTAGCTACAGAGACAATACAAGGGAGGAAATGTCATCAAACAAGAACAACAACATAGAATACAAAAGAAAAGGGTAATTTTGTGAAACAAAACCCAACAAACTTCTTGGAGGATAGTCTTGAATAACTTGGAAGGCAAGGGAATTGTGCAGTAGATACCAAATTCAGCTTCAGCCCTTTAGACTACAACCAGAAATGATGAAGAAGTCCTCTTGAATTGCTGAACCAGTGTGTGTGATATTAATCCTGCAACCTTGAAGTACAATGATCTTCGAGACCAATCAAAGATAGAGCTAAGCATTTTTCTCTTGAGAGGGATGAAGAGATTGAATTTTTCCACCCCAAATGAGAATAATTGGGACTGAAATTTGCATCACAAATGTGTAGAGGCTTGGATGATGAAATGAAGTGTGAACTGCATAAACTGCAGCAGAGTCCAACCACCCAATGAATGGAGGCTTAGAATAAGACTAGTACAGCAGCAAAAACCCTTGCTATTTTCCTCACAGTGAGACATGAAGTGCTAGTAAAGCATCTGAATCCAAACATGCAGCAGAAACAGGAGAACCAACAGAAGAACAAAAGAGCCAACTAAGCCTAAACAAGAAAGGACTACCCACACTCACACCAGTGAAGAGAGGAAAAGCAAGCAGATTACCCACACTCAAGAGAACAAATCACAAACCAAACCCAACTCACAGAATGAACCTAGAACTCACCACTCCACTCCACCCAAACCAACCCAAAACCCCACCCAAAAACCCCCAACCAGGCACAATCAATTCTTTAAAAGGCACTGCAAAGGACAAAGCACCCAATCTTGATAGGAAAAATAATATGATGAGGAGAAGGAGGACCATTCCCAAGAAAAGCTGATGTTCTGAAGACGCCTACGTATCCACATGGGAATCAAAGCCACGTAGTTCTTCTCTTTGAGGACTCAAGAACACAAAAATGGAGGTGGGAACTTGCCAAACCCGAAATTGCAAGGGAAGGGGGAGAGAAGTTGTGTTTCCTATTCTTGTCTTGTGTTTGTTATGTTGAAAAAAGATGACTTAAACATAACAAAACCCATACTTGTCCAACTAAAGGCATGGGACAAGTATGGTGTCAAGTAAGGTGTAAATAGGACAAAGTATGGCTAGACAAGATTGGGTTAGGTGGTGAATCACCAACACCTTAATCCTTGTCTTCCTTACTTAGTACTAATTAATCAAGACTTGATTAATTAGTTCCATGGGCCTTGGTTGCATGGGCCTTTCATGGGCCTCTTGGAACATGGCCCGTGGCCATTTCCAACGAGGTCCCGTGATTTGCTCATCGCCTTCAAGCCTTCCATACCGGAAATGTCCAACATTATCCGACGCAATCAATCCCAAGACTCCAAGCCTTGTCTCGATCCGAAAGTCCTATTCACTTACGGGCACATGACCCAAAACCCCGTTTTGGTCATGTCCCGAGACAACTCCCTTTTGGTCATTCTCCATAAATGTGGCAATGAGTTTCATCATCCGGTGTGACCCTTAGGTTTATGCATGTCAATAGATCAACGTAAAATCCCATTTTACTTGATCCTATTTAAGTGGCAACTAACGAGACTTTAGTATTGCCTGACACTGCATAACGAATCGACCCTGTCGATTCTAACCTTTTCGTCATCCCTGTCATTATCCTTTTATCTCCGATATCCTGATTGAGATAAGGCATAGAGCCGTCATCCTTATTATTCTCAATCACCGTTCCTTGATATGTGAGATGACTAAAGATTTGATAACCAGTATCATGTGCATGGCCATGCTATTCTTTCAGTCACTCTCGATCAAGCGGCCGAGAACCGATATCTTTCCCATACCTCAGTATGAGGGATAAATCCCTTAGCCGCCTTTCGTGTCACTCATGTAGCCCGTCCCCAAGCCAATCATGGCCGTTATAGAAGCCCTGTTACGGACAACGTTAGGCTCATTTCAAACTCAGTTATTGACTACATAGCGATCACAAAGACTCCTTGGTCTAAGGATACATGACAAGCTACGACACTGAATATGTTCATGACTTAATCTATGGCACATATTCAGGGCGGGTCGTCCAATATAATGTCCCACATGATATCTATGATCAGACTCCGGAATCCCATTCCAATGACTAACAGAACGTAAGCCATAAAGAGCCATCTTTCATACTAGTCGCTCCTAGTGAAGCTTTGTTGACTAGGGACCCATCGAGTGTGATCTATCTCGATCTATGGTTCTATTCGCATGGTGGGCATAGATCAGAGCACACATCGATATATTACTCCAACACATAAGTAATATAAAGCCGCTTTAATTTTATTGCTAACGATGATATATAAATTTGGACATTTAGGATTGAACTACGGGCATTAAGACTAACAATCTCCCAATTGCCCTAGTTCCAATCTAAACTCCAATATGTCCCCATCGACTTTACATGTCTAACATGTTCAGGCAGTGACACTGCCTTAGTCAAAGGGTGTGCTATGTTATCATATGTTGCAATATAGGTTATCTTCACTTCACCTTAGTTCAGTATTTCTCTGATGAGGTGGATACGCCGCAGTACATGTTTGGATTTGTTATGCGATCTGGGCTTTTAGCTTGCGCAATGGCCCTTGTGTTGTCGCAAAATGGATTCACCGGGATGGATGGGTTTTAATTACACCCAGCCCTGCCATGAATTTCCAAATCCACATAGCCTCCTTAGCTGCCTCTGCAGCATCCATGTACTTGGCCTCTGTCGTAGATTCGGCAATGGTATCTTGCTTTACGCTCTCCCAGCTAAAGCTCTGCCATTCAGCGTAAACACATATCTTGACTGACTTCTAAAGTCATCTGGATTTGTCTTGGAAAACTAGTGTATACTCATCCTTCGACGACTAGTTCAGCATCATCTTTCCCCCGGGTTAGAATGATGTCTACTGGTACAACATAAGGCTTACGAGACGTCCGGTCTCATACATGTCATGGCATATATGATCGATCCTGCCCCTAGGCTCATAGGATTCTCATCATCCTTTTCAGCTCATCAGCTGTCTTAGGACACCGAGTCTTGTTGAGATAAATGCCATGACTAGTGGGTAAGAGTACTTTCTTTGAATCGAGCATTAAGAACCTACTCAAAGCCTTGTTCACATAGGTTCCCTGACTTAACACCAATACCCTCTTGGTGCGATCTCTACATATCTTAATCCCTAAGATATAAGAAGCATCGCCTAAGTCATTTATTGAAAAACACTTCCTCAACCAAGCTTAAGTCTCGTGCAAGGTTGGGATGTCGTTTTCAATGAGAACCAGAAAGGTAATCTTGCTCCCACTAGCCTTCTTATAAACGCAAGATTCATCCTCGTTCTTGATTAAGCCAAATCCAATTACAGCTTCATCAAAACGAAGGATCCAATTCCGAGAAGTTCGTTTCAATCCATAAATGGATTTCAACAACTTATAAATCTTTCCCTTATTCTTCGGATCATCAAAACCTTAGGGCCGAGACATACAAACGTACTCAGTCAAATTTCCATTTAGGAAAACGGTTTTGACATCTACTTTCCATATCTCGTAATTATGATACGCAGTTATGTCAAGAAGAATTTGGATAGATTTTGACCATAGCCACTAGGGAGAAGGTTTCCTCATAGTCAATCCATTGGATCTGCCTATAACCTTTCGCCACCAGTTGAGCTTTGTAGGTTAGAGGGTTGTCGTCCATGTCCATCTTCACCTTGAAGATCCATTTGCATCTGATGGTCCTCAGACCATTGATGGGATCAACCGGTTCCCAGACTCGGTTGTCCGACATGGATTGCATTTCCTCCCTCATGGCTCCCAGCCATAACTCGGAGTCGGGCCCATCCACGACTTCTTGAAAGGTGGCTGGATCATCGTGATCCACCATGAATTCATTGTCACCTCCGGATACCATATCTTGGAGGTGGAAGATTGACCCTTTCAAATCGCCTTGGACCTTCCGGAATTGTAACAGGAATTGGTTCTCACTCTACGACAATCTCTGGCTCCTTTCTACTGGGTTGTCAATTGGTTTAGACAGATCTGTACCATCCTGAATTTCTTCGAGACCCACAGTCCTTCTAATGACGTCTTTGGAAACAAAACTTCTTTTCCATAAAGGCCCCACCCCAAGCGACGAACACCATGTTCTCACTGGGATTGTAGAAATAGTATCCCCTTATTTATTTGGGACACCCACGAAGGTGCATATCTCAGATCTTGGTTCGATCTTAGTCGAAACCAAATGTTTCACATAAGCCTCGCAACCACAAATCTTTAGGAAGGACAAAGCGGGCATCATCCCGTACCATTTTAAAATGGTGTCCCTTCCACACCCTTCGTCGAAGCCCGATTCACTATAAATGCGGTCGTCTCTAGAGCATAACCCCAGAAAGAGATTGGGAGATCAGTCCAACTGTCACGCCCCAATTTCAGTAAAACCGAACTAGGGACGCGAACCTTTTAAAACATAAAAACACTTGAGACCTGTTTTCATTAAACACTTTAAAAGTACCCTTTGTTCAACAAAATAATAATTACAGTTTAAAACACGTCCCAACAAGTGGACAAAAGTACAAGGTATCCGTCACTAGACTCAAAAGACAAAACCCGGACTCCGCTCCTAGCTCCACAAGCTTCGAGACCTAGATAACCCACGACACCCCGGTGTCACATGCAATTCTACTATTAACTTTCCCTAGTCAGGGCCGAGATCCGGCTACTTTTCCCTACCTCGTGCGTGTTCTCCAAAAGCTAACCAACAAGCCCCAGCGTGATCTCGGTCACTCGCCTAGCTTTCCTTTCCCTCGATCTGCAGCACGATCTAAAAGAACACAATTTTAAACGCTTTTAAGCTTGCAGGCATAATGCTGAATTTTAATAAACCTGACGCCCAAAAGTAACCCCGACAATGTCGATCACTCCCAAACTCCCCAATTACTCGACATTGTCGATATTGGACCCCGTAAAGGCCCGATTCGCCCGACATGGCGAATCTGCCCGGGTTTTGGAAATGCCCTTCCGGGGCTCCAAAAATTCCCGTTCTCGTTTCTACGGTCTTAGAATAATTTAAGGGTCCCAACGGAATCGACGGAATCAATTTCCGAATTTTCACGAATTATAAACCTCAAGTCATTATTTCTCAAAACGAAAGGTGACTAAAACTACTCCAACTTTTACTATCATTTCTCCTCCCACCCAGCACCTTAAAATACACTGCAATACTTCGATAGAAACAAAATAAAAACAAGAAGTAAAAACCACTTTTTCTATTTAGCTTAAACCGAGTCTTATTCAAGAGGAAATATAGAGTGGAACATGCTTAACCGAGGGAGATAAAAGCACTAAATGATGCTTCATCCACTTTCAGCATTTAAAGCTTCATAAATGAACAATCAAAGCTTCAAATACAAGGAGATCAAGAGTACCTCTTCACACGGTAATGATTTTTGGCAACCAAAAATCACGATTCAAGCTCCACCAATCAATTAAAGCAGAGCTACTTGATTTTCAGCAAAGATTCACGCTCCCCGAGACGTGCTTGTTCTTACTTTTGATCTTTGCTGTCTCTACGGAAAATGAAGCCGCTACACCTGTGTCTCCCTTTGTCCTTCTTCAAATAATTGAAGTCGACCCTCTCTTTTAAACAAAAACCCTAATGTTCCTAAATGCCAAAACACAAGTGGGCTCAATGATTTCTTGTGGGCTTAGGAGATAGAATTTAATCAAGGGCCCAAAATCAAAAGTGTTGGGCTTCAATTTTGGAGCCAAACTCTAAAGTAGATATTTTTCAGTCAGATTTGCCAAAATCGGACGTCTTGGCCCCGTTCGGTCCGTTATTCGAGATTTTTACGAAATCTCGCGTTTTACAAGGAAATGACCCAACTAAGACCACTGCGACGACGGGTAATCTTTTTGGATCCAAAACGGTCCTCGAATGGACCAAAACGTCGCTCGGTTGACTTTTCCAGCGAAAAGTCAACATTCCCCAAACTGATCAGAAAGTTGCCCTGAGTCCCCCGGAACTCACTTTGGTCGATATCGGGGTCAACTTAAGTCCGGTATGACCCTCGGGGTCAAATTCCGGTTCAATTCAGTGTCTGCTCAAAAAATTTAAATTTTCCCGTTTTTCGCAGGTTTGACTGGCGTTGACCGGGAGTGGTTATTACAATCTACCCGCCTTAAAGGAATTTCGTCCGCGAAATTCAGAACAACGCACGTCAGGAGTCGAACCGGTCCGGGTACTTCGCGCGAACCTCGTCCTCGCGTCCCCAAGTCAACTCGGCCTCGTGGTGTCGCCACAACACCAGCTCTAAGCGGATAACCTTTCCGCGCAGGACCTGCTCTCGTGGATCCCTTTCCCACATCGGTTTCTCCTTACACGAGATATCACCCGTTACCTCAACATCTGCCCACTCCAAGACGTACTCAAGACCTCGAAAGGCCCGATACATCGCGAGGCTAACCCGTTCGGTCCCGGTTTCGGCTCCCCGAGAGTCCCGCTCCCGAGACCCGAAAAATCAAATTTTTTTCAAAATTTCCAGATTTGAATTAATTTTCAAAAATTCATTTTACAAGCATTAAATCCATAAACAAGAATTTAAAACATTTTATCAAACAATTTAGCAAAACAACATGCCAAAAACGAAACTTTCAAGCAAAACCGAAACTTTGAACACCGTCTTGTGAATCCCGAAGGTAGCACGACTCTGATACCACTGTTGGGTCTCGAGGTATGGTTGGAGATGAACCAACTCGCAGCGGAAAATCAATGAAAACCAAGAGACGATTAAACCATGAAACAACTAACAAATAATGGATTCACAAGACAAAAATTCAGCACTATTTCTTACCAAAACAAGAACACCGGTTAACGAATGATTGGCTTGAGTCTCCAAGACGCCTACGTATCCACATGGGAATCAAAGCCACGTAGTTCTTCTCTTTGAGGACTCAAGAACACAAAAATGGAGGTGGGAACTTGCCAAACCCGAAATTGCAAGGGAAGGGGGAGAGAAGTTGTGTTTCCTATTCTTGTCTTGTGTTTGTTATGTTGAAAAAAGATGACTTAAACATAACAAAACTCATACTTGTCCAACTAAAGGCATGGGACAAGTATGGTGTCAAGTAAGGTGTAAATAGGACAAAGTATGGCTAGACAAGATTGGGTTAGGTGGTGAATCACCAACACCTTAATCCTTGTCTTCCTTACTTAGTACTAATTAATCAAGACTTGATTAATTAGTTCCATGGGCCTTGGTTGCATGGGCCTTTCATGGGCCTCTTGGAACATGGCTCGTGGCCATTTCCAACGAGGTCCCGTGATTTGCTCATCGCCTCCAAGCCTTCCATACCGGAAATGTCCAACATTATCCGACGCAATCAATCCCAAGACTCCAAGCCTTGTCTCGATCCGAAAGTCCTATTCACTTACGGGCACATGGCCCAAAACCTCATTTTGGTCATGTCCCGAGACAACTCCCTTTTGGTCATTCTCCATAAATGTGTCAATGAGTTTCATCCTCCGGTGTGACCCTTAGGTTTATGCATGTCAATAGATCAACGTAAAATCCCATTTTACTTGATCCTATTTAAGTGGCAACTAACGAGACTTTAGTATTGCCTGACACTGCATAACGAATCGACCCTGTCGATTCTAACCTTTTCGTCATCCCTGTCATTATCCTTTTATCTCCGATATCCTGATTGAGATAAGGCATAGAGTCGTCATCCTTATTATTCTCAATCACCGTTCCTTGATATGTGAGATGACTGAAGATATGATACCCAGTATCATGTGCATGGCCATGCTATTCTTTCAGTCACTCTCGATCAAGCGGCCGAGAACCGATATCTTTCCCATACCTCAGTATGAGGGATAAATCCCTTAGCCGCCTTCCGTGTCACTCATGTAGCCCGTCCCCAAGCCAATCATGGCCGTTATAGAAGCCCTGTTACGGACAACGTTAGGCTCAGGTCAAACTCAGTTATTGACTACATAGCGATCACAAAGACTCCTTGGTCTAAGGATACATGACAAGCTACGACACTGAATATGTTCATGACTTAATCTATGGCACATATTCAGGGCGGGTCGTCCAATATCATGTCCCACATGATATCTATGATCAGACTCCGGAATACCATTCCAATGACTAACAGAACGTAAGCCATAAAGAGCCATCTTTCATACTAGTCGCTCCTAGTGAAGCTTTGTTGACTAGGGACTCATCGAGTGTGATCTATCTCGATCTATGGTTCTATTCGCATGGTGGGCATAGATCAGAGCACACATCGATATATTACTCCAACACATAAGTAATATAAAGCCGCTTTAATTTTATTGCTAACGATGATATATAAATTTGGACATTTAGGATTGAACTACGGGCACTAAGACTAACAACATCTTTTTGAGAAATCAGCTTGTATAGATACAATTGAGCCTCTAGCAATATAAGGTTCAGAGAAATCCAAAGAGGGCGAGAGGAGAGGGGATCCTTGTCTTGGAAAATCAGCATTCCTAAGCCAGGCTTTAGAAACAAAAAGCTTGTGCCCTTCAATGATGGCTCCATTAAAAGTGAGTATAGCTTGATGGAGATCTTCTGCACGGAGGAAATAACAGAACCCAAAGAACCTTCCTTTAGCATTAGGTTTAGATGCTACCCTGGAATTGGAGAAACCATTGATTGAAGAAAAAGTATTTCTCAACCAGTCCTCATTGGCAGTTTTGGGCAAATTGTGAACAAATGCAGCAAACAAATTTTGTTCCTGAGGCTCTTGATTCCAATTCTGAGGTTTGTAGTAATTAGACTGATCAGGCTGCACCAAAGGCACCCTTTTGCTTGCACGTTCAGCAATGGGAGGAGCTTGTCTAGATCTACCTCTTCTGGCCACTAAAATATTTGGAGTTGAATCAGAACCCGAAGGTATAGGGTAGAAATTCTTGTCATAAAATTTCTTTTGACCATGAAGGAGTTTAGTACGGCCACCAGGAGAATATTCTTGAGTGTTGTCCGAAAAAGATGGAGATCTTTGTCTTCTCCCTTTCCTTTTGGTCCACCTCTTTTGAGGACGCTCAAAACCCGGAGGAGGGCCAATGGTAGACGATGAAGTAGCCTTGTGGGTGACCCGAAGGTCACCATTTAGTTCTTCAAGAGACAACATACTCTCTGAAATGTTAGCTACCAAATGAAACTGATGAACCAAAACAGAGTAATGATACAGAGTGTGACGCCAAGGAGTTGGCAACAGAGTTAAGCTTGAGAGAAGGAGTCGAAACTCAAAGAGAACTGACCGGTGGTTCGATGGATCACTAGTGAACCATCATGAACACTACACCGGAGTGAAGCCCTCTTCAAACCTTACCCATACCGACTGAGCTGGACAGGGAAGAACTTGAAGAACACCAAGAACTGAGATGAAGACGCTACAGTGTAGTTACTGTAGTGCTAGAGAGAAGTCGGTCAGGGGTTAACGGTGCACTGGCATAGCCTACAATTGGAATGTGATGATTAGAGGTAGACTTAAAACAAGAATAGAGACCACATGAGCGTGAGGTCATACGGGAGGTCGCACATGAGTCCATGTACCATTAATCGTGTGGATTTAACTGTATCGACACTTGCAGAGGGAGAGATGGCTACTCATTCCTCCTCTCATCTCCTAAGTGCATTAACCTTGAATGAGCAAAGTGGTGGAGATTTTGAGATAAAGAATAAGAGCCCATTATGTGAACAAAGCTTGATCTTCAACAAGGCTGATTCCGAGAGCTTATCATGTGAACAATGGATGGAGATGCTGAATTTTTACAGCGATCTGGATATGGAATTGGATGGATATGGATATGGACATGGAGAAGAGGAGACTTAGTTGGGACTGGAACTTGCCCCCAATTCCAATTGAGTGATTCATGTCTTCATAATGACTGATGATCCTCTAGCTAAGCTTTGCTCAAATGTATCTTTCTTTCTTAACATGATTGATTATAAATGTACACTTATTGCCCATATTCTTTGCAATCCCATCCTTGATGCATTTACAGGCTGTAATTCCATTCTCATTTTCTAATATCTTAATCTTTCTATAAATGCAACTTGAGAATATAATGGCACATTTTTATAGATAATAATTTTAGACTACATATGCATTTTCCTTATCAAAATTAAAAATTAGTAAAATGTGTCATGACAAGAGCTACTGCTATTTTTTAGTAACAAGTGAGGGGAAATGTTTTTGTTTTCATGAGGCATGATCCTCTGGAAGACCGAATATCCGGAGCATGGAACCTACAAAATTTCACGGCAGTGGCTCTAGCTGCAAAATCATGAGTCAGATAACATACAACCATCCTATTCCTGTGCCCGAGAGATCCGGGAAAGTTTTGATGCAATTCCACTCTGATTTAACATCTCTACAAAAGTAAATGTATATGTTTAGTTGTGAGCAAGAAAATATATAATCACATATGAATATGATACACAAGCAGAGCCGGCCCTAAGACCAAGCAGCCCAAGCAATGGCTTGGGGCTCAAGAATAAAAAAAAATTAGATATATATATTAAACAAGCCCAAATACAGAAAGGTTTACCATTGGTTTTAATAAATAAAAAAAGCCCAAACTAAACGGGTCCAAACCACACGAATCACGATCAGTTTGCGCCCCTTCCTCTTCCCCATTCCCATTTGAATCACGATCAGAGACAGAGGCAGTCACGCACGCACCCACCTTCTTCGCCGTCGCCGAACCTCCCGCGCCGCCGCCCACCTTACTCGCCGGACCTCCCGCGCCGACCTTCCTCGCCGGACCTCCCTTTCAGCCGAAGCAACCATTCAACCACAACACAAGTATGTTTCTATAATTCTACTTTTTATATATATCAGACACTGTCAAGATGAGCATTTTGGGTGCATTGTTATCAAATTTAAGATACAAGTGTTGATGATGTCCAAAGTACTTGTCTGGTTAGTGGTTTATTTAGACAAAAAAGAAAACTATTGATATGATTCACCTGAAACTATCCAAAACTAAACATGGATTAATGATTTGGATTGCACATTGATATGAGCATTTTTGGTTAGGTTCAAAATACAAAGAACAATATAATACAGCACAAAAACAACCCTCTCACGTTGTTTCTTTCCATTCCTTGAATCCCAAACAATGTACTGTTAGGTTGTTTAGGAAGACCCTTTTCATGTTTGCCTTTCTTTTGTCTCTAATTTGTACATCTGATAAAATCATCTTAACCCAATCTTGATCTGATATTTATGATTAAATCTGGTTGAACTACGATAACAACGATAATTTAAGGATAAATAAAAATATTTGTTTCGAACTATGTCGTCCCCAAAACGATCTTGTATGACAAAAAGTTATTATTCAAAAATATGTATATGTATTGTATTGTATTACTAATTTACTATATACATGTATATGTATATAAGTATATTGCACTAATTTACTATATACATGTATATGTATATGATCATAATTATATACATGTAATGTAACACATATTTAATTTGTACATACTATTGTATTCATTTTGTTTGAGCCCTTGACATATTTGTGATTATACACAAACATTTAATTTACGATGAAAAAACATCGTTCCGGAGCTGAGATAAGAAAAATATCTCAACAACAAGCTGAGTTTTTGAAGGACTATGCTAAAGGTGGGGGACTTTTGAAGTGGATGAAACCAACAAATATTGTTGGTGGTGAATCCAGTAATGTAGATGTTGATGAAGCCGGAGAAAGTGAAAATATGATCATTGTTGATAATAACAACACAATTCTTGGAGATGAAGAGTTATGGCCCAACAACGAAGAAGATTCTGCTAATAATGCAGATGACAATGTTAATGAGAACGAAGCTCGAGAAGATGCAGGTTTAGTGAATGACATTGAAGTCGAAAATGTTACTTCCGAGAATGTTGGTGATCTTGGAGATGGGGATGGTGAACCTATAGATATCTGTGACCCTGGAAATTGGGGTAAAATCAATAATAAATTCAGAGACTTCATGGTTCAGAAAGGCCCAATAAGAGTAGAACTTGACGACTCTCGTTATCCTTCCAATGATACTAGAAGACATTTTTCAAACTCCTAATACTCTCAAAAGCTAATGAATGGGGAGGAGCTAGATAGAAAGTGCCTTCTTTATTCAAAAGTTGCGAATAAAGTTTTTTGCTTCTGTTGCAAGTTGTTTAGCCACAATAAGTCTTCTAGCTTTCTCGCTTCCACGGGATTTGATAATTGGAAAAACCTTAGCAGGAGTCTTAAAGAGCATGAAGTTGGCAGAGATCACATTAGATGTATGCATTCGTGGAAAGAATTAGAAAGAAGATTTAAGAGTGATGATACTATTGACAAAGACGTGCAACAAGCCATTAACAAGGAGAGGGAGCATTGGAAGCAAGTTCTGATTAGGATTTTTGCAGTGGTTAAGACTCTTGCTAAAAACAATATGGCTTTCCGTGGAGATAATGAGAAGATTGGCGATGAGAACAATGGTAATTTTTTGGGTATAATTGAGATGCTAGGTGAGTTTGATCCAGTTATGAAGGAGCATATTCGGCGCATTCATGGTAAGGAAATTCATTATCATTATCTTAGTCATAAAATTCAGAACGAATTGATTCAGATGCTAGCTGAAGAGTTGAAATCATTGATAATCAAGAAAATTCAGGATGCGAAGTATTTTGCAGTGATACTTGATTGCACTCCTGACCTAAGTCATGAAGGGCAAATGACACTTGTTATTCGATGTGTGAACACATCAACCGATCATGCCAAAGTTGAAGAATATTTCCTCAAATTTATAAAGGTTGATGATACATCCGGAGAATGACTTTTTGATTCACTTACAAAGGCATTACATGATCTCAACCTAGATATCGATAATGTGAGGGGGCAAGGGTATGATAATGGAGCAAATATGAAAGGTAAAAACAAAGGTGTGCTGAAAGGACTACTCGACATAAATTCTAGAGCATTTTACACTCTATACGGATGTCATAGTCTTATCTTCGTTCTACGATGTCACAAGAGATGCTGAATGGTTTGTCTATGATCTCAATTGAGAAAAATCTGCTTCTGGATATTGATTATGAAAGATTGATGAATGATTTTGCTAGCAAAACTGCGAGAAGAACAATTTTTCAAAATTGACGAGCATATATGCATTTTAGGTATTTTCAACTTACTTGGTTGTAATTCTTATTTTTGTTTGCATTCGTTCATTATTAACACTACTTTTTTCTTTTCTTTTTATGTTTTTGAAGGTTTAGCGTGGGGCCTTCTCTCAAGATTATGGATTCACTTTTGTATTGCATATTTCTTTGTTGGAATGTTGGAGTTCAATGTTGTCTTCTATTTCATGTAAGTACTCTCACTCACTATGTTTACTCAGTTATATTCTCTCAACACGTGTACCTACTGTGGTTACCATTTCTATGTTGATAGTGGTTTAGGGAATAATGAAATTATTGTTCAATTGGGTTTGCATATTAAGAAGTGATATTGATAAATTTGCATATTAAGATGTGATATTGATGAATGTAATATTATATGGTTTCGGTAAAAAAAAATTCAAGACTAAGGGCTCAAAAAAGTGAGTCGCTTGGGGCTCCAAATTCTCAGGGACGGCCCTGAACATACAATCCAAGTACGATTGACATGGTGTCGAGGCTATTGTACTAGGTTGAAGATATTTACCAAAAGATCGAACCATCCTCTATTCCACCATTAATACTCACCGAACTGGATGTTATCCCATATACTGATGTCGGTGATGCCAAAGAAGAGGTGTATCCTAAACATGTTGACTTTGAAACTGAAGTCGAGTCAAATGAAGAAAAGATCAATGATGACGAGAGATAGTCTAAAGAAAAAGAGTTCAATGATGAAGAGATGTCATCTGATGAATAATAAACAATCCTTTATCACTTTATATTGTAATTAAATGGGAAAATACTACTTAAGGTACCTTAGTATATGCGATTTTCACTCATGGTACCTTAAGTATAAAAAAAAGGGTTAGATATCGAAACTTACTCTTAAGTATTGGTCACGGACACTATACTACCTACGTTCTCAAAATGAACACTACACTACCTTAAAGTATTGGTCACACGATTTTGTTAGTAAAAATGGACGAAATTTTCCATTATGTTAGTCATATGACCTCAAGTGTCATATAATGGATGGTAAAATGACGTTTCCCCTTAATTATATGACCTCTACACATTTTATAAGGAACATTACCATTGTACCCTCATTATTGTTCCTTATGAAATGTATAGAGGTCAAATACTTAAGGGCAAAAAAATGTCATTTTACCATCCATTATATGACACTTGAAGTCATATGACTAACATAATGAAAAATTCCGTTCATTTTTACTAACAAAATTGTGTGACCAATACTTTAAGGTAGTGTAGTGTTTGTTTTGAGAACGTGGGTAGTGTAGTGTTCGCGACCAATACTTAAGAGTAAGTTTCGATATTTAACCCTAAAAAAAACTATAAAAAAAATACTTATCAAGTTCAAACTAATGTGATTCAACCCATAATGGAAAAGACTAATGTGATATTTTTTTATAGTTTTTTTTGGGCAATTTTCACCTCAATACCCTAACTATAGGGTTAGCGTCATTTCAGTACCCTAACTATTTTTAAGGGCACCTTAATACCCTATAATGGAATTTTCCGTCACTTTAGTACCTACCGTCAACTTTTCATCCATTTTGGTTGGAAAATGGTCATGTGACACGCACATGACCCCATTTTTTCAGAAAATGACCAAACTACCCTTTTTTACTTTCAAACCCTAAATACCCTTTTAATACCCCTTTTGCCTTTACTCTTTACATGTTCAGTTTTAATTTCAGAAAGCTTACAAAATTGATACCCAGCAACAACCACCGGCCTCCTAAAAATCCACCACAACCACCTGCAAATCCACCACGACCATCTGCTTCAGCTCCAAAATGATGATGATGCTCTCAACTTTAAAACCCTTAAATCCACGGATCCAAATTTCCAAAGAGTCAGATCTAGACGTCTCTCCCCTACCCTGATGATGTGGTCTCCTCGCCGTCGCAGCCCCGTCACGAGCTCGTCGTCGCCCCGCCACCTCAAGCTCGCCTTCGTCGCGCCGCCTCAAGCTTGCCGTCGCCGCCGCACCAATACCTCGCTCTTCCTTTTTTTCCTTTTAGATCTAAAATTGCAGATTGCTGCTCGATTTTTTTTAATCGTTTCGTCTCTCTCATCTTCTTCAATTTTCTGCAAAAATCGGCCCACAATCTTGGGGGGTTCGTGTTATTATATGCCCATCTAATTTTGTTTTTCTTCAAACTTCATTTCAATCTGAAAAAGGTTGGCAGCGTGGGGGCAGGGAGAGAATGGAGAAGAGAGGCACGAATTTGGGGGTTTGGAGGCTGTGGATTTGGGGTGTTTTGGATATGTGGATTTGGGGTGTTCTTCGTTATTTCTGAAATTTTGATTCATGTTCTTCGGACTTCATTCAGATCTGAACATTCGGATGATGCAGTGCACAATTAAATTATTTTGATTTTAAAAAATATATATTCCAATCAATGAAAATTATGAAACTAATGAAAACAAATCTGATTATATATTAAAATATGATTTATTAAAAATAATGATTGATTATAAGAAATTAATTGAAATTAAAAATAAGGTGTAAAAAAGTAATTCAAATAAAAACAATGAAAGGAATAAAACTGATTTTTTTAAAAATAAGACTGATTTTATATAAATAAAAACAGATTTTTTAAAATAAAACTGATTTTTAAAAAAATAAAACTGATTTTTTAAAAATAAAAACTGATTTTTGAAAATAAAATATGATTTTTAAAAATAAAAACCGATTTTTTTAAATAAAAACAGATTTTTTTAAATAAAATATGATTTTTAAAAATAAAATATGATTTTTTATATAATATATGATTTTTTGAAATAAAATATGTTTTTTAAAATAAAAAATTAATATTTTTAAAGAAATTCTAATTTTTATAAAATAAAAGATGTTTTTTTATAAACTAAATAAATAAATAAAAAGAAAATTTGAAACCAATTGCATATTTTGAAAATTTGATTGTTAGTGAGGGGTATTTTGGACTTTTCAAGCATTTTCCATCCAAAATGGATAGAAAGTTGACGGCAGGTACTAAAGTGACGGAAAATGTCATTCTAGGGTATTGAAGTGCCACTAAAAATAGTTAGGGTACTGAAATGACGCTAACCCTATAGTTAGGGTATTGAGATGAAAATTGCCCTTTTTAAAAAAAAAAACGAGTAGAGAGGGATGTGAAAGACTAATGTGATTCAGCCCTAATTACTTCTTGTTACCGAAAATTCCTACTTCAAGTTTAAACCCTAAATATTGTGCTCCCTCCATCTCAACCCTAATAATAATCGTATTCTTTTTTTAAAAAAAAAATCCATTGATTCTTCATAACATAAAATGGTGAAATGTCAATAATTTCTTCAGTTTTTTTTAAATAGATGGCATAGGAATTTTATTAAGTATGTCAAGCGATAGTAACAGAAACTGGGTCAAGGATCCTGGGCTCTAGAGTTGTAATAACCACTCCCGGTCAACGCCAGTCAAATCTACGAAAAACAGGAAAATTTTAAATTTTAAGCAGACACTTAATTAAACCTAAGATTGACCCCGAGGGTCATACCCGAGTTAAGTTGACCCCGTTATCGACCAAAGTGAGTTCCGGGGGACTCAGGGCAACTTTCTGACCAATTTGAGAAATGTTGACTTTTCGCTGGAAAAGTCAACCGAGCGACGTTTTGGTCCATTCGAGGACCGTTTTGGATCCAAAAAGCTTATCTGTCGTTGCAGCGGTCTTAGTTGAGCCGTTTCCTTGTAGCCCGTGAAGTTTCGTAATTTCTTGGAAAAAGTGCCCGTTCGAGGCCCGAGACGACCGAATTTCGCGAATCTGATTGGAAAATATCCAGGAGATATTTTTCAAAAGGTGTGGGACCCACTTTGCCACATGTCACCAATGTGGTGGTGTTAGGTAACATTGAACAAAGCAAAAAGAAGAATGTGTGGTAGTTGTAATTAAGAGAGTTAGTTTTGATTTTTTTTTAAACAAAAACAAAAGGAATGGCAAATGGAGGTCTCGGCCAACACTTCACAATTAGAAAAAAAAATAGACTTTTAGAGAGAGAAGGAGGAGAGAAAAAGAGAAGAGGCTTGGGGAATTTGTGACGTTTCTCGTTCATCAAGCGTTGGATCGTCTCAATGATAGAAGATTCAAACTCACACGGTCATTCTCTACGGTGAGCACCTAACCGATTTTCATTTTGGTACGTTTGAAATTTAGGGTTTGAGTTTAAACGGTTTGATTATGGTTGGGTTTTGGTTAGAATTGGTATAAAGATGAATGGTTGAGGTTTGGGGTTCGTTAGGAACGTTTTGGGGCAAAAGGGAATTTTGCCAAGCTTGGCCGGGTGGGGCCCACGTGCTCGGGTGATCGGGTTTTGTGTTCGGGTGGTTTAGAACGTTCCCCGGATCATTTATCCACAACCGAATTGAAATTTGGAATTAAATTGGAAAAGTTGTAATTATCGGGTTTAGAAACTTTAAACGTTAATTAATTGACTCGGAAGTCGGAATTCGATTCCGTCGAGTGCCTAGGAACCTTTGAATTATTTAAGACCGTAGAAACGAAAACGGGAATTTTCGGAGCCCCGGAAGGGCGTTTTCAAAACCCGGGCAGATTCGTCATGTCGGGCGAATCGGGCCTTTTCGGGTCCAATATCGACAATGTCGAGTAATTGGGGAGTTTGGGAGTGATCGATATTGTCGGGGTTACTTTTGGGCGTCAGGTTTATTAAAATTCAGCATTATGCCTGCAAGCTTAAAAGCGTTTAAAATTGTGTTCTTTTAGATCGTGCTGCGGACCGAGGCAAAGGAAAGCTAGGCGAGTGACGGAGATCAAGTCGGGGCTTATTTGGGCACTTTTGGAGAACACGCACGAGGTAGGGAAAAGTAGCCGGATCTCGGCCCTGACTGGGGAAAGTTAACAGTAGAATTGCATGTGACACCGGGGTGTCGTGGGTTGAGTAGGTTTATTTAAATATTAGAAAAGCATGATACGGGAACGTAGCGAATATTAGAAAAGCATGTGACACTTAGTAGTGTCGTAGGAGCAGAGAACTTAGCGATATTAGAATTACTGGAGGCATATGACCATGCCCGGAGGTTGATTGTGAAACTGTTGATATTAGGACTGTTGGAGGCATTGGTTATGCCGGAGGTTATTTGTGTAATTCGTGTCTTGGGTGGCCATGAGAGCCCGTACTTTATTATTGTGTCTTGGGTGGCCATGAGAGTCGTGTTATTATTGTGTCTTGGGTGGCCATGAGAGCCTGTGTTACTGTTGTGTCTTGGGTGGCCATGAGTGCCCGTGGGGTTGTTGAGCCGTGAGTTACTGTTGGTGTGTCTTGGGTGGTCGTGAGTGCCCATGGGGTTGTTGAGCCCGTGAGTTATGGTTGGTGTGTCTTGGGAGGCCGTGAGTGCCTGTAGGGTTGTTGAGCCCGTGAGTTATGGTTGGTGTGTCTTGGGAGGCCGTGAGTGCCCGTGGGGTTGTTGAGCCCGTGAGTCATGGTTGGTGTGTCTTGGGAGGCCGTGAGTGCCCGTGGGTTGTTGAGTCCGTGTTTTACCGTTGGGGTCTTGGGTGGCCATGAGTGCCTGTGGAGTGTTGAACTTGTGTTGTTGCTGTTTATTGAACTTTGCTTGTGATTGTGATTGTGCTTGCCCGAGGTTAGTGACCCGACTGTGTGTCGGGAAGTGGTGCGAATCCCGGTAGGTTACGAGCATTCTTTGGCTGGCCTAACCAAGTTCAAGTCCCGGTAGGTTACGAGCATTCTTTGGTTGGCCTAACCAAGTTCGAGTCCCGGTAGGTTACGAGCATTCTTTGGATGGCCTAACCAAGTTCGAGTCCTGGTAGGTTACGAGCATTCTTTGGCTGGCCTAACCAAGTTCGAGTCTCGACAGGTTGTGAGCATTCTTTGGCTAGCCTGATCCGTGTTCGAGTCTCGGCAGGTTGTGAGCATTCTTTGGCTAGCCTGATCTGTGTTCGTGCCGTTGGAGGAGGTCGTCAATGGTTGTGTTGGGTTTACATTACGAGTTTGAGGTTGGGTCTGTTGAGGAAGGTAACGGGTTTTGAGTGTGACAGGTCGACCGCCTGGCCTGAGTGGTTCGGCAAAGCGCGTGATTGAGGGAGGTTTCTGAGCAGCTGGTATGCGATCCGTTGTGATCTTGTTTGGTGTGTGATCCTTTGTGATCTTGTTTGGTGTGCGATCCTTTGTGATCTTGGGTGTGCGTGGTGGTCTTTTGAGCCCTTGGAAGAGGTCGTGATCGTTGTGTCGGGTCTATTTTATGTGTCCGAGTGTTGAGTCGGCTGAGGAAAGTATCAGTGTGTGGGTGTCGGTCGTGTTACTTGAGTTTGGGGATGGTGATCCCCGGTGTTGAGTTGGTTGTTGGTGTTACCGGCTTTGTCTGCTGATTATGCCGTAGTCAGTCTATTATTCGTGGTGGTGAGCGAACGCTCACCCCTAGCTGCTTTTCCTACACGTACCGGTCGCAGGTTGGACTAGGGGAGCTTCTGAAGCTTGAAGAGCTAGGAGCGGGATTCTGGGTTTATTTTGAGTCTAGCGACGGATACCATACTTTTGTCCACTTGTTGGGACGTGTTTTAAGTTGTAAATATTATTATTTTTGTTGAACAAACGGTGATTTATGAAAAAGGCAACTAAATGTTTTATTATTTTAAATGTTCGCGTCCCGAGTTCGGTTTACTGAAATTGAGGCGTGACAAGAGTATTCCCGGGACTGCCGTAGGTTTTTCGGCACTCTTGACCCTGTAAAAAGAGTCTATCTTGCATCATAAACAATAACAATAAACACCAACATCCTTAAAATAGAAAATAAAATTACCAAAACAAAAACAAGAAATAACCAAACAAAAAATAGGACGAGGGAGCCTTCGTGCACACAGGATTGGTAAGAGAGACTAGGTCCCAAATCATAGGGGGTAGGCCACCATCCACCTACCACCCAATCTCGTAACACCGCCTCACATGCATGACAAATGGAAAGCTACGAGAACCCTCTCTCTTTCTCCTCCTTCTGTTCAGTACTGGTGTCGAGCTACGAGAAGTATTGTTCAATCGTACGTAAGGATAAGGAAGTCAAGAGGGGAGGGTGGCTATCTCCGTCGCACTTCTATAAACAATGGGAAAGGATCCAAACGCTCCCGCAGCAACTCCGTACAAAATCTGTCTCGGTTGAAGGTAACGTTTCATCTTCCCCATCTGAAAGGGTAGGAGCTACAGGACACACTATCATCCCTGATGAACCACCGGCGGTGCCAAGGACAAGTCGGGATGTCCTCTTCGATGACTCAATGGCGTCGATTGCGACTCAATCCATCGGTTCGAAGGCGGGCGAGGGTAGTAAACTGGTTCAATCAGAGGAGGTTTTCATTTGTAATTTGCCACCTGCATCCACGGTTTTGTGGATCAACAACGTGTTCAACGTCTTCGGCGAAATCTCGGAATCCTCTGTTCCGATACGAACGAACCGTAAAGGAAAATATTTTGGCTTCGTGAAGTTTCGAGTGTCTGAGGCGGCAAAGCAGGCTATTTCCAGCCTAAATGGTCTTAGGATCAATGAAAGTACTTTGCTAGTTGCCATGGCCAGACGCCGGAAAAAGAAGGAAATTCAGCAGCACATTTCCTCGCCGGAAAATTCAACTGGTGACAGTCGGACGTCGAAGGAGAAAGTGCAGATGCCGAACTCCGTGGATTGCAATCAATCGAAGATTCTGGTTGACAATCAATCGAAAATTCTGATTGACAATCAAGGGATTACTTCCCCAATCATGGGACCTGATACGCAGAAAAATCAGGGGAGCAATTTACCTAAGAAATCGCCAGTAATTTCGCGAGCTCTGGCATCTACATCTTCCCACTCTGCGAACGTGGATCAGATAAGGGAGAAGTTGGGCCGATCAATTTTAGCCCAGCAGCAACTGGAAGAAGCCCATACTTCTGATCTGGAGGCTTAGTTGGATAAGGAACAGGAAGCCCAAGCCACTCTTGGATCAGAGGACTTTCCTGCTCTATCATCTACCGCCGCTAAAAACAGGAACGGAAAGAAGAAAAAGTGGCACACTTGCACTTATCAAACTCGAGCTAAAACCCAGAGCGACGAAGAAATTTTAGAAACACAGCGTAGAAATGAGATTTGGAGACGATTTGTCACTACAAGGAAGCTATAGAGACTGATAGTTTTTTTTTGTTTCGTTTGGTGTTTGTTTTGTTTCAGTTGTTCTGGTCGGGTTTGTGATGTTGCCTTTTTTTGAAAGGGCGTTTAAGTTTCGGGATGATCCTCTCTCGGGTGGCTCTCCCCCCATCATTGTAATTTCTCTCAAATTACAACGATTAATAAATTCATTGCTTATCAAAAAAAAAATCATGGCTCTTAGTAGGACTGTTTGACAGCCCTTACCTGAAGGAAGCAATCTTCAATGGGAACTATCACCATTGTATCGATATTGTCTTTGTTGTCTTCCACCGTGAAGGCCCCCAAGTAATCTTAAAACGCCTCAAAAATTAGGGTCACAAGTATTTTTGGTATATTATCAAAAGGATAAATTACAAATACCTACTCCAAATTTGTAGCGTTTAAGTAGTACCTACTCTAAAGTTTTTTTTAACTGATACCTACTCAAATGTTTAGTTATATCACAAATAGCCCAAATCGTCAGCTAAAATGACGAAAATATCTTCAACTACACTTCAATAATTATTTAAAAAAATCACTTCTGTTATATATATATATATATATATATATATATATATATATATATATATATATATATATTAAATCACTTCAGTTTTATTTTAATTGAATTATTTAAAAAATCACTAAGGACATTTTCATCGTTACTGATATCTTGGGTTATTTGTTATATAACTATACATCTGAATAAGTATCAGTTAATTTTTAAAAAAAAATAGATCTCAGTTAAACGCTATAAGTTTGGGATAGGTATTTGTAAATATGAAACTAGCGTCGAAAGAGGAGTATTTTTCTTTTTTTCTTTTCAAAATAGTGATGTGAAAATATGACATAATTAAAAACAAAAATACGTGTCCATACAAAGCATGGAAGTCCTCTTCCGTTGTCTTCACATGGCGAAGAAAATCAGTAAAAATTTGAAAATTTGTTTAGAAATGACGTTGGGTTTGGTTGTTTGACTTGGGATTCAATCAAAATTGAAAATTCAAACCAGAGTAGAAGAGGTTCCAAGTTCCAAGTGGGGGTCGTCGTCGTCTCTTGTATTTTGAGGTTTGGTTGCTCATAAAACTCTCCTCTGTTTCTCTCTCTAGCTCACTTGGGTCAGTTTCTTTCTCTAACTTTCCCTAATTATTGTCAATCATCCCCGACACGCGTTTCATTTTCTGAGCATCGTATGTGTTGGACATGAATTACAATTTATCACAATACCCACTTCCTTGTTTCGCTTGATTTCTTCTCTTTAATTAGCTACCAACACTTACTCTCTCACCACCAGTTTAGTGGGTTTTCTCTTGATATGAGTCAAAACCAGAGTTGGGTTTGTTCCGTTGACTGAGGTCTTGATTGCAATTAAGGTGAGTACCAGCTTCCCTATGTTTTTTGTATGTTAATTGCAAGTTTAGAAAGTTATGTGGTTTTATATATTTGAGTATTTTGAGGTTTAATTAACAGGCAAAGTGTCTCTTTTTTTTTTCATTCATGTTCGTTGTTATTTTAGTATATTTATTTTGGCTTTACAAAGATGGTAAAAGGGGAAACTTGAATCTTGCTGGGAGGAAGGTGTTATTGGATTGGACTGCATTGAGTTTGCCTTGTTAAATTGCTAGAAGCTGGATCGATTTTTGAGTTTTTTCTACCAGGGAAAACGTCATTTCCTAGCCCATTTAGAAGGTCATTTGCACATCCTAACCGTGCTCCACTTTTTGTGACAGATCCTAACACAAATGTGAGTTTTTGTTACAAAAAGTAGCATAAAGGTGGTATTTTGTTACAAAATGTAACATAAAGGTGGTACTTTTTTACAAATCCTAGCCCTCCTTTTCATAATTATTTTACCCGAGATTGGTAGTTTTTGTAAACGTGTACCACCTTTGTGTTAGGATTTGTCACAAAAGGTGGAGAACGGTTAGATGTGCAAATGACCTTTTCGTTGGGCTATGAATCGACGTTATCCCTTTCTGCTACTACCACCAAATGTTACAATTGTCTTTAAAACACCGTCTTTATCATATTTGCAATACACTAGTTGTCTTATTTTCTCTAAGTCTATTTCCATGTTCTTTCTGTCTTGCTTTTTTGTCCTTATGGTTTGTTATGGTTCAAGATCCCAATAAAGAAGTTGAATAATTCCTTTGGTTGCAGTTTTGATAAAATGCTTGATGTCTTTTAATGCTCTACTAATTTGAATGAAACATGAGATAATGGTTAAAAAAAGTTGTCTCTTTTTCATATTCTGGATGAGAAAGAAAAATATGCCCACTTCTGTTCTATGACTGTTGGATGTGCATTTCATCGATGGCTTGGTGCTAACCAATCATGTTACTTTTTAGATTCCTTTTGTGGTATGCGATTTAGACAGAAAGATGGAAAGTGAAGTTATCAGCTGGTAATGCAATTGGTTTGCAAAGATGGAAAACACATATGTCAGCTCTCAAACACAAGGGCAAGGGAGGGAAGAATCTGCAACTGATGGTTTGAGTTCTTCAGAATCACATTCAAAACGATTGGTTCAGAGGCTTAATAATAGTATCAAGGAGCCTTTCCGTCAAAGTTGTGGTGGCATGAACTGTAGCCTTCCAAAGCATGTGGTGAATTTGGATGACAAGTATCTCCAGCGCTTCTTCGAATTGATTCATATAAATGCGTCAAAAGCAGCAACGTGTAGAATCTCTAGTTCTGGAATGGTGGGTATTTTGGCTGGTGGTTCAAATCCAGCTGAAACCAAAGGTGAAGGAACATTTGATACAACTAGATTTGTTTTTGAGTGTCCGTTGATGGATGAGGCTGGGGGTGTATCTATGCACTCAGCAGGTCAGGGATTTGTAGGTTCAGTTATGGGAAGCAAATGTATGACAAATTTATTAAAAAGTCCTCTGTATTGCCGGTTTGGTAGCTCAGCCTCAGGTGGTGATGTCAAGTTAAGAACAACAAACTCTGAGGATGATATATGCTACAATTTCATGAACTCCCCTGATGGGTTAACTGAGAAGGAAGCGCCAATTTCTGAAAATCATAAATTTGGGTCTGGGTCTCTGGATACAAGAATTGCTTCCGTGTCCAGCGCGAATTCCACATCCTCTTATCATACTTGTGGTGCTTCCCAGGGAATGATCCAATGCACATGGAAAGGTGGTAGCCCACATTTTGTTTTCTCTGTTGACGGCGAGAATGAGATCTATGTAGCCAACTTGTCTAAGGTTGACTCTGCAGATGGGAGAGCTGTGGATTATGTTTACTTGCTCCACTCAACAAAGGGAAGCCCAAAAGGACATGGGATTTGTGATCTTGAGTCAGACCTCGTTGGTAAGATTGAAGTATCAACATGTTTCACCAGTGGTCCAAATAATTCGAAAATCAAGGAGAGTGAGTTTGTTTTGTATGGTAATCATATGGGGGAGATCCAGAGTGCAAAGTCGTTGAGGAAGACCAAGGCATTGTCAAAGAAGGTAGTGGATGTCTTGAGGAGTAACCACTCATCCAAGCGAAGAACAAATTCCAAGTTCAGTGGATCTGGCGCCATGATAGAAAACTCCTCTAGGGACCCATGCCATGATACAAGTAACTTGCGTGAGGACGTTCTTCCTCCAAGTTTGGAACTGGCTGCCATTGTTGTGAAAGACAGATGGGAGGGTGGAGGATGGGGCATGAAGTTCTTGAAGAATAGAGGGATGATAGGTGATTGGTCTATGACTATGAGCATGGACATTGTAGTACCAGCAGGCGTTCACGGTGGCCCAAGAGCCTCTAGTCTTCTGTACAGATGGAAACGTGGATGTTGCGACTGTGGTGGCTGGGACATGGGTTGTAAACTCACTGTATTTAGCGCCCGACCAAATATAGAAGCAACCGAAGGGGAATGCACGACATTTGATTTATTCATAAAGGTGTGTTGACATTCTTATTTGTTCTTTTGCAATTCCAGCACCATACTAGACATTGACTGACATTCTTGATTAAATTTGAAGGGTTGGGAGCAAAGTGCAGGCAGCTTAAGGATGGTGAATGTGGGCGATGGCTTCTATTTAATCAAATCTCACTCAGTTCTATCAGCCCTGCTGTCTTTCTCGATTGCAGTGGCCTTGTTGCATTCCCAGAGTCCAAATTTCCGATAGCAAAACACAGGCAAGTGGCTTTTGTAGCAGTCACAATCTTGTATTAAATATTTATTTATACATCATGCGATAATTGTTAGAAAGTTGTTATTTGTAAATATGTCTCTCAGACCATGGAAGTGAAACTTTTACTGGCAGATGCTAGAGAAACCTTACCTGGTTGTCTGGTATGGCACCACACTCACCAATTTACCATTGCATAATCATATAGTTTGTTTTGCTTTAAAACAGATATGTTCAAAATTTATGTATGAAAATATTTACACACTTCTTTTCTAAAGCTACCCACCTTAAGATTGAAATATATATTTTGATTATAACCGTAAATATGAGGGCAATATGTACGTATAAGAGCATCGTCAAGGGGCTTTCGGGCTAAGTTGTCATTGTCTGCTAATTCTGTTAAGGAGATGATAGAGATGGAGGATGATGTTGGGTTGCTATAGACAGTCTTCGAGTTTAGTTGTCTTTGTCTTTTAAGTTATTAATTAATTATTCGAATTTGTATTTACACATATGATTAAGTGCAATTAGTTGACATGGAGAGAGCTCATTTCTCAACCGGTCCTAGGGTTTTCCGAAGTATTCAGTGTGCTCTTTTCAGGGCCCGTCCCGTGTACCCTCGTTGATTGGCCACCACCTCTTCCTCCATCTCCTCAAGTGATCAATCTTCGGATCCCTTTCTGCTACCTCACCAATGTTTGCGGTGGTTTTGTCAGGATCCCGCACCTCTTCCTTCGATCTACAGACCACCAGTATCACCGGGAAAACATGAATGGCTCCGACGATGAGAGAGGGTTGGACCTGTTGAAGGCATGGCACATGGTGGAAGTCGGTGATGTGTCCTTCGGACTTTCAACAGTAGTAGAGGGAAGATCGGCGGCGGAATTGTGTTGTCGTGGAGCAGGAATAGGAATTCTTATTGGTCTAAACAACCAGGTGAGGTCTGCTACGCAACCTCGCCAGTTCCAATGAGTATCAGACTAGAGAGCGGGACGTTGTTGAGGAAACACGTCTCGCCCCAATGGGATCTGAAAGAACTCGACTCCGAGTCTCCTCCTTTTCTTGGGGACATCTTTGGATGCCTAACATCATCCTCACCTCCTCCCATGGGTCTCCACCGAGGAACCAGCATGTTTGTTAGAAAAAAAACAAGTTTATCTGGGTCGAGCCGAGAAAAGTGAAAGTTGTGATAATAACACACCTCCGTTGGAAAAGGGACCCACCCCCTCAGAAGTCACTTAGACTAGTTGGGCAAGTTATTTACAAGGTCGACGCTTCTTGTCTATCGGGAGCATAGTCTTCCCGTTTGGTATCAATCATGTTATCGTTCGTCTTTTATTAATAAATCTTCCACGATTATGCTAAAAAAGTGCAATTAACTTATATATTACAGCATATTATCGATTAATTAATCAATTGTTATATTTTTGATTAATTAAGTACAATTAAAATAACTAGTAATTACAATTAATGTAGACATTGTTTGTAAACATTATGTAAAGAATGATAAACGCAATTAGAAAATTGTGGTCTAGCCGAAAGTAGTGAAATTAATTGTCCTCTTCTTCAATAACATATTCGTTATCTCTGTCATAGTTTTGTTTATTTTCTTCTTCGTCTTCTCTAACAGAAGATTGTTCATCATCTTCTTCGGTAGATGGATCTGACATTTCTTCTTTAAGACAAGAAATTGTTGACATCACCACAACGATTTGGTTGGCTATTTGAGATGCTTGTAAACAAGAGAAAGTGTTGACGATAATTTACTATTATCAAGCGAAATGTTTTTAAAATGTAGCTTCGTACTGTAAGGAATGTGTTCAATTAGTCCTTCAATATGCATGATCTTCCATAAACTAAATATTAGCGGATTTACAAAATTATATTTATCATGATCTGTCTCAGCGTTTATCTGCTGACATGGCAGGAACTCTAGTACATGACATAATAAGATCATACACAATAATACCTGTAACTGCAATTGAGATGCTATGTTACAATAAGAGCGTGATTTCTTTACACGTTTGGGAGAGTTTTAGTGTCCATAAGTGGCTGCAAGCAACTTCAAAACTAATTACAAGTGACAAGCAAGAGTGATGTAAGGTGCAATATTGATCAGTTATTATGAGACAAAGATTTAAACCTGCATAACGGAATTTCTAGTGAACAAGACCTGGCTTGAACAATTGAAGAACAACTCTACGAGCACGAACAACAGGCTGGCCTGGATCGCGGCCCGGCTCGTGTTTTTGCGGGACGCGAGCCGTCTCGTTGTGGGGCGGCTTTTTCGCGCCCCGCCACGGGTCGGGCTGAGTCCCACGTTCCGCATCCCGCAAATCCGGGAAGGGTCGAGGCTCCCGTCCGGCGTCCCGGGTCGGTCAGGCAGCCAATCACGACGTGCCACGTGTCGCGGGAAGGAAAAAAATATCGACCGTTAGAATATTAACAGCTATACTTTTTTTAATCCTAAATTCTAACCTTATAAATACCCCCAATCCACATCATAGTTTTGTTTATTTCTAACATAATGGAATATTTTCTTAGTTATTAATACTTTTTGAAGAAAAAAATTTGTGACCAAAAATTAGAGTAGCTCATAGGACACTTTGAAACATATGAGACTTTAAAATACATCACCAAAACAAATGAGTATCAAAAGGTATTCCACGCTATATTTTGTATATCTGAGTGTTGATTTGGAACAGAAATAAAATCATAATAATTATCTAGGAATTAGGAAGATTGACTGCAAAGATGAATCACTTTTTAAGGGAAGAGAATTCAGCTAGAACATGGGAAGAAGGAACAATAAACAATTTCGATGAAGATGAGAGTGATAGTGTGTTTTAGAGAAGTTTTAGGTTGTTGCATCTTGAATTTTGTTTTAGGTTTAATGGGTAAGCTCGATTCCATTTTAGCATATGAGCATGTACACCGATGAGGTTTGAGGTTCGGGTAACCCCTTAAATAAACTGTGTTTCATAGTGGCGAGGTTCATAATGGGGTTTATGGTTTTGAGTGGATGCTGAATTAATTGAATTCCGAGTTAAAATAGTAAATACTAAATAAAATTTAAAAAATAATTGATAATAAAATAAAAGAACTATATGGAAATAAATAAATAAAAACTTCAACTTTTATTCACCCCTGAAATAATACAACCCAAAAAACTACAAGTTGAATCATACAATCCAGACCACACATCAGTTGTCCTTGAGCATACGAATATGAGTCTTGACCTCAGAACATGAATCTCACAGCTCAGACAACATTTACGCATGTCGTTCCATCTCCGTGTTGGTGAACCTTAAAACGTCATGTCCCTGCATTTCGTTGTATTGGTTGAACCATTTTGTGGTTAGCATGATCACTTTGTCTGCCTTCTCGGACTTTGTTATGACTGTCTCTAACTTTGCCCGCTCAAACTCTGCCTTTGCTCGATTCATGTTCGCCACTACATTGGCTTGCTCTTGAAAACCTTCCCCTTCCTCTTGGTAAACTTCTTGTCCAACAATGGCTTTTTACGTGGAGAGGTACTTCGGTTAAAATATCTCTCGCTCGGATCGGTGGATACCCAATCCACTTGGGACTCACCGCTGAGAGGTGTAGTATCTTCATCATCGGTGGGAGGACAAGTGAGTGGGGTTGAGCTGTAACCACCAGCTTTGTCCAACCATTGTCTCCGTGCATTGATCGTGCCTTCCTCCACTGTAAACTTCTCCTTGAACTTCACAATGTCGTACCAATGGTCGAGGTCGAACACCTTGAGTTCGCTTCTCTTCACTGTGTCATGGTAGATTTCCTTAGCCTTCTTGGTGTAGTCTTCACAGTTGTACCCGCTTGGATAGTTTCCCTCAATTTCGTCGTAATATTATGATACCTCCGCACCCGAGGTAACACATGTTCCATTAGTTCTTGATTTGTTTCCAATCTATTGGCGGGTGACGATTCCCCTCGTAGTACCCTCTGACGATTTGGCCCCAATAGGTACTACCCTCTTGCTGGTTGTCCTATGATGCATCTCTCGGCGTGCGTAGCCAGACACAGATGAGGTGCTTTGCCGCTTCAGAGTTCCATTTTCTTTCACAGCCTCCTCCACCTAGTTGTTGGGAAGGCCCGACAGAGGACGATTGAGACGATATCCGTCGGTGGTCCTTACTTTAGACGACGTTATATTGGGAATCATCGAGGTAGCCGTAATAATTTGGACCGAGATTGGGGTTCATGAAAGGTGGTGGTGGTTGTGGCGGGTGGTGGTTTGGGTGTGTGTGAAAGCACTAGGTTGAAATTAATAATAAAATAAATTGAAACTTCAAATCACAAAAAATAAAAATAGTAAATGAAATGAAAAGTAGGGATTGAAATTACTTTGATTGAAAGTGTTTGGATTGAAACCAGGTTGTAAGGGATCGAAAAATAATCTGACTGCATGAACGGGTTGTTGGTCGGGTTGATGTTCAACATCCGTTGAAAGTCGTCGTGCTGATCCGCGTTGAAATCGGGTTGCTCTGAAGTGTACTCGTGTTGTTCCGATGGAAACGACGTCTGAATCTCGTCGTCGTACATTTTCTTGATCGGAAAACATACTTTAAGGAGTGAAATTTGAGAGAGAAAGCTGAGAAATGAGGAAAAAATATGTGGGTTGATGAAAGGGATGAGATTATTTATAGACGAGGAAAATTATATTTTTGAGGTTAAATTCAGATTTTATGTAATTGAAAAAGTTACTTGATGGAGTCAATAGTCGTGTGAGAGGTCGAGTCAAAGTGGGTGCTCCACTGGTGATGGACTGTGTTTGAAGAAAAGAAACCAACCATCGGGTTAGAGTGGGGTGTTTGGCGAACGGTGAAGAGATGTAAGTGGGCCAAGCCCAATCCGATTCTGCTGTGCCCTATAAACGCAATACTGCAGCGACAGCCCATAAGAAACCCTAGTGTTTAACTATAAATACCGTGCAAAGCCTCTATCGTTTTTTTCAGTCTATTCTGCGGCAGACGAAAATGTCGAAGCGAGGTCAGTTCTCTCCCTACTTGTCAAAGCTCAAAGCTTTATATGCACCTGTATTTGTGTTCGTTCAATCGGACAATTAGGTTATCGATCTGACGTTTTATCATCAAATGATAGTAGTTTCTTTCCTCTTCAGTTGGGTGGTTGATCGAAAATGCATCTTTTGATTTCAAATGTGGTTTCCATGTGATTTGGTTTAGGGCGTGGAGGATCTGCTGGTAACAAGTTCAGGATGTCACTGGGTCTGCCAGTGGCGGCGACGGTGAACTGCGCCGACAACACGGGGGCTAAGAACCTGTACATCATCTCCGTCAAGGGAATCAAGGGTCGCCTGAACAGGCTCCCTTCTGCCTGCGTTGGAGACATGGTGATGGCCACCGTCAAGAAGGGTAAGCCTGAGCTCCGGAAGAAGGTCATGCCTGCTGTCATCGTCAGGCAGCGCAAGCCATGGCGCCGAAAGGACGGTGTCTTCATGTACTTCGAGGGTAACTTTTCTGATTGTTATTACTGATTTTATCATTTATTCTCCACTGATAACTTGTTGCATTGCACTTGTCTTCCTGCTGTTTTACTTGTACAACATTCAGTTGGGAATGTATTGGCCATGTTCACCCGACCTAGCAGTCATTAGGTTGTGTGTATCATTCTTATGTCTTATTTCCAATTTAGTTCATTGTTAAGGTATAATAATACCAGACTTAAAGTCAAGCTCCCATCTTGATTTTAATGGTGGGAACTGTTACAAGTCTGGAAAACTGACTGTGTCTATCGTTACAGGTATGCTAATGCTATTCATGCTCATATCTGTTCCATGTAGGCTCTACACGTCTATCGTTTCTTATGGAATGTAAATAAGGGAAAACTCTAAGAAATGACTATTATTCGACTTCGTAGTACAAGATATAGCTATTGACTTTCTTGTCTTCCAAAAAACATAGTCCGGCAAACATAATATCAAAAACCATAATTTTCTGTCCAAAAACACATAATATTCTGTGTTTTTCAATAGAACATTATGTTTTTAGACACAATATTCTGTGTTTTTGGACAGAAAATTATGGTTTTTGATAATATGTTTGCCGGACCATGTTTTTTGGACGACAAGAAAGTCAATAGTTATATCTTGTACTTCTTAGTCGAATAATAGTAATTTCCTGGAGTTTGCATATAAATAATTTATGTTGTATAACTACTGAACATTGTTCTTAGGAAATGTGATTGCATCATATTATGTGTGATCCTGTTGCTTTTTGTGCTAAGTTTCTGACTTGTCACTTTCTGTTTTTTCAGACAATGCTGGTGTGATAGTAAATCCTAAGGGTGAAATGAAAGGTATACCTAATTGTTTGCATGGAAGTCTTTTTAAATATGTATTAGCTATTCCAAAATCATGTTGATGGAAATGACTGTAAGATCACACTTTCAGCTATTAATTTGTCGTATCATTTAGCTTTTCTGGGTATGTGTTTTGATTTTCTTTTGTTATTTCCTTTTGATATATTGTACTGATATGTTTTTGTTGCAGGCTCTGCTATCACTGGACCAATTGGAAAGGAGTGTGCTGATCTGTGGCCTAGGATTGCAAGTGCAGCTAATGCCATAGTTTAAAATTTCCGTCTAGCTAGCTTATGGGATTTTATGATTTTGCTGAACCTTTTTGTTTCAATAGCCAATCTATGTTGCTTGTGACACTTGAAAGTATTGTTATCCTTGTTCTCGATTTTGATATAGATTGCAACTCATGTGCCTGTCAAGTTCTTTCTTATTTATGCGTTCTTCCTGTACTTGAATATCGTATCTTTTCAGGTTATTATGTTCACTGTGATTGTTTATATAGGGCTGGTCTGATCCATTCCAAATATACTCAGTGTTGAAAGAGTGAACTGAACCGTTGATTGGACTGTTCCTTGTGCATAAGGCTGTCCACAATAGGATTGGACGAAAGTGAAGGAAAGTAAAGAAAAGGTGAGTCCAATTTGAGGGAAAAAGTAGACCAAAAGTATATTTAAGTTATTTGGGCTACGTGACAATTCTCTATAAGAGAGTCGTGGCTTAAACCCTTATAGAGTCGTGGCTTAAACCCAACAGATGGTTGACGAATTTATCCATTTTTTGTAGTGGAATCGATAGAATTGTATGGATTGGACGAAAGTGAAGGAAAGTAAAGAAAAGGTGAGTCCAATTTGAGGGAAAAAATAGACCAAAAGTATATTTAAGTTATTTGGGCTACGTGACAATTCTCTATAAGAGAGTCGTGGCTTAAACCCAACAGATGGTTGACGAATTTATCCATTTTTTGTAGTGGAATCGATAGAATTGTATGGATTGGACGAAAGTGAAGGAAAGTAAAGAAAAGGTGAGTCCAATTTGAGGGAAAAAGTAGACCAAAAGTATATTTAAGTTATTTGGGCTACGTGACAATTCTCTATAAGAGAGTCGTGGCTTAAACCCAACAGATGGTTGACGAATTTATCCATTTTTTGTAGTGGAATCGATAGAATTGTAGGTATGGGGCTTTTCCCCCCAAAAAGTGTCGAATCGATGCCCCTATTCGACACACAAGAGTCTTCACTGTGGAAGGTCGTAGGAGTCTTGAACAAAAGAAACCATCTATATAAAAGTGAAGTAGCTTTAAAAGGATGCTATTCTGGATAGGTTTTTTTAATCTCATACATGGCCCTTGGCATGTGGTTCGAATTTCTAAGTAGAGGAGTCTGCGTTGAGGATTAAACGATGTGGAAGTAGGAATAAGGAGGCTTGGGATCATTAAATGAGAAACGGATTCGGAATTGAAATGTTCGGTGTCTATATGGACACCGGTTGTTCTGGGATACTGATCTCACGCTAGCCAATGTTGTGTTGGCGTGTGGCGTTGAGGTAAGAGTCGTTGGTTCCAACGAGTAGTTGTTACTTCTTGTTCTCCTGTTCATTTGTCTAATGATTAAACTATGAACCAGACTTTGTGGAGAAATGTAATTAGAGTATTATCACTGTTTTAAATATTGTATCTATGACCCTCTACATTTCTATTGGATTCCGGGTGGTTGGTATATTTGGGTACATATTCTTGACTCGGGATCTAGTTGCTTTCTCCCTTTATGTGTTAACGAGACAGTTTGAGAATCTTTACAAATAGATGATTGACTTAGGTTATGCTTTTGATTTTTGGTTTTCCCGAGATAATCTGATTACATTTTTATTAGGGCTTGTCTTCTTTAGCTCGATGTAATAAGTCTTCATATTCTCTATAGAATGAAATTACCATTCATACATGGTTGGCACTTTAGTACTCTGATTACATGTGCACACTTGTCCCTGTTTCCCATAGTAAAATGATAAAGGCTCTAAGCTCTCATTTGTATTGTCGATGTACTTTGCATGATAAAGTGGTTATAACCCCATGGGCCGAATAACATCAAAGTGCTAAGTAAGAAGGATCGTATCGATAGAATACCTTCTACTCAACCCCTAAGGCCTTGTACTCTGGTTCAGTCTAGTTGGAAGATGTTTGCTTTTAGTTCACTTCTCATCCAAAGACCAGATCTTTCCTAGTTAAATCAATTGTGTCCCCTTCCTTAAAAAGCTGCGGTGACATGGATTGCACCATAGTTTCCACTTCACCTCTGGCTTTTGCGGGTCTTGGGGCTATCTCTAGGTCTTTAGGATTTTTGGGCGAAAAGACTTACATGTGAATTGATGTGGTTCAGGACGACACTGATTTGAATCCTTCTTTAGACTACAAATATAGACACGTCTCCTTACATTTAATAGCAAACATGTTATTACATTGTACTTTTAGCTATTGACATATTAGAGTATATATAGGAATATTAGCTAACAACTTCCTAAAGTAATTAATAGGATATACATCATCTTTATCTAGTCCTATACATATAGAATATATATGAATATTTAAATTTGAAACTTAAATATAATAGATAATAGATATTCTTTAACACTTCCCTCAAGTTGGTACAAAGATATCTGTCATACCCAACTTAGTTACAAAATCATCAAACTTTTGCCAGTATAATCCATTTGTAAGAACATCTGATAGTTGTTCTATAGAAGGAACAAATGGCGTGCATATTTCTCATTTCTCAAGTTCTCTTTTATGAAACGTCGATCAATTTCCACGTGCTTTGTCCGTTCATGTTGAACTAGATTGTGAGCAATGCAGATTGTAGATTTGTTGTCACAATAAAGTTTCATAGGCATAATGGACATAAGCTGTAGTTCTTTTAGGATAGTGTTTATCCATAGAAGCTCACATATTCCTTGAACCATGGCTCTGAATTCAGCCTCTGCACTGCTCCTTGCCACAACTTGCTATCTTTTGCTTCTCCATGTTACACGATTACCCCAAACAAAGATACAATATGCTGAAGTTGACCTTCGATCATTTGAGCACCCACCCCAATTAGCATTTGTGAATACCTCTACATCTCTGCTATCATTTTTTTGAAAAAGAATTCCCTTTTCTGGACTTTCTTTGAGATAGTGCAATATTATGTGCCCTGTCTCAAGGTGACTTTCCAGGGGATTATGCATATGTTGGTTCACAAGTCCTACTATATATTCAATATCTAGACGCATATATGCTAGGTAAACTAACTTTCCAACAAGCTTTTGATACCTGGTTTTATTGGCTAGAACATCTCATTCTTTGAACTTATGATTTAGATCAATAGGGGTAGAAGCAAGTTTGCACTAGGGATGGAAAAATGAAGCAAATCAAGTGTCTAAAACTGAATTGGATCTATATTTGGAAGAGAAACTCTTACCAAAAAGCTCATATTTTAACATTGTGGCTTGGTGGAAAGAATGTGGAGTTTTGTTGGACAACGAAGCTTGGGGGAATGTTGAGAAGACTGAAAATCAATAGGTTATCCATGTAGATTTCAACACTTAGCTTTGACATGTCTTGGCTTGTTGCAATACTCAGATACTAGGCGTTCAAACTTTTTTGAGAATTTGGCATTTGAATCTTTCCTGGAAGTCACCATGACAATGGTCTCCAATGAAGATATTGAGATACCATATCCTAGCATGACTTGGCATCGACTTTCATCTCTACACACCTCAACAAATATTTCTGTCGTACTTGGTAGAGTGTCTCTACTAAGTATTCTTCCCCCAACTTCATCAAGATCTGCATTTAAGCCAACAAGAAAGTCGAATACCCTTTCTTTTTCAACAATTTGTTGATAAAAGACTATGTTCGTAATGCAGTGCCATTGGTAGGTGCAATACAGGTCCAGCTCCTGCCATTTTAATTTAAGGTCAGTGTAGCATTGAGTGACTAACTTCTCTTATTGTTTCTTTTTCCTTAGGCGAGTCTTAATCTCGAAAAGCTGGCATGCGTTTTCAAGAACTGAAAATGTATCTTTTACTGCCTTCCAGATTGCACTTGCTGATGGGAGGAAAAGATATGTCCTTCCCATATTTGCCTCCATAGAATTGACAAGCCAGAATATGATCATTGAGTTTTCAGCCTCCCATGTGTTGTGACTAGTAGGATCTTTGGCTGCCTCGGGTTATGTTGTAGCTCATATTAGATACTCAAACTTCTCTATTCCTTGAATGAAGAGTTTGACAGATTGAGACCATTCCATGAGGTAACATCCATGTAGTTTATGGGAGGTAATGAAATATGTTTGATGAGATTGATCACTGGTAGAATCAGTGGTTAGAGAAGTCGGATCAATCATTTTAATTTTTGAAAGAATCCATTAGAAGAGTTTGCTTTACAACTATGATACCATAATAGAAAATGTGTTTTTGCATTATATTTTTCTCATATCAGAGTATATGTAGGATTACAAGCTAACAACTTCCTAAAGTTATAGGATATACATCATCTTTATCTAATCATGTACAAATAGAATTTATTCGAATATTTAAATTTGAAACTTAAATATAATAAATAATAGATATACTTTAATAACATTCTTGGTTTCACCAGTCGTTGGTCCCTTTATGCACATCTTCAAAATTGTATATCGGGTCCCTTCATCTTTCCAGTTTGGCTACAACGATGTCTTTCCTTCTTTGAATTCCCTTTCGGGATGCACTTAGGCGAGGGCTTCCAAAAGTTAGATCAGGTTCTGAACCATACTTAGTGTAACGAGGTTTCGATTCTCATCGGTGTCACATGACCGTGTATTTTTAGCTTTATTACTCTTCTTCCCTCCTCATTCTAACCACTACTTTCGGTTAATGCATTTATTTCAATTTGATAAGAAAGGGTTCACATGTGTTTCGTACCTATACTATACAAGTATCTTCTATGAGAATCCACCATCACGATGAAATTCCTTTCTCATTTTTTATTTCTTGTGGGGGGTTGTTAGAAAAATGTGTGTTTGAATGTAGGGATGGGCACGATTCAATAAACGAATTGAAGGCCCATTCTAAGCAACAAATTCAATACCTAAGTTTTTCAAAAATGATAACCTGAATCGAGATCTAGATGCTTTTATTTTTCGCTTATTTTTATTTTGGTTACAGTTCGTATTACGATTATACCTGATTTGGACCGAAACTACATGATATTGATGCTAAAGCCAAGTCTTCAATTATCTAGTATCATATCCTGTTTGAAATCTTTATACCAATTACTTATATTGTTTGTGTGCTCAAATTAGAAAATAAAATCCGTTTATAACTAAATTATAATAAATTCATCGCATATGTTATTTCTTCATCTTTTGATGTTTAGAATTATCTTCTTCATATCCAAACATCAAAAACATGATTAATTAATTTAAATTACTAAATATATAAACCAAATGACGTAATCATACTAAATCAAGTACTAAATTAACTATGATAAACGGTGCAAAAAAAATCTATTTTTTTGGAACTCACGGTTTTCTCTCAAAACCCTACTATAACTACACTTCGCTCATTCCCTTTCTCCTCCACCGGTGACGACGGTGGCCTCCAACCATGGTTGTCACTGGTGGTGGTCTTCCCTCCTCTAACTTTTACCTTAGCCCCTTCTCAACTCCTTCTCTCATTTTTTTTTCTGGTTTGAGTCACTTCCTCAAATTTCCTTTCATAGATCTACTTTTCTGGCATCAGATATGTTTTTACCTACCTTCTTTGATCACGAATCTGCCTCTTAGACGCTTCTCCTTTTCCTAAATTGTGTGGTCTCTTACTTGCCTCAACGATGTATGCACTTGGTGTGGGTGGTCCCCGTTGGTTCTATGGAGAAGGTCGATGTGTCACTCTTCCAACTCCGGACCATATTTCGTCTCCGAGAAGCTGCTCAAGTCCTTAGTGTTTCTTTGCTGATGAAGGACAACGTCTCCTCTAGCGGATTCGTTTAGGGTTACGACCGATAGTGGTCTTCATGGTGGAGCTTTAGATAGGGGATTTCTTCTTAGTGGTTGTTCCTGCGTCTCCATCCTCGGCCTCGTACCGTGTACTAGTGAGCTTATTTGCCTCATCTATTTAGTGTTCTGGTTCTCTTGGTATCTCCTTGTTTGGTGGAGATTAGTTGAATTGGTGATGGGTGGTGTTGTCCACCTCCGGAGAAGAAGACTTATAAGAAGTTAATCTAGAATTGGGGTGATCTTCTAACCAATAGTATCCCAAACACTAGCATTTTTAGCTAAACAATGAGCTACCTTATTCGCCTCCCTGCGTACATGTATAAGGGAAAATCCTGGTTGAGCCTTCAGCTTTGCTCTACATTCAATTACCAGTATACCAAAAGGCGAAGCCATAGTCTCACTCCCATTAACCGCATGCACCTAACCCAAACAATCCAACTCCACAACTCCCACAAGCCAGCCTGCTTCGAAAATCCAAGTCAGTGCTTTAGACAAAGTAAGAACCTCAAGAACCTCCAGATTCTGTTGCCCCGGTATAACAAAACATTTTGCTTCTCTAGCCATACCGTTGCTGTCTCTACACACTATTCCTCCACCACCCAATCCTCATGCCAACACTCCCCCATCTACATTTATATTCACCGCTCCGAGTGTTGGCTTCCTCCACCGTCCCCTCCGAGTCGGTCGTGTACTCACTGGTGCACTTTGAGTCCCTTGCACCTTTAGTTGAGCATCCTCCCACTCCTTCAAATTTTTCATGGCGATCTCCCAAATCAACTACGAGCTCCTCTCCTTTTGTTTCCAGACCCTTAGGTTCCTTGTCCTCCAAAGTTCCCACCACAACTGTAAAACCCGCTTCGTTTCATTAGGGTATTAATTTAAAATCCTAAAACCTTAGGGTAGGTTCTTGAAACAAGTGGCAAAAAAAAAAGAATGGAAGCTGGGCAGGCCAGGCCAGACCCGGTTTGGGCTTGAGCCCGTTTTCTGGTCTGAGGCCCAAAACGGCCGGCCCAAAACCCACCCCCTTTAAAAGACTGAAACCCTAGGGTTTCAGTCTCATTTTCGCGCAGCCACCCTCACCTTTTCTTCTCTCTCTCTCGATCCAGCTCCCTCTCCTCCTTCGTCTTCCTCGCCGAACCAGCTCCGTCCACCACCGTTTCCGGCCGCCACCTCCCCCACCAGCCTCGTCCCGTCTTCTTCTCCCCCATCCCGACGCCGTCACCGCTCCGGCCAACCACGCAACCACCGTCCCCGACCTCCCTATCTCTCTCCTTCGTCTTCCTCACCAAAACCGGTTTCGTCCCGAGCTCCCCACGCCATCGTCCCCGTCCAAAGACCGGTCGTTCACCACCGGTTCCGTCCCGAGCCCTAGCTCGCCACCGAGCTTCACCTTCCCTTCAACCGAACGCGAACCGAGCTCCCGCCGTCGCCGGCGAGCTCGCCATATCCGGAACGGGACGAGTCGTCCGGACCCGAGCCGTACGCCGCCGCTCCCACCGCCGATCTCCACCGCCCGCCACCGTCCCCTTTACGATCGTGCTGCGGATCGAGGCAAAGGGAGGCTCGACGAGTGACTGCGATCATCTCGGGTTTAGTGGATCGCTTTTGGAGTTGTTTACGAGGTAGGGAAAAGTAGCCGGATCTCGGCCCTGACTAGGGAAAGTTAACTGTAGAATTGCATGTGGCACCGGGGTGTCGTGGGTTATTTAGGTTATCGAATATTAGAAATGCATGATACGGGAACATAGCGAATACTGGAAATGCATGTGACACTTAGTAGTGTCGTAGGAGCAGAGAACTTAGCGTTAACTGATTTACTGGAGGCATATGACCATGCCCGGAGGTTGTTGTGTGTTATTTGTTGCTGAGTCTTGGGTGGCCTTGAGAGCCCGTGTTAATTATTGCTGAGTCTTGGGTGGCCATGAGAGCCTGTGTTGTCGTTTCGGTGTTTTGGGTGGCCGTGAGTGCCCGTGGGGTTGTTGAACCCGAGTCTTGACCGTTGGTGTGTCTTGAGTGGCCTTGAGTGCCATTGTTGTCGAACTTGCTTGTGATTGTGTTTGTGATTGTGACTGTGATTGTGGTTGCCTGAGTGAGAGAGGTTAGTGAGACAGGTCGACCGCCTGAGTGGTTCGGCAAAGCGCGTGAGTGAGAGAGGTGACTGAGACAGGTCGACCGCCTGGCCTGAGTGGTTCGGCAAAGCGCGTGAGTGAGAGAGGTGACTGAGACAGGTCGACCGCCTGGCCTGAGTGGTTCGGCAAAGCGCGTGAGTGAGAGAGGTTACTGAGACAGGTCGACCGCCTGGCCTGAGTGGTTCGGTAAAGCGCGTGAGTGAGGGAGGTTACTGAGCAGCTGGTTTGCGATCCTTTGTGATCTTGTTTGGTGTGCGATCCTTTGTGATTTTGGGGTGTTGTGTGGTGGTCTTTGAGTCCTTGGAAGAGGTCGTGATCGTTGTGTTGGGTCTACATTACGAGTCCAAGTGTTGAGTCTGTCGAGGAAAGTAACGGGTTGTGTGTCAGTTAAGTTACTTGAGTTTGGGGAGGGTGTTCCCCGGTGTTGAGTTGTTGTTGGTGTTATCTGCTTTGTCTGCTAATTATGCCGTAGTCAGTCTGTTATCCGTGGTGGTGAGCGAACGCTCACCCCTAGCTGCTTTTCCTACAGGTACTTGTCGCAGGTCGGACTAGGTGAGCTTCTGAAGCTTGAAGAGCTAGGGGCGGGAGTCCGGGTTACTTTTAGTCTAGCGACGGATACCTCGCTTCTTGTTCGCTTGTGGGACGTTTTATTTTGAGTTGTAATTATCTTTTGTTGAACTAAACTGGTATTTTAAAGTGTTTAATGAAAACAGGTTTCTAGTGTTTTTTTTATGTTTTTAAAACGTTCGCGTCCCTAGTTCGGTTTACTGAAATTGGGGCGTGACAACAACATTACCGTTTTTTCCATAAGCCATGTAACCCCCATACCCCAAACCATCTATAGCCAATCCTCTGGTCGCCTCCTCTCTCAAGGGTTTAGCCGAAAGTGTCCCCAAACTCCTCTCGTGTCTGGGCATTCAAGTAGTACATGCCCCTCATCCTCCAACCTGCCACACTTCCCACAATTCCCACTAACTGGCATATACCTCCCCAATGTTCTAAAAATCCCGCCTCGGATCCGCCTAGGCGTTATTTTAGTGTTAGCCGACCCGACTTGGTATAGTCGGGCGGGCCAAGTCGGATCAGCCGATTAACATGATTTAGGCGGGCGGGTCGGCCGAGTAATCGCGGGTCGGTATGGGTTGGATATATTAAAAAAAAGGTCCATTTGCGATTTTGGACTTGGAAAGTCGCAGAATTTAGAATGTCTTTGTACTTAGCTTCTCAGTTCGTCACGTAATCGCAGGTCGCAGCACAACACCTCAGTTCGTACTCCAATCTCCGTCCAACCTTTCATCGCAAGAAGAACGGCGACCTCCGATCGCAGTACGCCGGACTCCAAACGCCCAACAACTCGCATCAGTCACAACCTCACAAGTTTGTTTTGTCATTGTTGTCTGTGTAATGTGTATTATACTGAGAACAATCAACGGACAACAATATACTGAACTACTGATTCTTAATTTGTTGGAGTGATTCTCTTAGTATGGGTTTTATTAGCCACATCAATTCTTTCCTTAACTATCAATCCGCAAATTGATTCTATACAATCAATTAGCAAGCAAATTGATTCTCAATTCTTTCCTTAATTATCATTCCTCAAATTGATTCTGTACAATCAATTAGCAAGCAAATTGAGTCTGTACAATCAATTTGTGGACTGATAGTTAACGAAATAATTAATGTGGCTAATAGGTTGAATATTTCAATTAGTTCAATATACTGATTATTTGAAAATCTGAATATGGGTTCGACGTTTAGAATGTTTTGAATATAAATTTTGATTTATGCTAGTTTGGTTGAAACTTGAAAGATTGATTAACACTTGTATTTGCTATTTTTTTTGGATGATTTAGTTTTGGAAGAGTATGCATTGGCCTTGAATATTAATGATGATATACTGATGTCTGAGTTTATAGGTTACATTACATTCATATGAATAACACATATTTTATAGGTTTTTTAAAAATATTTGTACTATTTTTAATATAATAAAAAAATCATTATTTATTTATATATATAGTAATATATCTACTAAAAAAATAAAAATATATATTAAAATACAAATCCGATTAATCCCCACCTAGTCCCCGATTAATCCCCGAAGGACCTAACCGCACGACTAGCGCCTAGTGACTTTTAGAACCTTGCCTCCCCCTCAAGTTAACATTAACTGGAAGCGTCCCGGATATAACCCTCCAAGCAAAGTGCTTCACTTTCGGAGGAACCTTTAAACACCATATCCTCCTCCATTCATCCGATCTCGTTTGAGTGTTCCACCGTCCCTCCATTCTATGTATCAGTATAGGCTTCTCGAACCTTGTAGTGGCCATCTCTTGCTTCCCACCAGTACCAACCATCCTCCACACCAAACTGGCTTAAAGGGATGGTCGCTATCTCAACAACTGATTCAGGATCAAATAGTACCTCAATTAAATTCATATCCCATTGCCTAGCATCCCACATCATTAACCTATCAACAATCATAAGTCCCGCCTCATGCCCCACCTCCCGTACCCTTCCCAGCTCCGATGGGATCCACCTATCTCGGACCAGCGCCTGCCTTTCCAACAAGTTGGTCCAGAGGTAACTACATCCTTGTTTTGTTGTAGCTGACAGAAAATTACAATTCGGATAGTACTTGGCTTTAAAGACTCTCGCCACCAAACTATCTGGATAATTAAGCAGTCTCTAGCCTTGCTTACCCAGAAGAGCCCGATTAAAGTCTAGTAAATATTTAAAGCCCAAGCCGTCATGTTCTTTATGATCACATAATCTCCTCCATGCTTGCCACCGAATTCCATTCCCAAATGTTACTAGCATCGTGACATCATCAAAAACTATTCATAATTATCTCAAATTCATTCACCATACTCTCAGATATTTTACTGCTTTCAGTGATACCTCTTATTACTTTTACTGATGTTATATTGAATTTTTTTTCTAAAACATATTCTATAAATAAAGATAATACCTTTCATTGGGTGAAAAAAAGGGATGACTCTGGTTCCTAACCTATTTGAACGTTTCGTTTTGACGTCCTAACCCAGACCAACGTTTCGTTACAGTTTCATACACGAACGGTTGGAACTTTTACAAAACCTGATATGAACGGTTCAGATTAACGATTTCGTTAACATAGGAAGTGAAAAGTCGAAACTACAATTCCATTCACGTTAACCTTTCAGCTCCTCTTTCCCAAAATAATGCATTATTTTGAAATTCAGTGTTGAAAAATTGTTGGATATGTATACTAAGTGTTCTAATTGCATGTTTAACGGGCATGGGGAGCTGAAAGGTTAACGTGAATGGAGTTGTAGTTTCGACTTTTCACTTCTTATGTTAACGAAATCGTTAATTTGAACGGTTCATATCAGGTTTTGTAAAAGTTCTAACCTTTCATGTATGGAATTGTAACGAAACATTGGTCTGGGTTAGGACGTCAAAACGAAACGTTCAAAAAGATTAGGACCCAGAATTTTCTTGAAAAAAAAACGTGGCAAGTCCTGGCGAAACCCTCCAGAGCCGAGCGCAACGTGAGATTAGATCATAACCCTTTATATATAGCCACACCTGCAACTCACAGCCTCCTCCTTCTCTCTCTCTTCTATTCTCATCGACTCCCAAATCGCTCTAGTCGAAGCCCTAGCAATTTGTTTTGGTCATCAGAGCATCTGAATTTCGGACAATGGCGAACGAGGTTGCGATGGAGGGCAGTGCTGCTGCGGCGGCCCAAGAGGCGGAGACGGTCAAGCAGCCACACCAATTGGAGAGGAAGTGGGCGTTTTGGTTCGATAACCAGTCTAAGCCCAAGCAAGGCGCCGCTTGGGGTACCTCTCTTCGCAAGGTCTACACCTTTGATACCGTCGAAGAATTCTGGTGGTCCGTTCCCCAAATCCTCTCCCTCTTTTGATTTATATATTCGTATTCGATTCAGTCTATTAGATTAACTCAGGTCTCTACTTTACTGTGGTTTCTGTTTCCTGATTGTTGCGCAAAAAGTATTATTGATTTATTATTGTTCCAGCTGTTTTTTTTGTGAATTTTCCGATTAAAAATTTGCTTATTGTGTTTGGTAATATTCGAATTTGGTTAATTTATGAGTTCCTTTTTTTTAATATTGCTGTTCTTGTTTATTTATCTGTTGTAGTTTGAATCAGCCCCGCAGCCATACATTTAACCCTTTTCGTGGATGTACTTAGCTCATTGTTATGTTGCTTTAAACTTCCAAAGCTTAAGTTGTGCATGCCTTCAATGTTAATAATTGATTTTCATTTGTTTCTTTGGAAGCATATCCTGTGTATGCCTTTGTATGCTTTCTAGCTGATGTGGGCAAATCCTTGCAGTTTGTATGATCAGATCTTTAAGCCAAGTAAGTTAACTGCAAATGCTGATTTCCACCTCTTCAGAGCTGGGGTTGAGCCGAAGTGGGAAGACCCTGAGTGTGCTAATGGGGGGAAGTGGTCAGTTACCAGCAGCAGAAAGAGTAATCTCGATACCATGTGGCTAGAAACCGTGATAATCTAAACCCCATGTGCTCTTTCATGACTAATGAAGTTTTGGTACAGTTGATGTAGTAAAAAATGTGTCCTTTTTTATAGATGATGGCTTTGATAGGAGAGCAATTTGATGAAGCCGATGAGATTTGTGGTGTGGTTGCCAGTGTGCGTCAGAGGCAGGACAAACTTGCATTATGGACCAAGACAGCAACGAATGAGGCTGTGCAGGTTTGATTTCTTAGTAGCCGATACCCCGGAATTTGGTCTCTATTAACTTGGATGCTTCATTGCTTGTTTTGTTTCTCTCTGAATGAACTGTGGAGTAAATATGCTTTAATATCAGAATGTGTTATTGTCGTGTTTTAATTGATCTCTTCACTGCTTGTTCTATGCCTTTTCCCCAAATTAAGTTCTGAGCTCCATAAAATGTTCATATAATATACAAAATCAGAAAAACCCTATGTTGAGTTTGTTAAATTAATATGAAGTTTTTCTTGAAAAATAGCTAGTAACTTAAACATTGGTAAATTTAAAAGACCATAGTCCTTTGTGTTTCGGCACATGTTGGTAAGGGTCATGGGTGAAGGTTCAGCCAGTACTATTTTAGACATTTTAAACTAAGAGAGAAATAAATATAAAAGACTATGGCTAAATGTAAAACATGCCTCTGAGGTCAAGGCTTTTTAGCAAAACTACTAGCTCGTGTTAGCATTGGAGATTTGTGTTTTTTTATGAGACTTGAGTTTGCTTTGAGAATAGGATACAAGGGTGACATTACTTAAGACTGATAAGAATAATATCATATTGAAAAATGTTTCTCTTGGACTATTTATTATGTATGCTGTGGGCTATAAGTTCCTACTCCAAGAACATATGTCAATTTTGAATTTCATATGAAATGAGCATCGAAGCTGTGTGGTTTTTTGTGGTTATTCAGCCTTTGTGGATATATCAGCTACTTTTTTTTTCTGAAACTATATATGATAATTCATGCAGAACTAACAGCCATGCTACCAAAGGCAACCAAAACAACCCGCAACCCCAACACCATTACTTAATTTCTAGCTTCCTAAGGTATGCCTTTTCAGAGGGCTTGTGAGCATGTCCCCTAGCACTTAGGATGCACCCAGCCTCACCCTTAAGCTTCTCAACCAATCCATCCATATAGTTACTACAATCTTGGAATATCCAAAGGAATACCCCAATCCGTATATACTAGGGTTGTCATCATACCTATTAATTCTTATGGAACCTCCTAGTCTGCCATATAAACAATATCTTCCTACTCACGGTGATGGTAATTTGATAATATGAAAATCCAAGGCATGATACATATAATCAATAGTGTTGACCAGCATAGATTCTTCACCTAGATCTCTTTTTTTAAGCTGATTAGATACATCTGTTGTTAGAATGAGGAAACTTCATGTTTACTAAGGTTCGTTTCAGGAATTGCTCTTCTTTTTTCCTCATGGTTTACTTCCTTCTCTTTGTGTTATTTTTCTCAGAATAAACTATTTTATTTCTGGTTGATTTTTATACTGTTGTCAAATTTAGTCTATTAGGTCAAAGAGTTAGGCCTATCCTCACCGGCAGTTTGTTCCTTATGTATCATAGTTGCTTATGTTCATTAGGTTATAACAAATTATGCATTTTATATTCCACATAACTTGTTGGCCTTTTCTAATATCATGTTTAAAGTTATGCTCAGTTGGAATATTCAATAATTCAAATGTTTCATGTCATCTGTAGATGGGCATTGGGAGGAAGTGGAAGGAGGTCATCGATTTCTCTGACAAAATAATTTACAGTTTCCATGTAAGTATCTGCTTTGTAGTATTAATAGTATATGGAACCGAGGCCATTCCTCACATCAGCAGTGCTCACTCTTTTATTTTGATGTTGCAGGATGATTCAAGGAGAGAAAGGTCAACAAAAAGCCGTTACACTGTCTGATGATTGCTGTTTTGACTATTATGATGTGCAGCTGAGCACTTAAATGCTATATCTGTTGTGAACATTAAGCTTTTGTTTGTGTTGTGTTTCTTAAGAACGCCAGACAGGTGAAATATTTTTGATGTAAGTGTATTTTTTTGTCTCAATAGGATGGTATTCATATTCATTCTGCTGTATTGTTGAATGGCGTCATGAATCCAGGCTTAGATTTTCGATGACGTCAGCCGCCACGTGGTTTTATGGCCCATTCAAATATAGGAGCATAATTTCTGTTTTTTTGATTAAAGTATTGTCAATGCTTCAGTGATTTTGAATTTTTGGATTCAGCATCCCGAATGAAATGCAAGGTCATCCTTAATTTTGATGTTTGTGTTGAATTTAATTTTTTTGGGAAAGTGACACATAGGCTAATATCTCGTAAGTACGTCGAACTATGAAATTTGTCTGGATAATAGCATGTCGGAGGGTCGGGGTTGAAGCTGGTGGTAGAGCTCCAAGGAAGAGAAGAGAGGGTAAACTTAAAATTATGGGTTTTGTTATGTGTGGAGGAATAGGGTTTGGAGTACGAGATCTGGATGAGGATTTGAAGATGAAGAGGAGAGAAAACTGGAAGAAAAAGTGTACTTGATATTGAGAGCGGAAAAGGAGGAAGAAAAGGAAGCCGGGAAGAAGAAAAGAAAACAGGGTTTGAAAGTTCAAAGAACATTTGGATATTTTTGAAACGATCAACGGAAAAAGAAAATTGAAAAAGTTAAAAACTTAAAGTACAGTCCAGACTAATTTAAAATTAGATGTGTGATATTCATGTATAATTTATTTATGTGTAATCATATGTTCTATTCCGTAAGTTTTAGTGATGGATTGAATAAGAGCATCTACAACGTTGGGTGAAGAGCAATTGGCGGTGAGCGATCAACGGCGGCGGTGAGCGATCAACGGCGGGGAGTAGGCAGGGAATTGGCGTCTCAACGCTGGAGGTGAGAGACGACTATGAGCTTACCTCCCCTTTGAAATGCTGGTGCCAACGACTATAAAATCCAATAGTCCTATTATATCTTCTTGAGAAATAAAATTTTGCTTTGAAAAAAACAAAAAAATAAATGCCCTTATCTTCAAATCCTATATAAATAGGGATGTTTGAAGCAAGCACAAACACTATTCACTATTAACATACATTTGAATTATTTGTCTCCCACTTGTCTCGTCGAAACTGTCAATGATCGTGCCACCGAGTTTGAATTGGAGCGCATTTTGGATGGGGTACTCGAAGAATGCATGTCCCCGACTTCGTTGACAGTTTGTTAGAGGACGCAATGGTCGAAGTTCAACCTCGAAAGCAAACCTACATCACACATGACCGGGAATCTGCTAACGAACGTTTAATGAGCAACTACTTCAGCACGAACCTTGTGTACAAGGAGGTGCATTTCCATCGTCCTTTCAGTATGCCAACAGGTTTGTTCCTACGAATTCTCCATGCATTGGAGAATCACGATAAGTATTTCACGCAACGGTGCGACGCTGTGGGTAGAGTTTCCTTAACTCATTATAAAAAAATATATTGTGGCCGTTAGGAAATTATGTTATGGAATTGCAGCTGATGGATTGGACGAATACATGAAGATAGACGAAACCACAGCTTTGCAATGTTTGAGGAAATTTTGCAGGTGAGTCATTACCATATTCGGTCCTACGTACCGGCATAAGCCAACACGGACTAATATTGATTACATTTTGGCGGTTAATGAAGCGCGAGGATTCCCGGGAATGCTTGGCAATCTTGACTGCATGTACTGGGAGTAGAAGAATTGTCTGACGGCAATGAAGTGTTCCCATTCAAGGAGGGACCACGAGAATCGACCAACCGTGGTTCTCGAGGCGGTTGCCACTCGTGAATTATGGATTTGGCACTCGTTCTTTGGCATGGCGGGATCAAACAACGACTTAAGATGCTCAATCATTCCAGACAGTTCGCGGGCGTTATCAATGGTTGGCAACCCCCCGGTTCAATATACGGTAAATGGTAACCACTACACAAATTCTGAATTATCTTGTTGATGGAATTTACCCTTCATGGCCAGTTTTTGTGAAAACAATATCATTAGCTCAGCGACTAAAATAGAAGAAGTTTGCAGAAGTCCAAGAAGCGTTCGAGAAGGATGTCGAACGAGCATTCGGTGTACTCCAATCTCGGTTTCACATGATCACTCGACCGAGTCGCATGTGGATGCCTCAAGACCTCGGCTTGGTGATGAATGCATGTAAGTGATCGGATGATTTCTGATCCGATGCGAACGCTGAGCACTGACTCAGAGGGACCGGGGGGTCCAATGGATTGACAGTCCAGTGAGGACCGGCGGGGTCCAATGAGGACTTCATGGTCCAATGGGGGTTTGCCGGTAATACCACCTCACTAGACGTAGGGTGGCATCGATTCCACCAAGTATCGGCGCAACATTCTTCAATCAGATGGGGAACAAACTATTTTACGTTTCCAAAGGTCCTCATTATTATCAAAAGGGGGACGACGTCAGCTGGCTTTTTGGGAGGATGCGTAATCCATTTGAGCCACTTAAGTTCCTGGTTACAGGGCTGCTCAGGCCGTCACTCTTGGGACCAGAGTCGATTAGTGCCCGATCGGATCATAGGTTTTACTCGGCCCTCCTCCACAGTCTTCAGCCGCTGTACCGGTTGACTCGACCGCTATCGCAACATTCTCCTGTCGACACCTTTGAAACATTTCGGTGAAAGAGTAGTTTTCAATTTAATAGTTGTCCCACGATGTGTGGATCTTTTATTTGTTTTCCTTGCAGCTATTTCAATTGTTAGTTGTCTCTCCTGGGAGATCCGTTTTAGGACTGTATCTCTGGAAGTTTCTTTTCATTAATATATTACTCTTGTTACCTGCTCAAAAAAAAAAATTGATTCAAAACCTTCATTGAAAACAAGAAAGGGAAATAGAGAAACAAAGGATAGGAAGTCAAATCCCACAACCACTAGAAGGTGTAAATTACAAACAAGTGTTGGAAGGGACCAAAATCTCTAATAAAAAATGTCAAACCCTACTTACAACTGGTACTGCCACCCCTTGTTTCTCCTCACCAATGAAGAATATGGTTTCGGTCATAGTTGTTATCGGCGGAGGCCTCTGCTTCCCCTTTACCCCTCCACTCTCTTCTCTTTCCCCCCTTTCCTCTGTCTCTGCTCATGTTTGACTTTCTGAGCTCCACACTCGACGGTGAAGGCTCCGCTATCGATGGTGAAGGCTGTAAGAACCACCCCTGGTCGATACCGGTCGAACTGGTGAAATTTGGCAAAAGTTGACTTTCCGTCGGAAAAGTCAACCGATGACTCCGGAAGTCATTCGGGACCTTTCCGGGACACAAAAAGCTTAGCCGTCGCTACGGTTATCTTATTTGGGTCGTTTCCTTTCAAATGACTAATTTTGCGAAAAAGTCAAATCCGGGTCAAACAGGGTCAAATTAGGGACTTTATCGGATTACATTAAATGGGCTGAAATAATTATAGGTAGAGGTGGACCCCACATGGACACATTTCCATGAGTCTTGGAGGAGAAGAAAAGGGTGGATTAAGACCCATTTACCCCCATTTTTGGGACATAACAGAAAAAGGGGCTAGATGGCAAATAGGGCATTTCTAATTTAGGTTAAAGGCTATCTAGGAGCAATTTTCAGCTCATATTATCTCTCTTGGCCGAAATTAGCTACAGAAGAGAGAGAGAGAAAAAAAAACTCCATTGAAGGAGAAGGAGAAGAAGAGAAGAAAAAGGAGCTCCTTTTGCTTGATTTCTCCACCAAAGTCCCTCATTCTTCCATATTTCTCATCCTTTCTTCATTTCCCAAGGTAAACTCTCAATCAAATCTCATTTTGATGAACTTTGGGTTGTGGGTTTGGTAGAAATTGCATGAACTAGGCTTGGGTTTATAGGTTTAAGGTTTGTCATGATTAAATGGTTGAGTTGTGGAGAAAAGTGGAGGAATATGTTGGAGATTGGTTGAGTTTTTGTTGATTTGATGAAACCCAATCTTGGGTCATGAAGTTTTGAGGTTATTGAGGTGGATTTTGAGGTTTTGGAGGTTAACAATGGAGTTTTGAGGGTTTGGATTCGTGGGGATGAAGCTGGAGGAAGAAGAAGGAGGGTGCTGTTCAGACCCGTCACGGTTCCGTGACCCAAACCGTGACGGAGCCATCAAGGCTCCGTGACCCACTCCGTGATGGATCAGAAATGGACTTTCCAAGTCCATTTTGACTATTTTTCGGGCAATTAGGAAGTTTATCAATAACCGAACGTATTGGGGGTTAAATTGGGTGTTAACTCTTTAAACCACCCTTGAATTAGTATTGATTCTCGTATTACTTTGTGATCTTAGACGTTGTTCCCGATCACGACGGAGGAGGCTACTAGGCGACTCGTGGTTGCTCGGTTGGATAGCGGTTGAGGTAGGGAAAAGTAGCGAATACCGGTTTAATTATGGAAACTACTAGAATGCATATATGATTTGAACAACCAAAATAATTGTAGAATCACATGTAGGATGTGAATAACTAGAGTAGTCTTTTAAATATGGAACCACTTGCGGGCCATGTCGTGCCCGTAGGTGTGGGACTTGATGTGTTGTAGAATCACATGTGGGCCAGGTTGTGCCCGTATGATTGTGTGTTGGTTGCGCTTGTTGTGATTAGTAGCTTGTAATGTTTGAGATGTGGTATGTTCCGTTGTTAAATTAAGGGTCATGATATGCTATGAAAACGTGGTGAATGTTAGTGTGAAGTAGTGTCTTGTGATGTGATCGGGTGATTGATAGACCGATGTTGTATGTTCTGTATGATATGTTTGGTATTTAATGTTTGGTATGACATGAACTACTGCCTTATGATATGATCGGGTGATGTATTATGCCGAGGATGGTGTTCCGGTCCGATATCTATACCATAGAGGATTCCGGTATAGGATATCTAGACTGAGGATGGTGTTCCGGTATGATATCTATACCGTAGAGGATTCCGGTATAGGATATCTAGGCCGAGGAGGGTGTTCCAAGGCAATGACTATACCGTAGAGGATTCCGGTATAGAGTACCTAGGCCGATGCTGAGTGTTCCGGTATGATATGTGTGATGTGATTGGTACCCCGTGCTACGGGAAGATACCTGATCGACGGAGGATTCCGGTCCGGTATGTTATGAGTTGCACTCCGATGTTGTGTGTTCCGGGAAGATATCTAGGCCGATGTCGAGTTCGGTACGATATGGTTGAGCCGGGCTATGGAATCCGGCGCATTGCTCTTGGACACTCAGTGTGGAAGTGGTTGCTAATGATATTACTCTGTGTGTTGATCTGTTTTGGTTTGCTGTGGTTACTTATGCCTGTTATGTGATCCTCTGTGATTTGAATCCATTTATACCCGAGTTCAGTGTATTGTCATGCGAGTTCGCACGCGTGGTCAGTTGTGAGATAACCGAGGTCGTAGTCCATTGAGAATTGTTTAGGTGACGAGTGCTAAGAGCATAGTTGAGAAGAAGTGTATGAATGTCAGTTCAGTATCGAGTTTGATTTACGGGTTGCTTCCGAGTGGGGTCAAGCGTTGTCTTTAGGTTACTTGTTTAAATGATTCGTGTTATTGCCTTACTAGTATGCCATAATCGGACGGGTATCCGTGGTGGTGAGCAATTACTCACTCCCTTTACTACTTTTTCCTACTGAGCGAAAGCTCACCCCCTTTTCTACTGTGCTACAGGTTTTGATCGCGAATTGATTTAGAGGATGTCTCGGAGCTTGGAAGCTTAGCGAGAGTCCTAGTTTGGGTGGTCTAGAGACGTACTTTCCTTTTTTGTACTAAACTTCTTATTACTTGGATTTCGAGCATTTGACTCTTGTTGGCAGAATTATTGGTTTGAACTTAATTTTGGAGTTATTTTGTTTAAATTTGCATTTATTATTATTACTTTTAGCTCACGTCTCGAGTTCGATCAAAACCGGATTTGGGGCGTGACAAAGGCTCAATTGGTGCGTCAGGGTTACCTATCGGAGTTGACATCTCAGGGGAGGGGGATTGGATCTGGTGGCTCTGTGTTGTTCAGATCTAGCGCCTCCTAGATGCTTCAGCGACATCTACTCCGGTAGAGGTGTTGTGTGGTGTCGGAGATCGTGGTTGTTGAAGGTCTTCGGTTGGTCTGCTGTTTTTAGCGGAAGTGGCTTCGTTGCAGCTGTGCCGAAACTGGGCTCGTCTTGTTAGACATTCGTCGTTGATGGTTCCCTTGTTCCAGACTTTGTGGTCGGAGTTCTCCTCCTCCCTTCTCGTCAGAGCTGTTCGATTCTTCTTCAGGTTGGCTCTTTGCTTGCTGTTGATGACGATGACGTGCTCTGGTTGTCAACGCCCTCCTCGATCCTGGTGAGCTCCCCTCATTCCTGTCATTTGTTGTCTCGCCGATAGTCCTTGTGTCTGTCCGGTATAGTTAGATCTATCCTTGTATGGACAGATCTGAGAACGTTGGGTTTTCTTGTGCCGAGTCCACGTTGTGTATGGTGACTGGCCTCGGTGGTCCCCTCGTCCCCTTGCTTGAGCTAGGACGAGGTGATTTGGTTGTTAGGTGTGCAGGTAGCAGTTACAAGGAGATCGGGCCGGTTTTGGTGTTGGCCACCGGAGTACACGACTACGCTGTTTTCCTCGAGGCGGTGTGGTGGAGGCTAGTGTGTAGCTTCAAAGGTGTGTTTTTCAGAGCTGGTCGTGGGACACGCTTCTTCATCCTCATGGGTACGGATCATTGTGGTTCTGGGTCGGACACAACTGTTGGTACTTTCTGTTGCTCGATGTTTCTTTTCATGTCTGGTCCCTCCTAGGTGTTGATCGTCGTGGACCTGGTGGTTTGCCGAGGCTTACTAGTATTCTTTATCAACTACTATATTTAGTGTCATGCTTCCTTTCATTTTGGTGGTTAGGACTCGTCGGTTTATGGTGTTGGTCCCCGACGAGTAGTTTGACCTTAGTGTCGTTAAGTAGTATTCCTTCAGTTTCGATCTTAATATATCGGGTTTTGGAGGGTATCACCCTTCAGATCTGTCTCCGTCGTTTTTGGTGTTGGCCGCCGACTTGTTAGCGATTTTCATCTAGTCTGTGTGATTGATTGATGGTCCTGATGAAACAGGTGTTCTACTTTTTATAGAAGTCGGATGGTTTTTATCAGTATCGTTTGAGCTTAATGTTTTGAAAATCAGAGTTTTCACCTTTTTATTCTTCTGTGTTTTATGGTGAAAAAAATAGGGTTTTAGACCTAATTTACTGTTCTGATCTTGATAATTGTAAAATTTGAGTATTTAAATATTTTTTATTATATTTTTCTTTTGGTGAGATTGTCATAAAATTGAAATTTCATGTCAACGTTCTGTTTATTGTTGATTCACTTTTTGGATTATAATGTTTTGGTTCAACTCCTGTAACTAAAAGTTTGATGCTTCCACTTAGTTTTAATCTTTAAAAGAAATGTTTATGAAACATTTTAGCTGATTAAAAAAAAAATTACAGACATCTCCGTCAACAAGTACCAGGTCATATATTGTCACCATGTCTGTACCCTATAATTATTGCGTTGACCATACATCTAAATGACATATGTTCCGATCTCTTGAATCAATTATTAAACACTTGATGACTTTTGAGTTAAGCGGAAGGTTTCCTTGTAGCTTCTGCGCCCAAATTCCAAATAATACTTCTTTTAAACAAATATTTTGACTCTAGGTTTCCGCATGTATGTAATTGGTGATGATGTGAGACGTTACACTTTTCTATTTTATTTAAGCATTCATGTTGGATAATGTTTTGCAAATAACAAAATATTTTGGGAAAATTTTAATTTCATAACCTGTCAAATTTTTATTTGCAATATAATATCCTAACTTGTTTTTTTTTGCAATTTAACACCATGACAAATTTATATTTTCAATTTCATATATGACGTTAACTTTCTGTTACTTTTCCATCCAAAACAAATAAAAAGTCCATATTACCCTTCATTACCTTCCAAATTTTCAAACTATGCCATTTATTTTTTAAAAATTAGTTTTATTTTTAAAATTCATTTTTATTTTTAAAATACATTTTTTTATTAATTTTTTTTATTAAAAAAGTATTTTTTTTAGAAATTCAGTTTTAAAAATATTTTTATTTTAAAAAATCAGTTTCTATTTCTTAAAAATCAGTTTCTATTTTATAAAAATATGTTTTATTTCAAAACCCATATTTTAAAAATCAGTTTTTTCTAAAATAAGTTTTTTTTTATCCAAACCAGTTTTTATTTTTATAAAATAAAAAATTATTTTAAATACATATATATAAGTAATTATTTTTAAAAATATATCAAAATCATATTGTTATTATTGTTTTTTCTTTATTCTTAAATTTTAATTTTTTTTATTTCTTCTATTTTTATCTTGTTTTCTCCTATGAACTACATTCTTCCTTTATTAAAATTTTCTTGCAACATAAAAAAGGGAAAATATCATTTTAGTACCCCTAACTAGTCACAATTCACACATAGAGTACCTTAACTAAAAAATTAGATAAAAAGATACCCTAACTATCAAAAAATATCACGTTAGTATTTTCGGTTTGTTTTTAGTCGTTAAGTGCCCAAAATATTTTGAAAATGACAGTTATACCCCTGAATACAATTTAAACCCTAATATAACATCTCTTTGTTGATATTCTGCTTCCATCTTGTTGCTCTCTAAAGTTGCAGAGACCCATGCCTCCTTTGACCGGCCTTTCCTCTTCCTCGTTGAAGCGCCGTCGCCGCCACTCTCTCGACTGCACGCCCTCTGCTCCTCCTTCCCGAAATCATGCACGAACTCAAGATGAGATTCTGCATGGGGCGGCACTCACCGACGACTTGTTCACACGTAGAGGCGATGAGGTCGGGCATGTACGTGACGTTTGTGGTAGGACTTTTGGTCTTGATTTGAATTTCAAACTTCAAACATTATGGGATCTGTGGGTTCTGGGATTTGAATTTCAAAAGCTGTGTCTTTTGATCTTCTTTTGGTCTTTACTATGCAATGTTTTGGAGGTATGTAGAGGAAAGAGAATTGCATTTTGATTGTTGTTGTTTAGGATTTGAACTTCAAAAGCTACATGAATCGTAGATTTGGATTGTTACTGTTTTGGAATTGCACAATTGCAAGTGAGAACTATCCAAGCAAGCATTTTCTTGTGTTTTCCGATTACTCTAAGTTAAAGAAAAAATAAAAAATAGACAATAATCCAGGAAAATCTGATTTAAAGTTAAATAAAATAAAAGATTATTTTTATAAAATAAATAGAAAGAATAAAGGAAACAAATTATAAAACAAAACTGATTTTATAAAAAAAATGAAATTTGAAAACTGAAGAAACTGATTTAAAAAAAATAAAACTAAATATTTTTAAAATTGGATTTAAAAAATAAAAATTGATTTTTTAAAAAATAGTAGTGATTTAAAAAAATAAAAACTGAATATAAAAAATAAAAACAGAGTTTTATAAAAAATAATAATAAAACTTAATATTTAAATATAAAACAGATTTTTTTAATAATAAAAATGAAACTTTTAAAATAAAATTGATTTTGTAATAATAAAACTTATTTCTATAAAATAAATAAATAAAAATTGGAAACCAATGGCAAGGTTTTGAAAATTTGATGGCAAGTGAGGGGCATTTTGGTCTTTATACGTTTTTTGGATGGAAAGTTAACGCCATGGACTAAAGTGATATTTTTTATATAGTTAGGGTACCTTTTTATCTAATTTTTTAGTTAAGGTACTCTATGTGTGAATTGTGACTAGTTAGGGGTACTAAACTGATATTTTCCCATATAACAAACACACCCTAAAAAAATCAAATTTTGCTATTAACGTCCTTCCATTACAGCTCCAAACAAAATGGAGACTTTACAGTTCCCAATCCAATCTTGAAAATGGACACACCAAGCTCCAAATACATATGCCAAAATCCCCAAACCAACCTCAATGGACATAAATCGTTTAATTTCAACAAGAACAACATACACAACCAAAATCCCCAAACCAAGCTCCATGGATGCCGATGGCGAAGAAAGTCTCAGTTTCGAGACAATCTACGACCCGATAACTCCGATGGCGAAGACAATCTCCGCGTCTGTATTGGAACCACGCCGACTTCCTTTTCCGGCCCGTTCGCGGAGACGATGGAGAAGCTCACGGACATGGCCCTACCCAAGCCAAACTTGCCCCCTCGATGAGCCCTAAATCCCGAACCAGAGCACAAAAAGCGAAATTTACAGTTTGGTGTCCTGTTGATCTTGGTTCCAATTGGTCTTTGATTTGTTCTTCATCATCATCACGGAGGATCTGGTCACGGGGAGGAGAGGGTAAGGCCAAAGGGAGAGGGTTTTGTTTCTTTGGCCGAGGCCGACGACGACGTGGCCGGTGAAGCAGAACATACGGAGGAGTGGGTGGCTAAGAAGAACACACGGAGGAAGGAGGAAGCGAAGAAGAGTCTGAAAATAAATAAATAAGAAAAGGGGATATAAGGTTAGAGTTAAAGGGGTATTATAGGTATTTTTTTTTTAAAATATAGGGTCATGTGCTTTGCACATGACATTTTCCGTCCAAAAATGGACGAAAAGTTAACGTTAGGTATGAAATTGAAAATAAAAGTTTGTCAGGGTGTTAAATTGCAAAAAAAAAAAACAAGCTAGGGTGTTATATTGCAAATAAAAGTTTGTCAGGGTATTAAATTGAAATTTTCCCAAATATTTTTGGTGGGATCCAGAATTTTTTTACCTTTATCAACGTGGTTGAGTCACAATTACCTTAATTTTCTACCCCTTCCGTCCGTGTAACAATGTTTCGTTAAAATACGATTATAATTAGACTTTCAATTATTATCTTAAATTTTTAAGTTTGACTGGTATGTTAAGAAAGATCCCATTGATCCCAGAATGTGCTATGTGCGAGGCTCGCACGAGAAGGAGGATGTTAAAGTGTGTGTCCCACGTTAGAAGTCCGTGGATGCATTAGCCATTTGATAAATATATAAATGTCTCCACCTACCAACTTGAGTTTTTAGTTGAGTTGGTCCTCTAATAAATTCCACCTCACCCAACCGTCCTTCTTCCAACACCGTTTCTTATCCATGCGCTCTCTTCCGCATCCACCGGCTCACACCATCTCATTCAACTTTATCCCCCGATAGTCACTGGCAACAAGCCATGTAAGGCGGGTTCAAGATCGAGGGAACCCAAGGGTCGGCCTCTAACGATAAACCAAAACCCCTCCTTAGGGCCTTCGACGGTTGGGGACGAAAAATAGCTCCCTTCTCGAATGTCCTCCCAGAAAGCCTCGATACGGGAGATACTGAGAGGGGCTGAGGACGTGGTGACCAGATCTACCCATGCAACGTCAGGTACAACGATTGGGAAGGCAACGTAGATCGCCCCTCAGAAAAAACGACCAGCTGGCACTCCGACACCCACTCTAGTGGAGATGGAGAACATGTTTGGGGGCCTTTTTGGAAGAGCTTCATATCCTAAATGAAGCAATTGATGGCCTCAACTTCCCATTTAAATTTACGTTGGAACGGACCTTGGTTATGAGTCGAAACTACTGTTCCTCGATACTAGGCAATGCTATGAGGGATATTTTGAAAACCCCAAACTTGGAACCTCGATCCATGGGGGATCGGGTGAATTTTTTCTTTTTTAATATGGAGGAGGAGCTGTAGGCTGTCATGGATGGGGACCCTTAGTAATTCCATCACACTCTACTGATCCTCACTAGGTTTGACCTGTTGAGCGTCCCCTAAGGATATCCTTTTCACACACCTCATTATGGGCCAAGGTTCATAATTTGGCATCGGGAGCAAGGAATACGAAAGTTAAACAGCTCAAAGAAAATAAGATAAGTACCTTTATGCATGTGGGCATCGAAAAATTAGGTCGTGCATGGGACGGAGCCCTAAGGATTTATATTAGGGTCCACTTGGCCCCTTTGTATCATCGCCTTTAGCTTATTCTAAAAAAGGATCCTCGTCAGATAATGGTATCTTTCAGCTATGAACGATTACCTAGCCACGATTATAATTATGGACACATAAGGCACATAGCCAGGGATTGTGGTTTGTTGCACCAACGTCCTCACTTGTATGGGGATAGGAAACGAGGGGGGGGGGGGGGGGTCAAACCCCAAACTCATGGTCGTTGACCACCCCGTTTACATATCTCGCCAGGAACTTCCGCTCTGGCCCTCGATCGGGAGTCGAGTAAGAACACATTCTACGACATCATACATTCTAGAGCCAGACGAGAATACATCATTCCCAGCTAGTAAGAGGCAACAAGTTTGAGATAGAGTCTATAACGTTAGGGGTTCGGGTAACCAACTGCACCCCCAATATGACACCGCCTGAATGAGGTACCCACTCCACTACCAACAACCCAAGATAGAGCTCAGAACGTCATTTATGCGGTTTGGGTCTCGAATCCAGATGCACCTATGAGTCGCGTAGAAATAAAGGTCCCTTGCTCAATCCGATCTACACTAGCCTAGACTGGTTTGGGAAATGATCAACAAGGGATGATTATAAGGGTGAAGGAGAATTTATTGGGGGATAGAAGAAACCCACGTTATACCGGGAAGAGGACGGCACCAAAGCCACCAACTCCAGGCTTCAAAGACCCTCTAGGTGGCACATTGAGGGAAGATATGGTTATGGTGAAATAGGTGAGGGGGGAGAAGCACACTCACCTAAACGAATGATTCACTACGAAAAGGATAGTTGGTTCATTACCTCTCAGCTATCTCGTTCACGGTGATGTCGTCACCACTAGGCATCAGTTTGTCTCCTATCACGTTACCTTTGTAGAGCCTCTACATCTAGTAGACATTCTACTTGCGCTAAACTAATTTTCTCTTATGTATTTTGTTTTTTTCTTTCTTTCATTTATATGGCCATTTGAATCTAATTACAAGGTTGGGTATATTGACCGTTCATGCTTTATCTGTTGGTATAACTAGTTTATAAGTTTTAATCCATATTAGACATAATTCTTCTCTTTCTTTTCTTATGTTAATGTGTTGAATTTTTGTAGGATAAACTTATATGCAAGGCTATTCAGTCTTTCAAAAGGAAGAACGGGAAGAAGATAATATGATAATATTACGTTTCTTGACATAATCTCAGTTTTATTACTTGGAACTGCATACAGTGTCAATTTGTTGTTTAGGGGAGATCTTATAAAATTTTGGAACATGGGCTCGAGAATTTCGGAAAATCGTCTGTAAAATTTTGGAAAATCATCTACAAAAGTTTGGAACGTATGTTCAAATTTTATGGAATATTAGTTCAAAAATCGGTGTTGTGTTCTTTGTTCATGTTTAAGAAAAATTTCAATTTTATGTGATATTACTTTTGTGCAATTTTTGTAAAGATATATCGGGTTCCTAAATCTGGAACATCGAGTGATTTTTCAATAATCGATTTTTCTACCACATATGTTCTTTTTCATGTTTCAATAATTTTCAAAGTTTCTATGATATGAATTTTTGTATCTTTTTTGTCACATACACAAGTTTTTAGAATCTGTAACATCGTGTTCTTGAATCTGGAAGTTCTATGAGACCTTGACTACGAACTGTTGGGAAGTCGACTACATAATTATGGAACCTCGACTACAAAATCTGGAACTTCGAATATAAATTTTGGAAACCTCGACTACACATGTAATACTGAACATCGATGTTAAAATTATAGAACTGACTATTTAAAATTTTGGAACACCAAAATTAAAATTTTGTAACACTAATTTTGAAAGTTTGGAACTCTTATTTCTGTGATCTAGGTTTAAAACTGTAAAACGCTAGGTTTAAATTCTGGAACACCCATATTAAAACTCTGGAACATTGGTATGTTACTGAGCAACAAGCTAGTGGTATCTCCTTCTCTCTGAAACTGTTATTTCATGAAGACCCTCTCATGGAACATGAGAAGTCTCAGTTCCTCTCAAAAGAGGAAACTCTGGGAGACGTGTTTCGCAAGCAACAACCTCAACTGATACTCCTGCAAGAGACCAAGCTCATATCTCTTCCTACATTCTTCCTTAGATCCTGTGGCTTGAGCATTGGCTGGGAGTGTGACTTTATACCTGCTGAACGTCTCTCTGGAGGATTAATAATGGCCTGGAAAACTCACTCATTCCAAAAAGCTTTAATTAGAAAAATCCCAGGTGCAATGATCTGGATTGGAACATCGACAGATTTAGGAGCTCAGTGCTGCTTCATTAATATTTATGCCCCTTGTACCTCAAGAGGAAGAAGATCCCTTTGGCTTGATTTTTCTACTGAAATTGCCTCTCTACAAACCCCTCCTCTATTGGTACTAGCTGGGGATTTCAATGCATTCCTACATCCTTCAGAAAGAGCAAATGCAAGAGCTTCTACCAGGGATATAGCTTCTTTGCAAAACTTTGTGGACTCCTTGGCTCTTATTGATCTTCCTTTGGCTGGTGGAAGGTTTACTTGGTTTGGCCCAGGTTCGTTGGCCTCTAGAATTGATAGATACTTTGTATCCTCATCCTTTTTAGCCTCATTCAGCAAACTCACCCAATTATGTATCCCCAGATGCATTTCTGATCATAGGGCTTTGATCTTGTTTGATGACCAAATGGATTGGGGGCCTAGACCCTTTAAGTTCCTAAATATCTGGCTGGAGGATAAAAGATTCTTTAACTTTGTCCAAACCTGTTGGAATTCCTTCAACATTATTGGACAACCTCATATTATATTATGGCAGAAGCTCAAGCTCTTGAAAGAAAAAAATCAAGGAGTGGAATACTCAGATTTATGGCTTCCTAGATACTCACATTGCTACTCTCAGACAGAAAATAGATGAATTGGATGCTATTGTTGAGCAAAGACCTCCTACTTCAGCAGAAAGCATTGAAAGAGGGCTTACCCTTGCTGAATTAATTCACAAAACCAAATTGCAGGCTAAGCTTTGGAGTCAAAAAGCTAAGAAAGAATGGCATCATGAGAGTGACAAGGGGTCTAAATATTACCATAGAGTGGCAAATTTTCAAGGAGCCAGAAATACACTCACACAGATTCTCTACTCTGAAGAAGTATTACTTGATCCACAAAAAATCAAAGAGGCTGCCTCATCCCACTTCAGCAGTAGATTCTCAGAATCTCCCAAAACCTATTAAACATTGATCACCTGCAATTCAAGACTATTACTCAACAACAAGCTCATGACCTAGAAGAGGCATTCTCTAAGGATGAAATCCTAAAAGCTCTAATGGCCTGTGCTGGTGATAAAGTCACTGGACCTGATGGTTACACATTGAAATTCTTCCAATTTTTTTGGACAATTATCAAGACTGATCTCATCAACTTCTTCAACTACTTTCACATGTCACGACATCTGGGAAAAGGCATCAACTCTTCTTTTATAACCCTCATACCAAAATGTGATACTCCTATCTCCTTTGATGACTACAAACCCATTAGCCTTATGGGAGGCCCCTACAAGATCCTCACCAAACTATTATCTTTAAGACTGAAGAGGGTTATTAATTCTCTAGTAGGGATTGAGCAAACTTGGTTCATTGCTGGGAGGCAGATCCTTGATGGAGTCCTGGTTTCCAATGAGGTGGTTCTTCACATTAAAAAAGAAAAAATCAAGGCTCTAATTTTCAAAGCTGATTTTGAAAAAGCCTTTGATAAGGTGCATTGGTCCTTTGTTATGAAGCTTCTTGCTAAGATGGGTTATGGTTTGCTTTGGAGGATGTGGATGATCTCCTGTTTTAAAGCTCATGTGTCAATACTCATAAATGGATCACCTTCACCAGATTTTCAAATGCATAGGGGGCTAAGACAAGGCTGTGCTCTTTCCCCTTTGATCTTTGCCTTAGTAGTTGAAGCTTTAAACCAGATCATGCAGGTAGAGCTATTACATGATCTGTTTCAAGGAATTTCCCTGGGATGTAGTGAGCCAACAATCTCTCACCTCCAATTTGCTGATGACACAATCTTTTTTATCAAAGCCTCAGAAGCAGGAACTATGAATCTGAAAAGTGCTCTGAAAATGTTCAAAATGGCCTCAGGATTGAAAGTCAATTTCAGCAAATCAAGTATCATCACACTCAACCTGATAGAGGATAAAGCTGCAACATTTCCCCTCATTCTAAACTGTCAACCAGAAAGCTCACCCTTCAAATACTTGGGGTTCCAACTTGGTGCAAACCCAAAAAGACTGATCACCTGGGAACCAATTATTCAGAGATTCAAAAAACATCTTGGTCTTTGGCAAGCCAAACTCTTGACATTTGGAGGCAGAATCATATTGATCAAGACTACTCTTAGTGCTCTCCCACTATATTATTTCTCTCTATTGAAGGCCCCAAAGTCAGTGATCAAAACCATGGAAAGATGGCAAAGGAGATTCCTATGGCATTCTGCAGCCCCCTCCAAAGTCTTCTCTAAAGTCAGGTGGAATCAGGTGTGTAAACCAAAATCTGAGGGAGTCCTAGGAATAAAAAATCTCACCTTGATGTCTGAAGCACTCTTGGTTAAATGGGCTTGGAGGTTTGTTATTGAGGAGAACTCACCATGGAAGCAAACTATCTGTGCTAGACTTGGATGGACTCAATCTGAATGGGACCTCACCAAATTCTCAGAGATTGGCAAATCAAGTTTTGTATCCCATATTCTAACTTTATGGCAAGATCCAAGGTTTTACAATTTATTTGGGGAAATGGGCTTCTCTTGGCAGCTAGGAAGAGGTAACCAAATTTTATTTTGGGAAGATATTTGGTGGGGTGACAGTCCTCTCAAAGATCTATTCCCAAGAATTTATTCACTTGCACAATCAAACAATAGTCATTGCTGATCTTTGGGATGGTGCTGAGTGGGATTTCTTACTCAGAAGATGGCCAAAAGGTTGGGAAGAACAAGAATGGGATCTCTTCTGCATAATTACTGATTCAATTCATTTGAGAAACTTTGATGATGTCATGATTGTTAGTCTTAGTGCCCGTAGTTCAATCCTAAATGTCCAAATGTATATATCATTGTTAGCAATAAAATTAAAGAGACTTTATATTACTTATGTGTTGGAGTAATATATCGACGTGTGATTTGATCTATGCCCACCATGCGAATAGAACCATAGATCAAGATAGATCACACTAGATGGGTCCCTAGTCAACAAAGCTTCACTAGAAGCAACTAGTATGAAAGATGGCTCTTTATGGCTTACGTTCTGTTAGTCATTGGAATGGGATTCCGGAGTCTGATCATAGATATCATGTGAGACATGATATTGGACGACCCGCCCTGAATATGTGCCATAGATTAAGTCATGAACATATTCAGTGTCGTAGCTTGTCATGTATCCTTAGACCAAGGAGTCTTTGTGATCGCTATGTAGTCAACAACTGAGTTTGACCTGAGCCTAACGTTGTCCGTAACAGGGCTTCCATAACGGCCAGGATTGGCTTGGGGACGGGCTACATGAGTGACACGAAAGGCGGCTAAGGGATTTATCCCTCATACTGAGGTATTTGGAACCTGGACGTTTAAACCCGAACTTTAAATCGGACTTAGGACGGGACAAAAGCGGGAACGCTGAATCGAACCTCGGGGTTCGTGCCTCGAAAACCGCGCCTCAGGAACAGTGCCTCGAAACACGCGACTCTGGAATAGTGCCTCGAAACCCGTGCCTCGGGAAACGTACACCGGGTTCTGTGCTCGGGTGCTCGAACCCGATTCGTCGTAATCCCGCTTTTAGCCCGCTCGAGTTTAAAAGACAACCACCGTTGAATTTAAATTGGTAATAGTCGTAACTTCAATTTAATTTTGGCTTTTCGTGTAATTTAGAGTCCGACTTCGATCGAAGAGAAGGCCGGAGGTAGCGAGCCAGGACGTCAGCAGCTAGGAGACGTAGCTGTCGGTTCGTCTTGAGGTAGGGAACGTAGCAGATACCAGTTTAATTGCGGAAACTTACTAGTATGCATGCTAGGATTAATAAAACTGGAACAAGCGTTTATATTAAATAATCGGACGAGTCTTAGTAACATATAGGATGTGATTCACTAGTGTAGCCGCTTTCAATACTTGGGAAATTGCCGTGCTGGTAGATCGGCCATGTCGAGCCGTAGGTTGTGTGCTGATTAAATTGCCTGTTACTGTTGAGATGCATGCTGTATGACTTAGAGTCGATAAGATTAAGAATCAAGAATTAGTATATCCATGAAAATGTTGTTGCTATGTGTGGGCAAGTGTGTTGTGTCTGTTGAACTGTGAATCTTTGGTTGTGTTGTGGTCGGGTGAGTGATAGACCGACGTGACGTATTGTGGTACGATTGGTGGGCTTGGTAAGCCGAGTTTAAGTATGACATTGCGATGTGTGTTCCGAGGAGTTTTTTCCGGTATGGTACCTACGACCGAGGGGGTACGCCAGTGTAGGGTAGTACCTAGGCCGACAGTGTGGTCCCATGTATGCGCGGTCCCCTGGGTAGTGGTTCCGGTACGATGGCCTACATCGATGGGGTATGTCGGCCTAGGACATCTAGGCCGACGGTTACGCGGTTTGTGTTGTGCTTTACCCGAAGGAATGCTGGGAAAGGTGTCTAGGCCGATGGAGATTCCGGTATGACGTATTGTGATTGTCCCCTGAGTCTCAGTGACGGGAAGATATCTAGGCCAATGTTGTATGTTCCGGTGCGATATGATGGAGTCAGGCTGTGGACAGCCGGCCGAGTAGGGGACTGCGGTACGAGACGTGTTTGTGTCTTTACTGTTTACTTTACGCTTGATGACCTGTTAAGTGATGTGGCTGCAGTTTGTGATTGTTCGTTGAGTATGTTTGTGAGTGTGGTTTGGTCTTGAGTTGAGGATGGTAATTACGAGTTCCATGGAAATTAGTTGTGTGCTGTACTAGTATGCCCTAATTGGACGGTTACCCGTGGTGGTGAGCACTGGCTTATAACCTTAACTACTTTTCCTACTGAGCGAAAGCTCACCCCCCTTACTCTGTTGTTTTTCAGGTGTTGAGTGGGTCTGTGCTAGCAGGACATAGCTGAGCTTGGGAGCTGGCGAGTTCTTGTCTAGTAGGTCTAGTGACGTACAATTATCTTTTGACTGTTTACCGTGGTTTTTACCGAGATGTGGCTCGCGTTGTTGTTTAAGGTTTTAAATTAATAGTTGAGACTGTTTTGGCTTTACTTTCATTTAAATTTATTACTGTTTTAGTTCACGTCTCGAGTCCGGTCAAAACCGGATTTGGGGCTTGACACATCTCAGAAACCCTAGTGTTCTCCCGCGCCAAGCCCTTCCCCTTGCTTCTCCTCCACGCCAGCGCCGTCGGCGACTCCACCGGCGTCACGTCCGTATCCGAATACACGATCACCGGTTCCAACCCCGTCGCCCCCGCCACCAGGTTCTCCTCCTCATCCTGCGCACGCAGCATCGAGGGTCCCGCCCTCGCCGGCGGCTTCCCCGACTCCCGCGCCACACGCGGCCTCGGTCCCATCGCCGACGTCCTCCGAACCCGGTTCGCCGCCGAATGGTACCATCCCCGCCTCCCAGATTCTCCTCGCTGCTCCTCTGGGCTGAGAACCTCATCGGGGAGGAGGCCTCCTCCCTCGGCGACAGGGACATCGGGTCCGTGAAGGAGCCTCCCTCTCCCGCCGGCTTCTCTAGTCGCTCCTTCTCCGAGTCCTGCAGTTGCTCGAACTCCGCTCCTCCATCCATGCAAGGGTCTCCCTCCCTCATGTCGATCACATCCGTACCACCCCGACACCCTCCACATCCGGCTCCACGAGCCACACCGATGGGTCGCCGGAGAGACTGGACAACTTGGCCGCCGAGTACATCATTGTTTGCCCAAGAGAACACTAAACCCTAACCCTGACAGAGAGAGTTGTTTACCAAAAAGTGTATTTAATTATATTTTTACACAGGAACCATTTGATCTTACCGATTGGGTGGATCTAGATAGATTTACGATTCACAACATAAACTTGATTTTCACCCAATTGTGCTTCTATATATACACTAAGAGAATTTGTATATCATCTCATTTGAAGTAGGGACCAATATGAGAATGATGTAAAATTATTTTTGCATGGGAGGAATTGCGGCTGATCTACCCCTTGGTTGAACATGATTGTTTTTGAGCGGAAGTTGTAATTTTACAAATGTTTATATCAGAATATCGATGTACGTCAGGAAATGTGTATCTGGGCCACTAAAGTCAGACAAAAAGAACAATGAGTTACTAAACCTTTTTCTACTTGAACCGTCACAGACGGTATTTGGGATGCCATAAAGGCAACACACTAAAACTAGACGAAGTTGACTACGGCTGCTCGAGGTCTTGCCTAAACGCTGCATGCACAGTAGAGTACGACCGAACCTACTATCATCCATTTCTTTAGGAAGTAGAGCACTTCCAAGGGACCCCTCCCAGGGCCATTCTGTAGAGCAAAATTCCCTAAGTCTCTGCTTACTAGTTTTTGACCCTGCAAAAACGAAATCAGAGAAAATAAAAAGACCCACTCGATTAGCCATATCCGGAATCGAGAGAGGGGTCGAGGAGGGTGCGGTGGTGGAGGCCAGGGAGAAGGACGTGCCAGCGGAGGCGACTTCAGAGGCAGCGAATGATGCGACTTTAGTGACGGCGGTGGAGGTTTCAGAGAATTTCCGCCGAGATCAATCGAGGGAGAGGCATTAGCGAATGAGACCCCCCAAAAAAACAATTGGGAAAGGGATATGCGATGTCGGCGACGACATGATCGTGGTGATGGAGTTAGGGGTGAGATTGGGGAAATCGGGAAAGATGAGAATTGGGTAGTGATGACCCTCGTGGGCAGTAGATGAGCAGGAGAGGGTGAATAGGATGGACGCCATATCGACGGAGCAGCAGAACCGGATTGAGGCCTGGAGAAACGATGACGGCCTTGAAGAAAAGCCGCCGCCTGGAATAGAGGTTCTGAAACCCTAATAAAGCTCATATCGCCTCGATATTTTTCCTGGTATTACTAATATTTTACTTAACGTAAAACAATATGATTAAATTAACATAATTGATAATGGATAAATTCAATTAGATTATAAAGATGGGTAATAATCAGCTTACCAATAGTTACATACTCATAACTTCGTTCTTCGTTATCGACATCTCATTCTGTACAATCGATAAGAAAGATTGACATGGTAGTTATTGTTAATTTAAACGTTGCTTCGTTGTAGTTTAGAGTTATTCATCTCACTGACCGTTGTTAGGATTTTTGAGAACAATCGGTGGATGCAATCCTTACATTGTTTGTCTTATACTCCTAGACATATAAGGCTTATTAATTTTTAATAAATCTTTCTGTTAAAAAAAACCCCTTCCTCATTTTTCTAACGAATGTACGAGATTTATTGAAGATCAATTTCACGATACAGTGAAGTGCGTCAGGTCCAGAGCCTGCCCACTGAAGAACATGCATGGAACGAGCCTCCCTGGCGAGCCAGTGGGATGCCTTGTTCGTAGTTATTTTTACAAATTGAAGGGTAGTCCCTTCTTGTTGAGAAATAAGCTCCCGAATATCCCTAATAAATGTCCCAATGGATGATACCGGCGGGTCGCCTTTAGATATTAGATTGATAAGAGTCTGAGCATCCGAGTGAATAATGATATTAGGCACTAGGCTTGGAGCATTCTTCAGAGTTGTTTCCAGGGGACATGCTTCGACCATTAGCGGTTCCCATATCCCCGGGAGGGTACCATTTGCAGCCAGCCGTATCATGCCACTGTGGTCTCTAGCAATGATACCCTAAGCAGGTTGTTGTGTATCCTGAAATACAGCCCCATCTACATTGATAACAATAGTTCCTGAGGGTGGGCGGGTCCACTTCGCCGGCCAGACAGAGGGTATCTGATTTCATTTTGGGGAGGCGGCCTTCGCCTCTCTCCAAGCTGTCAAATGTGCAGCCGCCGATGAGATAACCCTCAAAGACGTCGGGGCGTCCCTCTCCATTTGAGCTCATTTCTTGCTTTCCAGATTTCCCACAATATGGATAGGACCTCAGCCACCTTTTCCCGAGACCTTCCACCCTCAATCCCCTCCCACCACTACACGAATGTCCCACCGAGACCTTATGGAATGAGGTCACCCGCTTGCGCCCAACACGTTTTAGCAAACCCACACTCAAGAAATAGGTGGTCAACTGACTCAAGGGCTCTTCCACAAATATCACAGGTCACCGAGATAGGAACAAATTTACGGTTCATGTTAGTAGATACCTGCAAAGTATCAGTCAGACCCCTCCACAAGAGTATCAAGAGCTTGGGGAGGGGGGGGGGGGGGGGGGGGGATGGACCATAGACTTGACCATATTACCAAAGTCGTTTGTTGTCGTGCTGCCTGCCTCTCCATAACCAATATCCTATACCTTATTTTTGTAGTATACAACCCATTACGGTCGCCCGACCAGTACCAAGTTTCCTTAGGCCGGAGTGCCGAGAGGGGTACTTGAAGGATACTGTTATGCTCTTCAACGGAGAATACTTGACCCATTCTGGCAATATCCCAGCTTAGCCTTCCCGGTTGCATAAGACACGTAACCCGAGCCCCGACCAACACCGGGTTAGAAGATGTAATTTCCAGATTCGGCCCCAGCAACCACGGTGTACCCAAAACAAGGGTACCTCGGCCATACCCGATCGCTATCCGAAGGCCACTCCTAAATAACTCCTTAGTTGACAGAATACTAGCCCAGGTGAGGCTCGGGTTTGCTCCAGCTCCAGCCTCAAGAAATGTAACCTTCGTGAAGTAACGTGCCTTAAGCACTCGAGCCACCAGAGAAGTAGGATGATAGACAAGGCTCCAAGCTTGCTTTCCCAAGATCACCCTATTTACATCGCTCAAGTGGCGGAACGCCATACCTCCAGCCTCCTTTGGCATACACAACTTATCCCAATCCTGCCAGATGATTGGACGAGCCGTCTTTCCACCCCACCAAAATCGAGCTAGGGCCAGATGAATCCGACCAATAATCTTGGCAGGTATGGTGAATATAGACATGACATAGACGGGAAGGGAGGTTAGGACTGATCGGATCATCACTTCCCTTCCTGCCGGCGAGAGGAGTTTTCCATCCCAAGACTGAATACGTTTAATTATCATGTCGCCCAGATATACCATGACGACATTCCTATTCTGGCCTACCATGTTCGGGACACCCAAGTACTTAGAGACGCGGAGGTCTCAGCTATACTCAAAACCTGACAACAGTGCTGTTTCATGGCCTGCGTAGTATTCTTGCCGAACATAACCGACGACTTATCCAGGTTCAGCACCTGACCCGAGAGGGTCCCAAACACGCCTAGGACGCCTGTGATCGCCTGAGCATCCTCAGGGGTAGCCCGAAAGAAGATGTAACAGTCGTCCGCGAAGAACATGTGCGAGATCTCCAGAGCTCCTCGTGCGACCCGAATACCCCTCGCCTCACTCTGGGCCTGGGGAAACATAAAGTAAAGCTCCTCCATACAAAGAAGGAAAAGGTAGGGGGAGAGCGGATCACCCTATCTTAATCCCCACGTTGGTGTGAGTTGAGGCGTTTTTCCTTCCCCTTGACGACATCGTGTAATGTACGGATTTCACACAACATGCCACCAACGTTATCCACTCCTCTGAGAAACCCAACCAGCCATAATATGAAGCAGGTAATCCCACTCAACCCGGTCATACACTTTACTCATGTCAAGCTTGAGCGCCATATAGCCTACCACACCTTGCCGCTTTTGACGAAGGACATGGATGACCTCAAAGGCTATCAGGATATTGTCCTGGATACACCTGCCCGGGATAAACGCCCCTTGAGTGTCCGAGATAACGTTGTGGAGAATGGGCCATAAATGGTTGGCCAGAACCTTAGAGAGGATTCTGAAAATAACGTTACATAGGGCAATCGGCTGGCGATCAGTGCCCTTGTCCGGGTAAGGCTTCTTTAGGATTAAAACGATGCAGGTGTCATTCAAAATGAGATCAAAATCCCGCGAAGCCAGTATCTCAGTTATAAATCTGACCACCTCATCTGCCACAATTGGCCAGTAGTGCTGGTAAAACCTATGATTCAGACCATCCGAGCCTGGTGATTTATCATGCCCCATCTGAAATACCGTCGTCCGGACCTCCGTCACCGAACAAGGAGACAATAGTACCTGATTCTGCGTCGGGGTAATACACCATGAGGAAATCGCGGAGGTCCGTTAGACTCGTCGTAAATAGTATGCTGAAATAGTCCACTATCAATTCCCTCATCCCTGTGTCACATGTGACCAAATCTCCCTGGTCCGTCTTCAGCGATAAGACCGCGTTGACACGACGTCTATACGAGCACGCTGGCTGAAAAAACTTCGTATTCCGGTCCCCCTCAACCAACTAGTTCTGTTTCACACGTTGACGCCAGAACGCCTCCTGTACCCCCAAAGCTCATTCATACTGGATCTGAACAGCCTCTCGTAAATGTACTCATGCTCTATCCGTTCGACCATTCAGATTCACAATCCGCCACTGGCACCACTTGATATGGTTAAGATTACGGCGAAAGTGCCCCCGGCCTCACTCATATAAAGACTTGCCCACCGTCTTTATGACCTCCCCCATAGGCCTCATCGGCCGCTTGTCCTAGGAGGACTGGATGAGGTGGCCACAATCTGGGTCATGAATCCATTAGGATTGGAAGCGAAACTTCGAAGGACCACGGTGGGCTACCTGGCGAGCCAGAGATAGAAGAATCAACCAGTGATCCAAGGTCATTACCCCCGTATTACGGAAATCCAGATCAGGCAGAGAGGAGAAGAGAGAACTCGATACTAATGCTCTATCTATCCGAGATTGGATCCGATTACCATGCCTCCGGACCCTGTACCATGTATACGGGTGACCAGTCATTGGGACATCCACCAGTCGTAGATCGTGCACTAAAGAATTAAAATCATCCATAAGGCTAATAGGATACGATCCTCCTCCTATAGTTTCATCCCCATCTAGAATACCGTTGAAATCTCCTATCAGGATCCAGTTGGGCCTTGTCGGGGTATGAAGGTTTCGGATCATTTCCCAAGTACGATGCCTTCTGTCTCGACGGGGTTCCCCATAAATTCCTGTTAACCTCAACCCAACATGACCCAGGAGCGAGACCTCAACATCGATATACCGATCAATCGACGCTCTGAATGTCACTCCTATACCCGATACCAAGAATAGAGCCAGACCTCTTTGGCTTGCCACGTTCCTTGACCCTCTGATATAGGGAACACAAATATGATCCTGAAAACCCAAAGATCACGACAACAACGCACAATTCTGATTGTCCAGCAATGATTCTGAAAGGAGCAAGAGGTGAGGTCGATGAGTACTGAGCAACTGCTTATCCAGTCCCGTACCCATACCATGACAGTTCCAAGCTAGGACCCGCAGATCCGACTTCATCTGCGCTGACGAGCCTGGATCCCAGTTGCGCTACAGAGATTGCGAAGTAGGGGATGGTGGGGAGGGAGAATCTGGGGATGGGAGATGGACCCAAGCCTGTGAAAACCCTCGCGATGCAATTCCAGTCAATCCCAATCCAGCGAGAGCCTTAGAGTCTGCAACCGCCAGGGATGCCGACAGAAATTGGGATGCTGATAGTTCTGTTATCGGCGACGCCGCACCATCCCTCAAGGGGTTGGAATCCTGTGAGGGGGGGGGGGGGGGTCATGTTTTCTTGGAGGAAGAAGATCGACGATGCGTACCTGAGGCGGTTGTCTAGGAACAAATTTCACCTAGCCAAGGCCCGGTGAGGTCGACGAGTAGAGAATTGAGGGAAGCCGTGAAACGATTGAGTAAAAACCCACAATCGCAGGGGGCACCGACAGAGAAAGGGATGGTGGCAGTCCTGGTGTCGACGACGATGCCCCTTCCCACAAGGGGTTGGGATTCCGTAGGGAGGACCAGTTCCGCCTGGAAGAGTGCGATCGACGTCGTCCATTCGAGAAGGTTTCCTGAGAGCCAATCTCGTCCAAGCCAAGGGCTGGTGTGGTCGACAAAGGGAGGATCAGGGGAAGTCGAACTGAAGAAGAGAGAGCAACACCGGACCGATGCCGTTTCTTTGGTTGGAAATAACCCAGGACCGGGAACGCCATGACAGCATAGAGGAGAGACCGAGCCTACGCCGGGAAAGGTGGAGGTAATGCCGGGGTGAGACGCATCAAGGAGGGGCTGAAACCCTAGGTTTGTCCTCCATTGAAGGCGCAAACCCCCTCGTGGGCATCAGAGGAACATGAGAGGGGGAAGAGGATGGAAGCCATATCAACAGAGCAACCGTACCGAATTGAAGTCGGGAGAAATAACGACGACCCTGCAGACAAGCCGCCACCTAAACTAGAGGTTCTAAAACCCTAACGGATCTTTCTATCCCTTAACCCCTTCTCCTTATTACGAGTAAAAACAAACCTCTTCTCTTATTATTATATTTTTAGTTTTTAATTAAAATATAAAATAAATCACCAAATTATTTAACGGCAACTACCGTTATATATTATCTGTACCCAACTTTTCCCACCAATCGAAGCATACCCAACAAATATTATTTGGATATTCAATCAAAATCATTTCTGTTCATCGATTTTCCATTTCAGTATCTTTCTCTTCTTTCTTGCAATTTCATCAATTCCGATCCCAATTTCTCCGTCGCTACACTTTCTGCTTCCCTAAAATATTTACTTTTCTCGACCAATTTTCCGTCACTTTCTCGGGAATTTCACGGCTGCTTTGTCCCGGTGTTTTACTGGGCCGCCCACAGTCGTTGGGTTTCTCACGTGATTCTGTGTTGGTTCATTGCCAAGCCGTAACCGGCGATCCGGATTACGGATCCTGAGCCGTATTCGGAAACGAACTTGACTTCGTCGGAAAAGTTCTCGGGGGGAGTTACAGTATTCGATCGACACATTTGGTGTTCTTGGAGGCTAGGGTTGCGAAATTTTGACTTTAATCCCATTTAAGCAATTGGGTTTTGGATGGTGAATTGGAGCAAGTCTATCGATTCTCCTGGAATCATTCGTCGGTAGCTTTGCACTGTCTTTTGGGTTGTATTGATATCTTGATTGCCACATGGCTACGGTTGTGAAGGAGATTAATAATGGCTCTCTGGATGCTGAAGAGTTTAGGGAGGTTGAAGATCAAGCTAATGAGGAGGAGGATAGTGAGGCGAGTTCTCTGTTGCCGCCTAGGAGAGGTGGGATGTCCAAGAGTCCAAGAAAGACTGGCCGGAAAGTGCAGTGGAATGATAAGAATGGGAATAAGCTTGCAGAGGTGTTAGAATTTCAGCCAAGGTAATTAACTTTCATTATTTCTGTTGGAGTTGCAATGCCTAACTTCAATCGATGCATATTTTTGCTCAAATTTCAGGAACCTAGTTGTTTGTTTCTGTCTTCTTGCTATTTGATCTAGGTAGAGTTGCAAATCCTTGGTTTACGACATCTTTTAAGGTCATACTAATTTTTGGAGCCCAGTTCAACTTTGATTGTGATTGATATTGGATGCCTTCAGTTCTTCAGACGTAGAAATGAAACTCAATTTAAGACCATTTCCTTTAGGTTGCTACACGGTTCAAGTATGTTTTTGGTTGCTATTAGAGTAAAGGTATCAATTCGTAGTAATGTTGATAAATTCAATGTATATATACTTGGAATGTTCTGTATTGGCTATAGAGGACACTATTCATCATGCCAGATTAAGTGCCAATCTAAAGAATGGGATGTTTACTGAAAAAGATCTATCCGTCTCACTAATTGTCCAATGTATTAAAGTTGGTTATTCCAATATAAGTTCTGACTTAGTAAATTATGCTTAGATTTCCAATCATATCTGTTAACCACTTGAGCTTGTTACAAATGGGGAACCTGCTGAAAGTTGAGCAGTAACCTATCCTTAACGTTTGCTAAAAATCCAATAGTCCCTTCCTATCACTGCACTGCAATTAGGAAATGGTTGAAGTGGAATACTGTCTTGATTATGGCTGCTAAAGAAGCTGATAGTTGTGTTTCAGTGAATATCCGGGGATTCTTTTTTTATTTTTAAAGCAAGCTCTTCCACCACCCTGTTCCGCTTAATCCTATGGCTACATATATTTCTTTACTGAGGAACACGAAACAGTCACAAGGTGACATAACCTTCATCCATTTTAGAATGTGTTGTATTGGCCTATGCTACTACCAGAAATCAGCCTCATTAGAATTTCATAAATAGTTTTCCAGCTTCTGATAAAAGCTGTATACATTTGCCTAAGACTTAGGAATACATAAACATTTAATTTAACTCTATGAGTTAGGTATATACCGTATATTGCCTTCTTGATTTGCAATTATAACTATTGGATTACAAAGGCTTTGCCAACATTGTTGGAAACTTCCTAGAGGATGAACTCTTTTTTGCTGTTTCATAGACTCATCACAAAACTTTATTTTACACTAAGTTGATAAACTAGGGACTCATTGTTTGTAGTATGCCTGCATTGACAAATAGGGTGTTAAAGCACATGATTTTAATACCATAATTAGTATGGGGGTTATTTTGTTTAATGTTGCACCACTATAATCTTTGGCTTGCATTACTCCCTGTTTCACTACTTAAATTCACATATTCTAATTAGCATGCATCGAATTTTTTCTTCTTCTTACTAGCTGAACTGCTCTCTGCTATTCACATTTATACATTTATTAGTACCATACAAGATGCGAAAAATTCAACCCAGATTATGCATGGTAGCAAGGTTATGTTGTCTACTGAATGCTGATTGCTGAATAAATAAAGTTGGGGCATTAAATTAAATATAATACAAATAGTGGCATTAGATGGTCAGCGTCAACTTTACTTGGATCACAATTTTGGTTGCTCTCTAATATCGAAGGTCAGCGTCAACTTTATTTGGATCACAAATTTGGTTGCTCTAATAATATCGAATTATTTTATTACAGCACACTGTTTGCGTTCTGTTGCATTAGTGTTACAGAGATGTTGCTAAATACAGAAGTATATGAGAAAATGACACTTATTTTGGAACAGAAGGAATATTATTTATGGGCATTGTTTTGTGTGTCATCAGCTGTTTTGTGTGTTGCAGTGATGTAAGCGACAGTGATGACGAGGACTCAGATGCTTGCGTGTGTACCATAATGTAGATAAAGCCATGGAGAATGATTTTTGATTATGTCAATACCTGACTTGGTGGATTGAGCTGCGAAAGTACGAATATGGGTCGATACAGTTTCTGGACATATGCAGTCAGGTTTGTGGTGACTTTTTTTAACGAGCAGGATTTAAACTTCCTAATGACGAAGGGAGATAAGAACACTGTGAATCTTGGTGCATGGATTGTAATACATTCAGCATAATTTAGCCTTTTCATGCTTCACAACATGTATTTGTGGAATTAGCTTTCAAGAAAATCACCTTTTTTTCTTCAGCAGTTTGAGCTCCCTGCTCGGCTGCACTTGGTAAGTGTCAATATGTGTAATTAAGAAATCTTCTTCTGTACTTGATCTTTTGTATGCTTAAAGTAATAAAATGCACGAGTAAGCTTCTGATGCGTATCTGTGTCTGCAATTCTGGTTTGTGGAATGCAAGAGTAAATTGGGGTAATAACATTTATGATTGTCATGTCTATAACAGGTCATTTCCAAGAAACATAATTTTCAGGGATTAATTTCTAAAATTTATTCATTCGACACCTTTCCAATCTCTCTCAGCAAGAATATGCAATAACCACCATATAAAAAACAAGCAAGATGCAGCAGCATTTTCATAGCTCAGACATCGTCTTGTATTTTGTAGCTGCAACAATTGTAACTCAACTTCTCTTTCAACAAACTACATATGGATGCAGATCCACGGACAATCAATATGGCGATGGCAAAGCTTTGTACGGATCACTGAATGCAGTAATATTGCCTGGCCGCGAGAAAACTACCTACAATTTTGTAACGAACGAGTAAGGAAGTAAGAATGACATAAGTTTTATCGTCATGAGTTAATGTGTGTGTGTATACCTGATAGTTTCCAAGGGTATATGACTTAAAGCCAGCTGCACAGTAGTCAAAGTAATACTCCCATGTCCGGATGAACTTGTCGTCGAACCCCAGGGCCTTGATTTCGCTGCAAATGAGAAAATCTGCTGTAACACCAAAGTCTAAGACCCAATTTCTATAACAGAAAAAGAGCACAAGACTTTGACTTACCTCTGTTTGTCCATGAAACTTTTTCTCCAGTACCTTAGTGTTTGGTAGTAATGAATCCCTATGTTTTGGACATGCTCCACGCTGCGCTTGCAGGTCACGTATGGATGATTAGTTGGTGATGAATAAAAAAAATGGGGATTAAAGAGCAATGGCATTTACCAGAGGCGAGATGAAGCAGCCATGGCCGTTGTTATTCTACTCAAGGAAGGCAAGCAGCCGCCTGGAAATATATATTCCTTGATGAAGTCTGAACTTCGCCTGTACTCCTCATATCGCTCATCAGGTATGGATATGAACTGTCCAAAACACATGTTCAACTTCTATTTCAATCTCAAAGAGTGTTGAATGTATATCGTAAGTGTTACCTGCAGAACCATAAGGCCATCTTCTGCCAATACTGATTCGCAGCAACCAAAGAATTCCTCCATATATTCATGACCAACAGCTTCTATCATCTCACTGTCCAAGACATTCAAAACTATGAACCATCTCGTGTTTTATTTTCTTGTAGATTTGGTAAAGGAACGAACATACCATGATATAATTCTGTCATATTTGTAGGAATCAGGCAATTGTCGATAGTCACAGAGAAGAAATCTGATGTTCTCCTGATGAGAAAACAAGTTACAGTTGAAGTTTGAGATTCATCAACTTGCAAAATGAAAATGAGTGCAAAGATACCTCAAGGCCAGCTTCCTTGACCCTCCTCTCTGCTAATTTGAGTTGCTCCTCTGAGAGCGTGATGCCCGTGTATTTGCATCCAGTTTGTTTTACAACTTGGATGGCTAAGCTTCCCCAACCACACCCTATCTCAAGAATTTGATGATGCTTCTTGATCCTTGCCTGACGATGGAAACCTACTAAGTTTGATTCATGATAAAGTTTGAATTTGATTGATGACAAGATCAAGATCTCACCTTTTCTATAAGAAGAGAGATTTTCCGCATCTGTGCAACTTTGAGGTCTTCACATTCTCCCTGAAATATGATGGTTAGACATGATTTGGAATAAATTGATTAGGATTTAGGGTATGACACTGACCTTAAATATGGCACACGAGTATGTCATCGTCTCATCCAAGAACAGGGCGAAGAGTTCATTACTCTACAACACCAACCACATAATTGTTACTTTTAAGTCACATTCATATATACAGTATACTAGTAGGGTTGACGAGTAACTCACCAAGTCATAATGACGAGAGATGTTTCTACGAGCCTGTGTAAGAGTGTTTTGCCTTGAAACATGCTGCAAAAAATATTTTGCAGATGATATAGCGGCTGTGAACAGCATCGGAGTCCACCACCCCCTATTCCAGCAGAGCAGGTAGTCATTAAAACGACGTTCACAATGATACCACATTCAACTCAGTTTTTTACAGTACCTCTTCTTGCTCAGTTTTGAAGCAGAACAATCCAAATCTCTGTTGGCTATGAGAATCTGCAGAACGATATTTTTTGAGATCAAATATCACCAGGATTCAGGTTTTATAATAAAAATTCCATCTTACCGAGAAAAAATTTAGAAGACCTTCATCTTTATTAACAAAAGAAAAATCCCCGTTCACGTACGCATCTGCAAGGCCTAAATCAGCCCCTGTCATTACCTGAAATATAAAATGAGCTTGACGAGTTATTTTTACCAACTTGTAATAAACATAGCATTGCATTTACCTTCCAGTAAAACTGGGGACTATGAACTCTCAGAACAGCTTTAAGGAAACACTTTTTTCTGGATCCCTCAAAGCGGAAAATTGTGCCTCCTTCCTCCAACAATCTGACATACACAGACACACCAATAGGATTTCAGATCAAATGCGAAATACATGAATAAATTAACCAGCCGAAGTGTTACAAGAACAAGAACAAGAACAAGAACTTACATTATAGTTCCAGTGGATACAAAATTTCTAAGAAAACTGGTAACAAAGAGTCGAGCCCCCGTTTCTTTCCAAGAAGGCACCATGTGTTTGGGGTTACTCAGCACATGGCTACACTCTCCAAGTATGGTATTTGCAGCAATTATTCCAGCCTGCAAATGAAAGATGAATCATACTCAAGAGATTGGACCATCACTTGTCCAAGACAGAAGCAAATGTAAAATAATAACCTTTAGTCCATCCTCATGGAAGCCATAGCCTTGGTATGCCCCACAAAACCATAATCCTCTCTTGCCTTGGATGCAATGGAGCTCGTGAGAAGCCTTTGTTGCAGCAACAGAGGGAACCGGATGACCAGTTCTCCACTGGAGGAATGTATGTTCCGGTGTATCAGATGGATTCAGCGTCACCAGAATAGGTGACTTTTCTTCTTGAATGTTCTACGAGTTTATAATTCTTAATATAAACAACTACGAGTTGCATATGAATTTCAGATCAACCGAGTTGAAGGGAAGAGTAGAGACTACCTGAAGCACATTGATCCAGTATGTCAAACATACTTTGTTATCTGTACTTCCAAGAAAATTCCAGGCGCTCCAGGCTGCTGGGTTTTTGGGCATCAAACTTTTGTCGCGGTGAAGATAAATATCACTGCCAAAAAAAAGCACAATATGAGAGGAGAATAAAGTGAGCTCAAGTGGGAACTAATTATGTGTGATTACATACCTATATACATACTGGAAAGCACCCAATACTCTGATTTCATCAGATGTTGCTTGATCTCCCAATATTTTCACAGCATCCGGAGCATGAACTGCCATTACACATGCATTGAACTTGTCTTCCAAACCCTCTCCGTATAGCACGGTGCAACCTGTAATTGCATAAGCTCAAATACATAGTTTATATGATTTTCAATCTTAAATGTGAAACATACAAGCTCAACTACTCACCCTCGTCTGTTGTTGTCACAGAGTGCACCTCACATCCAGTTCGGATTTGACAACTTCTACTCTCTAGCTCATCCCGGACCTGATTTATGTTTGTTTGTTATTTTTACAGCCAACAGAACGTTTTGCTGAGAAAATCTTAATACATGTGAATTCAACTAGTACCTCATTGACATAGGTATGAGAGCGGTTCTTGACAGTCAGCCATTGTGGCCTACCAAAGAGCTGGGGAGAGAACCAAACCAAATTGAAGTTGGGCAAGCATTTTAAAAATCAGAAGAAATAAGATGAAACAAGAAAAGAAACCTGGAGTAGATGATGGTTGCGACAAAAGGAAAGCACTGAGAAAGCTGAAAAGGTCATCACCCTGTCTGAGGAGCAGGACCATATTGATCCACATACTGGAACCTATACAGATACCAAGTCATCTTCACCAATCACCATCACATATGAATGAAAAAACAAGAAATGTACTCACAAGGTACGCCTTCTGAAATAACTCAGAATAACCCCGTGACTTGATGAAATGTCCCAAGGTTTCGTTGCGATCAATGTCTGGATTATTATCAAGCATTTCAAGGTAACTGCAACAGATATCAAACTTAACTTCAAAAACCGAGATTGAAATACACTAGTCATTGCTATTTTCACAAACTCATCTCCAAGAGACAGATTGACTAACCTTAGGACATCTTCCTTGAACTTGACAATTTCTCTAATCATCTTCCAAAAGTACGGATTCATTGTGTTCTTCTTTTGCGCAAATAGACCCGACAAACCATTTCTGCTGCCCCATTCGTATCCCCTGCCCTCTTCTAAGCTCACTGACAAGGACATGTCCGACTCCTCCATCTCGATTCCAAGATTCTCAAAGAAATCCATCATATTCGGATATGTTACCTGTTCAATAATACCATGTCACTCACAATGTACCAACCAACTACATTCAACAAACCTTTGTTTTTAAACTAAGGGAAAGCCTTATTAACGTACGGAAGTACCCACTTTGACCCTTCGTTGTCAAAACAACCCCTAAAGGTGAGGGGTTACCACTACCACGCTATCATCTTTCGATATCTATAGAAAAACACAAATTTACATAGAAAAGGTGATGAGTTTATCAAGAACACACTGTCACCTTTCTCATTTATCCGTGGTTTTTGGAACAAAATGACCCAAATCCAAGCGTTTTAAATGATAAATGAAAAGTGACAGTTTGTAATTGATAGCCCCTCACTTTTACAGTGTATATTTGATAAACAAAGGTCAAAGGGTTTTTAGTGAAGTTCACTCTTAACTAATTTTGGGTCATGGATCATGCAGTAACATAACATTATACAGAATATAATTACCTTCCACCTTTTATTAATATTTATACCTAGCAGACAAGAAAACATAAATGTGCATGTTGAAATAAAGCCAAATACTGGTTACACTAAACATGTTAGAGTAAAGCCGGTCAAATTGTGTTCCTACTTACCTCTTTACTAATTTTTCAAGCATACATTATCATCCGAAAGTAGATTGCTTCTATTTTGCAATCCGAGGGTATTAGAGGACCAATTCAGCCAAAAGTTTAAGCTAATGCAATAAATAGAGAAATAACAATATATTTATGAAAATAGTGGGGGTTTGAAGGTGAAGAAGGAAGTATAGAAGAAACAGTCAACCAAGAGAATCCCGAGGAAAGCAAAGACCCTCAAGGCTCAGGATAAGGAGAAGGAAACCCGCCTGGGGGGATGCTACAACTTCCAAGAAGCAGTCTTTGGTTCTGATAGACATTGACCAGCATGAGATGGAAGCCCATCAGATTCCTGACCTACTTAGATCGACGAAGGCTGACAAACAGCCTCGTCAAGAGTTTTATAGGCCTTTGGACTGTTGGGGTTTGATTATTTTCAACTCCCAACCCTCTCATGGCCCTATCTGGGAGGGTCATGTTTCATGTGACGATACCATGACCGTTAAAACGACCCAAAGCAACCTCATCTTCTGGAATTTAGCACCTTGGTATAGTGAAATTGTGCAAATCTACATATATCATCTCTTATCTACCATTTGGTGTAGATTATTTTTCTTAATCATGTATGTTGGATCAACTATTTGTTCCCAAATGGAGGATTAAGGTTACTCCCTTGACTTGTATCAGATTAATCTCTGAATTTTGATGTTGTATCTTGTTGCTTGTTTTGTTTAAATACATACCCTCTATTAAAAAAAACCATTAATAACTAATAAATAACCACACAAAGAGAGATGAGGAGTGGCTGATTTGGGTAATGTGTGAAGTGAATGCAACTTGGAATGTTGTATCATGTACAAGTATAAGCAAGTGTTGTTTTGGATAGATTCCACAGCTAAGCCTAAGTGGGTGCATAAAGACAACACTTGCCAGTCAAAAATGTTACCAATTAGATCCCACTCCACAGTAGTACAGACACACTATTCAACACCAACCATTCAGAGGTGACCCCACAATGTTAGATTCAATTCAAAAAACACACTCCAATTGTTATCTTATATATGTATCATTATCATGGGTAATTTACCTATGTATGATGACTTAACTCAAATTCTAAATTAATATGTATACAAGTGGGTCCAATATTTGACTAATCAAATCCAGGCCATGCAGACAAGAAAATGACAACACTAGAGCCATGTCCGCCAGCCCCCACTCTCTCTCTCTCTCTCTAGATGCTTAATGACAAATTATACGCACATTCAAATATTCGTTAATCGCTAATGATCCAATCAAGGTCTGGTAATTAACAAAATAAAAAAGAAGAAGAGTAATTAAAGGAGGCTACGTGGCAAGATGAGCACCGAGTATGGATGAAAAAGAAAGAGAGAGAGACATACGCGGTTGAAGACCATGAAGCCGAGGTCAACATCGACGCCGTCAACAGTAACGGTTCTGGCGTGGCCGCCTATCCACTCCTCTTTCTCGTACACCACCACTTGGGCGCCGCCTTTAGCCAGAACATACGCCGCCACCAGCCCGCTCACCCCGCCTCCGACCACCGCCACTCTCCCCATCCTGCAATGCCAATGCACAAACAATTGTAAAACCTTAATTATTTGTATATTATATATGTAACAATATTACGATAGTACCTGTTGTTTCAGTGTCAACGTGTTTCTCGGCTAGATGTGTTTTGTGTGCAGCTCTCTCTCTGTCTGGATGAGGAAATGGGTGAAACAAGATATGGTGTTTATAAAGGAAATCTTCTGCCTCTTATTCTTATTAAATATTAAATTAATAGTCTAGGAATATGTGTTACTATTTACAACACTCGCCTTCACAGCCAAGACGTACTGCCAAGGAAATAACAAGTATCTGTTACTGTATCCTTTTTTTCAAACGGAAGAGATCTGATATTTTTTCCATTTGTATCTTGTATTTGGATTTCAGAGCACGTTAGAACAGACATATAACGGGTCTTTCTGGGTAGTCAGTGAACAACCCCGTTCACAATTCTAAAAATAATCTCGAGTTTAAGATTTTTGAGTAAAGTAATAATTGACCTACATTCTTCAACAATGCGTCCTATCAGTGAGAAAAGAGGGATACACCCTAGAATCATCCTCGAGCGAAGTAATAATGAAACTATATTCTTCAACAATGCGTCTCACCAGTGAGAAAAGAGGGGTACACCCTAGAATCATCCTCACCACAAATTGTGCGTCGTTTTGAATAGTAATCTTTGATAGCCCCGACGTACATATCCATAGAACTACTTGATGGATCACCTCCGCTTCCGCGATTTCTTGTGTCGGTCCCCCCGAAAAGACACCATTACGGCCTTCCACAACCATTTTCCTCTCATCCCTACAGATCATACTCCATCCCAATTGATGGGTGTCAGCGAACACCACCCCATCCACATTAAAAGACAACTATGTTGGTGGTGGTGGTTTTCATCCCTTCATAATGGGAGTTTCCGGTTGGGCTGAGGGTGTAATGGCTTTCCTGTGGGCTTCCCTCCAGTTATGGACATAGCTTCGAATAGTGCCATCCAAAGCAGTGTTGTCTGTGGTGTCTGCTCCCATACAATGCCATTTCTGGCTTCCCACACCTCCCACATTGTCATTACTATCCCGCTCTTTGTCGCCATATCCGAGAGGGCCATAATTGATGTCATTCATTCTATAAATGTTGTATCGGATGTTCGGGGGACAGATATCTGCGCCTGATGCCATACTTCCTAGGAAAACGAGCACTGTACCAGAAGATGTAGGGCCGTTTCATGCGCTATCTGGCAGATGGGGCATTCCTCCGGAATGGGGATAAATTTTGTCTGGAGGTTTGCCGCTACCTGTACCGTGCCTGATATAGTTCTCCACAGGAAGACCTTGATCCGCGGTTGGATGTACAGATCCCATATAGCCGTCCAGACCGATGCTCCCTGACTTGGCACCCAACGACCATTCATTCGATCCAACAACCGATACCCTTCCCGACAACTGTATTTTCCTCTAGTGTCTTGTGTTCAATACCATCTATCTGGGCGTCTATGGTTCCGGATCGGCACTTGAAGAATCTCTGTCACCAATTTCCATCTTGATCAATAAAATCTGATACCATCATTTCTCCATTCACCACCGTCCCCTTAGGTATAATTGGGACATCTCCTATTAACCATAGTATACCTTCTACCCTTATCGAGAGCCTGTTTCCAATAGTTTTTTGAATACCTTAATTAAGGAGTGCCTGAGTAGCTTGGAGTCCCGACCACAATTGGCTTAGATTGACGCTGAGCCCCGCTGTGAGGAAATCCCCATCCCTGAAATATTTGGCTTTGAAAATTCTGGCCACCAAGCTGGTCGGATTTTTTATGAACTTCCATCTCATTTATTCTAGAAGGGCAATGTTCATATCATACATGCCCCTGAAGCCCATCCCTCTTATCTCCTTCGAACAACATAGTTTTGCACAGTCTTGCCAAATAATGGGGCTCCCTACCCGTGGGGTACCCGCCCACCAGTAACAAGCTAAAGCCGCGTGAATCTACGCCACAAAGGAACGTGGGAGGAGAAACACACTCATAGCATATATAGGCATACACTAGATGACTGATTTAACCATCACCTCCTTTTCACCTGCTGAAATCATCTACCCATCTCAGGATACGATCTTAGCCAGGATACGGTCACAAAAAAACTAGATACTATGTCCCTTCTTTCGACCAAGCATATTCAAGACACCCAGGTAGGCAGATGCCCTAGATATCTCCTGAATCCCCAAGGTAGTGTAACAAAGAAGTCGGTTTGTCGGGGTGGTATTGGAGCTGAAGAATATGGAGGACTTTTGCTTGTTTATAACTTGCCCTGATAATTCCCCAAAAGTTTGTAGAATACCCTACAGATACTCAGATTCATGTCTATCTGCTTGACAGAAGATATAACAATCATCAGCAAAAAGTATATGTGAAATAACTAGTACGCCTCTAGCCACAAAGACTCCATGGATCTTGCCCTCGCGTTCTGCTATTGATAAGAAACAAGACAACCCCTCCATACAAAACATGAAAAAGGTAGGGTGATAGTGGGTTCCCCTACCGTATTCCCCGGCCTTCCGTAAAGGCTCTCGTCCGCCGCCCCCCTACCACAACAATATACTGGATAGATCTCATGCATGCCAATACTAGTACCCTCCACCCCTTGTCCAAAACCGAAGAATCCCATCATAGCCAGTATAAAAGACCACTCGACCTAGTCATATGCCTTGCTCCTATCCAACTTCAGTTCCATAAAGTCGTTCCGGCCCAATGTACGTCTTCAGAGTGAATGAATAATCTCATAAGAGAAGAAGACGTTGCCCTGGATAGCTCTACCTAGTACAAATGCCCCTTGGTTAACCGATATGATAGGATCAAGCAGTGGTTTTTACTTATTTTCCATCTCTTTGGACAAGACCCGAAAGATGACATTACATAAGGTTATGGGTCGTAAGTCCACAATTCTCTTTGGATCCTTGTTTTTGGGGATAAGGACCAACGCCGTATGGTTGACGTCTGGGTCCTTGTTACCCGTTGTGACAACCTCTCGGACAAAAGCCACTACATTTTCGAGGACATACCAGTAATATTGATAGAACAAAGGATCGGGCCCATTCGGTCCTAGCAATTTGTTCGGCCCATCTAAAACACTGTTGTTCGTACCTCCTCATTCGTCACTCTTATCCCCAAGGTGATATTTTGATCCTCCATAATCATGATGTGAATCTCAATTGGTATATCATTCATCCATTTAGGCCATGTTATGAAAATCTGCTCAAAATACTGGATCGGCCGCTTGATCGAGAGTGACTGAAAGAATAGCATGACCATGCACATGATACTGGGTATCATATATTCAGTCATCTCACATATCAAGGAACAGTGATTGAGAATAATAAGGATGACGGCTCTATGCCTTATCTCATTAAGGATATCGGAGATAAAAGGATAGTGACATAGACGACGGAAAGGTTAGATTCGACAGGGTCGATTCGTTATGCAGTGTCAGACAATACTAAAGTCTAGTTAGTTGCCACTTAAATAGGATCAAGTAAAATGGGATTTTACGTTGATCTATTGACATGCATAAACCTAAGGGTCACACCGGAGGGTGAAACTCATTAACACATTTATGGAGTATGGCCAAAAGGGAGTTGTCTCGGGATATGACCAAAACTGGGTTTTGTGTAAGAACCACTCCTGGTCAACGCCAGTCAAATCGGCGAAAAACAGGAAAATTTAAAATTTTGGGACAGACACTTAAATGAACCTAAATTTGACCCCGAGACAACTTTCTGACCAAAGTGTCATACCGGACTTAAGTTGACCCCGATATCGACCAAAGTGAGTTCTGGGGGACTCAGGGCAACTTTCTGACCAATTTGGGAAAGGTTGACTTTTTGCCGGAAAAGTCAACCGAGCGACGTTTTGGTCCGTTCAGGTCCGTTTTGGATCCAAAAAGCTTAGCCGTCGTTACAACGGTCTTAGTTGGGCCGTTTCCTTGTAGCCCGTGAAATTTCGTAATTTCTTGGAAAATGGGCCCGTTCGGGACCCGAGACGACTGAATTTCGCGAATCTGACAGAAAAATATCTACAAAGATATTTGTTTAGAGGGTGGGACCCACTTGCCACTTGCCACACAAGTGGTGGTGTTAGGTTATTTTGAACAAAACAAAAGGATGAAGCATATGTGGTGTTCGGCCACTTAAGGAAAAAAAGGAGAAAAAAAAGAAAAAAGAAGAGAGAGAAAGAAGAGAGAAGAAGGAGAGAAGGAAAGAGAAGAAAAGAGAAGAGGAGGTGTTAGGGTTTGCGATTTCCCGACGATCCAACCGACGGATCGTCTCAACGGTTGAAGAATCGAGCTCCCATCGTCATTCCCTACGGTGAGAACCTATTCGATTTTCGTTTTGGTACGTTTGAAAGTTAGGGTTTGTGTTTAAACGGGTTAAATATGGATGAATCGAGGTGTAGGGTTCGTTGGGAACGTTTTTGAGCGATAAATGATCGGTTTCCGGTGACCGGAGGCTCGGGGGAGCTCCGGCCACTATGGGTGGTGGCTGGCCGGAGCTAGGACCGGGCACCACTGTGGTGAACTGGTCCAAAACCGGTCCAGCCACCCACGGCTAAGGGTGGCCGGGTGGGGCCCACGTGTCGGGTCTCGGGTTTTTCGTGTTCGGGTGGTTTAGGATGATCCTCAAGTCGTTAATTCACACCCGGAACGAATTATGGAATTAAATTGTGAAAGTTGGAAATTTCGGGTTTAGAAACTTTAAACGCGAATTAAATCGCTCGGAAATCGGAAATTGATTCCGTCGATTGCATTGGAACCCTTAATTTATTCTAAGATCGTAGAAACGAAAATGGGAATTTTCGGAGCCCCTGAAGGGCGTTTTCCAATCCCGGGCAGATTCGCCGAGCCGGGCGAATCGGGCCTTTCCGGGCCCACTGTTGACAATGTCGAGTAATTGGGAAGTTTGGGAGTGATCGACACTTAGTGGTGTCGTAGGATAAGTAAATTTATCGAACAATAGAAATGCAGGCGACACTTAATGGTGTCGTAGGATACGTGAACGTATCGAACAATAGAAATGCATGTGACACTTAGTAGTGTCGTAGGATAAGTGAACTTATCGAACAATAGAAGTACTGGTGGCATTTGATTGTGCCCGGAGGTTGATTGAATTGTTTGTGTTTGTGGGTGGCCGTGAGTGCCTTTGGGGCGTTGAACCCGTATTTTATTGTTTGTGTGTCGTGGGTGGCCATGTGTGCCTTTGGGGCGTTGAACCCGTATTTTACTGTTTGTGTGTCGTGGGTGGCCATAAGTGCCTTTGGGGTGTTGAACCCGTATGTTACTGTTTGTCTGTGTTTGTGGGTGGCCATGAGTGCCCGTGGGGAGTTGAGCCCGTATTTGGTTGACTGACGTGCCGAGTGGTAGTTAGTCGTGTTGTCGTATTCTTTTCCTTTCCTTTGCGGGGTATTGTGTGTCATTTGGTTGTGCCTGTGATTGTTCTGGTGGTACTGTTGAGCTATGCCCGAGGGGTGTGTCGTACTCTCCAATGCGTGGTCGGTAAAGAGTAGAGGACTGTGGTCCCCGTAGGTGAGTAGCACCTTCCGGAGGGTGATTGGTAAAGTGCTAAGGTTAGAGCTGTGCCCGAGGGGTGTGTCGTACTCCCAATGCGTGGACGGTAAAGAGAAGAGGGCTGTGGTCCCCATAGGTGAGTAGCACCTTCCGGCGCGTGATTGGTAAAGTGCTAAGGTTAGAGCTTTGCCCGAGGTGTGTGTCGTACTCTCCAATGCGTGGTCGGTATAGAGCAGAGGGCTGTGGTCCCCGTAGGTGAGTAGAACCTTCCGGTGCGTGATTGGTAAAGTGCTGAGTCTAGATTTATGCCCGAGGGGTGTGTCGTACCCTCCGGTGCGCGGTCGGTAAAGAGCAGATGGCTGTGGTCCCCATCAGGTGAGTAGCACCTTCCGGCGCGTGATCGTTAAAGTGTTGAGGCTTGTGGTTGTGGTTTGCGTGATTTTGATCACTTCTGTGTTGTGTTTCTTGAGGTCGTCATTACGGTGTCGGGTCTACATTACGTGTACGGGTGTTTAGTTTGGTTGGGGAAAGTAACAGTTTTCGTGTGACAGTCGGTTTACTTGAGTTTGGGGATAGTAGTCCCCGGTGTTTTGTTTGTTGTTGGTGTTTCCGGTATTTCTGCTAGTATGCTGTAGTCAGTCTGGTATCTGTGGTGGTGAGCGAACGCTCACCCTAGCTGCTTTTTCTACAGGTACTGGTCGCGAGGCGGACTAGGGGAGCTCTCGAAGCTTGAAGAGCTGGTAGCGGGAGTCCGGGTTTTTGGGAGTTTAGCGACGTACGCTTTGGCTTTTGTCCGCTTGTTTTGGACTTGGTTTCAGTTGTAAAATATTATTTTGTTTAACTCAAAGTGGTGATTTTAAGCGGTTTATTAAAATATTTGAAAATTGTTTTATTGTTCATCGTTCGCGTTCCGGGCTCGGTTTTACCGAATTCGGGGAGTGACAGTTTGGTATCAGAGCTCGAGGTTTCACACCTCGGACTGTACGTCAATTAGGTGGGGAGAGTCGAGTCATTAAAAGTCCCGTCGTGCGTTGGTTGCGCAAATTGAAAACCGTGTGTAGACCCGTAGTGACATGAGTCCTGTTTGTTGTTGTGTGTATGTGCAATACTGTGGTTACTGGCATAATGTTTGTGTGTTGCTGCGTGAAACGTTTTTAAGCTGTCGCGACTCGACTCAGGAGCGCTCCTGTAGTCGAACGTGACGATGCTGATATCAAGTGGGTACAATGTAGTTCGGGGACGCCTGGACCGGGTTGTAACTACGTGATGTCAAAAATAAGATTTTATGATGAAAGGGAGAAAAGTTTTAAAATTTGTTGGCCCGATGGGCGTGTTTTGAAATTGGTTGGCCCGGTGGGCGTGTTTCGATTTTGGTTGGCCTTGTCAGCTTGTGATTGAGGTTGGGTGACTTGAATTTTGTCTGTGAATTGTTGTGCGTGTGTTTGATAAATTTTTGGTGATCGAGCGTGGGTGACGCTTAAGACTGTTTTTGGGGTTAAAAAGGGGTAAAAATCGAGTCTGAAACGAATTTGGGAAACAGGCCTGCGCGAGCGTCACGGACCCTGTCACGGATCCGTGACGGAGCAACGCGTTTTGGCGAGTTTTGGGCCTTAGTCACGGCTCCGTGACCCCAACCGTGACGGGGTCTGTCACGGATCCGTGATTCCTGTCTTGTTCCACCGTCTTGAATGTGCAGTTGTGTGTGGTTATTGCGTGATTTGGTTCACGAGTGTGTCGGGTCGTTTCGAGGTTTCCTTTACGTGTTCTGATAATTGAAGTATTGATAGCGTGAGCGGTGTGACGTTTTGGTATGGGGTTTTGAGATAGACGTAGACCGTGTGAACGCTAGTATATTAAACACGTCGTCGTTATATGAGTTCGCAAAATAAACGTTTGTGTGTATCCGTGCAGAGGATACCGACTACATGGCACGTGGCAGGAGAGGACGATCAGCTGTGACACCGGGACGGGCGCCCACACGTGGCAGGAGGCGACGTCAGCTGGGGAACCGGGACGGATGCCCACCGTCGAACCCGCTGTGTCCACGGAAGCCCAGGGTACTCCCGTCGGGGAGGACAGGAGGAACGACGCAGGACCGTCTGCGGGCACGCCCAGCGTCCCACCGGTCGCAGACCCGCCCACTGCGACCGCTCTAGACGAGCTGACCCGGACGGTGCAGAGCTTGGTGGCGATCATCGCCCGTAGGGAGTCTGCATCGCCAGCTTCGGAGACAGCAGCCGTTCCAGCGAGGCCCGTTCAGGCCGAAGGCCATACGACCCGGACACTGCTGGATTTCCTGAAGCTGGGCATACCTACATTCGTCGGGGAACCGAACCCTGGCATAGCCGAGAGATGGCTGGAGCAGGTCACTCGGGACCTGGACACGTCAGGCATAGAGGACGGTCACACCAGGGTGTCCTTTGCAGCTCATCAGCTGAGGGACAGCGCGTACCACTGGTGGGGGCGAGTACGGGACAGAGTCGGGGACGACTAGAATATCTTCGAGGCGGTCTTTCTGGAGCAGTATTTCCCCGAGTCGGCCAGGGTGGACCGACATCAGCAGTTCCTGGAACTGCAACAAGATGGGGCGTCAGTGGTAGAGTATGAGGCCAGATTCACGGCCCTGACCCGATTTGCACCAGAAATGGTGGCGATAGAGCTGAACCGTTGCCGGCGGTTCGAGGCAGGGCTGAGGCCGACGATTCGAGATCGAATCCTCGCCCTGAGGTTGCGGGTTTACTCAGAGCTCGTAGACACTGCAGCGACAGTGGAGCAGGGTCTCCGAGAGGCAGCGAGGACCCGTGAGGTTCGACAGCGACCGAACAGTGTTGCGGGACCGTCCGAGTCCCGAGATCCGAAGAGGTAGAGGACTGCGAGGTTCTTTCGGCCACAGGTTCAACATGGCAGATTGAGACGGATGGGGTCGGTGGCATCGATGAGGCCAGTCGCCTCAAAGCGGGTGCCGGTATGTTTTACCTGCGGGCAGTCGGGCCATCTGCGACGGGAGTGTCCGATAGGCGGAGGGCCCACGGCACTACCAGTGATCAGCCAGACAGGCCAGGGCACGAGGCCGAGGGCCGACGATTTCAGGTGTTACCGGTGCGGCCGGGTTGGGCACACAGTGGCAAGGTGCCCTGATCCGATTGGGGCAACGTCAGCGCAGCGACCGCAGCAGTCGCATACAGTGCAGTCACCCAGGGGTCGCCAGCGTCAGAGTCAGCCGTCGAGGTTCTCGCAGCCGTCCACGAGCGCGCCAGTTCCGAGACAGCAACAGAGGTCTGTACAGCCAGCAGTCGGTGCGCTAGGTCGGAGGCAGCAGGCGTCACAGGGTAGAGTGTACGTAGTTACCGACTCCCGAGCCACATGATCCGCTACCTACCATGAGACTATTCATGGTACGTGTTTATTGTATCATTTGTGGGTGTTATTTTTATTTGATACCGGGGCGTCGCACTCGTTTATTTCATCGAGTTGTGCTGAGAGGTTGGAGCTGAGTTTAGAGCCGTTGAGTCCACCCCTGTGTCAGGACACCCCAGTTAGGGGTGATGTGATTTTGACTAGGGTCTGTCGTGCCTCCGAAGTTAGAGTCGCAGACTGTCCTTGCCCTAGTGATCTTCTCGTGCTGGGAATGACGACCTTTGACGTAATATTTGGGATGGATTGGCTGGCGAGGTACCGAGCCAATATCGACTGCTATAGGCGACGAGTGACATTGTCAGCAGGCAACACGAAGGTTTCGTGTATTCTGGGTAGTAAGAGCGGGGTTTTCCTGTCGGCTTTGTCCGCAGTGGAGGAAGTATCGGCCGTGCAGAGCCGAGAGTTTCCGCGAGTGGTATGCGAGTTCCCCGAGGTCTTTCCGGAGGAGTTGAGCGGGTTGCCACCAGTTCGTGAGGTGGAGTTCAAGATTGGCCTAATGCCGGGAACGGCAGCGATATCGATGTCGCCTTACAGGTTTGCGCCAGCAGAGTTGACCGGGCTGAAGCGTCAGCTCGAGGAGCTTCAGAAGAAGGGATTTATCCGTCTGAGCGTATCGCCGTGGGGAGCACCAACACTCTTCGTGAAGAAGAAGAGTGGAGAGCTTCGGATGTGTATAGACTACCGGAAGCTGAACCGGGTTACGGTGAAGAACCGATACCCGATGCCGAGGATTGACGACTTGTTCGACCAGTTGAGAGGGTCGACATGCTTCTCGAAGATCGATCTGCGATCCGGATATTACCAGTTGCGAGTCCGAGAGGGGGACGTCGCAAAGACTGCATTCCGGACACGCTATGGGCATTACGAGTTCTTGGTGATGCCTTTTGGATTGACGAACGCACCTGCAGCGTTCATGGATCTGATGAACAGTATATTCCGGCCATTCTTAGACCAATATGTGGTGGTGTTTGTAGACGACATCTTGATCTACTCGCAGAACGAGGCGACACATGAGGAGCATCTGAGGACTGTTCTGACCGTGCTGCGCACACATCAGCTTTATGCCAACCTGGAGAAGTGCGAGTTTTGGCTCGCTGATGTGAAATTCCTCGGTCACATTGTATCCCGTGACGGTATACTGGTCGATCCATCGAAGATCGACGCGGTTTCGAAGTGGGCAGGGCCCACGAGTGTCTTCGAGATCCGCAGCTTTATGGGGTTGGCAGGATATTATCGGCGGTTTGTCCAGGACTTTGCGCGACTAGCCGCGCCTATGACTCTGTTGACGCGCAAAGGAGTCGTGTTTTTGTGGACAGAGGATTGTGAACGTGCGTTCACGGAGCTGAAGACTCGTCTGACTACCGCGCCAGTATTGATAGTACCAGAGAGAGGGGTCGGGTATGAGTTCTATTGTGATGGGGAAGGACTGGGCTGTGTACTGATGCAGTTGGGTAGAGTTTTTGCTTATGGCTCCCGGCAGTTGAAGACACACGAGCGCAACTATCCTACCCATGACTTGGAACTAGCAACAGTAGTGTTCGCGCTAAAGGGCTTGCGATATTATCTGTACGGCAAGCGATTTCAGGTGTTCTCGGATCTTTTCGCAACGAGACCTAAACATGCGCCAACGGCGATGGATGGAGCTACTTGAGGAGTAGAACTTTGAGCTACACTACCATCCGGGTAAGGCGAACGTGGTTGCCGACGCCCTGAGTAGGAAGTCGGTTCCGAGTCTTGCTATCATATCAGTCCGAGAGTGGGACTTGATGGGGGAACTGGGCACATTCGGGCTTGAGCTAGAGGAGGTCACTGGTGGCGTGGCCATGTGCTCATTGGTGGCTCAGCCCTCACTACTTGCCCGAGTGCTGGAGGCGCAGTCGGAAGATGTCGAGACGTCAGAGATCCGAGAGAGGGTAGTCAACGGTGATGAGGCGGAAGGCTGGGAACTCAGTGCAGATTGGGGGTTACGGTATCGAGGAGGATTATTCGTGCCGGGCAACTGTAGAGACGACGTGTTGCGAGAGTCACATCATTCGCGTCTTATAGTGCACCCGGGTAGCACCAAGATGTACTGCGACATCAGGCGGCACTTCTGGTGGAGCGAGATGCGGAGAGCGGTCGTGGAATTTGTATCGAGATGTCTCACCTGTCACCTGAGAAGGCCGAACAGTAGCGACCTGCCGGATTATTGCAGCCACTACCGATTGCCCAGTGGAAGTGGGAGCACGTCACGATGGACTTCGTGAGTGGATTGCCGAGATCGCCGAGGGGACATGATGCGGTATGGGTGGTAGTCGATCGGTTGACCAAGTCGGCCCATTTCCTGGCCATGAAAATGACTGATCCGGTCGACAAGTTGAGCAGCCTGTATATTCAAGAGATAGTGCGTCTCCATGGAGTCCCTGTGTCGATTGTGTCTGACAGAGATCCTCGTTTCACGTCCAGATTTTGGCCGAGTCTGCAGACCGCGTTGGGGACCGAGGTTCTACTCAGTACAGCACACCATCCCTAGACCGACAGCCAGTCCGAGCGCAGGATTCAGATTTTGGAGGACATGTTGCGGGCATGTGTGCTAGACTTTAGGGAGTCGTGGGAGACCCACCTACCGTTAGTTGAGTTCGCCTACAACAACAACTTCCAGGCCAGTATTGGGATGACACCGTTCGCAGCGTTGTATGGTAGGCCGTGTCGATCGCCCGTGTGCTGGGCAGAGGTGAGAGACAAGAGCCTGCTGGGGCCAGAGCTTGTCCGAGAGACGACAGAGAAGGTCGCGCTGATACGCGAGCGGTTGAAGACCGCACAGAGTCGGCAGAAGAGCTACGCCGACAGACGACGCCGACCTCTCGAGTTCGTAGTTGGTGATCACGTGTTCATGAAGGCGAGCCCGAGGAAGGGACTAGTACGGTTCAGCCGCGGCGGAGGCAAGTTCGTCCCGCGGTACATCGGCCCTTTCGAGATCTTGAGCAGAGTGGGAGCAATGGCTTATCGTCTGGCATTACCACCACAACTTGGGAGGATTCATAACGTCTTCCATGTGTCCCAGTTGCGGAAATACAATGCGGACCCCTCCCACGTCATTGAGTGGGCAGATATCGAGGTGGCTGACGATGTCTCTTATGAGGAGCATCCGGTTCGAATCATGGACACACGAGAGTAGGTCTTGCGTGGCAAGGTTATCTGCTTAGTGCGGGTGCAGTGGCGACACCACGGGCTGAGTCGATTTGGTAGCGCGAGGACGAGGTTAGCGCGAAGTACCCCGACCTGTTCGACTCCGGAGGTACGTTTGTTTTAAATTTCGCAGACGAAATTCCTTTAAGGGGGGTAGATTGTAAGAACCACTCCCGGTCAACGCCAGTCAAATCGGCGAAAAACAGGAAAATTTAAAATTTTGGGACAAACACTTAAATGAACCTAAATTTGACCCGAGGGTCATACCAGACTTAAGTTGACCCCGATATCGACCAAAGTGAGTTCTGGGAGACTCAGGGCAACTTTCTGACCAATTTGGGAAATGTTGACTTTTTGCCAGAAAAGTCAACCGAGCGACATTTTGGTCCGTTCGAGGTCCGTTTTGGATCCAAAAAGCTTAACCGTCGTTACAGCGGTCTTAGTTGAGCCGTTTCCTTGTAGCCCATGAATTTTCGTAATTTCTTGGAAAATGGGCCCGTTCGGGGCCCGAGACGACCGAATTTCGCAAATCTGACAGAAAAATATCTACAAAGATATTTTTAAAAGAGTTGGGACCCACTTGCCACTTGTCACACAAGTGGTGGTGTTAGGTATATTTGAACAAAACAAAAGGAAGACACATGGGGGTGGTCGGCCATTATTCATAAAAAAAAGAGAAAATAGAGAGAGAAAGAAGAGATAAGAAGGAGAAAGAGAAAAGGGAGAAAAAGAGAAGAAAGGGGTAGGGTTTGTCGATTTTCCGACGATCCAACCAACGGATCGTGTCAACGGTTGAAGAATCGAGCTCCCGTCATCATTCCCTACGGTGAGAACCTAATTGATTTTTGTTTTGGTACGTTTAAAAGTTAGGGTTTGTGTTTAAACGGGTTGAATATGGATGAGTCGAGGTGTAGGGTTCGTTGGGAACGTTTTGGAGCGAAAAGGATCGGTTTCCAGTGACTGGAGGCTCGGGGGAGCTCCGGCCACCGTGGGTGGTGGCTGGCCGGAGCTAGGACCGGCCACCATGGTGGTGAACCGGTCCAAAACCGGTCCATCCACCCACGGCTAAGGGTGGCCGGGTGGGGCCCACGTGTTCGGGTCTCGGGTTTTCGTGTTCGGGTGGTTTAGGACGATCCCCAAGTCGTTAGTCCACACCTGGAACGAGTTATGTATTTAATTTGTAAAAGTTGGAAATGACGGGTTCAGAAACTTTAAACGCGAAATAAATTGCTCGGAAGTCGGAAATTGATTCCGTCGATTGCATTGGAACCCTTGAGTTATTCTAAGATCGTAGAACGAAAACCGGAATTTTCGGAGCCCCGGAAGGGCGTTTTCCAATCCCGGGCAGATTCGCCGAGCCGGGCGAATCGGGCCTTTCCGGGCCCGTTATTGAAAATGTCGAGTAATTGGGAAGTTTCGGAGTGATCGACATTTTCGGGGTTGCATTTGGGCGTCAAGTTTATTAAAATTCAGCTTTGCTTACAAACTTAAAAAAGTGTTTTAATTGTGTTCATATTAGATCGTGCCGCCGACCGCGGAAAGGGGAAGCTAGGCGAGTGATCGCGAGCACGCCGGAGCTTGGGCGTGGACTTTTGTGGAAGCGTTACGAGGTAGGGAAAAGTAGCCGGATCTCGGCCTTGACTAGGGTAAGTTAACAGTAGAAATGCATGTGATACCTAGTGGTGTCGTAGGATAAGTAAGTTTATCGAACACTAGAAATGCAGGCGACACTTAGTGGTGTCGTATGATACGTGAACGTATTGAACAATAGAAAGGCATGTGATACTTAGTAGTGTCGTAGGATAAGTGAACTTATCGAACATTAGAAGTACTGATGGCATTTGGTTGTGCCCGGAGGTTGATTGAATTGTTTGTGTGTCTTGGGTGGCCATGAGTGCCCGTGGGGAGTTGAACCCGTATTTTACCGTTGTGTGTCTTGGGTGGCCATGAGTGCCTGTGGGGAGTTGAACCCGTATTTTACCATTGTGTGTCTTGGGTGGTCATGAGTACCCGTGGGGAGTTGAACCCGTATTTTACCGTTGTGTGCCTTTGGGGCGTTGAACCCGTATTTTACTGTTTGTGGGTCGTGGGTGGCCATGTGTGCCTTTGGGGTGTTGGACCCGTATGTTACTGTTTTTTTGTGTTTGTGGGTGGTCGTGAGTGCCCGTGGGGAGTTGAGCCCGTATTTGGTTGACTGACGTGCCGAGTGGTAGTTAGTCGGGTGGGCGTATTCTTTTCCTTTCCTTTGCGGGGATTGTGTGTCATTTGGTTGTGACTGTGATTGTTCTGGTGGTACTGTTGAGCTATGCCCGATGGGTGTGTCGTACCCTCCGATGCGCGGTCGGTAAAGAGCAGAGGGATGTGTTCCCCGTAGGTGAGTAGCACCTTCCGGCGCGTGATCGGTAAAGTGCTAAGGTTAGAGCTGTGCCCGAGGGGTGTGTCGTACTCTCCAATGCGTGGTCGGTAAAGAGCAGAGGGATGTGTTCCCCGTAGGTGAGTAGCACCTTCCGGCGCGTGGTTGGTGAAGTGCTAAGTCTAAATTTCTGGCCGAGGGGTGTGTCGTACCCTCTAGTGCACAGTCGGTAAAGACCAGAGGGCTGTGTCCCCATCAGGTGAGTAGCACCTTCCGGCGCGTGATCGGTAAAGTGTTGAGGCTTGTGGTTGTGGTTAGCGTGATTTTGATCACTTCTGTGTTGTGTTCCTTGAGGTCGTAATTACGGTGTCGGGTCTATATTACGTGTACGGGTGTTTAGTTTGGTTGGGGAAAGTAAGAGATTTCGTGTGACAGTCGGGTATTTGAGTTTGGGGATAGTAGTCCCTGGTGTTTTGTCTGTTGTTGGTGTTTCCGGCTTGTTCTGCTAGTATGCCGTAGTCAGTCTGGTATCTGTGGTGGTGAGCGAACGCTCACCCCTAGTTGCTTTTCCTACAGGTACTGGTCGCGAGGCGGACTAGGGGAGCTCTCGAATCTTGAAGTGTTGGGAGCTGGAGTCCGGGTTTCTTTTTGGGAGTTTAGCGACGTACGCTTGGTTTTTGTCCGCTGTTTTGGACGTACTTTCAGTTGTAAAATATTATTTTGATTAACTCAAAGTGGTAATTTTAAGCGGTTTATTTAGAATATTTGAAAATTGTTTTATTGTTCTTCGTTCGCGTTCCGGGCTCGGTCCTACCGAATTCGGGGCGTGACAACAGATATCTGAGCCTGATGCCGTACTTCCTAGGAAAACGATCATTGTACCAGCAGATGTAGGGCCGTTTCATGCGCTATCTGGCAGATGGGGCATTCCTCCGGAATGGGGATAAATTTATTTGGAGGTTTGCCGCTACTTGTACCGTGCCTGATATAGCTCTCCACAGGAAGACCTTGATCCGTGGTTGGATGTACAGATCCCATATACCCGTCCAGACAGATGCTCCATGACTTGGCACCCAACGACAATTCATTCGATCCAACAACCGATACCCTTCTCGACAACTGTATTTTCCTCTAGTGTCTTGTGTTCAATACCATCTATCTGGGCGTCTATGGTTCGGGATCGGCACTTGAAGAATCTCTGTCACCAATTTCCATCTTGATCAATAAAATCTGATACCATCATTTCTCCATTCACCACCGTACCCTTAGGTATAATTGGGACATCTCTTATTAACCATAATATACCTTCTACCGTTATCGAGAGACTATTTCCAATAGTTTTTTGAATACCATAATTAAGGAGTGTCTGAGTAGCTTGGAGTCCCGACCAAAATTGGCTTAGATTGACGCTGACCCCCGTTGTGAGGAAATCCCCATCCCTGAAATATTTGGCTTCGAAAATGTTGGCCACCAAGCTGGTCGGATTTTTTATGAACTTCCATCTCATTTGTTCTAGAATGGCAATGTTCATATTATACATGTCCCTGAAGCCCATCCCTCCTATCTCCTTCGAACGATATAATTTTGCACAATCTTGCCAAATAATGGGGCTCCCTACTCGTGGGGTACCCGCCCACCAGTACCAAGCTAGAGTCGCGTGAATCTACGCCACAAAGGAACGTGGGAGGAAAAACACACTCATAGCATATATAGACATAGACTAGATGACTGATTTAACCATCACCTCCTTTCCACCCGCTGAAATCATCTACCCATCTCAGGATGCGATCTTAGCCAGGATACGGTCACAAAAAAACTAGATACTATGTCCCTTCTTTCGACCAAGCATATTCAAGACACCCAGGTAGGTAGATGCCCTAGATATCTCCTGAATCCCCAGGGTAGTGCAACAAAGAAGCCGATTTGTCGGGGTGGTATTGGAGCTGAAGAATATGGAGGACTTTTGCTTGTTTATAACTTGCTCTGATAATTCCCCAAAAGTTTGTAGAATACCCTACAAATACTCAGATTCCTGTCTATCAGCTTTACAGAAGATATAGCAATCATCAGCAAAAAGTATATGTGAAATAACTAGTACGCCTCTAGCCACAAAGACTCCATGGATTTTGCCCTCACGTTCTGCTATTGATAAGAAACAAGACAACCCCTCCATACAAAACATGAAAAAGGTAGGGTGATAGTGGGTTCCCCTACCGTATTCCCCGGCCTTCCGTAAAGGCTCTCGTCCGCCGCCCCCTACCACAACAATATACTCGATAGATCTCATGCATGCCAATACTAGTACCCTCCACCCCTTGTCCAAAACCGAAGAATCCCATCATAGCCAGTATAAAAGATACTCGACCTAGTCATATGCCTTGCTCATATCCAACTTCAGTTCCATAAAGTCGTTCCGGCCCTATGTACGTCTTCAGAGTGAATGAATAATCTCATAAGAGAAGAAAACATTGCCCTGGATAGCTCTACCTAGTACAAATGCCCCTTGGTTAATCGATATGATAGGATCAAGCAGTGGTTTTTACCTATTTTCCATCACTTTGGACAAGACCCGAAAGATGACATTACATAAGGCTATGGGTCGTAAGTCCACAATTCTCTTTGGATCCTTGTTTTTGGGGATAAGGACCAACGCCGTATGGTTGACGTCTGGGTCCTTGTTACCCGTTGTGACAGCATCTCTGACAAAAGCCACTACATTTTCGAGGACATACCAGTAATATTGATAGAACAAAGGATCGGACCCATCCGGTCCTAGCAATTTGTTCGACCCATCTAAAACACTATTGTTCGTACCTCCTTATTCGTCACTCTTATCCCCAAGGTGATATTTTGATCCTCCATAATCATGATGTGAACCTCAATTGGTATATCATTCATCCATTTAGGCCACGTTATGAAAATCTGCTCAAAATACTGGATCGGCCGTTTGATCGAGAGTGACTGAAAGAATAGCATGGTCATGCACATGATACTGGGTATCATATATTCAGTCATCTCACATATCAAGGAACAATGATTGAGAATAATAAGGATGTCGGCTCTATGCCTCATCTCATTAAGGATATCGGAGATAAAAGGATAGTGACATAGATGACGGAAAGGTTAGATTCGACAAGGTCGATTCATTATGCAGTGTCAGGCAATACTAAAGTCTCGTTAGTTTCCACTTAAATAGGATCAAGTAAAATGGTATTTTACGTTGATCTATTGACATGCATAAACCTAAGGGTCAACTGTATTGATGAGTCTCGAACCCAAGACCTCATCCCTCAACACCGAACTTACGACTTTACGACCAACACAACCGTGAACACCGCCACGCAAAGCCAACACTCAAACTGCACAATCAGGATAGTGGAACAAAACAGGAATCACGGACCCGTGATAGACCCCGTCACGGTTGGGGTCACGGTGCCGTGACAAAGGCCCTAAAATGGCCAAAACCCTCTGATCCGTCACAGATCCGTGACAGGATCTGTGACTCTCGCGCATGGCAGTTTTCCAAAAACGTCTTAAACTCGGCCCTTACTCCCTTTTTAACCTCAAAGAGAAACCTTGGACGACACACACTCGACCAACAATTTAACAACACACGTACAACAATTCAAGACCAAACACAAGTCTCCCAACCTCAATCATAAGCCGACACGGCCAAACAACACCACAACAGCACCCGCCCACCGGGCTAGCCAACGTCGAACCACGCCCATCGGGCCAACCAAAATCAAAACACGCCCACCGGGCCAACAAATTTTAAAACTTTCTCCTTTTCGTTATAAAACCTCATACTTGACATCACGTAGTTACAACCCGGTCCAGGCGTCCCCGAACTACATTGTACCCATTGATGTCAACACCGTCACGTTCGACTACAGGAGCGCTCCTGAGTCGAGTCGCGACAGCTTAAAAACTTTTCACGTAGCACACACAGTCAGTATGCCAGCAACAAAATACTGCACATACACACAAACACAAACAGGACTCAAAACACAACGGGTCTACACACGGTTCCGACCTGCGTACCCAACGCACGACGGGACTTTACTGACTCGACTCTCCCCACCTAATTGACGTACAATCCGAGGTGTGAAACCTCGAGCTCTGATACCAAGCTGTCAAGCCCCAATTTTAGTAAACCGAACTTGGGACGCGAACATTTAAAACAATAAAACATTTTGAAACCCTTTACATAAATCGCTTTAAAACCACCCTTTGTTCATCAAAATAATCATTTACAACTTAAAAGCATGTCCCAACAAATGGACAAAAAGCAAGGTAATACGTCGCTAGACTCAAAAGTAAACCCAGAATCCCGCTCCTAGCTCTTCAAGCTTCAGAAGCTCACCTAGTCCAACCTGCGACCAGTACCTGTAGGAAAAGCAGCTAGGGATGAGCGTTCGCTCACCACCACGGATAACAGACTGACTGCGGCATACTTAGCAGACAATGCCGGTAACACAAACAACCAACTCAACACCGGGGATCACTATCCCCAAACTCAAGTAACTCAACTGACACACAACCCGCAGATACTTTCCTCAACCGACTCAACACTCGGACACGTAAAGTAGACCCGACACAACGATCGACGACATCCTCCAAAGACACGACAGACCACCACGTAACACCCAAGATCACAAAGGATCGCACACCAAACAAGATCACAAAGGATCGCACTCCAGCTGCTCAGTAACCCCCTCTCTCTCGCCCTTTACCGATCCATGTCAAGTCAGGCGGTCGACCTGTCGCGCAACTTCTCTCGATCTCAGTAGGGAGGCTAGCCCACAACCTCTCCCATACCCCCGACCTCTGTCGGGAGGCTAGCCACACCCGCGCAACCCACGAAACTTCTCCCGACACACAGCCGGGAGGCTATCCCACAACCTCTCCCCTACCCCCGACCTCTGTCCAGGAGGCTAGCCACACCACCAACCTCGCAATCCTTCTCCCGATCCCTGTCGGGAGGCTAGCCCACAACCTCTCCCCTACCCCCGACCTCTGTCGGGAGGCTAGACACACCACGCAACTTCCCCGACACAAAGTCGGGTTTCCAACCTCAGGCAACCACAATCACAATCACAAGCAAAGTTCAACAAACAACAACAAGATATTAGAGAATAATAAGGATGACGGCTCTATGCCTTATATCAATCAGGATATTAGAGATAAAAGGACAATGACAGGGACGACGGAAAGGTTAGAATCGACATGGTCGATTCGTTATGCAGTGTCAGCAAATACTAAAGTCTCGTTAGTTGTCACTTAAATAGGATCAAGTAAAATGGGATTTTACGTTGATCTATTGACGTGCATAAACCTAAGGGTCACACCGGAGGGTGAAACTCATTGACACATTTATGTAGAATGGCCAAAAAGGAGTTGTCTCGGGACATGACCAAAACTGGGTTTTGGGTCATGCGCCCGTAAGTGCATATGACATTACGGATCGAGACAAGGCTTGGAGTCTTGGGATTGATCACATCGGATAATGTTGGACATTTCTGGTATGAAAGGCTTGGAGGCGATGAGCACATCACGGGACCTCATAGGGAATGGCCACAGGCCATGTTCCAAGAGGCCCATGCAACCAAGGCCTATGGAAATAATTAATTGAGTCTTGATTAATTAGTACTAAGTAAGCAAGACAAGGTTTAAGGTGTTGGTGATTCACCACCTAACCCCATCTTGTCTAGCCATACTTTGTCCTATTTACACCTTACTTGTGAAGATACATGTCTTATGCTTTTAGTTTGACAAGTTGATGGAGTTTGTTATGTTTAAGTCATCTTTTTTCAACATAACAAACACAATATAAGAATAGGAAACACAACTTCTCCCTCCTCTCCCTTGCAATTTCGGCCAAGGCAAGCTCCTACCTCCATTTTTGTGTTCTTGAGTCCTCAAAGAGAAGAACTACATGGCTTTGATTACCATGTGGATACATAGGCGTCTTGGAGACTCAAGCCAATAATTTGTTACCCGGTGTTCTTGTTTTGCTAAGAAATAATGCTGAATTTTTCTCTTGTGAATTCATTCGTTGTTAGTTGTTTCATGGTTTTCATTGCTTTTCCGCCGCGAATTGGTTCATCTTCAACCCTACCTCGAGACCCAACAGTGGTATCAGAGCCGTGCTACCTTTGGGATTCACAAGACGGTGTTGAAAGTTTCGGTTTTTGACATGTTAATTTGCCAAAATGTTAGATAACATGTTTTAAATTCTTGTGTTACGGATTTAATGCAAGTAAAATGAATTTTTTAAAATTATTTCAAATCTGGAAATTTTGAATTTTTTTTTTTGATTTTTCGGGTGAGCGGGACTCTCGGGGAGACGAAATGGGGACCGAACGGAACTCCGTTGGACGGAGCTAGGCCGAGCATGACCATTCGATGGTTGATATGCCAAGGTTAAACCATTTTTTTAGTTATGACGAGTTTGGAACCGTCATGACCAAACTCGAAGATCAAATGTTCAAAAGTTTCATTTTTGAAAGGTTTCGATAAACCGAGCATCAAAAAATTTCGGAACTTGGCTATTAATTAAAACCTGAAAATCACATGATGTTTGATAACATGCTTGTTTGATAACACGATGTGTGATGTGATATTGACATGGTGTGCATAATAGCCCCGAGCTCGTTTTAATTATTTATCGCTTTTCACGGCCTGCGAGCCGTTAGAGTTAGCATGTAATTATTCTTTCAAGGTGTGGTCGTCGAACCACTTATTTGTAATATTTATTTATTCCCGACCTGCGAGTCGTGTATTAAATTGTAATTTTTTTCTCAAGACGAAGAAAGGGCGAAAATGTCATTTTGTGGCTTTTCGGGTGTTGACATCGGCTTGGTGTCGATGGAGCTCAAGAAGCTAGTGGGAGTTAGTTTAGGGGGAAATTATGTGCACATTTATCGCTTTATGCTTGGTATAGTTTATGCATGATTAATTCTATTTTTTGGATTAGAATTACATGCTTAACTTTATTTACCGAGCATATCACCTCACATGCAAAGATAAAATTGGAATTTTGAATCCTTGTTTGTGAGCCCTTAGAACCGTCATTACATTGGATGTAGTTGACGAGTTCGAAGGAAGAATTACATTGGATGTAATTGGAGGCATCATTACATTAGGAATGTAGTTGATGTGCTCATCGCATCTAGGATGTGCCAAAAGTTTTAAACACAATCGGACAAGCAAAAATCGGTCATGTCCAATACCTCCCAATTATGAACACCTTACTACCTCCCCGTCCTATGGGTGTCGTGCGCCTTAGCGGAGCATCCATGGGAAAGCGGGGTAGTAGGTTTGGACGACATATGTGGGTATCATGCGCCTTAGCAGAGCACCTACATAGTGGCAGGTCATAGTTGAAAATTGGTGGACCTGACTACGATTCTCAGCTAGGGTTGAGCTAGGGTATCATCAGATAGGGTAAGCCGTGTACTTAAGTACATACCCCAGCCAAGAGTCATATTAGATGCGATTGGACGAGGTCCTACCTACATAGCTCGATTGAGTGGTGAGCCTTCGTTCAGCTTGATAGAGTGAATCAAGGATCTTGGTTTTAGATTCTAAAGGTATAGAATCGATTGTTGGTGTTTTAGCTTGATCGTCATAAAATTTATTTAGTTTACTGATTGAATTTTATCTGTTGTAGATCAAATGGAAAATTCAGCGAACATTAATAGTTTTTCATTAAAAACCATTCTTGATAGGGTCAAACTAAATGGGACAAACTATTTGGACTGGTACATAAGTTTGAGTATAGTCCTTAAGTCTGAACGCAAAGAATATGTCCTTGACAAGACTGTCTCTGAGACCATATCAGAGTTACATGAAGTGTCATTAACTGCTAAGAAAAATATCAGGGATCTGGGATTCAAGGATATTATGATGGTCAACAAGGGAATTGGAAGTGGCAAGGGCGGGGCCCATGCGCACTTGGTGGGAAAGATGTGACACCTGAGAATGTCTGCTTCTACGCCCAACAACCTGGTCATTGGAACTGGGATTATAGGAAGTTCACGGCTGATCTGAAGAAGTGCAGTGTGACTGCGCCTTCATCAGATAGCTTGGATGATCTGAAGAGGTGCAGTAGGACTGCGCCTTCATCAGGAAACCTGGATGATCTAAGGAAGTACGGTGGGACCGTGCCTTCATATGGTATTAACTCTATAGAGCTACATCTCTCTACTTCCAAAGATTCATGGGTATTAGATACCAATACTGAATCTCACACATGCACTAACGTATAGTGGCTGCAAGTAGGAGAGGTTTGGAAAGCACGAAGTGGACCTCAGAGTTGTGGCAACTGCTGTAGGATCCATGAGTCTTGCTTTGTCAAGTGGCCTTGTCTTAGTATTGTATAATGTATATTGCTTACCTACTTTTACTAGGAATATTATATTTGTATCCGTCTTTGACAAGGAAGGATATAATGTTAATATTGGAAATGGAGTTTTCAATGTTCTATGCAATAATATGTTTTATGCTAGTACTAACTTGATTGGAGGATTGTACGTATTAGATATGGGTAAAAATGGCTCAAGTTCTATATATTATGTTAATACCAAGAGGTCTAAATGCAACGATTTAAGCCTAATTATATTATGGCAGTGTCATTTGAGCCGCATAAACAAGAAGCGCCTATCATCACTTCAAAAGTGCGGGCTTTCAGGTCCATTCGAATTCCATTCGATCGGGTGCAAGGCTTGTTTGATGTGCAAAATGACTAAAGTTTCCTTTATCGGTCACGGTGAAGCGGGGGGGGGGGGGTGAATTATTGGGGCTGATAGAATCGAATGTGTGTGGACCAATAGGTTCGCTGGCCAAAGGGGTTTTAGCTACTTAATCACATTTACTAATGATTATAGTAGATATGGTTATGTCTGTTTAATAAGACATAAGTCTGAAGATTTTGATAAATTTAAGGGTGTTCAAGACTGATGTAGAAAACCAGCTCGAGAAAAGTATTAAGACACTTTGATTGGATCGAGGTGGGAAATACTTAACCACCGAGTTTTTAGATCATTTGGTGGAGAGCGGGATCTTTTCAGAATGGACTCCTCCCGGAACACCGTAGTTGAATGTTGTGTCCAAGCGGAGAAATCGGACTTTATTGGATATGGTCTGATCCATGACCAGTTGGGCTGATCTCCCAATCTCTTTATGGGGTTATGCTCTAGAGACAACCGCATTCATAGTGAATCGGGCTCCGACGAAGGCTGTGGAAGGGACACTATTTTAGAAATGGCATGGGAAGATGCCCGCTTAGTCCTTCCTAAAAATTTGTGGTTGCGAGGCTTATGTGAAACATTTGGTTTCAACTAAGCTCGAACCAAGATTTGAGATATGCACCTTAGTGGGGTATCCCAAAGCAACAAGAGGATACTACTTCTACAAACCCAGTGAGAACATGGTGTTCGTCGCTTGGGGTGAGGTCTTTATGGAAAAAGGAGTTTTGTTTCCAAATATGTCATTGGGAGGACTATGCATGTCGAAGAAATTTAGGATGGTACAGATCCGTCTAAACCAATTGACAACCTAGTAGAAAGGGAACCAGAGATGGTCGTAGAGTAAGAACCAATTCCTGTTACAATTCTGGAAGGTCCAAGGCGATCTGAAAGGATCAATCGTCCACCTCCAAGATATGGTATCCGGAGGTGACAATGAAATCATGGTGGATCGCGATGATCCAGCCACCTTTCAGGAATTCGTGGATGGGCCCGACTCCGAGTTATGGTTGGGAGCCATGAGGGAGGAAATGCAGTCCATGTCGGACAACCAAGTCTGGGAACTATTTGATCCCATCAATGGTGTGAGGACCATCAGATGCAAATGGATCTTCAAGGTGAAGATGGACATGGACGGAAACCCTCTGACCTTGTGGCGAAAGGTTGTAGGCATATCCAATGGATTGACTATGAGGAAACCTTCTCTCTAGTGGCTATGGTCAAAATCGATCCACATACTTCTTGACATAACTGCGTATCATAATTGCGAGATATGAAAAGTGGATGTCAAAACCGCTTTCCTAAATGGAAGTTTGACTGATGACGTTTTATGTCTCAGCCAAAAGGTTTTGTCGATCCGAAGAATAAGGAAAATATTTATGGATGGAAACAAGCTTCTCGGAGTTAGAACATTCGTTTTGATGAAGCTGTAATTGGATTTGGCTTAATCAAGAACGAGGATGAATCTTGCGTTTATAAGAAGGCTAGTGGGAGCAAGATTACCTTTCTGGTGCTCATTGAAAACGACATGCCAACCTTGCACGAGACCAAAGCTTGGTTGAGGAAGTGTTTCTCAATAAAGGACTTAGGCGATGCTACTTATATCTTAGGGATTAAGATATGTAGAGATCGCACCAAGAGGGTCTTGGATTTAAGTCAGGGAACCTATGTGAACAAGGCATTGAGTAGGTTCTCAATGCTCGATTCAAAGAAAGGACTCTTACCCACTACTCATGACATTCATCTCAACAAGAATCAGTGTCCTAAGACACTTGATGAGCTGAAAAGGATGATGCGAATCCCATGCGCCGGGGGCATGATCGATAATTATGCCATGACATGTACGAGACTGGATGTCTTGTAAGCCTTATGTTGTACCCGTAGACATCAGTCTAACCCAGGGGAAAGATGATGCTGAACTAGTCGTCGAAGGATGAGGAGACGCTAGTTTTCCAAGACAAATCCAGATGACTTTAGAAGTCAGTAAGGATATGTGTTTACGCTGAATGGCAGAGCTTTAGCTGGGAAAGCGTAAAGCAAGATACCCACCCGGAGGCACCTAAGGAGGCTATGTGGATTTTGAAATTCACGACATGGTTGGGTGTAACTAAAAACCCATCCAACCCAGTGAATCCATTTTGCGACAACACAAGGTACATTCCGCAAGCTAAAAGCTCAGATCGCATAACAAATCCAAACATGTACTACGACGTATCCACCTCATCAGAGAAATACTGAACCGAGGTGAAGTGAAGATAACCTATATTGCAACAGATGATAACATAGCCAACCCTTTGACTAAGGTAGTGTTACTGCCTAAACATGTTAGACATGTAAAGTCGATGGGGACATATTGGAGTTTAGATTGGAACTAGGGAAAATGAGAGATTGTTAGTCTTAGTGCCCGTAGTTAAATCCTAAATGTCCAAATGTATATATCAATGTTAGCAATAAAAATAAAACGGCTTTATATTACTTATGTGCTGGAGTAATATATCGATGTGTGCTCTGATCTATGCCCATAATGCGAATAGAACTATAGATCGAGATAGATCACACTCGTTGGGTCCTTAGTCAACAAAGCTTCACTAGAAGCGATTAGTATGAAAGATGGCTCTTTATGGCTTACGTTCTGTTAGTCATTGGAATGGGATCTGGAGTCTGATCATAGATATCATTTGGGACATAATATTTGACGACCCAACATGAATATGTGCCATAGATCAAGTCATGAACATATTCATTGTCGTAGCTTGTCATGTATCCTTAGACCAAGGAGTCTTTGTGATCATTATCCAATAAACAACTGAGTTTGACCTGAGCCTAATGTTGTCTGTAACATGGCTTCCATAACGGCTAGGATTGGCTTGGGGACGGACTACATAAGTGACATGAAAGACGGCTAAGGGATTTATCCCTCATACTACGGTATGGGAAAGATATCGATTCTCGACCGCTTGATCGAGAGTGATTGAAAGAATAGCATGGCCAATTACATGATACTGTGTATCATATATTCAATCATCTCACATATCAAGGAACAGTGATTGAGAATAATAAGGATGACGGCTCTATGCCTTATATCAATCAGGATATTAGAGATAAAAGGACAATGACATGGACGACGGAAAGGTTAGAATCGACATGGTCGATTCGTTATGCAGTGTCAGCAAATACTAAAGTCTCGTTAGTTGTCACTTAAATAGGATCAAGTAAAATGGGATTTTACGTTGATCTATTGACGTGCATAAACCTAAGGGTCACACCGGAGGGTGAAACTCATTGACACATTTATGTAGAATGGCCAAAAAGGAGTTGTCTCGGGACATGACCAAAACTGGGTTTTGGGTCATGCGCCCGTAAGTGCATATGACATTACGGATCGAGACAAGGCTTGGAGTCTTGGGATTGATCACATCGGATAATGTTGGACATTTCTGGTATGAAAGGCTTGGAGGCGATGAGCACATCACGGGACCTCATAGGGAATGGCCACAGGCCATGTTCCAAGAGGCCCATGCAACCAAGGCCTATGGAAATAATTAATTGAGTCTTGATTAATTAGTACTAAGTAAGCAAGACAAGGTTTAAGGTGTTGGTGATTCACCACCTAACCCCATCTTGTCTAGCCATACTTTGTCCTATTTACACCTTACTTGTGAAGATACATGTCTTATGCTTTTAGTTTGACAAGTTGATGGAGTTTGTTATGTTTAAGTCATCTTTTTTCAACATAACAAACACAATATAAGAATAGGAAACACAACTTCTCCCTCCTCTCCCTTGCAATTTCGGCCAAGGCAAGCTCCTACCTCCATTTTTGTGTTCTTGAGTCCTCAAAGAGAAGAACTACATGGCTTTGATTACCATGTGGATACATAGGCGTCTTGGAGACTCAAGCCAATAATTTGTTACCCGGTGTTCTTGTTTTGCTAAGAAATAATGCTGAATTTTTCTCTTGTGAATTCATTCGTTGTTAGTTGTTTCATGGTTTTCATTGCTTTTCCGCCGCGAATTGGTTCATCTTCAACCCTACCTCGAGACCCAACAGTGGTATCAGAGCCGTGCTACCTTTGGGATTCACAAGACGGTGTTGAAAGTTTCGGTTTTTGACATGTTAATTTGCCAAAATGTTAGATAACATGTTTTAAATTCTTGTGTTACGGATTTAATGCAAGTAAAATGAATTTTTTAAAATTATTTCAAATCTGGAAATTTTGAATTTTTTTTTTTTGATTTTTCGGGTGAGCGGGACTCTCGGGGAGACGAAATGGGGACCGAACGGAACTCCGTTGGACGGAGCTAGGCCGAGCATGACCATTCGATGGTTGATATGCCAAGGTTAAACCATTTTTTTAGTTATGACGAGTTTGGAACCGTCATGACCAAACTCGAAGATCAAATGTTCAAAAGTTTCATTTTTGAAAGGTTTCGATAAACCGAGCATCAAAAAATTTCGGAACTTGGCTATTAATTAAAACCTGAAAATCACATGATGTTTGATAACATGCTTGTTTGATAACACGATGTGTGATGTGATATTGACATGGTGTGCATAATAGCCCCGAGCTCGTTTTAATTATTTATCGCTTTTCACGGCCTGCGAGCCGTTAGAGTTAGCATGTAATTATTCTTTCAAGGTGTGGTCGTCGAACCACTTATTTGTAATATTTATTTATTCCCGACCTGCGAGTCGTGTATTAAATTGTAATTTTTTTCTCAAGACGAAGAAAGGGCGAAAATGTCATTTTGTGGCTTTTCGGGTGTTGGCATCGGCTTGGTGTCGATGGAGCTCAAGAAGCTAGTGGGAGTTAGTTTAGGGGGAAATTATGTGCACATTTATCGCTTTATGCTTGGTATAGTTTATGCATGATTAATTCTATTTTTTGGATTAGAATTACATGCTTAACTTTATTTACCGAGCATATCACCTCACATGCAAAGATAAAATTGGAATTTTGAATCCTTGTTTGTGAGCCCTTAGAACCGTCATTACATTGGATGTAGTTGACGAGTTCGAAGGAAGAATTACATTGGATGTAATTGGAGGCATCATTACATTAGGAATGTAGTTGATGTGCTCATCGCATCTAGGATGTGCCAAAAGTTTTAAACACAATCGGACAAGCAAAAATCGGTCATGCCCAATACCTCCCAATTATGAACACCTTACTACCTCCCCGTCCTATGGGTGTCGTGCGCCTTAGCGGAGCATCCATGGGAAAGCGGGGTAGTAGGTTTGGACGACATATGTGGGTATCATGCGCCTTAGCAGAGCACCTACATAGTGGCAGGTCATAGTTGAAAATTGGTGGACCTGACTACGATTCTCAGCTAGGGTTGAGCTAGGGTATCATCAGATAGGGTAAGCCGTGTACTTAAGTACATACCCCAGCCAAGAGTCATATTAGATGCGATTGGACGAGGTCCTACCTACATAGCTCGATTGAGTGGTGAGCCTTCGTTCAGCTTGATAGAGTGAATCAAGGATCTTGGTTTTAGATTCTAAAGGTATAGAATCGATTGTTGGTGTTTTAGCTTGATCGTCATAAAATTTATTTAGTTTACTGATTGAATTTTATCTGTTGTAGATCAAATGGAAAATTCAGCGAACATTAATAGTTTTTCATTAAAAACCATTCTTGATAGGGTCAAACTAAATGGGACAAACTATTTGGACTGGTACATAAGTTTGAGTATAGTCCTTAAGTCTGAACGCAAAGAATATGTCCTTGACAAGACTGTCTCTGAGACCATATCAGAGTTACATGAAGTGTCATTAACTGCTAAGAAAAATATCAGGGATCTGGGATTCAAGGATATTATGATGGTCAACAAGGGAATTGGAAGTGGCAAGGGCGGGGCCCATGCGCACTTGGTGGGAAAGATGTGACACCTGAGAATGTCTGCTTCTACGCCCAACAACCTGGTCATTGGAACTGGGATTATAGGAAGTTCACGGCTGATCTGAAGAAGTGCAGTGTGACTGCGCCTTCATCAGATAGCTTGGATGATCTGAAGAGGTGCAGTAGGACTGCGCCTTCATCAGGAAACCTGGATGATCTAAGGAAGTACGGTGGGACCGTGCCTTCATATGGTATTAACTCTATAGAGCTACATCTCTCTACTTCCAAAGATTCATGGGTATTAGATACCAATACTGAATCTCACACATGCACTAACGTATAGTGGCTGCAAGTAGGAGAGGTTTGGAAAGCACGAAGTGGACCTCAGAGTTGTGGCAACTGCTGTAGGATCCATGAGTCTTGCTTTGTCAAGTGGCCTTGTCTTAGTATTGTATAATGTATATTGCTTACCTACTTTTACTAGGAATATTATATTTGTATCCGTCTTTGACAAGGAAGGATATAATGTTAATATTGGAAATGGAGTTTTCAATGTTCTATGCAATAATATGTTTTATGCTAGTACTAACTTGATTGGAGGATTGTACGTATTAGATATGGGTAAAAATGGCTCAAGTTCTATATATTATGTTAATACCAAGAGGTCTAAATGCAACGATTTAAGCCTAATTATATTATGGCAGTGTCATTTGAGCCGCATAAACAAGAAGCGCCTATCATCACTTCAAAAGTGCGGGCTTTCAGGTCCATTCGAATTCCATTCGATCGGGTGCAAGGCTTGTTTGATGTGCAAAATGACTAAAGTTCCCTTTATCGGTCACGGTGAAGCGGGGGGGGGGGGGGGGTGAATTATTGGGGCTGATAGAATCGAATGTGTGTGGACCAATAGGTTCGCTGGCCAAAGGGGTTTTAGCTACTTAATCACATTTACTAATGATTATAGTAGATATGGTTATGTCTGTTTAATAAGACATAAGTCTGAAGATTTTGATAAATTTAAGGGTGTTCAAGACTGATGTAGAAAACCAGCTCGAGAAAAGTATTAAGACACTTTGATTGGATCGAGGTGGGAAATACTTAACCACCGAGTTTTTAGATCATTTGGTGGAGAGCGGGATCTTTTCAGAATGGACTCCTCCCGGAACACCGTAGTTGAATGTTGTGTCCAAGCGGAGAAATCGGACTTTATTGGATATGGTCTGATCCATGACCAGTTGGGCTGATCTCCCAATCTCTTTATGGGGTTATGCTCTAGAGACAACCGCATTCATAGTGAATCGGGCTCCGACGAAGGCTGTGGAAGGGACACTATTTTAGAAATGGCATGGGAAGATGCCCGCTTAGTCCTTCCTAAAAATTTGTGGTTGCGAGGCTTATGTGAAACATTTGGTTTCAACTAAGCTCGAACCAAGATTTGAGATATGCACCTTAGTGGGGTATCCCAAAGCAACAAGAGGATACTACTTCTACAAACCCAGTGAGAACATGGTGTTCGTCGCTTGGGGTGAGGTCTTTATGGAAAAAGGAGTTTTGTTTCCAAATATGTCATTGGGAGGACTATGCATGTCGAAGAAATTTAGGATGGTACAGATCCGTCTAAACCAATTGACAACCTAGTAGAAAGGGAACCAGAGATGGTCGTAGAGTAAGAACCAATTCCTGTTACAATTCTGGAAGGTCCAAGGCGATCTGAAAGGATCAATCGTCCACCTCCAAGATATGGTATCCGGAGGTGACAATGAAATCATGGTGGATCGCGATGATCCAGCCACCTTTCAGGAATTCGTGGATGGGCCCGACTCCGAGTTATGGTTGGGAGCCATGAGGGAGGAAATGCAGTCCATGTCGGACAACCAAGTCTGGGAACTATTTGATCCCATCAATGGTGTGAGGACCATCAGATGCAAATGGATCTTCAAGGTGAAGATGGACATGGACGGAAACCCTCTGACCTTGTGGCGAAAGGTTGTAGGCATATCCAATGGATTGACTATGAGGAAACCTTCTCTCTAGTGGCTATGGTCAAAATCGATCCACATACTTCTTGACATAACTGCGTATCATAATTGCGAGATATGAAAAGTGGATGTCAAAACCGCTTTCCTAAATGGAAGTTTGACTGATGACGTTTTATGTCTCAGCCAAAAGGTTTTGTCGATCCGAAGAATAAGGAAAATATTTATGGATGGAAACAAGCTTCTCGGAGTTAGAACATTCGTTTTGATGAAGCTGTAATTGGATTTGGCTTAATCAAGAACGAGGATGAATCTTGCGTTTATAAGAAGGCTAGTGGGAGCAAGATTACCTTTCTGGTGCTCATTGAAAACGACATGCCAACCTTGCACGAGACCAAAGCTTGGTTGAGGAAGTGTTTCTCAATAAAGGACTTAGGCGATGCTACTTATATCTTAGGGATTAAGATATGTAGAGATCGCACCAAGAGGGTCTTGGATTTAAGTCAGGGAACCTATGTGAACAAGGCATTGAGTAGGTTCTCAATGCTCGATTCAAAGAAAGGACTCTTACCCACTACTCATGACATTCATCTCAACAAGAATCAGTGTCCTAAGACACTTGATGAGCTGAAAAGGATGATGCGAATCCCATGCGCCGGGGGCATGATCGATAATTATGCCATGACATGTACGAGACTGGATGTCTTGTAAGCCTTATGTTGTACCCGTAGACATCAGTCTAACCCAGGGGAAAGATGATGCTGAACTAGTCGTCGAAGGATGAGGAGACGCTAGTTTTCCAAGACAAATCCAGATGACTTTAGAAGTCAGTAAGGATATGTGTTTACGCTGAATGGCAGAGCTTTAGCTGGGAAAGCGTAAAGCAAGATACCCACCCGGAGGCACCTAAGGAGGCTATGTGGATTTTGAAATTCACGACATGGTTGGGTGTAACTAAAAACCCATCCAACCCAGTGAATCCATTTTGCGACAACACAAGGTACATTCCGCAAGCTAAAAGCTCAGATCGCATAACAAATCCAAACATGTACTACGACGTATCCACCTCATCAGAGAAATACTGAACCGAGGTGAAGTGAAGATAACCTATATTGCAACAGATGATAACATAGCCAACCCTTTGACTAAGGTAGTGTTACTGCCTAAACATGTTAGACATGTAAAGTCGATGGGGACATATTGGAGTTTAGATTGGAACTAGGGAAAATGAGAGATTGTTAGTCTTAGTGCCCGTAGTTAAATCCTAAATGTCCAAATGTATATATCAATGTTAGCAATAAAAATAAAACGGCTTTATATTACTTATGTGCTGGAGTAATATATCGATGTGTGCTCTGATCTATGCCCATAATGCGAATAGAACTATAGATCGAGATAGATCACACTCGTTGGGTCCTTAGTCAACAAAGCTTCACTAGAAGCGATTAGTATGAAAGATGGCTCTTTATGGCTTACGTTCTGTTAGTCATTGGAATGGGATCTGGAGTCTGATCATAGATATCATTTGGGACATAATATTTGACGACCCAACATGAATATGTGCCATAGATCAAGTCATGAACATATTCATTGTCGTAGCTTGTCATGTATCCTTAGACCAAGGAGTCTTTGTGATCATTATCCAATAAACAACTGAGTTTGACCTGAGCCTAATGTTGTCTGTAACATGGCTTCCATAACGGCTAGGATTGGCTTGGGGACGGACTACATAAGTGACATGAAAGACGGCTAAGGGATTTATCCCTCATACTACGGTATGGGAAAGATATCGATTCTCGACCGCTTGATCGAGAGTGATTGAAAGAATAGCATGGCCAATTACATGATACTGTGTATCATATATTCAATCATCTCACATATCAAGGAACAGTGATTGAGAATAATAAGGATGACGGCTCTATGCCTTATATCAATCAGGATATTAGAGATAAAAGGACAATGACAGGGACGACGGAAAGGTTAGAATCGACATGGTCGATTCGTTATGCAGTGTCAGCAAATACTAAAGTCTCGTTAGTTGTCACTTAAATAGGATCAAGTAAAATGGGATTTTACGTTGATCTATTGACGTGCATAAACCTAAGGGTCACACCGGAGGGTGAAACTCATTGACACATTTATGTAGAATGGCCAAAAAGGAGTTGTCTCGGGACATGACCAAAACTGGGTTTTGGGTCATGCGCCCGTAAGTGCATATGACATTACGGATCGAGACAAGGCTTGGAGTCTTGGGATTGATCACATCGGATAATGTTGGACATTTCTGGTATGAAAGGCTTGGAGGCGATGAGCACATCACGGGACCTCATAGGGAATGGTCACAGGCCATGTTCCAAGAGGCCCATGCAACCAAGGCCTATGGAAATAATTAATTGAGTCTTGATTAATTAGTACTAAGTAAGCAAGACAAGGTTTAAGGTGTTGGTGATTCACCACCTAACCCCATCTTGTCTAGCCATACTTTGTCCTATTTACACCTTACTTGTGAAGATACATGTCTTATGCTTTTAGTTTGACAAGTTGATGGAGTTTGTTATGTTTAAGTCATCTTTTTTCAACATAACAAACACAATATAAGAATAGGAAACACAACTTCTCCCTCCTCTCCCTTGCAATTTCGGCCAAGGCAAGCTCCTACCTCCATTTTTGTGTTCTTGAGTCCTCAAAGAGAAGAACTACATGGCTTTGATTACCATGTGGATACATAGGCGTCTTGGAGACTCAAGCCAATAATTTGTTACCCGGTGTTCTTGTTTTGCTAAGAAATAATGCTGAATTTTTCTCTTGTGAATTCATTCGTTGTTAGTTGTTTCATGGTTTTCATTGCTTTTCCGCCGCGAATTGGTTCATCTTCAACCCTACCTCGAGACCCAACAGTGGTATCAGAGCCGTGCTACCTTTGGGATTCACAAGACGGTGTTGAAAGTTTCGGTTTTTGACATGTTAATTTGCCAAAATGTTAGATAACATGTTTTAAATTCTTGTGTTACGGATTTAATGCAAGTAAAATGAATTTTTTAAAATTATTTCAAATCTGGAAATTTTGAATTTTTTTTTTTGATTTTTCGGGTGAGCGGGACTCTCGGGGAGACGAAATGGGGACCGAACGGAACTCCGTTGGACGGAGCTAGGCCGAGCATGACCATTCGATGGTTGATATGCCAAGGTTAAACCATTTTTTTAGTTATGACGAGTTTGGAACCGTCATGACCAAACTCGAAGATCAAATGTTCAAAAGTTTCATTTTTGAAAGGTTTCGATAAACCGAGCATCAAAAAATTTCGGAACTTGGCTATTAATTAAAACCTGAAAATCACATGATGTTTGATAACATGCTTGTTTGATAACACGATGTGTGATGTGATATTGACATGGTGTGCATAATAGCCCCGAGCTCGTTTTAATTATTTATCGCTTTTCACGGCCTGCGAGCCGTTAGAGTTAGCATGTAATTATTCTTTCAAGGTGTGGTCGTCGAACCACTTATTTGTAATATTTATTTATTCCCGACCTGCGAGTCGTGTATTAAATTGTAATTTTTTTCTCAAGACGAAGAAAGGGCGAAAATGTCATTTTGTGGCTTTTCGGGTGTTGGCATCGGCTTGGTGTCGATGGAGCTCAAGAAGCTAGTGGGAGTTAGTTTAGGGGGAAATTATGTGCACATTTATCGCTTTATGCTTGGTATAGTTTATGCATGATTAATTCTATTTTTTGGATTAGAATTACATGCTTAACTTTATTTACCGAGCATATCACCTCACATGCAAAGATAAAATTGGAATTTTGAATCCTTGTTTGTGAGCCCTTAGAACCGTCATTACATTGGATGTAGTTGACGAGTTCGAAGGAAGAATTACATTGGATGTAATTGGAGGCATCATTACATTAGGAATGTAGTTGATGTGCTCATCGCATCTAGGATGTGCCAAAAGTTTTAAACACAATCGGACAAGCAAAAATCGGTCATGCCCAATACCTCCCAATTATGAACACCTTACTACCTCCCCGTCCTATGGGTGTCGTGCGCCTTAGCGGAGCATCCATGGGAAAGCGGGGTAGTAGGTTTGGACGACATATGTGGGTATCATGCGCCTTAGCAGAGCACCTACATAGTGGCAGGTCATAGTTGAAAATTGGTGGACCTGACTACGATTCTCAGCTAGGGTTGAGCTAGGGTATCATCAGATAGGGTAAGCCGTGTACTTAAGTACATACCCCAGCCAAGAGTCATATTAGATGCGATTGGACGAGGTCCTACCTACATAGCTCGATTGAGTGGTGAGCCTTCGTTCAGCTTGATAGAGTGAATCAAGGATCTTGGTTTTAGATTCTAAAGGTATAGAATCGATTGTTGGTGTTTTAGCTTGATCGTCATAAAATTTATTTAGTTTACTGATTGAATTTTATCTGTTGTAGATCAAATGGAAAATTCAGCGAACATTAATAGTTTTTCATTAAAAACCATTCTTGATAGGGTCAAACTAAATGGGACAAACTATTTGGACTGGTACATAAGTTTGAGTATAGTCCTTAAGTCTGAACGCAAAGAATATGTCCTTGACAAGACTGTCTCTGAGACCATATCAGAGTTACATGAAGTGTCATTAACTGCTAAGAAAAATATCAGGGATCTGGGATTCAAGGATATTATGATGGTCAACAAGGGAATTGGAAGTGGCAAGGGCGGGGCCCATGCGCACTTGGTGGGAAAGATGTGACACCTGAGAATGTCTGCTTCTACGCCCAACAACCTGGTCATTGGAACTGGGATTATAGGAAGTTCACGGCTGATCTGAAGAAGTGCAGTGTGACTGCGCCTTCATCAGATAGCTTGGATGATCTGAAGAGGTGCAGTAGGACTGCGCCTTCATCAGGAAACCTGGATGATCTAAGGAAGTACGGTGGGACCGTGCCTTCATATGGTATTAACTCTATAGAGCTACATCTCTCTACTTCCAAAGATTCATGGGTATTAGATACCAATACTGAATCTCACACATGCACTAACGTATAGTGGCTGCAAGTAGGAGAGGTTTGGAAAGCACGAAGTGGACCTCAGAGTTGTGGCAACTGCTGTAGGATCCATGAGTCTTGCTTTGTCAAGTGGCCTTGTCTTAGTATTGTATAATGTATATTGCTTACCTACTTTTACTAGGAATATTATATTTGTATCCGTCTTTGACAAGGAAGGATATAATGTTAATATTGGAAATGGAGTTTTCAATGTTCTATGCAATAATATGTTTTATGCTAGTACTAACTTGATTGGAGGATTGTACGTATTAGATATGGGTAAAAATGGCTCAAGTTCTATATATTATGTTAATACCAAGAGGTCTAAATGCAACGATTTAAGCCTAATTATATTATGGCAGTGTCATTTGAGCCGCATAAACAAGAAGCGCCTATCATCACTTCAAAAGTGCGGGCTTTCAGGTCCATTCGAATTCCATTCGATCGGGTGCAAGGCTTGTTTGATGTGCAAAATGACTAAAGTTCCCTTTATCGGTCACGGTGAAGCGGGGGGGGGGGGGGGGGTGAATTATTGGGGCTGATAGAATCGAATGTGTGTGGACCAATAGGTTCGCTGGCCAAAGGGGTTTTAGCTACTTAATCACATTTACTAATGATTATAGTAGATATGGTTATGTCTGTTTAATAAGACATAAGTCTGAAGATTTTGATAAATTTAAGGGTGTTCAAGACTGATGTAGAAAACCAGCTCGAGAAAAGTATTAAGACACTTTGATTGGATCGAGGTGGGAAATACTTAACCACCGAGTTTTTAGATCATTTGGTGGAGAGCGGGATCTTTTCAGAATGGACTCCTCCCGGAACACCGTAGTTGAATGTTGTGTCCAAGCGGAGAAATCGGACTTTATTGGATATGGTCTGATCCATGACCAGTTGGGCTGATCTCCCAATCTCTTTATGGGGTTATGCTCTAGAGACAACCGCATTCATAGTGAATCGGGCTCCGACGAAGGCTGTGGAAGGGAAACTATTTTAGAAATGGCATGGGAAGATGCCCGCTTAGTCCTTCCTAAAAATTTGTGGTTGCGAGGCTTATGTGAAACATTTGGTTTCAACTAAGCTCGAACCAAGATTTGAGATATGCACCTTAGTGGGGTATCCCAAAGCAACAAGAGGATACTACTTCTACAAACCCAGTGAGAACATGGTGTTCGTCGCTTGGGGTGGGGTCTTTATGGAAAAAGGAGTTTTGTTTCCAAATATGTCATTGGGAGGACTATGCATGTCGAAGAAATTTAGGATGGTACAGATCCGTCTAAACCAATTGACAACCTAGTAGAAAGGGAACCAAAGATGGTCGTAGAGTAAGAACCAATTCCTGTTACAATTCTGGAAGGTCCAAGGCGATCTGAAAGGATCAATCGTCCACCTCCAAGATATGGTATCCGGAGGTGACAATGAAATCATGGTGGATCGCGATGATCCAGCCACCTTTCAGGAATTCGTGGATGGGCCCGACTCCGAGTTATGGTTGGGAGCCATGAGGGAGGAAATGCAGTCCATGTCGGACAACCAAGTCTGGGAACTATTTGATCCCATCAATGGTGTGAGGACCATCAGATGCAAATGGATCTTCAAGGTGAAGATGGACATGGACGGAAACCCTCTGACCTTGTGGCGAAAGGTTATAGGCATATCCAATGGATTGACTATGAGGAAACCTTCTCTCTAGTGGCTATGGTCAAAATCGATCCACATACTTCTTGACATAACTGCGTATCATAATTGCGAGATATGAAAAGTGGATGTCAAAACCGCTTTCCTAAATGGAAGTTTGACTGATGACGTTTTATGTCTCAGCCAAAAGGTTTTGTCGATCCGAAGAATAAGGAAAATATTTATGGATGGAAACAAGCTTCTCGGAGTTAGAACATTCGTTTTGATGAAGCTGTAATTGGATTTGGCTTAATCAAGAACGAGGATGAATCTTGCGTTTATAAGAAGGCTAGTGGGAGCAAGATTACCTTTCTGGTGCTCATTGAAAACGACATGCCAACCTTGCACGAGACCAAAGCTTGGTTGAGGAAGTGTTTCTCAATAAAGGACTTAGGCGATGCTACTTATATCTTAGGGATTAAGATATGTAGAGATCGCACCAAGAGGGTCTTGGATTTAAGTCAGGGAACCTATGTGAACAAGGCATTGAGTAGGTTCTCAATGCTCGATTCAAAGAAAGGACTCTTACCCACTACTCATGACATTCATCTCAACAAGAATCAGTGTCCTAAGACACTTGATGAGCTGAAAAGGATGATGCGAATCCCATGCGCCGGGGGCATGATCGATAATTATGCCATGACATGTACGAGACTGGATGTCTTGTAAGCCTTATGTTGTACCCGTAGACATCAGTCTAACCCAGGGGAAAGATGATGCTGAACTAGTCGTCGAAGGATGAGGAGACGCTAGTTTTCCAAGACAAATCCAGATGACTTTAGAAGTCAGTAAGGATATGTGTTTACGCTGAATGGCAGAGCTTTAGCTGGGAAAGCGTAAAGCAAGATACCCACCCGGAGGCACCTAAGGAGGCTATGTGGATTTTGAAATTCACGACATGGTTGGGTGTAACTAAAAACCCATCCAACCCAGTGAATCCATTTTGCGACAACACAAGGTACATTCCGCAAGCTAAAAGCTCAGATCGCATAACAAATCCAAACATGTACTACGACGTATCCACCTCATCAGAGAAATACTGAACCGAGGTGAAGTGAAGATAACCTATATTGCAACAGATGATAACATAGCCAACCCTTTGACTAAGGTAGTGTTACTGCCTAAACATGTTAGACATGTAAAGTCGATGGGGACATATTGGAGTTTAGATTGGAACTAGGGAAAATGAGAGATTGTTAGTCTTAGTGCCCGTAGTTAAATCCTAAATGTCCAAATGTATATATCAATGTTAGCAATAAAAATAAAACGGCTTTATATTACTTATGTGCTGGAGTAATATATCGATGTGTGCTCTGATCTATGCCCATAATGCGAATAGAACTATAGATCGAGATAGATCACACTCGTTGGGTCCTTAGTCAACAAAGCTTCACTAGAAGCGATTAGTATGAAAGATGGCTCTTTATGGCTTACGTTCTGTTAGTCATTGGAATGGGATCTGGAGTCTGATCATAGATATCATTTGGGACATAATATTTGACGACCCAACATGAATATGTGCCATAGATCAAGTCATGAACATATTCATTGTCGTAGCTTGTCATGTATCCTTAGACCAAGGAGTCTTTGTGATCATTATCCAATAAACAACTGAGTTTGACCTGAGCCTAATGTTGTCTGTAACATGGCTTCCATAACGGCTAGGATTGGCTTGGGGACGGACTACATAAGTGACATGAAAGACGGCTAAGGGATTTATCCCTCATACTACGGTATGGGAAAGATATCGATTCTCGACCGCTTGATCGAGAGTGATTGAAAGAATAGCATGGCCAATTACATGATACTGTGTATCATATATTCAATCATCTCACATATCAAGGAACAGTGATTGAGAATAATAAGGATGACGGCTCTATGCCTTATATCAATCAGGATATTAGAGATAAAAGGACAATGACAGGGACGACGGAAAGGTTAGAATCGACATGGTCGATTCGTTATGCAGTGTCAGCAAATACTAAAGTCTCGTTAGTTGTCACTTAAATAGGATCAAGTAAAATGGGATTTTACGTTGATCTATTGACGTGCATAAACCTAAGGGTCACACCGGAGGGTGAAACTCATTGACACATTTATGGAGAATGGCCAAAAAGGAGTTGTCTCGGGACATGACCAAAACTGGGTTTTGGGTCATGCGCCCGTAAGTGCATATGACATTACGGATCGAGACAAGGCTTGGAGTCTTGGGATTGATCACATCGGATAATGTTGGACATTTCTGGTATGAAAGGCTTGGAGGCGATGAGCACATCACGGGACTTCATAGGGAATGGCCACAGGCCATGTTCCAAGAGGCCCATGCAACCAAGGCCTATGGAAATAATTAATTGAGTCTTGATTAATTAGTAATAAGTAAGCAAGACAAGGTTTAAGGTGTTGGTGATTCACCACCTAACCCCATCTTGTCTAGCCATACTTTCTCCTATTTACACCTTACTTGTCACCATACTTGTCCCATGCTTTTAGTTTGACAAGTTGATGGAGTTTGTTATGTTTAAGTCATCTTTTTTCAACATAACAAACACAAATCAAGAATAGGAAACACAACTTCTCCCTCCTCTCCCTCGCAATTTCGGCCAAGGCAAGCTCCCACCTCCATTTTTGTGTTCTTGAGTCCTCAAAGAGAAGAACTACGTGGCTTTGATTCCCGTGTGAATACATAGGCATCTTGGAGACTCAAGCCAATCATTCATTACCCGGTGTTCTTGTTTTGGTAAGAAATAGTGCTGAATTTTTCTCTTGTGAATCCATTCTTTGTTAGTTGTTTCTTCGTTTTAATCGTCTCTTGGTTTTCATTGATTTTCCGCTGCGAGTTGGTTCATCTCCAACCCTACCTCGAGACCCAAAAGTACACACATTCTCCAGAGGCTGCCCCGATAGTCTCCGTAGTAGCCTTCGTCTGAACCAAAGGTGGTAAGCCATTGGAATGGACCAAAAGTTGCATCTGGTCCAAATTGAGGAGAACTGGTTCCAGGGGGTCGACATCTCCCAACAATAGAGGACGACCATTGAAGCACCAAGGTTCATTCCTTCGAACCCCATCTCAGGCCTCTTGGGTGTCGAAGTAGAATGCAAATACCCCGGGTTCGAAATCCTTGATCATCAAGGCCGACACCGATCGGGCCGAAACACTAGCGAGCTAGGAAGGTAGGGTCTACTGGCGTGAATCGCATGACCACCTCCATGTCTTCCTCCTCCGTGATAAAGTAGGTCGAGATACCTTCCTAAAGAGTAGCCATTTGTGACAACACCAGGGGTGGGGGTTGTGGAACGAAGAGAACTGGTGGGTCGGATAGGACCGGTGGAAACCTCCATAGAGACACCATCGAACCTTGTCGAGACGATTACGGGAGGACTGGAGTAGTGTCGTGAATTGGCGGTGGGCGCGTGATAGGGACACGCAAAGAATTCCATTTCGTATTCGTCACAGACTTAGGACCATCAAGAGAAGGTGGTGTGGGCGTCAACAGGGACTTGCTCGGAGAAGAAGCTAGGGTTATGACCCTTAAAGGCTGTCCACTCTTTGGTTTTTCGAGAGAGACGCCAACAAGGATATCCTCAAAGCGAATGACACAAGGGAAGTGCTTATCATGGGGGTGCCGACTGTGATAGACAATGACGGAGGAGGAGGCGGAGGCGGATTGGATTAATTCGACTTCCTCTTCCTCCTTGATTTAAATGAGTTGATGATCTCATTTGATAGACATGGTGGCATGACCAGGCCGACAGTCAATGATCCCTCTATTGATATGAATGGAGGTAGAATAGATAGTTCCATTGGAGGAGACGGTGATAATAAGATGATAGAGGGAGTAGATAACATAGTTGAAACTAAGCTAGGGCCGAAGAGATTCTAAAGGGAGCACACAACAGGCGTGGGAGAACTTGTTTTCAAGTTATTTGGTCCCAAAAGCTTTGTTTGTTGTGGTTGTTCCTATTCGCTGCTTAAATGGTATTCAGACCGATTCGATCCGTTTGCAATCAGCATAAGCTATTCACCCTCAAGCCTCTATCAACTGCCGCCGTCTAATCTTGATGCTCATCCCGCTCAAGCTCAGTTTCAGACTCTCCGACCATAACTAAGGTCCAATGGTGTTGGTTCTAAACTAGATTGAGAACAAATAGAGACAAACTAAACTTTATTAGTTGTAAACTAGAGAGACGACTTGGCTTTTGAATTGTAATGTGCCGAGATGCATATTTTGATGCCCCGGAGTTGCTTGTATTTATAGCACAAAAATATAAAATGAGGTAGCAAAATTTGACATGGAACTATGTTACCTACCCCACCTTACCGACATGAAAAAAAATTAAAAACATGTTCTTGATTTGCTGTATGATTTACGGCATGACTAGCTTAATAGCTAACAATCTCCCCCTTAGCCTAGGCATGTATGTTAACGATGTTGATCTTCGAACGTAGGTCTCAAAATGTCATTCTACCAAGTGATTTTGTCATTATGTCCGCTAGCTGATCATCGGTTTTGATTTACTCGACGATGGTTTTACCGTCGACGACGCATTCCCTAATGAAATGGTAACATGTCTCAATGTGATTGCTCCGGTCGTGAACGACCGGATTCTTGCATAATTGAATTGCTGATTTTTTGTCCATGTAGAGTGTGGTGACAACGACCTCCTTCGAGCAGGTCGCCTAGCAGGCGTGCAAGCCACACACCCTGACATGCAGCGGTGGTGGTGGAGATATATTCTTTTTCACAAGTTGATAATGCCACTACCTTTTACTTTGTACTCGTCCAACTGACTGGACTGTTCCCATGAAAGAATATTATGCCAGTTATGCTCTTTCTATTGTCCAAATCGCGGCCATATCTGCATCACCATAGTCGGTTAATTGTAGTCTAATTTTCTTCCTCTTATACTGACAACCAAACTGAATGGTTCCTGCTATGTAGCAAAGGAGATGCTCCACTGCAACATTGTGCTCAACTTTTGGTGACTCCATGAATCTACTGACATACCGTACTGTATGGGTGATGTCAGACCTATTGTGGATCAAATGTCCAAGCTTTTCGATCAAGCTACGATACAGTGTTGCGTCAACTGCAGCACCTGAACTTTCCTTGCTCAATTTCATTTTTGCTTCCATCGGAACATGAACGGGATTGCATCCTAAGAGCCTGACTTGCTCTAGAAGTTTTTCCACATATGCCGCCTGAATGAGTATGATATTTCTGATGGTTTACTTAACTTATATGCCAAGGTAGTAGCTAAGTAAACCAAGGTCACTCATTTTGAAGTTTGACTTCATCTCCTCCTTGAAACGAACAATTTCTTCTCTTTCGGTACTTGTAACACTGAGGTCATCGACGTATACGCCAAATAGAAGCCGTTCACCGTCTTTTCCACGAGTGTACACTACATGTTCTGATTCGTGCCTACTGAAATCGAGTGGCGTTAATGTGTTGTCGAGCTTCGAGTTCCAGGCACGCGTTACCTAACTTAGTCCATACAGTGCTTTGTGAAGGCGCAGTACTTTCCGTTCTCTGTTGTTGAGGACAAAACCCGATGGCTGTGCAACATACACTTCTTCATCAAGGTCGTTGTTGAGAGAGGCTGACTTGACGTCGAGATGATGAACTTCCCACACTACTTGTGCTGCGACCGCTAGCATGAGTTGTAGCGAATCTAGACGAGCTACTGGTGCAAACACTTCGTCGAAATCGATGCTAGCACGTTGTACATAACTTTTTTCTATTAAGTGTGCCTTGTTCTTGATCAGTTCCCCTGAGTTCTTCTTCTTCAGTTTGAAGACTCATTTGAGACCGACCGCTGGTTTTCCTGTAGGAAAATCAGTTAATGACCATGTACCATTATCATTAATTGCTACAAGTTATTCTACCATAGCCTTACACCATTCTTCATATGGTTCTGCCTCCTCAAATAATGTCGGCTCCCCTTCTGTAGTAAAGAAAAAAGTGCTCTGTCTTGTTGCTGAATTGATATTAGAAATCTTGCGATAGCAGCGAGGAGCCTCCTCTCCCACTAACTCTACATCTAGAGTGGCATTTTTCGGTGGGGACACAAAGACTGAGCCCACTCCTCCTTGACTTGGCTGATATGTCATATTAGTGGGATGTGGTGTTGCTGGAGAAGCATACTCTGTTTCAGCTTGTTTTGGTGGTACTGCTTTCTCTAGTATGGTCTTGGAGGCTTCTCCCCAGGAGGATGGAACTCGTGGTGGTGTTGGAGTGATTTCAACCGTGTTGTACTTGATTGAGAACGAGTCATGTAATGCAGTATCGGCTCCTTAGTCCCAATTGTCCATTTCAACAAAGAAGACATCCTGGGTGATGTAGACACGTTTGGACACCGGATCATAGACTCGATAGCCCTTAGTTTGCCTATGCTTATAGCCTATGAAGAGCGTCTGAATGATGCGATCGTCGAGTTTCTTCAAATTCGGGCGTGTCACCTTGATGTGTGAGATACACCCGAACGTTAGAAAAAATTCGACCGCCGGTTTCTCCTTATGCCATGCTTCATATAGCGTGATGCCGTCAAGGCTCTTCGTCGGCGAGTAGTTTAGGAGGAGCACTACGGTGTGAACTACCTCCCCCTAAAATTCGTTTGGTAGACCCTTTGTCTTGAGTAGGCACCTTGCCATTGATACCACAGATTGATTCCTCCGTTCGACAACACCATTCTATTGAGGAGAGTACGACATCGTTAGTTGTCTTTGCACGCCGCACTCAACACAATACTCCTCGAATTCCATAGAGGTGAAATCGCCGCCTCTGTCAGTACGCAGAGCCTTGAGCTTTCTTCCCGTCTCAGTTTCAACACCGGCCTAAAAATGCCTTAATTCTGCTAGAGCTTGATCCTTGCTGTTTAGTAGTACCACCCACATATACCTTGTGAGATCATCAACCAGTAACAAAAAGTATCTCTTCTTACCATGCGTTGGAAGTGTTATGGGTCCACATAAACCACCATGAACTAAGTCGAGACGGTTTGTAGCTCTATGGTATGCCTCCTTGGAGAATGGAGAACGTCTCTGTTTTCCGATCAAACAATCATCGCAAAGTTTCTCGACATGTTCTATTTCCGACATTCCTTTCCCCATCTCAGCTTGAGAAAGCTTGCAGAGCGAGTCAAAGTTTAGGTGGCCATAGCGCACGTGCCACTTCCATGCATCCTTACCGGCATTTGCTACCATGCAAACCGGTTGCGTAATTTGGAGCGTTAGCTGGTACAACCAATTACATGCTCGTTGTGCCTTGGCAATTAGCTGCTTGCGTCGATCAGGCACAACCAGTACACCTTCCTCAATGTGTGTGGAACACCCGAACTCATTGAGCAGCCCGATAGATATGATGGAGCTCCGTAACCGTGATGTAGTACACCTTTATGAGTATGCGGTGTGTTTTGTCAACTGTTGTGAAAATCACTGTGCCTTGACCTTTTATTTCCACCACGGACCTGTCGCCGAATCGAACGGTACCTGTGATGTCGCGGTTCAATCCAGAGAAGACAAGTACGTCGCCCGTCATATGATTTGATGCATCTGTGTCCATGTACCACATTGGATCCTTTCGGTCATCGATTGCCCCAAGGTTGACTTTGGCGTGCACCTCGTCGAGGTGCACCTCTTGCTTTTCGTTCTCCGTTTTGGCAAGTGTTGCCTCAATTGACGTCACCTGAGCCATCAATAGTTCAGGTTCTTCGTCCTCTGCCTAAACAATGTGAGCTTCGTTAGTAGCCTCATCCCTCTTCTTCTTCCGGTAATCACGGATCCAATGCCCTTTAATGTTGCAGTAACGACACTTCCCTAGCTTCTTAGTGCTCTTAGCACCGACCTTGTCGCTGCCGTCACGCACACCGCCATTACCACGGTTATCATGGTATTTTCCCTATCATTTGGGTAAGGTGTTCGTGCCGCCATGGTCCCGCTGTCCCATGCGGCTGCGCCATTCTTCTTCCATGAGGAGGAGCTTAGTACTCCCCTCCTCTTCTACGTCCAACTCCATGCGTTCCTCCACTGCATTGAATCTCCCCATCATTTCCTCCATGTTTAATGTATCTAGGTCGACAAGACTATCGATTGATAGTGCGAGCTGCGAATAACGCTTTGGAATTATGCGCATGAATTTTTACATAACTTTCTTCTCTGGTGTCTCTTCGCTGAGGATACCGAGGTTGGACACGATGCCGGTAAGTTGCATTGCTAACTCGTCGACTGTTTTTGCGGCCTTGTGTTTGAATTGCTCGAACTCGCGCCGGAGTTTTTGAGCTTTGGTGTCGTAGACTCGGTTTGAGCCGATGCGAATTTTTTTGATCTCCTCCATGGCTCGTGAGTTGTCTTCTTCTTCCCAATCGTCGAGATCATCTCGGTCGGAATCGAGTGCATGATCACCTCATTGCGGAGCGATCGTTGCGATATCCAATCTCGTTAGTGAGATCCTCCCCGCCTTGGATTGCTGCCCACAAGGCTCTTGCTTGTAACCTGACCTCCATAAGGATCGCCCAATCTCCATAGTTGGTACAAGATAGGATGAGGAAATTGGTCGTGCTGACTATTGCAGGGTACGACCTCGTCACCACAAGCTTGCTCCCATGGTCGACTCAGTAGAGGGATCCCGGTGTAGTTTGCCTTGATCTTTCCTACAGAGTCGTCCATAATGAACCGGACTCCGATACCACTTGTTGGTTCTAAAATAGATTGAGAAAAAATAGACTCAAACTAAACTTTATTAGTTGTAAACTAGAGAGAGAGGACTTGGCTTTTGAATTGTAATTTGCCGAGTTGCATATTTTGATGCCTCGGAGTTGTTTGTATTTATAGCACAAAAATATACAAATGAGGTAGCAAAATTTGACAAGGAACTAAGTTACCTACCCCACCTACCCACATGAAAAAAAAATGAAAAATATGTGCTTGGGTTGCTGTATGATTTACTGCATGGCTAGCTTAATAGCTAATAAATGGAACCCGAGCAGTTTCAAATGAGAACCCAGTCTCGTGTGGTTCTTGTTCCATGATTTCAAGGAGCAAGGGTTTGTTCACGATCTCGCTATTTATGCTGCTCTATTCAAGGTTCTGTCGCGTCTCCATTGCCATCCTGCTTGACATTACTCGATTCAGAGAAAATAGATTGAACTGTGATTTGGGTTTTAAAATTTCCGGTTGGTATTAAGAAGGAGAATGAAAGCGTTGGTATAGGTGATGGTAAGCAATCCAGTTGGGATGTGCATAATTGATATATCTTTTGAGAAGCTTTATTTTATATTATGGAAAAGTGGAGATGGAAAAATGGATATATCATCTTGTCGTCAGTGACAGTTTTGGGGTCATCTGGGCTCGTTTGATCCTGCTGGTGTTGGCCTCGGGGGTACTGTTTCGGTGCTCATTCGGGAGTGGCTTCTAGGCGCTGCTGATATGGGGATAGCCTTCTCCTCCTCCTGGTAAGCTCTGTTTTCCCACTTCTCTAGTTCGTCTCTCCTTTTGCCCAGTTGTTGGGGTCTCACGATGTGTTGGTACTGACCACCGTGTTGTTGTAGGTCGTGTTGACCTGGCCGGTGAGCCCTGTTCTTGAGGAGCTGATGGATTGGGGTTTTGGTGAGCAGAATTTCAGGGGGATGGATTAGGTCCTAGGTTGTTTGGAGGCTCTGGTGTTTCTTGCTGCTGACGTTGGGAATGGTTTTCTGTTTTTCTGTTTTTGTTGGTTGTTCTGGTTCTTCCCGGTTGTAGTCCGGTGATTGTTTGGTTCTTGCCCCTGGTTGGGCTTTCATTTGTTCTTGTAATGCCTCATTTTGTTGAGGTTTGGTTCATAGAGAATCCTATTAGAGTGGATTCTCTTGTCTGTTCATCTTCTTTCCTTTTTATATTAAGCTTTGCTGGTCAAAAAAAACTTTGAGGAGCTCAAGAGTCTCTGTTTTAAGTGTAATGTTACCACTATGATCATGGCACTCTCCAGGATATGAAAAATAGATGTCATGATTTACACAACATTGCTTCATCCTTGGCGACAAGATATAAGAAAAAAAGATTCAACATTTCTTTTTTTTTGGAGAGAAATGAAGTGTTGGGCTTGTTTCATTAAATGGAGAAGCCCATAATCCATTTCGGATAACTTAAGCTCAAATAGAAAGGCTAGGGTTCCTATTGTTATGAAGCCACTTGGAGTCAGATCTAAGTGAGAGAGGTGCCTCCATTATTGAGAGAGAGAAGCAAAGAGAGAAAAAGAAGAGCAGAAATTTCTACCCAAATTCTATCCGACCAGACACTATCAAAAGCCGGAGAGCAGGTTCATCCAAGGTCCGATGATGCTAATTTTTGGAGCGAATGTTCTCCTCATATAGGTCTTCAAGGTGAACGGTGGAATTTGTTTTTCGACGGTTAGTTATTCAGATACATGAGCTACAAGTTGTGCCACCAAGTTGGTGAGATTTCTCTTCTTCTTTCTTGTGCTTTGTTGCTAGTTCCAACACTAGGTTGTGTTTTTTTTTGGATAAGCGCAGAAAAATTTATTTAAAAAGGGACTCTCCAAGGAGAATAGTAACTCGAGGTCAAAGACTAGAAACACGATTATAGATGAGCTCTCGGCAATGAAGCTTAAAGGAACAAACCTTTAAAACCAAGGAGAGTAGGCCCTGAAACAAAAACTGAAACAAAAAGGACAAGTAATCTTTAAGACCCTGGACGCGCCTGTTGGGTCTCGAGGTAGGGTTGGAGATGGACCAACTTGCAGCGGAGTGAAAACCAAGAGACGATTAAACCATGAAACAACTAACAAAGAATGGATTTACAAGAGAAAAATTCAGCACTATTTCTTACCTAAACAAGAGCACCGGGTAACGAATGTTTGGCTTGAGTCTCCAAGACGCCTACGTATCCACATGGGAATCAAAGCCACGTATTTCTTCTCTTTGTAGAAGTAGTATCCCCTTGTTGCTTTGGGATACCACACGAAGGTGCATATCTCAGATCTTGGTTCGAGCTTAGTCGAAACCAAATGTTTCACATAAGCCTCGCAACCACAAATCTTTAGGAAGGACAAAGCGGGCATCATCCCGTACCATTTTTAAAATGGTGTCCCTCCACACCTTTTGTCGAAGCCCGATTCACTATGAATGCGGTCGTCTCTAGAGCATAACCCCTGAAAGAGATTGGGAGATCAGTCCAACTAATCATGGAACAAACCATTGTCTAACAATGATCGATTTCTCCGTTTGGCTACACCTTTCAACTACAGTGTTCAGGAGGAGTCCTTTCCAAAAGGATCCCATTCTCTTTTAGATGATCTAATAACTCTGTGGTCAAGTATTTTCATCCTCGATCCAATCGAAGTGCCTTAATACCTTGGTCGAGCTGGTTTTCTACTTTAGTCTTAAACTCTTTGAATTTATCAAAAGCTTCAGACTTATGTCTCACCGAATAGACATAACCATATTTACTATAATCATCAGTAAATGTGATAAAGTAGGTAAAACCCCTCCGGGCAAGTGAACTTATTGGTCTACACACATTCGAGTGTATCAGCCCCAATAATTCACCCGCCCTTTTATCGCGATCGATAAAGGGCACTTTAGGCATTTTTCCCATCAAACAAACCTTGCACCTATCGATCGAATGGAATTCGAATGAACCTGAAGGTCCGCACTTCTGAAATGCTGATAAGCGCTTCTTGTTTATGCGGCCCAAATGACAGTGCCATAACATAGTTAGGTTTAAATCGTTGGATTTAGACCTCTTGGTATTAACGTAATATATAGAACTTGAGGCATTTTTACCCATATCTAATATGTACAATCCTCCAACCAAGTCAGTACTGGTATAAAACATATCATTGCATGGAACATTGAAAACTCCATTTCCAATATTAACATTATATCCTTCCTTCCCAAACACGGATACATATATAATATTCCTACTAAAAGTAGGTATGCAATATAAATTATACAATACAAAGACAAGGCCACTTGGGAAAGCAAGACTCATGGATCCTACAACAGTTGCCACAACTTAGAGGTCCACTTCGTGCTTTCCAAACCTCTCCTACTTTCAGCCACCATATATTAGTGCATGTGTGAGATTCAGTCCTGGTATCTAATACCCATGAATCTTTGGAAGTAGAGAGAAGTAGCTCTATAGAGTTAATACCGGATGAAGGCACGGTCCCACCGCCCTTCCTTAGATCATCCAGGTTTCCTGATGAAGGCGCAGTCCTACTGCCCTTCTTCAGATCATCCAGGCTATTTGATGAAGGCGCAGTCCCACTGCCCTTCTTCAGATCAGCCGTGAACTTCCTGTAATCCCGGTTCTAATGACCAGGCTGTTGGCAGTAGAAGCAGACATTCTCAAGTGTCTCATTTTTCCCGCCAAGTGCGCATGGGCCCCGCCCTTGCCACTTCCAATTCCTTGTTGACCATTAGAATATCCTTGGATCCCAGATCCCTGATATACTCTTCTCAGCAGTTAATGACACTTCATGTAACTTTGATATGGTCTTAGAGACATCATTGTCAAGGACATATTCTTTGCGTTCAGACTTGAGGATTATCCTCGAAATTCTGTACCAGTCCAAATAGTTTGTCCCATTTAGATTGACCCTGTCAAGAATGGTTTTTAATGACAAACTATTAATGTTCGCTGAATTTGCAATTTGATCTACAACAGATAAAATTCAATCAGTAAATTGAATAAATTTTATGAAGATCAAGCTTTAAACGCCAACAATCGATTCTAAACCTTTAGCATCTGAAACCAAGATCCTTGATTCACTCGATTAAGCTGAACTAATGCTCACCACTTATTCGAGCTATGTAGGTAGGACTCCATCCAATCACATCGAATGTGACTCTTGGCTAGGGTATGTACTTATGTACACGGCTTACCCTATCTATTACCCTAGCTCAACCTCAAGCTGATAATTGGGTGGTATCAGACATGACCCGTTTTTACTTGTCTGGTTGTGTTTAAAACTTTGACACATCCTAGATGCGATGAGCACATCAACTACATTCCAAATGCAATGATGCCTCAAATTACATCCAATGTAATTCTTCCTTCGAACCTGTCAACTACATCCAATGTAATGACGATTCTAAGGGCTCACACACAAGGATTAAAATTCAAAATTTATCTTTGCATGTGAGGTGATATGCTCGGTAAATAAAGTTAAGCATGCAATTCTAAAACACATAGAATTAATCATGCATAAACTAAACCAAGCATAAAGCGATAAATGTGCACATAATAGCCCCCTAAAATAACTCACACTAGCTTCTTGAGCTCCATCGACTCTAAGCCGATGTCATCACCCGAAAAGCCACCAAATGACCTTTTCGCCCTTTCTTCGTCATGAGCAAAATATTACATTTTAATACACGACTCGCAGGTCGGGAATAAATAAATATTACAAACAAGTGGTTCGACGACCACACCTTGAAAGAATAATTACACGCTAACTCTAACGGCTCGTAGGCCGTGAAAAGCGATAAATAATTAAATCGAGCTCGGGGTTATTATGTACACCATGCCAACATCACATCACACAACGTGTTATCAAACAAGCATGTTATCAAACATCATGTGATTTTCCGGTTTTAATTAATTGCCAAGTTTCGAAAATATTTGATACTCGGTTTATCGAAACCGTTCAAAAATGAAATTGTTGAATATTTGATCTTCTAGTTCGTCATGACGGTTCCAAACTCGTCATAACTAACAAAACGGTTTAGCCTTAGCATATCAACCATCCAATGTTCATGCTCGGCATAGCTCCGTCCAACGGAGCCCCGTTCGGTCCCGCTCCCGAGACCTGAAAAATCAAAAAAATTTCAAAATTTCCAGATTTGAAAAACTTTTCAAAAATTCATTTTTCATGCTTTAAACCCATAAACAAGAATTTAAAACATGTTATCAAACAATTTGGCAAATTAACATGTCAAAAGCTAAACTTTCAACACCGTCTTGTGAATCCCGAAGGTAGCACGGGTCTGATACCATTGTTGGGTCTCGAGGTAGGGTTGGAGATGAACCAACTCACAGCGGAAAATCGATGAAAACCAACAGACGATTAAACCATGAAACAACTAACAAATAATGGATTCACAAGAGAAAAATTCAGCACTATTTCTTACCAAAACAAGAACACCGGGTAACGAATGATTGACTTGAGTCTCCAAGACGCCTACGTATCAACAAGGGAATCAAAGCCACGTAGTTCTTCTCTTTGAGGACTCAAGAACACAAAATTGGAGGTGGGAGCTTGCCAAACCCGAAATTGCAAGGGAAGGGGGAGAGAAGTTGTGTTTCTTATTCTTGTCTTGTGTTTGTTATGTTGAAAAATGATGACTTAAACATAAAAAACCCCATACTTGTCCAACTAAAGGCATGGGACAAGTATGATGTCAAGTAAGGTGTAAATAGGACAAAGTAGAGCTAGACAAGATTGGGTTAGGTGGTGAATCACCAAAACCTTAATCCTTGTCTTCCTTACTTAGTACTAATTAATCAAGACTTGATTAATTAGTTCCATGGGCCTTGGTTGCATGGGCCTTGCATGGTCCTCTTGGAACATGGCATGTGGCCATTTACAACGAGGTCCCGTGATTCGCTCATCGCCTCCAAGCCTTCCATACCGGAAATGTCCAACATTATCCGACACGATCAATCCCAAGACTCCAAGCCTTGTCATGATCCGTACAGTCCTATTCACTTATGAGCACATGACCCAAAACCCAGTTTTGGTCATGTCCCGAGACAACTCCATTTTGGCCATTCTCCATAAATGTGTCAATGAGTTTCACCCTCCGGTGTGACCCTTAGGTTTATGCATGTCAATAGATCAACGTAAAATCCCATTTTACTTGATCCTATTTAAGTGGCGACTAACGAGACTTTAGTATTGCCTGACACTGCATAACGAATCGACCTTGTCGATTCTAACCTTTCTGTCATCCCTGTCATTATCCTTTTATCTCCGATATCCTCATTGAGATAAGGCATAGAGTCGTCATCCTTATTATTCTCAATCACTGTTCCTTGATATGTGAGATGACTTAAGATATGATACCCAGTATCATGTGCATGGCCATGCTATTCTTTCAGTCACTCTCGATCAAACGGCCGAGAACCGATATCTTTCTCATACCTCAGTTTGAGGGATAAATCCCTTAGCCGTCTTTCGTGTCACTCATGTAGCCCGTCCCCAAGCCAATCCTGGCCGTTATGGAAGCCCTGTTACGGACAACGTTATGCTCAGGTCAAACTCAGTTGTTGACTACATAGCGATCACAAAGACTCCTTGGTCTAAGGATACATGACAAGCTACGACACTGAATATGTTCATGACTTAATCTATGGCACATATTCAGGGCGGGTCGTCCAATATCATGTCCCACATGATATCTATGATCAGACTCCGGAATCCCATTCCAATGACTAACAGAACGTAAGCCATAAAGAGCCATCTTTCGTACTAGTCGCTTCTAGTGAAGCTTTGTTGATTGGGAACTCATCGAGTGTGATCTATCTCGATCTATGGTTCTATTCGCATGGTGGGCATAGATAAGAGCACACATCGATATATTACTCCAACACATAAGTAATATAAAGCCGCTTTAATTTTATTGCTAACGATGATATATACATTTGGACATTTAGGATTGAACTACGAGCACTAAGACTAACAACGCCCCTATTTCTGGCTCAACCACCATCAATCGGATCCTCTTCGTCGGTGATTCCTTCATCGATGACGGCGCGGGGCTTGATCGGGTTGGTAAGTCGTCATCTCTCGTCGACTCTGTGTCCATTTCTAGTGCATTCAGGCACAGGTTCGTAGCTCGGTCAGTTCGCCTTCAATTATCGCGGTAGTGAAGCTGCCCTAGGAGCGATCACCGTTCGGCGGTTCCTGCTACGGCATCTCCTGGCAAAGGAAGCCCGTTTGCTGGCCTGGGTCTCTCTCCAAGGACCTCAACGCGAAGGAAGCTTACTCGGTTCGTGTCACGCCCCAAATCCGGTTTTGACCGAACTCGAGACGTGAACTAAAAGTAATAATAATAAATGAAAATTTAAACGAAATAAACTCCAAAATTTAAGTTCAAACCAATAATTCCGACAACAAGAGTCAAATGCTCTAAATCCAAGTAAAGAAGTTTAATACAAAAAGGAAAGTACGTCTCTAGACCATCCAAACTAGGACTCTCGCTAGGCTTCCAAGCTCCGAGACATCCTCTAAAACAAATCGCCATCAAAAACCTGTAGAACAGTAGAAAAGGGGTTGAGCTTTCGCTCAGTAGGAAAAAGTAGTCAAGGGAGTGAGCGATTGATCACCACCACGGATACCCGTCCGATTATGGCATACTAGTAAGACAATAATAAAAGACCATTTAAGCAAGTAACCCAGAGACAACGCTTGACCCCACTCGGGAGCAACCCGTAAACCAAACTCAATATTGAATGGACACTTAGACATACTCCTCAACTATGCCCTTAGCACCCGTCGCCTAAACAATTGTCACTGGATTACGACCACGGTTATTTCATAACTAACCACATGTGCGAACTCGCACGACAATACACTAGACACAGGTATAAATGTATTCAAAATCACAGAGGATCACATAAAATACATAAGTAACCACATCAAACCAAAACAGATCAATACACAGAGTAATATCATTAGCAACCACTTCCACACTAGGTGTCCCAAAGCAATGCGCCGGATTCCATAGCCCGACTCACCATATCGTACCGAACTCGACATCGGCCTAGATATCTTCCCGGAACACACAACATCGGGGTGCAACTCATAACATACCGGACCGGAATCCTCCGTCGGTCGGGTATCTTCCCATAGCACGGGGTACAAATCACATCACACATACCATACTGGAACACTCAGCATCAACCTAGGTATCCTTTACCAGAATCCTCTATGGTATAGACATTACTCTGGAACACCATCCTCAGCTCTAGATATCCTATACCGGAATCCTCTAAGGCACATATATCGCACCGGAACACATCCTTGGCCTAGATGTCCTATACCGGAATCCTCTACGGTAAAGATATCGTACCGGAACACCATCCTCAGCCTAGATATCCTATACCGGAATCCTCCACGGTATAGATATCGGACCGATACACCATCTTCAAACATATCATACCAAAACACACCGAACATATCATACCAACATACCATACCGAACAAATCTTACTGAGCACACCACATCGGTCTATCATTCACCCGATCATATCACAAGACAATAACTCACACTAACATTCACCACGTTCTCATAGCATATCCTGATCCTTAGTTTACAACGGAACATACCACATATCAAACATTACAAACTACTAATCACAAACAAGCGCAACCAACACACAATCATACGGGTACGACCTAGCCCACATGTGATTCTACAGCACAACAAGTCCCACACTTACGGGCACGACATGGCCCGCAAGTGGTTCCATATTCAAAAGACTACCCTAGTTATTCACATTCTACATATGACTCTACAATTATTTCGGTTGTTCATATCCTATATGCATTCTAGTAACTTTCCATAATTAAACCGGTATTAACTACTTTTCCCTACCTCAACCGCTATCCAACACGAACAAGCACGAGTCGCCTAGTAGCCTCCTCCGCCGTGATCAGGAACAACGTCTAAGATCACAAAGTAATACGAGAATTAATAATAATTCAAGGGTGGTTTTAAAGAGAAAACTCTTAACTTAACCCCCGAAACGTTTGGTTATAGATAACCTTTCTAATTACCCGAAAATAGTTGAAATGGACCTAAAATGTCCATTTCTGATCCATTACGGAGTGGGTCACGGAGCCTTGATGGGCTCCGTCACGATTCGGGTCACAGAACCGTGACCTGCACTGTCACGGTTAACCTCACGGAACCGTGACGTGTGCCGTAACGGTCTCAGTCACGGAGCCGTGACGTGCTCCGTCACGGTCCCTGTCACGGATCCGTGACGGGTCCGAACATACCCTCTCTTCTTCTTCCTCCAGCTTATTCTCCACGAAATCCAAACCCTCAAAACTCCATTGTTAACCTCCAAAACCTCAAAATCCACCTCAAAAACCTCAATACTCCAAGACCCATAGTTGGGTTTCATCAAAAAAACAAAACTTAATCCATTTCCAACGTAATCCTCCCTTTACCTCCACAAATAATTCATTTAACAAGTAGAACCTCAAACCCATAAAACCCAAGTCTAGTTTATGCAATTTCTACCAAACCCACAACCCAAAGTTCATCAAAATGAGATTTGATTGAGAGTTTACCTTGGGAAATGAAGAAAGGATGAGAAATATGGAAGAATGAGGGACTTTTGCTGGTGGAAATCAATCAAAGACCTCTCTTTTCTTCCCTTCTTCTTCTCTTCTTCAATGGGAGCTCCTCTCTCTCTCTGTCTTGTAAATTTCGGCCAAGATAAAAATAATGAGCTGAAAATGCTCACTTGTGGCCTTTAACCTAAAAGGGAAAAACCCATTTTGCCTTTTTGTGCCCTTTCCCTCTTAAGCCCAAACTTTTAGGGTTAAATGGGTCTTTTTCTCACCCCTTTCTCCTCCTCCAAGACTCATGGACATGTGTCCATGTTGGGTCCACCTCTACCCATAATTATTTCAGCCATTTATTTTAATCCGATAAAGCCCCTAATTTGACCTCGTTTGACCCGGATTTGATTTTTTTTCGCAAAAGTAGTCATTTGATAGGGAACGACCCAACTAAGCTAACCGTAACGACGAATAAGCTTTTTGGGTCCCGGAAAGGTACCGAATGACTCCCAGAGCCATCGGTTGACTTTTCCGACGGAAAGTCAACTTTTTCTAAATTTCACCGGTCTCGACCGTGGTGGTTCTTACAATCTACCCCCTTAAAGAAATTTCGTCCGCGAAATTTAAAACGAACGTACTTGAACGGTCGAACAGGCTGGGGTACTTCGCGCGAACCTCAACCTCGCGCTCCCAGGTCGACGTTACGCGGTCCTCAATCGCTCGCGATCCGCGCGACCTCTCGATCGTCTCTCGAGTAACCCAAGACAATTCAGGAGTCGACTCTTAACACTCACATGTGCCCCGCGTGGGCAATTGACCCGACCTACCACACAATGTTTTGTACGGTGCCATCTTGTTACTGGCTTGGAAACTTTATGGTAGTCGCACTCGGCTAACTGTTTCCGGACTCCTTCGTGTGGTGCTCACTTATATTGTGCAATTGTAGTGGTCGTACTAGTCCCCGTGGGATGATGGCGTTCGGCCTTCACTTGTTGACCAGTGATACACTTCGATATGAACTTCGCATCCGCTCTCCGCATCCCCCTCCACCGGGGATGCCGCCTGATGTCGCGGTACCTCTCAGGCTTATTCGTCTCCACCAGAAGATGCGACTGATGTGACTCTTGTAACGCATAGTCTCTACCACTACGCGGTAGAACAACCCCCCTCGATCCGTTACATGCTCACATCCTTTGGTGTCGCCACCGATGGCACTTTTCTTCTAAACTCTACTGTATTGGCATTGAGTATTGGTTCTTCACCGTGACCCGGTCCAGCTCCCTGTGGTCTATACACATCCTCAGCGCTCCACTCTTCCTTTTCACGAAGAGTGCTGTGTTCTCCACGACGATGTGCTCGGACAGATAACCCCTTCTATTAAGGCTATTCGAACTGACACTTCAGTTCAGTCAACTCTGCTGGTACGATTCTGTACGGCTTCAACGCTCTGGGTGCCATCCCCGGCATCCGCAGTAAGAACCGCTCCCGGTCAACGCCGGTCAAATCGGCCGAAAAACAGAAAAATTTAAAATTTTGAGACAGACACCTAAATGAACCTAAAATTGACCCCGAGGATCATATCAAACTTAAGGTGACCACAATATCGACCAAAGTGAGTTCTGGGTGACTTAGGGCAACTTTTTGACCAATTAGGGAAAAGTTGAGTTTTTACCGAAAAAGTCAACCGAGCGACGTTTTGGTCCGTTCGAGGCCCGATTTGGATCCAAAAAGCTTAGCCGTCGTTACAGCGGTATAAGTTGGTCTGTTTCCTTGTAGCACGTGAAATTTCGTAATTTCTTGGAAAATGGGCCCGCACAGGGCCCGACACGGCCGAATTTCGCGAATCTGATTGAAAAATATCTACAAAGATATTTTTCTAACTAGTGGGACCCACATGACATGTGTCATGAAAGTGGTGGAAGGGAGTTGAAAGGACAAGTTTGTCCTTGGTTTTAAAAATCAAAAACAAAGGAAGTAAGGGTATTTTTTGTCTTTTAAGGTGTGTTTGAATTGTAAACCAAAATAAAAAGGAATGGTGGAGGGTGATGCACGGCAAAACATAAAAAAGGGAGAGAAAAGGAGAGAGACAGAAGAAAGAGAAGGGGAAGGAGATAAAAGAGAAGAAGAGTCGGTTTTTTGGAGATTGTCGACGATCCGACCGTTGGATCGGGTTTATTCTTGCATAACCGTCATCCCCTCGTCGTTGTCTATGGTAAGAACCTGACTTTTTCTCGTTTTGACACGTTTGAATTCTAAGGTTTTGTTTAGAATCGATTAAACGATGAAAGGTTGAGGTTTAGAATTCGTTAGGAACGTTTTGGGGCGAAAAGGAAAATTTTCCATTGTGGCCGTGTGGGGCCCACTTGCCCGGGCCTCGGGTTTTTCGTGTTCGGTTGGTTTTGGACGATCCCCGAATCAACAATTCACACCCGGAACGAATTATGGGATTAAATTGTGGAAATTGGAAATTTTGGGTTTAGAAACTTTAAACGCGAATTAAATTGCTCGGGCGTCGGAAATTGATTACGTCGATTGCGTCGATTGCGTTGGAACACTTGAATTATTTAAGGATCGTAGAAACGAAAATGGGAATTTTCGGAGCCCCGGAAGGCGTTTTTCCGATCCCGGGCAGATTTGCCGAGCCGGGCGAATCGGGCTTTTCCGAGCCCTTTGTTGACAATGTCGAGTAATTGGGAAGTTTGGGAGTAATCGGCATTGTCGGGGTTGCGTTTGGGCGTCAAATTCATTAAAATTCAGCTTTGCATGCGAACTTAAAAAGTGTTTTAATTTGTGATCTTGTTAGATCGTGCCGCCGATCGCGGAAAGAGGAGGCTAAGCGGGTGACTGCGAGCACGCCGGAGCTTGAGTGTGGATATTTGGAAAGCGTTACGAGGTAGGGAAAAGTAGCCGGATCTCGGCCTTGACTAGGGAAAGTTAACAGTAGAAATGCATGTGACACTTAGTGGTGTTGTAGGATAAGTAAATTTATCGAACAATAGAAATGCAGGCGACACTTAATGGTGTCGTAGGATACGTGAACGTATCGAACAATAGAAATGCATGTGACACTTAGTAGTGTCGTAGGATAAGTGAACATATCGAACAATAGAAATACCGGTGGCATTTGGTTGTGCCCGGAGGTTGATTGAATTGTTTGTGTTTGTGGGTGGCCATGAGTGCATGTGGGGTGTTGAACCCGTATTTTACTGTTTGTGTGTCGTGGGTGGTCAGGTGTGCCTTTGGGGTATTGGACCCGTGTGATACTGTTTTGCGTGTCGTGGGTGGCCATGTGTGCCTTTGGGGTGTTTAACCCGTATTTTACTGTTTGTGTGTCGTGGGTGGTCAAGTGTGCCTTTGGGGTGTTGAACCCGTATTTTACTGTTTGTGTGTCGTGGGTGGTCGGGTGTGCCTTTAGGGTGTTGAACACGTGTGATACTGTTTCATGTGTCGTGGGTGACCATGTGTGCATGTGGGGTGTTAAACCTGTGTTATCACTATTTGTTGAACCTTGGATGATGACTGTGATTGCATGGAGGTTGGAGCCCGCCTGACAGAAAAGGGGTCATGTGGTCGCGTGCGTGGGGGTTGGCTAGCCTACCGACTAAGCATCGGTAAAGTTGTGCATTCTTCGGCGATGAAGGGCGGCTCCCCTTTCGACTAGCTATCGGAAAAGTATTGATGTATATATCGCTAACAGGTGGACCGCCTGGCCCGACTGAGTGTCACGGAAAGTTGCGTGGGGCAGGCTCAAGCCGAGCCGGTTAGCAACCGGCACTGAGTAGTTGGAGTGCGATCCTTTGTGATCTTGATTGTTGTGTGCGATCCTTTGTGATCTTGGGTGTTGCGTGGTTATTATTTTTCCGTATTTTGGTTGAGGTCGTAACTGCTGTGTCGGGTCTACATTACGCGTTCGGGTTTTGAGTTGGTTGGGGAAAGTAACAGTTTTCGTGTGACGTCGGGTTACTTGAGTTTGGGGATAGTAGTCCTCGGTGTTTTGTTTGTTGGTTGGTGCTTCCGGCATTTCTGCTAGTATGTCGTAGTCAGTCTGGTGTCTGTGGTGGTGAGCGAACGCTCACCCCTAGCTGCTTTTCCTACAGGTACTGGTCGTGAGACGGACTAGGAGAGCTCTCGAAGCTTGAAGAGATGGGAGCGGGAGTCCGGGTCTTTGGGAGTTTAGCGACGTACGCTTTGGTTTTTATCTGCTTGTTTTTGGACGTATTTTAAGTTGTAAAATATTAGTTTGATTAACTCAAAGTGGTGATTTTAAGCGGTTTTATTAAAATGTTTGAAATTTGTTTTATCGTTTCACCGTTCGCGTTCCGGGTTCGGTCCTACTGAATTCGGGGCGTGACAGTTACTTCGCCAGCCAATCCATTCTCAGAATCACGTCAAAGGCTGTCATTTCGTAAGTATCCTTCCCACGGATACACGCACAAGCTCAGTCGCTGCCGAACCTCACGGACCCTCGCAGTCTCTCTAAGACCTCGCTCCACTACCGCCGTCATGCCCACCAACTCCGAACATACCCGAATCCTCGGGGTGAGGACTCGATCCAATATCAGGGCTCTTGAGCCCTCTCTCGAACCTCCTGTATCAGTTCGCTTCTCTAACTTCGCAGGCACGACAGACCCTAGTCAACACCACATCACCGCCAAACGGCGTGTCCAGCCGCATGGGTGGACTCAACGGCTCTAAACTCAGCCCCAACATCTCAGCACAACTTGACGAAACAAACGAGTGTGACTCCCCGGTATCCAATAAAAATGACTCCCAAATCAGAGACCGAACAACCACTCCATTAGTCACACCGATAAGGTATAACACAACCCTCACACGATTCTCTATGCATTTACTTATAACTTTCCGCAACCAAACCAGTATTCGCTACTCGTCCCCTGCGGGAAAAGTAGTAAAGGGGATGAGTGTTCTGCTCACCTCCACGGACACCCGTTCGATTATGGCATACTAGTAAAGCACTAACGACTTACCAATCTAACCAGGGCAAACCCGCAAGCCACTATTGCTCACAACCTCAATACCCCAATTACCCGATCACATAGGAAAACCTCAAATAACCCACTCACGTGAAGGAAACATCAAACCACCCGTTCATGCGTGGGAAACCTCGAACACCCGTTCACATAGGGGAAACCTTGTTCGTATGGCGCCGCAGCGCACCAATCCTAACCCCTCTCTGCGGTGAGACTCTCACACCGAGGCGCGGTATCACTACAGTACGTTATTGATGAGTCTCGAACCCAATACGTCACCCTTTAACACCGAACTTACGACCTCTACAACCAACACCATCATGAACACAGCCACGCAAAACCAACACACAAACTGCACAATCAAGACGGTGGAACAAGGCAAGAAATCACGGAAGTTTCGTGTATTCTGGGTAGTAAGGGCGGGGTTATCCTGTCGGATTTGTCCGCAGTGGAGGAAGTATCGGCCGTGCAGAGCCAAGAGTTACCGCGAGTGGTGTGCGAGTTCCCCGAGGTCTTTCCTGAGGAGTTGAGCGGGTTGCCACTAGTTCGTGAGGTGGAATTCGGGATTGACCTGATGCCGGGAATGCCAAATCCGTCCGAGCACATCGTCGTGGGGAGCACCAGCACTCTTCGTGAAGAGAAAGAGTGGAGAGCTTCTGATGTGTATAGACTACCGGAAGCTGAACCGGGTTATGGTGAAGAACCGATACCCGATGCCGAGGATTGACGACTTGTTCGACCAGTTGAGAGGGTCGACATGCTTCTCGAAGATCGATCTGCGATCCGGGTATTACCAATTGCGAGTCCGGGAGGAAGACGTTGCAAATACTGCATTCCGGACACGCTATGGGCATTACGAGTTCTTGGTGATGCCATTTGGACAGACGAACGCACCTGCAGCGTTCATGGATCTGATGAACAGTATATTCCGGCCGTTCTTAGATCAAATTGTGGTGGTGTTTGTAGAAGACATCTTGATCTACTCGCAGAACGAGGCGGCACAACAGGAGCATCTGAGGGCTGTTCTGACCATGCTGCGCACACATCAGCTATATGCCAACTTGGAGAAGTGCGAGTTTTGGCTCGCTGAGGTGAAATTCCTCTGTCACATTGTATCCCGTGACGGTATACTGGTCGACCCATCAAAGATCGACGCGGTTTCGAAGTGGGCGCGGCCCACGAGTGTCTTCGAGATCCGCAGCTTCTTGAGGTTGGCAGGATATTATCGGTGGTTCGTCCATGATTTTGCGCGACTAGCCGCACCTATGACTCTTTTGACGCGCAAGGGAGTCGGGTTTGTGTGGACAGAGGATTGTGAACGTGCGTTCACGGAGCTGAAGACTCGTCTGACTACCGCTCCAGTATTGATAGTGCCAGAGCGAGGGGTCGGGTATGAGGTCTATTGTGACGCGTCCGGGGAAGGACTGTGCTGTGTACTGATGCAGTTGGGTAGAGTTGTTGCTTTTGGCTCCAGGCAGTTGAAGATACACGAGCGCAACTATCCTACCCATGACTTGGAATTAGCAGCAATCGTGTTCGCGCTAAAGGGCTGGAGGTATTATGGCGAGCGATTTCAGGTCTTCTCGGATCACAAGAGCCTCAAGTACATCTTTTCCCAACGAGACCTGAACATGCACCAGCGGTGATGGATGGAGCTACTCGAGGAGTACGACTTTGAGCTACACTACCATCCGGGTAAGACAAACGTGGTTGCCAACGCCTTGAGTAGGAAGTCGGTTCCGAGTCTTGCTAGCATATCAGTCCGAGAATGGGACATGATGTGGGAACCGGGCACGTTCGGGCTTGAGCTAGAGGAGGTTACTGGTGGCGTGGCCACTACGTTCGGGCAAGTAGTGGTGGCTCACCCCTCACTACTTGCCCGAGTGTTGGAGGCGCAGTCGGAGGACGTCGAGACGTCAAAAATTCGAGAGAGGGTCGTCAACGGTGTCGATGCGGAAGGCTGGGAACTCAGTGCTGATTGGGGGTTACGGTATCGAGGAGGATTATTCGTGCCGCGCAACTGTAGAGACGACGTGGTGCGAGAGTCACATCATTCATGTCTTACAGTGCACCCGGGTAGCACCAAGATGTACCGCGACATCAGGCGGCACTTCTGGTGGAGCGGGATGCAGAGAGGGTCACGAAATTTGTATCGAGATGTCTCACCTGTCAGCAGGTGAAAGCCGAACATCAGCGTCCTGCCGGATTATTGCAGCCACTGCCGATTGCCCAGTGGAAGTGGGAGCACGTCACGATGGACTTCGTGAGTGGATTTCCGAGATCACCGAGGGGACATGATGCCTTATGGGTGGTAGTCGATCGGTTGACCAAGTCGGCCCATTTCCTGGCCATGAGGATGACTAATCCGGTCGACAAGTTGAGCCGCCTGTACATTCAGGAGATAGTGCGTCTCCATGGAGTCCTTGTATCGATAGTGTCTGACAGGGATCCTCGCTTCACGTCCAGATTTTGGCCGAGACTATAGACCGCGTTGGGGACCGAGGTTCTACTCAGTACAACACACCACCCCCAGACAGACGGCCAGTCCGAGCGCACGATTCGGATTTTGGAGGACATGCTGCGGGCATGTGTGCTAGACTTTAGGGGGTCTCGGGAAGACCACCTACCGTTAGCCGATTTCGCCTACAACAACAACTTTCAGGCCAGTATCGGGATGGAACCATTCGAAGCGTTGTATGATAGGCCGTGTCGATCGCCCGTGTGCTGGGCACAAGTGAGGAATGAGAGTTTACTGGGTCCAGAGCTCGTCCGAGAGACGACAGAGAGGGTCGCGCTGATACGCGAGCGGTTGAAGACCGCACAGAGTCGGTAGAAGAGCTACGCTGACAGACGACGCTGACCTCTTGAGTTCGCAGTCGGTGATCACGTGTTCCTGTAGGTGAGCCCGAGGAAGGGACTGGTACGATTCAGCCGCGGCGGAGGCAAGTTAGCCCGGTACATCGGCCCTTTCGAGATATTGAGTAGAGTGGGAGCAGTGGCATATCATCTGACCCTACCACCGCAACTTGGGAGTGTTCATAACGTCTTCCACGTGTCCCAGTTGCGGAAGTACAATACGGACCCCTCCCACGTCATTGAGTGGGCAGATATTGAGATGGCTGACGATGTCTCTTTTGAGAAAACTCTTAACTTAACCCCTGAAACGTTCGGCTATAGATAACCTTTCTAATTACTCGAAAACAGTCGAAATGGACCTAAAAGGTCCATTTCTGATCCATCACGGAGTGGGTCACGGAGCCTTGACGGGCTCTGACACGGTTCGGGTCACGGAACTGTGACCTGCATCGTCACGGTCAACCTCACGGAACCGTGACGTGTGACGTCACGGTCTCCGCCACGGAGCCGTGACGTGCTCCATCACGGTACCCTTCACGGATCCGTGACGGGTGCGAACAAACCCTCTCTTCTTCTTCCTCCAGCTTATTTTCCACGAATTCAAACCCTCAAAACTCCATTGTTAACCTCCAAAACCTCAAAATCCACCTCAAAAACCTCAATACTCCAAGACCCATAGTTGGGTTTCATCAAAAAAACAAAACTTAATCCATTTCCAACGTAATCCTCCCTTTACCTCCACAAATAATTCATTTAACAAGTAGAACCTCAAACCCATAAAACCCAAGTCTAGTTTATGCAATTTCTACCAAACCCACAACCCAAAGTTCATCAAAATGAGATTTGATTGAGAGTTTACCTTGGGAAATGAAGAAAGGATGAGAAATATGGAACACTTTTGGTGGTGGAAATCAATCAAAGACCTCTCTTTTCTTCCCTTCTTCTTCTCTTCTTCAATGGGAGCTCCTCTCTCTCTCTTTGTCTTGTAAATTTCGGCCAAGGTGAGAATAATGATCCGAAAATGCTCACTTGTGGCCTTTAACCTAAAAGGGAAAAACTCATTTTGCCCTTTTGTCCCTTTCCCTCTTAAGCCCAAACTTTTAGGGTTAAATGGGTATTTTTCTCACCCCTTTCTTCTCCTCCAAGACTCATGGACATGTGTCCATGTGGGGTCCACCTCTACCCATAATTATTTCACCCCATTTAATTTAATCCGATAAAGCCCCTAATTTGACCTCGTTTGACCCGGATTTGACTTTTTTTTTCGCAAAAGTAGTCATTTGAAAGGGAACGACCCACCTAAGCTAACCGTAACAACGGATAAGCTTTTTGGGTCCCGAAAAGATCGCGAATGACTCCCGGAGCCATCGGTTGACTTTTCTGGTGGAAAGTCAACTTTTCTGGTGGAAAGTCAACTTTTCCCAAATTTCACTGGTTTGACTGGTGTCGACCGGGGTGGTTCTTACAGTTCGGGGCAGTCTCATCCGGGACGAGTCCGTGGCTTGGAATCTTCCTCAGCCCTATTCAGAGGGTCCTCATTTCGGCGTCGCCGTTGCGGAATCCAATCGGAAGATTCGCAGCCAGCCAAGTCTATGGAGCTTATCAACAGAAGCTCCATCTAGGCAATTGGTAGAGATGAGCAGAGTTCGCAAATTCAAAGGTCATATGGCTAGGTATTGTGATGTTTGTGGAATTCAATTTTGGAGAAAATTTTCTCAATTCTGTGCAGAGTGTGGTTCGTCTCGCCTCTGTATACAGGATGGACGTATGGCTGAGGCTACGTCATTGTCTTTAGATCGGAAATCACATAATTTTAAGGGTTTGAAGCGCAAGGGGTAAGGTTGAATGTGAGTAAACCTCATCGTAAAGTTGTAGGAGTGCCTTTGTCGCAGGGCAGAGGTAGTTTGGATGCTGTAGGTTTGTCTTTATTGGGCACTGTTAGGGATGTTCCAGTAGTACCTACCGTCGTCCAGAGTATTTCAAACCCCTCAAGTGCAAAGTCTGTTGTAGAGGCGTTTCCGGCTCCAGAGCAATTAGGTACGGAATTTCGTCCATCTGCAAAGTTGAAGGCTTCTTCGTGCACGATGGGTACAAAAATTTTTGTTTACAACCTGCCTTTTTATGCAACGGATGACTGGATCTATTCAACTTTTGGTGATTTCGGTGAGATAAAATATGCAATTGTTCTTAAACGACCTAATAGACGTGGAAGGTACTTTGGTTTTGTTGATTTTATCTCGTCCGTATCAGCTCAGTTGGCCATTGATGTGTTCGATGGTTTCAATTTCAACGGTTGAAGTTGTTTGTGGCTTTTGCTCGGCCTGAGACGCATTTGTTCTCTGCTAAAGGTTGTGTTGTTCAATTTAAGAGCAATGGTGGTCGTGTTGGCCCTCCAATTCGGAACAGGCTTTTTGGTGACAAAAAACAGGGCATGGCTGGCGTTTTACAAAGAAAATATAAGCTTGGGAAGGAGGATGTTCTTTGCTATGCTGTGTTTGCGAAGTTGAAGCTCCTTCTGTCCGGTGACCGGAATTCTTTCCCGGTGGCGAGTTGCTCACCACTTTTGGATTAGATGGAGATCTTAGATTATCTTCGTCGATCTTGCCATGATCTCTTTTTGAATTCTGGTTCCGATTCGGTCGCGTCAGTTTCAGAATTTTCCTTTAGGATCAGGACTTTGTTAATGCTCTTGTTTTATTGGGTTGTTTGCGTTCACTTGGTACTCAAGTATCGCAGGTTGTAGAGGGGCGTCCAGATACTGTACGTGTGAATCATCTTGCAGGCGAAGCCCGTGATGGTGATTCCAAATCCGGTTCTGAAGCCCTTTGTGTTGTTGAGGTCTGTGAAGTTCCAGTTTTACAAGATTGGGCGGTAGCAAATTCGATTGCTTTGGTTGAAAGTCCAGTTTCAGAGGATCCGACTTTTTAGATGGGTTCGGAGACGAAGGAGAACAATCTGTGGAAGGACGTTCTCCTCCAACCACCACCGCCTCAGAGCCGACCTTCCACTTACACGGTTGTTACTAGATTGAGAAATCGTTCGTTGACTAGAGAACGTGCCATCAAATCTACGCCTCCTGTTTACAATTTTGTGGAAATCGTCGGTTTCCAAGAAACCTTCGGCTTAGTTTGATCTGTTTCTTTTTCGTTAGTCTGCTTCGGTGTTTTTGTTTGGTTAGTTTGTTTTCTGTTTTTTTGGTTAAGGTTTGGCCTTTTAGCTCCCCTCTAGTGGAGTTCCTTTGTAAGCGTGGTCCTGGTCTTTTGACCTTTTTTGTCTCATTTCTTCTTGAAATGAGTCTTCTAATAAAAAAACGAGCGTATCAAAAAAAGTCCTTAAGACCCTTGAGGGCGCCCTGTAGAAAACTGATTCTACTAGTCCGCCGATGGAGGGGCAGCTTGAAGAACTCTCTCCCGACTCATATACCTTATTGTAGGTTTAGAGGGCGTGTAGACCAGAGCCTCTTTCCACGGGTTTGCAACCATAGGAAGAGGGCCAAGACCGTGGGCTATCAAAACCTCAGCTAAACTCCTTGCCTGAACCTTTACACCCGGCCCACAATCCACAGACCCGAATACCACTTTTGACGACCCAAGAATCAGATCAAAAGCAATAATAGCCTGATCAAAATGGACGTGGGCCTCATTCATGAACCTAGAACCAAGACCAGCAACAACTTGGGCCTGGCCTGCCAGCCCATCCAAAATACTTGGGTTGTACTCACAAACCCGACCCACTTTGCAATTAACCAGAGCCTCCGAAATAATGTTGCTTTTCCGTTGGTACGCTGGTTTGAAATAACAGTAACAACGCCACAATCACCGCGAACCACCATATCTTGAAAATACCGTGATTCAAGGGGAATTGGAAATTCGAAAACACGGGAATTGGGGAAACAGAGACGAACAGTGGAGTTGCCCTCAATGACTAGAGCATTCGCCGGAAAAACACACTCAACCACCTTAATGTGTTTTCCGATCAAAAACTGATCAGTAGATTCGAAACGAGCCTGTAAGGGCTCCCTCCTCCCCATGTTTTGTTTTCCAACCAAACCTTTACGGGGACGGGCTAAGGCTACAAACAGTATATCGATTAATCTTGAATCCAACAAGTAAAAAACGGGTCATGTTCGATACCTCCTAATTAACAACACCTTACTACCTCCCCGTCCTATGGGTGTCGTGCGCCTTAGCGGAGCCTCCTTGGGGAAGCGGGGTAGTAAGTTTGGATGACATATGTGGGTGTCGTGCGCCTTAGCGGAGCACCTACATTGTGGCGGGCCATAGTTGAAAATTGGTAGACCCGACTACGATTCTCAGCCAGGGTTGAGCTAGGGTATCAGATAGGGTAAGCCGTGTACTTAAGTACATACCCTAGCTAAGAGTCACATTGGATATGATTGGACGGGGTCCTACCTACATAGCTCGATTGAGTAGTGAGCCTTCGTTCAGCTTGATAAAGTAAATCAAGGATCTTGGTTTTGGGTTCTAAAGGTATAGAATCAATTGTTGGTGTTTAAGCTTGATCTTCACAAAATTTATTCAGTTTACTAATTGAATTTTATCTGTTGAAGATCAAATGGCAAATTCAGCGAACATTAATAGTTTTTCATTAAAAACCATGCTTGACAGGGTCAAGCTAAATGGGACAAACTATTTGGACTGCTACATAATTATTAGGATAGTCCTCAAGTCTGAACGCAAAGAATATGTCCTTGACAAGACTATCCCTCATGTCTAGAAAATGAAGGGGCATCTCGAACGTCTTAATGGACTGGGTCTTAAGATAGAATCAGAGATGGCGACATATAGGTTTCTGCGATCCCTTCCTCGTGCGTGTGTTGAGTTCATCATAAACTATCACATGCACGATATTGAAAAGACCATATCAGAGTTACATGAAACGTTTGTAACTGCTGAGAAGAATATTAAGGATTTGGAATCTAAGGATATTTTGATGGTCAGCAAGGGATCCAGTTTCAAGAAGGAAACTGGTAGTGGCAAGGGCAAGGCTCCTGCGCACTTGGCAAGAAAGTTGAGACACTTGATCGCTCCTATCCATCCAAGGACCAATGGGTCCTCAAGGAAGGCTAAGGAGCATAAGAATGTCTGCTTCTATTGCCAGAAGCCTAGTCAACGAAAAGGGGTTGCGGGAAAAACCAGGATGATCTGAAGAAGGGCAGTGGAACTGCGCCTTCATCTTGTATTAAATTTGTGGCGGGCCTTGTCTCGATCCGTAATGTCCTATTCACTTACGGGCACATGACTCAAAAACCCATATTTGGTCATGTCATTGCATAACCTTTCCTCGATCCGTAATGTCCTATTCTCCGTATTTCTTGTCATTGCATAACGAATCGACCTTGTCGATTCTAACCTTTCCGTCGTCCCTGTCATTATCCTTTTATCACTGATATCCTGATTGAGATAAGGCATAGTGTCGTCATCCTTGTTGTTCTTAATCACTGTTCCTTGATATGTGAGATGACTGAATATATAATACCCAGTATCATGTGCATGGCCAGGCTATTCTTTCAGTCACTCTCGATCAAGCGGCCAAGAACCGATATCTTTCACATACCGCAGTATGAGGGATAAATCCCTTAGCAGTCTTCCGTGTCACTGATGCAGTCCGTCCCCAAGGTAATCCTGGCCGTTATGGAAACCCTATCATAGGCAACGTTGGGCTCAGGTCAAACTCAGTTGTTTACTGCACAGTAATCACAAAGACTCCTTGGTCTAAGGATACATGACAAGCTACAACAATGACTATGTTCATGACTTGGTCTATGGAACATATTCATGTCGGATCGTCCAATATCATGACCCACATGATATCTATGATCAGACTCCAGAATCTCATTCCAATGACTAACATAACGTAAGCCATAAAGCGCCATTTTTCATACTAGTCGCTTCTAGTGAAGCTTTGTTGACTGGGGACCCATCGAGTGTGATCCATCTTTATCTATGGTTCTATTCGCATGGTGGGCATAGATCAGAACACACATTGATATATTACTCCAACACATAAGTAATATAAAGCCGCTTTAATTTTATTGCTAATGATGATATTTATATATATATTTAGACATTTATGATTGAACTACGAGCACTAAGACTAACAATCTCCCATTTACCCTAGTTCCAATCTAAATTCCAATATATTCCCATTGACTTTACATGTCTAACATGATCTGACATCAAGAGTGCCTTTAGTCATCGGAATGGATAAGTTATCGTTAGTTGCAATATAGGTGATCTTCACTTCACCTCGGTTCAGTATTTGTCTGATGAGGTGGATATGCCGCCATACATTTTTGGATTCGTTAGGCGATCTAGGCTGTTAGCTTGCGCAATAGCCCTTGTGTTGTCGCAATATAGGTTCACCGAGTTTGATGGGTTTTTAATTATACCTAACCCTGCCGTGAATTTCCGAATCCACATAGCCTCCTTTGCTGCCTCTACACCAACCATGTACTCGGCCTCTATCGTAGATTCAGCGACGATAGCTTTCTTTATGCTCTCCCAGCTGAAAGCTCCGCCATTCAGCGTAAACATATGTCCTGACTAACTTCTAAAGTCATTTGGATCCGTCTGGAAAACTAGCGTCTACTTATCCTTCGATGACTAGTTTAGCATCATCTTTCCCCAAGGGTTAGACTGATGTCTGCTGGTACAACACAAGGCATACGAGACGTCTGGTCTCGTATATGTCATGGAATATATGATCGATCCTGCCCCCCAAGGGCATGGGATTTGCATCATCCTTTTCAGCTCATCAGGTGTTTTCGGACATCGAGTCTTGCTGAAATGAACTTCATGACGAGCGGGTAATAATCCTTTCTTTGAATCGAGCATTGAGAACCCACTCAATGCCTTGTTCACACAAGTGCTCTGACTTAATCCCAAGACCCGCTTGGTGCGATCTCTATATATCTTAATCCCTAAGATATAAGGAGCATCGCCTAAGTCCTATATTGCGAAACACTTCCTCAACCAAGCTTTTAGTCTCGAGCAAGGTTGGAATGGCGTCTCCAATGAGCACCAGAAAGGAAATCTTTCTCCCACAAACTTCTTACAAACGCAAGGGTCATCCTCGTTCTTGATGAAGCCAAATCTAATTACCGCTTCATCAAAACGAAGGTTCCAACTCCGAGAAGCTTGTTTCAATCGACAAATGGATTTCAACAACTTATAAATCTATCCCTTTATTCTTCGGATCGTTAAAACCTTCGGGCTGAGACATACAAACATCCTCAGTCAAATTCCCGTTTAAAAGCGGTTTTGACATCCACTTGTCATATATCGTAATCAAGATACGAGACTATGTCAAGAAGAATCTGGATAGATTTAACCATGGCCACTGGTGAGAAGGTTTCCTCATAGTCAATCCCTTGGATCTTTCTATAACCTTTCACAACCAATTGGGTCTTGTAGGTCCGAGGGTTTCCGTCCATGTCCATCTTCACCTTGAAGATCCATTTGCATCCGATGGTCCTCACACTATCAATGGGATCAACCAGTTCCCAGACTTGGTTGTCCGACATGGACTGCATTTCCTCTCTCATGGCTCCTAGCCATAACTCGAAGTCGGGCCCATCCACGGCTTCCTGAAAGGTGGCTGGATCCTTATGATCCACCATTAGCTCATCGTCCCTTCCAGACACAAAATAACCATATCTCGGAGGTGGGTGATTGATCCTTCCACATCGCCTTGGACCTTCAGGAATTGTTATAGGAACTGGTTCCTGCTCTACGACCATTTATGGCTCCTCTACTGGGTTGTCAGGTGCTTCAGATGGATCTGTACCATCTTGAATTTCTTCTAGATATACAGTCCTCCCACTAACGTCTTTGGAAACAAATTATCTTTCCATAAAGACCCCACCCCAAGCGACGAACACCATGTTGTCACTGGGTTTGTAGAAGTAGTATCCCCCTGTCACTTTGGTATACCCCACGAAGGTGCATTTCTCAGATCTTGGTTTGAGCTTAGTCGAAACCAAACGTTTCACATAAGCCTCGCAACCCCAGACCCTTAGAACGGACAAAACGGGCTTCTTCACGTACTATTTCCAAAATGGTGTCCCTTCCACACCCTTCGTCGAAGCCCTATTCACCATGAACGCGACCGTCTCCAGAGCATAACCCCAGAAAGAAATCAGGGGATCAGTCCTACTAATCATGGAACGGACCATTGTATAACAATGTTCGATTTCTCCATTCGGTTACACCTTTCAACTACATTATCACAAGAGGAGTCCATTCCAAAAGGATCCCATTCTCTTCTAGATGATCTATTAACTCTGTGGTCAAGTAATTTCCACCTCGATCTAATCGAAGTGCCTGAATACCTTTCCCGAGCTAGTTTTCTACTTCAGTCTTAAACTCTTTGAATTCATCAAAAGTTTCAGACTTACGTCTCATCGAATAGACATAACCATATTTACTGTAATCAACAGTAAATGTGATAAAGTAGCTAAAACCCCTCCTAGCAAGCGGACTTATTGGTCTACACACATCCGAGTGTATTAGCCCCAATAATTCACATGTCCTTTCACCGCAACTGATGAAGGGCGCTTTAGCCATTTTGTCCATCAAACAAGCCTCACACCTATCAATCGAATGAAATTCGAACGGACTTAAAAGTCCACACTTCCGAAGTGCTGATATGTGTTTTTGTTTATACGACCCTAATGATAGTGCCTTATAAGAGTTTCGGTTTAAATCGTCGGATTTAGACCTCTTGGCATTACCGTTATAAATAGAGCTTGGGACATTGTTACCCATATCTAATATGTACAATCCTCCAACCATGTTAGCACTAACATAAAACATATCATTGCATAGAATATTGAAAATAAAAATTATATCCTTCCTTGTCTAACATGGACACGAATATAAGTTTCCTACTAAAAGTAGGTATGCAATATACATTATGTAGCACAAAACTAGGCCTCTTGGCAAAGCATGACTTATAGATCCTACAATAGTTGCCATAACTCTAAGGTCCATTTTATGCTTTTCAAGCTTCTTCTACTTTCCAGTCATTGCACGTCAGTGCATATGTTAGATTCAGCCGCGGTATCCCATACCATGAATCTTGGAAGTGGAGAGATGTAGCTCTATAAAGTTAATACCTGATGAAGGCGCAGTCCCACTGCCCTTCTTCAGATCATCCTGGTTTTTCCTGCAATCCCTTTTCCGTTGACTAGGCTTCTGGAAATAGAAGCAGACATTCTCATCCTCCTTAAGGACCCCGGTCCTAGGAGGGTTAGGAGCGATCAAGTGTCTCATCTTTCATGCCAAGTGCGCAGGGGCCTTGCCCTTGCCACTACCAGTTTCCTTATTGAAACTGGATCCCTTTCTGACCATCAGAATATCCTTGGATCCTAGATCCCTTATATTCTTCCCAGCAGTTACAAACCCTCCATGTAACTCTGATATGGTCATGTCCATATCGTGCATGTGATAGTTCATGATGAACTCAACCTACGCACGAGGGATTCTATCTTAAGACCCAGTCCATTAAGACGTTAGAGATGCCCCTTCATTTTCTGGACATAAGGGATAGACTTTTCAAGGACATATTCTTTGCGTTCAGACATGAGGACTATCCTCAAAATTCTGTACCAGTCCAAATAGTTTGTCTCATTCAGCTTGACCTTGTCAAGAATGGTTTTTAATGACAAACTATTAATGTTCGTTGAATTTTCCATTTGATCTAAAACATAAAATTCAATCAGTAAACTGAATAAATTCTACGAAGATCAAGCTTAAACACCAAGAATCGATTCTAAACCTTTAGAATCTGAAACCAAGATCCTTGATTCATTCGATTAAGCTGAACTAATGTTCACCACTTAATCGAGCCATGTAGGTAGGACTCCATCCAATCACATCCAATGTGACTCTTGGCTAGGGTATGTACTTATGTACACGGCTTACCTATCTGTTACCCTAGTTCCACCTTAGGCTGAGAATCGTAGTCGGGTCCACCAATTTTCAATTATGGTCCATCACTATGTAAGTGCTCCGCTAATGCGCATGACACCCACATATGTCGTCCAAACCTACTACCCCACTTTCCCATGGATGCTCCGCTAATCCGAACGACACCCATAGGACGGGGAGGTAGTAAGGTGTTGATAATTGGGAGGTATCGGACATGACACGTTTTTACTTGTCCGGTTGTGTTTAAAACTTTGGCACATCCTAGATGCAATGAGCACATCAACTACATTCCAAATGCAATGATGCCTCAAATTACATCCTATGTAATTCTTCCATTGAACCTGTCAACTACATCCAATGCAGTGATGGTTCTAAGAGTTCACATACAATGATCAAAAACCAACTTTATCTTTGCATGTGAGGTGATATGCTCGGTAAATAAAGTTAAGCATGCAATTCTAAAACACATAGAATTAATCATGCATAAACTATACCAAGCATAAAGCGATAAATGTGCACATAATATCCCCCTAAACTAACTCCCACTAGCTTCTTGAGCTCCATCGACTACAAGCTGATGCCAACACCCGAAAAGCCACCAAAAGACCTTTTCGCTATTTCTTCGTCTCGAGAAAAAGATTACAATTTAATACATTACTCGCAGGTCGGGAATAAATAAATATTTACAAATAAGTGGTTCGACGACCACACCTCAAAAAAAAAAAATTACACGCTAACTCTAACGGCTCGCAGGACGTGAAAAGCGATAAATAATTAAAACGAGCTCGAGGTTATTATGTACACCATGCCAACATCACATCACACATCGTGTTATCAAACAAGCATGTTATCAAACATCATGTGATTTTCCGGTTGTAAGTAATTGCCAAGTTTCGAAAAAAAATTGATACTCGGTTTATCGAAACCGTTCAAAATTGAAACTTTTGAACATTTGATTTTTGAGTTCGTCAAGACTGTTCCAAACTCGTCATGACTAACAAAACGGTTTATCTCGATGTATCGACTATTCAATGGTCATGCTTGGCCTAGCTCCGTCCAACGGAGTCCCGTTCGGTTCCGGTTTCGGCTACGCGAGAGTCCCGCTCCCGAGACCCGAAAAATCAATTTTTTTTTTCAAAAATTCCTGATTTAATAAACTTTTCAAAAATTCATTTTTCATGCATTAAATCCATAAACAAGAATTTAAAAAATGTTATCAAACAATTTGACAAATTAACATGTCAAAACCGAAACTTTCAACACCATCTTGTGAATCCCGAAGGTAGCACGACTCTAATACCACTGTTGGGTCTCGAGGTAGAGTTGGAGATTAACTAACTCGCAGCGGAAAATCAATAAAAACCAAGAGACGATTAAAACCATGAAACAACTAACAAAGAATGGATTCACAAGAGAAAAATTCAGCACTATTTCTTACTAAAACAAGAACACCGGGTAACGAATGATTGGCTTGAGTCTCCAAGACGCCTACGTATCCACACGAGAACCAAAACCATGTAGTGCTTCTCTTTGAGGACTCAAGAACACAAAAATGGAGGTGGGAGCTTGCCTTTGCCGAAATCGCAAGGGAGAGGAGCGAAAGTTGTGTTTCAAATTCTTGTCTTGTGTTTGTTATGTTGAAAAAAGATGACTTAACTTAACAAACTCCATCAACTTGTCAAACTAAAAGCATGTGACAAGTATGGTGACAAGTAAGGTGAAAATAGGACAAAGTATGGCTAGACAAGATGGGGTTAGGTGGTGAATCACCAACACCTTAATCCTTGTCTTGCTTACTTAGTAATAATTAATCAAGACTTGATTAATTAGTTCCATGGGCCTTGGTTGCATGGGCCTCGCATGGGCCTCTTGGAACATGACACGTGGCCATTCGCAACGAGGTCCCGTGATGCGCTCATCGCCTCCAAGTCTTTCTGTACCAGAAATGTCCAACATCATCCGACGTGATCAATCCCAAGACTTGTCTCGATCCGTAATGTCCTATTCACTTACTGGCACATGACCCAAAACCCAGTTGAATAGGACATTACAGATCGAGACAAGGCTTGGAGTCTTGGGATTAATCGCGTCGGATAATGTTGGATATTTCCGGTATGGAAAGCTTGGAGGCGATGAGCGAATCACGGGACCTCGTTGGAAATGGCCATGGGCCATGTTCCAAGAGGCCCATGAAAGGCCCATGCAACCAAGGCCCATGTAACTAATTAATCAAGTCTTGATTAATTAGTACTAAGTAAGCAAGACAAGGATTAAGGTGTTGGTGATTCACCACCTAACCCAATCTTGTCTTGCCATACTTTGTCATATTTACACCTTACTTGTCACAATGCTTGTCCCGTGCCTTTAGTTGGACAAGTATGGGGTTTTCTATGTTTAAGTCATCTTTTTTCAACATAACAAACACAAGACAAGAATAGGAAACACAACTTCTCTCCCTCTCTCCCTACAATTTCGGGTTTGGCAAGCTCCCACCTCCATTTTTGTGTTCTTGAGTCCTCAAAGAGAATAACTACGTGGCTTTGATTCCCATGTGGATACGTAGGCGTCTTGGAGACTCAAGCCAATCATTCGTTACCCGGTGTTCTTGTTTTGGTAAGAAATAGTGCTGAATTTTTCTCTTGTGAATCCATTCTTTGTTAGTTGTTTCATGGTTTTAATCGTCTCTTGGTTTTCATTGATTTTCCGTTGCGAGTTGGTTCATCTCCAACCCTACCTCGAGACCCAACAGAAACTCGAGGTCCGGGCACTCCCGGGACGTTCATAGCCCGAATCCCGATCTCGATATGGTTGAAATCGATGTTGTTGGCTTGCATGTAGGGTCGGAGGGGCTCCAATAGCAGCGGGAACCGTTTGAAAATCCACGGCCCCTGTGGCGGATGTCCTCCATAATCGCCTGGAACGGGAAATGAAACCAAGTGACCTCTTGTGATAGGTATTCAACCTGAATGCCGTCCACCCTCCATTTTTGCAGCATCAGTGCGCATACCGCGTTCTGGTTGTGGGTCTTCCCCCCAGCGACCCGTCCCGCTAACGAGTACAGGTATTTACCATTTTTGGCCGCCGAGACAGCCTTGATCGGGACAATCAGTTCTTCATCTTCATCCTCCCAATCCGGTACCGGAGTGATACGTTCTGGAAGGGTCCCACCCTGCCGAGGAGTAGATCTGATGGTGGTCGACGATCGGCCCATCAGATATGGGTCATGCATGCCCAGGGGACGATATTTCGGGTAGGATGCCAGCGGATGGATGTCACGGTCGTGCAGCGGTTCGGTGTGGTCACGTTGGTGGGATAGGTTGCGACCGATCTTTGCAGGTGGTCGGCGAGGGGCCATCCACTCTAGTGCTGCGGTTTTCTCCGGTGGCTGGGGTTCGTAGGGGACAAGTGCACCCGCAATGGCCGAGATCGGCTTGTCCTTCGGTGGCAGATACGTGCTGCAATCGAGGGCTGGGTGTCCGACCGGCAGAGCAGTGGACTGGACGACGTCCGGCGCAGCGAAGTCGACATCGGGGAGGAAACCCAGGGAGATGGCTTCGCATCGTCGGGGTGGTGTGGGTGTGGTTGGACGGATGCCATAGAAATGGGTCGGAAATGGGTAACAGAGCGATGGGGATGTCAAGCAGGCAAAAGAAACACACGGTGGTAGAGATTGCAGGGTGTATCGGAGATCGACGAGGTGGAGATCGAGAGAGGTGGGCGGCGGAATTGGGTGAACCTTAGAGAGGGTAGTTGTGCAACCCAAAATGGGTATTCAGAGGGCAGTTTGATCAATTACTTTTTCTTTCTTTGAACTAAATAGACAATAGAATAGAACGTATAGTTTGAGACCAACATTATGATTGTTCTTTTTGGATCCTTCTTTTATCTTGTCTTTTGTATTTCAATTAGTAACATTATATTGAATTGTACGAAATGGTACAATGATTACAATAAAAGGAGATATAGAAATGTATAAGCTAACATCACCGTATGGAGAGTGAAGCGAGAGACATGCTATCAAGGAGGTCAAGATCAGAGTCTCGGTAGCTGGTGGTGGTGGTGGTGGTTGTGGCAGCCCATTCACATCATAATCCCAATTTTAATTATATTTTCTGCATAGAATGTCATTGCCATTGACACCCAAGAGCATAACCTTCAGTCTTACAAAGTATGATAAACAGATATAATTCAGAGTTATTAGCAAACATGCCCCAATATCACATGATAGTGAAAATTCTAGACTATAGAAGACGAAAAATTCCTCCCTAGGCATTCTTAACTGCGACAGATCTCGCCTTCAGATTCAGAAATATTGCCCTGAAAATTCCAAGTGCAATGTATTAGTATTGCTATTTCTGAATGAACCGAGATCATCACGCACAACAAGGACGGATGAACCAATGACAATGTCAACATTAAGAAAATAAGTTAGAAAAATGACATTACATTATTAAATGAAAAAAAAAAGAGGCAAATATTTCAGAAAGCAATAATGAAAAGTCAGTAATCCCATTTGATCAAAATTACAATAATCAAATTTCAGAAAAAGCAAGAGGGATTAGTTAACGAATTCAGGGCTCACCAGCATGAGCCAATAAAGCTTTGAAACAGAACACGGAATTGGAGAGGCATGTACGTATAGTTGATCCAACCAACTATTGGCCAAAACTGCAGGATATAACCATCAAACTATCATAACACAACCAGAGAACCCACAAAGCAAATAGTTTGTTTTTCATACCCTCCATGCAGTCAACTGAACAGATGGGAAATCGCTTCGAACTTTGCTCCTGACCAAGCCCCATGGTCTTCCTGCAAGATCAGATTATAGCTTTACTTTCACAAACATTCTAGTGCACTTTTTGAAGCAAGAATTCTGTCAAAAGTGCCTTCTGCACCTTGGCATGGAAATCCAACTTAGAATATCAACTTCACTCGAATCCCGGTACTAATGGTATGTATTGAGTCATGAAAACTACTACTATTGTTTTTGCATTTATAGTCATAAAATCATTTACTATAGGCCCTTAAACCAACACTCTTAAGCACATAACGGTGGTAATAACATATCAAATCAAATGCCTTTACTCAACAGTACAAACAGAGATCATTTAACAAATCCGCAGAGGAATACTTCACTGTCTTTCATCTTATGCTAACCGAATGAACAGCTTGCATCATATAATTGTGATCTACCTTTGTCTGTACCCCATTCTTTCGTTAAATCTCAGAAACATTATTGATACCTTTGTACATAAGCAGTACATAGCATCATAGCCCAATGAAAGCAATCAATACTTGTTGTAAAATTAAAAGTTGGCTCTTTTCTCACGAGTGACAAGGTAGTTTGGGACTTATTCATGGCGCATCATCTCTAGGATGCCATACATCCAAATAAAACGAAGTATGCATGTGGACCTCAGATAAACACACCAGGAAGCAATTTGAAGAGTAGGGAATAGCAGTGGGAATTCAAATAAATCAAATGTCTGTCCTTTCAAATTTATGATTCAGTAGACATGACAAAGCAACTTCATTAAATCATTTTGTGCACCATTTCTTAATAAATGGTGAAAACTAATAGGTGTTTAAAAAAGTTAATTGCATGAGCACATTCAATGTTCTGGCATGAATCCATATGGTTAATTGGATACGAACAATGCTTTGGTTATCATTTTTTACAACCAACAAAGATACTACATTTGATACACTGCACATATAAGAATCCTACTTAAGTCGGGAATATTATCCTAGCATCATGACATGTCAGACTTCACAACTGAAGATAGTCCTGTAAGGGCATCTCAAATGCTTGGCATCCATGGAATTTGTAGGCTTATTATTTTTGTATCCAATGTTTAGAACCTCTAATGGATGTGCCCACCAAATACATGAGCTACTGTCAGATAGATGAACATACCTTCAACAACCAAGCCATAGTACATCATGAAAATTAAGTTGTTCCAAGGAGAAGAAGTTAATTGTTCCAGGACTACCTGATAATTAACAAACGTCACTCTATCAATCCTTGATTAACAAATCATACCTACAGGTTACTACTAGCACTGAAGGATAGAATGAGAGGCATGTCAAATGCTATAGAATGCAGAAGTTAGACAAGAGCGGCAACTGGAGAAAGATGTAATAGAAAACTTTACCTTCTTAGCTGTTGTTTTGTTGCCTTTTTTTCCTTTGAAGATGATATCCATTAACTTGTGAAAGAAATGCCCGAATGGTCCAGCATATGCAATTCCATAAAGCTGAAACTCCGCAAAAGAGTACAATATTTATTTATGTAAAGACTTTGAACTCTACTCACCGAGGTGAGCCCAACCCAAATGCTCAGCTGGTCAAGGTAATCAATGAGTCAGCTGGGACCATTGAATTAAATGATACAACTCAATACTTCATTTCAAGCTATCTGCCTCTGTTTCCCATGCAACCAAGTTCACATGACATGGGTGTTATGCATCTCATACAGTGAGCCATCATAAAACAAGCTGTTTCATAACCAATAAAAGGGGAGATCTTGAAAAGAAAAAAAAAGGCTCACTCAACTACCTTAATTTTCATTACTCAAGTTGATTTTCAACTGTCTAGAACCATAAACAAAAACTAATACAATTTCAATCAGGGTAAAACTAAAACAAGGAATTGTAAGGAATGTTTATTTGTTAACTTTCCCTTGATTATCTTGGGAAGCCACACACAGAAGAAGAGTTTTGATAGTAAAAATAAGGAAGCGAACCATGAAAAGAAGTATCCTTCTAAGCTGAAGCTTCTTGTTCCCAGCAATCTTCTGAGCAATTGCATCACTGGTCCCAGCTAAAACCCCAGAAGTAATCGCCTGCAGAACCCACAAAAACAGAGACAAAATCCAGATGAATTCGAGATCTGAGGAGAGTAAAAACTGAAACTTGAATGCTACAATCGACTAAAAACAATAGAATAAATAGTGGGCATTAATCGAAACCTTGGTTCTGAGAGGGTGAGCTTGAAGCTGGATCAGATATTTTCGCCAAGCGTCCTTAACAATATCAGACATGATCGAGAGTTGATACTTGATACAGAATCTGTCAATCCAGAGAGAGAGAGGGTTCTGGGTTTCTGCTTTCTTGTGCAGATTCAGAATAGAGATCGTTGACCACCAATATAAGGAGAAGATGAAATGGACTGATTCAGAGAGAGAGAGAGGAAAAATAAATTAAACAGAGTGAGCAGTGGTTTTGTCTGCCAAGCAATAGTTTGTTCATTGTCATGAGCTTCTGCCAAACTTTTATATTCTCTCCAACTTCGTATGCAAATGTTTGTTGACAACAACCGGGGCAGTGGGGCACAAGGGCGTTTTCTCACTAACAAACTCATTTTATTTTATTTTTGATATCATTGTGCTATACGTTTTTTTTAAAGATAAACGAGTGGATATATTATAAATAAATGTAACTTAAATAATCAACATAGTTCGAGCTCCCACTCTGAAGGATACTCTAGCAGAAAATAAAAGGCTCATTGTTTCCTACTACTTTTTGAAGACGCCTAGAGGGTGATGTTGCAGTAGCGTCCGACGACACCGATACAGCGAGACAAGACTGGTGAAAGCTAGGATCGAGCGGACCCGTGACAGTATAAAGATCTTGGTGGACTACAAACTCCACTAGGTTGTCAGCGTGTGCTGTCCTCCCTTGACTGATAGTGGGAGGGCTCTAAAACGCGAGATTGCTGACCTCCGAGCTGGTAGGGAAGTACCTTGCTGGTTCTTGGTGGTACCGATGCCACCTTACGTCAAGAGAGGCGGTGTAACCGGTCGACCCCCCTCTGGACCACCTCGGACTCATTCGGCGAGGCGAGGGTGCTTAAAGCCCCTCGCCGCTGTGTATGATGCCCAGTCCGACCGATTGGAGCCCTCTGATTACTCTCCCGGTGTCCGTGCTCGTTACGCCATAACACGGTTTCGGACTTTGGGTCCTGCTGACGTGTTGGGACCCGACCCGATTGTGAAACCCAGATGGTCCACCCCTCTAACTCGGCCCGGCTCCGACCCGACTACCTTGACCTGATCCATTCCGCCTTTGGTGCTATTGGAATGGGCCCGCTTTCGTAGCCCACCCTGTTCATCATCATCAGCCCGGGCCCCAAATGGACCCCAGCCCTTAAAAAATATGATATCAAACTTCGGCCCACGCCCAGGCCCAAGGCCAGACCCGTACACCTTTTTCGACCTCCTGGCCCAAGCCCATCTCGCGTCTCCCATGAGGCCCGACCTCCCTTGGTTAGGCCCGTTCTTGAGGCTCCTGCCCAGTGATCAGTCCTGTGAAACCCTCAGAGGTTCCTTCCCTGGCCGCCACTTCCACCTCCCTGGCTCGCCTCTTTCCGGCTCTTTCTTCTCCATCACCAACGAGGTCTGTCTCGATTCCGGGCAGTGCTCTCGGTTCTTCTCTCTCTTCGATCGAAGGTAAGGATGAGATCCGATCGCCGAGGTACGTCGCAATAAACCTCGGTAATAACCCAACAAGTTTCCCTGCATGATTCGACCTCCCAGACCTTTTGCAGCCGCCGACCTATCTCCCTCCTCCCTGTCTAGTGGGAAAACGAGACGGTCCGTCTCTGCCAAGACCCCATCCGAAACCGGCGAAAGAGATCATGGAGAGGTACGAGCAGAGGGAGTGATTGAAGCCGTACGAACTAACGCCGCTGACTGCCCATCTTTGTCCCTAACGCTCCCATGGTGGTGGTGGTCGGTAGGAATAGAATAGTCTATTGTCGTCGTTGTTCGCAAAACCATACAGAGAGAGCTGCATCTTTTGCCAAGGATATGTGGGTTGGTATCCTCCCTAGACATGGCTATTGGTTCGAAAACGGGAATCAAAGCAATGATTAAGACCATGGCCATGAACATGGCCATGATCAAACCTGTTTCTCCGTGCGGCGTTGCGGCGCTAGGGCAAAGAGAAAAAGTATATACGTTTAATATGAACGTCAAAAATAAACTTGAGAGCATTATTTTACTAATTTCTTTTATGGATAATTATAAAATTTTATGGTGAGCTTGCCATCTTTATAAATATTTATATCTTTGTAAATATGTATGTGTATCACATACTATCCCAAAAATATCAAAGCTAATAGAAATTGAGAATTGGGTGGGTGTTTTTTAAACCAAAACTCTCTCAACTTTTGAGATTCTCTCCTAACTTTAGCTACACGAAAGTTATGGTGCTCTCCTATGTCCCCGTCGCTGTCGACATGCCTTTTACGGTGATTCCACCCGTGGTTGCTGTCGTAGCTTCTCTTGGTGATGCTCTCCTTGCATTGCCTTGTCCCCTGCAGACCGCCCACGGTGTTGGGGTTACAAGCCATCGTCGGAGAAAGCCCAAGTCGACTCTGGCTCCCTCAACCTCTCCACCTATGTTGCCGACTCTGACTCTCCCTCCTATGGGAAAGGCCTCGGATGGGGTCTGCTTCTCCTTGGGACCAGCGTCTCCGGTCCCGGTCTCCAAGCTGAGACGTGGGAGGCCCGCCTCCAAACGCTGCCCCAAGGTTACTTCCCTTGCAAGTAATGACCTCCTAGCCCTCCCATCTCCAAACCCTAGTTCACCAGCCCCGAAAGTAGTCATGACCTTGCTCTGGCCCTTCCTCTCTAAGGTGGCGTGGCTCCTAGAGTTACGTCATCGTTAGGCCCTCCTCCAAATCGGGCCCTGGCTCATCCTCTCCATGGAGGTGCGACATCGAGGGTTACTTCACCCTCACGCCACGAGCCTGCCCTAGTTCCCCCCACTCCGGGTGCATGGGTTTGGGTTGTGACTGCGTCAGAATCTAGCCCTAGTAGGGGCACCACGATGCAGCGAGATCCGGCCAAGGGGAAGGCTCCGATGGGGGAGCTTCCTAGAACGGCAGTGGTGGCTCTAGGGTTAGGCCGATGCCTCCCCAATCAGGACTAGATCCCGTTCATCCCGACGTGCCTTACAACTCCGAGAGGAATGACGCAGGTTCGATCGCGGCACTTGGATACAAAGGAAGTTGCTCCGTCCTCGGTTGACTTGGTCTCGAATCTTCAGGGTCTTCAGGACGGCTTATCGTCATGTTCCTTGGAAGAGGACAAGGAGGTCGAAGTGATGGTCCCGTCTTCCTGGACCTCTTGTAAGGACACTCTTCTGCGTATCATTACAACCGCGTGGGGGAAGGGTACTGGTCCTTCGGTTCAAGGAGTTCCCTGAGTCGATTCAAGTTGAACTCACCTATTCTAATCTTCCGAGCTTCTGCTACAACTGTGGCCGGATCGGCCACGTTTTGGAGGAGTGCACCTGAGCAGTCAAAGGTCCCCCACGGTTTGATTCCTCCCTGCTGGAGTACCAGAGAGATATAAAGGTCAAAGCATTTGCGACAGATTGGGGGGAGTTTGACCGTTCTCATATTCCTAACGGTGTCGCCCCTAAGGGCACCTTGGCTCTAGATAGGGCCCCCGGGTTTCCACAGGCTTCGTGCCTCATGGTCTGGGGACTCGGGGTAATACCAGACTTGAAACCAATGCTAGCTCGGTCTTGGGGGCCCTACCATCGCTCTTTGGTAAGATAGGTAGTGGAGCACGCGAGGGTCCCAGACTAAAGGATTCTGAAGATCCGCACCTACTGGACCTGGAGAGGGAAGTAGAGCACTCAAGAGGTCAGCAACTGGAGCACCTCGGGAGGAGCATGTAAGGACCGCTCCTGGTCAACGTCGGTCAATCGGCGGAAAAACGGAAAATTTAAAATTTTTGGACATACACCAAAATGAACCTAAAATTGACCCCGAGGGTCATATTGGACTTAAGTTGACCCTGATATCGATCAAAGTGAGTTCTGGGTGACTCAGGGCAACTTTTTGACCAATTCGGGAGAAGTTGACTTTTTGTAGTAAAAGTCAACCGAGCGACATTTTGGTTCGTTCGAGGCCCGTTTTGGATCCAAAAAGCTTAGCCGTCGTTACAGTGGTCTTAGTTGGGTCGTTTCCTTTTAGAACGTGAAATTTCGTAATTTCTTGGAAAATAAGCCCGTTCGGGGCCCGAGACGGCCGAATTTCGCGAATCTGACTGAAAAATATCTAGAAAGATATTTTTCTAAGCAGTGGGACCCACTTGACACTTGTCACACATTTGGTGGTTGGTTTTTAAAATAAAGAAAAAGAAAGGAGAATGGTAGTTTTGTAAATAAGGGGCGGTTGGTGATAGTTTTGAACAAAACAAAAGGGATTGGCAGAGAAGGTTTCGACCAAGGAAAAGAAAAAGGAGAGAGAGAAAAAAAAGAGAAAAGGAAGAGAGAAGGAGGAAGGGAAAAAGAGAAAAGAAAGTGAGGAGTTTCGTCGATTTCCACACGATCCGACCGACGGATCGTCTCAACGACTGCGGATTCGAACTCCCCTCGTCATTCCCTATGGTGAGAACCCATTCTTTTCTCATTTTGGTACGTTTGAATATTAGGGTTTGAGTTTAAACGAGTCAAATATGGTTGGGTTTTGGTTAGAATTAGTTTAAAGACGAATGGTTGAGGTTTGGGGTTCGTTAGGAACGTTTTGGGGCGAAAAGGAAAATTTTCCTTTAGGGCCGTGTGGGGCCCACTTGCCCGGGCCTCGGGTTTTTCGTGTTCGGGTGGTTTTGGACAATCCCCGAATCGATAATTCACACCCGGAACGAATTATGGAATTAAATTTTGAAAATTGGAAATTTCGGGTTTAGAAACTTTAAACGCGAATTAAATCGCTCGGAAGTCGGAAATTGATTCCGTTGATTGCATTGGAACCCTTGAATTATTTTAGGATCGTAGAAACGAAAACGGGAATTTTCGGAGCCCCGGAAGGGCGTTTTCCGATCCCGGGCAGATTCGCCGAGCCGGGCGAATCAGGCCTTTCCGGGCCGTGGTTGACAATGTCGAGTAATTGGGAGGTTTGGGAGTGATCGACATTTTCGGGGTTTCTTTTGGGCGTCAAATTCATTAAATTTCAGCTTTGTCTGCGAACTTAAAAAGTGTTTCAATTTGTGATAATGGTAGACCGTGGAAAGGAGAGGCTAAGTGGGTAATCTGGAGCATTGCCGGAGCGCGAGCATCGGGTTTGACACGCTTCAAGAGGTAGGGAAAAGTAGCCGGATATCGGCCTTGACTAGAGAAAGTTATTAGTAGAAATGCATGTGACACTGTTGGTGTCGTAGGACAAGTAAACCTGTCGAACAGTAGAAATGCATGTGACACTGTTGGTGTCATAGGATAAGTGAACTTGTCGAATAACAGAAGTGTATGTGACACTTGGTGGTGTCGTAGGTTGAGTGAACCTGTCGAATATTAGAATTGCATGTGACACTTGGTAGTGTCGTAGGTTGAGTGAACCTGTCGAATAATAGAATTCCATGTGACACTTGGTGGTGTCGTAGGTTGAGTGAACCTGTCGAATAATAGAATTGCATGTGACACTTGGTAGTGTCGTAGGTTGAGTGAACCTGTCGAACAATAGAAATGCATGTGGCACTTAGTGGTGTCGTAGGGTTAATGAACTGATTGTGGTTGTGTGTGGTCATGAGTGCCTGTGGGGCGTTAAACCTGTATGGTTGTTGACTGACTTGCTGAGTGGTAGCTAGTCATTATGTTATTTTCGCTGGTTGTTGAGTATTCGTGTGATTTGTGTGATTGGCGTGGAGGTTGGCCCGCCTATCGATTTGCCATCGATAAGGGGTGCCACGGTATGGCCATGAGTGCCTGTGAGGTGTTGAACCTATATGGTTGTTGACTGACTTGCTGAGTGGTAGTTAGTCGTGGTGTTAATTTTGCTATTTGCGGAGTATTGTGTGATATTTGGCTGTGATTGTGATTGTTCTGGTGATACCTGGATGAGCTGTGCCCGAGAGGGGTGTCGTACCTTCCAATGCGCGGTCGGTAAAGTGTTGAGGGCTGTGGTTCCCGTCAGGTGCGTCGTACCTTCCGGCGTGTAATTGGTAAAGTGCTGAGGCTGTAGCTGTGCCCGAGAGGTGTGTCGTACCTTCCAATGCGTGGTCGGTAAAGTGCTGAGGGTTGTGGTTCCCGTCAGGTGCGTCGTACCTTCCAGCGCGCGATTGGTAAAGTGCTGAGGCTTGATTTATGCCCGTGAGGTGTGTCGTACCTTCTGATGTGCGGTCGGTAAAGTGCTGAGGGTTGTGGTTCCCGTCAGGTGCGTCGTACCTTCTGGCGCTCGATCGGTAAAGTGCTGAGGCTTGTGGTTGTGCAGTATGGTGTGCGATTCTTTGTGATCTTGGCTGGTGTGCGATCCTTTGTGATCTTGACCTGGTGTGCGATCCTTTGTGATCTTGGGTGTTGTGTGATCGATTGGTTTTGTGTGACCCTGCATGATTTTGATTACTATTGTGTGTGTTATTGAGGTCGTGACTGCTGGATCGGGTCTACATTACGTGAACGGGTTGTTCGAGGTTTCCCTCACGTGAACGGGTGGTTTGAGGTTTCCCTCACGTGAGTGGGTTGTTTGAGGTTCCCCCTATGTGATCGGGTAGTTTGGGTATTGATATATTGAGCAATAGTGATTTGCTTAGTTGAGAGCATGATCCCCGTTTTGAGGTTTCCCCTACGTGATCGGGTAATTGGGGTATTGATATTATGGTGAGTAATAATGTTTTACTTAGTTGAGAATGTGATCCCCGTTTGAGGTTTCACCTACGTGATCGGGTAATTGGGGTGTTGATATGGTGAGCAATAGTGTTTGCTTAGTCGAGAACGTGATCCCCGTTTTGAGGTTTCCCTTACGTGATCGGGCAATTGGGGTGTTGATATGGTGAGCAATAGTGTTTTGCTTAGTCGGGAATGTGATCCCCATTCGAGGTTTCCCTTACGTGAGAGAGTATTTGAGGTATTGAGATCGTGAGCAGTTGTGACGGTTTGGTATCAGGTCTTGAGGTAGTCGTTGCCTGTTTAGATTGGTAAGTTGTTGATGTTTTACTAGTATGCCATAATCGAACGGGCATCTGTGGAGGTGAGCGGAACGCTCATCCCCTTTACTACTTTTCCCGCATGCCTTTGAGGTAGGGACGAGTAGCGAATACTGGTTTAGTTGCGGAAAGTTACAAGTAAATGCACATAGGATCGTGTGCGGGTTGTGCTTTACCTTGTCGGTGTGACTTATGGAATGGTTGTTCGGTCTCTGATTTGGGGTTTACATTACGTGTCCGGGTTTTGAGATGGTTGGGAAGTTTTTAACAGTTTTATTGCGTGACGGTCAGTCTAATTTGTGTTTTTGGGGTAGTAGTCCCCGGGGTTGTTGTTGTTTCCGGTGTTCCCGGCATTTCTGTGGGTATGTCGTGGTCAATCCGGTATCTGTGGCGGTGAGCGAAGTGCTCACCCCCTGCTGCTTTTCCTGGAGGTACTGGTCGTGAGGCGGACTAGGAGAACCCTCGAAGCTTGAAGAGCTGGGAGCGGAAGTCCGGGTCTTTGGGTAGTTAGTGACGTACCTTGTAGCTCGTGTTGTTCATTGTTTTGAACGTATTTTCCGCTGTAAAAATATTGTTTTTGATTAACGTAAGTGGCAATTTTATAAAGGTTTATTAAAATGTTTGAAAATCGTTTTACTGTTTCACCGTTCGCGTTCCGGGTTCGGTCATGCCGAATTCGGGGCGTGACAGAGCATGTCAGGGCAGGGAAGCAGCCCCGCCAGGAGGAATGAGAGGCTAGATGAGCATCGGGGACTGGCCTTGAGAGGGGTCCCTTGAAGATGTTTTGCCTCCCACCCTCACCACTGTTGAAATCCTTCAGGATTTCTGGTACCCCCTTCCCCCTTTTCGTATTATTTCCCCGCCCATGAGGCATCAAAATACCTCTTATGTTGGTTATGGTACTACAAGGATCAGAGAACCATTGTTCATCCAATCTGTCCTTTTTGTGGTCGAGGAGCCTGTTCTTCGACGTACGATAATGCAATTGCTTCCTGAAATAATATTGCAACTTTCGCTCAAAAAAATTGAAATTGAGAATTTGGAACATGTATATGTTAGTCTTAGTGCCCGTAGTTCAATCCAAAATGTCCAAATGTATATATCATCGTTAACAATAAAATTAAAGCGGCTTTATATTACTTATGTGTTGGAGTAATATATCGATGTGTGATCTGATCTATGCCAACAATGCGAATAGAACCATAGATCGAGATAGATCACACTCAATGGGTCCCTAGTCAACAAAGCTTAACTAAAAGCGACTAGTATGAAAGATGGCTCTTTATGGCTCACGTTATGTTAGTCATTGTAATGGGATTCCGAAGTCTTATCATAGATATCATGTGGGACATGATATTGGACGACCCGCCCTGAATATGTGCCATAGATTAAGTCATGAACATATTCAGCGTCGTAGCTTGTCATGTATCGAGTTGATGGAGCTCAAGAAGCTAGTGGGAGTTAGTTTAGGGGGCTATTATGTGCACATTTATCGCTTTATGCTTGGTTTAGTTTATGCATGTTTAATTATATGTGTTGGATTAGAATTGCATGCCTAACTTTATTTACCGAGCATATCACCTCACATGCAAAGATAAAATTGGAATTTTAATCCTTGTTTGTGAGCCCTTAGAACCATCATTACATTAGATGTAGTTGACGGGTTCGAAGGAAGAATTACATTAGATGTAATTGGAGGCATCATTACATTTGGAATGTAGTTGATGTGCTCATCGCATCTAGGATGTGCCAAAAGTTTTAAACACAACCGGACAAGTAAAAACGGGTCATGTCCGATACCTCCCAATTATCAACACCTTACTACCTCCCCGTCTTATGGGTGTCGTACGCCTTAGCGAAGCATCCATGGGAAAGCGGGGTAGTAGGTTTGGACGACATATGTGGGTGTCGTGCGCCTTAGCGGAGCACCTACATAGTGGCGGGTCATAGTTGAAAATTGGTGGACCAGACTACGATTCTCAGCTAGGGTATCAGATAGGGTAAGCCGTGTACTTAAGTACATACCCTAGCCAAGAGTCACATTGGATGTGATTGGACGGGGTCCTACCTACATAGCTCGATTGAGTGGTGAGCCTTCGTTCAGCTTTATCGAGTGAATCAAGGATCTTGGTTTCAGATTCTAAAGGTTTAGAATCGATTGTTGGTGTTTAAGCTTGATCTTCATAAAATTTATTCATTTACTGATTGAATTTTATCTGTTGTAGATCAAATGGAAAATTCAGCGGACATTAATAGTTTGTCATTAAAAACCACTAGGTATTTGGCACCGCGCGATGCGCGGTGCGAGGCGTGAGGAGAAACGGGTGATATTTATGTAGTAAGGGGGCAGTATGTTTGTTGTTGTACATGGAATTGGAGCCAGTGATTAAGTTCAAACAATAGTTTTATATTTCACTCGATCAAAAACAGCACCTCACTCAATATTATAATCATGTTGCATTTTCGTTCGAAAGTACAGACATACATGTTAAGTTTGTGCCATTTACAAACTTTGAGAACCATGCCATTTACTGCTTACAGTAAAATACCATTTAGAAAAATAGCACAAACTTATTTACATACCAGAGACTCAAGATGCTTATCAATGATAGAAACTTCTACAAATAATCGCCAACAACGCATACGTGGCGGCGATAAACGCTCTGTAATTGCCAACCACCACCTCCTGCATTTGCCTCCAAATCCACTCCCCATGTACTCGGAGTAGCTCGTTTTTGTTGAACACCGCAACAAAATCCAAGTTACATTGCTCTATTTCAGCAGATTCACGCACTAACAGCAAATTCATAGAGTGATGAACATTGGAATATCTTTCAACAATAAAAAGAGGAAAAATTATGAAGGCACATTATCACCCAAACGTGGGAACGAAGACAGGCCTGAGGAACATTGTAGCCGTCTTCGAAGGCATTTTGTCCTACAGAGAGCCCAGCAGGTTCATTTTAATCATTGTCATTTGTGATACTATATGGCTCAGCTGAATTTGATAGTTAATATCAGGCAAGTAGTCAACTAACCCAAAAAATGGAAACAGAAGTTCAAATATAAATTTTTTAGATCCAAAGCAATGGCTAACTCCATATGGTTATTGTATAGTTTTCTTTCATAGTTATAAGTAGATTTGAAAGGTTTAAATGCTATAAGTTTAAAGACATTTTCTTAAATCAGCACCAAATCAATTGAAGTCGGATAATACAAATTGCAATGGAACCCATGATAATTATCTTTTTTTATAGAAAAATAAAGATTAAAGCAGCTTCTATTTTCATTCCTTGAAGACATGTAGACATGTAAAGGAAACTATAATTTCCTATTTGCAACCATCATTTCCTATTTTCAACCAGATAGGCATTCTACTCTTTATATCGTCTTAATGAAAATGAAAACAGACAATTAAAAATACATACATCATTAAAAACAAAGCAATCTGTGATTAAGAAGACAAGCATTGAGATTCATGAAATGCACTTGGAAAAGTGTGTTCAAAATCCTAATCCAATATCATTATTTTCAATGTTCATCTTATTTATTTTGTTTTCTTGTTTGCTTTTATGATTACTACCATGTAAAAACCAGTCATACTGAAAAAGAGCTCAATTAGGTTCATCTTCTTTCTTTTTTTTGCTTCTATAATGACTACCATATAAAAACCAGCCATACCAAAAAGTGGCTCAATTAAACCATAGTAAACCTTCTACATCGACATGTATTTGTCATCTACCAAAATGGTTACTTATAGTTATAACGATAGTAAAAGCTCTACCCCTTCTTGTTTGTTCAGTCTATGATGTATTAAAAAATATCAGTAAAAGAAATTACTCAAACTTGATGATCTTAGCCATGAATCAGTGACAAATAAATCCAACCATTTCAAGCTATACGTAACACGCCTTGAATGCAAAGGTGAGAGCTTTCACTCTTTTTTCAAGGCATGGATCTCTCTCCCAAACTAATTTTCCGTCCTTGTGGACTCATTCAATCATAAGATCAAAAAACCCAAAAACAATGTCGTGTCGTTTTGACCCAGGCCTTAAAATAAATCACATATTGGAATTCAATCTCAACGGTTTTGACCATACCTTCTTAATTTCAAAACGTTATCACCTTAAAAGGCGTAACTGCAACGGAGCATTCTCCTAACATTGAGCTTGCAATAAAAATTCCCTCCCCTCCTTATTTGTCTATGCACCACAAAAAACCCAGTCAATAAAACTTATCAACAAACTACAGGGATAAAAGTAATTAATACAAAGATTCGTATCAAACTACTGAAGTTAATAATGCATAACCAGCATGAATAGTCGTAAAATCTATGTATCCTAAATGCTTAAATGTTGTTTCCATCCCAAACAAATGAACAACCACTGTGCAGATGCGGAGTATGAAGTCAACGCACCGGAATGTTTGAATACAAATCTATTTCATGTTTATCTACCTTGTGAACATTCAATAGTTTACAACTAATACAATTAAGAACACACCAGAAGAAGTCTACAATACTTTTCAGATAGTGATTTATTGGGTTGGTCACTCAAGAGGACTTTGTAGATGGTCACTCAACAGGACCTTATAGATGACCAAAGTCATTCTATTAGTTCTCTCTTTTCAACCATGAAACTGACTAATCACGACCATTTTAGCAGTAAGCAAATCAAGTAATACCATCTAAAGTGTACTTCAGTGATCAATTTATTTACTGCATATGCGCTTGTAAATATGGTATTACTTGATTTGCTTACTGCTAAGACGGTATTTACTGCATATGCGCATGTAAAGAACAATCCCAAAGATCCATACCTCATAAGTAACATAAGAAATTGTTTTCATAGGTTAAGCTCGAAGATCAAAACAAACATGTATTGGAAAGTTACCTACACAAACATTAGATGGCAAGTATATGAACTGCGTTGAAAGCTATTATACTAAAATAGTTGATGAAATTTATTTTCACAAACTTTAGCTTCAATAATTAGCACTAACGAAAAGGATCCTACGAAAAGGATCATATACAGATAAAGTAGTTGATGCAATATAGATACAAATCACTATACATAATTGGGAAACTAATATTTTCAAAGATTAAAAGAGTAAAGCTTCAATATATAAGTATCACCGTGCTTGCTATAAACACAATACAAATTTGAACACCAAATGAGATCCATTGAAATGGTGAGCCAAAACCCAAAACCCAAATCACAAACACAAACCAAAATCAAAATAAAACACATATTCGAACCGCGGCGAAATAACCACAAAACCTGCTGGTTCTTAGGCTTAGGCATAACAAAAAAGACCCAACTCAAGAAAAGATCAAAATATGTATCAAGTTCTTATATTTTTAGTCAAAAGCTTAGAAAAAGCCCTAAAAACAGGGTTTTTAGGGGTTTTTAAATCATTGGAAGCTCAAAGGACATAGTTTTTTTTTTCAGAAGGAGATTAGGAAGTTTATTATAGTTTTATCATGATCATCTCTTGGAAATGAAAATGGAGGTGAGGGAAATGACAACTACCCGCATACGACCTACTCTAACCACAATCAGGATAGAGTCAGATTTCGCTGCCAACGCTCTCAACTTTGGGGACTCCATGAATCCAAGAAGCGGTTACTGATACCAATAACAAAACAACTCATCAAATAAAATGAACACAAACAGATACAAACATGAGATGTGCACTACAAAAGTAACAGAGTCAGAGAATTCTCCCACCCAATTAAATATACATACACATCATGGAATCGAAAAAATAAAAATTAGAATAGCAACAAATTAATATGATCAAACAACTTTCGGAACACATATGAATGTCTTTTTTCATTCAATACTATGGTTCAATTCACCTAAGGTTTAATATAATCAAGGATATAAAAAAACCTATGGCTTGAACTCCAACTCAACAGGTTAAAAAAACAAACTTGAAAGAGAGGAACTACATGGAGAAATGTACTACTTACCCCACTTCATAAAAATTCCCACTTAATGAAATCACATTAGTACACCCTTTCTCTAATTCTATCTAAGACTTTAAAAAGTTACTCCATAGACAAACATGTAATAACAAAGTTCAGATCTTGTGAAATTTCAGCTGGTTTATTAGTATGTGTGTACATGTGTAAGTAGGTTGTTATAGTGGAAACCACCATGGCTAGAAGTTTTGCTTATATAGACAAAAGCATATATATATATATATACATATATTTGCATGACCCTAGACACAATAGTGAACTTGTTCCATTTGGTGTCTGGTAAAGAAGAGAACAAAATGGGAGTTAATATTTGTGAAGTATCACATAGAATCTGTTTTCCAGTGGTTGTGGCAGGGGAAAAAACAGGTCAAAGATGATAAAAATTCAAACTTTGAGCCCTCGGATTACATGTGAAGTAATGTACAATGTTCAAGTTACCTAATAGCGTGGCCAATTTTGGAAGTCAACAATGCCATTGACTAACCAGAGGGAAAAATTGAAACCATCCAAATGCAATGCCTTGGTTCTATAATAACCATGATATTTAACATCAACAAACAAACCATGCCGAAAAATTGCAGACTATAGTAAAATTTAACACTATAGGAATGGATATGTGGAAAATAACTTAACTAAATACCTTTCTATCTAGAATTAGCATTCCAAATTAAAGCATCATTTCATCTAAGCCATGAACTTCTCATACTCAGCATCTACACCATTAGTATTTTCAGCAGACGGTACTGGTGGTGGACCAGGAGGTGGATCAGCTATTTCAAAGAGAACAATTACCACCTCCGTCCCACTTTAACTGTAAACTATACTAATAAAGATGTGCCAATGCAAGTGCCAGTATTCTCTTTTAATAAGTGAACTGTACTTACATTGCAAGATATAGATTTTAGATGATTTGGTAACAATTACTCAAGTTTGTCTAGAAAAAGGCATGTAGGATAAATATAAGCACAAAAAACACCACTCCTTCCGTTCCATAATGAGTGTACCATTTACTTTTTTTCAGCAAAGTTTAAGGACTATTGAAATCATGCCCTGATTTCAATAATCCCTAATCCTTGTTAAAAAAGGACTAAAAATGATGGGAAACCTAATTAAGTTGTGGTTAATGAGGCAAAAGAAACCAAACCTAATTGAGGAATCAAAGGGACAAAGTTGATCAAACATAGCAATTTAAAGTATAACTACTCAGATAAATTATATCGAAGACATTGAATGTATAAACTTTTTGCAGAAACATGCATGATGAATGAAAAATATCAACACACATAATGGAAACTTGTGCAATAAGTGATGAAAACTATGCACATATGGAATAAAAACTAACAAAATTTCGTCCCAAAACTCTGTCCTCAACTGCTGTCAAACATAGCTTCAAATAACTTCTTCTTTTCTCTTAAGAGTTAATATACATAGCCATTTCTTCTAACACTTTCCAATTGCCTAACCATGTTGTAAATATTGATTAAAAAATCAAATAAATTAGACAATACAAGAACCCTAATACAAATATCACCAAAACAGGCTCATACCCCTTACTTATAAATGACCCAAAATATAAAAGTAGAAGAGAAGATCACGTACCTGCCGAGAGATCGCTCGTGGCTCAGATTCTGAGGCCCCATGACAGATTGGGACCGGAAACGGCGGCACCGACACCACTCGCCAACTCGCCTAGATCTGATCTGGTCGTATCAGACTCCGTCGACACTGACCGGCTCGATTCCGATGTAGTCTTCTGGATCGATTGAGAGAGAGGGGTTTTATTCTGATTTGATGAGTTTTGGAAGATTGAGGAGGAGTCGTTATATTGGAAAATTAATTGAGAATGAATGACCAGGGAAACTGAAACGGCATCATAATGTTAATGGAGAGAAGATGAAAAGGGTGAGTGGAGAAGATGGCTGAAGGAGCATTATTGAGGAATAGTGGGAGAAGAACAGTGCCACGCTGGCATAACTTCTCCTATTATCTTAGTAAGATTCTTGACAGGGTCAAACTAAATGGGACAAACTATTTGGACTGGTACAGAATTTTGAGGATAGTCCTCAAGTCTGAACGCAAAGAACATGTCCTTGACAAGGTTGTATCTTAGACCATATTAGAGTTACATGAAGTGTCATTAACTGCTGAGAAGAATATCAGGGATCTGGGATCCAAGGATATTCTGATGGTCAACAAGGTAATTGGAAGTGGCAAGGGCGGGGCCCATGCGCACTTGGCGGGAAAGATGAGACACCGGAGAATGTCCGCTTCTACTGCCAACAATCTGGTCATTGGAACCGGGATTATAGGAAGTTCACGGCTAATCTGTAGAAGGACAGTGGGACTGCGCCTTCATTAGATAGCCTGGATGATCTGAAGAAGGGCAGTAGGACTACGCCTTTATCAGGAAACCTGAATGATCTAAGGAAGGGCGGTGGGACTGTGCCTTTATCTGGTATTAACTATATACAGCTACATCTCTCTACTTCCAAAGATTCATGGGTATTAGATACCAGGACTGAATCTCACACATGCACTAACGTATAATGGCTGAAAGTAGGAGAGGTTTGGAAAGCACGAAGTGGACCTTAGAGTTGTGGCAACTGCTGTAGGATCCATGAGTCATGCTTTACCAAGTGGCCTTGTCTTAGTATTTTATAATGTATATTGCATACCTACTTTTAGTAGGAATATTATATCTGTATCCATGTTTGACAAGGAAGGATATAATGTTAATATTGGAAATGGAGTTTTCAATGTTCTATGCAATGATATATTTTATGCTAGTACTAACTTGGTTGGAGGATTGCACATATTAGATATGGGTAACAATGCCTCAAGTTCTATATATTAGGTTAATACCAAGAGGTCTAAATACAACGATTTAAACCTAACTCTATTATGGCATTGTCATTTGGGCCGCATAAACAAGAAGCGCCTATCAGCACTTCAGAAGTACGGACTTTCAGGTCCATTCGAATTTATTCGATCGATAGGTGCAAGGCTTGTTTGATGGGCAAAATGACTAAAGCGCCCTTTATCGGTCGAGGTGAAAGGGTGGGTGAATTATTGGGGCTGATACACTCGGATGTGTGTAGACCAATATGTTCGCTAGCCAAGAGGGGTTTTAGCTACTTCATCACATTTACTAACGATTATAGTAGATGTGGTTATGTCTGTTCAATAAGACATAAGTCTGAAGCTTTTTGATAAATTCAAATAGTTCAAGAGACTGAAGTAGAAAACCGGATCGGGAAAAGTATTAAGACACTTCGATTGGATCAAGATGGAAAATACTTAACCATAGAGATTTTAGATCATCTGGTGGAGAGCGGGATCTTTTCAGAATGGACTCCTCCCGGAACACCGCAGTTGAATGTTGTGTCCGAGCAGAGAAATCGGACTTTATTGGATATGGTCTGATCCATGATCAGTTGGACTGATCTCCCAATCTCTTTCTGTGGTTATGCTCTAGAGACGACCACATTCATAGTGAATCGGGCTCCGATGAAGGTTGTGGAAGGGACAACATTTTAGAAATGGCATGGGAAGATGCCCACTTTGTCCTTCCTAAAGATTTGTGGTTGCGAGGCTTATGTGAAACATTTGGTTTCGACTAAGCTCGAACCAAGATCTGAGATATGCACCTTCGTGGGGTATCCCAAAGCAAAAAGGGGATACTACTTTCTACAAACCCAGTGAGAACATGGTATTCGTTACTTGGGGTGGGGTCTTTATGGAAAAAAAGTTTTGTTTCCAAAGACGTCATTGGGAGGACTGTGCATCGCGAAGAAATTCAGGATGGTACAGATTCGTCAAAACACAGTAGAAAGGGAGCCAGAGATGGTCGTAGAGTAAGAACAAATTCCTATTACAATTCTGGAAGGTCCAAGGCGATCTGAAAGGTTCAGTCGTCCACCTCCAAGATATGATATCCGGAGGAGACAATGAAGTCATGGTGGATCACGATGATCCAGCCACCTTTCAGGAAGTCGTGGATGGGCCCGACTCCGAGTTATGGTTGGGAGCCATGAGGGAGGAAATGCAATCCATGTCGGACAACCCAGTTTGGGAACTGATTGATCCCATCAATGGTGTGAGGACCATCGGATGCAAATGGATCTTCAAGGTGAAGATGGACATGGATGGCAACCCTCTGACCTACAAAGCTCAACTGGTGGCGAAAGGTTATAGGCATGGATTGACTATGAGGAAACCTTCTCCCTAGTGGCTATGGTCAAAATCGATCCAAATTCTTCTTGACATAACTGCGTATTATAATTACGAGATATGGCAAGTGGATGTCAAAACCGCTTTCCTAAATGGAAATTTGACTGAGTACGTTTGTATGTCTCGGCCCAAAGGCTTTGACGATCCGAAGAATAAAGGAAAAATTTATAAGTTATTGAAATCCATTTATGGATTGAAACGAACTTCTCGGAGTTGGATCTTTCGTTTTGATGAAGTTGTAATTGGATTTGGCTTAATCAAGAACGAGGATGAATCTTGTGTTTATAAGAAGGCTAGTGGGAGCAAGATTACCTTTCTGGTTCTCATTGAAAACGACATCCCAACCTTGCACGAGACTAAAGCTTGGTTGAGGAAGTGTTTTTCAATAAAGGACTTAGGCGATGCTTTAATGGATCTTCAAGGTGAAGATAGACATGGACGACAACCCTCTTACCTACAAAGCTCGACTAGTGGCGAAAGGTTATAGGCAGATCCAATGGATTGACTATCAGGAAACCTTCTCCTTATGGGCTATGGTCAAAATCGATCCAAATTCTTCTTGACATAAATGCGTAACATAATTACGAGATATGGAAAGTGGATGTCAAAACCGCTTTCCTAAATGGAAGTTTGACTGAGGATGTTTTATGTCTCAGCCACAAGGTTTTTTCGATCCGAAGAATAAAGGAAAGATTTGTAAGTTGTTGAAATACATTTATGGATGGAAACAAGCTTCTCGGAGTTGGAACCTTCGTTTTGATGAAGCTGTAACTGGATTTGGTTTAATCAAGAACGAGGATGAATCTTGCGTTTATAGAAGGCTAGTAGGAGCAAGCTTACCTTTCTGGTGCTAATTGAAAACGACATCCTAACCTTGCACGAGACTAAAGCTTGGTTGAGGAAGTGTTTTTCAATAAATGACTTAGGCGATGCTTCTTATATCTTAGGGATTTAGATATGTGGAGATTGCACCAAGAGGGTCTTGAATTTAAGTCAGGGAACCTATGTGAACAAGGCATTGAGTAGGTTCTCAATGCTCGATTCAAAGAAAGGACTCTTACCCACTAGTCATGACATTCCTTTCAACAAGACTCAGTGTCCTAAGACACCTGATGAGCTGAAAAGGATTATGCGAATCTCATGCACTTGGGAGCAGGATCGATCATATAAGCCATGACATGTACGAGATCGGACGTCTCGTAATCCTTATGTTGTACCAGTAGACATCAGTCTAACCTGGAGGAAAGATGATGCTGGACTTGTCGTCAAAGGATAAGTAGACGCTAGTTTTCAAAGACAAATCCAGATGACTTTAGAAGTTAGTCAGGATATGTGTTTGCGCTGAATGGCGGAGCTTTAGCTGGGAGACCGTAAAGCAAGATACCGTCGTCGAATCTATGACAGAGGCCAAGTACATAGATGATGCAGAAGCAACTAAGGAGGCTATGTGGATTTGGAAATTCACGGCAGGGGTGAGAGTAATTAAAAACCCATTTAGCCCGGTGAATCCATTTTGCGACAACACAAGGGCCATTGCGCAAGCTAAAAGCCCAGATCGCATAAGAAATCCAAACATGTACTACGTCGTATCCACCTCATCAGAGAAATACAGAACCGAGGTGAAGTGAAGATAAACTATATTGCAACAGATGATAACATAGCCAACCCTTTGACTAAGGCTTTGTCGCTGCCTAAACATGTTAGACATGTAAAGTCTATGGGGACATATTGAAGTTTAGATTGGAACTAGGGCAAGTGGGAGATTGTTAGTTTTAGTGACCGTAGTTCAATCCAAAATGTCCAAATGTATATATCATCGTTAGCAATAAAATTAAAGCGGCTTTATATTACTTATGTGTTGGAGTAGTATAGCGATGTGTGATCTGATCTATGCCCACAATGCAAAAAGAACCATAGATCGAGATAGATCACACTCGATGGGTCCCTAGTCAACAAAGCTTCACTAAAAGCGACTAGTATGAAAGATGGCTCTTTATGGCTCACGTTCTGTTAGTCATTGTAATGAGATTCCGGAGTCTGATCCTAGATATCATGTGGGACATGATATTGGACGACCCGCCATGAATATGTGTCATAGATTAAGTCATGAACATATTCAGTGTCGTAGCTTGTCATGTATCCTTAGACCAAGAAGTCTTTGTGATCGTTATGTAGTCAACAATTGAGTTTGACCTGAGCCTAACGTTGACAAATGTATGGAGAATGGCCAGAAGGGAGTTGTCTCGGGACATGACCAAAACTGGGTTTTGGGTCATGTCCCCGTAAGTGAATATGACTTTACGGATCGAGACAAGGCTTGGAGTCTTAGGATTGATCACGTCGGATAATGTTGGATATTTCCGATATGGAAGGCTTGGAGGCGATGAGCGAATCACGGGACCTCGTTGGAAATGGCCACGGGCCATGTTCCAAGAGGCCCATGAAAGGCCCATGCAACCAAGGCCCATGGAACTAATTAATCAAGTCTTGATTAATTAGTACTATGTAAGGAAGACAAGGATTAAGGTGTTGGTGATTCACCACCTAGCCCAATCTTGTCTAGCCATACTTTGTCCTATTTACACCTTACTTGACACCATACTTGTCTCATGCCTTTAGTTGGACAAGTATAGGGTTTGTTATGTTTAAGTCATCTTTTTTCAACATAACAAACACATGACAATAATAGAAAACATAACTTCTCTCCCTCTCTCCCTACAATTTCGGGTTTGGCAACCTCCCACCTCCATTTTTGTGTTCTTAAGTCCTCAAAGAGAAGAACTATGCTGCTTTGATTCCCATGTGGATACGTAGGCGTCTTGGAGACTCAAGCCAATCATTCGTTAACCAGTGTTCTTGTTTTGGTAAGAAACAGTGCTGAATTTTTCTCTTGTGAATCCATTCTTTGTTAGTTGTTTCATGGTTTTAATTGTCTCTTGGTTTTCATTGATTTTCCGCTGCGAGTTGGTTCATCTCCAACCCTACCTCAAGACCCAACAGTATATGTCATGTGCAAGTTTTTATTTATGCAAATGTCATTATTTTTCATCTACGTTTTAATTTTTTGTTGTATTAAAATTTATCGTAAATAACTTTTGTATTGTAACGTGTGAATAAATATTAGTTATAAGATGAGATTAAAACATTTATTAATCTCATCTTGTTTTTGGTTATTGCTATGCAATTTATTAGATTTGCAGTAGTTGACGAGTACTTATTTATTTGGTTATACTATTTCCTAATTGATAAAGATGAAAGTGGACTGAAAATTTTGTGTGGGTTTGATTCTTTTTTATTCAGAAGTACGTGGGAAAAGATGTAATATTACAGTAAAATTGTGTAATATTACAACATTACATATATAATTCTATAACATCAATGGTAAGTTTTGAAATATTGGCTTCCTCGAAATTGAGACCTAAACCTAGCCTTATCCCTAGCCAATTTCGGTGTTTTCTAGACTCTGTCGTTGTCGTGTCGTTTGTCGTAGCTCCATCTGGTGTTGCTGGTGCTGCTACGCGTGAGGCTTGTGCCATCCCTGTGGCCACTAACTCGGCCATGTCCAATCACTCACAGACCGTGTCCGGTGCGGGGGATAAGACCCGTCGAAGTAGGTGCCCCAAACCACTCGGTTTGAGCTCTCCACCAGTGCTTCCCTCTTCTCCTACTCCGACGATGCTTCCGACCCTCTCAACTGCATTAGTGCCCTTGTTCATGGGGTAGTCTCCCCTCAGCCGACGTCGAAACCAAGGTGAGGACGTCCGACACGGCGGACCACAGTTGCTTCGTCTCCAAGAAACCCACGGCCACCTCCTCTTGCGCCGCGTGTGGTCCTTCCTTCGTCTCCACACAGCCCTATCATGTCGTGCTCTGTGCCCCAGGCTCTGCATCCAGCCGGCCCTGGTGGCGTAGGTCCTAGGGTTGTAACTCATGTTCTGCAACTCTCCTCTCCACCGTCTTCTCCTGATGCCACCGTCCTTTCAGTTGATGTTCCATTTCAAAGGGATCCGGCGAAAGGCGTAGCGCCGATGGCGGACCTTCCTCGGACGGCGGTGGAAACCCTAGGGTTGGGTAGGTGCCTCCCTAATAGGGATCGGATCCCCTTTGTCCCTGCTGCCCTTACAATACCGGGAGGGATGTGTTGGGGTCGGACACCGACCCAAGGATTGCCGGAGCCTGCGCTGACCCATGCTGATGGGGATACAGACCTACAAGCCTCTCTGGCAGCTCTCCAAGTGAACTATCGTCATGCTCCATTGAGGTGGTCCTTCCATTCCCTCCGGCCATTTCCAGGGCCATTGTCAGACAAAAGTGGGGTATGGTAGGGAAGCTATGGTCGCCGACATCCCCCCGTAAGAAGACGATGATGTGGATCATCACTACTGTGTGAGGGAGAGCTGCGAAGGGTCTGGTTGTCAAAGAGTTGGGTCCGACCCTCTTTGTCTTCTACTTTCGTTCATTGGAAGCACCTACGTGGGTTTGGAGCAACGAGCCATGGTGTTTCGATGGGTGGGCCCTCCTCCTTGGAGATCTAGATCCTTGTGCCCAGGACTTGTCGGTATTGGATCGTATGCAGTTGTGGGCGCATGTTCGGGGTCTGCCACCTCTAACCGGACGAAGGAGATGGGAATGTCCATTGGGGACCTGTGTGGAGGTCCCGAGTGACCAGTGGGGGATGTGCTAGGGAGGCACGATTAGGGTCCGCTTCTTGCACCTCATTGAGAGGCCCCTCCGGCGAGGACTGGTCATGCAGTTCAAGGAGTTCCTGCACCCGGTAAAGATCGAGATAACCTACACCAAACTCTCGAGCTTGTGCTACAACTGTGGCAGGCTCGGCCACATCGTCAAGGACTGCTAGTGGGAAGTCCGAGGCACCCGAAGGTATGATTCGTCCCTTATGGAGTATCAAAAGGGCAAGTAGGTGAAGTCGTATGCCACGGATTGGAGCATGTCTGCTCGGCCGTCCGCCCTGCCAGGCTCTAGGGAATTTTCCTCGAGCACTGTACCTAAAGGCTCCCTACCCGTGATTGGGAGTCCTCGGGTTTCCCCAAGCACTATACTTAACCGTACTGTGGCTCGGGTTAGCACCGGCTGAGGATCGACCAGTTACTGGAGGGGGTGGTCCTTGAAGTTCCAACGCCCGTTCCTAAGGAACCTGATGGTGTGGGAGCTGCTAGGACAGGAATGCTCAAGAGGTCTTCCGCTGGAGAACTTTGAGATGATCAGGCGAGGGCTGAGAAATAGGCTCGTTAGGAGGGATGTTAGACCACCTGAGCAACATGGACTGACCCTAGGAGGGGTCCATGGTCGATGCTTTGCCTCCCGCCACTACTATTGAGTTCCTTGGCCAATTTTCGGAGCAGGAATTCTAGTACCACCTTCTTTTCCCTCGTATTCTATCATTGCCTATATGGCATTCAAATATCGTCTGTGACGGTTCTAGTGAAAAAAGGATCAGTGAGTCATTGCTCTTCCTGTCTGACATTAGTGGCCCGGGAGCATGTTCCTTGGTGTACATCGATATTCTGATTTAGTCATTTATAAAATTGCAACTTTCGCTCAAAAAACACTCATTAATGGTACACATGTAAATATAAAGAACTTTAAATCTATTAGAAACGATAAATATATTTTTTTACTATTCAAAAATCTGATTTTTTTATATAGTTTATTTTGACAACAATTTTTATTGTGTTTTTTATCAGAGTTTTGTTGAAATTTTATAAACTAAGCTTTCGAAATAAAAGACAAGGCTAAGGGATAATCCCTCAAAGTGAACCTACAACCTAAGGTGGCTACTTGAAGTCCCCACAAGGAAACACTAATTTTTATTGTTATAGAATTTTATAAACGATATTACAGAATTTCATACCCCCCCCTAAATATCTTATAATATATATTTTTTGGATAAGCACTAAACTTTTATTGAAAGGTCATTCTCCAAGGCGGAGAAAGCCAAAAAGCACAAAACCAAAGAACAAAATACAAGGAACAAAACTCAAACGAGACTGATGCTCACACCATTCCTACGCTTCCTTCTCGAGCACCCAACGGGGTCCCTTTGCCAATCTGTGAAAGAACGATCTCGACTAATAGAACCTGAATTCTACATAATACCAAAAGACTGGTTTTGTATTTTTCCAAAAACAATCCCCGGGCCTACCATAGCTTGGTCAAAACACCGCCATATTCTGGAGTAACCACACCTGCCAGAGAACAACATACCCCACACGAGCCCAATGACTCCACCACCAACTACGACCAATCCCCTTCCAAATCAAAAGAACCTCCACAACGCTCTTGGGCATCACCCAGATAATACCCCACCACCTGTAAACTTTACTCCACAATTTCCACACCAAAACACAATGCAATAAAAGATGGGGGACATCTTCCATACCCGATCTACAAAAACGACAATACATATCATTGAGGGGGATGAGGACCCCTCTAGCTTCAAGAAAGATCGAGGTCGTGAGAGCGCTCCTAGCTGCGAGCCACATGATAGACAATTTTGGAGGACTGCCTTTCAACCACAGGATCGATGCCCAATCAACTTTGGGTATTAGATCATCACCTCCCAGACCAAATGAGTGCTCGGTTGATAGGTGTAATCGATTCCATAATAAACATAGACGTTCTCCATAAACTGAGAATACCACCAGCACTACCTTGTGCAGGTAACAGGTCATAACCCCAACAAGAATTCAAGCCACAACTTCTCATGACAGCTAGACCGACTTCTCTCCATTTCACTTCGTGCAACATAATGGAATCAGGCTTAACTCTCATAACAACACCTCTCAGACTATGATACTTCTGAGAGGAGTTCAGTCCTCTCACGTTCCATGAGAGGACTATCATACTTCATGCAACTTGAGAGTCGGCACCTGGGTCTATGCCGTCAACCCCATCACACTCCTCCCATTCATCATCAACTTCAGAATTACTCTTGAATAATTTCCGGCGAGAGGATCCCGTTTTCATATTATTCAAACAATTCTGACCCACTATAATTGCCTTCTCGCTAACCTTTGGAGCAAGCTTAAAAAAAATAAGAAATTGATTAACGGACTTACCCTCAGTAGTTGAGCCCGATTCCTTCTCAGCCGAGCGAGTACGAGACCTTGTTTGATAAAAGGGTCGAATAGGAGAGGTTTCAGTATCTCGTACAGTCACCTTCTATGTATCCAGAGGCTGAATTTCAGAACTCAAAACAAGTTGGTTTTCTCCTCCATAATCGGAATCACATACATTTGAAAGCTCCTTATCCTGATTTTTAAACTCAACAATCTCCCCTTCTTCGGTGGAAAACAAACTCACATTTGAATTTGAACGAGAGGATGATGACTCCGCTTCCTCAGCACCTGTCAGAGCATACTTGGACAACAACTCGGTAGGTCTGACCGTCGGCTTAATTTCAATCGGAACAAACCCTTCACCCAACTTGAAATCAATAGAGTGCTCAGAAACAGGATTAATTGACCTGATTAATGTCGTTATGGATGTGAAGAAATCGCCTGCATCATCACACGGAGCAGCCCAAATCAAGGTTGCCTTAGACCCAAGCATTGAATTTATCACTTCAGGCGAATTACCATGCCACGGTATACCGGCAATGGTAACCCAACTCAGACGACCTCCAGCTAGGACCTCATTCCCATTCATACTCACCAGCTGGAACCACTCCTCAATCCATTTCCATTTTGTTTCGCACAACATCGCACTGAATAACAAATCAGAACAATGGATCAAATAAATCTCATCCCCCAAATGTCGAAGCTCCAATCCTTTGGCCCCATTGTCAGTGAAGGCCGAAATGAGCTGTGACCTTGTTAGATGGGTTCGATTGACTACCACAACACTGGAACGAATCCATCTCAGACGTGAATCGACAGTCAAATTCCTCTGAGGGTTACATGATGGAGCAGTCTGGTTTTGGGTCGCAGAGACATTCTTCCAAACAATCCGCTCCAGACGTTTTCCGCGGTCAGAGGTCCAGGCCAAAGCGACCAGCAACACATGCCGTTTCACCTTAACGTCGTTCGTCTTTTCAATGATTTTCAGAGCTTCCTCTCTAGAAATGGAAAAGAGAAACCCAAAATATCTCCTATTCCGATTAGGGTTTTGCACCAAAGTCGATTTGGAGATCTGACCACAGCTACCAAAATGGGACGCGAACCAATCATCGGTGGTGTCGTACGGAAGATTACTAACGAAGACCTTCATTTTCCCTCCGACCGATGCCGATCCCTCCAAATTGACGCCCGAACGAGACGAGGTGTTACCCTCCGGTGGCAGCGCCACTCCTTTCAGTGCTTCCTTGAAGCCGGTGAGGATACCGGAGACCGGAAGCTTCGCAGTGTCGTCGTCGCCCTCTCTCACGCTCTCGCTCTCTCTCTTATCAGTTAAAATTCCAAATGTCTTATAATTAATGTTATAAAATGTTATAATTGATGTTACAGAATTTTTTGAGTGACGTTACATAAATTTACGATTCATGTTACAAAATTTTGTGATTGATGTTATCGAATTTTGTAAATGGCGTTAGAGCATTCTACAATTGATGTTACAAAATTTTACAACTCATATTCCAAAATTTAACAATGTTCCAAAATTTGACAAACAATATTTCAAAATTTACAATTGATGTTATAGAATTATATATGTAATGTTGTAATATTACACAATTTTTATGTAATATTACCTAACTTTTCCAAGTACTTTTGAATAAAAAAGAATCAAACCCATAAAATTTTCGCTCCACTCTCATTTTTATCAATTAGGAAATAGTATTTCCAAATAAATAAGTAATCATCAATTACTGCAAATCCAATAGAGTAATAATCAAAAACAAGATCAGTGATGAGTGGGGATGACTACGCATCAAAATCCTCATTTTACGTGTATCAGTACACGGTCATCAAACAATATATGTGACGGTTAAGTACCGGTCGATCCCACAAGGAATAGAGGCATCACTAGTATTTTGCTAAAACCCGGGGACATGAGCTGTCACTTCCACATCCCCGAAAGGGAAAATAAAGAGCAGAAATTTAAAAGAGTTGTTTTAAAGTCTATGCACAAAGGTAAATATGTACACGCTACCACCTAAAACACATAACTTTCGATTCACACAAGGAGTCGGTCACGGGTACAAGTAAAATTGATTTCCAATTAACGCATGGTGAAATAAAATAATGCTTTCTTTATGGTCTTAGAACACTTAAGTTCCTATGTACATGACCATTGCCCTGACCGAAATGCGAACCACCAATCATCGGAAAACAATGAAAATAGAAATAGGGTGTAGTTTTATGATCTTGAGCGAAGCTCAATCAATCATCGAACGAGAGATAACGACAACGAATGCATGCCACTCTCGCTACCAACTACCACAAGTAGAGATAGCTACACCATTCAGCGAATCAACTCAGCTACGCCTAGTTCAATCAACCTGACGATCGAATAAATCGATCATTAAGGAGAACTAAATAGAGCAACGAATCATGAAGCTCTGGTAATACGCAAGCATGAGTAAACTCTAAACCATGAACGAATCTACTTAGCTACGCCTAGTTCACTTCTCGAATATCAAACACCAACAATCAAGATGGTATCAGTAATCATGTTGAACTAAATAGAACCTAGTTCTAGTAATACACAAGCGTAAGCAAATTCTATAAAAGTGAAATCTCGTCTCACACTAGATTAAATCATGGATCGCTCCAAACATCAATCTACATAGCGCACACAACAATTACGGAAAAACCCCAAATCGTTCGGTCGACTTGAAACACACAAGAGAATCGAGAAAACACATCCTAGCATATTTCTATCCCGTCAATAGGAAATCAAGACATAAAAATATCGGAAATCCTAAATAAGTTCACTAAATGGCTAAAGTTTGCATTTTTACGAACTCTAACCTAGAACACCCGAGAGATGAAATAGCTAGCGCATGAAATCGGGTTTTAGAATCATGAAAGTTTCGAACACAAAGTAAGAAAATCATGCTTGAACATTAGCTAAAATATAGACAAATACTCATACAAGCAAGTGGATGCTATTAAGCTCAAAAATCCCAAATCATGCCATAAACACCACCAACATCAAATTAACTATACAACCATGCATCAATTTAAAGGAAGCCAACATAAACACAACACCCATGACCAAGGATTGGAATCAAAGGTCATGGAATCCAATTCCTACTCAAGCATACCATAAAATACCAATATTTACAACAATACTAGAGAAGCGTAAAGATTAGAACCAGGATTGGGTTGAGAAACTCAATCGAAATCTCCTCTAGCTTTGCAAACCCACCATCTCCAACTCTCTAAAGCTTCAACACATGAAAATAGAGAAGTTGGAGATGGTGGGAGGCTCATGAATACATGAGAACTCCTTGGATCGTCTTGGTTATGGCCTTTGATGGTAGAATATGCTCCCAAGATGAAGAACTCTCAAGTACACTCAAAAACTTGTGTTTAGATTCTACAAAACAAAAAAAATCTGGTATCCTCCTTGTTGGTCACGCCTCACATGTATATAAAGGCTGAAAAGAAAAATAATAAAAAAAACAAGGTAGTTTTTTCTTCGGATTCACGCTGATCTATTCCTCACGCATGCTTCACGGAGGTGGAGGTTTGCTGCTGGCTTGAATGATTAGGTGCGGGCGGGATCACGGAATTGGCGTGCAACCGACTCTCTAGGCCACCGATCAATCTGGCACGCGCGGGTCAGCAAATCCAATGGATCAGACGAGCGCGCGCATGGAGAAGCGGTGTGCTTGCGCCATACTGGAACTCGTCGTGGGCCCACCCTCTTTCAAACTTAATTTAAACTTCTGTCGCCCATTTCCGCTCCGTTAGGCCTCCGATCGACCTCGTTCTTGCGCCAATAAATTTATTTTTTCGAGGCCTAGAAAAAAAGACCAATCATGAATATATTTGGAACACTTGAAAAATATCGACTAAGAACGAGGTTTTGCGCATTTATTAGAAAATGCTAAAAATATAAAAAAAAACGAGTACAAACAAGGCTAAAATGAGGTCAAAATATGTCAAATTATATAGGACACATTTACGCTCATCAATCAGTACAAGTTAATCCAAGCTTTTATTCCTTTACAAATGTTAAGAGCATCATAACATATATTAATTAAGCAACAGAATATCAATAACATTTTTTTATCAGCAAATACAAATTTAAAATAAAACCTTTTCTAAGATAGAAAATGAGTACATGAAGTTGGTCTAGCTACAATCCTGTAAGTGAATCAAACATTGGCATGCCAATTCAGCCTCATGACAATCTCAACAAAGGGAAAAACCTGATACATGAATGAACGTAACTATACAAGGAACCTCGGCATCCCAATATGGGAGAAAACCAGACAATCCAGGTTTAAATAATCAGATATTGCAACCATGAAGCGCAAAACAAGTAAAAGAAAAAGGTTTAACAACCAGATTTTACAACCATGAAGCGCACAAAAGGAAAGGTCTTTAACCTGGATTTTTCAACCATTAAGCCCAAGTGCAACCAAACGAACCACCAGATACATCTAGAGTAGATCTGCTAAGATCCATACCCTATAGGATGAAGAAGCGCGTCCCACCACCAGAGCATGAACTAGACACCTCCGATGACCCGAGAGACCCTCAACCATCAAGACCATAAGGGACAGATCAAAAGATGGAGCACATACTCAGCCCTCTAAAAGATAATTACGGTCAACACCGAAAAAAGGCCTAAAAGGGGAGGACTGATATATCTACCGAGTACGAGTTCAGACCTCCAAGTCAGCAGCAATAAGTCATCACTTCCGGGAATCCAAGATTGGAACTCGAGCTGAGCGTTTCGAAAACGTGATCGATAACTCCTTGCCGACCTAAAGTTATATCGAGCATGAGCCAACACCAACCAAACAGATCTGACACCAAAACCGACTGCCAAGAATCGAATGACCAATAGGGAGGATTTACCAGTGGACAGCACCTGAGAATCCGGCAAAAACCTACCCAAGACTTCAATTCCGCAAGGAGGCTTCCCCAAGCCCCAACTAGACAAGGAGAGAAGGCCTCCCCAATGTCCAACCAGGCATGGAGCGCTGGTCTACAACGTACGACGATGAACTTCTGAATGCACCACTAAGGCCAACTCAACTCGGACCGAGGGGGAGGACGTACAAGACCACCACGATGGACTCTCCGCATATGGAGTAAACCTGATCGCCAAGTTGTAGATTGGAACGATTTACACGAAATGGTCATTGTTGCTTTCTATACAGTAGACAGTTAGGTTGGCCATGCTTAAATTATCTTTTTGATTTATAACCCTTAATGCTTCATATTGGCTATTGATGATTGTTGAAGGGCACACTGGTTGGTACATACAAGGGCAACATTCAGTCCGACTACCAATCCAGATCTGCGAGTGCATGGATCTCCGACGACCAGATCGAAGCACGGAGGGGAGGAGTGTTGGGTCTCGAGGTAGGGTTGGAGATGAACCAACTCGCAGCGGAAAATCAATGAAAACCAAGAGACAATTAAAACCATGAAACAACTAACAAAGAATGGATTCACAAGAGAAAAAATCAGCATTATTTCTTACCAAAACAAGAACACCGGTTAACGAATGATTGGCTTGAGTCTCCAAGACGCCTACGTATCCACATGGGAATCAAAGCCACATAGTTATTCTCTTTGAGGACTCAAGAACACAAAAATGGAGGCGGGAGCTTGCCAAACCCAAAATTGTAGGGAGAGAGGGAGAGAAGTTGTGTTTCATATTCTTGTCTTGTGTTTGTTATGTTGAAAAAAGATGACTTAAACATAACAAACCCCATACTTGTCCAACTAAAGACATGAGACAAGTATGGTGTCAAGTAAGGTGTAAATAGGATAAAGTATGACTAGACAAGATGGGGTTAGGTAGTGAATAACCAACACCTTAATCCTTGTCTTGCTTACTTAGTACTAATAAATCAAGACCTGATTAATTAGTTCCATGGGCCTTGGTTGCATGGGCCTCTTGGAATATGGCCCGTGGCCATTCCCAACGAGGTCCCATGATGCGCTCATCGCCTCCAAGCCTTTCATGCCGGAAATGTCCAACATTATCCAACATGATCAATCCCAAGACTCCAAGCCTTGTCTCGATCCGTAATGTCCTATTCACTTACGAACACATGACCCAAAACCCAGTTTTGGTCATGTCCCGAGACAACTCCCTTTTGGCCATTCTCCATAAAAGTGTCAATGAGTTTCATCCTACGGTGTGACCCTTAGGTTTATGCATGTCAATAGATCAACGTAAAATCCCATTTTACTTGATCCTATTTAAGTGGCAACTAACGGGGCTTTAGTATTTCCTGACACTAACGAATCGACCCTGTCAATTCTAACCTTTTATCTCTGATATCCTGATTGAGATAAGCCATAAAGCCGTCATCCTTATTATTCTCAATCATTGTTCCTTGATATGTGAGATGGTTGAATATATGATACCCAGTATCATGTGCATGACTATGCTATTCTTTCAGTCACTCTCGATCAAGCGGCCGAGAACTGATATCTTTCCCACACTGTAGTATGAGGGATAAATCCCTTAGCCGTCTTTCGTGTCACTCATGCAGTCCATCCCCAAGCCAATCTTGGCCGTTATGGAAGCCCTACTACGGACAACGTTAGGGTCAGGTCAAACTCAGTTGTTTATTGCATATCGATCACAAAAACTCCTTGGTCTAAGGATGCATGACAAGCTACGACAATGAATATGTTCATGACTTGATCTATGGCACATATTCATGTCAGGTCGTCCAATATCATGTCCCATATGATATCTATGATCAGACTCCGGAATCCCATTCCAATGACTAACAGAACGTAAGACATAAAGAGCCATCTTTCATACTAGTCGCTTCTAGTGAAGCTTTGTTGACTAGGGACCCATCGAGTGTGATCTATCACGATCTGTGGTTCTATTCGCATGGTGGACATAGATCAGAGCACACGTCGATATTACTCCAACACATAAGTAATATAAAGCCGCTTTAATTTTATTGCTAACGATGATATATACATTTGGACATTTAGGATTGAAATACGGGCACTAAGACTAAAAATCTCCCACTTGCCCTATTTCCAATCTAAACTCCAATATGTCCTCATGGACTTTACATGTCTAACATGTTTAGGCAACGACACTGCCTTAGTCAAAGGGTTGGCTATGTTATCATCTGTTGCAATATAAGTTATCTTCACTTCACCTCAATTCAGTATTTCACTGATGAGTTGGATACGACATAGTACATGTTTGAATTTGTTATGCGATCTGGGCTTTTAGCTTGCGCAATGGCCCTTGTGTTGTCGCAAAATGGATTCACCAGGCTGAATGAGTTTTTAATTACACCCAACCCTGCCGTGAATTTCCAAATCCACATAGCCTCCTTAGCTGCCTCTGCAGCATCAATGTACTTGGCCTCTGTCGCAGATTCGGCAATGGTATCTTGCTTTACGCTTTCCCAGCTAAAGCTCTGCCATTCACCGTAAACAAAAATCCTGACTGACTTCTAAAGTCATCTGGATTTGTCTTTGGAAACTAGCGTCTACTCATCCTTCGAAATTTAGTTCAGCATCATCTTTCCCTCGGGTTAGACTGATGTCTACTGGTACAACATAAGGCTTACGAGACGTCCGGTCTCATACATTTTATGTCATATATGATCGATCCTGCACCCAGGTGCATAGGATTCTCATCATCCTTTTCACCTCATCAGGTGTCTTAGAACATCGAGTCTTGCTGAGATGAATGCCATGACTTGTAAAACCCGCTTCGTTTAAAAGTGTAGTAAAGTGCAATTTGGAAACGTCGAGGTGTGATTTTGTAACAAATCAATTTTGAGAAGGAAAAATCAAAAGAAAAAAAAAGGGAAAAGAGAGAGTGGCAGCAGTGTGGGCCGAGCTCGAATTTGGGCCAGCTCTGGCCCACTCGCATGAGCTGCGCGGCGCGGACCGCAAGCCCAACCCAGAACCACTCAGCTCCTCTATAAATAGGGGTCGAAACCCTAAATTGGGTACTGTTCACCCAGCTCTCTCGACCCTTCGTCTTCCCTCCCACCAGATCGACGCCGGCGCCCTGTAAGCTCGCCCTCCCTCTCCGGCCACGCCATCAGACGCGCCGAGTCTTCACCCGTCACCTCCGAGCTTCAATCGAGCCTCCCGCTGCCGGAATCGGATGGAGCTCGCCGGAGAACGTGCGACGTCTTCGAGCTCGACCTCGCCCAATGCCCTCGCCGTCCTCTTCTTCTCCGTGAGCCACCGCCAGACAACCGGCCTGACGAGCGGGGTAGGGACGAGCACCGCCGTCAGGAACCCGAGCTCCGTCGAGCTCCACTCGCCAGAGAAGACGAGCCCTCGCCAGATGCGAACGCGAGCCGAGCTTGGGTTCTCACCTGAGCCACCGCCGCCACGACCTCGGGTTCGCCGTGGACCTGCCACCTTCCTCCGCTTCTTTCCCTCGTCGGCGCACCTCACCAGCCACCGTGGAAGACCGCCGGAGCAACCTTGCTCGCCGGCGTCCCGTCCAGTTCAGGCCATCCTCACCAGGCCAGTTCGGGCTGGACAGAACCGGGCCCTGGGCCAGAAAGGAGTTGGGCCGAGAAGGCCTTGGGACTTTTACCGTTTGTTTGACTGGGCTTTTCTTTGTCAAATCTAGACGGGACTTCGCCCGAGATCAAGGGCTTGGACCCGAGCTAGAAGAGCAAAGATCACGCCGGGACCCGAGTGAAGAACGGAGTAGCGACCACCGGGCTTCATCAAAGCGTTGAGAGGAAGACCTTGAGGTAGGGAAAGCCTTAACCTTTCGTTTATGATGTTTAGTATGCATGCTAGGTCAATAAAATTGGAAAAGGTCCTAGAATTACTTATAGGATGCGAATAACTAGCATAATCGTCTTTCAATTTCTAATAACCGGAAGTGTCTAGTGGTGACCAATTAGGATGCCATTCACTAGTGTAATTCGTTTTCAATACTTGGGATATGATTGTCTGGTAGAGGAGCCTTGGCAAAGCCCTCGGATTAGTTGCGTGTTAGGATCACATGCTTGGTTGTTGATTGCTTAGTGGATAGGCTAAAGAGTCTAATGAAACTAGTGGATTTGCATGTATGGATGCTCTTTTGAAGGTTTCATGATTAGTTGACTATATTCGTACTTGCTTGTTGATTGCATTCGAATGATTTCTTGCTTTACTTGAATGGTTGTTTGGAGCATCGAGTATGACTGGTTGTACCGAGCGGTGCAATCAGGTGATCGATGCCCCGGTGGTTCGAAACTGGTAAGTGAACGGTAAGTTGGGATTGTGTGATTGGTGTGCTATGTTTGTGTGATATGTGTACTGCTTGTTGCGGTGAATTGGTGATGTGTGAACCTTGTGTGGAATTGAAGTGGTGGTTGTTGAACTTGTATTATTTCGTGTTCGGTTGAGTGCGTATTCAATTATTAACTGCTTCTTATTAAACTGTCCAAGTGTATGCTCTCCATGGGAGTAATACCTTGGTTCCCGAGGACATAAAATCCCTTGGAGACGTTTCTGAGAATCCCGATGATAAGCGTCCTGAAGGGTTGTTTCCGGTCGCCTCAATGTTATGCGTCTCCTCTGGATTAGAGGGAAAATCTGAGAGGACACATTATGTGGATCGGAGGGTGAAGACTTCATGTGCCACGGCATTGGTTGATTGATCTATTACTTGTGTTTGCTAAGATGTTTTTGGGTGACTTTATTGTTGATCTTGTTGAGTTGAAGGTCCATCTTGTTATGTGTTTTCCCTACTGAGCGCAAGCTCACCCCTACGAGTTTATTGTTGTGTTTACAGGCTTGATAGAGGAGTAGAGGCTCGGGAGCTTCTCGGCGTGGGTGCGTGATAGAGACTTCGTACTCTTATTTTCATGTTCTGACCAAACCTTGTGGAGGATTATTATTACACCCCTAGAGGGTTGTTGTGTTTGAACTCAGTTTTATTTTGGAATTGTTTTTCATTATTGGAGATTTTTAGGAAGTAAATGTGATTTATTAATTTATTGTCTTTTATTACTCGTCATGCCTCGGGTCCGGGCGATAACCGGATTTGGGGCGTGACATGACTAGTGGGTAAGAGTCCTTTCTTTGAATCGAGCATTGAGAACCTACTCAATGCCTTGTTCACATGGGTTCCCTGACTTAAATCCAAGACCCTCTTGGTGCGATCTATACATATCTTAATCCCTAATGTCACGCCCAAGTCCGGTTTTAACCGGACTCGAGACATGAATTAAACTAACGAATAAGTAAAAGAGATAAAAGTAAGCTTAAACGATTTTATATACTCCAAAATTAGTTCTGATCAAATAACGTTGATAAAATAAGTTCCAAATCGAAGTTACAAGTAAAAGCTCAGAATAAGACAAAATAACATAAGGTTCAATACAACGATAAAAGTGTCTCTAACATTAACACCACCCGGACTCTCCCAGAAGCTCCCGAGCCTCGAGTCCAACTCTAGGAACTACTCACCAAGCAAGACTCAAGGCGATCACAACAGCTACGTCTCCTAGCTGCTGACGACCTGGCCTAACTCCGGTCTTCTCGGGCGAAGTCCGCGAAGTCCAAGTCTGGGGTTTTTTTTAACAAGTAAAGGTCCAATCAGTCCCGGTATGTCCAAAGTCCTCGGAGTTGTCCAAAAAGTCCTTTAATTATCATTTTTAAGTCAAATAAATTAAGTTAAATAATTATTTAAATCTGTCCGACCCGGATCCGAGAACCAGACCCGGATCCAAGCCCAACCCGGATCCAGATCCGGTCCGAGCCCGAACCCGAGTCCTGGTCTAAGCCCAAGGCCCGTCTTCTGGCCCAGGCCATCCTGAGGCCCAAAGCCCGTGTGATTCGAAGCCCGTGTTGTGGTCCTAGCACGATATGGAGACAGAGCCGGCCAGCTCTAGGGTTCTGGCCAGTCCACTGGCGGCGATGACGTCCAGGAGTTCGGGGAACGCGCGGAGAAGCTCAGAAATGACGGCACAAATCCTACCTGATTCTGGACGAGGATGGCGGACGTTGGCACACAGCCAGGGGCTTCCTCCGTCTCAGATCTGGCGGGGCGAAGCTCTCTCGCCGTCGGGGAGCTTCCGGCCAGCATCGATCCCGTCAGAACTCGCCTTCAACGTCGCTAGAGAGGGGCTTCCGGTGGGTATTGACGGAGAAGAAGGGCGGACGAAGGGGCACGAACCCGAGCTGCTCCTCTATCGATGGCACAGCGAGGTTCGAAGTCGGAGAAGAAGAACCAGAGCGACGAGCTCTTGGCGGTGGCGTCTCGGCTCGTGACGGTGGGGTTCTATTGGTATTCGAAGGTGAAGAACCCGGTGATGACGATGGGCGGCGTAATCTGAGAAGAGAGGGAGAGAAGGGAGGAGGGGAATCGCGAGAGAGAAGGAGAAGAGGAAGTGAGACAGATCTGTCTCGATTCACGTGCGCGGCGTGCTGAAGGATGATGGTGAACATGAACGTTGTTGGGTTGGGCTTGGGCTCGGTTATGCGTGGGCCTGGGCACGCGTCAGTGACCTGGGCCCAAATCTAGCCTATTCCAACCCAGCCCAACTCTTCTATTGTCTTTTTTTTAAAAATTTATTTTTGTTTCGCACTCGATCAAATTTTTGATCCGCTTTTCACCCTCGATGCTTTAAGTCGATAAAATTTACAATTTAATTCTTTTAAAACGAGGCGGGCTTTACAGTCTACCTCCCTTAAAAGAATTTCGTCCTCGAAATTTAAAACGAACGCGCTCCATTTGACCCGATCTTAAGGAACACCCGATTAAAACTCACAAGCGAGGGATCCGCGGTGTACTTCTACAGTTGGAACATGGAAGACGATAGGCAACGGCTCTAACTCTGCCCCAAGCCTCAAAAGGTCCGATAAACCGCGGGGCTAACTTGCCTCCGACATGGTTGAGCCGCACTAGGTCCTTCTTCGGATTCACCCTCGGAATTACGTGATCACCAACATAAAACTCAAGAGGCATGCACCTCCCATCTGTGTAACTCTTCTATCGGCTCAACACGGTCTTTAACCGTTCCCGAAAAAATGTAACCTTTGCTTAAATGTTCATCGCTTGAACACACTGGTTACCCAAACGCCATACTTGGCGGTGAAAACAACCTTACTCAACAGTTCGCAGTTTCAACAAGTAATAACATAAACCATAACTCCAGGAATCACCGAGCACATACAACAAGTCGAATAATACCCAAACACTATGGAATACCAAGTAGCGGTCTAGATATCCTATACCGGAATCCTACCTTGGTATAGACATTGTACCGTCACAGACACATCGGTCTAGATATCCCGTACCGGAATCTTCTGCCGGTATAGACATCGCACCGGAACACACAGTATCAGTCTAGATACTCTATATCAGAATCTCCCGTCGGTCATAGGTATCGCACCGGAACATTTCATAAAGCGAACAGAAATCGGAACTACACGCAGACGTAACTTCTTAGTTTCCTTCTTAGTAACCGTTACGGGGACAATTCACCCAGAACTCAAACAATATCATGTCATGATCGACCACAAACAACTATACAAGAAAGTAAAACACAAAAGCACTCATCAAGACAAAGGATCTCATGATCACAGCATGGCTCGGAACAACCGTCCGGTTTACCACATCCAGTGGAACGGCAGGCGCACCTCAATAGGGAAGAAAAATAACACACAACCCAGACACTACTTTAACCACACCCGACAGTAAGTAACACGAACTTAAGATCGATCATCTACGGTTATCAACCCGTGATATTCCTCTTACCGTTTGTGCTTGTTCGCAACTACTAATCAAACCAACTTACAAGTCGTTTCACCCAAGTCATCACATCAACGAGTACCCAACACGCATTGTAATCTCAAGGATTTGAAGGGTTCAGCAATACTTTGCGCGGTTTCTTCAATTGTCTCTCGAACAACTCCGGACCAACAACGGTCTACTCTTGACTCTCAAGGTGTCCTGCATGGGCACAAAACCCGACCTACCATACGATTCTTCGTTCGGTGCCATCTTGTTACTAGCCTGGAAGTTTGTGGTAATCGTACTCGGCTAACTATCTTCGGATCCAAACGTGAGGTGTTCTCACTTCTACAGCGTACACTTAGTGGCTGCACTAGTCCTCGTGGGACGCTGACGTTCGTCCTTCCCTTGCTGATAAAGATATGTCTTGATACTCGGTTCTCGTTCTCCGCATTCTGCTCCGCTGGGAGTGTCGTCTGATGTCGTTGTACCTCTCGGTGCTATTCGTCTGTTCTGTGTGGCGCGAATGATGTGACTCTCGTAACGCGTCTTCTTGCTGTTGCGCGGCACGAACTCTCTCCTTGATCCGCTACATGCTCCGGTCTTTGGTGTCGTCGTTGTTGACCGTCTTCTTCTGAAACTTGTCGCGTCGGTACTGAGTATCGATTCTTCATCTTGATGCGGTCCAGCTTCCGGTGGTCTTCATGCCTCCTCCGCGCTCCGGTGTTACCCTAGCTCATACTCAGGCTAAGAATCGTAGTCGGGTCCACCAATTTTCAACTATGGCCCGTCACTATGCAGCTGCTCCGCTAGTGCGCACGACATCCACATATGTCGTCCAAATCTACTACCCCGCTTCCCCATGGATGCCCCGCTAATGCGCACGACACCCATAGGACGGGGAGGTAGTAAGGTGTTGATAATTGGGAGGTACCGGACATGACCCGTTTTTACTTGTCTGATTGTGTTCAAAACTTTGGCACATCCTAGATGCGATGAGGACATCAACTACATTCCAAATGCAATGATGCCTCAAATTACATCCAATGTAATTCTTCCTTTAAACCCGTCACCTACATCTAATGCAATGACAGTTCTACGGGCTCACAAACAAGGATTAAAGTTCCAATTTTATCTTTGCATGTGAGGTGATATGCTCGGTAAATAAAGTTGAAGCATGCAATTCTAAAACACATAGAATTAATCATGCATAAACTAAACCAAACATAATAGCCCCCTAAACTAACTCCCACTTGCTTCTTGAGCTCCATCTACTCCAATCCGATGTCAACACCCGAAAAGCAACCAAATGACCTTTTCGCCCTTTCTTCGTCTTGAGAAAAAAATACAATTTAATACACGACTTGCAGGTCGGTAAAAATAAATATTACGAATAAGTGGTTCGACGACTACACCTTGAAAGAATAATTACACGCTAACTATAACGGCTCGCAGGCCGTGAAAAGCGATAAATAATTAAAACAAGCTCGGGGCTATAATCTGCACCATGCCAACATCACATCACACATCATGTTATCAAACAATCATGTGATTTTCCGGTTTTATTTAATAGCCAAGTTTCAAAAAAAATTTGATGCTCGGTTTATCGAAACCGTTCAAAAATGAAACTTTTGAACATTTGATCTTCGAGTTCGTCATGACAGTTCCAAACTCGTCATAACTAACAAAACGGTTTAGCCTTGGAATATCAACCATCCAATGGTCATGCTTGGCCTAGCTCCGTCCAACGGAGCACCGTTCGGTCCCGGTTTCGGCTCCCCGAAAGTCCCGCTCCCGAGACCCGAAAAAACAATTTTTTTTCAAAATTTCCAGATTTGAAAGAAATTTCAATAATTCATTTTACATGCATTAAATCCATAAACAAGAATTTAAAACATGTTATCAAACAAGTTGGCAAATTAACATGCATAAATCGAAACTTTCAACACCGTCTTGTGAATCCTGAAGGTAGCACGGCTCTGATACCACTGTTGGGTCTCGAGGTAGGGTTGGAGATGAACTAACTCGCAGCGGAAAATCAATGAAAACCAAGAGACGATTAAAACCATGAAACAACTAACAAAGAATGGATTCACAAGAGAAAAATTCAACACTATTTCTTACCAAAACAAGAACACCGGTTAACGAATGATTGATTTGAGTCTCCAAGACGCCTACGTATCCACATGGGAATCAAAGCCATGGAGTTCTTCTCTTTAAGGACTGAAGAACACAAAAATGGAGGTGGGAGCTTGCGAAACCCGAAATTGTAGGGAGAGAGGGAGAGAAGTTGTGTTTTCTACTATTGTCTTGTGTTTTTTATGTTTAAAAAAGATGACTTAAACATAACAAACCCCATACTTGTCCAAATAAAGGCATGGGACAAGTATGGTGTCAAGTAAGGTGTAAATAGGACAAAGTATGACTAGACAAGATTGGGTTAGGTGGTGAATCACCAACACCTTAATCCTTGTCTTCCTTACTTAGTACTAATTAATCAAGACTTGATTAATTAGTTCCATGGGCCTTGGTTGCATGGGCCTTTCATGGGCCTCTTGGAACATGGCCCATGACCATTTCCAACGAGGTCCCGTGATTCGCTCATCGCCTCCAAGCCTTCCATACCGGAAATGTCCAACATTATCCGACGCGATCAATCCCAAGACTCCAAGCCTTGTCTCGATCCGTAAAGTCCTATTCACTTACGGGCACATGACCCAAAACCCAGTTTTGGTCATATCCCGAGACAACTCCCTTTTGGCCATTCTCCATATATGTGTCAATGAGTTTCATCCTCCGGTGTGACCCGTAGGTTTATGCATGTCAATAGATCAACGTAAAATCTCATTTTACTTGATTCTATATAAGTGGCAACTAATGAGACTTTAGTATTGCCTGACACTGCATAGCGAATCGACCCTGTCGATTCTAACCTTTCCGTCGTCCCTGTCATTATCCTTTTATCTCCGATATCCTGATTGAGATAAGGCATAGAGCCGTCATCCTTATTATTCTCAATCACTGTTCCTTGATATGTGAGATGACTGAAGATATGATACCCAGTATCATGTGCATGGCCATGCTATTCTTCCAGTCACTCTCGATCAAGCGGCCGAGAACCGATATCTTTCCCATACCTTAGTATGAGGGATAAATCCCTTAGCCGTCTTTCGTGTCACTCATGTAGCCCGTCCCCAAGCCAATCTTGGCCGTTATGGAAGCCCTGTTACGGACAACGTTAGGCTCAGGTCAAACTCAGTTGTTGACTACATAGCGATCATAAAGACTCCTTGGTCTAAGGATACATGACAAGCTACAACACTGAATATGTTCATGACTTAATCTATGGCACATATTCAGGGCGGGTCGTCCAATATCATGTCCCACATGATATCTATGATCAGACTCCGGAATCCCATTCCAATGACTAACAGAACGTAAGCCATAAAGAGCCATCTTTCATACTAGTCGCTTCTAGTGAAGCTTTGTTGACTAGGGACCCATCGAGTGTGATCTATCTCGATCTATGGTTCTATTCGCATGGTGGGCATAGATCAGAGCACACGTCGATATATTACTCCAACACATAAGTAATATAAAGCCGCTTTAATTTTATTGCTAACGATGATATGTACATTTGGACATTTAGGATTGAACTACGGGCACTAAGACTAACAATCTCCCACTTGCCCTAGTTCCAATCTAAACTCCAATATGTCCCCATCGACTTTACATGTCTAACATGTTCAGGCAGTGACACTGCCTTAGTCAAAGGGTTGGCTATGTTATCATCTGTTGGAATATCGGTTATCTTCACTTCACCTCAGTTCAGTATTTATCTGATGAGATGGATACGCCGCAGTACTTGTTTGGATTTGTTATACGATCTAGGCTTTTAGCTTGCGCAATGGCCCTTGTGTTGTCGCAAGATGGATTCACCAGGCTGGATGGGTTTTTAATTACACCCAGCCCTGCCATGAATTTCCAAATCCACATAGCCTCCTTAGCTGCCTCTGCAGCATCCATGTACTTGGCCTCTATCGTAGATTCGGCAATGATATCTTGCTTTACGCTCTCCCAGCTAAAGCTCTACCATTCAGCGTAAACACATATCCTGATTGACTTCTAAAGTCATCTGGATTTGTCTTGGAAAACTAGCGTCTACTCATCCTTCGACGACTAGTTCAACATCATCTTTCCCCCGGGTTAGAATGATGTCTACTGGTACAACATAAGGCTTACGAGACGTCTGGTCTCATACATGTCATGGCATATATGATCGATCCTACCCCCAGGCGCATAGGATTCTCATCATCCTTTTCAGCTCATCAGGTGTCTTAGGACACTAAGTCTTGCTGAGATGAATGCCATGACTAGTGGGTAAGAGTCCTTTCTTTGAATCGAGCATTAAGAACCTACTCAATGCCTTGTTCACATAGGTTCCCTGACTTAAATCCAAGACCCTCTTGGTGCGATCTCTACATATCTTAATCCTTAAGATATAAGAAGCATCGCCTAAGTCCTTTATTGAAAAACACTTCCTCAACCAAGCTTTAGTCTCGTGCAAGGTTGGGATGTCGTTTTCAATGAGAACCAGAAAGGTAATCTTGCTCCCACTAGCCTTCTTATAAACGCAAGATTCATCCTCGTTCTTGATTAAGCCAAATCCAATTACAGCTTCATCAAAACGAAAGATCCAACTCCGAGAAGTTCGTTTCAATCCATAAATGGATTTCAACAACTTATAAATTTTTCCTTTATTCTTCGGATCGTCAAAACCTTTGGGCCGAGACATACAAACGTACTCAGTCAAATTTCCATTTAGGAAAGCGGTTTTGACATCCACTTGCCATATCTCGTAATTATAATACGCAGTTATGTCAAGAAGAATTTGGATCGATTTTGACCATAGCCACTAGGGAGAAGGTTTCCTCATAGTCAATCCATGCCTATAACCTTTCGCCACCAGTTGAGCTTTGTAGGTCAGAGGGTTGTCATCCATGTCCATCTTCACCTTGAAGATCCATTTGCATCCGATGGTCTTCACACCATTGATGGGATCAACCGGTTCCCAGACTCGGTTGTCCGACATGGATTGCATTTCCTCCCTCATGGCTCCCAGCCATAACTCGGAGTCGGGCCCATCCACGACTTCTTGAAAGGTGGCTGGATCATCGTGATCCACCATGACTTCATTGTCACCTCCGGATACCATATATTTGAGGTGGAAGATTGATCCTTTCAAATCGCCTTGGACCTTCCGGAATTGTAACAGGAATTGGTTCTTACTCTACGACAATCTATGGCTCCTTTCTACTGGGTTGCCAATTGGTTTAGACAGATCTGTACCATCCTGAATTTCTTCGAGATACACAATCCTCCCAATGACGTCTTTGGAAACAAAACTCCTTTTTCCATAAAGACCCCACCCCAAGCGACGAACACCATGTTCTCACTGGGATTGTAGAAGTAGTATCCCCTTGTTGCTTTGGGATACCACACGAAGGTGCATATCTCAGATCTTTGGTTCGAGCTTAGTCGAAACCAAATGTTTCACATAAGCCTCGCAACCACAAATCTTTAGGAAGGACAAAGCGGGCATCATCCCGTACCATTTAAAAATGGTGTCCCTTCCACACCCTTCGTCGAAGCCCGATTCACTATGAATGCAGTCGTCTCTAGAGCATAACCCCTGAAAGAGATTGGGAGATCAGTCCAACTAATCTTGGAACGGACCATTGTCTAACAATGTCCGATTTCTCCGTTTGGCTACACCTTTCAACTACAGTGACCTAGGAGGAGTCCATTCCAAAAGGATCTCATTCTCTTTTATATGATCTAATAACTCTGTGGTCAAGTATTTTCCACCTCAATCCAATCGAAGTGCCTTAATACCTTTGTCGAGCTGGTTTTCTACTTTAGTCTTAAACTCTTTGAATTTATCAAAAGCTTCAGACTTATGTCTCAGCGAATAGACATAACCATATTTACTGTAATCATCAGTAAATGTGATAAAGTAGCTAAAACCCCTCCTGGCAAGTGAACTTATTGGTCTACACACATTCGAGTGTATCAGCCCCAATAATTCACCCGCCCTTTCATCGCGATCGATAAAGGGCACTTTAGTCATTTTGCTCATCAAACAAACCTTGCACCTATCGATCGAATGGAATTCGAATGAACCTGAAAGCCCGCACTTCTGAAGTGCTGATAGGCGCTTCTTGTTTATGCGACCCAAATGACAGTACCATAACAGAGTTAGGTTTAAATCGTTGGATTTAGACCTCTTGGTATTAACGGAATATATAGAACTTGAGGCATTGTTACCCATATCTATATATGTACAATCCTCCAACCATGTCAGTACTGGTATAAAACATATCATTGCATAGAACATTGAAAACTCCATTTCCAATATTAACATTATATCCTTCCTTGTCAAACACGGATACAGATATAATATTCCTACTAAAAGTAGGTATGCAATATACATTATACAATACTAAGACAAGGCCTCTTGGCAAAGCAAGACTCATGGATCCTACAGCAGTTGCCACAACTCTGAGGTCCATTTCGTGCTATCCAAATCTCTCCTACTTTCAGCCACCATATATTAGTGCATGTGTGAGATTCAGTCATGGTATCTAATACCCATAAATCTTTGGAAGTAGAGAGATGTAGCTCTATAGAGTTAATACCGAATGAAGGCACGGTCCCACCGCCCTTCCTTAGATCATCCAGGTTTCCTGATGAAGGCGCAGTCCTACTGCCCTTCTTCAGATCATCCAGGCTATTTGATGAAGGCGCAGTCCCACTGCCCTTCTTCAGTTCAGCCGTGAACTTCCTGTAATCCCGGTTCCAATGACCAGGCTGTTGGCAGTAGAAGCAGACATTCTCAGGTGTCTCATCTTTCCTGCCAAGTGCGCATGGGCCCAGCCCTTGCCACTTCCAATTCCCTTGTTGACCATCAGAATATCCTTGGATCCCAGATCCCTGAGATATTATTCTCAGCAGTTAATGACACTTCATGTAACTCTGATATGGTCTTAGAGACAGCCTTTTCAAGGACATATTCTTTGCGTTCAGATTTGAGGACTATCCTCAAAATTCTGTACCAGTCCAAATAGTTTGTCCCATTTAGCTTGACCCTGTCAAGAATGGTTTTTAATGACAAACTATTAATGTTCGCTGAATTTGCCATTTGATCTACAACAGATAAAATTCAATCAGTAAACTGAATAAATTTTATGAAGATTAAGCTTAAACACCAACAATCGATTCTAAACCTTTAGAATCTGAAACCAAGATCCTTGATTCACTCGATTAAGCTGAACTAATGCTCACCACTTAATCGAGCTATGTAGGTAGGACTCCATCCAATCACATCCAATGTGACTCTTGGCTAGGGTATGTACTTATGTACACGACTTACCCTATTTGTTACCCTAGCTCAACCTCAGGCTGAGAATCGTAGTCGGGTCCACCAATTTTCAACTATGGCCCGTCACTATGTAGGTGCTCCGCTAATGCGCACGACACCCACATATGTCGTCCAAACCTACTACCCCCGCTTCCCCATGGATGCTCCGCTAATGCGCACGACACCCATAGGACGGGGAGGTAGTAAGGTGTTGATTATTGGGAGGTATCGGACATGACCCGCTTTTACTTGTCCAGTTGTGTTCAAAACTTTGGCACATCCTAGATGCGATGAGCACATCAACTACATTCCAAATGCAATGATGCCTCAAATTACATCCAATGTAATTCTTCCTTTGAACCCGTCAACTACATCCAATGTAATGACGGTTCTAAGGGTTCACACACAAGGATTAAAATTCCAATTTTATCTTTGCATGTGAGGTGATATGCTCGGTAAATAAAGTTAAGCATGCAATTCTAAAACACATAGAATTAATCATGCATAAACTAAACCAAGCATAAAGCGATAAATGTGCACATAATAGCCCCCTAAACTAACTCCCACTAGCTTCTTGAGCTCCACCGACTCCAAGCCGATGCCAACACCCGAAAAGCCACCAAATGACCTTTTCGCCCTTTCTTCGTGTTGAGTAAAATATTACAATTTAATACACGACTCGCAGGTCGGGAATAAATAAATATTACAAACAAGTGGTTCGACGACCACACCTTGAAAGAATAATTACACGCTAACTCTAACGGCTCGCAGGCCGTGAAAAGCGATAAATAATTAAATCGAGCTCGGGGCTATTATGTACACCATGCCAACATCACATCACACATCGTGTTATCAAACAAGCATGTTATCAAACATCATGTGATTTTCCGGTTTTAATTAATAGCCAAGTTTCGAAATTTTTTGATGCTCGGTTTATCGAAACCGTTCAAAAATGAAACTTTTGAACATTTGATCTTCGAGTTCGTCATGACGGTTCCAAACTCGTCATAACTAACAAAACGGTTTAGCCTTGGCATATCAACCATCCAATGGTCATGCTTGGCCTAGCTCCGTCCAACGGAGCCCCGTTCGGTCCCGGTTTCGGCTCCCCGAGAGTCCCGCTCCCGAGACCTGAAAAATCAAAAAAAATTTCAAAATTTCCAGATTTGAAATAATTTTCAAAAATTCATTTTACATGCATTAAATCCATAAACTAGAATTTAAAACATGTTATCAAACTATTTAGCAAAACAACATGCCAAAAACGAAACTTTCAAGCAAAACCGAAACTTTGAACACCGTCTTGTGAATCCCGAAGGTAGCACGGCTCTAATACCACTGTTGGGTCTCGAGGTAGGGTTGGAGATGAACCAACTCGCAGCGGAAAATCAATGAAAACCAAGAGAGGATTAAACCATGAAACAACTAACAAAGAATGGATTCACAAGAGAAAAATTCAGCACTATTTCTTACCAAAACAAGAACACCGGTTAACGAATGATTGGCTTAAGTCTCCAAGACGCATACGTATCCACATGGGAATCAAAGCCACGTAGTTCTTCTCTTTGAGGACTCAAGAACACAAACATGGAGGTCGAAACTAGCCAAACCCGAAATGGCCATGGAAGAGGGAGAGAAAATGTGTTTCCTATTCTTGTCTTGTGTTTGTTATGTTGAAAAATTCAGCACTGTTTCTTACCAAAACAAGAACACTGGTTAACGAATGATTGGCTTGAGTCTCCAAGACGCCTACGTATCCACATGGGAATCAAAGCAGCATAGTTCTTCTCTTTGAGGACTTAAGAACACAAAAATGGAGGTGGGAGGTTGCCAAACCCGAAATTGTAGGGAGAGAGGGAGAGAAGTTATGTTTTCTATTATTGTCATGTGTTTGTTATGTTGAAAAAAGATGACTTAAACATAACAAACCCTATACTTGTCCAACTAAAGGCATGGGACAAGTATGGTGTCAAGTAAGGTGTTAATAGGACAAAGTATGGCAAGACAAGATTGGGTTAGGTGGTGAATCACCAACACCTTAATCCTTGTCTTGCTTACTTAGTACTAATTAATCAAGACTTGATTAATTAGTTCCATGGGCCTTGGTTGCATGGGCCTTTCATGGGCCTCTTGGAACATGGCCCATGACCATTTCCAACGAGGTCCCGTGATTCGCTCATCGCCTCCAAGCCTTCCATACCGGAAATGTCCAACATTATCCGACGCGATCAATCCCAAGACTCCAAGCCTTGTCTCGATCTGTGAAGTCCTATTCACTTACGGGCACATGACCCAAAACCCAGTTTTGGTCATGTCCCGAGACAACTCCCTTTTGGCCATTCTCCATAAATGTGTCAATGAGTTTCATCCTCCGGTGTGACCCTTAGGTTTATGCATGTCAATAGATCAACGTAAAATCCCATTTTACTTGATCCTATTTAAGTGGCAACTAACGAGACTTTAGTATTGCCTGACACTGCATAGCGAATCGACCCTGTCGATTCTAACCTTTCCGTCGTCCCTGTCATTATCCTTTTATCTCTGATATCCTGATTGAGATAAGGCATAGAGCCGTCATCCTTATTATTCTCAATCACCGTTCCTTGATATGTGAGATGACTGAAGATATGATACCCAGTATCATGTGCATGGCCATGCTATTCTTCCAGTCACTCTCGATCAAGCGGCCGAGAACCGATATCTTTCCCATACCTTAGTATGAGGGATAAATCCCTTAGCCGTCTTTCGTGTCACTCATGTAGCCCGTCCCCAAGCCAATCTTGGCCGTTATGGAAGCCCTGTTACGGACAACGTTAGGCTCAGGTCAAACTCAGTTGTTGACTACATAGCGATCACAAAGACTCCTTGGTCTAAGGATACATGACAAGCTACAACAATGAGTATGTTCATGACGTGATTTATGGCACATATTCATGTCGGGTCGTCCAATATCATGTCCCACATGATATCTATGATCAGACTCCGGAATCCCATTCCAATGACTAACAGAACGTAAGACATCAAGAGCCATCTTTCATACTAGTCGCTTCTAGTAAGGCTTTATTGACTAGGGACCCACCGAGTGTGATCTATCTCGATCTATGGTTCTATTCGCATTGTGGGCATAGATCAAAGCACACATCGATATATTACTCCAACACATAAGTAATATAAAGCCGTTTTGATTTTATTGCTAACGATGATATATACATTTGGACATTTAGGATTGAACTATGGGCACTAAGACTAACAATCTCCCACTTTCCCTAGTTCCAATCTAAACTCCAATATGTCCCCATCGACTTTACATGTCTAACATGTTCAGGCAGCGACACCGCCTTAGTCAAAGGGTTGGCTATGTTATCATCTGTTGCAATATAGGTTATCTTCACTTCACCTCAATTCAGTATTTCTCCGCTTAGATGGATACGCCGTAGTACATGTTTGGATTTGTTATGCGATCTGGGGTTTTAGCTTGCGCAATGGCCCTTGTGTTGTCGCAAAATGGATTCACCGGGCTGGATGGGTTTTTAATTACATCCAACCCTGCCGTGAATTTCCAAATCCACATAGCCTCCTTAGCTGCCTCTGCAACATCCATGTACATGGCCTCTGTTGTAGATTCGGCAATGGTATCTTGCTTTACGCTCTCCCAGCTAAAGCTCTGCCATTCAGCATAAACACATATCCTGACTGACTTCTAAAGTCATCTGGATTTGTCTTGGAAAACTAACGTCTACTCATCCTTCGACGACTAGTTCAACATCATCTTTCCCAGGTTAGACTGATGTCTACTGGTACAACATAAGGCTTACGAGACAGCCGGTCTCATACATGTCATGGCATATATGATCGATCCTGCCCCCAGGCGCATAGGATTCTCATCATCCTTTTCAGCTCATCAGGTGTCTTAGGACACTGAGTCTTGCTGAGATGAATGCCATGACTAGTGGGTAAGAGTCCTTTCTTTGAATCGAGCATTAAGAACCTACTCAATGCCTTGTTCACATAGGTTCCCTGACTTAAATCCAAGACCCTCTTGGTGCGATCTCTACATATCTTAATCCTAAAGATATAAGAAGCGTCGCCTAAGTCCTTTATTGAAAAACACTTCCTCAACCAAGCTTTAGTCTCGTGCAAGGTTGTGATGTCGTTTTCAATGAGAACCAGAAAGGTAATCTTGCTCCCACTAGCCTTTTTATAAACGTAAGATTCATCCTCGTTCTTGATTAAGCCAAATCCAATTACACCTTCATCAAAACGAAGGATCCAACTCCGAGAAGTTCGTTTCAATCCATAAATGGATTTCAACGACTTATAAATCTTTCCCGTATTCTTCGGATCGTCAAAACCTTTGGGCCGAGATGTAAGACCCGCTCCCGGTCGAACTGGTGACTCCGGAAGTCACTCGGGACTTTTCCGGAACTCAAACGGATTAGCCACTATCACGGTTGGCTTCAGGGGAGAAAACCCTTTCGTTTGAGTATAATATCGGATAAAGTCATTTTTGGTCAAAACGAGACTTTATATCGACTAAAGCTTCTTTTTTAAAAGTGCTGGAAAGTAATTTGGAAAATTAAATGAGCTATAGGGACACTTGTCTTATTTTGGTTGAATGAGAGAAAAAGGGATAGTCATTGTCCCTTTTACCCTCCCAAAAGCCACTACAAAGGAATCTAGCTCAAGGGCCTTTAGGTCTTTCCTTCACCTAGGTTTTATATTGGATTGGAGAAGCAAAATCAAGTCATTTTGCTCTTGTTGTAGCCGAAACTTAGAGGGGAAGCAAGGAAGGAGAGCTCCCATGGAGGTTTGAAGGAAAATCAAAGAAGAAGGAGTCATTTGGGGTCTTCCTCTAACCATCCACCCTCAAAATCACTAGCATCCTCTTCATCTCATCACTCTAGAGGTAATGGAACTCTCTAATCCTCATTTCTCTTCATCTATTTTCTTGGGTTTTGGGTGAAAAGTGCTAGATGATGTTGGGTTTGAGTAGAGATGGTGAGAGATGGTGTTGATGATGAACCTTGTTGGATTTTGGTTGAGAAATCAATAGTTGTTAGAGATTTTGAGGTAGGTTTGATTTGATGAATCCTTGGAAACTTGTTTGTGTGTTGATTCCTACCATGGGTAGAGGAGTATTGAAGGATTTGGACTGTTTTGGGAGTTGTAAGGGGTAAATTTCTGGGTTTAAGAGTGGTTTTTCGGAGTTTTGGAGCTGGAGGTTGAAGAAGGGCGAAACTGCCCTGGTGCGCCACGGATCCATGACGGATCCCGTGACGGGCGACGTCACGGCTCCGTGAGGGAGTCCGTGACGGCACTCGTCACAGCTCCGTGACGGTAACCGTGAGGGTTAGCGTCACGGATCCGTGACCAGCTCCGTGACCCACCAGGGTGAGGGTTTCTTGAGGGTTCTTGAGGATTTTGGCATCTTGGTTTTGAGCTGAACTTTGGAAGGGTTTGGGGGTCTTTCTTACTGTCTAAGTGGAGCCCAATTAGCGTTTCTTTGTGTCCAAGACGTTGTGGATCGAGCTAGAGGAGCAAGGATCACGCCGGGAACCGAGGAAGGAGCAAAGTGGTGATCACCGGACGTCATCAAAGCGTTGAAGAGGAGGACCTTGAGGTAGGGAAAGCCTTAACCCTCTCGTTTACCATGCTTAGCATGCATGCTAGGTTAATAAAATGGAAAAGGTCCTAGATATGCTTATAGGATGCGAATAACTAGCTTAATCGTCTTTCATTTTCTAATAGCCGGAAGTGTCTAGTGGTGACCGATTAGGATGCCAATCACTAGTGTAGCTCGCTTTTAAATACTTGGGATATGATTGCCTGGTAGAGGAGCCTTGGCAAAGCCCTCAGATTAGTTGCTTGTTAGGATCACATGCTTGGTTGTTGATTGCTTAGTGGATAGGCTAAAGAGTCTAATGAAACTAGTGGATTTGCATGTATGGATGCTCTTTTGAAGGTTTCATGATTAGTTGACTATATTCGTACTTGCTTGTTGATTGCATTCGAATGATTTCTTGCTTTACTTGAATGGTTGTTTGGAGCATCGAGTATGACTGGTTGTACCGTGCGGTGCAATCAGGTGATCGATGCCCCGGTGGTCCGAAACTGGTAAGTGAACGGTAAGTTGGAATTGTGTGATTGGTGTGCTATGTTTGCGTGATGCGTGTACTGTTTGTTGCGGTGAATTGGTGATGTGTGAGTCATGCGTGGTATTGAATTGGTGGTTGTTGAGCTTGTATTATGTCGTGTTTCGGGTGAGTGCGTTATTCAATTATTAACTGCTTGGTATTAAATTGTCCGAGTGTATACTCTCCATGGGAGTAATGCACTTGGTTCCCGAGGACATAAAATCCCTTGGAGACGTTTCTGAGAAGTCCGATGATAAGCGCCCCGAAGGGTTGTTTCCGGTCGCCTCAATGTTATGCGTCTCCTCTGGATTTGAGGGAAAATCCGAGAGGACACGTTATGTGGATCGGAGGGTGGAGACTTCATGTACCACGGCATTGGTTGACTTCTCTATTACCTGTGTTTGTTAATATATTTGTGGTTGACTTTATCTTTGATCTGTTGATTTGAAGATCCACTTGGTTACGTGTTTTCCCTATTGAGCGTAAGCTCACCCCTGCGAGTTCTTTGTTGTGTCTACAGGTTTGATTGAGGAGTAGAGGCTTGGGAGCTTCTCGGTGTGGGTCCCGTAGAGACTTCATGTTTATACCCTTTGGTTTAAGAACAGTTTTTGTAAGACTTATTATTACACCCCCTGAGGGTTATTTCATGTTTTGAAACACAGTTTTGATGGATTCGAGCTATAGTATTGAAAGTTTATGGTTTGAGGTACTTATTGGAGGTTTTCAAGGTTTAAATATTGTTTTATTGTTTATTCGTCTTCTATTACCCGTCATGCCTCGAGTCCGGGCGATAACCGGATTTGGGGCGTGACACGAGACATACAAACGTACTCAGTCAAATTTCTATTTAGGAAAGCGGTTTTGACATCCACTTGCCATATCTCGTAATTATGATACGCAGTTATGTCAAGAAGAATTTGGATCGATTTTGACCATAGCCACTAGTGAGAAGGTTTCCTCATAGTCAATCCATTGGATCTGCCTATAACCTTTGGCCACTAGTTGAGCTTTGTAGGTCAGAAGGTTGTTTTCCATGTCCATCTTCACCTTGAAGATCCATTTGCATCCGATGGTCCTCACACCATTGATGGGATCAACCGGCTCCCAGACTCGGTTGTCCGACATGGATTGCATTTCCTCCCTTATGGCTCCCAGCCATAACTCGGAGTCGGGCCCATCCACGACTTCTTGAAAGGTGGCTGGATCATCGTGATCCACCATGACTTCATTGTCACCTCCGGATACCATATCTTGGAGGTGGAAGATTGACCCTTTCAAATCGCCTTGGACCTTCCGGAATTGTAACAGGAATTGGTTCTCACTCTACGACAATCTCTGGCTCCTTTCTACTGGGTTATCAATTGGTTTAGACAGATCTGTACCATCCTGAATTTCTTCGAGATGCACAGTCCTCCCAATGACGTCTTTGGAAACAAAACTTCTTTTCCATAAAGACCCACCCCAAGCGACGAACACCATGTTCTCACTGGGATTGTAGAAATAGTATCCCCTTGTTGCTTTGGGATACCACACGAAGGTGCATATCTCAGATCTTGGTTCGAGCTTAGTCGAAACCAAATGTTTCACATAAGCCTCGCAACCACAAATCTTTAGGAAGGACAAAGCGGGCATCATCCCGTACCATTTTTAAAATGGTGTCCCTTCCACACCATTCGTCGAAGCCCGATTCACTATGAATGCGGTCCTCTCTAGAGCAAAACCCCTAAAAGAGATTGGGAGATCAGTCCAACTAATCATGGAACAGACCATTGTCTAACAATGTCCGATTTCTCCGTTTGGCTACACCTTTCAACTACAGTGACCTAGGAGGAGTCCATTCCAAAAGGATCTCATTCTCTTTTAGATGATCTAATAACTCTGTGGTCAAGTATTTTCCACCTCGATCCAATCGAAGTGCCTTAATACCTTTGTCGAGGTGGTTTTCTACTATAGTCTTAAACTCTTTGAATTTATCAAAAGCTTCATACTTATGTCTCACCGAATAGACATAACCATATTTACTGTAATCATCAGTAAATGTGATAAAGTAGCTAAAACCCCTCCTGGCAAGTGAACTTATTGGTCTACACACATTCGAGTGTATCAGCCCCAATAATTCACCCGCCCTTTCATCGCGATCGATAAAGGGCACTTTAGTCATTTTTCTCATCAAACAAACCTTGCACCTATCGATCGAATGGAATTCGAATGAACCTGAAAGCCCGCACTTCTGAAGTGCTGATAGGCGCTTCTTGTTTATGCGACCCAAATGACAGTACCATAACAAAGTTAGGTTTAAATCGTTGGATTTAGACCTCTTGGTATTAACGGAATATATAGAACTTGAGGCATTGTTACCCATATCTAATATGTACAATCCTCGAACCATGTCAGTACTGGTATAAAACATATCATTGCATAGAACATTGAAAACTCCATTTCCAATATTAACATTATATCCTTCCTTGTCAAACACGGATACAGATATAATATTCCTACTAAAAGTAGGTATGCAATATACATTATACAATACTAAGACAATGCCTCTTGGCAAAGCAAGACTCATGGATCCTACAGCAGTTGCCACAACTCTGAACCTTTAGAATCTGAAACCAAGATCCTTGATTCACTCGATTAAGCTGAACTAATGCTCACCACTTAATCGAGCTATGTAGGTAGGACTCCATCCAATCACATCCAATGTGACTCTTGGCTAGGGTAGACACTTATGTACACGGCTTACCCTATCTGTTACCCTAGCTCAACCTCAGGCTGAGAATCGTAGTAGGGTCCACCAATTTTCAACTATGGCCCGTCACTATGTAGGTTCCAATGACCAGGCTGTTGGCAGTAGAAGCAGACATTCTCAGGTGTCTCATCTTTCCTGCCAAGTGTGCATGGGTCCAGCCCTTGCCACTTCCAATTCCCTTGTTGACCATCAGAATATCCTTGGATCCCAGATCACTAGATATTCTTCTCAGCAGTTAATGACACTTCATGTAACTCTGATATGGTCTTAGAGACAGCCTTGTCAAGGACATATTCTTTGCGTTCAGACTTGAGGACTATCCTCAAAATTCTGTACCAGTCCAAATAGTTTGTCCCATTTAGCTTGACCCTGTCAAGAATGGTTTTTAATGACAAACTATTAATGTTCGCTGAATTTTCCATTTGATCTACAACAGATAAAATTCAATCAGTAAACTGAATATTACAATTTAATACACGACTCGCAGGTCGGGAAAAAATAAATATTACAAACAAGTGGTTCGACGACCACACCTTGAAAGAATAATTACACGCTAACACTAACGGCTCGCAGGCCGTGAAAAGCGATAAATAATTAAATTGAGCTCGGGGCTATTATGTACACCATGCCAACATCACATCACACATCGTGTTATCAAACAAGCATGTTATCAAACATCATGTGATTTTCCGGTTTTAATTAATAGCCAAGTTTCGAAATTTTTTGATGCTCGGTTTATCGAAACCGTACAAAAATGAAACTTTTGAACATTTGATCTTCGAGTTCGTCATGACAGTTCCAAACTCGTCATAACTAACAAAAAGGTTTAGCCTTGGTATATCAACCATCCAATGGTCATGCTTGGCCTAGCTCCGTCCAACGGAGCCCCGTTCGGTCCCGGTTTCGGCTCCCCGAGAGTCCCGCTCCCGAGACACGAAAAATCAATTTTTTTTTTCAAAATTTCCAGATTTGAAATAATTTTCAAAAATTCATTTTACATGCATTAAATCCATGAACAAGAATTTAAAACATGTTATCAAACAATTTAGCAAAACAACATGCCAAAAACGAAACTTTCAAGCAAAACCGAAACTATGAACACCGTCTTGTGAATCCCGAAGGTAGCACGGCTCTGATACCACTGTTGGGTCTCGAGGTAGGGTTGGAGATGAACCAACTCGCAGAGGAAAATCAATGAAAACCAAGAGACGATTAAAACCATGAAACAACTAACAAAGAATGGATTCACAAGAGAAAAATCCAGCACTAGTTCTTACCAAAACAAGAACACCGGTTAACGAATGATTGGCTTGAGTCTCCAAGACGCCTACGTATCCACATGGGAATCAAAGCCACGTAGTTCTTCTCTTTGAGGACTCAAGAACACAAACATGGAGGTGGAAACTAGCCAAACCCGAAATGGCCATGGAAGAGGGAGAGAAAATGTGTTTCTTATTCTTGTCTGGTGTTTGTTATGTTGAAAAAAGATGACTTAAACATAAAAAAACCCGTACTTGTCCAACTAAAGGCATGGGTCAAGTATGGTGTCAAGTAAGGTGTAAATAGGACAAAGTATGGCAAGACAAGATTGGGTTAGGTGGTGAATCACCAACACCTTAATCCTTGTCTTGCTTACTTAGTACTAATTAATCAAGACTTGGTTAATTAGTTCCATGGGCCTTGGTTGCATGGGCCTTTCATGGGCCTCTTGGAACATGGCCCGTGGCCATTTTCAACGAGGTCCCGTGACTCGCTCATCGCCTCCATGCCTTCCATACCGGAAATGTCCAATATTATCCGACGCGATCAATCCCAAGACTCCAAGCCTTGTCTCGATCCGTAAAGTCCTATTCACTTACGAGCGCATGACCCAAAACCCAGTTTTGGTCATGTCCCGAGACAACTCCCTTTTGCCCATTCTCCATAAATGTGTCAATGAGTTTCATCCTCCGGTGTGACCCTTAGGTTTATGCATGTCAATAGATCAACGTAAAATCCCATTTTACTTGATCCTATTTAAGTGGAAACTAACGAGACTTTAGTATTGCCTGACACTCCATAACGAATCGACCCTGTCGATTCTAACCTTTCCGTCGTCCCTGTCATTATCCTTTTATCTCCGATATCCTGATTGAGATAAGGCATAGAGTCGTCATCCTTATTATTCTCAATCACCGTTCCTTGATATGTGAGATGACTGAAGATATGATACCCAGTATCATGTGCATGGCCATGCTATTCTTCCAGTCACTCTCGATCAAGTGGCCGAGAACCGATATCTTTCCCATACCTTAGTATGAGGGATAAATCCCTTAGCCGTCTTTCGTGTCACTCATGTAGCCCGTCCCCAAGCCAATCCTGGCCGTTATGGAAGCCCTGTTACGGACAACGTTAGGCTCAGGTCAAACTCAGTTGTTGACTACATGGCGATCACAAAGACTCCTTGGTCTAAGGATACATGACAAGCTACAACACTGAATATGTTCATGACTTAATCTATGGCACATATTCAGGGCGGGTCGTCCAATATCATGTCCCACATGATATCTATGATCAGACTCCGGAATCCCATTCCAATGACTAACAGAACGTAAGCCATAAAGAGCCATCTTTCATACTAGTCGCTTCTAGTGAAGCTTTGTTGACTAGGGACCCATCGAGTGTGATCTATCTCGATCTATGGTTCTATTCGCATGGTGGGCATATATCAGAGCACACATCGATATATTACTTCAACACATAAGTAATATAAAGCCGCTTTAATTTTATTGCTAACGATGATATATACATTTCGACATTTAGGATTGAACTACGGGCACTAAGACTAACAGGCAATAAATATATAAAACATCGCACCTTATTGTGCAAACTACGAACTCACCAGGTGCTGACACGTGGGCGCGCGCGCTGCTGGTGTGTGCGCGCATAATACTGATAGTTTGCGTTGCACGGTACTGATAGTTTGCGCGCACAGTGCTGATAGTTTGCATTTGTACTAAACTATCAGCACCGTGCTTGTAAACTATCAGCAACCGCGCGCGCGCGTGGTCAACACGCACACGCGCGCGGGCAGAGGCGCGCGCGAAGCGGCCACGTGTCAGCATCGCGCGTGCTCTGCTGACGTCACTTTGACCGTATCCTGTGGCTTAGATTGGTTTGTAGTTTGCACAATAAGGGTGGTTTTTACAGGATAGCTACCATATATATATAACACTAGTATTGGTCGAATTTCACATGCTTCACAACTGAAATTTTCGGCCAACCATAGAGAGAATTTGTGAATTTTATTCAAGGCTTCTAGTACGTCAAGTTGTGGAGCAACATTTCTCGTGTTGATATCGTTAGAGGGCGAACGCTTGGGCACCTACGACTAATCTTTCAAAGGTCCCCATCTCGAACCAATTGATCCAAAGTTTCCTATATCGAGGTAACTTCGATTTACATAATGCATAGATTAGTATTACATGATACATGTTGATCTAGGATATATTGAGATTAAACCGATAAATGTTAAGATTATATTTTGTTTTCCGTCGTGTTAACGTAACACATAACCCTACCAAGGCAACATAACGACCCAAGTCATATGAAGATCGACAATCCGACTTAATATTTTAATCATTTATCTTTGTGATATCGTGATTAAACATAAGGCATAGTGATGTTGTCACGCCCCGAATTCAGCATAACCGGTCCCGGAACGCGAACGATAAAACAGTAAAACAAATTTTAAACATTTTAATAAACCACTTAAAACCACCACTTAAGTTAATCAAAATAATATTTTACAACTGAAAGTACGTCCAAAACAGCGGACAAAAACCAAGCGTACGTCGCTAAACTCCCAAAAAGAAACCCGGACTCCCGCTTCCAGCTCTTCAAGCTTCGAGAGCTCCCCTAGTCCGCCTCGCGACTAGTACCTGTAGGAAAAGCAGCTAGGGGTGAGTGTTCGCTCACCACCACGGATACTAGACCGACTACGACATACTAGCAGAAAATGCCAGAAACACCAACAACAGACAAAACACCGGGGACTACTATCCCCAAACTCAAATAACCCGACTGTCACACGAAAACTGTTACTTTCCCCAACTAAACTAAACACCCGTACACGTAATGTAGACCCGACACCGTAATGACGACCTCAAGGAACACAACACAGAAGTGATCAAAATCACGCAAACCACAACCACAAGCCTCAGCACTTTACCGATCACGCGCCGGAAGGTGCTACTCACTTGATGGGGACACAGCCCTCTGCTCTTTACCGACCGCGCACCGGAGGGTACGACACACCCCTCGGGCATAAATCCTGACTCAGCACTTTACCAATCACGCGTCGGAAGGTGCTACTCACCTACGGGGAACACATCCCTCTGCTCTTTACCGACCACGCATTGGAGAGTACGACACACCCCTCGGGCACAGCTCTAACCTTAGCACTTTACCGATCACGCGCCGGAAGGTGCTACTCACCTACGGGGAACACATCCCTCTGCTCTTTACCGACCGTGCACCGGAGGGTACGACACACCCATCGGGCATAGCTCAATAGTACCACCGGAACAATCACAGTCACGACCAAATGACGCACGATACCCCGCAATGGAAAGGAAAATAATACGACAAAACGACTAACTACCACTCGGCACGTCAGTCAACCAAATACGGGCCCAACTCCCCACGGGCACTCATGGCCACCCACAAACACAAACAAACAGTAACATACGGGTTCAACCCCCCAAAGGCACACATGGCCACCCCCGACACACCAACAGTAAAAATACGGGTTCAACACCCCAAAGGCACACATGGCCACCCACGACACACAAACAGTAAAATACGGGTCCAACACCCCAAAGGCACTCATGGCCACCCACAAACACAAACAATTCAATCAACCTCCGGGCACAACCAAATGCCACCAATACTTCTAATGTTCGATAAGTTCACTTATCCTATGACACTACTAACTGTCACATGCATTTCTATTGTTCGATACGTTCACGTATCATACGACACCACTAAGTGTCGCCTGCATTTCTAGCGTTCGATAAATTTACTTATCCTACGACACCACTAGGCGTCACATGCATTTCTACTGTTAACTTTCCCTAGTCAAAACCGAGATCCGGCTACTTTTCCCTACCTCGTAACGCTTCCCAAAAGTCCACGCCCAAGCTTCGGCGTGCTCGCGATCACTCGCCTAGCTTCACCTTTCCGCGGTCGTCGGCACGATCTAACAAGATCATAATTAAAACACTTTTTAAGTTCACAAGCAAAAACTGAATTTTAATAAACTTGACGCCCAAATGCAACCCCGAAAATGTCGATCACTCCCAAACTTCCCAATTACTCGACATTGTCAATAACGGGCCCGGAAAGGCCCGATTCGCTCGGCTCTGCGAATCTGCCCGGTATTGGAAAACGCCATTCCGGAGCTCCGAAAATTCCCGTTTTTGTTTCTACGATCTTAGAATAATTCAAGGGTTCCAATGCAATCGACGGAATCAATTTCCGAATTCCGAGCCATTTAACTCGCGTTTAAAGTTTCTAAACCCGAAATTTCCAACTTTCACAATTTAATTCCAAAATTCGTTCTGGGTGTGGATTAACGACTTGGGGATCGTCCTAAACCACCCGAACACGAAAACCCGAGACCCGAACCTGTGGGCCCCACCCGGCCACCCTTAGCCGTGGGTGGCTGGACCGGTTCACCACCATGGTGGCCGGTCTTAGGTCCGGCCAGCCACCACCCACGGTGGCCGGAGCTCCCCCGAGCCTCCGGTCACCGAAAACCGATAATTTTTCGCTCCAAAACGCTCCCAACGAACCCTACACCTCAACTCATCCATAGTTAACTCGTTTCAACCCAAACCCTAACTTTTAAACGTACCAAAACGAAAATCGAATAGGTGCTCACCGTAGGGAATGACGATGGGAACTGGATTCTTCAACCGTTGAGACGATCCGTTGGTCGGATCGTCGGGAAATCCCTAAACCCTAACTCCTTCTTCTCTTTTTCTCTCCTTCTCTCTTCTTTCTCTCTCCTTTTCACTCTCTATTTCTTTTCTTTTTTGAATAATGGCCGACCACCCCCTTTCTCTCTTGCTTTTGTTTTGTTCAAAATTACCTAACACAACCACTTGTGTGACAAGTGGCAAGTGGGTCCCACCTCTTTTAAAAATATCTTTGTAGATATTTTTCTGTCAGATTCGCGAAATTCGGCCGTCTCGGGCCCCGAACGGGCCCATTTTCCAAGAAATTACGAAACTTCACGGGCTACAAGGAAACGGCTCAACTAAGACCGCTGTAACGACGGCTAAGCTTTTTGGATCCAAAACAGACCTCGAACGGACCAAAACGTCGCTCGGTTGACTTTTCTGGCAAAAAGTCAATCTTTCCCAAATTGGTCAGAAAGTTGCTCTGAGTCCCCCAGAACTCACTTTGATCGATATCGGGGTCAACTTAAGTCCGGTATGACCCTCGGGGTCAAATTTAGGTTCATTTAAGTGTCTGTCCCAAAATTTTAAATTTTCCTGTTTTTCGCCGATTTGACTGGCGTTGATCGGGAGTGGTTCTTACAGATGTCATCCGTATTCTTGTTCAATCGTTCACTTTTTGTTTCCAAGTGGACTGTGAATGACAACTCAATTGTCTATCCGCATGGCAATGCATTTTCAAAGTCTCACTCATCAAAGGACCCGACGACATCTAACTCATGCTTGTGTCATGAGGGACAATTCCAACGACATGTATGATTAGATACGCAACAACAACCTTTATTACTATTCGATAAAAAACAATGTTGGATTGTGTCAAGGCATGAACGCAACCATGTAGACATCCATGATGACTTCAAGGTCGTAGGACTCAAGTCATATTATGGTATTGAAAGATAGTTATGACATAATCTATGTAATATCCTCAATGTGGGTCATCTAATGTTAATTTCTAATCAATATCTATGATTTGACTTCATATCTATATATGCATGATTACTAAAACATGACCATCAGTTAAACATCATACTAGTCTTAATATATCGTTCAAGGCTGTAGATGTGTGAATAATGCTCTTCGTACTTTTACGAGTTTTATTATCAATTAACATTTAAAAAAATGACTATGAAAAGTGTCATTGTATTAATATCAAATGGTGACGTAATACAAAGATCCGGATTGACCTAAAGCATAAAACCAACAAAAGAAAAACCGAGAGCGGCCGTTGGGTGTCCATGATGATGGACATTTTCACTATGATTATGTCGCAGGTACATTGAAGTATCGAACTTTTACCCGATCACCCTTACCTTATATGGTTCAATAGGTATGTATTCATATGCATGATCCACAAGATAATCATATGGGTGCTCCGAAATCGAAGGTACACTACATATTGGGCTTCATCCCCTCTAAAAAAACAAAAATTTACAGTAACGCCTGAGTTTGATAAGTACAAGGGTAGTATTTAGTGAAAATAAAACATACATATCGATTGTAATCACGGTTTTGTGTTGAAGGATCGATAATGTACAAACAAACAGTCAAGTAAAAAATTGAAGAATCCTTAGACCTCCTTAGTCTTGTTCCCATCATCGGAGAATGCGGAAAGGGAGGAATCGGGTAGTGATTTAGTAGTGCTGTGACCCTTTCTCTTCTTCTTTTTGGAGTGCTTTCCAGATACAGACGAGTCTTCGGAATCGCCCAAGTGGTTGGAATCTTTGCTCTTCCTTGTCCGGTGGTGGCTCGACGAATCTTTGTCTTTGTCTTTGCTCTTGTCGCGCCGCTTCCCATGCTTTGATGAATCTTTTGGGGGCTTTTGCTTCTCTCCCAACTCGCCCCCTGTTGTTACATGCAAAATAATTAATATCCATTATTAAATTAAATTAAAGTGTTTCCAAAACAATAAAAATTAAATATACGGGTATTATATTAATTTACGAACCTTCTGTTGCTTGTGGTGCGAGTTCCGGAGCAGCTTTGTAATCTTCCATCTACAAGCAATACTACGTAAGTAGAAAAGACATGTTGGTACGTAAAATGAAATGCATACATTAACATACCCAGCTAGGCTTGGTTGTATTTGCATCGTCCATTCCAATGTGTGCCACATGTTTTACATCGGTGGGATGCCCAATTTGTATTTCCGGTTCTTTTTCTTTTTCTTCCGCTGAATCCCAATATACTTTTTATCAGTTTCACATTCGGCACAATAAAAGAAGAATGGTTAATTGTCAAAAACTAACCTAAAGTATTGTCCACAAACGAAAAACTACCTAAAGTTTAGTCCATGCTTTTAAGCTACACTAAAATTTTGTCCACTGAGAAAATTGTAATAGGGAGAAACTGTCATGAATGTTCAAAATGAATGGCCTAGGCAATTCTTCACGGATTCAAGAAATACGTCATTTTCAGAAGGAAAAAATCCATAAAAATGTAATGATCATAGCATACCAAAAATGTTTGTAATTGAGAGGTGCCTGAGTCCTTTCAAAAGACCCTTCACCTTAGTTCCCATATTGTCTTTGTATCAAGAAGCCTGTTTTATACGGCAAGAGTTTGTTTGTTCAATAGACCACCTTTTTTAGCCTTCTCTTTGCCAATGACATTGAGTACCTAGGGAGAATAAAACTTGATCATTTTGCAATAACATTATATAAATGAATTGAAATCAACCAAATAATGATTCACTGTCAAACATTGCTTTCACCTTAACGACAAGATAATCTAGTAATAATCCCGCGTTCTGAAACCCCAACGAGAGAACAAACAAAATTAATCGCACGATGATTACAGGGAAGAGAAAAACAAAGGTTTATATACGTACGTGACTAGAATTCTTGATTGCAGATCCGAGAAAGGACTTGACAATCAAGAAGACAAGGAGGAGGCAATGGACTTGGAAACCTAAAAATGGGAAAGGAGCTCAGGGTTTGTTTTGTTTCAACAATCAGGGCATGTGCAACACAATCAATCAAAATTGCTAGTTAATGTTCTATTTTTGTGTTCCGGATTTTAATGGTCATTTTGTGACTAGGCGCCTAAAGCGCTGATCCAGATGATATGGGGATTTCAATTTCATTATATCTTGTCTATTACAAGTAATAATAATCTGTTCACTAAGATTATATTAAGACCAGCTACATTGTGAATTTCACATAATGAATGGCTTGTTAAATCAATCTTAATCTGTTATTTCTTCTCTTGTTAAGATTAGACCATCTGAACAAAGAGACGTACATTGCAATATAATTTTCATCTAAACTTTGGCTATATGTATCGACGATACTCAAATCAGAATCAATAGGATAGATTTGATTTGATTACCGTAGTTAATTACAATATAATGTACTGTATTTTCAGCTTGAAAATAAATATTTATTCCACTATTATCGAAAAAGAAACAAAAAAAACTTGTGTTATTATATGTAATAGTGGAGATAGCATATTTTCAGGTATGTAAAAGTATTTATAAACATTTGCTGGAATTCAAGCTTTGAAAGACTTATTTCCGCTGCAATGCATTATCGACTCATATACTACAAATACCAAATATAAAGAATATTGGAATAACATTTTGGAGTAATATTAACGAAAAATAAGGACGAATCATTGTCTGAGAGAGTAGCAATCAACATTTGCAGGTTGAAATTATTGATGGCAGTGTAACGGTTTATCAAGAAAGTTGATGAATCGAAGCATAATATAGATGCAGAGGCTGCACCAAAAGGACTCTACTCTCCCATCACGATGCCGCCAAGTCGTCCAACCCAACACTAGCCTGTATCAATACAGTAAATTGCATTAATTCCTATTGCAAAATAGCTCAACTTGGGATCGATGTTTTTACTTCACTGGACTACAAGATCTAAGATTCGTACTTTCACTCGACGAATGGATCAAACTTTTTGCAGAAATACTCTTTGAGTGGAAGGAAAAAAAATTCATTCATTTCACATGAACAAAACAGTCTGAGCTTACCAAGAATTTGTGATTCTCTTCGAGGAACGGGGCAAAATTCTTGCAAAAATTCTCCATGTCAACTTTGGTGTCACCTGTACCCCCTATCACCTCCATGAACTTTTTCCTTTCCGGGGCGAGCTTCAGAACAACCTGTCATTTGAATATTAAATAAGTCATGCCCTTGGAGATTTTTCACAAATGCAAATTTTAACTTGTTTTGCATTATCTCTGTTGTGTGTGTATTTTTTGTCATAACACGACAAGGTGTATGTTTCATCTAAAATATCAGAACTTCATGGAATGGGCAATAAATTCATTACAGTGAAGCTTGAACTAGCAAGCCATCCATGCCATTTTTTCAGGGTCTTTTCATAGGAATCTGTGAAGGCTTGTGCCATAGTCCAATCCTGATGCTCAATCAAGTTGCGAAACAGTTGAACCAAGAAATCCATTGCTCTGAAGAATCGCAAAGGATGATGTTATCAATACTAATCTATGAAAATTTCATAAAACACCATTACTAGATGAAGGGTTCGTTTATTCTTCATTGTTTCATCTACATGAGAGTTAAGTCACTGCATCACTCAGAGTTCATGAAAAGGTTCTGAAAACTATCAATATTAATCTATGAAAATAGCATATTCTATTCTTCATAAAATATGCTTTCTATTAGATATAACAGTAAGAAGATGATCCTCTACATCAGTATTTTTTTTTTATAAAAACAAAAGGAAATTATTTAATCAATATTAAATAACAGAAAGTACCTTGTCAGCCAAAGAAGGCCATTAGTACAACTAGAAGATTCTTTTGCTGTTTTAGTTACAACCTCTGCTCGTACCATACTGTACAAGAGATTGAACTCTGATGGATTGGAAGAGTACTTAGTTTCCAACCTCTGCCAGTAATATGTGGTAAGAATAAAAAGCAAGATAAGTACATCTAGTGTAAACGGAAAAACTTAACAAAACAAAACATTAGATAACCAAGTAGGATTTTTTTCATTAACTAGATGTATGTAAAGATAGCTTACAGTTATGTTACCACCAATGTCAGATTTCACAAGAGCCATAGCAGTTCCAAACTTCTCTGACATCAAGTGACAAAAATTGATTTACATTAGTCATGTGGCACATCTAAATACATACTGCAATTGAATAATATAGGTCTACGACTAAGTAAGAAGTATAAAAAAAACAAGACACAAAAACTATGACAAGTTTATTTATATATACATGCATGACACTTGTGCAAACAACAATACACTCTTCCCTCGATAGTTATGCAACACAATCATAATGTCCCTTTCTAACAAGTACAAGTAATTGGCCACACTGTAACGAGAGATAAAACCAGAATATGTATCATAAGTCATAGGCCCCCGTAAGATATTCCAGAACAGTGATCATGAGGAACAAGCAGAAACTTCAAAATCAGTATATTCTCTAGGAAAAACTCCATATACTAACTATCATAGAATTGTACATTTTAAGAACTGACTGTTGACTTATTAGTCGATCAGATCAAGCCTGTAGACTTAATGTAATTACACAAACTAACATTTTCCGTTAGTATTGACGGAAAACGTTAGGAAAAACTCTAAAAACTAACTGTCATATGACTATTGAACTCAAAAACTAACTGTATACTTGTTACTCTTCTAGTTTTTCCTAACGTTTTACGTCAATTCTAACGGAAAATGTTAGTTTGTGGAATTACCTTAAGTCTACGGGTGATCTGATCGACTAATAAGTCAATAGTCAGTTCTTGAACGGTACAAGTTGACGATTGTTAGTACCTGGTGTTACCCCTATTCTTTATGTGAAAGCTGAATGCGTCAAAAAGTGCACCTATGACGGGCAATATAAGTTTGCAGACATCCAAGAAGGGTTTGGACAGTATTTCCCCTTGTGCTGACTTGATATGCTTCATTCCTTCCAAGGAAGGAGTAAACACGGTTCCTTCCATCTTCTTGCTAAACAAAGATATGACAAGATAAGTGTTTAATCATCCACATAAACTTGTACAATATCAGCATTAGACTAGAGGTAGTGTACAGACTGTATTGAATGATGTAATAAGAAAAGGAACATAAAAAGCTACCGAGAAACAACAAATTGTTCCAGCACATGATAGTGGTGTAGACCCAAAGCCCTAACTTTTCACAAACTGGGATATAAAGGAACAAAAAATGTTCTAAACCCAAAATGTTTGAGCATTGGGCAATTAAAAATAATGCATCTTTCTCGTTGATGATTTCATTTCCAAGAAAAAAACACTAACCAAACTAATCCCAGAAAAAAAAAACACTAGTGAGATATTCATGTATACCAGATTCAGAGTACGGTACATCTGATAGGCAATGCAATATGATCTTGAGCATATAAAATTAACAAAGAAATGTAATAGAAAGTCTGGAGAGATCTGAGAATATAAACGAACCTCTCGGGGTGTTGCTGTGTTGATCTGGGGATTCGCAGAGATAATGTGATCCAAGGAAAGGAAACGTCGTTTGATGAAAAAAAAATGTTTACTTAGGATCGGATTCCGAGAGGAAAGGGAATGTAGTATGAGAATTTTGAGGGCTCCGGCTCAAAAACAAATGGTTCCACTAATATTCATTAAATCATTAATGTTTTAATTTGTATACATGGATAAAAAAGAATAGGGATAATGTCGAATCCTAACAGTCTTAAAAAAATTATTTGCGGGTTCTAACTACGCAGTATTTTTTGTCACGGGTCCTAAGAGTATGAACAACGGAACGCCCATCGCCCCCGCTCCGCACGCGCCCGGTCCGAGGACCGCGGTCCGACCCGTTGTGGAAGCGAAAAAACGCGGTCCGCGCTCCTGAAACACGCGCTCCCGGGTGCGCTCCTCGCCCCTCGGTTGCTGGCCGAGCGCGCGGTCCGCGCTCCTCGCTCCCTCGCAGCGCTGGACCTCTCCCGTGCCGCCACGTGGCCACCTCAGCCGACCGTTGACAACGGTCACAAACGGCTAGTTTTTTTTAATTAAAAATCAGCAAAATAAAAGCCTATAAATACCCATCCCCCCTTCTCATTTTTTCCACACCAATCTTCACTTTCATTCTCCAACTTCACTCTCCCCTTCCCAAATTCTCCTCTCTCGTTTTAATTATTCTCGTGAAAAATGTCGGGCAACGCTGGGTCCCGTGCACAGTCAGCTGGTGACGAAGTCGGATTCAACGCCGAAGAACTGGCACAGAATTTGCAAGACATGCTAGCGGACAATCGGGACAACTTCGCTTTCTCTCCATACTCGCAACTAGGGTCGAGCTCAGGTAAGTGCAAACTTATTATTTATGTAACGTAATTTTTTTAATTAATTTATTGTATTGATTTTTTTAATTAATTTATTGTATTAATGTTTTGTATTAATTTTTTTAATTAATTTATTGTATTAGTTTTTTTAATTAATTTATTGTATTAGGGCAATTCTGTCCCCAACAATTTCAAATGGCGCCAGGGTTCCAGGTGCCATCACAATTTGGTATGCACCCACAAGGGTTCCAGACGCCACCGTTTGGAATGAACCCACAAGGACAAGGGTTCTCGATGTCACCCCAATTCTACAACTACCCCGGGCACCCACTACCCGACGTACAACTCCCCCAACCATCATCTGCTGGACCTTCCCAACGACGACCCCGAGCCCGACCCCAAGCACCACAGCCGGATGGGCGGACATTCAGCAAGGAGGAAGACATCCACCTCATAGAATGATGGTCGAGTACTACAAAAGACCCCATCAAGGGCAACTCTCAAGCCGGAAACACATTCTGGTGCACTATTGAGAGGAAATACAACTCGAACCCAAGTCTCCAAGATCGCGGCTGGCAAGCTCTCAAGAAACGTTGGCTCAGAGGTTCTGGGCAGACAAGGAGGTTCCTCGGGCATTTGAAGTCCTCCAAGGACGAGTATGCGAGCGGCGCCAACCACGAGGAGCACATGAGACGTGCGAAGGAAATGTGGGTGAAAGAAGGGAAAGTGGGTGACCACCCACTAAAGTTCGACCTGGATCATTGGGTGATGAAGCTCGAGGGCGTCGACAAGTTCACTGCCAAGGAAGGCACAATGGGAAATGTCCACCGTCAACAAGTACGCCAACAACGACAACGGTTGGATGAGGCTGGGTCTTACAGCTCAACCCCACCCACAAGCATAGGGGACGAGTACACACCTCTCAATGGTGAGTCCCAACAACCAAAATGGGGAGCTTCCGACTACAACGAGGGGAATGAGATCCCTCTCAGCGACACACCCCCATCCCCTGAGGTCGCCCCAAGTCCCCCTACCTGAACCCGACCGCAAGGAAAGAAGGCAGCGAAGGCCTCAAACAAGGCGACCCTCCTCACGGCCCAAATGTCTGCCTTCGCCGACCTAGAACGTTCACGGCTGGAGGCTGAACGTACATGACTGGAGGTTGAACGTACAAGGGATGAACGCTATGCAGAAAGGACCCGCATGCTACACAAGATAACTGAAAAGTGGGAAGCAAGCAAGGCCTTGTACATGACTTTGTATAATACTGATACCTCCAGTTTCAACGAAGAACATTTGGCAGAGCACAATACATTGAAGAGACGGACACGAAGAGTCTTGGATGCCCTTGAAGATGAACTTGAAGATCTTCGACGACAACCACCACTGGATGCTTCTTGAGCATGTACTTTTTTGTGGGTTGTATTAAAAGGGGATCAATAAGATTAAAAGTTAATTTTTATTCGTGTTCAATTTATTTATTATTTTTTATTCTCATTAATTATTTTTTTTTCACATTTGTTTATATTTAAAATAATTTAAACGGTTTCTGATAAAGAATTAAATAAAACAGCAAAATATCAATTAATAATCCAGTCAGCATCCAGTCAGCACAGGGCCTCACTCCCAGGACCTCAGAGGGCCTCTCCATTGCAAAACACTCACTATTCTACACTCTCAGGACCTCACTTTTGTCCAGTCAGCACAATGGCCTCACTCCCAGGACCTCACCAAGGGCCTTTCTATTGTTCATGCTCTAATAAAAAGGTGGTACACGTTTATAAAAAGTAACACTCACGTATAAAATAATTATGAAAAAAGTGGTGTTCCTTGTGACAAAATACCACATTTATATTATTTGTTGTAACAAAATATCACATTTATGTTACTATGGATAATTGTCCAAAACTACCCTAAAGTTTCGTCCACAAACGAGTTGATGCACAAAGTTTCGTCCACGTTGTGTGGCTACCCAGAAGTTATGTCCACGACTTTTTTAGTTTTGACGTAATAGGGATGTTCAAAATGATGGTCTGGGGCCTCTGGGCAGTGCTTCCCGGATTGAACATAAGCGTGGACAAAACTTCAATGCATCCACAAAAGTGTGGGCAAAACTTCAATGCACCCACAAGAGCGTGGACAAAACTTCAGGGTATCCACACAGCGTGGACAAAACTTTGTGCATCAACTCATTTGTGGATGAAACTTCAGGGTAGTTTTGGACAATTATCTCATGTTACTTTTTGTAACAAAATATGACTTTTGGGTTAGGATCTGTGGCAAATGATAGAGCGTAATTAGAACCCGCGAATGACATTGCTGAGATAGTTAAGATTTAGCGTTTTGCTTAAAGAATAAGGTGATGTCTAAGCACTAAAAAGGCCAAAAAAAGGTATAATCATTCACAAAGCTAGAATAAAAATAAAAAAGATCAAACATCTTTTTGTTATAACAAAGGATGTATTTTATAAAAAAAATTCACAAAGAGATGTCATTGAGAATCTACTTTATTCTTTTGCTCTTGTCGTGTGTCTCTCCCGAAAAAACCCTAAACCCTAGTTTTGATATGTCATTCAATCCATCTATCGTCATTGTTCTTCTAGCCACCATGGTTGTCCTACCGCCGTATGCACTACTAATGGGTCTCCCTGCATTGTCCTTCAGAAACCATATCACGTATTGTCCCGATACCACAAAGCCTAAACAGCTCTCCCGGCCAGTCTCCAAGAGAGCCTCTCCACTTGTTCTCTTGGGGATGAGAAATACCTGGAGGTGTTGGTCCCATACACACCCGTCGACCCGATTGTACTGGTTCGCCAACAGTTTGGTATGATCGAAAATTACTGGCCCCGCGACCCCCTCCCCCCCTCCGTGAAGGAAATCATGCTAAGGATCATTACCAAAGCGAGGGGACGGTCGGCGTCTAGATTGGTTATCAAGGACATCGATCCAGGGATCTTTGGCTTCTACTTTGAGTTTGAGGAGGCTCGTACATGGGCCTGGGGTAACGAGCCCTAATGTTTTGATGGTCACTCTCTCCTCCATGGGGACATTGATCCGATGGCCACAGACCTTCCTGACCTGAACCCTCTGTAGTTATGGGTCCATGCTCACGGCCTCTTACCGCTGGTTAGAACGAAAGCAACAAGGGAGACCATTGGCTGCCCTAACAGCTTGTATAGAGGTACCATGTGACCGATGGGGTCTTTTTTTTGGGGGGGGGGGGGGTCAAGGTCCGCTTCTAGCATCCTATGGAGTGTCCTATGAGGTGAACCATACTACTGAGGTTTAGGGAATTCTGGGACCCTATCTAGTGTCCCTCACCTACACCAAGTTACCCACATTTTGCTTCAATTGTAGGAGGATTGGGCATGTGGCTCAGGAATGCGATCGAGAGATTCCAAGCGTCCCACGCTTTGACACATCATTGTTGGAGTTCCAGCGGGACCCGAAGAGCAAACATTATGCGAAAGACTGGGCAGTCAAGGAATCCCCGACCATTCCACTAGTTTTTTGGTCTTTGACCTTGAACATTGTACCTAAGGATCTCTTACATCAAGGAAGAGGCTCGATAGTAGCCCCGAACATTATACCTAACGGTATAGTGGAAAAGGTCGGTGATCCAAGTTGAAAAAACTAGGAGGTAGGCCAACCATCAAGAAGCAGGATGACCAACGTCTCGGGAATGTCCTTGATTGGAGCTGTCGGATTGAAGAGGGAGTCAGCTGAAAAATCCCATGAAGATCAGGCGAAGGCTGGAAAACAGCCTTGCCATGAGGAATGATAAACAACCATTTTAAAGACTTTCTTTGGTAGGGGTTTGTAGTGTAAGTCATTCCTCCTTATGTTACTAAAGAGTTCAGGTTCAGTCTCATTTCATATGGAATCGTGCAGCGTTTAAGCAATACCTTGAGCAATACTCGTTAATTTATTCCTTTCTATAACCCCCTTTCTGTCTGCCTATATGGATTTTTTCAAATAGTTTATAATGGTCGTATTGTTCGAGAGTTATATTTTGGAGACCTTGTGAGGCTCTTTACCTTTTAATGATTCTCTTTTATTATTAAGAATATATGCACCTTTTCGTAAAAAGGGATGTATTTCTCATATTTTCTTCTTAAATCAACCACCAATGGGCTCCTTATATGGAAGTCTTGCACCGTCATCTCAAAACCAACATTTTATATGCAAGTCTTGCACCGTCATGAACTTTAGTAATATCGTGATAATTGTCCTTTAACCATTTGCTTAACAACACTTCAATTGTGGGTGTCTACTTCAATTGTGCATTATTGTTAAATTTGAGACATTCTTTTTTAGACACCATCATCGTATTCACCTTATTATGATGAGTAAGATATGCTTAGAGTTGTCTTGTTATAAATCTTTCCACGAAAACCAGAACAAGAAGAAAAAAGTACGCTATAGACATGGTCAACAAGCACTACAGTGTAATAAAAAAAGGCGGGAGAATTTGCATTATTTACAAAATTGTCACTGCATGTCACACAATATTTGGTTGATTAAAGTTCATGAATTCAAAGGCTCTTATTGGTTCGTAGTTTGCACGGTAAGAGATGGTTTATACTTGATAGTGACTATGTGTATATATATATAGGGACGGGATTACGTGAGAACCACCCTTATTGTGCGAACTGCGGACGCACAAGAGGGCGACACATGTCTTTTTCGCGCGTGCGCATGCTGCTGGTAGCGCGCGGATTTTGTTGGCCGATCGGCCATAGTGCTGGCCGATCGGCCATGGTGGTGTTGGTACAATACGCACACAGTGCTGGTACAATACGCACACAATGCTGGTACAACAAAACCTAAACCCTAACAATAAACCCTAAAACCAAACCCTAAACCCTAAGGAGAGTAATCCCGAAGTCCTAATATGAATAAAGGAAATCAGAAAACCAATAAAAATAAACAAATACAAATCCAGAATCTAAAAAGACGATTTTGACCCTCTAGATGACCTCGGAAGGCCGTTTCCACCCAAAACTGCTAGGGTTTTGTCAAATTCCGCCACTGACTCCAGCTCAGGTTCAATTCTGCCGACTCAATTTTGCCGATTCAATACATACACAGTGTTGGTACAATAAACACATGGTGCTGGTGTTGGGTCTCGAGGTATGGTTGGAGATGAACCAACTCGCAGCGGAAAATCAATGAAAACCAAGAGACGATTAAACCATGAAACAACTAACAAAGAATGGATTCACAAGAGAAAAATTCAGCATTATTTCTTACCAAAACAAGAACACCGGTTAACGAATGATTGGCTTGAGTCTCCAAGACGCCTACGTATCCACATGGGAATCAAAGCCACGTAGTTCTTCTCTTTGAGGACTCAAGAACACAAAAATGGAGGTGGGAACTTGCCAAACCCGAAATTGCAAGGGAAGGGGGAGAGAAGTTGTGTTTCCTATTCTTGTCTTGTGTTTGTTATCTTGAAAAAAGATGACTTAAACATAACAAAAACCATACTTGTCCAACTAAATGCATGGGACAAGTATGGTGTCAAGTAAGGTGTAAATCGGACAAAGTATGGCAAGACAAGATTGGGTTAGGTGGTGAATCACCAACACCTTAATCCTTGTATTTCTTACTTAGTACTAATTAATCAAGACTTGATTAATTAGTTCCATGGGCCTTGGTTGCATGGGCCTTTCATGGGCCTCTTGGAACATGGCCCGTGGCCATTTCCAACGAGGTCCCGTGATTCGCTCATCGCCTCCAAGCCTTCCATACCGAAAATGTCCAACATTATCCGACGCGATCAATCCCAAGACTCCAAGCCTTGTCTCGATCCGTAAAGTCCTATTCACTTACGGGCACATGACCCAAAACCCAATGTTGGTCATGTCCCGAGGCAACTCCCTTTTGGCCATTCTCCATAAATGTGTCAATGAGTTTCATCCTCCGGTGTGGCCCTTAGGTTTATGCATGTCAATAGATCAACGTAAAATCCCATTTTACTTAATCCTATTTAACTGGCAACTAACGAGACTTTAGTATTGCCTGACACTGCATAACGAATCGACCCTGTCAATTCTAACCTTTCTGTCGTCCCTGTCATTATCCTTTTATCTCTGATATCCTGATTGAGACAAGGCATAGAGCCGTCATCCTTATTATTCTCAATCACTGTTCCTTGATATGTGAGATGACTGAAGATATGATACCCAGTATCATGTGCATGGCCATGCTATTCTTTCAGTCACTCTCGATCAAGCGGCCGAGAACCGATATCTTTCCCATACCTCAATATGAGGGATAAATCTCTTAGCCGCCTTTCGTGTCACTCATGTAGCTCGTCCCCAAGCCAATCCTGGCCGTTATGGAAGCCCTGTTACGGACAACGTTAGGCTCAGGTCAAACTCAGTTGTTGACTACATAGCGATCACAAAGACTCCTTGGTCTAAGGATACATGACAAGCTACGACACTGAATATGTTCATGACTTAATCTATGGCACATATTCAGGGCGGGTCGTCCAATATCATGTCTCACATGATATCTATGATCAGACTCCGGAATCCCATTCCAATGACTAACAGAACGTAAGCCATAAAGAGCCATCTTTCATACTAGTCGCTTCTAGTGAAGCTTTGTTGACTAGGGACCCATCTAGTGTGATCTATCTCGATCTATGGTTCTATTCGCATGGTGGGCATAGATCAGAGCACACGTCGATATATTACTCCAACACATAAGTAATATAAAGTCGCTTTAATTTTATTGCTAACGATGATATATACATTTGGACATTTAGGATTGAACTACGGGCACTAAGACTAACAACTGGTACATTGCATGCACAAGTGCTGGTACGTCATATACATGGGTGCTGGTAGCACATGTATATGACTAACCAGCTGATCGGCCAGGTTTAACCCACTAATCGGTGAGACTAACCAACCGATTGGCCAGGTTTGACCCACCAATCGGACGCGTGAACAGTAGATGTGCGCGTGTGAACAGTAGTTGCGCGCGCACCACGAAAACGCCATGTGTAGCTCTCTTGTGAGTTCACAATTCGCACAATAAGGCATGGTTCGCATTTGATACTGAGTATATATATATATATAGGGACGGGATAACGTGAGAACCAGGCTTGTTGTACGAACTCACAAGAAGGCGGCACGTGTCTTTTTCGCGCGTGCGTGTTGGTAACGCACGTGCATGCTGCTGGTAGCGCGCAGATTTTGTTGTCCAATCGGCCCTAGTTCTGGCCAACCGGTCATGGTGGTGCTGGTACAATACGCACATAGTGCTGGTACAATAAGCACTTAGTGCTGGTATAATACGTACACGGTGCTGGTACAAATACGCACATAGTGCTGGCACAATACGCACATAGTTGTGGTACAATACGATACAATACGCACACAATGCTGGTACAAATACGGTACAGTACGCACATAGTGCTGGTACAATAAACACACAATGCTGGTACAATTAAACCCTAACCCCTAAAAATAAACCCTAAACCCTAAAAACAAACCCTAAACCCTAGAAATAAACCATAAACCCTAAGGTAAGGTATCCCAAAGTCCTAATATGAATAAAGTAAATCAGAAAACAAAAAAAAATCCAGAATCTAAAAGTACGATTTTGAACCTCCAGATGACCTGGATGGCCGAAAAACATCGTACATCACAACACTGTGACTACTGCTCCTTAGTAGGGATGGCAATGGGCCGGGTCTGGGCCGGGTTTTGTGATACCCGTACCCGGCCCGATTTTCCTACCTGTGGCCCGAGCTCGTCCGGGACCCGATAGTGGCCCGTTTGCTGCCCGACCCGGTTGTGGCCCGATCGGGTCGGGTATTACCCTAGCCGCCCAGTATAAGAGTTGTATTTTTTTCCTTCTAGGACACCATAATTTTATTTCACTACTCAATTTATATTGACAAATCATGTATATATGATGCGTAAAAATTTCATATATTTATATGAAACATATAATCTCATCATCTCGGATAGGTAAAACAAGTAACATCTTCATTATTATGAACCGGTAAGTTAACCACTTGATCCCCATTCAAGGGTTCATTATTACTCACAACCACGGGAGTATAAATAAAATTGGATTGAGAATCCATATTAAATAAATTCGGAAATAAAGTAACCCTACAACAAATAAGTATTCACATATAGAAAAACAATAAAATATACGAGTAACTTAACATGTTTTATACGGTTTATTTATGTAATTATACTTTTTATACTATAAAACACCATAATTTATACATATTTATGATTATATTTATGTAATTATATATATATATATAGGCTCACTATCTAATATAAACTGGCCTTAAGATATAAAGTGAAAACTATTATTGACAGAGTTTTATAGAAAATGTTTTAAACTTTAAATAGTGAAAAATGTTTAAAATGATGAACATGAAGTCATAAATGTTTCATTATATTTAACATATTGTTTCATGGTTTTGAAAAAAAACCAATTTTACTATTCTTGACATAGTTTTATAGAAAATGTTTCATACTTTGAAATAGTAAAAAATGTTTAAAATGATTAACATGGAATCATAAATGTTTTATTATATTTAACATGTTGTTTCAAAACCAATTAAAAACGAATGTTTCATAATAAGAAATTTAATGTTTCATTTTCCGAATTTAATCTCAATCATTCATATATAGCAATCCAGTAGTTAGAAACAGTTTTCATTTTATATTTCAATCTTTACTTTATATTTGTTCAATAGTCAGAAATAGTTTTCATTTTATATTTTAATCTTTAGTTTGTATATGATAATGCTCTTATTATGTAATATGCATAAGAACAAACATGTGTGACACGTAACTTGATTTACTCTTTCAACTACGTATAAAAGTAAGAAAATCAAACTTCTCTTTTATCTGCTCCTATACAACTATATATAATACATATAACAACAAACCTGCGTGTATATGTATATATACAAAGTAACTATAAACCTGTAAAAATTAACAAATAAATAGCCAATTGATTTTTCACTACATATATAGGGTAGAAACGTAAAAATTACAAATAAATTTAGTTTTTTTTATTTAGTAACCTATCGGGCCGGGTCTGGGCTGGGTAGTACTAATCCCGAGCCCGACCCGAGCCCGATTAAAAGCCCGATCAAACTAACCTGTACCCGACCCGATTTTTTCGGGTCGGGCAGGTCGGGTCCCCGTCGGGCCTGAGTATTATTGTCATCCCTACTCCTTAGGCCGTTTCCACCCAAAATATGCTAGGGTTTTGTCAAATTCTGACACTGACTCCATCTCTGGTTCAATTCTTCCGATTCAATACATACACAAGTGTTGGTACAATAGGCACATACTGCTGGTACATTACATGTACAAGTGTTGGTACGTCATGTACATAGGTGATGGTATGCGCGCGTGAACAGCAGCATGCGCGCGCGTGAACAGTAGTTGTGCGCGCGCACGAAAAGGCCACGTGTCGCTCTCCAGTGAGTTCGCAGTTCGCACAATAAGGCCTGGTTCGCATTTGATACCAAATTTATATATATATATATATATATATATATATATATATATATAGAACCACTTTCACATGTTACCTTTTCTTAATTTGTTACTTATTACTTCATTATAGTCCATTGGATCAGCTGAAATCAATGGCTCTTAGTTTAATGGCACTTAACCATAAATAACTAAAACTTATAATTTAATTTTGTATTTTCAATAGGTCTAAGGGTGATTAAGTCATTTTCACCCTAATTTTACCCTAACATACTCGTATGCCCCATCTGCCGTCATTTTCAATTTCACACCACAAATTCTCTCCCTCCCGATCGTGCTGCGTTTGCGCCGCCACCAGCGTGAATCCGTCCCTGCCCAGCCGTGTTTCACTCCTCGTCGTTCTTCCCGAGCCTCACCGGATGAGATAGTAGCACAGTTGACGCCCTCGTTGCTAAAGCCATGAGGCCGAACAGAAGCCGGCTGGTCCTCACGTTGTCTGCAGCTCAGCCGTGAAGCCTGTATCTCCGCCTCGTAGTCTAGTGACGCTGTCGTTAGCTAGGCTCCGAGCAACGGCGTGGCTACGTATTGAAGACCGAGATCTGGAACGGGACGTCATCGGCGAGAGTGATGCTCCAGATCTGTCGCCGTGAAGTACTATTCCGTCGTTCAAGCACTCATCTGCCGCCGTGCTGAGCATCGGTGTCCCCATCCAACCCCTCTCCACCGCACAGGAAGGCGAGGTCCTCTCCGGCGAGCTCCAAATGCAGGTATGGTTTTGGGGGAATTAATACCTGTCAGATTTATATCTAAGCTCATTCAAAAACCCCTACGTCAATCATGCTACTATCTCGATCTACTGGTAAGAAACAATGGTTATCAGTTTGATTTAGGAATATTCTGGGAGTGGGATGAAATGATGTTTAAGCAGGAAAGATTTTTTTGTGTAAATTTAATTTGTTTTGGTTCTGGTTAAATTTAACATGTAACTTTAGGTTTAAAATTTTGTAACACAATGATACTGATTATGTAACATTATGATATTGAATATGTAATTCATTATTCTGATTTTGTAACAATGTTGTTTGTATTCTATAACTTTGTTTTTTTTTTACTTTTGTTATGTATTGCAGGTTAATGAGTGAGAGTTTGAGGCTAATGTATCTGAACCAAGACCTTCAATCAGCAACACCCATTTGTATATTCAATGTGTCAAAGTAAGGTTCTAGGATTTGAACGTAGGACATGCTACTTTGATTTTATTTGGGGTGGTTTTTGGTGTTGAAATGCAGGTACTAAAAAGTTATGTAACATTCTTCTAAAAATAATGTGATCAAGCATCTATAATCTGAAGTTTGAATTATGTAACAACGTGATGTTGATTCCGTTTTGTTATATTGAATATGTAACTCATTGTTTTGATTACGTAACATTGTGATATCGAATCTGTAACTCATCGTGTTGGTATAAATTTATGTAAAGTCTATTGTAGTATTATGTAACTTTTTATATAATATTCTTGAATAACAATTATGTAACTCAATTGTTGGTGTACAATTGACTCGACTCTCCCTACCTAATTGACGTACAATCCGAGGTGTGAAACTTCGAGCTCTGATACCAAGCTGTCACGCCCCAATTTCAGTAAACCGAACTCAGGACGTGAACTTTTAAAACAATAAAACATTTGAAACCTTTTACAATAAATCACTTTAAGATCACCGTTTGTTCAACAAAATAATATTTACAACTTAAAACACGCCCCAACAAGTGGACAAAAGTATGGTATTCGTCGCTAGACTCAAATAAACCCAGAATCCCGCTCCTAGCTCTTCAAGCTTCACAAGCTCACCTAGTCCAACCTGCAACCGGTACCTGTAGAAAAAGCAGCTAGGGGTGAGCGTTAGCTCACCACCACGGATAATAGACTGACGATGGCATAATTAGCAGACAATGCTGGTAACACCAACAACCAACCCAACACCGGGGATCACTATCCCCAAACTCAAGTAACCCGACCGACACCCACGCACTGATACTTTCCTCAACCGACTCAACACTCGGACTCGTAAGGTAGACCCGACACAACGATCGACGACTTCCTCCAAAGACACGACAGACCACCACGCAACACCCAAGATCACAAAGGATCGCACACCAAACAAGATCACAAAGGATCGCACTCCTGTCAGCTGCTCAGTTCCGGTTGCTAACCGGCTGGGCTCGAGCCTGCCCCTCGCGCTTTGCCGATCCCTGTCAGACTCCAGGCGGTCGACCTGTTGGCGATATATACAACGCTACTTTTCCGATAGCTAGTCGGAAGGGGAGCTGCCCTCTCATCTCCTACAAATGCTCACAACCTGCCGAGACTCGAACACAGATCAAGCTAGCCAAAGAATGCTCGCAACCTCCCGAGACTCGAACTCGGTCAGGCCAGCCAAATGATGCTCGCAACCTCTCGAGACTCGAACTCGGTCAGGCCATCCAAATGATGCTCGCAACCTCCCGAGACTCAAACTCGGTCAGGCCAGCCAAATTCCACACCAATTCCCGATAGAAGTCGGGTCGCTAACCCCGGGCAAACGCAATCACAATCACAAGCAAAGTTCAACAAACAGCAACAACACAGGTTCAACACTCCACAGGCACTCATGGCCACCCAAGACACCAACAGTAACACACGGACTCAACAACCCCACAGGCACTCACGACCTCCCTAGATACACCAACAGTAACTCACGGGCTCAACAACCCCACAGGCACTCACGGCCACTCAAAACCACCAACAGTAACTCACGGGCTCAACAACCCCACGGGCACTCACGGCCTCTCAAAACCACCAACAGTAACTCACGGGCTCAACAACCCCACATGCACTCACGGCCTCCCAAGACACACCAACAGTAGAGACATGGGTTCAGCAACCCCACGAGCACTCACGGCCTCCCAAGACACACCGACAATAAAGACACGGGTTCAACAACCCCACGAGCACTCATGGCCACCCAAGACACACCAACAGTAAAGACACAGGTTCAACAACCCCATGGGCACTCATGGCCACCCAAGACACCAATAGTAAAACACGGGCTCTCATGGCCACCCAAGACACCAACAGTAAAACACGGGCTCTCATGGCCACCCAAGACACAACAGTAAAAAACGGGCTCTCATGGCCACCCAAGACACAAAATACACAATCAACCTCCAGCATAACCAATGCCTCCAACAGTCCTAATATCAACAGTTTCACAATCAACCTCCGGGCATGGTCATACGCCTCCAGTAATTCTAACATCATTAAGTTCTCTGCTCCTACGACACTACTAAGTGTCACATGCAATTCTAAAGTTCGCTACGTTCCCGTATCATGCCTTTCTAATATTCGATAAACCTATTTAACCCACGACACCCCGGTGTCACATGCAATTCTACTGTTAACTTTCCCTAGTCAGGGCCGAGATCCGGCTACTTTTCCCTACCTCGTGCGTGTTCTCCAAAAGCCAACCAATAAGCTCCGGCGTGATCTTAGTCACTCGCCTAGCTTTCCTTTCCCTCGGTCTGCAGCACGATCTAATAAGAACACGAATTTAAGACACTTTTAAACTCGCAGGAATGAACTGAAATTCATTAAACTGGACGCCCAAACTTAACCCCGACAATGTCGATCACTCCCAAACATCCGAAATACTCGACATTGTCGATAAAGGACGTTAAAGGCCCGATTCGCCCGACATGACGAATCTGCCTGGGTTTTGGAAACGCCCTTCCGGGGCTCCAAAAATTCCCGTTTTCGTTTCCACGGTCTTAGAATAATTCAAGGGTCCCTAGGCACTTGACAGAATCGAATTCCGACTTCCGAGTCAATTAAATAACGTTTAAAGTTTCTAAACCCGATAATTACAACTTTTGCACTTTAATTCCAAAACTCGTTCCGGGTGTGAATTAACGACCGTTCAAATTACGAAACCAACAAAAACCAGGCCATGTGGGCACCACGGCCACGCGTGGACCGTGGGTGGCCGGACCGGACCGCCACCGTGTGACCGGTCACTTTACCCGGTGACCGGCACTCCGATCACCGGAAAAATATCTACTTTTTTCCTTCGTTACCGATAAATTAAACCAAGAACTCACCTTTAATTTGATTTTACCCCTTATCCACAAAGCAGTCGCAAATCTCCTGCAATAGCTTGCTCGACTCTCGTTCCGCACTTGATTCCAAGCAACACAACCATCAATTCTTGTTGCTGCAAATCCACGAAACAAAATGAAGCTCTTAATGCTCCATTTCATAATGATTTAAGTTGCTGAGTAAGACACCTTGGAGCATTTAATGCCCAAACATATGATATTGCTAACAACATCATTTATACACGGACACACATAAATGATTATGAAGAGATGATATGACTCTTGCCTTTTGCATCCGCCGGCCAAGTCATGCTTCACTGTCCAAGAAAAAGCCTCCACTCATGCTAAATAGATGGAGCAAGAGCTTCTCTACTCAAACACTATCCGCCTTCTCCAAAAGTTCAGATCACCTTTGTTGTCTTCCTTTTTATTCTGTTCAACAATACCTAACACCACCATTTGTGTGACATGTGGCAAGTGGGTCCCACCTCTTTAATAAAATATCTTTGTAGATATTTTTCTGTGAGATTCGCGAAATTCGGCCGTCTCGGGCCCCGAACGGGTTCATTTCCCAAGAAATTACGAAACTTGACGGGCTACAAGGAAACGGCTCAACTAAGACCGCTGCGACGACGACTAAGCTTTTTGGATCCAAAACGGTCCTTGAGTGGACCAAAACGTCGCTCGGTTGACTTTTCCAGCGAAAAGTCAACATTTGCTAAATTGATCAGAAAGTTGCCCTGAGTTCCCCGGAACTTACTTTAGTCGATAACGGGGTCAACTTACGTCCGGTATGACCCTCGGAGTCAAATTTAGGTTTAAAATAAGTGTGTGCTTAAAATTTTAAATTTTCCTGTTTTTCGCAGATTTGACTGGCGTTGACCGGGAGTGGTTATTACAATCTACCCACCTTAAAGGAATTTCGTCCGCGAAATTTAAAAACAACGCACTTCAGGAGTCGAACCGGTCGGGGTACTTCGCGCGAACCTTGTCCTTGCATTCCCAAGTCGACTCGGTCTCGTGGTGTCGCCACAACACCAGTTCTAATCGGATAGCCTTTCCGCGCAGGACCTGCTCTCGTGGATCCCTTTCCCACATCGGTTTCTCCTTATACGGGACATCACCCATTACCTCGACATCCGCCCACTCAAAGACGTACTCAAGACCTCGAAAGGACCGATACACCGCGGGGCTAACCCACCTCCGCCGCGGTTGACACGCACCAGTCCACCCTTCGGACTCATCTCTAGGGGTACATGACCACCGACTACTGACTCGAGAGGTCGGTGTCGTCTGTCAGCATAGCTCCTACTGACTCTACGCGGTCTTCAACTGCTCATGCTTCGGCACGACCGACTCAGTTGTCTCTCGGTTCAGTTCTAGACCCAGTAAACTCTTATTCCTCACTTCTGCCCAGCACACGGGCGATCGACCCAGCCTACCATACAACGCTTCGAACGGTGCCATCATGATACTGGGCTGAAAGCTGTTGTTGTAGGCGAACTCGGCTAACCACTCACGAAACCCATCGTGACGTGCCCCCATTTCCACTGTGCAACCCGCAGTGCAGTAATCCAGCGGGACGCTGTTGTTCGGCTCTCACCTGCCGACGAGTGAGACATCGCGATACTAACTCCGCGACCGGTCTCCGCATCCCGTTCCACTAGACATGCCACCTGATGTCGCGCTCCTCTTAGTGCTACCCATGCGTACTGTCAAACGCGAAAGCTGCGACTCTCGCAGCTCGTCGCCTCCACCGTTACGCGGTACTAACAACCCTCCGCGATACCGTAACTCCCAATTAGCACGACGATCCCAGTTCTCGGCGTCAACACCGCCGGCAACTCTCTCCTGGATCTCCGTCGTCAACAAACATCACCACAAACTGATTTAAGAATGGCCGGAATATACCGTTCATCAGATCCATGAACGCTGCAGGTGCGTTCGTCAGTCCAAAGGCATCACCAAGAACTCGTAATGCCCATAGCATGTCCGGAATGCAGTCTTTGCGACGTCCCCCTCTCGGACTCGCAACTGGTAATATCCGGATCGCAGATCGATCTTCGAGAAACACGTCGACCCTCTCAACTGGTCGAACAAGTCGTCAATTCTCAGCATCGGGCATCGGTTGTTCATCGTAACCCATTTCAGTTTCAGGTAGTCCATAAACATCTGAAGCCTCCACTCTTCTTCTTCACGAAGAGTGCTGGCGCTCCCCACGGCGATGTGCTCGGACGAATAAACTCCTTCCTCCGAAACTCCTCGAGCTGACTCTTCAGCTCGGTCAACTCGGCTGGCGCGAACCTGTAAGGCGCCATCGATATTGATGACGTTCCCGGCACTAGGTCAATCCTGAACTCCACCTCACGAACTGGTGGCAACCCGCTCAACTCCTCAGGAAAGACCTCGGGGAACTCACACACCACTCGGGGTACTCTCGGCTCTGCACGGTCGATACTTCCTCCACTGCGGACAATTGCGACAGGAGAACCCCGCTATTACTACCCAGCACACACAACACCTTCGTGTTGCCTACTGACACTGTCACTCGTCGCCTATAGCAGTCGATATTGGCTCGGTACTTCGCCAGCCAATCCATTCCCAAGATTACGTTTAAAGGTTGTCATTTCGTAAGTATCCTTCCCACGGATGCACGCACAAGCTCAGTCGCTGCCGATCCTCCCGAATCCTCGCAGTCTCTCTAAGACCTCGCTCCACTACCGTCTTCGTGCCTACCAACTCCGAACATACCCGATCCTTGGGGTGAGGACTCGACCCAGCATCAGGGCTCTTGAGCCCTCTCTCGAACCTCCTGTATCGGTTCGCTTCTCCAACTCCGCAGGCACGACAGACCGTAGTCAACACCACACCACCACCAACCGGCGTGTCCAGACGCAGGGGTGGACTCAACGGCTCTAAACTCAGTACAACTCGACGAAGCAAACAAGTGTGACGCCTCGTTACCCAACAAACATGACGCCCAAAACAGAGACCGAATAACCATTCCAATAGTCACCCCGATGAGGTCTAGTGTAACCCTCACACGGTCCTCTATGCATTTACTTGTAACTTTCCGCAACCAAACCAGTGTTCGCTACTCGTCCCTTGCGGGAAAAGTAGTAAAGGGGATGAGCGTTATGCTCACCTCCACGGACACCCGTTCGATTATGGGATACTAGTAACGCACTAAAGACTTACCGATCTAACCAGGGCAACCCACTACCTCAAAACCTGATGCCAACGTCACACTGCTCCCGCTATCAACACCTCACGTACTCGCTCAAGTAAGATAAACCTCGACAGGGAAACACGTCCTTAATTCAGCAAAACACTATTGCTCGCACTAAAAATACCCCAATAACCCGATCACAGAAGGAAACCTCAAGTAACCCACTCTCGTGAAGGAAACCTCAAACACCCGTTCACATAGGGAAACCTAGTTCGTATGGTGCCGCAGCGCACCAACCCCTCTCCGTGGTGAGACTCTCACACCGAGGCGCTGTAACACTACCGCAGGTTATTGATGAGTCACGAACCCAAGACCTCATCCCTTAACCCCGAACTTACGACCTCTACAACCAACACAACCGTGAACACCGCCACGCAAAGCCAACACTCAAACTGCACAACGAAACAGCAAAACCCCCCTTTTTTTCGAAAGTAGCTGGCTGGACCAGGCCGGCAACTGGGCCGGGCCGTGCCACCTACCGGGCTGGCACGCCAGCCGGGTCGTGCCTCCTTCCGGGCCGGCACACCAGCCGGGCCGTGCCCCCTTCCGGGCCGGTACGCCAGCCAGGCCGTGCCCCCGTCCGGGCCGACACGCCAGCTGGGCCGTGCCAGCATCCAGGCCGGCACGCCAGCCGTGTTGTGCCCCATTCTGGGCCAAAACAGAGGACCAGACCACGTTTCCTATCGGGCCGGTCCATGACCCGTCCCGTAGCTGCAACGACTTCGCACCTATCACACCGTCACGTCTATCCTAGGGCACTCGCATCCTACCCTGCTCTTAGCGACCCGCACACTTGTGCGTCACAGACAAACGACCACCAAACTAACACGACACGCACAACGATTTACAGACCAACACAAGTCACCCAAACCTCAATCACTAGCCGACAAGGCCAACCAAGACCGAAACCCGCCCACCGGACCAACCAAAATCAAAACGCACCCACCGGACCAACCAAAATCAAATGCACCCACCAGACCAACCAAAAACAAAACGCATCCACCAGACCAACCAACCTGCACACACGCCCACAAGGCCAACCAAAGTCGAAACACGCCCACCGGGCCAATCAAAAACAAAACACGCCCACAGGGACAATCAAAATCAAAACACGCCCACCGGGCCAATCAAATTTTAAAACTTTCTCCACTACATTAAAATTCTCATTTCTTGACATCAGGTAGTTACAACCCGGTCCAGGCGTCCCCGAACTACATTGTACCCACTTGATATCAACACCGTCAGGGGCGCCCCTGGGTCGAGTCGCGACAGTTCGAAAATGTTTCACGCAGCAACACACAAACAGTATGCCAGTAACCCCGTACTGCACATACACACAAACACAAACAGGACTCACAACACAACGGGTCTACACACGGTTCCGACCTGCGTACCCAACGCACGACAGGACTTTATTGACTCGACTCTCCCTACCTAATTGACGTACAATCCGAGGTGTGAAACTTCGAGCTCTGATACCAAGCTGTCACGCCCCAATTTCAGTAAACCGAACTCAGGACGTGAACTTTTAAAACAATAAAACATTTGAAACCTTTTACAATAAATCACTTTAAGATCACCGTTTGTTCAACAAAATAATATTTACAACTTAAAACACGTCCCAACAAGTGGACAAAAGTATGGTATCCGTCGTTAAACTCAAATAAACCCAGAATCCCGCTACTAGCTCTTCAAGCTTCAGAATCTCACCTAGTCCAACCTGCGACCGGTACCTGTAGGAAAAGCAGCTAGGGGTGAGCGTTCGCTCACCACCACGGATAACAGACTGACGATGGCATAATTAGCAGACAATGCCGGTAACACCAACAACCAACCCAACACCGGGGATCACTATCCCCAAACTCAAGTAACCCGACCGACACCCACGCACTGATACTTTCCTCAACCGACTCAACACTCGGACTCGTAAGGTAGACCCGACACAACGATCGACGACCTCCTCCAAAGACACGACAGACCACCACGCAACACCCAAGATCACAAAGGATCGCACACCTAACAAGATCACAAAGGATCGCACTCCTGTCAGCTGCTCAGTGCCGGTTGCTAACCGGCTGGGCTCGAGCATGCCCCACGCGCTTTGCGGATCCCTGTCAGGCTCCAGGCGGTCGACTTGTTGGCGATATATACAACGCTACTTTTCCGATAGCTAGTCGGAAGGGGAGCTGCCCTCTCATCTCCTACAAATTCTCACAACCTGCCGAGACTCGATCACGGATCAGGCTAGCCAAAGAATGCTCGCAACCTCCCGAGACTCGAACTCGGTCAGGCCAGCCAAATGATGCTCGCAACCTCCCGAGACTCGAACTCGGTTAGGCCAGCCAAATGATGCTCGCAACCTCCCGAGACTCGAACTCGGTCAGGCCAGCCAAATTCCACACCACTTCCCGACACGAAGTCGGGTCGCTAACCCGGGCCAACGCAATCACAATCACAAGCAAAGTTCAACAAACAACAACAACACAGGTTCAACACTCCACAGGCACTCATGGCCACCCAAGACACCAACAGTAACACACGGACTCAACAACCCCACAGGCACTCACGGCCTCCCTAGATACACCAACAGTAACTCACGGGCTCAACAACCCCACGGGCACTCACGGCCACTCAAAACCACCAACAGTAAGTCACGGGCTCAACAACCCCACGGGCACTCACGGCCTCTCAAAACCACCAACAGTAACTCACGGGCTCAACAACCCCACAGGCACTCACGGCCTCCCAAGACACACCAACAGTAGAGACACGGGTTCAACAACCCCACGGGCACTCACGGCCTCCCAAGACACACTTACAATAAAGAGACGGGTTCAACAACCCTACGGGCACTCATGGCCACCCAAGACACACCAACAGTAAAGACACGGGTTCAACAACCCAATGGGCACTCATGGCCACCCAAGACACCAACAGTAAAACACGGGCTCTCATGGCCACCCAAGACACAACAGTAAAACACGGGCTCTCATGGCCACCCAAGACACAAAATACACAATCAACCTCCAGCATAACCAATGCCTCCAACAGTCCTAATATCAACAGTTTCACAATCAACCTCCGGGCATGGTCATATGCCTCCAGTAATTCTAACATCATTAAGTTCTCTGCTCCTACGACACTACTAAGTGTCACATGATATTCTAAAGTTCGCTACGTTCCCGTATCATGCCTTTCTAATATTCGATAAACCTATTTAACCCACGACACCCTGGTGTCACTTGCAATTCTACTGTTAACTTTCCCTAGTCAGGGCCGAGATCCGGCTACTTTTCCCTACCTCGTGCGTGGTCTCCAAAAGCCAACCAATAAGCTCCAGCGTGATCTCAGTCACTCGCCTAGCTTTCCTTTCCCTCGGTCTGCAGCACGATCTAATAAGAACACGAATTTAAGACACTTTTAAACTCGCAGGAATGAACTGAAATTCATTAAACTGGACGCCCAAACTTAACCCCGATAATGTCGATCACTCCCAAATACTCGACATTGTCGATAAAGGACCTGTAAAGGCCCGATTCGCCCGACATGACGAATCTGCCCGGGTTTTGGAAACGCCCTTCCAGGGCTCCAAAAATTCCCGTTTTCGTTTCCACAGTCCTAAAATAATTCAAGGGTCCCTAGGCACTTGACGGAATCGAATTCCGACTTCCGAGTCAATTAAATAACGTTTAAAGTTTCTAAACCCGATAATTACAACTTTTGCACTTTAATTCCAAAACTTGTTCCGGGTGTGAATTAACGACCGTTCAAATTACGAAACCAACAAAAACCCGGCCATGTGGGCACCACGGCCATGCGTGGACCGTGGGTGGCCGGACCGGACCGCCACCGTGTGACCGGTCACTTTACCCGGTGACCGGCACTCCGATCACCGGAAAAATATCTACTTTTTTCCTTCGTTACCGATAAATTAAGCTAAGAACTCACCTTTAATTTTATTTTACCCCTCATGCACAAAGCAGTCGCAAATCTCCTGCAATAGCTTGCTCGACTCTCGTTCCACACTTGATTCCAAGCAACACAACCACCAATTCTTGTTGGTGCAAATCCATGAAACAAAATGAAGCTCTTAATGCTCCATTTCATAATGATTTAAGTTGCTGAGTAAGACACCTTGGAGCATTTAATGCCCAAACATATGATATTGCTAACAACATCATTTATACACGGACACACATAAATGATTATGAAGAGATGATATGACTCTTGCCTTTTGCATCCGCCTGCCAAGTCATGCTTCACTGTCCAAGAAAAAGCCTCCACTCATGCTAAATAGATGGAGCAAGAGCTTCTCTGCTCAAACACTGTCCGCCTTCTCCAAAAGTTCAGATCACCTTTGTTGTCTTCCTTTTTATTCTGTTCAACAATACCTAACACCACCATTTGTGTGACATGTGGCAAGTGGGTCCCACCTCTTTAATAAAATATCTTTGTAGATATTTTTCTGTGAGATTCGCGAAATTCGGCCGTCTCGGGCCCCGAACGGGTTCATTTCCCAAGAAATTACGAAACTTGACGGGCTACAAGGAAACGGCTCAACTAAGACCGCTGCGACGACGACTAAGCTTTTTGGATCCAAAACGGTTCTCGAGTGGACCAAAACGTCGCTCGGTTGACTTTTCCAGCGAAAAGTCAACATTTCCCAAATTGATCAGAAAGTTGCCTCGAGTTCCCCGGAACTTACTTTAGTCGATAACGGTGTCAACTTACGTCCGGTATGACCCTCAGAGTCAAATTTAGGTTTAAAATAAGTGTCTGCTTAAATTTTAAATTTTCCTGTTTTTCGCAGATTTGACTGGCGTTGACCGGGAGTGGTTATTACAGACGCTCTCATCGAGGGATTACGTATCGAATAGTTTGAGCACACATGCATGTCTGTGATGCTTCACGACCACAACGCCACTCTGGTGGTTCTCGACACCTTCATTCTTTGGTTTGGTTGGTATGGGTTCAAACTCCGATTTTGAAATTAAGAAGTATAAATTGTTTGCGGTGTTAGAATACAAACATCTCTAGAAACCCAAGACTAACATCGAAGATTACTCTTATAAAAAAGTGATATTGTTTTCTCTCTATCTAACGTTGGGTTTCTAGTCTCTAATTATTGTTTCTAGGGTTTCATTAATGGTTTATTCTATGCTCAACGAAGTTGAAAACATCACTTTCATGTGAGGAGTTACAATGTGGCTCAAAAATGATTGGTATCTTTGGGTTGGGTTTCCACAAAATGCGTATTTTCAATTTGGGTTTGGTTTAACGAGTCAAAATCTCTAACCTGGGTGTATATTATCATCTTCAATGCTAGCTTTGCAACCCTTGTTCATATAGAACAAGAAATAAGTGTTTTGGTTCTATGGTTCTTGTCGATTGTCTACACCAGCTACGTAAAATCGATTTTATGCGTCCACTAATTGGAAAAACCAGGTTCTTTGTCCCGGTCTGGAAAGGTCGGGCATATCAAGATGGCTTGTCAATTAGACTTCGATCAGGCGAAGTAATGTAGGCGTGATGCGGGTGTCATGATTGAGATTCAAGTCCCCTTCCATAAAAGTAATTAAATAAAAGAAAGCTTGGATTGATGAACTGGAATGGCAGATTACAGCAAGACAGCCAATAAAATGGCCCTTTTTCTATCAACGATCAAAGTATTGACTACTACAATTAAGCTACTGGAAAATCTAAGCTGCCGAAAGATAAACAATACCCAAAATGTTCGATGCCTCTGAAAATGGGGCTGCCCTTGCATATATTCGAAGGGTTGGAGAAGAAGCGTGAAACGGCACCGCATCGGCTCGCTATTCCTCTCACACCCCAAATTGCTGAAACGATGTCGTGTCTCTTAGTTCCCCACTTCCAAACGACACCTTATCCTCCCTTGGGTTTGTTTGGAATAAGGCCCATCGTAACAGCGGGCGAGGCGACAGATCGATCGTTTGGAGATTTTCAGATCTTGTAGCACGACATAAGAGGAGATAAGGTAGGACCATTAAAGAGAACTATCACGTAAGAATATGAGGTGGGCAGTAGCGATGTGAGAGAAATAAGGCAACGACATGAGTGGAGACGAGATGGGCAACATCGACATGAAAAGAGAGAAGATTGAGGTTATAGATTAGGGTGTTGGGGTGTGTTAGTTAGAGCATGTACATCGTCGGGTTTTTAATTAGGGGTTCAGATTCATAAAAACTAAATTGGAATCGATGTAGATGAACCCTGGAATTAAAATTTGCTGATTTCCACGTTGTTGGTTTTTAATCCAGAATTCACTAGGGATTCTTGTCTGCTAACTCGATGTTGACTGAATAATTAATATTTTTGTGCTGAATTTATTATATACCTAATTAATGTAGTAAATACTAAAGAAAATAAATAAACAAAAAAAAATTAACATTTATTTTTTATTGATCCCAGAAACATACAACCCAAAACAAGAAATAATACAACCCAATACAGACAACCCCAACCACATATTAGATTTTCCCGAGCATATTGACATGGCCTAAATGGACTAGCAAGATTTCCAAAACACATATATCAATTCAGTACGATTTTCAATCTCGGCCTCAACATCTCTGAATTGTCCTCTCGTTGCATGTCCATTTATTCTTTGAAGAGCTTGTTCCATTCTCGTTGCAACAGGATCACTTTCTCCGCCTTCTTTGACTTTTCATTATCCGTATTTGCCTTAGCTTGATCCATGGTCGCACATGCATTCGCATTATCCAACGCAATTATCTCTTTCCTCTTCATGGACTTCTTGCTCATTAGACGCTCTTGAGGTGGTGGGACACTTCGGTTAGTAGTTCCCTCGCTCTGGTCTGTGGATACCCAATCTGGTTGGGACTCTTCATTGAGAGTTGTAGTATCATCATCGTCGGGATCAGAAAGATCGTCATCGGTGGGAATTAAAGGGGATGGGTTGAGCTGTAATTCCCACCAGAATCCAACTGTTGTCTCTTGTCCCCAGTCGTACCTTCCTCCGCCAAAAACTTCTCTTCATACTTTATAATGTCATACTAATGATCAAGGTTGAAGATCGTCTGCTTTTCCTCCTTGGCGGACACTTGCTTGACGATGAGGAAAAATCCGGCTTCAGAGTAACCGCTTGTAAAATTCTGCCTCACGCTCTTCATATGTTCGTGGAATTTCTGCACCCAAGGCATAGATTTTGTTTCTAGTGTTTTTTGCATTATTGTCAATCCATTACTGGATAACGACACTTTATTGAAACCTCTCGTAATTTCTCTCCAAATTGTATTACCCACTTGTTGGTTACCCTCCATTGCATCTCTAGAGGTGTATCCAAGTATGTATGAGGTGTCATCTGCCTTAATAGTCAATTTTTTTAGGCGCCTTTAGATTGGGAAGGCCCGATAGAGGAAGATTGAGAAGACATTTGGGTTCCGCTGATGTCGCAGTGGAAATCAGTGGGATAGCCGTAATATTGGGGACTGAGGTTGGGTTTCATGAAGGTGGCGGGGTTGAAACATGGTTGCATGTAAAGTTTTGGGAACAAAACCTAGCTGTATGTACGGGGGTTTCCTCGTGGGTTGACTAATGTGGAACATACGTTGGAAGCCACCGACTTCTTTGCATTGAACTTATGTTGCTTCGCATTGAACTCTGGTGGAGTCGGATTCTGAGTCTCATCGTCGCCAAACATAATTTTGATCGGAACACAAACTTTGTGGGAAATAGAATTTGAGAGAGAAATCTTTAAGATGAAGAAAAATTGTTGGTAGATTGATGACATGGATCGATTGGTATATAGATGGTAAAAAGTATATTTTTTTAATGTTAAAAGTATTAATTTTAATTAATAAAAAAAATTTACTATTGGCAAAGCCAACGGCTCTTTTCTACCACGCTAACGCCATATGGCCATTGGCCGACCGCGACTCATGACCCGCGCGCTTCTGGTTCACATTTGTGAATCGTGAACCGTGGTTCACGGCTCTGATTCACTAAATAGTGAATCACAACCGAGCAAGCCACATTTCATATCGCGCAATTCGCTGTTCGGGATTCACTATTTTACAAACCAGAACTGTGAATCTTATATGGTGTATATGCTCTTAGTTTCAAGGTTTTATATCTTGGTTTAAATTAGTCATCATTAGGCTAAGTTAGTTAGATTTTGTCACGCACCAATTTCAGTAAACCGAACTCGGGACGCGAACATTTAAAATCATAAAACATTTGAAACCTGTTTTGAATAAACACTTTGAAATTACCATTTAGTTAATCAAAATAATATTTACAACTCAAAAACGTCCCAACAATTGGACAAAGTACAAGGTATCCGTCACTAGACTCAAAAGATAAAACCCAGACTCCGCTCCGAGCTCCTCAAGCTTCGCGAGCTCACCTAGTCCGTCCTGTGATCAGTACCTGTAGGAAAATCAGTTAGGGGTGAGCGTTCGCTCACCACCACGGATAACAGACTGACTACGACATACTTAGCAGACAAAGCCGGTAACATCAAAACCAACCCATCACCGGGATACAATCCCCAAACTCAAATACTCGACTGACACCCAACCCGTTACTTTCCACAGCGGACTCAACACTCGGACTCGTAATGTAGACCCAACACAACGATTGACGACCTCCTCCAAAGATACGACAGATAAATTACGCAACACCAAACAAGATCACAAAGGATCGCACTCCAAACAAGATCACAAAGGATCGCATTCCTGTCAGCTGCTCAGTGCCGGTTGCTAACCGGCTGGGCTCGAGCCTGCCCCACGCGCTTTACCTATCACTGTCAGGCTCCAGGCGGTCGACCTGTTGGCGATAAACCGAGATACTTTTCCGATAGCTAGTTGAACAAGCAAGGTTAAACAAACGGCAACAAGACCAGTTCAACACTCCACAGGCACTCATGGCCACTAAAGACTCCAACGGTAAAACACGGGTTCAACAACCCACGGGCCCTCATGGCCTCCCAAGACACACCAACAGTAACTCACGGGCTCAACAACCCCACGGGCACTCACGGCCTCCCAAGACATCCCAACAGTAAGACACGGGCTCTCATGGCCACCCAAGACACAACAGTAACGTACGGGCTCTCATGGCCACCCAAGACACCAACAATAAATCACGGGCTCTCATGGCCACCCAAGACATAAATTAAACAATCTCTCTCCGGGAATGGTCATATGCCTCCAGTAATTCTAATATTGCTAAGTTCTCTGCTCCTACGACACTACTAAGTATCACATGCATTTCTAAGGTTCGCTACGTTCTCGTATCATGCCTTTCTAATATTCGATAACCTACTTAACCCACGACACCCCGGTGTCACATGCAATTCTACTGTTAACTTTCCCTAGTCAGGGCCGAGATCCGGCTACTTTTCCCTACCTCGTATATGTTCTCCAAAAGTGCCTAAATAAGCCCCGACGTGATCTCAGTCACTCGCCTAGCTTTCCTTTGCCTCGGTCCGCGGCACGATCTAAAAGAACACAAATTTAAGGCACTTATAAACTCGTAGGAATAAACTGAAACTCAATAAACTTAACGCTCAAACGTAACCACGAAAATGTCGATCACTCCCAAACTTCCCGATTACTCGACATTATCGATAAAGGACTCGGAAAAGCCCGATTCGCCCGACATGGCTAATCTGCCCGGGTTTTGGAAACGCCCTTCCGGGGCTCCGAAAATTCTCGTTTTCGTTTCTACGGTCTTAGAATAATTCAAGGGTTCCTAGGAACTCGACGAAATCGAATTCCGACTTCCAAGTCAATTAATTAATGTTTAAAATTTCTAAACCCGATAATTACAAATTTCGCATTTTAAATCCAAATTTCGATTCGGTTGTGGATAAATGGTCCGGGAAACGTTCTAAACCAACCGAACCCAAAACCCGATCACCCAAGCACGTGGGCCCCACCCGGACAAGCTTGGCCGTGGGTGGCTAGGGCTCTTTGGGGCCCGGCCCACCATGGTGGTGGCCGGCCCTAGCTCCGGCCAGCCATCCCATGGCCGGCCGGCCACCCCCCTATGGTGGCCGGAGCTCACCCTGAGCTCCCGGTCACCGGAAAACGTCCCCCTTCACCTCCAAACGTCTCCAACAATCCCCAATCCTCAATACAACCCTAAACTACTCATTTTAACCAAACCCTAACTTTTGAGATTAAGCAAAACGACGATCGGTTTGGTGATTACCGTAGAGGAAGACGAGGGGAGTCCGATTCTTGGAACGTTGAGACGATCCAATGGTGGAGTGCTCGTGAATAGTGCACCAAACCCTAGCTCTTCTCTTGCTTCTCCTTTCCTCTCTTCTCCTTCTCTCTCTAACTTCTTTCTTCTTCTTTTTTCTATTTTTTTCCCCTTTGATTTAGGTGTGGCCGAACCCCCCCCCCCCCCCCCCCCCTTTATCTCTCTTCATTTCCCCCCCAAAACCTAACACCACCACTTTCTTGACAAGTGGCAAGGTGGGTCCCACACCTTTTGGAAAAATATCTACTAGATATTTTCCAATCAGATTCGCGAAAATTGGACGTTTCGGGCCCCGAACGGGCACTTTTCCCAAGAAATTACGAAACTTGACGGGCTACAAGGAAACGGCTCAAATAAAACCGTTGCGACGACGAAAAATCTTTTTGGATCCAAAACGGTCCTCGAATGGACCAAAACGTCGCTCGGTTGACTTTTCCAGTGAGAAGTCAACATTTCCCAAATTGATCAGAAAGTGGTACTGAGTCCCCCTGAACTCACTTTTGGTCGACATCGGGGTAATCTTAAGTCCGGGATGACCCTCGGGGTCAATTTAGGTTCAACTAAGTGTCTGTCTTAAAATTTTTAAATTTTCCTGTTTTTCGCAGGTTTGACTGGCGTTGACCGGGAGTGGTTATTACAATCTACCCCCCTTAAAGGAATTTCGTCCGCGAAATTTAAAACAGACGTACCTCGGGAAACGAACAAGGCGGGGTACTTCGCGCGAACCTCGTCCTCGCGCTCCCAAGTCGACTCAGCCCCGTGATGCTTCCACTGCACTCGTACCAGGCGGATAATCTTGCCTCCCCGCAGGACCTGCTCCCATGTGCCCATGATCCGAACCGGCTGCTCCTCATAGGAGACATCGTCAGCCACCTCGATATCTGTCCACTCAATGACATGGGAGGGGTCTGCATTGTACTGCCGCAACTGGGACACGTGGAAGACGTTATGAACTCTCCCAAGTTGCGGTGGCAACGCCAGACGATAAGCCACTGCTCCCACTCTGCTCAAGATCTCGAACGGGCCAATGTACCGCGGAGCCAACTTGCCCCCGCTGCGTCTGAACCGTACCAGTCCCTTCCTCGGGCTCACCTTCAGGAACACTTGATCCCCGACTGCGAACTCAAGAGGTCGACGTCGTCTGTCGGCATAACTCTTCTGCCGACTCTGCGCGGTCCTCAACCGATCGCGTATCAGCGCGACCTTCTCTGTCGTCTCTCTGACAAGATCCGGCCCCAACAGACTCTTGTCCCCCACCTCTTCCCAACACACTGGCGATCGACACAGCCTCCCATACAACGCTTCGAACGATGTCATCCCAATACTGGCCTGGTAGTTGTTGTTGTAGGCGAACTCGGCCAACGGCAAGTGGGTCTCCCACGATCCCCTGAAATCCAGCACACATGCCCGCATCATGTATTCCAAGATCTGAAAAGTGCGCTCGGACTGACCGTCTGTCTGGGGATGGTGAGCTGTACTGAGTAGAACCTCGGTCCCCAATGCATCCTGCAGACTCGGCCAAAATCTGGACGTGAAACGAGGATCCCTGTCAGAAACTATCGACACCGGGACCCCATTGAGACGCACTATCTCCTGAATGTACAAGCTGCTCAACTTGTCGACCGGATCAGTCATCCTCATAGCCAGGAAATGGGCCGACTTGGTCAACCGGTTGACTACCACCCATACGGCGTCGTTTCCCTTCGGCGATCTCGGTAGTCCACACACGAAGTCCATCGTGATGTGCTCCCACTTCCACTGGGCAATCGCCAGTGGCTACAACAATCCTGCGGGACGCTGATGCTCGGCCTTCACCTGCTGACAGACGAGACATCTCGACACAAACTCTACGACAGCTCTCCGCATCCCGCGCCGCCCGAAGTGCCGCCTGATGTCACGGTACATCTTGGTGCCCCCCGGGTGCATTGTAAGACGCGAATGATGCGACTCTCGCAACACGTCGTCTCTACAGTTTCCCGGCACGAACCACCCTCCTCGATACTGTAACCCCCAATCAGCACTAAAATCCCAGCCTGCCACTTCGTTACCTCGGACGACCCTCTCTCGGATCTCTAGCGTCTCGATGTCCTCCGACTGCGCCTCCAACACTCGGGCAAGCAGTGAGGGCTGAGCCACTAATGAGCACATGGCCATGTCACCAGTAACCTCCTTTAGCTTAAGCCCGAACGTGCTCAGATCCCCCATCATGTCCCACTCTCGGACTGATATGTTGGCGAGGCTCGGAACCGACTTCCTACTCAAGGCGTCGGCGACTACGTTCGCCTTACCCGGATGGTAGTGTAGCTTGAAGTCATACTCCTCGAGTAGCTCTATCCACCGCCGCTGGCGTATATTCAAGTCTCACTGGTAAAATATGTACTTGAGGCTCTTGTGATCCGAGAACACCTGAAACCCCTCGCCATAAAGATAATATTGCCAGCCCTTTAGCGCGAACACGACTCCTGCTAGCTCCAAGTTGTGGGTAGGATAGTTGCGCTCGTGCGTCTTCAACTGCCTGGAGCCATAAGCCACAACTCTGCCCAACTGCATCAGTACGCAGCCCAGTCCCTCTCCGGACGCAGCATAGTAGACATCATACCCGATCCCTCGCTCGGGCACCACCAATACTGGAGCGGTAGTCAGCCGAGTCTTCAACTCCGTGAACGCCCGTTCACAGTCCTCCGTCCACACAACCCGACTCCCTTGCGCATCAGCAGAGTCATCGGTGCGGCTAGTTGCGCAAAGTTCTGGACAAATCGCCGATAATAGCCTGCTAACCCCAGAAAGCTGCGGATCTCGAAGACACTCGTGGGCCGTGCCCACTTCGAGACCGCGTCGATCTTCGACGGATCGACCAGTATACCGTCACGGGACACGATGTGACCGAGGAATTTCACCTCAGCGAGCCAGAACTCGCACTTCTCCAGGTTGGCATATAGCTGATGCTCGCGCAGTAGTTTCAAAACAGTCCTCAGATGTACCTCATGTGCCGCCTCGCTCCGCGAATAGATCAGGATGTCATCTATGAACACCACCACAAACTGATCTAAGTACGGCCGGAATATACTGTTCATCAGGTCCATGAACGCTGCAGGTGCGTTCGTCAGTCCGAATGGCATCACCAGGAACTCATAGTGCCCATAGCGTGTCCCGAATGCAGTCTTTACGACGTCCCCCTCACGGACTCCTCATAGTGCCCATAGCGTGTCCCGAATGCAGTCTTTGCGACGTCCCCCTCACGGACTCGCAACTTATAATAACCGGATCGCAGATCGATCTTCGAGAAGCATGTCGACCCTCTCAGCTGGTCGAACAAGTCATCGATCCTCGGCATCGGGTATCAGTTCTTCACCGTAACCCGTTTCTGCTTCCGATAATTTATACACATCCGTAACTCTCCACTCTTCTTCTTCTTCACGATGAGTGTTGGTGCTCCCCACGGCGATACACTCGGACAGATAAACCCCTTCTGTTGAAGCTCCTCGAGTTGACGCTTCAGCTCAGTCAACTCTGCCGGCGCAAACCTGTAAGGCGCCATCGATATCGCCGCCGTTCCCGGCACTAGGTCAATCCCGAACTCCACCTCACGCTCCGGTGGAAACCTGCTCAACTCCTCAGGGAAGACCTCGGGGAACTCGCATACCACTCGCGGTAACTCTCGGCTCTGCACAGCCGAAGTCTCTACTGCGGACAACGTCGACAGGAGAACCCCGCTCTTACTACCCAGAACACACTTCACCGTCGTGTTGCCTGCTGACACTGTCACTCGTCACCTGTAGCAATCGATATTGGCTCAGTACCTCGCCAGTCAATCCATTCCCAAGATCACATCAAAGGTCGTCATTCCCAGTACAAGAAGATCACCAGGGCAAAGACAGTCTGCGACTCTAACCTCGCAGGCACGACAGACTCTAGTCAACGATACACCACCCCCAACTGGGGCGTCCAGGCACAGGGGTGGACTCAGCGGCTCTAAACTCAGTCCCAACCCCTCAGCACAACTCAATGAAATAAACGAATGCGACGCCCCGGTATCAAATAACAACAACGCCCATAAATGATACAATAAATACGTACCCTGGATGGTCTCGCGGTACGTGGTAGATCCTGGGGCCCGGGAGTCGGTGACTGCGTACACCCTCCCCTGCGAGGCTTGCTGCCTCTGACCCAGCGCACTGGCTGCTGAATACCCAGGTCTCTGCTGCTGCCTCGGGACCGGCGCGCTCCTAGACGGCTGTGAGAATCTCGACTGCTGACTCTGACGAGGGCGACCCCTGGGTGACTGTACTGTCCGCGACTGCTGCGGTCGCTGCGCTGATGTCGCTCCCAACGGCTCCCAGCACCATGCCATAGTGTGTCCAACCCGGCCGCACCGGAAACAGCTGATCTCGTCAGCTCTCGACCCCGAGCCCTGGACCGTCCGGCTGGTCGCTGGTAGCGCCGCGGGCCCTCCTCTCCTCGGACACTCCCGATGAAAGTGGCCTGCCTGCCCGCAGAGATAGCATGTCGACCCTCTCTCTGACGCGACTGGCCCCACGGACGCCACCGACCCCATCTGTCTTGCCCCACCCTGATGAGCCTGTGGTCGGAAGAACCCCGTGGTCCTCTGTCTCCTCGGGTCTCGTGAATCGGACGGCCCTGTAAAGCTGGTCGGCCACTGTCGAACCTCACGGGTCCTGGGCGCATCCCGGATACCCTGCTCCACCGTCGCTGCAGTGTCCACGAGCTCGGAGTACTTCCGCAACCTCAAGGCGAGAACCTTGTCCCGAATCACCGGTCTCAGTCCCCCCTCGAACCGCAGGCAACGGTTCTGCTCTGTCGCCACCATCTCAGGCGCAAATCTGGTCAGGGCCGTGAATCTGGCCTCGTATTCTGCCACTGTCATCCCCTCCTGCTGCAGATCCAGGAACTGTCGATGTCGGTCCAACCGAGCCGACTCGGGAAAATACTGTGCCAGAAACACCGTCTGGAAGATGTCGTAGTCGTGCCCGACATTGTCCCTCACACGCCCCCACCAGTGGTAGGCGCTGTCCCTCAGCTAGTGAGCTGCGAAGGACACTCTGCGGCGGCCATCCTCGATACTTGATGTTTCCAGGTCCCGCGTGACCTGCTCTAGCCACCTCTCGACTAGGTTGGGGTTCGGCTCCCCGACAAATGTGGGTATCCCTAGCTTCAGGAAGTCCAGCAGGGTCCGGGCCGAATGGTCCTCTGCCTGAACGGGCCTCATTGGGACCGCTGCTGCCTCCGGAGCTGGCGATGCCGACTCTCGACTGGCGATGATCGCCACCAAACTCTGGACTGTCCTGGTCAGCTCGTCCAGGGCAGTCGTAACGGGAGGGTCCGCGACCGACGGGACGCTGGGTGTGCCTGTAGACGGTCCCGCGTCGCTTCTCCTGTCTTCTCCGACAGGAGTACCCTGCGCCTCCGCGTACTCGTCCTGGTGTCCCCGCTGACCGTCCCCTCCTGCCTCGCGTGAGCGCCCGTCCCCGTGTTACCGCTGCTCGTCCTCGTGTGCCGCGAGCCATGTGTCAGTATCCTCTGCACGGATACACGCAAACGTTCAGTTTGCAAATTTATATAACGACGACATGCTCATAAAATACTAGCGTACTCGTTACTAAACGTCACACCGCTCACGCTATTTATACTTTAATTACAATAATACGTAAGCGAAACCTCAATTAAACCGCACACCCGTGCACCAAGCCACGCAACAACAAACCTAACCGCACAACGAAACAAACAAAGATATTTTTTGGAAGTAGCTGACTGGACCAGGCCGGCAAGTGGGCCGGGCCGTGTCACCTACCGGGTCGGCACGCCAGCCGGGACGTGCCCCCTTCCGGGCCGGCCCGCCAGCCGTGCCGTGCTAGCTACCGGGCCGGCACGCCAGCCGTGCCGTGCCAACTACCGGGCCGGCACGCCAACCGTGTCGTGCCATCTTTCGGGCCGGCACGCCAGCCGGGCCGTGCCCCATTCCGGGCCAAAACAGAGGCCCCGACCACGTTTCCTATCGAACTCGGGACGCGAACATTTAAAATCATAAAACATTTGAAGCCTGTTTTGAATAAACACTTTGAAATTACCATTTAGTTAATCAAAATAATATTTACAACTCAAAAACGTCCCAACAATTGGACAAAGTACAAGGTATCCGTCACTAGACTCAAAAGATAAAACCCGGACTCCGCTCCGAGCTCCTCAAGCTTCGCGAGCTCACCTAGTCCGTCCTGTGATCAGTACCTGTAGGAAAAGCAGATAGGGGTGAGCGTTCGCTCACCACCACGGATAACAGACTGACTACGGCATACTTAGTAGACAAAGCCGGTAACACCAAAACCAACCCAACACCGGGATTACAATCCCCAAACTCAAATACTCGACTGACACCCAACCCGTTACTTTACTCAACGAACTCAACACTCGGACTCGTAATGTAGACCCGACACAACGATTGACGACCTCCTCCAAAGACACGACAGATAAATTACGCAACACCAAACAAGATCACAAAGGATCGCACTCCAAACAAGGTCACAAAGGATCGCATTCCTGTCAGCTGCTCAGTGTCGGTTGCTAACCGGCTGGGCTCGAGCCTGCCCCACGCGCTTTACCTATCACTGTCAGGATCCAGGTGGTCGACCTGTTGGCGATAAACCGAGATACTTTTCCGATAGCTAGTCGAAAGGGGAGCTGCCCTCTCACCGCCTAAAAACGCTCACAACCTGGCGAGACTCGAACTCGGGCAGGCTAGCCAAAGAACGCTCGCAACTTACCGAGACTCGAACTCGGGTAAGCCAACCAAATTCCACACCACTTCCCGACACGAAGTCGAGTCACTAACCTCGGGCACCCACAATCACAATCACAAGCAAGGTTCAACAAACATCAACAAGACCAGTTCAACACTCCACAGGCACTCATGGCCACTAAAGACTCCAACGGTAAAACACGGGTTCAACAACCCACGGGCCCTCATGGCCTCCCAAGACACACCAACAGTAACTCACGGGCTCAACAACCCCACGGGCACTCACGGCCTCCCAAGACATCCCAACAGTAAGACACGGGCTCTCATGGCCACCCAAGACACAATAGTAACGTACGGGCTCTCATGGCCACCCAAGACACCAACAATAAATCACGGGCTCTCATGGCCACCCAAGACATAAATTAAACAATCTCTCTCCGGGAATGGTCATATGCCTCCAGTAATTCTAATATTGCTAAGTTCTCTGCTCCTACGACACTACTAAGTATCACATGCATTTCTAAGGTTCGCTACGTTCTCGTATCATGCCTTTCTAATATTCGATAACCTACTTAACCCACGACACCCCGGTGTCACATGCAATTCTACTGTTAACTTTCCCTAGTCAGGGCCGAGATCCGGCTACTTTTCCCTACCTCGTATATGTTCTCCAAAAGTGCCTAAATAAGCCCCGGCGTGATCTCAGTCACTCGCCTAGCTTTCCTTTGCCTCGGTCCGCGGCACGATCTAAAAGAACACAAATTTAAGGCACTTATAAACTCGTAGGAATAAACTGAAACTCAATAAACTTAACGCCCAAACGTAACCCCGACAATGTCGATCACTCCCAAACTTCCCGATTACTCGACATTGTCGATAAAGGACTCGGAAAAGCCCGACTCGCCCGACATGGCGAATATGCCCGGGTTTTGGAAACTCCCTTCCGGGGCTCCGAAAATTCCCGTTTTCGTTTCTACGGTCTTAGAATAATTCAAGGGTTCCTAGGCACTCGGCGGAATCGAATTCGGACTTCCGAGTCAATTAATTAACGTTTAAAGTTTCTAAACCCGATAATTACAACTTTCGCATTTTAAATCCAAATTTCGATTCGGTTGTGGATAAATGGTCCGGGGAACATTCTAAACCAACCGAACCCAAAACCCGATCACCCGAGCACGTGGGCCCCACCCGGCCAAGCTTGGCCGTGGGTGGCTAGGGCTCTTTGGGGCTCGGCCCACCATGGTGGTGGCCGGCCCTAGCTCCGGCCAGCCATCCCATGGCCGGCCGGCCACCCCCCTATGGTGGCCGGAGCTCCCCCCGAGCTCCCGGTCACCGGAAAACGTCCCCCTTCACCTCCAAACGTCTCCAAAACGTCTCCAACAATCCCCAATCCTCAATACAACCCTAAACTACTCATTTTAACCAAACCCTAACTTTTGAGATTAAGCAAAACGACGATCGGTTTGGTGATTACCGCAGAGGAAGACGAGGGGAGTCCGATTCTTGGAACGTTGAGACGATCCAATGGTGGAGTGCTCGTGAATAGTGCTCCAAACCCTAGCTCTTCTCTTGCTTCTCCTTTCCTCTCTTCTCCTTCTCTCTCTAACTTCTTTCTTCTTCTTTTTCTGTTTTTTTTCCTTTGATTTAGGTTTGGCCGAACCCCCACCCCCTTATCTCTCTTCATTTTCCCCCCAAAACCTAAAACCACCACTTGCTTGACAAGTGGCAAGGTGGGTCCCACACCTTTTAAGAAAATATCTTCTAGATATTTTCCAATCAGATTCACGAAAATCGGACGTTTCGGGCCCCGAACGGGCACTTTTCCCAAGAAATTACGAAACTTGACGAGCTACAAGGAAACGGCTCAACTAAAACCGCTGCGACGACGGAAAATCTTTTTGGATCCAAAACGGTCCTCGAATGGACAAAAACGTCGCATGGTTGACTTTTCAAACGAAAAGTCAACATTTCCCAAATTGATCAGAAAGTTGCCCTGAGTCCCCCTGAACTCACTTTGGTCGACATCGGGGTCATCTTAAGTCCGGGATGACCCTCGGGGTCAATTTAGGTTCAATTAAGTGTGTCTTAAAAATTTTAAATTTTCCTGTTTTTCGCAGGTTTGACTGGCGTCGACCGGGAGTGGTTATTACAGATTTGGTCTATGTTTTTTTTACTTAAAGGTACGACTTTTATTAATTATCAGAGGTAATAATACATTGGAGTACAGCAAAGAGATCCCTTGACCACTGAAGAACATGCATAGATAGAGCCTCCCTAGCTAACCAGTGAACGGTTTTGTTCGCAGTTCTTTTTACAAATTCGAGAGTACTCTCGTTGAAATCACCACATAGGAAAAACAAAAGACTAAATACGTAAATCAGGGTTCTCTCCCAAGAAAAATCCCTGAAACGCTGGTCACTAGTCATTTACCCTGAAAAGACTAAATAATATAAAATAGAATAAAAAGACCCACTCAATTAACTTGATCTAGAATCGAGAAAGGAGTCAAGGAGGGTGCGTCGGTGGAGGCTAGGGAGATGGACACGCCAGTGGTGGCTTCAGAGCCAGCGGGGGTCGATCAGGAAAGATTATCCGATACAGGGAGGTCGAGGGGTTGCGAGGCAGGGAGGTCGAGGGGCTCCGAGGCAGGGAGTTCGAGGGGCTCCAAGGCAGGGAGGTCTATTGATGTCGAGGTGAGCCAAAAGAAAACCATCATAGTTGTAGAGAGGGGAATGCGTGTTGGGTCTCAAGGTAGAGTTGGAGATGAACCAACTCGCAGTGGAAAATCAATGAAAACCAAGAGACAATTAAAACCATGAAACAACTAACAAATAGCGAATTCACAAGAGAAAATTTTAGCACTATTTCTTACCAAAACAAGAACATCGGGTAACGAATGATTGACTTGAGTCTCCAAGACGCCTACGTATCCACATGGGAATCAAAGCCACGTAGTTCTTCTCTTTGAGGACTCAAGAACACAAAATGGAGATGAAAGGTTCCCTTGGCCGAAATTGGGGAGGGGAGGGAGATAAAATTGTGTTTCCTATTCTTGTCTTGTGTTTGTTATGTTGAAAAAGATGACTTAAACATAACAAACCTCTTACTTGTCAAACTAAAAGCATGGGACAAGCATGGTGACAAGTAAGGTGTAAATAGGACAAAGTATGGCTAGATAAGATGGGGTTAGGTGGTGAATCACCAACACCTTAATCCTTGTCATGCTTACTTAGTACTAATTAATCAAGACTTGATTAATTAGTTCCATGGGCCTCTTGGAACATGGCCCGTGGTCATTTCCAACGAGGTGCCGTGATTCGCTCATCGTCTCCAAGCCTTCCATACCGGAAATTTCCAACATTATCCAACGCGATCAATCCCAAGACTCCAAGCCTTGTCTCGATCCGTAAAGTCCTATTCACTTACGGGCACATAACCCAAAACCCAGTTTTGGTCATGTCCTGAAACAACTCCCTTTTGGCCATTCTCCATAAATGTGTCAATGAACTTCACCCTCCGGTGTGACCCTTAGGTTTATGCATGTCAATAGGTCAATGTAAAATCTCATTTTACTTGATCCTATGTAAGTGGCAACTGACGAGACTTTAGTATTGTCTGACACTACATAACGAATCGACCCTGTCGATTCTAACCTTTCCGTCGTCCGTGTCATTATCCTTTTATCTCCGATATCCTGATTGAGATAAGGCATAGAGCCGTCATCCTTATTATTCTCAATCACTGTTCCTGGATATGTGAGATGACTGAATATATGATACCTAGTATCATGTGCATGGCCATGCTATTCTTTCAGTCACTCTCGATCAAGCGGTCGAGAACCGATATCTTTCCCATACCGTAGTATGAGGGATAAATCCCCTAGCCGTCTTTCGTGTCACTCATGCAGCCCGTCCCCAAGCCAATCCTGGCCGTTATGGAAGCCTTGTTACAGACAACGTTAGGCTCATGTCAAACTCAGTTGTTTACTGCATAGCGATCACAAAGACTCCTTGGTCTAAGGATACATGACAAGCTACGACAATGAATATGTTCAAGACTTTATCTATGGCACATATTCATGTCAGATCGTCCAATATCATGTCCCACATGATATCTTTGATCAGACTCCAGAATCCCATTCCAATGACTAACAGAACGTAAGTCATAAAGAGCCATCTTTCATACTAGTCGCTTCTAGTGAAGCTTTGTTGACTAGGGACCCATCGAGTGTGATCTATCTCGATCTATGGTTCTATTCGCATGGTGGGCATAGATCAGAGCACACATCGATATATTACTCCAACACATAAGTAATATAAAGCCGCTTTAATTTTATTTCTAACGATGATATATACATTTGGACATTTAGGATTGAACTACGGGAACTAAGACTAACAATGCGAGGCTTGTACATGGCATACATTGGGGAAGCGGCGTCCATCACCTAGTCCTAGTCCTAACCAGATGGTCTTGGCTCTCACCATGAGGAGGATGAACATAACGATGTTGGAGATTGGAGAAACATCCATTGAGAAGATGAATCTAAGATCGGCTAATCACAACTCTTTCTAGTCTCTTTTAGACTTCTTTTTTTTTCACTTTTTGATACTCAAATAGACTTGTGATGGAGTTTTCTCTTAACTTTTCTTATCAATTTGAAATAATTAAAAGTGAAACTAAAGTAATTTGATCATCATATAGTAAAAAATAATTCGCATAGACTGTTGGAATTAAATAATCATTCATATCAATTAGAAGGGGGAAACAAAATTAATCAAAGACGATATTTAAGGAGAGTGGCGGCGGCGGCTTGGTCCCCTCTTCTGACGTCATGGAGTTTTACTGCAGGTGATCAATCACAGGTTTGATTGAATCATCATCGATGTTTCCTATTCTCTTTTCAGCATATGGTGTGTATGGTGCGGATGCAGAGTTATGTATTTGCAGGGGGTGATTGACAACAAGAGATCAAGTATCTGGGGTCAAGTTTTGATCTCGGGTAGTGGTGGGTACGACGCAAGGGAGATGAGGACTTGCGGCTTGGCCTCAGGTAGTCAAATTGATCTCTTGGCGGAGAAAAGTTTGGTCCAACAAAGGGCTAAGAGGTTGTTGACGACGATCCATGGCGGCGGCGCGGGGCGAATTGAGACTCCTCCGGGGAGGCTGTCATGGCGGTGCTGGTATCAGTGATGTTTGGTTAGATGCGGTATTCGAGTGGTCGTCCATCGGCGGTGGCGGGTTCGTAGGGACCGGGAGGGACTGTGACGTTTCTGGCGGTGGGGACACCATCGGCGAGGTGGAACAATGCATGGTCGGTCTTGTGTTTGGGGACGACGATGGATACGTTTTCGTCGTTACCTGGTGGACAAGGCGACACAAGCAGTAGTCGCGGAAGTCAAAGTGGAGGCAGCGGAAGATCCACAATTGTCGTTCGTTTGGCTTCACAGTGGACATGTATCGTAGGAACCTTGTTCTTAGTCGGCGATATGATTTACATGTCTGTTGTTATTGCTCGAATAATTATTGGTCCGATGCAAGTTCTGGGAAATGACTCAGAGGGACCTGCGAGGCCCAATGGAACATTTCAACCGGCGAGGGGCGGAAAACACCCTCGTCTCGATAAGTGAGGACCTCGAGGTCCAGTGGGGGGGTCTGTCGGTAATACCGCCTCACTGGACGCAGGGTGGCATCGGTTCCACCAAGTACCAACACAACATTCTACTACCAGATCGAGAACCAGCAATTTTATGTTTCTAAAGGCCCTCATTATCATCAGAGGGGGGATGACGTCAGTTGTTTTTTCGGGAGGATGCTTAGTTCAGCTGAGCCATCTCAGTCCCTGGTTACAGGACTGCCCATGCCGTCACTCTCGGGCTCCGGCAACTGTTTCGGTGGTTTCAACCATTTACGCAGTACCCTCCAGGAGCACAACACATAGTCGATTTGTGCCTTTTCTGATCATAGAGCTCACTCGGTCTTATTACACAGTCTTCAGCCGCTGTACCGGTTGCTTCGACTGTTATCGCAACAATTTCTTGTTGACACCCTTGATGCACTTCGATGATAGAGTATTTTTTTCAATTTCTTGCAATTGTTTCAATTGATATTTGTTTCTCTAGGATGATCCGTTTTGGGACTGTACTCCTGAAGATTTTTCTTAATTAATGTATGTCCTCGTTACCTACTCAAAAAGAAGACGATATTTAAATGCACCCCCTAAAGCTCCAAATGAGGAGAATCAAATACCTTTCCTTTAGAGCTCATATGCTTCTTGTTTTCAGTTATCAATCACAAGCTCTGGAGGGTCCTACTAATTACAAGAAGCAGAAAAGGATGCTTTTATTCTTATATCTAAAGCTCCTCAAAATGACAGGCAGAAACAGAGAAGAGGCAATTAATTAGTTGGGTGGATATTTGATGGCATTTTTGACAATCTTTTTAGCAGTAGCATCACCAAGATCAATGCCACACATATCAGCCAATCTGATGAGGTACATGAGTACATCAGAAAGCTCCTCTCCCAGATGCTCCTTCTCTGACTCCTCCCAATTTGGCAATCCCTTGTCAACCTCTCCTTTCCACTGGAATATTGCTGAAAGCTCTCCTACCTCGCCAACCTGCACAATCATTCACACTCACTAAACACAAAGGCATTTCCTAAAACACATTCCAAAAGTGAACATAGCAAGATTTCCAAGAAACGTTTTGTGTCTATCAGATACAATCCATAGATTGTATCTGAGTTTAGTTGCAAGAAACCAAGAGTTTCTAATGGGAGATGGAAAATACTGAAGATTACCATAGCAAGTAAAAGGTTTCTGGGATTATGATATTTTTCCCAGTCTCTAGCCTTGGCGAATGCTTCAAGCCTTTTCGAGAGATCCTTGAGACTAATGTCCACCACTTTCTCTTGTGCAATCTGTTGGCCTTCCGCTCCCATGCTGAAGCTCCTCCGAATCTGCCTATAGAGGGGAAACAGAGAGAGCTCTTATAGCTTTGATGAAGAAGAAAGTGAGGAAAAAGTTTTTCTCTTATGAGATTCCTTGCAGTCCCTACCATGCAAAATGGCCATCACCTTCACCAAATCAATAGAAAGAATATTCCCATTTTTACTACAGGTTATGTTTATCTGAGGACTGAATTTTATACATGATCTAACCATAACCATGTTGGAAAATCTACAGTCAAAAGGGACTAATTGACAAGACTCAACCATATGTATTTACTCAATGACCAAACATCATGTACTGCAACATGGTGAACCAAAATCTCTGTTTCTCACAAAATAAAAACGGTCACATATACCAGAAGAAGGGAAAATTAGGTAGAGAGTGGAGAATATTTATCATGAAAATACCAAGAATATAAAGGAAAGTGAAAAGAAGAGATACTATATGGTATTGTATTACTATTCAAAAGTGGCATCAATTCTCTGTATCATTGTTGATTAATTACAGGAACAAAGTAACGATGCAGAGATAGATAAAGCTCAGTATACAAAGATGCGGTCAGATAAGGCACCTTACCTTCATATGTCAATAGAATTTCTAATTATTACAAGCTTTTCTTTTACAAGGGAGTTTGTGTAAAATAGTGTGGGTGTGAAGAGGTTTGAGGATCATTTTAGTTGAAACATTGAATGTTGAAAGGCATCCATTCCAAATCCAAAGGCTGCTTCTCTTTTCCTCTGTCCAATAAGTTTTAACAACCTTACAAGCATTTTGCCCTCAAAGTGTATTCTTAGTTTCCTTTCATCTCATGTCTCAACTTGTGATTGGAATCCTATTCCACCCAACAAGAAGCTATGCTATATACAATACTTAAGGAATCCTATTTCTTTAGGTTCTTCTTTGAGTTTTAGAACCTGACTAGTTGTGATCAGTGTTCTAAAATTCCCGACTAGGCTCCGCCTACGCACTATTTTCATGTTAACCGACCTGATTAATTTGATTATTTTCCGATTAATCCCCGTTTGGTCCCCGATTAATTCCCAAAAGGCTTTAACCGTCCGACTAACGCCTAATAAGTTTTAGATCTGGTTGTGAGGTTAGGAAAAGAGCTAACCTAACAAGTTGTGTTGAAAATCCAGACACAAAAGAGCAGAAACATTTAACTCACAAAATACCCCTGGCTTTCTTTCACAAAACTAACATTATTTTCTTCCTCCAACCAAATCACCATAGCTTTTAGATTGTAGAAAAGCTGTTTCCTTTTCAGCATCTACTAGAAATGAACTCAAGAGAGAGAATCTATCATCTATGAGCGCAGTGCCTTCTCCCAAGCCAGATGGGCATTTTATCGAACACTTGATGTGCCATGTTGACAGTTTGTAAAATGTACAACCTGATTATGCTACGACTTAGAGTGATGAATGAGGCATTGTACCTTGTCGAGTACAAATCGGGATGAAGGAAACCATGTAAATTGAGGTCCCTATGTGAGCTCTTCCCAGGAACCACAAGTTTGTCAAAATATTTAGATGATTGGCTAACCAATCAGCCTTATTAGTTAACCAACATACTCATTTAGAGCACCTGCAACTGTCGTGATAGGCGAGTCGTTGTAGGGTCTGCGATGACTCTATCACGACCGCTGTCACGGCTCATCGTTGCAGAGGCAACAGCTAGTCGGCGGCCCACTCACAAACCGACATGCGTTGGCGACGAATTAAAACAACACATAATTTTTGCTATATATACAGATTGACCCCTACCTCAAAAATCACCCCTTCTCTTCTAGACACAAACTCCCTTTCTTCTTTTCTCAAATCTCGTTGTTCATTTTTTTCGATGGAGAATTTTCCAACGATGGACGAAATGCAACAAATGACTCCCAAACAAATAGATGAAGCGATGAGTAGGCTGGTTGCAGAAACGGCGAAACATATTCATGATCAACTTAGGCCAAGGATACATCCAAGGGCAGTATATGATGATGAGGCCGAGGGCTCAAGGTCGGCGAGGCGACCAAACCGGAGAGTGATTGTGCGCAATCGAGAAGATGCACACGAGGGGTTGATGCGTGACTACTTCGCGCCTAGACCGGTGTATAGCAACCAACAATTTCAGCGACGGTTCTGATATCGAGGGAATTGTTCATACGTATCATGAATGGTTTGAGTGACCAGTTTTCCATCAACAAACAGATGCTACGGGGAGGAGCTCCTTCTCTCCACACCAGAAGTGCACGGTAGCACTGCGTCAGCTCTCTTATGGAGGTCCCGCCGATGCCTGCGATGAGTATTTGCGAATGGCGGAGAGCACTGCTTTGGACTACGTCAAGAAGTTTTGCTTGAGTGTCATCAAGATTTATGGGCGGACATATCAACGACGCCCGACCGATGAAGATATTCGTCGTTTGCTGCAAATCAACGAAGAGCGCGGCTTTCCGGGGATGATAGGGAGTCTCGACTACATGCACTTGGATTGGAAGAACTGTCCTGTGGCATGTTCTGCACAATTCGCAAGTAGGGACCACAGGAACGTAGGGATGGCAATGGGCCGGGTTTTTGTGATATCCGTACCCGGCCCGATTTCCCTACCTGTGGCCCGAGCCCGTCTGGGAACCGATAGTGGCCCGTTTGCTACCCGGCCCGCTTGTGGCCCGATCGGGTCGGGTATTACCCTACCCGCCCAGTATAAGAGTTGTATTTTTTTTCCTTCTAGGACACCATAATTTTATTTCACTGCTCAATTTATATTGACAAATCATGTATATATGATGCGCAAAAGTTTCATATATTTATATGAAACATATATTCTCATCATCTCGGATAGGTAACACAAGTAACATCAAACCGGCTCCGGATTTGTGCTAGGGACAACATCTTCATTATTATGAACCGGTAAGTTAACCACTTGATCCCCATTCAAGAGTTCATTATTACTCACAACCACGGGAGTATAAATAAAATTGGATTAAGAATTCATATTCAATAAATTCGGAAATAAAGTAACCATACAACAAATAAGTATTCATATATGGAAAAACAATAAAATATACGACTAACATAACATGTTTTATACCGTTTTTCTTTAAACGGGAAAGAAGGAGTTGTATTACGATATCATGTCATGCCTACAAGGAGGGACGTAACAGTCCCAGATACCAGCTTTTTGTCCCAACCGGTCGTGGCCCGTCGGGCGCACATGGTTCCATACATATAGTCTGCTTTGTTTCGCATATCCGAACTCAAGAATTCCTCTATCCAACGTTCCGAACGAAAAATAAATGCCAAAATTAAACCTAACTAGCCAAATGTTTATTCGCCCTAAAACAGTGAAAATAGATTGTAACTTAGCCTTGACTGCGGATTCCGCGAGACCTCCCGGTTGTATTTGTCCCGGGTCTGTGGGTATAGGCCCCAGTTGGTCCTTCCGACTCCCGCCCTGGGGAATCATTCATACCCCGGGGGGTGATACCCCCTCAGGCTTAACTCCCCTTCATGTTCCTGTGTAGTACTATCTGGCGCAGCAAAGACTCATGTGGTACCTCCGGGGCCGCTGGCTTATGACCCGTCTTGATCTTCCTGGGTCTGGGTCCAATGGCGGTAGTGAATCTCTGGATCCCCCGTCGGACCAAGGGGCGGTCACTCAGTGCATATCGATTCACCCAGGGCTTTGGGCTCCCAGGCAGCCTAGGGACAAATGACTTTCCCCTCGAGCCGGACGACGACTGTGGCATGTGACGTGCTGGCTCCCCTCCATGTCGTTTGGATATCACTGGGCTCGGGCCCAAATCCCTAGCAAGAGTACCACGATTTCTCGGGCGTGCATATCCCATAGGGTTTGCGTGCACCCTAGGATTTGCATGCACCCTAGGGCTTGGGCTTGCATAACCCATATGTTGTGCTGACGACCATGGCAAGCGAGGCGCCGGAGCCCACCGATGAGGCATTGACGAGGGACGCTCCGGTGGGGGAATGGGAGCCATACCCCAGTAATGGGTGCTCTGACGAGGGGCCCTCTGGTGCCAAACCATTCGGGGGCGGAAATTCCAGAGGCTGGCGTCGAGGAACCGATTCGGCTCCATCTGAGGTGCTCTGATCCAGAGTAGAGGGTACGACCACATCAGATCCTGGGCTTCTCCCTGCATGGGCCACCCAAACCGGTTGTACGTGGCCACAGACGGCATGGCCTAGCCGAGCACGAAGGGGCGAGGTCGGGAGTGACTCGCCGGCGACCATGGCGCCCTAGGTTGTGTTCCATCATGATGACGGCGTGAAAGTGGGAGGACCATCACTAGTGGAGGAGAGGTTGGTTGCAGATCGAGAGAGAGAGAGCGACGAAGATGAGGCTGCGAGGGAGGGGAGGATGACGGCGTGGTGGTGGAGCGTTGGACGGTGACATCGACTGTAAACCCTAGCTAGGGTAGATGGGACCTCACTTGGAGGTAGAAGAGAGCTATCTTGTTCAGTTGATCTTTTAATATATGTTTTATACCGTTTATTCATGTAATTATACTTTATATGTATAAAACACCATAATTTATACATATTTATATTTATGATTATATTCATGTAATTACATAAATATTATATAATATGTATAAGAAAAAACATGTGTGACACATAACTTAATTTACTCTTTCAACTACGTATAAAAATAGGAAAATTATACTTCTCTTTTATCTGCTCCTGTACAACTATATATAATACATATAACAACAAACCTACGTGTATGTGTATATATATAAAATAACTATAAACCTGTAAGAATTAACAAATAAATAGCTAATTTATTTTTAACTATATATATAGGGTAGAAACGTAAAAATTAACAAATAATTTTTTTTTATTTAGTAACCTATCGGGTCGGGTCTGGGCTGGGTAATACTAATCCCGAGCCCGGTTAAAAGCCCGATCAAACTAACTCGTACCCGGTCCGTTTGTACAATGGGCCGGGTCTGGCCCGATTTTTTCGGGTCGGGTCCCCGTCGGGCCTGGGTATTATTGCCATCCATATGGGAACGTCACCACAATCATGCTAGAAGCCATTGCATCCCAAGACTTTTGGATTTGACACTCTTTTTTCGGGACACCAGGATCCAACAACGACATCAACGTGCTCAATAGGTCTACCTTGTTTCATCAGGCAGTTCGAGGCTTCGCTCCAGATTTGAAGTTCAAGGTCAACGGCAGAGAATACAAAACCCCTTATTACTTGACAGATGGAATTTATCCTGGTTGGGCAACATTTGTGAAGTCAATACCTGCTCCAGAAACGGAGAAGCAAAAATGCTCTACAAGCTATCGAACGAGCGTTTGGAGTTCTACAGGGTCGGTTCGAACGAGCGAGCAAGCGTTTGGAGTTCTACAAGCTCGATTTCACATCGTCACTCGTTTGAGCCGAATGTGGGATAGGAGCTCACTCGCATTGATCATGACTGCTTGTGTTATCTTGCACAACATTATCGTTGAGGATCAACAGAGGTTGTGGCCTAGTGATCCGTTTGCAGATATTGGTGTCTTGGACCCAAACACCAATAGAGGTCCACATCCAGCGGTGAACGTGGAGACTATCATTGGCCATAGAACAAGGATCTGAGATCGGGATGTTTATCACCAACTCCACGATGATCTTATCGAACACATTTGGGCTAGATATGAAGATGGTGGCAACAATTAAATATTAATTGTCAATTTTAATGTATTTTATATTTGGCTTTAAATGAAAATAGTAGTTATCTATTTTTTATTTGGATTTAAATAAAAATAGTAGTTACATTTGGGGTGGTTTTGGAAATATAGAAAGTTCATACAATGGCTCCATACTACTAATCATAGTATGTCATTGGAGAGGTCATGGTATGAGGTAGTGGTATGAAGGAGAGAGAAAGCCTAAAAGGTGCTCTTCCCATGGCTTCATACCACTAGTCATAGTATACCATTGTGGATGCTCTTAGGGATGACAAAACGTCCCGATCTCGATAAGGACCCGACACTGCTATCTCTTTTGGAGTGGAGATTTTTTGGCAGAAAGGGGTACAAAACAGTCAACGGGGATTTTGACGGACCATATGCTACTAATAAAGTATTCTGTTTTTTATCTAATGTTCCACACTCTAACTTAATTAACTGTATTATAGGATTGTTTTGACAAGTTATTTGTTTCTTGGAAAATATACTTAACTTGTAACAAATTATTGTATAATATGATTCTTATGAACTGTTTTAACAAAAAATGGAATTAATAATTTTTTTTGTACATCTAAATAGCTCAAACAAATATATACAGGTTTGTTGCATATCAACATATTTGACACAAACCACTCTCAGTTTGTTTGACTTTATTTGTCGCTTGATGTTTCTAAAATTGCATAAGACGTATTTAAAATGAGACCTAGCGAGAAACGCTCTCACTTGGCTGGCCGGACTTCCGTCGGTGCCAGCGAGGGTGAACCTGTAAGCTTCTTCTCATTCTGATCAAATATGTTGTCCCTGTACCGCGAATATCGTTCTATTTACAGTCCTAGTGATAGACCGATCAAGGGGGTAAAATTGGGTTCTCGTGGAGACTCGGTGCCATCGTCTCATGCTGCCAAAACCAGGCCGGTGGAAGACGGTGCCAATTAGAGCACCGCTGCTGTTCCTGCCTATGAGACGGGGAAGCATGGGGATGGGGACGTGATCACTGCGCCGTTCACAGGTGAAGGGAAGGAGCGGGGAGGCTCTATGTCATCGTCTCACGTTGCGAACATTCCGGTGGTCGACGACGTCAAACAGAGTACTGAGTTCGTTTATGTCTCTGGGATGGAGAAACATGTGAAAGGGGTTGTGCTTACATCTCCTGAAGTCTCTGCGCCGTCCACAATCGAAAGGAAGGTGGACGCAGGCGTGGTTAAGGACGGAGTTCCAGTTCGCCGGAGACGACTTCGACCTCAGTTTGTGGAGAGTACAACGGAGGTCTATGTGAGAAATTTGCCATATCCTTTCTCGGAAGAGTCGTTTAAAGCTATGTTTCTCCCTTTTGGCGATATTGCTTCCATCACCTTGCTGAAGAGATCGAATAAGAGAGGTCTCTTTTTCGGTTTCATTTGTTTTTCTTCGCACGCTGCTGCTGCTCAGGCGATAGAAACGCTGAATGGTTTCAAGCTGAACGGACATGTTCTATTCATAGCTTTCTCCCGGCGATTTTTACGATCTCCGGCGACTGATTCATTTGGAAGGGCAAAACAGAGCATTGGCTCTGTTTTGCGTCCTGTATTGGAAGCTCGCTCCAGTGAGTGTCTTCGGATTTCTGGTGAGGGGCAGAAGTACCTTTGTGAGGATGCCAATGCTCAGGCACCCATTCTTTTTCCGGCGGTCACTCCGTCGAGTTCACAGGTCGCCGATGACATGCGATTCCCTGTTCCAGACGCGCCCGATATTGTTGGTGATTCCGCATTTTACAGGATAGCTTCGTCGAAAGAGGAGTCTGATTTGAAAAGGATTCCTTTTTCAAACAAAATTGATTCGGGATTGATTATGCCGATGATCACGGTGGACGAGTTAATTCTGGAGTCGTTTGCAGCGCAGGTTATTGGGTGTGAAGATGGGCTCGAAGGTGACGTGCTGGGCTCATATCCAGATGGGCCTGAGTCTGAAAAGGATGGTTTGGGTTCAGTTCAAAAGGAAGATGGTTTAGTTTTGGGTGGAGTGTTAAGCCCACATGTAAAGGCTCGTTCGTTGGCCAGTATGGACCCAAGTTTGGTTACTGTTTTTGGCCGAATTGGGAAAGATATTGGCTCGCGTACCGACCCTCTTCCTCGAGATGGTGACCCAATTATGGAAGCCTGCTTTCAAGGAAGTCCTTGGAAGGAGTCCTTGGAAAAACCGATTTCTAGGACCGAGCCAAAGAAACGAGGTCGCCCAAAGAAGAGTCAATCGAAGCTACCTAAACAACCAATTGTTATTTATCAGACACGAGCTAGGACCTCTGCTGATAAAGGGGTTCAATTGGGATGTTACATGGTAGACATTGCAAAACAAGATGGCACAGGCAATTGGAGTTACAGCTCGAAAGTTGGTCATAAGGCTGTTAATCTTTGCGCATTGGCACCTATGAAGGACGCCGAGGATGGAAAGGCCGAGGACTACGAGGAACCGATTCCAATTCGTTATTTACCCCCTGTTCCGGTTTCTAACTGATTTAATTGTTTGAATCCAGATAGGAAGTAGACATTCGTGTTTTTCCTATCCATTGTTTACTCTTCCGAGTTGTATTGGTCTGAGGAATCGATCCTTTTTGGATCTTTTCTTGCTCTGTTCTGTATTCTTATAGAACATTAGCTTAATAAAATTCTTAGCTTATCAAAAAAAATATATTTGACACATTATACTTTTTTTTAAAATGTGCATTTTATTTGAGGTGAGAATAGGACAGGGTCAACACATGGCGTGTGGGGCAAGGGAATAGGGCGGGGAAGGGGCACGGGTAACCCGCCTCAAACCAGCCCCAATTCCATCCCTAGACCCATTCAAGTATAATTATTTTTTAAATTTTTTAGTTATTATTATGTCTTGGCTCTAACCAGGTCCGACCCATCCACTTGACGGACTAGGTCGTTGCATAAGACCTGTATTTAATGCACACCTCATATATTTTTTAAAATAAAATTGGCCTATCAATTAAACCGAATTTTTTTGTCATGTAAGTGATTATAGCCCTACTTAGATACTTCTCCATACGTGCATCCCTCCCCAGTTAGTTGAATGTCTTCTTCTCCAAAACAGTGTTTCTTTCCAAAAGTGATTGTTTCTTCTTCTCATTTCCCCGTCGCATTTCTTCTGGTTGGGACTATCGTTGTGCACCCCAAACCAAGGTTTGATAACTCAAGTTTTATTTAACTTGGTGGTTTACGATTCCAACTAGTATAGATTTATCAGTAAGCTCATTAACTCTAAGGAACAAAGCGGTATCCATACGTCCCTAGTCTAAATCGATAGTTAGAACTAATAGGATAATTGTAGGAGGATAATGTTTTACTAATCATGCATAGAGATATAAGTCAACATTATGTATGTTAATGAGCATTAACATTGGATGACTCACTTTGAGAATGCTCTATAGAACAGGGACATGAGTATTTTTCAACTACCAAAGTATATCTTAGTCCTCTGACCTTGAAGTTGTCATATCTCCTATATGTGTGGATTCATGTTTTGACACAAGCAAACGCTACTCTTAACAAGATAATTATAAAGGTTTTGCTTCTATATGGATATATACACATGAGATGTAGGAGTGATTGTTATTGGAATTTCTCTCTCGTGTCATAAACATTAGTTAGATATCATTGAGCCCTTTGATGAGTAAGAATTATAAAAAGAAGCATGGCCATGAGAATGATCAAAGAGTTGTCACTTACAATCTAAACTCAAGATTAAGAAATGAATGACCGAACAAAAGTAAGGTTGATGTTTCTAAGCCTTGTGTTCTTTCATGAATGATAACGCAAAAACGAAAAAGTCAACCTTGATATGACTAGGGTGGTTATGGACCTTGCTAGGAGTTATCCATAACTTGTGAACGAAATGAAAATTTCGGGTCATGTGAATCTAAAAGGGTCATACGGAATAGAGCAAAGCCTATAAAGAATTACATCTTTATAAATAAAGGCTAAAATCCTACAAATAAAGTCCATAGGACCGGAAATTCCAAGCACTCTACTAGTGAATTTCGACTACCATATTGAGATAAGAGAGAATTGTTGAAAAGCTCTAGCAAGCTTAGAGTTGAGGGAATTACTTTATTCGTATAGATACTACTAGAGGGTGGACTTTGTTGAGGACGACTTAGAAAATCAGCATCAAAGTAAAGATACCAGAATATCAAGATCGAAGTGAAGAGAAGATTGAATATAAGAGATAACCAATTTATATTAATTAAGAAATGAGAAAGAAGCTAACTATCTGGAAGAAGCCAGCAAGCAAGATAACAGATTTTGATGCACTACTAATGGGAGGAAAGAAAATGTGGATGGACTGGTTGTTGAACAACCTACGTGGACTATTGTAAGTTTAATTCTATCAAATTTGATGTCATAATTTATCAATCTTCTGCAATATTGTTATTAACACTACTATTTGTTTGTATGCACAAAATGAATAATATTGGCCTTTAGGGTCTTTATTTCTCTCTTCTCCATTTCCTCTTCCATCTTCTCCATTTCAACGCTCATTCGCCGCCTCAGCCACCATGTCATCGCGCACCACCTTCGATGACACCTTTTTCCCTTCGTCATGTTGTGCGTCGCCTCTCAATGAACCGGTCGATGCAATGGGGACCATGGGCTCGTCTATCAGATAATAACCCCGGTCACACCCAACGCCGCCTTCACCACCCCAACGACATGTAGTGTCCAACAACATGAAATCTCCTACCCATGACTACTCACTGTGCATTAACGCCAGTCTAGAGACAATCCGACGTGGAAGAGACCATGTCGATCCTCTACTGGATACCATCCAACATCATCATGCAGGGACGTGATCACCTTCCTAGTTAGTCCTGGGCGGTTGATTAGGGGATGCAATATCCCTAGAAAGGACCTCGGGATCAGCCCCGTCCGATCCTTTGCGAGAAATCTTCGAGGGATCATTAGATCCGACTAGTGGAACAAGCCTCGATTGGAAACCCGGGTCACGACCATCGTCCCTATCTATTAGGCTTGCATCCTTGGAAACCCCTTCACACCTAGGAACTTGTGGTGAATGAGGAGGTCGGAGTCGGCCCGAAGGTGCGGGACGGTTGAGAGCTACCTTGGGCGCGAACTATGTTGTTCTGGATTCGCATTACGGTGGACATATGGCTTAGTCTACGAAAATCCCTCGGAGCTCGAAACTAGGAGGGGAATTACCACTGATTCATGGTCAAGAGTAGGGCTCTAGAGAATGGAAGAAGGAATTAACAACACTTGGAGATATTACGGGACACCCCCCCTACTATGGCTGGCGTGGTTGGGACTCGCATACTTGGTGGAACCAGGATCGCTAACATTTTCAGGGATTTCTACCCCTTTGGGGAGGACGTGAGGTCTGCCAAGTAGTCTTACTAGTCTCAATGAGACCTTTAGGGCACCATGGGGTGTCCTAGAGGAGACACACCCCAACCCACAAGGAACTAATGTAATCTGCTCCTCGACCTCCTCATTTTCCCTATATACTCCTTGGACGACTGTTGTACCAACACAGGCTTGTTCAAGTTGAGACGAGAAATACTTATGGATTTACTGTTCCAACCACCGAGAGAATAGGGAATCACCCCCTACGTTACCCCCTGATAATATCGGATCTATATTTATGGGACATTTGTTCTGTATGGGGTCAGGAAATATGGGGTCACTTAAGTGTGCACGTGACCAACAAATTAACTGTTCCGTTAATTCGAACAGTAAATGATAGGTTTTGAAAAAAAAAACGAAAGTTGAGGTTAGGATTTGAAACGAAAGGTGAGGAGGGGTTAGGATATGAATTTGACGTAAAGTTTAGGGTTGGGAATGATAATTATCCCTATTTTTATTTTCTTAGTATAGTTCAAACATTTTATCAACACTATGATGTATGTTTATCAATTATATATGGTTGATTGTCTACCAAGGGTAGTGTGTTGCCATCAAATATGGTGCATTTTTTTAATCATCCATATATCAGTGTGTTATCAAGCTAGTCTTGACATTTATATCAAAATTGTCTTGTAGGTTTATCAGTTTTTATATGCCTATTTGTTGTATTAAGGAATCTTTTGCTTATAACTGATATGTGGAAAAAGATGTAATGGTTGGCACACTTGATCAATTTGTGTTTGTGGAAGAGTTATGAAATGTATTGAAATACTTAAACATGTGGAATTGAATTATCACGTATGTTTTAAAGTTTTATCATGGTTGTCAACAAGATTTATGACTTTTTTGTATTGAAGGTTTCTCAATAAAATCAATATATGTCTAGGTTTATATGCATGTTTACTAATCTATCGAACAGGTTTATCAACTCAGTTGGTATGTTTTATCAAACGAGCAGACATATTTTATTACTTGTTGTGGATCCTTATATATTATACAGAGTTTAAGACTGACCTCCCTCAACCTGATGCTTTTTCTAGGTTTTCCTCGTCCCTGGTTGATGGTTGCACAGGTGAAAGTATTACCCACACTCAGGTGAGATTCGTTGAACACTTAAGGGTCATCTACAAAGGGTCTACTAAGGAGGGCTTCAAGGACATCAAAGCGACAATAAGTCATCATTATAATAACAAGGTCTCTATCCCTATTGGGGTCACTTGAGCATTCTCTTCTTGTTTTAATGCTTTTGTTGTTTGCTTTATTCCCGACTTGTTTTTGAGTTTCTATTATCTGCTTTGTTTCGTTTTCTTCGTTAACATATTTACTTCTCTTTGATAAATAAAAAATACAGAGTTTAAGTTTGTTTAATGTTTTCTATCACACATGATGAAGGTTTTTATCAACCACAAATACAGAAATTTTGACCTCTGGCCAATGTGTTTATTTCCATATGAATTAGGGGTGTTAAAAAAATATTTGGTGATCTGCTCCACCCGTTTATCCGTCTGGCCTGTTATACATCCGGTATTCGTGTACATATGCGTGGATAGATAGTGGATTAGATTTTTTGATCCAAAATAAGTGGGTGGATTGCGGATTAAGGTAGATAGATATGTGGATGATCCACTTGCTCTCATATGGTACCAATTTCAATTTAATACATCGAGTCCAACCAACCATACTACTAAAGCAATTACTAGTCAACCTAACTACGTATGTGAAATCAGTATTTGTGTAATAAAATGAGGTATTGCACTTTGGTATACAATTTACGGGTCAAGTGGAATGGACCTGATCCACTCACACTTTTTGTAAATGAAATCCTCCAAATATGCTCACATGTCATGGCGGGTCGTGGATCATAAACATTCAAATCTGCATACGCGCGAACGGATAGAAATCCCTTCCCCACAAGCGAACATCCACCCATAAGCACCCCTCACATGAATTACATGATTCTTTCAACAGTAAGATTGATTTTATCAACCAAGAAAACAAGGGTATCACCTCAATTCTAATGTTTTACCACCATATTATCCACAACAAGAAAAAAAAATTATCAACCAAGAGAATAAGGTTTACCACCTCTGTTTAAATGTTGTATCACTTTCCTATAAATGATATTTGTCTGATTGATTATTTTTGGGACAGTTTATGGTGATAATCTGCGATATGGCTTTATGCATCTAGTTATATTTAAATATCTACTCTATACGGTTTTAATTTTTTAATTGGACCTCTTTAATAGTGATCTTCCGATTATGCCCTTCACTAATCTTTTTAAGTAATTTTTCAATTTTACCCTTCATTTATCTATTTAAATAAAGGTTAAAACCGACCATTCTTACATGAAAATTCCTGGATTGAAATTTTTTTCTAATGATATTGAGAATAACGAATCCCAAGTTTGAAATTTTTATCCCAACACTAGCAATAGGAATATCATGAAGCATGGGTGTATGTCGAGTTTGGAGACGAATAAATAAGCATATCGAAGAAGAAGAAGAAGAAGAAGAAGAAGAAGAAGAAGAAGAAGAAGAAGAAGAAGAAGAAGAAGAAGAAGAAGAAGAAGAAGAGGAGGAGGAGTTGTTAATTCTGATTTGAATTTGAATTTGTGATTTGGGGGGGGGGGATTTTGTTCTTTGTAATGAAGATTGAAAATATAAATTCGCAAATGGAGTCTAGAGAGCAGAAAAATTGGGCGCAAAAGGCCATATCAAAAATTATCTCGTAGTTTAACTGTCACGATTCTTCTTGAGACCACATGTCTTGTAAGTTCGTTTCGTTTTTTAGCTGCATCTATACCCTTTTCCATACCTCGTTGTATTATCTTTCCACATCCTCTCGTCCTCTATAGATGCGGTGTCTTGACAAAAATCTTTGAAGGTTTAGAGATTGATGTTAAAGTCTCAACCTATTGTGTTATGCTTACTGCAAAATCATCTATTTCATCAGTGTTTAACCGCTTCTTAAAATCCCCTACTTCTTCTACAAGTTTAGGTAATTTTGAAGCATTCATTTTGGATGCAAAATATAAGACTGAAGTAGAGAACACATTTCTACAATAGTTTACTTACACTAACTATAGATAATAGGGTGTGCATTTATTGAAGTTGTAGATTTTTCGTACTTTTTGCATGCATCCTTCATCCATCATTGTGTGATCAAGCTCTTTAGGGTTTTATCAATCATTGGTGGCTGCTAAGCCAAGAAAATATGCATTCAATGGATTCTAAATCCTTCAAAGCGCATACAAGTACGTGAGCAATGGTTTTCAGAAAAGTTTGTCAGAACATAAAATGTGTTCTGCCCATTATTATCTGATTTTATGTCTTTTTGCGACCATTTATAACACACTCATCGATCCCACACTTGAAGGTTAACGCACAACACTCTTATTTATTATGTTGAAGATTCAACGAGTTAAATGCTGCAAGCATACTTTTCAATTTCAGATAACATGACATATATTGGAGCTAATGTCCTTGATTCATAGTCTACCCTTTTTTTTGGGTTATCTCTTCCCTTGAAAGACTGTATCGAATCGCCACACAAATTTGACGAACATAGGGTACCTAAATAAGGTATTTATCAACACATTTTTATCCCACTCAATATGTATAATTATCACACCTTGACATGCAATTTATCACCCATAATACACAAACAAATGTAGATTTATAGGCATGCACACGTTGTCACCAAAATAAACATTTTATTGTCTGATGTGTATGAATTTAATATGTACATTACTTTAGTGGGAAGTTTATGCATTATGTGCCACACACAGGCGATGACTATTTTGCGTGAACACTTCTTTTAAGGCCTCTCTCATTATCAAGTCTTGATCTATTACAAAAACATGTTGGTTTTGTCATATTCTTCTCTTTGAGGTAGGTCCTGAATAAACAAACATAAGATTTTGCACCTCCCTAGCTATTAAATCCAACCCAAAGGTGATAACTTATTGTAGTTGCCAATACTAGTGAAAGGGGCGAAGACCAAGATGTACTCATTCAAATAACATAAAAGCAACATGAATAAATAAATTATCACCTCTAACCAAATGGTTTATCACCAGTGTAAATAGAATTTGTCGCATGCTACAACATATATCAATTTAATATGCATATGTATCAACTTATACAACATGCTTTATCAAGGGAAAAGAAAGGTTTATAAACTCACGCAAATGATTTTTACAAGTTTAACAGGTCAAACGAAATTGTATCAACCTAGAAAATGTGGGTTAGCCGATCACATGCATATACTTTGTATTCAAAGAAGAAATCAACACAATCGTCTTCTTTAGTGAGGAATAGGTTGATCGTTATTTATGCATTGCTTTCTCCAATATAGACTTTTCAGTCCCTTTGGAAGTTTCTGAAATCATTTGAACGTGTTTATACTTTCGATTGGCCTCCAACAATTTGGATATAAAGCCTAAAGGCCTTTATAGCTCCCGTATTTACCTTAGAACAATCAATGATAAACTACTTTGCGTCTGGTGTCAAATCCCTATTTGACCTCAGGTAATGAAACTCGCCCTCGAACTACAAAGGGTGATTTTGTTCTTCTCTAGACACATACACTTTATAATAACATTTATCCGTCCGTGTAACAGAAACTCTTGCCATGCATCTCGTATGAATAGACATTCTATACCTCTTTCGAGACTTTTCACCGGTATCTCTTTCAACGTCGTCCACAAAGTGATCCTTTTGCTTCGCACAATATATGTAAGAACCGCTCCCGGTCAACGCCGATCAAATCGGCGGAAAAACAGAAAAATTTAAAATTTTGGGACAGACACCTAAATGAACCTAAATTTGACCCCGAGGGTCATATCGGAATTAAGTTGACCCCGATATCGACCAAAGTGAGTTCTGGGGGACTCAGGACAACTTTTCGACCAATTTGGGAAAGGTTGACTTTTTACGGGAAAAGTCAACCGAGCGACGTTTTGGTCCGTTCGAGGCTCGTTTTCGATCCAAAAATCTTATCCGTCGTTACAGCGGTCTTAGTTGGGCCGTTTCCTTGTAGCACGTGAAATTTCATAATTTCTTGGAAAATGGGCCCGTTCGGGGCCCGAGACGGCCGAATTTCGCGAATCTGACAGAAAAATATCTATAGAGATATTTTTAAAGAGGTGGGACCCACTTGCCACTTGTCACACAAGTGGTGGTGGTAGATAATTTTGAACAAAACAAAAGGAAGAAGCAATAGGGGTGGTCGGCCATAGAGAAAAAAAAGAGAAAAAGGAGAGAGAAAGAAGAGGGAAGAAGGAGAAGGAGAAAAGGGAAAAGGAGAAGAAGAAAGGTTAGGGTTTGTGGATTTCCCGATGATCCAACCGACGTATCGTCTCAACGGTTGTAGAATCGAGCTCCCGTCGTCATTCCCTATGGTGAGAACCTATTTGATTCTCGTTTTGGTACGTTTGAAAGTTAGGGTTTGTGTTGAAACGAGTTAAATATGGATGAGTTGAGGTGTAGGGTTCGTTGGGAACGTTTTGGGGCAAAAATGATCGGTTTTCGGTGACCGGAGGCTCGGGGGAGCTCCGGCCACCGTGGGTGGTGGCTGGCCGGAGCTAGGACCGGCCACCATTGTGGTGAACCGGTCCAAAACCTGTCCAGCCACCCACGGGTGATGGTGGTCGGGTGGGGCCCACGTGTCGGGTCTCGGGTTTTTTGTGTTCGGGTGGTTTTTTGTGTTCGGCTGGTTTTGGACGATCCCCGAATCGATATTTCACACCCGGAACGAATTATGGAATTAAATTGTGAAAGTTGGAAATTTCGGGTTTAGAAACTTTAAACGCGAATTAAATCGCTCGGAAGTCGGAAATTGATTCCGTCGATTGCATTGGAACCCTTGATTTATTCTAAGATCGTAGAAACGAAAACGGGAATTTTCGGAGCCCCGGAAGGGCGTTTTCCAATCCCGGGCAGATTCGCCGAACCGGGCGAATCGGGCCTTTCCGGGCCCATTGTTGACAATGTCGAGTAATTGGGAAGTTTGGGAGTGATCGGCATTACCGGGGTTGCGTTTGGGCGTCAACTTCTTTAAATTTCAGCTTTGCCTGCGAACTTAAAAAGTGTTTTAATTGTGTTCATGTTAGATCGTGCCGCCGACCGCGGAAAGGGGAGACTAGGCGAGTGATCGCGAGCGCGCCGGAGCGTGGGCGTGGAATCTTGGGAAACCGTTACGAGGTAGGGAAAAGTAGCCGGATCTCGGCCTTGACTAGGGAAAGTTAACAGTAGAAATGCATGTGACACTTAGTAGTGTCGTAGGATAAGTAAATTTATCGAATAATAGAAATGCAGGCGACACTTAGTGGTGTCGTGGGATACGTGAACGTATCGAACAATAGAAATGCATGTGACACTTAGTAGTGTCGTAGGATACGTGAACATATCGAACAATAGAAATACTGCTAGCTTTTGGTTGTGCCCGTAGGTTAAGTAACTTGTTGTGCTTATGAGGGTGGTCATGTGTGCCTTTGGGGTGTTGAACCCGTATGTTACTGTGTGTGTGTCGTGGGTGGTCATGTGTGAATTTGGGGTGTTGAACCCGTATGTTACTGTTTGTGTGTCGTGGGTGGCCATGTGTGCCTGTGGGGTGTTAAACCTGTATTGTTGCCGACTGTCCTTCTGAGGGGTAGTTAGTCGTATATTATTGTCAATATTCGTTGAACCTTGGGTGATGACTGTGATTGCATGGAGGTTGGGGCCCGCCTGACAGAAAAGGGGTCATGGGTCGCGCGCGTGGGGGTTGGCTAGCCTTCCGACTAACCATCGGTAAAGTTGTGCATTCTTCTGCGATGAAGGGCGGCTCCCCTTCCGACTAGCTATCGGAAAAGTATTGATGTATATGTCGCGAACAGGTCGACCGCCTGGCCCGACTACATGTCGGGGAAAGTTGCGTGGGGCAGGCTCAAGCCCAGTCGGTTAGCAACCGGCACTGAGTAGCTGGAGTGCGATCCTTTGTGATCTTGATTGTTGTGTGCAATCCTTTGTAATCTTGGGTGTTGCGTGGTTATTTTTTGCGTTTTGGGTTGAGGTCGTAACTGCTGTGTCGGGTCTACATTACGCGTCCGGGTTTGAGTTGGTTGGGAAAGTTTAGTAGTCGTTTTGCGTGACCGTCAGTCTAATTTGAGTTTGGGATAGTATTCCCCGGTGTTTTTGTTGTTGCTGGTGTTCCCGGCATTTCTGCTAGTATGGCGTAGTCAGTCTGGTATCCGTGGTGGTGAGCGAAACGCTCACCCCTAGCTGTTTTTCCTAGAGGTACTGGTCGCGAGGAGGACTAGGGGAACTCTCGAAGCTTGAAGAGCTGGGAGCGGGAGTCCGGGTTTTTGGGAGTTTAGCGACGTACGCTTTGGTTTTTGTCCGCTTGTTTTGGACGTATATTAAGTTGTAAAATATTATTTTGATTAACTCAAAGTGGTGATCCAACAAAAACCCTAACCTTGTTTTTGGGAGATCGATTCTACAACCGTTGAGACGATTCGTCGGTTGGATCGTCGGGAAATCCACAAACCCTAACCTTTCTTCTTCTCCTTTTCCCTTTTCTCCTTCTCCTTCTTCTCTCTTCTTTCTCTCTCCTTTTCCTCTTTTTTTCTCTATGGCCGACCACCCCTATTGCTTCTTCCTTTTGTTTTGTTCAAATTACCAACTACCATCACTTGTGTGACAAGTGGCAAGTGGGTCCCACCCCGCTGAAAAATATCTTTCTAGATATTTTTCACTCAGATTTGTGAAATTCGGCCGTCTCGGGCCCCGAACGGGCCCATTTTCCAAGAAATTACGAAACTTCATGGACTACAAGGAAACGACCCAACTAAGACCGCTGTAACGACGACTAAGCTTTTTGGATCCAAAACGGGCCTCGAACGGACCAAAACGTCGCTCGGTTGACTTTTCCGACAAAAAGTCAACCTTTCCCAAATTGGTCAAAAAGTTGCCCTGAGTCCCCCAGAACTCACTTTGGTCGATATCGGGGTCAACTTAAGTTCGATATGACCCTCGGGGTCAATCTTAGGTTCCTTTAGGTGTATGTCCAAATTTTTTAAATTTTCCTGTTTTTCCGCCGATTTGACTGGCGTTGACCGGGAGCGGTTCTTACACCCAAGATCATCTCTTTTTTTACGGCACTTGTGGGTTAGGCAGTTGTTATAGTTGATTATTTTTTGTTATAAAATTTCTCACTTAAAGTTCTAATGTTTTAGGATCTTTTGACATTATAATTCCAATATTAATATTGTTTTAAAGATGTTTATATTTCACCTCACAGTTCCCTCACCATTTGTAATCATTGCATTTGTTAAACCGATCTAAAACAACGCCGTCTAAAAAGGCCGAGTCGGCCCAATATTCCTGAACGAGCAAGGCCTAATCCAAAGAACAGAGAACCCTAATTTTGACGGTCCAAAAACCATTATATAAACATCCCTTGCCAGAAAACCAAACCCTTCGTCTTCTTCTCTTCTCAGCTCCGCCTCTCAGAGAGCACGCACCGTCACATTCTCCAAAATGGTGGATATCTCTTCTCAGCCCTTGTTTCTTTTATCTCATGTTCCTGCAATTTCTGTGCTGATTTTTCTCTGTGATTCAATATTGTAGCCGTTCAAGAGGTACGTTGAGATCGGAAGGGTCGCCCTCGTCAACTACGGAAAGGACTATGGCAGGCTCGTAGTCATCGTTGATGTCATCGACCAGAACCGGGTATGTGTAGATTTGTTCTTTTGTTGTTGGTTTATAGGAACTGCATTTTATTAGTTGATCATGTACGTTCAGGGGTTTGAATTCAAAATCAATTTTTTTACTTGAAAATATCTTGCATATAGGTGTGGAACATAGTGAATTCAAGTTCATAAAATGGGGGACTTAACTCTAGTTATACTCATTTTGCTACATTGGCTGTGTGAAATTGTTTATCTAAATGCAATTACTATCTCAGGACACTAATTAATGGTAATATTTCAGCAATTATTCAATGTGTTAGAGATGTATGTGGTGCTAACCTGTGTAGTTTACAATTGTTAAGGTACAATCTGCATTTTTATTGAAACTGAAATATACACTAATTGTGTACATATACACTAGTTTTATTATTTTCATGAGCTGAATTGGCTTTTATATATTGTTGAATTTAGGAGTTAGTTTTTGAATCTTAATTGTTCTGTTTATAAAGAAAATACAAATATTTATCTATTACTAGATATATGATTGTAATATTCTACATGCCAATACTTAGTTTGTACTCAAAATAAAAAATATTATTTCACTGTGGCAGGGACTGTGTTAACCATTAGATGTGTCAGTATGGTGATGGACCAAATTCATAAAGCAAAGATCTAACTAAAAGGGATTAAATGTATAATTTGAACACAGCTTTAGGTAGTTTGTGTTGATTGTGTGACTTTTTGGGTAGTGTGTATAATACAGAATCGAGATTAAAGAGGAAAACAGAATGAGGAAATGATTGTGTAAAGTTAGAACCAGCCATGCCACTCTGTAGCTTCATAGAAAATTTCAGAACTTTCAGTCACCTTTGAAAATGTGATTCTGATAGCTTGATTTTATTTGGATGATTCAATCTTAAGTGTGTTTTGTATCATATTGCTTAAGGTTTGAATCCACTGACTTTGTTGACATAGTAGGTGTGGTGCTAGCCTATCTATAATTTGTTTGATGATTCATCATGCATTGCAATTTGGTGTTTTTTGCAGGCTCTGGTTGATGCCCCAGATATGGTTAGAAGCCAAATGAACTTTAAGAGGCTTTCACTCACTGATATCAAAATTGATATCAAGCGTGTTCCAAAGAAGAAGACACTGATTGAGGCTATGGAAGCTGCTGGTATGATCTGTAAACAGTAGTGGAATGAGTCTGAATATCAACCTTTATTTTCATGTATTAAATGATATTTTTTTGTCATTATAGATGTCAAGAACAAGTGGGAGAAGAGTTCCTGGGGCAGGAAGCTCATTGTCCAGAAGAGGAGGGCAGCCCTTAATGATTTTGACAGGTTCAAGTTGATGTTGGCTAAGATTAAGGTTTGTCGTTGTTTTCCCTCCTAGTGTAGTGTTTTTATACGACATTATTCATATTACTTGAAATTCTTTTGGGAACTGTGGAGTTCGTATGTAATAAGCTAGTCTGTATATTGTTATCTGTAGAGGGGTGGACTCATCAGGCAAGAACTTGCGAAGCTGAAAAAGGAAACTTCTGCATAGATGTCAGCCCATATTCAGTTAGAAATTTTGTTTTGAAATGTTGCAAGTTGTACTTCTGGATAATTATGTTTATCTTTAAGGAATTCAAAGTTAGAGACCTTGATAATGTTATTGGTGTGTTCCAAGACTATGGATAACCTTTATTATTAGCTTCTCTTTTTTTCTTATCAATGTTTGGTATTTTATGATGTTTGACAATCATTTTCAGTCTGGATCTCTTTGTTTCAAAATATTTTGGGTTATTCGATGTTTCAAACTGTTAAACAAGTTATTGGTTTTTTTCATTGTATTAAAATGTTAAACTTTTGTCAATCTGAAATTAAACGATCACTGTATCATTTGAATTAAAATTTCAATAAGATTTAGAGGATGGGGTGAGGTACACAAACATATATACATTTTTTTGGGATATATGGTTTTACCTTAAAATGTAATGATTGCATTCCCTAATTTACTATATTGTAATGAAATTCAGAATTTTCACATATTTTTTCAATGTTCAATTTGTCTTTTTTTAAAGTAGGGTAAATTTCAAATGCATATCCTTAAGTATGCACGTTTAACCGATGAATACCCTAAAGTTTAAAGTTAACTGATGCATACCTGAAGTTTCATGTATTAACCCAGAACCCCTTCTGTCAGTCAGACTGTAACAGTGAAGTGTGGAAAGACCAAAATACCCTCAACTGCTCTTCTTTATTACACAACCTGTCATAATTCAAATTTTAATTCTTTTTTCATTAATTTTTTTTTCCTTTCTACACCTTTTCTTTTGTTTACTTTTTTTTTAATTTTTAATTTTTAATTCTAAATCTTTATTTACAAATTTCAGATTAATTTTTTTAATTTCAAATTTTAGTATAAATCTATTTTTTAATTCATCACTTATTTATTTACAAATTTCAGATTATTTTTTTTTAAATTTCAGATTTTAATATAAATTTATTTTTTAATTCATCTCTTTTATAAAAATAATATTAAAAAATACATAAAATCAATTATAAAATCATATTTTATTTTAAAATATATATTTTTATTTAGAAAAACTATTTCATTTTTATTATTTTATTTATTAACTTTCATTTGTTTTTTATTAGTTTTCATTTGTTTTTTATTAGTTTTTAAAAAAAATTAAAAATTATAATTCTTTGTTATTATTTGGAACATAAGTAATGGAGGACAAGATTAGATGCACATGAGCCTTGTCCCTTAAACCCAGCCTCTATCGTACAAAACTTATCTGCAATAGAAGTACTCTGATCTAAATCAAACCTTCAATGGATCTGTGACCCCCCACACCCAAATCGTAAACTTCTCCTCCCTCAAAATGAGCACCAAATCAGAATCAAAAGGAGGCTGGTGAACATAGTGTACCAGCACGAAAGCTTGGCCACAATAAATCAGAAATCAAAATCAATTTCACGAACCCAAAAATTAAAATCACCCAAAAATCAAAACCCATAAATGAAATCAATTTCACGAACCCAAAACTCAAAACCTAGAAATCGATTTGGGGTGCTAAAATCAGAAATTGAACTCGAGCTCTGAGGCCGTGGGATTTCCATGGATGCTGCGTCGCGAGGAGGAGGGAAGGGGCACAGAATCGCCATGGACGAACCTTCGCCGCCACCGTCGTGCAGAGAGAGAGGAGGAGCACGAGCACGAACCCGCTTCCTCACCGGCTTCAAAGCCCTTCCGTCGCATCTGGTCTTTCCGGCCGGAGACAAACTCGACTTCACGCGACGTCTCTACATCTGAGAACACGAAGGTTGAAGATGAAGAGGTTCAAGATGATATGGTTTTAATTTTAAACTAGTATTTATCATCTATATAATTATTTTTTAATTTTATTTAATAAAAATCAGGGTGAGATAGTAACTAAGGGTATTTTAGGTATTTTTTTTAAAAATTAACGAAAAATGGATGGAAAATGTGACGGAAGGGGTTCTGGGTGAATACATGAAACTTCAGGGTACGCATCGGATAACTTTAAACTTCAGGGTATTCATCGGTTAAACGTGCATACTTAAGGGTATGCATTTGTAATTTACCCTTTAAAGTATGTTGAAAATAAAAGTTTAGGGTACTCGATTGAAAATATAAGCTTTTCAGGGTAGCAAACTGAAATTTTCCCATTAAAGAAATCTAGAATCAAACAAGTTTCCCTTAAGAGGTACCATAAATTTCACTAAGTAATTGCCTTGTTCGGTTTTGAGACAAATATTGTGAATGATTATGTGTATCACAAGTTCAGTCAGAATAAATATATGTTCCCAATTCTATATGTCGATACATCATAGTGGATAAAATCCATGATAACGAATCCGCTCACGAAACCCAAGATCTTTCATGAGCACACTGCTTATATGAGTGTTGCACCACTTGAGGATATTTGGTCTAGTTGGAGTTTGTACTTTAGTTGTTTTATGTGTAACTATTTGGATTTATTATGACAACAAATAAAATATTCGGTTCATGCATTTTATTCTGGTTATTCACCTCACTAAATTTGAAGGAGGATCATTTGGAAATGAACATGCCAGATCACATTGCATGTAATTTCCATGTTACGCTCCATGATTGATGTTTGTCGTTTGGCTATATGTGTATATGTGATCATTATTGGTTTAGTCATAAGTAGTTTGATGAGTGTTGATTTGATTCTACACGAGTTTAGTTGATGGACTAGATTGTTATAAAATGCTTATTAAGTGATAACAATTTTAAGCTCAAAAGGTCAAACATTTCTTAAGAAAAAAACATATGTTGTCCAAATAGGAAATTATTGGATTAAAATCTTGTTGTGTGCACATATAGAATTAATATATGTGTTACATTATGTTAGATACATATTAAAATGATCAATTGATTATTGTATCATAGATATTATAATTTATCATGGAATTAAATGTGTAGATATCAGATTTATACTTTTTCATTTTTTTTGACGGGTCAAATTAGAAATTATAGAAACTAGATAATATAATTAGGGTTGTAATTAGGAACAAAATTAGAGTTGAAAAAGTGGTTATGGCCCCAATAATAGACGCGATTCTCCTACATCATCCCGTTTGAGAGAATAACCAATATGGAGAGTGGTTATATTATTAAAAGATCAAATTACAGCTGTAGAGATTCATCAATCATTAATGACATTAAATAGATAACAATTACACCACGGTTGATTACGTGTTCCCTTAAATACAGTATTAGAATTTGTTGTTTATTTGATGTCTAAGACAGGATACAAAATAAAGAGTAACAACACTAACAAATGGGAAATTCAAATTCGGTGACATGCATTGGCAATGGAAATAGGAGGATCAGAGAGTGTAGCATTAACGATCAAGATATTAGCAATCCAACGGTTGGCAGCCTCAGTGTAGTGCAAACCATCCCAACTGACATAAGAGGAAGGGTCTTCACAAGAACCTCCATATATTTGCGTACCATTTGATAGTATTAGAGTTTGCCCACAACCAGCGTCCACCCCGTTCTTGTGGTAGCCACAACATATCTTTCTTCCCTCAACAAATCCTTCAAAACAAACAATAATTAATTAATAACCTACACTGGACTCTTTTTAGCCTTCTCCTATACTTGAATATAACGGTACAATTTAGTTGAAGGATCCACCAAGAGAAATATTATGGGACTAAAGTGAGATGAGTGCATAATTAGAAGATCATTTACCATTAGGAAAATTAATTAGAAGATAAACTTGATTGGATCAAGTTTCCAAATGGCAAAAAGTACACTAAGGTTATGTACATCGTTGGGATTCTTCTGCAGGGCCCTGTAGAGGAACCCTTGACTTAAAATTTACTGATTTTCACATCATGGTTTTTATTAGAGGTTCACTAGGGATTCATGTTTGTCGATTGGATACTGATTGGATAATTAATATTGTTTTGCTGAATTTATTAAAGAGTCAATTAAAACCGTAAATACTTAAGAAAAATAAAATTTAAATTAAATGAACAAAATAAATAAAATAATTACACATCATTTTTAAATTCAATATTTATTGGTCCCCGAAGCATACAACCCAAAACAGATAACTTGAAGTATAAAACTCAAACCACACATAATTTCCCCTGAGCATATGCATACTCGTCTTAATGGCCTAGCATGAATCCCACAACTCACACAATTTTTTTGCGTGTTTTTCCATCTAAACCTCGGTCATCCCGGAAGTGTCCTTGTGTTGCATGGTCTTGTATTCTTTAAAGAGGGTGTTCCATCCTCGTGGTAACTGGGTCATTTTATTCGTCTTTTCTGACTTTCCTCGATTTGCATCTATCTTGGCTCGATCTATTTCCACACATACACTCAGATTATCCAACGTGGATTTCCTTTCTTCATGAACTTCTTGCTCAACAAAATCTCTTCAGGTAGAGGGACACTTATGTTAGCAGCTCCCTCGCTTGGATTTGTAGATACCCATTTCGATTAGGACTCACCACCAAGATGTGTAGTATTATCACTGTCGGGAGTAGAAGGGATCTTCACTGGTGGGAGTAGAAGGGGGTGGGGCTAAGCTATAATTCCCATCTGAATCTAATCATTGTATGTTGTCCCCGATCGTGCCATGTACCGCCAAAAACATGTCCTCATACTTTAGAATGTCGTAACAATGCTCGAGGTCGGAGACTCACATTTTTTCTTTATTTTTGTACGCTTCCTTGGTCATGCTAATGTAGTCGGCCTCGAAGTAACTACTTGTACAGATCTGCTTCACATGCTTCAGATGATCGTGGAATTTTGCACTCGAAGGTAAGATCTGTTCCAGTGGTTTTTGCATTGTTTCCAATTCATTACCGTGTAACGGTTCATTGCGTTGAAACCTCTTGCAAATGAACCTAAAATGTTACTACCCTTTTATTGGTTACCCTTCGTTGCATCTCTATAGGTGCGTAGTGAAGTATGGATGAAGTGCATGTCTGCGTCAACGGTCCATTTTTTCTCATGGCTCCTCATGGTTGGGAAGGCCTGACAGAAGACGACTGAGAATACATCCGGGTGCCATTACTATCGTCGATGTTATATTAGGAATCACCAATATTAGAGACCAAAGTTGGGGTTCGTTAGGGGGGGGGGGTTTGAAACCAGGTTGCATGTACGGGTTGAAACCTTGTTGCATGTACAAGTTGTTGGGTGGATTGATGTGGAATATCCGTTGAAAGCCACCAGACTGCTCTTTATTGAAGTCGTGTTGCTCCGGTGGAGTAGGCATCTGAGTCTCGTCGTCGCTGAAAATTTTTTGTACGAAAAACAAGCTTTGTGGGAAGTGGAATTTGAAAGAGAAATTTGTGAAATAAAGAGAAATTGTTGGTGTGTTGATGAAAAGGAATTAGTGATATTTATAGATGGTAAAATTAATTAATTTTTAATATTAAATCGGATTTATTTTAATTATACATATAAAACCGTTGGCAGAGCCAATCCCTTTTTTTGTTAGCCAACTACAACGTGACATTCGTCACTAACGAGTCGCACGGTTTCGATTCACCATGTAGTGAATCAGAACTGCTTGAACTGTTTTTACATCATACGACTCGCGATTCACTACTTAATGAATCCGAACAATAAACGACAATGGTGTAGGTGCTATAATAAAACTTATGTAAGCAACAATCAGACTAATGGAAATGCTTATCCAAACAGCCTCGCTCGTTGCATGGATGGATACACCTGTAGTTATTTCCGAGTAAGTCAAAGTCAGTGTTGTGTTGTCAGTCTCAACCATAAAGGTCCTTAGAGCACGCACAATGGGCCGGCCCTCGCCCCCGACACGCGCGCGCGGTTCGCAGCCCTCGGTCCGTCCCACTGTGGGCCTGATTTCACGCGGTCCGCGGCCCTGAAACACGCGGTCCGGGCTTCGGTCCTCGCTCCTCGCCCCTCGATCGTGGGCTGGGCTCACGCCCCTCGCTCGCGCTGGCCCTCTCCCGTGCCGACACGTGGCATCCCACAGCCGACCGTTTGACAACGGTCGGTAACGGCTATATATATTTTTTAAATTAAAAATCAACAAATTAAAACCCTATAAACACCCCAACCCCAACCTCATTTTTTCCACACCATTCTCCACTTTCACTCTCCAACTTCACTCTCCCATTCCCACATTTTCCTCTCTCATCAAATATTCTCGTGAAAAATGTCGGGCGACGCAAGGTCCCGTGCACATTCAGCTGGTGACGAAGTCGGATTCACCCCCGAAGAACTGGCACGAGATTTGCAAGACATTCTAGCGGACCCTCGTGACAAATCCGCTTTCTCGCCGTACTCGCAACCGGGGTCGAGCTCAAGTAAGTGCAAACTAACTTTTTATTTATTGTATTTTTTTAATTATTTTATTGTATTTGTTTAATTAATGTATTGTATTTGTTTAATTAATGTATTGTAATTTTTTAATTAATGTATTGTATTAATTTATTGTTTAGGGCAATTCCGTCCACAACAATTTCAAAATCGCGCCAGGGTTCCAAATCCCACAACAATTTGGAATGATGCCACCATTTGGAATGAACCCACAAGGACAAGGGTTCCAGCTTCCACCCCAATTCTACAACTACCCCGGGCACCCACTATCCGACGTAGTCGTCCCCCAACCATCCTCTGTTGGACCTTCCCAATGACGACCCCGACCCCGAGCACCACAACCGGATGCACGGGTATTCACCAAGGATGAAGACAACCACCTCATAGACTGCTGGTTGAGTACTACAAAAGACGCCATCAAGGGAAACTCTCAAGCCGGAAACAAATTCTGGTGCACTATTGAGAGGAAGTACAACGCCAAGGCAAGTCTCCGCGATTGCCCCTGGGGAGCTCTCAAGAAATGTTGGGGCAGAGGCTCCACGAAGACAAAGAGGTTCCTCGGTTATCTGAAGTCCTCCAAGGACGAGTACACGAGCGGCTTTAACGACGAGGAGCACATGAGACGTGCGAAGGAGATGTGGGCGGCTGTACCGAAGGAGCACAGACCTCGTGACCAACCAACAAAGTTCGACCTGGATCATTGGGTGAAGAAGCTCGAGGGCAATACGAAGTTCTCTGCCGAGGAAGGCACAATGGGTTATGTCCGCCAAGAACAAGCACGCCAACAACAACAACAACGGTTGTATGAGTTTGGGGCTTATAGCTCAACCCCACCCACAAGCACAAGGGACGATTACACTCCTCTTAGTGGTGAGTCCCAACAACCAGAATGGGGAGCTTCCGACCACTATGAGGGGACTGAGGTCCCTCTCAGCGACACACCCCCATCCCCTGAGGCCGCCCCAAGTCCCCCTCGCCGAACCCGACCGCAAGGAAAGAAGGTAGTGAAGGCATCAAAAAAGGCGACCGTCCTCACGGCCCAAATGTCTGCCTTCGCTGAGATGGAATGTTCACGGCTGGAGGCTGAACGTACACGGGAGGAGCGCCATACAAAAGGACTCGCATGATACACACATTAACCCAACAATGGGAAGCAAACTTCGCCACCTACAGGTCCATGATGGACAAGGATACCTCCTCCTTCACCGAAGAGGATATGGCAGAGCATAAGTAGTGCAAGGCCTGACTGCGAGAAGTCATGGAAACCCTTCAAGGTGAAATTCAAGATCTTCGACGACAACAACCACTACTGGATGTCGACCCAACAAGGGATGATTCTTGAACATGTATTTTTTGGGGTTGTATTAAAAGCTCTTGAATAAAATTAAAAGTTAATTTTTATTCGTATTAAATTTATTTATTATTTTTTTATTGTCATTAATTATTTTTTCCAAAAATTGTTTAAATTATAAATAATTTAAACGGTTTTTGATAAAGAATTAAATAAAACAACAAAAATATCAATTAATAACAACTCAGCATCCAGTCAGCACAGGGCCTCAACATGGCCTCTTCATTGCAAAACACCCACTATTCTACAGTCCCAGGGCCTCACTTTTGTCCAGTCAGCATAAGGGCCTCACCCAGGGCCTTTTCGTTGTACGTGCTCTTATATATATTATTTGACCTAGAAGGATTGCCCCATGTTAAAACTAAGACAAGTCACGTGTACGAAAAGTAAGTTTAATTATATTTACAACTGACTCATAGGATATTTGTGGCACAGTGACTTTTTAAAATGAGTATGTGAAAAGTTGTAGATGTTGATTTAATATAGGGTAGTTTTCACCTCAATATCCTAACTATCGTTCTTTCCACCTCAATACCCTAACTATTTTTAGTGGGACCTCAATACCCTATAATGGCATTTTGTGTCATTTTAGTACCCGCCGTCAACTTTCCATCTATTTTGGATGGAAAATGCTTGAACAGCCCAAAATACCCCTCACTAACAGTCAAATTTTCAAAACATGCCATTGGTTTTCAAAATTTCTTTTTATTTATTTACTTATTTTATAAAATAACATTTTTTATTTTACAAAAATTAGAACTTCTTTAAAAATATAATTTTTTATTTTATAAAATCAGTTTATATTTCAAAAATTATATTTTTTATTTCAAAAAAAACATATTTTTTCAAAAAATCATATATTATATAAAAAATCATATTTTATTTAAAAAAAATCATATTTTATTTTAAAAATCATATTGTATTTAAAAAAATCATATTTTATTTATAAAAAAATCATATTTTATATAAAAAATCATATTTTATTTATAAAAATCATACTTTATTATAAAAAACCTGTTTTTATTTTTAAAAAACATCAGTTTTTATTTTTATAAAAACAGTTTTTATTTAAAAAACAATATGATTTTTTTTAAATCATTATCTATCTCTCTTTCCTTTTGCAGTATCAAATAACCAAAATTCCATCACTACCCATTTGATTTTCCATCACTACCCCAAATCTAAGTATCATCCTTATTTGATTTTCCATATTACGAATCCATATTTCCAAAACAAATTGCAAATCCATTTTTTTCCAAAAAATTCACAACTTTGTGAACTTGAATGTGCATATTTTTGTTCAGATTACAAATTCATTACTGATTTCATGATTTCATTACAGGTTAAACTTAAAATTGATATCATGCTTCTGGTTTCGTGGCTTTAACTTGCCCCTTTTTAGTCCCGATTTGTTTGATATTCAAACAAGCTCAAAGGGAACCTCAAGTAATTGTTTCATAAGTACCAAATCTAATCTTTCATCAATACCAACATCAAACCCAAAGATATTCATTCTCATCGCATTGAAACCCAAAACCCAAAATTGACAAAAGAGAATCAAATTCGAACCCAAAACCCAAAACCCAAAGAACTCGAGTTCAGATTTGAACTTGAGAGGGGAGAGACGACATTCATGGCCGGAGCATGTGGCTGGAATCGACCTCGCCAAACGAAATCCATGACTTCCACGGCCTCTCCTTGACGCACGACGGTGGTGGATCTGATCTCGTCGCTGAGATACAATGGAGGAGCTCGCTGCTCGAGGCTTCACGACGACGTTCTTACCCGTCCCTCTATGCTTCGCGGCGAGCGTGTCACGACGAGTTAGACTCAAGAGGGAGGCGGTAGTGGCAGGGGATGATGAGGGATGCGAGTTATGAGAGAGGAGGGGATGGTTAGGGTTTTGAGAGGGAGGCGGCAGTGGGAGGAGAAGATGAGTGTAGAGAGAAAAAAAAGGTTACTTAATACTTGAAAAAGATGAATGTGTATAGGGTTGAGATGAATTGTATAGGTTTGATTTGGTTTAATTAATACTTGATTTGGTTTAATTAATTTTTGAAAAAGAAATAAGAAATGATATTTTAGGGTTTTAAAGTACCTAAGGGTAATTTGGGTATTTTTTAAAAAGACATGGTCATGTGCCAGACACATGACCATTTTCCATCCAAAAATGGATGGAAAGTTGACGGCGGGTACTAAAGTGACACAAAATGCCATTCTAGGGTATTGAGGTGCCACTAAAAATAGTTAGGGTATTGAGGTGAAAAAAAACGATAATTAGGAAATTGAGGTGAAAATGACCCTTTAATCTATACCAAATAGGTTTCCTATTATATTGGAGGTACTTATTGAATTTAGGGAAAATTTCATTTTATCACCCTGTCAAACATTTAACTTCAGTTTCATACCCTGACATAAATTTTTATCAGTTTCATACCCTGGCAAACTTTTAATTTCACTTTCATACCCAGCCGAGTAAAATGTCCAAAATACCCCTAACTATTACTCAAATTTTCATCCCATGCCATTGCCTCAGAATTTGAAAAGAGGTGAAATGACAATAATACCCTTCATTGTTTAAGGTGTTAAACTGAAAATTTCAATAATTTTAAAACAAAATCAGTTTTTTTTTATAAATTCAATTTTTAATTTCAAAAAATAAGATTTTAATTTAAAAAATACATAAAAAAAAGACACGACTTCGTCTTCTCCGGCCACCCAGCTCCGCCAGCATCGTCCCCGACCCCACCCAGCTCTACCGGCGTCGTCCCCGAGCCCTCCCACTTCGCCGGCACCGTCCCCGGCGAAGTGAGAGGGGTCGGGGACGACGCCAGCAAAGTGGGAGGGGTCGGGGACGATGCCGGCGGAGCTGGGTGGCCGGAGACCACGCTGGAGAAGACGACTGCGAGCTCCAGTTTTTTTTTTAAATAAATAAAATTAATTTTTTTTAAAAATAAAACTGTTTATAATAAAAAAAAAATTTATATAAATTTTTTTTATGTATTTTTAAAATTAAAATCTGATTTTTTGAAATTAAAAATTGAATTTATAAAAAAAAACTGATTTTGTTTTAAAATTATTGAAATTTTCAGTTTAACACCCTAAACAATGAAGGGTATTATTGTCATTTCACCTCTTTTCAAATTCTGAGGCAATGGCATGGGATGAAAATATGAGTAATAGTTAGCGGTATTTTGGACATTTTACCCGGCTGGGTATGAAAGTGAAATTAAAAGTTTGCCAGGGTATGAAACTGAAGTTAAATGTTTGACAGGGTGGTAAAATGAAATTTTCCCTTGAATTTACTACAAATTACATCATTTTATATTGTAATTTGAAAGTGTATACCTCTAAAAATTCAATCCTGTAAAATTTAATTGTCTTTTACGGGTTTAATTGACAGGATTGGGAAGCGGTTCGAAAAGTCTGAAAAAAAAATTATTCAAAGGGACGGACCGGGTCGGGTCAGACCCATTCAGCAACCCAAGCTGGCGAGACCTGAATCGGTCGGGCTGGCACTTGGGCCGGGAGGACCAGGCCCGCCCCTTCCCAGCCCCTCGTGTTGGGCCGAGATACCCAGGCCACCTGAGGCCCAAATCGTGCCTGGCCCGCGTTTATAAACGCGTTTTCTAGGGTTTCAGAGGGTCTCGCCCTCTTCGTTTCGCGCAGCCCGTCCTCGTCCTCTCCCTCTCCTCTGAAACTCGTCCCTCTCTGTCCCTCTTACCGATTCCGACGCCTTGCTTCACTCTCCGTCCAGCCCACGGTCGTCCCTTCCTCCCTCCATCTCCGATCTCTCCCGAGCCCCGCCATCGTCCATCTCACCTTCTCCGTTAGATCCAAGCCACCAAAACCGAGTCCGTCGTTCCCAAGCCCGCCGCTCCGGTGAAGAAGCCCACAAGCTCCCTCCGTTCCTCTCGCCGTCTCCACCTCCGACCCTCTAGCCGCCATCCGATTGTCGAGCCTATCGAACCCTCGCCGTACTCCGAGCTCCTTTCCCTCTCCCTCTCAGATCGAAGCTGAGCTCCCTCTCCACTCGAGCTCACCGGCACCGCCTCTTTTCCCAGTACCGCCTGAAACCAACACCGCCGCCGGCGTGTTCGTCCGGGTTCCTTCATCTCCGACCATCACCTCCCTTTCGTCTCGTCCAGCTTCGCTCTCCGACCGCACCACAGCCCGCACGTCTGTCCAGCCGTGCCGCCGTGTTTATTTTCCCCTCGGTGAGAATCTCACCTTGGAGTTTTGGTCGCCGGTGTTTCCCCCGGTGGCCGGCCGGAGTAAAAACCGTGCTTTTTCTAGTTCTTCCCGTGCTCGTCTTTGGATCTGTTTTTTTGGTTTGAGCCAGTAGAGTAAAGAAAACTAATTGAAACAAAGAACAGTTTTTGAATCAAAAAGGAAAGAAATTGAAAACGAATTTCAGATTTAAGTTAAAAAGGGTTATTTTCTGAGGTTTATTATGTTGACTGAACGGGACGTTAAATCGGAATAGAGCGGGACAAAAACGGAACGGAGAATTGGACCTCGGGAACCGTGCTCGGATCCGTGCATTGGGATCCGTGCCTCGGAAAACGTGCATCGAGTTTTGAGTTCGGTGCGCGAGTTCTCGAACCCGATTTGTCGTAATCCTGCTTTTAGCCCGCTCGAGTTTAAAAGACAAATGTTGGGTTTAAACTGGACAAATCTAATCTTTAACTTAACGGTGGAACCGTTATTAATTTTGGCTTTCGTGTTATCTTTAGCGTCCGGCTTCGTTCGAAATGAAGCCCGGAGGTAGCGAGCCAGAACGTCAGCAGCTAGGAAACGTAGCGGGTGTTCTTCGGTTGAGGTAGGAAAAAGTAGCCGGATCTCGGTCCTGACTAGGGAAAGTTAACTGTAGAATTGCATGTGGCACCGGGGTGTCGTGGGTTATCTAGGTTATCGAATATTAGAAAAGCATGTTACGGGAACTTAGTAATTATTGGAAAGGCATGTGACACTTAGTAGTGTCGTAGGAGTAGAGAAATTAGCGATAATTGATTTACTAGAGGCATATGACCATGCCCGGAGGTTGTTTGTGAAACTAGCGATCTTAGGACTGTTGGAGGCATCGATTATGCCGGAGGTTGTTGTGTGTTATCTTTTGTTGAGTTTGGGTGGCCTTGAGAGCCCGTGTTAATTGTTGTTGAGTTTGGGTGGCCTTGAGAGCCCGTGTTATTTATCGTCGAGTTTGGGTGGCCTTGAGAGCCGTGTTGTTTATTGTTGAGTTTTGGGTGGCCTTGAGAGCCCGTGTTACTATTGCTGAGTCTTGGGTGGCCATGAGAGCCCGTGTTGTCGTGTTGGTGGTTTTAAGTGGCCGTGAGTGCCCGTGGGGTCGTTGAGCCGTGAGTTACTGTTGGTGTATCTTGGGAGGCCGTGAGTGCCTGTGGGGCTGTTGAGGCCGTGTTTTAGGGTTGGTGTCTTGAGTGGCCATGAGTGCCGGTGGAGTGCTAAACTTGTGTTGTTGCTGTTGTTGAACTTGCTTGTGATTGTGATTGTGGTTACCTGAGTGAGAGAGGTTAGTGAGACAGGTCGACCGCCTGGCCTGAGTGGTTCGGCAAAGCGCGTGAGTGCGACAGGTCGACCGCCTGGCCTGAGTGGTCCGGCAAAGCGCGTGAGTGAGACAGGTCGACCGCCTGGCCTGAGTGGTTCGGCAAAGCGCGTGAGTAAGAGAGGTTACTGAGACAGGTCGACCGTCTGGCCTGAGTGGTTCGGCAAAGCGCGTGAGTGAGGGAGGTTACTGAGCAGCTGGTTTGCGATCCTTTGTGATCTTGTTTGGTGTGCGATTCTTTGTGATCTTGGTTGGTGTTGTGTAGCTTTCAGTCTTTTGAGTCCTTGGAAGAGGTCGTGATCGTTGTGTCGGGTCTGCTTTACGTGCCAGAGTGTTGAGTTGGTCAGGGAAGGTAACAGTGGCCGTGTGTCAGTCGAAGTACTAGAGTTGGAGATAGTGTTCCCCGGTGGTTGAGTTTATTGTTGGTGTTACCGGCATTGTCTACTAATTATGCCGTAGTCAGTCTGTTATCCGTGGTGGTGAGCGAACGCTCACCCCTAGCTGCTTTTCCTACAGGTACTGATTACAGGACAGACTATGTGAGCTCTCGAAGCTTGTGGAGCTAGGAGCGGAGTCTGGGTTGTTTTTGAGTCTAGTGACGGATACCTACTTTTGTCCACCTGTTGGGACGTGTTTTAAATTTTAATTATTATTTTGTTGAACTAAACTGGTATTTTAAAGTGATTTAATGGAATGATTTCAAAGTGTTTTTATGCTTTTAAAACGTTCACGTCCCGAGTTCGGTTTACTGAAATTGGGGCGTGACAAATCCAATCCAAAAGCTCGAATTGGGTGGAGGCATTAAGGTGTATATTAAATGGTCAATTAATCCCCATATTTTCGATGTGGGACACATACTTCAACACATCCCCTCACGTGTAGGGCTGGACATCTACACGTGGGCTATAACAACACTAGACATCTGCATATGGAATGGAGACCATATAGTGGAGGTGACAAATGGGTCATAGGCCGAACCAGCTCTGATATCATGTAGAAATCCTATCCAACCCAAAAGTTGATTTGGGTGTGTAAATAAAGAAAGAAAGATAGTAGAATACCATGGTGTTGTGCATTGGTGAGAAGCTCGAATTTGGCGGCATAGATGTCGACGTAAGTAATGGCAGCAAGGGGTAATTGAGTCCTAAGAGCCCCAACTCTGGCCTTGAGTTGTTTGTTGAACTCCATGGCTATCTCGTTCTGACCTTTCACGCACCCATGTTCATCTATAACATCTCCCGCTCTTCGGATCCCTGATAGCGTGGAGGGCAAGCAACCGATGGGACCCGTATTGTGTACCCAAAATGTTCTGGCTCCTTGATCCCTATACAGATGCTAACACACCCACATGCCACAACCAGTAATATATTAATTACGTTTGATGAAGTCATGGTAGAAATACAAAAAAGCAAGAAAACTCACTCACCTGGATTGCAATAGCAAGCTGGGTAATAGTTGATGGGATCAAGGCAACAAGTTGTGCATCACTAATGGTCCGGAAACCATAGGAAAGATCGTTCTGCCCTATATCGAATGAGTAGAGAGCGTGCGCAAAGTCCTGGGGCCTCAGCAATTGCTTTCTTCCACAACAATTCTGCCTCTTGGCTGAAATATATGGATTATGGATTGGATTGAATAAGTAGCAAGTGGCAACCTTTGTAAACTTCTTTTTAAAGAAAAACCTTTGTAGAGAAGGGTGGTGCGTGCCTTGAACTGATCAAACTGAAAAATCTGGACATTGAGGGGGAAAGGGCTTAGTCCGCTCTCCGCTATGGTCTTGTTTTGCGGAACAATGGTTGATCCCCCGGATGCAAAATTGGCTCCGTGCCCAAAGCTGCTTCCTATGGAATCAAGGTATGCACTCAGCAAGGGCAATCCTAACTCTTCCGCTGCATAAGTTCAAGCTGATAGTTAAAGACTCAATTATGATTTCATATTCATTTATTGAAGGGATATTTTCATCTCAGTACCTCAACTATATGACTTTTTTCATCTCATTCCCTAAATATTTTTTGTGGCACCTCACTACCCTAGAATGCATTTTTTTCACTTTCATACCTTAACTATTTTTTGTGGCACCTCACTACCCTAAAAAACAGTTTTTGTGGCACCTTACTACCCTAGAATGCATTTTTTTGACATTAAAAACTGATTTTTTAAAAGAAAATTTGAAAACCAATGACATGTTTTTGAAAATTTGATTGTTAGTGAGGGGTATTATAGACTTTTTAAGTGTTTTCATCCAAAAATGGATGAAAAATTGACGGCGGGTATGAAAGTGAAAAAAAAATGTATTATAAGGTAATGAAGTGACACAAAAAATAATTAGGGTAATGAGATGAAAAAACCCGCATGAAAATAACCCTTTATTGAAATAAGCAAAGCAGTTACCGATGAAATCAATAATGAGACGGCCATCGCCAATTCTTCCAACGGGCTTGTGGAAGAAAGTTTCTCCATTGGGCGGCTGCCTGGGAAAAATGGCGGCGGAGATAGCACCGGTGTCTGAATTGGAATCTCCAAAGTTGTAAATGGCTCTGAATTTGCAGCCCTTCACTTCAATGCTGCCGGACATCCATGAACAAATTAAAATCGCAGCGGCAATAAATCTGACGTGCTCCATTTCCATATATGGAATGGATCTATTGCTTCTCTTCAATTATACTCAGTTCTACCTTACTGGGGATCTGGGAACTATTAAGTAGCAGAACAAAAAGGAAGCAAGGTAGATGACAGAATAAACTCATGTGCAATTCCAGTTGGCATTCCTATTCACATTGACTTCATTATATACTCATCGATCTCATTAATAAATATTTTACACCACAAGTTGCCTGATAAAAAAAGAGTTCATATTATATACACACACTTTTTCTTACGCAAGTAGACAAATATGCCTCCGAATTTGTGAATATAAATCCCACACCATGATATGAACAGGGAGATAATTTAATAACAACGGAAGCATTGTTGGATTAAAAAGTTTTTTGTGGCCCATATGTATTTAGCGTATGTGTTATTGGATAATTATTAAGGCGTGGGGAATTTGGGCTGAGGGGTTGGTGGTGAAGGACCTCTCTCCGGAGATGTATGGTTTTTACTTTGTCTCTTGCACAACAATGGAAAGGATGCGACGCTCCGAGCCCCGATGCTTTTAAAATTATCCCCTTGTCCTGATAGACATCCAGGTTGACGATCTTTCCTATCTGATCGTAGAGAGGATTCAGCTTTCGGGTCTACCTTAGACGATAAATCAGTCTCCACTGGCATTAAGGTGGGTGAGTCTCTCGGGGAATGTGTCACGGGGCATACTCACAAGTGTGGCTTTTGTTGTATGTGTGGTCGGGGGAGTCTGTGTCCAATTCTGGCACCATCTCAATCTTCGTCTGTAGTTCCCTTAGCCTATCCGGGTAATTCTTAAATATGAATGTCTCCCGTTATTCCATTTCAACTATAGGCGACTGAGACATGTGGCTCACGGCTGCGATACACTCTGTCGGGTACTTCTAGGTATGACCTGTCCCTAGCACCACCTGAGACCCCCCTGGTCGGAAAACCCATCCCAAGAGAGTGGTCCACTCCGTCGCCGAGGGCGTCCCCTGAGGTTCCACCAGAATTTGCTCCGATCCAGTTGCCAAAGAACGACCTAAGGTCCAACGTCCTGTCTAAGTCACCAGAATCAATTGGTACTTCCATTCCAAGTTGGTTTCCCGCATCTCGTCAGGCAAAAATGAGGGTTTGACGACGCCCATCGTCCTGTCTAACCTCGGGTTATTCAAGATTCTTAAAACAAAGTCTCCGGGAGGGACCCGGGGAGAACCCTTGAGAGATCGAGCTGAAGAAGACACCTTCTCGAAAGAGAGGCGAATGCTAGAAATAGCCTCACTAGAAGCCATGAAGCCAACATCCGTCTCTGGACTGTTTGGATGACGGACAACCCACCCCATTCTTGGGTTCCTTGACAATGTCATGTGCTACCTCTCTAAACCAGACGCGTCACTCCGTAAGTCAGAGGTCCTCTTTGAAGGATCAACAAGTTTTCAAGTTATAATGATTGGTCTCAAGTCGAGACGGATTTGATGTTATTTTCTGTTCAAATTTAATGAGTTACTAAATACCCGTCTATGCCTCGATTATCTTAGAAAATTAATTGTAGTCTGTCTCAAAAAAATACTACTACCTTACTATTCTTCTTTTGTTACCTTTCATTTTAAGTAGTGATATCTGTCTCTTTCGCTAAAAAAAAAACACAAATTCTATTATGGACTAAGTGTCAACTTGGTCATTCTGGGCTAAAAGTAGAATTTCACCGTATTCTTCTCTAATAAAAAAATATATAAACTTTCGATGAAGATAACTTTGAAAGATGGTGATTTCAGTTGTGTATAGTGTTTTTGAAATGAGATAAACATAAAAAATACTATATTTTCAAAAACCAGAATATATTAATTTGTTAGTCTGACTGAGTTTTCAAACAGAAAGCAAGAGCTCTGGATATTTACTCAGAAACATCAATAAAAAGTTATGTGCAGGAAATTTTTGTAGATAAGGAGTACAATATTATATAAAGTTAAAACACATCCACAACAACAATTACAGGGCTAACAAGTGGAATTGAAAAATGAGAACTAATCAAACATGTCCAGCTCAGAATAAAATCAATGGAAACATGTCTACTGCAAGTATAAAAGTACGATGATCCAGAAATTCATTAAAGTGGGGAAATAATATATCATGGATTGTTTCACTACCAAATTTTTATTAGGTTTTACATGTTCTCATTCTTCATATAAGAGTCTCTGAAACATTCTGTTTGACAAAACGATTCCATTTCTCAATCATCTTCTCTTTCGGGAGGGAGACCACATGGTAAGAGCATTTTCTGCACAGGAAAATCCATAGCCAATTTACATCATTAGCCCATGCAGTCGATCAATATATTTACACATATCATGCATTTCTGATAATATAACCACAATAACTTTAAAAAAAAATAACATCCTTTAAACATGATTCAATCATACAATAGACATAATTTTCGTTTTGGGTATTGTAAGTATGTTTCAGCCTTGTCTTCCCATGATTACATGCAAAAGTCACTTACTCGTACTTCATACCCTTACTCACAAAAAGAAAAAAAAGTAGGTTAACTCCTACAGACTAAACTTGACAACTTAATGTGGTGACACCCTTGTTAAATATGAAGAATGTACTACAAGCCAATGAAAGATAGTTTCTAACCAAGCAAAATGTCAGTAAGATGCAAGCCACTGGAAACAGAGGAAAGGCATTGCAGAAAGAATGAATGGTTTACAATTTCATTATACTATTTGGGAATATTATGGGCTGTTGTACGAACATACTCATGAGGGCCCCGGTATAGTGAGATATATAATGAAATGTATCTATGATGATAGTTTTCCCGCCTCAGCTATTTTCTCTTTCCTAATATCATGTTCCTTACTAATCAATGACAAGTCCAATGATTTCAAATCCGTAAACATCACTTTTCCTATCAGTCCAGTTTCAACGGGTAAGAGTTGGGACCTATGATGGCAGTTGGTGCCCATGAAATGGGTAGAATTAACAATTTTTATTTTCTCACTCAAGCATATATGAAACTATATACATGAAAACTGAGACTACATATTAGCAACTGAAAATTTGGGATTAGGCTTCGCTAAGTTGTGTACAGCATGTACTTCAATATAAATCTCTTAAACTCACATAACAGCCAGATAACATCGACTTACGAAACACCACATCCCATGGTTGATATGTACTGCCATTACATAACAAATTCACTTTAGTCACTCAAGTGAATAAAACTAGCTTCTAATTGATTCAGAAACCCTAATCATTTCCTGCAAATTTTCTCTGTAACTCATCGATTTTGGATGCCATGTACGTAACCAATTCACTCTAGTCACTCAAGTCAACAAAACTAGCTTCTAGTTGATTGCAGAAAACCTAATCATTTCCTGCAAATTTTCTCTATGTAACACATCGATTTTGGATGATCTTCGTGCACTTAGCAAGTGTTCTCCTGTCCAAGTAGTGCATACAGTCTAAACTAACTAGCACTTCTCATCGCAACAATCCCCTTTTCCAGACCGAGTGTTAGAAAATCAATTAGATATTACTTATACCTCAACTAAAAATTATTTCAACTTTTCAGAGAGAAACACAATTTAAGGCTTCGGTATATGCCTTGAACCTCAAGCACTTTTAAAACCACTGCATGTTTCATCGTTTCTGGTAACAAATAATCTAGTGTTATGTTTTGGAATGGCTATGCCAACAATCCTCCAGAGGCATATGCCAGTCCATAAAACATGAAACTGGATAGAGCAGAAAAAATATACCTTTGGGTCTTCTCAATTTATCGTGATGCACTAAAAAAGTTCTACAATGTCATGTGTTGTTAAGTCATAAGTTATGCACACTACTGACTACTCTTAATCATACCTTAACTTATAAAATTATTCTACTTCCTCAATAACAATATGCAACATTAAACTTGTATCAAATCACATCACAGACATAACAGCCACACATGGAGATAACATCTAGTGGACCAGGCTGGAACTTTAATGAGGCGGAGAAGATGTCGTGATTATGAAGATTGAAGAGTTATGAAAGTCAGCAACTATATTTACTATGTGAATTTGATATTTTACATGATTTGAGATGACAAAGGGCCGGAAATGCATAATAAGGTTAATGGCTGACGTCACTCTCTAAACTGTTATTTAGAAAATTCCTGAACATAGTCATTGGTCTATGAGAACAATTTGATGCATCTGAAGCCACGGAAGCAGATAATATTCGCTCACAGTGCCTTACCACATATTTAAGCCACATACATCAATACTTTAAACTAAAACAAATTATTATATGGCTAATCTTCGATGTGTTGGAGAAGTCGCAAAGAGGTCGAAGGAACCCAAACACAGAAGCAAATAATGACATCGGTTAAGGTAGCATAACAGAATAGAACAGCAATAAGAAAAACTACACCAAGATTATATAAAAGCAAGAACCTGCATAAAATTGTAGCGTTCCCTTCCAATAGATTCATTTTCAGCAATGGCAAAGTAGGATAGTAATGGGTAGTGGCCGACATACGAAGCATAGCTATCACGCTGTATATTAACTGCCCACTCACTGCATAGAGAGACACATCACAAATCTAACGACGGCAAAGCAAAAATATGGAAAAATGGGTAATTGCAGAAATAGGGAAACTTACAATCTGTTCATGTCAGCATGCCCGGTTCCGACATACTTAGCTTGGAGATGTTCAAGCTGGGAATTGATATTAAATCTGTCGCTGGCCTGCAAGCATCACAACAATGACCATTAAGTACAGGTATTTAAACCTAGCAATTTACATAAAAGCTGAAGACAACAAAACAAGTAATTCAAAATACAGCACCAAGAATCATATAACCAAAAACCATCAAGTGTGTTTTATTTTACGAGAGTATGGCTCTTAGAAAATAGAAGCTCAACCCAACCGGAAATGAGTAACTTGTCTTTCTCACTCGCACTTAGTTTTCGTTTCACCAAAGAAAAAATTAGGGCTTTGAACAAATATATGAAACTGCAATGAGGTATGTTTTGAATTTAGCGAGCAATCGAAGTAGGAGTGAGTAGATCGAGAAGAGACTGGATTACCTGCATGGTCGCTGCTGCAGATCAGAAACACCAGAAAGAGACGTTTTCTATGTCTCCTGCGTCAGCTTCTTTCAACCCTTTCCCTTCAGACATGAATTAATAAAGTTGTTGGATTAATTATTTTTGTGTTAAATATTGAAACTTATCTTTACGTTTTGATCACGAACACTATATTATCTCAAAAAAATAATAATCTATGTTTGAAAAATCATATTTGTCATACCTAAACTACTGGGTACTTGATTATATTAGCACAAACGGATGGAATATTCCATTCTGTTAACTTTTTGACTGTTACTGAATAGTAAATTTTCGATTTTACCCCTTACCATTCATTTAAATTATGAAATCACCCTTTTAACCCTATACCTTTTCATTTCAATTACATTTAAATTTCATTTTATTTAAAAAATAAATACACTGAATCATTAATTATTATTAGTTAATTAACTACAAAAGAAACAAGAAAAAAAACGTAATATGTCATGCCCCAATTTCAGTAAACCGACTCGGGACGTGAACATTTAAAATAATAAAACATTTTGAAACCCTTTTCATAGATCACCTTAAAAATCACCATTTGTTCAACAAAATAATATTTACAACTCAAAATCAGTCCCAACAAGTGGACAAAAACATGGTATACGTCGCTAGACTCAAATAAATCCAGAATCCCGCTTCTAGCTCTTCAAGCTTCAGAAGCTCACCCAGTCCAGCCTGCGAACGGTACCTGTAGAAAAAGCAGACAGGGGTGAGCGTTCACTCACCATCACGGATAACAGACTGACTACGGCATAATTAGCAGACAAAGCCGGTAACACCAACAACGAACTCAACACCGGGGAACACTATCCCCAACCCAGGTACTCCGACTGAACACACACCCACTGTTACCTTCCTTGACTAACTCAACACTCTGACACGTAAAGTAGACCCGACACGACGATCACAACTCCTTCCAAGGACTCAAAAGACCACCACACAACACCCAAGATCACAAAGGATCGCACACCAAACAAGATCACAAAGGATCGCATACCAGCTGCCAACTGCTCAGTGCCAAGAACGCTCGCAACCTCCCGAGACTCTAACTCGGTCAGGCCAGCCAAAGAACGCTCGCAACCTCCCGAGACTCTAACTCGGTCAGGCCAACCGAAGAACGCTCGCAACCTCCCGAGACTCTAACTCGGTCAGGCCAGCCGAAGAATGCTCGCAACTTACCGAGACTCTAACTCGTAAGCCAGCCAAAGAATGCTCACAAACCCAAACCACACACGCGCGGCCAGGACCCCTTTATTGACGGGCGGCCCCCCTACCCCGTCTGAACATGCAGACGGGTGTGCTCGTGGACCCCCGTTTCATGAAGCGGGCCCCCAACCTCAAGTAACCACAATCACAATCACAATCACAAGCAAGTTCAACAACCAGTAACAACGCAGGTTCAACACTCACAGGCACTCAAGGCCACCCAAGACACCAACAGTAAAACACGGACTCAACAGCCCCACAGGCACTCACGGCCTCCCAAGATACACCAACAGTAAAACACGGACTCAACAGCCCCACAGGCACTCACGGCCACTCAAACCACCAACAGTAATTTACGGGCTCAACAACCCCACAGGCACTCACGGCCTCTCAAAACTACCAACAGTCACTCACGGGCTCAACAACCCCACATGCACTCACGGCCTCCCAAGACACACAAACAGTAACTCACGGGCTCAACAACCCTACAGGCACTCACGGCCTCCCAAGACACACCGCCAATAAAGACACGGGTTCAACAACCCCACGGACACTCATGGCCACCCAAAGCACCAAAAGCGAAGACACGGGTTCGACAACCCCACGTGCACTCATGGCCACCCAAAACTCCAACAGTAAAGTACGGGCTCTCATGGCCACCCAAAACACAAATAATAACATGGGCTCTCATGGCCACCCAAGACTCAACAATAATAGCACGAGCTCTCAAGGCCACCCAAGACACCAAATAAACAATCAACCTCCGGCATAACCAATGCCTCCAATAGTCCTAATGTCAACAGTTTCTCAATCAACCTCCGGGCATGGTCATATGCCTCCAGTACTCCTAATATCGATAAGTTCACAATCAACCTCCGGGCATGGTCATATGCCTCCAGTAATTCTAGTATCGCTAAGTTCACTGCTCCTACGACACTACTAAGTGTCACATGCTTTGCTAATAATTGCTACGTTCCCGTATCATGCCTTTCTAATATTCGATAACCTAATTAACCCACGACACCCTGGTGTCAACAGTTAACTTTCCCTAGTCAGGGCCGAGATCCGGCTACTTTTCCCTACCTCGTGCGTGTTCTCCCAAAAGCCAACCAACGAGCTCCGGTGATAATCTCAGTCACTCACCCAGCTTTCCCTTGCCTCGGTCCGTGGTACGATCTAAAAGAACACAATTTAAAGGCACTTAACAACTCGCAGGAATAAACTGAAAATCATTAAACTTGATGCCCAAACTTAACCCCGACAATGTCGATCACTCCCAAACTTCCCAATTACTCGACATCGTCGATAAGGGACCCTAAGGCCCGATTCGCCCGACATGGCGAATCTGCCCGGGTTTTGTAAATGCCCTTCCGGGGCACCAAAAATTCCCTTTTTCGTTTCTACGGTCTTAGAATAATTCAAGGGTCCCAATGTACTTGACAGAATCGAATTCCGACTTCCGAGTCAATTAATTAACGTTTAAAGTTTCTAAAACCCGTTAATTACAACTTTTCCAATTTAATTCCAAATTTCGATTCGATTAAGGATAAATGGTCCGGGGAACGTTTTAAACCACCCAAACACTAAACCCGAGCACCCGAGCACGTGGGCCCCACCCGGCTCCCCTTGGCCGTGGGCCCTAGGGCTCAAAATGGGGCTCGGCCACCATGGTGGTGGCTGGTCCCAGCTCCGGCCAGCCACCCCATGGCCGGCCGGCCACCACCCACGGTGGCCGGAGCTCCTCCCGAGCTTCCGGTCACCGGAAAACGTCATCTTTCCCCTCCAAACACCTCCAAAACGTCTCCAACAATTCCCCCAACCTCAAAACACCCTAAACTAATAGTTTTACAAAAACCCTAACTTCCAAAATTAATCAAAACGAGAATCGGTTCGGTGTATACCGTAGAGGAGGATGAGGGGAGTTCGATTGCTCTTTGCCTTGAGACGATCCAATGGATGGATGAGCGTGAATAGTGCTCCAAACCCTAGCTTCTCTCTGTTTTCTCTCTTCTTCTTCTTCTCTCTCTAAAACTCTCTTCTTTTCTAAAACTAACTCATTTTTCTCTTTTTTTTTTTCCTTTTGAAACATGTGTGGCCGGCCACCTCTTGTCCCCTCTTAGTTTCCCCCCAAAACTAACACCACCACATATTGGACAAGTGTCAAGTGCGTCCCACACCTTTTTGGAAAATACCTACTAGATATTTTCCGATCAGATTCGCGAAAATCGGGCGTTTCGGACCCCGAACGGGCACTTTTTCCCAAAAATTACGAAACTTGACGGGCTACAAGGAAACGGCTCAACTAAGACCGCTGCGACGACGGTTAAGCTTTTTGGATCCAAAACGGTCCTCGAATGGACCAAAACGTCGCTCGGTTGACTTTTCAAGCGAAAAGTCAACATTTCCCAAATTGATCAGAAAGTTGCCCTGAGTCCCCCGGAACTCACTTTGGTCGATAACGGGGTCAACTTAAGTCCGGTATGACACTCGGGGTCATTTTAGGTTCAATTAAGTGTTAGTCTTAAATTTTTTAAATTTTTCCTGTTTTTCGCAGGTTTGACTAGCGTTGACCGGGAGTGGTTATTACATAATACATCTAAACTTCACCCTAATCTTGTCTAAACACAAAACCATCCATATCTATCTTCATTTTCAAGAAGACCACGGCGGCCATGGCAAAACTACAACGGCGGAACGGTGATGGGTGACGACGACACGATATCAAGTTCTAGATTTGGTGGAACGCGTCTTCCCTTTCCGATCTGTCGACGCCGAGTTGAATCAGGGAGAAGTGATTTATGTCCACGACGACGTCCTCAGGCGGAGATCTGAGGACTCGAAAGGTCGCCGATGAATTTTGAGGAGACCACTACGGCCTGGTTCCTGGTTCCACGACCTCGCCAGACTATTTCTCCCTAGCTATCCTCTTCCTCTGAAGTCGTCGCATGGTGCAGATCTAGATCTCCGAGTTCTTCATTCCAAAGACGAAGGAATCTGAAGCTGTGTTCGGGTCATCCGTGAATCTGATGGTTCTGTCTTCTTCATGATTTTAATTTTAATTTTGTTTTTGGGGAAGTCAAATATCAAATTCACATATGCTTTTCTTGCAATTTTAGCATATGGGTTTGTTTCGATTTCGAATTCTTGTCTATAGTGGCCGATGTATTCTCTACCATTTGTGAAATTTGTGCTTCAAGGAACGCTAGAATCAAATACACTAATGACGATTAATGAAAACTACAAATTGAAAAAAATGGTGACCACATCTGTTGATTTTTGTGTTTTTCTGTGTTTTTTTTTTATAAATGAGTTTGAAGGAGTTGGAAGGTGACCGGAAAATATGAAGTTAGCCATAAAAGATGAACACTTGTAATATTTTGAATTTATTTTAAAAAATAAAATTTATTCATAGTTTATGAAAATAAAGAATTAAGAAAAAAATATGAAAATTAAAGAATTTTTTGGAATTTATAATGAAGGAAGTTTATGAATTAAAGAGATAAAGAAATTATAATTAAATAATTATTTAATGGGACAATACGAAGGGCATAATAGTATTTTAACTAAGTCTCATAACTTCAATTCAAATTCAAAGGGGTAAACTGGTCATTACACATCATTTTGTTAGTTTTTGCTAACAGAATCACGTGCCCAATAGTTTAGGTATGGCAAATATGATTTTTCAAACATGGGTAGTGTAATGTTCGTGACCAAAACGTAAGGGTAAGTTTCAATATTTAACCCATTATTTTTTATACCTCTTTTTTCAGTTGGTAACAAATCTTTAAAAAAAAAGTATTGCTGGATTTTATATATTACTGGGTGAAGACATACAAACTTTTATTCGTACAAGTACAACGGTAAATATTACAGAATCCAGACAAGCAAGACCATAATATTACCGACCCCTAATCAAAACGTATAACGCAACAAAATGCGTCCACAACGTGCAACTTTACCATGCACGCCAAAAGTGCAACAAAGTGCACACTGTAAGTACCACAAAAACGGGCACACCAAAGTACAACCGGTCCACACAAACGTGCAACTGATGCACACCAATTTGCAACAAAGTGCAGTTATTTGGCCCGAAAAAATCACAATCAACCAAAACCTAAAAAAAAGAACATAGAAAAAACTATAAATGTGATCATGTCTCTTGGGATCCAACCACACCGACCATCTTGATATTCGTCCATATGACTTTGATCACCGATATCCGAAGAAACCACGCCAGAGAATCTAAGACCCACACAAAACACTTCGACTCTCCTTTCACAACGCTCCTTCCACACTCAGAGTATAAATCTGAGGCTGCCTCAACGGGCTCTCTTGCCTAAACCTTGAAATACGGATGCAACAAAGAGACTGAATGCGACGAAACTGGAGGAGGAGAAAAAGGGCATGTGACGAACGGGAGAAAAATCGAGTAGCCATGACCAACGAAATAGAACTCCCGAGAGAATAGAGAAATAAAGGTTGACCTCCGCCAATAACAACCTAGGCGCAACCTCGGCCGTCACTGACGGGGGAAAGAGTAAAAAAAAGGGGTTGCTAGGGTTTATTTTCTGAGAAAGGGAGAGAGGCGACTAATACGAATTTTTAATATTGGAAAAATCGGTGCCGGTAACAAATCTTTAATATTTTAAAACTTTATAATATTTATAAGGATTATCATGTTTTGGTAATCGTTGTTTTCCAGTAATTTTTGTATATTCTATTAAAATGAATGGAATATTTCAAAGTATTTTGTTATAATATACAGAATTTTCAGAAAAAAATCGTAATGACGAGACTACACCTTTGATAATTTTTTTTTAATTAATTAAGTAAAAAAAAACTAACATAGATCTACACTTAAACGTATCTTTTCATCTATTACACTTCAACAATTTTATTCATCTCTTTAATAGATCTCATCCTCCATTTATCTTCGTCTTCCTTTCATCTTCTTTTCCGACGAGTTAGGGGCGGCGACAACTTCACTGTGAGAAGACCATAGGCGACGGAGTACTAAATGGGCCAGTGGTGGATGGATCGGGTAAAGGAAAGGGGTCAAAAAAATCAAATAATGCAGAACATGCCTGGAAGTATTGCAAATCCATTGGGTTTTCCTTGAAAGCCCAAAATAACGATGTCAAACAGTATCTGCGCGACTTGGATAGTGTGGAAGAGGAGAGCTAGGATCCGTACGTCTCGGAGGGGGACTTCATCGTCTCTGAATTGGAAGAAGATCGACAATCGATCAAGTTGGGGGACGGGCTGAGTCGGGGAAGAGGATGACTGCAGCACTTCTCTCATGGAACGTGAGAGGAGCCTCCTCCATTCAGAAGAGGAGGATGATCTAGGAGGAAATCGCGAAACAGATACCCAAGTTTGTTTAATTCGAGAGTAAAAAAAAACCCTTTTTTATGCAATCGTGTGGTCTGTTTGGAGTTTGGGAGATGGATTCAGTTGAGGCTGATGGAAGCTCGGGTGGTTTGATATCTTGTTGGAATTGTGGCTATTTTAAAGTGGATAGGGTAAAGAAGTTGGTGAATGCTTTGTTTTAATGGGGATGGATGTTGCCATCGTAATTTTATGTGTATATTGTCAATGTGTATGCGCAGTGCAAGAGACGAGCAAAAGTTATCCTATGGGGAGATATACAGGCTGTGATGGAACAATTCCCAGGGGCTTATGTTATGGGAGGAGACTTTAATTCTACTCTCCGAGTTTCCGAGATAAGAGGGGAGATTTCGGGTTGTCGGGATTCGACTGAGTTTGAGAATTTTGTGATAAATGTCGACCTGATTGACTTACCCATGGTAGGGGCTAAATACACCTGGTATGGACCCTAACAATGGGCTTCTAAGATTGATAGGTTCTTGATAAATGTTGAGATCCTGACAGAATTCGGTACCCTGACTCAAAAGAACTTACCAAGACGTTTTTCGGATCATAGACCGGTGTGGTTATTTGAGGAGGAAGTGGATTGGGGTGCTCGAACTTTCCTATTTTTGAACGTTTGGTTGGAGGACGAAAGGTTGCAGTCATTGGTTGGGTTATGGTGGTAGTGGAGCTGTAAGTTATGTGGTATGGAGGAAATTTAAAGACTTTAAGCAGGTGTGTAAAGAATGGAATTTGTCAGTCTTTGGGAGATTGGATAAAGAAGTTGAAAGGTTGGTAGGAGAGGTAAAAGGTTGGGACTTGTTAATGGAAGATAGAGACTTGACAGTCGAGGAAGTTTGCAGTCAAGGGTTAGCAAATGCACTTTTAATCCAAAAGTTCAAACTGCTAGCTATGTTATGGTGTCAAAAAGCTAGAGTTCTTTGGCTAAAGGATGGTGATCGATGCTTGAAGTATTTTCATTTAGTGGAGAACTTCAGAGCTATGAGGAATAGAACTTTGCAAGTGGTTATTGAAGGGGTGACTCTGAATGACCCGGACAGAGTAAAGGAGGCAGCTCATAAGTTCTTTGGTGACTATTTCAGTAGAGAGAAGCATCTATTGTGGACCTTACCTAGCCTTCCTTTTAATACATTATCGGAGGGGGAGGCTTCTTGGTTGTAGAGGAATTTTTCAGAAGAGAAAACTCATGAAGCTCTAATCTCGTGTGATGGGTCAAATTAGCTCCGGGTCCGGACGGGTATAGTTTGCTCTTTTTGAAAAATCAAAAAAGACATTTTGGATTTCTTCGAAGCTTTCAGTAGAGTTGGAAAAATTGGTAAAGGATTAAATTCGACCTTTTTGGCTTTAATTCCGAAGGTGGATCAGCTAAGATTCTTCACTGAGTTTCGACCCATCAGCTTAATCTCTTCAATGTACAAGCTATTAGCAAAGGTATTGTCCCGGAGGCTGAAAGGGGTAATAGCTAAGCTAGTCAGTGATACTCAGTCTGGTTTTATTGGGGGGAGACAAATCCTTGATGGGGTGCTAATAGCTTCGGAACTTGTCCAATACTTGAAGAAGTCAAAGGAGGAGGTTGTTTTTCTAAAAATTGATTTTGAGAAAGCCTATGAATCCATCAGTTGGGTGTACCTGGATCATATTTTCTTGGCAATGGGGTTTGGAGAAAGGTGGTGTCGATGGATGAGTAGATGTTTCGAAGCCTATATTTCGGTTTTGGTGAACGGGTCCCTTTCGCCTGATTTTCCTATGGGCAGAGGTTTAAGGCAGGGCTGCCCCTTGTCACCTTTGGTGTTTGTGTTGGCAGCTGAAGGGTTTCACCAACTAATGGTGGACAACGAAAGGAGGTCAGATCTAAGGGGAGTACAGTTCTATAACAGAGGTCCGTCGATATCTCATTTGCAGTTCGCAGATGACATAGTGCTTTTTATCAGGGGGGATCAACAAACGGTGCTCAATCTGAAATTATTACTATTGGGGTTTCAGTATGGGTCGGGACTGAAGATAAATTTCAGTATGTCGAAATGCCATGTCTTCAATCCACGGTCTTTAAATCAAGAGTGGGTTGCTCAGACTCTGGAGTACGGGACTTGCTCTATCCCGATCCCATATTTGGGTTTTATTTTGGGTGTGGATCCTAAGAGAGTTTCAACTTGGGCACCTATCATCTCCAAGTACAAGAAGAAATTGGGTTTGTGGCAAGCAAAAAGTACAAGCATGGGGGGGTAGAATTACTCTCTTGAAATCTACTCTATCGGCACTGCCTCTTTATTATATATCTGTTATGCAGGCTCGGGTTGGAGTGATAAAAGAATTGGAGAAATGGCAGAGAAAGTTTTATGGGGGGGTCGATGAAGAAAAAAGCGTATACAAAGCTAGCTGGAATGTGGCGTGTGCCCAAAGGAGAAAGGGGGATTGGGGATAAAGAGTTTGCATAAAGTGAATGAAAGCCTTCTGGCAAAGTGGTGGTGGAGATTTGCCTTAGAAGTAGATTCTCTATGGAAACGGGCTATTCGTGCTAAATTTGGTTGGGAGGAGTCTGATTGGGATTTGGGGAGAGTGGATATTGAGGATCGCGCCTCTTGGATGTCTCATATTCAGGGGCTTGCAAAAGGGGAGCAATTATGAAGTCTTTTTGGAAATGCTGGAGTTAAGTGGACGCTAGGGTCAGGGGAGAGGGTTCAGTTCTGGCAAGATATATGGGCCGGAAATGTTTCGCTGAAGGAAATATTTCATAGGCTTTTCCATATAGCGGAGAACCAATATGGAAGTGTGGCAGACTTTTGGGTGAATGGTTTTTGGGAGATAAGATTTTGTAGACCTTTGCGGGGCCGAGTTCGAAATTCTAGAGTTGAGCTTGAGGTGTTCCTCCAAGATTTTGCTGTGGATCGGAATAGGGAGGATAGCTGTGTATGGGTACCATGCGAGAAGGGCTTCTCGGTGGGGAAGGTGTTCTCTCTGATGGGATTGCAGTTAGTGTCTCGGACTTGGGCGAGGATTTTATGGATCCCAGGTACCCCTCCTGAAACAGCTGTTTTTGCTTGGTTATGTTATCATGAGGCTATCTCAACCAGTATGTTTCTTGAAGAACGAGGGATTCATATCCCTATTCAAAGGAGTTGATGCCCGTTCTGTGGGTTGGTTTTTGAAGAGAGCTGACATCTTCTGATACAATGCCAATTTTCATGGCTTATTTGGTCCCGAATTTTGAGTTGGTGGGGAGTGAGTTGGGTGGAGCCAGGGGGGGTAAGATCGCTGCTTTCCTCTTGGTCTTCCATGGTGCCTCGGTATGCAAGGAAATTGTGGAATCCTATTTGTGCTATTACTTTGTGGAAGATTTGGTTAGCTCGAAACCAATTGGTGTTCAGATAAGAGATTCCTTCTGTGGAGAGTGTGGTTATCAAGGTGCAAGGAGTGACTCTTGGTGTGTCGAGGCTCCTTTCGATTAAAGGAGGAGGGGTGGGGTCGAAATCAGAATGGTTTCGATTCCCGTAGGCGTGTTGTCGTAGCTCTCTTCGATCCAAATGTCGTTAAGTTGTCAGGTTGATGTTTTTGTGTTGTTTTTTTGTTTGCAGGAAACAGATGGTATCTGATTGTAAGGGGTGTCCCCAGTTGGTTTTTTGAGCCTGTATTTTGCAGGTTACTTCTGTTCCTTTGTTGGGAAATGGAGCTTTATAAGAGTTCGCAGATCAAAAAAAAAACTAAGAGTAACGGGTTTGGGTTAAAATCGCAGATTTGGACCCTAAATATGGTAGTGTGTTTAATGGGTTCTTCATTGTAATGAGTTTTGGCAAGTTCCGAGTTCTAAAATCGAACTGAAATTGACATACCCAGATTTAGTTTTTTTTGTATTATCTTCAATTATGATCTTCTTTTATAGAACATGCTGGTGTGTTCTTCAATGTTCAGGTTTCAAGTTCTTGTAGATTTAAGGGAAGAAGATGAACCTAATCTAATTTGAGGGTATGATTACTAAACAATCGAAGAAGTAGAAGACTAATTAAGAATTAGTTAATGAAGAAATTAATTAAAAAAAATCATACGTAAAAAAATTAATTAGTGAGTTTTTTTAGCAATCGAGAGTGATTTATTAATATAATAAAAGATGGGTCAAAATGACTATACATAATTGGAAAGAACATACTGTGACGAGATACAATTTCAGTGATAACCGAAACACTAGTCCCATAATTAAAAATCTGGTATAGACCAGGGAGAAACTAGGGGTGGTTCCTTATTCCAACTGTGTTGAGCTCAATAGATCCATGAGACTTTTCCCGTCTCCACTTGATCAGGTATGTTGTGTCATAACATTCTGTCAAGGAATATGCCAGGGAAAGGAGGAGGTCGGAAATCAGAGGGGTTTCGATTTGTAAGGAACGGTGTATTCCTCCTCAAAGATAGCCTGAATGGCTCTAGTTGACTCCAGTTATAGTGGCAAACGTGAGTGCCACGAGGTTTGTGTCTTGCCTCGATCTGAAAAATAATCGAGGTATTTGATATAGGATGATTGAAGGGATAGTGAGAATTCAGAGAGAACACAAGAAAACGGGGGAACCAGCATGTCAGATTTACACCGACCTTAGTAGGAGTCCTAGCGGAAAAGGTTGGTGCCCCGAGTTTGTACCGATGGAAGGGTCCCAATCCATCGGATGGTAATGGAGCGTCCTTTCATGGAGAGATGAGGGCGTAGGATGTAGCATAGGCAGAGGATGCGGATACCAGCAAAGTACTAGGCAGGATCTCGGAGGAGGCAGCGCAAGTAGTAGACGAGCTTGTGGCGGAGGCGTTGGTGGCAGTTGAGGTGTTGGTGGCGATGGAGGTTCTGGTGGCGGGGGATCTTTTGGTAGCGGAGGAGGTGGCGATGGCGGCGGCTCTAGTGGTAGTGGAGGAGGTTGTGGTCGCGCGTTGGCGATAGAGGATGATGAAGTGGGGGTGAACCGTCATGGTCGATGGTGGACGAGAACAACGACACTACAGGAGGAAGTGGTGGGGCCCGATCTCTTGCGGTTGTGGGATAGTAAATTAGTGGAGGCAGTATAGAGGATAGAGGGAATTGCTGCATTGGTGGAGGTGGTGGACTACACGAAGCCTAGAGGCGAAGATCGCACGCGACAATGAAGAAGATCTCCATAGACTGGAGGAAGAAAGGGCGATAGCTTGCTATAAACCCTAACAGAGCCATCCCCAAGAATGAGATTAGTTTCAAGTGAAATTTAATTAATGAGTTACAAAAGCAAATAACAGTTTCTTAGAACAAAAAAATAAAAGTAAGCATTTCATTAAACAATTATTTAATTAATTAATTTTGACTTAAATTTAATTTTAATGATATTTTTGTTGTTTGTTTGAGTAGTCAGTGGCAAAACATCGAAAAAACTAACAGATGACAGTTACCAAAACTTGAGGACTCATATTAAACGTTACAAAAATTTGGGGTACTATAGGTCTGTTACCAATTCAAAAAAGGTACGAAAGGTAATTAACCCAATTCGCTGATATGTTTTGTTTCGTGGTTTTTGCGGTGTATTATGCGGTATGTAGGGTTATAGTACTATGTTTCGTAGGCTTTGTGGCGGTTAGGATTTTTGCGGTCTTCTTTGAGGGATTGAAGTTTACTAGGATTATGATGCTCTGCTCTTGAAGTTTTGCAGTGTTATTGGTGCAATTTATTTTTATACTGGTACGAGATATTGGTATCTACCAAGCGAGTTTTGCAATGCAACCTCACCAGCATTCATGGCAGTATATGAACGGAATATATAGGTATTGGGGAGAACCCACTCATTCAATATTGGTCAAAGCATGCTTCGATTCACTCCTCAGTATCTCATTCTCATCGGGCTTGGTTTATATCATAGATTCAAGGTCGCAGGAATCCATAAAAATGTTTGGTCTTATTTTGAAGATCATCATTAATACTATAAGGGGTGTTTGAGGTAGGGGCCCTATCACTTAGGAAGAGGACCACAAAAATCGAGTTGGATATTTTCTTAGTAACGAATTATGTGTGAAATTCTGGTTACGTTCAGTAGCAAGATGTCTTATAGGGCGTTACTTGTTGGCAGACTCCAAGATGTGTTACAAGATGTTAAGACATGTGGACATACATCTTTTTTTAGAACAGTATGAAGATATAAACGATAAGAACAAGCAAGCACACAAGCACACACAGGTTTGTTACCCAATTCAGTGCATCATCACCTACGTCTGGGGGCACTCTACTAGTGGAATGGTTTTCACTATCACGTAATCAGTCAAAACATACAAGTTTAGATCCCCCGGATCAAACCTATGCTACAATTATAAAGTCCAAAACCTATCTCATGGATCCCCTGAATCCGAGCTCCTCACTCGACCCCACTCTTCAAGCCCTTCAATCTTGAATTACTTCGAGCCTTTCAGTCTCGGATTTTTCTTCTTCAAAAAGGTTCATGAATCTTCAATCACGCGAACATAGCTCTCTCACTCATCCTGTTACGAATAGTGTTTGAGCACAACAACGTCCTTCTTTTTTCAATTCATCCTGCCTCCTAACACGCTAGTCTAACACGCTTAGGAACTCTGAAGTCATGAACAAAGAACAACGAATAGAGAATAGTTATAGTAGTTACGCTTGTAACAAAAATGGCTTCGATAGGTGTCGATAATAATGTCGACCAACCAACAATGATCGGTATAATAATATCATTTTTTCAATAAGAAGCTAATGGAGATCCTCTTCGCTTTTAATAACTGCTCCATCTATTCTAGACGTGCCTCCCTAGGGTTTGTCAAACCTTAGAGTCACGATTTAGCTAAATCTCCAAGTTTCCATAAACTAGAACAATTCCTAAAGCAAACAGATCTTTAGAATATAAGTATCTTCAAGTTAGGAAAAAATTCTTAAACGAATCAGATGCTTAGAATATAAATATCTTTAAATTAAGAAACATAAGATACTTATCTTAAAATTAGGAAACGTGCGCGCACAAGATGTTAGATGAAATTTGGTCTGACATCCTTGATGAAATTTGGTCAGACATGTGATCAAGCGGAGCTCTGACTATCTTCACAAGTTATATAGCTCCTATAACTAGTAAACGTGTCTCCTAGAGTTTCACAATACTTGGAGTCATGATCAAGGTAAATCTCTTTGTTTCCTTGCACTAGTATCTTTCTTATATCAAAGAGATCACTATCGCAGAAATACAAATCGTACTTTCTAAAATGAAAACACTCATGAGATAGAGTTCTATTCGTTTTAGTAAACAGATATTCAAACTAGCTAGGAAACAAATCTGCAGCACTGGATACGCACAAGATGTTTGTTGACATCTGGGCAGACATCTTTTCTATCGTTGTTGTCGGACACGTACATGATGTCTAATGACATCATGAACAACATCTTGCTTGACACAAACATTTCCAACCTAGATGTAACAAAAATATGCATGAGTTCGGGCAAAACAACCACCCTATGATCGGGTTGACTGTGTTTTGGTAAAGATGATTGTGCTATGAGTATGCTTAAACTCTTCCAGAAGTAAAGTCAAGGAGGGGAATCACAAATCTTGGGATTATGCTGAGAAGGTAGGAATCAAAGCTTTGGAATCTGGAGAATTACACGTTCTTTGTAAAGTATGTGAAGGGAATCTTGCCTATGTCAGGATGTCAATTACCGACTTTTCATTAGTTTCTTTGTATTTTCGCTTTTGTTTCATTATATAATGTATTTTATCTCAAAAAATGAACTGTTTAGTTAATTTTGTCTCAATGTTAATAATTAAAAAATTAATAAGACACATTTCAAGAACAAACGGTAAATATAATGTCTCTATAATATTATAAATTAATAATTATACAAACCAACATATACATAATTAAGACAATTTAGTTTTTTTAGCGAAAGTTGCAAATTTTATTATAAATCAGAATCAACGAAGACAGAACAACAAGAATTTAACAAAACAACAAGAAAAAAAACAGGTCTTCAATACTCAAATTTAACCACCTTGAAGTCCAGAAGAAGAACGAAAAGAGAAACCCAAAAGAAGTGCCCAGAAAGTCGATGTTTTGCCTCAACCTACATAAAACCCAACCAGTGAACTCACCGGAGCCTCCAAAGGAACCGGTTGTCGGGGCCAACACCTTATTCGGCAGAGGAGCGTCTGATCCAACCAAAGCCCACACGACCCAAGACCCAAATCCACTAGTACTCCCAACCTTCGGCCAAATCGACCGATAAACAACCGTCGCGGCCAACACCAACGACGGCCCCGAGAGCACCGATGCACCACCGCATGCATGACCAGGAAAGGGGAGCTTAGGGAAAAGAGGAACAAGGGAGGGATGCATGGTAAAGATCTGATATGTAAGTAGAACCGGCGACGAAGAAGCGAAACAAGGGCGGCAGAGCAAGTCCCTAACAACCCGAGCAACAGTGGCAAGAAACCCCGACGAGCTAGCTCCGACGAAAGGTCAATTTTGGGACTGGTTCTCTAGATCTGACACCACCAAGGTCAGCCACGGTCAAAACAGACGAGGCCGACGAACCCTACCACTGAAACACGTCTTTAGAGCTGAGGAGAAGTGAAGAGGGAAAGAGGGAGAGTAAATCAGATCGGATGAACAAAAATGAAGGAGGAGAAACCCTCGTCGGCGACCTCCAAGTCGAAAAGTGGAAGGATCGCCGATGAAGGAGGAGGGGTGGGGCGGTTGTGGATCTGAGAGAGGGAGACTTAGGGTTTCTAGAGAGAGGAAGGAGTCTCTCTCTCTAGACCAAAGTTCAAAACTTCTGTCCATTGCTTGATTTATACGTGGTACATGTTTCTAGCCTTAACATTGCAGGACTACTTTGATGCGCCCAACTTGTATTAAAGAGATAAACTACATCAAGTAGGGGCTCACTTGAGTGGTCTTAGAGACATCTTCAAATTTTTGAAAGGGTGCAACACTTCTTGTTATTTTTTTTTTGATCAGCAAAACAGAAATTTTAAATTAAAACCTCCTTTGAGGTAAAAGAGGAGTTACAATTACATCCATGGATCTACAAGCAATTATACTTGTAGGTACTGAGATTGAATGAAGATACCTAGGAGGTATTAGTAACTTAAAGTGCAAGAAACTAAAAGGAAATGATTGAGATCAAGAAATTGAGAGAGATGATCTTCAAAATGGATTATAAATGAAGGCTGGTTGTCTTGTGAGAACTTGAGTGTTGTTGATCTGAATCTTGGAATGGAGTTAATAGATTGTGGAGCTTGTAGAGATGTTCAGAAATACTCCATGATTGTTGAAACTGTCATATGATGACCAAAAGATTATTGATGTAGTCTGAGAGGAGGAGATGATGCTGAGAAAGTCTTGAAATGCAATGCAGAATGTTGGATCTGCATAAGCTGAGGCATAATGGTGATGTAGTCATGTAATGAAGAATGTTGGATCTGCAAAATCTGGGGCATGACTTGATAGGGCTCAGCTTGTGTTTGAATTCAGTCATGCTTTGATTGAGCTGAACTTGGTCTTGATATCTGAAAGAGTGATCTGCAGAAACAAAGACAGGGCCTATGGAGGAGGCCATACACTAAAGAGAAAAAACCAGACTCAACTATAAAGATCCTAGCCACTCACAAGAATTAAAAGGGAGAGGGGAAGAAAGAACCCACACTCAAGACCAGGAAAAGAGAGGACACAAACCCCAAACACCAAACAAGACTCCCTTACAGCACTCCTCTAACTCAACCATCCCAGCCCAAGCCACCCAAACCCATACCCCAAAAGACAGAGAAAATCAGGGTTTCCAAGCACCACAAGTTCTTGGTGAGGTTATCCAATTGTGAAATGAGAAACCAAAACCTTGATGAGAGAATTTAGCCCATTCCAAGCTATAAGATTGATGAATGATCTTTTGAAAAATTTGCTCTGCACTGAGTGTTTCATGTTTGAAGATTTTAGCATTTCTTGCTAACCAGATTTGCCAAGCTGTGACTAGAACTATCTTTTTCCAAGTCTTCTTTGCCTTTGAAATTAATAGAGTAGACCAAGATGATAAAAGAAGCTTAAAAGTTGCAGGTAATGCACCTGAGACTCCCCACCAGCCTAAGACCAATGAACATACTTCCCAAGAGATTGTACAATGCAGAAGGACATGATGGCAATCTTCCAAATCTGCTTCACATCTAGGACAGATGATCCCTTGTAAGGAGAGTTGAAGACCTCTAGAATCTAAGAAGCATTTTGTAGGGATGGCTTCAAGACAGGCTAGCCACCCAAATGCAGCTATCTTTGGAGGGAAGTCAGGAATCCAAAGGTTCTTTGTCCAAGAGGCATTTATAGCAGCAGCTGCTCCTTGATTGTCAAGCAAGGTATAAATTTTTTTGACTGTGAAGCCTTTATCATCCCAGGTCCAGCTTAATAAATCTTCTTGAGAGGATAAATGCACTGAGGTTAGTATAGTGGTAAGAGATAACCATTCTTGCTCAGCCCTGCCTCTTGGAGTACACCTGAATTTTAGGTCCCATGTGTTATCTGACCAAGCTTCAGCAACAGTTAGAGTCTTGCCTTGAGAAGAATTGTAGAGTCTTGGAAATAAGAATTTGAAGCTGAGGTCTCCCCACCAAATATCAGTCCAAAATGAGACTCTATCCTCATTGCCAACCTTCCAGCTTAGTCCTTTGAGGCCAAAGAGATCAGTAAATAATGGATCATGATTTAGAGCTAAGATGTGAGATATGAAGCTAGCACTCCCAATTTCTTCAAAAGATGATAGGTCCCAATCAGTTTCCTTCCAACCATATTTTGAGCATATGAATAATTTCCACAGAGATGATCTTTCTAAGGCAAATCTCCACCACCATTTTGCTAGAAGAGCAATATTCATTAGAGAAAGATTTTTGATACCCAATCCTCCCTCAGCTTTGGATTTACAAATTGTGTACCAATTCACTTTGCTGAAGCATTTAGCTTGATCTGAACCATGCCATAAAAACCTCCTTTGCCAGGAATTCAAGGACCTTAAAACACCTTTTGGGGCTCTGATAATTGAGAAATAATAGAGAGGCAAGGCATTGAGGGTGGTTTTGATTAGAGTTATTCTGCCTCCAAAGGACAAAAGTTTAGCTTTCCACAAGCCAAGAGCAGCTTTGAATCTAGCTATAATTGGCTCCCAAGTGATGATCCTTTTGGGGTTAGCTCCAAGATGAAATCCCAGATAGGTGAATGGTAGAGTGCCTAAATCACAATCCAAAATATTGATGACCTGAGCATGTTCTTCTTCAGATAGGTTGAAGGTGATCACACTTGATTTTGAGTAATTAACTGCTAGACCAGAAGCTAGTTGAAACATACTGAGAGCATACTTTAGACATAAATAGCTGATGGTTGAAGCTTTGCTGAAGAAGATTGTATCATCTGCAAATTGGAGATGTGAGATTATAGGACTAGAGGGAGTTATTTGAATACCTTCTATCATCTTGGATTGAACACTTGTGGTGATTATCTGGTTGAGTCCTCCAGCTACTATAACAAAGATGAGAGGAGACAATGCACATCCTTGTCTTAAGCCTCTTGTTATTTGGAAATCAGGACTTGGAGACCCATTTATAAGTACTGAAACAAAGGCTTTGAAGCAAGACATCATCCACATATTCCATAGAGAGCCAAATCCCATTCTTGTGAGTACTTGAATTGCAAAACTCTAGTTGACTTTATCAAAGGCTTTTTCAAAATCTGCCTTGAAAATGATGGCCTTCTGCTTTGATTTTTTGAGATGATGGACCAGTTCAGATGCCACTAGAATTCCATCTATGATCTGCCTTCCTGTGATGAAGCCTGATTGCTGATCTCCTATTAAACCATTGATCACCTCCTTTAGCCTTGTAGACAAGAGTTTGGAAAGGATTTTATAAGGCCCACCCATAAGGCTTATGGGTCTAAAATCATCAAAGGTCAGTGGGGAAGAAGTTTTTGGAATCAAAGCTAGGAAGGATGAATTTAATCCTTTTCCAATGTGACCTGTTCTGTGAAAGCATTGTATAAAATTCAGCACATCAGCTTTGATAATATTCCAACAAGTCTGAAAAAATTGCAGTGTGAATCCATCTGGACCAGGTGATTTGTCAGCAGCACAAGCCATTACTGCTTGATAAATTTCCTCTTCTAGGAATGGCCTTTCCAGCCATTGCTGTTGGGCACTAGATAATGTCTGAAAAGGGAGATTGGAAAGATTTATTTCAGAGGCTTCAGTGGCCTTAAATCTGTTAGCAAAGTGGAGTGTAGCAGCTGCTTTTATTTCTGAAGGTGTGGAGAGTAGTTTATCTTCTACAAGAATGTGGGATAATTTCTTTTTTGCTTCTTGGTAGTTTGCCAATCTATGAAAGAATTTGGACCCCTTGTCCCCATCATTGATCCATTTTCTCCTAGCCTTTTGGCTCCATAATTTGGAGAGACCTTTATACTTGGTGATCAAGGCAGCTTTTAGTTGACCTCTAGCTGAATGTTCTTGAGGTGATAATGATCTGCTTTCTACAACCTTGTCTAAGAAGTCTATCTCAGAGGTTAAATAGGAGATGTGAGTGTCTATCATACCAAAAACCTGGCTGTTCCACACCTTTAGATCAGCTCTTAGTAATTTTAACTTCATCTAGAGAACATAGTGAGGTTGACCAATGACTTGATAAAAGGACCAGAATTCTTGTACTGCTGGTAAAATTCTTGAATCTTCAACCCAAACATTAAGGAACTTGAAGGGTCTAGGTCCCCAATCAATGACATTGTCAAAAAGAGTCAGAGGTTTATGGTCTGACAATGATCTGAGGAGGCAACTTTGAGTGAGAGATTCATGCAGCAAAAGGAACTCCTGGTTGAATATAAATCTGTCTAATCTGGAGGCTCTTGACTTAGGTCCAAACCAAGTGAATTTCCCCCCTTTTAGAGGCAGATCAATAAGGCTAAGATTGGCAATAAGTTGCTGAAAATGAAGCATGTCTGAGCTACTTCTTCTTTGACTTGTTCTTTCCTCTATAGCTACTACAGCATTGAAGTCACCTCCAAGTAAAATAAGTACATCAAAGCTTAGTGATTGTATCTCAGCTTCAATTTCTTCCCAAAGAATTTTCCTCTCAGCTCAGTTGTTGGAGGCATAAATATTAACAAAGCAGCAAGGCCTGTTGAATTCTTTCACTGTACCAAACCAGAACAATGCTCCTTTTAGAGGTTTAGATTTTTCAAAAATGAACTCCTTATGCTTCCATATTGAAATGATCCCTCCTGACAGTCCTTGTGCATTGATATAAATTGAGCTCCACCCTCTTTTTAACCCACAAGAAGATAGAAAGTTGTCTGGCATAACCTCAATTTTGGACTCCTGTAGAAAAATGAAGGTTGGATGTTGCTTGTGCACCAAGTTATTGAAGTCTCTTCTTTTTTGGGAAGATGTGATCCCTCTCACATTCCAAGTGAGGTATTTCATGATTATTAGATGGAGAGAATGGAGGTAGGCTTCTTGCCTATATCAGCTTCAGATTCTGTATCCCTTTGAAGATCCGCACATTCACCTTCAGTATGAAAAGGAAGATCCTCATAGGCATGATGGAAGTCCTCTAGAGCCTTTAAGTGAATGTGGATTTCATGGTCTGGAGCTGAGGAGATCAGACCAATAGCTTTGCCAAAGCCCCAAGCTCTTTCTGCAGCAGTGTTTTCTTTTAGGAAGTCTAAGTTGTGTGCTTTGTCAATTAAACCTGGAGCTCCTTCTTTAACCCTTGATCTTGTGACATAGTTGTGCTGAGATTTTTCCTTGGCTAGCTTTTTCTTCTTTTTTGAGGTTGGATTGAAATTTGGCTTTGGAGTTGGTTGAGATAGCCCCAAAAAATCAGTTGTTTCCACAATCTGAGCAAGTTCTATAGATTGGAGATTTTGAGATTGTGTGTTTAAAAATTCAGAAGAGTTGCTGTTGAGGTTTTCCAGTCCTTGTGGCCCTAGAGAGAGGGAGTGAGAACAAATATCCCTTTGGTCAGTCTCTCCTTCCTGATGTGGATGTTGATTTGAGGGAAGAGAGACTTGTTTTGGGCCACTTCCAGCATTAAATGCTCTGATGGATATGTACTATCTGATAGTATAATAATAGAATTTGAAGGAATAGAGGTTAAATCCAGCTATTGTGTCTTTGAACTTGGTGTAGATGCTTCCTTTTCTCTGACTGAGAATGTTGGGAGTTGGTCAGTAGCTGTATGAGTTGATTGAGGAGGCTGCAATTGCAACTTTGTGGGTCCTGAGAACTGGTCCTCTTATAGAGTATGAGGGACTACTGAGGAGGAGGGTTTCACTGTAGAGATTTGGTTTTCTGAGGGACAGACTTGTACAGTCGAAGTAGTGGGCTGCACTGTATCAATTTGCTTACTGCAATGAGTTTGAGAATGATCTTGAGCCAAGGAGTCAAAGGTGTCAGGTACAATTTGCAACTCGAGGTTGAGAGAAGCTGCAATTGATTGCTGCATAATTTCTTCAATAGAATGAGCAATCCCTATAGAATTCTTCTCATGAATGCTAGAATTTTCCTCATGAATGCAAGACAGTTATGGTTTATGAGCTTGAGCAGGAGTTGGGAAGTCATTAATGTTCTGCAATAAATTCAGATCTTCTATCTCAGCCTCCTGAGTGTCATCTAAATTCCTGATATCCTCTTGAATGTGATCAGTCAAGGCCAATTGAGCAGAAGGAGAAGAATCTGAGTACATTTTGTCATAAGGAGAAGCCAGAGGATCTGAATAAGATGAGTTTGAAGAGGAGTCCACAAGCATATCTGAGTTGCTATCAGCAGCCAAAGAAGAGGAAAGAGGTGGAATCAATGCACTATCCACAGTAGAGATCCAAACATTGAAAGATTTCTCCCCCAGAGTGATTCCAACTTGTTGAGAGATTGCAGTCAATTTGAAAGTGTGAACCAAGACATAAGCAATGTCAACATAAGTGCCTTTTTTGGATATAGGATGAGAGAAGACCAGAGTTCCAATATCTGCTGTAGCAGCTTGGAAAGTCTCTTCACATCATCCTTGGTAAGGAATACCATGAATAGCAATCCAAGAGAAGGTTCCTCCAGTACCAAGGAGATGCTGAAACCCAGGGATGAAGGAGAGCCAAGTATGAAGTCAGCTACCATTATCTCTCATCATTTCCTTATCAAATTTATCATCAGGACAATAAACCAGAACTACTTTGTTTCCCAACGCCTTTAGTTGAATCTCACACACACCTTGCAAGGCTATTTCTCTCATTATAGCATCCACAGAAAGATTTAAGTGTGTGACTGCTAGATGACCTTTTAGAAGAATCTGAGCTTGTTTAGTTACAATAGAACCTTTGTGGATGAAGTCTGAATAACTTTTCCCTTCCAAGATTGAAGGAGATACAACTGGCAATGCAGGTTTTGAATTTTTATCCCAGGCCTCAGTAAGAAAAAGCTTATGGTTGGAAAGAATTCTACCATTATAATCACTGATTGTCTGCAGAAGAGATTCTTTACTGTGGAAATAAACAAAGCCAAACCATTTTCCCTTTGAATTTGGATTTTGTGCCACCATAGATTTTGAATAACCTTGCAGATTCCCAAAGGCTTCTTCAAGCCAACCAGTTGAGGAAAAGGCAGGAATATTATAGACAAAGGCTAGAAAGAGCTGCTTACCAATAGTTGCTGAAGAATTGCTCCCCCATTTTATTTTTTTGAGGGTATAGGAAGGTTGAATATTCTCAAACCCAGGGGGAGGATATCCCATTGAGGATGAGTCCTGATGATCATTCCTTTAATGTTGGTCTTGGAAGGCTGGTTTGACCATGGATTTGAGAGGTCTGAGCTGAAGGTTTTGTTGGTTTGCATCAGAGTAATGCAGTTGGGCCTTGTTTCTCTTGGAGTAGAAGGAGTTCTTAGGTTGCCTTTGAGGAGAGATTGGTGTGACATCTGTATCTGAGTTCAAAGGCCTGAAATACTTATCATAAAACTGCTTTTGCCCATCTAGTAGCTTTGTGTGTCCTCCAGGGGAATATTGCTGGGTTTTGTCAGAGGAAGAGGGTGAGCAATGCCTTGTTCTCAGCTTGGCACCTTTCTTGGAATGTAATTCTTGGTTGTTTCCACCTCCCCTAAGATCTTGCAGAGTGAGCCTTGCTCCCAAATAGCTTGAACTTGAAGCCATGTATCAGCCAGAGGAAATGAAAGAAGTATTAGGTTTGTAGATGAAGTGTAAGAATAGCACAATGGCTAACAAAATGAGGCAGAGAGATGCAGCGCTGAAAGAGCAGAAAGTAGTAGCAGAGGATGACCGGACGGTGGTCCGGGGGCCTGCTGAAGTGCCCCCATGGACACTACACCGCCACAGATTCCTGAAGATAGACCAGAAGAGTTGAAGATTGTAACGAACACCAAGAAGGAGAGTTGTTTACATAGATCATGTGTTGTAGCCAAGAGTATGTCTTTTTTGATAAAAGAAAAGAGAAGTTGTTGTTCTTGTTATATTTTCATAGTTTTATCAATCAACACTCGTGTGTATTCTATTCTGACTATAATGAAATCTATACAATTCAAAATATGAGGTATAATAGTGAGAGCCACATGTAAGCCTTCACAAGATGACCCTAAAGAAAATTTGGAGATAGTAAAATTCACATAACAAGAATCCCTTCGTCCAATATCAACTTGCAACCCAAAATATTCACTTATAAATAGCTTAGAAACCACATTTTCATGTATATATAACTCAGCCGCACACACTGGCTTCTTTTGTGTTTTGGTTCTTTACCTTTAGGTGAAGTATCTTTGACAAAGATAATAAACAGTAATATCCTATAGGAACCGATAAGTCAATGCTTATTCACTACATAAAAGAATACCGTTGTAAACACAAGTTAATGCTAAAAAATTGCAACTATTTTACTGCTTGAGACTTCCTTCATCCCCTCAGTGCTGCAGTAAGTGAAACAATGAACCATGCTACCTCATTCCGAGTCCCTAACGCTTTCACTTGTAAGCCACATCTTCTTCTGGACAATGAACACAACATCTCCATCTGGGTCTGACTCTGAACTGGAATCAGATGTTGCCACCGCTTCCCAGTGCAATGCTGTTAGGTACTTCTTGATGAAGTCTACCACTGATTGCTTGTCCCGCACGATAATGAAACCAGTTGGCCTGAGCATGCGATCCATTTCAATCAGCAGATCCTCAAGACTACATTCCTTCTTTATCACGTCAGAAAACACAGTCCAAGCATGTAGTAGATCATATGTCCGAGGGTATGTTGAATAGGCTTCACACCTGAAAATTAGACCAACAAATTTATAAATGTTTGATGCACTTCATTGATTTAAGTCCATATCACCATCTTTGCTATAGCAAGGGGAAAGATGAAACTTTATAATAGTGGGAAAAAAACAATATACTACAACCTATGCAACAAAAAGTAATATGCATGGAAGTTGATTTGCATACCAATTGTGAACTGAGCCAATCAAGCCTCTGTCATATATCAGCTTGAGTGTGTTTGGTCCGTTTTCAGGGACGACATTCATCACCCAAACATTCTTGTCTTTCAGAGCAGCTCCAAAAGAACCCATGTTTGCCTTCATGTCCATCACATTTCTCAAAGTGTCTTCTGAGATCTTTGAACTCAAGAGATTCCAATAACTTGCAACCCTTTGTTGCCATGTTTCCTGCGAAAAAACAGTAAAGCCCAAGTTCATGTATATGTAGATTGTTAATGAATGGCTAACTAATCCTCTTTGCACAACCAAACAATAGTAAATTTAAAGCACGCTAAAATACAAAGCTGAAAACATGTTTCAGGTAATTACCGTGTCCTTTTCGAACATTTCATTTGAATATCCAAAGTCAGCAAGTCGAGGAGGAGGAGCTGTCACTCTAGCTGGCCATGGAGCTAATCCACTCCCCTTGACTTTCTGGTCATCTGGTAAAATACCAACAAAAGTTCGATTAGCATACAGGTTTGACTTTCATTCTTGTATGCAAGTGATTGAAGACATCATCAATGGGTGTACAGATCTCTTCATGAAAAAAGCTCAAACAGGATAGTAGTCTATCAGACTATCACTGAAAAGTACTAATTAACTTGTATAAAAGGCTACACGTACTGAATGTAAGGACACATCATATATAAGTTGTGGCTGTAGTATTGAAGTGTGTTCAGAAAAAGAAAAAAAAAACTATGCCACGCATGTTCTAAACAAAGATTAACCAAGTTAAAAACTCAAGCAGAACAAACCGTCTGACAACTAAGACTTCTCATGGGCATTATAGTTGTCAGAGGCGTTATAAAACCCCTACGATAATAATCATCATTACACTAAGAAACATTGGGTCTGCTTGCATTAGTACACTTGTAGGCCCTACGATTAGCTATTGGTACTATGTAGGTTTCTTTTAGAGGCTTATGGCATTCATCTTTGTTTCATTTCACCTGGTCAAGAATAATTCAAATAATACCCACTTTCTGAGGATATTTATTGTTTTGATCCTAAAGGTATGTTGTACGCTACTATGAAGTTGAATGTGTGTTCGCGTGCAAGCAATACAGACTTCAGGACATCACATATAGAAACATTGCTGACCAACTAGTAGAGCCCATATACGCTGTGTCTATGTGCATGTATCACTAACAACTAAAGTTCAGACATCTCTGGAAATTATATCTAGCAACTAAAGAAGACAAAATGCTGAAGCATAATATATGGGGTAAAACACTTACGGTCAGAGTAAGGTGTGATGCAAGCTTCCATTTGCACACCATATACTGCATCTGGATCATCATCAGTGTGGCAGAGAGGAGGCTGGGTACCAGGTTCTCTATTCATATAACATTCATTTGTTAAAGGCTTCTGCCAGATGACTGTTTGGTTCTTCTTAGCAGCTATTGTCCAACACATGCGCCCCACAAGTGCACTCATCTCTCTCCATATCCTAAGATCCTCTTCATCCTGAGCATATGCTTCAGGAGATGAGTAGGCAAAGTAGCCTCCTGGTCTGAGCAACCTATCCAGCTCTAGAAGAAGAATTCCGTCTCTTTGGAGCCAATCAATCCTACAACGACTGCAATGAGCAAGTTCAAAAGATCTACTTGGGTAAGGGAGCCTCTTAGTTCCAAGAACACCAAGATACGCAGGGATTCCTCTTTCAAGAGCAAACTGAATTTGGTTTTGGTGCACATCATTGGGTGCTAAAGACATTGTTATAATATCAGATGAGAGGAGATAAGCTCCAAAACTTGCAACACCACAGCCAACATCAAGAACTGTTCGTAGCTTTCCTTCATTGTTTAAGTTATTGTTCGAGAAGTTGAGCATCTGCCAATTATAATCACAACTTAGATTATCACTGTAAGAAATCTAGATCACAAGCATTTACTTCCGAGCTAGCAATCGAAACAGAAAAAATACATTGCAAAGGAAAATAAAAGCAAAAGTTACTTGGAAGTGGTTCAGAAAGAGGTTGAAGACAGTTAAACTAATAACATTTGGTACAAGTTGAAAAGACCAGTGATCTTACATTTGCAATTGAAGCAATATACTTATCAGCTCCATAGTGAAAATGAGTGCCTCCTCCAGGGAAAACTATCTTGTCACCCTTTACAACCATCCAGTTCTGGTCTGATTTTTCATGTGCTAGGTGAGTATGTGGTATGTTTGCCTTCCACACTTCATCCCTGCTTCCCGGCCACTTAGTTGGAACCTAACACATTACATGAACCAAACATTTAAGATCTACTGGTTTAGAGAATTGCCAGAACAGGCAAATTTTCAGCACCATTCTCACCTTGTACCCTTGTGGAGGAGGAATCAAGCAATTGTATCGCCTTTCAGCAGGAGGGCAGTGCCTTTCATAATGCTCCATGACAGACAGATCCAGCTTCAATCTCAACTGGTATATAAGGTTTCTGTCCAAACATGGAATTAATTCCGAATGCCGGTCATCACATACCTACAAAAGAAAGCAGAAGTAAGCACAGTAGAAAACCACAACTAATACGCACTACGATAAAACAAAGAGAACACGTTTCAGGAGTTAAACATGTCCTTTTAAAATTAAATACAGGTGGGGGAAGGTTTCAAGCCAAGCATGGCAGTAGAATAACTCACTGGAAAGCTTTTAGGCGTGACATCATCCTCTACATCTTCCTGGTCAAATTTTGTTGAGGAACCATCCTGCTTGCCGTCAGTGTCTTCATCCCCACCCAAATAAGATGACCCGAGTTTTCTCAGAGTTCTGCCATATTCCAGGGCAGAACTATGGCTTTCAGAGCCAAAAATGGATCCATGATATACATATAGGAAACCAACAAAGGCAGATATAACACACACAGAAGTGATTAAACGCTTCTTTTGTGTTCCATCAGGTCTTCCCCTCATCATTGTTTGCAGGTTTTAAGCTATTGAACTAAAATCCACTTATCCCGCTGAAAGATCAAAGCACAGATCGCATTTTCCAAAGACTACCTTGCACCAATGAATCAGAAACAAAACTGTTAGTCTTCCTACACAAATTACCCAGAGGGTAACCAATTAACCTGTAAGAACACAGCTGGTAGAAATTTAGCAACACATGCAAAGCATATAAATTCAATCGGCAGCAGCAGTTGATCTATTGTGTTCCATGAAGATCAAAGAGCCAAAGTGAAAGAAAAGTGAGTAAACTGTTTTAGCACAAACCTGTAAGATCTAGCACAAGATGTCCCAATGTAATCTACAAACTTGAGTAGAACACTAAAAACAATGCCCTCCTAAGCATAAGAAACTGTGATACTAATAAAAAAACAATAAAATCTGAAGTGTTAATGTATTGTATAAGCTAAAGCTACTACTAGAAACCCAAAAAGGACCAGCAACAAGTTGAGAAATTGTAAAAGGTGGCAAAGATCAATACCTGTAAAGAACACAGACACTAAACAAGATCAATTACACAGAGCATCGATCCAAGAGACCAACGCGGCTGCCATAGCCACTAAATGAAGTGTAACACCCAGATCTAGGAACTAAATTCTAAATTTCACAACAATCTGAGCGATAACCCAAAACGAAGCAGTTCAATCAGATCTGGTAAAGAACACTGAAAATGAAAGCAGAAGAGGAAGAACTAACCGAGTTGGGATGAATGAAGAAGGGGGCGTGGAAATGAAAGGCAAGAGAAAAGGGAGCTAAGATATAGATATGTAGGAGGAGAAGAGGCAATAAATGGGAAGAGGAATGAGATTTAGATCTGAGCAGAGAGTGATGATGAAGTGAGTGAGAAGAAGGTCGACATAGTATCAGCTCAGGTCGTTAGCTTCTCTATCCTTCTTTATTTTCTACACTTTGAGCTGTCAATACTCAATACAGCACATTTATGTGTATATTTTTAGGGGGATATTAAGTTAGGGTAGATCCGTGTTCTTTCTTCTGCCTGGTTAAAAACAGTTCACCTAAATTATGGACAAATTTTTTTACCTCATTACTTTATAATAATATTATTATCTAATCATTACTTTATTCTATTTATTTCTTCTGTTATTATGTTTTTGAGAAGAAATGGAAAGATTATTAAAACTTTATGATGCTCGCAAACCTGCGAACACCAGGTAACCAATAGAAATGACGGACAAGAAGTGAAATATAAATTTCGCTCATAGACATTGGGGTGAGGGGATACTGGGTAGTATCCAAAGACACTGATACAATATACTCCAACCAAAAAGCACTGATCGAGCAGACCAAGTGTAGAATTTGCAATGATGGACCGATACCTCCTCCGGGAAGTCAGCGTGCGACGTCCTCCCTTGACTGATAGCGGTAAGGCTCCAAAACGAGGGTGTGCTGACCTCGGACAGGTAAGGGAGAATCGTGTCGACTGTTGGCGGGACTGTCGCCGCCAGACGTCCAGAGAGGCGGTGCAGTCGACCAACCCCTCCCTGGACCCCCAAGGACTCATTCATGGAGCGGGGCTGCTTGTGGCCCCCGTCGCTGTTGTATATGACGCCTCATCAGAAGAAGTCGACCCCTCTGATTCCTCAGACTCCCTCTCTAGTCGCTTCCTTCCAGAGATCGATGTGTTAGGCTCCCTCGGAATCCATCCAACCGGGGCCTCCTCCTGGTGCTCCTCCGTAGGTCTGTGCCCCCCTTTTCCTTGCTCCGTCGTGGTGTCACAGGGTTAAACGACCGAGCCGCTACACCAGAAGCCCCTCCCAGATATGCCCAGTTCGTCATCAGAGTAGCCTTCCCATGTTTAGCCTTTTCCAAGGCTGTTCTGGGGTCTGCCGGGGCCCGAAGTGAGGGTCCTCTAACTCCCCCCGAGATCGGGCAAGCCGAAAAGAGATGTCCCGCACAGCTACACCCAAAGCAGTGATCCAGAAGGTGCTCATACGACACATTGAGGAGTGTACGTACCCGTGATTCTGAGAGACGGAACCAAAGTTGGCTCTGCAGTGGAATCCTGATATCAGCTTTGATCCCGATCTTCATGAAATCCACCTAACATAGGCATGCCTTATCCACATCCACCGCCTGACAAACCCCCAATGCATTACCCACCCGGAAACCAATCTCCTTGATCCAGTCTCCTACCGGTATGTTTGAGACCCTAGCCCATACTGCGAAATGGTGAAAACACAGGTCCCTCGCTTGCTTATGAGCTCTCAAATCTATGAATAAGACCAGGGAGTCCCAAAAAGCCCAGGGCTCCCCTAGCTCTCCTTATCCATCTTGAAAAGGAAAGCCACCAACCCCCCCCCCCCCCCTTCCATTGGCTTTGCCTCCACTTTCATAGCCCAAAGGTCCTCCATCCGGGCCACCAAGGAATTCCAGAAAAACTTCCTTGATGTCAGTACCTTAGCGGCCATAGCAAAATGATATTCTGGACCTCGCCCCGAGACTTCCTTCGACGAAGCGACCACCTCCTTAATTCGCATCAAATGTAATCTCGACCCCAAGTCCCCAACCTGCTCTCCATAATTACGGGACTCCCTCCCTAGACGAACCCGATCCACAATTGGATTTGACCCAGTCTGATTGCCCGATCCAACCGGGTTGACCCGTGGAGAAGTGACCCGACCCCGCACCGGGTTGCCCGACCCGTACCTAGCAGCCCACGCTCCGACGTCGCCCGACCCAACCTGGTTCCACCCCGTCTCAGCTACGGGCTGGGCCGCCATTGACTCGCGCCTACCAGGCCCTAACTCGGCCCACAACATCCACATCGGCCCATCCTGCTAGGCCCTCCGAGCATCCGTGAGCAACCCACGGCCCAGGCCCGTGTCTTCTTGGTCCCGGTCAAGCCCACGTTCAGAAACCTTAGTGGTTTCGCGCGCTACCGCCTTCCCCTTCCTTCGCCGCCACGCCAGCGCTTCTGGTGACTCCTCCTGTGCTGAAACCTCATCCGACGAGATCACGATCGGGAGTAGACCATCCCCCTCCCGGATAGCGTCCTCGTGCCCTCTACCTCATTCCCAGAGGCGAATTCCAGTTGAACCCCGCCCCGATCTCCCCTGATCGCGCCGGCGTCTCCTGTCCAACCTTTGGACGCGGTCCTATCTCCTGTGTGCGTCGAACCACACCCCGCGACGCCGCATGGAAACGTCCCGTCCCCATTGACGCCCGGCCTTCCTCCCCGATCCTCTGTGCCGAGAACGTCGTCGGTGCGTCCCGCTCACTTCGCGGCGTCAAATCCTCTACCGACGTGAAAGAACCCTCGACAAAGTCGGCTAGCAGCGACACGTTCCCGTTCACCCCCGCCTCCATCTCCAGTCTCGGACTGATCGGCTCTCTGAAGAGCTCTGTGTCGAAACTTGCTTCCCCTCCATCCAAATCTCCAGTCGATGCCATCGGTTCGCCGTGGAAGAAAGGACAGTCGAAGAAAATCGCAAAACCCTAAACCCTAGTTCGGCTAGAGAGGTTGCGCCTAATTATAGGGACATATTTTTCTTCTGTTATCTTGATAAACTTTTATTTTTAATTTACTCATTAATGTTAATTTTCCATTTGATGTTGTAAAAAAAAATCTCCATGTGCCTAACATATGACCATACTTTTTAAAAATATACCCAAACTACCCGTCCTTATACAAAACCCCTAAAATACACTTTATCACACCGTCACCCCTCTCCATGTTGCGCCTCACCCTCTCTTTGTTATGCCTCACCCCTCTCCTGCCATAATTCGCCCGCTAGCACGAGCAAAAGTAGCATAAGTGAACCACATCCTCCTCGTCGTTTTGTAGAATAAGGGTCCATTGTTGATGTGGTGGTGGACCACGACCAGATCGCCATAGAGCCTGGGTTCGTTGTCTAGAGCTTTTCGATGTAGTGAATTGTCTCTGAGATGGGGTTGTGAAACTAGATTTACCATAAATGGATCTCCCAAGTCCAGATCTGTTGGAAATAGAGTGGTTGGAGATGTTGCTCCAAAAAGCACGATAGTCGTGCCCCAAAACCCATGGTTCTTGGTGGTTTTACGCCGACTCTCCTCCATCTTCTTCAACAACATTGAGTGAGCAACGATGAAGTGCAGTAAGAAATTTTTCTTTGAGAACAGTGAATGGTAGCGGTAGAGTGGAGGACGACAGTGAAGGTGTTCCCAGTATGTACATTTGTTCTATCCTTCCCATCTTCATCAAGTTCTCAGCCTGCATATATGTTTTTTTTGTTTCTAAAGATAGTTTTATAACAACAAATCCTTTCGGGTGTCAATTTTTATGGGTTTGACGGTAAAAAAAAGTAGTACTGGTATTTTTGTGTAACAATTTATGAAATTTGGGGTTTTAACCAAGAAATTGGATTTCTTATTTTGGGTGTTCTTTAATTTTTCTACGGAAAATACCCTATCAACAAGGATTTTTGCAGCAATATTGTTTGAATTGTCTTCAACCTTTGATATTTTGTTGGATTCTTGATCAATATTGAACAAAGATTTGTGTTGTCGAATGGTTCTGTTCTAGAGATATGCTTGACAAGATGAGCAAAAAGAGTATTAAATATGAATTAAACAAAATTCAGTAAAGAATATTTAATTATCCAATCAACATCCACTCAGCACTTCTGCAAACCATGATCCTCATACATGATCCCCTCATTGTGGAACCAACTCAGTTTCAGGGGTTCGCATCCACAAATCATCCTAGTCACCACATGATTCGCGTATCATGATCCTCATACATGATCCCCTCACTGTATATGCTCTTAGATAATAGGTGGGAAATCTCCACCGACCACCTATTATCCCTGGAGGCACTCATATGGATAGGAAGGGGTGTTTACCACCTTTTGTATGAGAATCGGTGATTCCTCCATCCACTTCATGGGCCTCCCCTAAAACGGGCCATATTCTTGGGGGTCATGCTCGAGTCTCTTGTCGAAGGATTAAAGGCATGAGCAGATTTAGGCGGATTAAGGGTATTCCATAGAATACCCTTCCCCAAGAGAGTTATATAATATTATAGAGCTTTCAGATATCTTCGATTTGATATTTTACGGGGTTAAATAGGAGTTTGTATGAAATAGTTTATGACCATTTGAATATTTGGGGTGTGTTCACCCCATTTGAATTCAAAATGTTATTTTTAAAGTCCAAAATCTATAACACTTTCCAACAACCTTATCCACACCTTTTTGTAGGTTGTATTTGAAAAGTTGGATGTAAGATATAATGGTTCACTAGCATACATATGTAAGTATTTGAAAAGATGGTTTACGTGGATACTTGTTGCGTCCAACGAGAGGGTCTAAAGACGTAGACGGTCTTGCATGGTAGCCCGATAGAATGTGTTCTTCTCATGACCCGGGGGAAATTAGCGTGTCGACGATGCCCAAAGAGACATGAGGGAGGAAGACTGTCATGGTAGTAGGAACCATGTTGTCGATGGCGGCGGCGGCGGCGGGACATATAATAATAGGGACTACAACGTTTTGGCGTGATTTCGCCGTTCGAGATGCTCGCTTTGATCGTATGACCTCGTGAGAGGTCCTAGGCAGGGGCACCAGAGCTGTCGCGATCAATCAAGGTTGCAGCTTAGGCGGAGACGATAGTTGAGAGGGAACTCTAGAAGGTTCTTTAATAGTATGTGTCCCTGCTTGACAAACTCCGTGGTGGGGTATGGGGGCAACGCCAATGAGGAGGAGACAACGTGCAGACACATGTGGTTGGTGGCCGATAAAGGAAGTCCGTGGTTATAGAGTATGGACTTTTTGTAATGGAATTTTCGTAACTCTTTGACATTGGGGTTATAAGGACGATGGCGTTTTCGTTATTTCAGAAAAAATTAACAATATTTTGGACAAAGAAATTAACACTGATTTTTTTTGCGGTTAAGTGTGCCTTCTGAAGAGTTTATATATTTATGTAGTAATCTGATAATCGTGAATAATTTTATGCAATTTTTTTATAGTTATCCTTATTAACTATTGCATGCAATCAAGTATGTTAGTGATAAAAAAAAATCTTTCTAGCTATGTGAGAAAACACACCCCTCTAAACCCTAATCGTCATCGACAACTGCTACCTCCTTCTATCTCTCTCATTTTGTCTCTTTCCTTTTTATCTCTTGCTCTTTTGGAGTTTTCTCGCCCTGTCTCCCATTCTACAAACGACAGAATCGAGTTTAGGATGCCTTTTGGGGATATATCGTCTTTGAGCAGGCCCTTTTGGGTTACGTCTTCATGGTGCTTTGATCCGCCGATGCTCTCTGGAGGCTAGAACGATATGATTCGACGAGAAGTATCAATGTAGCCACAGTCGGAGCATGCTCCGTTTTCCTTACCATATCTAAACCAAGTCCCATCACAGGGAGGGACATCTTAGGTGATCCCAATGAATCAAGACGATGGGTTGGCAATACCGGAATTCCCCACTCTGCAAGTTACAAGTTTCAAAAAATCTGGCATCACATGCTCTATATTTTCTTATGTTCGCCTTTATGGGTATTTGTTTTCATTTTTGTCTACGATGTAAAGTATATTACTAATTCCAATTACACTAAGACATCTACGAGAGATTCAGATATATACTAGATTCATGAGTCTGAGACACAATTGTTGTTACGATTATTTGGCATGATTAATAAAATATCCATGACTTCATGTTATTACATATAGTCACGTGACATTTATTTTAAATTTTTTTTGAAAGGCGAGCCGAGGGATGGCATTATATTAATGCTCGAGAACCGATACAAGTGGCGGACAAAAGTCCTGAGAATAGAATAGTGTCCGGGCTTCCCGTAGGACACCCAGCGCTCTAAACCCGTAGAAATAGTCTAGTTGACATCCTAGACAACAATGAAAGTCTCTACAGTCAAGCCAATCACAACCAAAGAAATAGTCCAACAAAAACACAAACAACCAAGAAATAGGAAAGTATTAAAAATATCAGACATAGTAAAAGCAGTAATAATAATAAGGATCCTCTGGTGCAGTCCCAAGCTCCTAAGAAGATACCGGTCCCAGGTCGTGAGGGGTAGGCCACCGCCCATCTACCCCTCGAAGTCCAAACACCCTCATGGCTCCTAGCGGGGCTGTTTTGCAGCCCGCACCATATCTGATACATCCTTAGGGTCCTCCTCATCCATAAGCTAGAATCACCTTGTCAGTTGGCCCGTTGCACCCAAGGCTCTCTTCATCTTCAACTATGCAGTCCGGGTGTGGATTTGGCTTGATCTTCCCCGAGGCTTGGTCTTCTGTATCTTCAACCTCTTCGGCCTTAAGCCTCCTCCCATTTCCTGAGGTTCCTTCTGTTTCCCCCATCGAGTAGGTACATCCAACGTTTGAGGGCTGCCAACAGTGGCATTGTTGGAGTCCAAATGGAAATGACGAGGACCTCCCCTACTTCCCCATAACCGACATCATGACCTAGGTTAGCCATGTCACGAGTCTTTGCGATCTTGCAAGTCCCATCTGACACAACCAAATGCCCTCCTTGAGTAACTAGAGGTGTCCCATTGGGACCCTCCTTAGCCATGTCACTATTCTTCGGTGCTTCTCGTCCCTCTACAATCGGAAGTGTCGGGAAACCCGGCGGGGAAAGGAGCTTCTCGTCTCTCACTGGGTGCGACGGTTCGGGCCAATGCATAGAGATGTCATCAACTCCTCTACCCGAACCTGTGGTTGGGGTTGGGGGGCAATAATCTGTACGTATCCACCCTAGTAATAGCACATAATGAATCATCAAAACGTACCTCATCCTTACCCACTCCCCGAAGTTGAGTTTTACATTGGTGGATATGATGGTTGAGCCTCCCACACCGAGCACATAAACCCGACAGTCGTTCTTATTGCAGGACCACCGGTGTAACCTCCCGGTGCCGTGGGAATTGGAGACAGATCTTCCTCCTGAGTGGTTTGTCCATATCCAAGGCCACCCTAAACCATAGAAAATCATTCCAAGTTTTTGGATTCGGGGTAGGAGCCTCCCAGACCTCTTGACCAATAGAGTTCGCATGGAGGGTCCGGATCGAATTGTTTCGAGCATCCCCCGAAACATTGAACGCTCGTACTCCTATTTCCATGAACTGGAACAGGATGCTATCTGGTTGCATGCAAGGCACATACGTGAGGAAGATAAGGGGCTAGCCGTTGAACGTCCAAGGGCCACCGTGTCAGATCCAGTAGAGGGTGGCCTCGGACGGAAATCGAAACGAGACAATAGATGGGGAAAGCACGTCCACCTTCATACCATTAAACTGCCATTGCTTTAATATCACCCCAATTAGAGTCTTCGGTTTGTAGCGGGAGTTGCCCAAAATCTAGCCTACAAGGGACAGTCGGTACCGGTCATCATCTGCATGCGGGAAAGCCGCCTGAGGGACCACCACCACGGCGTCCTCGTCTCTCTCGTCCTCGATGGAGACCCCTCTTAGATTTTTCGATAGGGCTTCAAGGCTTGGATCGTTTAGATCTGGTGAGGCATGCACGGTCGGCATCAGATGAGTTGCCGGGGGTGCGTTCAGATCTATAGTCCTCAGTCGATCCAACGACGACCCAAGGAGCTGCTCCTTGCGTTTTGACGAGATACGACCTTATGGTTGAGGCGGTTGATGCTGGAGTGGAACCCATCGAGAGGAGAGGGCTGGTCCGACGTCATTAGCCGGTGGAGGAGGCAGTGACAACTCACAGGGGTCGGCCCTGGAGAGCGGCGGAAACAAGGTTGTTCGAGTTGATTTCGCCACCGCCGTGACCAGAGAAGAGTACATCGATGGGATGATGACGATAAAGATGAGGCTTGCATGGAAAAGAGAGATGCCAGAAATGAAAATGAAACGACAGAGACTATGGAGAACAGGGAGAAAAAAATCCTAAATAGAGTCTCTGAGACTTTTTTGATCTAAGTATATTTTTGAACCTGACATTTATTTTAACTGAATATAAACAAACATAAAAGACTAGACCGGGAATTGACATACTATAGGCAATTTTAATAATATAAGGTTATATTTGGAAGAAATTACTACGCGTTTTGGTAAGAAAATAAATATTTCCCCGGTACTTTAGGTGTGGCGTGGGAAGGTGGTCGAAAATTAAAAAGTCAACAACCATGTCCACTTAAAATTGCCACATGTGACTTTGGGGACCCACCTACGTCATGAGAATGAAGTCCACTAAAGCCCATGTTGCCCAATTGATCAGTCGGTGATGCCGTACACCGACACTAGTCCGCCACAGAATATAAATTTGCAGTTTAACCCGTTCATGGTTTCCAATTCCAAAACAGAAAATCAAAATGATCGCTCTGTTTTTTCAGTTTAACCTATCCCATTCACTTTCACCACCATATATAAAGATAAAATTACGTTGACATATCTAGAACTATATGCGTTTAAGGGTTTATTATTTTAAAATTAAATTGTAACAATCGCATATCCTAAACTAATCATTAATTACGACGTTATCCCATTCCATCCACTTTTCCATTTGTTTACTGTTATTTTTTTCTAAAATTCAGAAATTACCCTCAATTAATTATAATATAAATAAATAAAATTAAGAAAAGAATTAAAAAACTTAAAACATATAAACCATTTCTCTCTAATCATCTCAACTCTCACAATACCCTACCGTTTCATCTTCCTCAACCTCGCCTCTCTCATCGTCCTCACATCATCCATTGAGACCCTCAACCTCACCTCTCATCTCGCCTCTTTGTCTCCACGGACCACACCCACACAATCTGGGTTTTGATTTTGATTTCTGAAGAGAAAAGGAAAAAATGGGTTGGGTTTGGGGTTTCGTCTTCCTCACCCAAGGGTTGGGGGTTCTTGTACCACGGTTCGAAGATGGATCTGAGCGGTGGCGGCGGCGAGGCGATGTTCGTGGTTGCCTGAACTTTAGGGTTTGTCGGGTTTCAAATTGAAATAATGGATATGTGGTTTGGATTTTTAATGCAGATTTCATGTTTTCAATTATTAAAACTAATAAAAACAAAATCAAAATCTGTTGGAATTCGAAATGGACGAGGTTGTTGCCGAAGAAGAAGAGGTTGTTAATGGAAAAGAAGAGGCCCTGTCGGAGAAGACGCGATTTCTAGAATTTTCGCGATGACTAATATTTTCAGAAATTTAAGAATTTTCAGAAATTTCAAAATTTATTAATGTTATTCAAATAAATAAATTATTATTAATTATAAAAAGAATTAATAAGAAAAACTAATTTTTTTTTTTTTTTTAGAATAACCATTGCAATTGTATTAGATCATAATAAGATAGTTTGGTGGGTACTCAACCGTACTCCACCTACATAAGCAAAACCAACTAATAAACAGAATTGAAAAGAAAAGCAATAAATTCGGCTCTAGTGATTGGTTGCGGACGAAGGGGATATCTGCGGTAGCGTTTGGTGACACCGATACAGCATGCTTCTTCCAACTGGGACGAGGCGAGCCAGCCACGTTTAGGGGAACACTGGTGGACCTACATCTCCCCCGGTGTGTCAGCGTGCGTCGTCCTCCCTTGATTGATAATGGTAGGGCTCCTGAACGCGGGATTGCTGACTCCGGACTGGCAGGGGGGACAAAAATCAACTGAAGATGGTGTCGTCTCCATCCATCCGCCGGGAAGGGGCCAAAGTTGACGGCTGATCTGAAGAAGGGCAGTGGGACTGCGCCTTCATCAAATAGCGTGGATGATCTGAAGAAGGGCAGTAGGACTGCGCCTTCATCAGGAAACCTAGATGATCTAAGGAAGGGCGGTGGGACCGTGCCTTCATCCGGTATTAACTCTATAGAGCTACATCTCTCTACTTCCAAAGATTCATGGGTATTAGATACCAGGACTGAATCTCACACATGCACTTATATATGGTGGCTGAAAGTAGGAGAGGTTTGGAAAGCACGAAGTGGACCTCAGAGTTGTGGCAACTGCTGTAGGATCCATGAGTCTTGCTTTGCCAAGAGGCCTTGTCTTAGTACTGTATAATGTATATTGCATACCTACTTTTAGTAGGAATATTATATCTGTATCCGTGTTTGACAAGGAAGGATATAATGTTAATATTGGAAATGGAGTTTTCAATGTTCTATGCAATGATATGTTTTATACCAGTACTGACTTGGTTGGAGGATTGTACATATTAGATATGGGTAACAATGCCTCAAGTTCTATATATTCCGTTAATACCAAGAGGTCTAAATCCAACGATTTAAACCTAACTCTGTTAAGGCACTGTCATTTAGGTCGCATAAACAAGAAGCACCTATCAGCATTTCAGAAGTGCGGACTTTCAGGTTCATTCGAATTCCATTCGATCAATAGGTGCAAGGTTTGTTTGATGGGCAAAATGACTAAAGTGCCCTTTTATCGATCGCGATGAAAGGGCGGGTGAATTATTGGGGCTGATACGCTCGAATGTGTGTAGACCAATAAGTTCACTTGCCAGGAGGGGTTTTAGCTACTTTATCACATTTACTGATGATTACAGTAAATATGGTTATGTCTATTCGGTGAGACATAAGTCTGAAGCTTTTGATAAATTCAAAGAGTTTAAGACTATAGTAGAAAACCAGCTCGACAAAGGTATTAAGGCACTTCGATTGGATCGAGGTGGAAAATACTTGACCACAGAGTTATTAGATCATCTAAAAGAGAATGGGATCCTTTTGGAATGGACTCCTTCTAGGTCACTGTAGTTGAAAGGTGTAGCCAAACGGAGAAATCGGACATTGTTAGACAATGGTCTGTTCCATGATTAGTTGGACTGATCTCCCAATCTCTTTTAGGGGTTTTGCTCTAGAGACGACCGCATTCATAGTGAATCGGGCTTCGACGAATGGTGTGGAAGGGGCACCATTTTAAAAATGGTACGGGATGATGCCCGCTTTGTCCTTCCTAAAGATTTGTGGTTGCGAGGCTTATGTGAAACATTTGGTTTCGACTAAGCTCGAACCAAGATCTGAGATATGCACCTTCGTGTGGTATCCCAAAGCAACAAGGGGATACTATTTCTACAATCCCAGTGAGAACATGGCGTTCGTCGCTTGGGGTGGGGTCTTTATGGAAAAGAAGTTTTGTTTCCAAAGACGTCATTGGGAGGACTGTGCATCTCGAAGAAATTCAGGATGGTACAGATCTGTCTAAACCAATTGGCAACCCAGTAGAAAGGAGCCAGAGATTGTCGTAGAGTAAGAACCAATTCCTGTTACAATTCCGGAAGGTCCAAGGCGATTTGAAAGGATCAATCTTCCACCTCCAAGATATGGTATCCGGAGGTGACAATGAAGTCATGGTGGATCACGATGATCCAGCCACCTTTCAGGAAGTCGTGGATGGGCCCAACTCCGAGTTATGGCTGGGAGCCATGAGGGAGGAAATGCAGTCCATGTCGGACAACCGAGTCTGGGAACCGGTTGATCCCATCAATGGTGTGAGGACCATAGGATGCAAATGGATTTTCAAGGTGAAGATGGACATGGACGGCAACCCTCTGACCTACAAAGCTCAACTGGTGGCGAAAGGTTATAGGCAGATCCAATGGATTGACTATGAGGAAACCTTCTCCTTAGTGGCTATGGTCAAAATCGATCCAAATTCTTCTTGACATAACTGCGTATCATAATTACGAGATATGGCAAGTGCATGTCAAAACCGCTTTCCTAAATGGAAATTTGACTGAGTACGTTTGTATGTCTCGGCCCAAAGGTTTTGACGATCCGAAGAATAAAGGAAAGATTTAATAAGTTGTTGAAATCCATTTATGGATTGAAACGAACTTCTCGGAGTTGGATCCTTCGTTTTGATGAAGCTGTAATTGGATTTGGCTTAATCAAGAACGAGGATGAATCTTGCGTTTATAAGAAGGCTAGTGGGAGCAATATTACCTTTCTGGTTCTCATTGAAAACGACATCCCAACCTTGCACGAAACTAAAGCTTGGTTGAGGAAGTGTTTTTCAATAAAGGACTTAGGCGATGCTTCTCATATCTTAAGGATTAAGATATGTAGAGATCGCACCAAGAGGGTCTTGGATTTAAGTCAGGGAACCTATGTGAACAAGGCATTGAGTAGGTTCTTAATGCTCGATTCAAAGAAAGGACTCTAACCCACTAGTCATGGCATTCATCTCAGCAAGACTTAGTGTCCTAAGACACCTGATGAGCTGAAAAGGATGATGAGAATCCTATGCGCCTGGGGGCAGGATCGATCATATATGCCATGACATGTATGAGACCAGACGTCTCGTAAGCCTTATGTTGTACCAGTAGACATCATTCTAACCCGGGGGAAAGATGATGCTGAACTAGTCGTCGAAGGATGAGTAGACGCTAGTTTTCCAAGACAAATCCAGATGACTTTAGAAGTCAATCAGGATATGTGTTTACGCTGAATGGCAGAGCTTTAGCTGGGAAAGCGTAAAGCAAGATACAATTGCCGAATCTACGACAGAGGCCAAGTACATGGATGCTGCAGAGGCAGCTAAGGAGGCTATGTGGATTTGGAAATTCATGGCAGGGCTGGGTGTAATTAAAAACCCATCCAGTCCGGTGAATCCATTTTTGCGACAACACAAGGGCCATTGCGCAAGCTAAAAGCCTAGATCGCATAACAAATCCAAACATGTACTGCGGCGTATCCACCTCATCAGATAAATATTGAACTGAGGTGAAGTGAAGACAACCGATATTGCAACAGATGATAACATAGCCAACCCTTTGACTAAGGCAGTGTCACTGCCTGAACATGTTAGACATGTAAAGTCGATGGGGACATATTGGAGTTTAGATTGGAACTAGGGCAAGTGGGAGATTGTTAGTCTTAGTGCCCGTAGTTCAATCCTAAATGTCCAAATGTATATATCATCGTTAGCAATAAAATTAAAGCGGCTTTATATTACTTATGTGTTGGAGTAATATATCGATGTGTGCTCTGATCTATGCCCACCATGCGAATAGAACCATAGATCGAGATAGATCACACTCGATGAGTCCCTAGTCAACAAAGCTTCACTAGAAGCGACTAGTATGAAAGATGGCTCTTTATGGCTTACGTTCTGTTAGTCATTGGAATGGGATTCCGGAGTCTGATCATAGATATCATGTGGGACATGATATTGGACGACCCGCCCTGAATATGTGCCATAGATTAAGTCATGAACATATTCAGTGTTGTAGCTTGTCATGTATCCTTAGACCAAGGAGTCTTTGTGATCGCTATGTAGTCAACAACTGAGTTTGACCTGAGCCTAACGTTGTCCGTAACAGGGCTTCCATAACGGCCAGGATTGGCTTGGGGACGGGCTACATGAGTGACACGAAAGACGGCTAAGGGATTTATCCCTCATACTAAGGTATGGGAAAGATATCGGTTCTCGGCCACTTGATCGAGAGTGACTGGAAGAATAGCATGGCCATGCACATGATACTGGGTATCATATCTTCAGTCATCTCACATATCAAGGAACGGTGATTGAGAATAATAAGGATGACGGCTCTATGCCTTATCTCAATCAGGATATCGGAGATAAAAGGATAATGACAGGGACGACGGAAAGGTTAGAATCGACAAGGTCGATTCGTTATGTAGTGTCAGGCAATACTAAAGTCTCATTAGTTGCCACTTAAATAGGATCAAGTAAAATGGGATTTTACGTTGATCTATTGACATGCATAAACCTAAGGGTCACACCGGAGGATGAAACTCATTGACACATTTATGGAGAATGGCCAAAAGGGAGTTGTCTCGGGACATGACCAAAACTGGGTTTTGGGTCATGTGCCCGTAAGTGAATAGGACTTTACGGATCGAGACAAGCCTTGGAGTCTTGGGATTGATCGCGTCGGATAATGTTGGACATTTCCGGTATGGAAGGCATGGAGCCGATGAGCGAATCACGGGACCTCGTTGGAAATGGTCACGGGCCATGTTCCAAGAGGCCCATGAAAGGCCCATGCAACCAAGGCCCATGGAACTAATTAATCAAGTCTTGATTAATTAGTACTAAGTAAGCAAGACAAGGATTAAGGTGTTGGTGATTCACCACCTAACCCAATCTTGTCTTGCCATACTTTGTCCTATTTACACCTTACTTGACACCATACTTGTCTCATGCCTTTAGTTGGACAAGTATGGGTTTTGTTATGTTTAAGTCATCTTTTTTCAACATAACAAACACAAGACAAGAATAGGAAACACATTTTCTCTCCCTCTTCCATGGCCATTTCGGGTTTGGCTAGTTTCCTCCTCCATTTTTGTGTTCTTGAGTCCTCAAAGAGAAGAACTACGTGGCTTTGATTCCCATGTGGATACGTAGGCGTCTTGGAGACTCAAGCCAATCATTCGTTAACCGGTGTTCTTGTTTTGGTAAGAACTAGTGCCGAATTTTTCTCTTGTTAATCCATTCTTTGTTAGTTGTTTCATGGTTCTAATTGTCTCTTGGTTTTCATTGATTTTCCGCTGCGAGTTGGTTCATCTCCAACCCTACCTCGAGACGCAACAGTGGTATCAGAGCCGTGCTACCTTCGGGATTCACAAGACGGTGTTCAAAGTTTCGGTTTTGCTTGAAAGTTTCGTTTTTGGCATGTTGTTTTGCTAAATTGTTTGATAACATGTTTTAAATTATTGTTTATGGATTTAATACATGTAAAATTATTTTTTGAAAATTATTTCAAATCTGGAAATTTTGAAATTTTTTTTTTGATTTTTCGGGTCTCGGGAGCGGGACTCTCGGGGAGCCGAAACCGGGACCGAACGGGGCTCCGTTGGACGGAGCTAGGCCTGGATGGTTGATATGCCAAGGCTAAACCGTTTTGTTAGTTATGACGAGTTTGGAACCGTCATGACGAACTCGAAGATCAAATGTTCAAAAGTTTCATTTTTGAACGGTTTCGATAAACCGAGCATCAAAAAATTTCGAAACTTGGCTATTAATTAAAACCGGAAAATCACATGATGTTTGATAACATGCTTGTTTGATAACACGATGTGTGATGTGATGTTGGCATGGTGTATATAATAGCCCCGAGCTCGATTTAATTGTTTATCGCTTTTCACGGCCTGCGAGCCGTTAGAGTTAGCGTGTAATTATTCTTTCAAGGTGTGGTCGTCGAACCACTTGTTTGTAATATTTATTTATTCCCGACCTGCGAGTCGTGTATTAAATTGTAATATTTTACTCAAGACGAAGAAAGGGCGAAAAGGTCGTTTGGTGGCTTTTCGGGTGTTGGCATCGGCTTGGAGTCGGTGGAGCTCAAGAAGCTAGTGGGAGTTAGTTTAGGGGGCTATTATGTGCACATTTATCGCTTTATGCTTGGTTTAGTTTATGCATGATTAATTCTATGTGTTTTAGAATTGCATGCTTAACTTTATTTACCGAGCATATCACCTCACATGCAAAGATAAAATTGGAATTTTAATCCTTGTGTGTGAACCCTTAGAACCGTCATTGCATTGGATGTAGTTGAAGGGTTCAAAGGAAGAATTACATTGGATGTAATTTGAGGCATCATTGCATTTGGAATGTAGTTGATGTGCTCATCGCATCTAGGATGTGCCAAAGTTTTGAACACAACTGGACAAGTAAAAGCGGGTCATGTCCGATACCTCCCAATCATCAACACCTTACTACCTCCCCGTCCTATGGGTGTCGTGCGCATTAGCGGAGCATCCATGGGGAAGCGGGGTAGTAGGTTTGGACGACATATGTGGGTGTCGTGCGCATTAGCGGAGCACCTACATAGTGACGAGCCATAGTTGAAAATTGGTGGACCCGACTACGATTCTCGGCCTGAGGTTGAGCTAGGGTAACAGATAGGGTAAGTCGTGTACATAAGTACATACCCTAGCCAAAAGTCACATTGGATGTGATTGGATGGAGTCCTACCTACATAGCTCGATTAAGTGGTGAGCATTAGTTCAGCTTAATCGAGTGAATCAAGGATCTTGGTTTCAGATTCTAAAGGTTTAGAATCCATTGTTGGTGTTTAAGCTTGATCTTCATAAAATTTATTCAGTTTACTGATTGAATTTTATCTGTTGTAGATCAAATGGCAAATTCAGCGAACATTAATAGTTTGTCATTAAAAACCATTCTTGACAGGGTCAAGCTAAATGGGACAAACTATTTGGACTGGTACAGAATTTTGAGGATAGTCCTCAAGTCTGAACGCAAAGAATATGTCCTTGACAAGGCTGTCTCTAAGACCATATCAGAGTTACATGAAGTGTCATTAATTGCTGAGAAGAATATATCAGGGATCTGGGATCCAAGGATATTCTGATGGTCAACAAGGGAATTGGAAGTGGCAAGGGCGGGGCCCATGCGCACTTGGTAGGAAAGATGAGACACATGAGAATGTCTGCTTCTACTGCCAATAGCCTGGTCATTGGAACCGGGATTACAGGAAGTTGACGGCTGATCTGAAGAAGGGCAGTGGGACTGCGCCTTCATCAAATAGCGTGGATGATCTGAAGAAGGGCAGTAGGACTTCTGATTTAATAAGAAAAAAATATATATTTTAGGGTTTGAATGGTATGAAGGTGTAAGTATGGATAACAATTGAGGATAGTTTTGTTATTTTACAAAAAAAATTAACAGTTAAGGATGGAAAGGGGGTAACGTCGTATTTAATGGTTAGTCCGGGGCAGGTAATTGTTACGAATTAACTTTGGGGTAGTAAACCGTTAAACGCGTATAGTTTGGGGTACGCCAACATAATTTACCATATTTATAAATTTATTATACATAATTTTTTTATGATTAATGAATACTTTTTTGTTTTCTTCTGATTAATGTTTTTAGTTATGTTCAATAATTTTGTTATCATGTATATATTTTTATTTTATTGGTAAATTACACTTATACTTTTTTTTGAATATAATAACAAGTTCATTTTTATTACGGAAAAACATAAGAAAAAGACTAGACATAGTTCTGGATTTTACAAACAAGATCCGGGACACTGATCCTAAAACAATAATGTTGATTTTCGCCGCAGCTTTGTGATTTAACAAACACATAAAACAAGACATACAAAAGGTGACTATTTCTAGTGTATTCTTAAAGGATCTTACCCTATTCATATAAGTGGAATGAGAGATGTAAATAACTTTTTTCGTCTCGACTCGATCATGCTTGTGTTGTCTCGACAACCTGCCAAGGAATTTCCCCCCAAAAAGGAGGTTGGGGGTCACTGTCTCGAGGGGGCGAGGTGTGGCTCCTCTAGAACACCACGTGATGCCCTAGTATTCTCAACAGTTATTGATTCTAATCTCCCTAAATCCGGTTAGGGTGTCAAGGTCCTGATCTAGCAGATGTGGTTATAGCGTCGAGTTTTCACCAGTTGTTGCCCACATGATCAACTACTGATTCCAATCTCACTGAATTCGATATGGGGTGTTAGGGTACCGATCTAGCGGATGAGGTTGGAGCGTTCATGCATAGAGGCCCCGAGTGATCGAGTGCATCACAATCACAACCCCGAAACGTGGGTTGGGCCTCCGTGGGACACCATCAGATCCATCCTAAAATCGAGGATATTTTGGGATCAGAGGTAGTCGGGAAGTGCGTTGTTTATACGAGTGAATTCCCACCAACAACCATAGTTGAAGGATCATAGAAGGATTAAGGAGTAGCCAGTTTGGAGGAGGGTAGCACTAGTTTGATCACCCCCGATATAAAACATTTGTTAGTGAAGATTTATCAACACTCAACATTATTTTTATCACCCCCGATATGACTTTTTATTTTCGTACTTCAAAATATATTCATGACTAATCTTGAGTTAAAGCTCTTTAAAAAATAAACATATTGCCGCAAGTTTGAAGCTAATCGGAATTCAAACGAATTGTGAAATATTAAATTAGTGAATTGGTTAAGAAAAAAAATGGACACTAGTGCACATGACACCATGCTATTACAATTATGTTCTTGATTGTGTGAGAAATGATGTATTTGAGTGAAATTGGAGTGATGATGTGCCATCATGGTGAGTGTTGGATCTTAGAACATCCACAGTGGAGAGGCTGGGAGCAAAAATATAGGAGAGAGAGTCAAAAAAAGAAGAAAGAGAAATTAATTTAATAATGTTGGTTGGGAGAGCTGGCTGGTAGCTCACCGCCTCTTCTCACCGCCGGCTGGGAACAAAAAGGGTTACCATAAGCACTTTAACCACCTAGCATTGTAGGGTACTAGTTGGGAGAGCTGACTACAAGCCAACAAAAAATAATTTTTTATTCTCCCCGCCAGCAACCGGCTGTAGCGTTGGATATGCTCTTAGGTGTGTGTGGCTTGGATTGGTTCATATAGTTTTTAGGATAACAGGAGTTTCTAGCCGATTTGTCCTCAATGAAAGAATAAGCTATCTACCTTATGTCCAAGTTGAACATAATACAATACTAGGAACTAGCATTTAAAAGTGCACGTGATAATTATATACTCTTTAATAGAATAGAGATTGGCAGTAAAATTTTTACACTAGGAACCAACACTAATTATCAAATTACAGTACAATTAAAATTTTATAAAACCCATTAACATCGGCTTTTCAGGAGGATGAAATACTGTTAAGATGACACCGATATAATGAAAAAATAAATTTTAAGAGTTCAACTTATAATCAAATATGATACTTGAGGTACACATAATTCAAGATGAAAAAAATCATAGTTGGTTAGTGGGTCGTCAACAGACTTATCAAGCTACCGGTATCTCTAACATTATATGTGTTAGGTCTCGAGGTATGGTTGGAGATGAACCAACTCGCAGCGGAAAATCAATGAAAACCAAGAGACGATTAAAACCATGAAACAACTAACAAAGAATGGATTCACAAGAGAAAAATTCAACACTATTTCTTACCAAAACAATAACATCGGGTAACGAATGATTGACTTGAGTCTCAAACACGCCTACGTATCCACATGAGAATCAAGGACATGTAGTTCTTCTCTTGAAGGACCCAAGAACACAAAAATGGAGGTGTAACACACCCTTGGCCGAAATTGCAAGGAAGAGGGAGAGAAAACGTGTTCCCTATTCTTGTCTTGTTTTTGTTATGTTGAAAAAAGATGACTTAAACATAACAAACCCCATACTTGTCCAACTAAAGGCATGAGACAAGCATGGTTTAAGTAAGGTGTAAACAGGACAAAGTATGGCTAGACAAGATGGGGTTAGGTGGTGAATCACCAACACCTTAATCCTTGTCATGCTTACTTAGTACTAATTAATAAAAACTTGATTAATTAGTTCCATGGGTCTTGCATGGGCCTCTTGGAACATGGCCCGTGGCCCTTTCCAACGAGGTCCCGTGATTCGCTCATTGCCTCCAAGCCTTTCATACCAGAAAAGTACAACATTATCCGACGCGATCAATCCCAAGACTTCAAGCCTTGTCTCGATCCGTAAAGTCCTATTCACTTACAGGCACATGCCCCAAAACCCAGTTTTGGTCATGTCCCAAGACAACTCCCTTTTGACCATTCTCCATAAATGTGTCAATGAGTTTCACCCTCCAGGTGACCCTTAGGTTTATGCATGTCAATAGATCAGTGAGATAAGGCATAGAGCCGTCATCCTTATTATTCTCAATCATTGTTCCTTGATATGTGAGATGACTGAATATATGATACCTAATATCATGTGCATGGTCATGCTATTCTTTCAGTCACTCTTGATCAAGCGGCCGAGAACCGATATCTTTCCCATTCCGTAGTATGAGGGATAAATCCCTTAGTCGTATTTCGTGTCACTCTTGCAGTCCGTCCGCAAGCCAATCCTGGCCGTTATGGAAGCCCTGTTACAGACAACATTAAGCTCAGGTCAAACTCAGTTATTTACTGCATAACGATCACAAAGATTCCTTGGTCTAAGGATACATGACAAGCTACGAAAATGAATATGTTCATCGCCTAAGTCCTTTATTGAAAAACACTTCCTCAACCTAGCTTTAGTCTCGTGCAAGGTTGGGATGTCGTTTTCAATGAGAACCAGAAAGGTAATGTTGGTCCCACTAGCCTTCTTATAAACGCAAGATTCATCCTCGTTCTTGATTAAGCCAAATCCAATTACAGCTTCATCAAAACGAAGGATCCAACTTTGAGAAGTTCGTTTCAATCCATAAATGGATTTCAACAACTTATCAATCTTTCCCTTATTCTTCGGATCGTCAAAACCTTTGGGCCGAGACATACAAACGTACTCAGTCAAATTTCCATTTAGGAAAGCGGTTTTGACATCCACTTGCCATATCTCGTAATTATGATGCGTAGTTATGTCAAGAAGAATTTGGATCGATTTTGACCATAGCCACTAGGGAGAAGGTTTCTTCATAGTCAATCCATTAGATCTGCCTATAACCTTTCGCCACCAATCGAGCTTTGTAGGTCAGAGGGTTGCCGTCCATGTCCATCTTCACCTTGAAGATCCATTTGTATCCGATGGTCCTCACACCATTGATGAGATCAACCAGTTCCCAGACTCAGTTGTCCGACATGGATTGCATTTCCTCCTTCATGGCTCCAAGCCATAACTCGGAGTCGGGCCCATCCACGACTTTCCTGAAAGGTTGCAGGATCATCGTGATCCACCATGACTTCATTTTCACCTCCGGATACCATATCTTGGAGGTGGGCGACTGATCCTTTCAGATCGCCTTGGACCTTCCGGAATTGTAACAGGAATTGGTTCTTACTCTACGACCATCTCTGGCTCCCTTTCTACTGGGTTGTCCATTGGTTTAGACGAATTTGTACCATCCTGAATTTCTTCGAGATGCACATTCCTCTCAATGATGTCTTTGGAAACAAAACTCCTTTTCTATAAAGACCCCACCCCAAGCAATGAACACCATGTTCTCATTGGGTTTGTAGAAGTAGTACCCCTTGTTGCTTTGGGATACCACACGAAGGTGCATATCTTAGATCTTGGTTCGAGCTTAGTCGAAACCAAATGTTTCACATAAGCCTCGTAACCACAAATCTTTAGGAAGGACAAAACGGACATCTTCCCATGCCATTTCTAAAATGGTGTCCCTTCCACAGCCTTCGCCGGAGCCCGATTCACTATAAATGCGGTCGTCTCTAGAGCATAACCCCAGAAAGACATTGGGAGATCAGTCCAATTGATCATGGATCGGACCATATCCAATAAAGTCCGATTTCTCCGCTCGGACACAACATTCAACTGCAGTGTTTCAGGAGGAGTCCATTTTGAAAAAAAATCCCGTTCTCTACCAGATGATCTAAATACTCTGTGTTTAAGTATTTTCCACATCGATCCAATCGAAGTGTCTTAATACTTTTCCCGAGTCGGTTTTCTACTTCAGTCTTGAACTCTTCGAATTTATCAAAAGTTTCAGACTTATGTCTCATCGAGTAGACATAACCATATTTACTGTAATAAACAGTAAATGTGATAAAGTAGCTAAAACCCCTTATCACGCCCCAAATCCGGTTTTGACCGGACTCGAGACGTGAACTAAAATAACAATAAATAAAACAAACTTTAACGAAATAAGTCTCCAAACATAATTCCTAAACCAACAATTCCGGTAACGCGAGTCAAAGCTCGAAAACCAACTATTAAAGAGTTTAATACAAAAGAAAGTACGTCTCTATAAGATCCCAAAACTAAGGACTCTCGCCAGGCTCCCCAGCTCTAAGACGTCCTCTAAACCAACTCACGATCGAAACCTGTAAAACAGTAATGAAGGGGGTGAGCTTACGCTCAGTAGGAAAAAGTAGTTAAGACGATGAGCTATCCGCTCGCTACCACGGGTAACTGTCCAATTAGAACATACTAGTAAGCATAATAACTACGAAACAATTAAATAAGTAACCCACGACAACGTTTGTCCCCCACTCGGGTGCAACCCGTAAAACAACCTCGACACGGAACCGAACTCATACAATTCTTCTCACTATGCCCTTTAGCACCCGTCACCCAACAATTCTCAATGGACAACGCCCACGGTTGTCTCACAACCGACCACACGTGCGAACTTGCATGACAATACACTGAACTCAGGTATAACGATATTTCAAATTCACAGAAGATCACAAGCATGCATAAGCAATCACAACAGTCAACATAGATCAACACACAGAGTAATATCATTAACAATCAATGCCACCTATGGTATTCCAAAATAATGCGCCGGCTCTTCAACAGCCCGACTTATCACGTCGTCTGAACTCACATCGGCCTGGACATCTTCCCGTAACACGACTCCTCGGGGTAACTCATAATATATCGGACCGGAATCGTCCGTCGGTCGGGTATATCTTCCCGTAACACGAGGCACAAACCACATCACACATACCATCCCGGGGTATGGTATAAACATTGTTCTAGAATACCCTCATCGGCTCTAGATCCCATGTACCGTAATCGCACATGCAGCACATGTATCGCACCGGAACCAAATCCTCGGCCTAGATATCCCATACCGGAATCCTCCACGGTATAGATATCACACCGAAAGACTCGGTCATGATATCTATATCGGAACCATCCATCGATATAGATATCGGACCAGAACACACCGCCTCGGAACATATCGTGTCCGAACTGGCACTGCATCAGTCACGATATCGGACCGGAATAACATCATCAAACATATCATACTGAACACATCATCGGTCTAGATATCCTATACCGGAATCCTCCGTTGGTATAGGTATCATACCGGAACACATCATTGGTCTAGAGATCCTATACCGGAATCCTCCGTCGGTATAGGCATCCTACCAGAATACACGGTATATCATTACCAAACAAACTTACCGAACACATCACATCGGTCTATCAATCACCCGATCATATCACAAAGCAGTAGTTCACGTCATACCACACATATCATACTAGGCATATCATATTATGATCCTCAATTCAACAACGGATATACCACACATCAAGTGTTACAAGTCATCAATTCACAACAACACAACCAACACGCAATCCTACGGGTCCAACCGGGGACCCACATGTGATACTATAACACAGTAATTCCCACACTTACGAGCACGACCTAGCCCGCAAGTGGTTCCATCTTTATAGGACTACACAAGTTATTCACATTTTACATACAATTCTATATTATAACGATTGTTCATAACCTATATGCATACTAGTAACTTTCCGCAATTAAACCGGTATTCACTACTTTTCCCTACCTCGATCGCTATCCAAACGCAAGCCAACGCGAGTCGCCTAGTAGCCTCCTCCGCCGTGATCGGAAACAACGTCTAAGATCACAAGTAATACGAGAATTAGTAGTAATCCAAGGGTGGTTTAAAGAGGAAACATCCCAACTTAACCCCCAATAGGCTCGGTTATAAATAACCTTCCTAAATACCCGAAAACGACTAAAATGGGCCCAAAAGACCCAATTCTGATCCATCACGGTTCGGGTCACGGAGCCTTGACGGACTCCGTGACAGTTCGGGTCACGGAACCGCGATGTTCCCCGTCACGGGTGACGTCACGGAATCATGACGTGTGCCGTCACAGCCTTCGTTACAGAGCCGTGACGCACTCCGTCACGGTCCCCGTCACGGATTCGTGACGGGTCTGACAGTTCCGTCCTTCTTCTTCCTCCAGCTTCTTCTCCACGAAAACAACCCCTCAAAACTCCATTTTCATCCCCCCAAAACCTCCAAATCAGTCCCATAAACCTCAATACTTCAATCCCCAAGTGGGTTTCATCAAAAACAACAAAAACCCATTGAAATTTCATCATCTATCTCTACTTTTATCCACAAATCATCTCCTTAAACATCAAAAACTCAAATCTATGGGAAACCCAACCTAGTTCATGCTTTCTCTAACAAACCCATAACCCCAACCTCCATTAAAAGTGGGTTTTCAAGGATTACTCACCTTAGGAATAAAGAGGGGATGAAGATGAATGTGTTTTGGAGAAGATTGGTTTTGGAATTCCACCAAAAGTGCTCCCTTCTCCACTTTCTTCTTCTTCAAGCTTTGGAGCTCCAACTCTTCTCTCCCTTGTGTGATTTTCGGCCAACAAGAGAAAAATGAGCTGAAATGAGGGTAATTTAGTCAATTCTCACCCCTTTCTTCCCTTCCAAGCCATCATGGACATGTGTCCATGTGGGATCCACCTCTACCCAAAATATCTCAGCACATTTAAATTAATTCGATTTAGCCTCTAATTAGACCCCATTTGACCCGCGGTTGACTTTTTTCACAACAGTAGTCATTAGAAAGGAAACGACCCAACTAAGCAAACCGTAACGACGACTAAGCTTTTTGGGTCCCGGAAATGTCCCGAATGACTCCCGGAGTCATTAATTGACTTTTTCGGCGGAATGTTAATTTTCCCCAAATTTCATCGGTTCGACCGAGGTCGACCGGGGGCGGTTCTTACACCTCTCCTGGCAAGAGAACTTATTGGTCTACATGCACCTGAGTGTATTAGCCCCAATAACTCACCCGTCCTTTCACCGCAACCGATGAAGGGCGTTTAGTCATTTTGTCCATAAAACAAGTCTCGCACCTATCAATCGAATGAAATTCGAATGGACTTGAAAGTCCACACTTCCGAAGTGTTGATATGCGTTTTTGTTTATACGACCCTAATGATAGTGCCTTATAAGAGTTTCGGTTTAAATCGTCAGATGACCTCTTGGAATTAACGTTATAAATAGAGCTTGAGGCATTGTTACTCATATCTAATATGTACAATCCTCCAACCATGTTAGCACTAACATAAAACATATCATTGCATAGAATATTAAAAATAAAATTACATCCTTCTTTGTCTAACATGGACACAAATATAATTTTCCTACTGAAAGTAGTTATGCAATATACATTATGTAGCACAAAACTAGGCCTCTTGGCAAAGCAAGACTTATGGATCCTACAACAGTCGCCACAACTCTGAGGTCCATTTTATGCTTTCCAAGCTTCTCCTACTTTCCAGTCATTGCACGTCAGTGCATATGTGAGATTCAGCCCCGGTATCCAATACCATGAATCTTGAAAGTAGAGAGATGTACCTCTATAAAGTTAATATCTGATGAAAGCGCAGTCTCTTTGCCCTTCTTCAGTTCATCCTGGTTTTTCCCGCAATCCCTTTTCGTTGACTAGACTTCTGGTAATAGAAGCAGACATTCTTATCCTCCTTAGCCTTCCTTAAGAACCCCAGTCCTAGGAGGGTTAGGAGCGATCAAGTGTCTCATCTTTCATGCCAAATGCGCAGGGGACTAGCCCTTGCCACTACCAGTTTTCTTATTGAAACTGGATCCCTTTCTGACCATCAGAATATCCTTGGATCCCAGATCCCTTATATTCTCCCCAGTAGTTACAAACCCTCCATGTAACTCTGATATGGTCATGTCCATATCGTGCATGTGATAGTTCATGATGAACTCAACCTACGCACGAGGAAGGGAGCGCAGAAACCTATCTGCTGCCATCTCTGACTCTATCTTAACACCTAGTCCACTAAGACGTTCGAGATGCCCCTTCATTTTCTGGACACGAAGGATAGCCTCGTCAAGGACATATTCTTTGTGTTCAGACATGAGGACTATCCTCAAAATTCTGTACCAGTCCAAATAGTTTGTCCCATTCAACTTGACCCTGTCAAGAATGGTTTTTAATGACAAACTATTAATGTTCGCTGAATTTTTCATTTGATCTAAAACAGATAAAATTCAATCAGTAAACTGAATAAATTTTATGAAGATCAAGCTTAAACACCAAAAATCGATTCTAAACCTTTAGAATCTGAAACCAAGATCCTTGATTCACTCGATTAAGCTGAACTAATGCTCACCACTTAATCGAGCTATGTAGGTAGGACTCCATCCAATCACATCCAATGTGACTCTTGGCTAGGGTATGTACTTATGTACTTGACTTACCCTATCTTTTACCCTAGCTCAACCTCATGCTAAGAATCATAGTCGGGTCCACCAATTTTCAACTATGGCCCGTCACTATGTAGGTGCTCTGCTAATGCGCACGACACCCACATATGTCGTCCAAACCTACTACCCCGCTTTCCCATGGATGCTCCGCTAATGCACACGACACCCATAGGACGGGGAGGTAGTAAGGTGTTGATAACTGGGAGGTATCGGACATGACCCGTTTTTACTTGTCCGGTTGTGTTTAAAACTTTAGCACATCCTAGACTACATTCCAAATGCAATGATGCCTCAAATTACATCCAATGTAATTATTCTTTTGAACCCGCCAACTACATCCATTGTAATGACGATTCTAAAGGCTCACACACAAGGATTAAAATTCCAATTTTATCTTTGCATGTGAGGTGATATGCTCGGTAAATAAAGTAAAGCATGCAACTCTAAAACACATAGAATTAATCATGCATAAACTAAACCAAGCATAAAGAGATAAATGTGCATATAATATCCCCCCTAAACTAACTTCCACTAGCTTCTTGAGCTCCACCAACTCCAAGTCGATGTCAACACCCGAAAAGCCACCAAATGACCTTTTCGCCCTTTCTTCGTCTTGAGTATAAAATTACAATTTAATACACGACTCGCAGGTCGGGAATTAATAAATATTACAAATAATTGGTTCGACGACCACACCTTGAAAGAATAATTACACGCTAACTCTAACGACTCGCAGGCCGTGAAAAACGATAAATAATTAAATCGAGCTCGGGGCTATTATGTAAACCATGAAAACATCACATCACACATCGTGTTATCAAACAAGCATGTTATCAAACATCATGTGATTTTCCAGTTTTAATTAATAGCCAAGTTCCAAAAAAATTTGATGCTTGATTTATCGAAACCGTTCAAAAATGAAACTTCTGAACATTTGATCTTCGAGTTTGTCATGACGGTTCCAAACTCATCATAACTAACAAAACAATTTAGCCTTGGCATATCAACCATCCAATGGTCATGCTTGGCCTAGCTCCGTCCAACGGAGCCCCGTTCGGTCCCGGCTTCGGCTCCCCGAGAGTCCCGCTCCCAAGACCCGAAAAATCAAAAAAAAAATTTCAAAATTTCTAGATTTGAAATAATTTTCAAAAATTCATTTTACATGCATTAAATCCATAAACAAGACTTTAAAACATGTTATCATACAATTTGGCAAATTAACATGTCAAAGCTGAAACTTTCAACACCGTCTTGTGAATCCCGAAGGTAGCAAGGCTCTGATACCACTGTTGGGTCTCGAGGTATGGTTGGAGATGAACCAACTCACAGCGGAAAATCATTGAAAACCAAGAGACTATTAAAACCATGAAACAACTAACAAAGAATGGATTCACAAGAGAAAAATTCAGCACTATTTCTTACCAAAACAAGAACACCGGATAACGAATGATTGGCTTGAGTCTCCAAGACGCCTACGTATCCACATGGGAATCAAAGACACGTAGTTCTTCTCTTTGAGGACTCAAGAACACAAAAATGGAGGTGTAACACACCCTTGGCCGAAATTGCAAGGAAGAGGGAGAGAAAATGTGTTCCCTATTCTTGTCTTGTTTTTGTTATGTTGAAAAAAGATGACTTAAACATAACAAACCCCATACTTGTCCAACTAAAGGCATGAGACAACCATGGTGATAAGTAAGGTGTAAATAGGACAAAGTATGGCTAGACAAGATGGGGTTAGGTGGTGAATCACCAACACCTTAATCCTTGTCATGCTTACTTAGTACTAATTAATAAAAGCTTGATTAATTAGTTCCATGGGCCTTGCATGGGCCTCTTGGAACATGGCCCGTGGCCATTTCCAACGAGGTCCCGTGATTCGCTCATTGCCTCCAAGCCTTTCATACCAGAAAAGTCCAACATTATCCGACGCGATCAATCCCAAGACTCCAAGCCTTGTCTCGATCCGTAAAGTCCTATTCACTTACAGGCACATGCCCCAATACCCAGTTTTGGTCATGTCCCAAGACAACTCCTTTTTGGCCATTCTCCATAAATGTGTCAATGAGTTTCACCCTCCAGGTGACCCTCAGGTTTATGCATGTCAATAGATCAATGATATAAGGCATAGAGCCGTCATCCTTATTATTCTCAATCATTGTTCCTTGATATGTGAGATGACTGAATATATGATACCTAGTATCATGTGCATGGCCATGCTATTCTTTCAGTCACTCTCGATCAAGCGGCCGAGAACCGATATCTTTCCCATACCGTAGTATGAGGGATAAATCCCTTAGTCGTATTTCATGTCACTCTTGCAGTCCGTCCGCAAGCCAATCCTGGCCGTTATGGAAGCCCTGTTACGGACAACATTAAGCTCAGGTCAAACTCAGTTATTTACTGCATAACGATCACAAAGACTCCTTGGTCTAAGGATACATGACAAGCTACGACAATGAATATGTTCATGACTTAATCTATGACACATATTCATGTCGGGTCGTCCAATATCATGTCCCACATGATATCTATGATCAGACTCCGGAATCTCATTCCAATGAGTAACATAACGTAAGCCATAAAGAGTCATCTTTCATACTAGTCGCTTCTAGTGAAGCATTGTTGACTAGGGACACATCGAGTGCGATCTATCTCGATCTATGGTTCTATTCGCATGGTGGGCATAGATCAGAGCACACATCGATATATTACTCCAACACATAAGTAATATAAAGCCGCTTTAATTTTATTGATAACGATGATATATACATTTGGACATTTAGGATTGAACTACGGGCACTAAGACTAACAATATGATTGCATCAATTTGACCTTACATTTATGGTTTGAAGTTGTTTAGAGGGTTATGCTCTTTAAATAGTTGCTCGGTTGTCCTATATGACTGGCGGCTTCCAACTCTTCTACCTCGTCTTGGTTTCTGTGCTGCAGGCGATGTAGCTCCATGTTCCTGAGAAAGCTGAAATTAATTGCAGAAGAAGTTTGTTTGATGAGCTGAGAACTTCAAATTCTAATTGAGAAAATTTAAATTTTCAGCAATAAACCTTCTCAAATACGCATAATCAAATATTTTTCAATTACCTAGTATTAAATACTTTTCATAATTAACTCTTCTCGAATATGTAGAATCAAGTACTTGAAAAAGATAAATAAATCAGATTACCTATCCCGAACTCATAACGTGCCACTCAAGGTTTGCAATCTCTTTCTCACCATATTTTTCTTTCATCTTTTTATTCATCTTTTCTGCTAGTTCCTTTTGTCTTTTAGCTAATCTCTCTAAAGCCTGCTTCTTACTTGCTTCAACTCTACTAAACTAAGTAGGTGTAATGGACTCCAAGAATGATGCTGATTGTGTTTGTATGCTACCTTCACTTGAATGGTCGATGTCATCTAAAGTTTGTCTAAGGATTTTTGTATTTCATCTCTTATTGTCCTTCTTGCTTTTAAGCGTTGTTATCGTCCTTTTTCCTTGGTAATTTTGGCAATTGAAGCATCTCTCTTTCTCTAAATGACCTCAGTTATACATGCATCATCACCTTTGACAAAGTAGTTTTTCGCTGATGTATTGTTTTTTCTTTTGGTATTTGATGATGTCTTCTGCTTCAAGTTTTCACCATGGTCTTTGGCAGAGCATGATCGCTTGTTATGGCCTGCTTTCCCGTATCGCCCACATATCAGTATCACGCCCTTCCTCGACTTTGAGCTACTACCTTCACAAGTTTGAGCTCTCTCCATGGTCTTTGGCAGAGCATGATCGCTTGTTATGGCCTGCTTTCCCGCATCGCCCACATATCAGTATCACGCCCTTCCTCGACTTTGAGCTACTACCTTCACAAGTTTGAGCTCTCTCCATGAATCCCTTTCGTTTCCTAACTCTAGGTCTTTCGCGGGGTTTGCAAATTCTTGGAGGTAATAATACAGCTTCCCCTGGATGTATTTGTCTGATTTCTTTTAACCAATGAATTGGCATAATTTGTCCCGAATAAATCTGATGGAAGCTCTCTACAAAATAATAGAAGTGGACATGCTTGAAAGGATTTCCCCTGCCCTAAAATATTGCAGCAACTCTGTGCTTGCATGGGATCTCTCTCAATTGCCATTATGTGCACGAACAAGTCTTCATATTCACCGAAACACTATAATATTCATCATTATCTGTTACCTCGTATGAGTCTGGACCACAACACAACACTTTACATCTCGCAGCCAACTTCACTATCATCTGCACTTTTTCCACTATTCTTGGGCACAAATGATTATTGCCTTTAATCAAATTCCTTTTGACACTAAATCACCTCAACAATTTCTTCCGATAGAATTGTGCGCTGAGGTACCCTACGATTAATGGGGTATGTGCTGGGGCGGTATCGTGCGGGTATGCTATTGGCACCTATTGGACCGTTCTCTCAAGAAGAGTCTGGTACTGCGATTCAAGGAGTTCACGGACCCCGTGAAGGTTGATCTCACCTACACTAAGCTCTCAAGTTTTTTCTTCAATTGTTGGCGCATGGGGCATGTTCTCCGAGACTATGGGTTGGAGCTACGGGGTACCCTGAGGTATGACACCTCTCTGTTGGAATTCTAGCAGGATAAGCAGGTGAAGCCATATGCGTCAGACTGGACTGAATCATCGTCGAGCGTACCGCCTGGCTTGGGGACTGTTTCCCCGAGCACTGTATCTAAGGGCTCCCCGTCTCGAGAAATGAGCCTGTGTGTTTCCCAGAGCATTTTATCTAACCGTACAGAGGCTCAGGTTGGAACCCAACTAGGGAAGGTGGATCCCGGAAAGAAAATGTTGGTGACCGGCTAGTTCTCTAGTGGTAGAGTCACTGAAGTTTCAGCGCCCATTCCACCTGTGATTGGAGACATTGGAGGAACTGCTATCAGAGGAGTGAAGAGGACTGTTGTTGGCACTCCCCGGGATGATTAGGCGAGAGATGGAAAGCAGCCCTGCTAGGAGGAATGATAGGGCCTCCAAGCTTTAGGGACTGGCTCTAGGAGGGGTCCCTAGCGAAAGCTTTACCTTCTACTACTGATGCAGTCCTTGCTCGAGCTTTAGAGCAGGACTTCGAGTACCATCTTCTCATCCCCCACCCTTCCTACCTACCTTTATGGCAGCCTATATGGCGTTTTAATATCGTTAGTGACAATTCTAGTACTTTAAAGAACTGCGAACAATATGTGTTCTATGTCTGTTCTTTGCTAGTGGTCAGGGACTATGTTCCCTGGCGCACATCTATGTAGTTGGTTTCTAAATTAATAAATATGTACCTTTTAGTAAAAAAAAATCGAACATTTTCACGATGAATATATATTAAATTTGGAATGACCTTCTTAGTTCGCTTTGAAGTAGATAAAAAAGGCTTTTCAAAAAGCTCTTGAACCGAACCTAAGTGTCACGTAAGAGTATGTACAATGTGAGACTCATATATGAGACTCATGAGTTGAGACTCATGTGTTGACTGTACAAAATTGTGAGTTGAGCCCTTTAAATTGAGCTGTGTTCCACAGTGTGAGATTCATGAGTTGAGTGGATGCTAAATTGATATTTTGCTGAATTTATTAAATTCCGATTTAAAAAAATAAAATTGAAATAAAATTGACAAAATTAATTAATAAAATAATAAATTAACTGAAATGAAATTAAACTAGAACTTTTAATATCCCCGATTAATACATTGATCATTGATTGACAAGACAATTGTTACATAGAGAAATCATCTCATTCGTCGTCTGATCGGTAAGTCACTCCAAACCGATCTCATGTGCTCAACAAGGTCCTCCTAGAGTTGTTGGCGGGTCAGATAATTTGTGACACCGAGTCGAGCGTCCAAGCGTTGTTGGTAGGACAAGGGCCCTCCTTGATGTCATTGTTTAGGTGGTGTCCAATCTGGTATATCCAGAGGTACGTCGTAATACAAGTCGTCATCTCCTGCTTCGTACCGGTCGCGTTCATTCTCTACAATCATGTTGTCTAGAATGATACAAGTGTGCATGATATCAGCCAAAGTCGTCCTTCTCCAAACACGAGCGAGTCGGAAAATTATGTGTCATCATGTTTTGAGGACTCCTAAACCCCGTTCAATATCTTTCCAACAACCTTCTTAAACTTTAGCAAACAATTTGTGTTTGCGAGTATGGGGATGGCGAATCGACTTCACGAACCGACTCCATGATGGGGAAATGCAGTCAACCAAATAATAAGGTCGGTAGTGTTCATTGATCTCATACTCCACGGAAAAGTCACGGCCATGAAAAGTGTTCTTGAATAAGTGGTCGACGTTGAGGACATTGATGTCATTGTTCGGGACACTACAACTTCCAGGATAACAGTTGGATCCCCGTGGTGGTCTCCTTGGCCATAGGTTCCTTGTAATGCGACTGGGAAATTCTTCCACTCCCAATACATGTAGTCAAGACTCACAATCATGTCGAGAAACCCTCGGTTGTACCCCGATTCGAGTAATCGGGTCAAGTCCTCTGTTGTTGGTTTACGCTCGTATTCATTCATGAAAACCTCAACAACGACCTTACAAAAACGGTGTACACATTCGAGTATGGTACTTACCCCAATACGTAGGGATTCGTCCAATGAATCGGCCGAGCACCCATACGCTAACATTCGTAGCGTGGCGGTGCATTTCTGGTGCGTCGATAACCCAATGCGTCCTGCACCGTCCGACTTCTGAACGAATTAATCGTCATGCTCCGCTACCTTTTCCATCACTCGTTGAAAGAGTGGTCGGGACATAAGGAATCGACGCCTAAACATATCGGGCCCATATGTTGGGTTCTCGACGAAATAATCTTGCATCAGTCGGTTATGGGCTTCGAGACGACCTATGCTAATTTTTCGTCGGGAAGGTTCTCCACTTTCGATCCTTCGCCTAAAAGCGTCGATTCTTGGCATTGCTCTCTCTAGAATTTTGTTAGTCCTCCCTCATTTGAGACTTGTCGAAGGTTGGCTTCCAACCTCTCCCTCATTTGAGACTTGTCGTCGGAAATTTTTTATCGAAATTTGTGTGAGAAATTAAAAATTTTGAGAGAGAAAGTGGAGAGAAAATTGAGAGAAATGTTGTGGGTTTGATGAATGGGATAGTGGGTATTTATAGGTGAGTGAAAATTGGTTTTTTGTGTTTATTTCGTATTTATTTTAATTAAAAAAATAGCCATTATTGAATCGTTGGGGCAACGGTCGATTTTTTTACACTCCACGCCACGTGTCGCCGCTTGATTGGTAAGCGGACGACTCGTGAACTGCACAACAGCGACTCAGAATTGTGAGTCACGGTTCGATTCACGACTCAGCGACCCATGTTTTACTGGGTCGGAGACTTGCGACCCACTAAAACGTGAGTCGCAATTCATGGATCGGGATGTGGTCCGCACACTGCACATGCTCTAACTATCAATTAGCATTTTTGTCAAAAAAAAAAGAGAGCTTATTTTGCTACAATGAAGTCCTCGTCTACTTATCTTCCACCACAGTAAAAATGATAGTTTGAACATTCTCTTCAATCGTTTAGAATCATAGGTCAAAACTCAAACTTACTTAAAATGGTCACATTGAGTGATTTCCTCTCAAGATTTTATTTGTTTGCATCAGAAAGCTTATCCCTATTTACCAAGTTGATATGTTGAACAAACAACATGGCTTTATAAACACAAATGGGTGAAAAACAATCAGAGCACAATGATTGATTACAGTATTCAATCAGGAAATGCACAGTAGGTCTTTACATAATGAAATAACTAACACAGTAGATCTTTACCCACAATGCTATCTATAATAACTCTACATTCATTCATATATAATCATGTGCATCATCATCGGTCTTACTCTTTAGGAAGACAGCAATTACTCAATTGGAGTTGGAATTGGTATTGGGAGCAAGTTCCAATCCCAACTAAGTGTCCTCTTGTCCATGTCCATATGGGTCTCTGCTTCTCCAAATTCCCAATCAATTCCCCAGAATTGTGCATCTCCCAATTCCAAATCCAATTCACTGTCAGAATTCAGCATCTCCATCCATTGTTCACATGAGAAGCTCTCAGAATCATCCTTGTTGAAGATCAAGCCTTGTTCATATAATGGGCTCTTATTCTTTATCTCAAAATCTCCACCACTTTGCTCATTCAAGGTTAATGCACTTGGGAGATGGGAGGATTGAGTAGCCATCTCTCCCTCTGCTGCAAGTGTCGAAACCCACGACTCGATTTCCTCTTGACTGAGAAAGCACTCACCTTCTTCTCCCACAGACCCCAATTCTCCCAATTCAACACCTTCCAATTCCCTCCAAATTTCACTATCACAAACCCTAACTCCAGGATTCTCCAACCGATCTCCTAATTCCATACCCAATTGGCTGTCAGAATTCATCCATTGTTCAAATGATAAACTCTCAGAATCAGCCTTGTGTTTCTCATTCAAGATGAAGCCTTGTTCACATAATGATGCACCACTTTGCTCATTCAAGGTTAATAATGCACTTGGGAGATGGGATGACTGAGTAGCCATCTCTCCCTCTGCTGCACGAGGCGATACCCATGACTCGATTTCCACTACACTGAGAAAGCACTCACCTTCTTCTTCTCCCGCAGACCCCAATTCCCCTAATTCAACACCTTCCAATTCCCTCCAAATTTCACCATCACAAACCTTAACTCCAGGATTCAGAGAAGCTTCATTATCCCTCCAAATTTCACCATCGCAAACCCTAACTCCAGGATTCAGATTCTTTCTCTCCAACCCTTGGATTTTCTCGTTCAAGATTGCCAGTTTCGCACTCAACAGACCGAGAGTATCGTCATCCGATTGAGCATTCCTCGACAAGGACCTGCTCACTTTACGCTTCTTGGCGGGAGAGCAGAGCTTTGATTGAACCTGTTGCCTGTAGCGTGAAACGATGGATCTAACTTCCGGCAACTTCTCCGGCCAGGTGAGCACGCCGCCGTCGGGCGTGAAGCATACAAAACAAACGTCGACCCCGCAGAGGGTCGACAATTCGGAAGCTTTCTTCTTCAGAGTTTCGAGTCTGCAATTTGGCGCCATAGCCGTTGTTGCTACTTTCCTATTCCGTCCACCAGACCTCATAACTATATATAGCTTCACCTCACCACCGACCTAAGCCTCTTTTTTTTTTTCTATTAACTTTTCACTACATTAAATATTTAATTCATTTACACTGACTGTGTGTCTGTGTGTGTTTACTTGTTTGATTTTTTTGGGCAAATTCTAATCCACATAATTATTTTATCACTCCTACTTCAATTTTTTCGTTTTAATCTAAAACATATATATTTTAAATATATATCTATCTTTATGTATTTTAAAATACTTTCTCATATTTTATCCAATATTTTTCAAAGAATCTTTTTTTTATTAGAGAAAAATAAATACATTAATAAAGAAGTAAGCACTATACGTAAAACCATAACCCAAAAAGATTAGGACAGTAAGCAAATAGAAAAAAGAAAAAAATAACGTAACAAATGAATCACGATCAAGTGACTTCAATAGAGCCAGAAGTTCTGCTATTATAGTGAGGGCTCAGAGATGCTTCGACTGTCTTGAAACCCTCTTCAGCCCAACCTTAGTAGCGTACCCTTAAATGCAAACCTTTCCACCGTGTGAGTAATGCTCTCCTCAGTGCGCCCGTCGATCATCGGAGAGGTGAGCCCGGAAAAGGCATCCGGAGGAGAGCCGACATCACCAAAGTCAACTTGAAGCGGTGATCGCTTTATCCAACCCATCATACAGTTATGTAAAAGAAGTCGAGTCGCACGCATCGTCATCGGAGGCCATATCCGCCCACCTAACTGACTTGCATATAGAAGAACTAGAAATAATAGCAGCCTACGAGTCAAGTTGTTCGATCGGGGGCGACGAATAGTCAACATTGGAGACATGAAGCGGGAAAGTGGAAGGACTCACTCGATGGGTAGGATCCACGGATTGCGCCGTTAACATCTCGATATGAGGGAGATACGGAATGGTGTCCAGGTGAGCCCACTCGAGAAGCACCTCTGTAGAGAAGTCAGGTCCCCAAGTGGTGAACACCTTTCTACCACCCGACACGTACCTTGAGTGGATAAGGGCCGAGGCTCTAGAGGAATTGGAAGGATCCAAGGAGCAAGGATGAATTGCAAGCAACTTACCAAACTTCCTAGCTAACTCCAAAATCGATTCCCGGTTCCAACACACAATAGGGAGCCCAAGAATGTCAACTTAGAGCAACCGGCCTCCAAAAAGAACATGTTGCACACAATCGGAAAAGGAGAAAAACCAAGGCTGTAAAGCCTTCCACTCGCCGGCCGCTAAAGCCGACCAAACCACCTGATCTTCATTAGACAAGAGGAAAGCCCGTGATCACAAATCGAAGAGATCAACTCCCGTGAACCCAACCAAATGTAGACCATCAATGATAGTACAAGCAAAAGTAGAAGATCGAGCAATACCAATCGTATTAAAAGCCGACAAACTCTCAAACCTCGGACTTACCGAAAGAGAACAAGGTTGAGAGGAATAAGAGTCCATCGGGAGGTTAGGGCAAGAGACATGCTCTTTGGGCAGAGAAGTAGTCCTCAACCCAGAAACTTGAACCGATCAACTTCGGTTGTCACCGCCTTAGAAGATGCAAGAGTCGCAACCCGCAAAATAGACCCAAAAGCTTCTTTCCAAGTTCAACCGGAATTTCGTGATTGTCAATCTGAGTGCCATTCAAGACAATGATGGCACGATTCAGATCTTCAAAAAACGTGAAGTACACAAAAGCAAATCGCGAACCCTTGGCAACGAGATTCAAACAATCATTAACGGAAGAAACAAGACTCAACCTGGAGGAAAGAGCCTTAAGTTGATCCGAAGAAAAAGTAGACGAGATATTGACAACAAATATTGAAAGTAATCATATCAGAATAAATCTAATTGATTTATTCTAATTTGATTTTATTTGATTTTGATAATTAAATAAGACAATTATGTATTATTTATTTCCTTCTATGAATCTTGTATCCTCTTATATAAAGGAGTTTAGACTCTTCAATAAAATTATTCAAAGCATTTCGAGTACACTTTTTATATGGTATTAGAGCTCCCGGTTTCGATCCTTGATAAAGTCTTATGGATCTGTAGCTTTGCCCACTTGTTAGCTTATGGTTCTAAGAGCATGTACAACGGACCGGCCCATCGGCCCGACTCGCGCTTTTGCGGTCCGTAGGACGCGGGCCGTCCCATTGTGGGACGACTTTTACGCGTCCCGCGTCCTGCAAAAACGCGGGCCGGGCCGAGGCATGCGTCCCACGTCCCACAACCGCGGGACGAGCCGGAGCCAGCGTCCGGCCGCCCTCCAATCCCCGCCTGCCACGTGTCCTCGACCGTTGGCTAATGACTCTTTTTTAATTCAAAATTCATACAATTTGCCCCTATAAATAACCCCCCCCCCCCCCCCCCCCAACTCCTTTCTCAAATCACAAACCATCCTACAACTTCTCTACAAATTTAAGTTCTATTTTTCGATACAAAATGTCCCACGATTAGGGTCCGACATATGAGGAGTTGGCAGCCCAAATGTTGACATATAAGGAGTTGGCAGCCTAAATGCCGATATATGAAGAGTTGGCAGCCCAAATGCGGATAGTTGAGGAACGAGTCCGGCGAAGGATTGAGAGGGGCATACAGAGATCAATGCCAAGGATCAACGCTCTGAGGGAGAGGGTCGCCCATTGGGAACCAATGCGACGACGGATTGATAGAGGTCGTGTTGAAGCCCACGACCAACTAATGAGGTACTATTTTGTCGATCAACCCATATATGGCCCATATATGTTTAGGCGTCGGTTCTGTATGTGCAAACCATTTTTTCAACGATTTATGGACAAGGTCAAGGAACACGCCAATTACTTCGTTCAAAAGTATGACGCGGCTCACGCTTGGGCTTATCAACGGAGCAGAAGTGCACCGCCACGATATGGATGCTTGCGTATGGGTGCTCGTCCGATTCATTGGACGAAACTCTGCACATTGCAAGGCCATCATTGAGGTATTCGGAGCCGAGTATGAGCGTACATCCACACCGGCTGACATGGAGCGCTTACTCCGAGAAGGGTACAATCGAGGGTTCCCAGGAATGGCTGGGAGTCTTGACTGCATGCATTGGGAGTGGAAGAATTTCCCAACCGCAAAGCAGGGAGCCAATGGACGGGGAAGTCACCACGGGGCAAAGACGGTTATGCTTGAAGCTGTAGCGTCCCGTGATTTATGGATTTGGCATGCGTTTTTCGAGATGGCTAGCTCGAACAACGACATCAACAACTACTTATTCCAAGACGCTTACTATGGTCGTGAGCTTGGAGTGGAATACTATATCAATGGGCATCGGTACGACCGACCTTATTACTTGGTGGATGGCATTTACCCAACATGGGGACTGTCATGCCCCGAATTCGGTAGGACCGAACCCAGAACGCGAACGGTGAAACAATAAAACAATTTTCAAACATTTTAATAAACCTCTTTAAATCAACACTTAAGTTAAACAAAAGTGATAATTTTACAGCGGAAAAAAATACGTTCAAAACGATGTGCAAACGAGCTAGAAGGTACGTCACTAACTACCCAGAGACCCGGACTTACGCTCCCAGCTCTTCAAGCTTCGAGGGCTCTCCTAGTCCGTCTCACGACTAGTACCTGCAGGAAAAGTAGCAGGGGGTGAGCATTTCGCTCACCGCCACGGATACCGGGTTGACCACGGCATACCAGCAGATATGTCGGGAACCCAACAACAACAACCCCGGGGACTACTACCCCAAAAACACAATTTAGACTGACGGTCACGCAATACAATTGTTCAACTTTCCCAACCATCTCACAACCCGGACACGTAATGTAGACCCAACCCAGCAGTTACGACCTCAATCAAATACGCAAATAATAACCACGCAACACCCAAGATCACAAAGGATCGCACACAACAATCAAGATCACAAAACACCAGCCACTCAGTTGTCGATTGCTAACCGGTTGCGCTTGAGCCTGCCCCACGCAAATATCCCCGACACGCAGTCGGGCCAGGCGGTCGACCTATTCGCGACATATACAACAATACTTTTCCGATAGCTAGTTGGAAGGGGAGTCGCCTTTCATCGCATAAAACTGCACACTTTATCGATGGTTAGTCGGAAGGATAGCCAACCCTTACGCGCGCGACCCCGTGGCACCCTTTGTTGTCAGGCGGGCCCAACCTCTATGCAATCACAGTCATCATACAAGGTTCAACAAATAGCGGCAATAATGTAACGACTGACTACCCCTCAGCAAGACAGTCAGCAACAATACAGGTTTAACACCCCACAGGCACACATAGCCACCCACGAAACACAAACAGTAACATACGGGTTCAACACCCCAAAGGCACACATAGCCACAATCATAAACACAACAAGTTACTTAACCTACGGGCACAACTAAGTGCCCACATGCATTTCTACTAATAACTTTCCCTAGTCAAGGCCGATATCTGGCTACTTTTCCCTACCTCGTAACGCTTTCCAAATATCCACGCTCAAGCTCCGGCGCGCTCGCAATCACCCGCTTAGCTTCCTCTTTCCGCGGTCGGCGGCACGATCTAACAAGATCACAAATTAAAACACTTTTTAAGTTCGCAGACAAAGCTGAATTTTAATGAATTTGACGCCCAAAAGCAACCCCGACAATGTCGATCACTCCCAAACCTCCCAATTACTCGACATTGTCAACCACGGGCCCGGAAAGGCCCGATTCGCCCGGCTCGGCGAATCTGCCCGCGAACGGAAAAATGCCTTCCGGGGCTCCGAAAATTCCCATTTTCGTTTCTACGATCCTTAAATAATTCAAGTGTTCCAACGCAATCGACGGAATCAATTTCTGACTTCTGAGCGATTTAATTCGCGTTTAAAGTTTCTACACCTGAAATTTCCAATTTCCACAATTTAATCCCATAATTCGTTCCGAGTGTGAATTATCGATTCGGGGATCGTCCAAAACCACCCGAACACGAAAAACCCGAGGCCCGGGCAAGTGGGCCCCACACAGCCCCAAAGGAAAATTTTCCTTTGCGCCCCAAAACGTTCCTAACGAACCCCAAACCTCAACCACTCATCTTTAAACCAATTCTAACCAAAACCCAGCCATATTTGACTCGTTTAAACCCAAACCCTAAATTTAAAACGTACCAAAACGAGAAAAAGTTGGGTTCTCACCGTAGGGATTGACGAGGGGAGTTCGAATCTGTAGTCGTTGAGACGATTCGTCGGTCGGAACGTCGGGAAATCGACAAAACTCCACACTTTCCCTTTTTCCTCCTTTTCCTTCTTTTCTCTTCTTTCTCTCTCCTCCTCTTTCCTTTTTTTCTAAAATGGCCGAGACTTCTCCTCTTAATTCCCTTTTATTTTGTTTAAAAAATCACCAACCACCCTTTGTTGACATGTGTCATGTGGGTCCCAACCTTTAGAAAAATATCTTGGCAGATATTTTTCTGTCCGATTCGCGAAATTCGGCCTTTTCAAGCCCCGCGCGGACTCATTTTCCAAGAATTTACGAAACTTCGCGTTCTACAGGAAAACGGCCCAACTAAGACCGCTGTGACGACGACTAAGCTTTTTGGATCCAAAACGAGCCTCGAACGGACCAAAACGTCGCTCAGTTGACTTTTTCGGCAAAAAGTCAACTTTTCCCGAATTGGTCAAAAAGTTGCCCTGAGTTACCCATAACTCACTTTGGTCGATATCGGGGTCAACTTAAGTCCGATATGACCCTCAGGGTCGATTTTAGGTTCATTTGACCAGCGTTTTAAATTTTTCCAAAATTTTAAAGGTTCTTGTCCAAAATTTTAAATTTTCCCGTTTTTCCACCGATTTGACTGGCGTTGATCGGGAGCGGTTCTTACAGGGACGGTTCGTGAAGACTATTCGGCATCCCTACTCGCCCAAAGAGAAGTTGTTTGCTAAATGCGAAGAAGGTGCTCGAAAAGATATTGAAAGGGCTTTTGGAGTACTTCAAGCAAGGTGGCACATCATTTCCCATCCCGCTCGTACTTGAAGCAAACACACTTTGGTTGATATCATGCACACTTGCATCATTATACACAACATGATTGTAGAGGATGAACGCGACCGGTACGAGTATGGAGATGATGAGTTGTTGTACGAGCAACCTCTAGAAATGCCGAATTGGACACCACCGGAACGATGGCACCATGAAGGGCCATTGCAATACCAGCAATGAGTGGATGCTCAACATAGTGTCACAAGTCATCAGACCCACAAACAACTACAACATGATCTTATTGAGCACTTACGGGGTCGATAGGGAACTGGTTTCAGTGCCGACGATTAGTCTTTTGTACTTGATGCTCCTATTCGGGAATAAATAAAATTATCAGTTTTAATCTAGTTGATTATTTTTTATTATCATTGTTTATTTTTTTCACATTTATTTAAAATTTATATAATTTAAACCGTTTCTGATAAAGAATTCAATAAAACAGCAAAATATCAATTAATTAACCACTCAACATCTAGTAAGCATCCACTAACAATACAAGCCTCACATAAAAGCTTCTCTTTGCAAAACATCCACTATTCTGAGTCCCAAATCCCACTATTTTGTCCAGTCAGCATGTGAGCCTTACTAGTGAGCATTTCCATTGTACATGCTCTAACAAGTGGGCAGGACGTTTGAAGGATATAATTAGTCCTATTTTTATTTTATTTTCATTGTTTTATTTCGCTTCCGCATCATGGTAATCAACCATAGTCGTTTCCACCTTCTATGATGTTTACATTGTCGATCACGAGACAAGATATTGTTTGTGCCGTCAACCACGGGATGAGATGCCCTTTGCACCGTCGGCCCCGAGACGAGATGCCCTTTGCACCTACGGCCACGAGACGAGTAGTCGTTTGCACCGTCGACCATGAGACGAGATGTCGCTTGCACCGTCGGCCACGAGACGAGTAGCCGTTTACACCATCCACCAAAGGCATTAGGCATGATCGTTGTATAGCCTCATTTTTCAAGTTGGGCATTACGAATCTCCATGCTCCAACTTTTTTTTTGATAGGCGATGAATTTATATCTACGTGATTCCAAGATGGAAACCCGCTCAAAGAGGCTACAACCAAATAACAGAAAACACCAAAACCAGCAAAGAAAGCTAAACAAACACTAACGATTACCACCCTGCAGCTAATCTCATGCGCCTTTGTCGGATACACGAACGGGGGTCCACGGTCCACAACTCAAAGGAAACAACAGACAAAAGATCTACTGCCAGCCGGATTAAACTGAAAGCATGCGACTTCAACTTCTCAAAAACCTGAACCACTAACAGAGAATTGTTTCTGAAAACCATTGAAGGTAATCATATCAGAATAAATCTAATTGGTTTATTCTGATTTGATTTTATTTGATTTCGATAATTAAATTAGACAATAATGTATTATTTATTTCCTTCTATGAATCTTGTATCCTCATATATAAAGGAGTTTTGACTCTTCAATAAAATTATTCAAAGCATTTCGATTACACTTTTTACAACAAAAACCGGGTAACCCCCAACCAACGGTCCGGGTGCAGTAGTTTTCTCTCCCAACCTAGTCGAGTCTGAACGAGCAGTAGGGACAGTGAGCATTAAGGAATAAGAGGGTCCCATTAAAGCGGAGGATGTTGGAACAGCGGGACCGCGAACCAGAGTCAGGGTACCCGTCGTCTGCACCGCGGATGGGGGATGCACAATAGGTTGCGGCACTCTAGGGACTATTGTGCTCTGCTCGATCGGGACCCCACTCCTAGCAAAGTCTGTAACAGGTTGAAAAGAAACAGTAGGAACTTCTACCATTACAACTCCATTGCTTAGAGAAGAAGATGAAAGGGGGCAGAGCCAGAACCTGGAGGGGACAACAACCATATGCTCACAAGCTTATGTTTGTAACCCTGGATAACAGAAAAACCTCGTGCATGGAGAAGCATTTTCAAAATAATCTTAAAATGGTATCTGTCTAGCACAAAGTAATAGACGATGATCAATACTCTAGCTAGTATATCTTTTTTTATTAGTTTCTGGGAACTATTGCAATAAAGATATCATTAATTAGTATTTTTAAATAAAAATATTTTGAAATTTTATAAAATGTACATTATGTTTAAACTAATGAAAAATTACTTATTTGTTTAATTCAACTTATTTTAACCGTCTATGTCAACAAATTATAATCATTCACAAAATGGAAAAGTGGTTATATGTATTTTCTTTTATCAACGAAAATACATTTAAATTAACCTCTTCTGAGGAAGAAAAGATTACAGAGTGAAACAATCTAGCTATAATCGAGTTCGGCCAACTATCAAGAATAAGAGATCAGTTATAGATTGATACAAAAGCTAAGAGCAACCCAGATAAGATAAAACATATAAAAGGCCAAGTTTTGAGTTCACCGGACCCTCAAAATCAGCAAAATGGAAGTCCAAAGCCTTGTGAGATGGAGTGCTACTGCAAAGTGTACTACAACAATAGTAAACTACAGGGAAATGAAATGAAGCCCTCCAAATAACGGGCTGAACATGACAAACACAAGACGATCAAGAGAAGCAAGCCTAATACAAACTCAGCGCACCAATTAACCTTGAGAAACCTTCCTCTGATCTAAGAATTTTTGCCGCAACTGAAGATGATGAGATTACAAAAACATACACTGAAAGTGCCCTCTCAGGGAGTAGTGAATCCGAAAAGTTACAGAGTTATGATGAACCCTTGTCCTCTATTTTCGTTTCGAAAACTTTGAATTACTATTATTATATTTGCCTTTGAAAAAAAAATCAGCAAACCAAACTATAGCAATAAAGGTCTAAAAACCTGGATTTTTCTATCACAAAGAAAACAACAGGAAAGAACAGGCCCAAAACCTAGATTATACAACCAAAAACCAAACCGAAACGCCAACAACTAGAGGTCTAACACAAAATAAAAAGGTCGAAACTCTAATTTACCAACCATGAAGCTTGAAACAACAAACAACAATTACAGGTTTGAAAACCTAGAAATCAATCAAGAAGTACTCAGTACACTTTATCCCAAGTTGCAGCAGGCTGAAAGATTCAGAGAAGACCAGTTCGCTAACACCAACCAAAATCGATGCCAACACGTTGGCGGCCAACACCACAACGACGAAACCTTACACATCGACCTTGACGCAAGACAGTTTAGCAACAATGTCAATAGGCAAGAACACTCGAATCCGGCCAACACCACAACAGTCGATCCACCGCCACCAAACGTCCAAACGCGGTCGAGGGAGAAGTAAACTTCCGAGTTGAGGAACGAAAATAAGGTGAACCACAAGTTAAGACCGAGAGAACAACCACTACACCAGATCAGAATCTCAAACTATCGTATAGACCACCCAACACACCAAATCTGCAACAAGAGGCAGATCTGGGATGAGCGCCCTAGTGCCGAAAACTCCAGCATAAACCAACCCCAAAAAAGAACGGATACCTGCAACAATTGACCCTCGAACAATCACCGAGCAGAGATGACCTCCTCAAGCAATGAGAAGCAGCCAGAGCTCAAGTCCGGTGAGCAGACCGACATAGAGAAGGTCCGAGCGCCTCGAACAAGACGAGTCCCACAACAAATCCGTGGTTGGAAATGTTTCCCACAGCAGAACTTGGTCGACTCACAAGAGCAACAGACTTCCCACACCAGATCTAGAAAGTAGAGCGGCCTTGGCCCGACATCGGCATCACCCACAACGAAACGACGACGGGATGAACCAATACCGAGCAACAGGGAAAAACAAGGGAGAAATCACCATTGACCAATGTTGGAAATAATATTCATATAACAAGATTAAGAATAGAAAAACTTATCCGATTTGCGGATTCAAACTGTGGCGTGGTATGGAGGCCACTGAATTGAAAGCAATATTTCCGGTTGACCTCGGTGGCGATCAATTAACCGGTTGCTCCCCAAAGTTCACACAGTTGCTAGCTCGATCTGTGCCCACTCACGAACAAAGCCCCGAAACTTACAGAAACAATACTCATGATAGATTTAGGAAGAGGAGAGATTATATCATATTCATATAGAAATGATAGATCAAAGGTGTTATATATAGGAAATGAGAAGGGGTACAAAGGGAATTTCAAAACTACCCACTACTCCTCGTTAACTATATTTAGGTGTATTAAATCTCATTTAATTGAATTGAATTCAATTAAATTTCTTTAATTGCTTTTTTTTCCAACAACCAATACCAAAACGGTGAAACCAAATCTCCCTTCCCAAAGATCAGTCTAAAGGTGAGGCCGGAAAGAGTACCTGAACGGTTCGTCGGAGACGAACACCACCAAACAGAACCTCAGATCTACATTGTAAGCACTCCGGCCAAGTCAAGCCATCGAGGCCCCAACCGGATCTGAGATGAAGATCTCAACATCGCCAGAAATGATGACATGGCGAGCCCCGCACGACACGACATTAGAAGCCTCGATTAAAGTCACCCAAATCAGGAGCAAAAACCCAACCGGATGGGAACACGATGAATAGTACGAAGACGGGGGAGAGAAGAAGAAGAGAGGAGGGAGAGGACCATCGATGATGATGGTGTCCGAAGCCACCGCTGGCGGCGATAGAGTGAAGAGGGGACTAGGGTTCAATAGTTTTTTCTAGAGAGGAAAAAGGAAAATCGTTTTTTCAACTCAAATGTATTGGTTTGGTGAATTTCTAATCAAGTTTTTGACTAACAATATAATCAAAGTTACTATTATAATCTCAAACCCTATTGTTTTCTTTTTGATAGATGAAGGTTTTATTGAATGTCTTTGACTTACAAAGAGTAAATATAAAGAAAGGGGATACAACTCAAAATGAGGACCACCCAAAAGACTAGAAACACCAAAATAGATTGAATAAATCCAAAACAAAGTAAAAAGAAATTACTTGTAATCCAAGCAAGAGCAAAAAACAACTCAAGCCGAAACAAAATCGATTCTGTCGAGGACTTGAGCTGCACCGAACCACTTCAGAGTTTGCTTGCCACGCACGTCTCCCAAATTCAAAACCGATCAGATTCAATTATGCCAATCACTAGAGCTGCACAGAACCACCTCAAATCTTGCTTGCCACGCACAAACCCAAACCAGCAATGATGCAGAAACAAAACCATACCAAATCAGGCCCACATGACATATCTCTCCGGACTTGCGATCCAATCACTAAGGCTGCATAATTGGTTGATGTCTCCTGCACACTTGCAGATAAAAAGGGAGTGACTTTGAACTCTGCAGAACATCACATTCGCTCCTTTCAATTCACCACGAAAGACCAAAACATTTCGGTACAGTCATATATGTCATAGAGTGAGATAGCCAATCTTTACCCAGACCTTCTACAATTTCTTTGGCCCCAACCCTCTGCACAGAAAAAGAAAATCTGAAATAGATCGAGGCATGAATAAGACCATTCCCCACCATCGGAAACAGAACTTGAATCGTCGCATGGTGAAGAGAGACAACAAGGCTGCTACACAACTTCTGATTCAGTGGAGCGATTTTTTCCCATAAGATGGAACTTGGGAATTCGGTTTTGACTTGCAAGCCAAGTTTCCGAATTTCGACATTTGTTCATGAGGACACGAACCATTTCGAAGAAGAGGGTGATGGTATGATGTCGTTTATGTATCGGGCCCTGCGTGGTCTTTTGTTTTAAATTATGTTACTGGACCTTTGTTATTTTGGCCAAGCCCACGGCCCATTACTGCTGATCTTCTCCTTCGTGTAGCTACTTAAGCAATTCCGGAAACGCGAGGAGCATGACTCCACAACAGTTCAAGCAATTGTCCTTCTCCCTCAATTTTCTCTCTTTCTCTCTCTCTCTCACTACCCCCTCCTCTCTATCAGTTCCTCCTTCATCACTGGTAACCCTAATTCCACTGCCACCAGATAACCCCTTATCAAAATCCTGGTACCTGAAATTCAATTATGGATATGTTTTCCATTTTCGTACTAAATGATTGCGTATATACACCAATCTAACATTTTTTTTTATCAGCGAAAGCATATTATAAATAAACCTCTTTTAAGGAAAAAGAGGGGAACAAGTGGCCACGCTAAGGACCCAAAAAAATCTCAAACAATAATAGAGCAAAGTGCTAATTACAATCAACAACCAAAACTAACCCACAAACAGAACAAATAAACTTAGGAGCTAGAAACAACCAAGAACCGACTTCTTGCAGAAGAGCAACCAGATGAGACTTCTTGCAACAGACACAATCGAGAGACACTTGATGCAGAAGGCTAACCAGAAAAACAATTGAGCTAAAAGCACCCAACCAGAAATTTCTAGCAGCAGATCAAAGAGAACATTTCTTGTAGCAAACACCTTAGAGAAACACTTCAATCAACAGACCAATCAGACATTTAAAGGTGCAGGCTCTTCCTTCTCATTTCAGGATCGGTGCAATTATCCTGCAGCTAGTATCTTGAGGAATTCTCTTCCCCTAGCTTAGGATTCTATTGCTTCAGGTCTGTGATGCCTTTTGATAGCTCCGGCCTTTTTCTTGCTCCTCAAGTCTTCTTGGTGCTCTTGTTCTTTGGGGGTTTTGGGTTGGTTTGGGTGGTTTTTGGTTGATTGTTGGGAGGTTGGTGAGGTTTGGTTTCTTTTGGGTTCCTCTTTTCTATCTATCTTCTGGTGTGTGGGTTTTTTTGATGTCTTGTGGCCCTGCTTGTGTTGTGGGTACTCCTTTTTTAGGTTTGAGTGGTCTCTTTGGTCAGTATGGGTGTGCTTGGCTTTTCTGTGTGCAGGACTCTCTCCTGCTCCTTGGCCTGGCTTCCTGGCTCTTGTGTTTGATGTCTAGGAAGGCTGAGCTCTAGGCAGTTCTTAGTATTGCCTCCTGTCTCAGTTGATACTTCAATTACACCAATCTAACATTCCCCAACATATGTGCCTAAGTTTTTCAACACCAACTCCAGCACGGTTCCTTCTAGTCAAATGAAAATCACAACCTTCGTAAGAAAATCTACAGACGATCAGGTTACAGTGTTCATAGCTACTACTTAAAATCAAACTGGTGGCTTGGAATTTCTCTAATTTGCATGTTAAAGCTGAGATGTCTGCATGACAATCCATTACGAAAAATTGATGGAATGTTATTGCCAAAATGGCCGATTTAGTATATAAAAAGAATAGACATTAGAAACCTAATTTCGATCTTCACAGTAACCTCAAAAAGAAAAATAGAAACTGAAAAGTAATACAATTAATACTGTCAAAACCTCCAAATTTGTTATATACCTAAAAAGTACAAAAATCCCCTAACTGCAGAGTAGAGGCACAAAAAGACATTGACACAAGTCATAGAAGCATCTAACTGACAAGTGTATCTTGACAGGTGGAAAAGGTTATTCTCAACCAAGAATAAACCAACACACATTGAATAAATCAGTTTGAAGTCCACTATTTTCAGTGAACCAGCAATTGCCAAGGGAATTGACCTGTCCTGGTAAGTTACAGGATATATGTAAAATAGTCATTATAAGGGTTTGAAGTTACACAATCAAGAAACTTAAAGCAGTTCTCATTTGATTAGGCACACGTGTTGTTTCGTTATTGCATATTTAAGTGCCAGATATTCAATGCAGAGTAAAATATGCCACGAATCAAACGGGATGGTTTTTAAGAAGAAAATGGCACCTCTAGCTTAAAAGCGGAGGTAGTCACTGCAAAAGTTCCTCAAGTCCTCCTACTTGTGTGCGCTGTCCTCTTCATCAAGTTTTGCCAACTTAAAGCCAGATCTATGCATTGGGATCCTTATCGCGAAGAACATTGATAGCTGGAACTTCTATGCGTACAATCTCCATTTTTCGTGAAGGTAATCCAAACCTCTTGCTGTTCCAACACTAACTTCTTACCTTGTCGGTCAGATTAATTCTGGCTCATGCTCTGGCGGGCCTTCGAATTATCAAAACCAGCAATAAAAATTAGAAATGCAACAAGATCTATTGAGGAACACATACATGTACATCTGCATATTCAGCAAGCTTGATCTATTGTATGTTTTTACATATGGGTAAATCCACTTAGACATAGTTGATATGCCGAGAGTAGCGTCATCCTGCCATATAGGAACTTTAATTTTGTAAATTATACAATCCATAAATATAAGAAGATGAAAACAATTTTAGATGTATATGGATTTAAATCTTACTAAACATAATTATCAAGAGCAGAGCTTTGCTCGGAATAGATTGTGCACAAAGTGCAAGACTAGGAATGTTGCCTAGTTGTGATTTAAGTCACTTTTTCACAAAAAGTGCTATAATATCGTGACTGAATTCGAGATCCAACTTCTCATATGTTCTCATGACAGTGGCCAAGCAATAATGAGCCTGCATGAACAAAAGAAACATGAAGCAGGACAAAAAAAGACATCATTTCATAACTACTGTCAAGCTTCACTAATTAATGCCCAAATTGGCATTCACCTTTCAACTAAGGTTAGAGTAAGCAATAGAATTGTATCTTAAGTTTTAATATAATTATATTTGTAAAAAAATTGATCTCGACCAAACACCCCAGACCAGCTTACAACTGTGTCCTCTGTTGACGCATACTCTAATCACCCATCTGCAAAATACCTAGATCTTCGGTCGTCAACATTGTAGTCATGTCCACGGTTCTGCATTCATAGTAAAATCAGAACGCTGTATGCTTGGGGTAAGGATTCAGCTTTTAGGGGATTCAATGAATTCTACCAATAATCCCCACATGAGCAAATCCCATCTTTAAAATGATGAAACCTGCTTGAATCCCTAACTGTAATATCTCTTCCAACAATCTTGGAGATCACTTTGATTGCAGCATGGCAGTCAGTGCAAGCTCGCAGGTTCTTCATCACCAATATTGGCATACCTTCTGGTGTACTGATCAGCACATATGCAATGGCTAACCGTTCACTATGGTATTTCAGAGACTCTGCTTTGGTTTCCTCGTCCACATTGTGAAGGGAACAGCTTGTGTCTGCCTTGTAACCTTCCTCTTCCATCTGCTGAGTCAATGTATCAATCTTTATCAGTATGTTCTTCATTTGTGGGTGTGATTTATCATTTGAAGAGAATATGTGGGTCTGGCGTTTGATCTCAACCCAGCTATATGCCGGCAACTTCTTAACTCCTCGATCCCTCATTGCCCTTTTTATCTTCCCCACACTGTCCCATTGACCTGCAGCTGCATAGATGTTGGACATGTTCACAAACGCGGCACCATCTCTAAGACTCTGCATGTTAAAAAGATGTTCTGCAGCTTTCTGACCCAATTCTTGCTTCTTGTGAATTCTACATGAGTTCAAAACTGAAGTCCACATAACCTCATTAGGATCAAAGGGCATTTCAGTCATCAACCTCTCCGCCTCATCAAATCTTCCATTACGGCACAACATATCTACCATGGATGCATAGTGTTCCCTCTTCGGAACAAGCTTATAGAGCCGATTCATGGAACAAAAGTATTCTTGTCCTTCTTCAATGAGTCCACTATGGTTGCAAGCAGTTAACACACAGAGGAAGCTGATTGAATCGGGTTGCAAGCCTGACTGAACCATCTCTTCAAAGGATTTAAGAGTAGCCACACCATCTCCAGTTTGGGCATAAGCCGAGAATAGGGCATTCCAAGAAACTATATTCCTTTCAGGCATCTCACGGAAGGTTTTCACTGCATTCTTTATGGATCCACATTTTGCATATACATCAATGAGTGCACTTCCAGAATATACGCTAGACATGAAACCTGATCGAATTACCAATGAATGTACTTGCTCGCCTAATGAGAATGAAGCCAAATTTGCAGAAGCTCGCAAAACACTTGCCAATGTGGTTTGATCGGCACTTACATTGGATCTGCGCATCTCGTTGAACAGCCACATGCCTTCTTCATAGAGTCCATTTTGGACATAAGCCGAGATCATGGCTGTCCATGGAATCGTGCTTTTGTGAGCCAGATCTACAAAAATCATTTTGGCTTCATCAAATCTTTTGCACTTGGCATACATGTCAACCAGAGAATTTCCCACCTGAATCTCAGAGATGGCTCTTGACACTATAGCCTGAGCATGAATTTGCCTACCCATTTCAATGTCGGGTGTATTTGCTGCTATGCTCAACATTGTTGCAAAAGGGAATCGTCTTCGCTCAAATCTGGTATACTGTAATTCGTGGAACAGACTGAAGCACTCTTTTAATCGTCCATCCCTCGCATATCCCGTGATAATAATATTATAAGACACTCCATCTAACACTGGCATTTCATCAAAAAGTTTTCCACCCTCAAGTAGGAAGTCTTGTTTTGAGTAAAAATCAAGCAATGCATTCCCCACAAATACATTCCAAAAATAATTGGTCTTCACCACAAGACCATGAAGTTGACACCCAAGTATTCTATCATCTAACCCATTTGCAGCAGATACCACAGCAGCAAAAGTAAATTCAGAAGGCTTGAAACCCAGTTCCTGCATTTTGAGAAAGAGTTTAAGTGCCTCTTCATTCATACCATCTTTTCTGTAGCCTGTTATCAAGGTATTGAAAGTTACAGAAGTCTTCTGGGGCATTTCCTCGAACAACCGGCGAGCCAAATCAAGGCAATGAATTTTGCAATAAGAATCAACCAAAGAATTGGAAACAACAAGAGCTGAATCACATCCCGATCTTATGGTATGGGAGTGAACTTGAAGCACTTCACCCCTAGTCGCTGGATTAGCACATCCTGACAGAAGAGATGCATATGTCACGTAATCTACCTCTATCCCAAGCCTACACATCTCAGCAAAAAGCTTAAATGCTTCCGGAAATTGATTACTTTTGGAATACCCACCAATTAGAATCGTCCAAGTCACTTCTGTACGATCGACCATGCCATCAAACAACTCTCTTGCTTTAGGAAAATCACCTGATTTCACATAGCCCATTATCATCGTGTTAGTAGAAATTATATTCTTTTGAGGGATTCCATCAAACACTTGGCGTGCCTGATCCAATTTACCACTTCCCAGCAACTTCTTGAGCTGGGAATTAGACTGAAACGTATTCGGGTTGAACCCTGTTTTGATGATTCGAGCATCCACATAACTCGGAACATCTGGGTTTGGTTTTGGAGATCGAAAACCGATATGAGAAGCAACGTTTTGGAGTGCTTTTGCTCTGAATGGTCTCATAGGAAATGTAAGAATTATCTCACTCCACCATTACTGCTTCAAGCGTTCAACACATGACATGTAAACATACAATAGATCAAAAACATTGAAAATGGGTAATTGCAAAAACCTTAAAAAAAATATGCTTTTGATTTTTAAATGAAATAAAAAACACAAAACGAGAACTCATTTAACTTTCAACCTAATCATATCTCAGTCATTCTATGCTCTGGAGACAACAAACCCATCTCAAGTCTTCGTTCCCTTCTTTCATAATTGGTTTGTACAAGTGATGATATGACATTAAATTAAAGTTCACTATAAATAGAGTAGCTAAACAAACCAAAATCGAAATGTTACTGCAGTTGGCTCCTAACTTAAAACAAGCCAGCCTTCCAAAAGAACAAAAAAAGAGCATACAGCTACAGTACATTCCTAATAAATGAAAGTGCAGTCTCCTTGTACCAAGAAAGAATCAATTATCAAATCCTAGCCTCAAAACTCAATCCATAATGATATTAAACATACTACAAGACTCAACCCACAATCACATATTTCATAGATGCCCACCAAATTTAGAAACAGACTTTTAAACTAAAAGTGGAGGGTCTCAAGCATACCATCTCCACCGCTACTTCCTCTCCAGTTTGTGTATTGATTCATGCATTAAACCAACACAACAACTAAAACAACTAAAAATCAATAACTAACTGCTGCTCAGTGATGCAATGGAAGATTTGGTCATCATCACCGACTACCATGCATATTGATAATCAACTGTGTGTGTGTCAAGATTATTGGGTCATCAACTATATGTTAAACTGATATGGTCATCACCAACTATTAATGCTTTCGTTTTAGAATAAAAAAATCAAGGATTAGACCAGAACAGTGACACGAATTTCATCTCATTGACGGCAAAAAAACAAGCTGAACCCAATGCAATTGTGATAACTATTAAGATTTTCACACTATCCACCACCTAAATTCATGGGGTTTCCCTAGAAACAGACAAGAAGAAAGTGTAAATTTCAAAAACAAAAGAAAGAAGCATGGGTGAGAAATTTACCTCTGCTCTCACCGGAAACCAGCAGAAAACGAGAAGCGTACCCAAGGAATTGACGAGACGAGACTGAAACTTACTTACGTCTGCTTGAGCAGACGACTGGGGTGGAGGTTTCCGCGGCTGTGGTCCGACGGCGACGGCGTCGGAGAATCGGAAGTTGCTCGCGGTTTGAGGATTTTGGGAGGGAACAATGGTTTGGTTTCGGGCTTCCGTTTGGTGTCTCTCTTGATTTTTTAGGTTTTTTTTATTACATCATTTTTTTTAAAGAAAGCTTCATTAAACTTAAGACGGGACTTTAAACACAACGCGTAATATCCACCAACCATCTTCGAGATTCCAAATGACGTTCAGTGTGATGATTGATCTCAATTCTTGGGTTTGATATCTCCTATTCGAATAGAGACTCAAATAATATAAATCATTTTTTTAAAGAAAGCTTCATTAAACTTAAGACGGGACTTTAAACACAATGCGTAATATCCACCAACCATCTTCGAGATTCCAAATGGCGTTCAATGTGATGATTGATCTCAATTCTTGGGTTTGATATCTCATATTCGAATAGAGACTCAAATAATATAATGGCGACACAACTCGTAAACACCCGTCCAAACATCCTATTTGTTATGGTTATATGAGGAGTGGCCAGGAATTAGGGTTTCGACCCTATGTGTAGAGGGAAGGAGGAGGAGGGGAAGGGGAGAGGAGAAGGAGAGAGGGAAAGGAGGAGGACAGTACTATCAATTTTAGACTACTGTAGTCATGACATTCTCATTGCGTTTCCTCAGCTTATAGACAAAAGCTAAGGAAGAAGACAAACAATACAACTGGGTCGTGGGCTTGGCCGGATAACAAGGCACAATAAAAGGAAATACTGAAATTAAAAGTGATCTAAATACAAAAGCCCGTATCACTACCCTCCCCTTCAAAACAGTTCGTGTCCTCATGAACTTATCGGAAAGTTAGGGAATTGGGACTGCAAATCGAAGAGAAACTCCCAGGTTGCATCTTCCGAGAAGGTGTTGCTCCATTGAACCAGGACCTAAGTGGCTGCTCTGTTTTTCCTTTGTACCATCCGGCGATCCAGGATCTGAAGTGGGGTGCGCAGGAGAGTGCCGTCCGATGAGATCGCCGAAAGAGATGGTCGGACCATTTGGGAACCCACAAATTTCTTCAGTTGAGAGACGTGGAACGTCGGATGGATCTTGGAAGCAGCAGGGAGGTCCAAGCGATAAGCGACTTGGCCGATCTTTGAGGCTATGCGAAAAGGCCCATAGAACTTTGGGCTGAGCTTCTGGTTGGCGCGGCGAACCAGGGATGATTGTCGGTATGGTTGGAGCTTGAAGAAGACTATATCTCCCACAACAAAAGAACATTCCAAACGGTGGCGGTCCGCCTGAGTCTTCATCCGGGCCTGAGCTCTGGAAAGATGAAATTTGAGTAAGGCCAAAACATCCTCTCGTGATGATAACCTGCGATCGACGGTGGAGACATCAGACTGGCCTGAGAGGTATGGGATCCAAGTCGGTGGGGGCTGGCCGTAGAGAGCCTCGTGGGGAGTGGTTTGGATCGACGAGTGGAACGTCGAGTTGTACCACCACTCTACAAGAGGTATCCACTTGGCCCAGTCTTTGGGTGAGTCGCCACACATACACTTGAGGTATGTTTCCAAGCAGCGGTTGACCACCTCAGTTTTGCCGTCAATCTGAGGGTGGTAGGCCGAGGAAATGTTCTGAGTGATGTGCTGAAGCTTGCACAATTCTTTCCAAAAGGTAGAGATGAAGACCTTATCTATGCCGCTGACTATGGATTGGGGCATGCAGTGGAGCTTGAACATGTTATCCAGAAAGGCTAGGCGACGGTGAGAGCAGAGTATGGGTGCTTCAAGGGGATGAAGTGGGCGGACTTTGACAGACGTTCCACTACCACGAAAGTTACCTCACATACATGCCAACGGGGCAAGCCGTCGATGAAGTCCATAGAGATTTTGGACCATGCCGAATTGGGGATAGGTAATGGTTGCAAAAGGCCTGGTGAAGCGGAAAGGTCCGGCTTGTTCCTCTGGCAGGTGATACAGGCTATGATGAAGTCGTGGGTATCGCGCTTGAGGCGTTTCCAGTAGAGAAGCCCCAACATTCTCTTGTAGGTGGCATGGATGCCTGAATGGCCCCCCGTCGGAGAAGAATGAAAGTAGCCCAAAACATCAGAGCGTAGTGTTGCATCTTTACCCACGACCAATTTGGATTTGCGGAGCAATTGTCCATTCTGCCAGCAGTAATGGCCCTTTACATGGGTTGGATGTGAATGGAGCTCTTGTAGCAGACTCTTGATTTTGGGGTCCGAAGTCCAAGATTTGCGGATGCGCTGCAACAGTGTGGGAGTGACCGTCGAGATTGAGAACAAAGAGCCCTCTTGTGATTGGCGCGATAGAGAGTCTGCAACTGTGTTGGTGTGACCTCGCCGGAACTGAACCTCATAGTCGTAACCCATCATCTTGATTACCCACTTCATCTGAGCTGGTGTAGATGTGCGCTGGTCCAGGAGGGACCGCAAGCTTTGGTGGTCCGTCTTGATCACAAAATGGCGACCCAAGAGGTAAGTGTGCCATCGCTTAACTGCAAGGAGTATGGCTAGCATCTCCTTGTCGTAGACGGACAACGTCTGAAGGCGAGGACCTAAGGCCTTGCTGAAGAAGGCGACATGTCGACCCAGTTGAGAAAGCACTTCCCTCACACCAAAACTTGACGCGTCAGTCTCAACATAGAAGGGAAGAGAGAAATTGGGGAGAGCCAATACCGGGGCAGAAGACACTGCGCGTTGGAGGAGATGAAAGGCCTCTGTGGCTGCCGGGGACAACACAAAGCAGTCCTTTTTGAGCAACTGCGTGAGTGGACAAGCGATGAGGCCATAGTTCTTGATGAACTTCCTGTAATAGCCCGTGAGGCCAAGGTAACCTCGGAGTTGCTTCGTGGTGGTTGGTATCGGCCAATCCAAGATGCAATCGATCTTCTTGGCATTCATAGCTACGCCCTGTGGATAGACGACGTGCCCCAAATACTCGATTTCTCTGTGAGCGAAGATGCACTTAGAGCGGTTTAGAAACAGGTGCTCCTTGGCCAAAATCTCAAACACCAGACGCAGGTAAGATGTGTGTTCATCCAAGGTCTTCGAGTAGACAAGTATGTCGTCAAAAAATACCAGGACGAAGACCCTGAGCAACGGCCTGAACACATCGTTCTTCAGTGACTAGAAGGTGGATGAGGCATTGGTGAGGCCGAAGGGCATCACCAAGAATTCGTAGTGGCCGAAGTGGGTGCAAAAGGCCGCCTTTGGAATGTCAGCCTCCTTCATCCGTATTTGGTAGAACCCAGAACGAAGATCGAGTTTGTTGAAGTATGAGGCGCCCTGAAGCTCGTCGAGCAATTCGTCGGCCAAAGGGATTGGGAACTTGTCACGGATGGTAAGGGCGTTGAGATGCTTGTAATCGACATAGAGCCTCCCGGAATTGTCCTTTTTCCGAACAAGGATGTCCGGAAAGGCAAAATGAACTGGTGATATCGCGAATAATTCCGGCCTGGAGCATCTCCGCGACCATCCGTTCGATCTCTATCTTCTGCATAGTTGGGTATCGGTAAGGGCGTGTCACGCCCCAAATCCGGTTTTGACCGGACTCGAGACGTGAACTAAAATAACAATTAAATGATAAAGAGAAAAGTAAACTTAAACAGATTAAATCTCCAAATTTAGTTCCAATCAAATAACTCCGATAAAACATGATCTGAAACCGATGTTATGAGTCAAAAGCTAAAAAATATAACACAATGAGATAAAGTCTAATACAAAATGAGAGAGTACGTCTCTAATACAGTAACCACCCGGACACTCAATGAGCTCCCGAGCCCTGAGATGTCCTAAAAGCCTACTCACCAACGAAACCTGTAAAATAGTAAAAACAGAGGGGTGAGCTTACGCTCAGTAGGAAAAAATAGTAAAAGGGAAAATGACTTCTGTTACGTTACCGAAAATACCCGATCGATAACCCTTACTCAAAACTGACAGCCAAAGAGAAAACAACGGAAACATAACAACATCGATAAGAGTACTAAACTGAAGAGACATACGAACAACGGGACATGATGCTACTAAGACCGCTACAACGTTGATCGGATCAAAAACACACAAGCATAAAACAAGTATTCAGGACAATTCAATCATCACGCATAACTCAATAAATATATCGTACCGGAATACCCCCTCGGTCTAGATATCTTCCCAGAAACGCACATCGGGGTAAGGCAAATAATATATCATACCGGAAACGCACATCGGCCTAGATATCTTCCCGGAGCTACCCCCTCAGGGTAAACAACCATACGTCATACCGGAAATGCACATCGGCCTATACGTCTTCCCGGAGTTACCCCTCGGGGTACACAATCATGTACCATACAGGAAATGCACATCGGCCTAGGTAAGCAACGTACATCATACCGGAAACGCACATCGGCCTCGATGTCTTCCCGGAGTTACCCCCTCAGGGTAGACAAACATATACCATACCAGAAACGCACATCGGCCTAGGTATCTTCCCGGAAACACACCTCGGGGTACACAAACAAAACCACACAATAGCATACCAAACACAATACAATGAACTCACATACCAAAAACTTACCGGCACAACTTACCGAGCATATCACATCGGTCTATCACTCACCCGATCATATCACAAGACAACAATTCAATTCACATTCATCGCATTCACTCGATCAATCATATCAAGAACAAACATTCGTATCACATTCATATAGCATGGTATGACTCTTAAAGAAATCAAAGAAGATAACTTTGGACCCTAGCATGGCGGAGGAGGAGATTCTTGGATCCCGTGAAGTGACGAGGAGGAAGCTAGCAGGTCGTTCGCTGCTAGGATTGGATTACTTTCGAGGTAGGGAAGAGTAGCAAACTCCACTTTTAACTTAAATAATGCTAATAGTATGCATATAGGATAATAATAACCGGAAGAGTTTTAGTTTGCATATAGGATGTGATTCACTAGAATAACCGCTTTCAATTGTGGGAATTGTCGTGCTGGTAGAATGGCCATGTCGAGCCTTAGAATTAATTGTTGATTGTGATTGATTGTAGTCTTTAGTCCTAAAACGTTGATGCATATTACAAGCAATATAAGAATTAATGCTAATTCAAGTGAGGATTAAAGAGGGAAATACCCAAGCTAATCCCAATTGCTCAACTTAGCAAAATGGGCCCGGAAGGACCATTTTGCCCGGAATCGGGAAAACGTTCCTCGGGACTCCAGAAATTCCCTTTTTCGTGTCTGACAACATAATTAAATTACTTGCTCCAACGCACTTGACGGAATCCAATTCCGGGGTCCGAGTCTTCCAAATTTTGCAATTAAAGTTTCTAATCGCTTTTTCCGAAATTTCATGAATCACATCCATAATTCGTTCCGGGTGTGAAAACATCGTCCCAGGGTTCACCCACGATCGTCCAGTTTATGAAATCACCAAAACCCGGCCATGTGGGCCCCACGGCCACACATGGCCGTGTATGGCCAAACCGGCCGGCCGGTCACGGTTCAAGGTGGTCGGACCATGGCCGGTCCTTTCCAAGGATGACCGAGCCATGGCCGGTCCCTTCCCTCTCTGGTGGCCGGATTCCGGCGACCGGCCGGAGCTCCGGCGAGCCTCCGATCGTTGGAAAAATTATCAAATTTCTCCAACAAGCTCCTAACTAGTTCTAGGTTCTCCAAATCACCATTTTTAAGCTTTAGAACTTCAATTTTACCTCAATTCATCCAAAGTTTCAAGACCCAAGTGGGTTTCATCAAAAACTACTCAAACCAAGTTATCTCCATCATCTAACTCCACCTCTTCTTCACAAATCAACATTTAAGTCATCCAACACCCAAAACCCACTAGTTCAAGTCATCTCTACTCAAACCCACAACATTAATTTCATCAAATGAGGAAATAAAGCATACCAACCTCTTGGAAATGAAGAGATGAAGTAAATTTGAGAAGATTTGGTGCAGAAATGGTCAAAAATGAGCCTCGTTTCTCTTGCTTCTTCTTCAAGCTTCAAGGGAGCTTCAATAAAGTTTTTGGTTTCTCTCTCTTCTAGCTAGCAAGTTGGTCGGCCAAGGTGAGAAAAATGCATAAATTTTTGCCCCATGTGGTCTTATCCTCAAGGTGGAAATGTCCCTTTCGTCCTTTAGCCCCTCTTTCTCTCATTTGTCCTTAAGTGGGGACCATTTGGTCTTTTAACCCCCTTTTCTTCCACTCCAAGCTAACATGGACATGTGTCCATGTGGGGACCACTCTACCCCAAAATATCTCAGCTCTTATTATTTTATTCGATAATAATCCAAAATCGACTTAGTTTGACCCGGGTTTGACTTTTTCACAAAAGGTGTCATTTGAAAGGAAATGACCCAACTAAGCTAACCGTAACGAAGGCTAAGCTTTTGGGGTCCCAGAAAGGTCCCGACTGACTCCCGGAGTCATCGGTTGACTTTTCCGGTAAAAAGTCAACTTTTGCCAAAAACCTTCGGTTCGACCGGGATCGACCGGGGGCGGTTCTTACAGGGCGGATCTTTACTGGCTTAGCCCCCTGAATAAAGGCTATAACATGGACGTGGGATCGCTGAGGAGGGAGCTCCGTCGAGGCAGTGAAGAGGAACTCGAAGTCCGATAGAAGAGACTGAATCTGAGATGGGAGAGGGGTTGAGCCCTCTGAAGATCCCCCAATGGGTGCTGGGCTTGGCGATATTATGGACAGGGCCAAGGAGTGAGAGGAGAAGCCCAATGAGGATAACTTGTTACATTGGCGAGATGAGGCCCACAAAATTCGCCCGAGCCCAAGCCCAACAAGCGGATAGCCAAGCCCGCGTAAGTGAACTCCATCGTCAAGCTCTTGAAATCCCAGAGGATCGGTCCCAGGGTGCTCAACCATTGGATTCCCAGTACCACATCACACCCATGAATTGGAAGAGCAAGGAAATCAGAAGAAAATGAAAAACCGTGCATCGTCCAAGGAAGGGATTCATACCTGGATGCATACATCATTGTGGCACCATTGGCGACCGAGACACGAATGTTCTGCGTATGGAGAGCTCTGTGACCCAATCTCTTGGCCAATGTGGAGTGCACGAAATTGTGCGTGGTGCCGGAGTCTACCAGGATAATGATGGAGTGTGATCCGAAAGACCCTTGGAGCTTCATTGTCTAGAAACCAGACGTGCCTAGCAAGGCATGGAGTGAGATGATTGGTTCGTTGCTAGAGGCCATGGAATATTCGTCTGGGAAAGGGTCCAAAGTGGCCAAACAATCCACAAAACTCTTCTCCGGTCGATTGATAGTCACCATCACAATCGACCAACATGTGAAACAATTGGGATTTGGTGCAGCGGTGCTCACGATTGTATTAATTGTCGCACCAAACGCAGAGACCCTTCCTGAAACGCTCGTCTCTGAGCTGGCGTTGGGCTTGAGTTGGAGCTCTGGGGTTTGGGGTAAAGCTGGGTTTTGTATGTGGGTGTGGTGGTGGTCTGGAGGTCTGTGATGGTGGGAGAGGTTTTGGGTTGTATGGAGTGGGGAAACGGGAAGTGGGAGGTGTATAGCTAGGAGGCGAGAAGGATTTGGGGCTGAAAACAGAGGAAAGTTTCCTCTTTTCCAGTCTTTTGTCCATCAACAACGCCTGGGTGATATATTTCGGGAAATGCATGCGAACCCCATCCTCAATCTCTAGGCTCAGATTACTCAAATACATGGCAAGGACATCCTTCTCAAACAGATCGAGGTGAGTGACGATGTAATAACCACTCCCAGTCAACGCCAGTCAAACCTGCGAAAAACAGGAAAATTTAAAAAATTTGAGCAGACACTGAATTGAACCGGAATTGGACCCCGATGGTCATGTTGGACTTAAGTTGACCCCGATATTGACCAAAGTGAGTTCCGGGGGACTCAGGGCAACTTTCTGATCAATTTGGGAAATGTTGACTTTTCGTTGGAAAAGTCAACCGAGCGACATTTTGGTCCATTCGAGGACCGTTTTGGATCCAAAAAGCTTAGGCGTCGTTGCAGCGGTCTTAGTTGAGCCTTTTCCTTGTAGCCCGCCAAGTTTCGTAATTTCTTGGAAAAAGTGCCCGTTCGGGGCCCGAAACGTCCGAATTTCGCGAATCTGATTGGAAAATATCTAGAAGATAGATATTTTCCCAAAAAGGTGTGGGACCCACTTGACACTTGTCAAATATGTGGTGGTGTTAGGTTTATTGAACAAAACAAAAGATGCGACATGTGAGGGGTAGTTTGTAATTAAGTGTTAGTTTTGGTTTTTAAAACAAATTAAAAGAGAATGAGAGAAGGAAGTACACGGCCATTTCAGAAAAGGAGAGTTGTGTAGAGAGAGAAAGTGGAGAGAAGAAAGAGAAGGAGGAAAAGAAAAAAGAAAGGAGAAAGGTTAGAGTTTTGTGATTTCCTGACAATCCGACCGACGGATCGTCTCAACGCTTGAAGAATCGAGCTCACCCCGTCATTCTCTACGGTGAGCACCTAACCGATTTTCGTTTTGGTACGTTTGAAATTTTAGGGTTTGAGTTTAAACGGTTTGATTATGGTTGGGTTTTGGTTAGAATTGGTTTAAAGATGAATGGTTGAGGTTTGGGGTTCGTTAGGAACGTTTTGGGGCGAAAAGGAAATTTTCCTAATTGTGGCCGGGTGGGGCCCACATGCCCGAGTATCGGGTTTTCGTGTTCGGGTGGTTTAGAACATTCCCCGGGTCATTAATCCACAACCGGATCGAAAATTGGAATTAAAATGCAAAGGTTGTATTTATCGGGTTTAGAAACTTTAAACGTCAATTAATTGACTCTGAAGTCGGAATTCGATTCCGTCAAGTGCATTGGGACCCTTGAATTATTCTACGACCGTAGAAACGAAACCGGGAATTTTTGGAGCCCTGGAAGGGCATTTCCAAAACCCGGGCAGATTCGCCATGTCGGGCGAATCGGGCCTTTACGGGTCCAATATCGACAATGTCGAGTAATTGGTGAGTTTGGGAGCGATCAACATTGTCGGGGTTACTTTTGGGCATCAGGTTTATTAAAATTCAGCATTATGCCTGCAAGCTTAAAAGCGTTTAAAATTGTGTTCTTTTAGATCGTGCCGCGGACCGAGGAAAGGGAAAGCTGAGTGAGTGACTGAGATCATACCGGAGCTCGTTGGTTGGCTTTTGGAGAACACGCACGAGGTAGGGAAAAGTAGCCGGATCTCAGCCCTGACTAGGGAAAGTTAACAGTAGAAATGCATGTGACACTGGGTGTCGTGGGTTAAGTAGGTTTATTTGAGTATTAGAAAAGCATGGTACGGGAACGTGATGATTATTGGAAAAGCATGTGACACTTAGTAGTGTCGTAGGAGCAGAGAACTTAGCGATATTAGAATTACTGGAGGCATATGACCATGCCCGGAGGTTGATTGCGAACTTATCGAGATTAGGAGTATTGGAGGCATATGACCATGCCCGGAGGTTGATTGTTAAACTGTTGATATTAGGACTGTTGGAGGCATTGGTTATGCCGGAGGTTGATTGTGTATTTTTGTGTCTTTGGTGGCCTTGAGGGCCCGTGTATTATTGTTGAGTTTTGGGTGGCCATGAGTGCCCGTGGGGTTGTTGAACCCGTGTCTTTACCTTTGGTGTTTTGGGTGGCCATGAGTGCCCGTGGGGTTGTTGAACTCGTGTCTTTACCTTTGGTGCTTTGGGTGGCCATGAGTGACCGTGGGGTTGTTGAACCCGTGTCTTTATTAGCGGTGTGTCTTGGGAGGCCGTGAGTGCCTGTAGGGTTGTTGAGCCCGTGAGTTACTGTTTATGTGTCTTGCGAGGCCGTGAGTGCCTGTGGGGTTGTTGAGCCCGTGAGTGACTGTTGGTAGTTTTGAGAGGCCGTGAGTGCATGTGGGGTTGTTGAGCCCGTAAATTACTGTTGGTGGTTTGAGTGGCCGTGAGTGCCCGTGGGGTTGTTGAGCCCGTGAGTTACCGTTGGTGTATCTTGGGAGGCCGTGAGTGCCTGTGGGGCTGTTGAGTCCGTGTTTTACTGTTGGTGTATCTTGGGAGGCCATGAGTGCCTGTGGGGCTGTTGAGTCCGTGTTTTACTGTTTGTGTCTTGGGTGGCCATGAGTGCCGGTGAGTGTTGAACCTGCGTTGTTACTGGTTGTTGAACTTGCTTGTGATTGTGATTGTGATTGTGGTTACTTGAGGTTGGGGGCCCGCTTCATGAAACAGGGGTCCACGAGCACACGCGTCTGCATGTTCAGACAGGGTAGGGGGGCCCGCCCGTCAATAAAGGGGTCCTGGCCGCGCGTGTGTGGTTTGGGTTTGTGAGCATTCTTTGGCTGGCTTACGAGTTAGAGTCTCGATAAGTTGCGAGCATTCTTCGGCTGGCCTGACCGAGTTAAAGTCTCGGGAGGTTGCGAGCGTTCTTCGGCTGGCCTGACCGAGTTAGAGTCTCGGGAGGTTGCGAATGTTCTTTGGCTGGCCTGACCGAGTTAGAGTCTCGGGAGGTTGCAAGCGTTCTTGACACTGAGCAGATGGCAGCTGGTATGCGATCCTTTGTGATCTTGTTTGGTGTGCGATCCTTTGAGATCTTGGGTGTTGCGTGGTGGTCTTTTGAGTCCTTGGAAGGTGTCGTGATCGTTGTGTCGGGTCTACTTTACGTGTCAGAGTGTTGAGTTGGTCAAGGAAGGTAACAGTGGGCGTGCGTTCAGTCGGAGTACTTGGGTTGGGGATAGTGTTCCCCGGTGTTGAGTGTGTTGTTGGTGTTACCGGCATTGTCTACTAATTATGCCGTAGTCAGTCTGTTATCCATGGTGGTGAGCGAACGCTCACCCCTAGCTGCTTTTCCTACAGGTATCAGTCGCAGGTTGGACTAGGTGAGCTTCTGAAGCTTGAAGAGCTAGGAGCGGGATTCTGGGTTTTACTTTTGAGTCTAGTGACGGATACCTTGTTTTGTCCACTTGTTGGGACTGATTTTGAGTTGTAAATATTATTTTGTTGAACAGATGGTGATTTTAAAGTGTTTATTCAAAACAGGTTTCAAACGGTTTTATTATTTTAAATGTTCGCGTCCCTAGTTCGGTTTTACTGAAATTGGGGCGTGACAACTTGGTGTCAGAGCTCGAGGTTTCACACCTCGGACTGTACGTCAATTAGGTGGGAAGGGTCGAGTCAGTAAAGTCCCGTCGTGCGTTGGGTACGCATGTCGGAACCGTGTGTAGACCCGTTGTGTTGGTGTGTATGTGCAGTACGGGGTTACTGGCATACTGTTTGTGTGTTGCTGCGTGAAACATTTTTAACTGTTGCGACTCGACTCAGGGGCGCCCCTGTAGTCGAGCGTGACGGTGTTGACATCAAATGGGTACAATATAGTTCGGGGACGCCTGGACCGGGTTGTAACTACCTGATGTCAAGAAATGAGATTTTTAATGAAGTGGAGAAAGTTTTAAAATTGGTTGGCCCAGTGGACGCGTTTTAAAATTTTGATTGGCCCTGAGGGCGTGTTTGATTTTGATTGGCCCTGTGGGCGGGTTTTGATTTTGGTTGGCCCGGTGGGCGTGGTTCGGTATTGGTTGGCCCGATGGGCGAGTGTTGTTGTGTTGTTGTTTGGCCGTGTCGGCTTGTGTTTGGTTGAGGTTGGATGACTTGATTTGTCGGTGAGTCGTGGCGCGTGTGTTTGCTGAATTGGTGGTCAAGCGTGTGTGTCGTTTAAGGCTAATTTTAGGGTTAAAACGGGTTAAGATTCAAGTTGGAACCGAGTTTGGAAAACAAGTCTGCGCGAGCGTCACTGATCCTGTCACGGATCCGTGACGGACCAGAGTGATTTGGCGAATTTTAGGTTTTTGTCACGGCACCGTGATCCCAACCGTGACGGGGTCTGTCACGGGTCCGTGATCCCTGTCCTTCTCACCATCTTAATTGTACAATTTGAGTGTTGGCTTTGCGTGGCGGTGTTCACGGTTGTGTTGGGTGTACAGGTCGCAAGTTCGGTGTTAAGGGATGAGGTCTTGGGTTCGAGACTCATCAATAACCTGCGGTAGTGTTATAGCGCCTCGGTGTGAGAGTCACGCCACGGAGAGGGGTTAGGGTTGGTGCGCTGTGGCGCCATACGAACTAGGTTTCCCCTAGGTGAACGGGTGTTCGAGGTTCCCCTCGCGTGAACGGGTGGTTTGAGGTTTCCTTCACGTGAGTGCGTTGTTTGAGGTTCCCTACATGATTGAGTAACTAGAGTATCAAGGCTGCGAGCAATAGTGATTTGATGAATTAAGGACGTGTTTCCCGTGTCGAGGTTTATCTTACATGAGCGAGTACGTGAGGTGTTGATAGCGGGAGCAGTGTGACGTTGGCATCAGGTTTTGAGGTAGTGGGTTGCCCTGGTTAGATCGGTAAGTCTTTAGTGCGTTACTAGTATGCCATAATCGAACGGGTGTCCGTGGAGGTGAGTATAACGCTCATCCTCTTTACTACTTTTCCCGCAAGGGACGAGTAGCGAACACTGGTTTGGTTGCGGAAAGTTACAAGTAAGTGCATAGAGGACCGTGTGAGGGTTACACTAGACCTCATCGGGGTGACTATTGGAATGGTTATTCGGTCTCTGTTTTGGGCGTCATGTCTGTTGGGTAACGGGGCGTCACACTCGTTTGCTTCGTCGAGTTGTGCTGATTTTAGAGCCGTTGAGTCCACCCTGCGTCTGGACACGCCGGTTGGTGGTGGTGTGGTGTTGACTACGGTCTGTCGTGCCTGCGGAGTTGGAGAAGCGAACCGATACAGGAGATTCGAGAGAGGGCTCAAGAGCTCTGATGCTGGGTCGAGTCCTTACCCCAAGGATCGGGTATGTTCGGAGTTGGTAGGCACGACGACGGTAGTGGAGCGAGGTCTTAGAGAGACTGCGAGGATCCGGGAGGATCGGTAGCGACTGAGCTTGTGCGTGCATCCGTGGGAAGGATACTTACGAAATGACAACCTTTAAACGTAATCTTGGGGATGGATTGGATGGCGAAGTGCCGAGCCAATACCGACTGTTACTGGCAACGAGCTGCGAGAGTCGCAGCATTCGCGTCTGACAGTGCACGTGGGTAGCACTAAGAGGAGCGCGACATCAGGTGGCATGTCTAGTGGAACGGTCGCGGAGTTAGTATCACGATGCCTCACTTATCGGCAGGTGAGAGCCGAACAACAGCTTCCCGCTGGATTATTGCAGCCACTGCGGTTTGCACAGTGGAAATGGGGGGCACGTCACGATGGGTTTCGTGAGCGGTTAGCCGAGTTCGCCTACAACAACAGCTTTCAGGCCAGTATCATGATGGCACCGTTCGGAACGTTGTATGGTAGGTCGTGTCGATCGCCCGTGTGCTGGGCAGAAGTGAGGAATAAGAGTTTACTGGGTCTAGAACTGGACCAAGAGACAGCTGAGTCGATCGTGCCGAAGCATGAGCGGTTGAAGACCGCGCAGAGTCAGCAGGATCTGTACTAACAGACGGCGCCGACCTCTCGAGTCAGCAGTCGGTGATCATGTATCCCTGGAGGTGAGTCTGAAAGGTGGACTGGTGCGTTTCAACCGCGGGGGAGGCGGGTTAGCCCCGCGGTGTGTCGAGCCTTTCGAGGTCTTGAGTACGTCACTGAGTGGGCAGATGTCGAGGTAACAAGGTGATGTCCCGTATAAGGAGAAACCGATGTGGGAAAGGGATCCACGAGAGCAGGTCCTGCGCGGAAAGTTTATTCGCTTAGAACTGGTGTTGTGGCGACGCCACGAGGTTGAGTCGACTTGGGAACGCAAGGACGAGGTCCGCGCGAAGTACCCCGACTTGTTCGACTCCCGAGGTATGTCTGTTTAAAATTTCGCGGACGAAATTCCTTTAAGGGGGTAGACTGTAATAACCACTCCCGGTCAACGCCAGTCAAACCTGCGAAAAACAGGAAAATTTAAAAATTTTGAGCAGACACTGAATTGAACTTAAGTGAGTTCCGGGGGACTCAGGGCAACTTTCTGATCAATTTGGGAAATGTTGACTTTTCGTTGGAAAAGTCAACCGAGCGACATTTTGGTCCATTCGAGGACCGTTTTGGATCCAAAAAGCTTAGGCGTCGTTGCAGCGGTCTTAGTTGAGCCTTTTCCTTGTAGCCCGCCAAGTTTCGTAATTTCTTGGAAAAAGTGCCCGTTCGGGGCCCGAAACGTCCGAATTTCGCGAATCTGATTGGAAAATATCTAGAAGATAGATATTTTCCCAAAAAGGTGTGGGACCCACTTGACACTTGTCAAATATGTGGTGGTGTTAGGTTTATTGAACAAAACAAAAGATGAGACATGTGAGGGGTAGTTTGTAATTAAGTGTTAGTTTTGGTTTTTAAAACAAATTAAAAGAGAATGAGAGAAGGAAGTACACGGCCATTTCAGAAAAGGAGAGTTGTGTAGAGAGAGAAAGTGGAGACAAGAAAGAGGAGGAAAAGGAAAAAGAAAGGTTAGAGTTTTGTGATTTCCCGACAATCCGACCGACGGGTCGTCTCAACGGTTGAAGAATCGAGCTCACCCCGTCATTCTATACGGTGAGCACCTAACCGATTTTCGTTTTGGTACGTTTGAAATTTTAGGGTTTGAGTTTAAACGGTTTGATTATGGTTGGGTTTTGGTTAGAATTGGTTTAAAGATGAATGGTTGAGGTTTGGGGTTCGTTAGGAACGTTTTGGGGTGAAAAGGAAATTTTCCTAATTGTGGCCGGGTGGGGCCCACATGCCCGAGTATCGGGTTTTCGTGTTCGGGTGGTTTAGAACATTCCCCGGGTCATTAATCCACAATCGGATCGAAAATTGGAATTAAAATGCAAAGGTTGTATTTATCGGGTTTAGAAACTTTAAACGTCAATTAATTGACTCTGAAGTCGGAATTCGATTCCGTCAAGTGCATTGGCACCCTTGAATTATTCTAAGACCGTAGAAACGAAAACGGGAATTTTTGGAGCCCTGGAAGGGCATTTCCAAAACCCGGGCAGATTCGCCATGTCGGGCGAATCGGGCCTTTATGGGTCCAATATCGACAATGTCGAGTAATTGGGGAGTTTGGGAGCGATCGACATTGTCGGGGTTACTTTTGGGCATCAGGTTTATTAAAATTCAGCATTATGCCTGCAAGTTTAAAAGCGTTTAAAATTGTGTTCTTTTAGATCGTGCCGCGGACTGAGGAAAGGGAAAGCTGGGTGAGTGACTGAGATCACACCGGAGCTCGTTGGTTGGCTTTTGGAGAACACGCACGAGGTAGGGAAAAGTAGCCGGATCTCAGCCCTGACTAGGGAAAGTTAACAGTAGAAATGCATGTGACACTTAGTAGTGTCGTAGGAGCAGAGAACTTAGCGATATTAGAATTACTGGAGGCATATGACCATGGCCGGAGGTTGATTGCGAACTTATCGAGATTAGGAGTACTGGAGGCATATGACCATGCCCGGAGGTTGATTGTGAAACTGTTGATATTAGGACTGTTGGAGGCATTGGTTATGCTGGAGGTTGATTGTGTATTTTTGTGTCTTTGGTGGCCTTGAGGGCCCGTGTATTATTGTTGAGTTTTGGGTGGCCATGAGTGCCCGTGGGGTTGTTGAATCCGTGTCTTTACCTTTGGTGTTTTGGGTGGCCATGAGTGCCCGTGGGGTTGTTGAACTAGTGTGTTTACCTTTGGTGCTTTGGGTGGCCATGAGTGACCATGGGGTTGTTGAACCCGTGTCTTTATTGGCGGTGTGTCTTGGGAGGCCGTGAGTGCCTGTAGGGTTGTTGAGCCTGTGAGTTACTGTTTGTGTGTCTTGGGAGGCCGTGAGTGCCTGTGGGGTTGTTGAGCCCGTGAGTGACTGTTGGTAGTTTTGAGAGGCCGTGAGTGCTTGTGGGGTTGTTGAGCCCATAAATTACTGTTGGTGGTTTGAATGACCGTGAGTGCCCGTGGGGTTGTTGAGCCCGTGAGTTACTGTTGGTGTATCTTGGGAGGCCGTGAGTGCCTGTGGGGCTGTTGAGTCCGTGTTTTACTGTTGGTGTATCTTGGGAGGCCGTGATAGCCTGTGGGGTTGTTGAGTCCGTGTTTTACTGTTGGTGTCTTGGGTGGCCATGAGTGCCGGTGAGTGTTGAACCTGCGTTGTTACTGGTTGTTGAACTTGGTTGTGATTGTGATTGTGATTGTGATTGTGGTTATTTGAGGTTGGGGGCCCGCTTCATGAAACGGGGGTCCACGAGCACACGCGTCTGCATTTTCAGACGGGGTAGGGGGGCCCGCCCGTCAATAAAGGGGTCCTGGCCGCGCGTGTGTGGTTTGGGTTTGTGAGCATTCTTTGGCTGGCTTACGAGTTAGAGTCTCGATAAGTTGCGAGCATTCTTCGGCTGGCCTGACCGAGTTAGAGTCTCGGGAGGTTGTGAGCGTTCTTCGGATGGCCTGACCGAGTTAGAGTCTCGGGAGGTTGCGAGCGTTCTTTGGCTGGCCTGACCGAGTTAGAGTCTCGGGAGGTTGCGAGCGTTCTTGGCACTGAGCAGATGGCAGCTGGTATGCGATCCTTTGTGATCTTGTTTGGTGTGTGATCCTTTGTGATCTTGGGTGTTGCGTGGTGGTCTTTTGAGTCTTTGGAAGGGTTCGTTATCGTTGTGTCGGGTCTACTTTACGTGTCAGAGTGTTGAGTTGGTCAAGGAAGGTAACAGTGGGCGTGCATTCAGTCGGAGTACTTGGGTTGGGGATAATGTTCCCCGGTGTTGAGTGTGTTGTTGGTGTTACCGACATTGTTTGCTAATTATGCCGTAGTCAGTCTGTTATCCATGGTGGTGAGCGAACGCTCACCCCTAGCTGCTTTTCCTACAGGTACCAGTCGCAGGTTGGACTAGGTGAGCTTCTGAAGCTTGAAGAGCTAGGAGCGGGATTTTGGGTTTTACTTTTGAGTCTAGTGACGGATACCTTGTTTTGTCCACTTGTTGGGACTGATTTTGAGTTGTAAATATTATTTTGTTGAACAAATGGTGATTTTAAAGTGTTTATTCAAAACAGATTTCAAACGGTTTTATTATTTTAAATGTTCGCGTCCCTAGTTCGGTTTTACTGAAATTGGGGCGTGACAGACGATGCTCTAAAATGTCTGGGAGTAGTCTTCGACCGAGCCCTCTTGATGGAGGTGGGTGAGTTCCGACATATAGTCGGTGTACGCACCGTTAGTGAACCGGCGGCGGAGAGCAGTGACATACTCCGACCATGGGACTGAAGAGATGCCTTGAGAGTGGAGCTGTTGAGTAAAGTGGAGGTGGTGCCGGAGGGCGGCGTCCTCGAACCCCAACATGGCTTCGCGCACCATGTCTTCCACTGGAATCGACTCGGCGGTACAATACTGCTCAAATTTGAGTTCCCATCCCGCAAAGTCGGAGCCATCGAAGCAAGAAGGTGGGTGAGGTCGATGCTCGCGTTTCGACGGAGAGTCGGGCGGCGAAGGAGGAATATCTGGGGGAATCGACAGTGCAACACTCAAGATTCCCGAGTGAGGGTTTGGGTTTGTGGTGGAAGAACCGGGGTTGTGCGATGGTGGTATGGTGGTGTATGGACGGAGAGGGGAGTCTGGGTCTTGGATTCTGTTCATCAAAACCCCGAGGAGAGCAGCAAGCTCAGCGAGCTTTGAATCCAGGATGGTAACGGTCTCCTTGATGCTCAAAACCTCAGAATTTGTTGCGGCCAGATCATCCTAAAGGTTTCATTGGGTGGTATTGGTTGTCATGGTGGCTGGAAAGAGAGAGTCTGATACCAGTGTTATGGTTATATGAGGAGTGACTAGGAATTAGGGTTTCGACCCTGTGTGTAGAGGGAAGGAGGAGGAGGGGAAGGGGAGAGGAGGAGGAGAGAGGGAAGGGAGGAGGACAGTACTATCAATTTTGGACTACTGTAGTCATGCCATTCTCACTGCGTTTCCTCAGCTTATAGAAAAAAGCTAAGGAAGAAGAAAAACAGTACAACTGGGTCGTGGGCTTGGCCGGATAACAAGGCCCACTAAAAGGAAATACTGAAATTAAAAGTGATCCAAATACAAAAGTTCGTATCACTATTATAGTCTAAAGCTTCTAGATAGTAATCAAACTTTTGATTAACCTTGGGTGTTCCGAATTAGTCTGGAAAAGATTGAGCCGTCGGAGCTTTGGATTTCAACCATGAAAAAAAAATGTAGAAGGGTGTTTGGATAGGGGAACAACATGGTCGGTCCTGCTAATCGACGGCTAGGAGAGATTCGCCTATAAAGAAAGTCGATACAACACGCCACCAAAAGCAGCAATAACATGCCACCAGAAACAGCAATCACACCTTCTGGAGATCCATTGGAGAAGGACGGCCGAGTCCTTGATGACGAAGATCTGGTAGAAGGAACCTATAAAAAAAAACAAACAAGAAACACCTTCCCAAACTAGCTGGAGATCCGTTGGAAAAGGACGACCGAGTCCTTGATGACGAAGATCCGGTAGAAGGAACCTATAAAAAACAACAAACAAGAAACACCTTCCCAAACTAGCCGGAGATCTAAAAGAGTGGATCTGGTCGTTGACCGCCGATATACTAATAGAGCATGTTAACGCGTGAGACCTATAGAGGCGGCAGCGAAGGATGGGTCGGTGGGGGCAGGAGGTTGTAGAGGTCAACAGTCAAACCGAAAAATACGGGACAAGATGACGGCCCAAACTTGAGTTTTGTGTGAATTTCAGATAAGTATTCTTAACTACCAAATTCGCTTAAGATATAATCTAATTGTAGTAAAATTATTATTTTACTCGATGACACTAATTTTCATCCGAAAAAGGCAGTAAGTTCAAAATATCTTCACTTGTAATAAAATTTTCAAAACTATTACTTCATACATCTTTGTAAACACAAAACAGTCAAATGAATATAATGCCCTTTAGTAACATTTAAAAATTTAAAACATGACATCCTTAATCACTGTTTTAAATTTTTAAATATTTTCATTTTTTAGGATACAGATGAAATTTTATTGATATAAAGATAAAGTGGTCATAATGACCGTACAAAAGTAATAATCAACTAGCAGGATGAGATACAGTTTCGGTGATGCCCGAAACACTGATCCTATAACTAAATTGTGAAGGCCGCTTCAAAAAAAAAAAAAGCTTGACCAGGCTGGGCCAGACCCGACTAGCGACCCGGCCCAGATTGCCGACCCGGCCCAAGCCTGGGTATAAATACCCAATTTTAGGGTTAAAACCCTAAAATTTCTGCTTCCCTCTTCCCTCACGCCGAACCCGACCTCCCTCCTCTTCTCCGTCTTCGTCTTCTTCGTTCACCCACCTCCGACCTCCCCTTCGCCGCCATCACCTCCTCTCGTCCAGACCATGCAGACCACCACCGAGCCCCTCCTCTTCTCCGTCCAGAATCGGCCGTCCCACCGCCGTCTCCTTCGTCTCCGACCACACGCAGAGCCGCCGCCCGATCTCCTCCCCTCACGGTCACACCTCCGCCCTCACCTCGTCGGTAACGACTCGCCATCGTCCCCTTTCCCCCTGTCTTTCTCTTCTACGTTGAAACCGACCCCGTCGGTACCGTCCTCATCCCCAACGCCGCCGGCGCTCGCCAGATCCAGCGAGTTACAGCCGGATTCGTTCGGATCTGAGGAGAAATCCTCAGCCGGGCCCCGCCGCGTCCACGATCGGAGCTGCCTCGCCGTCGCCGGCCACGCCCTCGTCCCGAGCCAGTCGCCGGCCACGCCCTCGTCCCGAGCCGTCGCCGGATCTGGTGAGACCTGTCCGGTTCTGAGGCGGAGTGCCCCGCCGCGCCCACGGCCACCACCATCACCGCCGCCGTGCCCCGCCGCCCTTATCTCCCCTATGGTGAGCCCTAACCGTGAGGTTGGCCGGCCGGACTCGAAGCCCGAGCCCCCTTTTTCCTTCCATCTGTTACTAGCAAAATTGTTACTTTCCTATAATGATGTTATTGAAACTGCTCTTGGATCTGATTTTGGTGTAACAAACAAAGAAAAGAAATAAAACGTATTTGATTTAAAAGTTATTCTTTTTTGGTTTTAGATCTGAATCTGGTTGTGTGGAACGAAACCAAAGCGTTGGAATCAAACTCGAGGGTTTTTGGGAAAGAAAGGATTGTAAAACGGAAAATCAGATTTAAGGAAAAAGGATTTAAAATAAAAAAGGAATTAAAATCAATTTGGTTTTAAAAAACGGTTTTAAATCGAGGAGTTTGAGAATCTAAATTTTAAACGGGATTTAGGGACGGCTGTTTAAAAACCGAACTTAATTCATTTTGGGCTCAAAGGATCGGAGCAGAAACAGATTTGAAATAAAAGGGAATTTGATTTAAAACAAAAACCGTTCTGTTTTGAAAAAGGGTTATTAAATCGGAATTGGGAACGACTATGGAACTCTGGGTAAAATGGACCGCTAATTGGGTAAAATGGACTGCTAATTGTTTTGTTAGTTTTGTTCGTTCTGTTTGGGTTGTTTGGGATAAGGATTACCTTATAGTTCCCCCTTAGTAGAACTCCTTTGTAAGCGTGTTACAAGTCTTTAGACCTTTTTCCTTGTACCTCCTTGGTGCAGGGAATTCCGACGCGGACCGCTGAATCGGACCTCGGGATTCGTGCATTGGGACCGTGCCTCGCATGCACCGGTTTCGGTGCTCGGGTACTCAAACCCGATTCGCCGTGACCCCGCTTTTATCCCCCTCGAGTTTAAAGGACAAATGTCGGATTTAAACTGGACAAATCGTAATCTTTAACTTAACGGTGGAACCGTTATTAATTATGGCTTTCGTGTTATCTTTAGCGTCCGGCTTCGATCGAGGTGAAGCCCGAAGGTAGCGAGCCATAACGTAAGCGGCTAGGAAACATAGCGGTTGCTCTTCAGTTGAGGTAGGGAAAAGTAGCCGGATCTCGGCCCTGACTAGGGAAAGTTAACAGTAGAATTGCATGTGACACCGGGGTGTCGTGGGTTGAGTAGGTTATCGAATATTAGAAATGCATGATACGGGATTGTAGTGTATAAGAGAAAAGAATGTGACACTTAGTAGTGTCGTAGGATCAGAGAACTTAGCGATAATTGAATTACTAGAGGCATATGACCATGCCCGGAGGTTGTTCGTGAACTAGTGATCTTAGGACTGTTGGAGGCATTGATTATGTCGGAGGTTGTTGTGCGTTATTTATTGTCGAGTTTGGGTGGCCTTGAGAGCTCGTGTTATTTATTGTCGAGTTTGGGTGGCCTTGAGAGCCCGTACTTTACTGTTGAGTCCGTGTTTTACTGTTGGTGCGCCTTGGGAGGCCGTGAGTGCCTGTGGGGCTGTTGAGTCCGTGTTTTACTGTTGGTGCGTCTTGGGAGACCGTGAGTGCATGTGGGGCTGTTGAGTCCGAGTTTTACTGTCGGTGTCTTGGTGGCCATGAGTGCCTGTGAGTGTTGAACTTGTGTTGTTACTGGTTGATGATTGTGATTGTGATTGCGGATCCCGGTAGGTTGTAAGCATTCTTTGGCTGGCCTGACACGGTTTGAGTAACACAGGTTGCAAGTATTCTTTGGCTGGCCTGGTCCGAGTTTGAGTATCACAGGTTGTAAGCATTCTTTGGCTAGCCTGATCCGTGTTCGTGTGAGTGGGAGAGGTTACTCAGCAGCTGGTATGCGATCCTTTGTGATCTTGTTTGGTGTGCGATCCTTTGTGATCTGTTTGGTGTTGTGTAGTTGTCGTTTGAGTCATTGGGAGAGGTCGTCAATTGTTGTGTCGGGTCTACTTACGTGGTTGAGTGTTGAGTTGTTCGAGGAAGGTCACCGTGGGTGTTTGTCGGTCGGACTACTTGAGTTGGGGACAGTGATCCCCGGAGTTGAGTTTGTTGTGGGTGTTATAGGCATTGTCAGCTAATTATGTCGTAGTCAGTCTGTTATCCGCGGTGGTGAGCGAACGCTCACCCCTAGCTGCTTTTCCTACAAGTACCGTTCGTAGGCTGGACTAGGTGAGCTTCTGAAGCTTGAAGAGCTTGAAGTGGGTTTCTGGGTGTTTTGAGTCTAGCGACGGATCCATGTTTTTGGTCCATTTGTTGGGACGTGTTTTAAGTTGTATTTATTATTTTGTTGAACTAAACTGGTATTTTAAAGTGATTCAATGAAAACAGGTTTCAAGTGTTTGTATGTTTTTAAACGTTCGCGTCCCTAGTTCGGTTTACTGAAATTGGGGCGTGACAGCTTGGTATCAGAGCTCGAGGTTTCACACCTCGGACTGTCCGTCAATTAGGTGGGGAGGGTCGAGTTAGTGTAGACCCATAGTGTTATGAGTCCTGGTTGGGTTTGTGTGTACGTGTAGTGTTTTCTTGCTGGTTTGCTGATTGTTGTTGCTGCGTGAAACGTTTTTTAAGTTGTCGCGGGTCGACTCAGGAGCGCTCTTGTAGTCGAACGTGACTGTGCTGATATCAAGTCGGTACAACGTAGTTCGGGGACGCCTGGACCGGGTTGTAACTACGTGATGTCAAGTATGAGGTTTTAAAAATAAAGTGGAGAAAGTTTTGATTTTGATTGGCCCTGTGGGCGTGTGTGTAAGTTGGTTGGCCCGGTGGGCGTGTCTTGATTCTGTTTGACGCCGTGGGCGTTTGTGTTTGATTGTGTTTGGTCCGGTGGGCGTAGTTCGGTGTTGGTTGGCCCGGTGGGCATGTATTGTTATTACTCGGCCGTGTTGGCTTGTGTTTGGTGGTCGTTGTCTGCGACGTATTAGTGTGCGGGTCGTTATTAGCCGGTAGAGTTACATATACCCTATGGTAGACATAGCGGGTGTAAGTAGGGCGGGTTTCATCATCGCTACGAGATAGGAGTCACTGGTTTGGCCCGGAATCTGGTCCGGCAAGGGCTGGACGCCGGCCCGGCAGGTGGTCCGGCAAGACTTGGACCCGGCCCGGTAAGGGGTCGGCAAGGCGGGGTTCCCGGCCCGAAGAGTGGCACGACATGGGTCGTGTACCGGCCTGGTCCAGTGAGCCGTCTTCGTCTTTCTTTGGTTGTTTTGTTCCTTTGCGTGTTTGGGTTCGCGGTTGTGGGTTGTAGAGGCCGTAGGCCTGGTACACGGTTAGGTTGTTGTTGAGTTTTTCGCTTATGTACTATTATAATTAAGGCTTAATAGCGCGAGCAGTGTGACGTTTGGCTTCAGTTTTGTGATGGTGGTTTGCCCTGACTAGAGTGGTAAGTCTTTGGTGCGTTATTAGTATGCTATAATCGAATGGGTGTCCGTGGAGGTGAGCATCACGCTCATCCCCTTTACTACTTTCCCGTAAGGGACGAGTAGCGAACACTGGTTGGGTTGCAGAAAGTTATAAGTAAGTGCATAAAGGACTGGATGAGGGCTTGTTGTACGTTGTGTGGTTAAATTTGAGGTTCCGCCTACGTGTTATTATAATTAAACTATGGTTAGCGTGAACGGTGTGGCGTTAGTAACAAGTACGTGGGGTAGACGTAGACCGTGTGAACGTTAGTGTGTCGAGCTGGTTGTCTTTATTCGAGTTCGCAAACTGAACGCTTGCGTGTATCCATGCAGAGGATACCTGCTGATGGCTCGTGGAAAACGAGGAAGAGCAGCAGTGGCACGAGGACAAGCGCCCTCGCGAGGCAGGCGGGGACGATCAGCGGGGACACCAGGATGGGTGCCCGCCGTTGAGCCCGCCGAGTACGCCAAGGCGCGGAGTACTCCTGTCAGTGAGGACAGGAGGAACGATGCGGGACCTTCTACGGGCACGCCCAGCGTCCCGCCAGTCGCAGACCCACCCGTTATGACTGCCCTGGATGAGCTGACCAGGACAGTCCAGAGTTTAGTGGCGGTCATTGCCAACCGAGAGTCGACTTCACCAGCCCCTGAGGCATCCGCGGTCCCAGTGAGGCCCGGTCAGACAGAGGATCACACATCCAGAGCACTACTAGACTTCCTGAAGCTCGGGATACCCACATTTGTCGGGGAGCCGAACCCCGACCTAGCCGAGAGGTGGCTAGAGCAGGTCACGCGCGACCTGGATACATCGGGTGTCGAGGAGGGTCGTCGCACGGTGTCCTTCGCGGCCCACCAGCTGAGAGACAGCGCCTACCACTGGTGGAGGCGTGTGAAGGACATGGTCGGTTATGACTACAGCATGTTCCAGACAGTTTTTATGGAACGGTACTTTCCCGAGTCGGCTCGGTTGGAGCGACATCGGCAATTCCTAGACTTGGATCAGGAGGGGATGACGGTAGCAGAGTACGAGGCCAGGTTCACAGCTTTGGCCAGATTCGCGCCGGAAATGGTGATGGCCGAGCAGAACCGTTGCCTGCGGTTCCAGGGAGGACTGAGGCAGGGGATTCGGAACCAGGTTCTCGCCTTGAGACTGCGGAAGTACACAGATCTCGTGGACACCGTAGCGACGGTGGAGCAGGGGATCCAGGATGCGGCCAGAACCCGCGAGGTTCGACAGCGGCCGACCGACTTTACAGGGCCGTCAGAGTCACGAGAACCAAGGAGGCAGAGGACCGCGGGATTCTTCCGACCACCGACTCATCAGGGTCGAACGAGACAACATGGGTCGGTGGCGTCCATGGGGCCAGTCGCGACACAGAGGGTGCCGACATGCCATCTCTGCAGGGAGCCAGGCCACTTGCGGCGGGGGTGCCGGGCAGGCCAGGGCTTGGGGTCGGGAGCCGATGAGACCAACTGTCTCCGGTGCGGCCGTGTGGGACACACGATGGAATGGTGTCGTGAGCCGTTGGGAGCGACATCGGCGCAGCGACCGCAGCAGTCGCGGACGGTACAGTCACCCAGGGGTCGTGTAAGACCCGCTTCCGGTTGAACCGGTGACTCCGGAAGTCACTCGGGACTTTTCCAGAACCCAAACGAAGTAGTCATTATCACGGTTGGCTTCAGGGGAGAAAACCCTTTCTGTCACGCCCCGATTTCAGCGAACCGAACTCGGGACGCGAACTTTTAAAAACATGAACACTTGAAACCTGTTTTCAATAAAAGCTTTGACATTTCCATTTACTTCTCAAAATAATAGCATTTACAATACAAAAACGTCCCAACAAGTGGACAAGGTACAACATCCGTCACTAGACTCAACAAAAGTAAAGACCAGACTCCGCTCCAAGCTCCATGAACTTCAAGAGCTAACCTAGTCCGTCCGGTGATCAGTACCTGTAGGAAAAGAAGCTAGGGGTGAGCGTTCGCTCACCTCCACGGATAACAGACTGACTATGGCATAATTAGCAGAAAAAGCCAGTAACACTAAAACCAAACCCAACACCGGGACTACAGTCCCCAACTCAAGTACCCAACTGACCCACAACCCGTCACCTTCCTCAACAGACTCGACACTCGATAAAAACAGTGTAGACCCAATACAACTATCGACGACCTCCTCAAGGACTCGAACGAAACAACACAACACCAAACAAGATCACAAAGGATCGCACACCAGCTGCTCAGTAACCAATCTCAATCAGGTCAGGGTTCGACCTATCGCAATTCCTCGACACGAAGTCGGATCAGGCTGTCGACCTTTCAAACTCGCAATTCCTCGACACTAAGTCGGATCAGGCTGTCGACCTTTAAAACTCGCAATTCATCGACACTAAGTCGGATCAGGCTGTCGACCTTTAGAACTCGCAATTCATCGACACTAAGTCGGATCAGGCCGTCGACCTTTAAAACTCGCAGTTCATCGACACTAAGTCGGATCAGGCTGTCGACCTTTAGAACTCGCAATTCATCGACACTAAGTCGGATCAGGCTGTCGACCTTTAGAACTCACCACCCCAGGTAACCACAATCACAATCACAGGCAAGTTCAATCACACAGGCACTCAAGGCCACTCAAGACACCTCAACAGTCAAGACTCGGGTTCAACAACCCCACGGGCACTCACTGCCACTCAAGACACCAAATTAAATACACGGCTCTCATGGCCACCCCGACTCAACAATTAAATACGGGCTCTCAAGGCCACCCAAACTCAACAATTAAATACGGGCTCTCAAGGCCACCCAAACTCAACAATTAAATACAGGCTCTCAAGGCCACCCAAACTCAACAATTAAATAAAACGCACGACAACCTCCGGCATACTCGATGCCTCCAACGGTCCTAAAATCACTAGTTTCACAAACAACCTCCGGGCATGGTCATATGCCTCCAGTAATTCAATTATCGCTAAGTTCTCTGTTCCTACGACACTACTAAGTGTCACATGCTTTTCTCTTGAACGCTACAATCCCGTATCATGCTTTTCTAATAATTAAATAAATCCACTCAACCCACGACACCCCGGTGTCACATGCAATTCTACTATTAACTTTCCCTAATCAGGGCCGAGATCCGGCTACTTTTCCCTACCTCGTATACAATCCCAAAAGCGCTCCAACAACACCCGAAGCACACTCAGTCACTCGCCGAGCTTCCCCTTGCCTCGGTCCGTAGCACGATCTAAAAGAACACAAATTTAAAGTACTTTTAAACTAGTACGAATAACCAAAAATTTACATACTTAACGCCCAAACGTAACCCCGACAATGTCGGTCACTCCCAAACTTCCCAATTATTCGATAATGCCGATAAAGGACCCGTAAGGGCCAGATTCGCCCGACATGGCGAATCTGCCCGGTTTTGGTCAATTGCCTTCCGGGGCTCCAAAATCCCCCATTTTCGTTTCTACGGTCTTAGAATATTTCAAGGAACCCAACGCACTTGACGGAATTGAATTCCGACTTCTAAGTCAATTAGTTAACGTTTAAAGTTTCCCAAAACCCGTTAATTACAACTTCTCCAAATTAATTCCAAATTTCGATTCGATTAGGAAAAAGTGGTCCGGGGGACGTTTTAAACCACCCGAACATTAAAACCCGAGCAACCGAGCACGTGGGCCCCACCCAAGAGGCTTGGCCGAGACCCTAGGGTTTGAGGGAGGGGCTCGGCCACCAAGTGGTGGCTGCTGCCACCTCCGGCCAGCCACCACATGGCCGGCCGGCCACCACCCACGGTGGCCGGAGCTCCTCCCGAGCCTCCGGTCACCGGAAAACGTGAAATTAAACCCCCAAACACCTCTAAAACGTCTCCAACACCTCCCCACACTCTACACAACCCTAAGCCTTAGTTTATAACCAAACCCTAGCTCTTGAAAATAATCAAAACGAGAATCGGTTCGGGTATTACCGTAGAGGAGAACGAGGGGAACGGGATTGCTCTTTGCTTTGACTCGATCCAAGGGCTCGATCACAAACCCTAGCTCAACCTCCCTTCTTCTCTCTTCTTCTCCTTCTCCTTCTCTCTCTAAAACCTCTCTTCTAATTTCTAATTTAATTAAACTAACAACAAAACTAACTTTCTCTCCCTTAATACCCCATACTCGGCCAACCCTCTCCAACCACACCTTTTCCCTCCAAAAATTACACCACCATATACTTGACAAGTGTCAAGGTGGGTCCCATACCTTTTGGAAAATATCTAGTTGATATTTTCCAATCAGATTCGCGAAAAACGGACATTTCGGGCCCCGAACGGGCACTTTTCCCAAAAAAATTTAAACTGGACGGGCTTCAAGGAAACGGCCCAACTAAGACCGCTACGACGACGGCTAAGCTTTTCGGGTCCAAAACGGTCCTCGAATGGACCAAAACGTCGCTCGGGTGACTTTTCCAGCGAAAAATCAATCTTTCCCAAAATGACCAGGAAGTTGCCCTGAGTCCCCCGTAACTCATTTTAGTCGATAACGGGGTCAACTTAAGTCCGGAATGACCCTCGGGGTCAATTTAAGTTAAGTTAAGTGTCTGTCTTAAAATTTTTAAATTTTCCTGTTTTTCGCAGGTTCAGGATCGATCTGATCCCGTGTACGGCGCCGATCTCGATGACGCCGTATCGGTTCGCGCCAGCCGAGTTGGTCGAACTTAAGCGACAACTTGAGGAACTGCAGTAGAAGGGGTTCATTCGCCCGAGCGTATCACCGTGGGGAGCGCCCGCCCTCTTCGTGAAGAAGAAGGGTGGAGCCTTGAGGATGTGTATAGATTACAGGAAGCTGAACCGGGTGACAGTGAAGAACCGCTACCCGATGCCGAGGATTGATGATTTATTCGACCAGCTTAGGGGAGCAAAGTACTTCTCGAAGATCGATCTTCGATCTGGGTACTACCAGCTGAGAGTCCGAGCTGAGGACGTAGAGAAGACAGCGTTCCGTACTCGTTATGGACATTTCGAGTTTGTGGTGATGCCGTTCGGTTTGACGAACGCACCGGCCGCCTTTATGGACTTGATGAATGGCATCTTCAGACCTTATCTAGACCAGTTCGTGGTAGTCTTCGTCGATGACATCTTGATCTACTCGCCCAATGAGGAGGCGCACGCGGAGCATCTACGGACCGTTTTGACACTCTTACGCACTCACCAGTTGTACGGCAATATGGAGAAGTGCGAATTTTGGCTCACAGAGGTGAAGTTCCTCGGGCACGTGGTATCTCGGGAGGGCATCTTGGTCGACCCAGCCAAAGTTGAGGCAGTGTCGAAGTGGGCGAGACCCAGCAGTGTGTTTGAGATTCGGAGTTTCCTCGGGTTGGCGGGCTATTACCGACGCTTCGTTCAGGATTTCTCTCGCCTTGCAACACCTATGACAGCTTTGACCCACAAAGGAGCGGAGTACATTTGGACGGATGAGTGTGAGCGTTCTTTTTGCGAGCTAAAGGCTCGGTTGACTACCGCCCCAGTGTTGATCGTTCCAGACCGGGGAGTGGGCTATGACGTGTATTGTGACGCCTCAGGCGAAGGGCTAGGTTGTGTTCTGATGCAGGGAGGGAAGGTGGTTGCTTACGGCTCGAGGCAGTGGAAGGTGCATGAGCGCAACTACCCGACCCATGATCTCAAGTTAGCAGCGGTAGTCTTTGCGCTGAAGAGCTGGAGACATTATCTGTATGGTGAGCAGTTCAGGGTATTTTCAGACCACAAGAGCCTCAAGTATATCTTCTCGCAGCGTGATCTGAACATGCGCCAAAGACGATGGATGGAGCTACTGGAAGAGTATGACTTTGAGTTGCTCTATCATCCGGGCAAGGCGAACGTGGTCGCCGACGCTTTGAGCAGGAAGTCGAGCCATTGCGTGGCCAGCATGGCAGTCCGAGAGTGGGGCATGCTGGAGCAGTTGAGCTTATTTAGACTGGAGTTGGAGGAGGTCACAGAGAGTATGGCCTTGTGTGCCTTAGTGGCTCAGCCCACACTTTTTGCTCGGGTGTTAGAGGCACAGACTGAGGATGCTGAGACAGCAGGGATTCGTCAGAAGTTGACGGATGGAGTCGAGCTCGAGGGTTGGGAGATGGGCACCGATCAGGGTATCCGCTTTAGAGGACGACTGTTTGTACCTAGTGAGTGCAGAGACACTGTGTTGCGTGAGTGCCACCACTCCCGTCTAGATGTGCACCCCGGTGGCAACAAGATGTATAGAGACATGCGGCGCCAGTTTTGGTGGAGTGGGATGCGTGGGGCAGTTGCAGTTTTCGTTTCTAGATGCCTTACCTGCCAACAGGTAAAGGCCGAGCACATGCGTCCCACAGGCTTGCTACAGCCTTTACCGATCTCTGAGTGGAAGTGGGAGCACGTGACTATGGATTTTGTGTGTGGATTGCCCAGATCGTCGAAGAGGCATGACGCTGTTTGGGTGGTGGTTGATCGACTGACCAAGTCGGCCCACTTTCTGGGTATGAGGATGACTGATTCTGTGGACATGTTGGCTCGTTTGTATGTCAGAGAGATCATTCGCCTGCACGGTGTACCAGTATCAGTAGTATCGGATAGAGACCCCCGTTTCACATCCAGGTTCTGGAAGAGTCTACAGAAGGCCTTAGGCACTGAGGTACTGTTGAGTACAGCTTACCATCCTGAGACAGATGGACAGTCAGAGCGCACCATCCAGATTCTAGAGGACATGCTTCGAGCTTGCGTGCTTGACTTTCAGGGGTCATGGGAGGATCATTTGCTCTTGGCAGAGTTTGCCTACAACAACAGTTATCAGTCCAGCATTGGTATGGCACCATTTGAGGCCTTGTATGGCAGACCTTGCAGATCGCCGGTGTGTTGGGCTGAGGTTGGGGACCAGAGCCTACTTGGACCAGACATGATCAGGGAGACGACCGAGAAGATCACTTTGATTAGAGAACGGCTGAAGGCCGCGCAGAGTCGGCAGAAGAGCTACGCGGACAGGCGTCGTAGACCACTTGAGTTCATGGTCGGTGAGCATGTATTTCTGAGGGTGAGCCCGAAGAAGGGTCTTGTGCGGTTTAACTGCAGCGGGGGCAAGCTGGCACCGCGTTTCATCGGACCATTTGATGTGTTAGAGAAGATTGGAGCTGTAGCTTATCGGTTGGCCTTACCACCGCAACTTGGGAACGTGCATAACGTTTTCCATGTGTCCCAACTGCGGAAGTACATAGCAGACCCTTCGCACATCATTGAGTGGTTAGACATCGAGATAACAGATGATGTCACCTTTGAGGAGCAGCCCGTTGAGATTTTGGGTACGAAGGAGAAGATCCTGCGGAACAAGACGATTCCGTTGGTACTAGTACAGTGAGGACATCAGGGAGCAGGATCCACTTGGGAGCGCGAGGATGAGATCCGTGTGAAGTATCCCCACCTGTTCGACATTGAGGTACCTTGCTTTTAATTTCGGGGACGAAATTTCTTTAAGGGGGGTAGATTGTAAGACCCGCTTCCTGTCGAACCGGTGACTCCGGAAGTCACTCGGGACATTTCCGGAACCCAAACGAAGTAGCCATTATCACGGTTGGCTTCAGGGGAGAAAACCCTTTCGTTTGAGTATAATATTGGATAAAGTCAATTTTGGTCAAAACGAGACTCTATATCGACTAAAGCTTCAATCTTAAAAGTGCTGGAAATTAAATTGGGAAATTAAATGACCTAGAGGGACACTTGTCTTCTTTTGGTTGAATGAGAGAAAAAGGGATAGTCATTGCCCCTTTTACACTCCCAAAAGCTACTACAAGTGAATCTAGCTCAAGGGCCTTTAGGTCATTGCTACATCTAGGTATTATATTGGATTGGAGAAGCAAAATCAAGTCATTTGTGCATTGTTGTAGCCGAAATTGAGAGGAGGAGCAAAGGAGAAGAGCTCTTATGGAAGCTTGAAGGAAAATCAAAGAAGAAGGAGCCATTTGGAGTCTTCCTCTAGCCATCCACCCTCGAAATCACTAGCACCTTCTTCATCTCCACATCCTAGAGGTAATGGAACTCTCTAATCCTCATTTCTCTTCATCTATTTCCTTGGGTTTTGAGTGAAAATTGCTAGATGATGTTGGGTTTGAGTAGAAATGATGGGAGATGGTGTTGATGAAGAGCTTGGTTAAGTTTTTGTTGAGAAATCAATAGTTGTTGGAGATTTTGAAGTGGGTTTGATTTGATGAATCATTGGAAACTTGTTTGTGTGTTGATTCCTACCATGGGTAGAGGAGTATTGAAGGATTTGGACTGTTTTGGGGGTTGGAAAGGGTAAATTTCTGGGTTTGAAGGTGGTTTTTCGGAGTTTTGGAGCTGGAGGTTGAAGAAGGGCGAATATGCCCTGGTGCGCCACGGATCCGTGACGGATCCCGTGACGGGCGACGTCACGGCTCCGTGAGGGAGTCCGTGACGGCACTCGTCACGGCTCCGTGACGGTAACCGTGAGGGTTAACGTCACGGATCCGTGACCAGGTCCGTGACAGACCAGGGTGAGGGTTTCTTGGGGGTTTTTCGAAGGTTTTGCATCTTGGTTTTGAGCTGAACTTTGGAAGGATTTTGGGGGTCTTTCTTGCTGTTTAAGTGGAGCCTAATTAGTGTTTCTTTGTGTCCAAGACTTCGGGGATCGAGCTAGAGGAGCAAGGATCACGCCGGGACCCGAAGGAAGAGCGAAGTGGTGATCACCGGGCTTCATCAAAGCGTTGAAGAGGAGGACCTTGAGGTAGGGAAAGCCTTAACCTCTCGTTTACGATGCTTAGTATGCATGCTAAGTTAATAAAATTGGAAAGGTCCTAGAAATGCATATAGGATGCGAATAACTAGCATAATCGTCTTTCATTTTCTAATAACCGGAAGTGTCTAGTGGTGACCGATTAGGATGCCAATCACTAGTGTAACTCGCTTTCAATACTTGGGAATTGATTGTCTGGTAGAGGAGCCTTGGCAAAGCCCTCGGATTAGTTGTGTGTTAGGAACACATGCTTGGTTGTTGATTGCGTAGTGGATAGGCTAAAGAGTCTAATGAAACTAGTGGAATTGCATGCTTGAATGCTCTTTTGAAGGCTTTATGATTAGTTGATTACACTCGTACTTGCTCGTTGATTGGTATTCGAATGATTACTTGATTTACTTGATTGGTTGTTTGGAGCATCGAGTATGACTGGTTGTACCGAGCGGTGCAATCAGGTGATCGATGCCCCGGTGGTTCGAAACTGGTAAGTGAACGGTAAGTTGGGATTTTGCATTTGGTGTGCTATGGTTGCGTGATTCGTGTACTATGTGTTGTGGTGAATTGGTGATGGTTGAGCCGTGTGTGGACTTGGATTGGTGGTTGTTGAGCTTGTATTACTTCATATTTCGGTTGAGTGCGTTATTCAATTATTAACTGCTTATCATTAAATTGCCCACGTGTGCGCTTCCTATGGGAGTATGGCCCTGGGTTCCCTAGGATCTAAAATCCCTTGGAGACGTTTCTGAGACTTCCAATGATATGTGCCCTGAAGGGTGTTTCCGATAGTCTCAATGATATGCGTCTCCTCTAGGTTGGAGGGAAAATCCGAGAGGACACATAAGATGTGGATCGGAGGGTGGTGACTTCATGTGCCACGGCATTGATTGGTTTATCTATTGTCTATGATTGTTAAGAGCTATATGTTAACTTTACCAATGAGTTTACTTGTAATGTTATGAACTACCTTGTGGACTGTGTTGGTGAATTATGGATCTTGTGGGCATTGCCGTTGATTCTTTGAGTTTAAGGTTCACTATGTTATGCGTTTTCCCTACTGAGCGTGAGCTCACCCCTATGATTTACTGTTGTGTCTACAGGCTTGATTGAGGAGTAGAAGCTTGGGCGCTTCTCGGCGGGGGTACATGATAGAGACTTCGTACTTTACATTTTCATGTTTTGAACCAAACTGTGGAGGATTATTATTACACCCCTAGAGGGTTATTTATGTTTTGAACTACATTTTGATGGATTCGAGTTACTTATTGGAGTTTTCTGGAATTTGATTTAAATTGTTATCTCCTTTATTTATATTTTTCTAGTCATGCCTCGAGTCCGGGCAAGAACCGGATTTGGGGCGTGACAGGTCGCCCTCGTCAGAGTCAGCAGTCGAGGTTTTCGCAGCCATCGACGAGCGTGCCAGCTCCGAGACAGCAGCAGAGCTATGGGTACCCAGCAGTCAGTGCGCCGGGTCAGGGGCAGCAGGAGTCGGAGGGAAGAATGTACGCAGTCACCGACTCCCGGACCCCAGGATCCCTTACCTACCGCGAGACCTATCTGGGTACGTGTTTATTGTGCCTTATATGAGCGTTGTTCTAAATTTCGCGGACGAAATTCCTTTAAGGGGGGTAGATTGTGAAGACCGCTTCAAAAAAAAAAAAAAAGCTGGACCGGGCTGGGCCAGACCCGACTAGCGACCCGGCCCAGATTGCCGACCCGGCCCAAGCCTGGGTATAAATACCCAATTTTAGGGTTAAAACCCTAAAATTTCTGCTTCCCTCTTCCCTCACGCCGAACCCGACCTCCCTCCTCTTCTCCGTCTTCGTCTTCTTCGTTCACCCACCTCCGACCTCCCCTTCGCCACCGTCACCTCCTCTCGTCCAGACCACGCAGACCACCACCGAGCCCCTCCTCTTCTCCGTCCAGAATCGGCCGTCCCACCGCCGTCTCCTTCGTCTCCGACCACACGCAGAGCCACCGCCCGATCTCCTCCCCTCACGGCCACGCCTCCGCCCTCACCTCGTCTGTAACGACTCGCCACCGTCCCCTTTCCCCCTGTCTTTCTCTTATGCGTTGAAACCGACCCCGCTGGTACCGTCCTCATCCCCAACGCCGCCGGCGCTCGCCAGATCCGGCGAGTTACAGCCAGATTTGTTCGGATCTGAGGAGAAATCCTCAGCCGCGCCCCGCCGCGCCCACGACCGGAGCTACCTCGCCGTCGCCCGCCACGCCCTCGTCCCGAGCCAGTCGCCGGCCACGCCCTCGTCCCGAGCCGTCAACGGATCTGGTGAGACCCGTCCGGTTTTGAGGCGGAGTGCCCCGCCGCGCCCACGGCCACCACCATCACCGCCGCCGTGCCCCGCCGCCCTTATCTCCCCTACGGTGAGCCCTAACCGTGAGGTTGGCCGGACGGACTCGAAACCCGAGCCCCCTTTTTCCTTCCATCTGTTACTAGCAAAATTGTTACTTTCCTATAGTGATGTTATTGAAACTGCTCTTGAATCTGATTTTGGTGTAACAAACAAAGAAAAGAAATAAAACGTATTTGATTTAAAAGTTATTCTTTTTTGGTTTTAGATCTGAATCTGGTTGTGTGGAACGAAACCAAAGCGTTGGAATCAAAATCGAGGGTTTTTTTGGAAAGAAAGGATTATAAAACGGAAAATCAGATTTAAGGAAAAAGGATTTAAAATAAAAAAGGAATTAAAATCAATTTGGTTTTAAAAAACGGTTTTAAATCGAGGAGTTTGAGAATCTAAATTGTAAACGGGATTTAGGGACGGTTGTTTAAAAACCGAACTTAATTCATTTTGGGCTCAAAGGATCGGAGCAGAAACAGATTTGAAATAAAAGGGAATTTGATTTAAAACAAAAACCGTTCTGTTTTGAAAAAGGGTTATTAAATCGGAATTGGGAACGACTATGGAACTCTGGGTAAAATGGACCGCTAATTGGGTAAAATGGACCGCTAATTGTTTTGTTAGTTTTGTTCGTTCTGTTTGGGTTGTTTGGGATAAGGATTACCTTATAGTTCCCCCTTAGTAGAACTCCTTTGTAAGCGTGTTACAGGTCTTTAGACCTTTTTCCTTGTACCTCCTTGGTGCAGGGCATTCCGACTCCTTTTTTGGTTTCGGTCTTATCAATAAATTTTTCGAGCTTATAAAAAAAAAGGAACAAAGGCGGACCGCTGAATCGAACCTCGGGATTCGTGCATTGGGACCGTGCCTCGCATGCACCGGTTTCGGTGCTCGGGTACTCAAACCCGATTCGCCGTGACCCCGCTTTTATCCCCCTCGAGTTTAAAGGACAAATGTCTGATTTAAACTGGACAAATCGTAATCTTTAACTTAACGGTGGAACCGTTATTAATTATGGCTTTCGTGTTATCTTTAGCGTCCGGCTTCGATCGAGGTGAAGCCCGAAGGTAGCGAGCCATAACGTAAGCGGCTAGGAAACATAGCGGTTGCTCTTCAGTTGAGGTAGGGAAAAGTAGCCGGATCTCGGCCCTGACTAGGGAAAGTTAACAGTAGAATTGCATGTGACACCGGGGTGTCGTGGGTTGAGTAGGTCGAATATTAGAAATGCATGATACGGGATTGTAGCGTATAAGAGAAAAGCATGTGACACTTAGTAGTGTCGTAGGATCAGAGAACTTAGCGATAATTGAATTACTGGAGGCATATGACCATGCCCGGAGGTTGTTCGTGAACTAGTGATCTTAGGACTGTTGGAGGCATTGATTATGTCGGAGGTTGTTGTGCGTTATTTATTGTCGAGTTTGGGTGGCCTTGAGAGCCCGTGTTATTTATTGTCGAGTTTGGGTGGCCTTGAGAGCCCGTACTTTACTGTTGAGTCCGTGTTTTACTGTTGGTGCGCCTTGGGAGGCCATGAGTGCCTGTGGGGCTGTTGAGTCCGTGTTTTACTGTTGGTGCGTCTTGGGAGGCCGTGAGTGCCTGTGGGGCTGTTGAGTCCGTGTTTTATTGTTGGTGCGTCTTGGGAGGCCGTGAGTGCGTGTGGGGCTGTTGAGTCCGAGTTTTACTGTCGGTGTCTTGGTGGCCATGAGTGCCTGTGAGTGTTGAACTTGTGTTGTTACTGGTTGATGATTGTGATTGTGATTGCGGATCCCGGTAGGTTGCAAGCATTCTTTGGCTGGCCTGACCAAGTTTGAGTATCAACGGGTTGCAAGCATTCTTTGGCTGGCCTGACACGGTTTGAGTAACACAGGTTGCAAGTATTCTTTGGCTGGCCTGGTCCGAGTTTGAGTATCACAGGTTGTAAGCATTCTTTGGCTAGCCTGATCCGTGTTCGTGTGAGTGGGAGAGGTTACTGAGCAGCTGGTATGCGATCCTTTGTGATCTTGTTTGGTGTGTGATCCTTTGTGATCTGTTTGGTGTTGTGTAGTTGTCGTTTGAGTCCTTGGGAGAGGTCGTCAATTGTTGTGTCGGGTCTACTTACGTGGTTGAGTGTTGAGTTGTTCGAGGAAGGTCACCGTGGGTGTTTGTCGGTCGGAGTACTTGAGTTGGGGACAGTGATCCCCGGAGTTGAGTTTGTTGTGGGTGTTATAGGCATTGTTAGCTAATTATGCCGTAGTCAGTCTGTTATCCGCGGTGGTGAGCGAACGCTCACCCCTAGCTGCTTTTCCTACAAGTACCGTTCGTAGGCTGGACTAGGTGAGCTTCTGAAGCTTGAAGAGCTTGAAGCGGGTTTCTGGGTGTTTTGAGTCTAGCGACGGATCCATGTTTTTGGTCCATTTGTTGGGACGTGTTTTAAGTTGTATTTATTATTTTGTTGAACTAAACTGGTATTTTAAAGTGATTCAATGAAAACAGGTTTCAAGTGTTTGTATGTTTTTAAACGTTCGCGTCCCTAGTTCGGTTTACTGAAATTGGGGCGTGACAGCTTGGTATCAGAGCTCGAGGTTTCACACCTCGGACTGTCCGTCAATTAGGTGGGGAGGGTCGAGTTAGTGTAGACCCGTAGTGTTATGAGTCCTGGTTGGGTTTGTGTGTACGTGCAGTGTTTACTTGCTAGCTTGCTGATTGTTGTTGCTGCGTGAAACGTTTTTTAAGTTGTCGCGGGTCGACTCAGGAGCGCTCCTGTAGTCGAACGTGACGGTGCTGATATCAAGTCGGTACAACGTAGTTCGGGGACGCCTGGACCGGGTTGTAACTACGTGATGTCAAGTATGAGGTTTTAAAAATAAAGTGGAGAAAGTTTTGATTTTGATTGGCCCTGTGGGCGTGTGTGTAAGTTGGTTGGCCCGGTGGGCGTGTCTTGATTCTGTTTGACGCCGTGGGCGTTTGTGTTTGATTTTGTTTGGCCCGGTGGGCGTAGTTCGGTGTTGGTTGGCCCGGTGGGCGTGTATTGTTATTACTCGGCCGTGTTGGCTTGTGTTTGGTGGTCGTTGTCTGCGACGTATTAGTGTACGGGTCGTTATTAGCCGGTAGAGTTACAAATACCCTAGGGTAGACACAGCGGGTGTAAGTAGGGCGGGTTTCATCATCGCTACGAGATAGGAGTCACTGGTTTGGCCCGAGAGGTGGTCCGGCAATGGCTGGACGCCGGCCCGGAATCTGGTCCGGCAAGGGCTGGACGCCAGCCCGGCAGGTGGTCCGGCAAGACTTGGACCCGGCCCGGTAAGGGGTCCGGCAAGGCGGGGTTCCCGTCCCGGAGAGTGGCACGACAGGGGTCGTGTACCGGCCTGGTCCAGTGAGCCGTCTTCGTCTTTCTTTGGTTGTTTTGTTCCTTTGCGTGTTTGGGTTCGCAACACAAATACTTAACATCATATCCGTCACCCGTAGTGATCGACTAGGGGCTTGCTCGTCTGGTCCAGCGTTGATCGATTCGAAGAAGACTCACTCATGGTGGTGGATCAGGTTCCATGGGTAAGTCTCCCTTTATCGGGATATCGATCGTGCATGGGGTGTGTTTGTGGAGTGAGTCCCTACTCACAACACCAGGTAAGTCGCGTGGTCTCCTTGTGGTGCTTAGAGCAAGATCTAGGGGCGAAATCTCATCAGTAGGGGTGGGGTTGCGTCGAGGCCACCTGATGTGCCATAATAGGTCCCCGAGCCCTATGACTCACTACATCGTCATACAACATCCGTTAGAGGACGAGACCGTCCTCTTATTCTATAAGGCCTCTCCTATGCGTTGTTAGCCTACGAGGATCCATCACGGGTTATCGATCCCCAAGTAGGGAGTACGCCATCTCATATGTGAGCAGTCGGCGATACATGGTAAGGGTTGTAGGTTCTTCCTATGGTATGATCCATGGTTTCCATCTTATTGGTCTAACCGGTGAAGGTCGATGAACGGGAAGTCGGGAGGCAACAAGGGTCGATAGGTGTGGTGGTTATGAGGTCATAGTGATCGATTGGAAGCAAGTTTGAAAATGATGGTGATCGAAGAGAGGCGAGACTAAGAGGTTCCCAAAAAATTATTCTTCTTTAATATATATTTATTTATAATTTATAATTTTTAGATTAACCTTAATATTATTCTTAATCCTAATTAACCTTAATATTATTTAATTATGATTTATTTTTAGTTCGTTTTTTCTCTAATTTTAATAACGTGGAATAAAAATATAAGGTTAGATCACAGATCTATCATGATACATGGTGTAGTTAAAGTCTTATCTCAAGAGGTATTTGGACATGACCTCTAGAATCTTTTTTCTTTATCAGCGAATATTTATTAGATAACCAATCTTTCAAGAAAAAAGGATGGCAAGGAACACCCATAGGTGCTTCTCAATATAACTAAGGGTAGAGCCCAACTATTACAAAGAACCAAAGGGTCTAACAAGTTTATACCCTGATTACAACACAAGGGTCTAACAGACCTATATACAAATATTTCAACCATTAAGCAAACAATATAAGTGAGAACAACTCTTATATAACAAACATGAATCTCACATGAACAAAGCTAAAACACGTCAAAACTTCTAACAAACTTGAAGCCCAAAACAGTTGCCCAAAGGTCTTAGGCCCTCCAAAAAAACAATAAAAAACAAATAAAATAATCCTCGAGAAGTGAACACGGAAGAACAACAAATCACGGCCACTCAGGCGAAGCTCACCTTGAGTCACACACCAAGTCTGATGACTCGAAACCCCACAACAAGCGTGCCGAAATTCACGGATCCCCACCACGACGGAGTACGTCAACATCACGATGAGTCACACCCAAAAATAGCGGACATCGACCAATGAAGACCAGGGCCGACCCTGAGAATTTGGAGCCACAAACAACTCACTTTTTTGAGCCCCTTAATCTTGAATTTTTTTACCGAAACCATATAATATTACATTCATCAATATCACATCTTAATATGCAAATTCATCAATATCACATCTTAATATGCCAACCTAATTGAACAATAATTTCATTATTCCCTAAACCACTATTAACATAGAAATGGTAACCACAATAGCTACACGTGTTGAGAGAATATAACTAAGTAAACATAGTGAGTGAGAGTACTTACATGAAATAGAAGACAACAGTGAACTCCAACATTCCAACAAAGAAATAGGCAATACAAAAGTGAATCCATAATCTTGAGAGAAGGCTCCACGCCAAACCTTCAAAAACATAAAAAGAAAAAGAATAAAGAAGTAGTGTTAATAATGAACGGATGCAAACAAAAATAAGAATTACAACCAAGTAAGTTGAAAATACCTAAAATGCATATATGCTCGTCAATTTTGAAAAATTGTTCTTCTCGCAGTTTTGCTAGCAAAATCATTCAAATCTTTCATAATCAATATCCAGAACCAGATTTTTCTCAATTGAGATCATAGACAAACCATTCAGCCTCTCTTGTGACATCGTAGAACGAAGATAAGACTTGATCAGTTTTAACTTTGAAAAACTTCTTTCAACAGAAGCAACTGTAACTGGTATAGTCAATAGAATCCTGTAAGCAATAGTAGCATTCGGATAACGCCCTTCTATCATCTTCAAAAAATTTAAAATCTCAATTGCCTTTTCAGTTCCAGGTGGCAAGCATTCTTTCAAGACTCTTAACTCAAGAAACAAATCCCTCCCATCAATATCAGAGGCATCACCATGCTTCGGAAAATTTTCAAGGTTGATGCAAAAAGCCTTCAGAGTATCATCATTTGCAGACTGCAACTTTCTCACATTGAATAAAAAACCAAAAGTCTTCTCATATAACTGAAACTGATCGAATCTGAACTGAAGTGATGAATCGACATAATCTAGTAAAAGAATGAAATAGTTCACTCTAAGATTTTCTTCAGCTGGCAATACCACATCTTCTTCAACACTTTCATCAAACTGTTTTTTTCTTTTTCTGAAACGTGATTCACTGAGTATAAGTTCAATACCTAATTTACGTGCTATCTTCTTTGCTTCTTCCATAGCCTTTTCAAATTCGTGCTCCCGAGCATTTTGAAAGTAGGAAATCAACCCTCTTAGTTGAGCAATCGCAATATCGATGTCCATATTTTCTGCCTGCAATAACTTAGTGACACCATTAATAGAGAACAAAATATCATGTCAAATGACCATACCGAACACAAATTCTAAACTCAGAATTCTTTTCTTTCCTAGTAATGCCTCGGCATCACTTCGTGTCTTAGGATCGTCCTTTGTTTTTGCTAACTTAAGCAGTGCTTTTTTTTATCTCTGGAATTTGGAATCTAATAGCAGACACACTCTCAAGACGACTTTCCCAACGAGTTTCAGACAATGGCTTCACAGTGATGCCATTAGTTCCAATTTCTTCAGTAAAAACACTCCATCTCTTTATAGAATAAGAAAACAAGCAATAAACACACTGCACAATTCCAAAGAATGAGATTACCAAATCACATGAGTTGACCATGTCACAAAGTGTGAGATTGAGACTATGACATCCGCATGGAGTGTAAAATGCTCTAGAATTTATGTCGAGTAGTCTTTTCTGCACACCTTTGTTTTTACCTTTCATATTTGCTCCATTATCATACCCTTGCCCCCTCACATTATCGATATCTAGGTTGAGATCATGTAATGCCTTTGTAAGTGAATCAAAAAGTCATTCTCCGGATGTATCATCAACCTTTATAAATTGGAGGAAATATTCTTCAACTTTGGCATGATCGGTTGATGTGTTCACACATCGAATAACAAGTGTCATTTGCTCTTCATGACTCAGGTCAGGAGTGCAATCAAGTATCATTGCAAAATACTTCGCATCCTGAATTTTCTTGATTATCTGTCACGCCCCAATTTCAGTAAACCGAACTCGGGACGCGAACATTTAAAATCATAAAACATTTGAAACCTCTTTTGAATAAACACTTTGAAATTACCAATTAGTTAATCAAAATAATAATAATAATAATATTTACAACTCAAAAACGTCCCAACAATTGGACAAAGTACAAGGTATCCGTCACTAGACTCAAAAGATAAAACCTGGACTCCGCTCCTAGCTCCTCAAGCTTCGAGAGCTCACCTAGTCCGTCCTGTGATCAGTACCTGTAGGAAAAGCAGCTAGGGGTGAGCGTTCGCTCACTACCACGGATAACAGACTGACTACAGCATACTTAGCAGACAATGTCGGTAACACCAAAACCAACCCAACACCGGGAACACAATCCCCACACTCAAGTAACCCAACTGAAGACCGAACAAGTCCTCAACAGACTCAACACTCGGACTCATGATGTAAACCCGACACAACTATCGAAGACCTCCTCCAAAGACACGACAAAATACTACGCAACACCAAACAAGATCACAAAGGATCGCACACCAAACAAGATCACAAAGGATCGCATTCCTGTCAGTTGCTCAGTGCCGGTTGCTAACCGGCTGGGCTCGAGCCTGCCCCACGCGCTTTACCTATCACTGTCAGGCTCCAGGCGGTCGACCTATTGGCGATAAACCGAGCTACTTTTCCGATAGCTAGTCGGAATGGGAGCTGCCCTCTCATCGCCTAAAAACGCTCACAACCTGCCGAGACTCGAACACAGATCAGGCTAGCCAAAGAACGCTCGCAACTTACCGAGACTCGAACTCGTAAGCCAGCCAAATTCCACACCACTTCCCGACACGAAGTCGGGTATCTAACCTCGGGCACTCGCAATCACAATCACAAGCAAGGTTCAACAAACAACAACAAGACCAGTTCAACACCCCACAGGCACTCATGGCCACTCAAGACTCCAACGGTAAAAACACGGGTTCAACAACCCCACGGGCCCTCATGGCCTCCCAAGACATACCAACAGTAACTCACGGGCTCAACAACCCCACGGGCACTCACGGCCTCCCAATACACACCAACAGTAAAACACGGGCTCTCATGGCCACCCAAGACACCAACAGTAAAACACGGGCTCTCATGGCCACCCAAGACACAACATTAAAGTACGGGCTCTCATGGCCACCCAAGACACCGACAATAAAACACGAGCTCTCATGGCCACCCAAGACACCAACAGTAAAACACGGGCTCTCATGGCCACCCAAGACACCAACAGTAAAACACGGGCTCTCATGGCCACCCAAGACACAACAGTAAAGTACGGGCTCTCATGGCCACCCAAGACACCAACAATAAAACACGGGCTCTTATGGCCACCCAAGACACCAACAGTAAAACACGGGCTCTCATGGCCACCCAAGACACCAATTAAACAATCAACCTCCGGGCATGGTCATATGCCTCCAGTAATTCTAATATCGCTAACTTCTCTGCTCTTACGACACTACTAAGTATCACATGCATTTCTAAGGCTCGCTACGTTCCCGTATCATGCCTTTCTAATATTCGATAACCTACTTAACCCACGACACCCCGGTGTCACATGCAATTCTACTGTTAACTTTCCCTAATCAGGGCCGAGATCCGGCTACTTTTCCCTACCTCGTGTGTGTTCTCCAAAAGCTAACCAACGAGCTCCTGTGTGATCTAAGTCACTCGCCCAGCTTTCCCTTGCCTCGGTCCGCGGCACGATCTAAAAGAACACAATTTTAAGGCACTTTTAAACTTACAGGAATTAACTGAAATTCAATAAACTTAACGCCCAAACGTAACCCCGACAATGTCGATCACTCCCAAACTTCCCAATTACTCGACATTGTCGATAAAGGACTCGGAAAAGCCCGATTCGCCCGACATGGCGAATCTGCCCGGGTTTTGGAAACGCCCTTCCGGGGCTCCGAAAATTCCCGTTTTCGTTTCTACGGTCTTAGAATAATTCCAGGCTTCCTAGGCACTCGACGGAATCGAATTCGACTTCCGAGTCAATTAATTAACGTTTAAAGTTTCTAAACCCGATAATTACAACTTTCGCATTTTAAATCCAAATTTCGATTCGATTGTGGATAAATGGTCCGGGGAACGTTCTAAACCACCCGAACACAAAACCCGATCACTCGAGCATGTGGGCCCCACCCGGCCCAACTTGGACGTGGGTCCTAGGGTTCAAGTGGGCCTGGACCACCATGGTGGTGGCCGGCCCTAGCTCCAGCCAGCCATCCCATGGCCGGCCGGCCACCCCCCTATGGTGGCCGGAGCTCCCCCCGAGCTCCCGGTCACCGGAAAACGTCCCCCTTCACCTCCAAACGTCTCCAAACCGTCTCCAACAAACCCCAAACCTCAACACAACCCTAAACTACTCATTTTAACCAAACCCTAACTTTTGAGATTAAGCAAAACGACGATCGGTTTGGTGATTACCGTAGAGGAAGACGAGGGGAGTTCGATTTCTCCTAGCCTTGAGACGATCCAAGGGTTGGATATTCCCCAAACCCTAGCTTCTTCTCCTTCTCTCTTCTTCTCCTTCTCTCTCTAACTCTCTTCTCCTTTTCCTATTTTTTCTCTTTTTTTTTTGTTAAGTGGCCGAACCACCCCCCCCCCTTTATTTTCTTCTTTAATTTTCCCCCCAAAACTAACACCACCACTTGTTTGACAAGTGGAAAGGTGGGTCCCACACCTTTTTGGAAAATATCTAATATATATTTTCCAATCAGATTCGCGAAAATCGGACGTTTCGGGCCCTGAACGGGCACTTTTTCCAAGAAATTACAAAACTTGATGGGCTACAAGGAAACGACTCAACTAAGATCGCTGCAACGACGACTAAGCTTTTTGGATCCAAAACGGTCCTCGAATGGACCAAAACGTCGCTCGGTTGACTTTTCCAACGAAAAGTCAACATTTCCCAAATTGATCAGAAAGTTGCCCTGAGTCCCCTGGAACTCACTTTGGTCGATATCGGGGTCAAATTAAGTCCGGTATGACCCTCGGGGTCATTTTAGGTTCAATTAAGTGTCTGTCTTAAAATTTTTAAATTTTCCTGTTTTTCGCAGGTTTGACTGGCGTTAACCGGGAGTGGTTATCACATTATCAATGATTTCAACTCTCCAGCTAGCATTTGAATCAATTCGTTCTGAATGTTATGACTAAGATAATGATAATGAATTTCCTTAACATGAATGCGCCGAATATGCTCCTTCATAACTGGATCAAACTCACCTAGCATCTCAATTATACCCAAAATATTGTCACTGTTCTCATCGCCAATCTTCTCATTATCTCCACAGAAAGCCATATTTTTTTTAGCAAGAGTCTTAACCACTGCAAAAATCCTAATCAGAACTTGCTTCCAATGCTCCCTCTCCTAGTTAATGGCTTGTTGCACGTCTTTGTCTATAGTAGCATCACTCTTAAATCTTCCTTCTAATTCTTTCCACGAATGCATACATCTAATGTGATCTCTGCCAACTCCATGCTCTTTTAAGACTCCTGCTAAGGTTTCTCCAATTATCAAATCCCATGGAAGCGAGAAATCTAGAAGACTTATTGTGGCTAAACAACTTGCAACAGAAGCAAAAAACTTTCTTCGCAACTTTTGAATAAAGAAGCCACTTTCTATCTAGTTTATCCTCATTCATTAGGTTTTGAGAGTAATAGGAGTTTGAAAAATGTCTTCTAGTATCATCAGAAGGATAACGAGCGTCGTCAAGTTCTACTCTTATTGGGCCTTTCTGAACCATGAAGTCTCTGAATTTATTATCGATTTTACCTTAATTTACAGGGCCACAGATATCTATAGGTTCACCTTCCCCGTCTCCAAGATCACTAACATTCTCGGAAGTAACATTTTCGACTTCAATGTCATTCTCTAAACCTGTATCTTCTCGAGGGTCGTTCTCATTAGCATTGTCATCTGCATTATTACCAAAATCTTTTTCGTTGTTGGGCAATAACTCTTCATCTCCAAGAATTGTGTTGTTATTATCAACAATGATCATAGATTCACTTTCTCCAGCTTCATCAACATCTACATTATTGGATTCACCACCAACAATATTTGTTGGTTTCATCCACTTCAATAGTCCCCCACCTTTAGCATAGTCCTTCAAAAACTCAGCTTGTTGTTGAGAATTTTTTTTTCTTATCTGAGCTCCGAAATGATGTTTTTTCATCGTAAATCAAATGTTTGTGTATAATCACAAATCTGTCAAGGGCTCAAACAAAATGAATACCATAGTATGTACAAATGAAATACGTGTTACATTACATTCATATAATTATGATCATATGCATATACAGTAAATTAGTGCAATATACTTATATACATATACATGTATATAGTAAATTAGTAATACAATGCAATCAGTGAATCACACATTCATACTAAACCAATTATAATGGCTATGCCTCTACCCCAAATATGTTGGGTTTGTGGCATATTTACATTCCAACCCAACTTGAGGCCCTTAAATCATAATGGCTATGCCTCAAAATTTCTAAGGGCTCTGCAGATTTGGAGTTTGTGCCACAACTATATCAACAGATTTATCCTTCCCACTCCCATTCATGGCAGATTAAGAACCATATATAATTGTTGACCGATTCGAATTGCTACATGTATGTCAATAACATAATTCTAGACTGATTATGTAGCCAGTGACTCAAAACTTCAAGCACAATCTCAGCAGAGGATCATAAACTACTCAAGACAGTAACTTGAACTTAAGAACAACCAAAACCCATTTGGATTATACTAAAAACTAGCTACATGGTTCACAAGTCAGTGTATGATATAAAAAAAAATAGAAACATATCTGTGTTGTGGCTGAAATCCAAGTCGGCGCGGGACGAGAGGTCCGAAATAACAGAGTAACAATGGTTGATTCTGTTGAAAGGGAGGTTCGGCGATGAAGATCGGCGCGGGAGGTCCGGTGAGTAAGGTGGGCAGTGGCGCGTGAGGTCTGGCGCGGCGAGGAAGGTTCGAAGGTGGGTGCGTCCGTGCGTGCGTGATTGCGTCTGCGTGAGTGTGTTTCTAATCGTGTGATTCGAATGGGAATGGGAAGAGGAAGGGGCGCTGCTGCATTTGGGCTTTTTTATTATACATATAAAAATACATATAAACCCAATTTTTTTTTCTTGAGCCCCAAGCCATGGCTTGGGCTGCTTGGCCTCAGGGCCGGCTCTGATGAAGACCACCGGAGAAAAAGACCAACCTCAACGAACCTCCAAAAGTTACCCACACCCAACTCTCCGCCCAACACCTTACCCCGCCAGAGTTATCATAAATAAGTGAACCCGTCATCGGCCAACGCTAGACTGTTGGGTCTCGAGGTAGGGTTGGAGATGAACCAACTCGCAGCGGAAAATCAATGAAAACCAAGAGACGATTAAAACCATGAAACAACTAACAAAGAATGGATTCACAAGAGAAAAATTCAGGACTAGTTCTTACCAAAACAAGAACACCGGTTAACGAATGATTGGCTTGAGTCTCCAAGACGCCTACGTATCCACATGGGAATCAAAGCCACGTAGTTCTTCTCTTTGAGGACTCAAGAACACAAACATGGAGGTGGAAACTAGCCAAACCCGAAATGGCCATGGAAGAGGGAGAGAAAATGTGTTTCCTATTCTTGTCTTGTGTTTGTTATGTTGAAAAAAGATGACTTAAACATAACAAAACCCATACTTGTCCAACTAAAGGCATGGGACAAGTATGGTGTCAAGTAAGGTGTAAATAGGACAAAGTATGGCAAGACAAGATTGGGTTAGGTGGTGAATCACCAACACCTTAATCCTTGTCTTGCTTACTTAGTACTAATTAATCAAGACTTGATTAATTAGTTCCATGGGCCTTGGTTGCATGGGCCTTTCATGGGCCTCTTGGAACATGGCCCGTGGCCATTTCCAACGAGGTCCTGTGATTCGCTCATCGCCTCCATGCCTTCCATACCGGAAATGTCCAACATTATCCGACGCGATCAATCCCAAGACTCCAAGCCTTGTCTCGATCCGTAAAGTCCTATTCACTTACGGGCGCATGACCCAAAACCCAGTTTTGGTCATGTCCCGAGACAACTCCCTTTTGCCCATTCTCCATAAATGTGTCAATGAGTTTCATCCTCCGGTGTGACCCTTAGGTTTATGCATGTCAATAGATCAACGTAAAATCCCATTTTACTTGATCCTATTTAAGTGGCAACTAACGAGACTTTAGTATTGCCTGACACTACATAACGAATCGACCATGTCGATTCTAACCTTTCCGTCGTCCCTGTCATTATCCTTTTATCTCCGATATCCTGATTGAGATAAGGCATAGAGCCGTCATCCTTATTATTCTCAATCACCGTTCCTTGATATGTGAGATGACTGAAGATATGATACCCAGTATCATGTGCATGGCCATGCTATTCTTTCAGTCACTCTCGATCAAGCGGCCGAGAACCGATATCTTTCCCATACCTCAGTATGAGGGATAAATCCCTTAGCCGCCTTTCGTGTCACTCATGTATCCCGTCCCCAAGCCAATCCTGGCCGTTATGGAAGCCCTGTTACGGACAACGTTAGGCTCAGGTCAAACTCAGTTGTTGACTACATAGCGATCACAAAGACTCCTTGGTCTAAGGATACATGACAAGCTACGACACTGAATATGTTCATGACTTAATCTATGGCACATATTCAGGGCGGGTCGTCCAATATCATGTCCCACATGATATCTATGATCAGACTCCGGAATCCCATTCCAATGACTAACAGAACGTAAGCCGTAAAGAGCCATCTTTCATACTAGTCGCTTCTAGTGAAGCTTTGTTGACTAGGGACCCATCGAGTGTGATCTATCTCGATCTATGGTTCTATTCGCATGGTGGGCATAGATCAGAGCACACATCGATATATTACTCCAACATATAAGTAATATAAAGCCGCTTTAATTTTATTGCTAACGATGATATATACATTTGGACATTTAGGATTGAACTACGGGCACTAAGACTAACATAGACATCGACCCAAAGGGGGGGGAACACCTCCAGACCCACAAGCGCCAAGAAACACTCCTCAAACCCAAAACAAGTAGAACTTTCAACATAACCCAAAGACACAAACCCCCCACGATGGCCAACCCCTATCTTGAGGCCCAAACCACACGAGATTGAGGAGCAGAGGACTAAAAGAGAGGGAATAAAAGAATAAAACCCGAACAAGGATGGGAGGAAGTTTAGAGGTACTCCCATTCGTCGAATACAAGAGAATCTACTATATTCGAATCCAGCAGGATGTTTTCTAGTCATAGATCTCAGTAAGCCTTGGGCTATATTCGAGTAACTCAATACTTAACATCATTTTGGATATGAACTGCATGGGGTTTACTTGAATTTGATTGGGCTTGCTGATGTGGATTTGATCTGTCCCAAGCTTTTGTGACAAAAAGCTTATGATTGGCTATAGTGGGTCCATTGAAATTTTGTATGACTGCAAGCAGATCTCCATATGAGCTGAAATAAACAAACACATACCTCTTTCCTTTCTAATTTGGTCGATTTGCCACCAAGGCCTTGCAGAATCCCTGCAGGCTTCCAAAGACATGTTCAAGTCTGGGAGCATTGCTAGAGGAAGGAAGGTTTAGCACAAAGGTTGTGAAGAATTTTTTGACTCTTTGATTGGAGGTCTTCTCAGCAATCTGAACATGTTCAAAGGATTCCATAACGATCTTTCACTCCCATTATCAGTTCGGAAGAGGTTTGAGAATAACCATAACTCCTCAGTTCCTCCTCATGATCTTTCCTCTTATGAAAGGAAGGGTAGAGTCTGAATTAAGGCCACCGGCTGAAAGTATTTATCGTAAAACATTTTGTCCATCTATCAGCTTGGTACGCCCTCCAGATGAGTATTTTTGGGTTCTATCAAATGAGAAAGGAGAGTATTGCTTGTTCCTTCTTCCTTTCTTCTTAATCCCCTTCTTCGCAGGTACCAAAATTTTTGGGAGAGCAGAGCCCCCCGAACTTTGTTACTGCATCTTCAACCTTGATCCCAAATAAGATGCTACCTGTAACCACCAAAGCTTCGCAGAAACTAACAGCTTTCGGGCTTGAGATGGAGAAAAACTTAACTTGAAGATCTTGGTGTTCTTCAGTGAGGATGAACACCTTCGAAGTTACTATAACGGTTTGAGAGAGTCATTTTTTATTATCAATCTTCAGGTGTGAGATTTTGTGTTTTTTTTATAGAAGAGTAATGTTAACGTGGACTATATAAAGTTTAGGGTTGTTTAGGTTTTATCAGCACCATTAAAACCAACTACTATTGATTGGCACTAACACCGAGAGAAACTGAATTCAACAAGTTCAGTAACAGAGGCGGTGACACAATCGACAAACCGACAGACTTTTGGGTGGCTTAGATTATAGTACTTGAGCAGCACGAGTCTCCACCATCAACACCGTTATACCACCATATATCTATTTGAAAATGTGAAGGTTGAGGTCGAAAGTTTCATGAAGAAGATCGAATTGGGGAGAAAGAAATGGGACTATGATAATGGTATAGTATATGAACTAAATGAAATGTTAAACATCATATAAACCAAACTAATAGTAAAAGACAATATAGAAAAGTTATCTTAATCAAAAACTTTTTGGCTTAAACTCTTCTATGGTATTTTTCCTTTTCGCCTAATCCAGCTGCAACTTTTCGATGTTGGGACCAAGCCCAACCAACAAAACCAACAAAGCCCAACCAGGGGAAAACCTTAAAACAAACAAAGCCCATCAAGAAACAACTAGGCCCAAAAGTAAAACAAATCTAAGAACAGAGACCGCGACCTAGAAGCTTCACCGAAACCACAGGCGCCACACTCACCAGGATCTCACCGGAGCACCACCGGAATTCCGCCGCGACCCTACACACCAGACCAATCGGCCGCCACAAAGGGTAGCCCCAATCCTCGCCGCTCGGATCTACACCCCGGGAGAACCCCAAATCTCCACCTCCACCCACCAGATCTTGAGAATCAAAGTCTAATAAGGAAAACCACCTACTCGGGGGCCATCACCCACAACACCGAGAGGCCCCGACCTATATAGGTTGGGAGAGAGAAGATCTAGTGAAAGAGAATGAGAGGAGGGGTTACCAAGAAGCTGCAAATCCGATGCTTGAAGAACCGCACCTCTCAGATGGCGAAGAAATTCACCACCGCACCGTGGCCAACACCAGGAAATCGGCTGAGAAGGACGACGAAGAAGGTCTGAGGGCATGTCACATATATGAGTTAGGAGAGATACTTGATCCCAGAGACACGCCGTGACGGATCTGATGAGAACCCACCCAGATCTACAACCACAAGGTCGAGAAACGGTTCTCACTTGCAGATCCACACCAAGAGCGCCGATAGCGAGGTTTTGAACGGCCGGAGAACAGAGGATGGAGAACTAGGAACCGCCAAAACTCGACAAAACCACGGGAAAGCAATGCCACAACCCGGAGACGAGCAGGAATATCAACCAACAACTACAAGGGAGGTGAAGAAACTTCTCTCAAAGCAGATCTGAAAAGTGGTCGGCCAGAGACAGCGAGGGGAAAGACGATATAGGAAGCGGAGAGGGTAAGGAAGGGAGAAAAGAGGGTGAGGGAAGGCGAGCAAGGTCGAGCCGCTATCGACCAGCGAGCCATAAAGGCCGACGAGTCGGCGACAACCCGAGGAAGAGGAAGAAGCTAGGGTTAGTTTTGTAGAGAGAGGTCAGAGCAGTTTTTTAGAGAGAGAAGCGTAACAATTTTTTTATCTCAATATTTAGCTGATATGCCATTAGAATTTAGAGTTCACAACATTACCTCCTAGTTTGAAGTATACTCTTACACTTCAGATAAATATCAAAACCAAAACTAACCAAACACAATGCACGATTGATGATGAACCTGGCTTTTGAGACAATTCATCCTCTTGCTCGAGGGTCATAATTGAAAGTACCAGACCTGCATACAAACATCATATGTGTTCATTCAAAGTCTTAGCCATTGAATTAAGGGAAATTTTCAAAAAAGGGGAGGTCGTGAAACCTCTCAAAAAACCCTATCTCTAACCTTCATAGTCGCCGCCCTGCTTCTCTTCCCCTGCCAGTGACGACATCGGCTCCGGCCTGGTCTGTCGCCGACGGAGGCTTCCTCTCCCCTTTATTGTGCCTTCATCTGCTCTTTGTTCCTCTCTTTTTTCTTTTCTTCTTTCCCCTTTCTCTCTCTCACGCTCCCTTCCTCCAGATCTGTGGCCTTCTCTTGCCTTGTCACCGGGAAGTTCGGGTTTCACCTCGCCTGTGTTGTCGGCCTGCGTTAGCTCGGAGTTGCTCGGTTGCTCTCGTCTCGTTGTCGGATTCGACCTCGCTCCGTCTTCTCTGTCAGCCAGGCATGGTGGTTCAACTTGCTGCTTCAGACGCTTCCAGTTGTGCTCGTCTCACCGGAGTGCCCTGTCCAGTTTGTTCGTCTCGCCGGAGTTCCCTGCAGATCCGGTCGCTGGTTCGGAGGCGGCTATGGTGTTGCAGCTTGGGTCCGGGTCAAGAGTCGGGTAGGGCTTCGCCCCGGACCGGGCCGGGTCTGGTATTGTTTGGACCAGGTCGGTGGGTGGACAGGGCTGTAGAATTGGGTCAAGTCTTGGCCTTGCCAAAGGCCTGGTTCTGGCCCAGTTTCGTTTCAGGTTCGCTCTTTCCCCTGTTTTGGATTGTGTGTCCGAAATTCACTTCCCCCCCTTCTTGCTGGAGCTGCTTGTCGGATTCATTCGGGCAGTTACAAGGATGTCGGGCATGTTTGGGTGTTGGCCTCTGGGTTTTCCGATTCCGCTGTTTCTCCCTTGGAGTGGTGTGGTGGGGGATTGAGCGTTACTTCTTAGGCTCGTCGGGGTTTTGTGGTTCTTTGAGGCTGGTGGTGTGGTTGAGGCTCGAGCGTAGCTTCGGAGGTGCTTTTTTCAGAGCTGGTCGTGGGACGCGCATCCTCATCCTCCTGGAAGTGGATCGTTGTGGCTTTGGTCCGGGCGCTTCTGTTGGTTTGCTCGGTTGCCTGACGTCTCTTTTCAGGTTTGGTCGTGGGACGTGTTTCTTCATCTCTAGATGTTGATCGTCGTGGACTTGGAGACTCACTGAGGCTTACTGGTATTCCTTTCCTATTGCTATAGATTAGTGTTCCCCTCATTATACCATTATTCGTTACCTGTTGGTTATATTCTGCTTCCTTCCACATAGTTGGATATGTCTCGTCGGTTTTGGGTGTTGGCCCACGACGAGTAGTTTGGCCTTAGTGTCGTTAAGCAGTTTTCCTTCAATATCGATCTTAGTATAATGTGGTTTGGAGGGTATTTCCCTTTAGTTCTGTCTCCGTCGTTTGTGGTGTTGGCCACCGACTTGTTAGTAACCGTCTTCCAGTCTGTGTGATTGATTGACAGTTCTAATGAGACATGGTGTTCTTCTTTCTATAGCTGTGGATTGGTTTACTTCAGTATTGTTTGTGCTTAATGTTTGGAAAATCAGGGTTTTGACCTTTCTATTATTGTGGGCTTCATGGTAGGAAAATCAGGGGTTTTAGACCTAGTTCTCTGTTTTGTTCTTAATGGTTGTAGTATTTGGGTACTTAGACCTTTTTCATTGTATTCACCCATTGTTGGGTTAGTCATGAGGCTGAGTTGTCATGCCAGCGCTCGCTTTCAAGTGGTTGTTGTGCTGCCTCAGGTTGTTGAGGTGTTTCATCGAGGATCCTATTAGAGTGGATTGCTCATTCATTGTACTTCACCCTGCTCTTTATTTCAAAGAGCAAGTTTTATATATTGTTTTGCTGATAAAAAAAGGGGAAATTTTCAATATAATACCCTGGAAAATATTTATTTTCAATATAGTACCCGAGACTGTTTTTTTTGCAATATAATACCCTGACAAACATTTATTTTCAGTTTGATACCTAACCGTTACTTTTCCATCCAGTTTTGGATGGAAAGTGGTCATGTGTGAAGCACATGACCCTCAATTTTTCCTAAATACCAATAATACCCTTAGAAAATAGTCAACTACCCTTTGATTTCTTAAAACCCTGATTCTCCCTATTCTATATTTTTTCCTTTGTTTCATGTGATCCTTATCTCTTTTATATATTATACATAAAACTATTTTTTTTTATATAAAAGAACTATTTTTAAATAAAAACTGATTTTTTTAAAAAAAGTTGATGTAAAAAAAAAACAAAAAATGATTTAAAAAAAATAAAAACTGATAATTTAAAAAAGAATGGTTTTGATTGAAAATTTTGAAAATGTGAAGATAAATGAAGGATAATTTTGTTATTTTGCAAATTGTATAGTTTGAAGAACCAATGACATGCTTTTGAAATTTTGATTGTTAGTGAGGAGTATTTTGGACTTTTTATACTCTTTGGATGGAAAAATAACAGCAAAATAATGATTAGGCACTAAACTGAAAATAAATGTTTGTCAGGGGATTATATTGTATAAAAACAGTCTCGGGTATTATATTGCAGATAAATGTTTATCAGAGTATTATATTGCAAAAAATAAAGTCTCAGGTATTATATTACAAATAAATGTTTGTCAGGGTATTATATTGAAAATTTTCCTTAAATTAATAAATGAAGTTTTATGAAGTCCTAGTAGTTAGTTGACAATTTCAAAATTCATTTACTTGGCAATGCAATAGGTATCTCTTTCAATTTGAAGACACATATGACAATATAATCTACATGAATGAAAACAGAAGAATGATTATATATGAGATGAAAATTATAAACTTGAATAAAACCTGTATCTCAATATATGACGAGTCATTTTCTATAATCAAAGTGCTGCACAAAAGGATGGAGACAGCTCGGTGTTGAAATTTAAGTAACGACCAACAGATTTAATCGGTGTTATATATTCAACAGCGACTGAATAATATTTGTGTTTCAACAACGACCAATCAAGGTTTGGTCGGTAAGTTTCAACAGCGACCAAATATTTTGGTAGGTGATGTAAACATTTGGTGTAGTGTGATTCCCAAGTCCTGCTCTTCCTTGTATGGCCTTTGCTGGGAGCATTCCGCTGCCATCCTTGCCCAATCTTTGTTCATCATAGGAAACTGGTGAAACATGCTTCACTCTTGTATTATTAGAAGAAAACAACAATCTAGAGAAGGCAGAGCAATAGTGATACACTTGTCCAGGCTCTAGTTTTCACTCCCAAAGGCATTGTAAAATGGTGAACACTTGCTTGACTCTTATAACTGTTAGTCTTAGTGCCCATAGTTCAATCCTAAATGTCCAAATGTATATATCATCGTTAGCAATAAAATTAAAGCGGCTCTATATTACTTAGACCAAGGAGTAATATATCGATGTGTGCTCTGATCTATGCCCACCATGCGAATAGAACCATAGATCGAGATAGATCACACTCGATGGGTCCCTAGTCAACAAAGCTTCACTAGAAGCGACTAGTATGAAAGATGGCTCTTTACGGCTTACGTTCTGTTAGTCATTGGAATGGGATTCCGGAGTCTGATCATAGATATCATGTGGGACATGATATTGGACGACCCGCCCTGAATATGTGCCATAGATTAAGTCATGAACATATTCAGTGTCGTAGCTTGTCATGTATCCTTAGACCAAGGAGTCTTTGTGATCGCTATGTAGTCAACAACTGAGTTTGACCTGAGCCTAACGTTGTCCGTAACAGGGCTTCCATAACGGCCAGGATTGGCTTGGGGACGGGATACATGAGTGACACGAAAGGCGGCTAAGGGATTTATCCCTCATACTGAGGTATGGGAAAGATATCGGTTCTCGGCCGCTTGATCGAGAGTGACTGAAAGAATAGCATGGCCATGCACATGATACTGGGTATCATATCTTCAGTCATCTCACATATCAAGGAACGGTGATTGAGAATAATAAGGATGACGGCTCTATGCCTTATCTCAATCAGGATATCGGAGATAAAAGAATAATGGTAGGGACGACGGAAAGGTTAGAATCGACATGGTCGATTCGTTATGCAGTGTCAGGCAATACTAAAGTCTCGTTAGTTGCCACTTAAATAGGATCAAGTAAAATGGGATTTTATGTTGATCTATTGACATGCATAAACCTAAGGGTCACACCGGAGGATGAAACTCATTAACACATTTATGGAGAATGGCCAAAAGGGAGTTGTCTCGGGACATGACCAAAACTGGGTTTTGGGTCATGTGTGCGTAAATGAATAGGACTTTACGGATCGAGACAAGGCTTGGAGTCTTGGGATTGATCGCGTCGGATAATGTTGGACATTTCCGGTATGTAAGGCTTTGAGGCGATGAGCGAATCGCGGGACCTCGTTAGAAATGGCCACGGGCCATGTTCCAAGAGGCCCATGAAAGGCCCATGCAACCAAGGCCCATGCAACTAATTAATCAAGTCTTGATTAATTAGTACTAAGTAAGCAAGACAAGGATTAAGGTGTTGGTGATTCACCACCTAACCCAATCTTGTCTTGCCATACTTGTCCTATTTACACCTTACTTGACACCATACTTGTCCCATGCCTTTAGTTGGACAAGTATGGGTTTTGTTATGTTTAAGTCATCTTTTTTCAACATAACAAACACAAGACAAGAATAGGAAACACAACTTCTCTCCCCCTTCCCTTGCAATTTCGGGTTTGGCAAATTCCCACCTCCATTTTTGTGTTCATGAGTCCTCAAAGAGAAGAACTACGTGGCTTTGATTCCCATGTGGATACGTAGGCGTCTTGGAGACTCAAGCCAATCATTCGTTACCCGGTGTTCTTGTTTTGGTAAGAACTAGTGCTGAATTTTTATCATGTGAATCCATTCTTTGTTAGTTATTTCATGGTTTTAATCGTCTCTTGGTTTTCATTGATTTTCCGCTGCGAGTTGGTTCATCTCCAACCCTACCTCGAGACCCAACAATAACATCATCAATAATTAGAAGAAAGTGACAACCAAGAGACAACAGAGCAGTGGTGAGACAAACATATCCATTCCAGGGTCCAGTTTCCATTCCCATACACATTGGCAAGCTAAAACTAATACATAAACTTTGATACAATAGATTGTGATTGTTCACCAGATGTTTTCTGACTGCAGTGTTTGGTTATCATACGAATACTAAAACCCATTGTTACCATCATAATAAAGACCTGTATAGTGTAAGTATGTAATAAACAATCTTCAATAGTGTTTTATAAAAATTATCGATTAATGGGTTTCTGAGTAAGGGCTCTCCTGCTGCAATCATCGATTAATGGGAGTTAAGAGGCATTGAATTGAAGCTTCGTAACGTCCAACGGCAACAAAGAGAAATCAAAGTGAGAAGATGAAAGGGGTTGGGGATTTAGGCAGCTGAGACTGAGAGCAAAGGATTGATAAATGGGGAGAATAGTCTTATAGATTTATTCACATAAACAATCTGTCAACAGTGATGTTTTGGATTTGCAATGCTGCTTACCAGGAGAAATGCATAATTGCATTGGTCCCCAAAAGTTCAATATATGTGACACATTACACAGTACACTGTACACCTAAATGCATTCATAGTTCTGCATCAAGGTACAGCGAAAACCTAAGTTTAGGCTCCATCATCAAAATGTATTCATTTTTATCTGCATCATGGCATAGCCAAACCTCAGATTAAGCTCCAACACTCGCAAACATCATCGTACGGTTCCACGGGACCAATACTCCTTAACAAGCTGTCCAAACAGAGAGTCCTCTCTATTGATCAAGCTCATTGGATCGTCATACTCTACCAGTTTTCCTGATGATATAGAATCAAAACACTTAATTCAGACATCCAGAGCTGTTTTTAGCTATGCTCTCAAGTGAAAGAAACTCACCGTCACTGATGGCAAGTACCATGGTGCAGTCCATGACTGTCGGTATCCTGTGAGCCACAGTGATCACAGTGCAGTCTGCAAACTCCGTCCTGATTGTCTTCTGGAGAATGGAGTCTGTGGCATTGTCTATTGATGCAGTTGCTTCATCCAGGAGCAGCACTCGACTTCTTCTCAGAAGAGCACGACCTAAACAGAGTAACTGCCGTTGCCCCATGCTCCAGTTTGATCCGTCATCCACGACTGGATGGATAACATTGTCACTAGACCGAGATAGCAAGTTTGAAAATAACAGGTTCCACAATGTTTAAACCTTACCCAATGAGTCTAGACCCAGCTCTTTCTCCTCAACTGCCTCTTGAAGCTGACACTTGCCAAGAACCTATCAAAATGCATATTAACCCAACATTTAATACTCATTAATGCAGCTTAGTAATCTTAGAACCCATGATAAGGGAGGAAAAGTCCCTGATTTTTGGTTCAACTCATGATAGTGTCTGAGATTTCGCAGAGAGCTTGGAGGGTGGGAAGAAGACGTTTTGGAGGAATTAATGGCCTTTTTGTCACAGTGGAAGCATGTTTATGGGAAGAGGGATATAGTATTGACAAGTCCTGTCGATTGCTTGAGGAACAAGAAACACCTGTATCCTTGTGGCTGGATTGCAGTTGTTCCTCTCAAGATATCTACTTTTGCTTGGTTGGCTACACAAAATGTTTCCGGGTGGTAAGAGGTCTGAACTTACCACTGAATCAGATTCTGTGTCCTCTCTGTAAGTTAGTATTTGAAGACACTGAATCTCAGTATGTTTTCCCTTCCTTGGAGAGTTGGGTTTATTTTTCTAAAATTGCTAATACAAAAAACATGACAAATGCTGAAGAAAAAAAAAAACATTACCTCCCATATTTGAAGGTCAGTATGTTGAGACAAGGGATCCAAGTTGTATCTCACTGTTCCATTAAAAAGAGTAGGATCTTGAGGTATAATTCCAAAGCGCGACCTCAGATCATGAAGTCCAATCGTACTGATGTCTATGCCATCCACTACAATCTTCCCTCCGGCTGGCTCCACGAGACGAAATAGAGCACCTATGAGGGTGGTCTTCCCACTGCCTGTCCGCCCAACAATACCAATCTTGTGCCCTCCTTCAAATGTACAGCTAATCCCACCAAGGACCAGCGGTGCATTAGGTCGATATCGGATCTGTGTAAGTCATCAATTTGATCAGTATACTAATACTTTTTTAATTGTTAGGTAATACTTAACAAGTAGAAAATCTACCTGTAGATCCTGAATTTCCACTTTCCCCACAGCTGGCCAATTGGGTGGAGGACGATTTTCTTCAATCACTTGGGGAGCTTCACTTGGAATGTGCATGTACTGATTAAGCCTTTCTACTGAAATGATGTAATTTGCTAGAGTGCATTGGTTTTGTATGGACAAAACGAGGGACATATTTAATGTAAAACCATATGACAGTGCCATCCCAATAAATCCTGAAACAGAAAGCCATTAGATTCCAAAGAGTGTGAATATGAGACATATTGTCTTGGCAGAATTTGTTTTAAATGACTTACCAGAAGTAAAAGTCCCTGGAGGAAGCAAAACCATGCAGAGGGCTGCTGAAGCCAGAACAGTGGCACTCAATAGCTCTAGCCGTTGGATCAACCACTCATCTGCAGCAAAACTGTGAAAGAAGGGACTAGCATTCATGTCGACCAGGTCAAGGTTCTTTGCAAAGAATCGTTCTTCCTCCTGGAAAGCTCTTATCGTGATGGCTCCTGCTACAGACTCCGCTACATGGTTTGCCACCAACGATTTTGTTGTGCCATTTAGGCGCATTAACTCTTTCGCAGCAGAGAAGTAGTATCTCTGTGAATAAGAAATTTCCTTTTCAAATCAAATTTAATATACTAAATGCTTTAGATGGATGAAGGAAGAGACTCTGCCACTAAATGCTTTCAAGTGATTTAGCTAATTGACTTGATCTTGAGTCTTTTAAAATATGGGTATTCCAAATTTGATTCTACTGAGAATTCTCAATCAAAGTCATTCTTGGTGGTTACCTGTAAGCGAATCGCCACGTAAATTATCCGTACCGATACAATCAAGACTTGCCATGTGACAACAGCCAGAACTCCAAGATTGGCAAGAACATTTGTGGTAGCTCCAAAAGCAATGAATAAGCAGAATGGGACATCAAGATCTACAATGCTGAGATCAGATGAGACCTATATAAGATAAAATGTGCATCGGGGTATTAGCGTCACAGGTCACTGTTAATGTATGAAGACATCCATGTTTGGTATGCTTACCCGACTTAGTATTCTTCCCAGGGGAGTAGAGTCATAGAAAGACATGGGCTCATGAAATAGTGAGTTCGATAACTGGGAAAATAAGGCCTTGGATGATTGAAGACCCAAAACAACTATAGATAGAGATCTACATATCAAAAATAGTGTTGAGTAGAGTCCAAGCAACAAGTACATCACAATCAACCGCAATGTGCTAACATTTGGGTTTTCCACATTGGCAGCCATCCAAGAGTTCTGACCTATCTGCCCAGACACGAACAAGATGTGAGACAGACTGGCTAAGAACAAATACAAGTAGCCTTTACTCTGAGCTAAATACTGCAGGTATGGTTTAAGCCCAATGTCTCCTGTTTCTCTCTCTTCTTGCATAATGAGTTGATCACCTTTAGACTCTTTATGTTTTTTCTCCACATAAGTCCTGCAAATCTCTCTTGCAGGTGTTTCGTGTTTTCGAGTACAAGTAACATCTCCAAGCCCCTCAGAACCGGCAGTCTTCTTGTGCGCGTGAACAAGGTCTAAAAATTCTTGGCTAGAGGCCAATAACTCATTATAAGGAGCTGCTTGCAGGATTTTGCCGTCTGACATCAGCTGTATACAAAATAAAGAACCTGATCAGATTAACACGTCGAACTGAATGACCATTTAAAAGTTGTCCTGTACATAATGTCAACTCACTCTAAACCTAAAAGAGAGGAAAAACCAGATTACAGTATAAGAAAATGGCATAAGTTTCCATTTTTTTCATCAATTCAGAATAGCTTCATGAAACATAAACCATGAGCAATCTGCAAAGTGATGGAACTAGCTAGGCGTCACAATTATCATCTTCTTTGAAAGGGGAATAAGAAGAGAAGAGCACCGACGTCATATACATTTTTAATAAAATGGTTTGAAAGGTTTCCACAGTACAAGCACGTAGAACTCTACATTGTTGGAGAGAGTTATGCAGGTCATTTGTCATTATGTGGTGAGTTAATGAACTTGAATGAGAGTGTAAGCGACATCATAAAACTGTAGCAAGTAATGTCCTGCTTTAATCCTCCTCAGGAGAAATGATAGAAGAGAACCTATCCTGCGAGATGTGCTATTGGAAGTAAACATATCAACCAGAAAAATACAAGATCCCAGAGTACTGCATGATATATTCCTGTAAGAATTTAAAAATATGCAAGGAATTCAAATAACAAGAAAAAAAAGCGGGACTTACCAAAACTGAGCTGAATACAGGCAAGAAATCGACTTGGTGGGTCACAATTAGAACCGTCTTTCCCGAAAGTGCTCTCATGACATATTCCTGTACGGATTTAAATTAGAATTCAGTATAAGTATTCAGCACTGCATGACATTAGGAAATGCAATTACATTGAATAAGCTTGAAGCAGTATGTGCGTCAACAGCACTGAATGGATCATCCAAAAGATATATATCAGCATTTTGATAGAGTGCGCGAGCAAGTTGAACTCTCTGCTTCTGACCGCCACTCAGATTAACTCCTCTTTCCCCTATTTCAGTAAGATCACCGTACGGAAGCAACTCAAGGTCCTTAACCAATGAGCATCTCTCGAGTGTTTCTTCATATCTTTGAGCATCTCTCGAGTGTTTCTTCATATCTTTGAGCATCTATGGGAGCTCCAAATAAAATGTTATCTTGTATTGTTCCCGTCTGAATCCATGCTGTCTGAGACACATACGCAATCTTCCCATAAACTTGGATCTGTAATTTGAACAAATAAAACCAGATTACAGCCACATAATTCTCATAATTAGACAATACAAAACGTTGATGGAACATGTATTGGCAGGAGTGCATAGTACAGCTGATTCTGTTATCTCAAAAGAAAGCAAAATAGCATAAACAACTTACGGATCCTTGGACATTTGGAACTTCCCCAAGAATTGATGCTAGTAGGGTTGATTTGCCTGAGCCAACTTCCCCACATATTGCAACCTTTTCGCCGTGTTTAACCTCTAAGTTTACGTTTCTTAGAGTGGGCGTTGATGAATTATCTTCCCATGAAAAACTAGCTGACTCAATCAAGATAGTGTGGTTCAAATTCTCTGTGTTGCATTTTTTCCTGACATTTCCATTCTGCAGCTCTGGCGCCTCCAGAAACTTGACAATACGTGCAAATGCAACCTTTGCTTGAATGACCACCCCAATGACTTCAGGAATCGATCTAATTGGATCCTGAACAAGACGTAGGGTTGCTATAAATGTGAAAACATTACTAGCATGTAGAGGGACTTTCAGGAGATAGCAAGCTCCAAAGGTGGCAGCAGAGACCAAAACAGGGGATGACCAAAAGAGAAATCCATTATATGCCTTTTGTAGCTGCACTGCTGATAGCCATTTGTACTCAACCTTCCTTAACCTCTCTATCACATTCTTGAAATGGGTTTCCCATGCATATAGCTTCAATACCTTCATGTTCACTAGAGCCTCGGAACTAGCCTTCATTCTCTCATCTTGGGATACCATGAGCATGCTCTGGAACTTATGCTGCTGCTTTGCTAGCGGAGTGTTGCATAACACAGTGAAAATTATAGCCACCAAGGCTGCAAATGTTGCGAGTCCCACAGCATGGAAGAGAATTACTAGGGCAATGCAAAGCTGAAGGCTTGTTGTCCAAGTCTGATGAAACCAGAAAGAAAATTCCCCAATTCTAAATGCATCAACTGTGACATAGTTCATTATCTCACCACCTGAGTGAGTCAGCCGAGCTGCGTTTGACAATCTCAGTAGCTTCTTGTAAATGGCTGCTGTGAGTAGAGACCTCACTTTCAAACCAATTAGCCTGCAACGGAAGTACCACTGTCTCTGTGACAATGATTCAAAGCTCTTTGCAAGGAAAAGGGATATGGCCAACACATATCCTTCATACTTGAAACTTTCATTACCCTCAGCAACCTTAATGAAGGCATTAAGAAGCAGAGGGCCAGTAGATAGAGTGAGTATCTTTAACAAAGCAAAGAACCCAGAAATGAATATCTCCTTCTTGTGGCATAGAACTATTGTCCATAGGATTGATGGTTGGGATGATGGCTCGGTCTGTTTCTGCTTGTTCCATTTCTCCAAGAAGAGCAAATAACAACGTTCTGCCTGGTCAGCCTCGCGCTGCTTGGGAATATCTTCCTCCTCTAGAGTTTTCTCCCTACCCCTTTTCATCACCGGATTCATCCACCAGAATGACATTCTGTTGAAGAATCCAACTTTGGCAAATGTACTAGCTCGGCCAACAGAGCCACCAAGTTCATTGATGACGTTGGCGTGAACATTCAAAGGGGTATAAAGGCTATGTTTGTTTAGCCTTGCATCAATCTCCTCATACTTATAAGCACATAGCAGCAACAATATTGCTCCTGGCAAAGAAAGAACATCTAGAACTGGTTTGGCTGTTATTTCTTTCCTCAATATGGCTGCAAATATAGAAAGACAGCATAAAATAGCGGCTGACAACAGAGCAATAATGGACAAAAGCCGCAATGAGGCTTTGCGAAAATGGCCTGCCCAAAGGCTCACTGCAAGGCCAACAAGGAACCATGTGAACCCCTGAAATAACATTGGTAGCCACAAATTGAAAGGCAAGGCAGTACTGGTCTTCCTCAGCCTCTCTTCCAGCTCCCAAGTGCCCAAACACAAGTACACCAGTCCAAGACCTCCATTGTAAACGGCAGATATTATCTGCAGAACATATGAGCTATGGAACTGGCCTGGGACCGGGACAGTTTTGGAAGACGACATCCAAGCCATATTGAACATGAGCACGAGTAGAAGTATCATACTGAAGCAAATCATCAAGGCGTGATTGACACATGAAGAGGGCTGAGTCAGAACAGCGAAACTAAAATTGCAAGCCTTGTCCCAACAGCCAGAATCCCCACAAAACATAGTCCACCAATACCCCATCATTTATTTCCCCTCAGCAAGGCCTGCAACAACAATATTGCAAAATGATGAATGGAGCAAAAAAAACATTATTTCTTGGTAATTCAAAAAAATATAAACCAAATGAAGAATAAGTTCCAAGGGTAATTGATGAAAGGCATCATTTGTACAGTAGAAAGTAGCGTCAATAACTAAGAAGGAATCACAATAAATAGAGCGGGCAAGTGAGATAACATTAACTAAGTGGGTAGTGAAACAAAATCAAATCAAGAATAACCCAAAAGCAGAATACAAGTGGCATGAAGTATAAGCAAATTAAACATATAAAAGAGTTGAGCTTCACTCAAAAAAGCAGAAACCAAAATGGGCCCAATAGTGAAATAGTTGGTGCATATTGACTACTCTTCACCGTAAAAGGGCAGATGAAGAAGATGAACTCAACTCAAGACAAATAACAATAAAAATGTTAAGCCACACTAATGTGATTCATACAGGTGATTAAAAAATATCTATAAAGCCTGGGAGATACCAATGGATGATTGGCAAAAGAAGGCATGGAAATTTCAAACAGAGCAGATCAATCATGATTGGAGGAGCCAACTGTCGGTTCTTTGGGATGGGTTGTTAATGGTGGAAGTTAAAATTAGAGTGATTTTGTATTCATTGAAATGGGTCAATCTGAACATAAGAGGAGAGACAAAAGGGGTTTTGTGGAGGAGCAGAAGAGTTGATAAATTGTGGAATCCACAGCAAGTATGAATGCTAAAAGCCAATAATTATGTAACTTATTTGAATAACACAATACAACACAAACAGTTTGTTCGATCTAGGAAGAGAAGAGCATTAGTTCATAGAACTTGATACATAGAGAAGTTTTTGTCTAGAATTTAAGCATACCCAAATTAAGAGAAGCTATGGCCTGGACGCGACCGTGGAAATAAGCAACCATCCTGTCCCTATCCGGCAGAACATCAGTGCCCTTGAAGGCAGGATGATTCACAAAGCTCCGCATCCAAACAGAAATTGCAGGGAACTTGATAGGGTCCACAAGTCGCATGGACCCCACTTGCTCCCACACAGGCACCCAGTGAGATATCCATCCCAGGGCAAGATCCAGATACCCAATGCTCTCTCCTCCGAACCATTTCTTCCCGCTCAGCTCCGCCTCAAGCTTTTCCAACCCCTCCATTACTATCCTCGTTCTCTTCTCCTTTTCCTCTCCTTCTTTCGCCAGCATCACATTAAAAGCTGCCTCCATTACCTACATAAGATTGAAGCCATCAAGGGGTTGCAAAGTTTTAAATCTAACTGTTGGGTACCTTTTTTTCTCCGAAATCGGCCCAAAAGCGGGCCATGGCTCTGTGGTAAGGATCCTGAGGCAGCAAGGGGTTTTGAGTCCATGTTTCGTCGATGTATTCGAGCAGGAGAAAGGATTCGAACATGGGTTTGGCGTTGTGGACGAGAACGGGAACTTTTTTGGTGACGGGATTGAGCTCCAATAGAAGAGGGCTCTTGTTGAACACGTCCTGCTCTATGTACTCGTATCCAACGCCTTTGAGCTTCAAAGCCCACTCCACCCTTCGCGAAAACGGACTCACCCATAGTCCTAAAAGCTTCACCTCCTCGTTTTTGGCCATTGATAAATATGAGCTTAACTTTTTTGCACTTGTGTGGTTTTTATATCTTTATTGGGGTTTGAAATTTCAAACAATCAAACGTAAGCCCATATGCTATGCAGTTGAAATTTCAACATATTTGTGGGATATAGGTGTTAGCGTCATTGACCCAAACACTTCTGAATCGGAGGCACCAAATTACTATTGATCTGCAAGAGATATAAGAGTATGTACAATAGAAAGGACCTTGGTGAGGTCTTGGAAGTGCAGCTGATTGCACAAAAATGAGGGAGTGGGAGTGCAGAAAAGTGGGTGTTTTGCAACAAAAAGGACCTCTGAGGTCCTGCGAGTGCAGAACAATGCTGACTGGATTATTAATTGATATTTTGCTGTTTTATTTAATTCGTTATCAGAAACCGTTTAAATTATTTATAATTTAAACAATTTTGGAAATAAAATAAGTAATGACAATAAATAATTCATAAATAAATTTAACACGAATATAATTGAACTTTAAATTTTATTCAACCCCTTTTAATACAACCCAAAACAAAATACAAGTTCAAGAATCATCCTCTGTTGGGTCGACATCCGGTGGTGGGGGTTGTCGTCGAAGATCATCAATTTGGGCTTTAAGGGTTGCTATGAGTTGTCGCAGTTGGGACTTGAAAAACTTATGGTCTGCCATATCCTCTTCGTCGTAGGAAGATGTATCCGTCCCCAACAGGGACTTGTAGGTGGCGAGGTTTGCTTCCCACTATTGGGTTAATGTTTGTATCATGCGATGCCTTTCTGCATGTTGTTCACCACGTGTACGTTCAGCCTCCAACCGTGCACGTTCCAGGTTGGTGAAGGCAAACATTTGGGCCGTGAGGACGGTCCCCTTCTTTGCGGCCTTCGCTGCCTTCTTCCCTTGCGGTCGGCGATGGGGACTTGGGGCGGCCTCAGGGGATGGGGGTGTGTCATTGAGAGGGACCTGAGTCCCCTCGTAGTTGTCGCTTCCTCCCTATTCTGGTGGTTGGGACTCACCACTGAGATGTGTGCCCTCATCCCCTGTGCTTGTGGGTGGGGTTGAGTTGTAAGCCTCAGCCTCATCCAACCGATGTCGTTGTTGGCGTACTTGACGGCGGACATTTCCCATTGTGCCCTCTTGGGCAGTGAACTTCGTGACGCCCTCGAGCCTCGCCACCCAATGATCCAAGTCGAACTTTAGTGGGTGGTCACCCACTTTCCCTGCCTCTCACCACATTTCCTTCGCACGTTTCATGTGTTCTTCCGGGTTGGCGCCGCTCGGTTTCTCTTCCTTGGACCTCTTCAAATAGCCGAGGAACCTCTGCCTCAACGTTTCTTGATAGCTTCCCAGCGGCACTCTGGGAAACCTCCCTTCGAGTTGTATTTCTTCGTAACTTCGCACCAGAATGTGGTGCCGGTTTGAGAGTTGCCCTTGATGGCGTCTTTCGTAGTACTCAACCAGCAAGTTATGAGGTGGTGGTCCTCCTGCTTGCTGAATGTCCGGCCCTCCGAGTCTGGTTCTTGGGGTTGGGCTCGGGGTTGGGCTCGGGCTCGGGCAAGGGCTCGTCGTTGGGAAGGTCCGACAGAGGATGGTTGGGGTGTTTGTACGTCGGGTAGTGGGTGCCCCTCGTAGTTGTAAAATTGGGGTGGCAGCGAGAACCCTTGCGGGGTCATCCCAAACGGTGGCGTCTGGAACCCTTGTGGGTACATACCAAATTGTGATCGCACCTGAAACCCTGGCGCCATTTGAAATTGTTGGGGACGGTATTGCCCTATTACAAAAAATTAATACAAAAAATTAATTAACAATGCATTAATATAATAAATTACTAAAAAAATGAATAGAATGCATTAATATAATACATTACTAAAAAAATGAATAGAATGCATTAATACAATAAATTAATTAACAAAATTACGTTACATAAATAATAAGTTTGCACTTACCTGAACTCGACCTCGGTTGCGAGTATGGGGAGTTGTCGCGATTGCCCGTTAGAATGTCTTCGAAACCTCGTGCCAGTTCGTCCTCGCTGAATCCTACTTCGTCACCAGCTGACTGTGCACGAGAACCAGCGTCGCCCGACATTTTTCACGAGAATAATTGAAACGAGAGAGAAGAATTTGAGAAGAAGAGAGTGAAGTTGGAGAGTGAAAGTATAGAGTGGTGTGGAAAAAATGAGAGTGAAGATGGGTATTTATAGGGTTTTTTGCTGATTTTTTAATTAAAAAAAAGTAGCCGTTAGTTACCGTTGCCAACGGTCGGGGACACGTGGCGGCACCACAGACTGCCAGCGCAGCGAGGGCGCGAGGAGCGCGGGATCGGCCAGCGGCCAGCGATTGGGGAGCGCGGAACGCGGCGCGGGGAGCGGGAGCGCGTTTTTCCGGCTCTACAGCGGAACGACCCGCGGTCCTCGGACCGGGCGCACGCGGAGCTGGGCGCGGGTGCGTTCCGTTGTACGTGCTCTAAGAGCACGTGCAATGGGGCGTTACAAGGTCGTTGCATGTAATTCATTGCAACGTTTCTAACGCCTGTAGCAAGTTCTCAACGTTGGAGATGTTACAGCGCGTCTTGTCAACAACACCTGCACTGATGGGACTCGATGATACAGGTCCAACGGCTAGTCGCCGACTCAATAATGACTTATCACGTTTCGACCCCGGAATTTCAAAAATCTCTAAATTTCTTATATATACATTATCACCTCTATACAAAATTCACACCTCTTCTTTTCTACACATCTTCTCTCTCAATCTTCTTATTCTTTTTTTTTTATCTTCGAATTTTTATAAAGCTCCATTTCCCAACTAAGGAACAAGAGTAACCTGCAAAGTACAGGCTAAAAAACCAACCGGGGACACCCCTTACAATCAGATACCATCTGTTTCCTCCAAACAAAAATAATACAAAAAACAACATCCTGACAACTTAACGACATTTGGATCGAAGAGAGCTACGACAACACGCCAATGGGAATCGAAACCATTCTGATTTCGACCCCACCCCTCCTCCTTTAATTGAAAGGAGCCTCGACACACCAAGAGCCACTCCTTGCACCTTGATAACCACACTTTCCATAGATGGAATCTCTTGTCTGAACACCAATTGATTTCGAGCTAACCAAATCTCCCACAAAGTAATAGCACAAATAGGATTCCATAATTTCTTTGCATACCGAGGCACCAAGAAGAAAGAAGCGATCTTACCTCCCTTGGCTCCACCCAACTCACTCCCCACCAACACAAAATCCGGGACCAAATAAGCCATGAAAATTGGCATTGTAACAGAAGATGCCAACTCTCTTCAAAAACCAAACCACAGAACGAGCACCAACTCCTATGAATAGGGATAGGCACCCCTCGTTCTTCAAGAAACATACTGGTCGGGATAGCTTCATGACATCATAACCAAGCAAAAGCAGCTATTTTAGGAGGTGTACCTGGGATCCATAAAATCCTCGCCCAAGTCCGAGACACTAATTGTGATCCCATCAGAGAGAACACCTTCCCCACCGAGAAGCCCTTCTCGCACGGTACCCACACACAGCTATCCTCCTTGTTTCGATCTACAACAAAATCTCGAAGGAACACCTCAAGTTCAACTCTAGAATTTCGAACCCGACCCCTCATAGGTCTGCAAAAGCTTACCTCCCAAACATCATTCACCCAAAAATCTGCCACACTTCCATATTGATTCTCTGCTATATGGAAAAGCCTATGAAATTTATCCTTCAGCGGAGCATATCCGGCCCATATATCTTGTCAAAACTGAACCCTTTCCCCTGACCCTAACGTCCATTTAACTCCAGCATTTCCAAAAAGACTTCGGAACTGCTCCCCTTTTGCAAGCCCCTGAATGTGAGACATCCAAGAGGTGCGATCCTCAATATCCGCTCTCCCCAGATCCCAATCAGACTCCTCCCAGCCAAACTTAGCACAAATAGCCCGTTTCCAAAGAGAGCCCACTTCTAAGGAAAATCTCCACCACCACTTCGCCAAAAGGCTTTCATTCACTTTATCCAAACTCTTTATCCCCAAACCCCCTTTCTCCTTTGGGGAACACGCCACCTTCCAACTAAATTTGTATATATTGCTTTCTTCTTCACAAAAACGCCCTCTACCATTTCTCCAATTCTTTTATCACTCCAACTAGAGCCTGCATGACAAACATATAATAAAGATGTAGTGCCGATAAAGTAGATTTCAGAAGAGTAATTCTGCCCCCCCAAGCTTGTATTTTTTTCTTGCCACAGACCTAGTTTCTTCTTATACTTGGAGATGATAGGTGTCCAAGTTGCAAGTGTCTTACGGTCCGCACCCAAATTAAAGCCCAAATATGGGATCGGGATAGAGCATTTGGAGTTCTGCATGCTCGTTTTCATGTCCTCTGAGCCGAGTGTGGGATAGGAAATCACTCGCATGATCATGACTACTTGCATTACTCTCCACAACATGATCGTTGATGATCAACGACGTCAGTACCCCACTAATCCGTTTGTAGATATTGGTGTCCCGACCTGTCACGCCCCAAATCTGGTTTTGACCAGACTCGAGACGTGACCTGAGTTAATAATAGAAAATAATGAACAATTAATGGATCTTTTAGAAATTCAAATAAACTCCATCAAATTCTCATAATAAATAATCCAAAACCATCAAATATGAGTCAAAGCTCAACATAAAGTGCAAGATAAATAACGTTTAGTACAAAAGACCAACACACTCTCTAGAATAATCCACAAAATTGCCAGAAGCTCCCGAGCCTCGAACTCCCTAAACATCAGGTACGCCTGTAAAAACAGTAAGAAAAACCATAGGGGTGAGCTTACGCTCAGTAGGGAAAAAATCGTAAATAAATTAACCTTCAGTTTAATAATAAAGCTGCCTTAGCTTGGCAACGCAAATTACAATTAAACACTATCAAACAATGAAATACTAGGAATCAGTATAAATAAGAACAGTATCGCATTCTCAAAGATAACTGTAACTTTAAAAGATTACGTGAAAAGTACTATAAATATTTCATAACCACGAAAATGGGAGCAAGTAATATCCTACCAACCACTTGCTTTCTCAAGCCTCCGATCCATGAATAGATTCTGGTGTCACATCGGTTCCCATACTCCGATCCACCAGAGTATTCATGTCATATCAGATTTTCCCTCGGTCCGGAGGAGGCACATGCATCGGGGCACCGGAAACAATCCCAAAGGGGCGCTTATCATCGGGATTCTCGGAAATGCCTCCAAAGGACCATATGTCATAGGGAACCAAGGTAGTGCTCCCGCAGGACGCATACACTTGGGTGAAACCACAAGTAACCATTCCCCGCAGGGTAAACCATCCAATTGCCCCCAAGGTCCATCTCCAATGCCCTCAGGCTCCGATAATCAATGCCCCGCAGGGTCCAATAACCAATGCCCGCAGGCTCCGAATATCAATCACTATCCCGCAGGATCTGCCAAACACCAATGACTATAACACCACCGGATTACCCCCCCCCCCCGGTGTAAGTACCATACTGAACAACCAAACATCTTAAGAACAAGAATAAGAGAATCACGATATAACATAACAACCAACCAACACTTAACGAATCACACTATACTTACCTGTCACGATCTATCGGTCCATCGATCACCTGATCGTACCGCTTGGCACAATCAGTCATACTCGATCATCCGTTCAAGCATTCAATTACTCAACATCCAATCAATCGATCATGTAAACATTCAATCAGTCATTCAAGCATACAATTTAACTAGTTTCATTAGACTCTTAACTTAACTTGAACTAGGAAACAAGCATGTGAGGCAAACACACACAACTAATCCGAGGGCTCATCACGGCCTCTCTACCAGTAAAACAATTCCCAAGTATTGAAAGCGAGTTACACTAGTTATTCACATCCTACGCATGCATACTAGACACGTCCGATTATTAGTAATTGAAAGACGATTATTCTAGTTATTCGCATCCTATAGGCAATTCTAGAACCTTTCCGATTTTATTAACTTAATAGGCATACTAGTATTGAAGTACTCGAGTAGTTAGGACTTTCCCTACCCTGTGGTCTTCCTCTAAAACTCTGTTGTAAAGCCGGTTAGTCTCTCCTCCGTTCTTCACACGCGTTCCGGAGTGATCTTCGTCTCTCTAGCTCGGGTCCAAGGCCTTTCCTCCTCTCGAGCTCGGGCTCACGGTCTTGGACCACAACAATACCAAAATTAGTAACCTAACGGAGTGTTCCTCAACTAAAAACACATAATAACCCTCAATTAATGGAAACAAAGTCAAAGGAATGATTTAAGAATCGAAATGGACTCAAAAGGAAGGGTTTTGGTTCTGGAGATCTGATCCGGAATGCCACCCGGACCGCGTCACTGACCGTGTCGGAACCTGGCACGTACCGTATCACAGACCGGCCCGGTAACCAGCACGGACCGTGCGACACACCGGCCCGGAGTCTAACACGGACCGTGTGAGGTACCGTGCTGGACTCTCGTCGGTTCCGTGCCGCGCACCGTGCCGGTACCTGGCCCGTTCCGTGCGGCTTGCCGTGCCGGCACATGGCCCGGTCCGGATCACGTTCCGTATCGAACCAGTCCAGCACCTTCCCCTTTCTTCCCCAACTCGTATTTCACTCAAATCAAAGCAAAAACTCCATTTCCAACTCCTTCCAACTCCGAAAATGTTCATCCAAACCTTCAAACTTCAACACCCTCAATGGGTCTCATCAAACTTCAAACAAATACAATCAAAACCACCTATCTTCACTACTTCTTCTCCAAGTAACCACCATTAGAGCTAGTTCTTCAACTTCAAGCCAAAAACCCACAAAACCCAAACTAGAAAGTGGATGGAATGAGAAGTTTAGAGCATCCATACCTTTAGGATGTGAAAGAGATGAAGCTAGCAAGCTCTAGGAGGTGAAATGGTGGAAGGATGAGCCAAAAATCCTCCCTTTCTCTTTCTTCTTGCTCAAGCCAAGAGCTTCTCCTTTTCTCTCCCTCTACCAAAACTCAGCTGCAACAAAGAGTAGAATGGCTGAATTGTGTCCAACAATGGCCTTAAATGACCTAAAAACTAAATGACCAAAAGCCCCTTTCAAGTTTTATCCACTTAAAGGCTTTAAGGAGGGTCATAAGGTCTTTTTAACTCTTTTTCTTCTCATCCAAGACTCTAATGCCATGTGGTATTGTAGGAGCCACTTTCTTTTAAATTAAATTCCAGCCATCCGTTTTAGCTCGGTAAAAGTCGATAAAAAGTCCGAGTTTGACCAAAAGTTGACTGTTACAATACTAAGCTAACCGTGATGACGGCTAAGCTTTTTGGGCCCCGAAAAGGTCTCGAATGACTTCATGAGTCTTCGGTTGACTTTTTTGGTCGAAAGTCAAACTTGTTTAGAATTCACCGGTTCGACCGGGATTGACCGGGGGCGATTCTTACAAGACCGCACCGACCCGTCAAAGACCACCACTAACGATGAACATCACAAGTATCTCGGCTCATAGAACAAGGATCCATCATTGAGAAGTTCATCTGGTGAGGTTGGTGACGTTGGTAGTAGAGCAATATTGAAGCTTTGGAACATATGTCTAAGAGCTTCAAGCCTATGATGGTACAAAGTTTAGGGAACACTGTGCAGCAAGCTCGAGATGTATTGATGGTACCAACTTTAGGGAATATTGTGAAGCAAGCTACTGTTCAGGAGATGTTGGTGATACTGAGTTCAGGGTCGGCGTCTCCTTCTACGACACCTCCTAAAAATTCTAGACATATGTTGCAAGTTCATCATGGAAGGATATTTTGAGGAAGTCTGAAGTTGACGTCACGGATATGCATGCTCAATGCTCGTCGATCAAGGGTATGGAGGATGTGTCACACCCCAAATCCGTTTGACCGGACTCGAGACGTGAACTTAAACAATGAATAAATAAACAATTTAATAGTGCAAAAGAATCTCGAAATAATGATTTAAAACCTCCAAACATCCACACAAGTCAACTGCTCGGTACAAGAAAACAGTTTAGAAATAACAACAAATGTACGTCTCTAGACAACACTAGCTAAGACTCTCACTAGCTTCCCAGCTCCGAGAATCCCGCTAGTCCAAGTCCCGCTCAAAACCTGAAAATCAACAAGTTAAAGGGGTGAGCTTTCGCTCAGTAGGAAAAGTAGTTAAGGTCATGATCAACAGTTCAATGCCACGAGTAACCGTCCAATTAGGGCATACTAGCAAGGCACAACTAACCAACAAAAAGCAAACAAACCCAAGTAACACCTGACCTTCACTCGGGCATAACCTGTAAAGCAAACTCAACACTGAACCGAAAACATATACCTATCTCATTTTTGCTCTTGGTACTCATCACCTAACGATTCTCAAAGGGAAACGCTCATGGTTATCTCACAACCGACCACACGTGCGAACTCGCAAGGTAAAACATAGCGAAACTCATCAACAACCAATCCCAATTAAATCATTCACAGTCACACACAACTCATAACAATTGCACGGTCTCGGGAGCAACCCGCTCGGCCCGGCGTAGCCGCACGCAACTTCCCCAACACACGGTCGGGATAGGCGGTCGACCTCATCGCGGACACAACGTTTTACCGATACACGGTAGGCAGGGAAATCGCCTCTTCGCGGAACAACCTCATCGCGGACACAACGTTTTACCGAAACACGGAAGGCAGGGAAATCGCCTCTTCGCGGCACAACCTCATCGCGGAACAACACAGCGTTTTACTGAGTGCTAGTCGGAAGGTAGGGAACCACCTCTTCGCGGGACACAGCGTTTTACCGACTCAAGGTCGGAAGATAGGGAAACCACCTTTCTCAGTAACCAAAGCAATCACAATCACAATCACAATCAACAACGCACAGAGCACACAACAGAAAAACACATAATTTAGTACGACCGTTCCCAAAATCACCGGCTATCACAACCCGTCCCATTTATATCGTACCGGAACACACAACATCGGTCCCGATATCTTCCCGTCACGTAGAATAGAGGTAACATCCCAGACCGGAAATCCCTCATTCGGACGTCTTCCTGTCACGTAGAATCAGGGCCTCACGCATACCGGACCAGCACATACCTCGGTCGTACGCCTTCCCGGACCACAAAGCATCGGGGTAATAATCACGCCATCCTTGGCCTAGACACCCTACACCGGCATACTCCCTCGGTGTAGGTATCAAACTGGATTACCTCATCTTGGAACACGCATCAAGAAGGTCTCACGCATCACAGTACCATAATTCGACCACGGTACACCGACGAGCCAACTCACCATAACACACAAATCGGTCTATCACTCACCCGATCATATCACAACCAAAGGTTCACATCACATCCAACACGGCACACTTGCCCACACATAACACAACATACTACACCGAGTAATCATATTTAGACTCTCAAACAACGGTTACAACGCGCACCATGCATCTCAAACAACATGCAACCCTAAGGCTCGACATGACCATTCTACCAGCACGACAATTTCCCAAGAGATGAAAATGATTAAACTAGTGAATCACATCCTACATGCACACTAAGACTCGCCCGATTATTTAGTAATTGAAAGCGGTTATTCTAGTGAATCACATCCTATATGTCAACTAGGACCTTTCCGGTTATTTATTATTACCTAAAACATGCATACTAGTAACTTTCCGTAATTAGACCGGTATTCGCTACGTTCCCTACCTCAAGAAGAATAAACAGCTACGTTTCCTAACTGCTGACGTCCTGGCTCGCTACCCTCGGTCTTCTCCACGATCAAAGCCGGACTCTAAATTAACACGGAAAGCCATAATTAATAACGGCTCGAAAGTTAATTTAAAAGTTACGTACAATCCAAATTAAATTCAACAAGATGCTTTTTAAACTCGAACGGGCCAAAAGAGGGATTATACGACGAATCGGGTTCGAGCACCCGAGCCCCGAAGCACGGAACCCGGTGCATGATTCCCGGGGCACGGTTCCCGAGGTGACCAATTCGGCGTTTCCGCTTTTAATCCGTACTCAAAATTTAGGCTTTCAACCCAGTCCTAAGTCCGATTTAACAGTCCGGTGGTTCCATCGTCCCAACGTTTCTTGGATTAGTTCAACAGTCCAAAAAAAAACCTTTTTATTTAATTCTGTTTTTGTTTTATTTTCGTTTCTTTTATTTTCATTTAATTTGTTTTTGCTTCAAGTTCGATCTGATCCAGAGTTGTCACGGGAAGGGGGAAGAAAGTGCAGATCTAAGAGATGGTGCACGGATCCGGTGGAACCGACCACCGGCGGCAACGCCGTCGGCTGAGGTCTCACGGGAGTTGCGAAACTCACCGTAGAGGAAAAGAACGGCGGCTAGGCGGTGGTTGCAGCCTTGGGAGCGGCGGAGCACGGCGAGTCTTCTCGCCTCAGATCTGGACAGGTGCGGCGAGTCCCCTATCTCAGATCTGGCGAGCGCGACGGCGCGGGTCTCGGCTCCGGACGCGCGCGGGGAGGATCTCCGAGAGGCCACGCGACGATGCCGGAGGGTCACGGCACCGAGGTGCCTTCGACACGGCCGCAACGCCCGGCAACGGAGACGGCGACGGTGGGGGGAGGGGGGGCTCGGACTGCGCGTTGGAGAAGAAGAAGCGATGGAGAAGAAGAAGGAGGGTGAGAGAGAGGGCGAGCTCGGGCGTTGAGAGGGAAGAGAGAGAGACGTCTGAGAAGGGAGAGAGAGCGGCGTCAAGAAGGGAGGAGAAATGAGACAGAAACCCTAACTAGGTGCTTAAGTAGCACATGCCTAGGGTTGAAAGTGGGCCTCAGGAAAAAAATTGGGTCTCACGGCCCAAAGAGAGGGAAGCACCGGGTTGGGCTGGCTTGGCTTGGGCCTGCGTGCTGGGCCTGGTCCATGCCTGACCCTCTTTTCCTTTTTTTTTTCTTTTTGAGTTGTTTTCTTTTTCTTTTGAATTTGGCCCAAAAATTCGATCCTTTTTCCAACCAACGACAGTCCAAACTAAACATTTAAATGATAATTCTTTTAATCGGAGCGGTCTTTATAGGATGTGTGTGTCGCTAGTTTGGAAATTGGTACACAATCGGAGGTTCAAAAGGGAGTCGAGGTCATTGGTGCGAGCTCGTTTGTCAATATGGGTCCTATACATCCATTCAGTGTGAAGCTTCTAGATATGGACCTTCCACATGTGTCCTAGGGAGTGATAGATTAGTTGTAGTCTATCAATGGGTGGATGGAGGCATTTCTAAATCCTAAGGCCTGTAAGAGAAGAGCTTCTAAATCCAATTTAGTGACTCCTCCGGGTGTCCCCCGTACTCATATTACAAGGACTAAGACTCAGGCTCTCAAGTCTTATCCAGAAAAAGATAAGGCTTGTCACGCCCCAAATCCGGTTTTGACCGGACTCGAGACGTGAACTAAATAAAAATACTTAAAACAAACTTTGACGAAATAAGTCTCCAAACATATTTCCAAAACCAACAACAATTCATGTAACGCGAGTCAAAGCTCGAAAATCAAATAGTAAAGAGTTTAATAAAAAAGGAAGTACGTCTCTATAAGATCCCAAAACTAAGGACTCTCGTCAGGCTCCCCAGCTCTGAGACGTCCTCTAAACCAACTCACGGTCGAAACCTATAAAACACTAATAAAGGGGGTGAGCTTACGCTCAGTAGGAAAAAGTAGTTAAGGCGATGAGCTATCCGCTCACCACCACGAGTAACCGTTCAATTAGGGCATACTAGTAAGCACAGTAGCTATGAACCAATTAAACACGTAACCCAAGATAATCCCTGAACTTCCCTCGGTGCAACCCTTAAATCAACCTCGACACTGAACCGAACTCATACCACTTTTCTCAATTATGCCCTTGACCACTATCACCCAAACAAGTCTCAAAGGACAACGACCACGGTTTTCTCACAACCGATCACACGTGCTTACTCGCACGGCAATGCACTAAACTCAGGTAAATCTGTATCTCAAATCACAGAAGATCATATAGCATGCATAAGCAGTCACAACAGTTAACACATCAACACACAAAGTAATATCATAACAAACACTGCCACCTATGGTATTCCAGAGCAATGCGCCGGCTCATCAGCAACCCGACTTATCACGGCGTACGAACTCACTTCGGTCTGGACATCTTCCCGCAACACGGCTCCTCGGGGTAACTCATAATATAGCGGACCGGAATCCAACACTGGTCGTGTATATCTTCCCGGAACACACAGCATCGGGGTACAACTCACATCACACATACCATCCTGGGGTACGGTATAAACATTGCTCTGAAATACCCTCCTCGGCTCTAGATCCCCTGTACCGTAATCACACATACAGCACAGGTATCCCACCGGAACAAAATCCTCGGCCTAGATATCCTATACCGGAATCCTCCACGGTATAAATATCATACCGGAAGCCTCGGTCTTGATATCTATATCGGAACCACCATCGATATATTTATCGGACCGAAACACACCGCCTCGGAACATATCGTGACGGAACTGGCACAACATCCGCCACGATATCGGACCGGAATAACATCATCAAACATCTCATACTGAACGTATCATCGGTCTAGATATCCTATACCAGAATCCTCCGTCGGTATAGGTATCATACCAGAACACATCATCGGTCTAGATATCCTATACCGGAATCCTCCATAGTATAGATATCGTACCGGAACACACGGCATATCATTACCAAACAATCTTATCAAGACACATCACATCGGTCTATCAATCACCCGATCATATCACAAGACAGTAGTTCACGTCATACCAAACATAGCATACCAGACATATCATACCAACATATCATACCGAGCCTATCATATCATGATCCTCGATTCAACAACGGATGTACTACATATCAAGTATTACAATTCATCAATCTCAACAACACAGTCAACACGCAATCCTACGGGCCCAACCAGGGACCCACATGTGATACTAAAGCACAACAATTTCCAAACCTACGGGCACGACCTGGCCCGCAAGCTATCCCTCACACTCGTCCTCACATCCTACATGCAATTCTACAATTCTGTCATTTGTTCATAACCTATATGCATACTAGTAACTTTCCGCAATTAAACCGGTATTCGTTACTTTTCCCTACCTCAATCGCTATCCAAACGCTTAGTCAACGCAAGTCGCCTAGTAGCCTCCTCCGCAGTGCTCGGGAACAACGTCTAAGATCACAAGTAATACGAGAATTTATACTAATTCAAGTGTGGTTTAAAGAGAGAAGTACCCAAACTAACCCCCAATTGCTCAACTTGTCAAAATGGGCCCGGAAGGCCCATTTTGTCCGGAATCGGGAAAACGTCCCTCGGAACTCCAAAAATTTCCCTTTTTGTCTATATCATTCCTAATTAAATTTACTTGTTCCAACGCACTTGACGGAATCAAATTCCGAGGTCCGAGCGTCCTAAATTCACAATTAAAGTTTCTAATCGCTTTTCCCGAAATTTCATGAATCACTTCCATAATTCGTTCCGGGTGTGAAATTATCGTCCCGGGGTTCATCCAATACCGTCCAAGCATGACACAACCAAACCCCGTCCATGTGGGCCCCACGGCTACACATGGCCGTGGGTGGCCGGACCGAACCAAGTCGGTCACGGTTCCAAGTGTGGCCGACCATGGCCGGTCATTCCCCTCCTCGGTGGCCGGATTCCAGCGACCGGCCGGAGCTCCGGAGAACCTTCGGTTGTCGGAAAAATACCTTATTTCTCCCAACAAGCTCCCAACTAGTTCTAGATTCTCCACAACTCCATTGTTAAGTTCCAAAACTTCAAAATCCACCTCGAACACTCCAAAGTTTCAAGACCCATGGTGGGTTTCATCAAAACCACAAAAACCCAAAGAAATTTCATCATCAATCTCCACTTTTCTCCATAACTCATCTAATTAAACATTAAGAACCTCCAATCCTTAAGACCCAAGCCTATTTCATGCCTTTTCTATAAAACCCATAAACCCAAACTTCATAAAAATGGATTTTCAAAGTGTACTCACCTTAAGAATGAAGAGGGGATGAGAATGAGTGTGTATTGGAAAAGATTAGTGTTGGAAAACACCCAAAGGAGCTCCCTTGTCCTCCCTTTCTTCTTCTTCAAGCAATAGAGCTTCAATGAAGTTTTTCACTCTCTGTCTCTAGCAAGGGGGTTCGGCCAATGTGAGAAAATGGCTGAAAAATTGCCCAAAAGTGGTCTTATCCTCAAGGTGGAAATGTCCCTTTAGTCCCTCTCTCTCTCTCTTGTCCACAAGTGGGGACCAATTGGTCTTTTCTCACACTTTTCTTCCCCTCCAAGCCATCATGGACATGTGTCCATGTGGGGTCCACTTCTACCCAAAATATCTCAGCTCAAATTAAATTAATTCGTTAATACTCCTAATTCGACCTAGTTTGACCCGGGTTTGACTTTTTTGCAAAAGTAGTCATTTGAAAGGAAACGACCCAACTAAGCTAACCGTAACGACGACTAAGCTTTTTAGATCCCGGAAAGGTCCCGAATGACTCCCAGAGTCATCAGTTGACTTTTCCGGCGGAAAGTTAACTTTCCCCAAAATTCACCGGTTCGACCGGGAGAGCGGTTCTTACAAGGATTTCGGTGATCCGAATCTTGATGGCGACGAGTGGTATGTCTCAGAAGTTAAAAATAGGATATTTCCTATTTGTATCTAAATTAGTTAAGTTAACTTATTTCCTTATATTGTAGGTTTATACCCTATATAAACGAGTTTCTACTTATGCATTAGATTATCAAAACATTAATAATAGTTTTATATTCTGAAACTTATCATGGTATCCGCCTTTGAGCTATCAACCCTCTTCTTTTTTTTCTCTTTTCTCTTCTGCCGGAACAGTAAATCCAACGTCGTATCAACCCCGATCCTCCCATTTTTGGACCATCTGCACCTCACAGAGCAACCTACAAGAGCTACCCTCTAAACCGCATCGCCCCTATACCCCTCACACGCCTCCTAAAGCTCTCGACAACTACGTTTTTGTTTCCAGATCTACGCGGATTCTAGCCATCTATTGTTCTCACCTCCAGCACCATCGTAAATAGAGGCCTCCGATCTACCAAAACCATTGAGCTCGCCGACGACGAAACTGGCAGGCGTTGTTGGTGCTACCACGCACCGCCAAACGATTTCCAGATTTTTTTTGGGTTCCTTTTTTCATGATCTAATGTCAGTATGTCAGATCTCCCAACCAATACATTATCTTCTTTTATTACTTCTTTTATTACTCCTCCAGTTATTACAATGGAGAAATTATGTGGTAGTTTCAATTACACCTCATGGGCCGTTTCTATTGAATTATGGTTTATGGGTTAAGGACTCAAATATCATCTCACTAAATGTAGTGATGATATTGGTAAGGATAAGCAGGCCCAATGGAAAAAAGTTGATGCCTTGTTAGTTGCTATATTCTGGGAATCAATTGATCTGAAACTCTATTCAATCTATAAAGCATATCGTACATGTGCCCATGTGTGGGACAAGGCTAAAGCCTTATACACTAATGATATTCAACAGTTTTATTATGTGATTTTAATACGGTTTAGATGAAGCAGTCTAGACTCGATACGACAATTCATTGGTCGATTGAAGTCGTTGAAAGAAGAGTTTAATGTGCTTTTTCCAATTATTGACAACAAAGAAGCTCAATTGGCTCAACGCGACAAATTTTTCATGGTATTGGGGCTTACTGCTATGAGTCATGAATTGTCCTCCGTTCGTGACCAAATTTTGGCTAGTGCTATTATCCCTACGCTACAAGATTTCACTACCTGTCTGTTGCGCGTTTCCTCTACTGTCACCACGTTTGAGGTTCCTACTATAGTAGATGCCTATGCGCTTGCCTATAAATATGCTCCAAACTCCTCTAGTTCCCCTATGAGAGGTCGTGGTGGAGGGTCTGGAGGAGGACAAGGTGGTTTTTACCAACGCAAAGATGTTCAATGTAGTTATTGTCACAAGATGGATCATACTAGGGAGATCTGTTATGAGTTACGTGGTTATCTTCCTAGAGCTTCTTATGCTGCATAATACTCGCCCGCCCATAACAACCAAGTGTCCCCTTTGTTGTCCTCACTAGTGTTGAATACGAATACTATTTGCGACTTTGGTCTTCACAACAAACATTTTCACTTCATCAGACTGCTAATATTGGTGCTGGTAGTTCTTTTTCCTGTTTAGTGCATTCTTCACCTTCGAACCCTTGGGTACTTGATTATGATGTACTTGTTTTGTTCATGATAAAACTCTAGGTCGAGATAACTGTCAGCAAAAGCTATCAAGTATATTTTCTTGGGGTACTCACGACTTCAAAAAGGGTATAAATGGTATTCTCCTACTATTAATCGTTATTTTATCTCTGCCGATGTTTTCTTTTTTGATTCCAACTCTTACTTTTCTTCGTCGGAGTCTGATAATCATAATATTTATGAGATCTTACATGTTCCCTCAATCATGTTTGTCCCAAAATCCATAGTTGCACCACCTCCTTTACAGGTTTATTCTCGTTGTCCACATTTTCCTTCAGTTACAGGCCCTGTTGATGATCCAGTACGCTCATCTCCTTCGCCAACACCACAACCTGTCACGCATCTGCCTCTGGTCACTAACGAGCCTCTTGCTCTTCGACGTGGTACTCGCTCTACTCGTAATACTCATACTATATATTCATTCCTTAGCTACCATCGTTTATCTCCCTTGTATTATGCTTTTGTTTCCTCTTTGTCTGATGTTTCTATTCCTACATCTACTAGAGAGGCACTATCTGTCACGCCCCAAATCCGGTTATCGCCCGGACTTGAGGCATGACGGGTAATAGAAGACAAATAAACAATAAAACAACATTTAAACCTTGAAAACCTCCAATAAGTACCTCGAACCATAAAATTTCAATACTATAGCTCGAATCCATCAAAACGTAGTTCAAAACATGAAATAACCCTCAGGGGGTGTAATAATAGGTCTTACAAAAACTGTTCTTAAACCAAAGGGTATAAACATGAAGTCTCTACGGGACCCACACCGAGAAGCTCCCAAGCCTCTACTCCTCAATCAAGCCTGTAAACACAACAATGAACTAACAGGGGTGAGCTTACGCTCAGTAGGGAAAACACATAACAAGACGGACCTTCAGTTCAATAAGAGCAATCAACAAGTCAACCATAGCCAATTTATCACACACAGGTAACAGGTAAATCAACCAATACCGTGGCACATGAAGTGACCACCCTCCGATCCACATGATGTGTCCTATCGGATTTTCCCTCAAATCCAGAGGAGACGCATAACATTGAGGCGACCGGAAACAACCCTTCGGGCGCTTATCATTGGAATTCTCAGAAACGTCTCCAAGGGATTTTATGTCCTCGGGAACCAAATGTATTACTCCCATGGAGAGCATACACTTGGACAATTTAATGAGAAGTAGTTAATAATTGAATACGTACTCAACCGAACACGAAATAACACAAGTTCAACAACCACCACTTCAATTCCACACATGGCTCACACATCACCAATTCACCGCACAACAGTACACGAAATCACACAAACCTAGCACATCAATCACACAAACCCAACTTACCATTCACTTACCAGTTTCGAACCACCGGGGCATCGATCACCTGATTGCACCGCTCGGTACAACCAGTCATACTCGATGCTCCAACCAAGCATTCAAGTAAATCAAATAATCAATCGAATACAATCAATGAGCAAGTACGAGTACAATCAACCAATTATAAGAACCTTCAAGAGAGCATGCATACATGCAATTCTACTAGTTTCGTTAGACTCTTTAGCCTATCCATTAGGCAATTAACAACCAAGCATGTGATCCTAACAAGCAACTAATCCGAGGGCTTTGCCAAGGCTCCTCTACCAGACAATCATATCCCAAGTATTAAAAGCGAATTACACTAGTGATTGGCATCCTAATCGGTCACCACTAGACACTTCCAGTTATTAGAAAATGAAAGACGATTATGCTAGTTATTCACATCCTATAGGCATATCTAGGACCTTTTCCATTTTATTAACCTAGCACGCATACTAAGCATGGTAAACGAGAGGTTAAGGCTTTCCCTACCTCAAGGTCCTCCTCTTCAACGCTTTGATGACGTCCGGTGATCACCACTTTGCTCCTTCCTCGGTTCCCGGCGTGATCCTCGCTCCTCTAGCTCGATCCACAACATCTTGGACACAAAGAAACACTAATTAGGCTCCACTTAGACAGTAAGAAAGACCCCCAAAACCCTTCCAAAGTTCAGCTCAAAACCAAGATGCTAAAACCCTCAAGAAACCCTCACCCTGGTGGGTCACGGACCTGGTCACGGATCCGTGACGTTAACCCTCACGGTTACCGTCACGGAGCCGTGACGAGTGCCGTCACGGACTCCCTCAAGGAGCCGTGACGTCGCCCGTCACGGGATCCGTCACGGATCCGTGGCGCACCAGAGCAGTTTCGCCCTTCTTCAACCTCCAGCTCCAAAACTCCGAAAAACCACTCTTAAACCCATAAATTTACCCCTTACAACTCCCAAAACAGTCCAAATCCTTCAATACTCCTCTACCCATGGTAGGAATCAACACACAAACAAGTTTCCAAGGATTCATCAAATCAAACCCACCTTAAAATCTCCAACACTATTGATTTCTCAACCAAAACCCAACAAGGTTCATCATCAACACCATCTCTCACCATCTCTACTCAAACCCAACATCATCTAGCACTTTTCACCCAAAACCCAAGAAAAAAGATGAAGAGAAAAGATGAGTAGAGAGTTCCATTACCTCTAGAATGTGAAGATGAAGAGGATGCTAGAGGTTTTGAGGGTGGAAGGCTAGAGGATGACTCCAAATGGTTCCTTCTTCTTTGATTCTCCTTCAAGCTTCCATGAGAGCTCCTCTTCCTCTCTTCCTCTCCAAGTTTCGGCTACAACAAGAAGGAAATGACTTGATTTTGCTTCTCCAATCCAATATAATACCTAGAAGAAGTAAAGACCTAAAGGCCCTTGAGCTAGCTTCCTTTGTAGTAGCTTTTGGGAGGGTAAAAGGGACAATGACCATCCCTTTTTCTCTCCTTCAACCAAAAGAGGACAAGTGTCCCTCTAGCTCATTTAATTTTCCAAATTACTTTCCAGCACTTTAAAAAAAAGAAGCTTTAGTCGATATAAAGTCTCGTTTTGACCAAAATTGACTTTATCCGATATTATACTCAAACGAAAGGGTTTTCTCCCCTGAAGCCAACTGTGATAATGGCTAATCCGTTTGAGTTCCGGAAAAGTCCCGAGTGACTTCCGGAGTCACCGGTTCGACCGGAAGCGGGTCTTACACTATCATACCATGGTACTTGGGAGTTAGTTCATCTCCCTCCAGGACAGAATACTATTGGAATTCGTTGGGTGTATATTGTCAAAGTGGGGCGAGATGGTCATGTAGATCATTTAAAAGCCCTCCTATTTGCCAAGGGTTATACCCAAATATTTTGGCTTGACTATGGCGATACCTTTTCTCCGATTGCAAAGATTGCCCTTGTACATCTATTCATCTCTATTACGGTAGTCAGACATTGGCCTCTTCATCAATTGGGTTATTTACGATTTGGTACCCAAATATTTCGTCCATGAACGATATGGTACCCTTATGAATTTTTATTCCAATTTGGTACCCAAATGTTCTGTCCACAAACATTTTGAGCTAATGGGGTTAAAAAACTAACACATCAAAGTGAAATGACCATTTTACCCTTTGGTATTTCAGTTGACTTTTGACTTAAGAGTAAAAAGACCATTATACCCTCAATTAAAGATTTACTTTAATTAACATTTTTATTAATTATTAATAATATCATTAATTTTTTTTAAATTATTAATGCTTTTAGAAAAATAAATTATTTTATTAATTTAAATTTCAAAAATTAATTTTCATAGTTAAAAAAATATATTTAAAATAAAAAAAAATAAAAAATAAATATTTATATATATATTTACTTATTCATTAATTACTTTCATTAGTATTTTAAATAACTATTAATAATTTCATTTATTTATTAATTAAATCTTATTTATTTAATTTTATTTTAAATAACTTTTATTTTATTTTCTTTTTCTTTAATTTCTTTATTTTTTAACTTTTGGTTCATTTTGTTTCAAATTTCATTTAGCTTTATTTTTTAAAACGATGTTGAAGAACTCGATAGAAAAACACAATAGAACAACAAAATCCGGCGTGGTGCAACGTCTTCTCTGGCATGGTGCAACATGTTCTCCAGCGTGGTGAGGCAATGTCTCCGGCGTGGTCGACGTCTTCTTCGGTAGTCCTTTGGTCGTCCCTATCTCAGCTCATCGTCGAGGGTTCCTCCGTGAACAGATCTATGAGCAACGGTGAAATCGAAGTTCGCCCAGCCAGATCCGTCTCGCTTCACCTAACCCTAGGTTTCCAGAGAAGGAATGGAACCGAGACCGGTGAACATAGGGACGTGACCCTATGAGCCTCGATTCCCCCAATTTTTTCCTTGAAATCCTATCTCTACAACAGGCCGGAAACTAGACGAGGAGTATAAATCGGGATCCCAAACCCCCAAATTCTCTTGTTAGATTTCCGTGCACTAATTCAAGGGTGAGGAGCAGCGATGCCTTCATCCTTGTGCATATATCTGAGGTTGGAGCAGAGCCGTCAGAGAAAGGATTTGACCAGAGGAAATTTATGGCCGGTGGCGCGAGCTCTGTGTATTCACGCCGGAGACGAATGCGATGTTCGGCGAGGAGAGGAAGATTAACCGAGATAGTCGTAGAGAGGAAGGCGATGAAGATGAACCGATCATAGGGACGAGTACGATGTTAGATTAGATTATAAGTTATTGTTAAGTTAGATTAGTATTAAAGTAGATTAGATTAGATTAGATTAGTATTAAAGTTAGATTAGATTGTTAAGTTAGTTTTAATTATTAGAGTTAGATTAGATTTATTTATTTATTATTAACTAATTATTTAATTAATTTTTTTATTTATTTATATTAATTATAACTAAGGGTATAATGGTAATTTTGTCTATCAAATTTATAAGCTTAAAATAAGAAAGGGTAAAATCGTCATTTCACACCTCACTTAACTGCACATGACTAACTTAGAGGAATATTCAGTTAGTTTTCGAACGGAATATGCCACTTCCGTCCGTGGACAAATCATTTGGGTACCAAATTGGTCATTCGAAACATAAGGGTACTAAATCGTTCGTGGACGAAACATTTGGGTACCAAATCGTAAATAACTCTCATCAATTGGATATCAAAAATTAATTTCTTCATGGAAATCTCGATGAAGATATCTACATGGAGTAACCACTTGGTTTTATTACTCATGGGGAGCATGGTTTGGTGTGTAAGCTTCGACGTTCTATTTATGGCCTCAAGCAATCTCCACGGGAATGGCTTGGTAGATTCAGTATAGTTATCCAATAATTTGGCATGGTTCGTCGCAAGTTTTCTATCATCGCACATCACAATACAGGAGTATCTATCTAGTTGTTTATGTGGACGATATAGTTATTACAAGAGATGATGAAGGCGTGATTCTTAAATTGAAAAGGCACCTCTTTCAACAGTTACAAACTAAGGAATTGGGTCTACTCAAATATTTCCTAGGCATTGAGGTTGCCCAAGCCACAAATGCTCTAGTCATTTCTCAACGGAAATACACTCTTGATATACTTGAAGAGACAAACATGCTTGATTGTCGACCTCGAGATACTCCTATGGATCTGAACTCCAAACTTCTTATAAGATAGGGGAACCTTTAGATGATCATAGAAGGTACCGTATACTCATTGGAAAGCTTAATTACCTTACTATTACTCGACCAGATATTTCATTCGCGGTAAATGTGGTCAGTCAGTTCCAACCATCCCCATGTGATAGTCATTGGGACGCAGTGATACGCACTTTGAGATATATTAAGGGAATTTTAGGATAAGGATTGTTGTATGAAGATAGAGAAAATATTGAGGTTGTTGCATATACGGATGCAGTTTGGGCAGGATCTTCTTCAGATAGGCGCTCTACTTCAGGATATTGTGTCATGATGGGTGGTAATTTGATCTATTGAAAAGGTAAAAAACAGACGGTTGTCGCTAGATCTAGTGTAGAAACTGAATATAGAGTCATGGCCTTGGCAACATGTGAACTCATATGGGTGAAACAACTTCTTCAAGAACTCAAACTTATAAAGAATACTCCGATGACATTAATATATGACAATCAAGCAGCGTTGCACATTGTGTCAAATCATGTGTTTCATGAAAGAACCCAAATATATTGAAATCGATTGTCACTTTATCAATGAGAAGATTATATCCAGATGCATCAAAACCAGCTTCATCAACTCTAGTAACCAACTAGTAGGTATCTTCACAAAATCTTTACAAGGACCTCGCATAAACTATATTTGTAATCAGCTGGGCGCTTATAATTTGCATGCTCCATCTTGAGGGGGAGTGTTAGAAGTTAAAATTTTGATATTTCCTATTTCTACCTAAATTAGTTAACTTAACTTATTTCCTTATATTGTAGGTTTCTAGCTTATATAAAGGGGTCTCTACTTGAGTATCAGATTATCAAAACATCAATAAAATTTTGAAATAATCAAAATTTACTATTAATATGACCCAAAACTTGTATAAAATCATATCAAATGTTTAGCAACCATTCACGTCTTCCATTCTCTACTCTCCCAACCTAAAAATTCTTGTATTTTCTATATTATTTGCGAAAATATGCAAACAATTCAAATACAAGAAGAGAGTTTCTTGCCAACGAGCGGAGGCTGGAGTGAATCTTGTGTTTTAGTTTATTTCAATTAATATGTTAATATTTTAATTATATTCAGTGATGTATCATTTTTATTTAAAAGTTTTTTTATGCTATCAGCCCATGTATCAATCTGTTGCAAAATCATGGACATCAAATAATTTTGTTTCAACTTGATTGTAAAAAGAAAGGGAAACAATTTTTTATTATTTTATTCTTTCAACCTCAATCAAGCGTAATGACGGTTGATGCTATAACCTATATAAGTTTTTAACAAACTTAAAATTTATGCTCCGTGGACCCCTTAATATCCGCAATATTTTCAAGTATGTTTGATATGTTTCATATGAGTTTCTGGTGAAGCCAATTATGCTCAATGGCTCCTGAAGATGATTACTATTTGCTTGATCGTGTGTTTGTGAATAAAAGAGATAAATAAAGGGAAGATTACAGAGCCTAGCTGGTATCAGATGAATGATACGGGAAAATTAAATTTATTTTTTTCGACTTGTTTCTTCACTCAAATTTCATATCGCATATCATCAGATTTAGGGAATGGATATTGGAATTTGTACAAGAAGCTGTGTTTAGAAACCTATGTCCTAATATAAAATATATCCTTCAGGTCAGGGGAATGGATCATGGTACTTCTGTTATCACAGTGACACAACATGTCTGAGGTCTCAACGTCGTTCATCGTTCATCGCAAGTGTTGCTCCTTTTCACACAAATCAATTACTCGGGACAGAAGCAGGCCATCTATGACTCTTTTTCTGCCTAAGCCTCTTGAAAGCCATAAATGTTACTGCTGCTGATAGAGAATACCTGCACAAAAGTATAAATCTATTAGAAGAGGAGCAGTTGAGATAAAATTTCTCCCAAATTGAATGCATAATTAAGAAAAAGATAAGCAAGTCATATATGAACTTTTTTACAATACAATCCAGAAACGGAACACTTCAATCTGATGTCAGACAGATGGGCCCTACTAATCCCGTCGCTTCCAGTTTCAACCTCTAATGCAATTGCCCTATTCCCTTTCCATGCCTACCACAAATCCTTTGTAGAGTGGGTTTCTACACCATATATATGCTAAGTAGTTGGTTGCAAGTTCAACCACAAACTGAAGAACGTGCATGAATCAAATATGCCAACATCCATTTTCCCAACTATCCCATGAGTCTATGCACCATGCGACGCTGAAGAATGCAATGCCGAGGTTTCCTAATCCCCTAGAGGTGATGCAATAAATATTGATAGAGTGCCATCAAACAGGCCTTTTCCCTCTTTAAAATTAAGGAGACTAAAGTCAAGCTTGTCATTTGTACAATATATCTGACACAACATATTGAGCAATTTAGTCAACAGGGTACAAGACCAACGAATAACCCCAAAAGGGGGACAACTATAACTATAGATGATAAATTTCCTTCACTTATTCCAGTAGCAAAATGGAGGCTCAAAATCCCAAGTGAGTATAACAAAATGGCTTGGATATTCATACAAAAAAATCTTGAAATGATTGGAGTACGGGAATAAAAAAAATTGATGAAATGTTGGAAAATTGTAAAAATGAATGTTGGAAAAAGTAGGACTAGTGTCTGTTGCAAGCTAGTTCTTATAAAAATATATCTCACCATCAAACTGATGTTCTGAACTGAACCTGACATGTACAAGGATTGAAAATAAGGGAAAATTTCATTTTACCACCCTGACAAACATTTAATTTCAGTTTGATACCCTGGCATAAATTTTTTTCACTTTCATACCTAAACCAAACATTTAACTTCACTTTACTACCCAGCCGTTAACTTTCTGTTAGTTTGGATGGAAAAAGGTAAAAAGACCATAATACCCCTAACCATTACTCAAATTTTCAAACTCATGCCATTAACTCAGAATTTAAAAATAAGTGAAATGACAATAATACCCTTCATTGTTTAGGGTATTAAAATGAAATTTTCACTATTTTAAAAATAAAATCAGTTTTTTTTTATAAAATCAGTTTTTTTTATAAATTCAGTTTTTATTTATGAAAATTATTTTTATTTTCAAAAAATCATATTTTAATTTAAAAAATATATAAAAAACCAATTTTTTTTAAATAAAAAAAATTAGTTTTTTATTTTTTATTTTATTAATATTTCTTTTTTAATTTTATTTTTTCAGTTTTTTACCTAAAATTACTCTCTCTCTCTCCTCACCTTCGTCTCTCTCTCCTCTCACCTTCGTGTATCTCCTCTCTTCAATTTCAAATTCAATCCAAGATTAGTTTCATTTAGAAATATGTACACATCAATCTATAAAGTAAACAAACAATGAAACTAAAGGTGAACCCAGAAATGAAATAGAGATGGAGAGGACTTGAAATAAAGTGAACTGATTTTCTTTCATTACAGACCTCACCCAATTACAGAACCAATTTCAGAATGGTCTTCTTAAGGTACTCAACTATAGAACCATGAAATTTGGGGAAAAGAAACAAATAAACATTAAAATCCTCTATTCCAGATCTGGCCTAACCCCCAAACCACAGAACTCACGGAGCAACCACCAAGACTTGCTCAAATCACAGCTTCTGATATGCTGGTGGAACGCCTCCGAAACACGATTTCAGATCTGAAATCACAACTTCCCGTAAGTCCTCCCGCAAGTCCACGACGTGGCCTCCAACGGCCCCGGCGTCCCGCAGTCAGGTCAGCAGCCCCTGCCTCTATTTGAAATTGAAGAGAGGAAAGAGACGAAGGTGAGAGGAGAGAGAGACGAAGGTGAGGAGAGAGAGAGTAATTTTAGGTAAAAAACTGAAAAAATAAAATTAAAAAAGAAATATTAATAAAATAAAAAATAAAAAAACTGATTTTTTTATTTTAAAAAATTGATTTTTTATATATATTTTTAAATTAAAATATGATTTTTTGAAAATAAAAATAATTTTCATAAATAAAAACTGAATTTATAAAAAAAAACTGATTTTACAAAAAAAACTGATTTTATTTTAAAAATAGTGAAAATTTCATTTTAATACCCTAAACAATGAAGGGTATTATTGTCATTTCACTTATTTTTAAATTCTGAGTTAATGGCATGAGTTTGAAAATTTGAGTAATAGTTAGGGGTATTATGGTCTTTTTACCTTTTTCCATCCAAACTAACAGAAAGTTAACGGCTAGGTAGTAAAGTGAAGTTAAATGTTTGGTTTAGGTATGAAAGTGGAAAAAATTTATGCCAGGGTATCAAACTGAAATTAAATGTTTGTCAGGGTGGTAAAATGAAATTTTCCCAAAATAATGCTTCCAGCTTATAATTGTAATTATTTACTTGCTATAGCAGAGTACCAATGCAAAAGAATCTACTCTTAAACTTAAAAATGCATCATAAGCGATAGCCACAGGAATGGCCTCCCAACCCTCACCTAACTCAACGTCATTCAAATTTGTGGGTAGTAAATGGAAGGGTTAATTGTCAAAAAGTGCACTGAAGTTTTGTCCACAAACAAAAGCATGCATAAACTTTTGTCCACGCTTTGTGGGTGCACTGAAGTTTTGTCCACCGACTTTTTTTAGAAAAACGTATTGCCCACACAACTACAGAATGCATTATGAATTGCCCACACAACTTTAGAATGTATTATGTATTGCCAACAAATCCATTGAATCCGCGAGGAACTGCCCAGACCATTCATTCTGAACATCCCTGTTATGTTTTTCTAAAAAAGTCGGTGGACAAAACTTCAGGGCACCCACAAAGCGTGGACTAAAGTTTATGCATGCTTTCGTTAGTGGACAAAACTACAGTGCACTTTTTGACAAAACTACAGTGTACTGTCATTTAAGTAATTCACTACGTAAGCTGGTGTATTACTTTAATATCCTAACATAGAACATACTATTTATGCACTGTCTAGATTCTTTGTACAAGGATAGGAATGAGACTGAGAATCACCCTGCTTTGTGTATAATATGGGAAATATATATCCTAATTCTCATTCTCATGCCCTTATATTACACTATTTTCACTCCCACCTAAAATTGAAAGGGGTAATGTGAGGGATATACTAATCCAAAGGATGTTAATTCGTGGGGTTTCATGTAAACTAAAGCACAACTTTGGGGGTCTGGCTGTAGTCACACTTGAAATGCGGTTTATAGAACCTGGTACGTAGAAAAATTGGGAAATTGATCTTCTTCTATCCTTTGAAAATAGCAACAAACATGGGAGGCAGTAACTCAAAAAAGAGCGATCATGCATAAATGATATAAAAAAAGAGAGCACCATACCACGTAAATGTATAGTTTAGATGATCTTGCGGCATGACTGAAGTGCGAATTAGAGTATTCACATCCTTTGGAATAGGATAAGGATTACTTGGCTTGATATTTTCATTGATGTCTTCAATGTAGATGGTGTTTTCTGGAAGCCCACAAGCAAGAGCAATGGCAGAAACATCAACATAGAACCATTCACCAGAGCTTGGATTATTTTCTGGAACAAAATGATTAGGGTTTTCACTCCCACGAACAACTCCAATTACTTCAACAGTATTAATAGCAGGGACTTCATCCTGTCAGTTTTCAGTCAGTTAATACTGTAATTTGCTAGTACCAAGAGTAAATAAGCCAAGCCATCATGGAATGATAATAAACAACCTCTATATTTTTAGGCCTACTGGACCAAATCTTCCACTTGGAACTTTGATTGGTCTCGTGGACAGAGGGTGTTGTTGTATCTGGAACCTGGACACAATCTTGAGGAGATTCAACAGATTTATCTCTCCAACTACGGGGGATCCATCCTCTATTGACTAGAACTGGAGACTGCACGCTGGAAGAAAACAAATAAAAAGTATTACAGTCATACACCGCATAGGTCAGGAAACAACAAATAAAAAGTACAACCATAGAGATAACAGATGACAATTAGAAAATTTCAGTTTTCCATAATTCAAAAGGTCAATTAGGATAAATAGCTCTTAAATTTGGAGAGTTGGGATACCTCATTCTTAGTAGAACATCTAAGCCTGATTCTCTTGGTATCATGCCAGTTATAGAGGCATTCATGTTTCACTTAACCCATTAGAGCTTTGACTCAACCATGCACCCTTAAAGCCACTATACTTGTTTTTTCTGCTGCATACCAGAAAATTTTGAACTATGAAGACCAATTAAGTATGCAGATTGATACTATTTGTGCAAGATCCACGGTGAATTTAGGGTTACCTTCATTTCAATGTATGAATGCTTTGTGTGAAATTTATTACTGTTCCAGAGTAGCTAGCAAATTGACTTGTTGATGACCAATTAAGTAAAGAGGGAGAATATTGTGGGAACAGAAAAGAAATACATTTGTCTTTGAGGTTAATTTGCTTAATCTGTGACTGTACGTATATATATATATATAGGATAGCTATCAGGTACAAACTTGTATCTTTCGTCAGAACGTAGAACTTTCAATCTGGGTCATTGGATCGTAAAATTAAAGGCCCAGATTTAATGCATATCTTTTTAATTAATGCATATCTTGTAATTGATTTCGTAATCAATCACCCCCCACCCCCCCTGAATTTCGGTGGCCATCTGATTTGGATAATCAATGGTCCAGATTAGTTCTACGTTCTGACCCGAAACAAGGTTTGTACTCGATAGCCCCCTTATATATATATATATAGGGGCATACTCAGATAAAAACCATGCTTATGGGGAAACTAAGAAGCAATTATGATCATTGGATCTTAAAAATAAAGGGAAGGGTTTAAACACCTCATTAATGGTGCAGATTGTAAATTCGCGCAACTAGAGGGGTAATTCTGACATTTTATATTGGGATAATTGTCCAAAACTACCCCAAAGTTTCGTCCACAATCGAGTTGATGCACAAAGTTTCGTCCATGCTGTGTGGCTATCTTGAAGTTTTGTCCACGACTTTTTTAGTTTTGACGTAATAGGGATGTTCAGAATGATGGTCTGGGGCCTTCGGGCAGTGCTTCCCGATTGAATAGAAGCGTGGAAAAAACTTCAATGCACCCACAAAAGCGTGGGCAAAACTTCAATGCACCCACAAAAGCGTGGACAAAACTTCAGGGTAGCCACACAGCGTGGACAAAACCTTGTGCAACAACTCGTTTGTGGACGAAACTTTAGGGTAGTTATGGACAATTATCCCTTTTATATTTGTACAGTTACCAAACAATTTCGGTACGAGGTTCAAAATTATTTCGGTGCAGGTTCCAAACGATTTTGGTATGGGTTCCAAACATTTTCCACACAAGTTCCAAACATTTACGGGACGTTAACCAAACCATTTCAAAACAAGTTTCAAACTATTTTGTTACAGATTCAAAGATGTTTTTCTAATATATTTTCGCAAAAGTCCCAACACATTTCTTTATAGGTTCCAAACCACATATGACAAGTTCCAACCCTTCTCGTTACAGGTTCCAAACCATATATACACACTATCTAAACTATATAAACACAGTATCTAACCCATGTAATACAGGTTCCAAACTATATACAAATAGTTTCCAAACCATGTAATGTATGCATACTATCTAAACCATAGGAACACATTATCCAAACCATATATGACAAGTTCTAAACCTTTTCGTTATAGGATTCATATAAACACAGTATCCAAATGAATATACCACAAGTTCCAAACTATATACACATAGTTTTCAAACCATAGGCTCATCCAAGATTACACATAACAGATGCATGACCTTCTTCCTAGTCTTGTTGTGCCAACCGTGCCGCGGCTCATGTTTCAAACCCGCCACCATAAAACACATCGCCACAGTGATTTGCTCTGATCTGCCTCCACACACAACCGCTTCAGCTTCCAGCCGCCCGAAAACCTCTTGGTTTTGTCCTGTTCAACACCACTACAAAGCCCTCCTCACCCCTTCCGCTATAGAACCCTCCCAAGCACGGCGTTACAGGTGCTGGAGGTCTGCCCGCAAACGAAATGAAAGGACCTCAGCAGTATGCACATATTACATGTTGCTGTCAAGTAAAGAGGAGGGAGGCGTGCAGCCGGACGAGGAAGATGGGGGTGCGGCGCCAAAGGGGAGTGGGGTTGAGGAGGCGTGTTGCCAGACGAGAAAGAAGAGATGCAATATTTGATTCAATTTTGAAAAATATGAGGGTTGATATAGACTTGTAGTAGTGTATTGCTATTACATATTTACCATTTATAGAATGTCCAAAATATATACCAAAATCTCCATAATTATACCTAGCTACCATAAAGAATCCTTTTAATCCCATCCATTATTAACTTAAACCAACGACTAAGATTGGTTGCTAGTTTACACCACAATGATTTTATACCTGAAAGTTATTATATATATAGACATGAACATACTATACACACACATACTGTTATGAGTCTAATAGATTTACTGTTATTAGTTTTCTAGGTAGTTATTTATTTGTTATTTATAATTACTTAATGGGAAAACTACAGATACCTACCCAAAACCATGGTCATTTAACCGATGTTTACTCTGAAGTTTAAAGTTATGCATTCCCTGAAGTTACGACTTGTAACTAAAAACCCCTTTTGTCAACTAAAATGACGAAAATACCCTCAGTGACTTTTTTAAAATAATTTTTTTAACATGTAAATGAAGTGATTTTTTAAATAAAAATGAAGTCATTTAATAAGTAAATATATAAATATAACAAAAGTAATTTATAAATAACTTTTTTAACATAATTATTGAAGTGTAGTTGAGGGTATTTTCGTCATTTTAGCTGACAGAGGGGTTTTGAGTTACATTTTCGAAACATCAGGGTATGCATCAGTTAATTTTAAATTTTAGGTAAGCATCAGTTAAATGGGCATGGTTTTGGGTAGGTATCGGTAGTTTTCCCTTAATTATTGTGATCATGGGTAGTTATTTAAGGTATCGTGATCATGGGAAGTTACATTATCTTTGTGCTAGCTTGGAAGTCCAGCCTCTTAATGAGCTGGCTTTTTAATGAAAAGGACATCAGAATTATAAACAAAAACCAAAGCCAAAAGGTTCCTGTCGAGATCTTGCATTCTCTCTAATGAATGCTAAATGAGATCTTTCGTTCTCTCTAACGAATGCTACATGAGATCTTGCGTCTCTCCAACGAATGCTACAACACCAATCCGATAACTCGATCCAAATACGGAACTGTAACACATACACAATAGTTTCATAAAGGACTATTGGGCATTGGTCCTTAAAGTTCGAGAAGGTCACCACAATAGTCCCTGGAGTTTATTAGGGCTACTTAAGTCCTCAAAGTATCAAAAGTAGGCCAATATAATCTCTGCCGTTAGTTAACATTAGGCAAACTAAACAAACCTTAATACTAAAATCAGGTCCCTGTTTTTTTCTGGCCAGTTTAGTCCTCAGTCTTTGTGGCCCACTTTTCAAGTTGTGGACTAGATTGAACCAGAAAACTTCAGGGTCTAAAATAACCTTTTGATAAATCTCATGTACGGGTCGGTGCATTGGATATTAAGTCATTTCCATATTATTACATACAGATCTAGAAAAGAATTTGGATTATACCATATCACTTGATGGATTTTATGAACCTTTTCCATGCCCTAGAGTCTAATCTAACCTAGAAAGACTCATCGCATACATATGTCAATGTATACAAATACACAGATACATGATACATTACATGCATATAATTCGTCATTCTTAAAGCAACTCAACAAACATAAATACATACCTCTCTTGGTTGTTGGGAACCGGCAAAAGGGGTGTTATGATATAGTAGCCATTTTCAGTCACCCCTGAAATGACTCTAGAACGTGGACCGACATAGATTGACCTTTTTTCATCCAAAACTCCTTGGCATTTGACCCTCCTAAACTCCTGGAAATCTAATATTCCGCTTGTCGGAGATGCAGTATTCAGTGTAATAGGTTCAGATTCCAATCTCTTTTGTCTAAACTCAAGCATTTCTATCTGTAAAACATAGCATTTTGAAACTATTAGTTTGTACAGAAAAAACAAATAGTCTGATTTATTTATTGAACCTGCGTGATGGACATCAATTAAAGACAACAAAAAAATGGATTCTGCGAGTTCCCGGAAAAAAATAACAATTGTAAACACATGGGCTAGGTACATACTGTATGCATATTATGAAGTTGTTAGGCAAAGGAAACTGGTGGGTTATAAGTAATAGAGTACCATACAAGAAAGAAAACCCTCCAACAAAAAGCCCCAAAAAGAAAATATACAAGTGAGAACTATCATCAAAGTTTTATAAGTTGCATTTTATGCACTCTTTTTTCTTTCCTAGATTTGTACTATCAGGAAAAATAGAAAATGCATTTTGTTTTTGCTCTATCCCTGCCATCTAGATTTGAGTAAGAAATCATATAGAAATTATACAGGGTCGGAAAGGACAGCATAGACAGCTAACAGGCCAACTACTACTCTAAAGTTTATGCGAAACGATAAATTGTTGGGTTAATTGCTATAACTACATTATGTATTGTCCACGTGTGAAAAACTACATTATGTATTGTCCACATCCCTAATTTTAACGGAATATTCCAAATTTTGTAAGTACGCAACCGTGGTCAAAAGATAGTGTAGTTTAAAAGTGTGGACAATACATAATGTAGTTATTCGCACGTGGACAATACATAATGTAGTTTTTAGCAATTAACCCAAAATTATTTTACCACTAAAATGATAACAGACTGATGATAGAACCTACAAGATCTGGGAAGCCTTTGGCTACCAACTACATGAATAAAGGCAAAGCAAAAGCTATAGAAGTCATTCTTAAATTGAGTTTAGCTAATGAGTAAGATTTTGTGGGACAGTTGCCACTAGCAACAAGTGTCCCAGCAACGCAAGGGTAACAGGACTAAGATATATAGCAAAATTGGAAAACAAAATGGATGTTAGACGGTCGTAAAAAAAAATCCAATCCCAGTAGTCAGAAGATGGTAGGCTCCTATCAATAAGGCACTATTGACAGTTGAAACTCAATGAAATGCTTTACATGTACTCAACACCACTGACAGACTCGATGGAATTGAATTACTATATTCACTGGAACAAGTATACAGACTGAAGCACAGTATCTCAAGGACCTCTGGTATCCACAGCACTGGAAAAACAAAGCCTATCTATGACACCAGCTTCGACAAGTCCTCGGCACATCAAGATGCAGAGAGCTGAAGCAGAAAGTAAAGTTGATCAAGCATGCCCACTAAGAGCCTCTCCAATGGTAATGGCACAGGGTGGGTGAATAGGAAGGAAAAGAGGGGATTTTGGAGGGGATAGAAAATGAAATAGGTGGATGAATAGGAGGGCAAAAAGGGGCTTTTGGAGGACATAGGAAGTGCAAAAGGTGAGTGAATAGGAAGAGAGACACAATGGTGGGTGAATAGAGATTTTATTATTACTATTTTTATAAACATTTCTTTAGCTTACGAATTGATATATTGAACTATAAAATAAACAATTTGATATATGAATTGAAAACTTCATTACAAGATGGAAATTACATTAACTGAAGTACGAAATGGAAATTACATGAAGTGAATGAAAAACATGAATTGAAATATGACAGGGAAATGAAGTAAACCTAAACTTCTCCAAATGTGTTCAATGAGGTCTTCTTTAATGTGTTGATGGGTCTCTTGATTTAGGGTCCTTTTGTTATTTTTCAATATTATGTTTAAATTCGGAGGCAGTCCCTAGTGGATTCTCGGTGCGGGTGTCACCTCATCCGAAGGTTCAATGAATGTACCCGTCATATGTATGTAGTTTATCCTCAAAGACCATGTTATGCATAATGATGCAAACATGCATGATATCCGCAAGTGTATTGGGAAAGTAAGGATGTGAAAACAAACTTGTAGAACCCCGGATACTCGTCCGATATCCTTCCCTGCCGCTTTTTGATGTTCAACAAATAATTTGCGCTTAGAAAGTTGAGGTAGTGGAATGGTTGACAAATGAAGCCCAATGTGGATAAATACCATCAATCTAATAGTACGTTGCCGTGTACTCGTTATCGTTCACTGTGTAGCACACTCGTGGTTGTTGACCTTGCATACTTCCGTGAACAATGTCCGTTGGTTGAGTACGTTAATGTCATTGTTTGAGCTCGAAACACCAATGCCAAATTGAAGTGTCTTTTGAGGCAACAACTTTGACCATGATAATTGGCCCGGAATGATCCCTGCGTTGAAATTGCCCTTTCCATGCCACTGGACAATTTTTCAACTCCTAATGCATGCAACTCAAATGTCGCGTTGACACGCAATATGTATGAATTTCCCTCTCGTTCGACCAGGGTGTCATCAAGGTATTTGGTTCCGCCTTTCTATGAAGGTCGAACGAGAGGGAATTTCCCTCTTAAGAACTCTAACGTCGTGCTCGCTCACTCCCAAGTATTCGTTGATAGATATTTTTGCGGATCCATACCGAAGCCATCAAGACTTGACGAAAGTAACTATCGTGTTCCATCAAGCTCCACATAATACGAAGAAACAACCTCTTTAACATTTGGAATAGACGATGAAATTATTTCTCGTTGTACACCATCGGGGTTGAGAACATGAGGTGTGCATCTCATTCTTCACGACTTCTGTCTATATGTATTTGGAACGTTGACCTTCTCCTCGAACCATTCTTTTGACCGTTGCATCTAAGTACATTTTTTTCAGGGCGATTCATGACATCGGCCTGCGATCTGGCATACATTTAGCGTGCCCTTCATAGTTCTTCTCGAAGCCATTAGATGCGAAGCAAATTTGGACAGTTATTCTTTTAGAGAGGCTTGTGAATAATGTGAGGTGAAAGAGTAAACAATGTGGGTTTTATAGATGTTGTACATCAAAAATACATTTTTTAATTAACTAGCCGTTGGGGAGCCACTGGCCGGAGCATGGCGATTCGTCTAGTCCAAGGTGATTAGCCCAGACGTTCCTCCAAACCACCAAACCTCACCATTCTGTCCTTTTCGCCAATGCTTTTGCCTAGACTAATTGCATTTGCCCAGGGGAAACGCCAGAAAACAGGCAGCCCTTGTAAAAGTATTACAGTAGGGGAAGGGGGTATTCTCTCAGACATAGCTTCTGTGCACCACTCATGATTTAATTGATTCTACTACAATCAATAAAAATTCAATCCTAAATTCACCATCTTAGAACCACTAAAGTGAGAAACAAGAAATGTAGTCCAAACCACTTTTGAAACACCAGATTATCATTTGTGACAAGGAGACACAAATCTACTACAGAGCCCATTTTACTTGTACTTGAATGAAATATGATGAATGCAATCAATCGTTGATCAGAAAGATAATAACCAAGGAAACAAAAATCAATATAAGACAAGTCATTTCCATCACATTAGCTTTGAGAAAGTAATAAACTATTCATAAGAATAAGTGCTAACCTTGTCTTGTCTTCTGAGAATTTGCCAAGTTCCAAGGCCGAAAGTAATAGCACCAGGAAGAAAAAGCAACAACTTAGACCACCCAAACCTCCTCTCCGTCTCTGATCAATTCCAAAAAGTGAGAGAAATCAAAACACTCCGATGAAACATTAAATAGAGAATTCGAAACGAAATACAGCGACGATGAAGTCTTTACCCTGTGATGGGCCTTGAGCAGAGGCTGCGGCGGAGGTGGCGGAGATGGAGGCGGAGGTTGACAGTGAAGAAGAAGAAGACGGCGGCTTCGCGCCACTGCAACTGGAAGCAGCAGCCAATTTGGAAATGCGAGCTCTAAGGGTTCGCGTTGCGATCGACATGGATGGATACTCAGTGTCTGTTTTCTGATCTGAAATGGGAAATTTGAAAAAATATGTCTAATAATAGCATCTATTTTATTTCTATGCTAGCATAACTCAAAATTGGAAAACTATGCCTTTCAAATTTTTTAAGACAAAAATAACCTTCTAATTTATACTAAATTCTTTATCTTACCCTCCTTATTTCTCATCTTTTTCACCAATCTTTTAAAAATAAATCGATGTTTAATTATTTTATTTGAATATATTTTCGAAATACATATTAATATTTTACATAAAAAAATACTGTATTCAAAATATTAATTATGAAAACCATATTTTAAATTATAAAAAATTCAAAAAATACGATCATTTTGATAAATTTTTAAAAATAAAAATTTGAATTTAATAATTTGTATAACTGAATAAAATATATTGTTTATAAAATTTAAGTTTTTTTTGAAAAAATAAAAAAAAATTAATTTAAATTATATATATACATATATCCAAATAATCTGATTTTAAAAAATTAATAAACTTTAATAAAATAGTTTTTAAAATTAAAAATTGAAATTAATAATTAATAAAATTCGATTAAAATATTATTTCATGAAGTGTAAAATATTTTTTTAAAATTAACATTGTAAAGTCGAATTATATTTAAAAAATATTTATCAAAATAATCTGATTTTTTCAAAAAACATAAATTAAAAAATATTTTTAATAATTAAAGTAAATTTAATAAAAAATAATAATTTTGATATATATATATATATATATATATATATATATATATATATATATCATTGATTTTAATTTACAATATGCTTTTTTCAAAAATATTTTAGATATCATAAAATATTTATTTGTTTTTATTTTATTAAATTTTAAATTAATTTATTTTAATTTTAAAATAGTTATAAAAATAATCTGATTTTCGAAAAAATAAATTAAAATATGATTTTATTAATTAGTAAAATTGAATAAAAAAATTATATAAAAGTTTAATATATATTTCGAAAATATATTGTATTAATTTTATTAAAAGTGAATATATTTTCAAAATAGATGTGAATAGAAGATGAAAAATAGAGAATGTGAAATTATGAACTTTGTATATCAATTAAAAAAAGGTTATTTTTGTCTTAAAACTTTTAGAAGGCATATTTTTCCAATTTTGGATTATGCTAGCATAAAAATAAAATACATGCTATTATGAAGCATATTTTTTCAAATTTCCCTCTGAAATTGGGGTTTTTAGTTTCTCGTCCTCTATTGGTTTCTCAATCTCCTCTCTTGCTTCCTTAAACCATTTTTGACTTCTCAAATGGAATTTTTTTCAAGTAAAAGTAGAGTAACTATGTCCCAAAGTTATCCCTCTTCTCAGTTTACATTAAATTATCATTTTCTCATAGTTATGTTTATCTTTATTTTTCTCTATTAGAAATACAATTGATAAAAATAATAATACTAGAGTATGTACATTGCATCATATGAGTATCTTGTATTTTGGGTTATGACCGTCTATATGTATGGAGTGAGAGGTACCATGTTCCTTACGGAAAACTTGAGATTGTCCCTGATTAGTTAGCGGCGGTTTGTCAAGGTTGGATCCACGAGTTTCATTCCTCTTCAATTAGAGATAGGCGGGGTTAGGTGGTTTGCCAGGTTGGAGGGCTGCCCTTACGTTGGATTGCTTCTCCTGATAGACTTTTGAAGATGAATATGGACGTTGGGGTTCGGCCAAGAGGAATTGATTTAGGGATGGTGGTTTTGAATCACCTAGGAGAGGTCTTTGGAGCGAGGAACTGTTTTTAGGCAGGAGTTTTCTCTCTTCATCTTGCTGAGTGCTTAGCTTTGAAAGAGGGCCTTTAGTGGTGCTTGGAAAAGGGGTGGCAAGTCAGGGAAATGGAATCGGACGCATTGAATATAGTTTTGATTGTCCGCGATCGATGATTTGATGTCGCTAAAGGGCCCGTTATGGAGGACATTTGGTCTTCTTTGGATGTTTTAGAAGATGCCGCGATTTTTTGCGTGCCTCGGTGTTATAATGAAGTTTCTCATAATCTAGCTCAGTTTTTTTCTTAGTTCTATAATTCAAGAGTTGAGTACTTTTGTCCCTCCCTCTATTGCTTGTATCGTAAAGTGTGATCTTTCTCTTTAATGAAATTGGGATTTTTTTCCAAAAAAAAAACTAAGTTGATAGCTAAAGCATGCAAACAAATTTATCTCCCTTGTTTAAGCCAAAACTAAATCAAGTTGATATAGTATATCAACTAAAAGCATGTATAAAGTACATATTAAATATTTGTGTCATCAAATCTGTTTGACTCAATAGCTTAACTCAAGCATTATTTATTATTAAAAAACTTATTTAACATTCAATTTAAATAAAATTGTAGTTTTATTATTAAAATGGAAAGTACACAACGATATCAAACTATTACTCATGAAAATTTATTCCAAAGATGCTCAATGAGGTCTTCTTTTCACCGTAATGAATGTCCTGATTTGTGAGGCTTGCTTCATTCTGCGTGATAACATTGATATTGACGTTGGAGGGCGGGCCTCGTTGTGTCACCGTTGCGGACGACTCTTCAATGTTCAACGGGTCAATTGTTGCTTTATATGTATGTCATTCATTCTCCACTATCATGTTTTAGAGGATGATACAAATATTCATGATCATGGTGAGTCAGTCTCTATCTCACATTAGACTTAGGGGAGTGATAATGTGAAAACGAGCTTGTAAAACCCCAAATGCTCGTTCGATATCTTTTCAAGCCGGCTCTTGTTGTTTCGAAAGTTGAGGACTCGATATTATTTTCACTAAGCAATGTACGACGAGTATATGCTATCAGTTAAATTATAAGGAGTTGAGTAATAGTTCTCGTTGACGATGTACTTTACCGGTGAGATAAATCATTCCATGGCTTTGACGAACAACGTGGACTAATTGAGCACATTGATTTCGTTGTTCAATCTCACGACACCGCAAAACACATGTCATATCCACAAATATTGACTTGTAGCGACTTCCAACATGATTGTTAGGAAGTTTCCATGGTCTATCCGTGATAATTGTCCAATCCATGATACCAGACAGTTCTTTCCTTGCTAATGCATGCAATCGAGGATACCCAACATCCCTAGGAAGCCACGTGTTTTATTGACCTCCAATATACGCGTAATGTCTTTTTCATTCGGAGGGTGTAAATATTCTGTCCCAAACACATTGATCATACCGGTACAAAACTTCTACCCGCACTCCAATCCGTGATGACACATATGCGCACGTACTCGTCAACAGAGTCAGATGAAGTCCTGTAACACAACTGACAAAAAGTTGTAGTGTAGTTTTTAAAGGGAGAGTAACCAAACTTTCCTAATGCATCAGATCGTTGACGGAACTCCCTTTTACTTAGTCCATTCATAATGCAAAGGAAAATATCATTTTGCATTAAGAATCAATGCCGATTTTTTTTGTCTCTATACACTGGCTTCATAACGAAGTAGTCAGCCATCAAATATGCATGCCCTTCATCTCGCCCCTTGCGGTTATGGTTGAAGTGCATTTTATTAGTCTTAGTGCTCGTAGTCTAATCGTAAATGTCCAAATCTAAATATCACTATTGGCAATATAATAAAGCGGCTTTCATATTACTTAAGTATTGAAATAATATATCGAGTGTGTTCCCGATCTATGTCCACCATGCGAATCGAACCATAGATTGAGATGCATCACATTTGATGGGGTCTCTAGTCAACAGTCTTCACTAGAAGTGACTAGTATGAAATATGACTTTTGATGACTTACGTTATATTGGCCATTGGAATGCGTTCTGGAGTCTGTTCATAGATATCATGTGGGACAAGATATTGGACGGCCCGACCTGAATATGTTCCATAGATTAAGTCCTGAACATATTCAGAGTCGTATCTTGTCATGTATCTTTAGAATGAGGAGTCTCTGTGATTGCTATGCAGTGAACAACTGAGTTTGACCTGAACCTAACGTTGCACCGTGATCGGGCTTCCATAATGGCCAAGATTGGCTTGGGGACAGACTGCATGAGTAACATGAGAGACGACTAAGGGATTTATCCCTCATACTACGGTATAGGAAAGATATCGGTTCTCAGCCGCTTGATCGAGAGTGACTGAAGGAAAAGTATGGTCATGCATATGATACAAGGTATCATATATTCAATAATCTCACATATCAAGGAACAATGATTGAGAATAATAAGGATGACAGCTCTATGCCTTATCTCAATCAGGATATCGGAGATAAGAGGATAATGACAGGGACGACAGAAAGGTTAGAATCAACATATGGTTGATTCGTTATGCAGTGTCAGGCTATACTATGTCTCCTTAGTTGCCACTGGGGTAGGATCAAGTAAATTAGGGATTTACGTTGATCTACCTACATGCATAAACCTAAGGGTCACACCAGAAGATGAAACTCATTTACACACCAATGGAGCAGGGCCAAACGGGAAGTTGACACGGGACATGACCAAAACTGGGCTTTGGATCATAAGTCGTGTGTGATTAGGATTTTAGATATGGAGACAAGGCTTGGAGTCTTGGGATCGATCTCATCGGATGATGTTGGACATATCCGAAGTGGAATGCGTTGTAGACATTTTGAGCGTCATGGGACATCGATGGGCTTGGATCGTGGGCCCCACCCACGAGGCCCATGGACGGCCCAAGTGATTATCTAATTAGGTTTTGACTAGATGAATCAAATTAGTTTAATTAGGTTAGTTAGTTAGTAACAAAGTGGGACCTTATTTCCACTAACTAATTAAATACAATTTCACTATCCTAATCACCGATGACATTTGGCTTGTGATTGGAGATTAGTGAGGTGATGGATACCACTTATCTTCACATGCAAGGCCATTAGTCATCCCTCTCATCCATATAAAGTAGGGAAATTTTCATTTTGATACCCCGGTAAACATTTATTTGCAGTATAATACCCTAACTTGTTTTTTTTACATTATAATATCCTAGAAAACATTTATTTTCACTTTGGTACCTAACCGTTAACTTTCTGTTATTTTTCCATCCAAAGAGTGTACAAAGTCCAAAATACCCCTCTTTATATATTTCAAAAGATTAGATTTTATTTTTAAAAAATCATATTTATTTCAAAAAATATTTTTTAAAAAATCAGTTTTATATATAAAAGTCAGATTTTGTTTTCAAAATATATAAAAATCATATTTTAATTATAAAAAATAGATTTTATTTAATCTGATTTTTAAATAAAATATATTTTTTAATATAAAAACTGATTTTCTAAAATATTTTTTGAAATAGATATGATTTAAAAAAAATAAAATCTAAATTTTCGAAATATATAAATTAAAATCTAGTTTTTTGAAATATATAAAGAGGGGTATTTTGGACATTTTACTCTCTTTGGATGGAAAAATAATAGAAAGTTAACGGTTAGGTACCAAACTGAAAATAAATGTTTGTCAGGGTATTATAATGCAAAAAAAAAAGCTAGGGTTTTATATTACAAATAAATGTTCACTAGGGTATCAAAATAAAAAATTTCCTATGAAGTAAGAGAGAGAGAGAGAGAGAGAGAGAGAGAGAGAATTCAGCAACTTCTACTCTTCTTCCCTCGCTTGGCCGAAACCCCATGACTCCATATTGTGGTTGTGTCTCGAGTTCTAAACCAAGAACTATGTGGCTTTGATTCCTTGGTGGATACGTAGGCATCTTATAGACTCGAGCCATTCATCTTCCTTGGTGTTCTTCATATCTACATTTGTGTTCTTGAACAAATTGGTAAGGAAACCTTATGCTAAAATTTCACTCTTGTAATTCCATTCTTTGGTAGAATTTCTAAGGCTTGGTCTTTTGATTTTGATTTGATTATTTCGCTGCGAGTTGGTAACTCTCCTACCCTACCAAGAGACCCAACACAGCTAGCTCTTTGAAATAGCGATTTGTATATGTTGCTTAATTGCCTCTTTAATTTGTTTTTATATTAATTACCTGATTCAATCATTCCAAATCGAACGATGGATCTATGGAATACGAGGATGAGTTGAGAGAAATATGGAAGTAGAAGAGGTACAAATGTGGAAGAGGGGGATGTGAAAAAAATATTTGAAGAGTAGTTGTATTTATAGGGCTGAAAATTTGAATTTTTGGTGGTTAGGGGAAGAGGTAGTCGTTAGGTCCACGTGGTAGCAACGCACCGGTGTGCTGACTATTCGTTGTAGTGACGTGGCAGTCGTGCATTGGCTAGAGCTTCCTATCCGAGTGCTCGTTGCGCCGCCCCAGCTCAACAGCTTGATACAACAACAAATGTCAAGTTGTTGCGCCATTTGTTGTGCTGATATAACACTTAAATTTAAACTACATTGTAATATTTATTCGAACGGGGCGTGATTACACTGGCGATTACGACATTACATTTTGAATTAACCTTGAACCACACCTATGTTGGACACGATGTCAGTAGAAGTTGTCGAAGTTCTTGATCTTCTTGTTGTTCTTGGCCTAGTGATCCTTTAGTTGGTATTGGGAGCGGTCAGGGAACGTGGCTGGGGCGATCACGACATACTATAGGTAAAGGTTCTCCCAACATTCACCATTTATCATCGTGTATTCAAGCCATATGAGGACAAGATGGGTTTCTTCTTCCACAGACAAAGGCGTTGTTCGACTCGAGTATCCATCCCAATAGAGAAATGGAGTTGAAACATATGAAGAAGTATATGAGGAGTAGTGTGAATGAAATGAAGGAGGAAAGAGGTATTTGTAGGGTTAAAGGTGGCGATGTGTCGACCTTGCAACGTGGCTGCCTCAGCACAAGTAGGTGGGTTGTTGGTTCGTTTTATGAGACAATAAAGTTACCGAAAGTTTGAAGTTAAAATAAAAAAATTTAGTAATGAACTTTCATTGAAATAGAAATTACAAAATAAAGGACGAATAAAGTAGAGTTCAACAAGTCGACGAGCGAGGTCGGTCATAAATTGTGGATTAGATGCTTTCATGTCATCTGATAAGCCAGAGGTGTTCCTTTCCACGCAACTTTGTACATACCCCATGGTATTTGGTGGGCCTAGTCTTCGCCTCAACCAACTTGAACTTAAATCAGTTGAATCAATCATGCTTTGAGCAACATTTTCCAACTTTCCCAATTGAGCCTCATTCATCACTACCTTCTCTTTGTTCCTCATCCTTGCCTTCGCCTTCTTTTGTCTTTCAGGACGGACTTCTCTAGTAAAGGTCATCTCGGGCTTAGTTGACGTGTTTGTGTCAAACTCGTTTTGTATGTAGGAGCCTTCCTCTCCAACCTTGTTCGCTTTCTTGCTTCACTTTCGACTTATTCTTAGTGGTGGGGTTGGGGCACAAGAGTTGGAAAAAACTTGTTGTTCCATTTTGAGTTGGACCTCACAATTTTCTAGTTGTGCTTGTAAGTGAAACCATCTTTTCCTTATTTTGGTATCTGATTTCCGCTTCCTCAATCAGTTGGCCGCTCTAAGGACCCACCATTTTCGTACATGTTGGTAAGTTGGATGTAGTTGTAATGAAACTTGGTGACCTTTGTGATCATCTACTGCCAATGGTTTTTGTAATTCTTCCATTCGCTAATTAGGTCGGTCAGGTTCCTCTGTCTTCTTTACATTCCCACCAATGTTATTGGTGAATTTTGTTGACCCATGATCAGCATTGACGTTCTTCCTCTGTAATAGTCCATTTCAACCTCGACTTGACAGGTGTTGGAGTTTTTCCTCTCCTAGAGCGAATTTTGATGGGTCGGTAGTTTGGGAAAGAGGAGTAGGCTCAGAAGTTGGCTTTGATCTTCCGACTCGGTGTCAACGAGCTCATCGAGGTATGAGTTGTATAATTCCTAGATAGAAAAGTTTGGGAGAGATATGGAGTAGAAAAGAGGAGAAATATGTTAAGAAGAGATGAAGTTTGTGTGTAAAAATATGTGGAGATGAGTGTGTATTTATAGGAGTAAAAATATGAATTTTGGGTGGATGGGTTATTAAATTGGATGGGCACATTGCAGCGGGGCATTGGTGCATTGATTGATCGTTGGTCCTTTTACCTGCTGTTGGGTTATGTGTTCGGCTCAACCATTCGTTGTAGCAGACTGTAGCTAACCGATTGCGTTGTTGTCCCTACGCTGTGACTTCGACATTTTCGTCGCTATTTCGGCTTCGTCATTGCGTCCACAAAAGGTAGAAACCTACCCATTGTTTTGGTCACGAATAGTAAGCTATCTATTTTTTTTAAATGTTAAATATGATACCTAAAGTATGGCTCACTGATTTCAGTTAGTAAAAATAGACGGAATATTCCATTCTATTAGTCATGTGACCAATTTGATTGTTAAGTGGATAGTGAAATTAAGATTTTTTTTTCATTTAAACCTTATGGAATTTAGAGGGGAAATCACCCTTTTGCCCTTATTTAATAATAAATAAATAAAAACAACAATATTCAAAAAATAGTTTAAAAAATAAAAAACTTATATTTCCGAAAACTAATAATATTAATTTCCCAATTAAAAAATCAATTATTTTTCTGAAAATTAATAAAATTAATTTTCCAATCCCTTTAATGTTTAAAATAATTAATAATAATAATTTTATGAAAAAAAACTGGAAATTATTAAATTTAAAGAAATTTATTTTCTGAAAATTAACAAAATTTCATTAAAAATAAAGTCTGAAAATTAATATAAAAAAATTACAATAATTAATAATATGGATTTAAAGAAGAAAAAAAAAATCTAGAAGTTTTATAAAATTTAAATAAAATAATTTTTGTAATTTATTTAAAAACTTATAAAAACTAATAAAATTTGAATTAAAATTAGGGTTATTTTCATCCCAATACCTTAAAAAAATACTTATTTTCATCTCAATACCCTGACTTTTTTTTGTGTCACCTCAATACCCTAGAATGCAATTTTTTTCACTTTAGTACCCGCCGTCAATTTTCCATCCAATACACTTAAAAAGTCTATAATACCCTTTACTGACAATCTAATTTCCAAAAACATGCCATTGTTTCATAAAATCTATTTTTATTAAAAAAAATCAGTTTTTATTTTAAAAAAATCAATTTTTATTTTTTAAAACCAGATTTTATTTAAAAAAACATATATTATTTTTTAAAATCATATTTTATTTTATAAAAATTAATTGTTTTCATAAAATCAGTTTTTATTTTTATTTTAAAAAATCAGTTTTTATTTTATAAAAATCAGTTTTGTTTTATAATATCAGTTTTTGTTTTTAAAAATTCATTTTTATTATCAAAATTTTGGGTCTCAGGAGCGGGTCTCTCTGGGAGCCGAAATCGGGACCGAACGGAGCTCCGTTGGACGGAGCTAGGCCGAGCATGACTATTGGATGGTTGATATGCCAAGGCTAAACCATTTTGTTAGTTATGACGAGTTTGGAACCGTCATGACGAACTCGAAGATCAAATGTTCAAAAGTTTCATTTTTGAATGGTTTCGATAAACCGAGCATCAAATTTTTTCGAAACTTGGCTATTAGTTAAAACCGGAAAATCACATGATGTTTTGATAACACGATGTGTGATGTGATGTTGGCATGGTGTACATAATAACCCCGAGCTTGATTTAATTATTTATCGTTTTTCACGGCCTGCAAGCCGTTAAAGTTAGCGTGTAATTATTTTTTCGAGGTGTGGTCATCGAACCACTTATTTTTAATATTTATTAATTCCCGGCATGCGAGTCGGGTATTAAATTATAATATTTTTCTCAAGACGAAGAAAGGGCGAATGAGTCATTTGGTGGCTTTTCGGGTGTTGACATTGACTTGGAGTTGGTGGAGCTCAAGAAGCTAGTGGGAGTTAGTTTAGGGGGATGTTATGTGCACATTTATCGCTTTATGCCATGTTTAGTTTATGCATGATTAATTCTATATGTTGAGAATTTCATGCTTAACTTTATTTACCGAGCATATCACATCACATGCAAAGATAAAATTGGAATTTTAATCCTTGTTTGTGATCCCTTAGAACCGTCATTACACTGGATGTAGTTGACAGGTTCGAAGGAAAAATTACATTGGATGTAATTGGAGGCATCATTACATTTGGAATGTAGTTAATGTGCTCATAGCATCTAGGATGTGCCAAAAGTTTTAAACACAACCGGACAAGTAAAAACGGGTCATGTCCGATACCTCCCAATTATCAACACCTTACTACCTCCCCGTCCTACGAGTGTCGTGCGCCTTAGCGAATCATCCATGAGAAAGCGGGGTAGTAGGTTTGAACGACATATTTGGGTGCCATGCGTCTTAGCGGAGCACCTACATAGTGGCAGACCATAGTTGAAGATTGGTGGACCCGACTACGATTCTCGGCCATGATTGAGCTAGGGTATCAGACAGGGTAAGCCGTGTACTTAAGTACATACCCTAGCCAAGAGTCACATTGGATGTTATTGGACGGGGTCCTTGTTGGGTTTGCCCTAGGCCCAATCGGGTCTCAAGCCCAATTGAGTCTTGGACCCAATAATTAAAATTATATAAAGAGATAATTAGGGTTAAGAGAAAAATAATCAGATTATTCTCTGCAGCCACCTTTTATATTCTCTCCCAAACAACCAAAGAGAAGAATCGTTCTTCTCGTAGCCGTCTCAAGATGTTGAAAGCATCAAATCGTTACTCGGTGTGGATACACTAGAGGCTTCGTAGTTTCGGAGCTAAATCAATTTTGTTCTTCATATCAAGCAAGTGATTTTATTATTTTAACGATGATTTGGATGCAATCGATTTGTTTTTGGATCGAACGATTTATTTCCGCTGCGAACATATTTGATGTTTTTTCGATCCTTCAGTCCTACCTACATAGCTCGATTGAGTGGCGAGCCTTCGTTCAACTTGATCGAGTGAATCAAGAATCTTGGTTTTAGATTCTTAAGGTATAGAATCGATTGTTGGTGTTTAAGCTTGATCTTCATATAATTTATTCAGTTTACAGATTGAATTTTATCTGTTTTAGATCAAATGGAAAATTCAGAAAACATTAATAGTTTGTCATTAAAAACCATGCTTGATAGGGTCAAGCTAAATGGGACAAACTATTTTACTGGTACAAAATTTTAAGGATAATCCTCAAGTTTGAACGCAAAGAATATATCCTTGACAAGGTTATCCCTCATGTCTAGAAATGAAGGGGCATCTCGAACGTCTTAATGGACTGTGTCTTAAGATAGAATCAGAGATGGCGGCCGATAGGTTGCTGCACTCCGTTCCTCGTGCGTATGTTGAGTTCATCATAAACTATCACATGCACGATATGGACAAAACCATATCAGAGTTACATGGCACATTTGTAATTGCTGAGAAGAATATGAAGGATTTAGAATCCAAAGATATTCTGATGGTCAGAAAGGGATCCAGTTTCAAGAAGAAAACTAGTAGTGGCAAGGGAAAGGCCCCTACACACTTGGCAAGAAAGATGAGACACTTGATCGCTCATATCCATCCAAGGACCAAGGGGTCCTCAAGGAAGGCTAAGGAGGATAAGAATGTCTGCTTCTATTGCCAGAAGCCTAGTCAACGAAAAGGGATTGGCGGAAAACCAGGATGATCTGAAGAAGGGCAGTGGTACTACGCCTTCATCAGGTATTAACTTTATAAAGCTGCCTCTCTCTACTTCCAAAGATTCATGGGTATTGGATACTAGAGTTGAATCTCACACATGCACTGACGTGTCATGGATGGAAGGTAGGAGAAGCTTGGAGAAGAACGGATTGGACCTCAGACTGGACAATAAATGAGGGTTGTAGCGACTGTTGTAGGATCCATGAGTCTTCGTTAGCCAAGTGACCTTGTTGTGTACTAAATAATGTATATTGGATACCTAATTTTGATAAGATCATTATATCTGTATCCGTGTTAGACACTGAAGTATATAATGTTGATATTGGAAATTAGATTTTTAATATTTTATCCAATGATATGTTTTATGTTTGTACAAACTTGGTCTGAGGATTATACATATGGGTAACAATGCCTCAAGCTCTATTTATAACGTTAATGCCAAAATGTCTAAATCCGATAATTTAGACCATACTCTGTTAAGGCATTGTCATTTAGGCCATATAAACAAGAAACACATATCAGCACTTCAGAAGTGCGGACTTTTAAGTCCATGCGAATTTCATTCGAATAATAGGTGCAAGGCTTGTTTTATGGGAAAATGACTAAAACGCCCTTCATCGATCGCGGTGAAAAGGCGGGTGAATTATTGGAGCTGATACACTCGGATGTGTGTAGAACAATAAGTTCGCTTGCCAGGATGGGTTTTAGCTACTTTATCACATTTACTGATGATTACAGTAAATATTGTTATGTCTATTCCATGAGACATAAGTCTGAAACTTTTGATAAATTCAAAGAGTTTAAGACTGAAGTAGAAAACCAGCTCGGGAAAGGTATTAAGGCACTTCGATTGGGTCGAGGTGGAAAATACTTGACACAGAGTTTTTAGATCATCTAAAAGAGAATGGGATCCTTGAGGAATGGACTCTTCCCGTGACACTTTAGTTGAAAGGTGTAGTTGAACGGAGAAATCGGAAATTGTTAGACAATGGTCTGTTCCATGATCAGTTGGACTGATCTCCCGATCTCTTTCTGGGGTTATGCTTTGGAAATGGCCGCAACTAGAGATGGTCGTAGAGCAAGAACCAATTCCAGTAATAATTCCTGAAGGTCCAAGGCGACCTGGAAGGATTATTCGTCCACCTCCGAGATATGGTTACGTTGTGTTTGGAGGTGACGATGAGCTTATGGTGGATCACGAGGATCCAACCACCTTTCCAAAAGCCGTGGATGGACCTGACTCCGAGCTATGGCTGGGAGCCATGAGGAAGGAAATGCAGTCCATGTCTGACAACCAAAATTGGGAACTGGTTGATCCCATCGGTGGTGTGGGTACCATCGGATGCAAAAGGATCTTCAAGGTGAAGATTGACATGGATGGTAATCTTTTGACCTATAAAGCCCGACTGGTGGTGAAAGGTTATAGACATATCCAAGGGATTGAATATAAGGAAACCTTCTCCCCAACGGCTATGGTCAAATCTATCCAGATTCCTCTCGACATACTCTCGTGTCTTGATTACGAGATATGGAAAGTCTTTCTTAAATGGAAATTTGACTGAGGACGTTTGTATGTCTCGGCCCAAAGGTTTTGACGATACGAAGAATAAGGGAAAGATTTGTAAGTTGTTGAAATCCATTTATATATTGCAGTGAACTTCTCGGAGTTGGATCCTTCGTTTTGATGAAGATGTAATTGGATTTGGCTTAATCAAGAACGAGGATGAATCTTGCATTTATAAGAAGGCTAGTGGGAGCAAGATTACCTTTTTGGTGCTCATTGAAAACGACATCCCAACCTTGCACGAGACTAAAGCTTGGTTGAGGAAATGTTCCTCAATAAAGGACTTAGGCGATGTTGCTTATATCTTAGGGATTAAGATATGTAGAGATCGCACCAAGAGGGTCTTGGATTTAAGTCAGCGAACCTATGTGAACAAGACATTGAGTAGGTTCTCAATGCTCGATTCAAAGAAAGGACTCTTACCCACTAGTCATGGTATTCATCTCAGCAAGACTTAGTGTCCTAAGACACCTGATAAGCTGAAAAGGATGATTCGAATCCCATGCGCCTGGGGGCAGGATCGATCATATATGCCATGACACGTACGAGACCGGACGTCTCGTAAGCCTTATGTTGTACCAGTATACATCAGTCTAACCCGGGGAAAGATGATGCTGAGCTAGTCGTCGAAGGATGAGTAGATGCTAGTTTTCCAAGACAAATCCATATGATTTTAGAAGTCAGTCAGGATATGTGTTTACGCTGAATGAAGGAGCTTTAGTTGGGAGAGCGTAAAGCAAGATACCGTCACCGAATCTACGACAGAGGCCAAGTACATGGATGCTGCAGAGGCAGCTAAGGAGACTATGTGGATTTGGAAATTCACGGCAGGGTTGGGTGTAATTAAAAACACATCCAGCCCGGTGAATCCATTTTGTGACAACACAAGGGCCATTGCGCAAGCTAAAAGCCCAGATCGCATAACAAATCGAAACATGTATTGCGGCGTATCCAACTCATCAGAGAAATAATGAACCGAAGGGAAGTGAAGATAACCTATATTGCAACAAATGATAACATACCCAACCCTTTGACTAAGGCACTGTCGCTGCCTAAACATGTTAAACATGTAAAGTCGATGGGGACATATTGGAATTTATATTGGAAATATGGCAAGTGGGAGATTGTTATTCTTAGTGCCCATAGTTCAATCCTAAATCTCCAAATGTATATATCATCGTTAGCAATAAAATTAAAGCGCTTTATATTACTTATGTGTTGGAGTAATATATCGATGTGTGCTCTGATCTATGCCCACAATGCTAATAGAACCATAGATCGAGATAGATCACACTCGATGGTCCCTAGTCAACAAAGCTTTGCTAGAAGCGACTAGTATGAAAGATGGATCTTCATGGCTTACGTTCTGTTAGTCATTGGAATGGGATTTAGGAGTCTGATCATAGATATCATGTGGGACATGATATTGGACGACCCGCCCTGAATATGTGTCATAGATTAAGTCATGAACATATTCAGTGTCGTAGCTTGTCATGTATCTTTAGACCAATGAGTCTTTGTGATCGGTATGCAATCAATAACTGAGTTTCACCTGAGCCTAACGTTGTTCGTAACAGGGCTTCCATATAACGACCATGATTGGCTTGAGAACGGGCTGCATGAGTGACACGAAAGACGTCTAAGGGATTTATCCCTCATATTGAGGTATGAGGAAGATATCGGTTCTCGCCCGCTTGATCGAGAGTGACTGAAAGAATAGCTTGGCCATGCACATGATACTGGGTATCATATATTCAGTCATCTCACACGTCAAGGAACAATGATTGAGAATAATAAAGATGACAACTTTATGCTTTATCTTAATCAGGATATCGGAGATAAAAGGATAGTGACAGTGACTACGGAAATGTTAGAATTGACAGGGTCGATTCGTTATGCAGTGTCAGGCAATACTAAAGTCTCGTCTGTTGCCACTTATATAGGATCAAGTAAAATGGGATTTTACGTTGATCTATTGACATGCATAAATCTAAGGGTCACATTAGAGGATGAAACTCATTAACACATTTATGGAGAATGGACAAAAGGGAGTTGTCTCGGGACATGACCAAAACTTGGTTTTGGGTCATGTGCCCGTAAGTGAATAGGACTTTACGAATCGAGACAAGGCTTGGAGTCTTGGATTGATCACGTCGGATAATGTTGGACATTTCCGTTATGGAAGGCTTGGAGGCGATGAGCACGTTACGGGACCTTGTTGGGAATGAAAACGGGCCATGTTCCAAGAGACCCATGCAACCAAGGCCCATGGAACTAATTAATCAAGTCTTCATTAATTAACACTAAGTATACAAGACATGGATTAAGGTGTTGGTGATTCACCACCTAAGTCCATCATGTCTACCCATACTTACCACCATACTTGTCCTATTTACACCATGCTTCTCTACACAATACTTGTCCTATATTGTTGTTTATTATATTGATGGGATAATTAAGTCATCTTATTAAATATAACAAAAACACAAGACATGTATGGAGAACAACTTCTCCTTCTTCTCTCTACAAGGTTTCTCTCCATTCTTGGTGTTCTTGAGTTCTCTTCACAAGAATTACGTGTCTTTGATTCCCGGTGTGGATACATAGGCATCTTGGAGACTCAAGCCGATCATCTTTTCTTGGTGTTCTTGAACAAATAGAGAAGAAAAAGGTGCAGAATTTCTGCATTGTTTCTGTTCCGACCAGCCACCTTCAAGACCCCGATTGGAGATTCATCCGAGGTCCGATGAAGCTGATTTTTGGAATGAATACTCTCCACATATTTGTCTTCAAAGTGGGCGGTGGAATTTGGATTTCAACGGTTCTTTATTCTGATACACGAGCTGCAAGTTGAGTCACTTCATCTATTTCATTTTGTTATGTAAATCTAATCGTGGTAGGTTTTCATTGCATGATCTCGGGTTTATTTGCTTCCGCTGCGAGTATGTGTTCATACCCTCCATAGAGACCCAACAACGTCTTCATCTGTGAAACTTCTGGCCTTAGAACCCGGGAGTAGGAGGAAGTCGAAGCAAACCCTAGCCAGGTCTCCTTCAGCGCCTCTTTCTAGTCCGGCGATTCCACCACCCTCTCTCTCCACTGCACATGTAACTTTCTCCATGGGTGCCTCTACTCCAACCACTATTGGTAAACCACATCGAGGACGTACGGTACGACCGAAGGGCGTTGCTTCATCTGCAAGGAACTTGTCGCTGGGTCTCGCTCCGCCGCCTCTACCTATCGTCTCTGCTCCATCTCCTTCTTGTGTTCCTACTACTTGGGTTGATCTGAGGCCTCCTCTTCAACGGGACCCGACACGGGGGAAGGCGCCGATGGAGGATCTCCCACGTACGACGATGAATGCATTTATCTTAGGTCTTTGTCTTGCCAATAATGATAGGATTCCGGTCATCCCATATCTCCTTACTATTCCGAACGGTATGGTCTGTGGTCCTCTCGTTGGATGAGCCCCCTTCGTCAACCACTATGGCTTTACTGGAGTTGTAGACATCCATAACGACACTCCATGATGATCTCTCCTCCTACTCCCTAGATGATGACGAGGAGGTTGAGGTCGTGGTCCCTTACTCTCGGCCAATGTCACGGTCATCGCCTATCAGTAGTGCGAACTGATGGCAAGCTATTGACGTCAAAGCCTCTCCGGAAGGACATTCTCCTTCGTATCATCACCATCGCGTGAGGGCGGACTGCAGAAGGCTTGGTCGTCAAAGATCTTGGCCCGGGATTCATCAAATTCTATTTTTGGACGGTGGAGACACGATCTTGGTTTCGGGGTAATGAGCCATGGTGCTTCGACATACGCCCCCTTTTGCTTGGAGAGTTGAACCCCTGTGCCCGGGAACTTCCCGCGATTGACTGCTTGCATCTATGGGTCCACGCCCGGGGTCTACCGTACCTAGTTCGGACGAAGGCAATGAGGGAGATGATCGGGGACGCTTTGGGTCGTGTGTGGAGGTACCCTGCGATCAGTGGGGTTTGTGTTATGAGGGTGCGTTTTTGGTACCTTTTTGAACGTCCTCTCAAGCGGAGACTGGTATGGAGGTTCAAGGACTTCTCGGATCCCATGAAGGTCGACCTCACCTATACGAAGCTCCAGAACTTCTGCTTCATTGCGGGAGATTTGGTCATGTCGTGAGGGATTACGGGCTGGAGTTGCGGGGTACCCTGAGGTATAATACCTCTATCTTGGAATTTAAGGAAGACAAGCTGGTGAAGTCGTATGCGGCAGACTATTCTGAGAACCCACCGCCGAATGTACCTTCAAGCTTTGAGAGGGTTTCCCAAGGAACTGTATCTAAGGGCTCATTGTCTCGAGAAAGGAGCCCGTGTGTTTCCCCGAGCACTGTATTTAATGATACAAGGCCTCGGGTTAGCACCTAGCCCGGGAAAGTGGATCCCGGCTGAAAACATTTGGTGACCAGCCAACTATCTAGTGGCAATGTCATTGAAGTAGCAGCCTCTATTCCGCTTGGGCGCAAAGATAGTGAACGAACTACTATCAGAGTGCTGAAGAGGACTGTTTCTGATGTTCCCAGGGATGATCAAGAGAGGGTTGAGAAACAGCCTCGCCAATAGGAATGTTAGCTTTCTTAGGCTTCAGGGACTGGCTTTGAGAGGGGTCTCTGGTTAAAGCATTGCCTCCTACTATTGATTGAGTCCATGCTCGTGACTTGGAGCAGGACTTCTAGTATCATCTTCTTATCCCCCATCTTTCCTTCTTGCCCGTGTGACGTTTCATTACCGTCTGTGACGGTTTTAGTACTTTAAAGAATTGCAAACATTTTGTGATGTGTCTATTCTTTTTCTAGTGGTCAGGGAGTATGTTCTCTGGCGCACCCCTATGTAGTTGGATTATAAATTTATAATATTGCACTTTTTAGTAAAAGAAGGCATAGTTAACCAAATTTTCCTTTACTAAACATATTTTTCATTCTTTTGATATAAATCCATACATTTTTTTAAAGTTTAAAGAATATTTTTGTTATTTTATTTAAAGAGAGGATAATAAGTTAAAAAATAAAGTGAATACCTACCAAGAAGACAAATCTAATAGAAACCCTTCTTGTCCTAAAAAGTATGTGATCTCATCCTAGCCACATACTCTTAAGATCTAACATTCACTATGATGCCACATCATCACCCCATTCTCACCCAAAATTTACGTCACTTTCATTCTTTCTCACACCAGCAAGGGTATAATTGTAATAGCATAGTGCCATGTGGACACGTGTCCATTTTTTTCACCGATTCACTAATTTGATATTTACCAATTCGTTTGAACTCCGATTAGCTTCAAACTTGCGTCGATATTTTATTTTTCCAAGGGCTTTCTATCAAGTAGCATATTGAATATATTTTGAAGCACGAAAATAAAAAATTATATCAGGGTGATAAAAATAATGTGGAGTGTGGATAAATATTCACTAATAGATGTTTTATATCGGGGGTGATCAAACTAGTGCTAAAATATTGATAAAAACACGTACTAAGGTGATAAAAAAGCAAGGAAGAAAGTGCTAAAAATCATATTCAATTTTGATAATAAGAGTGATAACCTAGAGTTTAGTGTTAATAAACAAAACATGTGACGGAGTGATAAAACACATGTAATTTAGTGATAAACATATTGTTTATTATTGATAAAACTAGTGCTTAGTGGTCATAAAAAAACATGTGATGAGGTGTGATGTGGACGCAAAAATGCATCGTTTTCGATGTTCTTAAGCCCACATCTTAAGCTTTTCGGTCCCGGGAATAGGTTGTTTAATGCATTTCTTCTTACTTTCGTGCAGTAAGCCCTGATTCTAAAGTTTCAAAGTATTTAGAGCAAAACAAGGGGATTTGTGGGAACAAATGAGCTGAGCAGCTGCAGGATAGAAGACGGAGCCAAGAACTGGCAGCTTCCTTCGGATCCTCAGAGCCACACGGACCGTGTGGAAGATCGGGCCGGAACAACGCCCTTCCCGTATGGCTAACCGGGCCGGAACAACGCCCGTCTCGTGCTACCTACCGGTCCGGAGTGCCATACGTTCCGTGCGGGTTACCGTGCGCCTGAAGGGGAAAAAGAGTAGAGCTCTCTGTTTTGATCCGGAATGTCATATGGACCGTGTCACCCTAAAGGGCCGGTACATGAAACGTTCCGTGCCACTTAGAGGGCTGGATTGTGGCATGTTCCGTGCCACGCTAAGGGCCACGCGTGCTCCAGACCTGCAAATTTCAGTGCCCTATATATACGAATTTAAGACTTATTTGTGGACGTTACGAATTTTGGGAGCAAAAAGGAGAACTTTGGAGCTAGGGCTTGGAGCTTGAAGGAAGAAGAGTGCATCTTAGAGCAAGGATTGAACACTATTGTGATTTTACATTCCGTACTTGGGTATTGTGTATCAAACTCAATTACACTATGTTTATCTATATGTCTTCTTCTTCACTTTGCTTGTTCTTCTTCTCCATCATGAGCTAAGCTTCCATTGGTCTAGGGCTAGGGGAAGCAATATGAGTAATTGATTCAATGGGTTTGTAGTTATATTGTGCAATTTGTGTTTAGGATAATGTTTACATAATTTGGAATTAATGCTTCATCAAATTGATCACTTGATAGTTGATTAGGTTTTAGCACTCAATAATCAAAAGCTGAGAGTGACTAAAAGGACTCAGGATTATGTAACTCGGGTTTAAATCTAGTCTCTAATAAAGTTAGGTTAACACGAGTGTAAAAACTATAGGCGTATAAACCGAAAGTTAGAGGAGTTCATGAATCGTAATGTTGTATGTCTCACTACACCCAGATTAGAAATAACTAGGTGGTCAGATTATACTAGGGACCTAATTCGATCGAAAGATGTTTAGGACAAGTCGAGAGAACTTCCGTTACCTTTAGACTTACCTTATTTGCACATGTAAACACAAACTCCTGCGAGTCAATAGTCATATTGTGACCCCGTTAAAGCCCTATATCACCTTTTCCCCTGAATTTCACAAACACCTGATATTTTGTCTCTTACTTGATTCCAATTTATTTTACTTTAGATTTCAAACTGTTATTTACATTTTCAAAACCAAAACAAACTCTTTTCAGATACAGATTAATAACGGATTTTAAATCGAGTGACTGTTTTACTGCTCCCTTGGGTACGATAACCAGACTTGAACCGAAATACTACTTGACGACCGGTGCGCTTGCCGCGCCCTTTTTGTGAGTTAATTCTCAGGGCGTCAAGTTAATATAAAAAACATGTTCGGTTTTGGAAAATGAGGTGATAAAATTAGTGTTCAGTGTTGATAAAACCAGTGTAAAGTGTTGATCAAAATTACCTAGATATAAATTTTTTTAAATCATCCCCATAATAGTGTTGATAAAAAAAACATGCGACGGGATGATAAAACACATGTAATTTATTGATAAACATAATGCTTACTATTGATAAAACTAGTGCTTAGTGTGCATGAAAAACATGTGATGAGGTGATAAAAAAAAATATTCGGTTTTGGAAAATGAGGTGATAAAATTAGTGTTCAGTGTTGATAAAACCAGTGTAAAGTGTTGATAAAAATTACTTTTTGTCTAGAGACGTACAATTTTTACTGATTCTAAACTGTTTTACTTTTTGTTGTTGACGAGCTATTGACTCGTGTTATTAATTGAGATTTAAACTGCTATCTAAAACCCTTTTTATTATTAAACTGCTTTAGTTATCTTTTATTTAAATTCACGTCTCGAGTCCGGTCAAAACCGGATTTGGGGCATGACAATTTGGTATTAGAGCCTGGTTGCATTTTGAAATCGTTTTTCAAAACCTCGGACCGTACGTCAATTAGGTGGGTAGAGTTGGGTCGTTAAGTTACCGTATGTCGGTCGCGCAAGTCGGAGATGTCCTAAGCGTAGAAACGAGACGGGAAGAGTCTCGGGTTGGTGAAAGGTCTTGTCTAAGTACCGTGTACCTTGGTGAACCTGTGTGGTTGGTGTCAGTGTTTGAGTTAAACTGTTTTCCAAGTGTGGACTTGGCCGGGCGGTAAAGGTGGAATTACCGAGACCCGAGAGTGTAACTGAGATAATTTGTTGTGTGCTGGAATTGTGTTTGAGTGCCGTGTGCAGGTTGTGTTGAGTTGTCCCGCATAAGCGGATGGTTAGCTTAATTTACAAACGGGTCATGCCCGATTTTCTGCATAAACTGAAGTGTATGTGCCATCACGATTCAGCTATATGGGCCATTGTAGCTGGACGTGAATGGAGGGATGCTAAGTTGTTACAACGTAATTCGGGGACGCCTGAATCGGGTTGTAACGACACGGTGTCAACATGAATGTTATGTTAGAAAGAGAACGCGTTAAGTCTTTTAAACTTAAGTTGTTGTTGTCTAATGTGTAATTGTTGTGTGGAGGTTGCATTGTGGAATTGCTTTGTGGTTTAAATTGTAGTCTGTATGACTTATGTGTGAACTTGTTGTTGAATGTGAAACTGTGTATAACCTCCCTGCTTGAGTGTTTGATCTATGTGACACACTAGTGTGCGGACTTCTATACTGTGTGCTATTGTGTGACTATACTACTAAGTATATTATTACTATAAGTACTACTATTGTGCACTGTGTGTGTCGTTAGTTATTCTAAGCGCGTTGTTCTTTTCGATTTCAGTTTATTAACATGTGCGTTATCCGTGCAGAGGATTTACGACATGGCGCCGAGTTATGTTCCGCGAGGCACGAGGAGGCGGCCAGCTAGGGGCCGGGGACAACCGTCGACTACGGAGTCGGCATGGGCGACTAGTGCCCAGGGTGCACCCGCTGAGGGGCACGAGAGGGCTGAGACAGCCCAGGCGGCAGCTCTGGAGGAGCTGACCCGCACTATTCAGGGTTTGGTAGCAGCCTTTAACCGGAGAGAGGCTGCAACTCCGACACCGGAGGCTGCACCTGCTGCCACTGCAGCGACCACCAAGGGACCTGCTCAGTTCGACAGTTTTACTGCGCAGGTGCTGCGAGACTTCCGCAGGCTAGGCATACCTGTGTTTTCCGGGGAGCCAGACCTCAAGGCAGCCGAGAGGTGGCTGGAGCTGATCACCCGCAACCTAGACACATTTGGGATCCTGAGTGGTAGCCTGCGAGAATCTTTCTCAGCTTTCCATCTAGAGGGGGACGCCTACCACTGGTGGCGGCGCGAGTAGACACGAGTGGGATATGACGTTGCGCTGTTCGGCCAGCGGTTTCTTGAGCAGTACTTTCCTCAATCGGTACTGGACGACAGGCGTCAGCAGTTCCTGGAGCTACGACAGGAGGGACTATTAGTGTCCGAGTACGAGGTGAGGTTCACCTCCCTGTCTCGTTTTGCTCAGGAGATGGTTCAGACGGAGGCGCTCCGCTGTCGACATTTCGAAGGAGGGCTTCGCCCTGCGATCGCGGACATGGTCGTTGTTCTGAGGACCCAGGTATACACGGATCTGGTAGATCAGGCCTTGGCTGTGGAGCGACGCTTCCGTGAGACAGCTAGGACTCGGGAGGTCAGACCGAGATCAAGCAGCTCCCTGAGGCCATCTGAGTCTTGAGATCCGAGGAGGCAGAGGACCTCGGGATCGTTTCAGTCTCAGACCCCGATGAGAGGACCGTGATAAGTTGGGTCGGTGGCCTCTGTTGGACCTTCCATGAGAGAGCGCACGTGCTACGGTTGTGGGCAGCCGAGTCATATGCCTCGAGACTGTCCGCGGATCAGCGGACCAGTGGATCGTCCAGTGGGTAGACCCGAGGAGAGATCGAGTGCCGGGCCACCACTATGTCACCGGTGTGGTCGGCCAGGACACTTCGCTTCCAGGTGCCCAGATCGGGTCGCGGAGGTGTCGGCCCCGCGACCACAACAGTCGCAGACTGGGCAGTCGCTACAGTCCCAGCAACGTCAGGCTCAAATGCAGAGAGCTCCGAGGTAGGCAGCGATCTGTGCAGCAGGTGGCACTTCCAACACCTCCGAGAGGCGGACCCCCGGCACATCAGGGCTGAGTGTATGTTGTCACCGACTCCCGAGCTGAGGGACGTCACGCCAGCCATGAGGCTACACAGGGTACGTGTTTGCTTTATAATTCATGGGCATCTTTCTTGTTTGATACTGGAGCGTCTCATTCTTTCATCTCTTCTTCTTTTGCTCATATGTTGGGGTTGAGGGTGGAGTTTCTGAGTAGACCTTTATGTCTTGACACCCCGGTTACGGGAGAGGTAGTTCTGAGTACTGTGTGTCGGGCTTGTGAGATCCGAGTGGCCGATTGCCCGTTTTATGGTGACTTACTTGTACTGGACATGACGGCGTTTGACATGATCTTGGGGATGGACTGGATGACGAGGTATCGGGCGTCGATCGACTGTTATTGTCGATAGGTGACCGTAGTGTCGGGTGACACGGTCGTTACTTGTGTTTTGGGCAGCAGGAGCGGAGTACTCTTGTCTACATTGACCGTGGGAGATGAGACGGGGACCGTGCTGAGTGGAGAGCTGCCACGAGTAGTATGCGAGTTCCCATAGGTCTTTTCGGAGGACCTTTCAGAATTACCATCGGCGCGCGAGGTGGAGTTTAGGATCGACTTGATCCCGGGTACGACGCCGATCTCTATGGCCCCGTATCGGTTTGCACCAGCCGAGTTGGTCGAGCTGAAGCGACAACTCGAGGAGCTTCGAGAGTAGGGTTTCATCCGACCGAGTGCTTTGCCGTGGGGAGCACCCGCCCTCTTCGTGAAGAAGAAGGGTGGAGCCTTGAGGATGTGCATTGATTACTGGAAGTTGAACCGGGTTACGGTGAAGAACCGTTATCCGATGCCGAGGATCGATGACCTGTTTGATCAGCTGAGAGGAGCGAAGTGATTCTCGAAGATTGATCTTCGATTAAGATACTATCAGCTGAGGGTTCGGGAGGAGGATGTGGAGAAGACCACATTTCAGACTCGGTATGGACACTACGAGTTCTTGGTGATGCCATTCGGGTTAACGAACGCACCTGCAGCGTTCATGGACTTGATGAACGGGATCTTCCGACCCTACCTGGATCAGTTCGTCGTGGTGTTTGTGGATGACATTCTGATTTTTTCGCCTAGTGAGGAGGCACACGTGGAGCACCTGAGGACAGTGTTGACTTTGTTGCGTACTCACCAGCTGTACGTCAACCTGGAGAAGTGCGAGTTCTGGCTCGCCGAGGTGAAGTTCCTCGGGCATGTTGTGTCCCAAGAGGGTATACTCGTCGATCCGGTGAAGATCGACGCGGTCTCGAAGTGGGCACGACCAAAGAGTGTCTTCGAGATCCGCAGCTTCCTGGGCTTGGCAGGGTATTACAGACGGTTCGTCCAGGACTTTTCATGTTTGGCAGCGCCGATGACTGCCTTGACACGCAAGGGAGCGGAGTTTGTGTGGACTGATGAGTGTGAGCACTCCTTTTCCGAGCTGAAGGCTCGCTTGACCACCGTACCTGTATTGATCATGCCGGAGCGCGTGGTCGGTTATGATGTGTATTGTGATGCGTCCGATGAGGGACTGGATGTGTGTTGATGTAGTCCGGAAAGGTAGTTGCATATGGCTCGAGGCAGTTGAAGACACATGAGCGCAAATACCTGACCCATGACCTAGAGTTGGCAGTAGTGGTCTTTGCTCTGAAGAGCTGGCGACACTATTTGTATGGAGAGCGATTCCGGGTGTTCTCGGATCACAAGAGCCTCAAGTACATCTTCTCCCAACGTGACTTGAACATGCGCCAGAGGCGATGGATGGAGCTGTTGGAGGAGTACGACATCGAGCTACTCTATTACCTAGGAAAGGCGAACGTCGTCGCTGATGCCCTGAGTAGGAAGTCGACTCACAGCCTTGCTAGCATATCTGCCCGATAGTGGGACATGATGGAGGAGTTGAGCACGTTCAGGCTCGAGCTCGATGAGATCACTGATGGCGTGGCCATGTGTTCGTTGGTGGCGCAACCCACACTTGTTACCCGTGTGTTGGAGGCACAGGTCGGGAATGCCGAGACGGCAGAGATTCGAGAGAGGATGATCAGCGGTGTTGATACCGAGGGCGGGGAGTAGGGTACTGATCTGGGTCTATGATACCGAGGGAGACTGTTTGTGTCGCGTGGCTGTAGAGATGATGTGTTGAGAGAGTTGCATCACTCCCGTCTTGCTATGCACCCGGGTGACACCAAGATGTATCGGGATATCCGACGCCAGTTCTGATGGATTGGGATGCACATAGCAGTGGTAGAGTTCGTTTCGAGGTGGCTCACTTGTCAGCCAGTGAAGGCTGAGCATCAGCGTCTCGTTGGCTTACTACAACCGTTACCGATTGCAGAGTGGAAGCGGGAGCACGTCACGATAGACTTCGTGAGTGGCTTACCGAGGTCGCCGAGAGGGCATGACGCAGTTTGGGTGGTGGTCGACCGACTGACCAAGTCGACACACTTCTTGGGCATGAGGATGACGGATATAGTTGATACTTTAAGCCAGTTGTATGTTCGAGAGATTATCCGTCTTCACGGGGTGCCGGTGTCGATTGTGTCCGACAGAGATCCACATTTCACCTCCAGATTTTAGGAGAGCTTGCAGAGGGAGTTAGGGACAGAGGTCTTGCTTAGTACAAAGTATCACCCACAGACCGACGATCAGTCAGAGCGCACTATCCAGATACTGGAGGATATGCTGCGACCCTGTGTGTTGGACTTTCGAGGGTCATGGGAGGACCACCTGCCTTTAGCGGAATTTGCCTACAACAACAGCTTCAAGGCCAGTATTGGGATGGCACCGTTTGAGGTGTTGTATGGTAGGCCGTGCAGATCGCCCGTGTGTTGGGCAGAGGTGGGAGACCGGAGTCTACTTGGTTCGGAGATTGTCCAGGAGACGACCGAGAAGGTCACACTGATTCGGGATCGGTTGAGGACTGCACATAGTCGCCAGAAGAGTTATGCAGATAGACGGCGCATGCCTCTTGAGTTTTCGGTTGGTGATCATGTGTTTCTGAGGATGAGCCCGAAGAAGAGCCATTTGCGGTTCAACCGTGGCGGAGGCAAGTTGGCCCCGCGATTTATCGGACCTTTCGAGATCTTAAGCGGTTGCCTATCGCCTAGCATTGCCACCGCAGCTCAGGAACGTGCATAACGTCTTCCACGTATCCCAGTTGCGGAAGTACACCGCGGATCCCTCCCACGTGATTGAGTGGACGGACATCGAGGTGGCTGAGGATGTGTCGTATGAGGAGCAGCTAGTCAGGATTCTGGATAGACGAGAGAAGGCCCTACGTGGCAGGACTATCCCACTGGTACGTGTGCAGTGGAAGCATCACAAAGCAGAGTCGACCTGGGAGCGCGAGGATGAGGTTCATGCTAAGTACCCCAGCCTGTTCGACCCTTGAGGTACGTCTGTTTTAAATTTTGAGGACGAAATTCTTTTAAGAGGGGTAGATTGTAAGAACCACCACGGTCGATCCCGGTCGAACCAGAAGTTTTCGGCGAAAGTTGACTTTCGGTCGAAAAAGTCAACTGATGACTCCAAGGGTAATTTGGGACCTTTCCAGGGCCCAAAAAGCTTAGCCGTCATCACGGTTAGCTTAGGTGGGACGCTTCCTTCAAGTGACTATAATATTCGGTAAAGTCAACCCGGAGTCTTTTCGGTCAAAACACAGTCCGATTAAGAACTAAAATTTGATAAGTTGTTGTGCTGGAAATTAGCTGAGTAGTAGTGGTCATGCTTGCTTGGAACGGAAGAAATGGTTGTGTCTTGACCTTCTTACCCTTAGTGGTTGCACTTGAGGAGTTAAGAACCAAATGGCATTTTGGGACTTTCACAATTGGGTTAAAAGCACATGAGAAGAAATCAGCTCATTTGAGCATTGTTGGCTGAATTTTCAGGGAGAGAAAAGCTTAGAAGCTTGAGGAGGAAGAAATGAGGAAATGGTTGCATTTTTGGGCTTGGTTTCTACTCAAATCTCTTCAAAAACAAGAGATTCTTCTTCTACACTCCATTTCCAAGGTAATCATCTAACTCTTTTTTGTTTTTGGTGAATTATGGTTCATGGGTTTGAGGGAAAATGAAGGACATAGTTGCGGTTTGAAGCTTTAATGGTGGATGATGATTTTTGAGGAAGAAAATGAGTTAAATGATTGGTTTTAGTTGGGATTAGAGTAGCTTTGTTGAAACCCCTTTATGGGTATTGAATTTCTGAAGCTTTGGGTCTATTTTGGGAGTTTTGAGGATTCATCAATGGAGGTTTAGAGAGGGTTTTCGCAGAAAACGAGTTGGAGAAGAAAGGCTCTGGTCTGGCACGGAACGGTGTCCGGAGAGGATCAGGTTTCGGCGCGGAACGCCGCCCGGAGAGGGTCAGGTTCTGGCACGGAACTCGGCGCGGAACAGGCTCGATCCCGGCACGGCACATCGCACGGACCGTGTATGGTTCCGGGCCGGTACGCTGCGCGGACCGTTCCTACTTCTGGGCCGGTCTGTGGTGCGGTTCGGTTCGGGTACCAGGGCGGTCTGTGGTGCGGTTCTGGGCCGGGTCGGATTCTGGGCCAGTGGACCTTCTGAATTGGGCCTCGTTTCGGCCCATTTCTCGTTTAGCCTATGTTGGACTTTCGGGCTTAATTCAATTATTTCTCGTTCTTATCGTAACTGAATTAGTTTGACCCGAGTTTTAATTGTGATCCAAGGCTTCGGATCCGAGATCGTCGGAGGAGGAGACCCGAGGACATCGTGAAGTGGAGGGGGAAGCGAGCCAGGACGTCAACATCTAGGAGTTGATCGTTGACTGATTTCGAGGCAAGGATAGTAGCGAATACCGGTTCGATTGTGGAAAGTTACTAGTATGCATGCTTGTTAATAATAACCGGAAAGGTCCTAGTTCGCATATAGGATGTGATTCACTAGAATAACCGCTTTCAATTACGTAATAACCGGACGAGTCTTAGTTGCATGTAGGATGTGATTCACTAGTTTAATCGCTTTCATCTCTTGGGAAATTGCCGTGCTGGTAGAATGGCCATGTCGAGCCTTAGGGTTGCGTGTTGATTGAGATGCATGATACTTGGTGTGGCCGTTGTTTGAGAGTCTTAATCAGATTATACTCGGTGTAGCATGTTGTGACTATGTGTGGGCAAGTGTGCCGTGCTTGATGTGATGTGAATCTTTGGTTGTGATATGATCGGGTGAGTGATATACCGATTTGTGTGTTATGGTGAGTTGGCTCGGTTGGTATACCGTGGTCGAACTATGGCTTTGTGATGCGTGTTATTCCCTTGATGTGTGTTCCAAGAGGAGTTGTGTCCGGTATGACACCTACACTGAGAGAGTATGCCGGTGTAGAGTATCGAGGACGAGGACGGTTAACTATTACCCCAATGCTATATGTCTGGGAAGGCGTACGACCGAGGTATGTGTCGGTCCGGTATGCGTGAGGCCCTGATTCTACGTGACAGGAAGACGTCCGACTGAGGGATTTTCGGTCTGGGAAGTTACCCCGATTCTACGTGACGGGAAGATGTCAGGACCGATGCTTCGTGTTCCTATACGATATAAATGGGACGGGCTGCGATCGCCAGAGATGTTGGGATTGGTTGTACTAAGTTATGTATTGTTCTGCTGTGTGTGTTGTGCCTGCTGATTGGATTTGTGAGTTGTATTTAGTTGTGATTTTAATCTTACGAGGTTGATTAGTGGTTAGTACTCGTTCCGTGGGCGTTGTTGACAGCTATGCTTTGCTAGTATGCCCTAATTGGACGGTTACTCGTGGTATTGAACTGTGGTTCTTCACCTTAACTACTTTTCCTACTGAACGAAAGCTCATCCCTTTACCTTGTCGTGTTACAGGTTTTGAGCGGGACTTGGACTAGCGGGATTCTCGGAGCTGGGGAGCTAGTGAGAGTCTTAGCTAGTGTTGTCTAGAGACGTACAGTTTTTACTGATTCTAAAATGATTTACTTTTTGTTGTTGACGAGCTGTTAACTCGTGTTATTATTGGAGATTTAAACTGCTATCTGAAACCCTTTTTATTATTAAACTGCTTTAGTTATCTTTTATTTAAATTCACGTCTCGAGTCCGGTCAAAACCGGATTTGGGCCGTGACAGGGATGGCGGCGGGAACTTCCAATAACTTAGCGTAACTTGGGGCTGATGCTTGGGTGGGCGACTGTCCACCGGATGAGAGGAGCGTCCCTCCCTTGTGGGAAAATCAGGTAGGACAGCCGACCCAGAAGCCCAAGTTCCACTGTGCCGGTCAGAAGAATGCATGCCCGCGTAGGCGGCGGAGGCACCAACGATTGCAGCGTTCCAGGAACTCGAGGTTCTGGATGTAGTTGAGGAGTTGAATCAATCGCCAAAGGCCGGGGTGGAGACGATGCGACAGGGATGACAGTTGGTGAGGAAAGCGTCGAAACCCTAACAAAACCTGGAGGAGACGTTAGGGTTTTGGACCTAAAAGGACGGCTCCGTCGTGGCTTTTCCAATGGTTCGGAAGAATCCAGAACAAAAATCGGCGACACCACTGATGATGGAGTCGAGATAGGGCTTGTGGAAGAAGGAGAGACGAGAACCAAAGCTGTAGACGCCTTTTGCTTTTGCTTCCGGTTCCGTCTTGGTTTGATAGGAGGCGCGACCTCCGAGGAGGGCTTTGTGGTGGCGTAGGAAGCGTGTGCTTCACCAAGTGTGGTTGTGATGGGACGTGACCGATGATGGAGGCAACAGTCACATTGACGACCGGTAGAGGCCTCCATAGATAAGACTAGGATTTTCTTGCAAAATAGAAAAATCTCGTAAGTCGGGAGAGTTTTTTTTTTTTTTTTGGAGGTCCTTGATAAATAGTGAGACATTTTTTGTATAATTTTTATTACCATTACTAAAGTATTGGATAACGGCAAGAAAGTCAAACGGAAGAAGGTATATAGTTAATTCTTTCTTCTAACCAAACGAGGCATTTATTGTAGTAAAGTTTAACCGAAGACTCAGTTTACATATAAGGTAGGCTTCCTGGTCCATCGATCATACAATCTCATCAACAAACATGAAGATCTCTTCACTGAAAGTTGTTTTTCTTGCCACATTCATGCTTATGTTAATAGGTATGAGACATGGTAACTTTCGTCTACCTTTGGCATATGATTTAACAAAAAACAAATCTGGTTGCAGGTGTTGGGATGGCAGGACCGTCAAATGACAATAAGGAACGTGCGTGCAAGACCTTTAAGGATTGCTTTCATGCTTGTAACCCGAATTGCCCTGGACAGTGCCTTTGCATCCTCGGCCATTGTCACTGCTTCATCGTGGAGTCGGCTGAAGCCATCACTCACACTAAAGATGATCACCGAAACGTGTTTTTTGGATTATCCCGGTAATTTTCTCTTGTTCTTGATTCTGTTTGGACTAATCAAGAGATCAGAATTAGACTAAACGTGTAAGGAGACTCAGTCAGCCATAAATAAGATCAAGTTGTTGACATCGTTAAGCTTTTTAAAAGATTGCAAGGACAGATTTTGAGGAAAGTTCACTTGATACCATTAGGTTTGACTGTGTAAGGATGGCTAGGAAGGTGATGAAAAAGAAACGGTTTCGTTCCTAGTAAAAAGGATGGTTTTTTTTTTGAGTAAGTGCAACTTTCATTCTTTTAAAAAGAGTCAGTACATGTCTGAAGGTCCTGACGGGACAAACACAATAACTCTGTAACTACGTAAACGTGCTAGACGTTTTTTAACGGAGTGTCATTAAGGGTAACTAAGACATAAACTAAAAAAGACTGACAACACCGCTCAAAGTAGGGTCTGTATACCGCTGGGTCCCCTGAAGGTGACCCACTTCTTTTGATGTAAAACCAAACCTGTGATCGTTGAGTCCTTGAGTAGAAAACCTAAACCATCTCTCGCGAATGATGAACCGTGCAAAAAGGGACAGAATATGTAAAGTAACCAAAAACCCCTCGAACATAGTAAACCAGAATCGGGATAGAGAACGAAGAGGACGAACACCGCTCAAAGTAGGGCATGTATACCGCTGGGTCGCCCGAAGGCTACACACTTCTTCTGATGTGAAACCGAACCTCTGATCGTCTAGTCCTTGAGTAGTATCACTAATCCATCACTCGCGAGTGATTAACCTTGTAAAAAAGAACATAACATGTAAAATAACCCTAAACCCATTGATCATAGTACCCCAGAATCGGGATAGAGATCGAAAAGGAGGTCTCGATGGAGGCCAAGGAGGTGGGTACACCGCCGGCGACTTAAATGGAGGCGGGGCCTCGGCGGGGACAGAGCCAAGGAGACGGACATAGGCCAGGAGCGACGGCGGCGTGCTAATGCCAAAGAAACCCTAGCAGTTGCAGGGAGGCCGGAGATGGGACCGGAGACACGTAGTTGGTGGCGGAGTGGAGCCAACACTGTGGTGACTAGAGGCGAAAGAGAGGAGCCGGACATAGACCGGAAACGACGACGACATTGCGCCTGTCCTACAGGGGTAAAAACCCTTGTAGAGAGAAAACGGTCCATAATTAATAACTGGTAACATAGTTTAACTCATATGTGTAAAAAAGGATGGTTTTGAAGGGGAATTGAGTCTTTTTCGAACAAAATGTTTTTGGGATAACTTCAAAAAGACGCATAAAACTATACGCGTTTATCACCTACATACCCACTTCTATTTTTATTTCATACGACAACCCAAACTATCCATATTTTATCACCGTTTGATTTTCTGCCAGTTTTTTGTTAGTTTTTTCTAAAATGACTAAAATACCCCTACCCTTATAAACCATAATATCAACCATAACTTTCATATAATTACGAAAACGCCATTACACATAAAATAAGAAAATTAAGAAATCAAAACTAATTTTTATTTATTTTCAGAAAATAAGAAGAAAAAAAAAAGAAAAAATAATTATTTTTTATTTACTTTCAGAAAATAATAAAAAATTATTTTATTTTATTTAATTTTAGAAAATCATAAAAATAATTTTTTTAATTTATTTTTAGAAATAATAATAAAAAATAATAATATATTTATTTTTAGAAAATAATAAAAATAATTATTTTTTATTTATTTTCAAAAGATAAGAAAAAAATAAATTTTCACCTAAAAAAAATACTTTTTGTTTGTTTTCCAGAAATTATTTCTAAAAAAACTATCATTTATTTATTTTCAGAAAATAAAAAAGAATTATTTCTTTTCATTTTCTTATTTTCTGAAAATAAATAAAAAAATAATATTTTTCTTGAAATAATTTCCAGAAAAAATAATTTGTGGAAAATAGACAAAACATAATTTTTTTAGGTGAAAAATTATTTTTTCTAATCTGCTGAAATTAAATAAAAAATAATTATTTTTTTTCTTATTTTTTGAAAATAAATAAAAATTAATTTTGATTTCTTAATTTTTTTATTTTATGTGTAATGGTATTTTCATAATTATGTGAAAGTCATGGTTGATATTGTGGTTTATAAGGGTAGCAGTATTTTCGTCATTTCTAAAAAAACTAACAGAAAAACTGACAGAAAATCAAACGGTGATAAAATATGGATATTTTCGGGGTCGTATGAAATAAAAATAGAAGTGGTTATGTAGGTGATAAACGCGTATAGTTTTATGCGGATTTTTGAAGTTATCCCAATATTTTTTAATAGTTATCAAAACTACACATTATCTACTCATTGAACAACACTCTTTCACCCACCAAATTTCTCTCCATATACATTGTCTTTCATCTTCAATTTTGACTTTATGGACTCGAAATCTAAATATTTATTAGAGAAGATATAGAGTGGAATAAATACTTTTTTTGTTTATCTGCGATGTTTTATAACGCTCCTACTTTTTTTGTTTTATCTGAATGTTTAAAATAATGGTAAATTACATCTATATACCCCGAACTATACGCGTTTAACGGTTTACTACCCCGAAGTTCATTCGTAACAATCGCCTACCCCGAACTAACCATTAATTACGACGTTACCCCCTCCATCCACTTTTTCCATTTGTTCACTGTTCATTTTTTCCAAAATTCCAAAATTGCCCTCAGGGATATTAAAAATTCAGAAATAATTATTAAAAATAAATAAATGATTAATATAATAATTAAATAATAAATTAATCTAATTAGAACCTAATCTAACTTAATTAACATAAAGGAATGAATATCCCGATAAAAAAAATCCTGATTTACTCATCTAATATAGTGTTAGGGTTCGAGAGCGCCGCCAAAGGGTGGTGATGATGGAGGTCTATGGCATGGCTCATGCCATGGATTATACCAGGTTTCATCTTCTATTCCTCGCAACAGCGGCTGTCTTGTGTGGAGGTGCGATTTCAAAGGAGAAACGGGGAGGTGTGGGGAAGGGACCGGTGGTGGTGCGCGTGCGTCGACGCCGACCCTACTTCCTGTGGCGATGCACGGGGAGAAGTTCTCAGCCGCATGGGGCGGTCGTAGGCGGCCGGGGTGGCAGCTGCGGTCTCGGTACGGTGGGACGGAGCAGGGAGAGCCTCAGGTCCGTGTGTTCTGTCGTTGAATCTCTGATTTTGCAGGTTTCTGGATTCAATCGATGGAGTTTAGGTCTCGATTCCGGGTTGGGGAATCGCGACTTGTTTCCCCACGTCCGTCGGCGCTGCTGCGGGGGTGGTTGGTGGAGTCGCCGGCCCTTAGCTGAGCAGGGAGCGGAGGGAGGTAGTCGGAACATGATGTTGAACACAAATGGAGGTTCACATGCAACAGCGGCGGGGGGAGCCAAGGACCCCCGCCTGAAGGAATGAGTCCGAGGTGGCCCGGGGAGGGGTGGGTCAACTTTGGCCCCTTCCCGGCGGATGGATGGAGACGGCACCATCTTCAGTTGATGTTTCTCTCCCCTGTCATTCCGGTGTCAGCAATCCCGCGTTCAAGAGCCCTACCAGTATCACTAAAGGGAGGACGACGCACGCTGACATACCGGGGGAGATGGAGGTCCACCAGTGTTCCCCTCAACGTGGCTGGCTCCGCCTCGTACCAATTGGAAGAAGATTGTTGTACCGGTTTCGAAAGACGCTATCGCAAACTCCCCCTACTTCTGCAACTTTGCATTAGAGCCGACTTTTCTGCTTTTGTTTCAGTTCTGTTTCGTAGTTGTTTTACATTATGTCGGTGGAGTATGAGTACATGCCCACCCAGTTTGGTATTTCCCTTTGTAGGTGGTGTACAATTTCTGTACCCACCAAACTTTTCTATTCTGTCTTAATACAATTGCATGGTTATCCTAAAAAAAAAAAACTTAATTAACATAATCTGATTAACCTAACCTAATTAATCTAACTTAATAAATCTAACCTAATTAATCTAACAACCACACAACCACATCTCTACCCATCTCATCCACACAACCTCATCTCCACCCATCTCATCCACACAACTCAACTTCCCATCTCTCATCTCTGATTCTCTCCAAACCAACCCCGATCTCCTCTGCTCTTCACTTCTTTTCATCTCTTTTCATCACCAAAATCATATTTGATTTCATCTTCCTTCATCTCCTTTCATCACCAGGTCATGTGACGGGCCGTGTAAGGGGGTTTGGGGACCTCGGCGGCCGGAGCTGTGGCGAGAGATTTGGGGACCTCGGAGGTTTGTGGTGAGTTGTGGCCGGAGGTTCGTGGTGAGTTTTGGCCGGAGATTCGTGGTGGTGGGTTGTGGCCGGAGATTTGGGGTTCTGATTCGTGGACCAAAATCGTTACTGTTCCGAACAAAAGAGATCAATTTGGGTCTATGTTTATGGTCTGTTCGTGGTGGGTTTTTTGGGGTTTGAGAGGGATAGGTCTATTCATCTTCGTCGGATCTGGAACGACCTCGACGAGGTATGTTCATCTCCGGCGAGGTCTCCTTCGCTGGCCACAGGCTCTCATTCGCTGGCCAAGGGATGAACGGGTGATGATTGAGGACGAGCACCATGAAAACTGAGGTTGGATGAACTGGCAATGGCCGGATTCGCCGGATCTGGAATGACCACGGCTGAGGCGTCGTCTTCTCCGACCTGTTCTTAAGAAATCAATTTTGTAAAAAAATTATTTTAATTATATTTCAGTTTTTAAGAAATAAATAATTATGTAAAATAAGAATTAATTTTTAAAAAATATTATTTATAAATATGTGAAGTATTTAAAATGTTAGTTATAAAAAATACTATTCAGAACTGTAAATTTTAAAATCTTATTTAAAAAAACAAATTCTAATTTTTATATAATTTCTAAAATAAAATATGATTATGATATATATATAAACAAATTTTTTTGAAATATATAAAAAATGATTTGTAAAAATATTTTTTGAATTAAATTGTGATTTTCTTAAAATAAACTATTTTTTAATTAATAATATGAATTTTATAAAATGAAAACTGATTTTTTTTTAAAATAATAATGATTTTTTAAAAATAAAATAAAAAATAAAATCAATTTATAAACATTTTAATTTTTAAAATATTAAATTAAAGAATATTAATAAATATTTGAAAATAATTGATTCATTTATAGTTGATTTAATAGGAAAAACTAATTATAGGTATTAATGGTATGGGATTGTAAATTCGAATAATAGCTAAGGGTATTTCGGTCATTTTACAAAAAAACTAACAGTGATGGATGGAAAGGGGGTAACGTCGTAATTAATGGTTAGTTCGGGGTAGACGATTGTTACGAATGAACTTCGGGGTAGTAAACCGTTAAACGCGTATAGTTCAGGGTATGTAGATGTAATTTACCCTTAAAATAAAGAAATGGAATAACCTGTAAATGATGTAAGCTTCAAAATCAATTGGGAACGACTCTTGTAGACACAGTAAATTTGCTACACACCAAAACGATGAAACATCATAGAACAGCTACACAAACCACCCATCTCTACACAATCGAAAACAAAACACCAAAATTAACCAGCTAGTGACCCCACCCTTTTGGATCGAAGGGAGTTTTTGCAACACACCAACATGAACCGAAACCATTCAAAACAAGACCAAGTCACTTTCTCTGCCAACACTATTTTTTTGATCAGCAAAAAAAAAACAATTTTATTCCACTCATCATGAAGTACAATAAAAGTAGAAGAAGGGAAAGATAAACAGCACAGAAGCAGAAGACAATAGAAAAAAAAAATAGAAACAGGCCCAAAAAGCACAAGGGCCAGCCCAAGCCCAGGGGAGAAGAAAAGGCTTCGCGAACTTCGAGGAACCTCCGGACGGAACGAGCGCGCGTGGGCCTCTGGACCGTGCGCGAGCCGCAGTTTACACACCGAGGAGGTCACCGCGCCGCACGCCACGCACGCGCCTGCACCACCAACGACACAACGGAGCTGCACTGATCAAAATCACGATTTCGGCAGGTTCAGAAGAAGCCATACGGAAGGAGAAGTCGGGGTCTAGCACCCTCAGAAAACCGATAAGAAGAGAACCTGTGGAGAGATGATTCCGACGAACTGCAGCAACAGGGCGAAGAGGCGGAGGAGCAGAGACCCGAGGCGGAGGCGAAGCCAAGACCCAACCACACCGGAAGAAGAAGTTCTCGACGACGAACGAGAGCAACCAGCTTCAACGTCAAACGAACCAAGCCCAAAGGTCAGAAAAGGCCAGCGGAAACATACCGAAGAAGCTCGACGGGGCCAACACCCAGGGGAAGCAACGAGCTATCGTCCACCACCTAAAAAGAGGAGGGAGGAACGAGCAGGAGGACTAAAGGAGCCTGAGACGATACGACACGAGGCGGCAGGGAAAGAAGAGGAGCGGCGAAGGAGTTCAGAGCCACCGAGGGGCGCCAGAGCGTAGGGTCGACAACGCGTCCCCACCACGAAGGTGAGGAGAACGAAGAAGAAGCCTCGGTCGCCGAGGGGGAAACACCCAGAAAGCCCGGCGAGAAGAGGCCAAAACATGGACGACGACCCGCGAAATGAAACCACCACGATGGGGCAGCCACCAAAACGAAGCCAACCTTCAGATCTGACAACGAGTCGATATCTGAGCGGGAGGAGAGGGAGATGAGGCTACAAAGGAGTGCAGAGAAGAACAACTAGAGAAGGCAAGATGAAAGCGGTACTATTCTTCCCACTCCAAAAGACACGCCTTGAATCTTACTTAACACCATCTCCATTGTAGGGAGCTCCTGTTTAAAAATCAAACGATTACCGACCAGCTATATTTTCCACATAGCGATATCACATATAGGATTCCTCAACTTGCGAGCAAAATGAGGCACAAGAATAGATCAGGCTGTTAACAAAGCTTGAACATCTTCCAAAATCACCCAAGTTATCCCTCACCATTTTAGCACATTTGACCAAATGAGCCAAGTAAACTCACATTGCACTATTAAATGCCAACTCTATTAAAACACCAACTCAAAAAACAGGCACCAACTCCTCTACATAAGTATAAGGATCCCTCTATCCTCCAAAAACATACTGGTCGGGATGGCCTCATGACAACATAACCCGAAAAGTGTCGTAATTTTGGGCGGCGTTCTCGGCAGCCATAATACATTAGCCCAGGCCTTGGCAATCAATTGAGATCCCATCAGTTTATACACCTTCTCCACTGAAAAACCCTTTTCATAAGGCACCCAACTACACATATCCTTTTATCCCGGTGCTAATGAAAACTGCACAAGAAAGTTTTCCAACTGCGCCCTCAATAGCAGCACCCGACCCCTTTAAGGTCTACAAAAGTAGAGCTCCCAAGACCCTTCCACCTAAAAATATGCAACACTTCCGCATTGATTCTCCGACACATGAAACAATCTGTGACACTTCTCCTTAAGAGAAACCTCTCCCGCCCAAATACCATACCATAATCGTATCCTCGCACCCGAACCCAAGGTCCATCTAAGCCTTCATTAACAAAAAGATAGAAAAAATGTTCACCCTGAGCGGGCCCTAGAATATGCGACATCCAAGAAGTGCGATCCACAATCTTTGACCTCCCCAAGTCCCAATCAGCTTCCTCCCAGCCGTACTAAGCATAGATTTCCCTTTTACACAACGAATCTACCTCTAAAGCAAATCTCCAGAACTACTTCGAGGGTAGAATTTCATTTATTTTGTCCAAATTCCTCAAGCCCAAACCTCCTTCTTCCTTAGGGTAGGCCGTCACTTTTCAACTTACTTTATATATTGCTCTCTTCCTATTGGTACCTCCCCACAAAAAAAAAACATCCTTTATCACCCAACTGGTGCCTGCATCACCGGCATGTTGTATAATGGGAGGGCCGACAGAGTGGATTTAAAAAAGGTAATCCTTCCTACCAGACTTGTAAAATTTGCCGGCCACAACCCTAGTTTCTTCTTGTACTTAGAGATAATAGGTTCCCACATTGCCATTCTTTTCAGGTCCGCCCCCAAATTAAACCCCAATTACGGTATCAGTATCGAGCTAGTACCAAACCCCAAAATATCAACCACCCTATCTTGATCCAACACCTGAGGATTATACACATGGCACTCGGACTTATTAAAATTTATCTTCAAAGCCGAACTATACTAGAATCTGAACAATAGTTGCTTCAAATTAGTCACAGCCTTCCGATCCCCTCTAATGAAGATCACCATGTCATAAACAAACTGCATATGGGAAATGGATGGTTGAACTACACCCCCTCAAATATGATCTTCTCTCACTATTAACCATTAGCCGGCACAACCCCTCTGCCGCCAGCACAAAAAGCAGAGGGGAAAGTGGACAACCCTGTCTCGATCCCCATTCCATCACAAACTCAGGTGATGTAGATTCGTTAACCGAAATAGACAAGTGTCCCTTGGAACGTAGAATCATCCAATCTCTCCATCTAGGTCCAAAACCAATAACCGAAAAAACATAATCCAAATTCTTCCAATTTTGATTTCTTCAGATATTGTACTAATTCTGAAACTATCATAACCTCATCCATAATTTTTCTTCCACCAATAAAATCCGTTTGGCTGTCACTTACCAACTTATCAATTAACAACTTCAGGACAACACCTTCGTCATAAGCTTATAATACTATTTCTCTCTTCAAATCATTCCACAATTCTGCTTTATCTCGTAAATTACATAGTTTGTAAACATTCAGCACACATAAAATTGAGATGGTAGCATCCAACCCTACCAAAATAGAAGCGTTCTTCAACTTTTTTATCTTATCCAATTTAAAATAATTGTTGTTCCAAATTTGCAACAACCCTCCAGATTTTTCTTGTGCCTCTACTGAAGCCATCTAACAATCCCCTACACCAAAGTTGGAAGGAAAAAAAAGATGGGATTTTCACAAGTTTAGATTCTTGGATTAAGACAAACTTGAGTCTCTTCCTTACAATTGCTTCCCGGACTTGTAAGTGAGAAGAGGCTCTTCTCACGTTCCATGAGAGAGTGCAAAGCTAATTTTATACTTGAGATCTCAACACGTCCCCAACACTCAAGAATTGATCGTCTTTCGAGTCTGATACTAAAGAAATTTGGTTGGTGACATACGGATCTGATCTCTTAGTTTCTTTGTTAATTCATCTCCATGTGCTTTCGATGTGAAACCAACTTCACTGTAGAAGGACCAAGCTTTTCTTGATTCAGCCTCTTGATAGCCTCCAGTCCCTTAATCTCTCATCCTCTTTGTTCTTAAACTAGGCATTGTGACCATTCTCCACTGTTTGCTCGGTCACCACACCTGATCCCATCCTTGAATGGAACTGCTTGAGCTTGTCTCAACCGGTAATGATCCGATGAATGAACCAAAGAGGCCAGGACCTGAAACTTCCTCCTTCAACTTGTACCTGTAATTTGACAGTACAAGGATGACCTGCCCTATCTATCCGGCTAGTTTCTCAATGTTTGTATTTTAAACCACATGAAAACCCAGCCTTGAACCCTCAAACCCATTCTGACCCACGACGAGATCCATCTCCACCCATCCGAACAAGACACAACCACAACCCTAATACCCAAAGAGCCTTGACGAGATTTACATTTCTGCCTTGTTTGAAGTTGGGATTCCCCGGTAATTTGACATTGTCTACCTCCCCCATTGAATTGAAAATCTGTCTGGAAAATTGAGCACAAACATTTTTCGTGGATGCCCAGCAGCAGAAACAACATCAAAACCTCTGGAAAATAAAAAAAAGGTTTGAATATCCAACTTATTTTTAAGTATTCATCACAAATACTATATTACCGATGTTTCAAAATGACAAATGCATTACCTTCAATATTGGTCATACAATTTCATTTAGTAAAATGGACGGAGTCTTCCATTCTGTTAGTCATATGAACTAAAATGTCATTCAATTGATGATAAATGATGACTTTTCCCTTAATTATTTGACTTCTATACAATTTATGAGGAACAATAACGAGGGTACAATGGTAATGTTTTTTCCAAAATGTATAGAGGTCAAATAGGTAACGGAAAATCGTCATTTTCCGTTGTCCTCGACTTCTGCACCTCATGGTTTCTTGTCTCGAGGTAGGGGCAATTGTATCATCGGCTACCGCACCTCAATGTGGGAGCCCTTGGAGCGTCTCCCATACCCGATTGGTTGATCCGTGTCACGCCCCAAATCCGGTTTTGACCGTACTCGAGACGTGAACTAAGAAAATAAAATAACAATAGATTTAAAAGTATATATAAATTTAAACAACATAATTCTCCGAATTTAGTTCCAAAATAAACAACTCCGATAAACATGAGCCAACGCTCTAAATCCAAAATAAAGAAAGCAGGGTCTAGTAACAAAGAGGATGTATGTCACTACTAAATAAAAACCCTGACTCTCAATGAGCTCCCAAGCTCTGAGACGTCCTCTAAACCGACTCACGATCAAGACCTGTAAAACAGTAAAATAGAGGGGGGGTAAGCTTTCGCTCAGTAGGAAAAAGTAGTAAAGGGAATGAACTTCCGCTCTGTTATCATAAATACTCGATCACAAACATTTACTAATAACTGACAACGCAACCCGAAACCGACAGGAACACAATGATAACGATAATAGAACCAAGCTAAAGAAACATACAAACAATATAACATTAAGCTGCTAAGACCACTACGAATGTCACTCAAACCCGATATCATACAGACATAAGACAAGTACACCATGATACTCTGATCATCACGCACAACTCTGCAAATACATCATACCGGAATACACCATCGGTCTTGATGTCTTCCCGGACACACAGCATCGGGGTGAAACACATACATCATACCGGAATACCCATCGGTCTAGATGTCTTCCCGGACACACAACATCGGGGTGAAACCACACATCATACCGGAATACCCATCGGTCTAGATGTCTTCCCGGACACACAACATCAGGGAGAAACCACACATCATACCGGAATACCCATCGGTCTAGATGTCTGCCCGGACACACATCATCGGGGTAAGCAACAATACATCATACAGGAATGCACCATCGGTCTAGATGTCTTTCCGGAAACGCACATCGAGGTGAATCTCATAACAAACATACCGGACCGGCACACACCTCGGTTAGATATCTTCCCGTAGCACGGGGTACAAGTCACACCACACAATACCGTGCCAAACATGTTACACCGAACTTATCATACCATCGAAGCTTACCGCCATAACTTATCAATCACATCACATCAGTCTATCATTCACCCGATCATATCACAACACAACTATTCATATCACATATTAATCACATTCATTCAACCGATCATATCACGAGACAACCATTCATGTCACATTCATCACATCCTAATAGCATACCATAATTCTCAAAGTAATCAAAGAATATGCTACACATCAACCTTTAAGGACTATTAACCACAATCAAATACAACCAACACACAATCCTAAGGCCCGACATGGCCACATGTGATTCTACAACACGAAAATTCCCATAATTGAAAGCGGTTATTCTAGTTAATCACATCATATATGCAAGGTAAGACTTTACCGGCTATTAACGTTCTATATGCAAACTATTAATATTCCTTAATTAAAAACGGTAATTACTACTCTTCCCTACCTCAAATGCTATCCAAACGCTTAGTCAAATGAGAGCCGCCTAGAAGTCTCCTCCGCCGTGCTCGGGAACAAAGTCTAAGATCACAAGAAATACTAGAGTTAATGACAAATCAAGGGTGGTTTAAGAGGTAAACACCCAAGTTAAAACCCTACACGTTCGGTTAAAGTTAACCTTTCTAATTACCCGGAAACACCTAAAATGGACTCAAAAGGCCCAAAACTAATCTGCCACGGTTCGGGTCACGGAGCCGTGAGGCTCCCCATCACGGGTGACGTCACGGAACCGTGACGTGTGCCGTCACGGCCTCCGTCACGGAGTCGTAACATCTTTCGTCACGGTACCTGTCACGGATCCGTGACGGGTCCGAGCAGACTCGCCCTTCTTCTTCCTCCAACTTCTTCTCAACGAAATCAACACCAAAAACTCCATTTTTAACAACTTAAAACCTCCAAATCAGTCCCATAACTTCAATACTTCACCACCCTTAGTGGGTTTCATCAAAACAACAATTACCCAAGGGATTTCCATCCAAAACAACGAAAATCCCAATTGGTTTCTACATAAATCAACCTCTTTCTTCTCATAAAACAAGCTTTTAACAACAAAAAACTCAAAACCCAACTAGTTCATGTAATTTCTATGGAAACCCATCACCCCAAAATTATTGAAAGTAGATTGTTAGAGCTTAATTACCTTGGAAATGAAGAGATGATGAAGATTGAAGATTTTTTAGAAGGTTTGATGACGAAATTAATCCAAGCTTACTCTTTTCCTCCCTTCCTTCTTTTTCAAGCTAAGAAGATTTTTCTTCTATCCTCCCTCTTGTGAATTTCGGCTACAATGAAGAGAATGAGCTGAATTGCTGTCCGAAAGTGGTCTTAAACCTAAGGGAAAAAAGTCTAAAAGGCCCTTTAGCTCCCTTTCTTGTATTTTGGCACACATGAGGGCAAATGGGTCATTCTAGGCCCATTTCTTCTCCTCCAAGCCACCATGGACAAGTGTCCATGTGGGGGCCACCTTGCCCTTACCAATTTTCCAGCACCTTTAATTTAATTAGGTTTAGTCATTAATTAGGCCTAGTTTGACCCGAAGTTGACTTTTTTTTGTAAAATTAGTCATTTGAAAGGAAACGACCCAACTAAGCTAACCGTAAAGACGACTAAGATTTTTGGTTCCCGGAAAGGTCTCAAATGACTCCTGGAGTCATCGGTTGACTTTTTCGGCCGAAAGTCAATTTTCACCAAAAACCATCGGTTCGACCGGGGACGGTCTTATAATCCGAGTTGGTAGAACTTGGTGATCGGCCAACCCTCCAGGGGCAGTAGAGTCGATCCCCCACCTACCTGGGCACAGAGATAGAACTGGACTTAGAGTTGGAGCTGAGTCTAGTCGTGGAGTAGGAGGTGGGGGAGTGAAACATGGTTCGCTGGGGAGCCCCGAGGTGATAAGGACCGAGCCGGAAAACAGCGCCGCATGAAGGAATGAAAGGAATTCAATGCTCTAGGGACTAGCCTTAGAAGAGCTCTGCCTCCCTTTAAAGATGACGATAGTAGGTTCGGTCACAGTCTATAAAGTATACAGCAGCTAGACACTACCTTGAGCAGTAATCATCGGTTTCGTTGTAGTTTCTTTTTCATTTCAATTGGCCTTTATGACTTTTCAAAAAACCGCATGTATAGGTTTATTTGTCACAGAGTTATGTGCATATAGACATTCGGTGCTTAATAATATGCAAGGAGGGGTGGGTGGCTTTGAAGCTGGATATGAACAAAGCTTATGACAGAGTGGAGTGGGGATTCCTGTGGGACATGATGCGGGGGTTCGGTCTAGGGGAGGACTGGATAGATCTCATTCGCAGATGTACGTACTCGGTCACGTACAATATTGTGGCTGGTGGGCAGCAGACATGTTTTGTCCAACCGGAGAGGGGTATTAGACAGGGAGATCCATTATCTCCGTATCTTTTTGTGTTCTATATGGAAGGGTTCTTGAGACTACTCCAAGGTGCAGAAGGGGCAGGGACATACATGGGATCCGGGTAACCCCCAGGGCCCCTTCGCTAACTCATTTGTTCTTTGCAGATGATTGCTATGTGTATTGCAAGGCGACCCCACTGGAGATGGTCGGGTGAAGGGGTATCTTCGTATGTTTGAGGAGGCTTCAGGTCAGGTTCTAAACCAACTTAAATCATCGTTGTTTTTTAGTACCAACACATCAGCCACGCGCATGGAGGAGGGAGTCCTCATACTGGGAATCCCGGAGCTGTTGTAACCATCCCCCTATATGGGGATTCCGAACAGATGAGACATAGCAGAAAGCAGGGCCTCCAATATATTCTGAATAGAGTACTAAGACGAATCCGTAGATGGGATGGCAAGCTTCTCAATGGGGCGGGGAAGGAAGTTCTAGTCAAATCTGTTCTGCAAGCAATCCCTACATACACGATGAGTGTTATGCGTCTTCCACAGGGTCTTCTAGACAAAATGAATGTGGCACTGGCTCGCTTCTGGTGGAAATCGGCCGGGGTGGATGGAAAAGGAGTCATTTGGCAATCATGGACGACTATGTCACGACCTAAGGAGGAGGGTGGCATGGGGTTTAAGAATATGTATGATTTCAACACAGCTCTGCTGGGCAAACAACTGTGGAGGCTCATGATGGACGAATCCAGTTTGGTGGCAAGGATGTTGAAAGCTCGGTACTACCCGAAATCCTCGGTCTTGGATGCGGTACGGAAACCAAATCAGAGTTATGTTTGGCAAAGTCTTCTATCAACCCAAGAATTGGTCAAGGGAGGGGCACGGAGATTGATTGGACCGGGGACATCCACGATGATCAGGAACCAACCGTGGTTGGCAGGGGTTGAGGCGCGGGTACGGTCAACTCGGCCGGATTCGGCTACCAGACCAATTTCGGATATTATGGCGCTTAATGAAAGAAGGTGGGATATAGCCAAGATACAACAAATGTTTGACGTAGACGACCAAAGGGCGATTCTAACCGTCGCGATAAGCAGGTCAGCTGTATCAGATTCTTGGTATTGGACGGGGGATTACTTGGGCCAGTATACGGTGAAGGCGGCATATGGGTTGTGTCAGCAGGAGCAGGCCTATTTCTAGCCTCAGACGGACATGTGGACAAGGATTTGGAAGCTGGAGGTGCTACCTAATGTGAGGACGTTCCTGTGGAGAACGTGCTCAGGATGCCTCCAGGTCGTAGTCAATCTTAGGAGAAGACATGTGGAAATGGAGGCGGTGTGTACGGTATGCACAGGTGCAGATGAATCGGCCTTTCATCTACTAGTCCACTGTCTGGTGGCGGCTGAATGTTGGGCTAAGTCGGATTGAATACTCCCCAGGACGCGCAATCTATCTCAGAATGGCTGCCAAAAATGCTTAGCAGGTGGAGGACTAATAGGATGCATATTATGGGAGGTCTGGAAGGCTAGGAACAAGGTGGTATGGGAGCAGACGACACAACCGGCAGCCACTATTTTCCAGACAGCGTTCCATTTACAAGCAGGGTGGTTAGAGGCTTTGAAGAGGAAGCGACAGTCTCAAGCACGGTCGGGTCAAGCCCATGTAGGGGCGGCAGAGACGTGGGAACATCAGGCTCCGGGGACATGGGCAATAAATACGGATGGAGCGCTCTTCGCAGCGGCAAACTTGATGGGGACTGGTTGAATATGCAGGGATGACCGGGGATGTCTCATAGGAGCCCGATCAGCATCCTTCCATGGCCCTCAGAACCCGGGACTGGTGGAGGCTTATGCAATCAGGGAGGCTTTAACATGGCTCTTGCAATACCCACAGCAACGGACGACAGTGCGAAGTGATAGTAAGATTATAGTGGATATGATCAGGAAAGAAGGGCGGCTGCCCTCTCCTTTAGGGACAATTATCACAGATTGTATCTCCCTTTTAGCTAAACTCGAGTACGTGCAACTCGTTTTTGTAAAACAGACAGCGAACAAAGCAGCTCATTGGCTTGCCAGGGCGGCTTGTTCCTCCCATGTCTGGAATTGGTCCGGAGGTCATATCCCCGAGCCTCTTCAAAATATCCTTATTGTCGATATTTAAATAAATATGTTATCATTTCTCTCAAAACAAATATAATAACTCTTTTATTGTGGTCAAGAGTTTCCCTAAAGCACTTTCATTCTCGTTTGAACTCTAGTTAATGAAATTGTACTTTTTTATTAGAAAAAAAAAAAAACACTCAAAACAGTAATCGTCCGATGTATGTGGTCACGTGCTAACTCTTGATGTCGGCAAACTCAAATTTATCCTTTACTGAACATCTTTTCGTGAACAAAATCCACATATTTCAAGTGATGGCATTGCATTTACGCTATGCAATAAAACAAAAGAATGATTAGAAAGGCATATGGGTAAAAGAAGACAAAACACAGTGCGATGGTGACTTTTATGTAATGTTTTGAACAGTGTTGTGAGAAGTGGCTATAAAAGGACAGGACAATCACCTAACCTTGTATCGGCATAACCATGTCTTACAAAGGTTTGCTACTCTTGTTCCTTGCTCTCTCCGCTCTCGCCATTTCCTCTTTGGCTCATGACCCCAATCACCAAGGACATGGCCTTTTGGCTCACAAAGGTAAGAGAGTGAAGCCACCACATCCTCAAGACTGGTTCCGACGCAGACGCAGACGCAGGAACAGAGGCAGAGTACCCGGCCCCATTATGCCAAGCCCCATGCCGGAGCCATCCACTCGCCCTTACGTTCCTCCATCTTCTCCCTGAAGTAGCTGTTTCTGAGTTCAATTATATGCCTAAATAAAGGACGCTACTATCACTCATGCTCTGCTATCTTACGTTATGTTATCACCTTCCCTGCCCTCTGTCAATTGTTATATATATGCATTAATTTGTATGTGGGAGTTTCGGTTCTAGTTATATTGTAACACTTGTACTATATATGGGATGTTGGAACTTAATCTTTGTTTGTTGCATTTTGATGCCCTTTGAATAAGTCTGTTTCTATTTCAGGCTGTACCGATCTTCTGCCTTATTTTTAGGCACGAGATCGTTTAAGTTGTTGCACTTATCTTGTTATGTTTCCTATTATAAATAAGACTAGCAAAACCCTGAGGTCATCGGGTTTCCAATACTAAAACTCTCAGTTAATTGATTTAATCATACTATGTTTTGCTACACTTGGTATCAGAGCCATGGCTAAAGGTAGTCCTAAGAAGCTCACCGGTGAATGCTCAGGTTCCATGAAACCAACAAGGGGAGGTTTGGGTTTAGCATATCCAATGCTAACCGAGACAAACTATGGAATCTGGTCTTTCAAAATGATGGCAACGCTTGGAGTCTGGGGAGCGATCGAAGGTGATGAGGTAGTCGGGGAAGAAAGGGATCAAGGCGCTCTGGTCGTGATCACGCAATCTGTCCCTGAGCTTACTCTCAAGTCCATAACGCACACCAAGACAGCCAAGCAAGCTTGGGAAGCATTGGCAAAGATGCAGGTGGGTGAGAATAGAGTGAAAACAACAAATATCAAGTGCCTGAAAAATGATTTTAACATGTTAGAAATGGGAGAAGATGAAACCATTGCCAGCTTCAGTGGTAAATTTCTAACCTTGTAAGTGAAATGAGGTCTCTCGACTTAGAGCTACCTGACTCTCAAGTCGTAGAGAAACTGTTCGAAATGGTTCCAGACAAATTCCTGGCAATTGTTGGAACAATTCAGCAGTGGGGAGATATGGAAACCATGTCTGTATCTGAAGCAGTTAGGAGATTGAGGGCTTTCGAGTATTCTCTTAAGGGAAGGAAGTCAGAACCTGAAGGAGGCGAGCTCCTGCTCACGAAGGCACAATGGGAGACAATGTCGAAGCAGGGAAGAACCAGAGAAGGTTCAAACAGGAGGTGGGAAAGTCCACCTAAGAATCAAGGAAGATGGGCAAGTCTATCGGGAGGAAGAGGAAGGAATCAACCCTGGCGCACGTCGTTTCCAAAACGAAGGGTCGACAGAAGCAGAGTGAGGTACTATACCTGCTCAGAGCTCGGGCCTTTTGCGTATGAGTGCAAAAGAGGGCGACGCGAGGAATAAAATTTTGTTGTAGAGCAAATTGATGATGATGAGCCTGCATTATTCATGGCAGTCACAGGTAGTGAATTCGTTATGCTTAACGAAGAAAATGTGAACCCTGTGTAGGATGAGGTGAGACAGGGAAGAGAAGGCATATGGTATTTGGATACCGGAGCCAACAATCACATGATCATAAGAGAAGATGCTTTCTCATTCTTGGAGAAAAAGGTACATGAAGCTGTGAGGTTTGGGGATGGATCACTCGTTGAGATCAAAGGGCGAGGATCCATTCTATTTGAAGGGCTGAATGATGACCACAGAGCTTTGACAAGGGTTTATTTGATCCCCAAGCTAAGGAGCAACATCATAAGCTTGGGGCAACTCGATGAAAACGATTGCAGGATCAAAATTGAGAAGGGCACACTCAGTGTCTTTGATCAACGGGGCCAACTCATGTTCAAGGTCAGGAAAGCTAGAAATAGGCTTTATGCTTTGAAACTAAATTTCATTGTTCTTGTGAGCCTGTTTGCCAGATTAGAAGAAGACCACTGGTTGTGGCATGCCAAATATGGGCATGTAAATTTCAAAGCCTTGGATATCATGTCTAAAGAAGGTTTGGTGAAAGGTCTACCGAAGATCGCAGCACCTGAGAAATTATGTGACGCCTGCCTTGTTGGAAAACAGAGGAGGCCTCCTTTTCCAAAAGGAGCTTCGTTTCGAGCAGAGAAACACCTGGAACTCGTGCATACTGACCTCTGCGGTCCGATCACACCAGCCACCATCGGAGGAAACATGTATTTCATGTTAATCATAGATGATTTATCTCAATTTATGTGGATTGCTTTGCTGAAAACCAAAGATGCAACATTGTCCTGTTTTGAGAGAATCATGAAATGTTGATGAAAACCTCAAAGGCGTTAGGAGTGATCGGGGGGGCGAGTTCAGATCAAAACCTTTTGAGATCTTTTGCAATTCATCAGGGATCAAGCACTACTACACAGCCCCTAACTCACCTCAGCAGAACGAAGTTGTTGAACGGAGAAACTTGTCGATAGTGGGAACCGCTAGAAGCCTCCTCAAAAGCAAAAATATGCTCGGGTATTTTTGGGGTAAGGCGGTACTTACAGCCGTGTATCTGCTAAATTGTGCCATAACAAAGAGCCTCAAGATCATGACGCCGTATGAAGCATGGCATGGACGAAAACCCTCAGTCCACCATCTCAGAGTCTTTGGGAGCTAGGCACACCTAAAGGTAATGACTCCATTAAAAAAATTGGATGATCTTAATACCACTGTGGTGTTTGATGGCTATGAAACAGGTTCGAAGGCTTACAAGTTCTTTGATCCCAACACAAAGAAGCTCATAGTTCACCGAGGCGCTGTATTTGAAGAGACTTGGAGCTGGGACTGGAGCAAAGAGGAACATCAAGAGGCGTGCCCAAGCCAGAATATCTTTGAGGTTAGCTGGGAAGATGAGCCTGAGAAACAACAATCAACACCCATCAGCAACGAACCCATCACACCAGCTCAACCTCAATCCACAAGTGCAGAGCCCGTTACTTCAGTAGAGCTAACAGAAGCTGAGAGTCGAAGTCCATCGGCAGAGCAACCATTGCGTTTCTGAAAGCTCGCAAACATATATGAAGAAGCTCTGATTGTGGAGTTAGAAGATCATTGCCTTCTTGCCGCTGAAGACCCACAAAGCCCTGAGGAAGCCATAAAGGATCCAAACTGGAAAAAAAGCCACAGAGGAAGAGATCAACTCCATCAGAAGCAATAATACTTGGTTCCTAACAAAACTACCTGTAGGTCAGAAACAAATTGGTCTCAAATGGGTATTTAAAACGAAGAAAGACCCAAAAGGCAATATCACAAGGTATAAGGCTCGATTGGTGGCAAAGGGTTACGTGCAAAGGGAAGGCATTGACTTTGAAGAAGTTTTTGCACCCGTTGCCAGAATCGAGACTGTGAGACTAATTGTGGCAGTTGCAGCTCAACGAGGATGGAAGATCCACCACATGAATGTAAAATTGGCCTTTCTAAATAGAGAACTATCAGAGGATGTATTTGTATCAAAACCTTTTGGATTTATTGATCAATCTAATCCTTCTGGTGTTTTGAAGTTAAGAAAGGCCCTGTAAGGCCTAAGGAAAGCACCGCGGGCATGGAACGCAAAGTTGGATGACAGTCTCACCAAGCTCGGTTTTGTAAAGAGCAAGCACGAACACGCTGTCTATACCAGACAAGAGACAAGGCCAATTCTCATAGTGGGCGTCTATGTTGATGATCTCCTCATCACTGGTGAAAATCCTAAAAGCATAAACGAGTTCAAGGAATAGATGAAGCATGTGTTCGATATGAGTGATTTGGGAGTCTCACTTACTACCTCGGAATAGAAGTGGCACAACGAAAGAGAGGCATTACTCTAAATCAAGCTGGTTACGTAACGAAGTTGCTGAAAATCGCAGGCCTTGATGAATGTAACTCCTGCCAGACCCCCATGGAACACAAACTAAAGCTTAGCAAAAGGATGAGTGGAAAGCTCGTTGGTCCCACCATGTATTGCAGCCTAATTGGTAGACTAATGTACCTGGTAAATACTCGACCTGACATTGCTTATTCTGTAGGGATTGTAAGTCGATACATGGAGGTTCCAGAAGTCGAGCACATGGCAGCAGTCAAGCACATTTTGAGATACATCAGAGGGACGATCGATGTTGGCTTGCATTACAAGCAAACTGAAGTCGGAACTCTAACAGGCTACTGTGACAGCGACTTTGTCGGCGACACTGACGATAGGAAAAGCACAAGTGGCGTGATGTTTATCCTGGGAAACAACCCAATTACATGGACCTCTCAGAAGCAGAAGACTGTAACTCTGTCTTCCTGCGAGGCAGAATATATTGCTGCAGCTTCGACAACGTGCCAAGGAATTTGGCTGCGCAACTTGCTTGTTGATTTAATTGGGGAAGAAGCAACCGCTTGGAGGCTAATGGTGGACAACAAATCAGCCACCATGTTAAGAAAGAATCTTGTGTACCACGAGCGGAGCAAACATATTGACACCAGGTACCACTTCATTCGTGAATGCGTTGAAAAGAACAGGGTAGAAATCTGGCATATTCGCTCTGAAGAACAAAAGGTGGACATATTGACAAAACCACTGAGCAAGATCATGTTTAAAGAGTTGAGGAGCAAAGTCGGGGTTGAAAGAATCGAACCAAACAAAGATTAGGGGGTGAATGTTGGAACTTAACCTTTATTTGTTGCATTTTGATACCCTTTGAATAAGTCTGTTTCTATTTCTAGTTGTACCGATCCTCTGCCTGATTTTTAGGCACGAGATCGTTTAAGTTGTTGCACTTATCTTGTTATGTTTCGTATTATAAATATGACTCTAGCAAAACCCTAAGATCATCGGGTTTTCAATACTAAAATTCTCAGTTAATTGCTTTCTATCATACTCTGTTTTGCTACATGGGACGCCCTTATATAAATGTTAAGATGAAACAAAGTATAAGTCATTTTACAAAGAAAATGGTTTCATCTACTTTCACACAGATGCTGACAGAGAAAAAGCAATCTTTATCTTTACTGGAAGATTTGTGGAAGGCTTTAAGTCCATTATCCTAAGGGTACACCTGTTCAGCTTTTCTTTGCTATCTTTATCCCTAGCCTCCATCTCCGAGAAGGACATCAATTTGTGGAAACGCTCTCCGATCAAGTTCTTGCTCAACCTCTCGGCCTCCCGAGCCTCTTAACTCCCTAGTTTCTCAGGTTCCTTTATGCACTCTCTCTGATATCTCTTATACGATATTCCAGCTCCTCTGCTTCGGCTTTATCAATAAAACTGATTTTTTGCTGATAAAAAAAACTAAATCTTGAGAGAAAAAGCCTTTACTCGCCTCATCTCTAGCTTCTCTCATACAAACTTTTATCTTGTGCAGACTTTCTCCATAAAAGTTCAGTTGTGATCAAGAATGCAAATCTGTTGAAAAATGCTCATCTAGCTATCTCACATCTTAATCTTAGTGTTGATACTATTATGAATGAAATTGCTCTGCAAGGTGTCACTGATCAGCTAAAATTTCTTGGTAACAAAATTGTTTTAGTGCATTGTTCTGATGAAGCTTTTGACAGTCAACTGATGAAAGATGGAGGTTTGTGGCTCCAAGACTGGTAAACTTTTATATCAGATTTTGAAAATCTTTTCTTTAAGGGGGATAAATTTAGGGGGCTTACCATTCATTGGGTTCCTTTCCATGGTTGGTAAGAGGAGACCTTCCAAGCCTCAGTTGCTGATTTTGGAACTGTTTTTTTTACTCATCCTTCTTCTGCAAAAGGAACTTATGTTGATATTGCTTATGTTCTTGTACACTCTTTCAAGCTAGACGCTATTTTAGAGCAAGTTTCAATTTCTCTAAGAAGGAAAGATTTCAGAGTTTGGGTGTCCTCCATAGACTCAGCCTCTCTCCCACCTTTTCCTTTGTATTCTTATGAGGCTTCTATGTCAGAAACATCAACACACTTTTCTCACTCTGAAGAAGAAAGAGAAGAAGATGAGGGGTTTGAAAATTCCATATCTGAAGAAATAGGAACAATTATTTCAGAAGAGGATGAAGAACAAACTCATTTAGTCTCCTGTGATCAAGAGGAGAGGAGGCCTGAAATTCCTTTGTCATCAACTCAACAAGCAAACACATTTAAGGCAGGAGATGGTATATTAAATGCCAAGAATATCTCTCCTAAAATCGTTGTTTCTCATAAGGATTTAATTACCTCGGACGTTAGTTGCTTGCAAGCTGCAGGCTCTCTCTCTGCTAATACTACTTTGGAAAATTTAGTGGTTCCTGATACATTGGATTCAACTCCTCATTCAGATTCAGGCTTTGGGATTTGAGCTCGTAATTCAATTGCTACAGTCTTGTTAATTTGGAGATCATTTCAAAATTTCAAAATTCAGTACATTTGGTTCCTTTGGCACCAACTTTGCAGCTTCATACTCTTATTGATAGCCCACACTCACCTATCAAAAATGATTATCCGGTTATTATGGCAGCAAGACCTGTGGACAAAGGTATTATCTTAGAACATATTGCATCAAATACTATTATTCTAAATCAAGAAAGGACAATGAATGAAGGGCATTTATTAAGGAGTGAGGCTTAAGATGATCCCTTACTATCAACTGATTCACCAAATATACATTCATTAAATGGTCCTAACACTTTAAGGGAAGTTGGTTATTTTCCAACTAATACTTGAAGTCCTTTATGGTTGGATTTCATCAACAATAAAACTGTCAATGTTGCTACTCCTTCATCTCTAAAAGAAGAAGAAGATGTGTTTGACCAAAATCTCCTTCAAGCTCAAGTCTCTGAAGTATTTGATTTACGTGGCTTCTCAGCTAATAAGGCATCTCCAAAAGCCAATTTTAAAGCAAAAAAGAGAAATAAATCCAACAAAGTCATATGTACTAAGACCCCTCATGCTTATACTACAAGGTCAAAATTAAAGGAGTCAGTGCACATTTCTCTCTCAGGAACTAATTCATTACCCACTATGGATCTAGGTATCTCTTTTGACTTTCTTGAAGATCAATCATTAGCCAAAAAAGCTTGGGGCTTTGGGAAAGCCATTGGCTTAAAATCCAAGGTAGCTGATCACATTATTATTCACCAATTAGAAGCTTTGGAAGATTATAAAAATCTCTCTGTGGAATTAGAAGGAGGGTCAGATGATGAGTTCCTAGATTTGGTTAAAGATACTGATTCTGAGCAATTGGTGGAACCTCAGACCACCAAACCTCATTCCTATTAATCATCTAAATGAAATTCCTCTCATGGAATGTGAGAGGGATCTCTTCTCAACAGAAGAAGAGATGTTTCAATTTGCTAGTAGCCAGACAAGCACCAAACTTCATAATGCTCCAAGAGTCCAAATTGAATGACATGCCCTCAAATTTTCTAAGATTGTGTGGATTAGAAAGGGTTTGGGATTCTGATCATATAAATGCTGAGGATAATGCTGGTGGAATTATTTCTATCTGGAAACCAAGGGATTTTGCTCTAAATTATACAATCAAAAGTGATGGTGCCCTACTTTGGAATAGGACTATTACAGAGTTCAACAGCCAATGCTGCTTCATAAATATCTATGCTCCAAGCACTACTTCAGGCAGGAGAAATCTCTAGATGCTCATCCAGGACTATATTTCTAGGCTAGCTCCAAATGTGCTTGTTTTATTGGGTGGGGACTTTAATGCCATCACTACAGATGAAGAAAGGGCTAGTCAGAGAGGAGGTGGTACTGATTTGGTGATGTTACAAGAGCTCATCCACAATTTGGGACTAATCAATCTCCCTTTAAAAGGTGGGAAATATACTTGTTTTGGCCCCCAATCCAAAGGATCTAGGATAGACAAGTTCCTGATCTCTCAAGAGCTTCTAGCTAAATTTAATTCTCTAACTTAGGCTTGTCTCCCAAGAAATATCTCAGACAGTAGACCTCTTATACTCTATGACGATGTAGTCAATTGGGGTCCAAGGCCCTTCAAATTTCTGAATATCTAGAGTGAAGATGTTAGGTTTTTCCCAGTTGTTAAAAAAATTTGGAGTCATATTTAATCTCAGGTCAACCTTATTATGTCCTCTGGATGAAACTCAAGTTACTTAAAGCAGATCTAAAACTCTGGAACACTCAGGTTTTGGAAGCCTAGAAACTCACATAGCCACCCTATCAAAAGCTATTGGCGATCTGGATAATTTAGTTGAAAGAAGGCCCCTGGCCTCTTTAGAATGCTCAGCTAGAGGAGCTTACAAAGCAACTCTGATCCAAAATTATGAATTGCTATCAAAATTGCGGAGTTAGAAGACAAGAAAAAAATGGTTTGATGAGGGTGATAAATGCTCAAAAAAATTCATAGGCTTGCTAACTTCAGAGATACAAACAAAAGGCATATGATTTGGGATAATGATGTGCTACTCTCTTCCCCATCTGAGATAAAGGAAGTTATAACAGCTCACTTTGCCAAAAGATTCAAAGCATCCTCTTCTTCAGATCTCCTATTATCAAAACTCTCTTTCTCAATAGCTTTTCATTGAGCAAGCTCCTATTTCTGAAGAGCAAACACTTAAAGAACTAATGGCTTGTAATGCTGATAAGGCAATTGGACCATATGTCTTCACTTTAAAAAAAATTCAAGTTGGCTCACTCCCCCTCAATTATCTAGGATTTACTTTAGGGGCTAATCCTAATAGATTGATCCCTTGGGAACCAATAGCCAAGAAATTCAATTCTACTTTTCAATTCTGCTTTGGGACTGTGGCAGGCCAAAAAACTCTCCTTGGGGGTAGAATAACCCTCATCAATTACACCCTCAGTGCTCTACCTCTTTATTACTTCTCTATTATCAAAGCCCCAAAATGAGTAATTAATCTATGGAGTCCTGGCAAAGAGGATTCCTTTAGCATGGTAGGTCAGAAGCAAAATATTTCTAGTAAAGTCAGTTGGGACAGGGTTTGTAGACCTAAAAGGGAGGGAAGGCTTGGAGTTAAGAAGCTCTGCAATATGAATATTGATCTCCTAGCAAAATGGTGGTGGAAGTTTGCTATGGAAAGACAATCATCATGGAAATCAATAATTTGCAGCAAATTTGGCTGGAACTCATCAGAGTGTGATCTCTCATCATTCTCTGAAATTGGAAGTCAAAGCTTTATGACACATATCTTGGCCCTAAATGCAGACCCTCTATTCTCTGGTCTCTTATGTATAAAAGGCCTTAGTTGGAAAATTGGCTCAGTAGATAGAGTTTTCTTTTGGTCAGATGTTTGGTGGGGAGAGATGGCATTCAAATTTTTATTTGCAAGACACTTTATATTGTCACTTGATGGGGACAAGGGCTTGGTCAGTCTGGGATAAGGTTATGGCTTGGTGGAGACTTGTTGGGTTGTGCCTAACTCAGTCAAGCTCTTATTTACATCTTGGGCAAGCTTGGTCAATCCAATACACATGAAGAGCTAGATCAAAGTAATTCGTATAGTATATTGGCAATTATGGCTTGTTAGAACAATGAATTCTTCCATAATGTCACTTGATGTGGACATAAATTACATCGATTCTAGATGTTTTTAGCCCACATTCTTGACCATTTTAGTCTCGGGATTGTTTAATTTAGACCATTTTTCTCTCGTTACTCGTATTGTGTCTCTCATTATGTTTTGTAGGTGATTTGATCGAAAAAAAGCTAAAATAGATGAACACCCGGTTTTAGGAGCTTTGGAAGATGGATGATTTTGCGAAAAGAATAACTTCTTCATACGGACTCCGATTATCTAAAATTTTATGTCAAATCGAAGGGAATTCAGATATCTACAACTTTTGTCAAGGGCCCAAGACCATCCAACACTCTCTACTCCACCACGGAGCCGTGACAAGATCCGTGACGGTTCCCACTATGGAGCCGTGACGGAGATCGAAAATAGTCCAAAACTCTCTGTTCCGTCAAGGAGCCGTGACATGATACGTGATGGGTCCCATCAAGGAGCCGTGACGTGCGCGCAGACTAGCGTCCCTGATCCGTTTCAGATTCGATTTTTACCCTATTTAACCCAAAATTCAGCCTTGGAATAGACCTATCTTGTATTGTTGAGAGCTAAGAAGAGAGGAGAGTTGAGAGAAAGCTTGAGGAAAGGATTTTCACTTGAAGAACATCATTGTAATTAAATATTGGGTATTGTATTTCTCTACTTTGGTCAATTATGAAGCTTTGTTTATGTTCATCAATGTTGGTTTCTTCTTCCTTGCTCATGAGTAACTAAAACCCCATAGTATAGGGTTATGGGGATTATAGATTTTCTTTCCAATGTGTTGATTGTATAAATGAGGATTGTGTAGAATGATTTGATTTAGGGTTTGCATTTGATATAAGCTTAATGCTCTATCTCCCGGGTAGGCCTGATAGAAGGTGGGAAGTGCAATCTGACACTCGTGAGAGGTGGGTTGCAATTAGGTCAGAAATCTTATACAAATTGGGTTTAAATCTAGACTAGTGATAGCTAGGTTAACACGATTGCAATAACCATAGGGTTCAAACCGAAAGTTAGAAATTATCAAAGAACGTAATGCTTTGGGTCTCCCTACATCCTGATTCGTGAGAATTGGGTGGTTAGATTCCATTAGGGTTCGAAACAACGTGAGGAGTTAGGACTAGTTTGAGAGATGATTCGCTGCCCTTAAAATCAGAACAACTTCACAATGTTCATCGTCATTTAAATGCATTGGAAACAGTCTCTATGAACCCACAACCTTAAATTACTTTTTCTCTGAATTAAAACTCTTCTAAGCTTTGTGAGTAATGGTTCACTGTCATTTCGTTTACTATTTACTTTCCATTTTTTAAAACAAAACCGTCATTTAATCCAAATAGCTTGACAACGACTTTGATATAAAACGTGGTTGACTCGTGCTCCTTTGGGCTCGATAACTCGGAATTAAAAATCCTGAAATACTACTTGACGACCGGTACGCTTGCCGTGTCCTTTTCTATGCTAAAAACGCAGGGCGTCAAGTTAATGGCGCCATTGCCGGGGAGCAATTGAACCAACCCTTTCTATATAAGTTGTGTTTCGACTATTTCATTTTTTTTTGCTTTACATTCAGCTTTAATCATGTGTCTGTCACTTAAGTTATTTTATGCTCACAAGATCTAAATCCACTCCAAGTGATTTGCTTAGTGATACAGATTTACGAGAAGCAGGACAGTTGAAGATAAGAGCTTTAAAGAAGAAACTTGGTGAGGGAAGTGTCAATTCAAACACAATGGAAAATGTGGGCGCTGATGCCACTAGGCAGAATGCAGGAGGTGGACAGCAGAATAACCAGGTGATCCAAGTAAATCAACAAGAAGATCCTTTAGCTGTCGCGAAGCCACCAAGATATCTTTGTGACTGTAATAACCACTTCTGGTCAACGTCAGTCAAACCTGCGAAAAACAGGAAAATTTAAAAATTTTAAGACAGACACTAAACTTAACCTAAATTGACCCCGAGGGTCATACCGAACTTAAGATGACCCCGTTATCGACCAAAATGAGTTCCAGGGGACTCAGGGAAACTTTCTGATCAATTTGGGAAATGTTGACTTTTCACTGGAAAAGTCAACCGAACGACGTTTTGGTCCATTCGAGGACCGTTTTGGATGCAAAAAGCTTAGTCGTCGTCGCAGCGGTCTTAGTTGAGCCGTTTCCTTGTAGCCCGCCAAGTTTCGTAATTTCTTGGGAAAAGTGCCCGTTCGGGGCCCGAAACGTCCGTTTTCGCGAATCTGATTGGAAAATATCAAGTAGATATTTTCCAAAAGGTGTGGGACCCACCTTGACACTTGTCCTAATTGTGGTGGTGTTAGATTTGGGGGGAAAAGGTGTGGAGGAGAAGAGGTGGCCGAACATAGGGTTTTAAAAGAGAAAAAATATAGAATTTGTTGTTAGTTGATTAAATTAGAAAGAGAAGAGAGTTTAGAGAGAGAAGGAGAAGAAGAAGAAGAGAGAAGATAGTAAAAGCTAGGGTTGGGAAGGAAGCTAACCCTTGGATCGTCTCAAGACAAAGAGCAAACCTCTTCCCCTCGTCGTCCTCGTTTGTAAGACCTAACCCGATCTTCGTTTTGTTAACTTTGGAAAGTTAGGGTTTTGTATAAAACTAGGGGTTAGGGTTGTAGTGAGTTTGGGGGTTTGTTGGAGACGTTTTAGAGGTGGTTGGAGGCGTTTTTGGACGTTTTCCGGTGACCGGAGACTCGGGAGGAGCTCCGGCCACCGTGGGTGGTGGCCGACCGGCCATGAGGTGGCTGGCCGGAGCTGGCACCAGCCACCACATGGTGGCCGAGCCCCCCCTTGAACCCTAGGGTTCTCGTCCAAGGGGTTTGGGTGGGGCCCACGTGCTCGGTTGCTCGGGTTTTAATGTTCGGGTGGTTTAAAACGTTCCCCAGACCATTTATCCTTAATCGAATCGAAATTTGGAATTAAATTGGAGAAGTTGTAATTAACGGGTTTTAGAAACTTTAAACGTTAATAAATTGACTTAGAAGTCGTAATTCGATTCCGTCAAGTGCGTTGGGTCCCTTGAAATATTCTAAGACCGTAGAAACGAAAACGGGGGCTGTTGGAGCCCCGGAAGGCAATTATTGAAAACCGGGCAGATTCGCCATGTCGGGCGAATTGGGCCTTTACGGGTCCTTTATCGACAATGTCGAGTAATTGGGAAGTTTGGGAGTGATCGACATTGTCGGGGTTACGTTGGGCGTTAAGTTTATTAATTTTCGGTTTATTCCTACTAGTTTAAAAGTGCTTTAAAATTGTGTTCTTTTAGATCGTGCTGCGGACCGAGGCAAAGGGAAGCTCGGCGAGTGACTTGGATCATCTTGGGTTTTAGTGGAGCGCTTTTGGAGTTGTTTACGAGGTAGGGAAAAGTAGCCGGATCTCGGCCCTGATTAGGGAAAGTTAATAGTAGAATTGCATGTGACACCGGGGTGTCGTGGGTTGAGTAGATTTATTTAAATATTAGAAAAGCATGATACGGGATTGTAGCGTTTAAGAGAAAAGCATGTGACACTTAGTAGTGTCGTAGGAATAGAGAACTTAGCGACATTAGAATTACTGGAGGCATATGACCATGCCCGGAGGTTGTTTGTGAAACTAGTGATCTTAGAACTGTTGGAGGCATCGAGTATGCCGGAGGTTGTTGTGCGTTATTTATTGTTGAGTTTGGGTGGCCTTGAGAGCCCGTGTTAATTATTGTTGAGCTTGGGTGGCCTTGAGAGCCCGTGTTATTTATTGTTGAGTTGTGTGGCCATGAGAGCCCGTGTATTTAAATTGGTGTCTTGGGTGGCCATGAGTGCCCGTGTTTTACTGTTGGTGTTTTGGAGTTGCAGTGAGTGCCGTGGGGTTGTTGAACCTGAGTCTTGATTGTTGAGGTGTCTTGAGTGGCCTTGAGTTGCCTGTGTGTTTGAACTTGCCTGTGATTGTGATTGTGGTTACCTGAAGTTGTGAGTTCAAAAGGTCGACAGCCTGATCCGACTTAGTGTCGATGAATTGCGAGTTCGAAAGGTCGACAGCCTGATCCGACTTAATGTCGATGAATTGCGAGTTCGAAGGTCGACAGCCTGATCCGACTTAGTGTCGATGAATTGCGAGTTCGAAAGGTCGACAGCCTGATCCGACTTCGTGTCGAGGAATTGCGATAGGTCGATCCCTGACCTGATTGAGATTGGTTACTGAGCAGCTGGTGTGCGATCCTTTATGATCTTGTTTGGCGTTGTGTAGTCTTTCTGTCGTGTCCTTGGAGGAGGTCGTCGATAGTTGTGTCGGGTCTACATTGTGTTATCGATTGTTGAGTCTGTTGAGGAAAGTAACGGGTTGTGGGTCAGTTGGGTACTTGAGTTGGGGACTGTAGTCCCGGTGTTGGGTTTGGTTTTTAGTGTTACTGGCTTTATCTACTAATTATGCCATAGTCAGTCTGTTATCCGTGGAGGTGAGCGAACGCTCACCCCTAGCTGCTTTTCCTACAGGTACTGATCACCGGACGGACTAGGTTAGCTCTTGAAGTTCATGGAGCTTGGAGCGGAGTCTGGTCTTTACTTTTGTTGAGTCTAGTGACAGATAATGTACCTTGTCCACTTGTTGGGACGTTTTTGTATTGTAAATACTATTATTATTTTTGGTAACTAAATGGAAATATCAGAGTTTTGTTCAAAACAGGTTTTAAGTGTTCATGTTTTAAATGTTCGCGTCGCGAGTTCGGTTCGCTGAAATTGGGGCGTGACAGTGACTATGGCACACCTCATACCAATAACCTACATCAGAGCATTCTCCTACCACCAGTGGAAGCTCAGCACTTCGAGATTAAAACCTCTACCATCCAATTACTTCAACAAAATACATTTAGCGGGAATCCAAACACTGATGCCGATCCCGCTACTCATCTGACTAAATTTAATGAGATTTGTGCTACTTTTAGGTACAATGGAGTGTCAGACGAAGCAATTAAACTGCTGGTCTTCAAGTTTACTTTAAGGGATGATGCAGCTGACTGGATTTCAAGCCTGCCTAACCACACAATTACATCATGGGCCGATCTATCACAAAAGTTCCTAGTTAGATTCGCCAAGGAAGAGTTAGGAGCTTAGAGCCAAGATCCCGAATTTTGCTCAATCAAACTTTGAATCACTGGCAGAATCTTGCGCGAGATATCAAGGAATCATGAGGAAGTGTCCTCACCATGGAAAAGAGTTGTGGTTGGAGCTGTGGACATTCTACCAAGGATTGAACAGAGAAATTCAAGCAGAGCTGAACGCCGCATCTGGTGGGTCATTCACCAAACACACTCTGCAGGAATGCCAAGATATTTTAGAGAATATTGTGGCCAATGATGCTTGGCATTCTGAAAGATGACCTGGAGGTTCTACAATTAATTCAGTCAACTCAGCAGCAGAAATAAATCAAGTCATGGAGTAGTTAAAAGAAATGAAGCTGATGATTGCAGGCATGCATGGACAATCGCCACAACCCAATCCATTGAACTATGAGGAGGCTAACTAGGTGAATCACAATAGAAACCAAGGGAGGAAGTACAATCCTTATTCCAACACTTATAATGAGGTATAGAAAGATCGCCTTGAGTTCAAATGGGGAGGAGATCAGAATCAAAGAAGCCAAAATCCGATACCTCTCGGATTCAATCAGAGCCCTCAAAATCAAGCCAATCAGCAGAGAAGTCCTCAACCTCAGCAAAATCAAGGTAACCAACAACCTTCTTCTGACCCAACTTTAATTTTAAAAATGTTGCAGATACAGGAGGAGAAGAATAAGCTACAGGAGGAGGAGAACATGAAAATAAACAAGCGGTTAGAGGATAGAGATCAGCAGATAATGCAACTGCTTAGGAAACAAGCTGAAGCAGATAACAACTATAGATCAATACAGACTCAACTAGGACAGGTTGCCATAGTAGCGAACTACAGACCTCTAGGATCCCTACCTAGTGACACCGAGAGGAATCCAAGAGAAAGCGTGAATGCCATTATGTTGAGAAGTGGAAAAGAGCTCGAGGATTCAAGTCAAGAAAAGTCCAAGGAAGTTGATCTGCCACAACCCAGAGAGGTTGCTACCAATAAAAGCAGTCAAGAGACAGAGGCCAATATGCATGTCACAGGTGAGAAGGTAAGGGAATCCAAAGTTGACTCAGAAACTTGGACTCCGCCTCCTCTCCCATTTCCTTTTGTAATTAAGAAAAATAAGCCTGAAAGTCAATATGATAAATTTTTGAATGTGTTTAGAAGGCTTGACATTAACATTCTTTTTCTTGAAGCTTGAACTCAAATGCCTAAAATCGCTCAATTCTTAAAAAAGTTATTAGCTAGTAAGAGAAAATTATTAGATAGGGAGATTGTGAATTTGACTGAAGAATGTTCTGCCATATTATTAAATAAATTACCCCCTAAACTGAAGGACCCAGGTAGTTTCACTGTTTCATGTGAGATATGTAAAGTTTCATTTGCAAAGTCCTTATGTGACCTAGGAGCGAGTGTAAATCTTATGCCCCTTTCAATATTTAAGAAACTAGGACTTGGGGATGAACCAACACCATCTTCGATTACTTTACAACTAGCTGACAGGTCAATTAAATACCCTAGGGGAATTGTAGAAGATGTGTTAGTCAAGGTAGGAGAATTTTTCTATCCTGCTGATTTTGTAATTCTAGACATGGAAGAGGATCATGTGATTCCTCTTATTTTGGGGAGACCGTTTTTGGCCACAGCTAGGACTTTAATTGATGTGGGGAACGGGTCAATAATATTTAGATATGGTGAGCAACAAGAAGAATTCCATATGAAAGGAAGGAATGGAATTAAAAAGGGGACCATTGCTCCTACATGTGAAGTTATTGAACACATAGATAAACATGAGTCGGTAGCCCACTTAGAAATTTCACATGATTCTAAGGTACAAGCCCTTCCTAATCACAATGTGAGTTGAGAGTCCTCCCTAATAATTTAAAGTATGTTTATTTGAATGATGATGACTTATACCCTATTGTTATATCATCTGATTTATCAAATGACATGGAGGAAGAATTATTGCAGGCACTTAAGCAGAAAAGTAAGACCCTAGGTGACACGTTAAATCATATTCGATGTTGCAATCCATCGTGTTGCATATGCAGGGTCCTCATAGAGAATGACTTAAGCTTGGTAGTGAACTTGTGGAAAAAGCCCAAGCAGATAATTAAAGGCGTATGGGCGAGGGAGAGCTTGGCAGCGCTCTCCAATGAGCCTTGAGGCTCAAAAGGCGGCCTTGGCCGCCTTATAGTCGAGCTAACGACGATAAACAAATGAGCTTGTTGGGAGGCAACCCAATATCCCTACCCTCTTTGTTTTGTATATGTTATGTCTTGCTCTTATTTTCTGACTATCTGTGCAAGTTGGTGATACAGGATGGAAGCATAGTTGTTGGCGCCGAGTTCTTGAGAACTCACTTGGGGGAAATGGCTCTCCATCCATCCATGCACGAGGATTCCCACAGTTGGTGCAATTCGCATAGCGGTTCTTCGAGGGGCAGTATCTCTTCCCTTTCTATTTATATTGTATACCGCTATTGTATTTCCTTTATGCTGTCTGGTGGGCGCTGAGCACCCGAATTGCTGTGCTGATAGAACATGCATATAGGATTTCTTGAATTAGGTATTTGTTAATTATAAGTGTGGGGTTGTTAGTTATGAGGCTAGGAGCATGTGTAGGATTGAGTCGCATTGGGGACAATGCTTAGTTTTAAAGTGTGGGGTGGGGTATGTCTTGCATTTTGTGTTTCCTTTTGTGTGCTCATGCATCATTCTGTGATATAAACTTTTTGAAAAATCCAAAAAAAATTGAAAAAATTTGAAAAATCAAAAAAAAGATTTTCTGGTGATATGTAAGTTTAGTGTTTATGTTCCTAAGGATTCGATGATTGAATTGTCGTTATTGCTTATTTCTTTCATAAATCAAGGTTGTATATGATCATCAGTGAATCAAATAAGTAGTGATAGCACATGCATTAGGATTAACTCTTCCACTTTCTTTTGAGTGTTCGCTAGAATTAATTGTTGGAAAAATGTGGTAAAAATGTGATTTTATGGGTTTAAATGTGATTTATGATATTAAATTGATTTTATGGTTTTAAATATGATTCATTAGTTGGTTGGACATGACCTCTTAATGAAAGGCTTTTATGGGATTAGCTACCCCATAAAATTACTTTTCTATCCATATTAGAGAGTCTATAAATACCAACTTCCTAAATCATATTCTACACACTTCAAACACATCACAAATACACTCCAAACACTTCACATATCGTTTTTCATTCTTCCTTAGTCCTGGTGATTTGTCTACACGGAGTTGAGTTCACTGACGTTAGTCGTTGTATCCTGGGAGACCGCTGCTCATACGGGGCAGTCAAGTGTCTTAAGGAGACAGGAGTACCTGGACTCGACTAAACCCGAATTTCCTATTCCGTAATCAGTAAGCTAGCTGATCGGTAAAGGTTATTCTATTATTTTAATTTGTTAATTTGTTTATTTGAATTTGTTTATCCTCAATATACTAACTTATATTCCATTTCCCTACAATCTTAAGACACTTGAGCAGTATATCGATGATGAACAGGTTCATAACCAATTCGATTGGTACACTTGATTACATAATGTATTAACTTTGAACAGATTCTACCATTACAATTTCTAGATCCTAATTTGGCTAATTCTTCGGCTTCTGATTGAAGAAGTACCTGAACAGACAATAAAAGGAGATTGGTAAATTTAGAATTGTGTTTGATTATTAGTTCCTAACGATCAATTGACAGGGTTGTTGTGTGCAGGAGAAAAAAAATGATTTGGAATTTTTTTTTCTTGTTTCCTCGAATCTGTTTGAGTTGGAAAAAAAATAAAATCAAATTTTTTTTTTCTAATCCTTTTTCAAGGATAACAACCAATTTTGTTTTATTTTCGGATTCAGACGAGATTATGAAGAATAAAAGATGAATTTATTTTCGAATCTCGTTTTTCAGAAACGAAAAAAAAATCGAATCTGATTTTGAAAAGTATCAAAGCAATTTTTTTTCCAAACCGAGAATCAAAATCTGAGAATCAAAGCAAAAAGTTTGAATCGAGTTTTATATTCTTACCAAAGTTTACGAATCTTGATATTTCGCTCAAAATCGTTTGGAGCACGATTGCTTGTTTCTCTTTGTTGTTGGTGTATCAATGTTGCAGGTTGAATCCGAAATTGGTTCGCTCATGGAGGTTGAAGAAACGGAAAAAAAGAAAACGGAAACGAAGGTTGAATACTACCGTTTTTTTGAGTTTGAAAGTCTGGAACGTTTTTTTTCTGTCAGGTCAACACGCTGAACTTTGGCGTCTGGAAAATAAAAGAGAAATCGGGTTTTCTTTTTCTAGGCCGCAGATGTGGTACAAGACCAAAGGGGAAAAACAGATTCAGCCCAAGCCCAAGAAATTTTTTTTGGATCAGGCCCTTGCCTTAGATTTCAGCGCAGAAAACAAATGGAAAAAAACGCGCGGGTCAGCTGGGCAGGTCGCGGGTCACTGGGCCGGGTCTTCCTGGATCGGGCCACAACCAATGGATCGGGTCAACCGACCCGGTTTGGACAGAAATTAAAAAAAAAATGATTTTTCTTCTATAGAAAATCAACGTTGCTTCAAGAATATTTTCTTTCCAAACGGGAATAAAAAATAATTCTTGTACGATTTTGAATTCATACGGAATTCAAGACAAGGGAAAGAAACTTGGATTATTCCTAAACGGTTTTCCCTTGATTCAAGAAACAAATTGTAATTAGTTCCTAAACGGTTTCTTGTTGATCGATCTTGTTTCTTAGAAACACGTGGAGATGATCAACTATTGTGGTTAAGTTCTAAACGTAGAACACGTATGAACACATTTTTGAATTCATACGGAATTCATGGTTAAGGGAAATAAACTTGGAATTTTAATTCCTAAACGTTTTCACCAAAAGAAACAAACTTGGAATTCAATTCCTAAACGTGTTTCTCAATTTTTCAAAAAGAAAACAAATTGGAAATAATTTTCCTAAACGGTTTTCTAATTTGGAAAAAAAAAAATTCTTTACTTCAAGAATAATTTATGAGGAAATTATATTCTCGAACAAATTTTGAATTCATACGGAATTCATGATCGAGGAAATAAACTTGGAATTTTAAATCCTAAACGATTTCCCAAAAGAAACAAACTTGGAATTCAATTCCTAAACGTGTTTCTCAATTTTTCAAAAAGAAAACAAATTGGAAATAATTTTCCTAAACGGTTTTCTAATTTGAAAAAAAAAATTCTTTACTTCAAGAATAATTTATGAGGAAATTATATTCTCGAACAAATTTTGAATTCATACGGAATTCATGATCGAGGGAAATAAACTTGGAATTTTAAATCCTAAACGTTTTCCCAAAAGAAACAAACTTGGAATTCGATTCCTAAACGTGTTTCTCAATTTTTCAAAAAGAAAACAAATTGGAAATAATTTTCCTAAACGGTTTTCTAATTTGAAAAAAAAAATTCTTTACTTCAAGAATAATTGATGAGGAAATTATATTCTCGAACAAATTTTGAATTCATACGGAATTCATGATCGAGGGAAATAAACTTGGAATTTTAAATCCTAAACGTTTTCCCAAAAGAAACAAACTTGGAATTCGATTCCTAAACGTGTTTCTTAATTTTTTAAGAAGAAAACAAATTGGAAATATTTTCCTAAACGGTTTTCTATTTTGAAAAAAAATATATATATATATATATATATATATATATATTTCCACAACGAAAGGTGGAAAATAAAAAGAAAATATTAATTTCTATTTGAGGGAAATTATCGTTTGTTTCAAGATTAATTTCCAAGGAAATTACGTATTCTTGAACAAAGTTTGAATTCATACGGAATTCAAAAACGAGAGAAATGAATTTGGAATAAAATTCCTAAACGGTTTTCTCTAAATTCAAAAAGGAAACAAAGTGGAATATTTCCTAAACGGTTTCTTACTTTCCCGAAATTATAAGAAGGATACAAGTTGGAATTAATTCCAAAACGATTTCCTACTTTCCAAAAACGTATTTTTCACAACGGATCGTAAAAAAAGAAGGGGAAGGTTCATTTTCTAAAAGCGATCAATCGTTTTCTTGGAAAACATGTCAAGACGGTAAAATCCGTAAAGTACATCTGATTCGGTTCTAAAACGTAGAACACGTACGAATAGATGAAAATCAAACGTGTTTTCAACAACTGGAAGTTATCCGATTAAAGAATGACAAATTGAATATGTTGAATTTAGTCTTAATTGGAATAAAACTATACAAACTTGAAAAGAGAAAATGAATATTTTCGACTTTCAACGTTCAAACGATTAAACTTGACTAATCGATTCGAATTCTGTGATACAAGTTAAATCGAACGTATCGATTTGTTATTGACAATATTACTTTGATCGGTGACCAATTAATCGGTTTCTGTTTTCATTGCGAAACACGTTAGAACGATTAAATTTGGATTCTCACATCAAACTAATTTGTACTTTGACCAAGTTGAATGATTTCAATTTTGGATAATTATGAAAAGGGACTGACCTTTTGTATAATTACTTGTAAATGTGGAGGTCGGTCCCACTACATGGAATATTTCCGATCAACTAAGTAACTAAATGTTACATTGAGATCTAGTTGAGAAAAAGACATCCAAGGGAATGTGACTGAAGCCCATTTAAAGGCGTTATGTGAAGGAAAACCCAACTTAGTTGACTGGAGATCCCAAGATCTAGGTTCAATGGGACAACCTAATTGCATAACTTGTGTGCGGTCACTGTGGGGGTCCAACCCCGAGTCCATTCCTATGATGCAAATAAGTGACGTGTGAAGGATAAGCATGGCTTTTAATGATTCCTTGCATCAAGAGCATTGAGCAAAGTGAATCACCTATGTGAGAGGAAGTGGGGTCGCTTCAAGGGTGACTAATAGGGCTAGTCATTTTAAACTCTTACATAACCAGGCAGTGTCCATGACCATAACGGGCACACCAATGAGAACCAAACCGTGTTTGTTGGTATCTGTGTGGGGTATATCATCATCTGCACAAACGACAGAATAGTTCAAGGACATCGCGTCTACTAGTCAGTCAGCAGAGTAAATATACTTTCACAAGGGAAAGTTCAAGGATGAACATCTACCTATCCTATGCAGGTATCGACTTTGAGAAATCACCGCTCCCTCGTTCCTTTTCCGTTCCCATCACATTTTTGTGGGGGATTGTTGGAAAAATGTGGTCAAAATGTGATTTTATGGGTTTAAATGTGATTTATGATATTAAATTGATTTTATGGTTTTAAATATGATTCATTAGTTGGTTGGCCATGACCTCTTAATGAAAGGCTTTTATGGGATTAGCTACCCAATAAAATTACCTTTCTATCCCTATTAGAGAGTCTATAAATACCAACTTCCTAAATCATATTCTACACACTTCAAACACATCACAAATACACTCCAAACACTTCACATATCGTTTTTCATTCTTCCTTAGTCCTGGTGATTTGTCTACACGGAGTTGAGTTCGCTGACGTTAGTCGTTGTATCCTGGGAGACCGCTGCTGTGAAGACCGCCTCGGTTTAAAATTTTTTTGTTTATTTAAAAGTGTTCGTCGGAACGTCGAGGGTGAAATTTGGGTTTAATCTTTTATTCGTAAAAAAATGGAATTTGAATCAGTTTAAAAAAAAAAAGAGTCGGACCGGCCAGGCCAGACCCTGCCCGAGCAGGCCCGTTCCTGCTCCTCTTCTTTTGGGCCGTGCAGCCCACAGCTTCGTCTTGGGTCCTGTTAGCCAGGCCCAACTCGGTTACCCAGCCCAATCGGTGGCTGCGTGTATAAAACACCGAAACTAGGGTTTTTGCCCTAGTTGTTCTCTCCCTTCAGCGCCGTTCTCTCCCACGCCGAACTCCCCTCCTCCATCGCACCTGCTTCTTCTTCACCTCGCACTCGGACACCCTCTCACCATCTCCGACCACCTTCACCCGTCTCTCTCTCCCTAGGTCGAGCCTCCCTTACCCCATCTCTCAAATCCGACCCTCGCCGTCCCTATCTCAGCAAGCCGCCGTCGCCGTACCCTCATCGCCGAGCTTCTTCATCCTTCCCCGTCTCCGTTAGACCCAAAGCCGTTCGCCGGCCGTCTCAAACCCGAGCTCCCTCGCGGATCTCACACCCGACGCCCTCTCCTTCGTCCCGAGTTCTAGGCCGCCCTCGTACCCACGTCTCCGACCACCGCCGCCGCGCAACGCATCTCCGAGCTCCCTCTCTCCACGCCGCCCCACCGTCGTTTTCCCCACGGTGAGCTCCGCCGTGAGACCTCGGCGGGTTTAGTCACCGCCGATGGTCGGCCCGTCTCTAAACCAAAAATCTCCTCTTCTCCCTTTTTGATTTCTGTTCGAACTTTTGTGGTTCTGGGCTTGTTGAAACCGACATGGTTTGAGATCTGAATCTGTGTTGTCGGTTCGAAGCAGAAACTAAATAAAATAAAAGAGTTTTAAAACAAAATAGTTGGTTGAATAAAAACGGGTTAAAACCAGATTCGATTTAAGGCGATCTTGGACTGTCGAACTTAGAACGGACTAACAGCGGGACGATGAATCGGGCACCTCGAGACTCATGCCCAAACTGTACCTCGGGAAGCGTGCCTCGAAACACGTACCTCGGGATCCGTGCCTCGGGAAACGTGTACCGGGTTCTGTGCTCGGGTGCTCGAACCCGCTTCGTCGTTTAATCCGCTTTTAGCCCGCTCGAGTCTAAAAGACAACTTTTGAACTTAAATCAAGTTGTCGTAACCTCCTAATTTAATTTGTAAAACCGGTTTTAATTGTGGCCTTCATTTGAACCTAGAGTCCAGCTTCGATCGAAGAGAAGACCGGAAGTAGCGAGCCAGGACGTCAGCAGCCAGAAGACGTAGCGGTTATTATTCGGTTGAGGTAGGGAAGTAGCGGATACCGGTTTAATTGTGGAAAGTTACTAGTATGCATGCTAGGATTAATAAAACTGGAACGAGTAGTTATATCAGATAATAATCGGACGAGTCGTAGTCACATGTAGGATGAGAACAACTAGCGTAGTCGATTGAACTGTGAACCTTTACGTTTCTACTTGGGAATTGCTGTGCTGGTAGATCGGCCGTGTCGAGCCGTAGGTTGCGTGGTTGATTGAAGTACCTGTTGTTGTTTGATATGCCTGCCGTGTGAGTCGTTGTCGTTAGGGTTAATAGACAAGATTAGTATATCCGTTGAGCATCTTGTTGTTATGTATGGGCGAGTGTGTCGTGGTTGTGTTGATGTGAAACCCTTGGTTTTGTGATGGTCGGGTGAGTGATAGATCGATGTGACTGGTTGTGGTAAGATTATAGGGTTGGGTTAGCCGTGTTTAATTAGGACAGTTGTTTTATTATTCTTGACGCTTTTCCCGAAGGATTTCCGGGAAAGTTGTCTCACCTTTGCTTCGCCCGAAGGAGTTCCGGGGAAGTAGTCTCACCTTTGCCTTGCCCGAAGGAGTTCCGGGAAGGTCGTTTCTATCCTTTGCTTTGCCCGAAGGAGTTCTGGGAAAGCCGTATTCTTTTATCCTTTGCCTTGCCCGAAGGAGTTCCGGGAAGACTGTTTTATCTATCCTTTGCCCGAAGGAATTCCGGAAAAGAGATTTAGGCTGTTAGAGATTCTGGTTTGACTATTTGAGAGCGTCCCGTGGTTAGTTTGACTGTTAATAGTTGTGCTGTTTGGGTGGTTGTGAGCATGGGTTGGTCTTGAGTTGAGGATGGTGGTTACGAGTTCCGTTAGAAATTAGTTGTGTGTTGTACTAGTATGCCCTAATTGGACGGTTACCCGTGGTGGTGAGCGCTTGCTTATAACCTTAACTACTTTTCCTACTGAGCCAAAGCTCACCCCTTACCTTGTTGTTTTTCAGGTTCTAAGCGGGAAGTGTACTAGCCGGATGCTCGACGCTTGGGAGCTACGAGGGTCCTAGGCTAGATAGTCTAGAGACGTACCATTTTATTTGAACTGTTTTACCGTTGGTTATTACCGAGCTGTGACTCGTGTGGTGTTTAAAGTTTTTAAAATTATGAGTTTAAGACTTATTGACTTTATTTTCGTTTAAAATTGTTATTGTTTTAGTTCACGTCTCGAGTCCGGTCCAAACCGGATTTGGGGCGTGACAGCTGCCCATACGGGGCAGTCAAGTGTCTTAAGGAGACAGGAGTACCTGGACTCGACTAAACCCGAATTTCCTATTCCGTAATCAGTAAGCTAGCTGATCGGTAAAGGTTATTCTATTCTTTTAATTTGTTAATTTGTTTATTTGAATTTGTTTATCGTCAATATACTAACTTATATTCCCTACACTAATGTTGTTTGCCTTTTATTCATATGCATGGACACTTGAGTCTAGAACTATATGTACGACCCATTCGAGGCGAAATAAGAATAAGGAACATGATTGTTTAGGAAAATGATTTTAGGCCATCTATGGATCTTTTGAGCTAAAAATTGTCTACCCTTGCATGATTGAATCTCTTCGTCACCCATTTGAGCCAAAGTCTTTCGTTTCTAAACCCGACATTACAATCCTATGTGCCTTTCATTTCATGTTTATATCCCCATTATTGTTTGAACTCATATCTCTAGGCTTAGTTGCTTCATTGAGAGTGGTTATTTTTGGGATAATGAGTGAACGAAAAAGAGAAAAAATGATGAAAGGATAATATGCCATTGGTTTGTATGGAGAACAATTTTATCATCGCCTTACCCCAAAGAAAAAAAAGAGAAAAGAAAAGGGATGGAAAAAAACAAAAAAAATAAGATCCCTAGTAAAAAATAAGTGTAGGGTAAGGCGTGATAGTGGTTTAGAAAGATGGTGAACTTATGGATAACTATGACATATCATTACTGCCATTAGTTATTCAATGAAAAGAAAAAAAATGGTATTAGAGATTGCAAGAGTTGGATGGTAAACAAATGGGGTTTGAGATGTGTGACATACTTTGTGGGTGTGAGAATGAAGCAGCTTTGTCTTGAGATATTTATTTGATCTTCTTTTGATTATCCTTCCCTACCCTTTACCTAGCCTTACATTACAAGCCGAATTAAAGACCTTTCTGATTCTTGATTAATCATGGTCTCTTACAATTAGTGGAGATGGGTCTAGCATGATAGCATATGAATATCTAAACTCCATGTATGGGGAAATGAGGATACACACGGTTATGGTGAATGAGTGAATGCGAGTTTAAAAGGAAAGAGTTCACTCTTTAGTGTGAGTAGCATCCTATTTTAATGAATTCATTGGTTCATATGCTTCTTTGATGAGTGTAAGATTTTTGTGTGTGGCGACTCTGAGAAAACCCATGTGATCCTCTATGCACGACTTTGAACATCACCTGCTTTTTGTGCCCCTTTTCATGCATCATATAGTATGTTTTAGGAATGCATTAGATGTAGGATTCATGCATTGCACGTGCATCTTTATTTTTTGCTATTTTGAATAAAGAAGGCTCGGACTCCTCCTATCGAGGTGAACCTCGGTGTTTAACCGGGACATATCTTTAAAATGCTTTCTTAGTTTAGTTTTCTCGGGGCGAGAAAATTTTAAGTGTGGGGTGTTGATGTGGACATAAATTGCATCGATTCTAGATGTTTTTAGCCCACATTCTTGAGCATTTTAGTCTCGGGATTGTATTATTTAGACCATTTTTCTCTCGTTACTCGTATTGTGTCTCTCATTATGTTTTGTAGGTGATTTGATCGAAAAAAGGGCTAAAATAGAGGAAAACCCGGTTTTAGGAGTTTTGGAAGATGAATGATTTTGCGAAAGGCATAACTTCTTCATACGAACTCCGATTGCCTCAAATTTTATGTCAAATCGAAGGAAATTCAGAGATGTACAACTTTTGTCAAGGGCCCAAGACCATCCAAAACTCTCTGCTCCACCACGGAGCCATGACATGATCCGTGACGGGTCCCACTATGGAGCCGTGACAGAGATCGAAAATAGTCCAAAACTCTCTGTTCCGTCAAGGAGCCGTGACGCGCGCGCAGACTGGCGTCCCTGATCCATTTTAGATTCGATTTTTACCCTATTTAACCCAAAATTCAGCCTTGGAATAGACCTATCTTGTATTTTTGAGAGCTAAGAAGAGAGGAGAGTTGAGAGCAAGCTTGAGGAGAGGACTTCCACTTGAAGAACATCATTGTAATCAAATATTGGGTATTGTATTTCTCTACTTTGGTCAATTATGAATCTTTGTTTATGTTCATCAATGGTGTTTTCTTCTTCCTTGCTCATGAGTAACTAAAACCCCATAATCTAGGGTTATGGGGGATTAGAGATTTGCTTTCCAATGTGTTGATTGTATGAATGAGGATTGTGTAGAATGATTTGATTTAGGGTTTGCATTTGATTTAAGCTTAATGCTCTATCTCCCGGGTAGACCTGATAGAAGGTGGGAATTGCAATCTGACACTCGTGAGAGGTGAGTTGCAATTATGTAAGAAATCTTATACAAATTGGGTTTAAATCTAGACTAGTGATAGCTAGGTTAACATGATTGCAATAACTATAGGGTTCAAACCGAAAGTTAGAAATTATCAAAGAACGTAATGCTTTGGGTCTCTCTACATCCTGATTCGTGAGAACTGGGTGGTTAGATTCCATTAGGGTCCGAAACAACCTGAGGAGTTAGGACTAGTTTGAGAGATGGTTCGTTTCCCCTAAAATCAGAACAACTTCACAATGTTCATCGTCATTTAAATGCATTGGAAACGGTCTCTATGAACCCACAACCTTAGATTACTTTTTCTCTGAATTAAAACTCTTCTAAGCTTTGTGAATACTAGTTCACTGTTATTTCGTTTACTATTTACTTTTCATGTTTTAAAACAAAACCGTCATTTAATCGAAATATCTTGACAACGATTTTGATATAGAACGTGCTTGACTCGTGCTCCTTTGGGCTCGATAACTCGGAACTAAAAATCCCGAAATATTACTTGACGACCGGTACGCTTGCCGTGTCCTTTTCTGTGCTAAAAACACAGGGCATCAATTGAGGAGATTTTCCAGAAGATTTTAAATCAATCATACAATTGGGAATGGGAAAAATTCAACAACTCTAGCAGCTACTTCTCTATAAACACTTGGATTTCATCCCCTAGATCTGGTTATGTTTGGAGATCCCCCCTGGGGAGACCCTCAATTCTCCAATAACCTCAGCTCTCCATATCTCAGGTACCTTTAGTTATCAACTCTCTTTCCTGAGTTGACTTGAGCTGCAAGCAACTTGTTGGATTCGACTTTTCCTTGCTCTTGGGGTTGGGATGGGCTCTAGAGTCGAGTGTGTTGTCTTTTTGGTGAGGTTTCTTGTTTGTCTCTTCGTTTTGTGTTGTTGAGGAGTTTTGGTGTCTCTTTTGGGGTTTTGTTTAAGTGTCTGGCCTTTAACCTTTGTGTTGCCTTGGGTACTTGGTTCTTGTGTGTGTGTGTGTTACCTCTTTTTTTTTGTGGGGTCTTTGTTTTTTTGGTTAGGTGAGTGTTCTCCAGGCTTGTTTTTTGCCCCTTTCTCTGCAGGTATGTGGTTGTTGTTCTTGCTATTCTAGACAAACTTTCTTGTGTAAAGCTCTGGGCTTTGCTCTTCTGGGAGGCTCTAGTTATTGATGTGTTTTGTGATCCTTCTCTGCTTGGAAGTTGTTTGAAGACCCTTAAAGCTCTGGCCTTTTCTCATCTTGGAAGTTTTAATTGTTACTGATCTATTATGTGTTTCTCTACATGAAAACTGTTTGAAGACTACTCTAGTCTGTCTCTGCCAACAAGGGGCTGGGATAAAAGTCCTTCTTGGTTGTGCTTCAGCATTAAGGTTCAGTCTGCTTGATTTGGATAAAGGTCCGAGTATTTGATTTTGCTGCATTATTGCAAGCTGATCGATTTTGGTGTAGTTGCTGCCACTGGTCTGGTTTCCTGATTGTAGTTATATCAGCTAATTGGTTTAAGGGGTTTGTTCTTTGGTTGTTTGGTTTAAATAGGGGTACCTGTGAGACTTGGGTTGATTATTCTGGTTGGAATTCATGTTGGGGTTTCGTGTTAGCGGTTGTGTGGGTTGCAAGCTTCTATTTTGTTGGTTTTTTCTTTACCTTCGAGTTTCTTGGGCGTGAAGTAGGTGGGAGGTGTGTTGACTGGTTTTTAGGGGTTGGTTAGTTGTTCTAATTGTTGGCTCTCTTTATACGTGGGAACCTTTGTAATTCTTTTTCACCTCAAAAGATGTTTAATTTAAATTCGTTTTGTTGATAAAATAAACAAAAAAAAATATATAAAAACCAAACCTATGAGTGAGTGGACGAGGATGAATGCAATCCAGTGATACATAGAGTAACTAAGACATGATTTGATCATCGGTGGAAAGAAAACTGAACATGACCATGTCCCTGCTTTCTCCCTTGACAAAGACGAACTTGCGGAGCACACCTTCCCTCTGGAACCCGGCCTTCTCCAGCACCCTCTGCGAGGCGGGGTTGTGCAAGTCCACGAGAGCCTCGAGCCTGTCCAAGTGCGGCCACTCCCCGAATATGGTTGCCACCACCATCTTCACGGCCTCCGTCGCCATCCCTCTCCCCCAATACCCCGTCGCCAGCACGTACCCGACCTCCGCCGTCCTCTCTCTGTCTTTGCCCGAGTTGGGTGTCACGGAGATGGCTCCCACGGCCCTGCCGTTGACGCAAATGGCCCTGAACCAGGGGTGCGACGCCACCGTGTTGCTCATGTACTTGATCCCCTCCTCCTTGCTCGTGTACGTCTCGAACGTGCAGAAGCGGGTCACTCTCTCGTCGCTCACCCACACCATGAAGTCGTCTATGTCCGACACATCTAACACACGCAGACTCAATGCCTCTTCTTCCATATCAATTTCACAAACAATAGAATCTGCTTAATTAGAAGCAATTGTTTCGTAAACCAAAACATACATAGGAGTAGCGGACGGCCAAGGAAGTGATCAACAGGTTAATAATGAAAGTTCGTAGCAGTTGTCGACTCGTGCTTAGTAATCATCAACTATTATTATATGGATAGGTTGCTTGGAGTGTGGACCAAGAAGAGAATTATTCGTGGCCGCCTTGATTGACTTTCTGATTAATAATGACATTTACCTTGTATTTTTGTGTCTACATGTCACTTGTATTTTTGTGTCTACATGTCACTACCAAGACTTTAGTATTGCCTGACACTGCATAGCGAATCGACACAATAAATTCTAACCTTTATGTCATCCATGTCATTATCCTTTTATCACTGATATCTTGATTGAGATAAAACATAGAGCCGTCAACCATATTATTATCAATAATTATTCCTTGATATGTGAGATGATTGTATGTACGATATCCAGTTTCGTGTGCATGGCCATGCTTTTCTTTCAGTCACTCTCGATCAAGCGGACGTGAACTGATATATTTCCCATGCCGTAGTATGATGGATAAATCCCTTAGCCGTCTTTCGTGACACTCATGCAGTCCGTTCCCAAGCCAATCATGGTCGTTATGGAAACCTTATCACATGCAACGTTGGGCTCAGGTCAAACTCAGTTGTTTACGGCATAATAATCACAAAGACTCCTCGGTCTAAGGATACATGACAAGCTACGACAATGAATATGTTCATGACTTGATCTATGACACATATTCATGTCGGGTCGTCCAATATCATGTCCCACAAGATATCTATGATCAGACTCCGGAATCTCATTCCAATGACTAACAGAACGTAAGCCATGAAGAGTCATCTTTCATATTAGTCGCTTCTAGTGAAGCTCTGTTGACTAGGGACCCATCGAGTGTGATCTATCTCGATCTATGGTTCTATTCGCATTGTGGCATATATCAGAACACACATCGATATATTACTCCAACACATAAGTAATATAAAACCGCTTTAATTTTATTGCTAATGATGATACATACATTTAGACATATATGATTGAACTACGAGCACTAAGACTAACAATCTCCCACTTGCCCTAGTTCCTATCCAAACTCCAATCTATTCCCATTGACCATACATGCCTTTCATGTTTTGGCAACGATAGTGCCTTAGTCAATGGGTCGGCTATGTTATCATTAGTTCCAATATAAGTGATCTTCACATCCCCTCGGTTCAATATTTCTCTGATGAGGTGATATTGCCATAGTACATGTTTGGATCTGTTTTGTGATCTGGGCTCTTTAGCTTGCGCAATGGCCCCTGTGTTGTCACAAAATTGGTTCACCGGGCTGGATGAGTTTTTAATTACACCGAACCTTGCCATGAACTTCCTAATCCATACAACCTCCATGGCTGCCTCTGCAGCTTCTATGTACTCAGCCTCTGTCGTGGAGTCAGCGACAATGTCTTGCTTCATGCTCTTCCAGCTAAAAGCTCCGTCATTCAGCATAAACACATATCCTGACTGACTTCTAAAGTCATATGGATCTATCTGGAAACTAGTGTCTACATATCCATTAACGACTAGTTCAGAATCATCTTTTCCCCCGTACACCAGAAACGCGTCCTTGGTTCTTCTCAAATACTTGAGAATCGCCTTGACCGCTATCGAGTGTTCCTCACCAGGGTTAGACTGATGTCTGCTGGTACAGCTCAAGGCATATGAGACATCCGGTCTCGTGCATATCATGGCATACATGATCGATCCTGCCGCCGAAGCGTATGGGATTCGCATCATCCTTTTCAGCTCATCAGGTGTCGTAAGACACTGAGTCTTGTTGAGATGTACGCCATGACGTGCGGGTAAGAGTCCTTTCTTGGAATCAAGCATTGAGAACCTACTCAATACCTTGTTCACATAGGTGCTTTGAATCAAACCCAAGACCCTCTTGTGTGATCCTTATATATCTTAATCCCTAATATATAAGCAACATCTCCTAAGTCATTCATTGAGAAACACTTCCCTAACCAAGCTTTAGTCTCGTGCAAGGTTGCGATGTCATTTCCAATGAGTAGCATGTCGTCGACATACAACACCAGAAAGGTAATCTTACTCCCGTTTGCCTTCTTGTAAACACAAGGTTCATCCTCGTTTTTGATAAAGCCAAATCCAATTACAGCTTCATCAAAACGAAGTTTCCAACTCCGAGAAGCTCGTTTCAATCCACAAATGAATTTCAACAACTTACAAATCTTTCCCCTATTCTTCGGATTGACAAAACCTTCAAGTTGAGACATATAAACGTCCTCCGAAAAATTTCCATTTGGAAGCGGTTTTGACATCCATTTGCCATATCTCGTAATCATGATACGCAACTATGGAAAGAAGAATTCGGATAGATTGACCATAGCCACTAGGGAAAAGGTTTTCTCATAGTCAATCCCTTGGATCTGCCTATAACCTTTTGCCACCAGTCGGGCTTTGTAGGTCTGAGGGTTGCCTTCTATGTCCATCTTCACCTTGAAGATCCATTTGCATCCGATGGTTCTTACACCACCAATGGGATCAACTAGTTACCAGACTTGGTTGTCCGACATGGATTGCATTTCCTCCCTCATGGTTCCCAGCCATAACTCGGAGTCGGGTCCGTCCACGGCTTCCTGAAATGTAGTTGGATCATCGTGATCTACCACAAGCTCACTGTCACCTCCAAACACAAAGTAACCATATCTCGGAGGTGGACGACTAACCCTTTCAGATCACCTTGGACCTTCTGGAATTGTTGCAGGAACTGGTCCTTGCTTTAGTAACATAAAGGATCGTGAAAGATGGAAAAACAAAAGATGGAACTGGTCCTTGTTATGCCAACTCAAGTCATGCGTTCTACGATTTCCTACTTTCCAAAAACGTATTTTTCACAACGGATCGTGAAAGATGGAAAAACAAAAGGAAAGGTTCATTTTCTAAACGTGATCAATCGTTTTCTTGGAAAACACGTCAAGACGGTAAAATATACTTACTCGTGTAAAATCCGTAAAGTACATATGATTCGGTTCTAAAACGTAAAACACATACGAATAGATTAAAATCAAACGTGTTTTCAACAACTGGAAGTTATCCGATTAAAGAATGACAAATTGAATATGTTCAGTTTAGTCTTAATTGGAATAAAAACTATACAAGAACTTGAAACGAGAAAATGAATGTTTTCGAATTTCAACGTACGAACGATTAAACTTAACTAATCGATTCGAATTCCATGATAGAAGTTAAATCGAACGTATCGATTTATTATTGACAAGATTAGTTTGATCGGTGACCAATTAATCGGTTTCTGTTTTCATTGTGAAACACGTTAGAACGATTAAATTTGAATTCTCAAATCAATCTAATTTTGTACTTTGACCAAATTGAATGATTATAAAAAGAAATAAAAACTATTTGCATAATTACTTGTAATGTGGCGATCGGTCCCACTACACGGAATATTTCTGATCAATTAAGATATGTGTATACGACATACGTGTGTAATTCAGTAGCTACTAAAAAAAGACATGACTTGAGTTGGCATAACAACTGATCTCAAAGGTGATAACACTGCGGATCCGCAAAGCTAAACTACATGTGACATTGAGATCTAGTCGAGAAAAAAGACATACAAAGGAATGTTATTGAAGCCCATTTAAAGACGTTATGTGAAGGAAAACCCAACCTAGCTGACTGGAGATCCCAAGATCTAGGTTCAGTGGGACAACCTAATTGCATAACCCGTGTACGGTCACTGTGGGGGTCCAACCCCGAGTCCATTCCTATGATCCAAACAAGTGACGTGTGAAGGATAAGCATTGCTTTTAATGATTCCTTGCATCAAAAGTATTGAGCAAAGTGAATCACCTATGTGAGAGGAAATGGGATCGCTTCAAGGTTGACTAATGGGGCTAGTCATCTTAAACTCTTGCAGAACCAGGCAGTGTCCATGACCATAACGGGCACACCCATGAGAATCAAACCGTGTTTGTTGGTATCTGTGTGGGGTATATCATCATCTGTACAAACGATAGAATAATTTAAGGACATCGCGTCTACTATTCAGTCAGTAGAGTAAATATATTTTCACAAGGGAATGTTCAAGGATGAGCATCTACCTATCATATACAGGTATCGACTTTGAGAGGTCACCGCTCCCTCGTTCCTTTTCCGTTCCCATCACATTTTTGTGGGGGATTGTTTGAAAAATGTGGTTAAAATGTGATTTATGGTACTAAAAAATTTTATGGTTTTAAATGTGATTTATGTAGTTGGTTGGCCATGACCTCTGAATGGGAGGCTTTTATGGGATTAGTTACCCCATAAAATTACCTTCTTATCCCTATCAGAGAGCCTATAAATACCAACCTATTAAGTCATCTTCTTAACACTTCACACATCAAATGGATCAAAAACCACCTATTTCTCTCCCAATTACGTTTTTCATTCTTTCTTAGTCCTGGTGATTTCTCTGCACGGAGTTGAGTTCGCTGACGTTAATCGTTGTATCCTGGGAGACCGCTGCCCATACGGGGCAGTCAAGTGTCTTAAGGAGACATGAGTAATTGGACTCGACTAAACCCCAATTTCCTAATTTGTAATCAGTAAGCTAGCCTACTCAATGAAGATTATTTGTTATTTCAATTTATTATTTTCTTTAACTGAACTTGTTTATCGTCAATATACTAACTTATATTTCCTACACCAACTACTCCCATTGTAGAAGAATTCCGGACATAGAACCCATATCCAACACTTTAAAAAATGAACTAATTTGTACTGAACATATAATATCCCAAACAAGGAATTGCATGGGTAATTTCTCAAAGACATGTAGGTATAAGGGAGTTTGTGGGTAATCATCAAGACAACAGTTTAACAACAATAGCACAGTCATCAACGAAACTGGCGATGGATTGGCATAATTGCAAGCATATTTAAAACACCCCACGCAAGATTATAGTGTCTGAAACACAATATTCACCAAAAATGGTGTGTTTGGGTTGTTGAGAGATACATCCAAATCACAACAGACTAACAGATCTTGAGAGATAAAACCCAAACCCGTTCATGGCTACCGTCACCGTTCACGAACCTCACCTCACCGGCGCCGGAGACACGGCGTCTGAAGCCTCAACAGCTTAGAGCCTCGAATACCCACCCAGCTCTCTACCTTTTAGACGGACCCAAACTACCCAACAAAATTTCATTATGCACATTAGAGCAGGTAACCACAGCCGAAGTTAGACCTTCCACAATAGGATTAACCCCGGTCTAATTAAACTAATTTTAGAGAAAATAGTGGGAATTAGACCCCGAATTGACATTTTTGCGAGTATAATTTTGTTTGGGTCATAATGGGAATTAGACTTGATTAAATCAAGTACACATGATGTATAATATTTCGCGTATTTTTATTCCAATGTTGAGGAGAACGATGTTAAAAAAGCTTGGCCGATTATAATTGTTCGATTTGCATGTAAATTACGCCTATAAAAAATCGTTCGAATAAAATTGCTCCGCTAATTCCTCTTTCGCTTGCCCAATGTAGTTATTATTTTTTTGGGTACAAATTAGGTGTATTGTCGTACGTGTTGTTGTAATTCTCTGGTGGAATTTTATTAGCGTTGTGCGATAAAATGACAAACCTCCCCAACATCCTGAAACATAAATAACGTAGATTAATATTCAAAGGGCCCAGTACAAAGATCATATTACGGTATTATAAAAAAACATTGAACAATATATCAGACCAATCCAGAAATCATCTTGGCCATGCCCTGGAGAAAAAAGTCGGCGGGTTGCCAAATCCTCGGGCTACATGCGGGAGGTATACATCTTTTGGAGTAAGCGGAACTCCCGCATAAGAGATTCATGGGCCAGTACCTGCGTCGATCGCTCCTTCTCGATTCCCCTCAAAGTCTCGGCCAATGCGGCGTCGGTAGGACTCTCGGCCATTCAACCCAGATGCCTCTTTCTAGCCTTTGCTGCATTCCGACCTAGAGGGCGGCACCCCCAGACTGATCTTAGGCGAGAACCATCGGCATCTTCAGCAGCCGCAGCCAACATACCCATATGAGACATTGAGTTGCTCAGTCCGAGAGTTCTCGATGTGCGCCGATCCTCAGTCCCGATGAAATCACCGTTTGTCGTTCAGAACTCGTTCTCGAAACGATGTTCCTAGCATGGCTTGTGTCGCATGAGCTGCACTAGTGCTTCCAAGCAAAGACGTGGTCGTATCTCTCCAAGTAGTCCTTCTCCGCATCTTCTGTGATCTGTTCATTGGACCTACAGAATTGGTAGACGTGCTTGAATTTCGACCAACAACCTTGGAACATATTAACCTTTCGGTTAGTTACGCTCCAATGCTACTTGTATTTCTTCGCCGATCGGCCCGGTCGATGTGTTTGGACCCTCGCTGTGACGAACTCACGATGAATGGCCTCCCAAAATGTACCCACCATCTGATCAACCCCATGCTCCGAGTTCTCAGAGTTGTTTAGTCACGCACAGACCAATGACGTCTCCTCCACCCGACTCTATTTTTGGTACACACGGCCAGGAGCAGGTTGGTCGGCCTCCATCTCCATTGGAGGAGGTGGTGGAACAGGGATGCGGTACTTGGGCCTTGGACGTAGGGTTGTAAGGACTGTGATCCCGATATAGCCGAGCCCGTCCCAGTTGCCTAAGTCGTTGGGACATCGTACGTCATCCCACAAAGGTATGGCGATGCTGAACCCAAGTTCTTGTTGTAGCGGTTTAACACAAGGGTTGCTGGCAATGTCTGTTGCTCCAGCAGCGATAGGACGTATTCCTCCTGCTCCCGGGCCCAGAACGTCTCCTCTTGGTCGTTGGAGTAATGCTGCGAATTTAGGACGTAGTCCCAATCCCGGGTTCCTCCACTTCGGTAGTCGTCTTCACGATCCTCGGCACCGCTTTACAGTGGCGAAACGTCAACGGAAATGTGGAATCCAGCGGATATTTTTCGTGTTTGGAACCGGCCATTTCCGCAACAAGAAACGGATGTGACGAAGGTGAGTAGGGAGAAACACCGACGAATATTGACCACTCGATGAAACGTCGGTGCTTGGAGAAAGCTTGAGGAAGAAGGTTGGAGAAATGATGGTTACTGAAGACCGGTTGAAGAAACGGCAGTTACAGAAGACCGGTTGATTGAATAGTCGGTGAGTTGAGGAAGGTCGGAGAAACACTGGTACTGAACGAGTTGTAGAGGATTCGTGCAGAAGATATTTTTGTGGTTCGATATTTAAAGCCGATATGAAATTTGGGTTTCAATTGTGTTTCCACGCGTCAACCGGGGATTCGTTGGGACCGATTCAGCTAGACCCGAATATGTCGAATGGACCGAGCGTCAGAGTCTGCCGGATCATCGACGTCGAATACATGGATTTGAAGATTCAACGCCGCACTGACTCTGCATCAAAGATTCGACAATAAAATTTGATTCAACGGCCTTTTTATACACAGATTCGACGCTCTTGTAGGCGGCTTATTGGCTCGATCCGATTATTTAATGGGATAATTGTCCAAAACTAGCCTAAAGTTTCGTCCACAAACGAGTTGATGCACAAAGTTTTGTCCACGTTGTGTGGCTACGTTGAAGTTTTGTCCACACTTTTGTGGGTGCATTGAAGTTTTACCCACGCTTTTGTGGGTGCATTGAAGTTTTGTCCACGCTTCTATTCAATCTGGAAAGCACTGCCCAGAAGCCCCAGACCATCATTCTGAACATCCTTATTACGCCAAAACTAAAAAACTTGTGGACAAAACTTTATGATAGCCACATAATGTGGACGAAACTTTGCGCATCAATTCGTTTGTGGACGAAACTTTATTGTAGTTTTAGACAATTATCCATTATTCAATTAAGTTGTCCCGATTACAATAATATAGTTTTGCACGCCTGTTCTTGTCTGGGTTCCACCTCCCCTCCTTGTCTCCTCTCTCAATTTCAATTTCAATCTCATTCTCAGTCTCTATCTGATCTGGGTTTGATTACTCATCTCCTTTCTGTCGATAAATTACTCCAATTGGTTTTCTGGGTATCAGAATTTAGCGTCACTTATGTTGTGTGGTAAGCTAAATTGAGTTGAAAATCGGTTTATCGATGATGGGTTCGTTGTGTTGAAGGGAAGTAGCAAAATGAAGGATTTTGCTGGGACACCTGGGACCTTGACTGCCCTTTTTCTCAGAATCTTACAGTTTCTGTTTGCTGCTGGCTCTGTTGCTGCCATGGCTTCTACTCGCAACTTCTTCACTTTCACTGCTTTCTGGTATTTGACTACTTTTGTTATCTTCTATTATCTTGTGTTCCAGTATCTAATACTTCTCTGTGATTTTATTGCTTCCAATCATTCGAATTTACCATTCAATCTGCTGTTTGAAATGAGTAGAATCTGCTTGGATTGTAATTTTGTATTGCATTCTTTGGGAATTGAATAGGGAGAGAAGAATTTGAATGGATTTTGAGTCTGATAAGTTTTGATTCTTATATTCTATCAAGATCCAATAGGGTATAATGTACACTAAACTGTAATTGGGCCTTCAACTATCAGATTAAGCTTTTAGTTGAGTTGGTTCTCTAATATTAATGTCACATATAGAATATTGATTTTGATATCCATCTTGTAAGAAGATTGAATTACGAGATCAGCCGCTTATAAGAGGTTGGTTTCCTTTCAGGCATTACTTGTTACCAGTTCTTATATGTCAGCAGCGGTTTTGTAGGAATCATAGCCTTACTTACAGGGTGGTGCTAGGTTGGTTTAAGGTCATTTTCATTTCAAACATTGCGTGTTATCGTTTCTTACATAGCAGCAAATTTGTACGAACTGTGACTGATCTTTTACAGTATGTGTGTACGTTCGGTTTGCATAGTTGTGACATCAAGAGGTTGAATGATAATGATGTTCTGGTCCACTTGATTCCTTGTACAACATTTGAAGTATCTTTTTATGTGTTTCAGCTATTTAATTGCTTCAATGGGTTTGCAAGTGATATGGAGCTTTGGGCTTGCTACTTTAGACGCGTACTCCTTAGTGAGGAAGAGGGTCCTTCATAATCCTGTTCTAGTCAGCCTCTTTGTAGTTGGAGATTGGGTTAGATTCTTTAGCATTGACAGGAAAAGTTGATGTTTTTACTGCAATAATGAACTCAAGGATCCAAACATCTATACAGGTGACGGCAACATTATCTCTGGCAGCAGCGTCGGCCTCGGCTGGCATAACAGTTCTGTACTTCAGCGACTTGGGGCGTTGCCATTTCGGAGAAGAATGCCAGAAGTACCAGATGGCAGTTGCGCTGGCGTACCTGAGTTGGATAGCTATTGCAATGTCAGCCCTCATCATGCTGTGGCTATTGGCTGGCTGTTAAGACCTCGTTTGATTTGTGCAGAGTTTCCGCTTAGCTCAGCGTATGCAACCTTGTCACTCAAGTTTTGCTCTCTTTACATACTGTTAATAGAAAAAACACAACAAGAATAGCGTGAATCGTTTAAACCTTTCCGTCCTCTGTTGATTAAGTTTCCTTTCCTGTTTTTGTTGTTTGGAAGAACAGAGTTGTCCTTGGATAATGAAATTAGTTGAAACTTGTGTAACAAACATTCATGGAGTATCTACCTTTTGTTTCTTGCACAAGTAATTGTATTTTGTGATGAGCAACCTGCTTAATACCCCAAAACCGACCTACTAGAACTTGAACATATATCTTATAAGCTGATGTTTGTTTTGACTAACAAGTATATTAAGTTTGTATCTTGAATATGCAGTACTAGGACTTGTTGACAGTGACCAAGTCGGTATTGAGAAAGCTAAAGACGACCATGTCTCTACTCCTTCCTTGGCGCAGCAAATACTTGCTAAGCACCCCTTCCCTGCGAAACCCAGCCTTCTCCAGCACCATGAGGGACGCCCCGTTGTCGATGTCAACGAGCGCCTCCAGCCTCTCCAGCTCCGGCAGCTCGTGGAAGACGGTGGCTGCCACCATCTTCACGGCCTCAGTGGCGATCCCTTTGCCCCAGTAGTCAAAAGCCAGCAAGTACCCGAGCAGAGCCCTGCAGATGTGCGCATCAGCATATTGGTTGACGGACACGAAGCCAACGGGGGTGTCTCCTACGCAGATTGCCTTGAACCAAGGGTGCGAGGTCACCGACTTCTCCATGTACCTCAACCCTCTCTCCTTAGACGTGAGTGGGTCTCCGATGCTGAAACTGTTCACTCTTTCGTCACATCCCCACACCAGGAGCTCATTCAACTCGCTTAGATCGAACCGATGGAGGGATATGATTGGTGGTGATTTTGAATCATTTCTCTCCATCTCCATGGATTGCTGGCAGAAGCAGTGTTAAGAGCTTGTATACTATATATATATATATATATATATATATATGTTCCAGCTAGGAACGGATTTGAGTTGTAGTTCTTAGACAAGGCAAAGTCAGATTTTTATTAGCGATGGTCTAATGGATGAGAATTTTCGTGGGGGTCAAGTTCGAAATCAGCTATTGAATAAGAACATGACACGTGTACATAACAACTATTTGATGACTTGGAGGTGAAGCAACAAGTCAACAAGTATACATGAAAGATAAAAGAGCACCCACAATCGATGTCTTTGACAGAGCCTCTTCGGTCAACTCGACCAATAGATCTGTGTCGTCTTTGATCGAACGTTTTTGGATTTTGTGGTTAAGATCTTGCGACGATAATTTAGACGATCATGGTCGACATCAAGAGATTGGTCGATTTCGAAGGCAGTCTCGTTAATATGGGATCTACAATTTTAAGAAAACAATGATTGTTGATCAGAACACTAGCATGAATGTTGAATTTTTGGGAAAACTCTGGATACTAACCTTTTTGAACGTTTCGTTTTTACGTCCTAACCCAGAACAACGTTTCGTTACAGTTCCATACTCGAAAGGTTGTAACTTTTACAAAACCTGATATGAACCGTTCAAATTAACGATTTCGTTAACATATGAAATGAAAAGTCGAAACTACAACTCCATTCACGTTAACCTTTCAGCTCCCCATGCCCGTTAAACATGCAATTAGAACACTTAGTATACATATCCAACAACTTTTCAACACTGAATTTCAAAATAGTGCATTATTTTGGGAAAGATGAGCTGAAAGGTTAACGTGAATGGAATTGCAGTTTCGACTTTTCACTTCCTATGTTAAAGAAATCGTTAATTTGAACGATTCATATCAGGTTTTGTAAAAGTTCCAACCTTTCGTGGTATGGAATTGTAACGAAACGTTGGTATGTGTTAGGACGTCAAAACGAAACGTTGAAAAAGGTTAGGAACCAGAGTCATCCCAATTTTTTTTATCTAGAAGTATCAAAATAAGAATATAACGACTAGTTTTTCATTTTTTTTATATTGTCCTATAAATACATAACTCCGTCACACTCTATTTCACTCAAAAATAATTCTCACTCATCACACCATTTTCTCGAAAAAATTCTTCCAGCATATTTTCATCACTTTTTGGATTGAATTCAAGCAATAGAAGCAAGCATTGATATACTAAATCAGGCAAGACGTCTTGACTCTCACGTTGACGAAAGTGGAGTATACTACACTCCAAGCAAAATCGAAGGATCATCCCGACACAATCATTGCAAACACTCTCACAGACATATCGTCCAAGGTCGTTTGAAGGGACAAACCGACAACTCATGAATGATTATTTTGTTGAGGGGCTAATTTAATAGAAAAACATCTTCTTCTTCGCATTATAACAAGCATGGCGGAGTTATTGACAGATTTGGGATTTCAACCGTCTATGTTTATTCCATTTGACTGTATATTTGTATACAATTGTGGATAGGATCATACACTTCAAAATCTATACAGTATATCTCTAAGTATTTGAATGTATTCAAAAAATCTATCTCTAACACGCCCCTGCAGTCTGAACGGGAGGTTCGCGAACGTTTAGGCTGGACCGAAAATCAAGAAACAGAACTCTCGGCAAGCCTTTAGTGAAAACAACGGCAATTTGGGAACGCGAAGGGACGTGGAGTACTCGAACATGGCCCTTGGCAACCTTTTCCCGGACAAAATGAATGTCAAGCTCGATATGCTTTGTGCGCTGATGCTGAACAGGATTTCCAGACAGATATATGGCACCGATGTTGTCGCAGTAGACTAATGTAGCTCGGGAGAGAGGACAATGAAGCTCTAGCAGAATATTCTGAAGCCAACAAGTCTCAGACACAATATTAGCAACAGCTCGATATTCTGCCTCAGTGTTGGAGCAAGAAAGGGTAGGCTGACGTTTAGAGGACCAAGAGACAAGATTGTCCCCTAAAACACACAGTATCCAGAAGTGGAGCTGCGAGTGTCTGGACAGTCAGCCCAATCAGCATCCATGTAAAAAACTAGGCCGAAAATAGGCGAGGAGTACAAGTGAAGACAAAGGTGTGTCGTGCCCTATAGATATCAGATAATACGCTTCAAAGCGCCCATGTGACTAATCATCGGATCATGCATATGCAGACACACTTGCTGAACTGCATATGAAATATCAGGTCTCGTGAAAGTGAGGTACTCAAGCGCCCGTGCAACACTGCGGTATAAAGATGGATTCTCAAAGGGAGAACTATCAGAGGCTCCGAACTTCCCTTGAGTATCAACATGAGTTGTTGATGCCGAACAGGAGGACATGCCAACACGAGCTATAATTTCGGTGGCGTATTTATGTTGGGAAAGAAACAAGCCATCGGAGCTGCGAGTGACAGCAATGCCTAAGAAATATGATAAAGGACCTAAGTCCTTCATAGCAAACTCGGAGCTGAGGCATGACATAATCAATAGCTGGAGAGACTCATTCGAAGAAGCAAGTATGATGTCGTCAACATATAACAATATATAAGCGGTGTCATTGCCATGCTGATAGATAAATAATGAGTGGTCCGACCTACTATGAGAAAAACCAATCGAAGATACGAAATCAGTAAATCGTTGGTACCAAGCCTGAGGTGCCTGATAGAGACCGTAGAGGGATCGGTTCAATAGGAAAACAAAATCCGGATGAGTGGAAATGCGAAACCCAAGAGGCTGATGCATGTAGACCGTCTCGTTAATGTTCTCATGTAAGAACGCGTTCTTGACATCGAGATGATGAATGGACCAAGAACGAGACACAACAATGCTAAGTACAGTACTAATGGTCGAAGGTTTGACCACGGGACTGAACATCTCATCACAATCAACGCCAATCTGCTGAGACCTGCCATCACCAACAAGTCGAGCCTTATACCGCTCAAAACCGTCAGAACGAGTTTTATGACGAAAAATCCACATGGAACGAATAATATTCACTCCTACAGGACGTGGAACCAGGACCCACGTTTTGTTATTAACCAAAGCATTAAACTCGTTAGTCATAGCAAGTTTCCAATTCGGATCAAGTAGAGCATCCTTAGGATTACGAGGTATAGGAGAAATATATGTGGTAGAGTGAAGGTAAAATAATTTTATGGGCTTAGTGATGTGGGGGAGGGCTGAGGTGGGGACTGGGCTTGGCCCAGTGGGATATGGAAAGCAGGCTGGGACACGGCCGGGCTGGTAATAGCTGGTGGGTCAGGCCCGCGTCGCATGGATGAGGACACACGAGCAGGTGGAGATGCTGTAGCTGGGGCAGGCGTGTGGGTATGTGGTCGAGGGGCTGGGGATTGGGCTCAGTGCTATTGGGCCGATCAGTGGAAGAAGGACCGAATAATAGCTGAGTTTGGGAAGCCGGGGATATCGGGTTGGATAAAAAATCATAGGTAGGTTCGGAGGGGTAAAAGTACACGAAAAAGGGAAAACCGTTTCATCAAATAATACATGGCTGGAAATGATAAATTTAATTGCTTTTAAATCAAAACAAACATGACCTCTATGATTGGGAGGAAATCCGACAAACACACATGGAGTTGAACGAGCCTGCAATTTATTAATGGTGACAGAAGGAAACAATGGAAAACACAAGCATCCGAAGATGCGAAGGTGAGAATAAGGGGGAACACGACGATAAAGAGTGTATGTGGGAGAAGAGAAATTAAGCAATTTAGACGGAGGAATATTTGACAAGTATGTGGACATAAAAAGAGCATATTGCCAATAAGACGCTGGAATCGACGCGTGAAGAAGGAGCGTACGAACCATATTGTTGAGACTCCGGATTTTACGCTCTTCCCGTCCATTCTGAGACGAAGTATGAGGACACGAGAATCGAAACACCAATCCCGAGGAAGCGCCGAACGCACGAAATGACGAATTGTCAAACACTTTTCCATTATCACATTTAAAAAATTTGATGGATAACCCGAACTTTGTAGAAATCAAAGCACTAAATGAAATAAGGGTATTAAACACGTCAGATTTCTTGCCTAAAGGGAATGTCCACACAAAATTAGTGAAATCGTCAAGTAATACCAAATAATATTTATGACCAGAAGTGCTTAAAACAGGTGATGTCCACAGATCAGCATGCACAATATCAAATGACGCATAAGTAAGAGTCATAGAAGTATGGAAAGGAAGTTTAACATGTTTTCCAAGTTCACAAGACTGACAGACATAATTAAAAGTGTTCGTACAACCAATAAGTTTTGCATTGCGAAGAGAATTAAACACCAGTGCACCCGGATGACCTAAGCGAGAATGCCACAATCATGAAGACACAGTGGCAGAAGCTGAAAAAGGAAGTGATGAGGGAAATGAAACATCAGGTGTGATGGGATAAAAATTGCATGTGCTATTGCATCTCAAAACCAGATGTCCCGTCCGAAAATCCTTTACTGAAAAACAAAAAGGGTCAAATTCAATCGAGGCATTATTATCACAGGTAAAACGGCGCACATAAACCAAATTTTTCACAAGCTTAGGGGCATGGATAACATTGTTTAAAGTATATTGGGGATGTGTGGTAAATAATGACGCTTGATCATAACCAGATATAGTAATGTTATTTCCATCACCCACTATAACCGAACGAGAAGTGCTTGAATTAACATAAGATCGTAGAGTACCTGAATTCGCAGTCATGTGGGAGGAAGCACTCGAATCCATGTACCAGTGACCGTCATGGGCCTGCTGCATGGACAAATTAGCCATAGCATTAGTAATATCAGTGGGTACTGTAATATGAGCCTACGAAACAGAAGTGGGTCGAGGGCCCAAGACACCATTCTGAACTTGTTGAGGTTGCGGTCCACGCAGCCAATTTACAGGCACAGTCGCGGTAGGGGAAGGATATGGTGGCATCATGTGCTACTGCTGCTGTTCGGGCCAAGGATGAGGGGCCCAAGCGGGCGGCCCAGTCCAGTTGTATTGCTGGCCATTCCAGGCCTGTGGAGGAAGACCAGCCCACGGAGCCTGCTGATTAGGCCACCAAGACGCAGATTGGCGAGCAGAAGAACGAGAGCTACTATGGGTAGAAGAACCCCGAGTTGAAGTTCGATCAGCTCCATCCTTAGCAGGATCTCCATAGACGCTTTTTGCCGGATAAATTCTTGGGTCAGCCATTGTTGTCGGGGAGAGACGCTTGGTGGTCTGATCGGTGCACCTGGATGGTTGCGGTTGCGTTTTGCAGAGAAGAAACGCACGGAATCCAGAGATATGAATTAAACACAGTCGGAATACTACTGCGATGAACAGGGATCGCAGGTGTTGCAGGCATGGACTGCGATTGAGATGGCTGCAAATTGCAGAATAGTTCCAAAATTTTTGACTGGATCTGCGTGAAATAAGAATTCATGGCCCTGAGGAAAATTTGGACTGAATCTACTGATTAGACGTGGACTGCGATTGAGATATGGGATGCACGGGCTTCAATCGCAGACAAGAATCGCGATCAGTATAGGAGAAAAGGGCTTCAGTCGCAGCACTGACAGGAATCACGGTCAGCAGAGGATGAAATCGCAGGTTGTAGTCGTGAACTGATAGAAGAGACGCGATCAGCAGAGAAGAAAGGAGGGCTTCAGCCGCAACAGCAGAGGATGAAATCGCATGTTGTAGTCATGAACTGACAGAAGAGACGTGATCAGCATAGGATAGGAATCGCGATCAGCAGGAGAAACACGAACTGAAAGAGAAGCAAAGTGGAAGCGGAAGAGAAAATTAGATTTGACTTTCCTCTGATACCATGACCGATTTGGGATTTCAACCGTCAATGTTTATTCCATTTCATTATGTATATTGTATACAATTGTGGATAGGATCATACACTTAAAAATCTATACAGTATATATCTAAGTATTTGAATGTATTCAAAAACTCTATCTCTAACAGTTGCCACTCTATTGTTTAAATTTATGACACCTTTTGTGTTCTTGGTTCACTATGCACTATATAATGCATGGGTGCAATACGGATGTTGACTTATAGTTTCTCCAGATATTCTCTGAATGTATACGAAGACTTTAACCTAGGGCAGCGGCTTGATTTCAGTACAATTGTGGAGAAACTTTTCCGAATCCGTCAACAAGACTTACATAGACAACTGAAATTTACTGGAGCACATATGAACACGATTCAAAGATGTTTAGATATTTGTAATTTGTTTAATGTCTTACCATTTTACTCGGGATAGTTAGATATATGTATTTTGTTTGATTAAACTTTATTACAATGAATATATTCTTAAGACTCATTTATGTAATTAATTATTTTGCAATACTACCAAAAATATAGCCTGTCATTTTTAACGGCTAATTCGAGCATTAATAGCAACTAGCATGATATAGTGAGGTATTAATCTCTTTTTCCTTACAGCATTTTCACTCCTCTACACATTGTTTTAAACCCTCTCCTCCCAATAAGATTAGCTACCATATCATGAGATAACTAGTGGAGGCTGGAATGTCAGTCTGGTTCAAGCAATCAAATATTATGAGATAAAAGAAGACATAAAAAGTCTAGTATCCAGTATTCGCCCAATACAACAACCGAGTATTCCGACATAAGAACCTCAACAATATAGCTTTCCAACAAGGGAGCCTCAACACCAGGTCTACAATCGAGATATTACAACCATGAAATAAACTAGAAAACAAGACAGAACAAACACGGAAACAAACAGGTCATAAACCTAAATTTTACAAACATGAAGCCCATGAAACTAACGAAACAGATTTTGGGCCATCAATGGCCCAAAGTCAACACACCGAAACCCTAGAGAAACTTACGAGCAACCCAACATCTCACAGAACCAACGCTGCCGACAACATTACACCTCCGACCCTAGAAATTGGATCACCAAAACCCTCCACCGCGCATCTAACTGATCTTCAAACAGGGCCACAACTGAACGCCTACCGGCGGCCAACACCAACAAACTGTGAGGCCCCAACCAACTATCGTGGTTGAGGATTGGAAGAAACAGGCAGCATAAGGATGAGGAGAAGATGGGTCACCTAAGTCAAAGAGACGAAGCCACACGTCGGGGGCCAGCACCAGAAAACCAACAAAACGAACTGACGCAAAGAGAAACCAAGCGGGAAAACAGGTGGAGTAGCACAGTCACTAAAGACCAATAGAGGCTAAGCACACGGAAGAAACACCAGAGAACGCTCAAGCCGCCACCGCTCTTGAGTACAGCCCAACCAGAAAACGAAACCCCCAGCCTCGCACTACTAAATCTACAACACAAGCCAGAAACACCCATACCCCAAAAGAGGTGAAAGAGAATATCAAGTAAAGAGGGAAGAGAGGAGAGCTTACCGCGCATCTAACTGATCTTCAAACAGGGCCACAACTAAACTCCTCACGGGGGCCAACACCAACAGAACCGTGAGGCCCCAACCAACTATCGTGGTTGAGGAGTGGAAGAAATAGGAAACATAAGGATGGAGAGAAGATGGAACCTAAATAAAAAAGACGAAGCCACCACGTCGGGGGCCAGCACCAGAAAACCAACGAAACAAACTGACGCATGAGAAACCAAGCGGGAAAACAGGTGGAGTAGCATAGGCACTAAAAATCGAATAGAGGTTAAGCACACGGAAGAAACACCAGAGAACGCTCAAGCTGACACCGCTCCTGAGTACAGCCCAACCAGAAAACAAAACCCCCAACCTCGTACTACCAAATCTTCAACAAAAGCCGGAAACACCCATAACCCAAAAGAGGGGAAAGGGAATATCAAGTAAAGAGGGAAGAGATGAGAGCTTACCAAGAAAGAGCGGGATCGAGCCTAAAGAAAACCAAACCCCTCGGATGATGGATGAACCGCCACCGCGTTAGAGGACAACGCCAACAACCGGCGACCACCAAAGAAAAAGCTTCCATGGAGAAAGAGAGGAATGGAGAAGACTAGAGAGGTCGGCAGAGAGAACGGGGGTCTAGATATAGATTCGACCCCATGATTGAGAGCGAGGAAAAAGATCTGATGGAGGAGGAGAGGGCAAAAAAAAGGAAAGAAAGAAGAAGGGATGAAGGGATCCGGCGACGTCCATGGCCTAAGGCCGCAAAAATTGTCGGAGACGACAGTATAGAAAGGGGATGATTTTAGGGCTTTTGCGTATAAGTCAATTACTTGGTTTGAATTACTTGTACAAAATAATAGTGGTAACTAGTTGATAACACCAAGATTAGAACAATGACGGGTTCAACTGAACAAATAGATCTTTATTTATCAGCTCCTACTCTTCCACAAGAAGGCTTATTTTCAACAAGAAAAGGATTACGATTTAGGTGGAAGATGAAGATGAGTTTGAAAAAGAAAGTTCCATAGATTTGTGTATATAGTTTTGGGTAAACTTTACCTTACTACCCTAAAAATAGTTGTGTTTTGTCTCACTACCCCAGTCATAGTTTGTTGCATCTCACTACCTTAACTATCATCTTAGTTTCAATTTAATACCTACCATTAGTTTTCCATCTATTTTGGATGAAAAATGGTAATGTGTCAGGCACATGACCATGCCTTTTAATAGAATACCAAAAGTACCACTTCAACATTCATAACCCTAAATTATTCCACGACCCCATTCCATTTCATTCTCAGCCGCCCCCACCCCCGTTTACTCCTTGCTCTCTTATCTTCTTCCTCACAGCACATGAAAAGCCCTTGAAATCGTCTCTGTTTTTGTCACGAAACCGAAATCGTCGTCTACGAGCTCGTCGAAGGAAGGCTTGTCGGCGTCATGGTCTTGGTCCGAAGGAAGGCTCATCTCCAGCCTCTCTCTCTCTGCTTCCTCGGCCTCTTTCTCTCTGATTTTTGTGATTTTGTTTTGATTTGTGTTTCCAGAAGATGGGTTCGTGATGATGGGTTTTGTATTCTGAAAAAAAAAAGGAGAATTTGATTTGAGATTTTGTTTTGGTTTGTGTTTCTAGAAAATGGGTTCGTGATGATTGGGATTTTTGTGATTCTTATTTTAGGGATTTGGTAGTTTTAGACTCTTTTTGTCCTTCTCAAATCTGATTTTTGAAATGGTTTTGGAGTTTGGGTTTTTTGTTGGGTTTGGGGTTTCAGCTCAAATGAGCTTAGGTTAGGTTGTTTTATAGTCTGGCTTTTGTTAATTTGGGGTGCTGAGTTTAGTTTTGAGTTTATAATCTTCATTTGTGTGTTGTGTGATTTCATTGCTTTGTGGGCAAACAAACAGGTTTGTGGCTCTGCTGATTTAGATTTTGGAGGTTGTGGTTGTGGCTTTGTTTGATTACCCAAACTAAAAAATGATATGGAAATTACATAAAAAAAACATAAAACTAAGAAGAGAATACCACTAAGCAGCAAATGAAATGAAATTGGGGAGGCTTACGAACATGGGTATCAAAATGAAAAAATATTTTTTAAATAAAAAATATTTTTTAAATAAAACTGAAACTGAAAATAAAGAATTAACATAAAGAAATAAAAAATGAAAATCTGACTTTTACTGAATTTTAAAAATAAAATTGAATTTAAAAATAATATATAAATAAATAGAATTTTTAAAGTAGCTTATAAATTTTTTTTAAATAAAATTTAATTTTTTGTAAAATAAAAAATAATTTTTATAAAATAAATAAATAAAAGAATTTTGAAAATCAATTGCATACTTCTGAAAATTTGAGTGTTGGTGAGGGGTATTTTGTACTTTTTAATGATTTGGATGAAAAAATGAATAGAAAATAGACAGAAACTAACAGTAGGTACTAAACTGCAACTAAAATGATAGTTAGGATAGTAAGGTGCGACAAACTATGACTAGAATAGTGAGACAAAACGCAACTATTTTTAGGGTAGTGAGGTAAAGTTTCCCCCATAATTTTTGATATTTCATCAAAATCATACTTTTCAGTGTATTTGGTTTTGGGTTATGTAATTTTGATTTGTTGTTTTTTTACGGACAATGCATATTGAAATTTTATAAAACCGTCTTTCGAGGTGAAAAAGGATTACAACCTAGACCCAGATACAGATCTTCAAAAGAAACCCCAAGACGCTCAAGGTCGTCTTATAAGGGAATCAACAACAAGAAAAAGACAGAGAAAGCAACCAAGAACACAAAGAAACCCTCACAGAAACTAAGGGAACAGGACAAGAGAAGGAGCTGTAATGAAGGCATAACTACCGAATATTACAACCTTGAAGCACATAAAATAAGGTCTACCACCCATATTTTGCCAACATGAAGCACAAATAAACTGATTAGCAATAACGACTTCTCAATACTCAGCAAACGGGGATGCCGAGAGTAACAGATCTAAACTCAGATGCCAGGCAACGCAAACGAGCACTACTCAGTCTTCACAAGGAAGACCCAATCCGGGCCTACACCACAGATCGACTCGAAAGGAGTCGACTCTCCCGACCCCAAAACCCACCACGACAAATTGGAATGGGGAGGCTTAGTCGAGCTCAAGAACACCCACCTTAGCATTGGAGCAAGATCCAAAACCTAAAAATTCTACTGCTTAATTGTGCCTTACAAGCCTCACACAGCTCAATTAACTCGATTAACAAGTTAATCTGTCGATGACTAACACACACAGATGATCCAACCGGAGAGGTAGGAGAATCCGACCCCACATCTCCGCCGATTAAGAGGAGGAGCCGAAGGACTCCTAAATGAGACCAGAAAAACAGCAGGCAAGCATGAATTTATAAAAGACGTCCCAGTAATCAGTTCAACGAAAACGCTCCTTACCCAGGTTCAGACCTAAAACGAGAAACAACATCCTGTACCAGCAAAAGTACTCCAAATGTCAAGAGAACTTTGACATGTCAGCGGAGAACACCGAGTTGAGGCCAACACCTGCAACAGCCACACCAGAAAGTCTATATCGTATACCTACGATCTACGAACCGAATCAGAGAAGCGCACCCCACAACAGGACGAGGAGGAGCTGGCGAGACACACTGGGGATCCGAGCAGGAGGAGAACGACAACAAACTTGAAAAGGGCGATCCCTGAGCACCGGGGATGACTGAAACTCCAAAAATCCACTGAAGGGCTAGTCACCAACACGAGGAGAACCAACCGGATGCTCTGACCACGGAAGCCAAAACGATCGGGGAACTGAGGTTGAAACTCTAGTTGAGCCTTCCGATACCAGAAAAAACTGTAATAATACTAAACAAGAGCCGACCCAGTTCCGAATCGAAAAGGCACCAAGGCCAACAGAGGCACCCTGGACCCGAGCAACACAAACAGCCCCCAAAACTCAACGATCAACGACAAGAACGAAGAACCGAATCCCACATATGCTTTGAGGCTAGTCAGCAAAAGTCTTGAGCACCACGAGACACCACAAATGTTCCTAGCTTCCGATCATCACACAACAAAAACCAAAGTTTGCTACTTCGGATGAGTGGATGCGGGCCACTTTTAGTGAGTTCGGTACTATCATATCCACCATTGCTCTGAAGCGGCCTAACAAAAAAGGCAAGTGTTTCGGTTTTGTTGATTATCATTCTTCGGTGTCAGCTCAATTAGCCATTGATGCGTATGATGGGTTCAAAGTAAACGGCTTCAAGCTTTTCGTGGCCTTTGCTAGGCTTGAGACGAAACCCTTCAAAGGGGTTCCAAATTGAAGATGATGTCGTTTCTGTGAATCAGAACAACAGTTTGGGATTACAGGGACGAGGTTTGGTAGGGAAGGAGGATAGTCTCTGCCCTTCTGAGTTTGGGTCAATTTTGAAGCTCTTCCTGAATGGTGAACGAAATTCTTTTCCGGCGGTTGAATGCTCTTCAATTTTGGCTCGGGCAGAGATCGTAAAATCTTTGTGCCAATCTTTTCACGATCTACTTGCTTCGAATTTTTCCAGTTTCGAATCGGTTACGAGAGTTTCGGGTGTATCGATTGAGGATCAGGGACTTAAAACCCATGATTCTTCATTGATTTCGAAGTTACCTGAGCCACACGCAAGTGAGGCACGCTGTGTGACACTTAGGTGTGAGGAAGGGTCGGGTGTGAAAGTCGGAGGCTCTATTGCGGGTTAGATTGATTGTTCTGGTCATCAGGAATTGATTGAAGCCAAAGTCTCGGTGGAAGCGGAGGAGAAGGAGAGCAGTCCTTGGAAGGAAGCACTCCTCAAACCTCATAAGAGCCGGCCTCCTACTTATACTGTCGTTACTCGTTGGAGAGCTCGTTCTTTGACTCGGGAAAGATTCGTCAAGGCAGCGCCTCCTGTTTCGACCTTGTGGAGATCGTCTCATAAGGCTAGACAGAATTCAGCTCACTAGTTGTTTGTTTTGTTTTCTTTTTTCCTGTTTTTGGGATAAGGTTTCCTTATAGTTCTCCCATAGCAGAATTCCTTTGTAAGCGTGTTCGGGTCTTTTGACCTCTTTTACCCTGCTCCTGATTTGATGCAGGGGATTCCGTTTCCTTTTCTTGGAATCGGTCTTATTAACAAATTTTTCGAGCTTATAAAAAAACAACCAAATTTCGAGAACAAGAGCTCCCAACCCAACAATCGACTAAGGAAAGGAAATACTGGGGGCCAACACCCAAGAAACCAGCAGAACTCAAACCTCTACTAAGCCGGTAGTCGACTTACCTAATCAGTGACAATCTAATCCCGAAAGGAGAAGAAACACCTCCCACTCCGGAGCAGTAAAACAAAACAACGAAGCTTGACGAAAGCAGTCAAGAAAACGCAAAACCGGGTCTGCTGAACAACCCATCCCGGATCCGACCCGAACCGGTCAAAACCATCCAAAGACCCGGCCCGGGTCACTACCCACGAAATTGGACCTTACCCGGACATGCCCGGGCCTAGAAAGACCCGGCACAAACAGCTCCATGCCTGAAGCCCAACCCACTCGGCCCAGTCCCGCTTCGACCCGTCCGACCCGATGCCAACCAAACCCTAGACCCGTACCCGACCCGCTTCGTCCACCACAATACAGATCAAGAGCCGGCGAGCAAGACTTCACCGGCCAAACATCCAGCAAGAACCACAATTCCGACGCGAAGACCACCAGTCGACCACAGCAGCGGCAGAACTGTACACACGCCCCCAGATTCTGACAGATCTGGCGACCTCCGAAGGCCACGAACCACAGCCACACCTCATCTGGTGCACCAGGTACAATGAGCACGATCCCGTGGTCAGAGAACCAAACCAAAACCACGAACCCAACCTCCTTCCGTCGAAGACAAGGTTACTTGAACTGGATCTGGCGAGAAAATCGACGAGGAAGAATTAGCAGTAACTAAACGACAAGAGGAGTTCACCGGAGACAAACAGAGAGGTCAGGACGCGCGTGCAGGAGCGAGAGGAGAGGAAACAGGCTGGGAAGGAAGGAAATGAGAAAGAGGGAGGCCTCCGCCGGTAACAATCACGACCGTGACCATCACCGGCGGGGGGAGAAGCAAGAAGGCGGCGGGCTGAGTTAGTGTCTCATCTCTTGTTTCTTATAATGTGGTCAAAAGTTCATTTGGCTTTTTCCAATGTATTGGACCACATATGAGAGAAATTACTAGAACCGATGGCTATCCATTCTTTTTATGTAATTTTGAGTTACTGCAATGGAGTTATATTTCAAATTACTTAATCTGACATATAATCTCAATATGAGTCGTATTAAAGTAATTTATTAATTTTAGATTCAACAAATTAACATAATTACCGTCTAAGCAACCCCTTCCATTTAGACAACCTGATCCATATTACAGATGGAGTTTTCAGCATGGTACTAACAGCCCAAAGTTGTTCCATTTACTCAGCTGATCGACTTCCCATGGATCAGGAATACATCTTTCTAAATGACCATGTGGACAAGTATTCATACTCCAAACGCCAGGAGTTTTTACCTTAAATTAGCAATGGCTTCAATTAACACACAACCTTGATCACTTTTAGGATATATGCTCAAGTGGTCAGAATTCAGATACACCACCTCTAAATATGCTTAAATTTTAACTCAATTCAAGGCCAGGCTGTGAAGCAGAAAAGTCAATCCAAACCTGAAGATGTTGACCTCTTATTCATATTAATGTACAAAATTTCTAAGATTCTAGACATAACAAACACATAGGAACACCAAAAAATTACCAAGCTTATGTCACATTAAAAACCTCTTGTGGTTCTACTGTTTCTTTTCTTATAAATTTTCTGCGGCACTGTACTTGAAAATCAAAGTATCCAAAATAGATTTAGACAGAACAGTTGCAATTTATGTCAAACCACAATACTTCTGCCACCAAATACACTTCGAATTGAACTGGATAAATGTAGAATGCAATTGAAATGATACTAAGCTTGCAAGAAGAAACAAGACAAAAAAAAGTGATTATCATTTCATACTATGTACATCTATATGACAGAAATTCGGGGAAAACAATTATTATATGAATAAAATACCATTATAGAAAATGAGAACATTTCTTAACACATTTCCCATACATTCAGGTTTAGAAATCAGGAAATCGAACAGAATCATGATCTACACATAAATGACATAAAAACCTGCTATATAACTATGGAAGCCTTCAAATTTGATTTGAATGGAATGCAAATACCTATGCGGCAGGAGGCCTTAGTTCATGATCATGAGAAGTGTCAACTGTAGATGGGGGTAAATATTGCCACATTGGGACCAAACCATAGCTGGGATAAACTGCCATCTTGCTCGCTCCAGCGTGATATGCAGTTGGATGGGGCACCATATACCCACTGGGTGGCAAGGGCATAGCTTTCAACTGCTGCTCCATCCTTTCTTTATCGGTCTTCAGCACAAGTTTTTCTTCACGAAGTTCATTCTTCTCAGCCTGTTGTAGGAACAGGATTAACATACATGTAATAAATAGTCACATATTGAGAATAATGTGTTATATCTCACTGACAGGAACTTTCCAAAAAGCTCAGGAATGTGTATATCATGCCCCTTATATGTCCCTTATTCACAAATGCAGAGACATGCAAACTAGTGCATATCACGCCAACAATATGAGGCATGTAGCACTTCAAGTGAGATCGATTTTAAGGACATTAAAAATGACGGTAATGGTACATTCAGTATAATAAATTAATGAATATAGAATGTAGTTCATGGGTAACAATAGAAAAATCTATCCATTTATATATAAGTGGATGTAGAACATTGTCAGAGGTGGTGAAATCAATGGGCAGAGTGTCCAGGGATGAGATGGAAAATAACAGAAAATATATAATAAAAACTGTGAATTAAATGGAATATAGACATTAATAAACACAAACTAATGTTCTAAATAACTGAAACTAATGTTATAAAATTGCTAAAAGCCTAAAACATATGAAGTCTTAAAATTACAAAATTGATGAGTAGCTTGCTCCTAAAATGAACATTACACAGCCTAAAAAGGCATCTAGCGTCATCCTATAATGTATGTGCTTAAAGCTTATCAATCATTGCTGTTTCAAAAAGTTCCAACTGTTCAGACTCGTTCCTCTTTAGAAATTAGTATGAGCTTATCAATCATTGTGGCTTTTATTAGGCAAAGCCATTTTATTTAATATTATGTCATGTCATCTTCAGCTAGATGAATTCCAGGTTTGACCTAACATTGCAGACTGCGGATTTGCTCATTCCCTCCTGCTTTTCTGCCCTAGACTCCCATCATCTATATTTCAGACCACTAACATTTTTTTTTTGCAATAGGCACTACATTTAGAAGTTAAATCGTGAGGGGTACATCATAACTACTCATTCAGACACCATAAAGTGTGTGTAGTTTATAACACGCACACAGATCAAAGGCCATCATAAAAATCAAAGGCCACAGAGTAAGACTGGACCAGAAAATGTCCTTAATGTATAAACAAATAACAGCAAGTGCTTTGAATTTTAGTACAACTGATACACATTAATATGAAATAGAGGGCACGACTTACGTATGGTAATAATCAGAAGGAATTTATAAAACTAACCTTTAAACACTTTATTTCTTCTATTAATTTCTCATTCGTTTCCTTAAGTTCGTCATTTTCAGTCCTTAGTTGATTCAAAACTCTGATTGCATCATCAAGTATGGCTGGCTTATCAGTTCTGACAGGTCTTCCAGGTTCTAGAACAGAGCTCAATTCTGAAAACCTGTAAGAGCAATAGACAGAATACAAATTTTCAATGCATGCTAATCACCCAAATATAGAGACTAGAGAACATACCATTTTAACTCAATTACATATTCTCGGAATAGATATTGGGGTTTAAGTTTTGATGATTACACTTAGCAAGATCATTTCCCTCCAAACATTTACAAAAAGGCTATATTTAGGTCACCTCTCAGAGAACCTTACCCAAATTTCCTGAAATGCAACATCTTATTGGCTCGCTCCCTTAATCATAATTCCATCATTGACCCCCCGAAATCTAATTCAGTTACCAAAAGGTTCATCAGACAAATTTCATATTATGCCCTCACTGTATGAGAGACATAATATCCACATGCATGGTTCATACCTTATTCAGAGCGAACTAGGGATATAGACCTGTTCTTTTATTCAGATATTATGGAAGCATCAGCGTTATCATAAAGAAAAGAGGCCCGAATTCAATTTTGATACAGTCCAGGTAAAATAAACAGGCACCGAAAAACAAGGATTCTCAATATTGTAGCTAAATTCAAACATGATGGGTGTATTCTATCTTGTTTGATCTGAAACTTATGAAAAGACAATTTACCAGAAGGGCTTATTGCATACCCATGTGCAAAAATTGGAATGGGTCACAACTTTGACCAGTCTGTCTGGCCAGGTCAAACAGTACATCACCCAGTTCTAAAAAGACAAATTGATACTCAAAATCGGTTTTGCTTGGGTTTGAAAAAGAACTGGACTGCCCCACCAGACAGGTTCCAGTTTTGACAATGCTGTTGTTTACGCTAGGGAGTCAATGCGTGAAAGCAATAATTTATAAATATGAATTGCATGAAGTGGGCAGGTGGCAGTAGAGGGTTATATTTATGTCACCCAGTAATTTATAGTTGATCAACTCCATGAAAAATATAATGATGAGAAGTACAAGTACTTTAACAACCTTGAATACTAATTTATCATCTCTCATACACACCTGTCATTCAACTTCTCCCTCCGCAATTTCTCTCGGCAAGCTTTAGTCTCTGCCTTGCAACAAGAATCACTCCGCACCCTGTAAATCAAGGAAGCCATCATGAAACGGTTTCCAGCTATGTAATTAAGCTTTTGCCAAAGAATCAAATAAATTTTCAATATGGCATCCATGTAAATTAACGGTTCAGATTTGCCTGAAATTTCATAGGATTGATTAAGTGCACTAATTATACAAATTAACAAGAAAATAAACATTGAAGGAGCTGTAGCCCAATCCAACAAGAATTTGGACTTAACCAAATGCAAATTGAAGTTAGTAAACTTGATAATATTCTATTATATCTATATAGAAAGAAAAAAAATGAATCGCACCACTCCAACCATTTTCTATGTCCACCATGAACCTGGCAGGAGACATACTAAAATTACTATAAGCCACGGGAATTGATGACGTCTAAAGATTTATGGTAGATAAAAAGCACTAATTATTAGAACAAAATACAGTGAATTTAAAACTGTATCATGTTATTCGCAAGATTTGTTTTACATATATTGGTTATAGTCCATTCTCAACAGTCAACACACACAAAATCGACCAAGTAATAGCCACAACGAAGCTATTAACAAATTCATGCCTACCCAAATCCATGATGTCAATAGCATTTTGTTGGAATAATTGTCCAAAACTACCCTAAAGTTTCGTCCACAAACGAGTTGATGCACAATGGCTATCCTGAAGTTTTGTCCACGGTTTTGTGGGTGCATTGAAGTTTTGCCTACTCTTTTGTGGGTGCATTTAAGTTTTGTCCACGCTTTGTGGGTGCATTGAAGTTTTATCCACGCTTCTATTCAATCCGGGAAGCACTGCCCAGACCTTCATTCTGAACATCCCTATTACGTCAAAACAAAAAAGTCATGGACAAAACTTCAGGGTAGCCACACAGCGTGGACGAAACTTTGTGCATCAACTCGTTTGTGGACGAAACTTTAGGGTAGTTCTAGACAATTATCCCCATTTTGTTCAAAACAATAAAGAGCACTTGAACTAGGTATAGCAATGGCAAATGTTCCCTTGTTAATCAACCAAACAAAAGCTACAAATCCACCTATTTATAAAGTTATAAAAAAAATCAACCATTATCAAACATGCAAATCTGCAATTGGAAAGCAAAGTACCTCTTCCTGGTACATTCTTTATCCAGTGACACAGTAGCACCAGTGGACGAAAATTCAAGTTCCAGAGCACCACTGCAATAAACATAAGACATCAAATTCAAAGCACGAAAATTAAGCATAAATCAATGGTATCTGAAAAAAAAGCTATTGCGTGAAAAGGAAACCCTCGAAACCTATGATCGGAAAGCAAAGAGAAATCGGCGGAAATATTGGCGTCGAAGAAACTGGAATCGAGGAAATCCCAGGTGCAGCTATCCTCCAGCGAATCCATGTGAGGGAGACGAGTCCGATTTTGGTTTTATTCCTTTTCTTCTGCTTTTTTTTTGGGGACTTGAAAAGGGGCAAACAGAAAGACCAGGATGCCCAATTATTATGTGCCACGTGGAAGGGTCAATCAGGATTGAACCACAACTACCGTCTGACTCTGCGTCGCCTTGCATTTCTTCTCGTGAGATTTATCTGTTATGATAATTTGGATGATTAATTTTTATTTGTTTGACCGATCCTACTTTAGATCAAGGATGGTTATGCAATAAACGTTAGTTTTCCCTATAATACACTTCTTTTAGGGTTTTGGTGCCGTTTCCACGTAAGCCATCTTAGTTTAGCTGAGTACAGCCTTCTCAATGTTGTTTCGGTTCTTCTACTCTGATGTTATGCTGTTCTTCTCAACCTTTCAATTCCTCTCGAATCGGGTTGGGGAGGAATTTCTCTTTGGGCGACGATCTCCCTCGCCAAAATCCCTCAGCAATTCCTCTATCTCTGGTGACTACGTCTCATCCGCCTCTGCAATCTTCGTCGCCTTCTGATCGATCCTCTCTATTTCTGAAGCCGTTGTTGGTGTCTCTGAAGCCGTCGCCGCCTCTGACGCCACCTCTAAAACCACCTCTGAAGCCGCCATCGTTGTCGCGTTTGAAGCCACCGTCGTCGTCACGTCCATCTCCCTGGCCTCCACCACCGCATCCTCCTCGACCCCTCTCTCGATTCTGGATCAAGCTAATCGAGTGGGTCATTTTTATTTTGTCTGATTTCGTTTTTGTAGGGTCAAAAACTAGCGAGCAGAGATTTAGGGACTTTTCCTTGGAGGAAACCCTGTTTCTCGTATATCCTCCCAATACAACTGCAGCAGTTCAAATTTGGTCGCTTTTCCCCCATATGCAGTGTTGCATCGTACTACTGATGCAGTACTTGCCCAATTCTCGGAGCAGGACTTCCAATACTGTTTCCACATCCCCCACCTTTCCTTCCTGCATATATGGTGATGGCTTCTATGGCTTTTCTGTTAGTCTTAGTGCCCGTAGTTCAATCCTAAATGTCCAAATGTATATATCATCGTTAGCAATAAAATTAAAGCGGGTTTATATTACTTATGTGTTGGAGTAATATATCGATGTGTGCTCTCATCTATGCCCACCATGCGAATAGAACCATAGATCGAGATAGATCACACTCGATGGGTCCCTAGTCAACAAAGCTTCACTAGAAGCGACTAGTATGAAAGATGGCTCTTTATGGCTTACGTTCTGTTAGTCATTGAAATGGGATTCCGGAGTCTGATCATAGATATCATGTGGGACATGATATTGGACGACCCGCCCTGAATATGTGCCATAGATTAAGTCATGAACATATTCAGTGTTGTAGCTTGTCACGTATCCTTAGACCAAGGAGTCTTTGTGATCGCTATGTAGTCAACAACTGAGTTTGACCTGAGCCTAACGTTGTCCGTAACAGGGCTTCCATAACGGCCAGGATTGGCTTGGGGACGGGCTACATGAGTGACACGAAAGGCGGCTAAGGGATTTATCCCTCATACTGAGATATGGGAAAGATATCGGTTCTCGGCCGCTTGATTGAGAGTGACTGAAAGAATAGCATGGCCATGCACATGATACTGGGTATCATATCTTCAGTCATCTCACATATCAGGGAACGGTGATTGAGAATAATAAGGATGACGGCTATATGCCTTATCTCAATCAAGATATCGGAGATAAAAGGATAATGACAGGGACGACGGAAAGGTTAGAATCGACAGGGTCGATTCGCTATGCAGTGTCAGGCAATACTAAAGTCTCGTTAGTTGCCACTTAAATAGGATCAAGTAAAATGGGATTTTACGTTGATCTATTGACATGCATAAACCTAAGGGTCACACCGGAGGATGAAACTCATTGACACATTTATGGAGAATGGCCAAAAGGGAGTTGTCTCGGGACATGACCAAAACTGGGTTTTGGGTCATGTGCTCGTAAGTGAATAGGACTTTACGGATCGAGACAAGGCTTGGAGTCTTGGGATTGATCGCGTCGGATAATGTTGGACATTTCCGGTATGGAAGGCTTAGAGGCAATGAGCAAATCACGGGACCTCGTTGGAAATGGCCACGGGCCATGTTCCAAGAGGCCCATGAAAGGCCCATGCAACCAAGGCCCTTGGAACTAATTAATCAAGTCTTGATTAATTAGTACTAAGTAAGCAAGACAAGGATTAAGGTGTTGGTGATTCACCACCTAACCCAATCTTGTCTTGCCATACTTTGTCCTATTTACACCTTACTTGACACCATACTTGTCCCATGCCTTTAGTTGGACAAGTATGGGTTTTGTTATGTTTAAGTCATCTTTTTTCAACATAACAAACACAAGACAAGAATAGGAAACACATTTTCTCTCCCTCTTCCATGGCCATTTCGGGTTTGGCTAGTTTCCACCTCCATTTTTGTGTTCTTGAGTCCTCAAAGAGAAGAACCACGTGACTTTGATTCCCATGTGGATACGTAGGCGTCTTGGAGACTCAAGCCAATCATTCTTTAACCGGTGTTCTTGTTTTGGTAAGAGATACTGCTGAATTTTTCTCTTGTGAATCCATTCTTTGTTAGTTGTTTCATGGTTTTAATCGTCTCTTGGTTTTTATTGATTTTCCGCTGCGAGTTGGTTCATCTCCAACCCTACCTCGAGACCCAACAGTGGTAGCAGAGCCGTGCTACCTTCGGGATTCACAAGACGGTGTTCAAAGTTTCGGTTTTGCTTGAAAGTTTTGTTTTTGGCATGTTGTTTTGCTAAATTGTTTGATAACATGTTTTAAATTCTTGTTCATGGATTTAATGCATGTAAAATGATTTTTTGAAAATTATTTCAAATCTGGAAATTTTGAAAAAAAAATTGATTTTTCGGGTCTCGGGAGCGGGACTCTCGGGGGGCCGAAACCGGGACCGAACGGGGCTCCGTTGGACGGAGCTAGGCCAAGCATGACCATTGGATGGTTGATATGCCAAGGCTAAACCGTTTTGTTAGTTATGACGAGTTTGGAACCGTCATGACGAACTCGAAGATCAAATGTTCAAAAGTTTCATTTTTGAACGGTTTCGATAAACCGAGCATAAATTTTTTTCGAAACTTGGCTATTAATTAAAACCGGAAAATCACATGATGTTTGATAACATGCTTGTTTGATAACACGATGTGTGATGTGATGTTGGCATGGTGTACATAATAGCCCCGAGCTCGATTTAATTATTTATCGCTTTTCACGGCCTGCGAGCCGTTAGAGTTAGCGTGTAATTATTCTTTCAAGGTGTGGTCGTCGAACCACTTGTTTGTAATATTTGTTTATTCCCGACCTGCGAGTCGTGTATTAAATTGTAATATTTTACTCAAGACGAAGAAAGGGCGAAAAGGTCATTTGGTGGCTTTTCGGGTGTTGGCATCGGCTTGGAGTCGGTGGAACTCAAGAAGCTAGTGGGAGTTAGTTTAGGGGGCTATTATGTGCACATTTATCGCTTTATGCTTGGTTTAGTTTATGCATGATTAATTCTATGTGTTTTAGAATTGCATGCTTAACTTTATTTACCGAGCATATCACCTCACATGAAAAGATAAAATTGGAATTTTAATCCTTGTGTGTGAACCCTTAGAACCGTCATTGCATTGGATGTAGTTGACGGGTTCAAAGGAAGAATTACATTGGATGTAATTTGAGGCATCATTGCATTTGGAATGTAGTTGATGTGCTCATCGCATCTAGGATGTGCCAAAGTTTTGAACACAACTGGACAAGTAAAAGCGGGTCATGTCCGATACCTCCCAATCATCAACACCTTACTACCTCCCCGTCCTATGGGTGTCGTGCACATTAGCGGAGCATCCATGGGGAAGCGGGGTAGTAGGTTTGGACGACATATGTGGGTGTCGTGCGCATTAGCGGAGCACCTACATAGTGACGAGCCATAGTTGAAAATTGGTGGACCCGACTACGATTCTCAGCCTAAGGTTGAGCTAGGGTAACAGATAGGGTAAGTCGTGTACATAAGTACATACCCTAGCCAAGAGTCACATTGGATGTGATTGGATGGAGTCCTACCTACATAGCTCGATTAAGTGGTGAGCATTAGTTCAGCTTAATCGAGTGAATCAAGGATCTTGGTTTCAGATTCTAAAGGTTTAGAATCGATTGTTGGTGTTTAAGCTTGATCTTCATAAAATTTATTCAGCTTACTGATTGAATTTTATCTATTGTAGATCAAATGGCAAATTCAGCGAACATTAATAGTTTGTCATTAAAAACCATTCTTGACAGGGTCAAGCTAAATGGGACAAACTATTTGGACTGGTACAGAATTTTGAGGATAGTCCTCAAGTCTGAACTCAAAGAATATGTCCTTGACAAGGCTGTCTCTAAGACCATATCAGAGTTACATGAAGTGTCATTAATTGCTGAGAAGAATATATCAGGGATCTGGGATCCAAGGATATTCTGATGGTCAACAAGGGAATTGGAAGTGGCAAGGGCGGGGCCCATGCGCACTTGGCAGGAAAGATGAGACACATGAGAATGTCTGCTTCTACTGCCAATAGCCTGGTCATTGGAACCGGGATTACAGGAAGTTCACGGCTGATCTGAAGAAGGGCAGTGGGACTGCGCCTTCATCAAATAGCGTGGATGATCTGAAGAAGGGCAGTAGGACTGCGCCTTCATCAGGAAACCTGGATGATCTAAGGAAGGGCGGTGGGACCGTGCCTTCATCCGGTATTAACTCTATAGAGCTACATCTCTCTACTTCCAAAGATTCATGGGTATTAGATACCAGGACTGAATCTCACACATGCACTTATATATGGTGGCTGAAAGTAGGAGAGGTTTGGAAAGCACGAAGTGGACCTCAGAGTTGTGGAAACTGTTGTAGGATCCATGAGTCTTGCTTTGCCAAGAGGCCTTGTCTTAGTACTGTATAATGTATATTGCATACCTACTTTTAGTAGGAATATTATATCTGTATCCGTGTTTGACAAGGAAGGATATAATTTTAATATTGGAAATGGAGTTTTCAATGTTCTATGCAATGATATGTTTTATACCAGTACTGACTTGGTTGGAGGATTGTACATATTAGATATGGGTAACAATGCCTCAAGTTCTATATATTCCGTTAATACCAAGAGGTCTAAATCCAACGATTTAAACCTAACTCTGTTAAGGCACTGTCATTTAGGCCGCATAAACAAAAAGCACCTATCAGCACTTCAGAAGTGCGGACTTTCAGGTTCATTCGAATTCCATTCGATCGATAGGTGCAAGGTTTGTTTGATGGGAAAAATGACTAAAGTGCCCTTTTATCGATCGCGATGAAAGGACGGGTGAATTATTGGGGCTGATACACTCGAATGTGTGTAGACCAATAAGTTCACTTGTCAGGAGGGGTTTAACTACTTTATCACATTTACTGATGATTATAGTAAATATGGTTATGTCTATTCGCTGAGACATAAGTCTGAAGCTTTTGATAAATTCAAAGAGTTTAAGACTAAAGTAGAAAACCAGCTCGACAAAGGTATTAAGGCACTTCGATTGGATCAAGGTGGAAAATACTTGACCACAGAGTTATTAGATCATCTAAAAGAGAATGGGATCCTTTTGGAATGGACTCCTCCTGGGACACTGTAGTTGAAAGGTGTAGCCAAACGGAGAAATCGGACATTGTTAGACAATGGTCTGTTCCATGATTAGTTGGACTGATCTCCCAATCTCTTTATGGGATTATGCTCTAGAGACGACCGCATTCATAGTGAATCGGGCTTCGACGAATGGTGTGGAATGGACACCATTTTAAAAATGGTACGGGATGATGCCCGCTTTGTCCTTCCTAAAGATTTGTGGTTGCGAGGCTTATGTGAAACATTTGGTTTCGACTAAGCTCGAACCAAGATCTGAGATATGCACCTTCGTGTGGTATCCCAAAGCAACAAGGGGATACTATTTCTACAATCCCAGTGAGAACATGGTGTTCGTCGCTTGGGGTGGGGTCTTTATGGAAAAGAAGTTTTGTTTCCAAAGACGTCATTGGGAGGACTGTGCATCTCGAAGAAATTCAGGATGGTACAGATCTGTCTAAACCAATTGGCAACCCAGTAGAAAGGAGCCAGAGATTGTCGTAGAGTAAGAACCAATTCCTGTTACAATTCCGGAAGGTCCAAGGCGATTTGAAAGGATCAATCTTCCACCTCCAAGATATGGTATCCGGAGGTGACAATGAAGTCATGGTGGATCACGATGATCCAGCCACCTTTCAGGAAGTCGTGGATGGGCCCAACTCCGAGTTATGGCTGGGAGCCATGAGGGAGGAAATGCAATCCATGTCGGACAACCGAGTCTGGGAACCGGTTGATCCAATCAATGGTGTGAGGACCATCGGATGCAAATGGATCTTCAAGGTGAAGATGGACATGGACGGAAACCCTCTGACCTACAAAGCTCAACTGGTGGCGAAAAGTTATAGACAGATCCAATGGATTGACTATGAGGAAACCTTCTCCTTAGTGGCTATGGTCAAAATCGATCCAAATTCTTCTTGACATAACTGCGTATCATAATTACGAGATATGGCAAGTGGATGTCAAAACCGCTTTCCTAAATGGAAATTTGACTGAGTACGTTTGTATGTCTCGGCCCAAAGGTTTTGACGATCTGAAGAATAAAGGAAAGATTTATAAGTTGTTTAAATCCATTTATGGATTGAAACGAACTTCTCGGAGTTGGATCCTTCGTTTTGATGAAGCTGTAATTGGATTTGGCTTAATCAAGAATGAGGATGAATCTTGCGTTTATAAGAAGGCTAGTGGGAGCAATATTACCTTTCTGGTTCTCATTGAAAACGACATTCCAACCTTGCACGAGACTAAAGCTTGGTTGAGGAAGTGTTTTTGAATAAAGGACTTAGGCGATGCTTCTCATATCTTAAGGATTAAGATATGTAGAGATCGCACCAAGAGGGTCTTGGATTTAAGTCAGGGAACCTATGTGAACAAGGCATTGAGTAGGTTCTTAATGCTCGATTCAAAGAAAGGACTCTTACCCACTAGTCATGGCATTCATCTCAGCAAGACTCAGTGCCCTAAGACACCTGATGAGCTGAAAAGGATGATGAAAATCCTATGCGCCTGAGGGCAGGATCGATCATATATGCCATGACATGTATGAGACAAGACGTCTCGTAAGCCTTATGTTGTACCAGTAGACATCATTCTAACCCGGGGAAAGATGATGCTGAACTAGTCGTCGAAGGATAAGTAGACGCTAGTTTTCCAAGACAAATCCAGATGACTTTAGAAGTCAATCAGGATATGTGTTTACGCTGAATGGCAGAGCTTTAGCTGGGAGAGCATAAAGCAAGATATCATTGCCGAATCTACGACAGAGGCCAAGTACATGGATGTTGCAGAGGCAGCTAAGGAGGCTATGTGGATTTGGAAATTCATGGCAGGGCTGGGTGTAATTAAAAACCCATCCAACCCGGTGAATCCATCTTGTGATAACACAAGGGCCATTGCGCAAGCTAAAATCCTAGATCATATAACAAATCCAAACATGTATTGCGGCGTATCCACCTCATCAGATAAATACTGAACTGAGGTGAAGTGAAGATAACCTATATTGCAACAGATGATAACATAGCTAACCCTTTGACTAAGGCAGTGTCGCTGCCTGAACATGTTAGACATGTAAAGTCGATGAGGACATATTGGAGTTTAGATTGGAACTAGGGCAAGTGGGAGATTGTTAGTCTTAGTGCCCGTAGTTCAACCCTAAATGTCCAAATGTATATATCATCGTTAGCAATAAAATTAAAGCGGGTTTATATTATTTATGTGTTGGAGTAATATATCGATGTGTGCTCTCATCTATGCCCATCATGCGAATAGAACCATAGATCGAGATAGATCACACTCGATGGGTACCTAGTCAACAAAGCTTCACTAGAAGCGACTAGTATGAAAGATGGCTCTTTATGGCTTACGTTCTGTTAGTCATTGGAATGGGATTCCGGAGTCTGATCATAGATATCATGTGGGACATGATATTGGACGACCCGCCCTGAATATGTGCCATAGATTAAGTCATGAACATATTCAGTGTTGTAGCTTGTCATGTATCCTTAGACCAAGGAGTCTTTGTGATCGCTATGGCCATGCACATGATACTGGGTATCATATCTTCAGTCATCTCACATATCAGGGAACGGTGATTGAGAATAATAAGGATGACGGCTCTATGCCTTATCTCAATCAAGATATCGGAGATAAAAGGATAATGACAGGGACGACGGAAAGGTTAGAATCGACAGGGTCGATTCGCTATGCAGTGTCAGGCAATACTAAAGTCTCGTTAGTTGCCACTTAAATAGGATCAAGTAAAATGGGATTTTACGTTGATCTATTGACATGCATAAACCTAAGGGTCACACCGGAGGATGAAACTCATTGACACATTTATGGAGAATGGCCAAAAGGGAGTTGTCTCGGGACATGACCAAAACTGGGTTTTGGGTCATGTGCCCGTAAGTGAATAGGACTTTACGGATCGAGACAAGGCTTGGAGTCTTGGGATTGATCGCGTCGGATAATGTTGGACATTTCCGGTATGGAAGGCTTGGAGGCAATGAGCGAATTACGGGACCTCGTTGGAAATGGCCACGGGCCATGTTCCAAGAGGCCCATGAAAGGCCCATGCAACCAAGGCCCTTGGAACTAATTAATCAAGTCTTGATTAATTAGTACTAAGTAAGCAAGACAAGGATTAAGGTGTTGGTGATTCACCACCTAACCCAATCTTGTCTTGGCATACTTTGTCCTATTTACACCTTACTTGACACCATACTTGTCCCATGCCTTTAGTTGGACAAGTATGGGTTTTGTTATGTTTAAGTCATCTTTTTTCAACATAACAAACACAAGACAAGAATAGGAAACACATTTTCTCTCCCTCTTCCATGGCCATTTCGGGTTTGGCTAGTTTCCACCTCCATTTTTGTGTTCTTGAGTCCTCAAAGAGAAGAACCACGTGGCTTTGATTCCCATGTGGATACGTAGGCGTCTTGGAGACTCAAGCCAATCATTCTTTAACCGGTGTTCTTGTTTTGGTAAGAGATAATGCTAAATTTTTCTCTTGTGAATCCATTCTTTGTTAGTTGTTTCATGGTTTTAATCGTCTCTTGGTTTTTATTGATTTTCCGCTGCGAGTTGGTTCATCTCCAACCCTACCTCGAGACCCAACATTTTCATCCAATATCGTCGGTGACGGGTATAATGTTAAAAGAATAGCGAATAGTTTGTGCTCTATGTGATGTTCTTCGTGGTCAAAAATTTCTCCTAATGCACTCACTTGTAGTTGATAATCTAAATTAATGAAATTGCATCTTTTAGTCAAAAAGAGGATAGTTATGCAAATTAGGATTTTTGTATCATTTAGTTATTTTTTATTTTTTTTATATTATTAGAGATCCCGTCTTTCAAGGTGGAAAACAATAATAGAATTATACAACCTTGACGGGGATCAAACAAAGACTTTCACAAAAACCAACACAAGAAAATTAAAAACATAAAACCACAAAAAAAAAAGGACCGTTAACCCAAAAAGCAACGATCACCACCCAAGAAATCTGCTCCAAAAGCCATGCCACCCCCATATTTGACAACACCTACGAATCGAACTAACAGCCACTGTCTCCAGCTTCGTCTCTTCCGTCACTCGAGGAGTAATATTTTGATTCGATGTCCTCCAAATCAAGTTGACCTCCTTCGACTGAGGCAAAATCCTCTAGTTGATCTTTCATAGAATCATCAAAGACTAAAGCTTTGTGACTTACTGACTTGAGTAATTTCCAACGATGTGCTATGAAATCTCGTTCTCTACTGATAGATCTAGGCTTGGCTTCGTAAGAACGATACACTAATATGGGGTTAGAACGTAGAAGACATCCTCTGACACTAGACTCCCCCATATCCTACGACCCATGCAAAGGTTGGGCTGGACTTCTGACTGATTCTATAAAACTCACTCGTTGGTCTTTTATTTCTGAAATCGATAAAGCCAAAATAGACTTCCCTTGGCATGATTCTTTGCCACAGGTGGGAACTTGACCTGATCTCCCAAGCTAAAATCAAGCTGATTGGATGAGGCCTTGAAACTTTTTCTTCTCAACTAATCCCAACCTTTTAGGTTTCCATTGAGCAGGCACCTCAGAGACTTTTACATCATGTACTGAAATATTGAACTCCTGAGTTTGAATTAATAAAACATGTTCTTCACAAACCTTCACCTTTCGGGATCGTAATAAAATGAAATTTGCGTCTAACTCGGCTGAATTTTCTTCACGTAGAATTTTGACCACTGTCCCTACGGACTCTCTGATAACTAAAAAGGTTTCTCTAGCCACCGACTAGAACAGTTGTAATTTTGGTCCAGACAAAGTTACTTGAGTTGAGCAACAATGGTTTGGCCTCATAAAAGTATGAAAAATTATTGACTTCACTTTCAATTTGCAGCTAAAAGTTCAAATTGCAACTAGTGTTCTTCTGAGTAAAAGAGAAATACTCTATTTCTTAGATACTAAATATAAAAAAATCCATGTTCACTTTAATAAGCTCCAATTTCAGACTTAGAGCATGTACAACGGGTTGCACCCGCGCCCCACTCCGCGCGCGCGAGGACCGCGGAACGCGGGCCGTCCCGCTGTAGGAGCGAAAAAACGCGCTCCTGCTCCCCGATACGCGCTCCTCGCTCCCCGATGGCTGGCCGGTCCTCGCTCCCTCGCGCCCTCGCTGCGCTGGCAGCCTCCTGTGCCGCCACGTGGCGGTGCCGAGTCTACCCCTCCAACGGCTATTTTTCAACGACTATTTTTTTTAATTCAAAAATCAGATAATTTAAACCTATAAATACCCAACCCCATTCCTCATTTTTCTCACACCATTCTCTACTTACACTCTTTCATAATCACTTCCTACTCGCTATTTTTGAAAATGTCCGACGACGAGGTTATGTCCGACGCTGAGGAGATGACGTACGAGGAGCTGGCTCCCCGGATGCTGACGCATGAGGAGATGGCAGACCAACTGCCAACATATGAGGAGATGGCAGCCCAAATGCGGCCAGTTGGGCGACGATTCCGGCGGATGATGGAGAGGCACATGCAGAGAGTAATGCCAAGGGTCCAGAGGGCCATCCGTGGGGAACCAATGCGCCGAGAGATTAACAGAGGTCGTTCGGAAGCCCACATCCAATTGATGGCGAACTATTTTGACGAACAACCCCTATATGGCCCTGAAATGTTCAGGCGTCGGTTCCGTATGTGCAAACCACTTTTCCAACGGATTATGAATACGGTGAAGGCTCACGACAGCTACTTCAAAAAGAAGCCTGACGCTGCCTCACGGCCGGGCTTATCAATGGAGCAGAAGTGCACCGCCGCTATACGGATGCTTGCGTATGGGTCCGCGGCCGATTCATTGGACGAAACTCTGCGCATGGGGGTAAGCACCATACTTGAATGTTTACGTAAGTTTTGCAAGGCCGTCATTGAGGTATTCGGAGCCGAGTACGAGCGTACACCGATACCGGCGGACATGGACCGCTTACTCCGAGAAGGGTACAACCGAGGGTTTCCCGGAATGGCGGGGAGTCTTGACTGTATGCATTGGACGTGGAATAACTGCCCAACCGAAGATCAGGGAGCCCATGGACGGGGAGGTCACCACGGGGACAAGACGATTATGCTTGAAGCTGTGGCGTCCCGTGATTTATGGATTTGGCATGCATTTTTCGGGATGGCTGGATCGAACAACGACATCAACGTCTTCAACCACAACCACCTATTCCAAGAGGCTTACTACGGCCGTGATCTAGCTGTGGAGTACGAGATCAACGGGCATCGGTACGACCGACCTTATTACTTGGTGGACGGCATTTACCCATCATCGGCACAGTTCGTGAAGACTATTCGACATCCCTTCGAGCCCAAAGAGAAGTTGTTTGCTAAATGCCAAGAAGGTGCTCGAAAAGATATTGAAAGGGCTTTTGGAGTACTTCAAGTAAGGTGGCACATCATTTCCTGTCCCGCTCGGTCTTGGAGCCCAGACTTTTTGGCTGATATCATGCACACTTGCATAATTCTACACAACATGATTGTAGAGGATGAGCACGGCCGGTACGAGTATGGGGAGGAGGAGTTGTGGTGGGCGCAACCTCCAGAAATGCCGAATTGGACACCACCTGAACGATGGCACCACGGAGGGAAATTGGAATACCAGCAACGAGTGGATGCTCAACAAAGTGTCCTAAATCCTGAGATCCACCATCAACTACAAAATGATCTTATGGAGCACTTATGGGGTCGATTTGGAGCTGGTTTCCATGACGACGAGTAGTCGTATGTGCTCTTGGAGCTTGTTTTTGGGTGTTGTATTAAAAGGGGTTGAATAAAATTAGAAGTTCATTTATATTCGTGTTTAATTTATTTATTAATTATTGATTGTCATTACTTATTTTATTTCCCAAATTGTTTAAATTATAAATAATTTAAACGGTTTCTGATAACGAATTAAATAAAACAGGAAAATATCAAATAATAATCCAGTCAGCACTATTCTGCACTCCCAGGGACCTCAGAGGTCTTTTCTGTTGCAAAACACCCACTTTTCTGCACTCCCATTCCCTGACTTTTGTCCAGTCAGCACAAGGGCCTCAGGGCCAAGGCCTCACCCAGGGCCTTTCTGTTGTACATGCTCTTACCACTGAGATATGTACTACTGCAATTCCCAGAACTCCTGAGGCCATTAATCACCAAAGCTTTGGGAAAATTTTCCTTGCTACCATCTTTCGGTCCTGAAAGTTAATTGGGACTGAAATACCTTTTGGAATAGAATTTGCAGGTTGTAACTTTGGTCTCCATTCTTGAGTAACTGATATATGCCCAATGTCCTCCCCGTCGACTCTGGCCACGCTAAGGACACAAATAGCTTGTGGTCGTCAACTAGCTTGTCATTGAAAGACTCTACCAATCTCGAAGCTCCTTTTTTAGGATGCAAAATGTAAGAATCCAAAAAGAGCTCCTCGTTTGTTCGATTTTGGGCTCACGAACATGTTAGTCTTAGTGCCCGTAGTTCAATCCTAAATGTCCAAATGTATATATCATCGTTAGCAATAAAATTAAAGCGGCTTTATATTACTTATGTGTTGGAGTAATATATCGATGTGTGCTCTGATCTATGCCCACCATGCGAATAGAACCATAGATCGAGATAGATCACACTCGATGGGTCCCTAGTCAACAAAGCTTCACTAGAAGCGACTAGTATGAAAGATGGCTCTTTATGGCTTACGTTCTGTTAGTCATTGGAATGGGATTTCGGAGTCTGATCATAGATATCATGTGGGACATGATATTGGACGACCCGCCCTGAATATGTGCCATAGATTAAGTCATGAACATATTCAGTGTCGTAGCTTGTCATGTATCCTTAGACCAAGGAGTCTTTGTGATCGCTATGTAGTCAACAACTGAGTTTGACCTGAGCCTAACGTTGTCCGTAACAGGGCTTCCATAACGGCCAGGATTGGCTTGGGGACGGGCTACATGAGTGACACGAAAGGCGGCTAAGGGATTTATCCCTCATACTGAGGTATGGGAAAGATATCGGTTCTCGGCCGCTTGATCGAGAGTGACTGGAAGAATAGCATGGCCATGCACATGATACTGGGTATCATATCTTCAGTCATCTCACATATCAAGGAACGGTGATTGAGAATAATAAGGATGACGGCTCTATGCCTTATCTCAATCAGGATATCGGAGATAAAAGGATAATGACAGGGACGACGGAAAGGTTAGAATCGACAGGGTCGATTCGTTATGTAGTGTCAGGCAATACTAAAGTCTCGTTAGTTGCCACTTAAATAGGATCAAGTAAAATGGGATTTTACGTTGATCTATTGACATGCATAAACCTAAGGGTCACACCGGAGGATGAAACTCATTGACACATTTATGGAGAATGGCCAAAAGGGAGTTGTCTCGGGACATGACCAAAACTGGGTTTTGGGTCATGTGCCCGTAAGTGAATAGGACTTTACGGATCGAGATAAGGCTTGGAGTCTTGGGATTGATCGCGTCGGATAATGTTGGACATTTCCGGTATGGAAGGCATGGAGGCGATGAGCGAATCACGGGACCTCGTTGGAAATGACCACGGGCCATGTTCCAAGAGGCCCATGAAAGGCCCATGCAACCAAGGCCCATGGAACTAATTAATCAAGTCTTGATTAATTAGTACTAAGTAAGCAAGACAAGGATTAAGGTGTTGGTGATTCACCACCTAACCCAATCTTGTCTTGCCATACTTTGTCCTATTTACACCTTACTTGACACCATACTTGTCCCATGCCTTTAGTTGGACAAGTATGGGTTTTGTTATGTTTAAGTCATCTTTTTTCAACATAACAAACACAAGACAAGAATAGGAAACACATTTTCTCTCCCTCTTCCATGGCCATTTCGGGTTTGGCTAGTTTCCTCCTCCATTTTTGTGTTCTTGAGTCCTCAAAGAGAAGAACTACGTGGCTTTGATTCCCATGTGGATACGTAGGCGTCTTGGAGACTCAAGCCAATCATTCTTTAACCGGTGTTCTTGTTTTGGTAAGAACTAGTGCTGAATTTTTCTCTTGTTAATCCATTCTTTGTTAGTTGTTTCATGGTTCTAATTGTCTCTTGGTTTTCATTGATTTTCCGCTGCGAGTTGGTTCATCTCCAACCTTACCTCGAGACCCAACAGTGGTATCAGAGCCGTGCTACCTTCGGGATTCACAAGACGGTGTTCAAAGTTTCGGTTTTGCTTGAAAGTTTCGTTTTTGGCATGTTGTTTTGCTAAATTGTTTGATAACATGTTTTAAATTATTGTTTATGGATTTAATGCATGTAAAATGAATTTTTGAAAATTATTTCAAATCTGGAAATTTTGAAAAAAAAAAGTTTGATTTTTCGGGTCTCGGGAGCGGGACTCTCGGGGAGCCGAAACCGGGACCGAACGGGGCTCCGTTGGACGGAGCTAGGCCAAGCATGACCATTGGATGGTTGATATGCCATGGCTAAACCGTTTTGTTAGTTATGACGAGTTTGGAACCGTCATGACGAACTCGAAGATCAAATGTTCAAAAGTTTCATTTTTGAAAGGTTTCGATAAACCGAGCATCAAAAATTTTCGAAACTTGGCTATTAATTAAAACCGGAAAATCACATGATGTTTGATAACATTCTTGTTTGATAACACGATGTGTGATGTGATGTTGGCATGGTGCACATAATAGCCCCGAGCTCATTTTAATTATTTATCGCTTTTCACGGCCTGCGAGCCGTTAGAGGTAACGTGTAATTATTCTTTCAATGTGTGGTCGTCGAACCACTTGTTTGTAATATTTATTTATTCCCGACCTGTGAGTCGTGTATTAAATTGTAATATTTTACTCAAGATGAAGAAAGGGCGAAAAGGTCATTTGGTGGCTTTTCGGGTGTTGGCATCGACTTGGAGTCGATGGAGCTCAAGAAGCTAGTGGGAGTTAGTTTAGGGGGCTATTATGTGCATATTTATCGCTTTATGCTTGGTTTAGTTTATGCATGATTAATTCTATGTGCTTTAGAATTGCATGCCTAACTTTATTTACCGAGCATATCACCTCACATGCAAAGATAAAATTGGAATTTTAATCCTTGTGTGTGAACCCTTAGAACCGTCATTGCATTGGATGTAGTTGACGGGTTCAAAGGAAGAATTACATTGGATGTAATTTGAGGCATCATTGCATTTGGAATGTAGTTGATGTGCTCATCGCATCTAGGATGTGCCAAAGTTTTGAACACAACTGGACAAGTAAAAGCGGGTCATGTCCGATACCTCCCAATCATCAACACCTTACTACCTCCCCGTCCTATGGGTGTCGTGCGCATTAGCGGAGCATCCATGGGAAAGCGGGGTAGTAGGTTTGGACGACATATGTGGGTGTCGTGCGCATTAGCGGAGCACCTACATAGTGACGAGCCATAGTTGAAAATTGGTGGACCCGACTACGATTCTTAGCCTGAGGTTGAGCTAGGGTAACAGATAGGGTAAGTCGTGTACATAAGTACATACCCTAGCCAGGAGTCACATTGGATGTGATTGGATGGATTCCTACCTACATAGCTCGATTAAGTGGTGAGCATTAGTTCAGCTTAATCGAGTGAATCAAGGATCTTGGTTTCAGATTCTAAAGGTTTAGAATTGATTGTTGGTGTTTAAGCTTGATCTTCATAAAATTTATTCAGTTTACTGATTGAATTTTATCTGTTGTAGATCAAATGGCAAATTCAGCGAACATTAATAGTTTGTCATTAAAAACCATTCTTGACAGGGTCAAGCTAAATGGGACAAACTATTTGGACTGGTACAGAATTTTGAGGATAGTCCTCAAGTCTGAACGCAAAGAATATGTCCTTGACAAGGCTGTCTCTAAGACCACATCAGAGTTACATGAAGTGTCATTAACTGCTGAGAAGAATATCTCAGGGATCTGGGATCCAAGGATATTCTGATGGTCAACAAGGGAATTGGAAGTGGCATGGGCTGGGCCCATGCGCACTTGGCAGGAAAGATGAGACACCTGAGAATGTCTGCTTCTACTGCCAACAGCCTGGTCATTGGAACCGGGATTACAGGAAGTTCACGGCTGATCTGAAGAAGGGCAGTGGGACTACGCCTTCATCAAATAGCCTGGATGATCTGAAGAAGGGCAGTAAGACTGCGCCTTCATCAGGAAACCTGGATGATCTAAGGAAGGGCGGTGGGACCGTGCCTTCAATCGGTATTAACTCTATAGAGCTACATCTCTCTACTTCCAAAGATTCATGGGTATTAGATACCATGACTGAATCTCACACATGCACTAATATATGGTGGCTGAAAGTAGGAGAGATTTGGAAAGCACGAAATGGACCTCAGAGTTGTGGCAACTACAGTAGGATCCATGAGTCTTGCTTTGCCAAGAGGCCTTGTCTTAGTATTGTATAATGTATATTGCATACCTACTTTTAGTAGGAATATTATATCTGTATCCGTGTTTGACAAGGAAGGATATAATGTTAATATTGGAAATGGAGTTTTCAATGTTCTATGCAATGATATGTTTTATACCAGTACTGACATGGTTGGAGGATTGTACATATTAGATATGGGTAACAATGCCTCAAGTTCTATATATTCCGTTAATACCAAGAGGTCTAAATCCAACGATTTAAACCTAACTCTGTTATGGTACTGTCATTTGGGTCGCATAAACAAGAAGCGCCTATCAGCACTTCAGAAGTGCGGGCTTTCAGGTTCATTCGAATTCCATTCGATCGATAGGTGCAAGGTTTGTTTGATGGGAAAAATGACTAAAGTGCCCTTTATCGATCGCGATGAAAGGGCGGGTGAATTATTTGGGCTGATACACTCGAATGTGTGTAGACCAATAAGTTCACTTGCCAGGAGGGGTTTTAGCTACTTTATCACATTTACTGATGATTACAGTAAATATGGTTATGTCTATTCGGTGAGACATAAGTCTGAAACTTTTGATAAATTCAAAGAGTTTAAGACTATAGTAGAAAACCAGCTCGACAAAGGTATTAAGGCACTTCGATTGGATCGAGGTGGAAAATACTTGACCACAGAGTTATTAGATCATCTAAAAGAGAATGGGATCCTTTTGGAATGGACTCCTCCTAGGTCACTGTAGTTGAAAGGTGTAGCCAAACGGAGAAATCGGACATTGTTAGACAATGGTCTGTTCCATGATTAGTTGGACTGATCTCCCAATCTCTTTTAGGGGTTTTGCTCTAGAGACGACCGCATTCATAGTGAATCGGGCTTCGACGAATGGTGTGGAATGGACACCATTTTAAAAATGGTACGGGATGATGCCCGCTTTGTCCTTCCTAAAGATTTGTGGTTGCGAGGCTTATGTGAAACATTTGGTTTCGACTAAGCTCGAACCAAGATCTGAGATATGCACCTTCGTGTGGTATCCCAAAGCAACAAGGGGATACTATTTCTACAATCCCAGTGAGAACATGGTGTTCGTCGCTTGGGGTGGGGTCTTTATGGAAAAGAAGTTTTGTTTCCAAAGACGTCATTGGGAGGACTGTGCATCTCGAAGAAATTCAGGATGGTACAGATCTGTCTAAACCAATTGGCAACCCAGTAGAAAGGAGCCAGAGATTGTCGTAGAGTAAGAACCAATTCCTGTTACAATTCCGGAAGGTCCAAGGCGATTTGAAAGGATCAATCTTCCACCTCCAAGATATGGTATCCGGAGGTGACAATGAAGTCATGGTGGATCACGATGATCCAGCCACCTTTCAGGAAGTCGTGGATGGGCCCAACTCCGAGTTATGGCTGGGAGCCATGAGGGAGGAAATGCAATCCATGTCGGACAACCGAGTCTGGGAACCGGTTGATCCCATCAATGGTGTGAGGACCATAGGATGCAAATGGATCTTCAAGGTGAAGTTTGACATGGACGGCAACCCTCTGACCTACAAAGCTCAACTGGTGGCCAAAGGTTATAGGCAGATCCAATGGATTGACTATGAGGAAACCTTCTCCTTAGTGGCTATGGTCAAAATCGATCCAAATTCTTCTTGACATAACTGCGTATCATAATTACGAGATATGGCAAGTGGATGTCAAAACCGCTTTCCTAAATGGAAATTTGACTGAGTACGTTTGTATGTCTCGGCCCAAAGGTTTTGACGATCCGAAGAATAAAGGAAAGATTTATAAGTTGTTGAAATCCATTTATGGATTGAAACGAACTTCTCGGAGTTGGATCCTTCGTTTTGATGAAGCTGTAATTGGATTTGGCTTAATCAAGAACGAGGATGAATCTTGCGTTTATAAGAAGGCTAGTGGGAGCAATATTACCTTTCTGGTTCTCATTGAAAACGACATCCCAACCTTGCACGAGACTAAAGCTTGGTTGAGGAAGTGTTCTTCAATAAAGGACTTAGGCGATGCTTCTCATATCTTAAGGATTAAGATATGTAGAGATCGCACCAAGAGGGTCTTGGATTTAAGTCAGGGAACCTATGTGAACAAGGCATTGAGTAGGTTCTTAATGCTCGATTCAAAGAAAGGACTCTTACCCACTAGTCATGGCATTCATCTCAGCAAGACTCAGTGTCCTAAGACACCTGATGAGCTGAAAAGGATGATGAGAATCCTATGCGCCTGGGGGCAGGATCGATCATATATGCCATGACATGTATGAGACCAGACGTCTCGTAAGCCTTATGTTGTACCAGTAGACATCATTCTAACCCGGGGGAAAGATGATGCTGAACTAGTCGTCGAAGGATGAGTAGACGCTAGTTTTCCAAGACAAATCCAGATGACTTTAGAAGTCAATCAGGATATGTGTTTACGCTGAATGGCAGAGCTTTAGCTGGGAAAGCGTAAAGCAAGATACCATTGCCGAATCTACGACAGAGGCCAAGTACATGGATGCTGCAGAGGCAGCTAAGGAGGCTATGTGGATTTGGAAATTCATGGCAGGGCTGGGTGTAATTAAAAACCCATCCAGTCCGGTGAATCCATTTTGCGACAACACAAGGGCCATTGCGCAAGCTAAAAGCCTAGATCGCATAACAAATCCAAACATGTACTGCGGCGTATCCACCTCATCAGATAAATACTGAACTGAGGTGAAGTGAAGATAACCGATATTGCAACAGATGATAACATAGCCAACTCGTTGACTAAGGCAGTGTCACTGCCTGAACATGTTAGACATGTAAAGTCGATGGGGACATATAGGAGTTTAGATTGGAACTAGGGCAAGTGGGAGATTGTTAGTCTTAGTGCCCGTAGTTCAATCCTAAATGTCCAAATGTATATATCATCGTTAGCAATAAAATTAAAGCGGCTTTATATTACTTATGTGTTGGAGTAATATATCGATGTGTGCTCTGATCTATGCCCACCATGCGAATAGAACCATAGATCGAGATAGATCACACTCGATGGGTCCCTAGTCAACAAAGCTTCACTAGAAGCGACTAGTATGAAAGATGGCTCTTTATGGCTTACGTTCTGTTAGTCATTGGAATGGGATTTCGGAGTCTGATCATAGATATCATGTGGGACATGATATTGGACGACCCGCCCTGAATATGTGCCATAGATTAAGTCATGAACATATTCAGTGTCGTAGCTTGTCATGTATCCTTAGACCAAGGAGTCTTTGTGATCGCTATGTAGTCAACAACTGAGTTTGACCTGAGCCTAACGTTGTCCGTAACAGGGCTTCCATAACGGCCAGGATTGGCTTGGGGACGGGCTACATGAGTGACACGAAAGGCGGCTAAGGGATTTATCCCTCATACTGAGGTATGGGAAAGATATCGGTTCTCGGCCGCTTGATCGAGAGTGACTGGAAGAATAGCATGGCCATGCACATGATACTGGGTATCATATCTTCAGTCATCTCACATATCAAGGAACGGTGATTGAGAATAATAAGGATGACGGCTCTATGCCTTATCTCAATCAGGATATCGGAGATAAAAGGATAATGACAGGGACGACGGAAAGGTTAGAATCGACAGGGTCGATTCGTTATGTAGTGTCAGGCAATACTAAAGTCTCGTTAGTTGCCACTTAAATAGGATCAAGTAAAATGGGATTTTACGTTGATCTATTGACATGCATAAACCTAAGGGTCACACCGGAGGATGAAACTCATTGACACATTTATGGAGAATGGCCAAAAGGGAGTTGTCTCGGGACATGACCAAAACTGGGTTTTGGGTCATGTGCCCGTAAGTGAATAGGACTTTACGGATCGAGATAAGGCTTGGAGTCTTGGGATTGATCGCGTCGGATAATGTTGGACATTTCCGGTATGGAAGGCATGGAGGCGATGAGCGAATCACGGGACCTCGTTGGAAATGACCACGGGCCATGTTCCAAGAGGCCCATGAAAGGCCCATGCAACCAAGGCCCATGGAACTAATTAATCAAGTCTTGATTAATTAGTACTAAGTAAGCAAGACAAGGATTAAGGTGTTGGTGATTCACCACCTAACCCAATCTTGTCTTGCCATACTTTGTCCTATTTACACCTTACTTGACACCATACTTGTCCCATGCCTTTAGTTGGACAAGTATGGGTTTTGTTATGTTTAAGTCATCTTTTTTCAACATAACAAACACAAGACAAGAATAGGAAACACATTTTCTCTCCCTCTTCCATGGCCATTTCGGGTTTGGCTAGTTTCCTCCTCCATTTTTGTGTTCTTGAGTCCTCAAAGAGAAGAACTACGTGGCTTTGATTCCCATGTGGATACGTAGGCGTCTTGGAGACTCAAGCCAATCATTCGTTAACCGGTGTTCTTGTTTTGGTAAGAACTAGTGCTGAATTTTTCTCTTGTTAATCCATTCTTTGTTAGTTGTTTCATGGTTCTAATTGTCTCTTGGTTTTCATTGATTTTCCGCTGCGAGTTGGTTCATCTCCAACCTTACCTCGAGACCCAACAGAACACCCTCTCTAGCTTTACCTCATCTTACATTAACTTTTTCAGGCAAGTACGATTTCTTCTAGGAGGGATATTGCACAAAAAAAAATTATATCCTGGTTATGTAGGAGTAGAACCCTCATGTTCACTTTGAATTGAAAAATCAGCAAATTCACCTTGAGTTGATTGCTGAATATGTTTCGGTGTTGATCCTATCAAATGGGAGAAGCCCTCAAAATTATCAATGATCGCACTCAAACGTGGAAACTGAACCTTAACTCCTTCAATCCAAGCGTCCTGACATTCTAATTCAGCAATCATTTAGTTTTAGAAGTGATAATGATGTCCCTCCCTTCGCGTGTTCTTTCTATCGTGCCTTTCACATTCCTTCTTTTTTTTAAGATTTGTGTTGATGACGGTGGGTTTGACCCTCTCTGTTTTCTCCTCTCGTTGGAGCTCTCAGTATAAGTTCCTTCTCTTCCCATCTCTTCTTCTTCTCCATCATCCCTACCTTTTTTCAATTCCATCATGACCTCTCAAAACTCTCCATGGCTGGATAGCTCGATAGCCTCACCAACATCCACTTCTCGAATACCTAAATTTTCAACCTCGTCGCCACTACTCCCGACCCCCAAAACCCCTATAACTGCAACCCATACTCACTGTTTCAATCTCTCCTGCAATCTCGGCCATCTCAAGCAACATGCATGAGGTTCTTTACTAGGAGAATATCCAGAAATACATCACCGAACCTCCACCTCAACTCCCCCGCCATAACCACCTCTGGATTCACGTCTGACCAAGTGGACTCAATTCAGACAAATCCTACTGAGGTCTCCATTGACCACCTTTAGAAGGAAGAGTATGATGACGACGATGCAGTTATAGAGGTCCCAGCCAACACGGTCACGATGGTTGACGGCCCTCGATACCAATATGCTCTCGCCGACCATCTTCTTACCGATAGACGAGTAAGACCTCGATCCATCTGCACTGTGATTGTAAATGCTTGTATTGTGATGGACTTGAAGGTCCAACCATTAAAAGACAAAATAGTGGCTTTCTATTTCCTTTCCAAAGTCGCGATGGATGGTATTTGAGCTAGGGAGCCATGGTCTTTCTATGGGATCATACTTCTCCTTACCCCTCTACCTCCTCGCACCCAACCAAAAATTGTAAGCTTCTAACATGTTCATATATCAATTAGAGCTTACGATATTCCTGTGGATGATAGGACTTCCCAAATGAGAGCTTTCATAATCTCTAACTTGGGAAGGGAAGTTGAAATATGGAGGGCAGGTTTAAGCTTTTGACATGTTCCTATATTGATTAGAGCTTACGATATCCAGTGAAGGCTAAGACTTCCTAAATGAGAGATTTCATAGTCTCCAACCTAAGAAGGAAAGTTGAAATTCGCAGGGTGAGTAACCTAAAGAATCCAAGCCAGACACGGGGATGGGACACATTCCTATGGCTACAGGTGGAATTGGACGCCACACGAGCGCTCTGCCGCCACCTTATACTGGAAATTGAAGTAAATGCGGATTCCCTTAATGTCCGACTTCAATATGAAAAGCTGACAGATTTTTTTTACCGGTGTGGACGGCTCAAACACTTAAATTAGGATTCCATGGTCGTCTTCCCAGGTGTGGACCAACTAGAAAGAAGATTTGGAGAGTCCCTATGAGCTCCCCCGACCGTCCAATCAGAGGGGATCTTCCGCTCGAACTGGTAAGCCACGCCACCTCGGACTCCGCCCTTTGTTACAGGAACCCTTGCAGATCCAATTTTTCTAGGTTACGTTACAGGTTCTCGGGAGTAATTGGAATCCCGTTAGCCTTCCATCACCACCAAGTCAAAAGAAACTGCCCCTACTTTGTAGTCCGCTGAAATTCAACCTACAGTCTTACCTAATGTTTAGAGTATCGAAACCCCCTCATCGGAGGTAATGATAATGGAAATGGTATGCGGGAAAGGATCGGTAGTACCCCTATCCTCGTTTACCATTCAACCTACAATCTTTCCTAACCTGGAGACATCCTTGTCATTGATTATATGTGAAGACAAATTGTCCAAGGAAGGTAGGGGGTCGCGATCACAAGAGAAGACACCTCAAGATCATGTTGAGCCGCCCTAATTTCATCATGTCCAGCACATCCTTCAGCACGAGATCTTTAGGGGATTTGATCAGATTAAGATACTCGCCTCGTTGGGGAGTAAGCCAGAGAAAGAGACACAAAATAAACAGCCTAACAAGCAAGGCTCAAGGAAATAAAAATCTATGACAGACCTTGCCCGAGAGAAAGAAAACTGAAAAAGTTAAACAGTGAATAGCTCCATGAAGAGAGCCTTTGAGTTGATGGACATCGACCCGATTGCGAAGGATGGTCAGCATGCTCCCATCCCGTGTATATCAACGAAGGTTGGAAAGCAGCCTCGCACGAGTATTATGATAGGTCCTTGGTTGGTTGGGAGGTTCTTTCGGAATACCTCCCAACACTCCCTAGGCCCTATTGGGGGGGACGTCATTTTCCTTGGGGTGATGTTATTTATGCCCCTGTGATCCAAGGCAACCACCCTCCCGGGTATTTAGGTCCTTGGTATTGTGTTACTGTACATATCTTCAGCTGCCGACTTTATTCTAGCATCATGTGTAGAAATCTTTTAGATTTAGCCAAGTGTGTTGAATCACCTGTCTTGTTTTAAACGGGGGTTTCCGTCCGTTATCTCGGGGTTTATCCCTTGACTTCATTGTTGTTTTCATTTGGATTTGATTGAATGAAAGCATAACTTTCCCTCAAAAAAAAGTTATAGGAGTGATCCGTTTTCAAGAGTCGCGACTAGGGTTGTACACCGCGATTTAGGGTTTCTACCGTTTTCTTCATCTCTCTACGTTTCCTCACTGGCGATCATTCTCCTCTCTGGTCATTGACACTCGGGCCACGTGTACGTTACCCCCATCATTTTTCTCACCTTTATCCTTTGTTGCTCCTGGTTTTGCACCGTTTTCTACGTCTTTTTTAAGTTTTCTTTGATTGTTATGATGACCTCGATCTTGGCTTGAAATTGTCGGGGTTTGGGATCTGTTAAAAATGATAGCACCTTAAGGAACTTGTGAATCGTTTTGACCGGATATGGTGTTCCTCAGCGAAACTTACCAATCAGACGCTCGACATTCCCGTTCACAGCTTCAATTACGCTGAAGCCTCAACTTTCATTGAGTTACGATTTTACCTTCTAAGGGACGGAAATAGGGGTATTTCATTTTTCTGGTTGGGAAAATTTCGGCTGGTGATTGAAGACCGAGCCCATCTCACATTGATTCTCATGTTTAGGTGTGACAGGAACCAATCTTAAGCTTTATTGGGATTTATGGTGAACCGGAAAGAGAACACAAATGTCAAACGTGGGACCTATTACGAAATTTGTGTGGTTCTTTTTAGACCCAAGACTGGTTTTAATGGGGGACTTTAGTGGTATACTTCGCACAAGAAAAAAACGGGTGGTTGGCCATATCCAATGACTCTAGTACAAGCTTTCTGTCATGACCTCACGAATACAGAAGTCAAGGACCTCCTATTGGAAGGGTGCCAGATCACTTGGACCAGAGGCAAGGATCCACGGACATGTGTTAAGATTCGGCTTGATAGGGGTATTATGTCGCCAATTGTGAGAACTTGATTTCCATAAGCACGATTGCAGAATGTAGGTTACACCATGTCTGAACACATGCCTCTTATGCTCCAACTACTATCTGATACACCGGGCCCATTAGAGAGGCATTTTCGATTTTAGAATAGGTGGCTTGATGACATGCGATCTGTCTTTCTAATTAGTCAAGAATGGGGTAACACGGGTGACCAACACATCAAACATCTTATTAGCACCATTAGTCGGTCTCTGGATGCTTGAGGTCAAGAGGTTTATCGGGATACAATTAATAAGATTAGGTGTTGTTAACATCTCTTATGTAAGTTGAATGGAATTAGAGACCGTGTGAGGATCCAGAAAAGATTGGATACCAAATACAATATGAAGCTGCCCTATCCTGCCAAGAATCATTCTGGAAGCAAAGGGAAAAGCAACACTGACTGGTTGATGGGGACCGTAATACGATTTTGTTTTCATGCGACCACTACTAAGAGACAGAGATGAAACGGAATCCGATCACTGGAAACCGAGAATGAGGTGAAGGCGACATGGGATACGGGTATGCGTGACCTTCTATTACAATATTTAAGTATATTATCACGACAAGGGAGGTGGTTTTGCATGAATTACCTATGTCGGTTCCACAAATAATATTAAAGGATCATAATCAGGCTCTTACAAAGGTGGTTCTTGATGAGGAAGCGCCAGATAGGGCCTAACAAGGTGCCCCGCCCTTAATGGTATGAACCTACTTTTTATATCAAAATTACTGACCGACTGTCCAAAAAGAGGTAATAGCTTTTGTTCAGGAAGCAGTTGAGACCGAAAATATTGACGGGGATGTTAATGAGACCACATTGGTGTTAATCCCAAAGAAACTCTTACTGAGAACCATTGGGGACCTCCGGCCGATAGCTTTATGTAACTTTATTTTTCGGATCATCTCAAAGGTTCTAGCTAATAGACTAAAGCCCCTACTTGATCTGACTATAGTAGTTAATCAAGGTGCTTTCATACCACGAAGGGCAATTCAACATAACAAATGTTATCTTTTACGAGATTATTCATTCGCTTTGATGTCGTACTCAAGGGTGGAATGGCTTCATGGCCCTTAAGCTCGATATGAGCAAAGTCTATGATCGAGTTGACTATCTTTCATCCTCGCAATGATGGGGGCCTTTGGTTTTGTCCCACACTAAAGCACTCTTGTGCTAGCATGTATGCATTCTATACGTTATTCAGTTAGTTTGAGGGGAAGTGGACTTCATCTTTTACGCCTAGTCGGGGAATTTGATAGGTGGACCCGTTTTCCCCATACTTATTTTTATTCTGCATGGAAGGTCTGTCTCGTATGCTGGCACAAGCGGAGAGGGACGAGAAACTGCAGGGTGTTTAGTGGCTTATGGGGCATCGATAATTTCTCATATTTTCTTTGCGGAAGATTGTTATATTTTTTGTTGGGCGTACCGGAAGGAAGTAGAGCACCTTCATCGTATCCTCACCACTTTCTATATGCTATCAGGACATGGAATTAATAAGGCCAAGTCATATATTTTCTTTAGTATGAATACTCCTCCTACGTCTCATCTGGTTTTCCGTGCTACACTTTGTATTTAGGAAATCTTGCAGGGGTCTATGTACTTAGGGGTCCCTAACATGCTTGTCAGGAACCGATGGAAAAGTCTATAATTCATATGTGGCCGATTGTTAGAAAATATTAGGGCCTCGGATGGACAGATATTATCGACTAGGGATAAGGAGGTCATGGTTCGATCAGTTTTACAATCCCTTCCAATCTATTCTATGAGTTGTTTTATAATTGAGGGGTGCGGTGACGAAGAATCATGTTGCACTGGCTCGATACTGGTGGGTAGGCACACCGCGAGCTACACAACCAATTATCTGGTAGGACTGGGCAAAATTGTGCCAACCCATAATTGTTGGGGGATTGGGTTTTCGAGACATGTATAAGATGAACCTAACACTATTGGCCAAAATGGGTTAGCATCTTCTCTCCGAACCACATAACCTGGTAGCTCAGGTCATCAAGGCGCTTTATTATCCGACTGGATATTTTTTTTCGGCGAGAGGGGGCTTAACCAGAGTTACATTTGGTCGAGGATTCGGGCAACCCAATCCTTTCTCCGTTTAGTTCTTCACTGGACGATAGGGGACAATTCTAGTACATTGGTTGAGGGGATCATATGTCTTCTTAGGGATAACCCGTGCATTCCAGATAACTCGGTGGGGGAAGGAAGGATAGTCCATGAGTTGATAAAATCAAACAGAGACTACTTGGGATAGAGTAAAATTGGGGACAGTTTTACCACCAGACTTACTGGCAGAGGTTATCATGTGCCCCCCGGTCACGGGTCGTTCGGATAAGTGGCATTGGACCTATAACACTTGGGGTACGTAACACTCGGAGTGGTGTAAAGAATTGGCTCGTATGAATGGCCGGTGGGTTCTCAAGGAGGGAGATACGGTTTGGATAGGCATTTGGGACCATAATGCTCAGCTTCGGTGCAAGGTATTTATATGGAGGTTTCTCTCTAGTAAAATACAGTTGGCGGTCAATATCCGAACCAAAATGGTTTTGATTCTAGAAGATTGTCCGGTTTGTCGACAAGGTCTGGAATCCACGTCACACCTTCTTCTACATTGCCTTTTTGAACATGAGGTTTGGGAGAAAGCAGGGTTGATCATCCCCATTCTCCCTCAACACACTTTTTTGGAATGGTGGAGCTTGATATGACACATCCTGGTATGTCAGTAAACATCTTATTGGCCTTCGGGTGCATTTTTGGAAACAACGGGCAAAGCAACATTGACTCACGGATGGCGACCGCAACAAAAAATTCTTTCTCACTTCGGAAGAAGACATGGTTTTTTACAATTGAAGACATATAGCGGAAGCATTCTCTTCTGGGACTTGGAACTAGCGGACCACATTCATTCCTCATATCAACAACTCTTTTACACGTTCTTTCTGAACCAGCATCCAGCTATCACGACGATTACACAACATATTTTCCCCAAACTAGAATCCTCTATGAATGACCATTTTTGAGAAGTTTGAGATACGATTTTCTCTATGGGACGGGACAATTCACCAGGCCTGAACAACCTCATTCCATTTTTTTTAATCAAAGGTATTGGACAATAATGATAGAGGATGTAGTGGAGTACGTCCAATAAATGTTCTCAAGAGCTACGGTCTTGGAAAAGTTTAACAAAAATGATAGTGGTACATATCGTGAAGGTCCCCAACCCAACGAGTCTCAAGGATCTCAAGCCAATTGTGTTATGCAATGTTTTGCTCATAATTGTTTCAAAGTAGAAACCAACTGCCAGAAACCTCTATTAGACACTATTATTTCAAATACAAAGGGGTCTTTACGCTAGGTCATTCAATACATGACACCATCCTTCTCTAATTTGAGACGTTACATTTCATAAAAAATAAGGAAACGGGAGGGACGGACGTTTTCGCGTTAAAATTTTATATGGGCAAATCCTACGAAAGGATTGAGTGGCCTTTTCTATGGATCATGCTTCAGGGTTTCATATTTAGCGCCTAGTGGATAAACTTTCTTCGCACCTATACCTACTCTGTCAACTACGATATCATAGTGTGTCCCTAACAGGCGAGTTTTGTCCAACCGAAATGAGGTATTCTCCAAGGCTATTAGTTATCCCCTTATTTCTTGCTCTTTTGTATGAAGGGGATATCTAAGATACTATAACAGTCGGAAATTGAAGATTCTATTCATGGGGTCAAGATTTCTCGGGTGCCTCCATAGCTGGCCCATCTCTTCCCCGCCAATGATTTCTACGTATATTGTCAAGCAACGAAACCGTAAATGACAATCCTGAAAAACAGTGATTGACCAGTATGAGATTATCTTAGGAAAAGATAATTAACATTCAGAAATCCTTTATATTTTTTAGCTCTAATACACCACCAAACGTGAAAATCCACGGATATAACTCTTGGGGATCAATGAATTAGCCATGTCCACTCTGTATTTGGGCGCCCCAAATGTTGTGGGAATATGTAAGATTAGCATTCTACATTTGTTTCTTGACTTATATGACAAAAAATGATCATGGGTGAGATAGCAAACTTTTGTCAAAGGCGAGGAAGAATGTTTTGATCAAATTGGTCCTACAGTCCATTATCATGTATGCTATGAGTTTCTTCTAGTTCCTAGAAGGTCTCAACAACCAGATAACTCGAGCTCTGTCCAAATATTGATGGAAACGCCAAGTTATCAGCAACACCCAATTATTTGGAAATCTAGGCCCAATCTGTGCAAGCCTAAAGAACTAGGCGGACTGGCTTCCGCAATATGGGGGATTTTAGCAAGGCACTCTTAGGGAAGCATTTGTGACACATTCTGGCCCATGACGGAATTCCAGTTTCTCGATTCTTAAAAGTGGTACTACCCCTCGTCCTCAATCATAGAGTATCTATGAAACCAACTCATAGTGTTTTTTTCTAGAAGAGCACTCTCTCTCGGCAGAGCTCTGATACAAAAAGGGCACGATTAACCATTGGATCGTGCAATTTCACCGACATCATAGATCAACCTTGCTTGATAGACCACAACTCGTTCATTGTGACAAAGACTCTAAGCATCGAACATCAATGAGTTTCCGATCTTATAAAGATGGGGAAATGAGTAGGATTCAGGTATCATTATAGACTTATTCACCATTTGGTACGTCTAGAAAATCCTTAGGACCCCATCAAAGGTCATCATTGGGAAGATAAATGGTATTGGAACAAGGAATTCAAGGGCCAATATTTTGTTTGCTCAACCTACGACGTCCTATCTAAGGAAAGGATTAGCAATCCCATTAGGAGAACATTTGGACCACAATTTGGGCGATGGAAGGCCACCCTAAGGTCGGGAATTTTATGTAGAGGGTATGCATATGCTGTCTTCTTGTAGCCACTCGTGTTTGAGAGCGCATTATCGCCTTCCCTGCCTTTTGTCCTCTCTTCCTTGGAAATACAAAATCTGAGATACATATACTTGTACATGTCTGTATGTGATACATGTTTGGAGATGGAGTGGTTTCTCCCGCCTATCAACAGAGGATAATATTCAAGAGAGGAATCTGATATATTCAGGATCTATCACCACAAGACCGAGAAAACAATATCTCTCCTTGTCATGAAAATAAGGAAAACACGCAACGATAATGTATGGGAAGATAAGAACCCGGTGGCCAACCAACATGCGAATTTCCTGGAAAGATTGGTTGGCATCAGACGAAACCTGGTAGATCTGATTGAGTAATCCAAGAATAAAGATCCCTCTTCTGGTGAAAACCTGGATATCTCCGCTAGAATACACTTTCATTCTAAATGTGGAAGGTGCCCTTTTTACGAACACATGTAATATCGGTACATGTTCCATATGTAGGAACTCACAGGATCATATGGTCGGAGCTAGCAAAAATCAAGCCTATGTCATACAACACCGATTTTAATTAGGGAAAACCCTGAATCTTAACTGTGTTGGAAATGTGTTTTTCACGTCCTAACTGAGCGTCACCTTTTGTTACATGTCCTATACCAAAGGTGGTTCTTTTTTACAAAACATGAAAAATGACACAAAAAGTGGTATAACGTTCGCATTCGATGATTTTTCCTCTTAATTTTTGTATAATTTGCGTTTATCAGTGCACTACAAGAGGTAGGTGGTATAAATTTACCAAAAAAACACTTTTTGTGTCATTTTTCATGTTTTGTAAAAAAAAACACCTTTTGTATAGGACATGTTACAAACGGTGACCTTTGGTATAGGACATGTAACAAAAGGTGGCGCTTAGTTAGGACGTGAAAAACACATTTCCAACACAGTTCGGATCCGACGTTATCCCTTTTAATTAAAACACAAGTTATCAAAGACGAGTTCAAATGGCTTCTCCATCACCGCAAACCCATGGTAAGGATCAAAAATGATTATCAAGTAATGGTCAACTTCATCAATCAGAGAGATTTTTTTTTCTCCTTTCGGACTATTAGTTTAAGATTGTATGAGGCTTTTGGATATAATAGAGAAGGTACAACTCGAGTTTATTAAACGAAAAGCGAATTAAACAACTTATAGGCTTGTCAGAACAGCTTAATGGGCTTTTGTACGAGAGTGGACTATGGACCTCGTCCTTATACCACTCCAACATATTTTTATTACTCATATTTGATAATATTTTCCTGAGAACAAATCTAATAGAAACCCCTCTTATCCTAAAAACTATGTGAATCAATCCTAGTCATGCATCCCTAGAATCCAACATTCACCATAATGCCACATCACCACCCCAATCCCACCCAAAATTCACATCACTATCATCATTTCTCACACAATTAAAGGCATAATTGTAATAGCATGGTGTCATGTGGACAAGCGTCCATTTTTTTTCTTCACCAATTCACTAATTTAATCATTCCCGTTTCGTTTCAACTTCGATTAGCTTCAAAGTTTCACCAATATTTTTCTTTTTCCAAGGGCTTTAAATCAAGATCAATCATGAATGTATTTTGAAGCACGAAAATAAAAAAATTATATCGGGGTGATAAAAATAATGTTTAGTGTTGATAAATCTTCACTAATAAATGTTTTATATCGGGGTATCTAACTAGTGCTAAATGTTAATAAAAAAACATGCACTGGGGTGATAAAAAACATGTGATGAGGTGATAAAAATCATGTTCAATTTTGATAATAAGGGTGATAAACTAGAGTTTAATGTTGATAAAAAAACACGTGATGGGGGTGATAAAACACATGTAATTTAATGATAAGCCTAGTCTTTAGTTTTGATAAAACTAGTGTTCAGTGTTCATAAAAAAACATGTGATGAAGTGATAAAAATCATGTTCAGTTTTTTGGAAAATGAAATGACAAAACTAGTGTTTAGTGTTGATAAAACCAGTGTAAAGTGTTGATAAAAATTACCCAGATATAATTTTTTTTAAATCAGTCTCGAAATAATTTATCTTTTTCTTGCTTCAAAAAATATTCATCACTGATCTTGATAGAAAACCCTTGGAAAAAAAAGATACTAGCGCAAGTTTGAAACCAATCGGAGTTTAGATGAAGCGGAAAAAAATAAATCATGTTCAATTTTGAAAAATGAGGTGATAAACCTAGTGTCCAGTGAATTCACAAATTTCAAATTTTTTCTCCTCGCTTCTGTCGAGACCTTCTAAACCCTAATCATCATCCTCGAAAACCTAATCCCCATGTGCTCCCGTATCTCTGCGTATTACGCTGATCAGGTTGCACGATCTGCCTCTCCACCAGCGTCTCCTCCCATCAGCCGCTGGCGTGGACGCGACTCTGGAGGTTCTTGCCCCATCAACCGCTGGCGTGGGAACTAGACAAGTGGGCATCCCTCCTCCTTACCCGTCGCATGAGATCTTACGACCTAAGCGGGCGCCTCGGAAGAAGAAGGCTTCGACACATAAATCGGTTCCATCCCGAAACTCGCCGCCCCCACTCTCGGATTCCCCGTTGAGGCTGACAATGGAAGCCTATGCACCGAGGGATCATCCTCCATCATCAGAGCTGCCTCATATGCGGCGTGGCCGCCCCCCGAAACAAGCAGCTTTTTCACCGCTCCCTCAGTTGTCGCCTAGGGTTGTGGAGGCTCATCGGCTGCAAGTTGTGGACGGGTTGTGGTCAGCGCCTGGTAAGGCTCCTGTTTTTCATTCCTATCACATCACGCCTATTCCCCGCCCTCGATTCCTTTAGATGGGGCAACTCCCGATGATCGCGTCGGCCAAGGATAACGTCCTCCCTCCGCCTCTCTATGTTCTTCGTCCCACGTCTCCTCTCCTGGATCATGGTGGCTCGCTTCAAGCCCTTCAACACAACTTCTCAGGTTGTTCCTTAGGGTTTGAGGAACCCTTAGAGGTTACGATTATGAATGGGGTGTTGGATCCGTCTGCGCTATACTGCCAATAATATGGGATGGTGGGTCGGCTTCTCATGGATTGTCAGCCTCGCAAGGATACTATCCTCGGTATCCTCACAAATGCATGGGGAAAATCAACTATTGGGTTGGTCATCAAGGACGTCTCCTCTGGAGTGTTTAGGTTCTACTTCGACAAGTAGGAGAACCGGGATTGGGTTCGGCTACACGAACCATGGTGCTTCGACGACAAGCCCTTGATGCTGGCAGAGACGGATCCATTCGTCCAGGAACTCCAAGCCATGGATAGGATGCAACTGTGGATACATGCCAATGGTATCCCGTAGATAGTTAGCACCAAGACTACGGGCACCAGGATTGGAGAGGCACTAGGCGAAACGATGGACGTTCCTTGTGATGAATTCGGTCAGTGTTGGGGAGGGACGGTGAAGGTCCGCTACTGTAAATCCCTTAACCGACCTCTGTGCCGGAACATGCGTCTCAAGTTCCCTGAGTTCTAGGACCCGATCAACTACTCTCTCACTTATGTTAACCTTCCGGTATTCTGTGGGAACTGTGGGTGTATAGGACACCCACCTACGGCCTGCGATAAGGAGATGACGAGCATTCATACTTTTGACAAGTAATTAAAGCACTATCAGAAGGATCAGAGGGAGAAGGGATATGCCACGACTTAGACGTAGGCTCCTAGGGTGCCTCTGGGTTTTGCTCCATTGCTAAGCCAACCAACCCCTCCGCTCGTTGTACCTCGGGGGGAGGGGGGGCGGGGGTTCCCGGACACCTTGTGGGGATGGGAGTGGGTCATCGTCGGGAGGATCATCGGGACCCTCGTGGACAGGAACACTTGAGGAACCTACAGTGGTTCCAGGAATGAAGAAGGGCTCGGCGGGTGAGCCTCGTGAAGATCAGGCGCAGGCTGGGAAACAGCCTCGCCAGACGCCATGAGTCGTATGGCGGGGCTCGGGGGAAGTTGGGTACTCCCCCCGAGGTGACTCTATCCTCATCCCGATACTGGAGGTCATGTGCTCGGTTTTATATCGACTAACAAGTGTCGCCTTTGGGGGACACATCGATTTTTAGGCCCTACCTTGAGCGGTGCTCGGCAGTACTTTGCTAGCTTTATTGTTTTGGTTTTGTTGCTTTATCTAGTTTTGTTTTCTGCTTTATTTAGCCTTTGTGGCATCTCAATTCAATGCGTCTTGGACGTAATAGTAGTTATAGGATCATTGTGTTTGGCCCGTCAAGGCTCCCAAACATGTACTGATTCTTGTTAATGGAATGAAAGTAACAATTACTCAAAAAACCTAGTGTCCAGTGTTGATAAAATCAGTGTAAAATGTTGATAAAATCAGTATAAAGTGCTGATAAAATTTACCCATATCTAATTTTTTTTAAATCAGTCTTGATTTTTTTTCGTGCTTCAAAATATATTCATGACTGATCTTGATAGAAAACCCTTGAAAAAACATTAATATTGGCGCAATTTTGAAGCCAATCAGAGTTCAAACGAAGAGGAAAAAATCAAATTTGTGATTGGTAAAAAAAAAGTAATATGATAGTTTTACTAAAAAGTCCATGCTACTTACCAAAAAGTGTTGTTTTTTTTCAGTCAACAACTTAATTGCATCTCATCCATCCACTTATGAAATAGATGACTTGGATTGGTTCACACAGTTTTTACGTTAAGAAGTGGTTTCTATTTGATTTAGGGTAATCTTCACCTCAATACCCTAACTATTAACTTTTTTCCACCTCAATACCCTAACTATTTTTAGTGGCATCTCAATACCCTAAAATGTATTTTTCTTTCACTTTGATACCCGCCGTCAATTTGTCATCCATTTTTGGATGAAAAACACTTAAAAAGTCCATAATACCACTCACTAACAATCAAAATTTTAAAAGCATGCCATTGGTTTTCAAAATTTCTTTAAAAATCAATTTTTAATGTCACAAAAATGCATTTTAGGGTAGTGAGGTGCCACAAAACATGCATTTTAGGGTAGTGAGGTGCCACAAAAATGCATTCTAGGGTAGTGAGGTGCCACAAAAAATAGTTAGGGTATTGAGGTGGAAAAAAAGGCATTATAGGGTATTGAGGTGGAAAAAAAAGGCATTATAGGGTATTGAGGGGACACTAAAAATAATTATGATATTGAGGTGAAAAAAATTAATAGTAAGAGTATTGAGGTGAAAATTACCATTTGATTTATTCTCTGTAATACATAGTAAAAGATATGTTACCGTACAATGTTTATTATTTTTGTGATGATACTCTTTTTTTTTGATCAGAGAGAAAGAAATGCATTAAAAAGGAAGTGTGGGTCCTGGGTTAGAAACCACAACAACCAAACCAAAGTCCAACAAAACGGCCTAAAGGCCGAAAGTACCAAAAGAAACAAACGAACAAACAAGACAAAAAAGCCACCCCGGTCCACCACAACAACTACACCAGACTAGTGAACAGTACCTCAGGAGACCGCTCGGGCAACCTAGGTCGGACTAGTGAACAGTACCACAGGAGACCGCACGGGTGAATCCTCTGGCCGCAAGAAGGCTAAGTGATTCGTGCCCCTCCACCCGAAACCGGGCAGATCGGCCCCAAACTGCGACTCCGGAACAAGTACTCACCGGACCCTACCAAGGTAAAGCAACCCCAAAACGACTCCTGAACGAGCACTCACTAGACTTGGTAAGAGAAAACCGAGGAGGACCGGGGGAAAAGGTGCTGAGTTCCTGAAACATGACACAGTAAACAACAGTCCATCCTTAGGCGCTCCTAGTCAGCGCATCACCCGGCGTCTCAACCCACTCGAGGAAGGTGAAAGAACGACCTGCCGCTCCCAAACTGGAAAAAGATCCATGTTGAAACCTAGCTAGCAGAATGCTTGGTTCGATAGCAGCAGACCCTGAGAAGACACGACGGTTGCGTTCCAACCAAATCTGCCAAAGACACAACAAACCGATACCACTCCACACAGACCTCAGCCTACGCGAACCCAACAGAGAGGTCCAGGACTCAAGAAACAGAACCGGCGACATCGGAAGCACGCCCACAACTCCCCACCAGCCCAAAATCAGATACCAGACCCTCCAAGTCCAAGAGCAAGTGACAAACAGGTGACTAGAGTCCTCCCCACCTGAACCACACAACCTGCACCCCCAATGAGCTAACGGTATCGGCACACCCCTATCCACCAAGAAGGAGATAGTGGGAACCCACCATGAGCAAACAACCAGGCAAATAAATGGATCTTGGGAGGAACAGGGGCTGAGCAGATCACAGAAGCCCAGGAAGTGACCTCCAGATCCACCCAACCAGCAATCACCTGAAAAGCTCTGGCTGACGAAAACCCTTTCGAGTCCCAAGACCAGACCAGCGTATCAGGACGTTCGTGTACTAAACGAACACTAACCAGACGGACCCTCAACTCCTCCAACTCCTCGGCGTCGCGAACCCGAAGATCCCTATCAAATAGAAAAGCCCAGTCCCCATCCACATAAAACTCTGCAACTGACCCATGATGGCCTGCTACCAACCGGTAAAGCCGGGGAAAACGAGTCGCCATTGCTGTATCAAAAAGCCACGGGTCCTCCCAAAAACGAATCGTGGTGCCAGAACCAACCACCCAGCTCAGAGTATTGGGACCAAGCACCCTCGCAAACCCAGGGTCCCGATCCAAACGAACTACATGTCGAATGAAAAAAGAGGACGACCTTGGGGGAACAGGAAGCGATCCCAAGTCCCACTCAGTCTCTCTCCACCCAAAACAAGCACAAATAACACGCCTCCAGAAGGCTGCCCCCTCTGTAGCAAAACGCCACCACCATTTTAGGAGAAGACTGGTGTTTACCTCCGAAGGAGAACGAACACCTAGTCCTCCTGAGTCGTTGGGCCTGCACACCACCTCCCACGGAACTTTGGAAAGATACCTCCTCTCACGCCCTGAACACCAAAGGAACCTCCTCTGATATCTCTCTAGCAGCCGAACCACCTTTTTGGGGGCTCGAAACAAGGACATGAAAAAGATCGTCAAGCTAGCCAGGGTCGCCCTAATGAGCGTGTGGCGCCCTCCCAAAGAGAGAAAGCGAGTCCGCCACACCGCCAGCCTCTCTCTGAACCTATCTACCACTGGGTCCCAAAACGAAGCGAGACGAGGATTGCCTCCCAGAGGGAACCCAATGTAAATGAAAGGGAGAGAGCCCAAAGAACACCGCAAGGCCTCCGCAAGATCCATACACACCCTATCATCAACGGAAAGAGCAACCAGAGACGACTTGGTGAAGTTGATCCTCAGACCAGACACCAACTCAAAGGAATGGAGAACAAACCTAACAGCTCGAAACTGATCCACCCCTGCCTCAAGGAACAATAAAGTGTCATCCGCAAACTGCAGGTGAGAAACCCTGATGGTTGGGCCAACCCTAATGCCACCGTACAAACCCTGCCTGATACCAAGCTCAAATAACTGGTGAAAACCCTCAACAGCTATCAGAAAAAGATAAGGCGACATCGGACACCCCTTCCTGACTCCCTGTAAGACCTTAAACTGCTCGGATGGAGACCCGTTAATCATCACAGAAGAGAAACCCCGAAGACACGAGGAGATCCACAAAATCCACTTCCCACCAAAACCCATACTCCGAAGAACATGAAGCAAGTAAGACCAATCGACCTTATCGAACGCCTTCTCGAAATCCAACTTCACCAAAGCTGCTGGCTGGTGAGAACGTCGTACATAACCAAGAACCTCCATAGCAACAAGGACACTGTCCGACAACTGCCTCCCCTGCACACAAGCGGACTGAGTAGAGCTGATAAGGTCTCCTATCACCATCTTCAACCGCCTTGACAAGATCTTAGCTAAGATCTTGTACGAGGCTGTCGTAAGACTAATAGGACGAAACTCTGAGAAGGAGCGGGGAGACGGGACCTTCAGAATGAGAACAATAAAGCTCGAGTTCACCCCCCTGCTAAGCTGAAACGAGGCATGAAAGAAATGAAGAAAGCACAAAAAGTCAGCCCGAATGATTAGCCAAGCCACTCGAAAGAAGACCAGATTGAAACCATCTGGCCCAGGGGCCTTGTCCCAGAACAAGCAGTCAAGGCCTCCAACACCTCAGCCTCAGTAAAAGGAGCCTCCAACATACAAGAGTCCTCAACGCTTAACCTGGCAAACGGCAACGCATGTAAGGTATGACGGGTAGACTGGTCAGAGAAGAAACGAGCCCCAAAGTGAGCGACAGCCTGGGCCTTGACCCCCACAGGGTCTAAAAACTCAGTACCGTTCTCAATCACCGAGAAAATCTGATTCCGAGCACCATGGGACTGAGCAACCCTATGAAAGTAGGCTGAATTACGATCCCCATCCTTACCCTACTTGAGTCTGGCCTTCTGCTTCCACAAACTAGATCTCTGTCCTGCCTTGGCGGCTAACTGGGAGGTGCAAAAGGCTCTCTCAGTCAGCTCAACCTCCGATAAAGGCCTAGTGTCAACGAGGGCATCAAAAGCATCAATACGCACCTCCAACTCTGATGTACAAGTGTCTAAATGCCCAAAAACCGACCGATTCCAGTCTCGCAGATCATTCCTCAAGGTTCTCAACTTGGTCCACCAAATGAACTCCGGATCTCCATGAACCACATAAGAGGACCAGCGTTCGCTCACAAAAGGAAGAAACTCAGCGTGCTCTACCCAAGCATCAATAAAACGAAAAGGCCTAGGACCCCAGTCAACTCTCTCAGCAGACAACAAGATCGGACAATGATCAGAGAGGGAACGGGTGAGTCCCTTCTGGACCGGTCCAGAAAACATGCATAGTAACTCAGGAGACAGAAGAAACCTGTCAATACGACTGCACCTAGAAGCGGGACCAAACCAGGTAAACCGCCTATTGGCTAGAGGGAGATCGAGTAACCCTGCTGCCGAAATAAAGTCACAAAACTCAGAACTGTCACCATGCAAAAGCCCCCCAGAAGAGATCTCCTCCTGAGAACAAACCATGTTGAAGTCCCCGGCGACAAGCAACACAGGCCCAACACTATCAACAAGAGAATGGAGAGACGTCCAGAGGTCTCTCCTCGCCCCAACAGAGGTAGGGGCATACACGTTCAGGACTGTCAAGGGAGTTCTTGTAGGCAAATGAACTCCAGACCAGACTAGAACGCCAGGTAAAGGAAACACCTACTCACCTGATACACTCTGCTACTCCAGATAGAAAGAAGACCCCCAGACAAACCAGAAGAAGGAATAAAGCAATGGGTGAAATCAGCTCCCAAACCACACGAACGAGCAATACTAAGGCTAATGTCCGTCAACTTCGTCTCCTGAATCAAAACAAAGTCAGCCCGATGAGCTCGGACAAGAGAGGCCAATAGACTCCTCTTCGAAGATGAACCTAACCCTCGAGCATTCCAGGAGAGGAAAATCATGGAGTCACTGAGGGGTTAGCAACCCCGCTACTATAAGTATGGCTAAGCACCGCCTCGACCTTCCTAAAACCCTCCTCAGCTGAACCCTTATAGCAGACCCCCATGCTCTCAGCCAACTGCGCCACTGTGTGGGTGATGCTCTCGCCCGTACGTCCATCAACAAGATCCGACTGAAACTCCGAAAAAACCAACGGGCGAGAACAAGCCAGGGGCGCAACCTCCTCCCCAGAAGAAGACCCCAAGCCACCCCCACCACCACCCTCAAACACAGACTCTGTAGGGCCATCAAACAAAACTAAAGCAGCCTCCAAACCAACCTCCCCAGCCCCCTGCTCCCGATCCAACACAGACTCGGAGTCTCGAGTGGTATCACCAGCGTCCAAGAAACACTGCTCCTGACTACCCCCTGTATCATCACCAACTGGTTGAGCCTAAAAAGTAACAACAGCCTGGGACGAGGCACCTGCTACGGATCTAATCGGTAACCGTAAGGAACGCGGCTTGGCCGTGAAAGCATGAATGATCGGATCGATACCAGACCCCGACGAAGCAACCGGAGGGGGTCTGGGGGTAGGGCACGGTGGGATGCTATCCACATGCGCCCTCTGTTGGGTCTCGAGGTAGGGTTGGAGATGAACCAACTCGCAGCGGAAAATCAATGAAAACCAAGAGACAATTAGAACCATGAAACAACTAACAAAGAATGGATTAACAAGAGAAAATTTTCAGCACTAGTTCTTACCAAAACAAGAACACCGGTTAACGAATGATTGGCTTGAGTCTCCAAGACGCCTACGTATCCACATGGGAATCAAAGCCACGTAGTTCTTCTCTTTGAGGACTCAAGAACACAAACATGGAGGTGGAAACTAGCCAAACCCGAAATGGCCATGGAAGAGGGAGAGAAAATGTGTTTCCTATTCTTGTCTAGTGTTTGTTATGTTGAAAAAAGATGACTTAAACATAACAAAACCCATACTTGTCCAACTAAAGGCATGGGACAAGTATGGTGTCAAGTAAGGTGTAAATAGGACAAAGTATGGCAAGACAAGATTGGGTTAGGTGGTGAATCACCAACACCTTAATCTTTGTCTTGCTTACTTAGTACTAATTAATCAAGACTTGATTAATTAGTTCCATGGGCCTTGGTTGCATGGGCCTTTCATGGGCCTCTTGGAACATGGCCCGTGGCCATTTCCAACGAGGTCCCGTGATTCGCTCATCGCCTCCAAGCCTTCCATACCGGAAATGTCCAACATTATCCGACGCGATCAATCCCAAGACTCCAAGCCTTGTCTCGATCCGTAAAGTCCTATTCACTTACGGGCACATGACCCAAAACCCAGTTTTGGTCATGTCCCGAGACAACTCCCTTTTGGCCATTCTCCATAAATGTGTCAATGAGTTTCATCCTCCGGTGTGACCCTTAGGTTTATGCATGTCAATAGATCAACGTAAAATCCCATTTTACTTGATCCTATTTAAGTGGCAACTAACGAGACTTTAGTATTGCCTGACACTGCATAGCGAATCGACCCTGTCGATTCTAACCTTTCCGTCGTCCCTGTCATTATCCTTTTATCTCCGATATCCTGATTGAGATAAGGCATAGAGCCGTCATCCTTATTATTCTCAATCACCGTTCCTTGATATGTGAGATGACTGAAGATATGATACCCAGTATCATGTGCATGGCCATGCTATTCTTTCAGTCACTCTCGATCAAGCGGCCGAGAACCGATATCTTTCCCATACCTCAGTATGAGGGATAAATCCCTTAGCCGCCTTTCGTGTCACTCATGTAGCCCGTCCCCAAGCCAATCCTGGCCGTTATGGAAGCCCTGTTACGGACAACGTTAGGCTCAGGTCAAACTCAGTTGTTGACTACATAGCAATCACAAAGACTCCTTGGTCTAAGGATACATGACAAGCTACGACACTGAATATGTTCATGACTTAATCTATGGCACATATTCAGGGCGGGTCGTCCAATATCATGTCCCACATGATATCTATGATCAGACTCCGGAATCCCATTCCAATGACTAACAGAACGTAAGCCATAAAGAGCCATCTTTCATACTAGTCGCTTCTAGTGAAGCTTTGTTGACTAGGGACCCATCGAGTGTGATCTATCTCGATCTATGGTTCTATTCGCATGGTGGGCATAGATCAGAGCACACATCGATATATTACTCCAACACATAAGTAATATAAAGCCGCTTTAATTTTATTGCTAACGATGATATATACATTTGGACATTTAGGATTGAACTACGGGCACTAAGACTAACAATCTCCCACTTGCCCTAGTTCCAATCTAAACTCCAATATGTCCCCATCGACTTTACATGTCTAACATGTTCAGGCAGTGACACTACCTTAGTCAAAGGGTTGGCTATGTTATCATCTGTTGCAATATCGGTTATCTTCACTTCACCTCAGTTCAGTATTTATCTGATGAGGTGGATACGCCGCAGTACATGTTCGGATTTGTTATGCGATCTAGGCTTTTAGCTTGCGCAATGGCCCTTGTGTTGTCGCAAAATGGATTCACCAGACTGGATGGGTTTTTAATTACACCCAGCCCTGCCATGAATTTCCAAATCCACATAGCCTCCTTAGCTGCCTCTGCAGCATCCATGTACTTGGCCTCTGTCGTAGATTCGGCAATGGTATCTTGCTTTACGCTTTCCCAGCTAAAGCTCTGCCATTCAGCGTAAACCCATATCCTGATTGACTTCTAAAGTCATCTGGATTTGTCTTGGAAAACTAGCGTCTACTCATCCTTCGACGACTAGTTCAGCATCATCTTTCCCCCGGGTTAGAATGATGTCTACTGGTACAACATAAGGCTTACGAGACGTCTGGTCTCATACATGTCATGGCATATATGATCGATCCTGCCCCCAGGCGCATAGGATTCTCATCATCCTTTTCAGCTCATCAGGTGTCTTAGGACACTGAGTCTTGCTGAGATGAATGCCATGACTAGTGGGTAAGAGTCCTTTCTTTGAATCGAGCATTAAGAACCTACTCAATGCCTTGTTCACATAGGTTCCCTGACTTAAATCCAAGACCCTCTTGGTGCGATCTCTACATATCTTAATCCTTAAGATATGAGAAGCATCGCCTAAGTCCTTTATTGAAAAACACTTCCTCAACCAAGCTTTAGTCTCGTGCAAGGTTGGGATGTCGTTTTCAATGAGAACCAGAAAGGTAATATTGCTCCCACTAGCCTTCTTATAAACGCAAGATTCATCCTCGTTCTTGATTAAGCCAAATCCAATTACAGCTTCATCAAAACGAAGGATCCAACTCCGAGAAGTTCGTTTCAATCCATAAATGGATTTCAACAACTTATAAATCTTTCCTTTATTCTTCGGATCGTCAAAACCTTTGGGCCGAGACATACAAACGTACTCAGTCAAATTTCCATTTAGGAAAGCGGTTTTGACATCCACTTGCCATATCTCGTAATTATGATACGCAGTTATGTCAAGAAGAATTTGGATCGATTTTGACCATAGCCACTAAGGAGAAGGTTTCCTCATAGTCAATCCATTGGATCTGCCTATAACCTTTCGCCACCAGTTGAGCTTTGTAGGTCAGAGGGTTGCCGTCCATGTCCATCTTCACCTTGAAGATCCATTTGCATCCTATGGTCCTCACACCATTGATGGGATCAACCGGTTCCCAGACCTGGTTGTCCGACATGGATTGCATTTCCTCCCTCATGGCTCCCAGCCATAACTCGGAGTTGGGCCCATCCACGACTTCCTGAAAGGTGGCTGGATCATCGTGATCCACCATGACTTCATTGTCACCTCCGGATACCATATCTTGGAGGTGGAAGATTGATCCTTTCAAATCGCCTTGGACCTTCCGGAATTGTAACAGGAATTGGTTCTTACTCTACGACAATCTCTGGCTCCTTTCTACTGGGTTGCCAATTGGTTTAGACAGATCTGTACCATCCTGAATTTCTTCGAGATGCACAGTCCTCCCAATGACGTCTTTGGAAACAAAACTTCTTTTCCATAAAGACCCCACCCCAAGCGACGAACACCATGTTCTCACTGGGATTGTAGAAATAGTATCCCCTTGTTGCTTTGGGATACTACACGAAGGTGCATATCTCAGATCTTGGTTCGAGCTTAGTCGAAACCAAATGTTTCACATAAGCCTCGCAACCACAAATCTTTAGGAAGGACAAAGCGGGCATCATCCCGTACCATTTTTAAAATGGTGTCCCTTCCACACCATTCGTCGAAGCCCGATTCACTATGAATGCGGTCGTCTCTAGAGCAAAACCCCTAAAAGAGATTGGGAGATCAGTCCAACTAATCATGGAACAGACCATTGTCTAACAATGTCCGATTTCTCCGTTTGGCTACACCTTTCAACTACAGTGACCTAGGAGGAGTCAATTTCAAAAGGATCCCATTCTCTTTTAGATGATCTAATAACTCTGTGGTCAAGTATTTTCCACCTCGATCCAATCGAAGTGCCTTAATACCTTTGTCGAGCTGGTTTTCTACTATAGTCTTAAACTCTTTGAATTTATCAAAAGTTTCAGACTTATGTCTCACCGAATAGACATAACCATATTTACTGTAATCATCAGTAAATGTGATAAAGTAGCTAAAACCCCTCCTGGCAAGTGAACTTATTGGTCTACACACATTCGAGTGTATCAGCTCCAATAATTCACCCGCCCTTTCATCGCGATCGATAAAGGGCACTTTAGTCATTTTGCCCATCAAACAAACCTTGCACCTATCGATCGAATGGAATTCGAATGAACCTGAAAGCCCGCACTTCTGAAGTGCTGATAGGCGCTTCTTGTTTATGCGACCCAAATGACAGTACCATAACAGAGTTAGGTTTAAATCGTTGGATTTAGACCTCTTGGTATTAACGGAATATATAGAACTTGAGGCATTGTTACCCATATCTAATATGTACAATCCTCCAACCATGTCAGTACTGGTATAAAACATATCATTGCATAGAACATTGAAAACTCCATTTCCAATATTAACATTATATCCTTCCTTGTCAAACACGGATACAGATATAATATTCCTACTAAAAGTAGGTATGCAATATACATTATACAATACTAAGACAAGGCCTCTTGGCAAAGCAAGACTCATGGATCCTACAGCAGTTGCCACAACTCTGAGGTCCATTTCGTGCTTTGCAAACCTCTCCTACTTTCAGCCACCATATATAAGTGCATGTGTGAGATTCAGTCCTGGTATCTAATACCCATGAATCTTTGGAAGTAGAGAGATGTAGCTCTATAGAGTTAATACCGGATGAAGGCACGGTCCCACCGCCCTTCCTTAGATCATCCAGGTTTCCTGATGAAGGCGCAGTCCTACTGCCCTTCTTCAGATCATCCACGCTATTTGATGAAGGCGCAGTCCCACTGCCCTTCTTCAGATCAGCCGTGAACTTCCTGTAATCCCGGTTCCAATGACCAGGCTGTTGGCAGTAGAAGCAGACATTCTCAGGTGTCTCATCTTTCCTGCCAAGTGCGCATGGGCCCAGCCCTTGCCACTTCCAATTCCCTTGTTGACCATCAGAATATCCTTGGATCCCAGATCCCTGAGATATTCTTCTCAGCAGCTGATGACACTTCATGTAACTCTGATATGGTCTTAGAGACAGCCTTGTCAAGGACATATTCTTTGCGTTCAGACTTGAGGACTATCCTCAAAATTCTGTACCAGTCCAAATAGTTTGTCCCATTTAGCTTGACCCTGTCAAGAATGGTTTTTAATGACAAACTATTAATGTTCGCTGAATTTGCCATTTGATCTACAACAGATAAAATTCAATCAGTAAACTGAATAAATTTTATGAAGATCAAGCTTAAACACCAACAATCAATTCTAAACCTTTAGAATCTGAAACCAAGATCCTTGATTCACTCGATTAAGCTGAACTAATGCTCACCACTTAATCGAGCTATGTAGGTAGGACTCCATCCAATCACATCCAATGTGACTCTTGGCTAGGGTATGTACTTATGTACACGACTTACCCTATCTGTTACCCTAGCTCAACCTCAGGCCGAGAATCGTAGTCGGGTCCACCAATTTTCAACTATGGCTCGTCACTATGTAGGTGCTCCGCTAATGCGCACGACACCCACATATGTCGTCCAAACCTACTACCCCGCTTCCCCATGGATGCTCCGCTAATGCGCACGACAACCATAGGACGGGGAGGTAGTAAGGTGTTGATGATTGGGAGGTATCGGACATGACCCGCTTTTACTTGTCCAGTTGTGTTCAAAACTTTGGCACATCCTAGATGCGATGAGCACATCAACTACATTCCAAATGCAATGATGCCTCAAATTACATCCAATGTAATTCTTCCTTTGAACCCGTCAACTACATCCAATGCAATGACGGTTCTAAGGGTTCACACACAAGGATTAAAAGTCCAATTTTATCTTTGCATGTGAGGTGATATGCTCGGTAAATAAAGTTAAGCATGCAATTCTAAAACACATAGAATTAATCATGCATAAACTAAACCAAGCATAAAGCGATAAATGTGCACATAATAGCCCCCTAAACTAACTCCCACTAGCTTCTTGAGCTCCACCGACTCCAAGCCGATGCCAACACCCGAAAAGCCACCAAATGACCTTTTCGCCCTTTCTTCATCTTGAGTAAAATATTACAATTTAATACACGACTCGCAGGTCGGGAATAAATAAATATTACAAACAAGTGGTTCGACGACCACACCTTGAAAGAATAATTACACGCTAACACTAACGGCTCGCAGGCCGTGAAAAGCGATAAATAATTAAATTGAGCTCGGGGCTATTATGTACACCATGCCAACATCACATCACACATCGTGTTATCAAACAAGCATGTTATCAAACATCATGTGATTTTCCGGTTTTAATTAATAGCCAAGTTTCGAAATTTTTTTGATGCTCGGTTTATCGAAACCGTTCAAAAATGAAACTTTTGAACATTTGATCTTCGAGTTCGTCATGACGGTTCCAAACTCGTCATAACTAACAAAACGGTTTAGCCTTGGCATATCAACCATCCAATGGTCATGCTTGGCCTAGCTCCGTCCAACGGAGCCCCGTTCGGTCCCGGTTTCGGCTCCCCGAGAGTCCCGCTCCCGAGACCCGAAAAATCAAATTTTTTTTCAAAATTTCCAGATTTGAAATAATTTTCAAAAATTCATTTTACATGCATTAAATCCATAAACAACAATTTAAAACATGTTATCAAACAATTTAGCAAAACAACATGCCAAAAACGAAACTTTCAAGCAAAACCGAAACTTTGAACACCGTCTTGTGAATCCCGAAGGTAGCACGGCTCTGATACCACTGTTGGGTCTCGAGGTAGGGTTGGAGATGAACCAACTCGCAGCGGAAAATCAATGAAAACCAAGAGACAATTAGAACCATGAAACAACTAACAAAGAATGGATTAACAAGAGAAAATTTTCAGCACTAGTTCTTACCAAAACAAGAACACCGGTTAACGAATGATTGGCTTGAGTCTCCAAGACGCCTACGTATCCACATGGGAATCAAAGCCACGTAGTTCTTCTCTTTGAGGACTCAAGAACACAAACATGGAGGTGGAAACTAGCCAAACCCGAAATGGCCATGGAAGAGGGAGAGAAAATGTGTTTCCTATTCTTGTCTAGTGTTTGTTATGTTGAAAAAAGATGACTTAAACATAACAAAACCCATACTTGTCCAACTAAAGGCATGGGACAAGTATGGTGTCAAGTAAGGTGTAAATAGGACAAAGTATGGCAAGACAAGATTGGGTTAGGTGGTGAATCACCAACACCTTAATCTTTGTCTTGCTTACTTAGTACTAATTAATCAAGACTTGATTAATTAGTTCCATGGGCCTTGGTTGCATGGGCCTTTCATGGGCCTCTTGGAACATGGCCCGTGGCCATTTCCAACGAGGTCCCGTGATTCGCTCATCGCCTCCAAGCCTTCCATACCGGAAATGTCCAACATTATCCGACGCGATCAATCCCAAGACTCCAAGCCTTGTCTCGATCCGTAAAGTCCTATTCACTTACGGGCACATGACCCAAAACCCAGTTTTGGTCATGTCCCGAGACAACTCCCTTTTGGCCATTCTCCATAAATGTGTCAATGAGTTTCATCCTCCGGTGTGACCCTTAGGTTTATGCATGTCAATAGATCAACGTAAAATCCCATTTTACTTGATCCTATTTAAGTGGCAACTAACGAGACTTTAGTATTGCCTGACACTGCATAGCGAATCGACCCTGTCGATTCTAACCTTTCCGTCGTCCCTGTCATTATCCTTTTATCTCCGATATCCTGATTGAGATAAGGCATAGAGCCGTCATCCTTATTATTCTCAATCACCGTTCCTTGATATGTGAGATGACTGAAGATATGATACCCAGTATCATGTGCATGGCCATGCTATTCTTTCAGTCACTCTCGATCAAGCGGCCGAGAACCGATATCTTTCCCATACCTCAGTATGAGGGATAAATCCCTTAGCCGCCTTTCGTGTCACTCATGTAGCCCGTCCCCAAGCCAATCCTGGCCGTTATGGAAGCCCTGTTACGGACAACGTTAGGCTCAGGTCAAACTCAGTTGTTGACTACATAGCAATCACAAAGACTCCTTGGTCTAAGGATACATGACAAGCTACGACACTGAATATGTTCATGACTTAATCTATGGCACATATTCAGGGCGGGTCGTCCAATATCATGTCCCACATGATATCTATGATCAGACTCCGGAATCCCATTCCAATGACTAACAGAACGTAAGCCATAAAGAGCCATCTTTCATACTAGTCGCTTCTAGTGAAGCTTTGTTGACTAGGGACCCATCGAGTGTGATCTATCTCGATCTATGGTTCTATTCGCATGGTGGGCATAGATCAGAGCACACATCGATATATTACTCCAACACATAAGTAATATAAAGCCGCTTTAATTTTATTGCTAACGATGATATATACATTTGGACATTTAGGATTGAACTACGGGCACTAAGACTAACACCCTCTTCACTACCACCTCTGTAGAATAATCGTCCCACCTAACCGGCACCAACACACTATGAAAGGAGACCTCCGAAGTATGAATAAGAGCTAGGGCCCTGGCCATCTGGCCCGAGACCAAAGAAGTCGGATGAACAGAAATCAGGTGACCAACCCTCTCCACAACACGGACCATACTATCCCTACACCACCTGTAGGGGGGGTAAACCATAGAGGTCAACCCACACCAGGCGCCCCCCGGATAGGACCCTATCCAAGCAGCTAGAAAAGGAGAAGAACCAAGGCCGTAGGCTGGTCCAGTCATCTTGGGACAAGATCTCCCAAATCGAATGATCAGCACAACTAAGAAGAAACGTGCGCGAACCCAGATCAAAAAGCTCTATGCCAGTAATCCCTGATCTCCCCATAGCAGCTACTAGGGAGGAGGAAGAGGACGAGGTCGCCGCTACCACCAACACACTAAGATCAGTCCGTCCAACCAAGGAGGGGTTAGCCGCGGGAAGACAAACCGCCTCTACGCAAGCTGAAGGAGCGTGTTGCTCAACCCCATCGCCCCCTTCCCCAGGACTAGTGCCGGGTGGGTTACACACAGAAGAGGGAGCGATATTCCTAGCAGAAGTCTGCTCTTCCGGAACAAGGTTAACTTCGGTACTGGGCTTAGCGCCAATAGGAACCACTGGAGGTTCGGACCTACTTGGCTGAGAGGAAGCCAAAGACCCAGCGCGTCTACCCAATTCCACAACTAAAGTTTGCGAACCCCACAACGACCCATTCAAAGAAGCCACGACTTTAAGCAAATCAGAATACAACAAAAAGTAAATAAAAGCAAAAGGCCTACCTCGTGAAGAGAAGCGGGGAGAGAAACCGATCCCACGGAGTCGCCCATACTGACTAAACAGGCCCCAAAGCTGCTCTTTTGAAGTCGAATTGGGGAAATTAGCAACAAAAGCCGGAAACCCCCGATCCTGACTATTGGCATCCACTTTACGAACCATCGCCTTCTTCGACCTTCTGCTCTGGACAACAGTCCAACCATCCTCCTCAACCCTCGGAACCACCTCACTCGCTTCAAACACGGGGGCAGGTTCGGAGTGAACGCTGCCTTGCTTAAGAGCTCGATCATTGGTGCCCTCGCTGATCGGAAATGGGCAATGGTTAACAACGAAACCCCGATGCCCCACTCCGACTCGCTCATCGGGTTTGAAAACACCCAACTCCGACCGATTCCCGCCTTTCTTCTTCGCCGACACCGGCCCAACCACCACTACTCTCGGTCCATCATCAGCACACAGGGACACGGTGGTGCCTCCCGGCGACAACCGACGCCGGACCCGTGACGGTCCGGAGCGAGCAGCTCCGGCCATGCTAGCCCGTGTAGCTCCGCCCACGCACTGTGGCAGCACCGGAGCAACCCCATGACCCCCACCCACACCCTGAGACTGAACCGGAGCAACCCCACGAACCACGGCACTGAAGAACGTCGCCGGCTCCGTGCTCCTCTTGCCGTGGCGCACGTCCGGCTGGCCAGCAACACCTCCACGCACAGACGGCCGTGAACGAGACCTGCTGCGCGCTGCCGTCCTTGATACACCACGGGAGGAGCTACGATCGTCGCCGGCCTCGGATCTGTCACCCCACCGCTGGAGATCACGGGCCTTTCTGCCAGAAACCGGCGCCGCCGCAACCTGGACACCATGGCCGAGATGCCCCAGTCCCATCGCCTCTGCTCCTCGATCCAGCAGCCCTCCTTCAGCAACCTGCTTCTCTGCACCTGCCAAAACTCCCTTCATCTTCAGGTCAATCACGCCGGCCGGCACGGATCCTCCCGGAACAGATGAAACCGCACCGATCGGTGTCACAGCCGTCAGTCGAACCCCGTTTCTTCCGCTCCCAGCCAACCCAACGTAGCCAGCCATACCTCTACACACCACCGGACGTCGATCAGAGAAGACGCGAGCCCATGATCACCGGAAAAACTGCCGCCGCCGCACAAAACCCTAGAACGCTGAAACTTACGTTGAGAGAAAAGTCAACGCGAGTCAACTCGTACAATATTGTGATGATACTCACCTGTTGTGGCCTATGTTTGTAAAAATCATTTATGCACTGGTGCGGCAAAAATTTAGAATATTTTCCAAAACACAAGAAACAATGAAGAATGACATTAAACGGACATTTAAAGTTCTCCAATCTCGAGATTACATTATTAGCCGACCAAATAGAATGTGAGAAAGGTCCCATCTTGAATATCATGTACAAAGAAGCGGAGCTACATGAGGCTCAAGGGAAGTGTCGTAAAAATCCTCGCCTGAAGGCGTCTAGGCTCCGCCTAGGCGTTGAAATGGGCTTTGCCGATCCGATTTATCCTCCTAGGGCGCTCCAGGCCGTTTGGACGGAATATGACCGATTAATCCCTGATTCGGCCGATTAATCACCGCCTGGCCGATTAATTGAGCGGGTCGGTCAGGCGTCGGATCGAATTCATAGTTAAAAAAACAGTTTCTAACCTTCTACAAACCAAGTGAAACCATAAAATTATGCTATTCGATAGTCATACTTATTGACATTCTTTTAAAAATTGTATGATACTTTAGTTTAGTAGAATATTTATGTTTTTAATATATTTAATATTCAATATTATTAATATTTGTTATATAGGATAATATAAAATTTGATAATATATAATAAAAGATAATAAAATAATAGTCCGATTAATTCCCGATTAATCTCCGATTAATCCCCGCCTAGCGCCTAGGACCTCTTTCCGCCTGATTAGCGCCTAACGTTTTTTACAACCTTGCTCAAGGGACACGCCCCCCTCAATTTTCAATTTTTTCATTTCTTAATTAATATCATTTTGTTTTCTATTATTTGGAGTTTTTAATTCTAACTAACATGAAAAACAATTAATCATATTTAAGTTATAATTTAGGATTTGAGGCTATTATCACTATGCAATACTATCAATTTGAGTTTTCAAAATTACTATAATCATGTCAAAATATTTCAAACAGCTTTTCTATGAGAAAAATGATAAACACCACGAATTTTTTAGAAATTAATCATGAAAATCTTGAAATATTGAAAAAAGACCATCTATCTATTCTAGGACTATACATTTTTTTTTGTAAATACTTGTTCTGAAGGATTGGTGGTGCAAATGAGACATAAGGAATTTCTGAAGGGGAAGAAATTGTGGTTGTTCGGTTAAGAAACAGACACCGACCATGATTGAGACCAACAGATCATATTGATTTTTACCGGTTTTCAGTGCTGGAGCTGGTGGCTTTTTACACCACCGACGGATGGTCGGGAAGGGCAGCCGGTGCCGGTCACCGGCTCCATGCTCACCCCAGGACAATCCATGATTTAAAACTAACCAATTCTGTGTGGCTCAGTCCAACCAGGCAAACAATCAAATTCATCTTTCTAAAGAATGATGAAAGCAATAAACGCCAGACAGCAAAAGCTTGAAGTTTCTTGAATTTTACTGTATGCAATGTTGGTTACATTTATGAAAAATTGTTCCTTATTGACAAATGCATCTGGACGACTGGCGGGGAACAAATGATTTGCACAGAAAAACGATCATATTACATGAGCTTCGTTCTTAAGTTTGTCAATCAACTCATCCACAGAAGACACAAGGACCCCAGCTTTTCTTCTGGGAGGTTCTGTGACTTGAACAACCTCCAAATCGGATTTGACTTCCACATTCAACTCTCCAGGAGAAAACTTCTTTATTGCCTTTGATTTTGCTTTCATTATGTTGGGAAGCGTTGCATACCGCGGCTGGTTAAGTCTCAGATCAGTGCTGCATATGGAGGCACAAATAAAGCTGTCAGTAATTAGCTAATGAAGATCAGCACTACAGATGAAAATGGCCACAAAAGCTGCAAAGTGTGACTAGCTCTGGAGAAGTACTTAAGACAAGCATCATGGATTTGTTTTCCATACATTTATTTCGTTTAGTAGTTGAACTGAATGGATGGTGTGGAACTGGACTTACGTGATAACTGCTGGCAAGTCTATGCATAAAGTTTCAAGACCTCCATCCACTTCCCTTTCCACAGTCGCTACTTTTTTCTCTTTATCCAGCACAACCTACTAAAAGGATTAGAATGATTGATAAACAAATTACAGCAAGGACAGCTTTTTAAAGTTCAACCAACATTTTGTCAACTGACAACATCTCTCTTTATTTTGAAGCCTCACAAAACCAAGTATGGCATACATTGCACAGAAACGATACTAAAATGTCAATTTTTTTGCCTGTTAACACCGGCCAAATGCAAAAATTGAATATAACTAAGGAAGTCATTATCTACATGAACAGTTAGAGACACAGTTCAATATCCTAACGTGGAATGATTGATAGGTTCATAAGTATTGTAAATAATAAATTATCAAGAAAAAGGCTTCCTATATACAAACAACAAAAAAAGAGTTATATGAGGACCCTGTCACTTCTTCCATGACCTTTTGTTTGGAACATATTTGCTTCTAGAAATGCTGGAGTGATTTATGTCAAATATCATATTATAGTCAGCGATTGATGCATATCACCCATCACACAAAAGTTTTACTCTCTCCGTCCAAAAATAAGAGCATACCTGTTTCCTAAAACGGATGTCACAAAATAAGTGCACTCCCCATTACAGAATATAACCTGTGGATTACTAACCATATCCTTTGTTTTAGTTAGTAAAAGTCAGTTAGTGGGTTGACACAGAGGGAGGTCATAGTAGCATATTGTGGTAAGTAAAACACCAACTCGGTAATCCTTAGTTTTTGCTAAAGTCAGTTAGTGGGTTGACACAGAGGGAGGCCCCAGCCTAGGCCCCAAAATCTGAAAACCACCGGACTCGTCGTCCCGCCGGATTAGTGGGAAACTTGGGACTCTGATTTGTGAAATTGGACTTTTGAAAAAGAGATGAAAAGGTGAGAGAGACAATATGTTTGTAATGGTCTTAAATTTCTTCTTAAAAGAATGTGGGACGTGTCTCTCTTTGGTGGTTTATCATTATAATTTAGATTTTTATTAAAATAAAGGATAAAATCAAAATGAGAGCATTATTTGGTTTAGTTTTATTGTATTTTGATACTTGATATTTTTTATATATACAAACATAGTATATATTTTGAATTTTTTATTATACTTGTGTAATATATATTTATTAATAATTAAAAATATTAAAAAATTAAATCCGCCAAAGCTCCGACTAGTCCCCGCCTAACGCCTAGGGGTCCTCACCGCCCGACTAGCGCCTAGCGCTTTTTACAACCTTAATCACAAGTGCTTTCAAGTCCTTAGTATTTTCCCACCTTGATCCCTAAGTTTTAACAGAGAAACGAATATCATTTGAATAACAGATTATGAAGATAGGGAAATCTAATAATTGTTTGGGGAAATTGCCAAAATGTGCCCTTTTGAATTGGGCACATTCGGAAAACTGCCCATTAAAAAAATGTGCAACGCACTACCTTGTGAAGTGTGCACGGTTTTTTTGTTAAGTTTTAAGGAAACATGACGAAATTGCCCTCAAAGTTTAAAATGACCAAAAGTTTTGGACATTTTCATATTCAAAAGGCAGCTCGCAGGTCATTGTTTTCCATTGGGCAGTGTTACCAATTTGCCTAATTCCTAAAGCACATCTTAGCAATTACCCCTAATTATTTGAGGTATCTGCACAATTTACTAGATGAGCAACAAATTTGATTTTATTACAGAGAAAAAGAAATACTAGTTTCTTCTTAGCTCACAGCAAATTAGAAGTTTAGTCAAGCTTAGTAGAAGAACAGAAGAATCGTTATACTGTACCGCCTGAACTTGTTGCAACATAGGTTGAAGCCATCAATCTCATACAACAAGGAAGATCTCACAGAAGAAGAAAAAACTTCAGTTTGAGGAAAAATTCGGTCCTTATGTGATTACAGAAAACTCTGATTCTGTTATATCGATTACGGTGACAGATTAGGAAAGAAAGGAAGCTTGAGAAATGGGAAGATCACAGATACTTGAAAGTTGTTTAAAGAAGGTGAATTGATTATTGTCTTGCACTTATTTGATTCAGGATTAAAGCAAGGATCTTGACCTGGAGAAGATGAATGTAGATCAGTATTCATCTCTTGGCATGAATCTACTTAAGGGTTTTGACAAAAGTTGAAGAACATATCAGCTATTAATAAGAGCACTTTGTTCTCGAGAGACGCAGGCGACCTTACAATCCTCTTGGTGATCTCACAAACCAGATCCTTCAGCAATTGGTGCAACAGTTGAATGGCTACAGAGTTCGGGAGAGCACACACAAAAAAATTCCTTTCAAGCGCTTGTATAGAAAAGGGACCCAAATTTTTTACTGGTAAGTTGACTTTCAACTCACCATCTTGTCTTGCACTTTTACAGGTAAGTTTCGCCCCATGTTTATGAAACCAACTTCTCCAACAAACCATCTAGATGTACTGGCATGCTTTCGATAATTCCCCTAAATAGACTGCCAATGTGCATACCGAGGTCCAGCCTGCTAGCACGTATATTAACCATTCTAGCCAACCCTAAAACATAAGGTCTTCATACTAATCTTTAAAGGTCGCTACAGATATTATTCAAGCAACCACCAATAAGTTAACAATGAACAAATGACAAAAAAAAAACATATTCACTATTATTAGAAGGAAGAGAATCTAGCTCAGATGCATCAACAACATACCATTAGAATTCAGTAATAAAAGTTTCCAATTCCAGAGGATAGTAGTCCAGATTTTCACAGACCCAATAGTAGTCCGAATTGTAACCTCAAGAATCCAATATGAGTATAATTGAAAGAAAGAAGGAGGAACATAATTCAGTGCACGGCTTTTGTAGTAGACTTGGCAAAGAGACTCACCTTGGAAGCAAAAGTCCCCTGCGGCCAATTGAGCAGACCTGCCACCATTTGACCTGTTTGATTGCAATCATCATCTATTGCCTACACAAGTGACAAGCCACACATTTTCAGGGGAAAACAGTCAAAATAGATAAAACCCAACTTTACATTCAAAACCAACAACAACAAAAATTCCCAGTGACCCAATAAGAAGAACCCAAAACCCTAAAATAGAGAAATCGCAGACCTGTTTCCCCAGGATGAGAAGACCGGGTTTCTCCACCTCGACAAGAGCCTTCAACAGCTTAGCCACAGTAAGCGGATTGAGGGCAGTAGCGGCCTCCACGTGAATCCCCCGATCGGCGCCCATAGCCAGTCCCGTCCGGAGCGTATCGACGCATTGTGGCGGACCCATACTGACCGCGACCACCTCGGAGGCCAGGCCTGCTTCTTTCATCCTCAGCGCCTCTTCCAGGGCAATTTCGCAAAATGGGTTCATCGACATCTTCACGCTCTGGGTCTCCACGCCCGTCTGAGATTGATTGCGTGCAAATAGAACGAGTGATTGGGTATGTCGAGTGAAAGAGATGAAGGTAATGTGTTGTGATATAGACTTACCTTATCGGATTTAACTCTGATCTTGACGGCGTAGTCGATGACTCGCTTGATAGCCACCATTACCTTCATGTTGCGTTTGGTAGAGGAAAGGAATGATATTGCAGTGGATAAAAAGGGGATGGGGGAGGAAGGAGGAGAGACGCTCGGAGACGACACTGATGCGGAGGATGAAATCGAAATGACGTTACCTTCTTTGGGACTTGCTTCAGTAGGTAGCTGAAACTGGTTGACTTATATCAGTTAAGAGTTACATCAAATTTTAGGCGAGGAGGATACTTAGCAGAATGATCATCCAAACAAATTTATTTACGAGAGGGTAAACTTCACTCATTATCCTAACCAAACTTTACTGTACCTCATTATCTTAACGAAACTTTTAGTATAAATGTGATACCTATTGTTAGTTTTTCATCTATTTTGAATGGAAAATGGTCATATACTTGACACACGACCCAAATTTATTTAAAATGACATATACCCCTCATTATACAAAACCCTATTTTTTTTATCGGCTACAAAACACTATTCTTATTCTTATCCCTCTTTCCCTTTCATAACATGTTCTTACCCCCTCTCTTTCTAAACCAATCTCTATCGTCTATCTCTCATCTCAACACACACATCAAAAGTCTCTCATCTTAACACACACAACAAAAGGATCTCGACATCGGCGGAGGAGCTCGAACCAACCTACGCACCACTGCCATGGCATTACGACTACTCCATCCGCCGTGCACCGCCGCCTGACGAAGACCACGCCGTCGAATCGCGAACAAGGCTGAGTTTTAGAGCTTCAACAGCGAGTTGGAACCAGTCGTGATTGGAGCGTTGTCCACGAACTCCCTCCGGTTTTAGACCTGGTTTTGGGTTTGATTTTGGGGGTATTAAAGTGAGTTCTGCAGATATGGGTTTTAGGGGTTGAGGTCTGGAGGTTTGAGGTTCTTCCCAAAAATTCAGACCCTTGATCTTCCCTAAAATTTTCAGACTTATTGATTGAACTTTTCATGGATATGTTCCTGTGTCCGCTAGAAGTATCAATTTTGTTAGATTGCTTTTGAGAAGAGAGAAATAAAGGCTTATGGATTACTAAAAATAATAAAGTTTATATAGATTGATTTCGAGTTTCTTTGGTTTTGTTTGGTGTTCTTCAAATTGTTGATGATGATAAATAATTACTGAAAAATAAGAAAATAAGAAGAAACAAATAATTAACTAAATAAAAGAGGAAAAGGGTAAAACAAAATAATAATAATAATAATTATTGAAAAATAAGAAAATGATTTTGAAAAAAATATTAAATAAAAAATAAATTTTGATTTTTAAAATAAAAACTATTTTTTGATGATAAAACTGAAATTTTGATAGTAACACTGAATTTTTCAAAATAAAAACAGATTTAAAAAACAAAATTGAATTTTATAAAATAAAATATGATTTTTAAAAATAAAATCTGAATTTTTAAAATAAAAAATGATTTTTTAAATAAAAGTTTTTAATTAATTTTTGTAAAAAAAACTGATTTTCATAAAATAAATAAATAAAAAGAATTTTTGAAAACCAATGACATGCTTTTGAAAATTTGAGTGTTAGTGGGGGTATTTTGGACTTTTTAAGTGTTTGGATGGAAAAATGGATTGAAAATAGATAGAATCTAGCGGCAGGTACTAAACTGAAACTAAAAGTTTCGTTAGGGTAGTGAGGTGCAACAAAGTTTGGCTAGAGTAGTGAGGAGAAACCCAAATACTTTTAGGACAGTGAGGTGAAGTTTTCCTTTTGTAAAATGATCTTTTAAACTGTTTTTTTACAAAGTAATCTTTACCTCTAATGGAACTCGTAATATGCCTAACATATCCTTTGACTTTTCCCCTTTTATTTTGTTTGTTAACCTAGCCTAGTTCATTCCCGTGCTTGGAACTCTTTTTTCCATTGTTTCATACCAACCACGAGCTATCATCGATGGACTTAATCTGACAATGACCTCACATTCTCGATCGCCTAAAGAGTAGTCGAAGAACATCATCTGATCGAGAAGTAAAAGTATTAGACTGGGATTGATGGTCTGATAGTTGTAGATGATCAAGAAAGACAAAGAGGATATCATAGTCGCGATCGAGATTAGTTTTTCGTGATCGAGTAAATATTGATGTAAGTTGTATTTTGTGTGGTTAAATTTTGCAAGGATGGTTCGAGTGGTAATTCATGATGTGTATGGTGGGGAATTTAAGGAAGAGCAAGGGAAATTTAAATGGATACCAACAAATAAGGAAGATATTGTTTTTGTTGTTGACGATTCCAATACAAGTTTGAAGAATTTGAAGGAGAAGTAAGAAAAGATAGGAGTGGATGAAGAGGATATAGAATTGAATCTTAGTTACATACCTTTCATGCGTGAAATTGTTGATGATGTAGTCCGTCCAATAAAGATAGAAGATGATGAAGGTATTGAGGCATTTATTCTAGAACACGGGGGTCCCGCCCCCGGTTGTAAAAACTATTTACGTGTAGAGCTAGCAAAGAAAGATACACTTGTGGTAGATGATGAAGTGGTTGTAGGTGAAAGGGTTGGACATGACGACTTCTTTGACATTTATATTTTGAGTGTTGTAGGGAAGAAAATGTTCCTTTTCTAGGTGATCCTACTACACATGTATGGGAACCATCATCATCGCCTACTCGAGAAGAGGTTCGTTATGAGAACGTTGAAACGGACAATGAAATGTATGTTTCTGTGGATCATGAGACTGTTATTGTAAACGAAGTGGTTCTGGGCGTTGTTGCTGTTGTGCATTATCATACTTCCACTCTAAACCAAGTGCTCCCGTCAGACGTTGTTGATGAAGAAGCATTCTTGATCAGTTTCACGGTGCAACTGGTATGAAAGTTGGCGATGCATTTTTGAACAAAGCAGTGGCGCGGACCACGATCAAGAAGATAGCATCGAAGGGTTACTTTAAGATCAAATCTTTAAAATTTAACAAGACATTGTACTCTGTGAAATGTATTGGACACGAATGTAGATGAGAAGTATGCACAGTGAAGAAGATGGAGTGTGATGAATTCGTGATAAGAACATATTGCAGAGCTCATACTTTCTCGGTAAGTGAACGAAAAGTAGAATAACGTCAAGCAAGTGCTAGTGCGGATGCTGATATTTTGATTGCAAGTTTTGGCGGTCGATTTCATATAATGAAGCCAAGAACAAATCTCACCCACATGGATAAGGAGCACGATGTTGACATGACATATTGGAAAGCTTAGAGGGTGCGGCAAATTGTGAACAAAAAATACAGAGGTTCTCCTTCTTTAAGTTATACACTTCTTACGTATTATTTGCATATGGTTAAAAAGAAGAATTCAGACACGGTCATTCACTTGGAGGTGGATTCAGAGTCGATATTCAAATATGTTTTCATAGCATATTGTCCATGCATTGAAGGATTTAGAGTCGCCATGAGAAAGGTTGTTGCAGTAGATGGTACTTGGTTGAAAGCGATTTATAAAGGCGTACTGCTAATTGCAACAACACAAGATGGGCACCATCAACAATATCCTACTGCTTGGGATGTGGTGGACTCAAAGAATGATGCTTCTTGGTGTTGGTTCTTTGAGAAGTTGAAAGAGTTTATACCAAATCAGAGTGACTTAGTTATCATTTCGGGTATATGCTAGAGTATCATCCAAGGTGTGGAAACTGTCTACCAAGAGGCACAACATGAAAATTGTAGGTGACATTTGTCTCAAAACATAAGACTTCGAGTGAAAGCTCAAGATAAGTCGAAAGTTGAGGAACCGTTCAAGCGACTTGCAGAAGCATACATAGTTGTCGATTTCAACAAAAAGTACACATACTTCAACAAATATTTTCCATTAACGATTAAGTATCTTCAGGACACAGCTATACAAGAACGTTAGTGGGCTAGATGCCACTTCATAGGTACTCGGTATCGTTAGTCTTAGTGTCCGTAGTTCAATCCTAAATGTCCAGATGTATATATCATCGTGAGCAATAAAATTAATAAGGCTTTATATTACTTATGTGTTGGAGTAATATATCGATGTGTGCTCTGATCTATGCCCACAATGTGAATAGAACCATAGATCGAGATAGATCACACTCGATGGGTCCCTAGTCAACAAAGCTTCACTAGAAGCGATTAGTATGAAAGATGGCTCTTTATGGCTTACGTTTTGTTAATCATTGGAATGGGATTCCGGAGTCTGATCACATATATCATGTGGGACATGATATTGGACGACCCGCCCTGAATATGTGCCATAGATTAAGTCATGAACATATTTAGTGTTGTAGCTTGTCATGTATCCTTAGACCAAGGAGTCTTTGTGATCGCTATGTAGTCAACAACTGAGTTTGACCTGAGCCTAACGTTGTCCGTAACAGGGCTTCCATAACGGCCAGGATTGGCTTGGGGACGGGCTACATGAGTGACACGAAAGGCGGCTAAGGGATTTATCCCTCATACTGAGATATGGGAAAGATATCGGTTCTCGGCCGCTTGATCGAGAGTGACTGAAAGAATAGCATGGCCATGCACATGATACTGGGTATCATATCTTCAGTCATCTCACATATCAGGGAACGGTGATTGAGAATAATAAGGATGACGGCTCTATGCCTTATCTCAATCAAGATATCGGAGATAAAAGGATAATGACAGGGACGACGGAAAGGTTAGAATCGACATGGTCGATTCGCTATGCAGTGTCAGGCAATACTAAAGTCTCGTTAGTTGCCACTTAAATAGGATCAAGTAAAATGAGATTTTACGTTGATCTATTGACATGCATAAACCTAAGGGTCACACCGGAGGATGAAACTCATTGACACATTTATGGAGAATGGCCAAAAGGGAGTTGTCTCGGGACATGACCAAAACTGGGTTTTGAGTCATGTGCTCGTAAGTGAATAGGACTTTACGGATCGAGACAAGGCTTGGAGTCTTGGGATTGATCGCGTCGGATAATGTTGGACATTTCCGGTATGGAAGGCTTAGAGGCAATGAGCAAATCACGGGACCTCGTTGGAAATGGCCACGGGCCATGTTCCAAGAGGCCCATGAAAGGCCCATGCAACCAAGGCCCTTGGAACTAATTAATCAAGTCTTGATTAATTAGTACTAAGTAAGCAAGACAAGGATTAAGGTGTTGGTGATTCACCACCTAACCCAATCTTGTCTTGCCATACTTTGTCCTATTTACACCTTACTTGACACCATACTTGTCCCATGCCTTTAGTTGGACAAGTATGGGTTTTGTTATGTTTAAGTCATCTTTTTTCAACATAACAAACACAAGACAAGAATAGGAAACACATTTTCTCTCCCTCTTCCATGGCCATTTCGGGTTTGGCTAGTTTCCACCTCCATTTTTGTGTTCTTGAGTCCTCAAAGAGAAGAACCACGTGACTTTGATTCCCATGTGGATACGTAGGCGTCTTGGAGACTCAAGCCAATCATTCTTTAACCGGTGTTCTTGTTTTGGTAAGAGATACTGCTGAATTTTTCTCTTGTGAATCCATTCTTTGTTAGTTGTTTCATGGTTTTAATCGTCTCTTGGTTTTTATTGATTTTCCGCTGCGAGTTGGTTCATCTCCAACCCTACCTCGAGACCCAACAGTGGTAGCAAACCCAACAGTGTTAGACATGTAAAGTCGATGGGGACATATTGGAGTTTAGATTGGAACTAGGGCAAGTGGGAGATTGTTAGTCTTAGTGCCTGTAGTTCAATCCTAAATGTCCAAATGTATATATCATCGTTAGCAATAAAATTAAAGCGGGTTTATATTACTTATGTGTTGGAGTAATATATCGATGTGTGCTCTCATCTATGCCCATCATGCGAATAGAACCATAGATCGAGATAGATCACACTCGATGGGTACCTAGTCAACAAAGCTTCACTAGAAGCGACTAGTATGAAAGATGGCTCTTTATGGCTTACGTTCTGTTAGTCATTGGAATGGGATTCCGGAGTCTGATCATAGATATCATGTGGGACATGATATTGGACGACCCGCCCTGAATATGTGCCATAGATTAAGTCATGAACATATTCAGTGTTGTAGCTTGTCATGTATCCTTAGACCAAGGAGTCTTTGTGATCGCTATGTAGTCAACAACTGAGTTTGACCTGAGCCTAACGTTGTCCGTAACAGGGCTTCCATAACGGCCAGGATTGGCTTGGGGACGGGCTACATGAGTGACACGAAAGGCGGCTAAGGGATTTATCTCTCATACTGAGATATGGGAAAGATATCGGTTCTCGGCCACTTGATCGAGAGTGACTGAAAGAATAGCATGGCCATGCACATGATACTGGGTATCATATCTTCAGTCATCTCACATATCAGGGAACGGTGATTGAGAATAATAAGGATGACGGCTCTATGCCTTATCTCAATCAGGAAATCGGAGATAAAAGGATAATGACAGGGATGACGGAAAGGTTAGAATCGACAGGGTCAATTCGTTATGCAGTGTCAGGCAATAATAAAGTCTCGTTAGTTTCCACTTAAATAGGATCAAGTAAAATGTGATTTTACGTTGATCTATTGACATGCATAAACCTAAGGGTCAAGCGGTCGTCTATTCTTTCAGTCACATGATATGATGCCCAATATCATGTGCATGATCATGCTATTCTTTCAGTCACTCTCGATCAAGCGGCCGAGAACCGATATCTTTCCCATATCGTAGTATGAAGGATAAATCCCTTAGCCGTCTTTCGTGTCACTCATGTAGCCTGTCCCCAAGCCAATCCTGGCCGTTATGGAAGCCCTGTTACGGAAAACGTTAGGCTCAGGTCAAACTCAATTGTTGACTACATAGCGATCACAAAGACTCCTTGGTCTAAGGATACATGACAAGCTACGACACTGAATATGTTCATGACTTAATCTTTGGCACATATTAAGGGCGGGTCGTCCAATATCATGTCCCACATAATATATATGATCAGACTCCGGAATCCCATTCTAATGACTAACAGAACGTAAGCGATAAAGAGCCATATTTCATACTAGTCGCTTTTAGTGAAGCTTTGTTGACTAGGGACTCATCGAGTGTGATCTATCTCGATCTATGGTTCTATTCACATTGTGGGCATAGATCAGATCACAAATCGATATATTACTCCAACACATAAGTAATATAAAGCCGCTTTAATTTTATTGCTAACGATGATATATACATTTGGACATTTTGGATTGAACTACGGGCACTAAGACTAACACTTAGTTCACTTATGCCCCAAGAATCCACACATCATATAGTAGAAGATGATTTTTGAAATTGAAAATCCCAGTTCACTTATGCCCTAAGAATCCACACATCATTTGGAAGAAGACGATTTTTGAAATTGAAAACTCTAGTTAACTTATGCCCTAAGAATTCACACATCATATGGAAGAAGACAATCATTGAAATTGAAAACCCTAATTCACTTATGACTTAAGAATCCACACATCATATGGAAGAAGTATGGAAGAAGAAGATTTTTAAAATTGAAAACCCTAGTTTACTTATGCGCTAAGAATCCACACATCATATGAAAGAAGATGATTTTTGAAATTGAAAACTTTTGTTCACTTATGACCCATATATACATACAAAAGAGATGATCGACACAACATTTTATTCGATCGAGAGGGAATAAACCAAACCTTCTAAGACTTAACATGTATTCCGATCGAGAAAATATAGACCAACATATTCACAATCACGAGGACGATCGCCCCAACATTTCATCGATTGAGAGGATATTACCCAAACCTTCGAAGACTTATTAGAAAATCGACCGAACATGTGTTACGATCAAGCGAGCCAAAGACCAATACATCCTCAATCACGGGGACAATCGGACCAACATTTCATTTGATCGAGATGATATAACCCAAACCTTCTAAGACATATCAAGCGATCGAATGAACATGTATTCTGATCTAGAAAGCTAGAGACCAACACATTCACAATCATAGGGACAATCGCCCTAACATTTTATCTGATTAAGAGGATATAACCCATACCTTCAAAGACTTATCAAACGATCGACCGAACATGTGTTTCGATCAAGAAAGCCAGACACCAATACATTCTCAATCATAGGGACGATAAGACCAACATTTCATCTTATTGAGAGGATATAACCCATATATACATACAAAGCATATGATCGACCTATTACATATTCTGATCAAGGGACATAAAGACCAACACATGCATACCATACAACACATTTCATTTTCACCTGCCCATCCAAAAATTCACAAGTCCACAAAAACTACATATCATCCGTATAAGAAAACCAGATAACTTAGTTTAAAAAAATACAACAAACCCCATAGATACACCTACAACGAATATTTGTACTTTGAAAATACATCGATACATATTTTCCTACGATACGAAGCCATGAACCGATTTTGTAGATATTCATGGAAGAGGAGGTTAGCCAATTCTAGCTCGATGAATTTCATTGTGTACACCCCACAATCTCCACTACAAGAAAAAACAAAAGTGAAGTAAGAATATCTACAAGTTCATGAGGTCTAAATGTAGTAGCATAGGTACAAACCCCTTTTCATTTTGAGGCAGATTGTCAAGCCTCTCATAGTTGAAATCACTGGTGTACAATTGTCGAACCTTAGGGTCCACCAAATTTCCCTCATTGATCATCCTTGGAAGCATATAGCAGTACGATTTCATTACATCTGTCAAATGCATATCAGAGATTAACCAAGTGGCAGAGTCGTATACTTTGATACAACGTTCAACGATATCCACAACCAAAAATATCCAATGGTTATTACCGCAATTTATTGGAAAGTAAATTTTCCCGCATCCCTTCCATGACATAGGTATATGTTGCAGACTCAGACCATTAAAATATTTCATTAACTGACTTGGTAATCATACAGGGTGAGTGCCTCTCCTCTCCTACAAATTGTTGTACTCCAACTGCACTATGTGGTGGAATAATTCATCCAATAGTCCGGAGCGAATAATCCATTAATGCTGTGCTGGCGCCTTCGAATTCCATACAAAGCATCCTCTATATGTTGCACTTATTTCCCGTCTATCTCAACACTTGTCGGCCTGAGTTGCCACGCAAGAGTCTAGGTACCAAGACTCGTCATCCCCATTGGTAGCCAAAGTGCATGATACCCAAAAGATTTAAGAGATAGACAAAATGCTCAACAAACATAAAGGATGAGTCCAGACAGGATTCAGGCGGAGGGTTAAGGTCCCCATGGCCAGGGAAGTTGTTATGTCCAGCGCATCATTTGATCCCTCTAAGAGGATGGATAAGCTCTCATGTGTTGTTGTTGAATGGAAGGCTATACATTCTTATGAGAGAGAGAGGAGATAAAGGATGCAATAGAGGCTAGGATAGCTCTAGAGATGGAGGTTATGGAAGCAAAACTGGCTTATGACAGGCACCATTGAGAAGAAATGACAACCAGACTCGCCATAGTAACAACATTCATGCAGGGCGCCGAACGAGGTCGTTCTGCTAGCCCTTAGGTTTACGTTATGGACTTGTTTGTTTTTTCTTTGTGCACATGATATTTTGAAACTACATTCGAGTGTTTATCTGGCTTGAACAATTAACTACAAAATATGCTATAAGAAGACTATTTAGACTGTGTTCTTGTAGTGATAGCTTCTCTTGTAGGTAATCTATTTTTGGATGCACGATTTATAAATATATTTTTGTCAGATCCAGATTCTTGGCTAACAGAATCACAAACCGTTGGTAATGAAACACATATAACTATCTAATACTGACTTCCTCAAAACGTCAATGTTGAATATTCATTACTGATGATTTAAACACCCCGATAATGAATATTCAACAACAACATTTTGACGATGTCAGTGTTGAATTTTCAACACCGATGACATAGATTCAGTCGGCAGCGAAAAGTTCATGTTAGCAACCTTTTGTAATATCTTATGACGATAACTTGTGTCAAATTATACTCGGATTACTGATATGTAGTGATGTATTAGGTCAAAGTGTTGATAACTTTTTTTGACGAAAAGCGGAAGGCATCAATTTTATATATCAATTAAAGTGACATACGTACAATCTAATGAAAGTGCACGAGCAAACGATAAAATTACAGACTCCAAACTAACAAGCCTATATTATAATATTATCGACTCCCTACTAGAACCGTGAAGGTCAAAAGTGCAACAACGTGCACACCAAACCGTGCCACATAACGGGCACACCAACTGTGCAACAAGTGCACACCAAACGTGCAATTAGTGCACACCCAATCTGCACCAAGTGCAGTTATTGAAAAGCTGTAAAACGGAAGGAAAAAAACCTAGCCGATTCAGAGTCGCCACCGTCCGACAAGGGACCTTGACCCGAGGAATCCATAAAACGTGAACTTCAGATCCCCGCTAAAGGTAACCATTCAGGCCGGATCTGCAGTGTTGCGAATCACCGGAGCTGCCCACCACCGCTCAGACCCACCTTGCGAGTTCGTTTGCACCAAAACAACATCAGCCAGAGACGGACACCGAAAAACGAAAATCCGGCGCCGACCTTGAGAGGAGAGTGGAAAAAGGGGGGTATGGGGGGGGGGGGGGGGGGAAGAGGGTTGAAGCCGGGGGAAACGGAGCAGAAGACCAAGGGGACCTACCGGTGACGTCCATGGCCAGAGACCATGGCTTCGTTGACAGGAAACGGGGAGCACAAAAAAGGCGACGACTAGGATTGCAGAGAGGGGGAGGGGTGCTGTATGGTGATTAAGAGACCTTGCTATTTAGCTAATTCAGTGTTGATAACTTAATCTCTTCTCCTTGCCAAATCCTCATGAATGAGGGTAACTTTAACTTATGTATTTTTATTTTAGTTTGGCTATATACCCACCTTATTTATTTGACGATTCTTTCTTTATTTCTTTGGTCCAAATTCATATTTTTAGGTTTGGATATTCGAGTAAAGTAAGATGGAAATATACGGAGAAAATTAATTTTCATGAGTTAATCAAATTAATGTTTTTCTTGATGAAACAGTTCGTAGATATTTGTTAAATGATTCATACTCAATAATTGGGTGTATTTTACATTCATCAGAATACCAAATTTTCTTGCCAACCTTGAAGAGCTATGCTTATTTAATATCATGAGAACTTTTATCCCTCCCATACTCTTTTTATTCGGCAAAGACATATTATATAAAGTACTCAATCTTTGAAATAAAAACTAGAGGAGAAATCTGGTGAGAACCATGTTTTAACGTAGGAACCGCGAGAACCAATCTAAGTCATCCATTTTAACAATGTATGGATGAGATGCAATTGAGTAGTTGACTGCAAAAAAAAACAGCACTTTTTAGTAAGTGGTAAGGTGTTTTTAGTAAAACTATCATATTACTTTTTTTTAACCAATTCACTAATTTAATTTTTCCCGCTTCGTTTGAACTCCGATTGGCTTCAAACTTGCGCCATTAGTTTTGTTTTTTAAGGGCTTTCTATCAAGATCAGTCATGAATATATTTTGAAGCACGAAAATAAAATTATTTCGGGGTTGATTTTATTTTTTTAAAATCTGGGTAATTTTTATCAACACTTTGCTCTGGATTTATCAACACTTTTACACTGGTTTTATCAACACTTTACGCTGGTTTTATCACATCATTTTCTAAAACTGATCATGATTTTATCACCTCATCAAGTGCTTTTTATGAACACTAGTTTTATCAACACTAAACACTAGGTTTATCATTCATTCAATTTACGTGTGTTTTATCACCCCCATCACATGTTTTTTTTGAAGCACGAATTTTTTTATATTTCGGGGATGGTTTTTAAAGAAATTATATCTGAGTAATTTTTATCAACATTTTGCTCTGAGTTTATCAACAAGTTACACTAGTTTTATCAACACTTTACACTGGTTTTATTACCTCATTTTCCAAAACTGATCATGATTTTATCACCTCATCGCGTGCTTTTTATGAACACTCGTTTTATCAACACTAAAAAAATAGGTTTATCATTCAAAATATGTGTGTTTTATCACCCTCATCACATGTTTTTTTAAGCACGAAAAAAAAATTATTTCGGGGCTGGTTTTTAAAGAAATTATATCTGGGTAATTTTTATTAACACTTTGCTCTGGATTTATCAACACTTTACACTGGTTTTATAAACCCATTCTCCAAAACTGATCATGATTTTTATCATCTCATCACGTGCTTTTTGTGAACACCATTTTTATCAACTCAAAAACACTAGATTTATCATTGAATTACGCGTGTTTTATCACCCTATCACAAGTTTTTTTATCAACGTTAAACTCTAATGTATCACACTTATTATCTAAATTGAACATGGTTTTTATCACCTCATTATTTGTTTCTTATCACCTAATTACATGTTTTTATCAACATTTAGCATTAGTTTGGTACTTCGATATAAAATATTTATTAGTGAAGATATATCAACGCTCAACATTATTTTTATCACCTTGATATAAATTTTTATTTTCGTGCTTCAAAATATATTCATGACTAATCTTGATTTAAAGCCATTGAAAAAAGAAAAATATTGGCGCAAGTTGGAAGTTAATCGGTATTCAAACGAATCGGGAAATATTAAATTAGTGAATTGGTTATAAAAAAATGGACACTTGTCCACATGACACCATGTTATTACAATTATGCCCTTGCTTGTGTGAGAATGGATGAAAGTAAGGGTGAATTTGGGTAGAATTGGGGTGATGACGTGGCATCATGGTGAATCTTGGATCTTAGGTGTGTGTGACTAGGAATGGTTATCACGGTTCCTATGTTAAGAGTGGTTCTCAATAGATTATTCCTCATAAAAACTAAGCGTGAGTGTTTTTTTTATCAGCAATTTTTTGTATTAAAACCAAGCTTTCGAAATGAAAGACAAGGTCAAGGGAAGACCCCTCAAGGGAAATTGCAACCTAACAAGACCACAAGTAGTCTAAAGGATAGCTTGCACCACAAGAATCCAACCAAAACTAAACTAGTTACAATGCTTTCCTTACAAGGCAAGACAAAACAATTGGTTTAAAATTCAAACCTCACAAGGCCAACCTATACAAAAAACTACCCAAGTTCAGCAAAATTGGCCAACATATCCACAAAACTAACCAAGTTCAGCATCAATTTTAACTTCAAAACCATCAGTACCAGCTGAACTACCCAGCGTGTACCCCCCAAATCTGCGTCAGTAGCAAAACTGAGAAGGAACCCTCATAGTGCACAGTTCGAGCCAAACCAAACCCCGTAATAGAACACAATACCAGCACCAGTAACAACACTCCTATGACAAAAGTGCAGAAAAACAAACAAGTGCAATTCACACACAAAGACAACTGAAAAACCAAGTGGAGCAAAACTCTCAACCTAAGTTATACACACACTCAAGACTGAAGAAAGAAAGAGAACCCACACTCCAAATAGAAAGAAAAAACCCCATACACAACAATCCTAAACCTTTCCACCCTAATCTCACCACAGTTCCCCCCAAACCCTCCCAAACCCCACCCCAAAGCCCAATCAACACCAAAAGAGAAGCTTTGTGAAGCAAGAAACACTTAGTTAGCCTCCAAGACTCTCACCACACAAGCTAGGGGCTCATTCAGCCAAGACACAAAGGAAAAAGTTTGTCCTCTTTTGAAATTAGTACAAATGATCTGGTATACTTTCCTTTGGACCTGTTGTAAAATACCATCAGCACTAGGAATCACTCCTCTGAAAATGAGAGAGTTCCCGCTAAGCCAAATCTTCCAAATGATAATGGAGAATAAGAGACTCCAATGTTTCCTAGCTCTATAAGGTGCCAACCATTTCCAAGATATAAACCAAGGGATGATGTTATCAGGCAAGAATGACTTAATCCCCCACCAATCAATACACCTCTTCCAAACCTCATTAGCCAAGGGACAGGTTAAAAATAGATGACCATTCTCCTCAGGCTCTTCTTTGTAGATAGGACACCAAACATTGTCTGCATAAATTCCTCTAGACAATAAAAAGCACTTTGTGAGTACTGCCTGCAAACAAAGTTACCAAGAAAAGGCTGCTACTTTTGGGGGTAATAAAGGATCCCAAAGTAATGCAGGCCACTCAAGGTTCTGATCCCCCCTCTCATCTAGTGCTTCATACATTTTGTGAACTGAGAATCCCTTAGGATCAAACTTCCAAGAAACTGAATCTTCTCCAGAAAATTGGAGTTGAAAATTGTTGAGATGATCACAAAGCAGTGAAAATTGGTCTAATTCCCAACCCCTCAAATCTCTTCTAAAAACCAGGATCCAATCCCCCTACACCAAAAACTGGTCACCAACTTCTCCTTCTGTGTACTGAGATAAAACAATCTTTGGAAGATAAATTTTAGTGGTGCTTGCAAAAGCCAAATACCCCCCCAAAACTTTAGCACATCCCCAAAAATGACAGTCCAATTTAACTCCACTGCTCTAAATGCACAAGAAAACTTTGGACAGTCTAGTAGAGATTGATTGTGTCTGAGGAATGATTGTCCATCATGAATTAATAGTTTAGACAAGTCCCATGAAGAGGAGTCCAACCCATATTTAGCACACAACAATTGCTTCCACAATGAGTCTTTTTCCAGGGTAAATCTCCACCACCACCTTGCAAGTAAAGCGTTGTTCATAATATGTAGATTTTTAGTTCCCAACCACCCCCACCCCCTCAGATTTAGGCCTGCAGATCAAGTTCCATCTAACTTTATGAACACTTTTTTTAGAGATTGACCCATTCCACAAAAATCTCCTCTTCCAACTATCAAGTTCTTTGATCACTCCTTTTGGGGTTTTGTGGAGGGACGTATAATACAAAGGAAGTGAGGAGAGGGAGGACTTGATTAAGGTGATCCTCCCACCCAAGGACCTAGCCTTGGCTTGCCACAAACTAATCTTACTCTTGAATTTATTTATAACAGGTTCCCAAGTTTTTTTCCTCATGGGATTGGCACCCAATTGAAAACCAAGGTAGTTGAAAGGTAATTGTATTTCAGTGCAACCCAAGATGCCACATACCTCCTCCACTGAAACAGATAAAGGGTTTAAGATTAGCACTTTGGACTTATGGAAATTAATCTTCAAACCAGTAGCTTTTTGGAGGCAATTAAGAGTATGCTTCAAGTTGGTGACTTACTGAATGCCTGCTTCAATAAAAATCAGAGTGTCATCAACAAACTGCAAATGAGAGATCTCAGGGTCCTGATTGTTGCATCCTATACCAGAAAACATCCCAGAAGAAATTCCAGTTTCCATTAATAGATGGAGAGTTTCAGTCACCAATGCAAATAGTAATGGAGACGAAGAGCACCCATGCCTTAATCCTCTAAGCACAGGGAAATCATTTGAAGGAGAACAATTTATGAGAACTGAGGACCAAGCCTTTATACATTTAGAGACCCAAGCAATCCACAAAGAGCCCTTAATCCTCTAAGCATAGGGAAATCATCTGAAGGAGAACAATTTATGAGAACTGAGGACCAAGCCTTTATACATTCAGAGACCCAAGCAATCCACAAAGAGGCAAAACCCATACTCTGAAGAATATTAGTGAGAGCTCCCTAATGGATATGATCATATGCCTTTTCAAAATCAACTTTTAACACAATGACCTCTTGCTTGGATTTTTTGATGGAGTGAATCAGTCCAGTAGCAATTAGTATCCCATCCAGGATTTGTCTGCCTGCAATGAAGCCAGATTGTACATCATGGACTAAGAAATCCATCACCTTCTTTAATCTAGCAGCCAGGACATTGGAAATAATTTTGTAGGTGCTTGTGATGAGGCTAATTGGCCTATAATCTTCAAAGTTTTGAGGGGAACTAGACTTGGGGATGAGTGTGATGATAGATGAGTTAATCCCTTTTCCAAGAGAGCGTTTGTAAAAGAACTAGTTCATGTACGTCATTATATCTGGCTTGATAAAATTCCAACACAGTTGATAGAACTTCAGGGAGAAGCCATCAGGACCAAGTGACTTATTCCCATTGCAAGATTTGATAGCTATCCACACTTCTTCCTCAATGAAAGCCTTTTCCAGTTCAGAAGCTTGTAATGTAGAAAGTGAATTATAAGGCAGAGAAGAGAGATCAATGCAGACCTCAGAACTATTTAGAAATCTCTTCTGAAAGTGAATTTTGGCAGCAGACTTAATCTATGAGGGGATGGTAAAAGTAGAACCACCTTCTTGTATGTGGGAGATTTGCTTTCTTGCATGGTTAAAATTAGCCACCAGATGAAAAAACTTGGTACATCTATCCCCTTCCTCAGTCCATTTGTGTCTAGCTTTTTGGCACCAGAGTTTTGCTTGCATCTTGAGCTTCAAGATCAATTTAGCATTTGTGAGTGATCTAAGAGCAACCTCCCTAGAAGTCAAAGGTCTGATCTCTAACAATTCATGTCACGCCCCAATTTCGGTAAACCGAACTCAGGACGTGAACTTTTAAAATCATAAAACATTTGAAACCTGCTTTGAATCAATACTTTAAAAAATTACCATTTCGTTAACCCGAATAATATTTACAATACAAAACGTCCCAACAAATGGACAAAACAAGGTATCCGTCACTAGACTCAAAAGATAAAACTCGGACTCCGCTCCTATCTCCTCAAGCTTCGAGAGCTCACCTAGTCCGTCCCGTGATCGGTACCTGTAGGAAAAGCAGCTAGGGGTGAGCGTTCGCTCACCACCACAGATAACAGACTGACTACGGCATAATTAGCAGGCAATGCTGGTAACACCAACAACGACTCAAAAGACACACACACGACCAATACTTTCCTCAACTGACTCAACACTCGGACACGTGATGTAGACCCCACACAACGATTGACGACCTCCTCCAAAGACACGACTGACAACCACGCAAAGCCAAGATCACAAAGGATCGCACACCAAACAAGATCACAAAGGATTGCACACCAAACAAGATCACAAAGGATCGCATACCAGCTGCTCAGTAACCCATCTCTGTCTCTCGCCCTTTACCGATCCCAGTTAGGTCATGCGGTCGACCTGTCGCGCAACTTCTCCCGATCCCAATCGGGAGGCTAACCCACAACCTCTCCACTTCACCCGATCCCAGTCGGGTGGTTAGCCACACCCGCGCGTCCTTCCCCCGATCCCAGTCGGGGAGCTAGCCCACAACCTCTCCGCTTCTCCCGATCCCAGTTGGGAGGCTAGCTACACCACACAACCTCCGCCATTATCAAGTAACCAATCACAATCACAAACAAAGTTCAACAGACAATAACGACACCAGTCCCAACTCCACAGGCACTCAAGGCCACCAAGACACCAACAACAAAACACGGGTTCAACAACCCTACGGGCCCTCATGGCCACCCAAGACACCAACGGTAAAGTACGAGTTCACAACCCCACGGGCACTCACGGCCACCCAAGATACCAACAATAATAACACGGGCTCTCATGGCCACCCAAGACTCAACAATAATACACGGGCTCTCATGGCCACCCAACTCAACAATAATAACACGGGCTCTCATGGCCACCCAAAACTCAACAATAATAACACGGGCTCTCATGGCCACCCAAAACTCAATTTACACAAACAACCTCCGACATAACCAATGCCTCCAACAGTCCTAATATCAACAGTTTCACAAACAACCTCCGGGCATGGTCATATGCCTCCAGTACCCCTAATATCGATAAGTTCACAATCAACCTCCGGGCATGGTCATATGCCTCCAGTAATTCTAACATCGATAAGTTCTCTGCTCCTACGACACTACTAAGTGTCACATGCATTTCCAAACTTCGATAACCTACTTAACCCACGAGACCCCAAGTGTCACATACATTTCTAATATTCGATAACCTACTTAACCCACGACACCCAAGTGTCACATGCAATTCTATTGTTAACTTTCCCTAGTCAGGGCCGAGATCCAGCTACTTTTCCCTACCTCAACTGAAGAACACCCGCTACGTCTCCTAGCTGCTGACGTCCTGGCTCGTTACCTCCGGTCTTCTCTTCGATTGAAGCCGGACTCTATATTAACACGAAGCCACAAAATAATAACGGTTCCACCGTTAAATTAAAAGTTACGATTAGTACAGTTTAAATCCGACAGTTGTCTTTTAAACTCGAGCGGGCTAAAAGCGGGATTCCGAAAAATCGGGTTCGAGCACCCGAGCCCCAAGTACAGAACCCGGTGCACGATTTCCAAGACACGGTTCCCAAGGTACGGGTTCCGTGGCACGGATCCCGAGGCACGGGTTCAATGCACGGTTTTCGAGGTGTTCCCAAAACAGCGTTCCACTTTTAACCCGTCCTAGGTCCGATTTAACGGTCTGTTTGTTCGTTCACGTTTCTGTTCAACAGTCCAAAAATATGTCTTAAACCAAATCTGATCCCTTTTTTTTGATTCAAAACCGTTACTGTTAAACTCTTTAATTATTTTTTTTGTTTTGATTCCAAATCAGTCCAGATCCAGAGGAGAGTTCGAGGAACAGAAAGAAAAGCGAGTAAAAGATCGAATTTTGGGTCCGACCGGTCACCGACGAAGACACCACCGGCGACCACGCTCACGGTTTCGAGTTCCTCACCGTGGGATAAAAGGACGGCGGAGGGAGACGGTGGAGCACGGCGGAGCACACGGGTCTCTCGCCCGTCTCAGATCTGAACGGGAACGGACAGTTCCGTCCCGGATCTGAGTGCGCGCCGGCGAGTCCGTCACGGCTCTGGCCGTGCACGGCGACGGCGGGGCTCGGCGACGCTCGAGTGCGGAGAGGAGGGACGGTGGCACCTTGGGATGTTGGCGGTCGGAGCGGTGGCGCTGTGGGATGAACGGAGAAGGAGGAGAGGAGAGATTGCTCGGCGACGGGGTTGGCCGGAACTGGTCTGCGTGGACGACGGCGACGACTCGGTGAGGTGAGAGGACTGGACGGAGAGGTAGACGTGAGGGTAGAGGGAGAGAGAGATGGGGCGGTCGGATCGTGAAGAGAGAGAAGAAGGCGTGGGTGAGGTCGGGAGAGATCTGGTAAGAGAGCTGCGCGAGTTCGACGAGGGAGGAGGGTTCTGACGCACTGAACCCTAAACGCGTTTTAAATACGCGGGCCGGAAATGGGCCTCAGACTGTTCTGAGTTGCACGGCCCAGAAGGAGGAGGCGGGCCGAAGGGAATGGACGGGTCTGCTCGGCAGGATTCAGTTCGACCTGGTCCAGCTTCCTCTATTTCCTTTTTTTTCTTTTTTTTTTGCACTGGATTAAATTTTTCGCTCCACTTTCCGCTCCCGTCGTTTTAAAACTGTCAATTTAGACATTTTAAATTAACAGGTCTTTACAATTCATCCAAAACCAGAATCTCCTTTTTTAGTTTCTCAATATCCGTCTCCAACCAACCAAAGGTATTTATATTCTAACTTCTATAAAAATTCTTCATTGCTTTCAACTTGTGCCAAAGCATAAAGGCAGGAAAGCCAATGATCTGAATAAAGCTCCAAATTTTCTTCGAGTCTTTGATAAATGTAGGATGATCACTCCATGCATTAATGAATTTGAATGGCCTAGGCCCCCAATCCACAATAGGATATTCCAAAGCAATACAGGCTTATGATCTGAGATGCATCTAGCCAAACAAGTTTGAGTAAGTGCGTTGAAAGTAGTCAAGAGCACTGGTGAAATCAAGAATCTATCAATTCTTGAGGCTGTAGACCCTGTTCCAAACCATCCCAGAAATCTATGAAATCTCTAATGCTGGTTGTTGAGAACCTGGAACCAGTTTTCTCAATAGGGTCCAAAATAGCATTTAAATCCCATCCCACCAGAAAAATATTAAAGAAATTGCTGATCTTCCCCCTTATATCACTCTATAATTGTGATCTCAAAGATATATTGCAAGGGGCATACACATTAACTACTGTGAAATTAATATCAGCCTCCAAAAAATTCCCAGACCAGTATATTGCATGCTCATCCACCAATGAGGAGTGTAAATGAAAGACATCCTTGTTCCAAATAGTGATAACACCTCTAGCTTTGCCTATTGTAGGTAAAAATAAAGCCTCCCAAAGAGTAGAAAAACCACAAGCAGGAAGAAAGTAACCAGGTAAAACAAACAATTTTGTTTCTTGTAACAAGACCATTGATAGTTGTTGTTTTGCACACACATTTCTCAAGGCCATTCTCTTTTGTCTAGGAGAAGCCCCTCTCATATTCCATGAGAGAATTCTCATGGTGAAGATAGGTTTTGTGTGGGGATGGAAATTATAGGAGAAATCTGAGCCTCCTCTACATCCTCCAGATCACAAAATTCATCATTAATATTTGTTTCCAACTCTACAACCTAGTTAACCTCAAGCTCCAGATTTTCGAACTGTTCTGCCACCAATTCATCCGAGATATATGCCTTGAGTCCCAAGTTCCTGCCCCTTCAAGCTTGTAAACCTGATAATTCCTGACCATTGATTTGGAAACAATAGCTTCTTTGTTGTTGTTCAAAGGCACTTTTGATTTTGATCTTTTATTGTAGGCTGCAAAAGTAGAGGACCTTTTCTTCTTCTCAATTGTCCCTTTAGGTTTAGGAGTGGAAAGTTAAAAATCAGAACTCAAAACAATAGGATTTGGAGCAATTGAGTTTGAATTAAGGGTTCCCTCCAAAACTAAAGGGTTAAGAGTAGGTGTCAGAGGCTTGGGACCCAAGGAGTTAATCTCATTAATGCCATCAGCTTCCAATGTGCCACTTTGTACTTGTATATCTTGTGCCATCCCATCTTCACATGCAATTAGGGTTTGATCGACCAATGTTACTTGAGAAGGAATAGTCTTAGTCTGAACAGTAGCCAAACTGACTGAATTAATTTCCCCAAAAGTGTCTGGAGCAATCAAGGCTTCCTTGAAAGAAATAGTAAGCTTGTTTTCAGAGAGAGGAGCTAGTGATTTTTTAGGAATCACCAACGCTGCAGGGTGTTCTAAAGTAGGAAAATCAGTGGGTGTGCAACTCAACACTTGCGTCTCAATGTTCCTGGTAGGAAAAAGGTTTTGATTCTCAACTTCAACAACCTCTAAATGATCCTCTAACTCAATTGAGCCCAAAAATTATCTGAAAGTTCCTTCAACATTAATATCACCAACCTCCCTAACTGTCTCAGAAGAGTTAGTCACAATAAATTCAGTTGGTAACGAATTTTCTGACCTGGTGTGATCTGACTCAGAAGAATCAGACAAATGATTAGGTGGAAAATGAACGATGGGCACCACCGAAACATCCACAGAGCAGACCATAGCATTAAATTCTTTTCCGTCAAGAACCAGACAAATTTCTTTGTACACCTTAAAATACTCCTTAGAATGTAGCAACACATTAGCAGCATATGCAGAAGTTTCATCTATAGAGGAAGGATGCACACACACTACAGTCCCAACTTCAACAACAAAAGTTTCAAATGTTTCTGTACACCACCCCAAAATAGGTATACCATAAAGCGCCACACAGAAAAAATTCCCTCATTCTCTGCAAAGTTGTACTTTGTCTTTGATGATCGTCATTTAGTGTCCCAACCAATCTGCTTCATTTTGTAATGATTTTCTCTCCTCCCGTTCCTCAGGGAAATAGATGAGAACAACTCTGTTACCAAGAGATTTGATACAAATTTCACACTCCCTTTCAGTTCTGAAATCCTCTATGATAGCTTCAACTACATCATTTTTGTGAAGCAGAGCAAGATGGCCCCTCTCCAGCCAACACCTATTTGTTTCCACCACTGTGCCTTTAAGGAGTATCGGTTGCACAAACTGTTCTTTTCTTTGCCAACTCCTCCTAGAATCGCTAGTTTTCTTGACATTGCTCCTACTCCAAGCCTTAGTCACAAACAATTTGTATCCTTCCAGCACAAACCCATTAAAAATATGAATCCCTTTCTCTAAGGCTTCATATGACTTAAAAGTGACAAAACCGAACCAAATTCCTCTGGAGTTGGGGTTTAGAGGTGCCTCTGCTTTGGTGATTTCTCCACACTCAAGGAACAAATTTTGCAGCCAATCGGTAGTTGTTCTTAGTGGTAAGTTATGAACAAATAATCTACAGTCTTCCCACTCTGACCACCCGGGTTTGTTGTGTCCTGTTTTACCATTTCCTCCCACAAGTTGTGTTGCCACTATAACAGATTCAACCGATTATCAAGAACTACAGGTTTAGTGAAAGGCACCCTGCCTTCGAAACCTGGAGGGGGAACAAAAGAAGTCGATGAAGATATAGGAAACCAGAGAAAAATCAACCGCGAAGGAGTAGTTCACAGATGCAAGGATGAACGGTGATGAAAACTGGGTTTGAAAACGGGCATCCCAGGCTTCTTGTTCTTTGATGGACTAAAAATGATGAAAACACAAGAAACTTCGAACCTTCCGAGTCGCCACAGGGGTCCGGTGACCTAGAAATAGGTCATCAGGAACACTACACCGTCACTCGGGTTCGAGAACAATGAAGGATGAACCAAGATGGAGATGAAAGTTCTTGTTGATCTTCAAAGCTTCAACTGAGACTTCATAATTACTGTAGTAGCTTGAGAGATTTATTCTTTCTGTTTCAGATTTCTTCTTTGTCCATATTTTGCTTACTTCGATAATGTAAATGAAACTAAGCATGAGTGTGAAATACAAATTAAAGAGTATTTCGTGGAAGAACCTCAACCAACATCTCTAAACACATTTCCTCAAAAAAAACATCTCTCAACACAGAGAGGCTACAACTAAAATACATGAAGGGGTCTAGCTACAAATCTAAATAGCAGAACACACCAAAATAAACACCAACAAAACCAAATTTAACAACAAAACAACACAAAAAAGAGTCAACTCAAACCCAAGCTATGAACTCCACAACTCCCTGCTCAGTCACCGTTAACGACAGAGACAGATCTGACAATTATCGATCGAAACCCACATAATCAGTCTACTCTAACTAAAGGATTCAAAATAGAGTAAATATTCTCTAAACCCTCGTTGGTGGCCAACTCAAATAACCGACGAGCCCGAGCCACTGAGGTGGACGAGAACAAATGAAGCACAACAAAAAGAGAAAGAAAGGAGGTGTGGTATAGGAAGAACAAAACTTGGTCAGAGAAGAAACCAAAAACCTTACCTTAGACCTATACCAGAGAAACACCTGATCTCGCACTCAATCTACCGAAATAGCCAAACTCCAACTAACATCGAGAGAAGAGGGAGAAGATAGCTCCAGATCCGAATCCAGAGCACGACATCAAACAGAGCAAGCTTCTCGAGACGACGAAGCACATAAGTCATAGATCTGACCTCACAAAAGTGGCCATATCAACAACCGGTGAGGCCTAATAGGCAAAGCCGTCCACCATCACGACAGCGAAGTTAGGCCAGAACCACGACGATCCTCATCAGAGACGGAGCGGAAGCGTGTCCCACGGTTAGAACTGGAGCGAGACGCTGGAGCCAAAGGGGGAAGCTATCTACAAAGCCGCACTGAAGAAGACGACGACGAATGCACATGCGCGGGATCTTCAATCAAAATAGCGAGGGCGAGCCCGGTCTACGACGATCCCCAACGGAGGAGGATGGGAATCACGACTAGATATGGATCGAGAATGCTGGAAAGGGAGAAGAGGGAAATTGCCGCATCCACACCGAAGGGAAGGAGAAAAAGGACTGGGTAAAAAGGGAGGAGGAGAAGATGAGACCGACAGTGACCTCGGTGGCCGTAGCCACGAGGCCACTACCGACGACGACGAGCTTAAGGATAGGTTTTTAGAGAGAGAAAGTGAAGAAAGATGGCAAAGAGTCTCGGCCCTCCTATATTTGCTTCTTTAATAAGCTTCTCTACCAACCCACCTCTTTACTTGTTTTTTCTTTTTTGTATCATTTGTTTTGTCTCTTTTTGGTCGTCGAGAGGATATGGGGTTTTGGATTTGCTTGTTGCTTCTGTTTCAATCCATAAACTTAAGAGATTAATTATAGTGAATGGAAATAAGAACTTAAGAGATTAATCTCTTTCTCATTTTTTTTTGAAATTTAATAAAATTAAAAGTAAAATAATTTTTGAAAATTAATAAAATTTTAAAAATAGTTAATAATAAAAATTTAAACAAACTAATTTCTGAAAATGAATAAAATTAGAAATTAATTATTTATTAAAATTTAATATTTTGTTTGAAAAATCAATTTCTGGAATTTAATGAAACTTAAAATAATTGATAAGAAAATTGTGAAGAGCCAAAAGCACAATGTTGAGCGTCGCCACGTTGGATGTTGACGTGATTTTCGACGTATTGCTATGGTTCTCCGGCCAGTGAAATCTCGGTCTTCATCCTTCGTTTCTGGTTGGCAGAGTTTTGGATCTCAGCTAAGGCGTCTGAGTTTGCTTTGGCTACGAAGTTGTCGTGGATATCGTGGCAATCCGTTCCCCCCTTTTTGTGTTTGATCGGATTGCAGATTGTTGAGCTAGGTTGGATGGTGACCGAGGTTCCCTCGTTGGTCAGCAGGGCGCCTCGTTTCCCCTGCTTCAATGTCCGATTCCTCACTTCTTCGGTTGTGGTTTGTTGTGGATTGGTTGGTTGGAGTGGTGCTTCGACTGTTTTTCGGTGGTGTTGCAGATTTTCCCTCATGTGATGAGGTGCTCCACTCTATGCTCTTGTCTCGATGGTGATGTGTTTCGTGATTGCAGTATGGTTGGTAACCGAGGTTTAAGAGCTCCTCCTTGTTCTCTTTCTCATGCCCCGACTTCCGTTTGCCTGACTGTTCTGGTTGTGGATTTTTTTAGCTTCGGTGGTGTTCGGTTTCTTTGGGTTGAGGGGTTGGTGAAAAGGGCATAGTGTATGGGTGTTTGGCGGGGGATGGTGTGGTTGAAAATTTCTCCAATTTGGTTGAGGAAGTTTTGTTGTTGGTGCTCGGTTGTTGACATTGTGGACCCGGTTGTTGGTGCTCGCTTGTTTACGGCATTCCCTCAGGTCTCTTTTGTTATTCTTTCAGTTTTGTTCTCCCCATTTTGCTTCTTGCATCGGCACGAAGCTCGTTACCTTCGCATGGTTGTTGCTGTTCACTTCCCCGATTCGCGAGCGGCTTAGTGTCCTTGGTGCTGGGTCGTGGTGGTTGGGAGGTCCTCATGGTGGTGGTGGTCGAGGTGTTTTGATCCTCTCCTTTAGTCATTTGTTTTCTTCTATTAGGGATATTGTTTTCGACCGGTTTGGTCAGCTGCTTTGGTTGAATGTTCAGCGGTTAGAGTAGGAGTAGGTTTTGGGTTTTGGGAGCTTGAGTTCTGAGTAAAGTTCGGGTGTGTGTCTGACCAGTGTCGTTGTGTTCTGTGGACGTTTGTGGCGTTTCCGTTGAGCTGGTGATCTGTGGCTTAGGGTGATGGTGTTGTGGCAGAGTGGGAGATTCAGTAATCAGGACTAAGAAAGTTTTGAGGTCTCTCGGTGCGCGAGAAACGGTTAGTGATCAAGCGTGCATGGAGGGCGTCTTGGAGTCCTCGTGGTGTTGAGCCTTGTTGAAGGCCCGTTTTGTTTCTCTTTTGCGGAGCTTTGTTGCTCGGGTGGCTTTCGGCTTTGGGCCGTATTTCGCTACTTTTGTGAAAGTCTTTGGATGATCCCCTGTATTGGGTTGAATCTTCCTTCTTTGTAATTTTTCTCGAACTACAAAGCTTTAATAATACATTGCTTATAAAAAAATCTCATATGGATAGTTAAACTGCAAATGTAAAAGGGTGTAATGATCATTTTCACGTCATGTTGTTAATTTTTCTAAAATACGACTATGACCAAACTTTAAAGACATATTTTGGAGGCCGAGTCGTGTGATGCTCTCTCCCATTGTACCTCTAGAAGCCTTATCCCCCTCTCTTAGGCTGACTCATCCCCGACTATTTAGGGCTCTTCTGGGTTATTTGTAGTTATTGACCTCTACACTGGTGTTCTTTTGGTTAGTGTTGTCATGAGGTTTGACAACATCATGGGAGTGACCTATCATGATAGTGACAATGAAGCTTTTCGTATAATCGAATCGGTGCTCCTACAAGCAGTGGGGTGACTCATACCATTAGTGGCAAATGAAGATTTTATCTTGGAATTGTAAAGACCTCAACTCCTGCTCGAAGAAGAAGTTGTTGGCCTCCAAGATTGGGTCTATTCATCTCGACCTTATGATGATTCAGGAGTCAAAGATGGATAGGGTCTCACTCTCTACTATTCGATTTTGTGGGTTTGGAGTTGACCATGCCTTTTCTTTTACCTTGTTTGTCCGAACCTCAAGTGGTGTGATATCTATTTGAAACACTCTAGTTTTTAAGGTACTTAGGTATTCCTCGCAAGGAAATACTGTTTCTAGGAAATCGAGCATATTCCATCTAAGAAGCTTGTTAGCATCATTAATGTCTATGCTCCCTCCTCGCATGTAGCTCGGTGACAACTTTGTACTATCCTCTCTTTATATATCTCTTATTATGACCATTATTTGGTTATAGCTGACGGTTTCAACACGGTCGTGACTTTAGATGAGGTGTCGCACGGTAGTAAAGTTCATGCAAATAGTGGTGATTTCTCAATTTTATATCGACCTCGGGGTTAGTTGATCTCCCTTTTCGAATATGAAGTACTCCAGGTATGGACCTCGATCTCATTGTAGTTGTATCAACCAGTTCTTTCTATCTATAGAAATGCTTGACTTATGTTTGAATCCCATTCAATCTGGTCTCATGCGGATGTTCTCGGATCACTCTACTATTTTGTTGACATCCTCAGAGATAGATTGGGGTTCTCGCCTTTTTCGCTTCATTTCTTCCTAGGTAGATCATGAGGAATTTTTACCCTTTTTAGCGTTGTTGGGCATCATATACGGTTATTGGGGAACCCCATTTTATTCTGTGGTCGAATTTCAAGCGTTTTCGTCATTGCAGGTCAAACACTATCACCAACTTCGAGTTCAAAGAAGTGACATTTGATGTGTTAGCCCACTATTGGGCTCCATCTGAGGAGGAGCTTTATGACAAGGCCACTTGTGACAGTCAGCTTCATAGTAAAGCTGGCCAGCGCGCCACCTTGTGGAGGAAAAAGTCTCGCGTCAAGTGGACCTTGGAGGGAGATCACAACACAACCTTTTTTCATAAGGTAGAGAAAGGTAGAGCGACTAGGAATCCCATCACATCGGCTGAGTGGACGGGGTTGAGCACTCGGAGCCTATTGCTGTTAAATCATCTGATGCTTCCCATTTCACATCTAGGTTCCATTTTCACATAAGAGAGAGATTCAGGCTCCCCCATCTCCCTTTCCCGACCCTTTCCTCTATCGATGTGAATCATTTGGAGCGCCTTTTCTCTGAGGAGGAGATTCGTCTCGCCATATCATCCTGCGATGGGGATAAAGTCTCAGGTCCTGACTGGTTCTATCGCATCATTTTCATGATCGATTGGCATATTTTTCGGGATGACTTTATGCGCTTTATCCACTATTTTTCACCACTAGCTCGCTCGCTAAAGGCTTGAATTAGAGTTTCATTGTCCTCATTCCTAAGGTCGCTTGCCCGAGGAAGTTCCCTGAGTTTTGGCCCATTAGCCTTACCACCACCACGTATAAGATTCTAGCCAAAACCTTCTCCTTGTGTGTTCGCGTTGTCATTGGTATTCTTATTAACGACACTTAGTCATATTGCATTGAGGGTAAACAACTACTTGATAGCGTGATAGTGGATTCCGAGGTATTAGATAGTTAAGTTTGATTTTGAGAAAGCCTTTGACAAGGCCGATTGTTGTTTCTTAAACGGGGGATGAACATTATGGGTTTTGGGTCTCGGTGGATTATGTGGATTTTTTCTTGTCTTGAGGGCCACTCTTATATTCTTAGTAATGGATCGTCATCTACTTGGTTCCCCATTATTCAAGGTGTTCATCAAGGGTGTCCTATATCCCTTTTTTTGTTCTTCATTGCAATTGAGGGCCCCCATCAGTTCTTTAGACACGACATTATGTTATGCTTATATAGCGGAGTTCGTGTAGGAGCTAACATTTGTATCTCCTACCTCCATTTTGCGGATGACACTATGCTGTTTTTGGAGGCTGATCCCCTGCAATTTTATCACGTTCATATGTTGCTTAACTATTTTGAGCTAATCTCGGGGTTGCGAACCAACTTTGACAAGTCGATTCTTCTAACCTTTAGTATTGATTCGTCCTCCAATTTTTCTCTTTCCTCGACCTCTGATTGCGACTTGGGTCACCTTCAAGTTCTTTATCTGGATTTTCAACTTAGACCTAACCCAAGACATGTATCCTTTTGGAGCTCGATCATTGTCAAGTTTAAGGCGAGGTTTAGGATGTTGATGAACGTAAAGTTGACTATTTTCCCTATATTTTTACCTTATCCGAGCCTCTTTTTATATTTTTAATGTTAATTAATAACTGCTTAATGCCTCGTTCATTGTCAGTATTTTTCAAATATTACAAAAACATTCATCATTAGTCTCGTTTTGTAGGCCTCGAGAAAAGAAAAATATTGGCGCAAGAATGAGATTGACCAGAGCACAAACGGAGCTGGAATGAGTGAAAGAAGCATAAATTCAAAAGCGAAAAAAGATGCTCCAAAAGAGGACATGTGGCGTGCTATGAGTAGGCCACATGTCGATCTTATCCACGGCGTTATCATATGTGACACAGTTCACGTTTTCTCTGTGCGGTTGCTTTTAGAAGCCACACATCTCGCAGACTAGCGTTGATTGACTCGGTCATTGCGTTGACTTTTCTGTTGAATGTGATCCAATGGTTGCAACAGCCGGTTGCACACTTATTCTTTGCTCCCATCCTGACAGGATTCCTTGCCAGGAGGAGCTGAACTTCATCCTCCTCGCCAACAATATTTAGGGAGTTAGCATTTATTTTTAGAGAAAAGATATAGAACACATTTTTTTTGTAGAACATTATTTTTTAGCGAGATATTTTTTTCTCTCAATTTTTCGTTACTTCATCCTCATTATTGGATCAAGAACTACCATCTAAGAATATAACTTTGACAATCCAAAGAGAATTCAAGCATCCATGAAGCATCCCACCATCTCCATCTTCTCCCTTTTCATGTGTTGAAACTTTAATGAGTTGGAGATGGTGGATTTGCAAGCTAGAGGAGATTTTGATTGGAATTTTCAACCCAATCCCGGTTTTAATCTCTAATTTTCTCCAGATTTTTTGTAAAGCTAGGTTGTTTTGGAATGTTTGTGTAGGATTTTGAATCCATGACCTTGGATTTGAATCCTTTGGTCATAGATATTGTGTAAATATTTATTTTCTCTAATTTAATACATGGATTTATGGTCAATTTGATGTTAGTGGTGTTTTTTTTTTGTATGATTTGGGTTTGTTGGGCTTTATTAGCATCCAATTCTTTGTGTGGTTATTTTTGTATATTTAAGCTACTCGATGTTTATACATGATTCTCTTGCTTTATGTTCGAATTATCATGTTTTTTAACCCGATTTCACGTGCTAACTATGTTGTCTCTTGGGTGTATATCGAGTTCTAGGTTAAGGTTGGTAAAAATACAATCTTTAGTCATGTAGTGAACTTATCTAGGATTTCCTACATTTACATGTCTTGATTTCCTATTAACGAGATAGAAATATGTTAGGTTGTATTTCTCAATTATCTTGTGTGGTTCAAGCCGACCGATCAATTTAGGAGTATTTCCATAATTTTTGTGAGCGTTTATATAGAATGATGTATGGAGTGATCCATGATTTGATCTAGTAATGACTTGCGATTCACTTTTAGTAGATTTTAATTATGCTTGTGTATTACCAAAATATCGTTATTCGATGTTCTATGTAGTTCTTCTTAATTATCGGAGACTATCTTTATCTATGGCATTCGATAATTAGGATGTTGAACTAGGCGTAGCTAAGTAGATACATCGAGTGATTTAGAGTTTACTTATGCTTGTGTATTACCAGAGCCTCGTAATGTGTTGCTCTATTTAGTTCTCCTTGATGATTGATGACATTCGGTTGTTAGGATGTTGAACTAGGAGTAACTATCTCTACTTGTGGTATTTGGTAGTGAGAGTGACATGCATTCTTTATTGTTATTTCTTGTTCGAGAATTGATCGATCTTTGCTCAAGATAATACAACTACACGCTATTATTATTTCCTTTTCCGATGATTGGTGGTGCGTATATTGGTCCGAGAAATGGTATTGATGTTGGGTCTCAAGGTAGGGTTGGAGATGAACCAACCCGCAACGGAAAATCAAAGAAAACCAAGAGACGATTAAAACCATGAAACAACTAACAAAGAATGAATTCACAAGAGAAAAATTCAGCACTATTTCTTACCAAAACAAGAACACCGAGTAACGAATGATTGACTTGCGTCTCCAAGACGCCTACGTATCCACATGGGAATCAAAGCCACATTGTTCTTTCCTTTGAGGACTGAAGAACACAAAAAATGGAGGTGGGAGCTTGCCTTGGCCAAAATTGCAAGGGAGAGGAGGGAGAAATTGTGTTTCCTATTTATTGTCTTGTGTTTGTTATGTTGAAAAAAGATGACTTAAACATAACAAACCCCATCAACTTGTCAAACTAAACGCATGAGACAAGTATGGTGTAAATAGGACAAAGTATGGCTAAACAAGATTGAGTTAGGTGGTGAATCACCATTACCTTAATACTTCTCTTGCTTACTTAGTACTAATTAATCAAGACTTGATTAATTAGTTCCATAGGCCTTGGTTGCATGGGCCTCTCATGGGCCACTTGGAACATGACCCGTGGCCATTCCCAACGAGGTCCCATGACGTGCTCATCGCTACCAAGCCTTCCATACCGGAAATGTCCTACATTATCCGACGCGATTAATCGCAAGACTCCAAGCCTTGTCATGACCCGTAAAGTCCTATTCACTTACGGGCACATGACCTAAAACCTAGTTTTGGTCATGCCCCAAGACAACTCCCTTATGGCCATTCTCCATAAATGTGTCAAAGAGTTTCATCCTTCGGTGCGACCCTTAGGTTTATGCATGTCAATTGATCAACGTAAAATCCCATTTTACTTGATCCTATATAAGTGGCAACTAACGAGACTTTAGTATTTCCTAACACTGCATAACGAACCGACCTTGTCGATTCTAACCTTTCTATCGTCCCTATCATTATCCTTTTATCTCCGATATCCTGATTGAGATAAGGCATAGAGCCGTCATCCTTAATATTCTCAATCAATGTTCCTTGATATGTGAGATGACTGAGAATGTATGATACCTATTATCATGTGCATGGACATGCTATTTTTTCAGTCATTCTCGATCAAGCGACCGATAACCGATATCTTTCCCATACCGTAGTATGAGGGATAAATCCCTTAGCCATCTTTCATGTCACTCATGCAGTCTGTCCCCAAACCAATCCTGGCCATTATGGAAGTCCTGTTACGGAAAATGTTAGGTTCAGGTCAAACTCAGTTGTTTACTGCATAGCGATCACAAAGACTCCTTGGTCTAAGGATACATGACAACCTACGACAATGAATATGTTCATGACTTGATCTATGACACATACTCATGTCAGGTAGTCCAACATCATGTCCCACATCATATCTATGATCAGACTCCGGAATCCCATTCCAATGCCTAAAAGAAGTAAGTCATAAAGAGCCATCTTTCATACTAGTCGCTTTCAATGAAGCTTTGTTGACTATGGACCCATCGAGTGTGATCCATCTCGATCTATGGTTCTATTCGCATGGTGGGCATAGATCAGAACACACATCGATATATTACTCCAACACATAAGTAATATAAAGCCGCTTTGCTTTTATTGCTAACGAGGATATATACATTTGGACATTTAGGATTGAACTACGGGCACTAAGACTAACAATCTCCCCCTTTCCCTAGTTCCAATCTAAACTCCAATATGTCTTTATCGACTTTACATGTCTAACATGTTTAGGTAGCAACACTACCTTAGTTAAAGGGTTGGCTATGTTATCATTCGTCGCAATATATGTTATCTTCACTTCATCTCGGTTCAGTATTTCTCTGATAAGGTGAGTACGATGTAGTACATGTTTTGATTTGTTATGCGATCTAGGATTTTAGCTTGCGCAATGGCCCTTGTGTTGTCGCAAAATGGATTCACCGGGCTAGATGAGTTTTTAATTACACCCAACCCTGCTGTGAATTTCCAAATCCACATAGCCTCCTTAGCTGCCTGTACAACATCCATGTACTTGGCCTCTGTCATAGATTCGATGACGGTTTCTTGCTTTACGCTCTCCCAGCTAAAAGCTCCGCCATTCAGCGTAAACATATGTCCTGACCAACTTCTAAAGTCATCTGGATCTGTCTGGAAAACTAGCATCTACTTATCCTTCGACGACTAGTTCAGCATCATCTTGCCCTAAGGGTTAGAGTAATGTCTACTAGTACAACATAAGGCTTACGAGACGTCTGCTCTCGTACATGTCATGGAATATATGATCGATTCTGCCCCCAGGCGTATGAGATTCGCATCATCCTTTTCAGCTCATCAGGTGTCTTAGGACTCTAAGTCTTGCTGAGATGAATGCCATGACTAGTGGGTAAGAATCCTTTCTTTGAATCGAACATTGAGAACCCACCCAATGCTTTGTTCACATAGGTGCTCTGACTTAATCCCAAGACCCTCTTGGTGCGATCTCTATATATCTTAATCCCTAAGATATAAGGAGCATCACCTAAGTCCAATATTGCGAAACACTTCCACAACCAAGCTTTTAGTCTCGTGCAAGGTTGGGATGTCGTTGCCAATGAGCACTAGAAAGGCAGTATTTCTCCCACTAGCCTTCTTACAAACGCAAGGGTGATCCTCATTCTTGATGAAGCCAAATCTAATAACGCTTCATCAAAACGAAGGTTCCAACTCCGAGAAGCTTGTTTCAATCCACAAATGGATTTCAACAACTTATAAATCTATCACTTTATTCTTCGGATCGTCAAAACCTTTGAGCTGAGAAATACAAACGTCCTCAGTCAAAGTCCCATTTAAAAGAGGTTTTGAGATCCACTTTCCATATCTCGTAATCAAGATACGAGAATATGTCAAGAAGAATCTGGATAGATTTGACCATGGCCACTAGTGAGATTTCCACTTTCCTCATAGTCAATCCGTTGGATCTTCCTATAACCTTCCGCAACCAGTTGGTCCTTGTAGGTCCAAGGGTTTCCGTCCATGTCCATCTTCACCTTGTAGATCCATTTTCATCCGATGGTCCTCACACCATTGATGGGATCAACCAGTTCCTGGACTTGTTTGTCCGACATGGATTGCATTTCCTCCATCATGTCTCCCAGCCATAACTTGGAGTCGGGCCCATCCACGACTTCTTGAAAGGTGGCTGGATCATCGTGATTCACCATGATTTCATTGTCACCTCTGGGTACCATATCTTGGAGGTGGATGACTGATCCTTTCAGATCGCCTTGGACCTTCCGAAATTGTAACAGGAATTGGTTCTCACTCTATGACCATCTCTGGCTCTCTTTCTATTGGGTTGTCAATTGGTTTAGACGGATTAGTACCATCTTGAATTTCTTTGAGATTCATAGTCCTCCCAATGACGTCTTTGGAAACAAAACTCTTTTCATAAAGACCCCACCCCAAGCGACGAACATCATGTTCTCACTGGGTTTGTAGAAGTAGTATCCCCTTGTTGCTTTAGGATACCCCACGATGGTGCATATCTTAGATCTTGGTTCGAGCTTAATCGAAACCAAATGTTTCACATAATCCTCCCAACCACAAATCTTTAGGAAGGACAAAGCGGGCATCTTCCCATGCCATTTCTAAAATGGTGTCCCTTCCATAGCCTTCGTCGGAGACCGATTCACTATGAATGCGATCGTCTCAAGAGCATAACCCCAGAAAGAGACTGGGAGATCAATCCTACTAATCATGGATCGGACCATATACAATAAAGTCCGATTTCTCCGCTCGAACACAACATTCAACTGCGGTGTTCCGGGAGGAGTCCATTCTGAAAAGATCCCGCTCATCACCAGATGATCTAAAAACTCTGTGGTTAAGTATTTTCCACCTCGATCCAATCAGAGTGTCTTAATACTTTTCCCGAGCCGATTTCTACTTCAGTCTTGATCTCTTTGAATTAATCAAAAGCTTCAGACTTATGTCTTATTGAACAGACATAAACATATCTACTATAATCGTTAGTAAATGTGATGAAGTAGCTAAAACCCCTCTTGGCCATCGAACCTATTGGTCCACACACATCCGAGTGTATCAGCCCCAATAATTCACCCGCCCTTTTACCGTGACCGATAAAGGGCGCTTTAGCCGTTTTTCCAATCAAACAAGCCTTTCAGCCATCGATCAAATGGAATTCGAATCGACCTTAAAGACCGTACTTCTGAAGTGCTGATAGGCGCTTCTTGTTTATGCGGCCCAAATGACAGTGCCATAACAGAGTTAGGTTTAAATTTTTGGAATTTAGACCTCTTGGTATTAACATAATATATAGAACTTGAGACATTGTTACCCATATCTAATATATACAATCCTCCAACCAAGTTAGTAATAGCATATGTCACGCCCCAAATCCGGTTTCGCCCAAACTCGAGACATGACTAAAGATTTACAGTAAAACCAAAAATGATGAAATAAAATAAAGCTTCTAAATGATATAAATCCTTAAAAAAGTAAAGAGTCACAACTCAAACGGTAAAACACAATAACCAACATAAAAGAGTACACGTCTCTAAAACTAGCTAAACCCTCAAGCTCCCAAGCTCCGAGAGTCCGGCTAAGACTACTTCCGTTCAACACCTGAAACACCACAAAGACAGGAGGGGTGAGCTTACGCTCAGTAGGGAAAATGCATAACCAGGTCACCCTTTTTGTTTAATAAACAGGAGTTCACAAGTTCATTCAAATCTTAATAAAACGAGAAACCAAACCGATGATGAAATACGAAGGCAACCGAATGTTTAACAATTTCAAAGAGTCAATAATAATCGTAGGAAATTAAGAGAATCAATGCATTTCTTAAATACTCAATAGAAGATCGAACGTTCAGGTAATGCCATGGGACATGAAGTCGCCACCCTCCGATCCACAATACTGGTTGTGTCATGTCGGATTTTCCCTCGGTCCAGAGGAGACGCATAACGTCGCAAAGACGTATAACGTCGAGAATGCCGGAAACATCCCTAGGAGGACGCATATCATCGGGATTCTCATAAACGTATCCAAAGGACCATATGTCATCGGGACAAGTAGAATAATGCCGTGGGACATGTAGTCGCCACCCTCCGATCCACAATACTCTCTGTGTCATATCGGATTTTCCCTCGCTCCAGAGAAGACGCATAACCTCGCAAAGACGTATAACATCGAGAATGACGGAAACGTCCCTAGGAGGGCGCATATCATCGGGATCCTCGGAAACGTCTCCAAGGGACCATCTGTCATAGGGAACCAAGGTAATACTCCCGTAGGACGCATACACTTGGGTGAATCAACCAATAACTAATCCTCACAAGGTAAACCATCCAAATGCTCCACCGGGTCCACTAACCAATGCCATCAGACTCCAATAATCAATCCCCGTAGTATCCAATAACCAATCCTCATAATATCCAATAACCAATGCCATCAGGCTCCAATAATCAATCCCCGTAGTATCCAATAACCAATCCTCATAATATCTAATAACCAATTCCCTCAGGCTCCAATAATCAATCCTCACAATATTCAATAACCAATGCCCTCAGGCTTCAATAACCAATGCCCTTAGGCTCCAATACTCAACCAAAATCTCACAGTATCTGTCAAACTCCAACCACCATAACGGCACCGGATTACCCCCCCCCCCCCCCCCCCCCCCGGTGTAGTACCGAATCGAACAAACAAACATTTCAAGAATAAGAATAAGGAAACAAAGACATCACACTTTCATCACAACAAAGACATCCAATAACACTCCACACTTACCATATACTTACCTGTCTCGAACCATCGGTACATCGATCACCTGATTGTACCCCTTGGTACAACCAGTCATACTCGATCATCTGTTCAATCAAACAAGTAATTCAACACGCAATCACTCAACCAAACAAGTAAACAATCAACCAATAGAACATAAAATTAAACTAGTTTCATTAGACTCTTGATTATCCTAATAACTAGCAACCAAGCATGTGAACCTAGCACAACAACTAATCCGAGGGCTCATCACAGCCTCTCTACCAGTAAATCAATTCCCAAGTATCGAAAGCGAGTTACACTAGTGATTCACATCCTAAGCATGCTTACTAGACATGTCCGGTTATTAGTAATTGAAGGACGATTATTCTAGTTATTCGCATCCTATATGCAATTCTAGGACCTTTCCGGTTTTATTAACCTAATAGGCATACTAAGCATTATTTAAACGAGGAGTTAAGACTTTCCCTACCTTGTGGTCTTCCTCTAATAATACTCTGATGAAAAGCTCGAGTGGCCTCTCCTCCGTTCTTCACACGGGTTCCGGAGCGTCTTCGTCTTCTCGGGCGAAGTCCAAGCTCTGGGTTTTTAACAGTTAAATTTACCATCAGAACAGGTGTTGTACAAAATAAAATCAACACGTTGCCCTTTTAAACTTGAACGGGATAAAAGCGGGATTACGACGAATCGGGTTCGAGCACCCGAACCCCGAGCACCGAACCCGGTGCACGTTTCCCAAGGCACGAGATTCGAGGCGCGATTCCCGAGGTCCGGTTCATCGTTCCACTTTTAGTCCGTTTCGAGTCCGATTAACTGTTCAGTTTAGTCGATCCACGTTTCCCAAAAACCGTTCATTTTATTTGTTCACGGTGCAACTTTCTCGTCCTTTTTCAAATCAATCCCCTTTTGTTTTAAAACTGATTTTGTTTTCCTTTTTGTTGTAAAACCTTCTCTGTTAAAAACAAACTCAAATTTTTATTTCCAATACCGTCCAGATCCAACCAAATCTGCGCGTGAAACATAAGGAACGAAGGAGAAAGAGGGTTTGGTTTGATTTTCCGACCGACCGTCGACGGAAACGCCGTCGACGACCAAGGTCTCAAAAGTCCTAGTTTCTCACCGTGATGGAAAGGACAGCGGCGGGGAGGTTTCTGGTCTGGGGGCGGCGGAGTAGGGCGTGGAGTTCGCCTCAGATCCGGACGAGACCGGTGAAAATCTCGACAGATCTGCGGCGTTTTTGGCTCGGCTGAGCTCTCCTGCGGCGGGCGACGTCGACGCGGACGACGGGTTTGGTGAACCCCGAGGCGTGAGGTGTGACCGGAACTGGTCGGACCTGGTGAGAGGGAGCCGGGAGAGGGTGGTTGTGACGAGATCTTACCGGGGAAGAAGGCGGCGAGGGGGGAGAACGTCGTGAGAGGTCGGAAGCGTTGGCAGAAAACGAGAGGAGGCGAAGGTTAGGTGGGTTCGGCTGCGATTGTCTGAGACGAGGAGGAGCTCGGGTTGAACGGAGACGGGGCAGAGAGAGGTCGGGATTCCAGGTGATGGAGAGAGAGGCGGGTGGGATCGATGGCGTGAGGTAGAGGAAGACGCGAAGGGATAGAGGGAGAGAGGTGAGTGGTCGGGAGAAGCTGTTGCGCAAAGCAAGTGAGGGAGATGCCGATTGAAACCCTAAAAAATGGGTTTATAAAGTCGGGCCTTGGGCTTGTGTAATTTTTATCTTATTTGGTCCCGGACCTGACCGGCCCAGACATCTTACTTTCTTTTTTTTTCTTCTCCAATTTCACTCGTTGCAAAAACCCACCTTGACGTTTCGATTTTTCAACTAATACCCTTTAAAATTACGTGGGGTTTTACAGCATAAATCATATCATTGCATTGAACATTGAAAACTCCATTTCCAATATTAACATTATATCCTTCATTGTCAAACACAGATAAATATATAATATTCCTACTAAAAGTAGGTATGCACTATACATTATACAATACTAAGACAAGGCCACTTGGCAAAGCAAGACTCATGGATCCTACAACTGTTTCCACAACTCTGAGGTCCACTTCGTGCTTTCCAAACCTCTCATACTTTCAGCCACTATACGTTAGTGCATGTGTGAGATTCAGTCATGGTATCTAATAGCCATGAATCTTTGGAAATAGAGAGATGTAGCTCTATAGAGTTAATACCGGATGAAGGCACGGTCACACCGCCCTTCCTTAGATCATCCAGGTTTCCTGATGAAGGCGCAGTCCTACTGCCCTTCTTCAGATCATCCAGGTTACCTGATGAAGGCGTAGTCCCACTTCCCTTCTTCAGATCACCCGTGAACTTCCTATAATCCCGGTTCCAATGAATAAGATGTTGGCAGTAGAAGCAGACATTCTAAGGTGTCTCATCTTTCCCGCCAAGTGCGCATGGGCCCCGCCCTCGCCACTTCCAATTCCCTTGTTGACCATCAGAATATCCTTGTATCCCAGATCCATGATATTCTTCTAAGTAGTTAATGACACTTCAAGTAACTCTGATATGGTCTAGAGACAGCCTTGTCAAGGACATATTCTTTGCGATCAGACTTGAGGACTACCCTCAAAATTCTGTACCAGTCCAAATAGTTTGTCCCATTTAGCTTGACCCTGTAACGAATGGTTTTTAATGACAAACTATTAATGTTCGCTGAATTTTCCATTTGATCTACAACAAATAAAATTCAATTAGTAAACTGAATAAATTTTATGAAGATCAAGCTTAAACACCAATGGTCGATTCTATACCTTTAGAATATAAAACCAAGAACCTTGATTCACTCGATTAAGCTGAACTAATGCTCACCACTTAATCGAGCTATGTAGGTAGGACTACATCCAATCACATCCAATGTGACTCTTGACTAGGGTATGTACTTATGTACACGGCTGAGAATTGTAGTCGGGTCCACTAATTTTCAAATATGGCCTGTCACTATGTAGGTGCTCCGCTAATGCGCACGACACCCACATATGTCGTCCAAACATACTACCCGCTTTCCTATGGATGCTCCGCTAATGCGCACGACACCCATAGGACGGGGAGGTAGTAAAGTGTTGATAATTGGGAGGTATCAGATATGACCCGTTTTTACTTGGCCGGTTGTGTTTAAAACTTTGGCACATCCAAGATGCGATGAGCACATCAACTACATTCCAAATGCAATGATGCCTCAAATTACATCCAATGTAATTCTTCCTTTGAACCCGTCAACTACATCCAATGCAATGACGGTTCTAAGGCCTCACATACAATGATCAAAAACCAATTTTATCTTTGCATGTGAGGTGATATGCTCGGTAAATAAAGTTAAGCATGCAATTCTAAAACACATAGAATTAATCATGCATAAACTAAACCAAGCATAAAGCGATAAATTTGCACATAATAGCCCTCTAAACTAACTCCCACTAGCTTCTTGAGCTCCAATGACTCCAAGCCGATGTCAACACCCGAAAAGCCACCAATTGACATTTTCACCCTTTCTTCGTCTCGAGAAAAAGATTACAATTGAATACACAACTCGTAGGTCGGGAATTAATAAATATTATAAATAAGTGGTTCGACAACCACACCTCGAAAGAATAATTACACGCTAACTTTAACGGCTCGCAGGCCGTGAAAAACGATAAATAATTAAATCGAGCTCGGGGCTATTATGTACACCATGCAAACATCACATCACACATTGTGTTATCAAACAATCATGTTATCAAACATCATGTGATTTTCCGGTTTTAATTAATAGCCAAGTTCCAAAAAAAACTGATGCCCGGTTTATCGAAACCGTTCAAAAATGAAACTTTTGAACATTTGATCTCCGAGTTCGTCATGACGGTTCCAAACTCACCATAACTAACAAACGGTTTAGCCTTGGCATATCAACCATCCAATGGTCATGCTTGGCCTAGATCCGTCCAACGGAGCCCTGTTCAGACCCGGTTTCGGCTCCCCGAGAGTCCCGCTCCCGAGACCCGAAAAATCAAACTTTTTCAAAAAAATCCAGATTTGAAATAATTTTCAAAAATTCATTTTACATGCATTAAATCCATGAACAAGAATTTAAAACATGTTATCAAACAAGTTGGCAAATTAACATGTCAAAATCGAAACTTTCAACACCGTCTTGTGAATCCCGAAGGGAGCACGGCTCTGATACCATTGTTGGGTCTCGAGGTAGGGTTGGAGATGAACCAACTCGCAGCGGAAAATCAATGAAAACCAAGAGATGATTAAAACCATGAAACAACTAACAAATAATGGATTCACAAGATAAAAATTCAGCAATATTTTTTTACCAAAACAAGAACACCGGGTAACGAATGATTGGCTTGAGTCTCTAAGACGCCTATGTATCCACATGGGAATCAAAGCCACGTATTTCTTTCCTTTGAGGACTCAAGAACTCAAAAAATGGAGGTGGGAGCTTGCCTTGGCCGAAATTGCAAGGGAGAGGAGGGAGAAGTTGTGTTTCCTATTCTTGTCTTGTGTTTGTTATGTTGAAAAAAGATGACTTAAACATAACAATCCCCATCAACTTATCAACCTAAAAGAATGGGACAAGTATGGTGTAAATAGGACAAAGTCTGGCAAGACAAATTAAGGTTAGGTGGTGAATCACCAACATCTTAATCCTTGTCTTGCTTATTTAATACTAATTAATCAAGACTTGATTAATTAGTTCCATAGGCCTTGGTTGCATGAGCCTCTTAGAACATGGACCGTGGCCATTCCTACCGAGGTCACATGACGTGCTCATCGCCACCAAGCCTTCCATGCCTGAAATGTTTAACATTATCCGACGCGATCAATCCCAAGACTCCAAGCCTTGTCTTGATCTGTAAAGTCCTATTCACTTACGGGCACATGACCAAAAACCTAGTTTTGGTCATGTCCCGATACAACTCCCTTATGGCCATTCTCCATAAATGTGTCAATGATTTTCATCCTCCGGTGTGACCCTTAGGTTTATGCATGTCAATAGATCAACGTAAAATCTCATTTTACTTGATCCCATATAAGTGGCAACTAACGAGACTTTAGTATTTCTTGACACTACATAACGAATCGACCTTGTCGATTCTAACCTTTCTATCGTCTCTGTCATTATCCTTTTATCTCCGATATCCTGATTGAGATAAGGCATAGAGCCGTCATCCTTATTATTCTCAATCACTGTTCCTTGATATGTGAGATGACTGAATATATGATACCTAGTATCATGTGCATGGCCATGCTATTCTTTCAGTCAATCTCGATCAAGCGGCCGATAACCGATATCTTTCCCATACCGTAGTGTGAGGGATAAATCCCTTAGCCATCTTTCATGTCACACATACAGTCCGTCCCCAAACCAATACTAGCCATTATGGAAGCCCTGTTACGGAAAACGTTAGGTGCAGGTCAAACTCATTTGTTTACTGCATAGCGATCACAAAGACTCCTTGGTCTAAGGATACATGACAATCTACGACAATGAATATGTTCATGACTTGATATATGGCACATATTCATGTCGGGTAGTCCAACATCATGTCCCACATCATATCTATGATCAGACTCCGGAATCCCATTCCAATGACTAAAAGAACGTAAGCCATAAAGAGCCATCTTTCATACTAGTCGCTTCTAGTGAAACTTTGTTGACGAGGGACCCATCGAGTGTGATCCATCTCTATCTATGGTTCTATTCGCATGGTGGGCATAGATCAGAACACACATCAATATATTACTCCAACATATAAGTAATATAAAGGCGCTTTACTTTTATTGCTAACGATGATGTATACATTTGGACAACGGGCACTAAGACTAACACTTGATTTCTCTCCCCGTGACTAATATGTGGTTGATTTTGTGATACCACATACATAGGAACTTATGTGTTCTAAGACCATAAGGGAATCATTTATTAACTTTACCCATCGTTAACCATGTCATGCGTTAATTGGATGTTGAGTTTACTTGTACTTGAGACCAACTCTTTGTGTGAATCAATAGCTATGTATCTTACGTGGTGGCGTGTATATATATATATATACATTTTTCTTTTTTCTGGACTTAAAACAGACTTTTACCCTTATTTTCCTTTTTCGGGAATGTGGAAGTGACAACTCACGTCCCTTGGTTTTAGTGAAGATATTAATGATATCTTTACTCCTTGTGGATCGTCCAGTACTTAACCGTCTATTATATTGTTTGATGATCGTATCTTGATGCACGTAAAAGAGGGATTTGACCATAGTCATCCCCACTCATCAGGTGTGGCAAGCTCGTCTATTCTCTTTCAGAGGTCATCTCACGTCAATTCGGTCAACTCTAGTCAACCTCCCGATCTTTTACATGTTAGTTTTTCGAGCTCCAAAATAGGTTTTGCTCCGTATGGAAAGGATCCAACGACATATCCTTTGGACTTTCTATTTGCATAGGGGTGTTTTGGCTAATATCAGTTGTACTAGAGTGTTTCGTTATCAGTTTAAAGGGGTCTTGGCGTCTAAAACCTAGAGGCGGTCAACAAGAGCTTACTCTTGAAGTGGTGGTGGCGGTTTGCCACTAAACAGTCTTCATTAAGGCGGTGAGTGTTGTGTGATTGTCATAGATGGGTTGAGTATGTGTGGAACCTCACATATCTTCAACTCGCCCATCGTTCCACTTCTTTGGTTCTTCTCTATATTTCTCATTTAGCTCAAGATCCTTGTTTCTTAGAGATTTTTGGTCAAACCAAGGTTCATTGGGTGTTAGTGTTTGGTTGCTTCAACCGTTTTGGGAGGATGTTTGGGCCATGGATGTTCCTCTTTCGACTTCTTTCCTCGCCTGATTGTATTATTGGTAGAGCAAGGCCATTCGGTTATTCATTTTAAGGCGAATGATGGTTGGAACTTCATATTCCGACACCGACTTCTTGATAGAGTGTTACTCTCTTTGGAAGGCATCCGCACCTTTCTCTTCGGCGTTCGTCTCAAATTTTCCCACCTAGACAGATTATCCTGGTCTTTGAATCCTCATGGGTTCTCTCCTTCTAGATCCTTCGATGGTTTTTTGGCGCAGACGGGTTCAACTCGATTTTTCGGGCTTCTGCAATTTGAAAGAGTTTTACTCGGCATAAGTTCGAATATTTTGCTTGGCTTGTCTCTCTTGAGGCTATCCCTACTAGATATTTCTTGGTGGGGAGAGATTTTCTGATCCCGGTGGTCCTTCGGTTGTGTCTTATGTGTGGCAGAGACGTTGGGGATACCTTTAATCTTTTCATTACTTTTGGATAGGCTTGGCATGTGTGGTCCCGTTTTCTCAAGTGCTAGGGGGGGTTCTTTGGCTCTCCCTTCCTCTCCCACCATGTTCATCTCTTCGTCGCTTTCAATCTATGGGGTATGGCGTCTTTTCAAATCTTGGTCTTATTTGAGTCTTTTGGGACTATGGTACCTTTGGATAGCTCAGAACGCTAGGGTTTTTCGGGGAGCTTCAATCCCTGATCCAACTATCACTTTTCGAAGAGTTTAGTTTGGGTCGCTTACGTTGATTCAGGTAGAAGGACGAGCTTTGTGTCCTACTTCCTGGATAGTGTTGCCACCGATTTTCCTTGTTTTCTTGAGCTCTTCTTTCTTCCTTCTTCTTGTTTCTCCCTCCTCTCAGGTCGGGATGTTTGTTCTTTCTGAGCAGTGCGACTGACTGTTTTTTTCTCGAGTTTTCTAGCTTCTTTTTGATCCTTATTTTTTATTTGGTGATTCGGGGTTTCCTTCTCGGAATCCATGCTACTTTTTAATGCATTATTTCTTTTTGATAAAAAAAACTTAAGACAACTGAAGGTACATAACCAAAATAATAGGACAACTACGGGTAATCTCCACTAGAACTTAACTAACACCGATAAAATGATCAACACCAACTGGTACCAGTACCGCTAAAACAGAATTGGTGACGACGATAGAAAAATCAGCGAAACAACAACATTTTGGTTGATGATGGGGAAATCTAGAATGCTATTTATCAAAAAACTAAAAAAAATTCAATTTTTTTAAATTTTTTTACAAAAAACTAAATATAGACTGCGCAAAACACAAAAAATAAAATATATTAACACATTAAAATAAACATTATTCCTAATACAACTCATCAAAAGTTGTGCAAATGAAATATCATATAATGTACTTCAAATCATAAGTATAAAAGAATAACCAAAATGAATTTAAGAAGAGTAAGAGTATTACTAATCTCATATGGTTGTTTCCAACTCAAATACGAGTTTATTATGTAAAAAAACAATTTAATGGCCGTATTAGGTTATGTTAGTGTCACGCCCCAAATTCAGTAGAACCGAACTCGAAACGCGAACGTTTAAGACAATAAAATATTTTCAAACCCTTTAAATAAAACACTTTAAAACCACCATTTAGTTAATCAAAATAATAATTTACAACTCAAAAGTACGTCCCAACAAGCGGACAAAATACAAGGTGTACGTCGCTAGACTCAAAAAGGAAACCCAGACTCCCGCTCCTAGCTCTTCAAGGTTCGAGAGCTCACCTAGTCCGTCCCGCGACTAGTACCTGTAGGAAAAGTAGCTAGGGGTGAGCGTTCGCTCACCACCACGGATAACAGACTGACTACGGCATACTAGCAGACAATGCCAGTAACACCAACAACAACCCAACACCGGGGACTACTATCCCCAACTCAAGTAACCCGAATGATACACGACTATTACTTTCCTCAACAGACTCAACACTCGGACACGTAATGTAGACCCTACACAGCGGTTACGACCTCCACCAAGGACACAAAAGACAACCACGCAACACCCTAGATCACAAAGGATCGCACACCAAACAAGATCACAAAGGATCGCACTCCAGCTGCTCAGTGCCGGTTGCTAACCGGTTGGGCTCGAGCCTGCCCCACGCAACTTTACCGATCCCTGTCAGTCCAGGCGGTCGCCTATTAGCGATATGTACAACACTACTTTTCCGATAGCTAGTCGGAAGGGGAGCTGCCCTTCATCGCCAAAGAATGCTCAACCTTACCGATCCCTGTCGGAAGGCTAGCCAAAGAATGCTCAACTTTACCGATCTCTGTCGGAAAGCCAGCCAACCTCCACGCAACTTCCCCCGATCTCTGTCGGGCCCCCAACCTCAGGCAATCACAATCACAAACAAAGTTCAACAACCAGCAACAACACAGGTTCAACACTCCACAAGGACTCATGGCCACCCAAGACACCAACAATAAAATACGGGTTTAACAACCCCACGGGCACTCATGGCCACCCAAGACACACCAACAGTAAAACACGGGTTCAACAACCCCACGGGCACTCATGGCCACCCAAGACACACCAACAGTAAAATACGGGTTCAACAACACCACAGGCACTCATGGCCACCCAAGACACACCAACAGTAAAGACATGGGCTCAAAAACCCCACGGGCACTTATGGCCACCCAAGACACACCAACAGTAAAGACACAGGCTCAACAACCCCACGGGCACTTATGGCCACCCAAAACACACCAACAGTAAAATATGGGCTCTCATGGCCACCCAAGATACAAACAGTAAAGTACAGGCTCTCATGGCCACCCAAGACACAAACTAAACAATCAACCTCCGGGCATAACCAAATGCCTCCAGTAATTCTAATATCAAAAGTTCACTGCTCCTATGACACTACTAAGTGTCACATGCATTTCTATTGTTCGATACATTCCCGTATCATACGACACCATCCGGTGTCGCCTGCCTTTCTATTATTCGATAAACTTACTTAACCCACGACACCCAAGTGTCACATGCATTTCTACTGTTAACTTTCCCTAGTCAGGGCTGAGATCCGGCTACTTTTCCCTACCTCGTATGTTTTCCCCAAAAGCTCACAATCAAGGTCTGGCGTGATCTCGGTCACTCGCCTAGCTTTTCCTTTCTTCTGTCAGTGGCACGATCTAATAAGAACACAATTTAAGATACTTTTAAGTTCGCAGACATAAACTGAATTTTAATAAACTTGACGCCCAATAGTAACCCCGACAATGTCGATCACTCCCAAACTTCCCAATTACTCGACATTGCCGATAATGGACCCGGAAAGGCCCGTTTCGTTCGACCCGGCGAATCTTCCCGGGATTGGAAAACGTCCTTCCGGGGCTCCGAAAATCCCCGTTTTTGTTTCTACGGTCTTAGAATAATTCATGGGTTCCTATGCACTCGACGGAATCAAATTCCGACTTCCGAGTAATTTAATTCGCGTTTAAAGTTTCTAAACCCGTCTATTACAACTTTCACAATTTAATTCCAAATTTCGATCTAGGTGTGGATTAACGACTTGGGGATCGTCCTAAACCACCCGAACACGAAAACCCGAGGCCCAAAACGTTCCTAACGAACCCCAATCCTTAACCAAACCTTAATCAACCCATTTAAACTCAAACCCTAAAATTCAAACGTACCAAAACGAAAATCAATTAGGTTCTCACCGTAGGGAATGATGACGGGAGCTCAATTCTTCAACCGTTGAGACGATCCGACGGTTGGATCGTCGGGAAATCACCAAAACGTCACACTTTCTCTTCTCTTTTTCCCTTTTCTCCTTCTCCTTCCTCTCTCTACTTTCTCTCTCCAATTCTTCTCTTTTTTGAATATGGCCGAGACATCTCATCTCATCCTTTTGTTTTGTTTCAAAATTTCACACATTTTCCATATTTACAAAACTACCATCACCTTTCCATCTCTTTAGTTTTGTTCAAAAAACATAACACCACCCCTTTAGTGACATGTGCCAAGTGGGTCCCACCCCTTTTTGGAAAATATCTTCTAGATATTTTTCAGTCAGATTCGCGAAATTCGGCTGTTTCGGGCCCTGAACGGGCACTTTTTCCAAGAAATTACGAAACTTCACGGGCTACAAGGAAACGGCTCAACTAAGACCACTGCGACGACAACTAAGCTTTTTGGATTTAAAACAGATGTACCTCGGGAGTCGAACAAATCGGGGTACTTCGCGCGAACCTCGTCCTCGCGCTCCCAAGTCGACACAGCCTCGTGGTGCCGCCACTGCACCTGTTCTAAGCGGATAACCTTGCCGCGCAGGACCTGATCTCGTGGATCCATTTCCCAAACCAGTTTCTCCTTATACGAGACATCACCCGTTATCTCGACATCTGCCCACTCAATGACGTGCAAGGGGTCCGCATATACTTCGCAATTGGGAAACGTGGATATTCCCAAGCTGCGGTGACAGTCCAAGTCGGTATGTAACTGCTCCCACTCTGCTCAAGACCTCGAAAGGTCCGATACACCGCGGGGCTAACCTGCTCCGCCGCGGTTGAAACGCACCACTCCACCCTTCGGACTCATCTCCAGGGATACATGGTCACCGACTGCTGACTCGAGAGGTCGGCGCCGTCTGTCAGCATAGCTCCTGCTGACTCTGCGCGGTCCTCAACCGCTCACGCTTTGGCACGACCGACTCAACTGTCTCTCGGACCAGTTCTAGACCCAGTAAACTCTTATTCCTCACTTCTTCCCAGCACACGGGCGATCGACACGGCCTACCATACAGCGCTTCGAACGGTGCCATCCTGATACTGGCCTGAAAGCTGTTGTTGTAGGCGAACTCGGTTAACAGCTCACGAAATCCATCGTGACGTGCCCCCAGTTCCACTGTGCAACCGCAATGGTTGCAATAATCCAGCGGGACGCTGTTGTTCGGCTCTAACATGCTGACGAGTGAGACACCGCGATACTAACTCTGTAACCGCTCTCCGCATCCCGCTCCACTAAATATGTCGCCTGATGTCGCGCTCCTCTTAGTGCTACCCACGTCCACTGTCAGACGCGAATAGTGCGACTCTCGCAGCTCGTCGCCTCCATCGTTACTCGGTACGAAGAAACCTCCGCGATACCGTAACTCCCAATTAGCACGACGATCCCAGCCCTCGGTGTCATCCCCGCCGGCAACTCTCTCCCGGATATCTGTCGTCTCGACATCCACCGACTGTGCCTCTATCCCCCGGCCAAGTCCGGTGGGCTGAGTCACCAAGCAGCACGTGGCCACGCCACCGGTAACCTCTTCTAGCTCCAACCCGAGCGTGCCCAACTCTCCCATCATGTCCCACTCCCGGACTGAGATGCTAGCAGGACACGACATCGGCTTCCTACTCAGGGCGTTGGCACTCACATTCGCCTTACCCGAATGGTAGAGTAGCTCAAAGTCGTACTTCTCAGTAGTTGTATCCATCGTCGCTGGCGCATGTTCAGGTCTCGTTGGGAAAAGATGTACTTAAGGCTCTTATGATCCGAGAACACCTGAAATCTCTCGCCATACAGATAATACCGCCAGCCTTTCCGCACGAACACTACTGCTGCTAATTCCGGGTCATAGATAGGATAGTTGCGCTCGTGCGTCTTCCACCGCCTGGAGCCATAAGCAACAACTCTACCCAACTACATCGCGTCACAATAGACCTCATACCCGACCCGCGCTCTGGCACTATCAACACTGGAGCGGTAGTCAGACGAGTCTTCAGCTTCGTGAACACACGTTCACAATCCTCTGTCCACACAAACCCGACTCCCTTGCGTGTCAAAAAAGTCATAGGCGCGGCTAGACGCGCAAAGTCCCGGACCAACCGTCGATAATATCCTGCCAGCCCCAAGAAGCTGCGGATCTCGAAGACGCTCGTGGGCCGCGCCCACTTCGAAACCGCGTCGATCTTCGCCGGATCGACCAAAATGCTGTCACGGGACACAACGTGACCGAGGAATCCCACCTCAGCGAGCCAAAACTCGCACTTCTCCAGGTTGGCATATAATTGATGTGTGCGCAACAGGGTCAGAACACCCCTCAGATGTTCCTCATTCGTCGCCTCGTTCTGCGAGAAGATCAAGATATCGTCCACAAACACCACCACAAATTGATCTAAGAACGGCCGGAATATAAAGTTCATCAGATCCATGAACGCTGTAGGTGCGTTCGTCAGTCCAAAAGGCATCACCAAGAACTCGTAATGCCCATAGCATGTCTGGAATGCAGTCTTTGCGACGTCCCCCTCTCGGACTCGCAACTGGTAATATCCGGATCGCAGATCGATCTTCGAGAAACATGTTGACCCTCTCAACTGGTCAAACAAGTCATCGATCATCGGCATCGGGTATCGATTCTTCACCGTAACCCGGTTCAGCTTTCGGTAATCTATACACATCCGAAGCTTTCCACTCTTCTTCTTCACGAAGAGTGCTGATGCTCCCCACGGCGATACGCTCAGACGGATAAACCACTTCTCCTGAAGCTCCTCGAGCTGACGCTTCAGCTCGGTCAACTCTGCCGGCGCAAACCTGTAAGGCGCCATCGATATCGCTGCCGTTCCCGGCACCAGGTCAATCCCGAACTCCACCTCACGAACTGGTGGCAACCCGCTCAACTCCTCAGGAAAGACCTCGGGGAACTCGCATACCACTCTCGGTAACTCTCGGCTCTGCACAGCCGATACTTCCTCCACTGCGGACAAAGCCGACATGTAATAACCACTCCCGGTCAACGCTAGTCAAACCTGCGAAAAACAGGAAAATTTAAAAATTTTAAGACAGACACTTAATGGAACCTAAAATGACCCCGAGGGTCATACCGGACTTAAGTTGACCCCGATATCGACCAAAGTGAGTTCCTGGGGACTCAGGGCAACTTTCTGATTAATTTTGGAAATGTTGACTTTTCGCTGGAAAAGTCAACCGAGCGACGTTTTGGTCCGTTCGAGGGCCGTTTGAGATCCAAAAAGCTTAGCCGTCGTCGCAACAGTCTTAGTTGAGCCGTTTCCTTGTAGCCCATGAAGTTTCGTAATTTCTTGGAAAAAGTGCCCGTTCGGGGCTCGAAACGTCCGATTTTCGCGAATCTGATTGGAAAATATCTAGTAGATATTTTCCAAAAGGTGTGGGACCCACCTTGCCACTTGTCCAACAAGTGGTGGTGTTAGTCTGGGGGGGAAAATAAAGATGAGGCTACAAGGGGGGTTCGGCCAACACTTGAAAAAAATAGAAAAAAAATAGAAAAGGGTTAGTTTTTAGAAAGAGAAAGAAGAGAGAAGAAAGGGAGAGAAGAAGAAGAGAGCTAGGGTTTGGAGGTTATTATTCACGAGCTTCCCACCTTTGGATCGTCTCAAAGTTATGGGAATTGAACTCACATCGTCTTCCTTTACGGTAATCACCAAACCGATCTTCGATTTGTCATTTTCTATAATTAGGTTTTGGTTTGAAACTATTAGTTTAGGGTTGTATTGAGGTTGGGGGAGTGTTGGAGACGTTTTGGAGACGTTTGGAGGTGAAGGAGGACGTTTTTCCGGTGACCGGGAGCTCGGGGGAGCTCCGACCACCATAGGGGGTGGCCGGCCACCATGTGAGGTGGCTGGCCGGAGCTAGGGCCGGCCACCACCATGGTGGGCCGGGCCCAAGACAACCCTAGCCACCCACGGCCAAGGGTGGCCGGGTGGGGCCCACGTGCTCGGGTGATCGGGTTTTGTGTTCGGGTGGTTTAGAACGTTCCCCGGACCATTTATCCACAACCGAATCGAAATTTGGAATTAAAATGCGAAAGTTGTAGTTATCGGGTTTAGAGACTTTAAACGTTAATTAAATGACTCGGAAGTCGGAATTGAATTCCCTCGAGTGCTTAGGAACCCTTGAATTATTCTAAGACCGTAGAAACGAAAACGGGAATTTTTGGAGCCCCGGAAGGGCATTTCCAAAACCCGGGCAGATTCGCCATGTCGGGCGAATCGGGCTTTTCCGAGTCCTTTATCGACAATGTCGAGTAATCGGGAAGTTTGGGAGTGATCGACATTGGCGGGGTTACGTTTGGGCGTTAAGTTTATTGAATTTCAATTTATTCCTGCGAGTTTAAAAGTGCCTTAAGATTGTGTACTTTTAGATCGTGCTGCGGACCGAGGCAAAGGAAAGCTAGGCGAGTGACTGAGATCACGCCGGGGCTTATTTGGGCACTTTTGGAGAACATATACGAGGTAGGGAAAAGTAGCCGGATCTCGGCCCTGACTAGGGAAAGTTAACAGTAGAATTGCATGTGACACCGGGGTGTCGTGGGTTAAGTAGGTTATCGAATATTAGAAAGGCGTGATACAGGAACTTAGCGAACCTTAGAAATGCATGTGATACATAGTAGTGTCGTAGGAGCAGAGAACTTAGCGATATTAGATTTACTGGAGGCATATGACCATGCCCGGAGGTTGATTGTTTAATTTATGTCTTGGGTGGCCATGAGGGCCCGTGTTTTATTGTTGGTGTCTTGGGTGGCCATGAGAGCCTATGTTTTATTGTTGGCGTCTTGGGTGGCCATGAGAGCCCGTACTTTACTGTTGTGTCTTGGGTGGCCATGAGAGCCCGTGTTTTACTAGTTGGTGTCTTGGATGGCCATGAGAGCCCATGTTTTACTGTTGGGATGTCTTGGGAGGCCATGAGGGCCCGTGGAGTTGTTGAACCCGTGTTTTTACCGTTGGAGTCTTGAGTGGCCATGAGTGCCTGTGGGATGTTGAACTGGTCTTGTTGCTGTTTGTTGAACCTTGCTTGTGATTGTGATTGCGAGTGCCCGATGTTAGTGACCCGACTTTGTGTCGGGAAGTGGTGTGGAATTTGGCTGGCTTACGAGTTCGAGTCTCGGTAAGTTGCGAGCGTTCTTTGGCTAGCCTGATCCGTGTTCGAGTCTCGGCAGGTTGTGAGCGTTTTTAGGCGATGAGAGGGCAGCTCCCCTTCCGACTAGCTATCGGAAAAGTAGCTCGGTTTATCGCCAACAGGTCGACCGCCTGGAGTCTGACAGTGATAGGTAAAGCGCGTGGGGAAGGCTCGAGCCCAGCCGGTTAGCAACCGGCACTGAGCAGCTGACAGGAATGCGATCCTTTGTGATCTTGTTTGGCGTGAGATCCTTTGTGATCTTGTTTGGTGTTGCGTAGTATTTTGTCGTGTCTTTGGAGGAGGTGTCGATAGTTGTGCCGGGTTTACATTACGTTTCCGAGTGTTGAGTCTGTTGAGGAAAGTGACGGGTGGTGTGTCAGTTGAGTTACTTGAGTTTGGGGATTGTATTCCCGGTGTTGGGTTGGTTTTGGGTGTTACCGGCATTGTCTGCTAAGTATGTCGTAGTCAGTCTATTATCCGTGGTGGTGAGCGAACGCTCACCCCTAGCTACTTTTCCTACAGGTACAAATCACAGGACGGACTAGGTGAGCTCTCGAAGCTTGAGGAGCTAGAAGCGGAGTCCGGGTTTTATCTTTTGAGTCTAGTGACAGATACCTTGTACTTGTCCAATTGTTGGGACGTTTTTGAGTTGTAAATATTATTTTGATTAACTAAATGGTAATTTCAAAGTGTTATTCAAAACAGGTTGCAAATGTTTTTATGATTTTAAATGTTCGCGTCCCGAGTTCGGTTTACTGAAATCGGGGCGTGACACGACAGGAGAACTCCGCTCTTACTGCCCAGAATACACGAACCTTTCGTGTTGCCTGTTGACACCGTCACTCATCGCCAGTAACAATCGACATTGGCTCGGCACTTCGCCGACCAATCCACTCTCAGGATCACGTCAACGGCTGTCATTTCGTAAGTATCCTTCCCACGGATACACACACAAGCTCAGTCGCTGCCGAACCTCACGGAACCTCGCGGTCTCTCTAAGACCTCGCTCCTCTACCGTCGTCGTGCCCACCAACTCCGAACATACCCGAATCCTCGGGGTGAGGACTTGATCCAGCATCAGGGATCTTGAGCCTTCTCTCGAACCTCCTGTAACGGTTCGCTTCTCTAACTCCGCATGCACGACAGACCCTAGTCAACACCACATCACCCCCAACCGGCGTATCCAGACGCAGGGGTTGACTCAACGGCTCTAAACTCGGCCCCAACCTCTCAGCACTACTCGACGAAGCAAACGAGTGTGACCCCCGGTATCCAATATAACTGACGCCCAAATCAGAGACCGAACAACCCCTCCATTGGTCACTCCGGTAAAGTCTAGCACAACCCTCACACGGTTCTCTATGCCTTTACTTATAACCTTCCGCAACCCAACCAGTATTCGCTACTCGTCCCCAATCTAACCAGGGCAAACCACCACCTCAAAACCTGATACCAAAACGTCACACTGCTCAAGCTATTAATACCTCAATACTTTCTCACGTAAGGGAAACCTCGAAACGGAGATTATGTTCTCAATTCAGCAAATCACTATTGCTCACAACCTAAATACCCCAATTACCCGATCACGTAGGGAAACCTCAAACGGGGATCACATTCTCAATTCAGCGAATCACTATTGCTCACAACCTCAATACCCCAATTACCCGATCACGTAGGGAACCTCAAATAACCCACTCACGTGAAGGAAACCTCAATACCCCCGTTCACGCGAGGGAAACCTCGAATAACCTGATCACATAGGGGAAACCTAGTTCGTATGGCGCCGCAGCTCATCAACCCTAACCCCTCTCCGTATGGTGAGACTCTCACACCGAGGCGCTGTATCACTACCGTAGGTTATTGATGAGTCTCGAACCCAAGACCTCACCTTTTAACACCGAACTTACGACCTCCACAACCCACACAACTGTGAACACAGCCACGCAAAACCAACACTCAAACTGCACAATCAAGACGGTGGAACAAGACAGGAACCCTAAATCCAAATTCGTTTCAGACTCCACTTTTACCCCTTTTTAACCCCAAAAACGGTCTTAAGCGTCACACACGCTCGATCACCAATTTAACAACTCACGCACAACGACTCACAGACAAATTTAAGTCACCCAACCTCAATCACGAGCCGACAAGGCCAACCCAAATCAAAACACGCCCACCGGGCTAACCAAATCAAAACACGCCCACCGGGCTGACAAAATCAAAACACACCCACCGGGCCAACCAAAATCAAACCACGCCCATCGGGCCAACCAAAACCAAAGCACGCCCACTGGGCCAACAAATTTAAAAACTTTCTCCTTTTCACCATAAAATCTCATTTTTGACATCAGGTAGTTACAACCCAGTCCAGGCGTCCCCGAACTACATTGTACCCATTTGATGTCAACACCGTCACGCTCGACTACAGGGGCGCCCCTGAGTCGAGTCGCGACAGCTTAAAAAAGTTTCACGCAGCAACACACAAACAGTATGCCAGTAATAACCGTACTGCACATACACCCAAACACAACCAGGACTCATATCCCTACGGGTCTACACACGATTTCCGACTTGCGCAACCAACGCACGACGGGACTTTACTGACTCGACTCTCCCCACCTAATTGACGTACAGTCCGAGGTGTGAAACCTCGAGCCCTGGTACCAAGCTGTCACGCCCCAAATTCAGCAGAACCGAACTCGGAACGCGAACGTTTAAGACAATAAAACATTTTCAAACCCTTTAAATAAAACACTTTAAAACCACCATTTAGTTAATCAAAATAATAATTTACAACTCAAAAGTACGTTCCAACAAGCGGACAAAATACAAGGTGTACGTCGCTAGACTCAAAAAGGAAACCCGGACTCCCGCTCCTAGCTCTTCAAGCTTCGAGAGCTCACCTAGTCCGTCCCGCGACTAGTACCTGTAGGAAAAGTAGCTAGGGGTGAGCGTTCGCTCACCACCACGGATAACAGACTGACTACGGCATACTAGCAGACAATGCCGGTAACACCAACAACAACCCAACACCGGGGACTACTATCCCCAACTCAAGTAACCCGACTAACACACGACTATTACTTTCCTCAACCGACTCAACACTCGGACACGTAATGTAGACCCGACACAGCGGTTACGACCTCCACCAAGGACACAAAAGACAACCACGCAACACCCAAGATCACAAAGGATCGCACACCAAACAAGATCACAAAGGATCGCACTCCAGCTGCTCAGTGCCGGTTGCTAACCGGCTGGACTCGAGCCTGCCCCACGCAACTTTACCGATCCCAGTCAGGCCAGGCGGTCGACCTGTTAGCGATATGTACAGCACTACTTTTCCGATAGCTAGTCGGAAGGGGAGCTGCCCTTCATCGCTAAAGAATGCTCAACCTTACCGATCCCTGTTGGAAGGCTAGCCAAAGAATGCTCAACTTTACCAATCTCTGTCGGAAAGCCAGCCAACCTCCACGCAACTTCCCCCGATCTCTGTCGGGCCCCCAACCTTAGGCAATCACAATCACAAACAAAGTTCAACAACCAGCAACAACACAGGTTCAACACTCCACAAGCACTCATGACCACCCAAGACACCAATAGTAAAATACGGGTTTAACAACCCCACGGGCACTCATGGCCACCCAAGACACACCAACAGTAAAACACGGGTTCAACAACCCCACAGTCACTCATGGCCATCCAAGACACACCAACAGTAAAATACGGGTTCAACAACCCCACGGGCACTCCTGGACACCCAAGACACACCAACAGTAAAGACACGGGCTCAACAACCCCACGGGCACTTATGGCCACCCAAGACACACCAACAGTAAAGACACAGGCTCAACAACCCCACAGGCACTTTTGGCCACCCAAAACACACCAACAGTAAAATACGGGCTCTCATGGCCACCCAAGACACAAACAGTAACGTACGGGCTCTCATGGCCACCCAAGACACAAACTAAACAATCAACCTCCGGGCATAACCAAATGCCTCCAGTAATTCTAATATCGAAAGTTCACTGCTCCTACGACACTACTAAGTGTCACATGCATTTCTATTGTTCGATATGTTCCCGTATCATACGACACCACCCGGTGTCGCCTGCCTTTCTATTATTCGATAAACTTACTTAACCCACGACACCCAAGTGTCACATGCATTTCTACTGTTAACTTTCCCTAGTCAGGGCCGAGATCCGGCTACTTTTCCCTACCTCGTATGCTTTCCCCAAAAGCTCACAATCAAGCTCTGGCGTGATCTCGATCACTCGCCTAGCTTTCCCTTTCCTCTGTCGGTGGCACGATCTAATAAGAACACAATTTAAGATACTTTTAAGTTCGCAGACATAAACTGAATTTTAATAAACTTGACGCCCAAAATTAACCCCGACAATGTCGATCACTCCCAAACTTCCCAATTACTCGACATTGTCGATAATGGACCCGGAAAGGCCCGTTTCGCCCGACCCGACGAATCTGCCCGGGATTGGAAAACGTCCTTCCGGGGCTCCGAAAATTCCCGTTTTCGTTTCTACGGTCTTAGAATAATTCAAGGGTTCCTATGCACTCGACGGAATCAAATTCCGACTTCCGAGTAATTTAATTCGCGTTTAAAGTTTCTAAACCCGTCAATTACAACTTTCACAATTTAATTCCAAATTTCGATCCGGGTGTGGGTTAACGACTTGGGGATCGTCCTAAACCACTCGAACACGAAAACCCGAGGCCCGAGCAAGTGGGCCCCACACGGACACAACGAAAAATGTTCCTTTTCGCCCCAAAACGTTCTTAACGAACCCCAATCCTTAACCCAACCTTAATCAACCCATTTAAACTCAAACCTTAAAATTCAAACGTACCAAAACGAAAATCAATTAGGTTCTCACCGTAGGGAATGATGACGGGAGCTCGATTCTTCAGCCGTTGAGACGATCTGCCGGTTGGATCGTCGGGAAATCACCAAAACGTCACACTTTCTCTTCTCTTTTTCCCTTTTCTCATTCTCCTTCCTCTCTCTACTTTCTCTCTACAATTCTTCTCTTTTTTTTAATATGGCCGAGACATCTCATCTCATCTCATCCTTTTGTTTTGTTTCAAAATTTCACACATTTTCCATATTTACAAAACTACCATCACCTTTCCATCTCTTTAGTTTTGTTCAAAAAACCTAACACCACCCCTTTAGTGACATGTGGCAAGTGGGTCCCACCCCTTTTTGGAAAATACCTTCTAGATATTTTTCAGTGAGATTCGCGAAATTCGGCTGTTTCGGGCCCCGAACGGGCACTTTTTCCAAGAAATTACGAAACTTCATGGGCTACAAGGAAACAGCTCAACTAAGACCGCTGCGACGACGGCTAAGCTTTTTGGATCCAAAATGGACCTCGAATGGACCAAAACGTCGCTCGGTTGACTTTTCCAACAAAAAGTCAACCTTTCCCAATTGGTCAGAAAGTTGCCCTGAGTCCCCCGGAACTCACTTTGGTCGATATCGGGGTCAACTTAAGTTCGGTATGACCCTCGGGGTCAGATTTAGGTTCATTTAAGTGTTTGTCTAATTTTTTTAAATTTTCATGTTTTTCGCAGATTTGACTGGCGTTGACCGGGAGTGGTTCTTACAGTTAGGGTTTTAGAACCCTAGTCCAGGTAACGAATTTTCTCCATGGTCACCATCGCTTCTCCTGACCTAAGGCCTTACTGTTGTTCCGTCGATATAGCGTCAATCCTCCTCACCCTCTCTTATTCGTCCGCTGTCCACGAGGGTCATCACTACCCAATTCCCATCTTTCCCGATTTCCTCAATCTTACTCCCAACTCACATCACCACGATCATGTTGCCGCCGACATCGCCTATCCATTTCCCAATTGTTTTTGGGGGGGTCTCGTCTACTACTGTCTCTTCCCCAATTGATCTCGGCGGTAATTCTTTGAAGCCTCCACCATCGTCTCTAAAGTCGCATCAATCGCCGCCTCTAAAGCCGCTTCCGCCGTCTCTGAAGCCGCCACTGACAAGTCCTTCCCTTGGCCTCCACCACCGCACTCTCCTTGACCCCTCTCTCGATTCTGGATCTGTTTAATCGAGTTGATCTTTTTATTTTATCTGATTTAGTTTTTACAGGGTCAAAAACTAGTACGCAGAGATTCAGGGACTTGTGTTCTAGGGCCTAGCCATGGGAGGGGTCCCTTAGTAAAGCTTTGTCTCTCGAAGAAGTGGATGATAGCAGGTTCGGTCGTACTCTACTGTGCATGCAGTGTTTAGGCATGACCTCGAGCAGTCGTAGTCAACTTCGTCTAGTTTTAGTGTGTCGCCTTTATGGCATCATATTCGATACTGTCAGTGGCGGATATAGTCTGACAAGAACTGCAATACCATCGTGTGTTATGTCTGTTTTCGTGGTCATGAATTTATTCCTGATGCACTCATACGTATGAAAATTTAAGTTAGTGAAATTGCACCTTTCGCTCAAAAAAATACGAGTTCATTTAAAATGTACGATAAAAATAAAACACACCTAAATAAAATAAGGATAAATTATGTGCAATGGATACTTGGGTTGGTAGATTAGGCCTACCGAGATGGAGGTGGAGGTGGCATAGTAAAGCTCTCCACTGTCGTTGCGTTCTCGTTGCCTTGTCTAATTAAGATTGCTTTGAAATGTTCATTTAGAACGCAGTTGTTCCATCATCGGTCAAATTCATAACAATGTTTCAAAGCTTTATACCCAGAAGCTTGAAGAGCTCTTTCAAGAACAAGAAGATGAAGATCGTGTCCCTGTCTGATACGATTGTAGATATGGTTCAAAAAGATTGTTATAGCCTTACTATCAGTCTTGTTTTGTTTGGGGTTTTGGTGTTGTGATAGCTCCAGGGACGGAACTAGCTAGTATTTAGGGATAATCGTAGAAGGTTCTTGAATATTTATAAAGAACATGATTTCGATTCACCACAGAAACACCCAGAGTATTTTTTTTTCTATCTTGGCTACTCCTGAATTTTTTTTTTCTAATACTGCCCTTGGATGGCTCAATGCTCTGTATTTGTAAATTGAGTCTGCTCTGCTCTATTGTAGGTCCCAAATTGGGGTTTTGGAGCTGAAATACAATTTTAAAAAGACGAATTGTAATGAAACTTATAATTTAAATTGAACATGAAACAAAGGATCCCAGCAGCCTACATTCTGATGTGATGCAAGGCAGAGGCACCATCTTTGCCCTCTAAGAATTTAAGTCTCATATAATCAATAACAGAGGTCTCCATGTAATGTCGAGGATTGCCTTCCGTCACCAATTGATCGATTGGTCCATACGTCGTATTAGTCTCGACATCAGGCGAAATGAAACACGCCACCGATGTTCTTGGACCTTGTCGTTTAGCCACCACTCTGTGTACTACGCTTTTGAATTTATCGTTCGATATCAACTGCACACAACAAATACATTCCCTAATGTCAAATACCAAGTGCAAAAAATGGTAACAAGAGTATTTTCATTAAACTGGCCTGTAGAAGATCGCCGACGTTAACGATCAGAGCGCCGGGAAGAGGCGGGACATCGACCCATTGATTGTGGTGAAGAATTTGAAGGCCACCCAATTGGTCCACCAACACTAGGGTGAGGAACCCACTGTCCGTATGGCTTCTGTTGCCCAAAGTTAACTCTGGCTCAGGACAAGCTGGTTGGTAATTACCGATTAAAATCTGCTTCTCACCACATTTCATGTCTTTCAAATGGTTGGGTTTCAACCCCAGAGCTTCTGATAATAACTCCAACACCCTATCCCCCAAACTCATCATTTGTTTCGAGTACTCCATTACTATGTCTCTGCCAATCATAACAACGATTTAGATAGTAAATAGGGGTAAAACCAGGAACTAATTATCGTTGAGTTGTGTCGTTCAAAAACTTACTGCTGACTCATTTGTCGATCAGATCAGTACCCTTAACTTATGGTAATTACATGAACTAACATTTTTCATTGGAGATGATAGAAAACGTTAGGAAAAACTCAAAAACCTAACAAGGCTACAACTATTTTTTGCGTTCAATAGTCACGTTGCAGTTAGTTCTTGGAGTTTTTCATAACTTTCTCCGTTATCTCTAACAGAAAATGTTAGTTCGTGTAGTTACCATAAGTCAAGAGTACTGATCTGATCGACAAATAAATCAACAACAAGTTCTTGAGATGTACAGGTCGGTGATAATTAGTACGTGGAATTTTTCCTAGTAAATAGTAATATATAGCGTGAAGATACCTGCATATTAGAGGCAAATCTTGGGGGAGAGGAGGGATGGGAGCCATAGCACAGCTGAGTATATCCCTCCAATCAGCAGCAGAGGCTCGATAGAGATCATAGTTTGAGTTGAAACAGACCTTGTTCCTCATATCCATGGAATAAAAGCGTTGCTTTACTCGTGCATCTTGCTCGTGAAATCCACGAATCCCCTCAATGATTTGGGTCAACACAGTGAGCGGAACACCATGATTGAGCAGCTGAAAGAAGCCCCAGGAGCCGCACGCCTCTCGGATCTTGTCGACGACAGCTCCATGTCCGTCTCCAAGGTCTATGGTCGGAATGCTGAGTCCGGATCCAACCTTGTAGCTGTGCAACTTGTGACGGTCGTGGACGAACATGCGCGGGAGCTTCACCACGCCACCGTCCACGAGCCCCTTCACGCCTGCTTTTGATTCGTCAAAAGCTTTCAACTCGCTTGCTCGATCGTAATACGACTCTTGATCAACCGACCACGACGACATGTTTTTTTTCTTCTTTTCTTTTAAGGTTTGGGTTGATTGCTTCTTATTCGTCTACGCCATGCATGCACTATTTATAACTTCTATTTTACCTTTTATCTTTTCCAATTATTTCAACCCCCGACCTACCGTGTCTTATATTTTTTTGAAGAACTAACTCACTGTGACCTTTTCTAAAATGCCCACACTCTGCTAATTAAATTGTATCCAATTATCCTACCTTCTCCTATTTTTCGACTGTTTCAATACGAAAATTTCCCAAAACAAAAGTTTGATTTGGAAGCACACAACGGGCTCTGTTTGACTAGCTCAAGGAAATCGTCTCGATTTCAAAATGAATCTTTAATTTATTTTTTTTTGAGCATATGACAAGTTTATTAATCAGAAAAAACCGATACAAACACAAAATAACCGTAATAATTAAAGTAATATTTAAAACAAAAAGGTGAAACATAAGTCTTGACTTGTAGGTACCAGACGCTAACTCTATAACCAAAGACCCAGCTGCCGACCTGAGGGACATGAGGGACCACAACAGACAAGGTGAAGTGGGGAGGCAGCGCATCATATAGGGACCCCTCCCAAGGCCAGTCCCAAATGCATGATACGCCACTCATTCTTCGTGACGGGGCTGCTTCCCCGCCCTGAACTGTTCCTCCCTAGGGACCCCAGCTGCCGACCTCTTCAGAGTATTATGGTTGTCTCTAGTTGCATTTCGTCCAGGGGTAGCATCCTCAAGAGTTCCCCTCTCTGTTTGAGTCCTCCCAACCGACTAATCCGTGTGTGGTAGTGGTGGTTCCCATCCCGAAGGAGCAATTTGTTGAGACGACTGTCCACTCGTCGCGCCCAACTGACTTGATCGAGGTTGTAGAATGGGTCTCGGGTTCTAGTTCAAGTGACAGTATGGATCCAGGGACGATGGAGCATTGGCCGGCAGGCGGGCTAGTTCTCCCCAATCTGTGCTGTACGCCTTGACCTTCTTCTCTCGGTGGTATTCCAACATAAACTCCCTAAACCGCGGAGGTCCTTTAACCGCCCGCGGGCAGTCTTTCAGGATATGGCCGAGCCGACCACAGGTCGATAGTGAATGGTGTCCGGAAATTCCAGGAACCTCAGCACCAAGCTCTTCCGTAGGGTTTCTCAAGGATGTGCTAGAACCTCACCTTAACAGCTCATCCCCAACACATTCCGTATTGGTCGCATAGGACATGCACGCACATCCCCAGCGCGTTGCTAATGAAGGTACCCGTCTCCCTCGTTCAAACTAGAGGTGGAAACCCTCTAGCATGCACCCATTGTTGCATCCGGTCCAGAGGGGGACACTCTCGAGCGCACGGGTCTAAGTCTCCCAACAATAGGACCTTACCATCAAAGTAGCAGGGTTTATTGTTTCTAAACCATGCTCGCGAATCCGCTGCCCGGAAGTAGAAGCCGAACAAGCTCGGTCCTAAGTCCTTGATCACCAGGCCCTCTGCGAATTTCCCTCATGTTGTGGTGATGATACGCATGAGCACGTCCTTCCGTAGTGGCTTTAGAGTCCAGAGGCGTTCCAGCAACCCCAATTGTTGCAGAGCTAGGGTCGTCGATGCGGTCGCCCGAGACGCCGGGACTATGACCTCCACCTCTTCCTCTTCCTCTATGAAGCAGGATGACAATCCATCTTGTAGTCCCTCCAAGGAAGACTGAAAGTCCGGCCCCTTCCAATGGAGGCTGAGTGGAGCTCAGCCGGAGCCAAGTGTCGTGCCCTGCCCCGCAACATGGCCGACGGGGCAGCATGGGCCGTGAAACTGAGTGGTACCGCCGCATGAGTAGGAAGGCAGCGCGCTAGGCCCAAGGTCGTCATCGCCATCTTTGGCAAGTCCTCCATGGGGGCCTTCCCTCTCGTAGGGTCCCTCCGTAACGGTGGAACACACTAGGATCGGCTGCCGAGTCTCCGTCCGTTAGGATACGAACCTGGTCCCATGTAATTTTAGGGACAAGCGTCGTTCCAGGGATGGGACCTCTAGGGCTCGCAACACTCGACAGAGAAGGGGTACCAACAAGCGACGCCGGAACACTAAGCTCTCCGCCTGCAGATACTGGTGTTAGAGCAAGGTCGTGGCACGTAGGATCGTCGCTTGCGGGAGACGCCAGGGCATTAGGGTGTAGGGAAACCCTAACAAGCTCGGATGGCGGTTTACTTGCGGGGGGACATCGGGGCGTTAGGGTTTAGGGAAACCCTGACATAATCGGGGGGCGGCTTGCTAGGGTTTAGAGAAGCCCTAGCGTGACTCGCAAGACACCCCCCTAGAGTTCAAGCTTGTCGGGAGAGTTCGAACGTTCGAACCAACTAGTTCGCTAGGGTGTGGAGGATGTAGCGTAAGGAGACCCTTACTTGTGGAAGGCGGCACCGGCGGGCGACGCAGAGGTCTTCCCCGTTTTGTTTTTACAGGCTGAGTCGGGGAGGTCAATCCCACCGAGAAGGATGGATCACCCATCAACTCACCCCGGGAGGGAGAACTAGGCAGTGGCGGGACAGCCAGAGTCGCCGCCAGAGGCAAAAGAGTGGGCTTCGGTTTTTGCCGACGTCGACTCTTGACTCTACCACCAACACCGGGTTGTGGATCGCAAGGCGGAGGGAGAAGCGCAGCACCGGGAGAAGCATCAGCGAATACCTGAAACATGGTTGTAGCAAAGGACACGGCAACGACGAAAAGAGCAGAAGAGAGCACCATAACGTCGTACAGCTAAAATTAGAGAGAGCTCTCAACTGCTAGAGAGAATTCTATGATTATTGTTGGTTCTACTCAAATCATTTACAACTTAGAAGCGTTGAGATTAAAAAATCATTTAATGAAAATATTCCGACTGTTAAATTGAATTCGTCATTAGTCGATAAAATTGCGCTGTGCTTAGATGCTCCTAAAGAATACATTATAATTATGTCAAACGCTTTTTGAAGAGATGACTTTGAATCACCTTTAATTACTCTTTTTACTCTGACTTTTGTATGACATTTGTAATACTAAATCACATCATCTGTGCCACATGCAACTTTGGTGATATTTTACCTGAAATTGAAAGAATCTTATAGTCCGAATTGAAGACTTGGCCCATATCATAAACTTGCTTTTTTCTTTAGATTCCTAACCAAGGGAAATTAAGATTAGGTACGGTCGTGTAAAGCCAATTAGAGTTAGTCGGCTAGTAAGACTTCACAAAGAGGATGTGTAAGTGCATGTCTTGAGTCCCTCTTAATTTTTGTGCTCCCTGTCTATTTAGCGTTTTTTTTTTGTATCCTCTTCTTTTTAAAGACACGTCTCTGTCTTTTTCGGTTTCTCCCTTGTCCCTCCAATTACATTCTACCTATTCCCCAGTCGCCTTTATCATTCTTCGATTGCTCTTCTCATTCGTCTCCAGTTATGCCTGGTGTTTTGAGTACCCATTAGTCTACCCGACCTCACCTTCCTGACGTCGTCCTCACCGCCCCAACCCAAACTCATCGTCTCCCCTCACCGCCCTAAAAATCACCATGTTCTCTTCTCTACCACAAGCCTCCCTCTATCGGTCGCCCCATACAGGGCGCCTCACTAGAAAAAGACATGCAAGGTCCGGGCGAACCAGATTCGACTGGCCTATTACCACATCTTAGTCACCTAGATTCCAGTTCTTTCCACTCCTGCGCCCAGACCCTGGTATAGGATCAGTCGGGGACTGTCGAAGATGGAACAGTCTGTTACCTCACCCTTTCTCTACCCCCCTTAACTTCCGACTATTGTACCCACTAGTACCAGAGAATTATCGCCGGACCTTGAGGAGATCAAATCTGGTTTGGCAGAAAGGGCTATGGCCCCTTAAGAATGGCCTTGGAAAAAATGGACGACGACTCTTCTATGATTGGACTCTTAGTTAAGTATGGAGACTTGATCTTACATGGAGGGACCAAGACACAGTCAATTCCGAGTCGCACTATTATGATAGGTACGACCGATCGTCATCGGAGCCTGTTTAGGACGGAATAAGCCTTGTCGGGGTGGGGCGCCCCTAGGCTGCCTTCCTCGGTGCCATGGTCACCCATCACCCCCATCCAGAGAGCTCAGTGCCACCAAATGCGCGGAATCTCGGCCCTTTGGGGCCTGCCTCTCAGTATCGAAGAGGACCCCAACCCATACCCTCGAAGACTTGGACCCAATGTGGAATGGAAACCCGTTGCGCGCATAAGTAAACGCGTCATGTCGGTCGCCTAATCGTGGTTTGGGACCCGTTACCCAGCAAGTCAAGACAACCATATTCTTGAGGTTTTTAGTTCTTAGGACTGGTAAAATCGAGCTTATCACTTATGTGTATAATTTTCTAAATTGTCTTGTAGTTTCTCTAATTTTCTTAGCCATGTTTTTTTGGAGTACCTATCTACTTCTTAGGCGGGGACTTCTGGCTTTACCCTTGGTTTGTTCCAAGTTCGTCATTGATTGTGGGTATTGTAATTTACTGTTCGGATTAATGAATACCTACCCCTTTTCAAAAAAAAAGAAACAGTTAGTCGGCTAATTATTTATGAATTATATTAAATAAAAAGGTTGATATAGCAAAATAAAGAGTAGTTAAAATAAAGTAAGGGTTTGAGAACTTAACCTATCCATCATCTATGATGTCGTCACCATGTTTTAGGGTGCTACCGAGAGTTCGAGCATCTATTGCTCTTGTCCTGGAAGCTCTAATCGGATCTCGTGCACCAACGACTACACCGCAATCCGATATTGTAGTTGTTTTCGTGCAACCTGCCATCGATAAAAAAAGCTATCTCCATGTCTACTAGGGTTTCGTTCGCGCAACCTCTAGTCACCGCGCGGTTGGTTCCCCTTGCCACCAACGAAGTGCCTCCGGTTTCTTCTCTGGTCCCCCCATATTACCCCGAAGGTTGCCGCCTGTTTCTCTTCGATATCAGTCAATCTCCCCGCCTTGGTTCCCCTCCCCTGAGCAGCGACCGCCGCATCTGAAGCCGTCATCGGTGTATCCACCGCCTTGGCCTCCACCGATGCTTCATATTCGATCTCTGATCATTTGGTTCTGGCTAATTTTATCTGTTATGTTCTGTTTTGTAAGGTTGATGATAGGCAACCTAGGCTCCAAGTAGTAGGAGGAGTCATTGGGACGAGCCGCCACTCCCAGCCAAACTGTTAGGTTCAAGTTCGGTAGCTCATTTGATAAAACGAGTCCTTGGAGAGAAGGGATCAAGCAGCGTTTAGGCCCTACTTTAAGCTATTCTTGGCAGTTAGCACCCTTTGGATTTTACTTATGTTCTAGTTTTGGTTCTAATTCCTGTTTTAGTTATATTTCTGTTTTCTGTTGGTGTAAACGCTTCTTGTGGGATCGGTTCGTATCTAAGGGTATGCACATACGTTCCCTCCTTTAAAACGAGAGACTAGTTATCAAATTTGTTAAAAGAACTGCGAACAAGGCCTCCCACTAGCTTGCCAGAGAAGTTTGTTCTTTGCCTGTTCTTCAGTGGTCAGGGGTATCTCTGCCTGATGCACTCCAATGTATTCTGCAATTAGAGCATTAATAAAATCTATCACTTACTATAAAAAAAAAGTAACTTAAGAAAAACGAGAACAGATACTCTCAAGTTTGGACGTATGTCCTATACTCTCTACCCTACCTTGCCTAGTCTTGCTCTTCCATCATGTCATCGTCGCCTGCTCCACTGGAAAGCTATGTTGAACAGCCCTCTCCACGAATGGAAAGACTTGGTCTGTCGGTTTGGTCATGCCGCCATGCCCAACACAAGATGTGGTTAGTCTTTTAAAGGATCGAAGAAGTAGAAATTGAAACCATCAAACCCGCCACCACCACCTACACCAGAGCCCACCACCGTCATCAACAACCCATTGATGACCTTTTCTATTGTGGCCTCCTCCATAGGGAAAAATCTACCGTTGTCGTTATCCTCGAAACCAAAGAGGGTACGTAGGGTCAAGGGTGTAACCCTAACTTTCCTACCAAGAAACCCCACGTTGCCTCTTACCATCAACCTTCCGGACGGTCCTGAGTTTGGTAGGAAGACAGTATGGTCGTCGCTGTGTGGCCCTGTCGTGATCCCATTGTCCGTTACCGGCACTAAGTCGGCCAAAGATGGAGCGACATCCCTCCAACCATTGGGGCATGGATTTTTGGGAACTCCAACATCCATTATCTCTCTTGCTTCTCCAATCCATGCTACGCGACAACCTCCCCTCTGTTATTGTCGTCAATAGCCATTTTCCAGGAGGGATTCTCGTCCTGCTCCCTTATTGAGGTTCAGTATGATCGAGAAGCTCCTAACGTTGCGGCCTCCTCGAATGGATTTTATGATTCACATCATCATAAATGTATGGGGTTGATCGACATCGGGTCTAGTAATCAACTACGTCGAGCATGGGGTATTTACTTTCTACTTTGAGAACTAGAAGGCTCGGGACTGGGTTCGAAGAAATGAACCTTAATGTTTTGATGGTTGCCCGCTTCTGCTAGGCGACGTCAACCCACTGGCACGGGATTTCCCTTGTTGGACCGTTTGTAATTGTGGGTCCACATCAAGGGTTTACCATCATTTGGTCCATAGGTAAGAGGCCTGACAAACGATCGGGGCAATATTGAGGTAATGTGTGGATGTCCCGTGCAATCACTAGGGAGTCTGCTGGGGATGGGCGATCAAGGTGCAATAATGGCACGCGTCGGATCATCCCTAACGTAGATCATTATGGTCAAGGTTTCAGGAGTTCCAAGATCCGGTCTGAATGTGTCTGACCTACACCAAGCTGCCTAATTTCTACTTTAATTGCACTAGGATTGATTATGGAGCGCATGAGTGCGATAAGGAGATGTCGGGCATCCCTTGATTTTACATATCTCTCTTGGAATTCAGGAAAATTAACCAGGGAAGAGTTATGCTACTGACTGGGAGGCTAGCCTGAAATTGTCCATCCCATTGGATTTCGTGGCTTTAACCCTAGACATTGTGTCTAAGGACCCCCTTGTCTCGGGGAAGGGGACCAATCGTAACCCCTGACACTTTACCTAACATGAGAGGTACATTGGATAGGCTCGAAGATCCAGGCTGGAGAACGTGGGAGGTCGACCAATCTTCGAGTGGATCGACCATTGCTTCAGGACACATCCCAATTAGGCCAATGCGGACAAAGAAAGGTTCGACTAGGGAACCATGAGATGATCAGGCAAGGGGTATGAAGAAGACTTGCAAGCCTACCATCCCCTTAATATTGTTGGGTTTAAGTTCGATCATACTCCTCACGAGAAAACGAGTCCCCCCCATAGGATCAAGCAGCGTTTAGGCACCATCTTGAGCGGTTGTTGACAGTATTGTTTTTCTATTATCTTTCTTGTTTTGAAAGCTAGTTTGTGGTACTGGCTCTTCTGTCATAGAGTTTGTGGAGAAGAACCCTAAGGGTGACCCTATCCTTGTACTGACTCCTTGTTTTAGTTACTAATATAATTACACCCTTCACTTGTAAAAAAAGAGTAGTTATAAATCATTTACTTGTGAAAAAAATTGTTGTTAAGTTTGTTTGAAATTACATCGTTTCTTACCGCAGAACGGAAATAATAATAATAATAATATTTTAAATCAATTAAACACTTGAAATTAAATGAAGAATAAAAAATTCAACAGACTAAAACAACAAAATGAGGTATTCAGTGCTTTGACGGTGGAATTCTCCGGTTACCGTTAATGATTGTCTCCATTAAGGATGGTTGGTACTAGGGGGATCTAGGGATGGCTTATTCCGAGTCAGGAATGTTTATCGTCAAATTTTGAACAGATAAGACAAATGGAATGAAGGAGATAGGGACCTATTCTAGAGGCATGTGTGGAACTTAGGTGTTCCTCCGAAAGTCCAGCACCTGGCATGACGCATACTTTCAGGCTCTCTTCCAACTAACCAGAATTTGTATGGTCGTTTTTTACCTGTGGACCTTGCGTGTAGCAAGTGTTGGCATCCGGAATCGAAGAACAATGTCTTATTCTATTGTTTGGAGGTGGCTCATGTGTGGAGTAAGTTGGGGCTCGTTTTGTAGAGTTCTGATGTGTTTCCCCGTGACTGGCTTTAAAGTTGCTGGGGGTTGGGGTGTGCAGGACTTGTAGAGAAGGTAATGATAATGTGGTGGTATATTTGTAGAGCACATAATGCTAGGGTTTGGAACCAATAGGAGAAGAACGGGGAGTCGATTTGGAGGGAGGCCTTGGGTTATTTGGAAAATTGGTCTGAAGCTCAAAGAAAAAAGGAGATTTAGGGCGTAGTTGGGTTTGGTGCAAATCGGTGTAGGGTCAGGTCAAAATAAAAGTAGATATAGCCGCTCTAGGCCCGAGCCGAGGGGGAGGAGGAATGGTATGTCGGGGGATAACCGGATGACCATGTTGGAAAAATGCTTTGTGATCCAAGTTATCAAAGAGCCGGAGATGATTGAAATTATATACTTAAATGAGGCTATATCTTGGGTGTATGAGAGGGGTTGGCCGGTTGGAACGATCGAAAGTGATTGTCTTGGAGTTGTTCAGGCGGTGTATAGTGATACAGAGCTTATTTCACCCTTTGATTTTTTGGGGAAGGAGAGTAGGATCAAACTTAGGGCGCTTCCAGAGTTCAGACTTAGATTTGTTCGCAGAGAAGCAAACAGGGTAGCAAATTGTTTAATGTTTGTAATTGAGATACTATTGATTGGTGTATAACAAAAATTCCATTAGTTTTGAAAGACACCCTATCGAATGATCTCCATTAATATAAATACAAGAAAGTTTAATCCCATAAAAAATAAATAATATTAATTCGAAACTTTGTATGACAATAAACATCTCAAACAAACACACAATAGTACAAGAATGAACCCATATTTGAAAAATGAACGGCTTTATCTCGGTGAAAACAGAAGTTACTGAAACTAACTACCTAATTGGCAAAGGAAATACACCAAAAATAATAATTAAATAACAAATACTCTCTCGCATTAAGAATTCTCCCTAGCCCTAGCCGCGCGATGCCATGGTGCTTCCCTCTCATCTTTTCGCCGTCGTCGTGCCCTCTGCTCTAGCCGTGCCTCAAGTATCCGTTTCTGCTCCTCCCGGTGTTGCGCTTCTTCCTCCGCCTTGCGATCCACAACCCATTGTTGGTGGTGGAGTCAAGAGTCAGCATTGGCAAAAATCGAAGCCCACTCTCTTGCCCCTGGCGGCGACTCTAGTTGTCCCGCCAACGCCTAGTTCTCCCTCCCGGGGTGAGATGATGGGCGATCCATCCTTCTCGGTAGGATTGACCTCCCCAACTCTGCCTGTAAAACCAAAACGGGGAAGACCTCTGCGTCGCCCGCCGGTGTCGCCTTCCACAAGCAAGGGTCTTCTTCCAAACACTAGCGAACTGGTTGGTAAGACATGCCGAATTTTCCCGGCAAGCTTGAACTCTAGGGGGTTGGCGTGGCTGGCGAGTCACGCTAGGGCTTCTCTAAACCCTAGCAAGCCGCCCCCCGATTGTACCAGGGTTACTCCCGCATGCATGCCGTCTTCCGATCCTGTTAGGGTTTCCCTCCACCCAATGCCATGGCGTCTCCCGCAAACGCTGATCCTACGTGCCACGACCTTGCTCTGACCTCGATATTTGCAAGTGGTGAGCTTAGGGTTCCGGCGAAGCCTGCTGGTACCCTTTTTCTGCCTAGTGTTGCAATCCCTAGAGATCCTATCCCTGGAATGACGCATGTCCCTAAAATCACTTGGGATCATGTTCGTATCCCAACGGATGGAGAATTGGCAGTCGATCCTAGTGTGTTCCCCTCGGTACTAAGGGACCCGGCGAAAGGGAAGGCCCTCATGGAGGACTTTCCAAGGACGACGGTGACGCCTTGGGACTAGGGTGTTTCCTTCCTGCTCAGGCCGTGATATCACTCAATCTCACGGACCATAATACCCCACCGACCATGTCACGGGACAGGGCACGACATCTGGTTCCGGCTGAGCTCCATCCATCCTCGATTGGTAGGGGGGCGGACCTTCAATCTTCCTTAGAGGGCCTCCAGGATGGATTGTCATCCTGCTCCCTAGCGAAAGAGGAAGAGACGGAGGTCATAGTCCTAGCGTCTCGGGCGATGGCATCGGCGGCTCTAGCTCGGGAACAATGGGGGTTACTGGACATCTTTGGACCCCAAAGCCACCTCGGAAGGACGTCCTTCTACGTATCATCACCACAGCTTGGGGCAAAGCCGCAGATGGCCTGATGATTAAGAACCTAGGACCAGGCTTGTTGGCTTCTACTTCCGGGCAGCAAATTCGCGATCATGGGTTTGAAATATTGAACGTTGGTGCTTCGATGGTAAGGTCCTATTGTTGGGAGACTTGGATCCGTGCGCTCGGGAGTTGCCCCTCTGGACCGGGTGCAACTATGGGTGCATGCTAGAGGGTTGCCACATCTGGTTCGAACGAGGAAAACGGGTACCTGCATTGGCAAAGCGTTGGGGATATGTGTGCATGTACCTTGCGACCAATGGGGAATATGTTGGGGAGGAGCTGTTAAGCTGAGGTTCTGGCACATCCTTGAGAAACCACTACGGAAGAGCTTGGTGCTGAGGTTCTCGGAATTCCTGGACCCAATCACTATCGACCTCACGTATATTAAACTTCCTAACTTCTATTATAACTGTGGTCGGCTCGTCCATATCCTGAAAGATTGCTCGTGGGCGATTAGAGGACCTCCAGGGTTTGGGGAGTTTATGCTGGAATACCATCGAGAGAAGAAGGTCAAGGCGTATGCCACATATTGGGGAGAGCCAGTCCGTCTGGCAGCCAATGCTCCACCGGTCCCGGATCCATACGGTCACTTGGACTGGACCCCGAGAACCATTCTACCAACTCAACCAGGTCAGCTGGGCGCATCGAGTGGACAGTCGTCTCGTCCAATTGCTCCTTCGGGAAGGGAACCACCACTACCACACACGGATCAGTTGGATTAGAGGCCTCGAATAGAGAGGGAAGCTTGAGGATGATACCCCTTGACGAAATACAGCTGAGGACAACCAGAATACTTTGAAGCGGTCGGTAGCTGGGGTCCCTACAGTTCAGGGCGGGGAAGCAACCCCACCAGGAGGAATGAGTGGCGTATCATACATCTGGGACTGGCCCTGGGAGGGGTCCCTGTATGATGCGTTGCTTCCACACTTCACCTTTACCGTTGAGGTCCCTTAGGATCTCCGGTACCCCACTCCCCCCTCTGTTTTCTATCACGGCCTATACGGCTTCAAAATACAGACTTGGTCGGTTATGTTCTGATTAGGGTTAGAGAACCATTGTTCATCTATTCGAACCCTCTACTCGTGGTCGGGGAATTTATTCCCCGGGCCACACCTATATAGTTCTTTTTTTTTTTTACGAAAAGCGGGAGACATCAATTTTATATATCAAACAAAGTGACATACGTACAATCTGATGAAAGCACACAAGCAAACGATAAAATTACAGACTCTAAACTAACAAGCCTATAATATATTATTACCGACTCTCTACCAGAGCGCAATTAGGGCACCCTAGAACGTGCAAACACGTGCACGTCAAAAGTGCAACAACATGCACACCAAACCGTGCCACATAACGAGCACACCAAACCGTGCAACAAGTGCACACCAAACGTGCAACTTGCGCCACAAACCGTGCAACTAGTGCACACCCAATCTACACCAAGTGCAGTTATTTAAAGCTGTAAAATGAAAGGGAAAAAACCTAGCCAATTCAGAATCGCCACTATCTGAAAAGGGACCTTGACCCGAGGAATCCAGAAGACGCGAACTCCAGATCCCCGCTAAAGGTAATCGTTCAGGTCGGATCTACAGCATGACGAGTCGCCGGAGCTACCCACCACCGCTCAAACCCACCTTGTCTTGACCGTAGGAACCAAAACAGCATCAGCTAGAGATGGAAACAAACGCCGACCATGGAAGACGACGATAAAAAGGGTATGGGTGGTATGGGGGGTGTGGGGGAGGGGGAAAAGGGGGAGAGGGCTACGGGAGGAGGAGTAAGCTATCACCGACGACAGCCATGGCCGGTGGCCGTGGCTGTCACCGGTGATGGCACAAAGGGGGCGGCGGTGAATTTTTTTTAGGGTTTGGCACTTGGACAAGAGAGAAAAAGGTTCTCTTAGATTTGTTTTCCTATATAGTTCTTTGATATATATTTTTTGAGTAATCAATGGTTCATTTTATTAAGAGGGTCAGTACATGTTTGACAGCCCTGACGGGGCAAACAAAAAATCTTGTAACAACTTTTGCATCCAGGACGCATTGGATATGCCAGAAAAGCTAAGTAAAACATAAACCAAAGTAAATATAACTGAAAGTCTAAAACCACAAAACTAAGGAAGTACTGGTGGCCGCTGCTCTATGTAGGGTCTACAAACCGCTGGGCCACCCAAAGATGACGCTCTTCGTTCGCTATAAAACCGAGCCTATGACCACCCGTACCGGGTTGAGGACAGGGTGACCTCGGCGGGAGTACCCAAACTCCCCCGAGCCCCAGGGTGTTACTCATGGCTCCTACGGGGGTTGTTTCCCAGCCCTCGCCTGATCTTCCCAGGGTTATCCCGCCGAGCCCCTCTTTATTCCTGGAGCCGCTAAAGGTTCCTCAAACAGTCCAGCCCACGAGGTCCATGATGATCCTCCCTGTGCCGATCCCCCCCGGTTCCCCAAGGTGCCTTCCCCGCCCCCTCTCGAGAGCTAGGCCGTGGAGGAGTTGACCCATTTAACTGTGGAGCAAAACCCGGTGGCACCTTAGGAGTCTGTGCCCGGGTCGTGGCATATCCTTTATCCTTCCGGGTCTTGGGGAAGTGGTTCAGTGACTTATCAAAAGTATGGATGCCCAGGATCTCCTTGTCACATGCCGTGGGAGAATGGCCAATACACCCACACATTACCACAGAAAGTTGGCAGTTTGTCATATGTAAGGGATCAGGTTATCGGGTCCTTGAATTCAAGGAATCGAAGGCGCATATGACGCCAGAGGGTTTGGTCAAGAGATTTCCAGAAGCGGACCTTCACCGTCCCTCCCTAACATTGGCCGAATTCATCACAGGGGACATCCACTGTCCCTCCCAGCGCCTCCCCAATTCTAGTACCCGTAATCCTCGTGCTCACTATCTGGGGATACCATGGGCATGGACCCAAAGTTCCATTTTGTCCATGGGCGGAAGGTCCTGAACGAATGGATCCATCTCCGCCAGTATTAGTGGTTTTCCATCAAAGCACCATGGTTTATTAAGCCGAACCCAATCCCTGCCTCATTCCTAGCAAAATAGAACCCGAAGACACTAGGAGCGGCGTCCTTTATGACCAGACCAACAGCCGATTTACCCTATGCATTGGTAAGGATACGGAGGAGAGTATCCCTACGAGGTTGGACTTGCATGAGGAGACGACCCACCATCCCATATTGTTGGCGGGAAAGTGCGGCCGGATCAAGCACCCCATTCACGACTGTAACTTTCAATGGTTCCTCAAACCTTAGGGAGTAGCCAGAGAAACTGTGTTGAAGAGCCCGTAGAGGAGTATCATGCTCTACTGATGGAGGTGGGGTACGAGAGCGAGGTTGGGAATGTGCCCCCGCCAATTCCGACAGCAAGGGTTGGCCCTTCTCGACATGGGTGATAGGATCCGCCAAAGGAAAAATGGTAGTTTCCCCATTCGCTGCCTCCAACTTCTGCCAACTGTAGTCGGTGGCCCTCAAAAACCCTAGCCGACTGCTGGGATGATGGCACAGAGCCTGCTCCCCTGGTGCATTCTCGAGCAGTGGGAGCGTCTCAGGAGGGTTCAAGGGCGGGGCCTGCACCAATTCCCAGGTCGGAGACGGTGGCGGCGCCGCCACCTTCTTCTTCCTACAGATCCGTTTAGGTCGCACCACTTCGTGCGATGGGCAAGGGGGAGGGACAACCCCCGATTCTGCACCCACGCCAACGGCTAATGGGGCGAGGTATCCCGCGATCACACCCAAAACACTAAGGGATGTAGTAGGGTTCAAGGCGAGCACCTTCGGAGAGGAGGGATGAGAAGATGATGTGGTCATTGTTGGAGGCGAGGGTAGAAGCGCTGGTGGGGAGGTGTAGCACGCAGCTTGGTCAGCAAAAAACACAGAAATCGGGAACACATTAGGTTAGGGTTTAGGTGTCTCGACCGAGGCGAGGAGAAAACTTTCAGAGGACTGATATAATTCTTTGATATTTTTTTGAGTAATTGCAACTTTCATTCCTTGAAAAAGAGTTAGTACATATTTGAGGGCCATGACGGGACAAATACAATAACCCTTGTTACTATGTAAACGTCTAGGACACTGTCGAACAGAGAGCCATTAAGGCTAACTAAGACAGAAATTAAACCCAATTGACGACCACTGCTCAAGGGAGGGCATGTAGATCGATGGATCCCTCGAAGGAGACACGTTTCTTCTGTTTGAAACCCAAGCTTGTGGACGTCAAATTGACGGTGGGAGATGTGTTGACGAACATTGCTCAAGGTAGGGCCTGTAAGCCGCTGGGTCCCCTGAAGGGGACACGTTTTTTTCGTTATAAAACCGAGCCTTTGTACGTCTGAGCGACGATGGTAGATGTGAATTAGACATTCATCTCGGAAAAAGTCCCTGATATCTTGGGAGAAAGCTTTGATTCGTCCCTCAATGAGCATTAACCCTACAAGCCAGAACATAAACAATAACATAAACCAAGGCCAATCGGCCCGAGATCGAGGAGGAAGCCGCGGAGGAGGCCAAGGCGGCAGAACCAGTGATAGCGGCTTCACTGGCAATTGTAGAGGCGGTAGGATCTACGTTTGAGAAGCAGACAGCAACCTCTGGAACGCGCCGCCCAACAAGAAACCGAAAACAAGGTCATGGGCGAGGACCCGAATTGAAGAAGCAAGCGACCAGGTGATCATCGTACCCCACGGTGGTGGCTACGGAGGCGGATACAATGATGGCGGCTTCCCTAGCATAGAGGGACCGGACCTTGGCCGGGAGAAGTGGCAGCGCGGCGCCTGTGCCATGGATGTGACTCCTTGCCGGCGGTGCTACTACTAGGACCACGATCGAGGGCTAGCCGAATCGCGGGGAGGGGGAGAACGGGAGCCGGACAGCAGCCGGGAGCGGCGACGACTGCACGCATGTGCTAAAGGTGACGAAACCCTAGTAGAGAGAGGGCCGGAACCGATACATGTGGCACGAGGGAGAACTTTTCCTTCGCTTGAAGGGTGCACGACGACTGCTACACCAACGGATTGCAGTGTAGTCGTCGGTGCTCGAGTTCCGGCTAGAGCTTCTAGGACAAGAGCAATGGATGCTCGAACTCCCGGTGGCACCATAGAGCATGACGACGACTTCAAGGAGGAAGACGCCGACATCATAGAGGAAGGCTAGGGTTGAGAGGTCTCAAACCCTAGCAGAGAGAACTACGATGTACCATCTCAATACTCATCACATACAATTTACTTCTTTGATATTATTTTTTGAGTAATTGCAAATTTCATTCCTTGAAAAAGAGTTAGTACATATTTGAGGGCCTTGACGGGACAAATATAATAACCCTTGTAATTATGTAAACTTTTAGGACGTTGTCGAACGGAGCGCCATTAAGGCTAAGTAAGATAGAAATTAAACCCAATTGACGACCACTGCTCAAGGGAGGGCCTGTAGACCGCTGGTCCCCCGAAGGCGACACGTTTCTTCTGTTGGAAACAAGCTTGTGGACGTTAGATTGATGGTGGGAGATGAATTGACGAACATTGCTCAAGGTAGGGCATGTAAGTCGTTGGGTCCCCTGAAGGGGACACGTTTTTTTCGTTATAAAACCGAGCCTTTGTACGTTCGAGCGACGATTGTAGATGTGAATCAGAGATTCCTCTCGGAAAAAGTCCCTGATATCTTGGGAGAAAGCTTTGATTCGTCGCTCAATAAGCATTAACCCTGCAAGACAGATCATAAACGATAACATAAACCAAGGTCAATCGACCCGAGATCGAGGAGGAAGCCGAGGAGGAGGCCAAGCCGGCAGAACCAGTGATAGCGGCTTCACTGGCAGTTGTAGAGGCGACATGATCTACGTTGGAGAAGTAGACGACAACCACCATAACGCGCCGCCCAGCAGGAAACCTAGAGCAAGGTCATGAGCGATGATCTGAATTGGAGAAGCAGGCGACTGGGTGATCATCGTACCCCACGGTGGTGGCCACGGAGGCGGATACAATGATGGCGGCTTCCCTAGGAGAGGGGGACCTTACCTTGGCCGGGAGAAACGACAGCGCGGCGCTTGTGCCATGGATGTGACTCCTTGACGGCGGTGCTACTGCCAGGACCACGATCGAGTACTAGCCGAATCGCGGGGAGGGGGAGAACGGGAGCCGGGCAGAATCCGGGAGCGGGGCGATGGCGCGCATGTGCCAAGGGCGACAAAACCCTAGTAGAGAGAGGGCCGGTACCGAGACCTGTGGCATGAGGGAGAAATTTTCCTTCGCTTGAAGGGTGCACGACTACTGCTACACCAATAGATTGCGGTGCAATCGCCCGTGCTCGAGATCCGGCTAGAGCTTCCAGGATAAGAGCAATATATGCTCGAACTCCCGGTGGCGCCAAAGAGCATGGCGACGGTTTCAAGGAGGAAGACGGCGACATCATAGAGGAAGGCTAGGGTCGAGAGGTCTCAAATCCTAGCAGAGAGAACTACGATGTACCATCTCAATACCCATCACATATAATTTAGTTCTTTGATATTTTTTTGAGTAATTGCAAATTTCATTCCTTGAAAAAGAGTTAGTACATATTTGAGGGCCTTGACGGGACAAATACAATAACCCTTGTAACTATGTAAACGTATAGGACGTTGTCGAACGGAGCGCCATTAAGGCTAACTAAGACAGAAATTAAAATCAATTGACGACCACTGCTCAAGGGAGGTCCTATAGACCGCTGGTCCTTCAAAGGCGACACGTTTCTTCTGTTGGAAACGAGCTTGTGGACGTCAGATTGACGGTAGGAGATGTGTTGACGAACATTGCTCAAGGTAGGGCATGTAAGCTGCTGGGTCCCCTGATGGGGACACGTTTTTTTCGTTATAAAACCGAACCTTTGCACGTCCGAGCGACGATGGTAGATCTGAATCAGAGATTCCTCTCAGAAAAAGTCCCTAATATCTTGGGAGAAAGCTTTGAATCGTCGCTCAATGAGCATTAACCCTGCAAGCCAGATCATAAACGATAACATAAACCAGGGCCAATCGACCCGAGATCGAGGAGGAAGCCGCGGAGGAGGCCAAGGCAGCAGAACTAGTGATAGCGGCTTCACTAGCAGTTGTAGAGGCGGCAGGATTTGCGTTGGAGAAGCAGACGACAACAACCGGAACGCGCCGCCCAACAAGAAACCCAGAGCAAGGTCATGGGAGAGGATCCGAATTGGATAAGCAGGCGACCAGGTGATCATCGTACCCCACGATGGTGGCCACGGAGGCGGATACAATGATGGCGGCTTCCCTAGCAGAGAGGGACCGGACCTTGGCCGGGGGAAATGGCAGCGCGGCGCTTGTGCCATGGATGTGACTCCTTGCCGGCGGTGCTGCTACTAGGACCACGATCGAGGGCCAGCCGAATCGTGGGGAGGGGGAGAATGGGAGCCGGACAGAAGCCGGGAGCGGCGGCGATGGCGCGCCTGTGCCAAGGGCGACGAAACCCTAGCAGAGAGAGGGCCGGAACCAAGACCTGTGGCACGAGTGAGAACTTTTCCTTCGCTTGCAGGGCGCACGACGACTGCTACACCAACGGATTGCGGTGCATTCGCCGTTGCTCGAGATCCGGCTAGAGCTTCCAGGGCAAGAGGAATGGATGCTCGAACTCCCGATGGCGCCCTAAAGCATGACGACGTCGTCAAGGAAAAAGACAACGACATCATAGAGGAAGGCTAGGTTGATCGGTCTCAAACCCTAGTAGAGAGAACTACGATATACCATCACAAATAAATATTTTTTTAGTTCTTTGATACTAATAGATGTACGACACTATAGTTTTTGATATTAATAAAAGTGCAACACCGTTCAAAAAAGACTACCTTATTGGCACTGATTGCATTTCTTCCTGCAGCAGATGGTCTCCACTTAAAGGGCAATAGTTAATTAAATAGTCCTTTGAAAAAAGGAATTTATGTAACAGTTCATGAATCGCATCCAACTTTATATAACTTTCTTTTAATAATCCAGCTATATATAACTAAATAAACATATATTTTGGGAGCTTAGGAGTCAAAAACGTACGCGCAGATGCTTGACCAATGATGCAGAAGCCTTTCTTTTATTTTTGTTTACCAAAACTATGTTAACAATAAGCTGGTCGTATTGCGCAAAAAGTTACTTGATCAACAAGTTGTAAGACTTTAGGTAAATACTTGTTTTAAATAATTGATTAGGAAATAGTTAATAAGGATTAGGGAAAACTACCCAAAACCATGCTCATGTAACTGATGTTTACCTTGAAGTTTAAAGTTAACTGATGCATATTCTAAAGTTTCGAAAATGTAACTCAAAACCCCTCCGTCAGCTAAAATGACGAAAATACCCTCAACTACATTTCAATAATTATGTTAAAAAATTATTTAAAAATTAATTTTGTTATATATAAATTTACTTATTCAATGACTTCATTTTTATTTAAAAAATCACTTCTTTTATATTTTTAAAAACTTATTTTAAAAAATTACTGAGAGTATTTTCGTCATTTTAGCTGACAGAAGGGGTTTTTAGTTACAAATCGTAACTTCAGGGTATGCATCAGTTAACTTTAAACTTCAGAGTAAACATCAGTTAAATGGGCATGGTTTTGGGTAGGTATTGGTAGTTTTCCCTAAGGATTATGTAGCTTGGATAACAACAAGCTTACAGAATATATGACACGGTGGCAGCACTTTCTTGTTCCATTTGTTACCAGTAAAGTAAATTTAAATTGAAATCTCTTATGAGGTGAAAGAGGAGTATAAAAAGGTCTAGCTACCGACCACAAAAACTCAAAAACAGACGCAACCAACTATTAGGACAAATAACATAAAACCAATAACAAATTCGAGCACTGACACGAAAGCTCAATCTCAAAACAATCCCAACAAAGGGAGTAAACATTGAAAAAGGTCTATATATCCAAATTTATCAAACATTAAGAACATAATAGTAATAAAGGTCTCTAATACTGATTTTGCTACCATAAAGCACCCTAACATAAACAAGATTAAAACCCGGATTTTCCAACTGTTGAGCACAAACGAAGAGCACTTGACCCTAACCTCCACGTCGGAACTGCCGCTTACCAGAAACCCAAACCTCAGCAAACCACCGAGAGAACTCACCATCTCAACAAAGGCCAGATGAAAATGTCGAACACTGCTCGAATCTTAGAAGAAGATCCCCACCGAGGCCAACACCACCGGTCAACCCAAAGGGAGTCGAATATGAAAGCCCTGAAATCGTCGTCGGTGAAATGAGAAGGAGGGTGACAATTCCAAGCTCAACGAATCATCTGAACAACGAAATAGGGGGAAGAGAACTAAACTACTTTACGGGAACCCCAAAAATGAGAAAAAATATATTTTTTTTTTAGTGCTATATTGGTTACTCAATACAAGGAGAAAATGTGATAGAGAATACAAAAGTTGGTTGGTCACAAATGGGGGTTTGAGATGAATGATATATATTTGTGGGTGTGAGTTGAAGCACTTTTGTCACTAGGTATTTATTTAAGTTTTTTTTTCATATTCCTTCCATACCTTATGCCTAGTCTTAGATTACTAACTTAATTAAAGACATTTCTGATTCATAAATGACCATGATTCCTTACAATTAGTAGAGATGAGTCAATCATGATAGCATATGAATTTCTAAACTTCGTGTATAGGGAAAAGAGGAAAAACAATGCTAAGGTGAATGAGAAAATGCAAATATAAATAGAAAGAGTTACTCTTTAATGCGAGTAATGTCATGCTTAGCTGTATTCATTGATCTATATGGTATTTTTGATATGTATAAGGGTTTTTGGCTTGAGTCAACTCTGAGACAAAAGTGTTTTTCATCCTCCATGCACAAGTACTCAACTATCACATACTTTTGTGCCTTTTGCATGCATCATGTAGTGTGACTTATGATTGTATTAGATTTAGATTCATGCATTGGATGTGCATCTTTACTTTTTATTTTTTTAAATAAAGCAGGCTCGAACTTCTCTTATCGAGGTGAAAATCGGGGTTTAACCGGGAAATATCTTTAAATTTTTTTATTAGTTTAGTTTTCTCTAGGCAACAAATGATTAAGTGTTGGAAGTTGATGTGGACATAAAATGCATCGGTTTTGGATGTTTTTAGCCCACATCTTGAGCTTTTCAGTCCCGGGGCTGTATAATTTGGTCCACTTCTCTCTCTTTATCGTATTGTGTGTCTCATTGTGTTTTGTAGGTTCTTTGATCGAAAAAGGGTTAAAATGGAGAAAAAAATCGGTCTAAGAAGATTTGGAGGTTGACTGATCTTGCGAATGGCACAACTTCTTCATCCGAACTTCAATTTTCACTCATAAGAAATCAAATTAAAGGGGATTGAAATATCTACATTCTGATCTAGGACCGAACTAGGCACGGATTGAGACTCTTCCGCCACAAAGCCAGGACCAGAGAGGGACTGGTTCCACCGCTAAGCCAGGCTTGGAGAGGGACTGGTTCTGCCGCTCAACTAGGTCCATAGAGAGACTAGTTCTGCAACTCTTCTAGGCCCGGAAGGACTCGGTCTACAACCGAGCCGGGAACCCTATGGGACTCGTTCGGTGACGCGTTTCAACCTTTTTCCAAATCCAGTTTCATGTAAAAGAAGAGGAAATTTTCAAAATCCGATTGGGAGAAGAAAAAGAGTAACTTTGGGTCTTATGAATAGGGGAGCACGAATTGAGAGAAGAAGAACTTGTATTGGGCATAATTTCAAAGAGATTCAGAGTTAGGACTTGGGTTTTGGTGAGAAAGAAGTGCTAAAGAGCAAAGATTGAAGAAAACTATTAAGATTCCATCAGTGAATTGGTATTTTGTATCAACATTACCTTTCAAATAAGTTTTTCTCTTGTTCATTTTCTTCTTTGTATTCTTCATTTATCTCTATGAGTTAAATTTCCATTGATCCAAGGCTAGGGGAAGCAATATGACAAAGTAATTCAAAGCTTTCATGTTTACTATATGCAATTTGTGTTTAGATTATTGTTTGCATGATTTAAACGTAATGTTTTTCAAATTAATTACTTGATAGATGATTAGGTTTTAGCATTCAACAATTGTAAAATGAGAATTTCTAAAAGGACTAGGGATTATACAACTCATGTTTAAATCTAATCTCTGGTATAGTGAGGTTAACACGAGTTCGATAACTATACGATTACAACCCCGAAAACTAGAGAAATTCACGAATCTTAAAGCTTTATGCCTCTCTACACCTAGATTATAATAGGGTCTTAATTCGACTGTTAGATGTTTAGGACTAGTTGACAGAACTTCCGTTGCCTTTAAACTACCCTTGTCTACATGTGTAAACACGAACCCTTATGAATTACTAGTTATACTGTAACCCCATTAAAGTCCTAGATCGTCTTTTCTTCTGATTTTCACAACACCTGTTATTTTTTCCTCGTACTTGTTTCAATTTCTTTTACCTTAGATTTCAAATTGTTATTTACATTTTTAAAACCAAAATCAATATTTTCGGAAACAACTTAAGTAACAGATTTTGAATCGAGTGACTGTTTTATTGCTCACTTGGGTAAGATAAGCAGTACTTGAACCGATTTACTACTTGACGACCGTTGCATTTGTTGCGCCCTTTTTGTCTGTTAATTCTCAGGGCGTCAGGCGCCAATCATGATTCTCTTCGACCCACCCGCAACCTTCTCCAATTAAAGAGCTCACTATTGGAAAAAAATATCACCGGGAGCGGCTAGCGCCAGGTTCACCTTAAGAGGACAAATTCAGATCCTCAAGAAGATTTAACGGGGAGGAGACCAAAAGTTAGGTATAAATGATATAATTTATAATTGAATTATTAAGGAATATTAAAAAACTAAAATGGGTAAGATAGTCATCCGGTCCAAATGGGTAAATTAATTCAAATTAAAAAGGGCATAACAGTCATTTCATGTTTTGCTCTTAGTTTTACTAATGAAAAGTATATGACAAAAAATTTAGGTATCGTAAATATGTTTTTAAACGTAAGGTATCCCAATGTGTGACCAATATTTTAGGGTAAGGAATTGTCTTTTACCCTTTAAATGATTTGTTTTGAACAAACTTATTAAAATCATGTGAGATGATATTTGGTAAATAACCTATTATGAACATATCAAATAAACTATGAGAAGAACATGGACTCTGCTAGGGTTTTCGCGCGTTGCAGTCAACATCGCCGCCCTTCCTCCCGTCAACGGTTCAGCGTTGCTCTCTCTCCCTCGGCTAGCTCGACTTCGCTCTCCCCCTCGGTGGTCACTGTGGCCTGCGGGCTAGACGAAATTGGATACCAGGCCTCCTTCTTGGCTCGGCGTCATCGCCTACAACCCTACAGGTGGACGGGTTCCTCTCGGGACCCCCGCCCCATAGGGGGTAAGACACCGCCACCAACACCAGGCCGACCTCTATCCCCCTTGGTAACTGCGGATTAAACTCCGATTGTTGGTCGCTTCCTCCCGATTCTCCCCTCACCGAGCCTACCGATACGAGGCCTGGGCGATATTGGGTCTCGGTCCCCCACACGGTCCTCAGGTTCCCGTGGTCGGTCCCGACCATCCAGACGGGCTCCCTCTTCCCCGGGAGATTTCAACTCACTGGGGGGAATTCGCCGGTAGTAGGGCTGCATTCAGATCTCCCGATGTCGCCGTCCCGGGATATTGGTCGTCATGAGGCCGCTTCGGATTTGGGAATGAATGGGATTGAATCGTAGGGATGGTCGCCGCCCAGGGTCCACCTTCCATCCTTGGAGTCTTCCTCCCCGTTGCCACCATCTGAGCATTCCCCCCAACGAAATTGGGATCTGGGACTAGGAACCTCGTCGACGCAAAGGAAACCAGATCTGCGGGTTCTCGCTTGGAACTATCGGGGGATGGGTACGAGTCTGCATAAGCAACAACACTGGAAACTTCTTGGGGCTCATCGACCCCATCTCTTATTACTCTCCGAATCGCTGCAGGAGACACAGAATTGTGCTTTACTGTCTAGGTCATTGGGCTTTCAGGGCCATATTTGTGTCCCCTATGTTAGGGGATCGAGAGATGCGGTAAGCCAAAGAGGTTTGGTGATGTTTTGGGTGTTAGGGTAGAGGTAACGTTGAAGGCTTTCTCTGATCGTTACATCGATGTTGAAGTCTCACTCCAGGACATGATGACCTGCGGTTAACATGAATTTATGGGGAACCACTTTGGGGCAGGAGGCACCGGACTTGGGAAATGATTCGGGGTCTCCATACCCCCACACAGCCCAACTGGATCCTCATAAGGGATTTTAACGGCATTTTGGATGCGGGTGAGACTACGGGAAGAGGTTCATACCCTATTCGCCTTATGAACGATTTTGGCTCGCTAGTACGGGATCTCCGCCTGATATATGTCCCAATGAAGGGCCACCCGTATACATGGTTTAGGGGTCGCCGGCACGATGCGGGGATCCAATCTCGGTTGGATTGGGTTCTAGTGTCTCGCTTCAAATCCCAATGGATTCGCGACCCATACTGTGGTTGTCTCATCCAATCTTCATGGGATAAGCGGCCAGAAAGGCCCATTGGAGAGGTCATCCATACGGTGGGCAAATCCCTGTTTGAGTTGGGCTGGGGGCATTTTCAACGTAATATCAACCATATCAAGTGGTGCCAGTGGCGGATAGCGAATTTGAATGGTAGGATAGATAGGGCTGGAGTGCATCAGCAAGAAGCTATTCAGATTCAGTATGCGCGGGAGCTAGGGGACCAGGAAGAGTTTTAGCGCCAGCGTGCGAAACAGCACTGGCTAGCTGAGGGGGGTCGCAATACAAAGTTCTTCCAGGCAGCCTGCTCGTATAGACGTCGTATCAATACTGTCTTATCCCTGAAGACGGGACATGGGGACTTGGTCACATGGGATACTGGTATGAGGGATCTGATTGTGGATTATTTTAATATGATGTTCGCCACAACTCTCACGGACCTCCGAGAGTTCCGCATAGCTCTATCCTCATGCATTACCCCGGCACAGAATCAGGTGCTTCTATCTTCTTTCTCGGTGACGGAGGTCCGTAAGGCGGTGTTCAAATGAGACCTGGTAAGTCACCAGGTCCGGATGGGCTGAATCCCCGGTTTTATCAGCACTACTGGCCGATTATAGCAGATGAGGAGGTTCGATTTATAACAGAGGTGTTGGCTTCGTGGAACTTTGATCACATCCTGAATGACACCTCCATTGTCCTAATACCAAAAAAGCCGGACCCGGATAAGTTCACGGATCTTAGGACGATTTCTCTGTGCAATTTGATCTTCCGAATTCTCTCTAAAGTATTGGCCAATCGCCTACGCCCTCTCCTCCACTTTGTCGTCTCAGACACTCAAGGGGCATTCATCCCGGGCAGATGCATCCAGGACAACACCCTAATAGCATTTGATGTCATCCACTTCCTTAGACAAAAGTGAAAGGGGGCGGTAGGCTACATGGCGCTCAAACTGGACATGAGTAAAGCATATGATCGGGTCGAGTGAGACTATTTACTTCAGGTTATGGCTCGGCTGGGTTTCTCAGATGACTGGATAGCGCTAGTGGCATGTTGTGTGAAATCTGTCCATTACACGGTCTCATATGGGGGAAGGAATACACCGCAACTGACGCCTACTCGGGGGCTGAGACAAGGTGACACACTCTCACCATACCTTTTTCTTCTATGTATGGAAGGACTCTCTGTTTTGTTGCATCAAGCCCAGACTGAGGGCCGCCTGAGGGGTGTTTGCGTCGCCCGTGGAGCTCTGGAGATTTCGCACATGTTCTTCGTAGACGATTGCTATATCTTCTGCAGGGAAACACATGAGGACGCTCGAACGATCACAGATATCTTGGGTTTATTTGGGAACCTTTCGGGGCAGGTGCTAAACCTGGAGAAGTCGTCGGTTATGTTAGCAAGAACACCTCGCCGGCCACCAAACTGGACTGCTGTCGAATTCTAAATATAGCAGAAACTTATGCGGCATCGATGTATTTGGGAGTCCCGAATATGATAGGCATGAATAGGAATAGTGCAATGTCATACCTGGGAGATGGGGTTGTTAAGCGCATCCAATCATGGGACGGGAAGCCTCTCTCGCCGGCAGGAAGGGAGGTAATGATTCGGTGTCATGTTTGTATTTACCATACCTTCCAAGATTATAGCCCGGATTCACGTTGCGCTGGCTCGGTTTTGGTGGGGTGTAAAACGGCTCGTTCGATTATCTGGCAGGATTGAGATAAGTTGTGTATGCCAAAAGAGGCTGGGAGTATGGCATTTCGCCACTTGAGCGATGTTAATAAAGCACTCCTAGGAAAGCAAGCCTGGAGTCTGATCTACCACCCTACTTCTCTAATGGCCCGGGTGCTTAAGGCACGCTATTTCCCGAAGGTTAGCTTTCTTGAGGCCGACACTGTTACGAATCAGAGCTTCATATGGGAAAGTATCTTGTCAACCAAGGAATTACATCGAAGTGGTCTTCGGATAGCGATTGGGGATGGTCGGGATACCCTTGTCTTGGGTACACTGTGGTTGCTTGGGCCGAACACCGAAGTTACGTCTTTGAATCCGGCGCTGGTTGGGGCGCGGGTGGCGGGGCTTATGCAACATGGGCAGCTACGTTGGGATGTGGCTGGCCTAAGGCAGGTTTTCTCCATTTAAGAAAAAAATAATATCCTTTAGGTACCCATTTCGGTGCTCCGGCCTAAAGATACTTGGTATTGGGCGGCTGACTGTCATGAGATGTACACTACAAAAACAGGGTATAGATTATTGGCTATGGCGAGGCAGGTCGCGCGACAGTAGACAACACTGGTATCTTGGTTGGAATTTTGGTTTATCTCAGCTCCCCCCCCCCCCCCCCCCGATTGTTGATCTTCTTGTGGAGAGGCCTGAAGGATATTTTGCAGGTCTCTACCAATCTTACCTGCAAGTTTGTCCCTATCTCGGCAACATGTGATATATGCGGGAGAGAACCTGAGACATAGGATCGCCTATTTCTCGAATGTGGCTTCGCTAAGACGTGTTGGGCGCAGGCGGGTGGTCTTATCCCACAAGGCCTTGGGGGACTTTTCTGCAATGGTGGGAGGGGATCGAGAGCGGGAGGTCCCGGTATAAGGTGGCAGAGATCCTATCTATCCTATGGGAAATCTGGAAAGCTTGAAATGAGCTCAAATGGAGGGACGGCCCAGGCAGCCTTGAGCGTCATTCCCTCGGCGGCCGCACATCTCAAGGCCTTGAGGGAAGCGAAGGCCGCCTCCCCGCAACCCAGCACACACCTTCTACCTGGCCGGCTAAGTGGACACGCCCACCCCTAGGCACGGTTGTTATCAATGTGGATGTGGGTGTTTTTCAGGACACTCAACAGTCCGCTTTGGACCTTATTGCTAGGGATCACAATAGTACAGTCCGGCTAGCCGCAAATGGTACCCTCCCAAGGATCTGGGAACCACTGATGGTAGAAGCATGTGACCTGGCAACAACTTTGAAAAATGCCCTGAGCCTAGGGCACAGTATCATTATACGCTCAGATGCCTAGGTTCTACTTAACCTCATCGCTACGGGCGACCCACCGGCATCACCCATTGGGACATTCATTATAGACATTCGAGAGCTTATTTCTCAACAAGAGGGTACTACCCTTCAATTTGTAAAAAGAACTGCGAACAGGGCGTCCCACTGGCTTGCTAGGGAGGCTCGTTCAATGCCTGTTCTTCAGTGGTCAGGTCTTGTACCTGACACACTCCAGTGTATCGTGAACTTATAATAAAATGTCATACTTTTCGTTCAAAAATAAATGTATTGTGAGATGATATTTTATGAATAGATTAATTATAGTACAATATAAAGTGTAGTGGTTAAGGGAAATCGTTGGGTGTTTTGATTTGTTTTAAAGCAGACTTATAATTCATTGTAATTAATTAACTTATTGACTAGGACGAAGGTATTCTCCGGAAATTAAAATTTCTTAGTAAGAAATAACTATATTTTTCGAAAATTAGGTAAAAGGACCAATGTTAGGGCCCATCCCCCGGACCCCGCCAAGGGTGCTGCGATTTGGACTCCATTAGGGACTGGCCTCTTGACTTCGTAAGACTCGTTGTGCAAGAACCCATATTAGAGGCAATAAATGATTCGAATCGTTGCTTAATTGCATGTTACGAATCTTTGGATGATAGCATAGACGAGTACTTGAAAATGTCGGAAATAATGGTGCTTAAGTGCATGTATAAGTTGTGATATGCAATCATAATCGTGTTCGACTAATATCACTAAAAGGAAGACGAGAATGATATCACCCACTTAATGCGTGTCAATGAAATGTGTGAGTCCCTCAATTGCATTGGCAGTATCGACTGTATGCACTTGGCCTGAGAGAATAGTGTGAAAGCTTATTAATGGGTGCATAAGCGCGAAGATCATGTCGGACCTTTGTAATGCTTAAAGCGGTTACGGGACCCGATCTCTAGTTTCGGCACCCCTTTCGGTCTTCCCGGGTCTAACAATGATGCCAATGTTTTGAAACAACCCTCGTTGTTAACTCGCGTAAAGATCGGTTTCTAGCTAGAGGTCGCATTCATGCGCAAGGTCACGGTTATAACAATTCTTACTATTTATGTAATAGAATATAATCCTATTAAGCAGCTTTTGTGAAGACCTGGGATCGTAGCTTCCTAAACATGTGTTATACGCCAATAAATAGGAGGACATGAGGAAGGTTGTCAAGAGAAACTTCGGTGTTCTTCAAGCTTGATTCCGTATATCACTTGTCCGACAAAAACATGGGACGATCGAAAATTGGCGCTAATTGTAAGGACCTACATTATCATTCACAATATATATTTTTTTATCAACGCAGAAAAATTTATTTAAAAAGATACTTTCCAAGAAGGAAAGCATCTCAAGGTCAAAAGACCAAGAAACAAAACGATTACGGAGGAGCTCTCGACAACGGAGTTTAAAGGCAAAAACCTTTAAAACAAAAAAGAGAGTAATCGCCAAAAAACAAAAAATACCAAACAAATAGAAAAAAAAAATTCTAGTCTCCTTGACGCCCAGGAGAACGCCCTTCGACGATTTATGAGCCACCTTATTCCACAAGTCTGACACTGAAGGGACAACTTGTCTAGCCCTTTCCTGACTCCTGGAACACGTTCTAGGTAAAGAATAGGTCATGATACCTGTAGAAAATGTCTTAGTAACCCGTCCCCTAGAAGTCAGGGCATTTTTCCAAGGGTTGCCCTAATCACTACAAACCTGATTCGAACCACCTGAACCCACGGGAGGAGGGCCCAAGCCCTGAGTCACCAGTACCTTTGCTAAACTACCCGACTTAGGCTCCATAAGCACCTCAATTCCATCTGCACTGACTTGCTGATCCTGCGAGACTAAAGCCTGACTTGGGCCAGTCGCAAGGGCCAAATCATGGCCCAAGAGAACAGGGCCTGAAACCCCAGATCGATCACTATCTGAGCCCACAATCTCGACCCTAACATTCAACTCGTCTCCTTCCTCAATCGAAGTATCACGCGAAATTATAGGACTCGGCTGCGCCAAAACCGCAACTGTAGAATCCTTAACGCTTGGATCACAACCAATACTCTCGGTAGAAACAGCCCGAGAAATAAGGGAAATAAAAAAATCAAAAGTGAAATCGCAAGAATCAGGGAATGATAGACGAGCAACACTCAAACCATCGTCGGCCGGAAAATTATTAGGAGGAACAACCTGTAAAACCCGACTGCTACCAACGTTTGCAACTAAACCTAACGTGACTTCTCCGGTTGCACAAACCTACTTCTCCCTAGTCTGATCGACCACACCACGCAACACTCTATTTTGCTCGGCCACACCTCGAAACACATTCCTTGGTCGAGCAATGGCTAAAAAGAGTATGTGTCCATTAACCTTGTAGCCATTGAAGCTCTCCACATCGTGGGAAGCAGTAGAGGGCGACGCGAACATGACAAACCTGAAGAGTTTCCCTCCCTCTTTAGGATGCTTCAAAACAGAGAATGACATGATCTTCACAAAAGGCCCAAAGAAGTTACGGACCCAATTTTCATTGGAGGTGTACGGTAAATTATAGATAAAAATCTCGTTATTTTCCTAAGAGTTACGGCTGATTGGTTCAAACACTGAGCTGGACAAGCTCCCAACAACCTTCTTAGTATCAGTGGAGAACCACAAACAATATCCTCCTTTTGGGCCTGACCATCTGTCTCAACAGAAGTCGGAGCAGCTGATTGTTTCACCAAGGCCGTATTCACGATCACCCCATTAGACACTAGCTTGACAACAACCTTCCTCTTGACTTCAACCTTCCTTTTACTACCTGATCGCCGAACACGTACCACTGGCTTACTACGAACCAGAGTTGGTGTCGGCTTTGCACACCTTTTTGTAGAACACTTACCAGAGGTTCCTTTTTTTATGACGATCTCATCATGTATCAAAAAAAATTTGCGATTCGATGATAGCAACCAAGAACAAATAAAAAGGAGGAAAGAGAGGTTCTGAGAGGACCTCATTAGATTCTGAATATGATTGTAGATGATGAGCGTGAATCGTACCAAGATTTTATTAAACCTTTGAACGAAAACACATATGCTTCTCGTCCACCAAGGTCTGATACCCGATTATGCATGGAGTGGCTTCTCTACGACGATGTTATAGGAAAATATTGGCATGTCGTTTTCGACGCTTGGTAGGGGCTAGTCCTCGACTGATAGTCATATCCCCGCACCGAGAAGCAGTGCAAGGACCACTGCCAAGAGCAGAACAATCGGGTTCAAACGTTTGAAGAATTTTTATTTTTCAATACCTTCGTGAACTCGATACAAATGCCACTAAAGCTGTTTTGTTCATGGATGTCCGAGAACACTACAAAAGCAATACGAGTCTCGATTTTCAAAGCACAACTAGTTGGACATGGTCCAAGAGTCCGAGAAATGGCATCGTTTTTTTTTTTGATTAGCAAGTTTTTTTTATAAAAGAACCTAGTTTTCAAAGTGAAAACAAGGCCCCAAGGGCGAACCCTCAACTACAATTACAAACGAGAGAATGCCATAAAGGCACCTCAAACCAGAAACAACTAACCCAAATAATGGGTGTAATAACCACTCCCGGTCAACGCCAGTCAAACCTGCGAGAGACAGGAAAATTTAAATTTTTTGAGCAAACACTGAATTGAACCGGAATTGGACCCCGAGGGTCATACCGGACTTAAGTTGACCCTGATATCGACCAAAGTGAGTTCCGGGGGACTCAGGGCAACTTTCTGATCAATTTGGGAAATGTTGACTTTTCTCTAGAAAAGTCAACCGGGCGACGTTTTGGTCCATTCGAGGACCGTTTTGGATCCAAAAAGCTTAGCCATCGTCGCAGCGGTCTTAGTTGAGCCGTTTCCTTGTAGCCCGTGAAGTTTCGTAATTTCTTGGAAAAAGTGCTCGTTCGGGGCCCGAAACGTCCAAATTTCGCATGTCATCAATGTGGTGGTGTTAGGTAACATTGAACAAAACAAAAAGAAGAATGTGTGGTAGTTGTAAATAAGGGAGTTAGATTTGATTTTTTTAAAAACAAATAAAAGGGAAGGTTTAGGTGGTTTCGGCAAAACAGAAACTAAAAGGGGGAGTTGAAGAGAGAGAAAGGGGTTAGAAAGAGGAGAGAAGGTGGAGAGAAAAGGAGAAGAAAGTTTAGGGTTTTGGTGATTCCCGTCGATCAAACCGTTGGATCGTCTCAACGATAGAAGATTCAAGCTCACATCGACATTCTCTACGGTGAGCATCTAACCGATTTTCGTTTTGGAACGTTTGAATTTTAGGGTTTAAGTTTAAATGGTTTAAAGATGAATGGTTGAGGTTTGGAGTTCGTTAGGAACGTTTTGGGGCGAAAAGGGAATTTTTCCCATTATGGTCGTGTGGGGCCCACATGCCCGGGTATCGGGTTTTTGTGTTCGGGTGGTTTAGAACGTTCCCCGGACCATTTATCCACAACCGAATCGAAATTCGGAATTAAAATGCGAAAGTTGCATTTAACGGGTTTTAGAAACTTGAAACGGAAATTAATTGACTCGGGAATCGGAATTCGATTCGGTCAAGTACATTGGGACCCTTGAATTATTCTAAGACCGTAGAAACGAAAACGAGAATTTTTGAAGCCCCGGAAGGGCATTTACAAAACCCGGGCAGATTCGCCATGTCGGGCGAATCGGGCCTTTACGGGTCCCTTATCGACAATGTCGAGTATTGGGGAGTTTGGGAGTGATCGACATTGTCGGGGCTAAGTTTGGGCATCAAGTTTAATGATTTTCAGTTTATTCCTGCGAGTTGTTAAGTGCCTTTAAATTGTGTTCTTTTAGATCGTGCTGCGGACCGGGGCCAAGGAAAGCTAGGCGAGTGACGGAGATCACGCCGGGGCTTATTTGGGCACTTTTGGAGAACACGCACGAGGCAGGGAAAAGTAGCCGGATCTCGGCCCTGACTAGGGAAAGTTAACTGTAGAATTGCATGTGACACCGGGGTGTCGTGGGTTGAGTAGGTTATCGAACATTAGAAATGCATGATACGGGAACGTAGCAAATATTGGAAATGCATGTGACACTTAGTAGTGTCGTAGGAGCAGAGAACTTAGCGTTATTAGAATTACTGGAGGCATATGACCATGCCCGGAGGTTGATTGTGAACTTATCGATGTTAGGAGTACTGGAGGCATATAACCATGCCCGGAGGTTGATTGTGAAACTGTTGATATTAGGACTGTTGGAGGCATTGGTTATGCCAGAGGTTGTTTGTGTAATTGTGTCTTGGGTGGCCATGAGAGCCCGTGTATTACTGTCGTGTCTTGGGTGGCCGTGAGAGCCCGGGTATTACTGTTGTGTGTTGGGTGGCCATGAGAGCCCGTGTATTACTGTCGTGTCTTGGGTGGCCGTGAGAGCCCGGGTATTACTGTTGTGTCTTGGCTGCCATGAGAGCCTGTGTACTAAGGTTGGTGTCTTTGGCTGGCCTGACCGAGTTAGAATCTCGGGGGGTTGCAAGCATTCTTAGCTGGCTTACGAGTTAGAGTCTCGGTAAGTTGCGAGCGTGTATTATTGTCGAGTTTTGGGTGGCCATGAGTGTACGTGGGGTCGTTGAACCTGTGCCTTTACCTTTGGTGTTTTGGGTGCCCATGAGTGCCCGTGGGGTTGTGAACCCGTGTCTTTATTGTTGGTGGTTTGAGTGGCCGTGAGTGCCTGTGGGGTTGTTGAGCCCGTGAGTTACTGTCGGTGTGTCTTGGGAGGCCGTGAGTGCCTGTGGGGCTGTTGAGTCCGTGTTTTACTGTCGGTATGTCTTGGGAGGCCATGAGTGCCTGTGGGGCTGTTGAGTCCGTGTTTTACTGTTGGTGTGTCTTGGGAGGCCATGAGTGCCTGTGGGGCTGTTGAGTACGAGTTTGTACTGTTGGGGTCTTGGTGGCCATGAGTGCCTGTGAGTGTTGAACCTGTGTTGTTACTGGTTGTTGAACTTGCTTGTGATTGTGATTGTGGTTGTGATTGCGGATCCCGGTAGGTTGCAAGCATTCTTTGGCTGGCCTGACCACGTTTGAGTACCAACAGGTTGCAAGCATTCTTTGGCTGGCCTGACACAGTTTGGGTATCAACAGGTTGCAAGCATTCTTTGGCTGGTCTGGTCCGAGTTTGAGTATCACAGGTTGTAAGCATTCTTTGGCTAGCCTGATCCGTGTTCTTGTAAGACAGGTCGACCGCCTGGACCGACTGGGATCGGAAAGGGCGAGGGACAGAGAAGTTGTAAGACAGGTCGACCGCCTGGACCGACTGGGATCGGAAAGGGCGAAGGACAAAGAGGTTACTGAGACAGGTCGACCGCCTGGCCCGACTGGGATCGGAAAGGGCGAGGGACAGAGATTGGTTACTGAGCAGCTGGTATGCGATCCTTTGTGATCTTGTTTGGTGTGTGATCCTTTGTGATCTTGTTTGGTGTGTGATCCTTTGTGATCTTGTTTTGGTGTGCGATCCTTTGTGATCTTGGGTGTTGCGGGGTGGTCTTTTGAGTCTTGGGAAGAGGTTGTCAATCGTTGTGTCGGGTCTACTTACGTGTTTGAGTGTTGAGTCGTTCAAGGAAGGTCGCCGTGGGTGTTTGTCAGTCGAAGTGCTTGAGTTGGGGACAGTGATCCCCGGAGTTGAGTTTGTTGTGGGTGTTACCGGCATTGTCTGCTAATTATGTCGTGGTCAGTCTGTTATCCGTGGTGGTGAGCGAACACTCACCCCTAGCTGCTTTTCCTACAGGTACCGATCGCAGGTTGGACTAGGTGAGCTTTTGAAGCTTGAAGAGCTAGGAGCGGGATTCTGGGTCTATTTTGAGTCTAGCGACGGATACCATACTTTTGTCCACTTGTTGGGACGTGTTTTAAGCTGTAAATACTATTTTGTTGAAGAAATGATGTTTTTAAAGTGTTTATTCAAAACAGGTTTCAAGTGTTGTATCTTTTTAAACGTTCGCGTCCCGAGTTCGGTTTTATTGAAATTGGGGCGTGACAATGGGTAAACACAGGTCTACCAACCCAAATTAACACACGATAAGCACACAAGGAGCAAATACAACTCCAAACTAACATCCCATGCAGGGGAAGAAACACAACTCCAAACTAACAATCCCACGCAGGGGAAACAGGTCTAAGAACCTAACAATAATAACAACAACAAAAGAAACCAAACATAGGCCAAACTTAACCAAACAAAGCAACACGAACTCAATAAACAAGGCCCAAAACAGGACAAAAACCAAACAAGTCTTCGTTACAATGACTTAACATGAGGCCTGATAGTAATTTATGATTGTGTTCATCTTTACCGTGTTCGCTTTTGTATTTATCATACCACATATCGTTATTAAAAGTTATCATCTAAAATATATTTCTTAATTTAACTATTGTTCGAATGAAATTTTGGTAATTTCTATACTTTTTTGGAGGTCCATATATCCGCAACAGCCTACTGCCATACCACCTATTAAAGAAAAGACTCCTCAATTAAGAAAAAAGAAAGTCCAATTAAACTCGTTAAAGACCCTTAGAGCATCCATATCAAGGGGGCGTGGTGGCGAGGCCGGGGCGGGAGCAGAAGGGAAATGGGGTTTGGGTTCGCGATTCGCTCGGTGTGGGGAGGGGGCGTGTGGGGCGCGGGGCAGGAGCCGTTGGGTGAGGGTTCGGGGGAAGAGGCGTGGGGCCAAAATCAGCCCCGCAGCCTCGCGCCTCTCTGTTGCCCAGTGGAAGCGTGCCACGTGTCCAGGCCGGAAAAAAAAATGATTGTTGCTCTCAGCAACGGCTACATTTTTTTAAAACTAAATACAAAATACATTAAAAAAACACTTCTTCAACCACTATAAATACCCCTCACCCCCATTTCACCAAATCCACACAACAAACTTCTAAATTCTCTCAAACCTCACTATCTCAAATTCATATCGTCTTTGCAAAATCCGATAGATAATGTCTAATGACGATTTCACTCAACCGTCGGAACACCAAGTTTTCAACTCGGAAGAGGAGGACAACACCAACCAACAAGGTGCGAACACCAATCAACAAGGTGCGACCACCAATCAACCCGGGTCGACCTACGTACAGATGTTACAAACCGGTTTCACCCCAACCGGTGGTTGGAACCCTGAGGCGTTCAACCAATACATGGCCTCTCTTTGGGGCCAAGGTAATTTTATTAATTATAATTTTATTCATTTCATTACTTAAAATATTAATCATTTCATTAATTTAAATTTCATGGACGTTCAATTGTAGTTAAATTATATGTTTAATTTTAATTATGTATGATCAATGGTTGAATTATCCATTTTTAATTGTAATTAAAATCTAAATGTCAATGTAGGTGGAATAGGACAACCGGCCTACCCAACGGAATAACCGGCCAATCCAATGGGACAATCGCCCAATCCAATTGGACAACCGCCAAACACGACTGGGGTATTCAGCCGCCCACTGTTCGACCCTTACCACATGGGGGCCAACTATTTCGGCCAACAACAGTTCTCGATGTCTGCCGCCACCGGAACCCGCCTGTCGTCTACTTCATCATCCGTGGGACCGAGGACCCGGGAGACACCAGAAAGGCGAAGCAAATGGCCCCCTGAAGTGGATATGCTCCTGATCAACGCCTGGCTACGCGCAACGCACAACGCACAACCCCGTCACCGGACCCTCTCAAGATGGGAACACGTTCTAGAGCACGGTGAAGAGTCGCTTGTGCAAAGCTGGGAATTTCCCAACCAATCAGTGGACGGTGCAAGCCGTCAACAGCCATTTCAACAAAAGTGCTACAACAGTCAGGCGGTATATCACACTGTTGAGGAAGGTGATGGCCCAGGTAGGTCATAGCGGCTGGAACGAAGAAAAGTACAGGGAGCGGGTGATGGAACTATATCGAATCCATACCATGCCTCTCAAAAACGAGCCGAAGATTTTCAAGCTCCACCATTGGATACAACCGTTGGAAAATGATGACAAGTTCTGGGTAGAGGAAGGCGAAGCCGGGGTACTTCAACGACGATTGGACGAGTCCGGCAGTTATAGCAGCACAACCCCGCCCACTTCACTCCCCACCGACGATGATAATGTCACACATTTAAGTGGTGACGAGCAACCAACCGGAGGCTCAAGTTCCCCAATCGCTCCAAGTTCCCCAACCGGGGGTACAAGTTCTCCAACCGGACGTCCAAGTTCCCCAATTGGCATGCCGCCTCCACGAGAACGCCCAATTGGCAATAAGGCCGCGAAGAGGAAGGGGAAGAGTTTGGCGGACAGAGCATCGTATCTCGTCCAAATGGATCAGGGGAGTGTGAGAAGGCGAAGCTTACCGTGGCTCTTGACCAGAAAATTGATAAATATATGCAAGAAGTTAAAGATATGAAGGCTACGGACACGTCCGATTTTACCCCGGAACAAAAGGAGCATCATTTGGAAATGATGCGGGTATGGATGATTCAAATTCGAAAACTTCATAAACAAATCGACCACATTACTAGGGATGCCTAATTATGTAATTTTTTTATTTATGTATTTTTTAAAGTTATGTACTTTTTTTAATTTTGTATTTTATTAATGAACTTTTATTTCTATTTATGAATTTTATTTCTATTTTATTTAGTAGTTATTGATTGAAAAATAACGTTAACAAATTCAATTAAAAGCTTAATTAAGGGTTATTTACGATTTGGTACCAAAATGTTTCGTCCACGAACTATTTGGGTTAATGGGGTTAAAAAACTAACAGACCAAAGTGAAAAGACCATTTTACCCTTTATCATTTTAGTTGACTTTAGACTTAAGTGTAAAAAGACTGTTTTATCCTTTTACTAAATTTAATTTCATTAACATTTTAATTAATAAAATAATTAATTTCTTTATCAATTCTTATTTATCTTACTTTTTGAAATTTTAATAAATTCAATTATTCTACTTTTAAAAAAATTCATAAATATTTTTTTATGTAAATTCTTATAAATTTAGTTTATTATTCATTAATTATTGTATTGTTTAAAAAAAAAATTATTTTCTAATAAATTTGATTTTTTTTAATTTCTTTCTAAATACTATATTTCTTATTTGATTTTTCATTTTTTTTTCTCTTTTCCATTTTTTCTTTTTTTGTTCTGTTTTACAAAAATAATCAAATGCATTTATTTTCTTTTCTTTTCGTTCATGTTCATTCAGAAAATTAAAAAAAAAACTTGATCTGCTTTTTTTCAGATTCATGTTCATTCACAAAACCAAATCTGATAACAACATAAATTTGTGTTTTGAATCCCGCCATAATTTTCAATCCAAAACCCTCGATCGATTATGGAAGGAAGAAGAAGGCACTAATCGATTAAATGTTCAGATTTCAATCTCAAAACCTAAAATCGATACTCAAAACCTAAAATCGAAACTCAGATCCGGACGAAGTCGCCGCCCCTGGTCGTATCACTGCTTCCCCTAGATCTCCGCTTTCGTTTCGTCCGATGGTTGAAGCTTCGATAGACTTGGCTGAGACGATGAGATTTAGAGAAGAAGAGGACTAGATTTGGCCGAGACGATGAGATTTGGCTGAGAAAACGAGAAGAAAATTTGGTGAGTCTCACCGTACGCCAACGTCATCTCTACATGTGGTTTTGCCTTGCCCGTCGTCGGAGAGTTGGTCGCACCAGAGCACCATGAAGCTTAGAGAGATGAAGATGAACAAATGTTCTTATGACGAGGACGAAGATGAACAAGACTGTTTTGGGGAAAATTGTGTGGCTCATGTTTTAGATACATGTGAAGGGTCAATATAGATAGATAAAGATTAGTTAATGTCGATAGAAATAGATTTAAGTTAATTCAAATTATATGTTTAAGTTAATTTAGTTTAACTATTTAATTTTTTATAATTATTTTTTTTTATTAAAGAGGGTATAATGATAATTTCATTTGTAAATTTTATAAGGTCACAATAAGGAAGGGAAAAATCATCATTTCACTTAACACTTAACTGCACATGGGGTCACAGGACTTCATTAATGGAATATTCAGTTAACTTTCTAACGGAATATGCCAATTCCGTCTGTGGACTTATCATATGGGTACCAAATTGGTCATTTGAAACATAAGGGTATCATATCGTTCGTGGACGAAACATTTGGGTACCAAATCGTAAATAACCCTTTAATTAATTACACAGTCAGTATTTCTGAAAACTCTCCCCTCTGATGTGGAGCACACTCTGTTTAGGGGGGCAGGAGGCTGAACCCTGCCCAATCAACAAAGAGTTCAGCCTCAAACCTCAGGGTTTCTGCTCCCCTTGATGTGGATGCTCTTATAGATGTGTACCACAATCAAGGATGCAAAAATCTGTGTCTGGAGGTGCTTAGGCCCCGCTTAAGCGCTGAAATGGGTTCTAACAATTCGATTTATCTTTTTAGGGCGCTTCAAATTGTTTGGATAGAATATGGTCGATTAGTCGCGAACTCGACCAATTAATCGCCATATGGCTGATTAATCGATCGGTTCAGGCAGACACCAGGTAAGATTTATAATTAAAAGAAAAAGCAGTTTCTAATCTTTTATGAACTAAATGAGACCATAAAATTATGGCAGTTGAATTGGTAGAGCACATTTGTTTAAGGGTTACATCTTGAGATAAAATTCACACAATTCATCATTTTTGCTTAGTATTTTCAAAACATGAAAATGGCAGAAGTATGAACTAATTGAGTTAATAGGGACAAACCTATTGATTTTTCTTATATATTTAATGTTTGATATTATCCTTATTTTTAGGATAACTCGGAAAAGAAGCATTTCTTATACTTTCATATGCTCATCTTAATTGCCCGCCATCAAGTCGATTAATCGATCGGGTTAGGTAGACGCCAGGTAAGATTCATAATTAAAAGAAAAAACAGTTTCTAATTTTTTATGAACTAAATGAGAGAATAATATTATGCTAATTGAATTGGTAGAGCACATTTGTTTAAGGGTCGCATCTTGAGTTAGGCATTGCATGAATGGTATTATGGGAAACTTGATCGCAAGAACACCTTTCTGTTCAATGCTATTGAAGCAGATAGGTCCAAATTGCTACTCAAAGTTCAAATCAACTCTTATCAAGCATTCAAGGCAAGAGATGGATCTAAAATCAACTTCCATCACCGAATGGATCAGAGAACCTTACGCCTGCATATAGAAGGCTCGTAGTTGCAGAATTGTCTCTGCTGGTGCATTTCAGTAGTTCTGAGTTTGCTCCATTCCCATTTGATTCTCAATTCATGTCTATTTAATTCCTAGTTCTTCTAGGTTTATCATTGTCCTAATTTGTAGAATCTTGCTCTATAAGCCTTGTTATTGAACTGCAATAGCAGCTTCCTCTGCATCCAAACTTTGGATCGGATGGATCTATAAAAAAAACTTCCTCAGCATCCAAACTTTGGATCGGATGGATCTATAAAAAAAAACCTCGTCGACCAAAAAAAAGAGTTAAATAAAACAACGTCAAAAATGCGTTCAAATGTCGTTGATTCAGCGTTACAATGACTTTGGTTTCCAAAAACAGCATGTAGGAAGTAAAACAAAGATAACAGACAACTAGGATGTGAAAGTGGAAGTAAAAAAATCGATCTTTCGCTGAGTTATCCCTATTTTTTGTATAGTATAATATAAAATAAAAATAATAATCCAATTAAACGTATAAGACTCCTTCCGTCTAACTTGCACCTAACACTTTTTACAACCTTGACCACATCAGATGCTCTTAGAGACAACTGCATGCTTGTCTTCCAACAGGATTCAACCACGTTCTAAAGCATGGAAACTATGATCCGACAATGTTCTAAAGCCAAACATCACATTCAGACTTGCAGCATCCAAAATTAAAATCACTGGTTGATCTAAAATCTACCTGAACTTCAATTTAATGATACAGTAATGGCTGAATAAGAACCAACATAACATAAAGGTACCAATATCACGCTCAAAACAAGGCAAAACAACCTATTTCTCTAAGCTGTAAGAAGCTGATACAGAACACGGCCTAGAAAATTAGTAACTCATTTACCATTCTTATGTAGTTTTAGTCTTGGGAACCTTTTTCTTGAGTTGCCTCCTTGGCGTTGAGTTCTTCATACCTATGAAGAAGAGCAATGCTCCGAACAGCGCCAAACTCTACAAGACGTACAAAAATAGGTTCAACAACTGTTCCTTCATCCTCAATTAGAAAGACAACTTGCGAAAGGAAAAGAATGAATTGTAAACACTAATCACCTGTGTGAACTTCACAAACAGTTGTGAGAATTCTTTCCTTTCAGTGTCATAGTTGTAGAAGTCATACAGTATTGGAGTAGCAATAGCCTGATGTAAAAGCTGTAATAAGGAATATATTAGAGTTAATTGATTGAACTGCCAGTTTCTATTAGAAGCACTAGCAAGGAAGGATTACAGACCAGAAGATAAGCTCCAAGGGAGCTGCCAAAGATAAAGAAAAGGCCTCCAACAGCCTTCAGTGCCATACCAGCTAGAATCAAATTCTTGATCTGTAATTGACACCAATGAACACTTTTACAGTTCTGATAATTTCAAAACAGAAACATAAATTCAGCAGTTCAGCTCCTAATGGCTTAGTGAGACTAGTACTATTACCCACCTCAACTTTTGGAACTTGCACCCCAGTGTGCAATAACAAATGCTTTGAGAAGACATTGAACTTTGGTTTGAGATACTCAGCTGCTGGCCCACCATCATTGCCGAAATCGTTGAACCTATAACCATAACCAAATCATGTTCAATTACAAGCAAACATTGATTATGTAAAACAATATCCAGCCTCGCCACAATAAGCAAGTTCATGCAAGGTAAATAAATAAAGTATGAGGGAATAAGCTGTAGCAGAGAAAAATTAAAGCAAAAGAAAGTGTGATGACATTTGAAAACTAGCATAAAAGAGTACGAGTCAATTTTCAGAAGACGAAATTTACAGTAGCGGAACATCTAAACCCAAGAAATGTAATTGTTCCAAGTACAAACAACAACCTTGAAACTGACAGAATAAACCTCAATCATGCCAAATCCAATTGAACCACTCTACTTGGGCAGATTTATGATTAAACAGGTTAGAATAGAAAAGATTGTGTGAACTGTGGAAGTATGCGTAGCCAAAAATATTGGGTTCATACTTCAACCCTACCATTGTCTAGAACTGAAAAGACAGCCACATTGAAAAGCATAAACTGAAGCACTCAGCTTCTCACTCTACAACGTACTAGTTACAAGAAGACAGTTGACAAAGAAAATTAATATTTATACCCTAGAAGAAGCAGCTCATAAGTTCACTGTTACCCACTTGAAAGCTACTTTTGAGAAGCAAATACAAACAATCTCTACAAACAAATTGCCAGCTGATCACATAGTTCTCACTCAATTAACTCATTGACGGTAAACTAATCCACTGAAATTAAGGTAACTATGAGGGACAATTCATGAGAACCTTTAGCAAATCCAAACCCTCACCCAGAAAGAATCTAATCATAGAGAATCCCCCATCAATCCGTCCTTACCCATCACCACATGCAAGCAAAAATGATTATTTATTTCAATAAACTAAAATTTAATGGATACATGCATGGAACAAACATTCACACCATATTAATCAATATCCCACATCCAATTCCCAATAATGGAACGCATTAGCTTAGTACTGATTTGTTTTGTACCCAATCGAACTAGAACCAGAATTATCAGTAAATCTATACCAGAATCAGCTAAAAATGACAAAATAAATTCCAAACCTTTTCAGATCCAAAACCTGTTGATGCATACCAAGCAAATATAGAACAAAGTAACAGGTGAACGATAAAATCAGCACAGTTACAATAAATACCTCATACTAACTGTTACAAAACCGTTCTCTTAACAACAAAAATATAGAAAGTAAAGCAAAAACAGCAGATGCAATTTTGGAAGAGATCTGAACTCACTCTTGCCAGGCGGCGAGGATGAAGACAGACGCAAACAGAACCCTCCCGACGAAGGAAACGAAAGCCATGGATGAGCGTAGAGGAGACGAAGACGACGAGTGTTCTGTAAATGTCTCTTCTCTTGTTGCTTTAAATAAAACTCGAGCGCCTAAAAACGAGTCGAGGGGTTTTGCTCACGCGCCAGATCTCAACGATGACGTGATACACGTTAGTTCAACCAATCAGCGTTGCGCACAGTCTGGAGGAGGTCTACGTGGCGACATCATTTGGCGAGTTGTTCATGGTCGAGAGTGGGGCTGGGTCCGAATTTTGATTTGAAGGGTTTGAAGAGTCCGGTTCAGAAGAGTCCTTGTACGTTATTCGATTTTACTGTTGTGCCACTGTATTGCTTTTTGTTCAAATAAATGGTTTCGTGATTATTGTTTTATTTTAATTTCGTTGAGCCGTCTAATCTTGAATTTCATATCAGTCAATGTTGAATACGTTTGTTAGGTGAAGCTGGGCTTTCTCAACCATTTTTTTAGACTAAATACTGAATAATAAGAAAATTAAAACAACAATATCGACAATTAGATAATCTATATCTATATTATATATTAAAGGATTATGAATCTGTGATACACGCGCCTATCTCAAAGCCTTCACTCTCACCGTCACGCGCCTCAGTAACTCTCACGCAAGCTGTTTAAATTTTGCTCTCATCGCGCCTATCTCAAACCTTCACGCAAGCTGTTTAGGAATTGCAGTTCTTACAAAATTCTCTCTCATCGCAAGCTGTTTAGGAATTGCAGTTCTTACAGAATTATCTCTCATCTTTATTTTTGATTCGTGTATACCTGATTGATATCATTGTGTTTTGGTTGAATAATGCCTCTCTCCCATACCAATGAGATGGTTGTAAATCGAGGAAAAAAGAATCACCCCGAGGAGCATTTCATCGGTAAAGCCGTAGATCCGCCTTGCTCCGTCGAATCGGGATTTCAAGGTCATGATCAGGGCAAAATCGGAGAACGACCATGGCTGAGAAATCACAGAACAAGGCATAGAGCACCTCCTCGACAACGGTTTGGCTCGAACTCCTCGAATTGGTTATTTTCTCTCTCTCCCTCTTGATCTGATTGTAGTTGATGTTCTCTGGTTCACCGAAAATTACAATTTCATCTATTTCTTTAATTCAAATGATAGGGAAAGAAAAAATGATGAGGAGAATATATGTATATGTGGTGTATTGAGACTGTGTGTAATGTGTATTGGCGATTATGTTTTGGTTTCAGGAAGGTGGGTGTGATTGGAGCTGCATTTTTGGGATTTTCTGTGTAAGTATTGGGTTTTGCATCTTTGGATCTTATGCACAAGAAGTAGGTATGCATGCTCACTTTGGATCTTATTTTTCACCTTTTTCTTACTTGAATTTATATTAGTACTGTAATTTTGTTATTAAATTTGGTTAACTTCCTCAAATTTATGGTTGTACTGATCTGTAATGGAAGAGAAATAGCTATGCTCACTTTGGATCTTATTTTCCCCCTTTTTCTTACTTGAATTTATATTAGCACTGCAGTTTTGTTATTAAATTTTGTTGACTTCCACAAATTTATGGTTGTACTGATCTGTAATGGAAGAGAAATAGCTGACAAAATCTCTATGGTTTATGAAAATAGCTGACAACCTTTTAATTTTGCTCTACTTACCTTTTAATGCTCTCTTTTGAATTTCTGTGGGTCTTAGTTACAAGTTCTGAAGTTGATCAAACTTAAGTGTTTCCCACTAAACTTTGTCCTAAAAGATACTATTTTGATTGTGGTGTGAGATGGGATCATTTGCATGGATTGGATTCAAATTTATTGCTACGTAATTTATCCATAAATGAAGTTGTAATTTTGTGTGTTTATGTTTTAGAGACTAATGGAATTTAGATTTATTGTGTGTGCTTTTCCTTCCTCCAACCTCACTGACTTTGAGTACTCTCTGTATAGCCGGTTCTGCTTTCCTATAATTGTAAGTAATTTCAGCATAAAAGCTTTTTGCCACTGAAGTAATATGTCCCAGGTGCAAGTGTTCAGACAAATATACCAGTGGGATTTTAACCGTGTATCTTAGCTATAATTAGTTGTTTTAGAACTTTAAACCGGAAGGATGACCTGCATTTGTGAAAGTATTCTTTTTCATCTTCTCTAGGGTGGTTGAATATTAGAGAATCTTAGAAAACAATCAGACTAATTTACTTATTCAGTATTGATGACATGTTACTGAGGGTTTATTTATAATGACAATTATGAGGAATTTGTACTCTCATGATCTTAGTAGTTGGTCATAGATCATGACATTTGAAGTTAGTCTTATTTCTTATATTAACGGTAACATGGTTATTTCATGCTTTACTTTCACCATTGATTATATCTTTTAGCTTCTATAGTGGTTACATCATTTGCCTGTTTCGCGTTGTATGCCAAATTTGAAGCTTATTTGCTTACACTTGAGGTCGGGCTTTGGTCGCTTCTGTTTCACTGATATCTTTGACTGGTTGTGTGCCGAGGTCAGTTCCTCCTGAATTCTCCTGAACCGTGGCTGATATGGGGCTACTATGATGTTTTGGCAAAATTCTATTGATATCAATGAGTTTCTTGATGACAGATGGAGATTTAAGTTTTCTTGATATCATTTTTAAATTGAAATTCTCACATTACATAATAAAATTAACTTAAAGTGGTCACATTTTTTTGGAACAGCCTATCAATGGGTCCAGTGAAGCAATAGTGGGAAAGACCCTCCCCAAGGACAGAGGGTTGTTTACTCAAGAATATTGGTGGTGGATTTGTGTTGAAGCACTTTTTGGGTTCCCTATTCTCTTCAATGTCCTTCATTGCAGCCCTGGCACACTTAAACCGTAAGTAAACCCATATTATTTTAAAAATTAGTTTCTGCTATGGGATTAAGAACCATGTTTTTATATTCTGTTTTTCCTTACAAATTTTAGCTTTTGGTGATTCGAACTCCGTAATTCCAGTCAATAACTCAAACGACGGGCATCCCCCAATTGTGACGGTTAGAGTAGTTTTAATTGAAGATAGAAATAATGGATAATATATTAAACTTGAGCTAAAATTAGTAAGTATACAATGGAGGTGGGATGATTAAATGCTAAAGGAGCTTAGTTATAGAAAGTGATTTTTCTAAAGCCTTTTTGACTTGCTTGATGCGGTGAGTAACAACGACATTCAGTTTATAATTTATTTATTTACCATAGAAAAACGACTAATACATTGTATTATTGATGTATTGTTTGTTCTGATAAAGAATTTACAGCTACAAATCATGAGAGGTCTCTCTTTTGGTGTTCATTGGAGATGTGGTCGAAGGAGAAAGGAAGTCAATCTTTCAAGTATCTTTGTTCAATGCACTTACTATAATATAGTTAATTCAGGGCCACTCTTCAGAACGTGTAGAAGTAGTAGTTCTTGTGAATTTAATGACAATTCGAATATTAAATTGTGTAGAAGCAGTATTTCTTTAGGGTGATTTTGATGACAACTCGAATAATTAAATTATGCTAGGTGAAGTTTAAATCACATTTTCATCACTTTAATCTCTATAAGACTCTAAAATATTTATGGCAGTCTACTGACAATTTATCTTGGTTTTTCAGTTTTTGGGGTATGGTCTTGACTTACCAAGATAGAAAACTTGTATTTGAGAGGACCATTGATTCTCGATTTATTGTTGTGCTTCGTTAGAAACTCCCAGAGGTATTATCTCTTTGAATCATGATTATTTTCAGCAGTGGTCAATAATGTTAACTCCATTTTCTTTTTCTATAATTATGACAAAAATAGAAAAATGATAAAGAGAAGGGTTTTTACTGTCTTGGATGTAGAGTTATAAAGTCATTGTTTTGAAATTTGATTAACTACTATCTTATCGTTGTCAATTGTATGAAGTGCACATGAAAATGTGACCATATTCTTGCTGCTCTGCAGATTAGCAGTGAAATCTTCAAACGTATGAGTTAAAATAAGCTTCAAATTTGGCATACAACGCGAAACAGGCAAATGATGTAACCACTATAGAAGCTAAAAGATATAATCAATAGTGAAAGTAAAACATGAAATAACCATGTTACCGTTAATATAAGAAATAAGACTAACTTCAAATGTCATGATCTATGACCAACTACTAAGATCATGAGAGTACAAATTCCTCATAATTGTCATTATAAATAAACCCTCAGTAACATGTCATCAATACTGAATAAGTAAATTAGTCTGATTGTTTTCTAAGATTGTCTAATATTCAACCACCCTAGAGAAGATGAAAAAGAATACTTTCACAAATGCAGGTCATCCTTCCGGTCTAAAGTTCTAAAACAACTAATTATAGCTAAGATGGTCCGCGCGGACATAAAACCAGCGAGGTTTGCGGTAACCGCGAGAGAGATTCAGATATACTCTATGGTGAATTTAGGTTGTGGAAAATGGTTTTGTCGATCGCCCTTATTTAGCACTATTTTAGTTTTATACTCCAACAGCTTCTCATGTTGATTCATATATATATATATATATATATATATATATATATATATATATATATATATATATATATATATATATATATAATGGGTTCTTATACATATTGATTCATATTGGCACTGATAAATAGAGAGCCAACAGAGTCCATCAACCTCTATAAGGACACAGTGGGTTCTTGTAACAATAGCAACCATTGATAGCCCTTTGACCAGCATAGCTCTCTTCCCATCTTCATCATCTATGAGCAGGCAAGTTGCAGGAGGAGGAGGAAATTAGTATGACAACGAATGGGGCTACAGGTAATAATGTTGATCTTCTATTCTTACAACAACATGCTTTTGGACAGTATTGTCTCTCTGGATTCATGTAAATGACATGCCCTTTATGTCTAATGTGTTGGCAGTTCTCGAGTTATTGACTTGATTGTGCAAATCGCATCCTCCCTCTGAAGTTGATGATGATTCAAGGTTCTATTTACATTTTCATTGAGTCTTAGGTTAAGATGTGCCATGAACTGTGTTCAGTGACTTTAAATAAACTTGAAATTTGATAAGATGTATGTCGAGATGTGCTTTGAGAGTTTGCTGTTTTGGTTCTTGGATGTTCAGTGATTTGTAGTTTTTTGTTTCTACTTGGTTTCTTGATGGAAAAAAAAAAGAATTACCATTGCAGAGTTTGGGGAAATGCAATGGACAATAATGTTTTCTACAATTGTTGCTGGTAGTCTCATGATACAATTCTTATGGAAAGTTTCTATTGCTTCTTATAGTTTGTTCTTTGCACAATTTTAACTATCAGCATTTGGTATCAGTATGACCTGATTTAGGTGGACTTTAAAAACTAACACTATCACTGACATTATTATATACCCACAAAATAACACTATCAGTGACATTATTATATACTCACACAATTTGATACATAGTCTAAGTTAATGTTTAATTAAAGTTTCATTTCTCTTTCAAAAAAAAATTAAGTTTCATTTCAGATTTACAATCTAGAAAACTATGATGGGTTTATAATGGCATGATGGGTTTATAATGGCTAAGGCATAATTTAAAACTTCTTCCCTTTGAAGATGCCGAAATGAGAGATTAGGTGAACTAAGAAAAAAGAATATATAATTTTGGTTTCAGCGTTATGGAAAATTTGAATTTTACTTAGTTTGTTGAAATTAATGTTTGGTTCAAATGTACAAACCACAACAATGAAGTTACAAAAATGATGCCTCAAAAAAAAGTTACAAAAAATGAATTGGTACATATAGGGACGATATTGTTTTATTGAACTTTAATGCTAAACTATATGTTAGTAAAGTTTTCAGTACTTATCATAAACGTATCCTAATCAAGATGTAAAATACAACTAGCAACGCGCGATAGCGCGTTGCTATCACCTAGTTTAGATATGATAACAGGATGGTATGGAGTCTTATGTAACTCCTCCCTGATCAACAATCTCGGTTTGACCGTTTATAGAGTATAATTTACACTTAACTGCTATTATCCTTTTTTTATTAAAAGATACAATTTCATTAGTTTTATATTATCAACTACAAGTGAGAACATCAGAAAAAAAATACTTGACCACGAAGAATAGACACAACACAAACTGAGCTATTTTTTTAACAGTATAACTGTTTTCGACGATTTTGGATGAAAAACCATATAGGCCTCCGAAATCTGGCCAAGGATTGCATCAATAGTAGGAGGCAACGCTGTATATGGGGGCAAAGCGACCAAATTTGAACTGCATCAATTGTATTGGGATGATATACGCGAAACAGGGTTCCCTCCCAGAAAAAGTCTCTGAATCTCTGCTGGCTAGTTTTTGACCCTACAAAAAGGAAATCAGATAAAATAAAAACAATTCGCTCGATTAGCCAGATCCAGAATCGAGAGAGGGGTCGGGAAGGGACCGGTGGTGGAGGCCAGAGAGATGGACGCGGCAGCGGCTGTGGGTTCAAAGGCGGCAGCTGCGGCATTAGAGACGCCAATGACGGCTTCAAAAATGGAGAGGGTGAATCAGAAGACGGCGGAGATTGCAGAGACGGATGGGACGCAGTCACCAGAGTTTGAGGAATTGTCGGCGAGGGAGATCGCCGCCTAGAGATAAATTCCTCCCCAACCCAATTCGAGCGGAATTGGAAGGTTGAGAAGAACGCCATGGCAGCGGAGTAGAAGAATCGGAACGACACCGGAAGGACTGTGATCGGCTACGTTGGGGTAGCTCGCGAGCACGCGGCATCAAAACCCTGGCAGAGCTCTTTGTCATTGTCTGATTATAACTGGTATTATACTTAAGGAGACATGGGATTATTGTCACGCCCCAATTTCGGTAAACCGAACTCAGGACGCGAACGTTTAAAACAATAAAACATTTTGAAACCTTTTACATAAATCACTTTAAAATCACCGTTTTTCATCAAAATAATCATTTACAACTTAAAGGTACGTCCCAACAAATGGAAAAAATGCAAGGTATACGTCGCTAGACTCAAAATGAACCCAGAATCCCGCTCCTAGCTCTTCAAGCTTCAGAAGCTCACCTAGTCCAACCTGCGACCGGTACCTGTAGGAAAAGAAGCTAGGGGTGAGCGTTCGCTCACCACCACGGATAACAGACTGACTACAGCATACTTAGCAGACAATGCCGGTAACACCAACAACCATCTCAACACCGGGGATCACTATCCCCAAACTCAAGTAACCCGACCGACACCCACGCACTGATACTTTCCTCAACCGACTCAACACTCGGACTCGTAATGTAGAGCCAACACAACAAAACACGACCTCTTCCAAGGACTCAGAAAACCACCACGCAACACCCAAGATCACAAAGGATCGCACACCAAACAAGATCACAGAGGATCGCATACCAGCTGCTCAGTAATCTCCCTCGCTCACGCGCTTTGCCGAACCACTCAGGCCAGGCGGTCGACTTGTCTCACTCACGCGCTTTGCCGAACCACTCAGGCCAGGCGGTCGACCTGTCTCAGTAACCTCCCTCACTCACGCGCTTTGCCGAACCACTCAGGCCAGGCGGTTGGCCTATCTCAGTAACCTCCCTCACTCACGCGCTTTGCCGAACCACTCAGGCCAGGCGGTCGACCTGTCTCAGTAACCTCTCTCACTCAGGTAACCACAATCACAATCACAAGCAAGTTCAATAAACAGCAACAACACAGGTTCAACACTGCACAGGCACTCATGGCCACACAAGACACCAACAGTAAAACACGAACTTAGCAACCCCACGGGCACTCACGACCTCCCAAGACACACCAACAGTAACTCACGAGCTCAATAACCCCACGGGCACTCACGGCCTCCCAAGACACACCAAACAGTAACTCACGGGCTCAACAACCCCACGGGCACTCATGGCCTCCCAAGACACACCAAACAGTAACTCACGGGCTCAACAACCCCACGGGCACTCATGGCCACCCAAGACACACCAACAGTAAAGACACGGGTTCAACAACCCCACAGGCACTCATGGCCTCCCAAGACACACCAAACAGTAACTCACGGGCTCAACAACCCCACAGGCACTCATGGCCACCCAAGACACACCAACAGTAAAGACACGGGTTCAACAACCCCGCGCACTCATGGCCACCCAAGACATACCAACAGTAAAGACACGGGTTCAACAACCCCACGGGCACTCATGGCCACCCAAGACACAAAATACACAATCAACCTCTGGCATAACCAATGCCTCCAACAGTTCTAATATCAACAGTTTCACAATCAACCTCCGGGCATGGTCATATGCCTCCAGTACTCCTAATATCGATAAGTTCACAATCAACCTCCGGGCATGGTCATATGCCTCCAGTAATTCTAACATCGCTAAGTTCTCTGCTCCTACGACACTACTAAGTGTCACATGCATTTCCAACCTTCGATAACCTACTTAACCCACGACACCCAAGTGTCACATGCATTTCTAATATTCGATAACCTACTTAACCCACGACACCCCGGTGTCACATGCAATTCTACTGTTAACTTTCCCTAGTCAGGGCCGAGATCCGGCTACTTTTCCCTACCTCATGTGTGTTCTCCAAAGGCCAACCAACAAGCTCCGGCGTGATCTCAGTCACTCGCCTAGTTTTCCTTTCCCTCAGTCTGCAGCACGATCTAAAAGAACACAAATTCAAACGCTTTTAAGCTTGCAGGCATAATGCTGAATTTTAATAAACCTGACGCCCAAAAGTAACCCCGACAATGTCGATCACTCCCAAACTCCCCAATTACTCGACATTGTCGATATTGGACCCGTAAAGGCCCGATTCGCCCGACATGGCGAATCTGCCCGGGTTTTGGAAACGCCCTTCCGGGGCTCTGAAAATTCCCGTTTTCGTTCCTACGGTCTTAGAATATTTCAAAGGTTCCTAGGCACTCGACGGAATCGAATTCCGACTTCCGAGTCATTTAATTAACGTTTAAAGTTTCTAAACCCGTCAATTACAACTTTCACATTTTAATTCCAAATTTCGATTCGGTTGTGGATAAATGGTCCTGGGAACGTTCTAAACCACCCGAACATAAAACCCGAGCACCCGAGCACGTGGGCCCCACCCGGCCCAACTTGACCGTGGGTCCTAGGGTTCAAGTGGGCCCGGCCCACCATGGTGGTGGTCGGCCCTAGCTCCGCCCAGCCACCTCACATGGTGGCCGGCCACCCTACATGGTGGTCGGAGCTCCTCCCGAGCTCCCGGTCACCGGAAAACGTGCCTCTTCACCCCAAAACGTCTCCAAGACGTCTCCAACTATCCTCACACCTCATTTCCACCATAAACTAATAGTTTTAAACCAAACCTAATTTTTGAAATTAAGCAAAACGACGATCGGATAGTTGCTCACCGTAGAGAACGTCGATGTGAGCTTGAATCTTCGAACTTTGAGACGATCCAAAGGTGAGATGAGCGGGAATAGTAACAAAACCCTAGATTTTCCTTCTTCTTCTCTCCCTTTCTTCTCTCTTCTTTCTCTTTCTAAAACTAACCATTTTCTTCTTCTTCTTTTTGAAATGGACGTGTATGTCTACTTCCTTCCCTTTTGTTTTATTAAAAAAAATAACAACTAACACTTTAAAAGCAAAACTAACCATCAAAGTCTTGTCTTGTCTCAAAACCTAACACCACCACTTGTTTGACAAGTGGAAAGGTGGGTCCCACACCTTTTTGAGAAAATATCTGCTAGATATTTTCCAATCAGATTCGCGAAATTCGGACGTTTCGGGCCCCGAACGGGCACTTTTTCCAAGATATTACGAAACTTCACGGGCTACAAGGAAACGGCTCAACTAAGACCGCTGCGATGACGGCTAAGCTTTTTGGATCCAAAACGGTCCTCGAATGGACCAAAACGTCGCTCGGTTGACTTTTCCAATGAAAAGTCAACATTTCCCAAACTGATCAGAAAGTTGCCTTGAGTCCCCCGGAACTCACTCTGGTCGATAACGGGGTCAACTTTAGGTTCATTTAAGTACCTGGCCAAAAAATTTAAATTTTCCTGTTTTTCGCAGGTTTGACTGGCGTTGATCGGGAGTGGTTATTACAATTATATACACTTGAATCTGAATCATAAACAGATAACATAGTAATCAAAAAAATTTAGGGAACCCTGTAGACTGTCAGAGGAGAAGATAGAATCGAAAGGAAAGTGATTATTTTTGTCCCCTCAACACCCTTTAAATAGTAGACAAGGTGCCCTTTCGGAAAGATTGCGACTCTTTAACCAAAAGGCATGTCTGTTTAAAACTTGACCAGACTCTTTCATCAAAGGTCATGTTTATTCAAAACTTGACCGGATGCAAGATAATTAATCTTGACATAAAGTTGGGAAGATTAATTTTGCTGCAAAAAGATAGGATTTTCGTGAAGCTAAAAGCTCAAAGACAAAGCCCAAAGCTCAAAGACAAAAGCCCAAAGCCCAGGCCCGACCTAGACCGGATGGACGGCAGCGGCACGCGTGTGAGCTCTTTCCATTACACATTAGTGTTGACACAAGACCATGACCTTTACTCCAATTATTAAACTTTATAAAGTGTATGGAGAAGTGTAATATGGGAAATGTGGGTTTGCATTAAATGTCATTAATGCATGCCATTAATCCATATTTTTATTTAACTTTTCATGCGATTATTTCATTCAATATTCAACGTATTTCCGTAAATATACCTCTTACGTTCAAGTTCGAAATGATGTGAACGTAATGGATACATATGTTGTCGAAATTGATGAACGGAACAAGACGATTTGGATGTCGGAAAGTGAGTTGTCCAACAAAAAAGGTGTGGGCTTTTCTTGTCGGTGGATAAAATGTAACGCTAGGGGGTTAGATGGAGCGAAGACATACCAACACGATCGCGTCGATGTGTCCTCGACAACTTTTACGAATAGATTGCAAACACATTAATCAGTGATAGAAACTAAATGATGGTGAAAATCCAAAGAGTTTCTGTGCGGTATAACTTGGTAAACACAAGTGAAAGAATTTAACAAATTTCCAAATCAAAAAAATATTGCTAGAGAAATTAATATACATTTGAACGAAGAAGAAGAAGAAGGATACCGATAAGGGAATCATGAATGGAACACTGAACGTCAAAGTTACAACTTCATCTGATGCCCCCTTTTACTCTCTCAAAAAGTCATGTCGCCTTAGTTTAAGCCTACTCGTCGCCTCACAACACCACTGGCGACGCTAGGCTCTCCGGCCTTGGTCGTTTTCGATGGTCACTTTTCCCTTCTTTCCTTTCCTGCTTTCCGTCATGTTACTTCTCGTATGCTACCGTCCTAAGATGTTGTCGGCCTCAAGGTTTCTGAGTACTTTCTTCTCCTTGCCTTTCGCCGACGTGTGGTTGTTTGTCCCCCTTCCTGGATGAGGTCCCTGGTGGTAGCTTTTGCAGATCTGGTGGTGAAGCTCGTAGTCCCGGTTCGAGTTGCAGATCTGGCTTCTAAGTTTGGGTCCTTCCTTTTCAGGTTTGGAAACTTCTCCTCCAACTCATTCCGGTTGTTCCTCCATCTACTACGTGTGATCTTTTTTCGGCACACTGGTGCGTGGTCGTGGGACTAGTTCAGGCTCCACGGTGGCTCTTGTGTGGTGGTAGTTTGGTGGATGTGACGGGTCGAAGCTGAGCTCCTCGTTTGTTGCTCGGCCGAATTTGCTGTTGTGGGTTTTGGCGGAGGACCAGGTGGAGTGGTGGTTCAAGGGTTGGCCTTGTTTTTGGCAGGGGCTGATTTGGGCGTGAGGGGTTTCTTTTCGTCAGATTTATTGCCTAGAGGCTAGTCTTTGCTCACATGTGCTCAGGTCGTGGGACGCGCTTCTTCATCCTACAGGGTGTGGATCATTGCGGAGCTGCTCTAGCTGCATGTTGTGGTTTGTTTGGGTACATGGTGTATCGTTTTCGATCTGGACGTGGGACTCCTTTCTTCATCCATTGGGGTGGTTATCGTCGTGGATCTAGTGGTTTGTCATGGTAGTGATACTTCGTATCCCATCCCCTCATCTTAAGTTTTGTGTCCCTGCATTGCCCCTTAATCGTTATTTATTTGATGATCATATGCTTATTTCCACTTTGGTGATTAAGACTTACTGGTTTAAGGTGTTGGGTGTCGGTAAGTGGTTTTCCATTGTGCCTTTCAACTGTTTACTTACAAATTCGTTTTTGGGTTAATGGGTTCGGGTGGGTACTCCTCTTGGGAACTTTCTCTATCGCTTGCGGTGTTGGCCGCTGTAAGAACCGCCCCCGGTCGATCCCGGTCGAACCGGAGGTTTTCGGTGAAAGTTGACTTTTTGCCAGAAAAGTCAACCAATGACTCTGGGAGTCATTCGGGACCCAAAAAGCTTAGTCGTCGTTACGGTTAGCTTAGTTGGGTCATTTCCTTTCAAATGACACCTTTTGTGAAAAAGTCAAACCCGAGTCAAACTTGGTCGATTTTGGATTATTATCGAATAAAATATTAAGGGCTGAGATATTTTGGGGTAGGAATGGTCCCCACATGGACACATGTCCATGTTAGCTGGGAAGGGAAGAAAAGGGAGTGAAAAGACCAAATGGTCCCCACATAAGGACAAATGAGAGAGAGGGGCTAGAGGACGAAATAAACATTTCCACATTGAGGATAAGAGCACATTGGAGCAATTTTTCTGCTCATGTTCACACCTTGGCCGAATACTACTAGTGAGAAGAGAGAGACAGCAAACCTCCATTGTTGCTCCTTGAAGCTTGAAGAAGAAGCAAGAGAAAGGAAGCTTCTTTCTAGCCATCTCTACACCAAATCCTCTCAAATTTACCTCTTCTTCTTCATCTCTCCATTTCCTAAAGGTTGGTATGCTTTATTTCCTTAGTTGATGAAATTGGATTTGTGGGTTTGAGTAGAGATGACTTGAACTAGTGAGTTTTAAGTGTTGGATGGCTCAAATGTTAAACTTTAAAGAAGAGGTGGAGTTAGATGAGAGAAATAACTTGATTTGAGTAGTTTTTGATGAAACCCACTTGGGTCTTGAAACTTTGGATGATTTGAGGTAGAAATTGAAGTTCTAACTCTTAAAAGCTTGTTGGAGAATTTTGGATATTTTTCCGGCGACCGGAGGCTCGCCGGAGCTCCGGTCGGGCGCCGAATCCGGCCGCCGGTGAGGGAAATGACCGGCCAATGTCCGGCCACCCTTCAAAGGGACCCGCCATTGTCCGGCCACTCATGAAGAGACCGGCCATGGTCCGGCCGGCCGGTTGAGCCACACACGGCCATGTGTGGCCGTGGGGCCCACATGGCGGGGTTTTGGTGGTTTGGAATTTGTGACGGTCGTGATTGACCCCCGGGACGATGTTTTCGCACCCGGAACGAATTATGGAGGTGATTCCTAGATTTTCGGAATAAGCGATTAGAATCTTAAATTGCGAAATTGGGAAGGCTCGGACCCCGGAATTTGTTTCCGTCAAGTGTCTTGGAACAAATAAACTTAATTAGGATGGTTAGGAACAAAAAGGGAAACTTTCGGAGTCCCGAGGGACGTTTTCCCAATTCCGGGCGAAATGGGCCTCTTGGGCCCATTTTGACGAGTTGTGCAATTGGGATTAGTTTGGGTAATTCCCTCTTTAATCCACACTCGAATTAGCATTAATTCGTGTATTGCTTGTAATCCTAGACTTTGGACACGAGCGTGACGGAGGAGGAGACTTTGGACGGGGAGGAAGCTAGCCAGGACGTCAGCAGCTAGGAGTTGAGAGCTGTTTACTTTTGATGTAGGGATCGTAGCGAATACCGGTTTAATTACGGAAAGTTACTATTATGCATGTATGCTAATAATAATAACCGGAAAGGTCCAAGTTCGCATATAGGATGTGATTCACTAGATTAATCGCTTTCAGTTCTTGGGAAATTGCCGTGTTTGTTGTGTTGTGAACCTTTGGTTTTGATATGATCGGGTGAGTGATAGACCGATTGTGTGTTATGGTGAGTTGGCCCGGTTGGTACACCGTGGTTGAACTATGGCATTGTAATGCGTGTTATTCTCTTGATGTGTGTTCCAAGAGGGGTTGTGTCCGGTAGAATACCTACACTGAGAGAGTATGCCGATATAGAGTATCGAGGACGAGGACGGTTCGACCATTGCCCCGATGCTAAGTGGTCCGGGAAGGCGTACGACCGAGGTATGTGTCGGTTCGTTATGCTTGAGGCCCCGATTTTACCTGGCGGGAAGACGTCCGACTGAGGGATTTCCGGTCTGGGATGTTACCCCGAGTCTGTGTGACGGGAAGATATCGGGACCGATGGTGTGTGTTCCGGTACGATATAAAAGGGACGGGCTGTGATAGCCGGTGATATTGGGAACTGTTGTGTGGATGTGTCTGTTCTGCTGTGTGCTGTTTGCTCGATATTTGGCTGTGTGCATTCTTTTAAGGGTGGTTATGGCCTCATGAGACTCTAGGTGGTTGGTACTTGTCCCGTGGGCGTCGTTGATAGTTATGCTTTGCTAGTATGCCCTAATTGGACGGTTACTCGTGGTATTGAACTGATGTTCATAACCTTAACTACTTTTTCCTTCTGAGCGAAAGCTCACCCTTACCTTGTTGTCTTTCAGGTGTTGAGCAGGATCTGTACTAGCGGGATTCTCGGCGCTTGGGAGCCAGCGAGGGTCTTGTCTAGGGTCTAGTGACGTACCGTTCACTTTTACTAAACTCTTTTACATTGTGTTTTATCGAGCAGTTGACTCGTGTTATTACTGGGAACTTTAAACTTTGGGTTATTTACGATAAGGTACCCTAATGTTTCGTCCACGAACGATAAGGTACCCTAATGAATTTTTTGTACGATAAGGTACCCAAATGATTCGTCCACGAACGATTTGGGTTAATGCTGTTAAAAAACTAACATAATTATGTAGAATGACTATTTTGCCCTTTGACATTGTAGTTGACTTTTGACTTAAGAGTGAAAAAACCATTATACCCTCAGTTATTATTTTTCTTTAATTTATATTTTCTAATTATTTATAATTTTCAAAATAAATAAATAAATTATATATATATATTTTTTTAAATTTATATATTTTTAAAACTGAATTTGGTTTTTATTTTCAAAAATCAGTTTTTATTTTTTTAAAATCATATTTTTATATTTAAAAATCAGTTTTTATCTTTTTAATAATTATTATTTTTTATATTAAAAAAAATCAGTTTTTATTTTCAAAAATTAGTTTTTATTTTAATATTTCCTATTTTTCTATTTTTATTATTTTAATTTTAATTTTAATATTTTAATATTTTTATTATTTTAATTTTAATTTTATTATTTTTTATTATTTTAATATTTTATTTTATTATTTTAATATTTATTATTATTTTAATATTTTATTTATTATTTTTATTTAATATTTTTTTTAATATTTAATATTTTTAATATTTTTTAAATTTTAAACTTTTTTTATTATTATTTTTAAAATTTTAATTTTAAAATTTAAAATAATTTAAATTTATTTATTTATTGTTATATTTTTTATTGTATTATATATTAAGGGTATAATGGTAATTTTGTCTATCAAATTTATAAGCTTAAAATAAGAAAGGGTAAAATCGTCATTTCACACCCCACTTAACTGCACATGTCTTATTTGGAGGAATATTCCATTAGTTTTCTAACGGAATATGCCAATTTTAACCAAATCGTTCGTGGACAAATCATTTGGGTACCTTATCGGACAAAAAATTCATAAGGGTACCTTATCGTTCGTGGACGAAACATTAGGGTACCTTATCGATAATAATATTTGAGACTCGTTTTGATTTTAAATTGCCTTATTGTCTTTTATTATGTAATACTTTTAATTCACGTCTCGAGTCCGACCAAACCGGATTTGGGGCGTGACAGCCACCGACTTGTTAGTGGTTGCCTTCCAGTCTGCGTGATGGGTTGATGATCCTAATGAGACAAAGTGTTCTACATTCTTAGGATTTTGGTTGGTTTAATATTAGTATCGCTTATGCTTAATGGTTGTCAAATATGGGTTTAAAAACCTTTTTTTTTGCGCTTCATGGTTGTAAATTCCAGGTGTTAGAATTCTATTTTTACTTGTTTTGCGCTTCATGGTAGTAATATCTAGTTATTTAGACCTTCATTGTCTGGTTTGCATCCATGTTAGGTTACTGAGGTTCCTTTATAGGAATGCTCTTTCGTGTATCAGGTTACTCCCTTTGTTGGGATTTTCATGAGGCTGAGCTATCATGTAATGACTCGATTCACTCACTGGTTTGTAGCTAGAAAATTCACGTACTCATTTTCTATCTCTAAGATGTTTGATTTAAATTTGCATTCGTTGATAAAAAATAAATAAATGGAACAATGAAATGGAGAAGACATGAGTAACAATTGAGTGTAGTGATTTTGTATCAGTATTACAATACATACATGTGTTTTGATAATTATAAATATTCATATTCTTATTCAATATCAAATAAGTTTTTCGTATGTTTATTTTCCTAAACAAAACTTATTTTATAAGAGTTTTATATGTTTGATACATGTAATTTTTTAAATTTTCCAAAATAACATCTTTGGATGCATTTAATATAGGGATGGAAAAATAACCCGAATCCAACGGGGACCCGATGTCCCCGACCAGATCGGGGACGAGAATTTCACCATTGGGGCGGGTTCGAGGGTATTGACCAGGGTGAGGGACGGTACTCCCCACCCCGTACCTCCCCAATACCATTCTATTTTTATAGCCACCCATATACAAGGTTGTAAAAAATGTTAGGCGCTAGTTGGACGGGAAGGTGTCCTAGGCGCAAGGCGGGGATTAATCGGATTATTATTTTATTATATATAATATGAAATTTTATATTATATTATATACAAAGTATTAATAATATCAAATATTAAATATATTAAAAAAAACATAAACATTCTACTTAACTAAAAGTACCACTAGCATAATTTTACTCTCATTTAGTTTGTAGAAGATTAGAAACTGTTTTCTTTTAATTACGAATCTGACTCCACACATGACCGACCCGCCCAATTAGTTGGCTAGGCGGTGATTAATCGGCCGAATCGGGGATTAATCGATCATATTCTACCTAAACGGCATGGAGCGCCCTAGGAAATAAATCGGGCCGGCAGAGCCTATTTCAGCGCCTAGCCAATGTGTGACCTTTGATGCATCATGTAAACAGACATTCAGGATGTCAGTTGTAGTCATGTGAACCATCGACGAATTTCCTGGTTTGGGATGCCTGATATGTATGATTTACATTGATGGGGGGCACGCTCACAACAGAATGTATTACCACATGACACGATAAGGCTTACCAATTAGGAATAAATATCGCATGGACAATCATATCAAGAAGAATTAGTGCATCACTGGTGTAAGGGAGAAAAGAGAATCAAAGGTCACACATTATGGCCGTGAAGTTTACTGGGCAATAAAGGATGACAAGGAACATTATCCCAAAGAATCATTGCATCCAAAGTTTGCTCCAAAGAAAAATATCGGGCAGAAAAATTAGTATTGGACATATGTGTCGACATCGTGGGACCTCCCATATATTAGAATAAATTTAGAATAAGATACGTATTTGACGTGATGCACATTAAATTTTTTTTTGTGACAATCTTGTTAGAACCCTATTGAACTTGTTTGGGAAGATGAAAGATGAATTGAAAGCCAAGCGAATGTGGGAGGAAAAAGTTGTGCATCGTGAACTATGGTCTTAGACATTGAGTTGAGGATTGCCATGCCACATGCAAACTACACGATTAGGTTAGAGAAGCGTGAATAAGTGCTTTAGGGGATTGCAACAGTACGTTATCCACCAGACTATGCAGGAAGCTTGAACAACAAGATCCACTTGGAAGATAAGAAGTTTTTAGGGTTGAAGACTCACGACCTACTTTTTTTGCTTCAGCGTATACTTCTTATCATAAGTGAGCTTGCATGTTTCTTCGAGGCCCTATGTGCAAGATAGATATTCAAGGAGCATGCTTAATTGATGAATAAAGAAATTGTTGATGTCACGCCCCAATTTCAGTAAAACGAACTCGGGACGCGAACATTTAAAATAAGAAAACACCTTGAAACCTTTTCCATTTAAACACTTTAAAATACATCATTTGTTCAACAAAAATAATAATTACAACTTAAAACACGTCCCAACAAGTGGACTAAAAACGAGGTATCCGTCGCTAGACTCAAAACACCCAGAAACCCGCTTCAAGCTCTTCAAGCTTCAGAAGCTCACCTAGTCCAGACTACGAACGGTACCTGTAGGAAAAGTAGCTAGGGGTGAGCGTTCGCTCACCACCGCGAATAACAGACTGACTACGGCATAATTAGCAGACAAAGCAGGTAACACCAACAACAACTCAACACCGGGGAAACACCATCCCCAACCCAAGTACTCTAACTTACAAACACCCACGGTGACCTTCCTCGAACGACTCAACACTCAACCACATAAGTAGACCCGACACAACAATTGACGACCTCTCCCAAGGACTCAAACGACAGCTACACAACACCAAACAGATCACAAAGGATCGCACACCAAACAAGATCACAAAGGATCGCATCCCAGCTGCTCAGTAACCTCTCCCACTCACACAAACACGGATCAGGCTAGCCAAAGAATGCTTACAACTTGTGATACTCAAACTCGGACCAGGCCAGCCAAAAAATGCTTGCAACCTGTGTTACTCAAACTCGGACCAGGCCAGCCAAAGAATGCTTGCAACCTGTGTTACTCAAACTGTGTCAGGCCAGCCAAAGAATGCTTGCAACCCGTTGATACTCAAACTTGGTCAGGCCAGCCAAAGAATGCTTGCAACCTACCGGGATCCGCAATCACAATCACAATCACAATCACAATCACAATCACACGCAAATTCATCAACCAGTAACAACACAAGTTCAACACTCACAGGCACTCATGGCCACCAAGACACCAACCATAAGACACGCTTGCAACTTACCGAGACTCTAACTCGTAAGCCAGCTAAAGGAAGCTTGCAACCCCCCTGAGACTCTAACTCGGTCAGGCCAGCCAAAGACACCAACCTTAGTACACGGGCCCTCAAGGCCACCCAAAACACAAACAATTGACTACGGGCTCTCATGGCCACCCAAGACACCAATTCAAATACACGGGCTCTCAAGGCCACCCAAACTCAATCAATAAATAATACGAGCTCTCAAGGCCACCCAAAACTCGATAATAAAATACGGGCTCTCAAGGCCACCCAAACTCAATCAATAAATAATACGGGCTCTCAAGGCCACCCAAAACTCGATAATAAAATACGGGCTCTCAAGGCCACCCAAACTCGATAATAAAATACGGGCTCTCAAGGCCACCCAAACTCAATCAATAAATAATACGGGCTCTCAAGGCCACCCAAAACTCGATAATAAAATACGGGCTCTCAAGGCCACCCAAACTCAATCAATAAATAATACGGGCTCTCAAGGCCACCCAGAACTCGATAATAAAATACGGGCTCTCAAGGCCACCCAAGACACCAAAAGCAATCAACCTCCGGCTTAACCAAGCCTCCAACAGTCCTAACATCAACAGTTTCACAATCAACCTCCGGGCATGGTCATATGCCTCCAGTACTCCTAATATCGATAAGTTCACAAACAACCTCCGGGCATGGTCCTATGCCTCCAGTAAAACAATTAACGCTAAGTTCTCTGCTCCTACGACACTACTAAGTGTCACATGCTTTTCTCAATAATTACTAAGTTCCCGTAACATGCTTTTCTGATAAACGCTACAACCCCGTATCATGCTTTTCTAGTATTTAAATTAAACCTACTCAACCCACGACACCCCGGTGTCACATGCAAATCTACTGTTAACTTTCCCTAGTCAGGGCCGAGATCCGGCTACTTTTCCCTACCTGGTGCGTGTTCTCCCAAAAGCCAAACCACGAGCTCCGGTGATGATCTCAGTCACTCACCCAGCTTTCCCTTGCCTCGGTCCGTGGCACGATCTAAAGGAACACAATTTAAAGTCACTAAACAACTCGCAGGAATAAACCGAAAACCAATAAACTCGATGCCCAAACTTAACCCCGACAATGTCGATCACTCCCAAACTTCCCAATTACTCGACATTGTTGATAAAGGACCCGTAAAGGCCCGATTCGCCGGACATGGCGAATCTGCCCGGGTTTTGTTAATTGCCTTCCGGGGCTCCAAAAGCCCCCGTTTTCGTTTCTACGGCCTTAGAATATTTCAAGGAACCCAACGCACTTGACGGAATTGAATTCCGACTTCTAAGTCAATTAATTAACGTTTAAAGTTTCCAAAACCCGTTAATTACAACTTCTCCAATTTAATTCCAAATTTCGATTCGATTAAGGATAAATGGTCCGGGGAACGTTTTAAACCACCCGAACGATAAAACCCGAGCACCCGAGCATGTGGGCCCCACCCACACTACTTGGCCGAGACCCTAGGGTTTAAGGGGAGGCTCGGCCACCATGTGGTGGCTGCTGCCAGCTCCGGCCACCACCCACGGTGGCCGGAGCAACTCCCGAGCCTCCGGTCACCGGAAAACGTGAAATTAAACCCCCAAAAACCTCTAAAACGTCTCCAACACCTCCCCACACTCTACACAACCCTAAGCCTTAGTTTATACTCAAACCCTAGCTTCCAAGAAAATAACCAAAACGAGAATCGGTTCGGGTATTACCGTAGAGGAGAACGAGGGGAACGGGATTGCTCTTTGCTTTGACTCGATCCAAGGGCTCGATCACAAACCCTAGCTCAACCTCCCTTCTTCTCTCTTCTTCTCCTTCTCCTTCTCTCTCTAAAACCTCTCTTCTTCTTTCTATTTTAAAACAACTAACACAAAACCCATTTTTCTCTCCCTTATTACCCCATAATCGGCCAACACTCCCATCCACACCTTTTCCCCCCAAAATTTACACCACCATATAATTGACAAGTGTCAAGGTGGGTCCCACACCTTTTTGGAAAATATCTAGTTGATATTTTCCAATCAGATTCGCGAAAAACGGACGTTTCGGGCCCCGAACGGGCACTTTTCCCAAGAAATTACGAAACTTGGCGGGCCACAAGGAAACGGCTCAACTAAGACCGCTGCGATGACGGTTAAGCTTTTCGGATCCAAAACGGTCCTCGAATGGACCAAAACGTCGCTCGGTTGACTTTTCCAACGAAAAGTCAACATTTCCCAAATTGATCAGAAAGTTGCCCTGAGTCCCCCGTAACTCACTTTGGTCAATAACGGGGTCAACTTAAGTCCGGTATGACACTCGGGGTCATTTTAGGTTCATTAAGTGTCCGTCTTAAAATTTTTAAATTTTCCTGTTTTTCGCAGGTTTGACTGGCGTTGACCGGGAGTGGTTATTACAGTTGAAATTCTCTACAAGTTGGAAATGATATTTCCTCCACATTTTCATTGTATCATGTTACATTTGTGCTAACACTAGTGAGGAAAAATCCTACAAACTATCTCATACATTACGCATAGATGTTTTATATGGAAAGATATATTGTTAGGTCCTAATAATTACTACACTATAATTAATCAATGTATATTGTCATGAATTGACATAATTATCCATATATTTATGATGAATGGAACTTGGGTACTATAAAAGATGGGTATGCAACAACTTTACCCCAAGGGTCGCATCACAGATGCATACATCCATCATCAATGTTCGAGGAAAATAAGATTGTACCTCGATAGCGGTAACACCGGTGAACCCGCAAAATGCCTATGGAACATTTTAGCTGTGAAGACACGGTTAAAGCCATTAGTTCCAGACTGGAAAAGAAGTTGAATCCCACAAAGTTAAAAATTGCACATTGGACGATCATGCAAAACTGTGAAGAGTGGGATCACTTGTTCAATCAATTTATAGTGGATTAGAACATGAAATAATCACGTGAAAATAATTTACAACATCGAACACTATCATGGAACAATACATTCAGGGATGCAGTAGACCAAACCGACCCAAGTAAGTGTTTGATTTCCCACATCTTGAGTCGGGGTGTCTAGTACTACACCGTCTTTCAAGCTTCCATACATATCCATAATCCGATCAAGACATTCACGTCATATCTTATACACTTCCATTGAATGGAAGTTTCAGTTAAGAAACATTGTCTTGACGTCTGGTTATCATAGACTTAATATACAATTTGGACATGAACAATTTTTATGGATTAGATTATGGTTATTGGTGGAAACATCACCATAACCTTAATCCTTCTTATGGATGTTACCTTTATCCATTTTTTCTTGCTTTGGTGACTACGCACATATAGCTTTTGGAATACTATGTACATAACTCTCGAAGCGTTTTGACAAATGAACTAGTGTAGGTATGCGAGTTTTAATCCTTGGTGTTCTGGTTCAAACGACCATGTATACATAACTTTGTCTTATCATGCATATAGCCTTCTTGAGCCTTTGCGATCATTTGTACCCTATGATTCCTCAACCATATGTTGGGTCAATCGAAGTCTTGACTTGATTCCAATGTTGATTGAACCTCCTTATATGGCTCTGAGCCATTTAGTAGAGTTTGGTTCTATCATAGGACGTGGGATAACTATGGTCCGCTTCAAGTCATTATTCTCATAAGTGAAAAGCCCCTTATCATATATGGGTTTCACTTTCCCCATTGACATATTTTGATCTTATGATACTTTTAAATTACCTCCTTGTCTTGTTTATTCTCTTTCACTTTCATACAATTATAATGTTATTGTATGACACTTGGATTTCCTTGGGTCGTATGGTACTCACACTGTTTCTTTTGGAAGTATAAATCTCTTTACAAATGATACCTATTTTGAACAACACAGGCTGTTCTTTTTATAGCATTATAAAAGCTATGTCCTTAGTTTTCTTAGGACATCACATAATAGGGCACACATTTGATTTTGGGTGTTTAACTTATCTGGAACTAGATGTTTCATATAAGTCTTACAACATTAAATATTTAAGAAAAGACAACTGATATTTCTCCCTACCAATATCTTATATGATGTCTTCGCCACTATCTTTGATAGAACTTTGTTCGAAATGAATGGTTTTAGTTTCTAGAGCATATCATTAAAATGAGTTTAGAGGATCAACATTTTTCATAGATCATATCCAATAAGGGTCGATTCTTCGGTTAGACACACCACTTCGATTATCGTATTTTTGGAGGAGTTCGTTGAGAAATACTATCATAATATCTTATAATGTTTTGATAAGCTCAAAATTTTATTAAAGAGATACACTTTTATTGAAAGTAAAAGGTCCAAAGGTACAAAGACCAGTGACACGATTACAAAGGAGCTTCAGCAATGAGAGGTAAAAGGCTAAGCATTGAAAATTATGGACGAATAGTCCAAAAATCAAGCCAAACATCAAACGCCATCCTCACACCGTTCTTCACCTTCCAAAGTCAAGGTTGGGTCATCAAAGGCTTTTTCCTTAGGCTCTAAAAGTTGAGCCTTAAGTCTAGCCTGCTTCCACATGTCTCGACTTAACGACAACGTTACTGGTTTGAAATTGTACACAACCATTAATGCAAGCTTACATTGCACTTTCGTAATCGGACAACCCTTTTGGGGCGGGGGATTGAGAAGGATATCCTTCCACGGACTATTCTAACCATCCAAGGACGAAACTAGTGTAACTGCAATGTCTGGGACAACTATGACCTCCATACCCACCTGGTGTGGAGAAGACTTGGTCCTTGTAACGTCTAAGGCTACTACCAAATCAGACGAACAATCTCCAGCTAGTGACATATTACTTGACTCCAAGCCAAAATTCACAGCCGGAGGATTGTCCTGGACCGCATCCAGTCTAGAAATCGAGTAGGTTTCGCAGCCCACGAAACCGCCCACTTAAAGATCTTTGTCTATAATAGATCGCATTTCCCGGACATTCAAATCCCTGAATGAAACAATAGAGATAAGATTTTTAGAATCACAACTCGGATTTGGCACAACAGATGATGGCTCCGTCCAAGGATCAGAAACTAAAGTCTCTGGTCGAGGAATTAAAGTATCTCCATCGGCTAAAAAATTACAAAGGTGAAAGTGCAAGAATAATCTCTTATATATTTTTTGAGACGAAATGACAATATTATTAATTAAAGCATTCAGGTGGTCGCAAAACAGCTACCACCATCCAAACCAAGAATCTAACATAAAACTGGAAATCAAATGCTGAATAGTAAATGTTGCTCATGGGCATAGAGACGGTCGGAGGGGGAAACTACGGTAGCATCCAAGGACACCGATACAGCATGCTCCAACCATAAGACACTGATCGAGCAGACCAAGTGGAAACTTTATAGTGGTGGACCGATATCTCCCCCAGGAAGTCAGCGTGCGTCGTCCTCCCTTGACTGATAAATGTAGGGCTCCTGAACGCGGGATTGCTGACCCCGAACTGGTAGAGGAGAATCCTGTCGACTGTTGGCAGTACCGTTGCCAACAATCTTCTAGGGAGGTGGTACAGTCGACCAACCCCTCCCTGGGCCCCCAGGGACTCATTCCTGGAGGCGGGGATGCTTGAAGCCCCCCGCCGCTACTTGTGACGCCCCATCTGATGCCGACGATCCCTCCTCTTCCTCAGGTTCCTCGTCCCTCTCTGCCCTTTTCTTCCCAAATAACGACGGTGAAGGATCCCTCGACAGCCATCTACCGGTACCTCCTCATGACAGCCCGCTTGTCTCCAGTAATTCTCTCTTTCTGATTCTGGGGGGCGTTTGTGGTCTAGCCGGTTTTGGTGTCCCTCCCCCCAGACCTCCCATATATGTCCAATTTGTCCCCGGGGTAGCCTTCCCATGTTTCTCCTTCTCCAATGCGGATCTTGGATCCGCTGGTGCCTTCAGCGATGGACCCCTTACACCTCCGGCCACCGGACAGACCGGAAACAAATGGCCCGCACAACAACAGCCAAAACAGTGATCTGGAAGGTGTTCGTAAGATACAGAAAGACGGGTTCGTAACTGTGATTCCGATAATCAAAACCATAATTGACTATGCAATGGTACCCTGATGTCCGCCCTAACCCTGATCTTCATGAAATCCCTCAAGCAACGCCATGCCTTATCCACATCCATCCCCTGGAAAACACCCAATGTGTTCCCCACTCTGAACCCCACATCCCTAGTCCATGCACCCACTGACAAGTTGGAAACACGCGCCCAAACTGAAAAGTGATGGAACTCGAGGTCCCTAGCCTGCATATGAGCTCGCAGATCCGTAAATAGCACGAGCGAATCCCAGAAGGACCACGGTTCCCCCAGCAGAACCCTCTCCCTCTCCTTTGTCGTCTTGAAAAAGAAAGCGACCAGACCCCCCTCCAATGGCTTCGCCTCGACCTTCATACCCCACAGATCCTCCATCCGAGCCGCCACAGACTTCCAAAAGACCTTCTTAGACGTAAACACCTTAGCTGCCAGCGTAAACCGGTACTGGGCTCCGCGACCTGTGGCCTTCTGTACTGGCACAACGACCTCCCTGATCCTCATCTAGCCCATCTGTGATCCCAAGTCCCCAACTTGTTCCCCCGGACTACGCAAGTCGCTCTACCGACATTCCCGTACTCCAAACGGGTTAAATCTACTTCCCGGGTTCGGACGCCAGCACGAACCGGGTTTCGAGTAGGATCCAACCCGTCTCTCCACTCTGGTCTAGTCGGATTCACCCGCGGGTCTTGACCCGACTCGGCTCCTTACCGGGCAGCCCACAAGGCAATGTCCCACGGTCCGCCCCGGGTCCACCCGACCGCATGTCCACCACTTCGACCCACAGGCCCAGAACCCACTCTTGGTTGCTAGCCCGAGACCTTTTGTCCACCCATCCCATCATCCACACCTAGCCCAGATCTCCACCCCTCCTGGCATCTGCAAGTAGGCCCTGGCCCATACTCAGCTCACTTTGCGCCCGCCCCGGCTCAACCTCTGAAACCCTACTGGGTTCGCGTGCAGAAGCCTTCCCCTGCCTTCGCCTCCACTCCAGCGCCTCCGACGACTCTATCGCTTGTGATTGCGTATCCGACGATACCACAATCGGTACCAGCTCCTCTCCCTCACGTATAGACCCCACCGGTTCTCCCTCCGTCCCCGGCGACGAATTCCATGCGAACTCCCCACTCTCCGGTCGCTGCAACACCCCACGCCCCTTCCTCGGACGCGGCCCCGCCACCTGCACACGACAGGTCACCCCCTTCGTCGCCCCATGGAACCTACTCGTTCCCCATGGCGTTCTGCCCTCCGCGCCCGTGTTCTGCGCTGAGAACATCATATGTTGACTCTCCTCCCCGCGCGGCGACAAATCCTCCGCCGACGTGAGTGAGTCTTCAGCAGCTCCGATCGATCACGGTTGAACCCCGATCCCCAACGCCGTCATCTCCTCCCTTGGGCTACTTGGCTCCCTGAAAAGGTCAGCGTCAAAGGTTGCCACGATGCCATCGTCCTTGCTTGGAAGGAGGACACGCCGCAACTTGCTGTGGAAGAAGGAATTGCAAAAAACTCACCTAGGGTTTAAGGAGCTCTGCGGTTTTGGTTTTTTTAGGACACGCCGCAACTTGCTGTGGAAGAAGGAATCGCAAAAACTCACCTAGGGTTTAAGGAGCTCTGCGGTTTTGGTTTTTTCTTATGTAAATTAAATATGAATAATATCTTATATGATCTTTGACTTCTTGGTTCAAATATTTCTCATGTCAATTAAGTCGTAATGCTTTAATATTTTGACCAAGTGGTTCTCGTACTTCATCTTTTAATATTTTTGAAACTTTCAAAAGATTCTAATTTCATTAGATAGGTATTACCATATCTATTAAGATCAGCAAAATATGTTATGAAGTACATGATTCCTTCTCTAGCACTTATACTTCAAAAGGACTACATATATCAAAATATATAAGGCTTAATAAACTACCAGCTACTTCACGTATTCCGTAAATAGGCATGTTATCATTTTTCCCAATAAAAGAGATTCACATGTTTGGAAATAACATGACTTCAAATACGGTCTTTCTTAGGGATCAACGTGAAATTACTCTCATACATGTGATCATGGTGTTATCCCCTTATGAAGTATTTTGTATGCACTCTGGTGATGGTGTGTTCAGTTCACGATCAGAGTTGGGTGAGCGGCGTGTTATGTTTGATGAGATCTCCAAAAGCAAGGGGAAATGTCGACATGCTCGACACTCAGGTACGAGTTCAAATGTGGCTCTTTCTTCATCGTCTTTGTAGGATGGTGAGGTTTTTATCAGTAACATACCTTTTGAATCTACTGAGTATTGGGTTCAAAATGTATTTAGTGCATTTGGTGAGATCGTCCATTCCTCTATTCTCCGCCGGTCAAACCGCAACGGTACAGGCTATTTCCAGCCTGAACATCTTCAAGGTAAATGAGTATGTACTCTTTGTAGCCCGTTCTTGGCGTCCGAAAATCAAATTGAGGGACATTCAAGTAAAACAGAGCACATGATTTGATGTTGGGAAGAGGTCGACCATTGGAGAGACGTGACATCCAGAATTGATCTTAGTTAAGCCGATGGTTGGTAAGGTGGCGATCGCATCATAGAGTCGTTTGGTTGATAAACTAGTTATTCGTGTTTTGTTCTCTTAGGTGTGCAATTTCGTGATCGAATTTGCGCCGGAGGTATCTTCTGGTGACTGTTCCATTAAGAACTCTTTTGAGATATATCCGAGAAGATCTAAGGCACAATCTTTTTTGTTTTTTATTTTGAGTCCAGAAAATAGTCTCTGATTCTGTTACTCCATCTTCTAGTCTTGTTCAAACAAATCATTAAGGTGACGTTTTGAATATGGAGAATGTGGCGAATAAGGTTGCTAAGTCCGGTATTCTGGTCGTGTTTGACCCAAGAGGCAAGGATTAGACACCATCTGTTTCAGCTCCGGTGACGGGGAAAACGAAAATTGGTTGCTTCTTTTCCTTTTGGTGATGGGGTTGGTCTTGTTTCAGCTCCTCTAGTTGATCTTATTGCATCTCCGTTGCTTTGAACGATCTGGTGGTTATGGTAGCTGATTCAATCACTATATGAGATCTCTCGGTAGTTGACGTCTCTCCGCGTCCGGTAGCCAAACCTCAACCAGGCCGTGACAAGGTGGACCAAGTAGTTGGTGAGGATAGTTTCGTTGAGAAGGTGGCGGCTCAATCCATATCCTTGGCTGAGTTGCATCCGGAATAATGTGATTCGGTTGTTGGTGTGTTGCCTATGGATAATATTAATGAGGATAGGGCGGCGGAGATGTTGGTGATACCGGATTCCAAAGTTGTGAAAGAGACAGGAGGTTGTGCCTGGTACGGGTGGGGATCAAGTGCGTATTCTCTAGAAGGATGCCCTCCTCAAACCCCGAGACGTAAGGGTCGGCCCCATAAGAATCTATCAACACCTCTATCGTCGAGTACCCAATATTATAACACAAGATCAAGATCGCGTTCTTTGAGTCGTGAAAGAGCCGTTAACTCTCTTGACGTTTGGAAACAAGTTGCGCAAGCTCGAAAAGCCTAGCCTACTCAAGAGAAGGCCTTCGATGATCCAACTTTGACTTCGGAAGGTGAAGAGTGGGTCACCAGTGAGGGTTGATTTTGTTTCATTCGAAGACGTCTGTTTTGAACTTGCAGTCCTTCTTTGTTTTTGAGCTTTGGCTCTCTAGATATTTTGGGAGTTCTTTTAAAATCGTTGGTGGATCTTTAGTCCTAGACATTCACGAACTCGAGATTTGGACATTTTTTTTTCTTTGAAAAGACTGTCTTTTCAATAAAAAAAACTAAGCTGATAAAAAAACTTGTTTCGAATATAACATGACTTCAAAATTCATTAGAGTTTTGGTTATGTGTCCCTCATTTATGTTATCTAAATGATGATACTAGAGAATAGTAGGGTTTGACTTATTAAATCCTTATGTATTAATGTTATAAACATATCCTTTTATCATTAGTGTATTCTATGTTCAATGCATAAATACTTCTAATTTCTACGGTAGGTCATAAGGTATTTTATCACGATCAATATTGCATTTATTGTGCGTAATAAATTGAAAGTCTTCCTCTGTTATGAAGCATGAGTAATATTCCTACGTGATAGGTACATGATAACGATTATTCAATTAAGAATAAATCCACTAGCCTTATATGACTTCATAACTAAAGCAACAACGTTTGTTCCTTATTGTACTTGTAGGTCATACCTACCACGATAACCTATTTTTGAGATCTTGTACATTCGTATTAACATGGATATTAATATCTACCAATTGAATACCCAAGAGCCGTAAATATTTATAAGCTCATGTTTATAACATGAGTAGTGAAAGATGTAGTCTTACTACACTTTATGGGTCTCGGATTATTTCTCCTCAGTCATGACCTTTTTTTTTGTAACATTTACTTTAATTGGCTAATCATGACGCATTCATTCATTTCTATTGCATTCGAAGTTCAAAATTCTATTCTTATATTTATGCTAAGTTCATTAGCGTGTTTATTGTAGAGAAGAAATCAAATAGAAACTCACACTTAACCTAAAAACTATGAGAATCAATCCATTTCATAAATGGATGAATGAGGTGCAAACACATCACTTTTTGGTAAGTGGTATAGGCTTTTTAGTAAAACTATCATATTACCTTTGTTTACCAATTCATTAATTTCATCATTCCCGCTTTTGTTTGAACTCCGATTGACTTCAAATTTGCACCAATATTTTTGGTTTTTCAAGAGCTTTCTATCAAGATAAGTGATGAATATGTTTTGAAGCATGAAAAAAAATATTTCAGGACTGATTTAAAAAATTTATGTCTGGGTAATTTTTATCAACACTTTACAGTGGTTTTATCAACCCTGAACACTAATTTTATCACCTCATTTTCCAAAACTGAACATGATTTTTATCACATCATCACATGTTTTTGATGAACACTAAAAACTAGGTTTATCACTAAATTACATGTGTTTTATCACCCATCACATGTTTTTTATCAACACTGAACACTAGTATTATCAACACGAAACTCTAGTTTATGACCCCTATTATCAAAATTGAATATTATTTTTAGGGAACACTACAAATTCATACCCTTAAGTTGGCACCATTAACCGATGTTTACCATTAAATTTTTTTTAACTAATACATACCCTGAAGTTACAACTCGTAATCAGATCCCCTTTTGTCCAACTTTGTCAGTCTGTGTTTTGTTAAATGATGAAAATACCCCTAACTACGTACCAATATTACACAACCCTACCATTTATTTTATTTAATTAATAAATTTATTTTCTTTATTCTTCATTTTATTTATTTTTTTCTCATTAATTTATTTAAATTTTATTTTTTTAATTTCAGATTTTAATTTCAAAAATTATTTTATATTAAAAAAATTATATTTTTATTTTAAAAATAATTTTTATTTAATATAAAATAAATATTGTGTTTGTTAAAATATACTTAAAAATCATATATATATATATATAGCTATCCAGTAAAAACCACCCTTATTGTGCAAACTACGAACTCACTAGGTGCTGACACGTGGCGCGCACAGTGCTGATAGTTTGCGCAGCACGGTGCTAATAGTTTGGGACTATCAGCACTGTGCGCCCAAACTATTAGCACTCTGCGCGCCACGTGTCAGCGCCTGGTGAGTTCGTAGTTTGCACAATAAGGTGCGGTGTTTTATATATATATTGTCCACGTGTCAGCATCTGGTGCGCTCTGCTGACATCACTTTGGGGGGATCCTATGGCTCTCATGGGTTCGTAGTTTGCACAATAAGGGGGGGTTTATACCTGATACCAATCTTATATATATATAGGGGGGCTATCAAGTACAAACCCATTTTTGGGTCAGAACGTAGAACCAATCTGGTACAAACTCTATATCTTCGTCAGAACTACAAACTTTCAATATGGACCCTTGGATCATAGGATTAACGGCCCAGATTTAATGCATATCTTTTAATATCTTTTTAATTAATGCATATCTTGTAATTGATTTCGTAATCAATCACCACCCCCCCTGAATTTCGGTGGTCATCCGATCCGGATAATCAATGACCCAGATTAGTTATACGTTCTGACCCGAAATAAGGTTTGTACCCGAAAGCTCTCCTATATATATATATATATCATATTTTGTTTTAATTTTTTTTATAAAAATCATGCTCTATTTTAAAAAATATATACAAAAATCAGATCTTATTTAATATTATTTTGTAATCTTTAACACTTATTTTTTTAAACTTATTTTGTTTAATTTATATCTTATTAAATTCGTTTTATTTTAATTTTATTTTCAGCTGACTATCCTTCTTCAACCTCAGAACACAACCTTGTTCTTACAAAATCAAATTCATCTTCAATAATATTCAGAACACATACTTGCTTCTCGGTAGGATTTAGTGAAAAGGGCCTTATCAGGATAATTTATTCGAGGGGTAGCCTCCGTAATTTTGCAGCTCTTCCAAACATACAAAAATACGATTATATCCTTCGATTAAACTCTTTTAACTCCCCAACACCAACACAATCACTTCTCTTCATCTTCTTTTCTCTCAACTTTTCTCTCTTTTCTCTTCATCTTCTTTCTCTTCAAACTTCGATCTCCTTCTTCTTCTTCTCCTTACTTCTCCTACCTTCACTCGTCATTGTCACACTGAGGTTGCCACGAAATTACGGTAGCCTTATTTTTCTCTTCATCTTCTTTTCTCTCAACCCTTCTGCCCCTTATTTTTCTTGTTTCTTCTTCTTTACCGTTAATCAGAGCGGATTGGGGGTCAATCAGAGCTGATTGGGGCCAATACGCCGCCGATTGGCGCCATCCCAATCGGAGCTGATTGAGGACCAATCTGCTCCGATTGGCCCCCAATCCGCTCCGATTGGCCCCCAATCCGCTCCGATTGACCCCCAATCCGCTCCGATTGACCCCCAATCCGCTCCGATTGGGGTCATCTCGCCGCCTATTCGGCCAATCTGCGCGGATTGGCCCAATCTGCCGCGGGATGGCCAAATCTGGGGGCAAAAAATTTGGGCGGGAATTTCAAATTTTCAAATTTTCAAATTCGGGGGAAATCAAAATTCAAAAAAAGGGAAAAAGAGGAATAATTAAAAATTCATTAAAGAAGGAGGTCTTTTTGTAAAACATAAACCAGGTGAAGGTTTTTTTACAATAAATTATGCTTGGAAGACCTTTTTAATAATTCTTCTACTTCTCATTCACATATTCAGGAAATTAGAACACAATTTCACAGCCAACCTCGTACATGGAAATGCACATAAACAACATTAACAGATGTAGAAACAAAAATTCCCAAAATGCCCCAAATCCCAAAGGTGACTACAGATTCATATGAACCCTATGGTGTTCTCTCTCACCGACTTCATCAAATTTGAAGCCCAAAACACTAGATTTCACAGCACATGCGATACCCAAAACCAAGAACACAAGCAATAAACAAAATCAAAACAAAATAGAAACAAAAAAATAGATCCGGACATGGCGTAGACGGGGAGGATTTCATAGACGACGATAGGGGAGTTTCTGGGGAGAGCTACTGACGGAGTTGCAGCGACGGTGTAGGACGAGAAGGTCTGTCCAAATCTGGCCATGGTGCCGCTAGAGCAGGTCTTCACGCCACCGTTTCACAGAAGGCTCCGAGCTCATTTTCTTCTCGGAGAAGCTCGCCCTCGACCTCGGTTGGTCCTCCGTCAAGCTCGCCCTTGAACCCGGCTGGTGCCGCGAGATCCTCCTCAACACCGTCTAACACAGATGAAGAAGAACATGACTTGAGTTTGTGTTGTGTTCCTCGGTGAACTGATGGAGTGGAAGGGGAGGTGGGTTTGATTTGAAGAGAAGAGAGGAAAGGGGAGTGGCGGCTGTGTGAAGAGAGAAGTAGAGTGAAAGGGTAAGGATAGGTTAGAAATAATAGTTTTATTTTTAAATTATTATTTATTATTTATATATATTTTTTCTTAATTTTATTTAATAAAAATTATAGTAATATGGTGAGTGAGGGCATTTTATAAAAAAATAGAAAATGGATGAAAAACTGACGAAAGGGGTTTCTGGTTACGAGTTGTAACTTCAGGGTATGCATTAGTTAAAAAAAACTTAAGGGTAAAAACATCGGTTAATCGTGCCAACTTAAGGGTATACATTTGTAGTTTTCCCTTATTTTTATCTTCTCATCACTTGTTTTTTTTATCACCTTAGTACATGTTTTTTTATCAACATTTAGCACTAGTTTTATCACCCTGATATAAAATATTTATTAGTGAAGATTTATCAACACTCAACATTATTTTTATCACCCCAATATAACCTTTTATGACTGTGCTCCAAAATATATTCAATATGATACTTGATAGATAACCCTTGGAAAAAGAAAAATATTGGCGCAAGTTTGAAGCTAATAGGAGTCCAAACGAATCAGGAATGATTAAATTAATGAATTGGTCAAGAAAAAGATGGACACTTATCCACATGGTGTCATGCTATTACAATTATGTCATTGCTTGTGTGAGAAATAATAAAAGTTTCTTGTATTTTGGGTGTGATTGGGGTGATGATGTGACATCATGGTGAATGTTGGATCTTAGGTGTGTGTGGCTAGAATGAGTTCTCACATTTTTTTAGGATAAAAAGGGGTTTCTTGTAGATTTGTCCTCGCTTACTATACACATCATTTTCAACTATAATCATATTAAATGAAGGGTAAGCTACAAATACCTACCCCAAACTTGTCACGATTAACGGGTACCTACCCTCATGTTTTTTTGTAACCAATACATAGTCAAATGTTTAGTTTTTAAAAGATAGCCCAAGTAGACAGGTAAAATGACGAAAATGCCCTCAACTACATTTCAGTAATTACTTTATTTTTTTTAAAAAATCACTTTTGTTAGGTATATATATATGTACTTATTAAATCACTTCAGTTTTATTTAAAAAAATCACTTCAGTTTTATTTTTTAAAAATTATTTAAAAAATCACTTTAGGACATTTTCGTCATTTTACCTGTCTGCAGGGGCTTTGCGTTAATTTTCAGAACATTTGAGTATGTATCGGTTACAAAAAAAACATAAGGTAGGTATCAGTTAATCGTGACAAGTTTGGGGTATGTATTTATAGTTTACCCTTAAATGAATCATTAGAGTGAGGTTTGATCAAGGATGTATTTCTTACCATTATTTGTTTAGAACAACTCTTAGTTTTGTATCAACCAAAACTTAGTTTTGTGAGTGTATCCCCTTAGAACAAATATTTTACAATAAATACATAGTACGTTTAAAAAGCTAATCTACAACATGAATATATAAAGATAGGGTTAAATATTGAAACTTATTCTTCTGTATTGGTCACGAACACTACACTACCCATGTTTGAAAATCATATTTGTGATACCTAAACTATTGGTCATGCGATTCTGTTAGTATAAACTAGCATCAATGTATGAAATGACTATTTTACCCTTCTGAATTTGAATTAACTTATCCATATGAATTAAAAGACTATTTTACCCTTTTTATTAATTATTATTAATTACTTAGTTTACCCTTCTGAATTTCTTTTCTAACTTCTATTATTAATTCTTTTAAATTTTTATTAAAATTTAGTTTTTGTATATTAATTTTTATTAGTAATTTAATTCATTAATTAAATATAAAATAAAATAAAATAAAGTAATTAATTTTTTCTATTTTTATTTAATTATTATTTAAAGTAATTAAATTTTATTTCTTTTAACTTTGATTAACTTTTTACTGATTTATGGATCTGTTTTCAAAAAACAAAAGCTTCCTCGTCTTCGAAGAGTCGAGCAACTTTGGTTTGCTTTCTCCAATTCCATATTCTTCACGAACTAACCACACCCAACGTAATTGTTTTCCAAAAATTCCAGATTCAAATCCACAATTTTTGAAACTCTTTGTCCCTGAGATTCAATCCCGTTGCAAAATTTGAAGCAATCTCAAACTGCTTAAACCCTAATCCGATGTGATTTAGCAGCGAAAGCATTATTCGGATTCCGACCTAATCCTCAATCTGATTGGCCATGAATTGACACCGACCCATCTCCTGAGAAGAAAAAAAGAGGAGAAGCAATCGATGTAATTTATGGGTTCGAAGCATTTCTGGAGATTATCGAGAGGGGAGAGAGAAATGCCATATGTGGGCGTGAAATTGTATAGTGCCTTCTTCAAACTCCTTCTCAAGCACAGTCTGCAAAACAGGATCCAATCCCCTTCCGACGAGTCTGTTAGGACTGCAATGGTGGATGGGCCAAAAGAAGAATGAGAGGGGTTCGTTTGTCGAGGACCACGTCTTGATGAAGGCCCAAGCCCGAGCAAAGTGAAGGACCCAAGCCCAACTGAGGAAGGAAGACCGAGCTACTCTGACATCGTTGTCTTCGGTCAACAGGGCCATCGTCTCAAGGAAGAAGACAAGGTCGGGTGACGCTGGCTGAGGGAAGGACGCAGGTGAAAGAGGAGGAGCAGGCATACCATTCTGGGATATTTAAGTTGTATTTGTAGTGGGTAACTTAGAGGTTGTGTTTATCGGATAACATAGATCCTTGTAGCAAGGTAAGCATCACAGCTTGAAACAAGCTGTGGATGCCAACTCTGTAAATCCCTCTTTTGTGTAATTCTCTATTTTCAATCAAAGTACTGCTGCCTTTCCTTGCTGTCCAAAATTGTGTTTCTCACACTGGTATCAGAGCCATACGATACATCCATGACTTCCTCTGCCGATTCTTCAGAGCATGACAACAGCGCCACCTCCATCTCTGATGTGCAAGCCCAACTCATATCCAACCTCCAAGGCGTTAATGCTAGGATTGACGACCTGCACTAGAGCCAACGCGCACTCAAAGCCTCTGTCAACGCCATCTTGGTGGAGCTGAAGGGTCACACACCACCACGGGAGGCTTCGGCTAGCCATCCTAGAGATAACAAGGATCGTAACAAGTCGCAACTCCACGACCCCCCACACATCATTGGGTCCTCGATACCTCCGTCCTCACTCCCCACATGGCAACAAGCATTCCCAACTCACAACCCCCAACATCCCCCACCACACCAACCCTTCCGCCCAGAAATTCCCCAAAATACAGACCATACAAGCAATGGAGCAACCCAGCGCACCCAACAACAACACCAACCCCACATCCCTCACCTCACATTCCCAACCTTCGACGGTACCCACCTCCGCTCCTGGATCCAGGAAGCCGTTGGTTACTTCGCTTTCTATCACATACTAGAGGAGTTGAAGGTGCAACTCGCCTCTCTCCATTTCTCGGGCAAGGCAGAGATGTGGTTTATGATGTACCACCTAGGACGTCAAAACCTCTTATTGGAAGACCTATGCCGAGACATGGCCTGGAAATTCGAGGCGTTGGGTTTCGATGACTCCATCGGCGAGTTCAAACATTTGGTGCAGACTGGAACAGTAGCCGATTATGAAGATCAGTTCGATGAGCTCCGGGCTATGGTCCTCACCGATTACCCATATTTTACAGAGGGTTATTTCGTCTCCTACTTCATCAGCGGTCTCAAACCACGGCTCAGGGTCGACGTCAAAATGTTATCGCCGACGTCCATCCACCACGCCATGAGACTGGCGCGTCTCGAGGAACAGCGACAACAACCTTCACCTGGGCCAACTCTCTCTGAGTCACGGGCCATAGTTCCTTACGTGGGCCCAACAGAGAAGGCCCGAGACCCCAGCGCGTTAACACATGGCCCAAAGCCACACCGGCCTATCTTCGAGAAAGGAGACGACGTGGCTTCTGTTTCAATTGCCCAACTCGATACACCATTGAACATCGTCTCATTTTCCCTAACCGGAATCAATTGTATGTCCTCAGTTATTCCGACGATGAAGAGGAAGGAGAGGTCACTATAGACCCAGGTCCCCCGATTGAAGCCGAACCGGTCGAGAATCCAGGAGAGGAGGACGAAACCGTCGAGGAAAGAATTTGCGTCATTGGAAATCCGATGGGCCCATCTCTTAGGGCGAAGACGATGAGGGTTGAGGGCTCGATTGAGGCCAAAGCAATGTCGATTCTGGTCGATACTAGAGCAACCTCATCCTTTATTGATGAGCGAACGGCCAGAACTCTTCAATTAAGGTTCGAGGGCACACATCGCCGACGAGTCAGTTTGGAAAATGGTAAGAAGTATTTCTGTAATTCGATTTGTCGGGTCCTCTGTGAAATTGCAGGCTATCTCTTTGAGGGCTTGTTCCTTGTCATGCCTCTGGGTGATTGCAACCTACTCTTAGGGTCGAATTGGCTCGAGTGCGTGAACCCAGTCACCTTCGACCATATCCAAAGAACGATCACTGTGACAATCAATGGGCAGCTAGTAATCCTGCAAGGCACAGACAACCCGCAAGGTCCCAGGCTTATCAACTTCACAGTGCTCCAAAGAGAAGCCATAAAGGGCGACGATTTGTTATTGGGACAGTTCTGTAGTATTGAGGAGGTAGCTGCAGGATGGATCGTAGAGAGGTCGATTGGTGATACAAGTTCGAAACTAGATGCACTACTCAAGAAGTTCATAGAGGTTTTTCAGAATCCCAACTCCCTACCCCTAAGGCGAAGGTTGGATCATGCGATACCCCTCCTTCAGGGTGCTAATCCACCTTCTGTCCGGCCATACAAGCACAGTCACGAGAAAAAGGGAGTGGTCGAAAAAATGTTGGAGGAAATGATCGATTCAAGCATCATCAGAGACAGCTCCAACCCATTCTCTTTCCCGATCATCCTAGTGAAGAAGAAGGACAGGAACCGGAGATTTTGCGTCGATTACCGCAGGCTTAACGACCTCACGATCAAGGATAAGTATCCGATTCCGGCGATCGATGAACTGCTGGATGAACTATGTGGTAGCACCACCTTCTCCAAGATCGACTTAAGGTCAGGGTACCACCAAATTTGCCTCAAGGAGGGAGAGGAGGAGAAGATGGCATACAGAACGCACCATGGGCACTACGAGTGGAAGGTCATGCCCTTCGGCTTGACCAACGCACCTGCGACATTCCAGGCTGTAATGAACGAAGTCTTCAAACCTTATTTAAGGAAGTTTGTCCTCCTCTTCTTTGACGACATCTTGGTCTATAGCAGAAACTGGGAAGACCACATCCAACACCTGGAATTGGTACTGCAACAGCTCAAAAAGGAGTTGTTATTTGCTAAGCGATCAAAGTGTGAGTTCGGGAGAGCGTCTATTGAGTATCTAGGCCATATCATCTCCAAGGAAGGAGTTGCAACCGACCCTAACAAGATCGCAGCAATGAAAGATCGGCCAGTACCACATAATTTGAAGGGGCTTAGGGGATTTTTGGGTCTCACAGGATATTATCGTAAGTTCATTGAAGAGTATGGAGTAATAGCAAGACCATTGACAAACCTCTTGAAGAAGGTCGCATTCCATTGGAGCGAGGAGGCCAAGAGTAGTTTTGAGAGGCTCAAAGAAGCAATGAATACTGCCCCCGTCTTTCAACTCCCAGATTTTCGACTTCCATTCACGATTGAAGCGGATGCGTGCGATACTGGGATTGGGGCAGTCCTGATGCAGAATAAGAAGTCCATTGCCTACCTCAGCAAAGCCTTAGGCCCAAAGAACCATAAGCTTTCGACATACGAGAAAGAGCTCCTCGCAGTGGTGGTTGCGACAAAACAATGGTGCCACTACCTGCAAGGAACGACCTTAACGATCAGAACCGATCATCAACCTCTCAAGTTCCTCTTGGAACAGAAGCTCACTACTTCGTTCCAACAAAAATGGTTGGCAAAGCTTTTAGGGTTGAGCTATACCATCGAATACAAGAAGGGTATGACCAACAGAGCAACAGATGCATTATCCCGTCGTGACAATCATGAATGTAGAGCCATAACCACTGTGACTCCGGCGTGGATGAAAGAAATTGCAAGTGGATATTTGAGGGATGTCGAGGCTAAAGGGTTACTACTGCAATTATCGATCGCATCAGCCCTACTCCCGAACCATAAATTGAAGAATGGCGTTACCTATGTAGAAGGGAAGGTCAATGTGGAAGAGGAGCAGGGATCAGAGACAGAATCCTATAGGCTCTGCACAACTCATCCGTAGGAGGGCACTTTGGAGAAAGGGCGACATTGAAAATTATCCAGGCCCAATTTTGGTGGCCGGACATGGCCAATGAGGTCAAAGAGTTCGTTAGAACTTGTGAAACATGTCAGCGATGCAAGAGTGAGAACATTACCTACCCTGGGCTTCTTCAACCTCTCCCCATTCCCTCGAGCCCATGGAAGGATATCACCATGGACTTCATAGAGGGCATGCCCAAGTCTTTTGGGTTCGAATGCATTCTCGTGGTCGTCGATAGGTACGTAAAGTTTGGTCACTTTATACCTCTTTAACACCCCTTCTCGGCCTCCTCTGTAGCTGAGGTTTTCATCAACAGTATTTACAAGCTTCACGGGTTGCCAGACTCCATCGTCACAGACAGGGATCAGATCTTCACCAGTTCGTTCTGGGGAGAGTTCTTCCGAGCTATTGGCACTCAATTGAAGATGTCCTCTGCATACCACCCTCAGACGGACGACCAAACCGAACGATTAAACCAATGAATTGAAAACTACCTCAGATCCATGGTTCACCTGAAGCCAAAAATATGGAGCAAATGGCTCGAAATGGCCGAATATTGGTACAACACAAGCTGACACACTTCTATCGGTATGACTCCATTAAAGGTTGTGTATGGGTTCAAACCTAGGTCTTTGAGTATTGCTGAATTGGAAGTCCCAGTAGATGCAACAGAAGAATTTTTGAGGAACATAGCCTTCATTGCTTGATTGTTGAAGAGAAACCTGGAAACTGCTCAAGAGAGAATGAAGCACTATACTAACAAACATAGATCCGAGCGTGAGTTCCAGGTAGGAGATTGGGTATACCTACGCCTCAAACCGTATCGTCAAGCATCCATTACCCCGAGGAAGAATATGAAGCTCGCTACACGATATTATGGACCTTTCGAAATCACTTCTAGGATTGGAAAGGTGGCCTATAAGCTCAAGCTTCCCGCTACAACCAAGATTCATGATGTCTTACATGTCTCGTTGCTGAAGAAACAACTGGGAAGAGGCACACCTTTGTATCGCAGCTGCCGGAGACGGGCAAAGATGGCCAAGTTCTGATCGGGCCATACAAAATCCTTGACCTCTGTCTGATCCAGAGAAACAGGCAAGATGTGGCCGAGTATCTTGTCCAATGAGATCCGGACTGTGCTGAGGATGCGAGGTGGGAAGAGGCTCGTGCCTTCCGTGAAAAATTTCCCGAGTTTCCGATATCGGACTTGAGGACAAGTCCGATTGAAGGGAGGGGCACTGTTAGGACTGCAATGGTGGATGAGCCAAAAGAAGGAGAGGGGTTCGTTTGTCGAGGCCCACGTCTTGATGAAGGCCCAAGCCCGAACAAAGTGAAGGAACCAAGCCCAGCTGAGGAAGGAAGACTGAGCTACTGTGACGTCGTTGTATTAGGTCAACATGGCCATTGTCTCAGCGAAGAAGACAAGGCCGGGTGACGCTGACTGAGGGAAGGACACAGGTGAAAGAGGAGGAGTAGGCATACCATTCTGGTATAGTTAAGTTATATTTGTAGTGGGTAACTTAGAGGTTGTGTTTATCGGATAACATAGATCCTTGCAGCAAGGTAAGCATCACAGCATGAAGCAAGCTGTGGATGCCAACTCTGTAAATCCCTCTTTTGTGTAATTCTCTATTTTCAATCAAAGTACTGCTGCCTTTCCTTGTTGTCCAAAATTGCGTTTCTCACACTGGTATCAGAGCCATACGATCCATCCATGACTTCCTCTGCCGATTCTTCAGAGCATGACAACAGCGCCACCTCCATCTCTGATGTGCAAGCCCAGCTCAAATCCAACCTCCAAGGCGTTAATGTTAGGATTGACGACATGCACTAGAGCCGACACGCACTCAAAGCCTCTGTCAACACCATCTTGGCGGAGCTGAAGGGTCACACACCACCACGGGAGGCTTCGGCTAGCCATCCCGGAGATAACAAGGACCGTAACAAGTCGCCACTCCACGATCCCCCACACATCATTGGGTCCTCGATACCTCCATCCTCATTCCCCACATGGCAACAAGCATTCCCAGCTCACAACCCCCAACATCCCCCACCACACCAACCCTTCCGCCCAAAAATTCCCCAAAATAGAGACCATACAAGCAATGGAGCAACCCAGCACACCCAACAACAACACCAACCCCACATTCCCAACCTTCAACGGTAACCACCTCCGCTCCTGGATCCAGAAAGTCGTTGGTTACTTCGCTTTCTATCACATACTTGAGGACAAGTCCGATTGAAGGGAGGGGCACTGTTAGGACTGCAATGGTGGATGGGCCAAAAGAAGAAGGAGAGGGGTTCGTTTGTCGAGGCCCACGTCTTGATGAAGGCCCAAGCCCGAGCAAAGTGAAGGACCCAAGCCCAACTGAGGAAGCAAGACCGAGCTACTCTGACATCGTTGTCTTCGATCCACAGGGCCATCGTCTCAAGGAAGAAGACAAGGTCGGGTGACGCTGGCTTAGGGAAGGACGCAGGTGAAAGAGGAGGAGCAAGCATACCATTTTAGGATAGTTAAGTTGTATTTGTAGTGGGTAACTTAGAGGTTGTGTTTATCGGATAAAAGAGATCCTTGTAACAAGGTAAGCATCACAACTTGAAGCATGCTGTGGATGCCAACTATGTAAATCCCTCTTTTGTGTAATTCTCTGTTTTCAATCAAAGTACGGCTGCCTTTCCTTGCTGTCCAAAATTGCGTCTCTCACAGAGTCCAAGAGTCACGTCCCGGTCGAAAGAGGAATGGTCCCGCCAGTGGCTCCGACCATGGTTCCACTGCCCTGGGAACCCACGAGCCTCAAGTACGTCGCATATTTTCCACCGAGCTCACAGATCTGGTCTGCCTCGTCATGGTTCTCTTAGATATAGGTTAAGAATATTTATTTGCGACCAGTGTCCTTCGACCTCAACAACTCCGATTCATGCTGGTCTTCGGCGGTGACGATGAGATGAGGCGAACTGCGAGGCGGTGTTGCTCCTCGGAAGTCCATCAATGGCACGCCTTGCTCTTGCTCGTGTTGGAGAAACACAACAACAACAAGAGGAAGAAGAGGTGGAGCCGAAGTCACGAAGTCCGTGGCCAGAAAAAATGGTGTTGTCGGACTATTTCTTTGGTGGTGGGTGGGTATTGTTCAAAGGGTTGAAGAAGGCTATGGAATTTGGAGTAAGATTGGTGAAATAGGTTTTAAATGATATGTGGGTGAGATTAGGTTAAGGTTTAGTTTATTTATTTATTTTACTTATCTACTCTTTTGTTGTTCTTTTTGTAATTAATTATTTATTTTCTTATTTTTTTAGTAAAATGGGTATTTTGGAGATATCATAAGCCTAAACGAGGGTATATTGGTAATTTCTCCTTTAAAATTATTAAGGTTCAAATTGACAAGGGTAGAATTGTCATTTCATTTTCACTAACTGCCAGATGGTGTCACATGACTGGCAGAATAGAATATTCCGTCCATTTTCACTAACGGAATCGCGTGACCAATAGTTTAGGTATCGCAAATATGATTTTGCAAACATGGGTACTGTAGTGTTCGTGACCAATACTTAAGAGTAAGTTTCAATATTTAACCCATAAAGACATTTAGAGTAATTAATACAAGTAAAAACATAATAATCCACAATTAGTATCATAGACATATGTTTTCCATGATCCATATTTCATCAAAATGGACTGAGCTTTAGTTCATCGCCCTAGTCATGACTATTTAGGTAGGTTTCCCAATTACACTACTTATTACACTCTTGAATAGAACACACACATAATTATGTGTGTTTGGAATGTTCTATCTCGATTCCCCGAGTGAAAGCTCTCATTTCCTACTCGAGTTAGGTACAACCACATCGAGCTAATGGACAAGTGCTTATCCATATTGCCTAACCTAGGCTACTATATGCCCCACGTTTTGGCGCACGAACACAGTATTTTGGTTTGGTTCCTTCCTACCATGAAACCTTATGCATCCCATACTTTGTCACATCAATAACATAATCCCCAAGTTTCAGTCGGCGCTCGTGAAAGTGGATAAATATCACCTTGACCTAATATAAATTTTGAGGATTCCTTATTGCATCGTGTAAAATCAATGTTCTAAAAATCCCGACTAGGCGTCGCCTAGGCCCCATTTTGTGTCTAGCCGACCTAATTAGGCGCATAGAATTTTTTTGCTTATTATAGTGACTAAATTAAAATAGGGTTATTTACGATAAGGTACCCTAATGTTTCGTCCACGAACGATAAGGTACCCTTATGAATTTTTTGTCCGATAAGGTACCCTAATGATTCGTCCACGAACGATTTGGTAAAAATTGGCATATTCCGTTAGAAAAGTAACATAATATTCCTCCAAATCAGACATGTGCAGTTAAGTGGGGTGTGAAATGACGATTTTACCCTTTCTTATTTTAAGCTTATAAATTTGGTAGACAAAATTACCATTATACTCTTAATTATATAATACAATAAAAATACAATAAATCAATAATTTTTTTTTTAAATTTAAAGTTAAAATTTTAAAATAATAATAAAAAAGTTTAAAATATTAAAAATACAAAATATTACAATATTAAATATTAAAAAATTAAAACAGTTTTATATATCAAAAATCATTTTTATTTTTTTTAAAAAATTATTATTTTTTAAATAAAAAAATGTTACTGTTCACCCATCGTCCCCGACCCCCCTCCGCCATCGCCTCCTCCTCCTCCGCCGTCGTCTCCGGCCACCCCCTTCACCGCCGTCGTCCCCGACCACCCACCCCCTCTCACCGCCGCCTCCTCCTCCCTCTTCCACCTCTCACCGTCCTCAAATCGCAGAGTTGAAGCTCTGCGATTCGAGGACGGTGAGAGGTGGAAGAGGGAGGAGGAGGCGGCGGTGAGAGGGGGTGGGTGGTCGGGGACGAAAGCGGAGGAGGGGGTAGCCGGAGACGACGGTAGAGGAGGAGGAGGCGACGGCGGAGGGGGGTCAGGGACGATGGGTGAACAGTAACAATTTTTTTTTTAAAATATAAATAACATTAATTTTTTTAAAAATAAAAATGATTTTTGATATATAAAACTGTTTTTAATTTTTTTAAATCTGAATTTATATTTTTAATATAAATAATTTTTTTTAAACATAAAAATTACTTTTGAAAATAAAAACTGATTAAAAAATAAATAAAAAGTGACATTTAAATATAAAATGTGATTTTTTAATATACAAAAAAACTAATTATTAAAAAAATAAAAACTGATTTTTAAATATAAATATCTGATTTAAAAAAAATAAAAACTAATCTTTGAAAATAAAAACAAAATTCAGTTTTTAAAAATATAACTTTAAAAAATATATATATAATTTATTTATTTTATTTTGAAAATTAAAAATAATAAGAAAATAAAAATTAAGGAAAAATAATAACTGAGGCTATAATGGTCATTTCACTCTTAAGTCAAAAGTCAACTGAAATGTCAAAGGGCAAAATAGTTATTCTACATAATTCTGTTAGTTTTTTAACAACATTAAACCAAATCGTTAGTGGACGAATCATTAGGGTACCTTATCGGACAAAAAATTCATAAGGGTACCTTATCGTTCGTGGACGAAACATTAGGGTACCTTATTGTAAATAACCCATTAAAATAATTAAATGGTTGTACAAAGTTTTTCGGTGTTGGTGATATTAGAGGTTGTGCTTCTAAGTTGTTAGGTGTTATTTTTTTAGGTATTTTAAATAGTTGTTACCATTTTTAATATACGGAAGTTCATATTTTATTTCTATATATAATAATATATCTATTAAAAAATTATAAATAGAAAAATACATATTCGATTAGGCCCGATTAATCCCCGTCTAGTCCTCGATTAATCCCCGAAGGTCATAGCCGTCCGACTAGCGCCTAACGACTTTTAGAACCTTGTGTAAAATCTTTAACATGCATGGTTATGTACCTAGGCATGTTTCTAAGCATACATAAACTTATTCATGTTACTAAGCATGCATAACAATCAAAATTCCTAAGCATGCCTGTATACATTCGTTCAAACATATTCAAGCATGCATATAAACATGAATTAAAATGTGTCATACCATAGCCCATTCCAGGTTTGGTATTCATATGCCCATATTGAGACCAAGGGTCAATCCTAGTTATGAAATATGAAAACTCATTAGTGGACTTCCATCTCTGGCTCGCTACATCTTAATCTGAATTACTTAATAATAAAGACTAGTATAAAAATAAATCATTCATCACATAGGTCGATATTGTGCTATGTTATGCACCATGCATATAAATTGTGCACACATCATCATGTTATGAAAAAAATCAACATATGAGTAAAGAACTTTATTTCCAAAAGTATGTTCTGAACGTACTACTTGAAAATTCGAGATTTGATTCTCGTTTCACTTTGTAATACCCAAAATAAATTATTTACATTAATCTAATTAATATACATAATTATTTAGTACACTTTTTGTTCATTAAACATGTGTTTTGAAAATTCAAGTTTATTACCCGATTTTCTCAAAACTAGGGTTTATTCTCGAAAACACGGGGTCCGATCCGATTTTTTTTATTTTTTAAAACAAACCAATAAATACTAACAATTAAGAATCCAAGGGTTTTAAAATTTTCTAACTTCCAAGTTCCTTTGGGTGAAATTAGAAATTAGTCCATTTTCTTGAAACTAAGGTCTTTCGAAAATCCAGGATCCGATCCCGAAAATTCCAATTTTGTATTTCAAAAATAGGTAATAAATCACATAATTCAAAATTACATTTCTTTTACAGGAATTCCCAAGCTCCCAATCACATAATAAAAATAGAACAAAAATAAACACCTTGAATGTCTAATCATGAAAGAATCCTACGACGAAAAAGCATAATTACCTTTCGTTGCATTCATGTATTCGCAACACACCTTTGACAGTATTATGTTCCAACATGTTCAGTAAGGGTCCGTAAGGAAAAAAATTAAAAAAATGAGCTATCTCTACTGAGCTACAGTAACCTTCAACATATATTGTTTCTCCTCAAGACCTTCATCCTTCTTCAAGCCTCATCCCACTCCGATTATGTTTTTCTTGCATAGCAACTCAAGAACTTTTGTTTTTTTCTTGTGCTAAGAAGTGTTTGTGCTCCTCACTAAAGTCTTTCCAGTTCAGCTGAAGAGTTCTCAATACCCAAGCTCAAGTCTTTCCCAAGAACTCTACATCTGCATCATGCTAACTCTTCAAGAGCTCAATGGTGAGTTGATCTGTGCTTCTAGAGTTGATCACGATCAAGTCCAGAGGGCATCTTCATCTTCTATTGGGCCACTTCCTGGTTTTGAGCACTGTGTGAACAAACCATCCAAGATCCGAATGAGGAAAAACAAGCAAGATCAAATCTCTTCTACTACAAACAAAACACAAGAATATTCCCTTGGAGGGCACACTAAGCTCCTGGATGGAAATAAGTTTTTCTACAACAAATTCTTTCAGCCTATAGCCTCTGATACTGATTCAACCCCAACATCCTCATTTGTAAACTTCAGAAATGTGCATTCTAAGTACAAAGCTATAACAGGCAAAGCAAAGGTCACAAACTTAGAGTCCCCTGTATCAGCAGAGGAAGCATATTTCTATAACACTTCAGCTCATCATCAACATCCTCATTCCTCAAATCATACCAAATATGGCTATACTCAACAACGTGGTGACATAGCTGCTTATATCCCCAACCTTCCTAGCAAAGCCACCGAACCTTGGCTTTTTAATATATTCTCTGAAGTTGGAGGTCTCAAAAGAGCACACATAGCCTCAAAAAGCAATAAGCAAGGTAAATTCTATGGCTTGGTTATTATACTACTCACCAACAACTGCAGGAAGCTATCAACACCTTCAATGACTTCTCCATAAATGGGTACAAACTATATGTCACAAAGGCAAGGAACACCATCAACACCTATTATGAAAACAGATCTCAAAGACCAGTGGTGCAATCATGGGATCCCTTAAGGCTACAAGGCTCTATAGTGATCCAACAGCAACAACTTCTCTGAAATAGCCACTTAGCAGTTGCTCATCAAAATTTCTCAGCTCAAACTATAATGTCAAGCTTTTCCAGTGAAGGAGTTTCTAAAATCCAAGTCAAATCTCTAGGCAATAGGGCTCTACTCCTACATTGTCCTGATCCACTATTTGATAAAGAGCTAGTGAAAGAAGATGGCCTTTGGCTCAGTAATTGGCATACAATTATCCCAGATAAAGAGAAGCTCCCTGAAGAAGAAGGAAGATTCAAATGGGTTGCTATCTATGGCTTACCTTACCAAGGTTGGTGTGAGGAGACATTTGCTACTGTAGTTTCCTCCCTAGGACATTATGTCTTTGCACATCCAAACACATCCCTGGTTTTCAGATTGATATAGCTTTTGTGCTTATACACACTATCAAGTATGAACATATTACATCCAAAGTTGAGCTCTTCCTGGGACAGAAAATGTATACGGTACTAGTCAAAGAAACTAAGGCTGAGGATGTTGCTGAGATTATTGGCAAAAGGATGAGTGCTAGTGTTGAAAGCTCCCAATTTGAGTTAAGCTCCTCTGAGGGAGAGGATGACTTTGGGGTGGTTGGTGGGGAAAAAATTCTTCTTGAAGATTCTGTTGCTGATATTCCAGCTGACTCAAATGATGGGGAAATGGATTTATTTGAAGCTCTTCCTTTGGATGAAGTTGTTGTCTTTGTAGCTTTAAATGAGGCGCTCCCAGTGGCAGATTTAGCATCTCAAGAGCATGAATTTATTGTTGCAGACACAGTTGCACAAACCAACGAAGTCACAGTTATGAAGGAGAATGTTCATAGGAATGTTCCTTTTATTCCTCAGAAAAACCAGGCACCATCAATTCCTTTGGAGTTGAGTAAAAAGGTGGAATTAGATTCCTATGATGGTGCTTCTCATCAACATGTCTATGACTCAACCAGATTAATCCAAGGCACAATACAAACCCATCTCCTCAATGATTTACAACTGATCTCTTCTGGCACCTCAAAGACTCAGACCATTGTCCATGAGTCAAACTCATCTCTCAAGCCAACCAAATTTTCTGGCTCCAGTTCGGGTTGCAACCAATACTTTTCAGCTCAGTTAGTCACAACACAACCAAATCAGTCATTACCCAAAGCAGCAAGTACACAAGTCCATCAACATTTAATACCAAGTAAGGATGAGACAGATCTCTCTCTACTAGATGCTAAAGTAAGAACATTGGGAAAGAGTCTAATAAATGTAATAGAAGAACACTTACCATCCTTGGGGACCACCAACTCGCAGCAATTTGGTTTGGAAGATATTTTAAGTGCCCAAAGCACCCCTGTCTCCTAGCCTCATTTACTACTGCAAGAAAATCAAGTAAAGGAGATTTATGACCTTTAAGGGTTTTCAAAAGGCATTTATGATATTTTGTCTAAGGCAGCACCCAAACACACCCCAAAAAAAGCCAAAGGAAAGAAAAAAATCACTTACCACTACCCACAAATATGAAACCAGATCAACCTTGAAGGAGGGTCTGAGGGTGAAGCAACCTTTACAGAAGCTTAATGAAGCAAAGAATGCTTGGTCCTTTGGAAAGAAGATCGGGCTCTTAGCTGATTGCAGTGATGATCATATAATACACCATTTAGCATATATTGAAGATGACAAGCTAGGGTTTGATTTTGAAGACATATCAGATGAGGAAGATCTACAATTACCACACCCTGTTACTGGTAAAGAGGTGATAAACCAAATCACCACCTTAGTTTCTCAATAGTCAGGATAATGAAAATCCTCTCTTGTAATTTGAGAGGTGTGTCTTCATCACAAAAGAAGAAGACTGTAAGAACCACTCCCGGTCAACGCCAGTCAAATCCGCGAAAAACAGAAGAATTTAAAATTTTGGGACAGACACTTAAATGAACCTAACTTTGACCTCGAGGGTCATACCGGACTTAAGTTGACCCCGATATTGATCAAAGTGAGTTCTGGGGGACTTAGGGCAACTTTCTGACCAATTTGGGAAATGTTGACTTTTTGCCAGAAAAGTCAACCGAGCGACGTTTTGGTCCGTTCGAGGTCTGTTTTGGATCCAAAAAGCTTAGTCGTCATTACAGCGGTCTTAGTTGAGCCGTTTCCTTGTAGCCCGTGAAGTTTCATAATTTTTTGGAAAATGGGCTCGTTCGGGGCCCGAGACGGCCGAATTTCGCGAATCTGACAGAAAAATATCTACAAAGTTATTTTCCAAAAAGGGGTGGGACCCACTTGCCACATGTCAGTTATGTGGTGTTGTTAGGTGATTTTTGAAACAAGACAAGGATGAGAGGAGGAGGGAGGTTCGGCCATGTTCAAAAAAATAGAAAAAAAGAGAGAACAAGAAAATGCTTGCTTGTTTTGTAGCAGCTCCATTTTTGCAGAGAGAAAACTCAAGAAGAAGTGTGTGGTTCTTGTGTGGTGCAGGAGACTAAGAATAAAATTGGTTCTTGTTGGTGTGATACGGGAGATCAAGAACAAAAGTGCCTTTTTTAGTGTTCTTTGGTGTGTGGGAGATCGGTGCTTGAGTGGTACCTTTCTTTGCTTCTTCCTCTTCTATTTGGACCAGTGACCATATATTCACGCAATACAAGGGTTGATCTTGTATGTGTGGTGTGCTGCGAAAGAACAATATTCTCTGGCTTTATCTTGTGGGGTTGTGCGCATGAAGAATTAGTCCAAGGTCTTAATTAGTGTGGTGGTTGCCATCACTTACTGTAGAATCAAGATCAAAGGAAAGCTTCTCATGTGATTATTGATTGAATGTGGAAAAGCAAGTCTTGGTTTCTACATATCCAAGTTAAGCCACAGCGAAAAACAATTTAAAGGTAAATAACCCTTGATTCAATATTTCCTTTTCTTTTGTTTCTTGTAATATGTTGGCAAGAACAAAAAGACATTGTGGTTGTTGATTTCTTGATCTTGGAGCTAGATTATCGGTAACAAAAGATTGGATATTTTTCCTTTTGTAGTTTACCGTCTTGTATTGAGAAATAGGGAATTAGGGTTTGTAATTCGTGAGAATTCGGAATTTGATTCCGCCAAGTGCGTTGTAACGCGTGAATATAGTTAGGAATTTTAGAAACGAAAATGGACATTTTCGGAACCCCGAGGGATGTTTTCCAATCCCGGGCAGATTCGCCGGGTCGGGCGAAACGGGCCTTTCCGGGCCCATTATCGACAATGTCGAGTAATTGGGAAGTTTGGGAGTGATCGGCATTGTTGGGGTTGCATTTGGGCGTCAAGTGTATTAAAATTCAGTTTATGCCTACGAACTTAAAAGTGTTTTAAATTGTGTTCTTATTAGATCGTGCCACCGACAGAGGAAAGGGAAAGCTAGGCGAGTGATCGTGAGCACGCCGGAGCTTGGTTGTGAGCGTTTGGGAAAGCATACGAGGCAGGGAAAAGTAGCCGGATCTTGGCCCTGACTAGGGAAAGTTAACAGTAGAAATGCATGTGACACTTGGGTGTCGTGGGTTAAGTAAGTTTATCGAACAATAGAAAGGCAGGAGACACCAGGTGGTGTCGTATGATACGGGAACGTATCGAACAGTAGAAATGCATGTGACACTTAGTAGTGTCGTAGGAGCAGTGAACGTAGTGATATTAGAAATATTGGAGGCATTTGGTTATGCCCGGAGGTTGATTTTATTGTTGGTGTCTTGGGTGGCCATGAGTGCCCGTGGGGTTGTTGAACCCGTATTTTAATGTTGGTGTGTCTTGGGTGGCCATGAGTGCCCGTGGGGTTGTTGAACCCGTATTTTACTGTTTGTGTGTCTTGGGTGGCCATGAGTGCCCATGGGGTTGTTGAACCCGTATTTTACTATTGGTGTGTCTTGGGTGGCCATGAGTGCCCGTGGGGTTGTTGAACCCGTATTCTACTGTTGGTGTGTCTTGGGTGGCCATGAGTGCCCGTGGGGTTGTTGAACCTGTATTTTACTGTTGGTGTGTCTTGGGTGGCCATGAGTGCACGTAGGGTTGTTGAGCCCGTGTTTTATTGTTGGTGTCTTGGGTGGCCATGAGTGCCCGTGGGGTTGTTGAACCTGTGTTGTTGCTGTTTGTTGAACTTTGGTTGTGGACTGTCTCTGCCCGAGGTTGGGGGCCCGCTTGACAAAAAAGGGGTCCCGTGGTCGCGCGCGTGTGCATTGTTCAGACGAGGTTGGGGGCCCACCTGACAAGAAATGGGTCATGTGGCCACATGTTGTGGGGGTTGGCTCGCCTTCCGGGTTAACCACCGGTAAAGTTGTGCATTCTTTGGCGATGAAGGGCAGCTCCCCTTCCGACTAGCTATCGGAAAAGTAGCTCTGTATATATCGTTAACAGGTCGACCGCCCCAGCCGGTTAGCAACCGGCACTGAGCAGCTGGAGTGTGATCCTTTGTGATCTTGTTTGGAGTGCGATCCTTTGTGATCTTGGGTGTTGCGTGGTTATCTTTTGAGTCATTGGTGGAGGTCGTAACCGCTGTGTCGGGTCTACATTACGTGTCCGAGTGTTGAGTTGGTTGGGGAAAGTAACAGTTTGTGTGTCAGTCGGGTTACTTGAGTTGGGGATAGTAGTCCCTGGTGTTTGGGTTTTTGTTGGTGTTTCCGGCATTGTCTGCTAATATGCCGTAGTCAGTGTGGTATCCGTGGTGGTGAGCGAACGCTCACCCCTAGCTGCTTTTCCTACAGGTGCTGGTCGCGAGACGGACTAGGGGAGCTCTCGAAGCTTGAAGAGCTGGGAACGGGAGAGTTTAGCGACGTACGCCTTGTCTTTTGTCCGCTTGTTTGGATGTAGTTTTGAGTTATAAATTATTATTTTGATTAACTAAAGAGTGATTTTGAGCGATTTATTTAAAAGGTTTAAAATTGGTTTTATTGTTTTACCGTTCGCGTTCCGGGTTCGGTTCTACTGAATTTGGGGCGTGACAAAGACATTAGGTTACTTGATACGCAAGCAACAACCCCAAATGCTCTTAATTCAGGAATCAAAATTGGAGAGCATTCCCTTTGATTTCTTGAGGTCCTGTGGACTTGGCTGGGGATGGGAAATTGACTTTATACCAGCCTCAGGTCTCTTTGGAGGCTTAATTTCTTGTTGGAAATAAAATTCTTTTCAAATGATCTCTGTTAAGAAGATCAATGGAGCCCTAAATTGGAAAGGATTATCTAAGGAACTGAATAAAACTTGTTGCATCACAAATGTTTATGCTCCTTGCAAAAGAAGAGGAAGGCCAGCTCTATGAAATGAACTATTGAGATAACTGCACCTTATATCTTCAACCTCAATGTTCTTGATAGCAAGAGACTTCAATGCAATGCTCTCATCTTCAGAAAGATCAACCAAAAGAGCTTCAAATTAAGACATTACCAATTTGCAAGCTTTCCTCAACTCAATGGCACTTATTGACCTCCCTCTTACTACTGGAAAGTACACATGGTTTGGCCCTGGTTCAGTAGCTTCAAGAATAGACATATACTTTATCTCTATTGATTTTCTCACTAAGTTCAATACCCTCACTCAAAAATGCTTGCCTAGAAGCATCTCTGATCACTAGCCTATCCTACTCTATGATGATCAACTTGATTGGGGCCCTAGACCCTTTAAGTTCCTTGATATCTGGTTAGAAGATGAAAGATTTTTTTCAACTATGGAAAGCTTCTGGTCCAACCTCAAAGTTACAGGCCTGCCACATCTGATCCTTTGGCAAAAGCTCAACATGTTGAACAGTATGCTTAAGAAGTGGAACTCTCAAGTTTTTGGTCATCTAGACACACAAATTCAGGGCCTGAGAGACAAGTTAGATAATTTTGACTCCTTAGTAGAAGAAAGATTTCTCAATGCTCAAGAATGCAATGAAAGAGGTACCTGCAAAGCTGATTTGATCAAGAAAACTAAATTACTCTCTAAGCTCTAGAGTCAGAAAGCAAGAAAGAAGTGGTTTCATGAAGGAGACAAGCCCTCAAAATACTTCCACATTCTAGCCAATTTCAAAGGAACCAGAAACAAAATTACTCAGATACTTGATCAGGAAGAACTCCTCCAGGACCCAAAGCAGATCAAGGCTGCTGCTGCAGACCATTTCAAAGCCAGATTCTCAAAGCCTGTTACAATGCCAATGAATATTGATCACCTACCTTTCAAATCAATAACTCAAGACCAAGCATAATGGTTAGAAACTCCTTTTTCAGAACAAGAAGTGGTGAAAGCCTTGATGGGTTGTGCAGGTGACAAAGCAACTGGACCAGATGGATTCACACTCAAATTTTATCAGGTGTGTTGGCCAATTATCAAATCAGATATCATGAGTTTCCTACTTCATTTCCTTAGAACAGGGCAGTTGGGGAAAGGGCTTAATTCATCATTTATAACTCTTATCCCTAAGTGTGATGCCTCAATGACTTTTGGAGATTTCAAGCCTATCATTTTAATGGTGGGCCTTATAAAATTCTTACTAAACTACTGTCATTGAGATTGAAAGAAGTCATAGGTCCTTTGGTGGGCTTTGAACAAACTGGCTTCCTAGCAGGAAGACAAATTCTTGATGGGGTACTAGCTGCAAATGAAGTGGTCCGGGAAATCAAACAAACCAAGACCAAGGCAATCATATATAAAGCTGACTTTGAAAAGTCTTTAGATAACATTCATTGGGACTATATGATGAAGTTACTGCAAAGACTTGGCTTTGGGGTTCTCTGGAGGCTTTGGATGGTCTCCTGTTTCAGAGCTCACATGTGAGTACGTATTAATGGCTCACCCTCACCTGACTTCCCAATGTTTAGAGGACTTATACAAGGCTGTGCACTCTCACCATTATTATTTGCCATAGCTGCAGAAGGTCTAAATCAAATCATGAAGGATGGACTGATCCATTCTCAGTTCCAAGGAATCCAAATGGGAAACTCAGGCCTCCAAATCTCCTACCTACAATTTTCAGATGACTCTATCTTTTTCATCAAAGTTGTACCTCAAGGAGCATCAAATTTGAAGCATGCTCTTGACATGTTTAAGTTATTAGCAGGTTTGAAAGTTAATTATAGAAAATCAACAATCATACTGTCACGCCCCAATTTCAGTAAAACCGAACTAGGGACGCGAACATTTAAAATAATAAAATCGTCTGAAACCTGTTTTGAATAAACACTTTAAAAACACCATTTGTTCAACAAAATAATATTTACAACTTAAAATACGTCCCAACACGTAGACAAAAGTACAAGGTATCCGTCACTAGACTCAAAAGACAAAAACCCGGACTCCGCTCCTAGCTCCACAAGCTTCGAGAGCTCACCTAGTCCGTCCTGTGATCAGTACCTGTAGGAAAAGCAGCTAGGGGTGAGCGTTCGCTCACCACCACAGATAACAGACTGACTACGGCATAATTAGCAGACAAAGCCGGTAACACCAACACCCAACTCAACCCTCGGGATCACTATCCCCAACTCAAGTACTCCGACTGACACACCCCCATGGTTACCTTCCTCAAACGACTCAACACTCAAACACGTAAAGTAGACCCGACACAACGATTGACAACCTCTTCCAAAGCCTCAAAAGACCATCATGCAACACCCAAGACCACAAAGGATCGCACACCAAACAAGATCACAAAGGATCACATACCAGCTGCTCAGTAACCTCCCCCACTCACGCAAACACGGATCTGTCTAGCCAAAGAATGCTTACAACCTGTTGATACTCGAACACGGATCAGGCTAGCCCAAGAATGCTTACAACCTGTGATACTCAAACTCGGATCAGGCTAGCCAAAGAATGCTTACAATCTGTTGATACTCAAACTTGGTCAGGCCAGCCCAAGAATGCTTGAAACCTACCGGGATTTAAACTTGGTCAGGCCAACCAACGAATGCTTGCAACCCACCGGGATCCGCAATCACAATCACAAGCAAGGTTCAACCAACAGTAACAAGACCAGTTCAACACTCCACATGCACTCATGGCCACACACGACACCAACAGTAAAACACGGACTCAGCCACCCAAACCATTCACGGGCACTCACGGCCTCCCAAGACACATCAACAGTAACTCACGAGATCAACAACCGCACGGCACTCACGGCCACCCAAGACACACCAACAGTAACTCACGGGCTGAACAACCCCACGACACTCACGGCCACCCAAGACACACCAACAGTAACTCACGTGCTGAAGAACCCCACGGCACTCACGGCCACTTAAGACACCAACAATGAAGCAACACGGGCTCAACAACCCAACGACACTCACGGCCAACGAAGACACCAATACTAAAGTAACACGGGTTCAACAACCCAACGGGCCCTCATGGCCACCCAAGACACCACCGGTAAAGTACGGGTTCACAACCCCACGGGCACTCACGGCCACCCAAAACACCAATAATAATACCACGGGCTCTCATGGCCTCCCAAGACTCGACAATAATACACGGGCTCTCATGGCCACCCAAGACATCAACAATACTACACGGGCTCTCATGGCCACCCAAGACATCAACAATAATACACGGGCTCTCATGGCCACCCAAGACATAAATTAAACAGTCAACCTCCGGGCATGGTCATATGCCTCCAATAATTCTAATAACGCTAAGTTCTCTGTTCCTACGACACTACTAAGTGTCACATGCTTTTCTCATAAATGCTACGTTCCCGTATCATGCTTTTCTAATATTCGATAACCTACTTAACCCACGACACCCCGGTGTCACATGCAATTCTACTGTTAGCTTTCCCTAATCAGGGCCGAGATCCGGCTACTTTTCCCTACCTCGTGCCTGTTCTCCCAAAAGCCAAACAACGACCTCCAGTGATGATCTCAGTCACTCACCCAGCTTTCCCTTGCCTCGGTCCGTGGCACGATCTAAAAGAACACAATTTAAAGGCACTTAACAACTTGCAGGAATAAACTGAAAATCATTAAACTTGATGCCCAAACTTAACCCCGACAATGTCGATCACTCCCAAACTCCCCAAATACTCTACATTGTCGATAAGGGACCCGTAAAGGTCCGATTCGCCCGACATGGCGAATCTGCCCGGGTTTTGTAAATGCCCTTCCGGGGCTCCAAAAATTCCCGTTTTCGTTCCTACGGTCTTAGAATAATTCAAGGGTCCCAATGTACTTGACGGAATCGAATTCCGAATTCCGAGTCAATTAATTGACGTTTAAAGTTTCTAAACCCGATAAATTACAACTTTTCCAATTTAATTCCAAATTTCGATTCGGTTAAGGATAAATGGTCCGGGGAACGTTTTAAACCACCCGAACCCAAAACCCGATCACCCGAGCACGTAGGCCCCACCCGGCCCACTTGAACGTGGGCCCTAGGGTTTCAATGGGGCTAGGCCACCATGGTGGTGGCTGGTCCCAACTCCGGCCAGCCACCCCATGGCCGGCCGGCCACCACCCACGGTGGCCGGAGCTCCTCCCGAGCCTCCGGTCACTGGAAAACGTCATCTTTCCCCTCCAACACCTCCAAAACGTCTCCAAAAATTACCCCAACATCAAAACCACCTTAAACTAATAGTTTCACCCAAACCCTAACATTTGAAAACTATCAAATTGACGATCGGTTCGGTGCTTACCCAAGAGGAGAACGAGGGGAAGACGATTGCTCTTCGTCTTGAGACGATCCAAGGGCTAGATTTATTCCAACCCTAACTCCATTCTCCTTCTCTCTTCTTCTTCTTCTTCTTCTTCTCCTTCTCTCTCTAAACTCTCTCTTCCTTTTCTATTTCAAACAAAACTAACACATTTCTCTCTTTTTTTTCTCTTTTAATACATGTGGCCGGCCACCCTTATGTCCCCTCTTAGTTTCCCCCCAAAAGTAACACCACAACATAATGGACAAGTGTCAAGGTGGGTCCCACACCTTTTGGAAAATATCTACTTGATATTTTTCAATCAGATTCGCGAAAAACAGACGTTTCGGGCCCCGAATGGGCACTTTTCCCAATAAATTACGAAACTTGGCGGGCTACAAGGAAACGGCTCAACTAAGACCACTGCGACGACGTCTAAGCTTTTTGGATCCAAAACGGTCCTCGAATGGACCAAAACGCCGCTCGGTTGACTTTTCCAGCGAAAAGTCAACTTTTCCCAAATTGGTCAGAAAGTTGCCTTGAGTCCCCCGGAACTCACTTTGGTCGATAACGGGGTCAAATTAAGTCCGGTATGACCCTCGGGGTCAATTTAGATTAAATTAAGTGTATGTCTTAAATTTTTTAAATTTTCCTGTTTTTCGCAGGTTTGATTGGCATTGACCGGGAGTGGTTATTACACATACCACTGAATTTATCTCCAGAAGAAATACAAGGTTATGCAGAAATTCTAGCCTGCTCTGTGGAGACATTACCTTTCAAATATCTGGGTTTAAGTCTTGGCTCTAATCCCAGGAGATTAATTACTTAGAAGCCAATCATAGAGAAATTAAAAAAAAAATCTCTAGGCCTTTGGCAAGGAAAAACCCTCTCCTTTGGTGGTAGAATAACCCTCATAAAGACCACCTTGAGTGCTTTGCCACTATACTATCTATCCTTACTGAAAGCTCCAAAATCAGTCTTAAGATCTATTGAAGCTTGGCAGAGGAGATTTCTCTGGCATGGTTCTGCACCTACAAGAGTATTTTGCAAAGTGGGATGGAATCAGATCTGCAAACAAAATCAGAATGAGGGCTTGGTATTAAAATTTTTGATATTGATGAATATAGCCCTATTAGCAAAATGGTGGTGGAGGTTTTCCATTGAAGACAACTCCTTTTGGAAACAAATTATCTGTGCCAGATATGGTGGAGGGCTCAAAGATTGGGATCTATCTAATTATACTGAGTTGGGAGGCTCAAGCTTTTTTTCACACATTATTTCACTTGCCAAGGATCCAAACTTTGCTGATTTATTTGGAACTAAAGGTCTCTCTTGGACTCTGGGTAGTGTACTAGAATTTTTTCTGGGAGGATGTTTGGTGGGCGGAAATTCCTTTCAAATCATTATTCCCTAGAATTTACTGACAGGCCAACTCCAAGAATTTTGTTATAGCTAACTTATGGGAAAGGAACTGCTGGGATCTTGATCTAAGGAGAGATCCTAGAGGGTGGGAATTATTAGAATGGGGTTGTATTTGTGTCATACTCAATGTCACTAGATTAACTCCACAGGTTGATAAGTTTTGTTGGTCTGGGGATGGAAAAGGCTTCAGTGTTCATAAAATGTACTCCTTACTGGCAGCACAAGGATCCTCCTCTCTCGATTGGACAAGACATTTTTGGATCCCTGGGATTCCATCCAAGATATCTTCTTTCTGTTGGCTAGCTTGTCTTGAGGCCATACATTCCAAATGTTTTCTTGAAGGAAGAGGAATTCCATTCTCACTTCAGGATATTATTTGTCCTCACTTCTCTTGGGATTTTGAAGATGGAGCACATATACTTCTACATTGCAGTAAAGCCTGGGAAGTTTTGAATCTAGTCCTCACTTGGTGGGGCATTGTTTGGGTCTGTCCTGCAGATGTCAAAACAGTGTTCTGTTCTTGGGCTTACTTGATGCCTCCAAAATATAGGAGAAGTTGGGGTAATATTATTCAAGCTCTATTCTGGCACCTATGGCTCTCAAGGAATGCCATCCTCTTTAATGGCTAGCTTGACTCCACTTCTCTCATATTTGCAAAAGTTCTGAATATCACTTACAGTTGGGAATGGGCTGCTTTTGACAAGAATTATCATTTTACTCTTCAGGATTGGATCATCAATCCTTGGCTGGTGGTCAGATGTTGAGTCCTTTAATTTTCTTTGGGGGGGTCTTGGGATGGTTTGCTTGGGTGGTTTGGGTGAGGGACTTGTGAGCTATGGTAAGGTTTTTCTTCTGGTTTGGCTCTCCTTCCTCTTTTCTTGTGTGTGGGCTCTTCTCCTCTTTCCCCCTTCTTCTTTTCCCTTTTCGGTGTGAGAGTAGTCTTTTTCTTTAAGGTTGAGAGTTTTTCTTTTCCCTTGGTTTGCTTTTGCTTCTCTGACTTTTCCTCTTGCAGTGCCCTCTTATGTGGTTCGCTCTAATCTTAGTTGGCTAACTCACTTATTGGTTCTTTGGAGATCATTCACTTGGCCAGCTATTAATCTACCATCCAAATGCAAATTGAAGCATCTTGTTCTTGTTGAAGGTTGTGAGATTAGTTGGAAAATCTCACAACAGCCTTCTGCACTTGCTGTCTTGATCTACACCCACACCCACATCCAGGTTCCTCATTCTGCAGGAGACAATCCAATTATTCACACCATTTTGTTGAAGATCAATCTCAAATTACTGAAGATCTCTGCAAAACCAAGCCTCTACACTCCATTCACGTGCATCTCACCAAACCACTAATGCTGCCTTCAACTCATCCTCATGCTGAGTTGTGAAGATCCGAGCTCATCAATCTTCACCTTGATAGATTACTACACTTTTGTTATGTTCACAGCAACTAAATTATCTCAGTTACCTACTCTTTTATAGGGTTGTTTTCATTAGTTTGGGGCTTCTGTTATACTTTCACTGGCTCTAGTTTGCGTTACTTGGAACTTTGGTTGGTTTGTTACAATCTATAGTGAGATTGCGTTTTTTGTAACCTTTTCCACCTCGCAAATTGAGGTTAATCTAAATTTACTTTCGCCGATAAAAAAAGTAAGGGTCCCTAAGTTTTAGCTACCGTCGTCTTTTAGAAAAAACTAACAGTATGACGTGAAATGACTGTTTATCCCTTCTTATTTAGAGAAATAACAATGTTACCACTAAAAATGAATACAAGGGTCAATTGCTAATAACTACAAAAAAATTCACCACTTCCTAAAAGCTACATTAAGTTTAAAAGTGGACAAATACATACAATAAGTATTGTCCAGTTTTCTGTTAAAATAATGAACACGAATTTATGTTTTATGAAGTATTGGACCCATATGTTTGGTCCATAGTATTTTTAAGGCTATATGTTTTTACCACATTACTTTTTAAGTTTGTATGCTTTGATCGCAATACTCTTCAATTGTTTATGTGTTGTCCAGATATCATGTAGGGGTTAACAGAATTGTTCATTATTTTAACAGAAAACTGTGGACAATACTTAGAGGACAAAACTTTGTGTAGTTTTTAACAATTAACCTTATATAAAAATAGGACTAATTATCTTTTGTACCCCTTTTTAATTGGTAACACACCTTTACTATCTTTTTGTTTTGTAAAGTTTGCAAAACAATCCCCAAGTTTTGACAACCGCTGTTTTCTAGTAAATTTTAGAATACTACGTTAAAATGGATGGAATAGTCCATTGTAATAAACAAGATTTTCTATAAAAGCATTCTAAATGACGAGATTAACCCTTTAATTATAAATAAATTGAACTATAAAGCTTTATTAATTAAAAAATAACTAATCCACGTAGCTGTAGATCAACTCTTAAATAGATATGTTCATCTTTACTGATTCTCATCCTTCCTTCATCTTCCTCTCTTTATCTCCGGTAAGCTAGAGGTAACGAAAATTTCACGGTGAGGAGACCACATGCAGCGACAACTCTGTGGAATTACTTGATAACGTTTATCCAATAAAGAATAAGTATACTAGACTTATATGACTTCAAGGTTAAACCTATCATGAATAGGCTACTTTTGAGATCTTGCACGTGTTAGTCTTAGTGCCCGTAGTTCTATCATAAATGTACAAATGTATATATCAGTGTTAGCAATAAAATTAAAGCGGCTTTATATTACTTATGGGTTGGAGTAATATATCGATGTGTGCTCTGATCTATGCCCAGAATGCAAAAAGAACCATAGATTAAGATAGATCACACTCGATGAGTTCCTAGTCAAGCAAAGCTTCACTAGAAGCGACTAGTATTGTCACGCCCCGAATTCGACATGACCGACCCCGGAACGCGAACGGTGAAACAGTAAAACGATTTTCAAACATTTAATAAACCTTTTTAAAATTGCCACTTACGTTAATAAAAAACAATGTTTTTACAGCGGAAAAATACGTTCAAAACAATGAACAACACGAGCTACAAGGTACGTCACTAACTACCCAAAGACCCGGACTTCCGCTCCCAGCTCTTCAAGCTTCGAGGGTCCTCCTAGTCCGCCTCAGGACCAGTACCTGCAAGAAAAGCAGCAGGGGGTGAGCACTTCGCTCACCGCCACGGATACCGGATTGACCACGGCATACCAACAGAAATGCCGGGAACACCGAAAACAACAACAACCCCGGGGACTACTACCCCAAAAACACAAATTAGACTGGCGGTCACGCAATACTATTGTTAAAAACTTCCCAACCAACTCAAAGCCCGGACGCGTAATGTAAACCCCAAATCAGAGACCGAACAACCATTTCATAAGTCACACCGACAAGGTAAAGCACAACCCGCACACGATCCTATGTGCATTTACTTGTAACTTTCCGCAACCAAACCAGTATTCGCTACTCGTCCCTACCTCAAAGGCATGCGGGAAAAGTAGTAAAGGGGATGAGCGTTCCGCTCACCTCCACGGATACCCGTTCGATTATGGCATACTAGTAAAGTATCAACAACTTACCAATCTAAACAGGCAACAACTACCTCAAGACCTGACACCAAACCGTCACAACTGCTCACGATATCCATACCTCAAATACTCGCTCACGTAAGGGAAACGTCAAATGGGGATCATATTCTCAACTAAGCAAAACACTATTGCTCACCATATCGACGCCCCAATTGCCCGATCACGTAGGAGAAACCTCAAACAGGGAACACGTTCTCAACAAAGCAAACACTATTGCTCACCATATCAACACCCCAATTACCCGATCATATAAGGGAAACCTCAAAACGGGGATCACGTTCTCAACTAAGCAAACACTATTGCTCACCATATCAACACCCCAATTACCCGATCATATAAGGGAAACCTCAAAACGGGGATCACGTTCTCAACTAAGACAACACTATTGATCACCATATCAACACCCCAATTACGCGATCACGTAGGGGAAACCTCAAACAACCCACTCACGTGAGGGAAACCTCAAACCACCCGTTCACGTGAGGGAAACCTCGAACAACCCGCTCGCGTAATGTAGACCCGATCCAGCAGTCACGACCTCAATAACACCCGCAATAGTAATCAAAATCACGCACGGTCACACCAAACCAACCGATCACAGAACACCCAAGATCACAAAGGATCGCACACCAGGTCAAGATCACAAAGGATCGCACACCAGCCAAGACCACAAAGGATCGCACACCAGCCAAGATCACAAAGGATCGCAAACCACAACCACAAGCCTCATCACTTTACCGATCACGCGCCGGAAGGTACGACGCACCTGACGGGAACCACAGCCCTCAGCACTTTACCGACCGCGCATCGAAGGGTACGACACACCCCTCGGGCATAATTCCAGCCTCATCACTTTACCAATCACGCGCCGGAAGGTACGACGCACCTGACGGGAACCACATCCCTCAGCACTTTACCGACCGCGCATGGGAAGGTACGACACACCTCTCGGGCACAGCTCAAGCCTCAGCACTTTACCAATAACGCGCCGGAAGGTACGACGTACCTGACGGGAACCACAGCCCTCAGCACTTTACCGACCGCGCATTGGAAGGTACGACACACCTCTCGGGCACAGCTCAAACAGATATCACCAGAACAATAACAGTCACAGCCAAATATCACACAATACTCCGCAATAGCAAAATTGACAACACGATTAACTACCACTCAGCAAGTCAGTCAACAACCATACCGGTTTAACGCCCCCAGACACTCATGGCCATACCGTGGCACCATTTATCGATGTAAAATCGATAGGCGAGCCAACCTCCACGCCAATCACACAATTCACACGAATACTCAACAACCAGCGAAAATAACATAATGACTAGCTACCACTCAGCAAGTCAGTCAACAACCATACAGGTTTAACGCCCCACATGCACTCATGGCAACACACAACCACAATCAGTTCATTAACCCTATGACACCACCAAGTGCCACATGCATTTCTATTGTTCGACAGGTTCACTCAATCTACGACACCACCAAGTGTCACATGCAATTCTATTATTCGACAGGTTCACTCAACCTACGACACCACCAAGTGTCACATGCAATTCTATTATTCGACAGGTTCACTCAACCTACGACGCCACCAAGTGTCACATGCAATTCTATTATTCGACAGGTTCTGTAAGAACCGCCCTGGTCGATCCCGATCGAACCGGTGAATTCTAGACAAGTTTGACTTTCGGCCGGAAAAGTCAACTGATGACTCAGGAAGTCATTCGGGACCTTTCCGGGGCCCAAAAGGCTTAGCCGTCATCACGGTTAGCTTAGTTGGGCCATTTCCTTCAGTTTGACTGTAATATTGGTTAGGTGAAATTTCGGTCAAACTTGGACTTTATATCGGTTAAATTTCGATAAAATCTTGGAAAGCTGGAAATTATTCAAGTGGAAGTGACCCCACATGACACTTGTCATATTTGGCTTGGAGGATGAAAAAGGAGCTTCAAATGACTCTTATACCCTCCCAACTTACCTTTAAAGGGATAGGACCTTAAGGGCTTTTCGGTATTTGTACCAAATAGGTCATTTAAAGCAAAATGAGCATACAAATCAGCTCACTCACTATTGTTGCAGCCGAAAATCACAAGGAGAGAGAGAGGGGGGAGAGTGTTAGTAATTTAGGGATTAATCAAACCATAAACCCTAAATCAACTATATCTATAAACTTTGTTGAATTAAGAGGAATCCGTAAATAAATAACAGCGGAATTGTTACTTACTTGATGCCATTGATGAACGATGAACGATGAATCTCCAAGGTATGGATTGGTCTTCCAATAAAATAGACGATCTCTATATTTGGTTATTCTCTCAGATGGGGGTGATGTAGAACAAGAGAATGACGTCTATTTATTGGGGACCATAACCACTTACAACCCTAATCAGGTTACCAAGTTTATTATAATTTGTAATCGGCCCCTCAACAAATAACAAATTATAAAACCGGTATCTACACATTAAATTTCATGACCATTTATAATACCCATGATACAATACTTTATTGATCACTTTAATTTGTATCAAACTTTATGATAACATGTACATTAAATACATATGTGCCCATAATAGGATTTTAATCCAACAATCTCCCACTTGGGCATCATATGTCTTTCCTGAAATGTACAACCTTATGAGCTCAAAATTGTTATCACACAATAGGTATTCTGTAACAATCTCATCCATCAACTATACTCATATAGAACCAAAGCAGCAGTCGTCAAATTACTTATGACTAAACCATCAATGATCACGTATACAAATATAGTTAAACGACATAGATCAATCATGGATGCGTAGCATGAAAATAACATGCAATGTGATCTGACATGTCTATTTCCAACTGGTCCTCCTTAAACTTAAGTGAGGTCAATAACCAAAATAGAATGCATGAACTGAATTCTTTATATCTTATCAGAATATATCCAAATACTTTAACTTTAACTTTAAACATAAAGCAATCAAAGTACAAACTCCCACTAGACCAAAGTATCCTTAAGTGATGGAACACCCATACGAGCAATATGCTCGTGAAAGACCTTAGGTGGTAAACCTTTTATGAGCGGATCCGCTATCATGGAGTTTGTCCCAATATGCTTTATCGATATTTGTCCATTTTGCATTCTTTCTTTTACAACAAAGAACTTTATGTCTATTTACGTAGACTTTAATAAGCTCCTGTTGTCATTAGAATAAAACTGTCGATTTATTGTCACAAGAAACTTTAGTGGTCTTTCAACATTTTCCAAAATGTGCAGCCAGTGATAAAGTTTCGCAGCCATATTCCATACTTCGATGCCTCATAGCATGCTACAAATTTTGCTACTATAATTGAAGAAGCTACAAGTGTTTAATTAACACTTTTCCAAAATATAGCTTCTCCAACCAACAAGTAAATACAACCTTATGTAGACTTTATGCTATTTTGGCACCTAGCGAAATCAAAATCTATATATACCCAATAACCTCCAAACGATCTGATTTCCTATAGGTGAGCATGTAATGTTTTATCCTTTAAAGATATCTTATAACCCCTTTTGGCTGCTATTTAATGGTTTATACCAAGGTTCCTTAGATATCTGCCTAACATCCCAACAATGTACGTCATATCCGTATGAGTACATACTTAAGCATACAACAGACTCCTAGCAGTTGATGCATAAGGAATCTATTGTGTTGCCTGAATCTTAAGGTTACTTTAAGGACATTGTGCAAGACTGAATTTGTCTCCTTTAGTCATATGGGTGTCACCTGGTTAACCTTCCATGCCAAGCCTTTTAAACACTTTATCGATGTAGATCTGTTGAGACTTGAAAGACTTAGAAGTCTCTTGGTTTTGTGCAATAGTCCTACATCATTATTGGCAAGTAATATGTCGTCGACATATAAAACCAGGGACATATACTTACTCCCACTGAACTTATGATACACACAATCATCAACAATATTGTCTCAAAAAATAGTTAGAGACAATTACTTTATGAAATTTGTGGTACCATTGACGGGAAACTTGTTTGAGTTCATAGATAGATTTCTTTAATTTACAAACCATCTTCTTTGGGTCTCGGACTCAAAGTTTTCTGCTTGTACCATATGCATCGTTTCTTCAATGTCACCATTGAGAAACGTAGTCTTAACATCCATCTAGTGCACCTCAAGATCAAGATGAGCGACAAGTGCTATATTTATCCTAAAAGAGTCTTTCCATAAAACCGGAGAGAAAGTCTCTATAAAGTCAATGTCTTCCTTTTGAGTATAGTCTTTAACTGCAAGACATACCTTGTACCTTTTCACATTACCATTTGCATTCCTCTTGGTTTTAAGAATCCACTTACAACCAATTGGTTTTGCACCTTCAGTAATGAGACTAGTTCCGAACTTTATTATCTTGCATAAACTTATACTCTTCTTCCATGACACCAATCCATTTTAGAGAGTTATAAAACTTTTCATGGTTTGAGGAAAGTTGATTGAATCATCTTCCCTCATACCATCCTTATGATCTTGGAGAAATATGACATAGTCATTTGGAAGCATTTCTCGTCTCTCTTATGGATCTCCTTAGTAGCACATGTCACTGAGGTAGTTGAATTTGTCCTTTTGGAACAACTAATTCAACTCGAATGAATAGTTGTTCAACATTGTCTTGTTGAGGTTCTGATTCACTTCTTGGTCAATGATAGGTATATTAACCTAAGTATTTATCAAAAGTGATGGTAGGAATTGAGTTTGATGTCAATTCCTCCTCAAAGACAATGTGTCTAACCTTATTTCTCCCCTCAAATTCAACATCCTCAATAAATTACTGTAGTTCCCGCCTTAAAAAATATTTTCTTTTAAGGGAAAAAAATATATCCGGGTTTGTTTCAAAAGAAACAACTATTTTCAGTCAGTTGTTGATTCTTTTGTACTGTATCTTTAGTAGCTTGAAACCGAACCTTATGAGCATGAAACTCATATTTCCTTTTCTTGCCCTTATCTTTAGAGGTACTAACCAAATGAGCACTTTCAGACTTATCTTACTTCAATCGTATTGAGCATATGGAATGTAAACTCTCTCAACTGAGCTACAGTACTCTACAGTAAACTCAAACTCAGTTCATCTCAGTTCTTCATCATCCTGGTTCAGCTTTCCAAATTTCTACCCTATATTCTTGGAGTAAAGATTGTGTTAATCGGTGTAGTGTCCTGGTTGGTTCACTGAGATCATCGGACCACCGATTCCTGATCTTGAAATCTGTGGGTGTTCATCACGCTTCAACATTGTACTATAGTAGCTCTATCTCCAGTACATACTTGTATTGTTTCTTCTTCAAATCTCTACCATTCCTCAACATGTCGGGCATGGTAGGTTATAAACTATCTCTACAAGAGCTCAGTGGGGATTGCTGTGACAAAGCGTCTCCGGAAAAACAAGCACTTGCTAAGGAAAAAGGGAAAGAAGCTTGGGTTCATTCAACACCAACATTTGACAGAAACACTCAACCAAGAGCCTTCTCTGGTTCATCTGCAGACAACACTCAACAATACTCTCCTGGGGGCAAAACAAAATGGATAGGAGGCCAAAATATGTTTTATGATAAGAATTTCAGACCAATCGATTCGAAAAATGACTTGACACCAGAGTGTATAGAAGAGTACAGAGAAAATACTTCTAGGAGAAGGTATGTTGGAACTTTGCAGAAGGAGAACAAGCCAATCTTGGCTGCATCATCATCCTTGGGACCCCCTCCTGGTTTTGGAGGTAACAAGCATATCAGGAATGAACAGGCCGATTTGGAGTTTGAGAGAAAATGGAGAAGAAGACTAGGGCCTCAACACAATACTCAAGGTGATCGGGGGTGGGAAGAGGTTCAATCTAGAGAAAAAGAACACTGGGGTTTTGTAAGCAATGTACCCCCAAATTCAACTGCACTCTGGCTTGAGGACCAATTCAAAGCTGCTGGTGACATAATGAATGTGCAAGCACCAACCAAACCAAATTTGAGGGGAAGATACTTTGCTTTTATCAGATTCAGAAAAGAGGAGGGCCTCATGAATGCAATCAGTAATTTTCATGGCTGGCATCTATGTGGATATAAAATCCTTATTGCTAAAGCTTGGAAAAAAAGACAAACCCTTTTTGTACAACCTCAACAAATGTGGAGAGAAAAAAATCTGGGACAAATGTTGGAAACAACCAAGTTGGAAAAGCTGGAGAGAAAGGTGGAGCAGATGGTTCTGGTAAAGAAAAAATTTGAGAAGCTAGGCTCAGTGGTGACCTTGAATGTGTAGAAACTAAAGAGATCCCAGGTAGCAATATCTGTCAGGAACCTAAGTGCTATGACCATCATGAGAGAGATGGCTTTAGAGGGGATTTCTGAAATAGAAGTGAGGGACTTGGGAAGCAGATGTGTTCTATTAACATTCCCAGATAAAGAGTATGAAAAATTGATGGTGGAGGAAAATGTAAGATGGTTGGACAATTGGTTCATCCTTTTACCATATTGTCAGAGATTCTGTTATAAGAAGGGGAGATTTCAATGGATATCCATTAAAGGGATTCCTTTTCAGGGTTGGTGTTCTGAAACAATGGCTGCAGCTGTGACAGAAGTGGGAGAATTCATATACACTCATCCTACCTCACTCAATGGTTTTAATTTGGAGGAAGCTTATGTTTTGATTCACACTCCATTACTAACTGAGTTTAGTAAACAAACCAGCTTCAATTTGCTGGAGGATCAATTCAATGCTCTCATCACTTCAGTCAACAAGAACCTACTGCCACAATGGGATCCTCTTGAGTATTCCACAGATAACTCATCATCTGGGAGATCAATGTCCTCAAACTTCACTACTCCCACAACTTATAGGACACAGTCTCAGTCCCCACAAGCCTTGGATATTCCAGAGTTCAAAAAAGATGTTAGCTCTGAGGCTGAGAAGAATGTGCTGAGGGAACAAGATCAAGCTTTTATTGAAAGGAAGGATCATATTCAGGTTGGTGAAGAATTAAATGAAGATGGGGTGATAGCTGATTTTAAGGTTGGTAACAAATTATTGCCCCTGGAAGAAAATGAGGTTGATGGTTCTGAGAATAATGCTATTCCTTCTGAGATCCTCAAAGCAGTAGTGAAGGATACTTTGGCTTCTGCATCTCCAACAAACATTCCTCTGCTACCTACACATTCTCTGGTTGAGCAGACCAATTTAATTGTCCTGGTTGAAGATGAAGGAACAGTTCAACCACTTTCTGATCCAGTGGATATTGTCCAAGTTCAGAAGCTGACAGAGACAACTACTTTGACACCATTGGGGGAGGAGATGACCGGGGACATTAATGAGAAGTTAAGGGTTAATGGTGTTGATATCCTTGAGGGTCCACAAGAAGATTTAGCAAAGACATTGGTATTAGAGGAGGAGGGAAGTCAGTTTTCAAAGCCTAATATCACTACTAGTCCTGCTACTGTTCCACTGTTCACAAACCCTAAACAGAAAAGCCTCTCAAGCAACAGGAAATCTAAAAAACCACAAGTCTCATACGTTTATGACACTAGATCAAAGAAAGGTAGAGATGTGAATTTGATACAACTATCTGATAAGAAGTCAAGGCCTCAGCTGGGAAATGCTGGTAAGGAGGAACACACAAGTCCTTGGGAGTATTGCAAGGCCATTGGGTTGAAAGCCTTTGTTACTGATGAATTGGTGGTTGATCAATTTGAGAACCTAGAAGCAGAAATAAATCAAAAGGTTAAATTTGACACTGACTCTGGAGAGGAAATTCTAGAAGAAGAAGCTGGGGAGGATTTACTAGAAGAAGAAGCTGGTGATGATCTACTGGAGCAGTTAACTCCTTGCTTGGATGATATAAAATCTCAAGCAAGGTTTACTTCTCATCCTGCAATATGAAACTCCTCTCATGGAATATGAGAGGAATCTCTTCATCACAAAAGAAGAGAGTTCTAAGAGATACCATAAGTCTGCAAAAACCCTCCTTTGTTCTGCTGCAGGAAACTAAGATTCAGGTTATGTCACCCTTTTTCCTTAGAGCTATTGGATTACATAATGGCTGGGAATTGACAGTTATCAATGCTCAAGGAAATGTTGGGGGGATTTGCTCCATTTGGAACACTGAGAGTTTCAGGATGCAAATGATAAAACCAATAGATCATGCAATTATTTGGTTTGGATACAGTCTGGAATGGGAGATTAATGTGGTGATTGTTAATGTGTATGCTCCTTGTTCCACTATCTTGAAAAGGACCTTGTGGTAGACCCTTGCTAAGGAAGCTCTAGCTTTTGGTGATATGTACATTGTAGCTGGGGATTTTAATGCAATTCTTAACCCCTCTGAGAAATCCACTCCCACAAAATCCTTGGTCTCTATTAGAGACTTTAATTGGTTCCTTTTAGAAGCTTCATTGGTTGATCTGCCTTTGAGGGGGGGGGGGGGGGGGGGGGGGGGGAATATACCTGGTTTCAATCTGCTACAAAAGCCTCAAGGCTGGATAGGTTCTTGCTTGCTCCCTAAGTCATCTCCCATTATCAGAATATCTCTCAGTCAGCACTACCAAGAGCTATATCTGATCATAAACCTGTGATCCTAGCTGACCCTTTTATTGATTGGGGAGCAAGGCCTTTTAAATTTATAAATGCTTGGCTGGATCACCCACAATTCTATACTACTGTCAAATGTTTCTGGACCTCTATGGAAGTTGTGGGGGACCCTGGTTTTGTGATATGGCAGAAACTTAAACTGTTGAAAGCCTTCCTCAAAAAATGGAATGTGGAAGTTTTTGGAATTTTAGAAGCAGACATAGCATTATTGCAGCAGCAGATCAATGACTTTGATGGGATATTGGATACTAGAAGTCTAACAGAATTAGAAAGGGCTGAGAGGGCTTTGTGCAGTGCTAAACTTATACAGAAATTGAAGTCTCTAGCAAAGATTTGGAGACAAAAGGCCAGAGTTAAATGGAGTAAGGAGGGAGATAGGTGTTCTAAATTTTATCATCTAATAGCTAATTATTCAGCTGCTAGGAAGAAAATAGTTGAGATATGTGTGGATGGTATTGAAATTAATATTCCTTCTCAGATTAAAGAGGCTGCCAGAGAACACTTTGCAAACAGATTTCAGAAAAATACTTCTATGTCCGTGGATTTATCTCAGTTACCCTTTAGTAATATATCTCCAGCCAAAGCTGATTTTCTGGAGAGACCCTTCTCAGATGAGGAAATTCACAATGCAGTGCTTGCCTGTAATGGGGAGAAAGCCACTGGTCCAGATGGCTTTACTTTGAAGTTCTTCCAAAAATGCTGGGGTTTTTTACAAGTTGAGGTCATAGCCTTTTGCAAGCATTTTTATACTTCTGCAAAATTGGAGAAAGGTATTAATTCCTCATTCTTCACTCTAATTCCTAAGACATCTTCTCCCTCTACCTTTGAAGATTATAGACCTATAAGTCTTGTGGGGGAAATTTATAAGATTTTGTCAAAGTTATTAGCTGCTAGACTCAAGACTGTCATGGACCAGTTGGTGAGTGATGTTCAAACTGGTTTTATTGCTGGTAGACAGATTCTAGATGGCATCTTAATAGCTACTGAGATCCTTCACTCTGTAAAAAATTCAAAGGAAGAGATATTATTATTCAAAGTAGATTTTGAAAAGGCATATGACCATTTGAATTGGGATTATCTAGAGCTAGTATTGTCTTTGATGGGGTTTGGCCATAGATGGATTCTTTGGATGAGGTCCTGCTTCAAAGCTTGGGTGTCTGTGCTGATAAATGGCTCTCCTACTACTGATTTTAATCTCTCTAGGGGTTTGAGACAAGGTTTCTCCCTATCTCCTCTATTGTTTGCTATAGCTGCTGAAGGTCTACACTTAATTCTGGAGCAGGGTATTTTATCTGGAAATTTGCAAGGAATAACTTGTGGAGAGGGTGGTCCTGTCATCTCTCATCTCCAGTTTGCAGATGACACCCTCATCTTCCTAAGAGAAAATTTAGATCATGTGCAGAATCTTAAAACTTCCTTGATGGCTTTCCAACTTGCTTCTGGTCTTAAGACCAATTTTCTTAAATCCAAGGTGGCCTTGATTAATGCTGAGGAAGTGGAAATAAATGAAATTACAGATATTCTTGGCTGTGAGGGGGTATGTCTTCCTATGGATTACCTTGGCTTTCAATTGGGTGCTAATCCTAGAAGATACAAGACTTGGTCTCCTATTATCAATAAATTTAAAAAGAAGCTGAACTTGTGGCAAGCTAAATCCCTCAACTTTGGGGGTAGAATCACTCTCATAAAGTCATCACTCTCTTCCCTACCTCTATTCTACATGTCATTATATAAGGCCCCCAAGAGAGTTTTGAGAGAGATGGAAATGTGGCAAAGGTGGTTTCTATGGAATGGTTCTGTTACAAAAAAGGTGTTACACAAAGTGAAGTGGGATTTGATTTGTCTTCCTAAAGAGAAGGGTGGTCTAGGGATAAAGAGCCTTTATATTATGAACACTGCTCTACTAGCAAAATGGTGGTGGAGATTTGCCATAGAAACCAAGTCCCTGTGGAAGAGATTTATTTGTGCCAAATATGGTTGGTCTGCTGAAGATTGGGATTTATCTAAAGTTATAATTGCAGGAAACCAAAATTTTCTAAGTCATGTGCAGAATTTATTGGTGGATCAAAGTTTTAGCTCTGCTGTGGGCTTTGCTGGCTTAGAATGGATAGTCCATAATGGGGGCAGAGTGAATTTCTGGGCTGATGTTTGGGTGTTAGAGGAACCTCTCAAGAATAGGTTTGCTAGGCTTTTTCACCTCTGTGTTCATAAGTTTGAGAGGGTGGCTTTCTTCTGGAACAATGGGACTTGGTTCATACACTTCAGGAGAGCTCTTAGAGGTTGGGAATTGGGGCAATTTAGATTGCTATCAGAAATATTGAATTTATTTGAATTTCAAGATGATGGTGAAGACAAGATAGCTTGGAAAATTCATGAAGCTGGGTTCAAAGTCAGGAAGATGTATAATCATTTGGATGGGAATAATATGCAAGAGAAGCCTTGGGCTAAATATCTATGGTCTACAAACTTACCTCCTAAAATCTCAGCATTTACTTGGCTAGCTTGCCACAATGCAGTCCCAACAAAATTATTCTTGGAAGCCAGAGGTTTGAATTTATCTTTTAATGATACTCTATGCCCTTTTTGTGTCAATGATTTTGAAGAGCTAGATCATTTATTTTTGCACTGCAAGAGATCTTGGCTGATATGGGCTGAAGTGCTAAACTGGTGGGGGTTTAAAGGAGTCATGTTAGGAAATTTCTTGGAATTCTTATATGCTTGGTTGGAATTGAGTCCCTCAGTATCTGCAGATCAGTGGAAAGTTACTGTGTTTGTAACAATCTGGTTTATTTGGCTCTCAAGGAATGATCTGGTCTTCAACAATACTGCAAGTTCCTCTTCTTTTATACTTCAAAAAATTCAAAGTTATACCTTCAACCTGGAATGGAGCTTATTCTCAAAAATGCAGCCCTTCTCTTTTAATAATTGGGTGAAAAGGCCTTCTCATTGTACAAGGAAAAAGATTAAGATCTCTTCCTTATTGGTTTCTTAATTGTGTGGAAGGGTTTGGGTGGTGAGGGGTGGTTTTGGGTTTTCTTTTCTGGTGAGGCTAGGACTTGTCTTGGGGATTACTTTTCTATTTCATCCCTTGGGGTTCTGTGTGTGGTGTGTGCTCATTTGTTGTTTTTTTGGGGTTGAGTTTGGGGTAGATTTTATTGTATATGTTTGAGGGTTTCTTGTGTATTTTGTTTCTTTCTGGTTATTAGCTTGTGGTCACTTCCTTGGGTGGCTTTGTCCTGTTGATTTTTCCTCCCCTCCTTCCTGGTTTTTGTTGTCTCATTTTGAGGCCTTTCTCTTAGGTGAAGTTATTGTTTTGTTGGTTTGGTGGTGCTGTTCAAGAAGAATTATGATTGCTGAAGTTGCTGTTCAAGAAGATTTTGTGTGCTGGGGGTGTTTTGCAGGTCTTGGAGTTGTGAGGAGATGTGAGGACTAACATATGTTCTGGTTTGCTGCAAAAATGGTCTCCTTGCTGGTTGGTTTTTGGTGTTTGGGTTGGATTGTGGCTCGACTTAGGTTCCTAAAGAGGAGAGTTTGTTGGATTGGTTTGTGCTGCATACTGCATAATGCAGTCTTGCCTGAGTTAAAAGGCTCAAGTATTTTCTGGTTTATAGTGCAAAGATAGCTGGTCTTTGATTTAGTTGCTTTGGGGGGAAAGTTAGTTATGATTTGGTTAGTTGGTTTTGGAGGGAAAATTAGGTATTGATGTTAGTTTGGAGGGTTTGGGTTTGGGCCGACACTTGGGTCCAAATTTGTTGTTTCCGTTGTGTTTGGAGAGGTTGTTCTCTTGGATTCTTCTACATTTCGTAGATTTATCCCTACTAATAATAATTAGCTGATCAAAAAAAATCTTACTTCAATCTTTCTTCCTTTTGCACTCTATTAGAAATGAGCTTATTTAAAGTCCATTTCTCCCTTTTGATAGTTGTAACCAATTTCAGATTTGTTCAACTATCCAAGAAGAGATAACATCACCATTAGAACGAACAACTCATCAGAGTTCTCAATCTTTGGTGCCTTAAGTCTGAAAGCATTATGGAACATTTCCATAATGTACTCCCTTACATTTCCTTGACCCTTATACTTTATTGACATCAAATACGTCAGAAGTGATGTCATTTAAACCTTAGCGTTTTAAAAAAACGTAATTCGACTTCGTCAAGGAAATCTTTAGCCTTAGTAATCCTTTCGGATTCTGTCCCTCTAAAAGCTTCTGAAATAGTATGATTCATCACCATAAGACTCGTGCATTTTAACCGACCTCACCTCTCAAAATACCTTTCCTCATTAGACGAGCTTTCTGCAATGAGGGGTGAAATTTGTTCATCCCTTAATGCAAGGTCAATATCCATGAAATCAAACACTATATCTGAATGTCCTTTCCAGTCCTTATGTATATAATTGATGTTAGCAAATATTGATGCAACAAAATAATTAACAAAACATGCACACGAGCTCACTTCAAAATCCTGAGTAAACAATATATTCAAAAATAGTGGTGATTCCCATCTCAAGATACCAAACGCTACATTAATATCTAGCCTTTGGGCATATCAACATTAACAGCAAACAGTACTCTTGGTGCAGTAATCAAACACTAACGATAAAAAAAAATATGTCAAACAAACACCTATCTTTGGACCGGTGTATTGCTCACATAAAAATTGCTCATATAGAGCACCTTATAATCGTTACATATTTATCACCGCAGTTGTCATATGAAATTCGGCCAAATATTAACTCGCCTTTGGGTCCGTTAATAAATGCATGAATAACAAAGACAAAAAACATCTTGATATTTTAAATAAATTGATCTACACAAAAGAGGTCACTTTGGCGACATTATGCTTCAACCAATTTACAAAATATCAGACATCACCAAAATATGAATTAAATTGTTTTAAATCCAAATTTGCATAATTATAATTATGTCAAGAAGCCTGATTGTCATACATGAAGCAAATCAATATACATACAATAATAACATGTATTAAACACCGATTCATTTATATATGAAAGCTTCTTCACCGTTTGAATTTATCACAATATTGATCAAATCAATATAAAACAAAACGATCAATGAAATAATGAACAAATTAACTAATGGTAAGAGTACCTTAACACTATCCATACCATATATTTGTTCAAACTATATCATTGAATCATGCATATAAATCCAAAACAAAACCAACATAGATTAGATGAGGTAAAGTCGTACCTCATTAGCATCCATTTATCCTCTCGGCATCACACGTTAAGGCCCCCCAAAAAATACTATTAATCAAGTCAACGATAATAATGTATATAAACCGTATCAATACCTTTATTACTGTCATTTGTTCTCGGTAGAACCATACACTTCTTTATTTCAGTTTTATGCTCACAATCAAGAGGCCAAAATCATTTGTAAGCCATAAAATTTGTAAGTATATGCTCATGGACAAAAGCACCGAAATTACTCAAAACAATTGACTTTACCATCAGTACATAATCATACATGACTCATATATAGAAATTACCCATTATTGAAACCAAATTGACAGTGAATTACTCTCAATCAATATATATCACCAAATCATGCACTTACTCCAAGTCATTAAAGCCATCATTAATGCATTGTCATTGAAGCAATATCAACGTAAAACTTGTTTTGACCGAATTGAACCATGCACCAAAATCATTAAACATGACTAATGAGTTCAACCTTTGGTATAAAAACTCTTAACTTCCAACATGAGTATAGCGCAGAGTCAGGGTCGGAAATTCAACAAAAATATATCTTAAATTCCATTGCAGAAGCCAAAACGAGATTTAAGACAGGTATATATAAAAATATAAAACATCAATTACTAAAACCCAAAACAACAAGCATCGGTTACAGATTTACCAAACATGTCATGATCAAATTATAAGAACTCGACACAGTGACAACATTTGAATCAAAATATTATATTCGCAATTAACCCAACAAAGACGGCTCTGATACCACTTGTTAGTAATTTAGGGATTAATCAAACCATAAACCCTAAATCAACTATATCTATAAACTTTGTTGAATTAAGAGGAATCCGTAAATAAATAACAGCGGAATTGTTACTTACTTGATGCCATTGATGAACGATGAACGATGAATCTCCAAGGTATGGATTGGTCTTCCAATAAAATAGACGATCTCTATATTTGGTTATTCTCTCAGATGGGGGTGATGTAGAACAAGAGAATGACGTCTATTTATTGGGGACCATAACCACTTACAACCCTAATTAGGTTACCAAGTTTATTATAATTTGTAATCGGCCCCTCAACAAATAACAAATTATAAAACCGGTATCTACACATTAAATTTCATGACCATGTATAATACCCATGATACAATACTTTATTGATCACTTTAATTTGTATCAAACTTTATGATAACATGTACATTAAATACATATGTGCCCATAATAAGATTTTAATCCAACAGAGAGCTCATTTCTTGAGGAAGAAGAAAGTGAAGAAAGCTTGGATTTTGGAGCTTGTTTTTAGTCCTTTTGCCTCCATTTTCCTTCCATCTTCTTCATCTCACAATCCTATAGGTATGGATACTCTTAACTCTCCATTTCATCTACTTTCAATCTTTGGGTTTTGTGGGTTTTTGGTTCAAAGTTGAAGAACTAGCTTTGAGATTGTTGCTTGGAGAAGAAGTAGTGAAGTAGGATGTTTTGGATTGTGTTTTGGTTGAAGTTTGATGAACCCCTTGAGGGTGTTGATGTTGGGTAACTTTGGATGAACATTTTGGAGTTGAGAGGACTTGGAAATGGGGTTTTTATGGTGATTTTCGTGAAACTCGAGTTGGAGAAGAAAAGGGAAGGAACTGGTCAGGTTTGATACGGAACGAGGTATGGAGAATGTCACATTCCGGCCCTCTGAGTGGCACGGAATGGGTCACATTCCGGAACAGACCCCCAGAACCCAAACCCCTTCCTTTTAGCCCATTTTGATTTCCTAAATCATTTCTTCAAACCTTATTTCCATTATTTGAGTGTTGTTCTATACTTTGGGGATAAGAACATCGTTGAGTTATTAACTTTGGTCTTATGGTGGTCTAAGACCGTGGTACCGAGCAAGGAAGGAAGGAAGAACTTGGACTTGAGCTTGAAGAACGAAGAATCACGCCGGAACCCGTGTGAAGGACGGAGTTGTGACCACCGAGTTGTCAACAGAGTTTTAGAGGATTACCAAGAGGTAGGGAAAGTCTTAACTTCTTAATTAAACGCTTAGTATGCATGTTAGGTTAATAAAATTGGAAAGGTCCTAGAGTTGCCTATAGGATGCGAATAACTAGAATAATCGTCTTTCAATTACTAGTAACCGAAAGCGTCTAGAATGCATGTTTAGGATGAAGATGACTAGTGTAACTTGCTTTCAATACTTAGGAATTGATTTACTGGTAGAGAGGCTGTGAAGAGCTCTCGGATTAGTTGTGTGCTAGGTTCACATGCTTGGTTGCTCGTTACTAGGACAACTAAGAGTCTAATGAAACTAGTTAGCTTTTATGATTGAATGTTTAATTGATCATTCACACGATTGTTGATTGATTGAATGCTTACTTAATTGATTGAGTGATGGTGTTGATATAATTGTTGATTGAATGGATGATCGAGTATGACTGGTTGTGCCAAGGGGTACAATCAGGTGATCGATGTACCGGTGGTTCGTGGCAGGTAAGTATACGGTAAGTGTGGAGTGTTATTGGGTGTCCTTGCTGTGATGAAAGTGTGATTGAGAAGTGTTCATTGTTGGATGAATTCAGTGCTTGTCTATTTATTCTTATTCTTGAAATGTTTGTTGTTGTTTGTTTGTTTGGTTCGGTACTACACCGGGGGGGGGGGGGTAATCCGGTGCCGTTGTGGTGGTTGGAGTTGACAGAGGCAGTGAGATATTGAGTGATTATTGGAGCCTGAGAGCTCGGCAGATCCTGCGGGATATTGAGTGATGTGAGGGGCCTAAGGGCTCGACAGATCCTACGGGATATTGATGGGACTACTTCATGAGAGACGGTTTCTGAGGTTTCACTCAAGGATGTGCGTCCTACAGGAGCACTACCTTGGTTCCCTATGATTATGGTCCTTCAGAGACATCTTCGAGAATCCCGACGATGGGCATCCCTATGGGATGGTTTCCGGTGCTTCGATGTATGTGCCTCCTCTGGATTGAGGGAAAATCTGATGTGATATGAATACCCTAGTAGATAGGAATATGGGAACCGAGGTGACACTAGAATCTATTCATGGATCGAAGGCTTGAGAAAGCAAGTGGTTGGCGCGATATCAATTACTCCCATTTAATCGTTATGATACTTTATATTTATTCTGTTATGGAACCTTCAAGTTAATGCTATTTTCAAGAGTACGAGCTTATCTTATTCAATCTTGTTTATATATATTATTTCATCGTACTTATCTTACTCTATCTTGTTATATATTATTTCATTTTTGGTCGTTTTGGTTGTTATTTGAGTTATCTGTTGCACAGTACAATATTGATCTAAGGGTTGAATTGTTAAGGTTTTTCCTACTGAGCGTAAGCTCATCCCCTTTAGTTTTCTTACTGTTTTACAGGTGTAGCTGATGTCTAGTGAGTTCGAGGCTCGGGAGCTTTTGGACATCTTGGGGTTTATCTTAGAGTTATGTTGGTCTTCTGTTTTAAACATTATTTATTCGACTCTTTATGTTGAGTTGTGACTCATTGGAAATCTTGGAACTATTTATAATTGTTGATTTGAGCGAGCTTACTTTGTTTTTATAAAGGTTTTGTATTTAATTATTGCTTTTCTACTTTTAATTCCGATCACGTCTCGAGTCCGGTCAAATCCGGATTTGGGGCGTGACAGGTTCACTCAACCTACGACGCCACCAAGTGCACATGCATTTCTACTGATAACTTTCCCTAATCAAGGCCGATATCCAGCTACTTAACCCTACCTCTTGAAGCGTGTCAAACCCGATGCTCTCGCTCCGGCAAAGCTCCATATTTCCCGCTTAGCCTCCTCTTTCCACGGTCGGCGACACGGTCTACAATTATCACAAACTGAAACACTTTTTAAGTTCGCAGGCAAAGCTGAAATTCAATGAATTTGACGCCCAAAAGCAACCCCGACAATGTCGATCACTCCCAAACCTCCCAATTACTCGACATTGTCAACCACGGGCCCGGAAAGGCCCGATTCGCCCGGTTCGGCGAATCTTCCCGGGATCAAATAACGCCCTTCTGGGCTCCGAAAATTCCCGTTTTCATTTCTACGATCCTAAAATAATTCAAGGGTTCCAACGCAATTGCCGGAATCAATTTCCGACTTCCAAGCGATTTAATTCGCGTTTAAAGTTTCTAAACCCGAGATTTCCAACTTTCACAAATTAATTCCATAATTCGTTCCGGGTGTGAATTATCGACTTGGGGATCGTCTGACACCACCCGAACACGAAAACCCGAGGTCCGAACACGTGGGCCCCACCCGGCCACCACTGGCCGTGAGTGGCTAGACCGTTTTGGACCGGTTCACCACTGTTGTGGCCGGTTCTAGCTCCGGCCAGCAACCACCCACGGTGGCCGGAGCTCCCCCGAGCATCCGGTCACCGGAATCCGACCATTTTCGCCCCAAAACGTCCTCAACGAACCCTACACCTCAACTCAACCATATTTAACTCGTTTAAACTCAAACCCTAATTTTCAAACGTACCAAAACGAGAAACAAATGGGTTCTCACCGTAGGGAATGACGAGGGGAGCTCGGATATGCAACCGTTGAGACGATCCGTCGATCGTATTATCGGGAAATCCCCAAACCCTAACCTTTTCTCCCTTTTTCTTTTCCTTTCCCCTTTCTCCTTCTTCTCTCTTCTTTAAAAAAGCGGTCTTAGTTGGGTCCCACCTTTAAAAAAAATATCTTTGTAGATATTTTTCTATCAGATTCGCGAAATTCGGCCGTCTAGGGCTCCGAACGGGCTTATTTTCCCAGAAATTACGAAATTTCACGTGCTACAAGGAAACGGCCCAACTAAGACCGCTTTAACGACGGCTAAGCTTTTTGGATCCCAAACGGGCCTCGAACGGACCAAAACGTCCCTCGGTTGACTTTTACTGCAAAAAGTCAACTTTTCCCGAATTGGTCAAAAAATTGCCCTGAGTCACCTAGAACTCACTTTGGTCGATATCGGGGTCAACTTAAGTCCGATATGACCCTCGGGGTCAATGTTAGGTTCATTTAGGTGTATGTCCAAAAAATTTAAATTTTTCCGTTTTTCCGCCGATTGACCGGCGTTGACCAGGAGCGGTCTTTACAAGTATGAAAGATGGATCTTTATGGCTTACGTTCTGTTAGTCATTGGAATGGGATTCATTCCAAAGTTTGATCATAGATATCACGTGGGATATGATATTGGACTAGCCGCCCTGAATATGTGCCATAGATGGAGTCATGAACATATTCAGTGTCGTAGCTTGTCATATATCCTTAGACCAAGGAGTCTTTGTGATCGCTATGCAGTCAAAAACTGAGTTTGACCTGAGCCCAACGTTGTCTGTAAAAGGGCTACAATAACGAACATGATTGGCTTGGGGACGGGCTGCATGAGTGACATGAAAGACGAGTAAGGGATTTATCCCTCATACTGAGGTATGAGAAAGATATCGGTTCTCATCCGCTTGATCGAGAGTGACTGAAAGAATAGCATGGCCATGATATTGGGTGTCATATATTCAGTCATCTCACATATCAAGGAACAGTGATTGAGAATAATAAGGATGACGACTTTATGCCTTATCTCAATCAGGATATCAGTGATAAAAGGATAGTGACATAGACGACGGAAAGGTCATAATCGTCAAGGTCGATTCGTTATGCAGTGTTAGAAAATACTAAAGTCTCTTTAGTTGCCACTTATATATGATCAAGTAAAATGGGATTTTACGTTGATCTATTGGCATACATAAACCTAAGGGTCATACTAGAGGATGAAACTCATTGACACATTAATGAAGAATGGCCAAAAGGGAGTTGTCTTAAGACATGAACAAAACTGGGTTTCGGGTTATGTGCCCGTAAGTGAATAGGACTTTACGGATCGAGACAAGGCTTGGAGTCTCTGGATTGATCATGTCATATAATGTAGGACATTTTCGGTATGGAAGGCTTGGAGGCGATAAGCGCATCACAGGACCTCGTTTGGAATGGCCACGGGCCATGTTCAAAGAGCCCATACAACCAAGGCCCATGGAACTAATTATTCAAGTCTTGATTAATTAGCTCTAAGTAACCAAGACAAAGATTAAGGTGTTGGTGATTCACCACCAAACCCCATCTTGGCTAGTCATACTTAGCACCCATACTTGTCCTATTTACACCATGCTTTTCCTATACTATTGTTTATTATGTTGATGAGATTTAATTGGTTTAAGTTATCATTTTAAAACATAACAAACACAAGACACAAAATAGCACGACAACTTCTCCCTCCTTTCTCTAGAATTTCGGCCAAGGCAAGCTCCCATCTAATTTTTTGGTGTTCTTGAGTCCTCATAAGAAGAACTACGTGGCCTATAAATGGCCTACTGGTATAGGAATTGTTGTGTGCCATCATGCATTGTTTTGGGGTGAAAGAAGGATGAATTGTGTTGGAGATATACATTTGGTAAATGTGTACATACTTGATGAAAAAGGGTGGGTGATTATAGTGTGTAGAGTGTCGTTGAAATTCATTTTTGGAACCTTATGGTTTAAGAATAGCAATGGCAGTTTACATGATATGAGTGATGAGGTTGTTGTCAAAAAATTTGGGGCTGAGGTTAAAGAGAGGAAGGAACAAGGGTATTTGATTATATATGTTCTTGGAGGGGAGATTGTCTCAAAATTTAGTGATCCATTGACACTGAAATTCTTCTTGGGTAATTATGAAGTCACTCTGGGTTTGGAGATTTTTGTGAGGTTCAAGAGCAAGAGGTGCCTTGAGTTGAATGTGATTCAGTACATCAATATGCTTAGGATTGTTGGGCAGGCAGATTATGATGTGAAGCCAAACCACATCTCTGTTTTGTCCTCACATGCTATTGATTTTGGGGTTAGAATTACTGCTTGCAATGGAAACACGAGCCAGTTTTTTGTGGGTAATTTGATAACCAAGTGGACAGTGTCGTTTAAGGGGAATTTCGATCCTACAGGGGTGGAAGATTTTTTGCTATATTTGGGAACATGGTGCTTCCAAAAGATTACGGCTGAAGGTAGCTACACCAGAATTGAAGTGAATTATGGGTTGGTTTATCAAAATTTTGCAGCTTCTAACTTGAAGAGAGTTGCTACTGTTGTAGCAAATCAATGGTGGGTAAAACATGAGGCAACGGCTTGGGAAGGAGGAAATTTGAGAAGGCTCACCATCAATTTCCCTTATGCACTTTTTCATGCAGGAACCACGTTTTATTTCCCTACGGAGAATCCTATCTTGATATGTTCAGATGTGTATAATAAAGCTTATGGACTGCATGTATTTTCTTCAACAGAGCTTGGTGGGAACATGAACAACAAATCAGGAAGTAGTGAATGGACCATGAGGAGTGAAGAGTGGCATATTGGGGTTGACATACGTGGTTGTCGAGTCTCTCTGGACAAGTTTAAATTTCTATTCGAGAACAGAGCATGCGATGATCTAATTAGTAGTACATTGGGATTGACATATGGTCCTCTTGGGTTGAATCCCCAGTATGTTACTTTTGGATGGACAAGGTGTTTTAACCTGCTGATACATAAAGGCACGAGTTTGGCTGTTGATATGGATATCAGGGACTCATGCCTTGGCATTGCACTGGTATTTACTTTTGTGACAGGAAATATGGGAGAGGTTAGTGATCTGAAGGAGGATGGATTCGACCCTATTGATTGTTCTTTTCGTAGCATGGGAAAGGGTTTTATTCGACAACAGGTTCTAAATTCGGTAGATCCCCATGGGTATTGCACACAAAATATTGAGCTTGCCAATGAAGTCTCGGATGTAAGGTTCCTATTTGTGGTTCGAGAAGACATTGGGGTGTTGGATTCAGACCAAAATCATGTTCGAACTCATGTCAAGACTTTTGCTCTCTGGTTTCGGGGTTGTGTTCAGGTACTGGGAAAAATTCACTACTCTTGTGGAGCAGACTGGGGCTTTAGTTCTACACATTATGCCGAGAATGCAATGGTGCCTGAGGTAGATATATTACTATTGGTTGGAGGAGTTCTAGAAGCTAGGAATGAGTTCATTGAAGACAAGTTATTAGCTTCAAAATCCTCCAAGAAATACGGTGATAACAACAAGTTGTTAGCTTTAAAATCTGGAGAACGAGTTCGACACCCAAGCTTGAGGACAAGCTTGCTCAAAGGAGGGTGTATTGTCACGATTGCATCTGTTCCAAGCCACTCGGAAATCCAAAGCAGAAGAAGAAAGGCCAAACGGAGCGTTTTGGTGAGAGGAGGGTTATTGAAACGATGCGTTTCACGAAAGAGTTGCGTCATAAGGAAGAAGGGGACTGCCAGGTGTCAGGAGGTTACTGGATCGGGAGGAACCATTTGTACCAGCATCGTCTTCATTGTGGTGGTCCAGAAATTGAGAGAGAGGAAGGTGCAGCTGGCAAAAGGGGAACCAATCACACCGTAGAAGCTGAGTATAAAAGCTTAGAGAGGCTCACTAGGGTTCTTGTTGAATGAATTGTTATCTTAGCCTTTAGTTCAGTAGTGTAGAGATAGAAAAGGGCCTTAGATGGCTGTCTTAGTGTAGTTACTGGTTTAAGAGATTAATCCCATTTCCATTACCGTTCATTTGTGTTCAAAGTCTCAGGATATAGACCCTCAATCCTGACAGGCCCCTACGCACTTGGCATGAAAGATTAGACACTTGATCTCTCCTAACCCTCCTAGGACTAGGGGTCCTTAAGGAAGGCTAAGGAGGATGAGACTGTCTGCTTCTACTAACAGAAGCCCGGTCAACAGAAAATGGATAGCGGGAAAAAACCAGGATGATCTGAAAAAGGGCAGTGGGACAGTGCCTTCATCAGGTATACATCTCACTACTTCCAAGATTCATGGTATTGGATACCAGGGCTGAATCTCACATATGCACTGACGTGCAATGGCTTTAAAGTAGGAGAAGTATGAAAAGCATGAAGTAGACCTGAGAGTTGTGGCAACTACTGTAGGATCCATAAGTCTTGCTTTGCCAAGAGGCCTAGTTTTGTACTACATAATGTATATTTCATACCTACTTTTAGTAAGAAAATTATATTTGTGTCTATGATAGACAAGGAAGGATATAATTTTGATTTTCATTATTCTTTGCAATGATATGTTTTATGTTAGTGCTAACTGTTAGTCTTAGTGCCCGTAGTTCAATCCTACATGTCCAAATGTATATTACTTATGTGTTGGAGTAATATATCGATGTGTGCTCTGATCTATGCCCACAATGCGAATAGAACCATAGATCGAGATAGATCACACTCGATGGGTCCCTAGTCAACAAAGCTTCACTAGAAGCGACTAGTATGAAAGATGGCTCTTTAGGGCTTACGTTCTGTTAGTCATTGGAATGAGGTTCTGGAGTCTGATCATAGATATCATGTGGGACATGATATTGGACGACCCGCCCTGAATATGTGCCATAGATTAAGTCATGAACATATTCAGTGTCGTAGCTTGTCATGTATCCTTAGACCAAGGAGTCTTTGTGATCGCTATGTAGTCAACAACTAAGTTTGACCTGAGCCTAACGTTTTCCGTAACAGGGCTTCCATAACGGCCAGGATTGGCTTGGGGACGGGCTACATGAGTGACACGAAAGACAGCTAAGGGATTTATCCCTCATACTGAGGTATGGGAAAGATATCGGTTCTCGGCCGCTTGATGGAGTGTGACTGAAAGAACAGCATGGCCATGCACATGATACTGGGTATCATATATTCAATCATCTCACATATCAAGGAACAGTGATTGAGAATAATAAGGATGACGGCTCTATGCCTTATCTCAATCAGGATATTGGAGATAAAAGGATAATAACAGGGACGACAGAAAGGTTAGAGTCGACATGGTCGATTCGTTATGCAGTGTCAGGCAATACTAAAGTCTCGTTAGTTGCCACTTAAATACGATCAAGTAAAATGGGATTTTACGTTGATCTATTGACATGCATAAACCTAAGGGTCACACCGGAGGATGAAACTCATTGACACATTTATGGAGAATGGCCAAAAAGGAGTTGTCTCGGGACATGACCAAAACTGGGTTTTGGGTCATGTGCCCGTAAGTGAATAGGAATTTACGGATCGAGACAAGGATTGGAGTCTTGGGATTGATCGCGTCGGATAATGTTGGACATTTCCGGTATGGAAGGCTTGGTGGCGATGAGCGAATCACGGGACCTCGTTGGAAATAGCCACGGGCCATGTTCCAAGAGGCCCATGAAAGGCCCATGGAACTAATTAATCAAGTCTTGATTAATTAGTACTAAGTAAGCAAGACAAGGATTAAGGTGTTGGTGATTCACCACCTAACCCAATCTTGTCTTGCCATACTTTGTCCTATTTACACCTTACTTGTCACCATGCTTGTCCCATGCCTTTAGTTGGACAAGTATGGGGTTTGTTATGTTTAAGTCATCTTTTTTCAACATAACAAACACAAGACAAGAATAGGAAACACAACTTCTCTCCCCCTTCCCTTGCAATTTCGGGTTTGGCAAGTTCCCACCTCCATTTTTGTGTTCTTGAGTCCTCAAAGAGAAGAACTACGTGGCTTTGATTCCCATGTGGATACGTAGGCGTCTTGGAGACTCAAGCCAATCATTCGTTACCCGGTGTTCTTGTTTTGGTAAGAACTAGTGCTGAATTTTTCTCTTGTGAATCCATTCTTTGTTAGTTGTTTCATGGTTTTAATCGTCTCTTAGTTTTCATTGATTTTCCGCTGCGAGTTGGTTCATCCCCAACCCTACCTCGAGACCTAACACTAACATGATTGGAGGATTGTACATATTAGATATGGGTAACAATGCCTCAAGCTCTATTTATAACGTTAATACCAAGAGGTCTAAATCTGACGATTTAAACTGAAACTCTTATAAGGTACTATCGTTAGGGCTTCATGAAAAAAAACGCATATCAGCACTTTGGAAGTGCGGAGTTTTAAGTCCATTCGAATTTCAATCGATTGATAGGTGTGAGGCTTGTTTGATGGGAAAAATGACTAAAGCGCCCTTCATTGGTTGCGGTAAAAGGGCGGGTGGATTATTGGGGCTGATACACTCGGATGTGTGTAAACCAATAAGTTCGCTTGTCGGGACGGGTTTTAGCTACTTTATCACATTTAATGATGATTATAGTAAATATGGTTATGTATATTCGATGAGACATAAGTCTGAAACTTTTGATAAATTCAAAGAGGTAAAGACTAAAGTAGAAAACCAGCTCGGGAATTAAGGCACTTCGATTGGATCGAGGTAGAAAATAATTGAACACAGAGTTTTTAGATCATCTAAAAGAGAATGAGATCCTTTTGGAATCGACTCCTCCCGAGACACTGTAGTTAATAGGCGTAGCCGAACGGAGAAATCGGATATTGTTAGACAAAGGTCCGTTCCATAATCAGTTGGATTGATCTTCCGATCTCTTTATGGGGTTATTCTTTAGAGACGGTCGTGTTCATAGTGAATCGGGCTCCGACAAAGGCTGTGGAAGGGGCACCATTCTAGAAATGGTACGGGAAGAAGCCCGTTTTGTTCTTCCTACGGGTCTGGGGTTGCGAGGCTTATGTGAAACGTTTGGTTTCAACTAAGCTAGAACCAAGATTTGAGAAATGCAACTTCGTGGGGTATCCCAAAGGGGGTACTAGTTCTACAAACCTAGTGCGAACATGGTGTTCGTCGCTAGGGGTAGGGGCTTTATGGAAACGGAATTAGTTTCCAAAGACGTTAGTGGGATGGTTGTACATCTAGTAGAAGTTCAAGATGGTACAGATTCCTCTGAACTACTTGACAACCCAATAGAGGAGCCTGAAGTAGTCGTAGAGCAGGAACGAGTTCCCTTAGCAATTCCTAAAGGTCCTAGGCGATTTAGAAGGATTAGTCACCCACCTCTTAGATATGGTTATTTTGTGTCTGGAGTGGGCGGTGAGCTAATGGTGGATCATGAGGATCCAGCCACCTTTCAGGAAGTCATGGATGGGCCCGACTCCGAGTTTTTAATGGGAGCCATGCGAGAGGAAATGCAGTCCATGTCGGACAACCAAGTCTAGGAACTGGTTGATCCCATCAATGATGTGAGTACCATCGGATGCAAATGCATATTCAAGGTGAAGATTAACATGGACGGCAAGCCTCAGACCTACCAAGCCTGACTGGTTGCGAAAGGTTATAGGCAGATCCAAAGGATTGACTATTAGGAAACCTTCTCACTAGTAGCCATGGTAAAATCTATCCAGATTCTTCTTGACATATTGTCTTATCTTTGATTACGAGATATGGCAAGTGGATGTCAAAAATGGTTTTAAATAGGAATTTTATTGAGGACGTTTGTATGTCTCGGCCCGAAGGTTTTGACGATCCAAAGAATAAAGGGATGGATTTATAAGTTGTTGAAATCCATTTGTGGATTGAAACAAGCTTCTCGAAGTTGGAACCTTCGTTTTGATGAAGCAATAATTAGATTTGGCTTCATCAAGAACGAGGATGACCCTTGCGTTTATAAGAAGGCTAGTGGGAGAAAGATTTCCTTTCTGGTGCTCATTGGAAACGACATCCCAACCTTGCACGAGACTAAAAGCTTTGTTGAGGAAATGTTTCGCAATATAGAACTTAGGCGATGCTCCTTATATTTTAGAGATTAAGATATATAGAGATCGCACCAAAAGGGTTCTGGGTTTAAGTTAGAGCACCTATGTGAACAAGGCATTGCGTGAGTTCTTAATGCTCGATTCAAGGAAAGGATTTTTACTCGCTTGTCATGGTGTTAATGTCAGCAAGTCTCAGTGTCCTAGAACACATGATAAGCTGAAAAGGATGAGATTTATTATGTTAATGAGATTTAATTGGTTTAAGTTATCATTTTCCAACATAACAAACACAAGACACAAAATAGAAAGACAACTTCTTCCTCCTTCCTCTAGAATTTCGGCCAAGGCAAGCTCTCATCTCAATTTTTGGTGTTTTTGAGTCCTCATAAGAAGAACTATGTGTCTTTAATTCCCAAGTGGATACATAGGCGTCTTGGAGACTCAAGTCAAATTATTCGTTACCCGATGTTCTTGTTATGGTATGAAAATGCTGATTTTTTTCTTGTGATGCTAATCTATGGTAGTTGATTCATGGTTTTAATGGGCTCTTGGTTTTATTTTTCATTCCGCTGTGAGTTGGTTCATCTCCTAACCTACCTCGAGACCTAACAACACACTCGTATGAACGTGGATATTAATATCTGGCATTTGGATATCTAAAAGCCAAAAGTATGCATAAGCTTGTGCCTATAACATGGATGGTAAAAGATGTAGTCTTACTACACTTTATGAGTCTTTCTTGGAACATTTCCTTAAATTTTCCCATCATGAAGTATTCATTCATCTCCATTACATTCGAAGTTCAAAGCTCCAAGCTTTTAAGCATTTATGTAATGTTCATTAGTATGTTTACCATAATTATCCTATTAAAATCTAATCATTTAGAATAAGCATTAGAGAGAGGTTTTTTTAAGGACACTTTTCCTTACCATTTTGTTAAGAATAGTTCTTAGTTTTGTGCATATCTAAACTTGGTTGTGAGCAGATCCTCTTAGGACGAATCTTTTTGTTGATAAAATAAATAACACGTTTGACAAGTTAATCTATAGTAACTATCCCAGAACAGTGCCCAATTTGTCAGTAACAACCGGAATACACATCTCATCTACTCCTCCATTGCCTATTTGCACAAACAGTTTGGGGGAAAGGCTCAACAGGGATTTCCATTCCCCCAACTATATCTTTTTTGGAATGATGGACACTGATCATGGATATCCCAGAAGGAGATGTCAAAGCTCGATTAGCATTGACAGTTTGAAAAATATGGAAGGCCCAAAATGGAGTGGTTTGGGATCAAGTCCCATAATCGGCAGAAGCAGTTGATGCGGTCTTCGGTCCTATGTCCATAGATGGTAGGAAGCACACTCTAGCATATTTACTCCCACACCGGGTCCAGGCTGTATACGAGCAACGAGGTGGATGACACCACCTCAGGGATGGATAACAATCAATGTTGATGGAGCAGTATTTCCCGACACACGACAAATGTGTGTGGAGTTGGATATCCCAAAATGATTGAGGCCAAGTAATGGAAGGGACAAATAGGACGATGTGGGAACACAGGGGGCTGTATATGCAGAGGCTACAACTATCGATCGTTCACTATGATGGGTCCGCCTCTAGAAATTCCTAGGTATAATCATACGAAATGATGTCCAATATGTAGTCGAGATCATCAAGAGGTACAAAATGAACGGATCATTAATGATTTTCGTTCAATATTAATTTCTCTTATCAATGAATTGGGCTTCACCCAACGATTTTGATTGCTTGACATAAAAGAAATTGATAATTGAGCAACAAAAAAGTATGTGGTGAAGGGAAACGCCTGGGCCACTAAGCCGACATGTCATGTATGACAGCAAATCCTTATTTTAACCCTTTGTACACCGTTTGTGCCATCCACGTGCCCATACTCACCTAGTTTGTCCTCTATATATATATATATAAATATCACAATTCCCACACCACACGCACCATCCTCCCAACCACTCTGACTCCTTTTCCCAGCGTCCAAACACACCATGGCCGATACAACTATGCTAAGTAACTCTCCACAGCCCAGCCGCCTCCAGCGGCGTGCCCCGGCGTCCCTGAAGATCGCTCCGGCGCCGACCTGGAACGTCGCTATCCCGCTCCTGTCGCCGCTAGTGGACGGAGAAGGAAATATGGAGATCAAGCCGAGGCAGGGAGAGGAGACCAATCAAAAGCGCCAAGGAGATGACGCCGCCGCCGAGAAGCTAGTGTTCAGGAAGTGGCAGCATCCGGCGGCTCCCTTGTACTACGAGCCGGCGCCGAAGATGCCGTCGTTCGTGCCGGTTTGGGACTAGACAGGGCCTATATGTATGTCTAACCGTTGCTATTAGATCTTGTTCAAATTGTATCATAGATTGAATCCTGATTGTTGATTTTTCTAATCTCATCTACTCTTAAGTCTTACCACATAATTGGAATCAATTTTGCTATTGCTTTTTTTTTTTGTGTGTGTGGAAAATATGGAATCTTATTTATTTATTTACCACGTAAATTTCTGTTTGGAGGATTAGAAAGGGGAACAGATGGAATATGCTATTTCAGAATTGTGGGGATGGATGTAGGATTGGACTTGGACCAGTCAACTTTTTTTATTTTTTATGTTTAAAGATCAATGTTTTAAAAACTCACAAGAATATATCTTCTGTGGTAAAATACGTATGGACCCCATCACATACTTATCTTGTTTGTGACAATTGCCTACATAAAGCCAAGCCTTCTCTTGTACACCAGAGAACAAATAAAAAAGGGGGAAAGCTCGTAGTTCTCTCCATTTACCGATTTTTATGCTCCTTTCATTACTGTTTGATCTACCTATCCAAGTATTTGCATAGGAGATTTACAAGAGACATACACAAAGTACTTGATGTCTTATACATTAAAATATTTGATGTTTTGATTCCTGCGAAATAATTACAACATGTTATCAGTACGAACAACTATGTTCGATCGTTCATGTATAAAGTTTCATATCATCATAAATTTGATTCGCTGATATTATTTATTAACGATATTCGTGAAATATATTTGTTTTCGTTCTATACTTATTTGGATCTGTTTTTTATACACATAAGTATGCTATGTGATCGCCAAATAATATTTTTGATCTTTCACATAAGAAAATATGGTTAATTTGAAATCTTGTTACGTATTAAGTTCTGTCGATATTGATTTATTTTACCAACGTTATTTGTGAAACGTATTATAACGAAACCAAATCATTTGAGACCAGAAGCTCTAAATGAAAATCGTAAGCCAAGGCTTGATATGTACCATGAAGGTTAAATAAATAAATAAATATATGGCCAAAACTTGATACGTGCCGGAACGGGAAAATGAAAATTCACTAGCTGATGCTTGATATGCGCCTGAACTGTAATAACCACTCCCGGTCAACGCCAGTCAAACCTGCGAAAAACGGGAAAATTTAAAAAATATAAGACAGACATTTAATTGAACCTAGAATTGACCCCGACGGTCATATCGGACTTAAGTTGACCCCGATATCGACCAAAGTGAGTTCCGGGGGACTAAGGGCAACTTTCTGATCAATTTGGGAAATGTTGACTTTTCGCTGGAAAAGTCAACCGAGCGACGTTTTGGACAATTCGAGGACCGTTTTGGATTCAAAAAGCTTAGCCGTCGTCGCAGCGGTCTTAGTTGAGCCGTTTCCTTGTAGCCCGTCAAGTTTCGTAATTTCTTGGAAAAAGTGCCCGTTCGGGGCCCGAAACGTCCGAATTTCGCGAATCTGATTGAGATATTTTCCCTAAAAGGTGTGGGACCCACTTGACACTTGTCAAATATGTGGTGGTGTTAGGTTCATTGAACAAAACAAAAGATGAGAGTTTGTAATTAAATGTTAGTTTTGATTTTTAAAACAAAATAAAAGCAATGGTGGTTGTTGATACACGTTCATTTCAAAAAAAAAAAAGACTTGGAGAGAGAAAGTGGTGTTAGAAAGAAGAGAGAAGGAAGAGAGAAAAAGAGAAGAGGTTGGGGGAATTTGTGACGTTTCTCGTCGATCAAACCGGTGGATCGTCTCAACGATAAAAGAATCGAGCTCCCATCGACATTCCCTACGGTGAGAACCTAACCGATTTTCATTTTGGAACGTTTGAATTTTAGGGTTTGAGTTTAAACGGTTTGATTAAGATGGGTTTTGTTTAAGATTGGTTTAAAGATGAATGGTTGAGGTTTGGGGTTCGTTAGGAACGTTTTGGGGCAAAAAGGGAATTTTGCCATTGTGTCCGTGTGGGGCCCACATGCCTGGGTATCGGGTTTTCGTGTTCGGGTGGTTTAGGACGTTCTCCAAGTCGTTAATCCACACCCGGATCGAAATTTGGAATTAAATTGTGAAAGTTGGAATTTCGGGTTTAGAAACTTTAAACGCGAAGTAAATCGCTCGGAAGTCGGAAATTGATTCCGTCGATTGCGTTGAAACCCTTGAATTATTCTAAGACCGTAGAAATGAAAACGGGAATTTTCAGAGCCCCGGAAGGGCGTTTCCAAAACCCGGGCAGATTCGCCATGTCGGGCGAATCGGGCCTTTCCGAGCCCTTTATCGACAATGTCGAGTAATTGGGAAGTTTGGGAGTGATCGACATTGTCGGGGTTGAGTTTGGGCGTTAAATTCTTTAAATTCGGGTTTCGCATGCTTACTTAAAAAGTGTGTAAATTGTAATAATTGTAGACCGCGTCGCCTGCCGTGGAAAGAGGAGGCTAAGCGGGAAATTTGGAGCATTGTCGGAGAGCGAGCATCGGTTGTGACACGCTTCAAGAGGTAGGGAAAAGTAGCCGCATCTCGGCCCTGACTAGAGAAAGTTAACAGTAGAAATGCATGTGACACTTGGGTGTCGTGGGTTAAGTAGGTTTGTTCGAATATTAGAAAGGCAGGCGACACCAGGTGGTGTCGTATGATACGGGAACGTATCGAACAATAGAAATGCATGTGACACTTAGTAGTGTCGTAGGAGGTTGATTGTGAAACTGTTAATATTAGGAGTACTGGAGGCATATGACCATGTCCGGAGGTTGATTGTGAAACTTGTTGATATTAGAACTGTTGGAGGCATTGGTTATGCCCGGAGGTTGATTGTGTAGTTGTGTCTTGGGTGGCCATGAGAGCCCGTATTACTGTTGTGTCGTGGGTGACCATGAGAGCCCGTATTACTGTTGTGTCTTGGGTGGCGATGAGAGCCCGTATTACTGTTGGTGTCTTGGGTGGCCATGAGTGCCCGTGGGGTTGTTGAACCCGTGTCTTTACTGTTGGTGTGTCTTGGGAGGCCGTGAGTGCCTGTGGGGTCGTTGAACCCGTGTCTTTACTGTTGGTGTGTCTTGGGAGGCCGTGAGTGCATGTGGGGTTGTTGAGCCCGTGAGTTACTGTTGGTGGTTTTGAGTGGCCGTGAGTGCCCGTGGGATTGTTGAGCCCGTGAGTTACTGTTGGTGTTTTGAGAGGCCGTGAGTGCCCGGGGGGTTGTTGAGCCCGTGAGTTACTGTTGGTGGTTTTGAGAGGCCGTGAGTGCCCGTGGGGTTGTTGAGCCCGTGAGTTACTGCTGGTGTATCTTGGGTGGCCGTGAGTGCATGTGGGGTTGTTGAGTCCGTGTTTTACGGTTGGTGTCTTGGGTGGCCATGAGTGCATGTGGAGTGCTGAACTTGTGTTGTTGAACTTTGTTTGTGATTGTGATTGTGGTTACCTGAGGTTGGGGGCCCGCTTCATGAAACGGGGGTCCTCGAGCACACGCGTCTGCATGTTCAGACGGGGTAGGGGGCCCGCCCGTCAGTAAAGGGGTCCTGGCCGCGCATGTGTGGTTTGGGGTTGTGAGTGTGACAGGTCAACAGCCTGATCCGACTTTGTGTCAAGGAAAATGCAACAGGTCGACTGCCTGGCCTGACTGGGATTGGTAACGGGTGTGAGGGAGGTTACTGAGCAGCTGGTATGCGATCCTTTGCGATCTTGTTTGGTGTGTGATCCTTTGTGATGTTGGGTGTTGCGTGGTGGTCTTTTGGGTCCTTGGAAGAGGTCGTGATCGTTGTGTTGGGTATACATTACGAGTCTGAGTGTTGAGTCTGTTGAGGAAAGTAACGGGTTGTGTGTCAGTCGAGTTACTTGAGTTTGGGGATGGTATTCCGGTGTTGGGTTTGGTTTTGGTGTTACTGGCATTGTCTGCTAAGTATGCCGTAGTCAGTCTGTTATCCGTGGTGGTGAGCGAACGCTCACCCCTAGCTGCTTTTCCTACAGGTACTGATCACAGGACGGACTAGGCGAGCTCTCGAAGCTTGAGGAGCTAGGAGCGGAGTCCGGGTTTTATCTTTTGAGTCTAGTGACGGATACCATGTACTTTGTCCAATTGTTGGGACGTTTTTGAGTTGTAAATATTATTTTGGTTAACTAATTGGTAATTTCAAAGTATTTATTCAAAACAGGTTTCAAATGTTTTATGGTTTTAAATGTTCGCGTCCCGAGTTCGGTTTAGTGAAATTGGGGCGTGACATGAACGGCCAAATGAAAAATCACATGGTCGAGGCCTGATATTTGATTTTGCCAAATAATAAATTACAAGCCTAGGGCTTGATATTTTCCTTTTACGGCCACATGATAAATCACAAACCTGAGGCCTGATGCTTACTTATACGGTCAAACGATAAATCACAAGCCTGAAGCTTGATACTTGTATTTATGTCTGATTGACAAACCACAGACCTGAAGCCTGTACAGTGTCCTTCAATGTAGAATACAGACCACAAGCATAAAGCCTGTAACTTGTATTAAGGTCACAAGACGAAACCACATGCCTAAAACCTATAACTTGTGTCCATGGCCTGAAGCCTAAAATTTTATATGCAATTACTTATTTTATTCCACCTACCCTACGAGCTTGTTTGTTGTGGGGTTATACATATATTTTTTATGCATTTATTTTGATTACCCCGCGAGTTCGCTCGGTGTGTGGTTATTATTATATTTATATCTTGTTGTTACTTACTTTATTATGTTCACCCCATGAGTCGCTCATTGTGCGGTTATATATCGAATTGTCTTAACTCAAATGTAGTATAATTGTAACCCAAAGTTTACAAATATCATGATACTTTGGACCTGAAGTTCCAAAACCATTAAAGACAAGTTCATTGAACTATTCGCTTAAGTGAAACGGATATGTGCACCATTGATTAATATCGTATGACTAGAAGTTCATACAGACTTAAAGTTTCATACAACTTGAGATAAATGTATTGAACCATTCGTTTCATGAAAACTTAATATGTGCAGTTTTGTTAAATGTCGTATGACCAAAAGTTCATACTGAATTAAAGTTTCACGGAGCTTGAGATTCTATTTTAAGATGCACTCTTACAATTTATATGACCTGGAGTTCATATAAACCTGAACTCCCAGAAGTGATATGTTATATATGAGATGAGAGAAATCATTGGTCGATTACATGTTGTATGACCAAATATTTTGATAGCTTTATATCAAGTATAAAAAAAGAGGTGCAAAAGAAAATGGTGATAGAGATAAAGTCTGAGTGATGACATAGATCCAGAAGATCTAAAGTGAATTTGATATCTCAGACGACTCTACATATAACGATACATCCATATGATCATGGTTCATTTCGCCAATTATATATGGATCCCTGAAGCGGTCAATTCATAAGTTAAAATGAAAATGATATGTGTATCACTACATAGTACGGATGTCATTGGTACAATTAAGGTCTCTAGAAGAGCTACCATGTCATTGAGATTTACGATGAAGTTAAGTATTAATGCTCTATATGTAAGTAGATCCAGAAGCATCTACTCAGCAGTAACAACATACATTTTGATACATGTCATGTTGAGACTGTCACGCCCCAATTTCAGTAAATCGAACTCGGGACGCGAACGTTTAAAATCATAAAACATTTGAAACCTGTTTTGAATAAACACTTTAAAATCTCCATTTAGTTAAACAAAATAATATTTACAACTCAAAAATAAGTCCCAACAAGTGGACCAAACAAGGTATCCGTCACTAGACTCAAAAGTAAAACCCCGAATCCCGCTCCTAGCTCTTCAAGCTTCAGAAGCTCACCTAGTCCAACCTGCGACCGGTACCTGTAGGAAAAGCAGCTAGGGGTGAGCGTTCGCTCACCACCACGGATAACAGACTGACTACGACATAATTAGCAGACAATGTCGGTAACACCAACAACCAACTCAACACCGGGGATCACTATCCCCAAACTCAAGTAACCCGACCAACACCCACACACTGATACTTCCCTCAGCCGACTCAACACCGGACACGTAAAGTAGACCCGACACAACGATTGACGACCTCCTCCAAAGACACGATAGACTACCACGCAACACCCAAGATCACAAAGGATCGTACACCAAACAAGATCACACAGGATCGCACTCCTGTCAGCTGCTCAGTGCCGGTTGCTAACCGGCTGGGCTCGAGCCTGCCCCACGCACTTTTTCGATCCCTGTCAGGCTCCATGCGGTCGACCTGTTGGCGATATATACAACGCTGCTTTTCCGATAGCTAGTCGGAAGGGGAGCTGCCCTCTCATCGCTTACAAATGCTCACAACCTTCTGAGACTCGAACTCGGTCAGGCTAGCCAAAGAACGCTCGCAACCTCCCGAGACTCGAACTCGGTCAGGCCAACCAAAGGATGCTCGCAACCTCCCGAGACTCGAACTCGGTCAGGCCAGCCAAATTCCACACCACTTCCCGACACACAGTCGGGTCACTAACCTCGGGCAAACACAATCACAATCACAAGCAAAGTTCAACAAACAGCAACAACACAGGTTCAACACTCCACAGGCACTCATGGCCACCCAAGACACCAACAGTAAAAACACGGACTCAACAACCCCACGGGCACTCACGGCCTCCCAAGACACACCAACTATAACTCACGGGCTCAACAACCCCACGGGCACTCACGGCCTCCCAAGACACACCAACAAGTAACTCACGGGCTCAACAACCCCACGGGCAATCATGGCCACCCAAGACACACCAAACAGTAACTCACGGGCTCAACAACCCCACGGGCACTCATGGCCTCCCAAGACACACCAAACAGTAACTCACGGGCTCAACAACCCCACGGGCACTCATGGCCACCCAAGACACACCAACAGTAAAGACACGGGTTCAACAACCCCACGGGCAGTCATGGCCACCAAAGACACCAACAGTAAAACACGGGCTCTCATGGCCACCCAAGACACAACAGTAAAACATGGGCTCTCATGGCCGCCCAAGACACAAAATACACAATCAACCTCCGGCATAACCAATGCCTCCAACAGTCCTAATATCGACAGTTTCACAATCAACCTCCGGGCATGGTCATATGCCTCCAGTACTTCTAATATCGATAAGTTCACAATCAACCTCCGGGCATGGTCATATGCCTCCAGTAATTCTAATATCGATAAGTTCTCTGCTCCTACGACACTACTAAGTGTCACATGCATTTCCAATCTTCGATAACCTACTCAACCCACGACACACCAAGTGTCACATGCATTTCTAATATTCGATAACCTACTTAACCCACGACACCCAAGTGTCACATGCATTTCTACTGTTAACTTTCCCTAGTCAGGGCCGAGATCCGGCTACTTTTCCCTACCTCGTACATGTTCTCCAAAAGTGCCCAAATAAGCCCCGGCGTGATCTTCGTCACTCGCCTAGCTTTCCTTTGCCTCGGTCCGCATCACGATCTAAAATAACACAATTTTAAACGCTTTTAAGCTTGCAGGCATAATGCTGAATTTTAATAAACCCGACTCCCAAAAGTAACCCCGACAATGTCGATCACTCCCAAACTCCCCAATTACTCGACATTGTCGATATTGGACCCGGAAAGGCCCGATTCGCCCGACATGGCGAATCTGCCCGGGTTTTGAAAACGCCCTTCCGGGGCTCCGAAAATTCCCGTTTTCGTTTCTACGGTCTTAGAATAATTTAAAGGTTCCTAGGCACTCGACAGAATCGAATTCCGACTTTCGAGTCAATTAATTAACGTTTAAAGTTTCTAAACCCGATAATTACAACTTTTCCAATTTAGTTCCAAATTTCAATTCGGTTGTGGATAAATGATCCGGGAACGTTCTAAACCACCCGAACAAAAAACCCGATCACCCGAGCACGTGGGCCCCACACGGCCAAGCTTGGAAAAATTCCCTTTTTGCCCCAAAACGTTCCTAACGAACCCCAAACCTCAACCATTCATCTATAAACCAATACTAACCAAAACCCAACCATAATCAAACCGTTTAAACTCAAACCCTAAATTTCAAACGTACCAAAATGAAAATCGGTTAGGTGCTCACCGTAGAGAATGACAGTGTGAGCTTGAATCTTCTATCGTTGAGACGATCCAACGGCTTGATGAACGAGAAACGTCACAAATTCCCCAAGCCTCTTCTCTTTTTATCTCCTCCTTCTCTCTTCCTTTCTCTCTCTAAAAGTCTATTTTTTTTAATTGTGAAGTGTTGGCCGAGACCTCCATTTGCCATTCCTTTTGTTTTTGTTTTTAAAAAATCAAAACTAACTCTCTTAATTACAACTACCACACATTCTTCTTTTTACTTTGTTCAATGTTACCTAACACCACCACATTGGTGACATGTGGCAAAGTGGGTGGAGATGTTTTCCAATCAGATTCGCGAAATTCGGTCGTCTCGGGCCCCGAACGGGCACTTTTTCCAAAAAATTACGAAACTTCACGGGCTACAAGGAAACGGCTCAACTAAGACCGCTGCGACGACGGCTAAGATTTTTGGATCCAAAACGGTCCTCGAATGGACCAAAACGTCGCTCGGTTGACTTTTCCAACGAAAAGTCAACATTTCCCAAATTGGTCAGAAAGTTTCCCTGAGTCCCCCGGAACTCACTTTGGTCGATAAAGGGGTCAACTTAACTCCGGTATGACCCTCGGGGTCAATCTTAGGTTTAATTAAGTGTCTGCTTAAAATTTTAAATTATCTTTTTTTTCGCAGATTTGACTGGCGTTGACCGGGAGTGGTTATTACAGAGACCACAAATGAGATTGAGTTTTTCTGTATCACCAGAAATGATAAATATGGTGAAAGCATGTACTTGAAAAAGTACAGGTTCCATCATCAAATTTGTATTATACAACCTTAAGAGCAATTGAAACCTACGCGACTATGAACCAGAAGTTCATTAGTCCAGATATTCTTATGCTTTGGCATAATCGTCTTGGTCATCCTGGATCAACGATGATGCGTAGGATTGTTGAGAACTTATGTGGACATTCATTAAAGGGCTGGAAGATCCCAATGTTCAATGAGATATCATGTACAACTTGTTCACAAGGAAAATTAATGGTCCAACCATCTAAAGACAATTTTAGTATGGAATTTCAATTACTCATGTAGAGAATTCATGAGGATATATATGATCATACTTATTTTATAAGAGACGCATCCAGAAGATGGTCTTATGGTATCTTCATACTTACTTTATAAGAGACGCATCCACTAGATGGTCTTATGGTATCTTGAGTCCCTGAAGGACAAAATATTTATAGCATGATCTGTTAGTTTCATTTTTATGAGATGATATCCTTCACCTTGAAATGAAAAAAAAAAAGCCTTCATGAAGTAAGGCGTGAAATGTTCTTGGAAAATTATTTTTGTCTCATCATATGTACCTGAAGTACATAAGCTCGCACGTTTGAAAAATATTGTAGACCAAATGCGAGACACATTTAGAAATATAATCATGTCATGCCAAGATACCTGCAAAGATTTAAAATCTTTGAGAAAGTGGGGAATGACTCCTCTTGTAATCACCAGAAGCGTGAGAAGCTACTTGGATCAAAGAATATTGACTCCAAGAAAGAAAGAATCAGGAAAATCATGAATGAGCATGATTCTCGAAGTTGATAAGAGTATCTTTCAGATCACTTTTTTTTTAGTTCTACTTACACATTTTATGTTGTGATCTCATCCTTTAGATGATTTTCTTCCTTTACTAGCACCTTCAAATGTCCCAAGACTCTTATGGTGCTACAACATCAACTTTTGGTCCAACTTCTAATCTTGCAGTTGTTCAGCCATTTCCAGTCTTCAAATCCAGAAATCAAAGCTTTGCTTCATTATTTTTATAACAGTTCAGACAAAACCGGATGCAATTTGAAGCATCAGTTGGCTTGCGTGAGTTCCAAGTAACCGCTCCTTCATGCCCTACCTGTGTGAGCCCCAAGCTTTAGGTTTTGACAGTTCCTCACACTGTTGTTTGTATCTTATTCCTTGGTTGTCTTTGTTAGTTGGTGTTTTTTTGAAGGAACTTTGATGGTTTCTTTTGTTGTTCTTAATATCAATTTGTTGTCCTTGCCCTTATCAGATAGTTGCGTCTATCTTTGGGTTTTTGGGGATATTAGAGTTCCTGTTGTAACTCCTCTTTTCACCTCAAGAGAGGTTTCAATCTAAATTTGCTTTGCCGATAAATAAAAAAACAAAATGGTTGCAAGAGTTGCAAGAGAAATGAAATGAGGAAATTCATATGAATTACTCACACATAAAAGAAATCATGGAATCGAAAATGGGTTTCCACTGATAAAGGCATTACTATTACCACGATTGAAATGGTAAATGATTTTGACATTGAACCACGTGGTATTGACTAATGTCATTTAAAGACACGTTTGGCCAATACGAGAAAATGTCATTCCAGAATAATTGACTTATTGGCATAATGTCCAATGTTCAAAATCATGATCAAGACATCGAAGATGATGTTTTACCAGCTGTGTCTAGATGAATGACAAAACAAAGATGCTGAATATAAAACAGGGAACACTACTAATACCTACCCAAAATCATGCCCTTTTAACTGATGTTTATCGTGAAGTTTAAAGTTAACTGATAAATACCCTAAAGTTTCAATATCTAAAACAAAACTCCGTCAGTCAGCTAAGTCAGTTTACTGTTCACTTTTCCCAAAATGTCCAAAATGCCCTTAACCTTGTTCATTTTTTATATTCTTTAAATCAAAATAAATTAAGGTTTTCAAAAAAAATATTTAACAGAAACCAGATTCTATTTTTAAAAAACAGTTTTTATTTTCAAAAAATCAGTTTTAATTTTAAAAAAATCAGTTTTAATTTTAAAAAATCAGTTTTAATTTAAAAAGAAAATCAGTTTTTAAAAATCTATTTTTATTTTATAAAATAAAATTTGTTTTATAAAATAAAATTTTATTTAAAAAAATCGATTTTTATTTTTAATATATATTTAATTATTTACTGTGTGTTAATATGTTTATTTGAATTTTTTCATTTTTCTTTCAGGACACATACACAATAGAAATAAAATTGAATAAAAGTATAAAACATGATTAATCTTAATTATAAAAAATAAAAATTATTTTTATAAGAAAAATGCAATTAAAAACAAAGAATAAAGGAAAAATAAATTTTATAAGAGAGAGTGTATGTGTGCTGAAAGCAAAATGAAAAATTAAAAATAAAAACTGATTTTTAAAAATTAAAAACTGATTTTTAAAAATAAAATCTGATTTTTTCTAAAATATATATTTTTAAAAACCTTAATTTAATTTTGATTTAAAGAATTTAAAAAATGAACAAGGTTAAGGGTCTTTTGGACATTTTGGGACAAGTGAACAGGAAACTGACTGAGCTGACTAACGGAAGGGGTTTTGTGTTAGATATTGAAACTTTAGGGTATTTATCGGTTAACTTTAAACTTTACGGTAAACATCAGTTAAATGGGCATGATTTTGGGTAGGTATTAGTAGTTTTCCCTATAAAAACACACCTTATAAATGTATTTTTCTCAAATGACTTGAAGCCAGCTTTTGATAAAGTTGTGATGTGTGATCACCATGGTATATTTGATATACATACCCACTACTAATGGTACTTTGAGTGCCAACATTTATGAAAGTCCCTGAAGGACTTGCATTGCATGAAGCATTGCAATTTGCCTGAAGCAAAACCCATGAAAATTTAAATTGTCAGGAGCAATGTCATTCCCCAAAGGGATTTATGATTATCTAGAGAAATAACTCTCTGAATGGTTTAATTTGCATGAGGAATTGAGAAATGGTATAAGAAACCATGTACTTAGTAAGCAGTGTGGGTCGATAGTATATGGACTCTTGAAAAGGTCCTTGAAACTGAAGTATGTCTAAAGAAAGACTTTTAAATGAAAGATTTGATGATGAAGTATTGTCTCGGTCTGAAGATCGAGCATACTTCAAATGGATCCATAAATATGCATACGCTAAGAAACGCCTGAAGCGTGTTCTGCTTGATATTCAAACGATCGATCGATATTTAGATCTTAAAGAGGATATCATTTGTCTCAAAGAGATGAAAAGATATTTGGTCCTGAAGTACCGTATCTAAATTTGAGATGTTATAATGTACAAGGCCTGATAGAATATTCGCAGTAAATATGCTAGCCAGTTTTGAGCTCAGAAACTATTTACCGGTTTTGAGAAAGAAGCAGATCTGCAAAGCATGTTCCGGGACGGTTATAGTTTTGAAAACAATTTTCAGTGTTCAGTGTTTTGGTTGCAACCACTACATACTCATAAATCCTTTATCTTGAACTCCAGAAGAGTCATGAGATTGACGTCAATCGGAATCACGTAGTGAAAATCCTGCAGGTTTGATTTACTGAAATTTGGGCAACATCGGTTTTTTGGGAAAGTCAGTGTACAAGATAATATGAGTCTAATTTGCAAGCAACCGAGATTACGCAGTCGGTCTTCAGGGGGAGCGACAATCATGGGGAGTAAGTTTCCGTGCGCTGCACTCTTTTTCCCTTATTCAGTTTTTGTCCCACGAGGTTTTCCTGAAAAAGGTTTTTAACGAGGTAGATGTTATGCACGTCTAACTCACCAGAAGTGAGTAAATGGAAGAAACACTCTACTCGGTGTGGCTTTCCTAACATCAACTTGTTGAGAAGTTAGTGTTCAAGATCAAGATGCGTCGACTCAACCAAACAACCAACGTAACCTACCTGAAGTCAGGGGGAGACAAGTTTTGTGCGCTGTACTCTTTTTTCTTTTATCCAAGTTTTGTCCCATAGGGTTTTCTTGTAGAGGTTTTTAACGAGGCAGCATCAAAGCACAACTTTAAGTACATTTTGTGCGTTGCACTCTTTTTTTTCCTTATTCAGGTTTTGTCCCATTGGTTTTCTAGAAAAGGTTTTTAACGAGGCAAGTTTGAAGCACATCAGTTATTTACGAGTTTTTCATAGAAGCATCAAATGTATTTTTTATAAATGATGGTGTCCACGAGGGAGTGTTGTAAAATACATATGCACCCCATCACATACTTATCTTGTTTGAAAGCTTCATAGACGGTGACACTTGCCTATATAAAGCCAAGCCTTTACTTATACAACAGAGAACAAATAAAAAGGGGGAAAACTCTCTCCATTTACCGATTTTTATGCTCCTTTCATTACTGTTTGATTTACGTATCGAAGTATTTGCAGAGGAGATTTACAAGAGACATACACTGAGCACTTTTTTTTTTTGATCAGCAAGTTTTTTGTTTTATAAAAAAACCATGTTTTCAAATTGAAAACATGGACATGGGAAGAACCCACCATAACAAGGTACAAACAGGAGCAAACCCGAAGGCTTCTTGAACCAGTGAAAACAAAGGTCTATCTAACCAAATCTACCTTGAAGTACAACAGAGGAACACTAACAAGTTCCTATAACCAAAAACTTAACAAAACTGCAGGTACAACAGCAAAGACAGAACCAACAAACAACCAAAAGCAAACAAACTGAGTCTATAAACTCTGAAACACCACCTTGAAGAGCAGGAAAAGTACCAACGGAGTCTGAAACTCAGAATATCCAGCCTTGACGTCCACAAGTAGAACGCAATAGAAGGATCTGCCAACCCAAGCCGCACAAACCACCCAATGCGCAACCAGGAGCTCCGAGGAAACCAGCAACCCCCCAACACAGCACAAGTCTCCACCAAGCTCAACCGAAACTCCCCAAAGGCCAAAGGACCAAAATGGCGCCTCCAATCCGGTGAACACCAGAATACCCACGAGGGGGCCGGGACTAAACCACCTCCAACCTCAAAACTAATACTAAAACACCAAGTACCCAACACAAAAAATTCTTCAACAAAATCCCAAGGCTAAACTCTTCACGCCGGCCAACCCCGCCCGTGAAGCCCCATCCACAAGAGATATGAAGAAAGGAAGACTAATTGGAAGGGAACCAGAGGTCAAAGTAAAGAAGAGAGGAAGAAGAATTAAAGAAACCAAACCTAATAGGTCCAGCAACTCAATCCCAAGGAAGATCAGAGAGGGAGGAGACACAAACTGAACAGCACGACTCCGACCGAGACGCCCCTACCAAGCCCACCTCCACTGTGAATCTCAGAGAGAAACACTCCCACAAGAGGAAAAGAAGACCCGACGGAGGCGCCCAAAGAAGACTCAGGCCAGGAGAAGCCGAAGGGCCAAAGAGCCAAGTCTAACTAAGGAAGAACGACGAACCAGAGAAGGGAAAAGACCCAAGGAAGAAGAAAGCACCACTACCCCCAAAACGATCCCCAAAGGAAACAGAACCAGTCCCAACCCTAGCCCACGATGCCACCACCGACACCCACCACCGGAAACAGCCGGAAAACCACAATAAAGAACTGAAGGATGAGGAAGGGACCGGAAATCTTACCCTGAAGAAGTAGATCTGAAGACAGAGGCACCCGACGGTGACCAAACCCTCCACCAAACGAAGAAATCTACTGGATCTGAGGCCAATACCACCAAAACAGTGAGAAAAAGCCTCCCACACTCATACCCGAACAGACCTTCGCCTGCGAGGAGGAAAAAGCCACCGGAAAGAGAAAGAAAAAAGGTAGAGGAGGAAATAGATCTGAAGGGGCGGGGAGAAACGAGGGGGAAGAAGTAAGAGGGGAAGAAGGGTGGGGGAGGACGTCGCCGGATCATACCATGGCCGAAGCCACGGCCATCACCGGCGCCGTCGAAGGCGAAGAAGAAAAGGGGCAGAAAAAGCTAGGGTTGAAGAGAGAGAGACGCTCTCGCTAGAGAGAGAAAAAACTTCACCCCATACACTGAGCACTTGATGTCTTATACATGAAACTATTTGATGTTTTGATTCCGGCGAAATAATTACAACATCTTCATCATTCTTTTTCATATAGAAATTTCTTTTTGAAACAAAATGATTCATCAGTATTAATAAATCTAACAAACCGAACCACAAACATCGAACAATATAAGTATGCATCCGTTGTTCGCTCGCGAGATGAATACTTCTTGAAATGGATGACGCGAGGTTTAGAAAAACAAGAACTACTAAATCGTTTTTTAACGAATCTCAAAATAAATCCGTCGAAAGAAAGACCCAATTGGACACGTCTCCGGAAGCAGAAGCACCTACCAGAGATCCGAGATTCCGACAAGGTGAATAACAAAAGACAAAGGACATAATAAGAAAAAACAAAGACAAGCATAGACTACTCGCGGTCGGCCTCTGAAGTCTACGACAAGGATGGCAGTGTTGTCGGGTGCAGATTTTATCCACTTGTAGCTGGTGCACGGATCTAACCGAGTAAACAAGATATGTAGGAGCATTGTTGAACGGCTCGGACTACGGTGTTCCGGTAGATAGTGGGTGCAGACCGTCTAGCCGGAAGAGAAGAATGGCGGAGAAGCTCGGCCCGAAGAAGAGTTGTTGTCAGGGGATGAACCCAAAGGGGGTGGGGGATTTCTGTTGGACTTGGTCATCGACGATGTGCTTGTGGCCATGGTCGCCGTCGCCGGATAGGGGTTGGGGTGTGGTGGAGAAAGAGGAGCCAGATCTGGCCGGCTTCCAAGGCGGAGCAACAGATCTAGTCGGCAGCAGGAGACCACGGCACAGAGAGCTATGAGAGAAAATGGTGGGGCATGGTCACCAGTGAACGACGATAGAGCAAGGGCGGACCTATAGATCTCGGAAGGGAGGATGGTGCTTGGGTTTTCGGAGACCTCAACCCTTCCAACGAACACCTCATGGGCACAAGATTTAGGAGGGGCGCAAATAGAGGCCGGCGGAAATAAGTGGACGTCGTTTCTGGGCCAGAGAGAGCTAGCTTGGAGGTGGCGGGGTAGAAAGGACACTGGAGGAACGAGAGCTCTCATCGACGATGGAACTAGCGTTGCAGTTGGAAGAAAGCGGCTAGGACGAAAAGAGAAGAAGGGGGAGGGAAAGAGACCCACCGGCGACTCCCATGATTAGAGCCATGGTCACCGTGGGTGACAGCGGCGGCTAAAAGACAAAGGACATAATCAAAATAAATAACAAAAACAACAACATGCCTTAACTATTCGCAGTCAGCCTTCGAAGTCTTAGAAAAGGATGGTGAAGCCGTCGGGTGTGGATTTGATCCGCTTAGAGCTGGTATACGGATCTGACTAAGTAAGCACAATATGTAGGAGCATGGTTGAACGGCTCGGGCTATGGTGTTCCGACAGATGGTGGGTGTAGATATGATCGTCTGGTTGGAAAAGAAGTGTGGCGGAGAGGCTCGGCCTGAAGAAGAGTTGTTGTCAAGGGATGAGGCCAGAGGGGTGGGATCTTCTCATAGTACTTGGTCGTCGACGATATGCTTATGGATATGGTCGGCCGTCTCCGATAAGGGTTGGGGTGTGGTGGAGAAAAAGGAGCTAGATCTGGCCGGCTTCGAAGATGGAGCAGCATATCTGGCCGGAGGGAGGAGACCACGGGATAGAGAGCGACAGGAGAAAATGGTGGGGCGTGGTCACAAGTGAACGACGGTGGAACAAGGTCGGAAGAGCCACTCGAACGACGACGGATCTGGAGAGAGAAAATCTCCCAAGACCGTCTCTGGTAGGCGATGTGGGGCTGACAACAACGTACCTACAAATATGGGGAGGGAGGATAAGGATTGTGTTGCCGGAGATCTAAATCCTTCCATCGAACACCTCTTGGGAACAAGATCTAGGAGGGGCGCAAATAGAGGCCGTAGGATAGAAGTGGACGATGTGGCTTGAGCAGAGAGAGCTCACCCGGATTTGGCGGCACAGAAAGGATACTAGAGGAACGAGAGCTCTTATCGACGACAGAACGAGCATTGCAGTAAGAGGTAAGCGGCTAAGACGAAAAGAGAAGAAGGGGAAGGAAAGAGCTCAACCGGCGACTCCCATGGAGGAAGCCATGGTTTCCTTTAAGAAATCAGTCATTTTTCTTGTCTGTACAACGCTGTCCAAGCACTCGCCATTCGACAACTAGACTGAATTTTTCTTCTTGTGTCTCTATAAATAATGACAAAGTGGATGTGTGCGTATCCTCTACCAATTTTAGGGAAGACGAGTTCTATGAGCTCAAAATATAGGGTTATTTACGATTTGATACCCAAATGTTTCGTCCACGAACGATTTGGTACCCTTATAAATTTTTATTCCAATTTGGTACCCTAATGTTCTGTCCACGAACGATTTGAGTTAATAGGGTTAAAAAACTAACAGAATAATGTGAAATGACCATTTTTCCCTTATATTGATTTAGTTGACTTTTGACTATAATGTAAAATGACCATTTTACCCTTATATTGACTTTTGACTTTATTTAATTAATTATTTAATTAATTATTTATTTATTATTTATTTATTAATTTTTAATATTTTATTAATTAATTTTTAATATTTTTATTTTTAAATATTTAAATATTTTATTTTATTATTTTTAAAATTTTAATTTTAATTTTTTTTTGTATTTTGTATTTTTAAAATATTTTTTATTATTTTTAATTTTTTAAATTTTTAAATTTTAAAAAAATTAAAATTATTTATTGTATTATAACTAAGGGTATAATTGTAATTTTGTCTATCAAATTTATAAGCTTAAAATAAGAAAGGGTAAAATCGTCATTTTACACCCCACTTAACTGCACATGTCTAATTTAGAAGAATATTCTGTTAGTTTTCTGACGGAGTATGCTACTTCCGTTAGTGGACAAATCATTTGGGTACCAAATTGGTCATTTGAAACATAAGGGTACCATATCGTACGTGGAAGAAACATTTGAGTACCAAATCGTAAATATGTTGGGTCTCGAGGTAAGGTTGGAGATGAACCAACTCGCAGCGGAAAATCAATGAAAACCAAGAGACGATTAAAACCATGGAACAACTAACAAAGAATGGATTCACAAGAGAAAATTTCAGCACTAGTTCTTACCAAAACAAGAACACCGGGTAACGAATGATTGACTTGAGTCTCCAAGACGCCTACGTATCCACATGGGAATCAAAGCCACGTAGTTCTTCTCTTTGAGGACTCAAGAACACAAAAAAGGAGGAGGAAACTAGCCAAACCCGAAATGGCCATGGAAGAGGGAGAGAAAATGTGTTTCCTATTCTTGTCTAGTGTTTGTTATGTTGAAAAAAGATGACTTAAACATAACAAAACTCATACTTGTCCAACTAAAGGCATGGGACTAGTATGGTGTCAAGTAAGGTGTAAATAGGACAAAGTATGGCAAGACAAGATTGGGTTAGGTGGTGAATCACCAACACCTTAATCCTTGTCTTGCTTACTTAGTACTAATTAATCAAGACTTGATTAATTAGTTCCATGGGCCTTGGTTGCATGGGCCTTTCATGGGCCTCTTGGAACATGGCACGTGGCCATTTCCAACGAGGTCCCGTGATTCGCTCATCGCCCCCATGCCTTCCATACCGGAAATGTCCAACATTATCCGACGCGATCAATCCCAAGACTCCAAGCCTTGTCTCGATCCGTAAAGTCCTATTCACTTACGGGCACATGACCCAAAACCCAGTTTTGGTCATGTCCCGAGACAACTCCCTTTATCATGTGCATGGCCATGCTATTCTTCCAGTCACTCTCGATCAAGCGGCCGAGAACCGATATCTTTCCCATACCTTAGTATGAGGGATAAATCCCTTAGCCGTCTTTCGTGTCACTCATGTAGCCCGTCCCCAAGCCAATCCTGGCCGTTATGGAAGCCCTGTTACGGACAACGTTAGGCTCAGGTCAAACTCAGTTGTTCACTACATAGCGATCACAAAGACTCCTTGGTCTAAGGATACATGACAAGCTACAACACTGAATATGTTCATGACTTAATCTATGGCACATATTCAGGGCGGTTCGTCCAATATCATGTCCCACATGATATCTATGATCAGACTCCGGAATCCCATTCCAATGACTAACAGAACGTAAGCCATAAAGAGCCATCTTTCATACTAGTCGCTTCTAGTGAAGCTTTGTTGACTAGGGACCCATCGAGTGTGATCTATCTCGATCTATGGTTCTATTCGCATGGTGGGCATAGATCAGAGCACACGTCGATATATTACTCCAACACATAAGTAATATAAAGTCGCTTTAATTTTATTGCTAACGATGATATGTACATTTGGACATTTAGGATTGAACTACGGGCACTAAGACTAACAATCTCCCACTTGCCCTAGTTCCAATCTAAACTCCAATATGTCCCCATCGACTTTACATGTCTAACATGTTCAGGCAGTGCTGCCTTAGTCAAAGGGTTGGCTATGTTATCATCTGTTGCAATATCGGTTATCTTCACTTCACCTTAGTTCAGTATTTATCTGATGAGGTGGATACGCCGCAGTACATGTTTGGATTTGTTATACGATCTAGGCTTTTAGCTTGCGCAATGGCCCTTGTGTTGTCGCAAGATGGATTCACCGGGCTGGATGGGTTTTTAATTACACCCAGCCCTGCCATGAATTTCCAAATCCACATAGCCTCCTTAGCTGCCTCTGCAGCATCCATGTACTTGGCCTCTGTCGTAGATTCGGCAATGGTATCTTGCTTTACGCTTTCCCAGCTAAAGCTCTGCCATTCAGCGTAAACACATATCCTGATTGACTTCTAAAGTCATCTGGATTTGTCTTGGAAAACTAGCGTCTACTCATCCTTCGACGACTAGTTCAACATCATCTTTCCCCCGGGTTAGAATGATGTCTACTGGTACAACATAAGGCTTACGAGACGTCTGGTCTCATACATGTCATGGCATATATGATCGATCCTGCCCCCAGGCGCATAGGATTCTCATCATCCTTTTCAGCTCATCAGGTGTCTTAGGACACTGAGTCTTGCTGAGATGAATGCCATGACTAGTGGGTAAGAGTCCTTTCTTTGAATCGAGCATTAAGAACCTACTCAATGCCTTGTTCACATAGGTTCCCTGACTTAAATCCAAGACCCTCTTGGTGCGATCTCTACATATCTTAATCCTTAAGATATGAGAAGCATCGCCTAAGTCCTTTATTGAAAAACACTTCCTCAACCAAGCTTTAGTCTCGTGCAAGGTTGGGATGTCGTTTTCAATGAGAACCAGAAAGGTAATATTGCTCCCACTAGCCTTCTTATAAACGCAAGATTCATCCTCGTTCTTGATTAAGCCAAATCCAATTACAGCTTCATCAAAACGAAGGATCCAACTCCGAGAAGTTCGTTTCAATCCATAAATGGATTTCAACAACTTATAAATCTTTCCTTTATTCTTCGGATCGTCAAAACCTTTGGGCCGAGACATACAAACGTACTCAGTCAAATTTCCATTTAGGAAAGCGGTTTTGACATCCACTTGCCATATCTCGTAATTATGATACGCAGTTATGTCAAGAAGAATTTGGATCGATTTTGACCATAGCCACTAAGGAGAAGGTTTCCTCATAGTCAATCCATTGGATCTGCCTATAACCTTTCGCCACCAGTTGAGCTTTGTAGGTCAGAGGGTTGCCGTCCATGTCCATCTTCACCTTGAAGATCCATTTGCATCCTATGGTCCTCACACCATTGATGGGATCAACCGGTTCCCAGACTCGGTTGTCCGACATGGATTGCATTTCCTCCCTCATGGCTCCCAGCCATAACTCGGAGTTGGGCCCATCCACGACTTCCTGAAAGGTGGCTGGATCATCGTGATCCACCATGACTTCATTGTCACCTCCGGATACCATATCTTGGAGGTGGAAAATTGATCCTTTCAAATCGCCTTGGACCTTCCGGAATTGTAACAGGAATTGGTTCTTACTCTACGACAATCTCTGGCTCCTTTCTACTGGGTTGCCAATTGGTTTAGACAGATCTGTACCATCCTGAATTTCTTCGAGATGCACAGTCCTCCCAATGACGTCTTTGGAAACAAAACTTCTTTTCCATAAAGACCCCACCCCAAGCGACGAACACCATGTTCTCACTGGGATTGTAGAAATAGTATCCCCTTGTTGCTTTGGGATACCACACGAAGGTGCATATCTCAGATCTTGTTTCGAGCTTAGTCGAAACCAAATGTTTCACATAAGCCTCGCAACCACAAATCTTTAGGAAGGACAAAGCGAGCATCATCCCGTACCATTTTTAAAATGGTGTCCCTTCCACACCATTCGTCGAAGCCCGATTCACTATGAATGTGGTCGTCTCTAGAGCAAAACCCCTAAAAGAGATTGGGAGATCAGTCCAACTAATCATGGAACAGACCATTGTCTAACAATGTCCGATTTCTCCGTTTGGCTACACCTTTCAACTACAGTGACCTAGGAGGAGTCCATTCCAAAAGGATCCCATTCTCTTTTAGATGATCTAATAACTCTGTGGTCAAGTATTTTCCACCTCGATCCAATCGAAGTGCCTTAATACCTTTGTCGAGCTGGTTTTCTACTATAGTCTTAAACTCTTTGAATTTATCAAAAGCTTCAGACTTATGTCTCACCGAATAGACATAACCATATTTACTGTAATCATCAGTAAATGTGATAAAGTAGCTAAAACCCCTCCTGGCAAGTGAACTTATTGGTCTACACACATTCGAGTGTATCAGCCCCAATAATTCACCCGCCCTTTCATCGCGATCGATAAAGGGCACTTTAGTCATTTTTGCCATCAAACAAACCTTACACCTATCGATCGAATGGAATTCGAATGAACCTGAAAGCCCGCACTTCTGAAGTGCTGATAGGCGCTTCTTGTTTATGCGACCCAAATGACAGTACCATAACAGAGTTAGGTTTAAATCGTTGGATTTAGACCTCTTGGTATTAACGGAATATATAGAACTTGAGGCATTGTTACCCATATCTAATATGTACAATCCTCCAACCATGTCAGTACTGGTATAAAACATATCATTGCATAGAACATTGAAAACTCCATTTCCAATATTAACATTATATCCTTCCTTGTCAAACACGGATACAGATATAATATTCCTACTAAAAGTAGGTATGCAATATACATTATACAATACTAAGACAAGGCCTCTTGGCAAAGCAAGACTCATGGATCCTACAGCAGTTGCCACAACTCTGAGGTCCATTTCGTGCTTTCCAAATCTCTCCTACTTTCAGCCACCATATATTAGTGCATGTGTGAGATTCAGTCATGGTATCTAATACCCATGAATCTTTGGAAGTAGAGAGATGTAGCTCTATAGAGTTAATACCGAATGAAGGCACGATCCCACCGCCCTTCCTTAGATCATCCAGGTTTCCTGATGAAGGCGCAGTCCTACTGCCCTTCTTCAGATCATCCACGCTATTTGATGAAGGCGCAGTCCCACTGCCCTTCTTCAGATCAGCCGTGAACTTCCTGTAATCCCGGTTCCAATGACCAGGCTGTTGGCAGTAGAAGCAGACATTCTCAGGTGTCTCATCTTTCCTGCCAAGTGCGCATGGGCCCAGCCCTTGCCACTTCCAATTCCCTTGTTGACCATCAGAATATCCTTGGATCCCAGATCCCTGAGATATTCTTCTCAGCAACTGATGACACTTCATGTAACTCTGATATGGTCTTAGAGACAGCCTTGTCAAGGACATATTCTTTGCGTTCAGACTTGAGGACTATCCTCAAAATTCTGTACCAGTCCAAATAGTTTGTCCCATTTAGCTTGACCCTGTCAAGAATGGTTTTTAATGACAAACTATTAATGTTCGCTGATTTTGCCATTTGATCTACAACAGATAAAATTCAATCAGTAAACTGAATAAATTTTATGAAGATCAAGCTTAAACACCAACAATCAATTCTAAACCTTTAGAATCTGAAACCAAGATCCTTGATTCACTCGATTAAGCTGAACTAATGCTCACCACTTAATCGAGCTATGTAGGTAGGACTCCATCCAATCACATCCAATGTGACTCTTGGCTAGGGTATGTACTTATGTACACGACTTACCCTATCTGTTACCCTAGCTCAACCTCAGGCCGAGAATCGTAGTCGGGTCCACCAATTTTCAACTATGGCTCGTCACTATGTAGGTGCTCCGCTAATGCGCACGACACCCACATATGTCGTCCAAACCTACTACCCCGCTTCCCCATGGATGCTCCGCTAATGCGCACGACAACCATAGGACGGGGAGGTAGTAAGGTGTTGATGATTGGGAGGTATCGGACATGACCCGCTTTTACTTGTCCAGTTGTGTTCAAAACTTTGGCACATCCTAGATGCGATGAGCACATCAACTACATTCCAAATGCAATGATGCCTCAAATTACATCCAATGTAATTCTTCCTTTGAACCCGTCAACTACATCCAATGCAATGACGGTTCTAAGGGTTCACACACAAGGATTAAAATTCCAATTTTATCCTTGCATGTGAGGTGATATGCTCGGTAAATAAAGTTAAGCATGCAATTCTAAAACACATAGAATTAATCATGCATAAACTAAACCAAGCATAAAGCGATAAATGTGCACATAATAGCCCCCTAAACTAACTCCCACTAGCTTCTTGAGCTCCACCGACTCCAAGCCGATGCCAACACCCGAAAAGCCACCAAATGACCTTTTCGCCCTTTCTTCGTCTTGAGTAAAATATTACAATTTAATACACGACTCGCAGGTCGGGAATAAATAAATATTACAACCAAGTGGTTCGACGACCACACCTTGAAAGAATAATTACACGTTAACTCTAACGGCTCGCAGGCCGTGAAAAGCGATAAATAATTAAATTGAGCTCGGAGCTATTATGTACACCATGCCAACATCACATCACACATCGTGTTATCAAACAAGAATGTTATCAAACATCATGTGATTTTCCAGTTTTAATTAATAGCCAAGTTTCGAAATTTTTTGATGCTCGGTTTATCGAAACCGTTCAAAAATGAAACTTTTGAACATTTGATCTTCGAGTTCATCATGACGGTTCCAAAATCGTCATAACTAACAAAACGGTTTAGCCTTGGCATATCAACCATCCAATGGTCATGCTTGGCCTAGCTCCGTCCAACGGAGCCCCGTTCGGTCCCGGTTTCGGCTCCCCGAGAGTCCCGCTCCCGAGACCCGAAAAATCAAATTTTTTTCAAAATTTCCAGATTTGAAATAATTTTCAAAAATTCATTTTACATGCATTAAATCCATAAACAATAATTTAAAACATGTTATCAAACAATTTAGCAAAACAACATGCAAAAAACGAAACTTTCAAGCAAAACCGAAACTTTGAACACCGTCTTGTGAATCCCGAAGGTAGCACGGCTCTGATACCACTGTTGGGTCTCGAGGTAAGGTTGGAGATGAACCAACTCGCAGCGGAAAATCAATGAAAACCAAGAGACGATTAAAACCATGAAACAACTAACAAAGAATGGATTCACAAGAGAAAATTTCAGCACTAGTTCTTACCAAAACAAGAACACCGGGTAACGAATGATTGGCTTGAGTCTCCAAGACGCCTACGTATCCACATGGGAATCAAAGCCACGTAGTTCTTCTCTTTGAGGACTCAAGAACACAAAAAAGGAGGAGGAAACTAGCCAAACCCGAAATGGCCATGGAAGAGGGAGAGAAAATGTGTTTCCTATTCTTGTCTAGTGTTTGTTATGTTGAAAAAAGATGACTTAAACATAACAAAACCCATACTTGTCCAACTAAAGGCATGGGACAAGTATGGTGTCAAGTAAGGTGTAAATAGGACAAAGTATGGCAAGACAAGATTGGGTTAGGTGGTGAATCACCAACACCTTAATCCTTGTCTTGCTTACTTAGTACTAATTAATCAAGACTTGATTAATTAGTTCCATGGGCCTTGGTTGCATGGGCCTTTCATGGGCCTCTTGGAACATGGCACGTGGCCATTTCCAACGAGGTCCCGTGATTCGCTCATCGCCCCCATGCCTTCCATACCGGAAATGTCCAACATTATCCGACGCGATCAATCCCAAGACTCCAAGCCTTGTCTCGATCCGTAAAGTCCTATTCACTTACGGGCACATGACCCAAAACCCAGTTTTGGTCATGTCCCGAGACAACTCCCTTTTGGCCATTCTCCATAAATGTGTCAATGAGTTTCATCCTCCGGTGTGACCCATAGGTTTATGCATGTCAATAGATCAACGTAAAATCCCATTTTACTTGATCCTATTTAAGTGGCAACTAACGAGACTTTAGTATTGCCTGACACTACATAACGAATCGACCCTGTCAATTCTAACATTTCCGTCGTCCCTGTCATTATCCTTTTATCTCCGATATCCTGATTGAGATAAGGCATAGAGCCGTCATCCTTATTATTCTCAATCACCGTTCCTTGATATGTGAGATGACTGAAGATATGATACCCAGTATCATGTGCATGGCCATGGTATTCTTCCAGTCACTCTCGATCAAGCAGCCGAGAACCGATATCTTTCCCATACCTTAGTATGAGGGATAAATCCGTTAGCCGTCTTTCGTGTCACTCATGTAGCCCGTCCCCAAGCCAATCCTGGCCGTTATGGAAGCCCTGTTACGGACAACGTTAGGCTCAGGTCAAACTCAGTTGTTCACTACATGGCGATCACAAAGACTCCTTGGTCTAAGGATACATGACAAGCTACAACACTGAATATGTTCATGACTTAATCTATGGCACTTATTCAGGGCGGGTCGTCCAATATCATGTCCCACATGATATCTATGATCAGACTCCGGAATCCCATTCCAATGACTAACAGAACGTTAGCCATAAAGAGCCATCTTTCATACTAGTCGCTTCTAGTGAAGCTTTGTTGACTAGGGACCCATCGAGTGTGATCTATCTCGATCTATGGTTCTATTCGCATGGTGGGCATAGATCAGAGCACACGTCGATATATTACTCCAACACATAAGTAATATAAAGTCGCTTTAATTTTATTGCTAACGATGATATGTACATTTGGACATTTAGGATTGAACTACGGGCACTAAGACTAACAAAATAACCCTAAAATCTAACTAGTGGAAAGTCCCATCTTCACCGGAACAGTTTGGCATGTACTCATATCGAGGTTGTTTCGTACCAAATCGTGTAGGCGATGTCATATCGTTGATTCGAGGGCTAAATAAGTTTTAATTAATGTAATGAAATTTTGTTTGAATTAAGGGAAAATTTCAATTTAGTACTCTAGCAAACATTTATTTGCAGTATAATACCCTAGCTTGTTCTTTTTGCAATTTAATACTCTGGCAAACATTTATTTTCACTTTCATATCCAAACGTTAACTTTCCATCTAAAACGGATGAAAAGTCCAAAATACCCCTTGAGAAAAATCATATTTTCAAAACCTACCACAAGAAATCAGATTTTTTTAAATATTTCAAAAAAACTATATTTTATTTCAAAAAATATTTAAAAAATCAGATTTATTTCAAAAAATATTAAAAAATATTAGTTTTTATATATTAAAAAGATTTTTATATAATTTAAAAAACAGATTTATTTCAAAAAAAAAAAATTAAAAACCAGTTTTTATATTAAAATAATCATATTTTTATATATTTGAAAAAATTAGATTTTATTTAAAAAATTATTTAAAAAATATCAGCTTTATATATTTTAAAAATAATTTTTTACATATTTCAAAAATCATAGTTTAATGTAATTAAAAAAATCAGATTTATTTAAAAATAAAAATAAAATCAGTTTTTTATATATTACAAAAAAAAACTAATTTTTATGTATTTCAAAAGATTATATTTTATTTCAAAAAATATTTTAAAAAAATCAGTTTTTATATATTTAAAAAATCAAAGGTTGAAGGGTGTTTTTGGTATTTTTTGGAAAAACAAGGTCATGTGCAAAGCACATGACTATTTTCCATCCACTTTAGATGGAAAGTTAACGGTTGGGTATGAAAGTAAAAATAAATGTTTGCCAAGGTATTAAAATGCGAAAAAAAAAACAAACTAGGGTATTATACTGCAAATGAATATTTGCCAAGGTATTAAATTAAAATTTTCCCTTGAATTAATCAAATTCATGACATTACAAAAATTAAAGGACACTAGAAACTACCATAAGAGCCCACCTAATAGTTGACACGATAACCTTAAACAAAATTGAAAAATTGCACATAACTACATCTAACTATAAAAGTTTTCACATAACCACCAAACTATCTAGTTTCTACACATTAGTCAACTGCGTTAATATTTGGACAGAAAAAGGTCATGTGCACATAATTTTTTAGAACTGATATATTTACCCCCTCTTATATTTCTTTCATTTTTATATTTCTGTTTATCACAATCAAACTTTCCCTTCTTCTTATTTTTCCTCTCTCTCTTTACCTTTATGTACTTTCTCTCTTCATTCCCACGTCTCTCCACAACCCTTTATCTTCCTCTATAAATCATAAGCTACTTGACCATTATACTAGAAGCTCCCGTGTGCCACGATGCAAGAAGGGTGTCACTTGAGGTACAAGAGGCGCTGGAGTCGTGGGTTCACGTTTGGAGGTCCATTCTAGATAACATCATAACAAGATCTAGGTTGTGTATGAATAACCAGAGTCCATGATCTGCAACATTTTTTGACGCATAATTGATATGCATCAAAATATCACGTTGATGCCACATTCACTCTCTTTTCATTGCATCTCTAGATCCACCATTAGAGGTTGGTTCAGAATCTATGTTATCTTCAAGGGTCTCCTTCTAGACTTTTTTTTTACTGTGAATTTAGGTTTGGGGTTTGGGATTGAGCAGGTGCTTTGATGTTTAGTAATACATCCCTCCTTCCGGATTTTTGGGCATGAGTTGGGAAGGGTAGTTTGGCGTAAGGAACTGACGATGAAAATTTAAGAAGGAATTTTTTTTGATAGGCGATAAAATTTTTATTAGGCAATCGTTCTATAAGGAAATAGAACGATTACAGCTACGAAAGCTTAGAAAACAACACGAAACAAAAAACCCCACAAAAACACCACCCCAACCGACTACAGGCAAGCCGAGAAAAAAAAAACCAACAAAAGGAGCTATTAAGCAACCGACACCAATCCTCACAAGTCACCCCAGGACGGAGAAGCCCAGAATTCAAACACACACCAAAAGAGTGGCCCTTAATTCTCGCCACCACCACATCCACCGTCTCCATTACCTGGTTAAAAACAACACTATTTCGAACCATCCATATATGCCACAAAGATAAATAGCCAACACACACCCAGCACGACCACCACTTCCTCGGGCCCAAACCTTTCCACCATAACAAGACTACACCCACACAAGATGGCATCGGGCCACAAAAACTCCACCACAACAAGACCTTAGACCAGATCTCCCAAGAATATAAGCAGTGTAACAATAGATGATCACAGCACTCAAAGCTATTCTTGCAGAAAGAGCATAACATTCGGTTCAGGGAAATCCGAACTCCCCTACTCTTCAGAAAGTCCATAGTCGGAATAACTTTATGAGAAGCCAACCACACAAAACACAAAACTTCGGGGGAATATGTTTCACCCATAAAATAGACGCCCACTCCCGAGTGAAACCTACTCCAATCGGCCATGACAATAATTTAAAAGTCGATGCCACCGAAAAACCCTTAACGCGTTTCTCCCAAATGAGAGAGTCCTCCCGGTCCTGTACAACAGCAACACCCAACAACTCCATCACCGCCTCTTCCACCCAAGGGTCCAAGTCATACAGAAAACCCACTTCCCATTCTCCAGCGACCCAAAAGAAATTAACTTTCTCAAACTTGCCCACAGCAGCTTCATAAACACTTGGGAACCTGAAACGAAAAGAGAGTGAGCCAACCCACATGTACTCCCAAAACAAAATACGATCTCCTTTCCCCAATCTCCAATGTACCCCCTGATTGCCAAACAAGTCCTTAAACGTAGGATCCTTTGCCAGAGCCATAATATGACTAACCATAAAAGAAGATCCCGGTTTATCCAGCTTCAACAAATCCCAATCCTGCACTTCCCAACCATATAAAGCACAAATTATCTTCTTCCACAGGGAGTCGAATTCACTCGCAAACCTCCACCACCACTTATCCAGAAGACTAACATTCATGGCCTCCAATCTCCTAATATCGAGACCCCCCCTCCTCCTTCGGTTTACACACCGAACCCCAAGCCACTTTGCAAAACATCTTTCCTGTAAAGGGGTTAGCCCAAACGAAACGCTTCTGTCACGCCTCCAAAACTGCAATCACCTTCTTTGGAGCCTGCAAAAGAGACATAAAGAATAGGGGAAGGGCTGACAAAGTTGATTTCACCAAAACAACACGACCTGCCATATTAAGGTTCTTCAACTTCCAAAGCCCCAACGACTTTTTGAACTTCTCCACCACCGGGTCCCACGAAGCAATCCTCCTCGGGTTAGCCCCTAACCAGAAACCAAGATAATTCATAGGCAAGAAACCCATTTGGCATCCCAAAACACGAGCCACCTCCTCCTCCGAGCACAACTTCTCATTTAGAATAACAACAATAGATTTAGAGAAATTAATCCTCAAACCCGACCCCCTTTGAAAACGTAATAACAACTCCTCCACAAAAATCAGCCCCTCCACATCCCCCTTTAAAAACAAGAGGGTATCATCAGCAAACTGAAGATGAGACACCGATAAACCCGCTGTCCCACCTCCACGCCCCTAAAGAAATCGTTCCTCTTCCCCTCCTCTAACAACTGGTGCAACCCTTCTGTTGCAATAAGAAAAAGAAACGGGGACAACGGGCAACCTTGTCGAATACCATTCTGGATCGGAAAATCAGCGCTCAGGGACCCGTTAATCAACACCGACAGAAAGCCTCTAAAACAGCCTTGCATCCACCCCCTCCATCTCATCCCGAATCCCATATCACCCATCACCGAATCAATGAAACCCCAATGGACCTTATCATAGGCCTTCTCAAAATCCAGCTTAAGTAAAACCACCTCCTCCTTTGACCGCTTTAAGCTGTGAATCAGCTCAGAAGCAATCAAAACATCGTCTACTAATTGCCTCCCTGCCACGAAACCACTCTGGGTATCACTGATCAACCCTGGCAAAACTCTCTTTAAACGATTTGCTAACACCTCGGCAAGAATTTTATAAGGGACGGAGATCAAACTAATAGGACGGAAGTCATCAAAATACTCAACCGAGTTAGCCTTAGGGATTAGAGTCAAAAAGGCCGAATTAATCCCTTTGCTCAACCTCCCGTCCACCTGAAAAGCCTTCAGGAATTTGCACACATCAGCACCAACCACCTCCCAACACTTCTGAAAAAAGCGCATAGAGAACCCATCAGGGCCGGGCGCCTTCTCTCCCCCACTACCGTTCACCACCCGCATAATCTCCTCATCCTCAAACGCAGACTCCAACCAATCTGCCTGAGCCCCAGATAACTGCCGAAAAGGTAAGTCCGGGATACCCACTACCACCTCCGGATCCACCTGAAACCGGGAAGAAAAATGGGAGACTGCAGCTATCTTGATCTCGGCCGGGGTCCGCAATAGTGATTGGCCCACTCGAAACTAACAATTTTATTGCGCATGGCCCTGTAATTTGCAATCCGGTGAAAAAATCTAGTACACCTGTCCCCTCCTTTGAACAATCTGACTCTCGCCTTTTGGCTCCACAACTTTGCCAGCCACCGACTCTTTTGTAACAACAAAGCCCGGCAAAGAGCCCCCATTTCCCTTTCCACCCCCGACAACACATGGTCATCTACCACCAAATCTCATTTCTCCAACTCAGCAGTCAAAGTAGCAACTTCCGTTTCCACCCTCCCAAAAACCTCCTTATTCCAAATCTGTAGGTCCCGCCTTAAACACCTCAACTTGGACCAAAGAATAAAACACGGGTCTCCAACAAAATCATATGATGCCCAAAGCAACCTGACGGTAGGCAAAAAAAGACTTATGTTCAAGCCAAGAATTCAAGAACCTGATCGGTTTCGACCCCCAATCAGCCACATCCACACCCAACAAAATAGGCCTATGATCCGAAACTTCTCTCGGTAACCCCTTTTGAAATAAACCATCAAACACAGATAACACTTCAGGAGAAACCAGAAACCTATCAAGACGGGAAGCCTTTGACCCCGTGTCACACCAGGTAAATTTGGAACCAGTCAATAATAAATCCAGCAACCCCATGTCCTCAATGAAAGTAGAGAAAGCCAATCCATCGGTTCTCTTGAAACTGCTACCACGCCTCTCCTCCGCTGAGAGGACAGAGTTAAAATCTCCTCCAACAACAAGCACATCCTGCAAGCGATCACGCAAACCAACCAGGGTGGCCCACAAAGTACTACGGTCTCGCAAAGAATTCGGAGCATAAACATTTACAAATAGGGCACTGCGTATTAATCACTACTCCACTCCAACAAATAACGTTATTCTCAAAAAACACATTTGTCTTATTAAAAACAGACAATTTCCACGCCAAAATAAAACCTCCTGCAGAACCCTGCTGGTATCCAATCACACCCCAATCAACACAAAAACCACAACTTCGCAGGATAGAACCATCAACCACAGACAATTTAGTTTCTTGTAGCATAACTACCTCAACACAACTAGAAACAACCAATTTTTTTAATGCTATTCCGTTTGACCTCAGAATGCATACCTCTCACGTTCCATGTGAGGCACCTCATCAATTCAAATCAAGAAGAAGCAGTAACGACAGGAATTAAAGCATTACCTGTCTCTGTTGCCTGCGAATCCTCCTCCTCACTATCTCCAACCTCCTCAGTAAAAAGAACTCGTTGAGGAACCTCGATGTCTAAACAATCAAATTGTTCTAGCACCAAAGGTCCGGGATCAATAGCCTTCTTACCGACCTTTTTGCAATAACTCCAGTCCCCCGAACCGTCTTTAAGCCTCTTGGCTATGTCAACAATAAAAATGACTGTGTTACTATTCCCAACAGTCGCAGACCTCGCTTTCGTACGATACACAACATTAGGAGAAGTAGCAAATTTAAGGCCACCTACTACTTTCTTTGGTCTACCGCGCCCACGCTTGGGCTGGACACAATCTGCAGCAAAAGAGACCTGAACCGGTCCCAACTTTAACTCCCGTTCACCGCCACTAACCCCCACACCAGCAGACGTCATCAAACCCCCACTCCCAGCCGCAGCTTGTTTCCCGATCACCTGCGAGCTCGACAAAGATAAACAAGCTGCTGGTATTGAACGACAACGTGAAGAAATTCAAATGGTATTGAAAGTAGTCGATAGTGTAGAAAGTGTTAGGCGCTAGTTGGCTGGCGAGGGGTCCTAGGAGCTAGGTGGAGATTTTTTTTAAGCGTAATGTATAACTTTTATTGATACGAAAATCAAATTACATGTAGGAAAATACTAATAAGAACGACACAACGGATGAAAAATCAGAAGGGTGAGTTAGTGTACTAACTTATAGGTGTGGGGAGCTCAACCTTATAGTAGAGTACCCGGCTGTACCAGGGAAAATAAAAAGGAGACAAATTCCTGCTTCTATGGTGATACTAGTAGGTTTTCCCCCATTTTCTAACTCGACCTAACACTCATGGATATAGATAACATGTAAGTTGCATGGGTAATCTGGGAGAACTCCAGGAAATGGAACGGGGTCAGGGGTTCGAGGTTGTACCGAACATATCAGGGCGGAATGTGCGTCCTCACACACTCTGTTGCATAGTAGGTCAATCATTTTCCTTGGCAAGGTTGCTGCACAACCTTTGGCTCTTCTTGCTTCAGGACAATTTGTATCTCAGTCATCATATTGGGGATCCAATCTCGTAGTAGTCCATTCCGATCCCCTATCATCGTATTTGGACTGGTTGCTATTGCACTCCCTCCATGTGGGGCCTTAGCTTCGACCCCTTTTGACCACAATCGCACGATCCTCCACTTCATCTGTTCAACCAGATCATGTTTAGATATTGATCTTAAGGCCATGGTCATGACCGGTGATTGGCCTTTGGTCGTGCCAGTCCCTATGGGTGTGCTAGTCCCTGTGGGTATGAGGCAGATCATGGAAATAAAGAGCATGGGTAGATCCTAGTTGGACGGTGTCCCTAGGGCCTTGGTCACATTCGGCGACCTATCTTTGTACGTGCCATTCTCAGTGGATACGAGGCGAATCGTGGCAACCAGGGGCATGTTTAGAGTTACCTGGATCAATGTGTCTCCATCTTCTCCTTGAAAGAAATGGAACAAGACTCCTATAAGTATGTATGGTTGACCCATGGTAACAACTGGTGGAAGGTGGGGTAGTTCGCTGGGGATCGACCAATGGCGATGGGCTGCCTGACGGCTTGCAGAGCTCACCGGTCCATATAATGGCGCGGTTTGACAGTGGGGCATGAGCTTGTAGGCGGTAGATGGTAGGCGGAGGCGGAGTCTGGTGACGATGGAGATGGTTGTGGTGTCCAGAAATGAGAGGAAAGAGAGAGAAGACATTAGGGCAACATTATTTTCCCGCTAGGTGGAGAATAGTTGAGGATTAATAAGATTTGTTTGTTTATATTTTTAATTATAAAGGCATATTTTATTATACAAATACTATTAAAATGTGAAATATATATTTTAAAACTTATAATAATAAGTATTGAAGATGTAAATATTTATTGTTAATGATTATTAATTTTAGGGTTAATTGTTGAAACTTACCCTTATGTATTGGTCACGAACACTATGCTACACTCCTTTTCAAAATGATATTTGCGGTACCTTATCTATTGGTCACGCGATTACGTTAGGAAAAATAGACGGTAAAATGCCGTTTTTCCATTCCGTTAGTCATATGACCTCAAGTGTCATATAATGGATGGTAAAATGACGTTTTTTCCTTCATTATTTGACTTTTATACATTTTATAAAGAACATTATCATTGCACCCTCGTTGTTGTTCCTTATAAAATATATAGAGGTCAAATACTTTAGTGAAAAAAAAACGTCATTTTACCATCCATTATATGACAGTTGAGGTCATATGACTAACGGAATGGAAAAACGGCATTTTACCGTCTATTTTTCCTAACGTAATCGCGTGACCAATAGATAAGGTACCGCAAATATCATTTTGAAAAAGAGGGTAGCATAGTGTTTGTGACTAATACATAAGGGTAAGTTTCAACATTAACCCTTAATTTTGTGGTGAGCTTGAGAATTCAAAACTACATATATTTAAGGTATATGTTAACGATAAATATTATTTTAATAATGATCATAAATATGTACAATGATAAATAATAAATATTTAAGATAAAAACATAAAAGTTGGATCGGTATGGTAAAAATTGGACCGGCTCTAACTAGAACTAAGAAATCGTGTTCTATGAAGTGAGACCGTTCCAATGAGATATCACGAGCTCTAAACAGACAAGAGGCGAAATGAGAAATTAAAACTCAAAGATTAGCTATTAAACTTGATTGTTGAGAAAAATACAAGTGGAAAAATACACTATTCATGTAAGTCTCATATGAAAAGATTACAAGGTTTTTCTTGGGCTTGTATAGAGAAGAAGCCTTTCTTAGTATATTTGAATCGCTTAAAATTAAGGTTCTGTCTCGCGCATAGGCATAGGGGGAGGGGTGCAAATTCAGGATCTGAAAAACCTGACAGGCTTGAATTCATGTGCGCCCGCACGATGTGCGGATCGTGAATGCTGCTCCGAATATGAGTCTGTACGCCAGCTTCGTTTTGGTATTTTCGCTTTTAAAAATTAATATGCAGTAAGAAAATCCGAAATTGATATTAATTTCAGTTTGGGAAATTGATATATAACTTGGAAATTTCCAAAAATTATATTTCCGAATTTTTTTTCCCAAAACTAATGTTTCTAAATTCTCGCTCTCAACTCTCCATTCTTTTTTGTATTTAAGCTTTGTTTTATTCATTATTTGTAAACATAGGAATACATAGAAGATTCCGCTCTAATTCTAGATCGTAGCTCTTTTTCTTCTCTTTTAGTGACACTTCTCGTACACGATCCGAGTTCGCCAAACGCCTTCGTTATATCTTGGGAAACTTTTCTCATATGGGGAAATTAATAGTCTTAAGGAAACCGATTCGCGGGCCCCGACAAACCATTTCCTTCTCCGATCATCGTGTGAGGTCATTATGTTTAGTTATAGTTTTGTTCTTTTTTCATCAATAATAATTGTTTTCGATTATCAGTAAACTATTGTTTGGAGACTAATCCTTCTAACAAGCGTCACCTACATTATCTGGTAAAAGCCAAAGCCTCGACCTTGTGTCCCACTGACACCCGATCACCAGTATCACTACTGACAGAATCTGTAACCACCTTCCCCCACCTGATTTGCATGCTAATACACGTGCTCCCACTGCTACTACCACCACAAAAGCTAAAAATCCTAAATGCGGCCTGCGCGCCACAAGAGCCTTTACTAGATTCTATGAATGAGATTTATTAATATGTCCAGTATAATCTTATTAATTTCTCATTGATTAAGAGCACACACAACAAGCGAACCCATTCCCGAACTACGAATCGTGATTTGTGGTTCGCACGTTGTGGCGAGCGTGGTGAGGAAATCACGAATAACAAAAACGTGGTATGTGATTTGGCACACGAAGCGCGACTCAAAATGCGATTAGCTGGTTCGCGAACTACGGTTCAGTGCCGGCTAATCACCACGCGAAACGTGGTAGGAGAGAAGAAAAAAATTCGGACTGTTGGCAACGGTTTGATTCCAACGACTATTTTTAAATCAAATTAAATACAAAAAATATTTTTTTTTCTCCACTTATAAATACCTCTTAGCCCATTCATCAAACCACAAATATTTCTCTGTAATTTTCCTCTCTAAATCCAAAATTTCTCACAAATATGTTGATCCAAAATGTTCGACGATGAGTCTCAAACGAGGGAGGAGTTGGAAGTCGAACTTCATGCAATGGAGCAACGAATCCAGCGAAGGAATGATACAATGATTGAGGGAGGTATACCGAAGATTAATGCATGGAAGCAGAGGATCGAACATGGCGAACCTTCCCGACGACAGATTGACATAGGTCGTGTCGAAGCCCACAACCAACTGATGCAGGATTATTCGTTGAGCACCCAACCTATGGCCCCGATATGTTCAAGCTTCGATTCTGTATGTCCCGACCACTTTTTCTACGGGTGATGGAAAAGGTAGCGGAGCATGATGATTACTTCGTTCATAAGTCGGACGGTACAGGACACATGGGGTTATCAACGCACCAAAAATGCACCGCCGTGATACGAATGCTAGTGCATGGGTTCTCGGCCGATTCATTAGATGATTTTTTTTTTCATATGATGGTAAGTACCATACTTGAATGTGTAAAATGTTTTTGTAAGGCTTTTATTGAGGTTTTCATTGCGAAATATGAGCGTAAACCAATAGAAGAGGACTTGACCCGATTACTCGGATTGGGGTACAACTGAGGGTTCTCCTGTATGATTGGGAGTCTTGTTGCATGCATCGAGAGTGGAAAAATTGTCCAGTGGCATTGCAAGGAGCCTACGGTCGAGGAGAGCACCACGGGGATTCAACCATTATGCTGGAGGTTGTAGCGTCCCGTAACTGTGGATTTGGCATTTGTTTTTCCGGCTAGATGGCTCGAACAATGACATCAATGTCCTAAAAGCCGGCCACTTATTCAAGGACTCTTTTCATGGCCGTGACTTCACCGTGGAGTACGATATCAACATGCATTGCTACAACCGACCTTATTATTTGGTTGATGGAATTTACCCATCATGGAGTCGATTTATGAAGTCGATTCGCCATCCTCATACTCACAAACACAAATTGTTTGCTAAAGTTGAAGAAGGTTGTCGAAAAGATGTTGAACGGGCTTTTGGAGTCCTCCAAGCACGGTGGAATATAATTTCCAGCCCCGCTCGTGTTTGGAAGAGGACGACTTTGGCTGATATGATGCACACTTGTATCATTCCACACAACATGATTGTAGAGAATGAATGCAACCGGTACAAAACAGGAGATGACGAATTGTATTACGATTTACTTCCAAAAATACCAGATTGGACACCACCTAAACAATGGCACCAAGGAGGGCCCTTGTCCTAACGAGAACGCTTGGGAGCTTGACTCAATGTCACAAATGATATGACCTACCGGTAACTCCAAGATGACCTTGTTGATCACATATGGGATCGATTTGGAGCGACTTACCACTCAGACGACGAGTGAGATGATTCCTATATGCACCAATTTTCTTGTCAAAAGCATTGTAGTTTTATGTACAATTCACGGAGTAATAAATTTTCAAGTTTAATTTCATTTTAGTTAATTTTATTTTTTAATTAATGTATTTTGAATTTTAGCTAATTTATTTTTTATTAATTAATTTTATGAATTTTATTTAAATTTTATTAGTATATACTGTTTTAAATCGGAATTTAATACATTCAACAAAAGAATAATTAATTATCTAGTTAACATACACTCAGCATTCTTGTAAATCATGATACTCATATTTGATCTCTTCATTGTGGAACACAACTCAATTTAAAGAACGTGTATTATAATTTATTCCATTCATCACATAATTCTTAATATGTGATCCTCATATATGATCCCTCGCTATACATACTTTAATAAGACTTCATGATCAATAAGGTTTGTGGGGTACATATCCATAGACCAAGATCGTAAACTTCATATAGAATTAGCTGCACAATCACTTGGGCTATATTGAGTTATCAATGAGTCCGACCTATCCGCATGGCCCATTACTTTATAGCGCCCGATCAAATATAGATGCACCCCACAAGCCACGAGCCCATGGACATTCCTTCTTTTCCTCCCATCCCCAATGTTTGGTAAACTATTACAATCCTCTTTACTTGCAACAAAATGTTATTTATATCTTTCCGAAAGAAAATTTTACTGCATGACGATGGGCATGTGGCATTAAAGTCGTCAATACTAACATATTAACCAGGGCTTTGTGATAGTTTTCAGAAGGGACTACTCTATATTCATGATTGTGTAGTAGCTCAAGTCCAACAAGATTAAACACAATTTCTCTTACTCAACTGAATTGAGGTTTCAACCTATAACATCCACCTTCTATAGGTGAAATTCATTTTGACGGACCTATACATTCAATCTTATCGTATTTACGGCAATGTTTTCGAGTAGGGATGGCAACTGGGCGGGTATAGGACGTGTTTTATGATACCTGGCCCGCCCCCATCCTCAAATCAACTACTCGTCCCCGTCCCGTACCCAGTCTAACCTCAGTTTGACGCCGCCCCGATATTTCCCCACTCGGGTCGTAGATACCCGAACCCGCCCCGTTAAAATTTAAACTAGATTAGAGCCAATAATTACTATCTTTAAATCTGGAAAAAAATCTTGTTCTGAACCCATAAAGCCCAAAACTACAAACAGGCCATCAAATTTCGAGTGTTCCCTTCCTTCACATAATCACGTGGCCGGTTGCCACAAAATGCTTCTGTCATAATTTTTGTCTGCAAATGTGATAAATATCACTGTCCATTGCACATGTCAAAATGAACTGTCACAAACCATGGGAGGAATAACCCGCTCATAAATACTACTCTTACAAAAATTGTTATCGAAACAACTCCCTCACAAAAATTTAAAGTCAAATTTGTGTTATGATATTAAGATTTACCATAGGGTTGTGTCGAATTCGTGTTATGATATTAAGATTCACCATGGGGTTGCTTCATGTTTTAAGTCAATTAAGCAGACGTTTAAAGCCCCTAATGAAAAAAGAAAGATCGTAGATGTTATCTGTAATCCTTTAAACTTGTTAGCGAGATAGAGTTTATCTAGAGTTTGAATAAAATCAAACTTTATGATACTATATTTTGTATAGGTTGAATCTTTTTTGTATAATTTGTATCGTCCTATATATTGTGAATAATCAATAAACAAGTAAGGGATTAGACTCCAACGTAGTATCAAAATAATACTAAGAGTATTAATTCTATTTTTTTTCTCCCTCCTTCTTCTCTCACGTTTGTGCCTCGCTTACATCTCCTTCTTCATCTCCATGGTTGATCCTCGTTTATATCGGGCTCTCACGGTCTCTAATATCTGAAGCTCGAGTCCTATTACTTTAGAAATGGACAAAGGTCAGTACTTGTCTTGGGCTGAACTTTTTAAGATTATTGTTGTGTTTTTCAAGTTTTACATCATATTCTACCAGAATCTGCACCACCGTCGCCTTCTTCGGTGGTCCCGGTCAACCCATCTCTTCTGGTGGTTGCCGTTCCAACAGTATCCACGGGTTCCACAACCGCTGCCTCAACTGATGCCACGGAGACGACGTCTCCTAATACTGGGATCACCGCTCGGACTGCCCCACTAGTCGCATCTGCTCCGTCAGCGACAGATTCTCCTCTGGTTGTCGTGGATTTACGGTACAATTTCCAATGATCTCTTACAAACTATCATTGAACTAGACAGTATTGTGGCTCGAGCTTGGGATACTTCTCTCAGTAATACGGTTCACGGTGACATCAAAAAATCTCGTGCCATCTCACTGGTGTAGACTACGCCAGCCATCTTCATCACTCCCTTCCCTTCACTCCTCTTTCAGTTCTTTTTACTCTTTTTTGGGTACGATTCTCCAACCCTCTTATTGTTTTTTTAAACGATCTTTGTCCGTCTGTTTTTCTCTACTATGTTTTTTTTGTTGTTGTGGGATCTGTTGCTTGTATTGTTTACTGTGGGAATTGTTGGGTCTCGAGGTAGGGTTGGAGATGAACCAACTCGCAGCGGAAAATCAATGAAAACCAAGAGACGATTAAAACCATGAAACAACTAACAAAGAATGGATTCACAAGAGAAAAATTCAGCACTAGTTCTTACCAAAACAAGAACACCGGTTAACGAATGATTGGCTTGAGTCTCCAAGACGCCTACGTATCCACATGGGAATCAAAGCCACGTAGTTCTTCTCTTTGAGGACTCAAGAACACAAACATGGAGGTGGAAACTAGCCAAACCCGAAATGGCCATGGAAGAGGGAGAGAAAATGTGTTTCCTATTCTTGTCTTGTGTTTGTTATGTTGAAAAAAGATGACTTAAACATAACAAAACCCATACTTGTCCAACTAAAGGCATGGGACAAGTATGGTGTCAAGTAAGGTGTAAATAGGACAAAGTATGGCAAGACAAGATTGGGTTAGGTGGTGAATCACCAACACCTTAATCCTTGTCTTGCTTACTTAGTACTAATTAATCAAGACTTGATTAATTAGTTCTATGGGCCTTGGTTGCATGGGCCTTTCATGGGCCTCTTGGAACATGGCCCGTGGCCATTTCTAACGAGGTCCCGTGATTCGCTCATCGCCTCCAAGCCTTCCATACCGGAAATGTCCAACATTATCCGACGCGATCAATCCCAAGACTCCAAGCCTTGTCTCGATCCGTAAAGTCCTATTCACGTACGGGCACATGACCCAAAACCCAGTTTTGGTCATGTCCCGAGACAACTCCCTTTTGGCCATTCTCCATAAATGTGTCAATGAGTTTCATCCTCCGGTGTGACCCTTAGGTTTATGCATGTCAATAGATCAACGTAAAATCCCATTTTACTTGATCCTATTTAAGTGGCAACTAACGAGACTTTAGTATTGCCTGACACTGCATAACGAATCGACCCTGTCGATTCTAACCTTTCCGTCATCCCTGTCATTATCCTTTTATCTCCGATATCCTGATTGAGATAAGGCATAGAGCCGTCATCCTTATTATTCTCAATCACCGTTCCTTGATATGTGAGATGACTGAAGATATGATACCCAGTATCATGTGCATGGCCATGCTATTCTTCCAGTCACTCTCGATCAAGTGGCCGAGAATCGATATCTTTCCCATACCTTAGTATGAGGGATAAATCCCTCAGCCGTCTTTCGTGTCACTCATGTAGCCCGTCCCCAAGCCAATCCTGGCCGTTATGGAAGCCCTGTTACGGACAACGTTAGGCTCAGGTCAAACTCAGTTGTTGACTACATAGCGATCACAAAGACTCCTTGGTCTAAGGATACATGACAAGCTACAACACTGAATATGTTCATGACTTAATCTATGGCACATATTCAGGGCGGGTCGTCCAATATCATGTCCCACATGATATCTATGATCAGACTCCGGAATCCCATTCCAATGACTAACAGAACGTAAGCCATAAAGAGCCATCTTTCATACTAGTCGCTTGTAGTGAAGCTTTGTTGACTAGGGACCCATCGAGTGTGATCTATCTCGATCTATGGTTCTATTCGCATGGTGGGCATAGATCAGAGCACACATCGATATATTACCCCAACACATAAGTAATATAAAGCCGCTTTAATTTTATTGCTAACGATGATATATACATTTGGACATTTAGGATTGAACTACGGGCACTAAGACTAACAATCTCCCACTTGCCCTAGTTCCAATCTAAACTCCAATATGTCCCCATCGACTTTACATGTCTAACATGTTCAGGCAGTGACACTGCCTTAGTCAAAGGGTTGGCTATGTTATCATCTGTTGCAATATCGGTTATCTTCACTTCACCTCAGTTCAGTATTTATCTGATGAGGTGGATACGCCGCAGTACATGTTTGGATTTGTTATGCGATCTAGGCTTTTAGCTTGCGCAATGGCCCTTGTGTTGTCGCAAAATGGATTCACCGGACTGGATGGGTTTTTAATTACACCCAGCCCTGCCATGAATTTCCAAATCCACATAGCCTCCTTAGCTGCCTCTGCAGCATCCATGTACTTGGCCTCTGTCGTAGATTCGGCAATGGTATCTTGCTTTACGCTTTCCCAGCTAAAGCTCTGCCATTCAGCGTAAACACATATCCTGATTGACTTCTAAAGTCATCTGGATTTGTCTTGGAAAACTAGCGTCTACTCATCCTTCGACGACTAGTTCAGCATCATCTTTCCCCCGGGTTAGAATGATGTCTACTGGTACAACATAAGGCTTACGAGACGTCTGGTCTCATACATGTCATGGCATATATGATCGATCCTGCCCCTAGGCGCATAGGATTTTCATCATCCTTTTCAGCTCATCAGGTGTCTTAGGACACTAAGTCTTGCTGAGATGAATGCCATGACTAGTGGGTAAGAGTTCTTTCTTTGAATCGAGCATTAAGAACCTACTCAATGCCTTGTTCACATAGGTTCCCTGACTTAAATCCAAGACCCTCTTGGTGCGATCTCTACATATCTTAATCCCTAAGATATAAGAAGCATCGCCTAAGTCATTTATTGAAAAACACTTCCTCAACCAAGCTTTAGTCTCGTGCAAGGTTGGGATGTCGTTTTCAATGAGAACCAGAAAGGTAATCTTGCTCCCACTAGCCTTCTTATAAACGCAAGATTAATCCTCGTTCTTGATTAACCCAAATCCAATTACAGCTTCATCAAAACGAAGGATCCAACTCCGAGAAGTTCGTTTCAATCCATAAATGGATTTCAACAACTTATAAATCTTTCCTTTATTCTTCGGATCGTCAAAACCTTTGGGCCGAGACATACAAACGTACTCAGTCAAATTTCCATTTAGGAAAGCGGTTTTGACATCCACTTGCCATATCTCGTAATTATAATACGCAGTTATGTCAAGAAGAATTTGGATCGATTTTGACCATAGCCACTAAGGAGAAGGTTTCCTCATAGTCAATCCATGCCTATAACCTTTCTCCACCAGTTGAGCTTTGTAGGTCAGAGGGTTGCCGTCCATGTCCATCTTCACCTTGAAGATCCATTTGCATCCGATGGTCCTCACACCATTGATGGGATCAACCGGTTCCCAGACTCGGTTGTCCGACATAGATTGCATTTCCTCCCTCATGGCTCCCAGCCATAACTCGGAGTTGGGCCCATCCACGACTTCCTGAAAGGTGGCTGGATCATCGTGATCCACCATGACTTCATTGTCACCTCCGGATACCATATCTTGGAGGTGGAAGATTGATCCTTTCAAATCGTCTTGGACCTTCCGGAATTGTAACAGGAATTGGTTCTTACTCTACGACAATCTCTGACTCCTTTCTACTGGGTTGTCAATTGGTTTAGACAGATCTGTACCATCCTGAATTTCTTCGAGATGCACAGTCCTTCCAATGACGTCTTTGGAAACAAAACTTCTTTTCCATAAAGACCCCACCCCAAGCGACGAACACCATGTTCTCACTGGGATTGTAGAAATAGTATCCCCTTGTTTCTTTGGGACACCACACGAAGGTGCATATCTCAGATCTTGGTTCGAGCTTAGTCGAAACCAAATGTTTCACATAAGCCTCGTAACCACAAATCTTTAGGAAGGACAAAGCGGGCATCATCCCGTACCATTTTTTAAAATGGTGTCCCTTCCACACCATTCGTCGAAGCCCGATTCACTATGAATGCGGTCGTCTCTAGAGCAAAACCCCTAAAAGAGATTGGGAGATCAGTCCAACTAATCATGGAACAGACCATTGTCTAACAATGTCCGATTTCTCCGTTTGGCTACACCTTTCAACTATAGTGACCTAGGAGGAGTCCATTCCAAAAGGATCACATTCTCTTTTAGATGATCTAATAACTCTGTGGTCAAGTATTTTCCACCTCGATCCAATCGAAGTGCCTTAATACCTTTGTCGAGCTGGTTTTCTACTATAGTCTTAAACTCTTTGAATTTATCAAAAGCTTCAGACTTATGTCTCACCGAATAGACATAACCATATTTACTGTAATCATCAGTAAATGTGATAAAGTAGCTAAAACCCCTCCTGGCAGGTGAACTTATTGGTCTACACACATTCGAGTGTATCAGCTCCAATAATTCACCCGCCCTTTCATCGCGATCGATAAAGGGCACTTTAGTCATTTTGCCCATCAAACAAACCTTGCACCTATCGATCGAATGGAATTCGAATGAACCTGAAAGCCCGCACTTCTGAAGTGCTGATAGGCGCTTCTTGTTTATGCGACCCAAATGACAGTGCCATAACAGAGTTAGGTTTAAATCGTTGGATTTAGACCTCTTGGTATTAACGGAATATATAGAACTTGAGGCATTGTTACCCATATCTAATATGTACAATCCTCCAACCATGTCAGTACTGGTATAAAACATATCATTGCATAGAACATTGAAAACTCCATTTCCAATATTAACATTATATCCTTCCTTGTTAAACACGGATACAGATATAATATTCCTACTAAAAGTAGGTATGCAATATACATTATACAATACTAAGACAAGGCCTCTTGGCAAAGCAAGACTCATGGATCCTACAGCAGTTGCCACAACTCTGAGGTCCACTTCGTGCTTTCCAGACCTCTCCTACTTTCAGCCACCATATATAAGTGCATGTGTGAGATTCAGTCCTGGTATCTAATACCCATGAATCTTTGGAAGTAGAGAGATGTAGCTCTATAGAGTTAATACCGGATGAAGGCACGGTCCCACCGCCGTTCCTTAGATCATCCAGGTTTCCTGATGAAGGCGCAGTCCTACTGCCCTTCTTCAGATCATCCACGCTATTTGATGAAGGCGCAGTCTCACTGCCCTTCTTCAGATCAGCCGTGAACTTCCTGTAATCCCGGTTCCAATGACCAGGCTGTTGGCAGTAGAAGCAGACATTCTCATGTGTCTCATCTTTCCTGCCAAGTGCGCATGGGCCCCGCCCTTGCCACTTCCAATTCCCTTGTTGACCATCAGAATATCCTTGGATCCCAGATCCCTGATATATTCTTCTCAGCAATTAATGACACTTCATGTAACTCTGATATGGTCTTAGAGACAGCCTTGTCATGGACATATTCTTTGCGTTCAGACCTGAGGACTATCCTCAAAATTCTGTACCAGTCCAAATAGTTTGTCCCATTTAGCTTGACCCTGTCAAGAATGGTTTTTAATGACAAACTATTAATGTTCGCTGAATTTGCCATTTGATCTACAACAGATAAAATTCAATCAGTAAACTGAATAAATTTTATGAAGATCAAGCTTAGACACCAACAATCGATTCTAAACCTTTAGAATCTGAAACCAAGATCCTTGATTCACTCGATTAAGCTGAACTAATGCTCACCACTTAATAGAGCTATGTAGGTAGGACTCCATCCAATCACATCCAATATGACTCTTGGCTAGGGTATGTACATATGTACACGACTTACCCTATCTGTTACCCTAGCTCAACCTCAGGCTGAGAATCGTAGTCGGGTCCACCAATTTTCAACTATGGCCCGTCACTATGTAGGTGCTCCGCTAATGCGCACGACACCCACATATGTCGTCCAAACCTACTACCCCGCTTCCCCATGGATGCTCCGCTAATGCGCACGACACCCATAGGACGGGGAGGTAGTAAGGTGTTGATGATTGGGAGGTATCGGACATGACCCGCTTTTACTTGTCCAGTTGTGTTCAAAACTTTGGCACATCCTAGATGCGATGAGCACATCAACTACATTCCAAATGCAATGATGCCTCAAATTACATCCAATGTAATTCTTCCTTTGAACCCGTCAACTACATCCAATGCAATGACGGTTCTAAGGGTTCACACACAAGGATTAAAATTCCAATTTTATCTTTGCATGTGAGGTGATATGCTCGGTAAATAAAGTTAAGCATGCAATTCTAAAACACATAGAATTAATCATGCATAAACTAAACCAAGCATAAGGCGATAAATATGCACATAATAGCCCCCTAAACTAACTCCCACTAGCTTCTTGAGCTCCATCGACTCCAAGCCGATGCCAACACCCGAAAAGCCACCAAATGACCTTTTCGCCCTTTCTTCATCTTGAGTAAAATATTACAATTTAATACACGACTCGCAGGTCGGGAATAAATAAATATTACAAACAAGTGGTTCGACGACCACACCTTGAAAGAATAATTACACGCTAACACTAACGGCTCGCAGGCCGTGAAAAGCGATAAATAATTAAATTGAGCTCGGGGCTATTATGTACACCATGCCAACATCACATCACACATCGTGTTATCAAACAAGCATGTTATCAAACATCATGTGATTTTCCGGTTTTAATTAATAGCCAAGTTTCGAAATTTTTTTTTTTGATGCTCGGTTTATCGAAACCGTTCAAAAATGAAACTTTTGAACATTTGATCTTCGAGTTCGTCATGACGGTTCCAAACTCGTCATAACTAACAAAACGGTTTAGCCTTGGCATATCAACCATCCAATGGTCATGCTTGGCCTAGCTCCGTCCAACGGATCCCCGTTCGGTCTCGGTTTCGGCTCCCCGAGAGTCCCGCTCCCGAGACCCGAAAAATCAAACTTTTTTCAAAATTTCCAGATTTGAAATAATTTTCAAAAATTCATTTTACATGCATTAAATCCATAAACAATAATTTAACACATGTTATCAAACAATTTAGCAAAATAACATGCCAAAAACGAAACTTTCAAGCAAAACCGAAACTTTGAACACCGTCTTGTGAATCCCGAAGGTAGCACGGCTCTGATACCACTGTTGGGTCTCGAGGTAGGGTTGGAGATGAACCAACTCGCAGCGGAAAATCAATGAAAACCAAGAGACGATTAAAACCATGAAACAACTAACAAAGAATGGATTCACAAGAGAAAAATTCAGCACTAGTTCTTACCAAAACAAGAACACCGGTTAACGAATGATTGGCTTGAGTCTCCAAGACGCCTACGTATCCACATGGGAATCAAAGCCACGTAGTTCTTCTCTTTGAGGACTCAAGAACACAAACATGGAGGTGGAAACTAGCCAAACCCGAAATGGCCATGGAAGAGGGAGAGAAAATGTGTTTCCTATTCTTGTCTTGTGTTTGTTATGTTGAAAAAAGATGACTTAAACATAACAAAACCCATACTTGTCCAACTAAAGGCATGGGACAAGTATGGTGTCAAGTAAGGTGTAAATAGGACAAAGTATGGCAAGACAAGATTGGGTTAGGTGGTGAATCACCAACACCTTAATCCTTGTCTTGCTTACTTAGTACTAATTAATCAAGACTTGATTAATTAGTTCTATGGGCCTTGGTTGCATGGGCCTTTCATGGGCCTCTTGGAACATGGCCCGTGGCCATTTCTAACGAGGTCCCGTGATTCGCTCATCGCCTCCAAGCCTTCCATACCGGAAATGTCCAACATTATCCGACGCGATCAATCCCAAGACTCCAAGCCTTGTCTCGATCCGTAAAGTCCTATTCACGTACGGGCACATGACCCAAAACCCAGTTTTGGTCATGTCCCGAGACAACTCCCTTTTGGCCATTCTCCATAAATGTGTCAATGAGTTTCATCCTCCGGTGTGACCCTTAGGTTTATGCATGTCAATAGATCAACGTAAAATCCCATTTTACTTGATCCTATTTAAGTGGCAACTAACGAGACTTTAGTATTGCCTGACACTGCATAACGAATCGACCCTGTCGATTCTAACCTTTCCGTCATCCCTGTCATTATCCTTTTATCTCCGATATCCTGATTGAGATAAGGCATAGAGCCGTCATCCTTATTATTCTCAATCACCGTTCCTTGATATGTGAGATGACTGAAGATATGATACCCAGTATCATGTGCATGGCCATGCTATTCTTCCAGTCACTCTCGATCAAGTGGCCGAGAATCGATATCTTTCCCATACCTTAGTATGAGGGATAAATCCCTCAGCCGTCTTTCGTGTCACTCATGTAGCCCGTCCCCAAGCCAATCCTGGCCGTTATGGAAGCCCTGTTACGGACAACGTTAGGCTCAGGTCAAACTCAGTTGTTGACTACATAGCGATCACAAAGACTCCTTGGTCTAAGGATACATGACAAGCTACAACACTGAATATGTTCATGACTTAATCTATGGCACATATTCAGGGCGGGTCGTCCAATATCATGTCCCACATGATATCTATGATCAGACTCCGGAATCCCATTCCAATGACTAACAGAACGTAAGCCATAAAGAGCCATCTTTCATACTAGTCGCTTGTAGTGAAGCTTTGTTGACTAGGGACCCATCGAGTGTGATCTATCTCGATCTATGGTTCTATTCGCATGGTGGGCATAGATCAGAGCACACATCGATATATTACCCCAACACATAAGTAATATAAAGCCGCTTTAATTTTATTGCTAACGATGATATATACATTTGGACATTTAGGATTGAACTACGGGCACTAAGACTAACAGGAATTTGGGTTTTGTTCTCGCATATGGTATGTATGGGTTCAATACTAGCATGGAACTGTTGGGGTTTGGGGGCTGATCGCAATAGTCAACAACTCAAGGACTTAGTTCTTCGCCTAAAACCGGATATTGTGTTTCTCATTGAGACTTATCACATAGAATCCTGACATTCAAGAGCACGCCTAACTTTTCTCCGACGAAACCTCGGCTTCCATGGTGGTACTGGAATTCCGGTAGTGGGAAAAAGGGGGGAATTTCTTTGCTTTAGTCAGCCCAGTGTTGGGTTGTAGTGGATGATCAAGATCAAACACACATCGATGTTCATGTGTGGATAGAATAGGAATCAAGTTCTTTGGTTTACAAGAATGTATGGGAACCAATACGGGATCAAAGACATCGAACATGGGATCTTATACATCGACTTGGAAGGGCACACAACACTCAAAATTAGGATTCTCATGGGAGATTTGAATGTCATATTTCACTCCACAGAGAGTAGAGGGAACTGGCCTTACCCAATGGCTCTTATACAAGCTTCTAAACATGCCATAACTGATATTGGAGTCGAGGATCTCCATGCAGATGGGTACTAGTTTACGTTGACACAGGGGAAGGACCCTAGAACTCGTTTGGAGGTTTGTCTTTACAGTGCCTTCATGACCCCGACGGTAGGGATGAGATTCAGGAATACCACCCTCCGAAAGTAGGCTATACGACTTCTGACCACATGCCTATATTTTTAAAACTCTTTCAAGACAAATCAGGTCCTCGCGAGTATAGTTTCAATTTGAGAATGGTTAGATAGATGACCCCGAATGTGGCCATATTATTCAGTAGGAATGGTGGGGGGGGGGGGGGGGGGTCACTACATTAAGCATCATATTCAGGACATTGGTACGACGTTGGATGTATGGGGTCAAAATATGTATCGGGATAATATTAACACCATTAGGGAATGCTAAAAAACTCCGGGATTTAAATGAAAGCTGGGATTGCCAAGGGAACAAACACAGGTTGGTTGTCTAGAAGTAGTATGAAAAGGCGTTGTCCAAACAGGAAACACTATGAAAATAACGGGCTAAACAAAACCAGTTGGTAGATGGGGACCGTAATACAAAAAAAAAATTATGCGGCTGCTACAAAGAGACAAAGATGTTATGGTATCCGTGCCCTTGAAAATAAAAAAGGAGATGAGGTCACTTGGGATTCAGATATGCAAGAAATATTGGTTCATTAGTTTGAGCAGGTCTTCACAGCAAGTCTCAAAACATTACAAGAATTACCCATGCTCGTACCACATCTAATTACCGGGGACTGAAACAGATCATTGACTACTCAAGTCGTGGATGAGGAAGTCCAAGTTGTAGTTTTTTCAGATGGGCCTAAACAAGGCCCCATGCCCAGATGGTCTGAATCCTTTGTTTTATCGACATTACTGGCGAACTCTGAACAAATAAGTCACTCCTTTTGTAGGGAGGAAATTGAGATGGGAAATATTGATAGAGTGATCAATAAAATAACACTAGTCTTGATCCCAAAGACCCATGTTCCGAGGAGAATTGTGGACTTACGTCCAATATCATTATGCAACATAATGGTTTGCATCATCTCTAAGGTTCTATCTGACCATTAGAAACTTCTTTTGAACCACAATATCGCAATGAACCAAGGGGAATTTATCCCGGGTAGGGCTATATAGGACGACATCTTTATTTCCTACGAGATTATTCACCATCTCAGGCGTCGGACTCAGGGGACAAATGATTTTATGGCTCTAAAACTCGATAAGAGCAAAGCCTACAACCGGGTTGAATGGTTTTTTATTCTGGATATAATGGGAATGTTCGGGTTTTGTCCACACTAGAGGTCACTCATTCTTTCTTGCATGCACTCGATACAATATACGATCATCTCAGGAGGGACGAGAACCGCTCCTTTGACGGCGGGACTAGGCATCTGACAAGGGGAACATCCATGTAGTCTCGATGGAAATAGAGGCGCTAGTCGTTTCTCATATATGTTTTTGCAGATGGTTGTTATATATTCTGCAGGGCTAATAGGAGGGAAGGAGAACACTTGTAGAGGATCCTAAATTCTTTTGGGGGATTGTCGAGCCAAGTGATAAAGAAGGCCAAATCATTAATATTCTTTTAGCACAAACACTCCTCAAACAGATCAACTGGTTTGTTGTACGACGCTGAATATACAGAAGATCTCCCAGGCTTCAATGTATTTAGGGGTACCGAACATGCTAGTTCGAAAACATGGACAAAGCAATGAGCGTGATGATCAGATCGATTTTATAGGCATTTTTAATCTATGCAATGAGCGCGTTTCTTGGTGGCAAAGATTCATATCCCATTGGATAGGTATTGGTCTGTTGATGAGTGTAAATGTGTCATAGTTAATTTGACCATTTCTCCATGTTTTTACCTTGTTTGTGCCTCGTTTTTAAATTTTTAACTTTATTTAATAAATTCGCTAAACCTCGTTCGGAGTCGATATTTTCCATTTGTTAAAAATATAATCATGATTGTTTTTTTTAGGCCGCGAAAAAATAAAAATATTGGTGCAAGAACAAGCTCAATCGGAGCACAAACAGAGCGAGACTGAGTGTTTGAAATATTGAATTAAATAGTGCAAATGGTTGTCAACTGATCTGCTCCGATGTGGCGCAGAGTAGATCATATCGTGTGCCAGTGCATCTTCACACCTTTGGATCAGTTGACTAACGCACTGACCGATCCCAACAGTCCAATTTGCGTGTGTTGACTAGCGTCTCCAGCCCTGTGATCGTTGACTCGTGTGATAGATGTACCGCAACCGCACGATCATCCTGGGAGCACCAGATCTCCAAACGCCCGCCCGCATGTGATACTTCACTCCAGCAGCACACCCTACAACCGTTCTCAACGTGTCTTTGAAGCGGAATTCATTTATTTTTCCTTTGTTTTATGCAACCTATATATATGTGAGAGGCGTGAGAGTGTGTTCTGGGGGGGCATAAGAATTTTATCCTTTGAAATTCAAGCTATTTATTATTTTCCTTCTCTATATTGTTCTTCATTTATTCTTGGTGTTTTTCAATCTCGGGAGCATTTTCTACCACCAAAGGGCATAACTAAGACGATCCAAGGTGGTTTCAAGCATCCATGAGCCTCCCACCATCTCCAACTTCTCCATTTTCATGTGTTAAAGCTTTGGAGAGTTGGAGATGATGGGTTTTCTAGCTAGAGGAGTTTTTGATTGATATTCTCAACCCAATCCCAATTTTAATCTCTACTATTCTCTATTTTATTGTAAAGCTCGGTTTTTTTGGTTTGCTTGAGTAGGATTTGGATTCCATGACCTTAGATTCCAATCTGTGGTCATGGGTATCGTGTAAATGTTGATTTCCTTTAAAAAAATTGATCAGCAAAGTGAATTTATATTAAAACCTCTTTAGTGATTAAAGAGGAGGAGGCGATATCGGTTAGAAACCATCCTTAACATATGAACCGTGCGAACCAATCTAGTCTGTCCATGCACAACAACCAACCGCCCAGATCAAAGCTTTACCTCCTTCCTAATTTGCACGTTTCTTCCAGTTGCCGAGGGTAAGATGATCAATTTTATTCCTTAGTTGCACGCTTCTTCCTTACATAGTGCGAACAAATTTGCAATCACAGTCGCACAGTTCGACCAATTTTCTCCTTTTCTCTCAACTAAGCAACTAAAAAACAGGCGAGGATTATCTGTTTTCGTGGTTCGATCATCATAGAATCAAATTCGAGGAACAATTCTAAGAATCTCTGTCTTCACCAAAACTTGAAAACCATGCTCTGTTTTCACTTCTCCATTGTACATCGCAAATTCTAGCTATTTTATCACCGAATCAAGCTTAAAAACATGTGAGAATTACCTTTTACATGATTATATCATGATGTGAATTGCATGATCAAAATATCATAATATGTGTCGTTTTCAAAAATCTAAAATTGTGCTCTGTTTTAGGGTTTATCGATTATGTTGCTAGGCTTTATCGACTGCTTATTGTGAATTCACCTCCTTCCTCAACTGATCAAGCATAAACAAGGTGATAAATTTCAACGTTTTTTTTTAAATCTGAAATTCGACACGTAAATATCAAAATATGAAATTCTTGTTCTTCGCTCATCATGACGTTTCACACGATTAGATGATAAGCATCGTTGTGCATTGATAAATATTAATTTTCTTGTTGATAAATCTAGCGTTAGGAGTTGATAAACTGTTTGGGACCTGGTACTTCCTAAGTTGATTATTGTTCCAGGGACAAGTCATGTTGGTGGAATGCATTGATAAATATTTCTTTGCTTGTTAATAAATCTAGCGTTAGGAGTTGATCCACTGTCTGTGAACTGGTCCTTCCCGATTCTATGATTGTTCGAGGAACAAGTCTTGTTGGTGGAATGCAGTGATAAATATTTATTTGTTTGTTGATAAATCTAGCGTTATGAGTTGATAAACTGTTTGTGACCTGGTCCTTCATGAGTTGATGATCGTTTCAGGGACATGTCGTATTGGTGGAATGCATTGACAAACATTTCTTTGCTTGTTGATAAATATAGGGTTTGGAGTTGATATACTCTTTGTGACCTGGTCAATCCTGAGTTGATGATCGCTCTAGGCACAAATTGTATTGGTGGAATGCATCGATAAAAGTATCTTTGCGTGTTGATAAACCTAAGGTTATGAGTTAATAAACTGTTTGTGTACATGTGATACAGTGATAAAATCTCTATGCATATGTTAATGCTAGGTTTACAGGGTTTGTAACATGGATCCTTACGATATAGACTTCGGGTTCGAGTATGAAGATATGGAGCTTGTTCCAAAAACTATATGCTAAAAAAAGGCGTGGATTCCTGAATGTGCTGCTAAGTTAAAGCCTCGAAAAAATATGGAGTTTACTTCCTTGGAGGAAGGTATTATGTTCTACCAAACATATGCGTTGAATAGTGGATTTGGGACACGTCGAGGCCCTAAGAAAAAGAAATCAAGGACTAACACCACAATTTGAAGTACATGTTTTGTGCAAAAGAAGTGGAACCGTTTGTAGATGATATCGAAGGAGGTACCACTGACAAATTAAGAAAGAGATATAGAATGTCTACACGAACCGGTTGTATGACGAGGATTTCTTTAAAGCAAAGTGACATTGGTTATGCAGTGTATGAGTCCAGAGAAGACCACAACCACACGTTACAATGTAAGGGTATTTTGCACTATCTGGGATCTAATAGCCATTTAACGCCAGGACACAAACAATTTATTATAGACTGCTCAAAGTTGAATCTGGGAGCTACAAAGGCGTTTAATCTTTACAGCCAAATAGTTGGAGGTCCTATCAATGTAGGGGCGTGTCCAAATCATTTCAGGAACTTCCAAAGAGATCTCAAAGTGTACATTGGAGAGAGCAATGCGCAGATCACGATTGACCAATTCCACACTGAAGAAGACTACTCTAGTGACTTCTTCTTCGAGTACGAAGTAGATGCCATCGATCGCTAAATCACCTTTTCTGGGCTGATTCAACATCGAGGAGTTATGAGCTATTTGGTGATACAATCTCGTTCGATTCAACTTATCGATCGAACAAGTAAAAAAAATTTGCCATCGTTGATAAATATTTGTTGTTAGTTTGATAAAACATTCAATTATATGTGACAAATTTGAAACTGGAAATTAAAAAACCTTGCTTGCAGGCTTGATAAAATATCAAGTCAATGTTGATATTTTATTTGTTCTTGTTGCTTATTCTTTAATTTATATAGGTACATGATGGTCTTTGCTTCATTTACTGTGGTAGACAGCCATAACAAGTCAATCACCTTTGGTGCTGCTTTGTTAGCCAAAGAGGATGCTGAATCTTTTATTTAACTATCAGCTATTAAAATACATCAAAGAGGTTTAGAGATACTACCCCTGACCACTCAAATCCAAACAACGAACGGGCCTCCCTAGCGAGCTAGTGAGCTGCCCTATTCGTTGAACAACTAACAAACTCAATATGGACATCAACGAGCATAGATAATAAGCCAATACAATCCGAAATAATCAAACCCAACGGTGATTGAAATTAGCACATTTTATGAATAAAGTCTACCACAGTCTTGTAGTAACTACAGATATGGGCCCGTGTTGTCTGATTAGTCTTGAGCCAAACGAACGGTTCTTGGATCCCCATTTCTTCTACAATGGCGGGGTGTAAGTCACCCTCATGAGTTGGGTGTTGAGTCTTTGCACCATTCCGCTAGAATGCCAACATATCATCCCCAGCCCACTTTGCTAGTATCGCCACCACCGCCTCATCGAAGTCAACTGCACATTCCCTCTCCCCCGACTTAACCCAAGACACTATTTTCGACGTTGTTGTTCCCTGGAATCCTTTCCTTCTGTTCCTGAGCCATTAGCCACACATTATATCCTTCGTGTGCATGGATCACAACTGAATCAACCGACCTTGCCTCCACCTTCTATACCTAATCAGTTCTGCATCCCAACACCTCCCATAAAACACTATCCCTCACCCTCATATCCATAAGATCACCCTTATTCATCGTCTCCCCCACCCCACCCCGCCACAAATCCCAAAACGACAACGTTGGTTGGTTAAGAATAGACTCCTCCAACGCTCTCATACCTCCCGAGCTAGCACACATAACACCAACACATTTATCTCGCCCCCTTTTTTCCTATATGCACATCAGCTAGGATTCAGGGATGGCCAGTCATCTCCTCCATTGGTTACAAGCTAGTGGCAGGCACTATGAGGAGCACCACAAAAAGTTCACATTTTTTTTTTGATTTCGAACCTCCACAAATCGGATTAGGATTCCTTATTTTATGTTGGGATGTCTGGATGTGACAGTACACTAACTTAACCGAGTATCCTCCTTTTTCTTCTAGGTTCCAGAACCAAGCATTTCGATATTTGGTATCCCCAAAAGTAAACTCAAAACTCGTTAAACCTCCTCCTCTACCAAGAACAATCTCAACTTCCCCACATGTCACTCCTTCTCCCCTATTTTCATAAGTTCTTGAACTAGAGAGTACGCACATAATGATTCTCCCTTGGGAGCCAAGGGCGATCTATCACCCCTGTGACTATCCTAGAAGCAATCAAATGTCTCGCCCACTTCGAATTAGGGTTAAAATTACTCCAAGTATAACTTAGATTATTCGATGTGACCCGGGGCTACAAGAAAGTCAATCACGAGAAATACCTCCCTAGGAGCTTGATTAATTAGACTATCCTCATATAACATTAGACGTCATGCTTGCATTCCTGGCAAAGTTGTGTTGAAGCCCTTTAAGTTACGGAACCCAACCTGCCCGACATTTTCGGGCCGTTATTCTACCCAACACATTCAAATCAGAGGGCGCCCCACCTATCACGAACCTTATATCATATTATACAGGGCTATAGGTCTGAGATCTACAATCATCATCGATTTTGCTTTCTTCAGAAATAGATCTATAATCGTATCATTCCTTCCTTACAACATATCCTCTTCTATAAGTACTCAGCCTACACACTTTTCACCCTTGGTCCCACTGTTTCCCTGTATAGCTAGTAAAAATAGTGGTTCAGTCCATTCGGGCCCGAATATTTATCTAGCCCCATGAAAAAGACTACATCCTGAACTTGAATGCTAGTGACCGATGCCAATAAGGCTTCATTTTGGGCTTGCGTAACCAATATCGAAATAGGCATAAGAGTGAGATTCAACTCCTTAGCCATGGTACTAAAAATGTTCTCAAAATGACCTACACAGTCTGTCGAATTCCCCTTCCCCATTCCACCTCCCCGTCGACTGAAAAAAACATGTCGAGGCCCTTAATTCTGATATGTGCACCGCCCTTGACCTTTTCAACTACACCAATCATAGATCTTTGTCGAACATGAAATGTGAAGGACATAATTGTGGAATTTGGGTTTATGGGATAGTGATAAATTTTAAGGTTCTATAGTCTAAGATAGAGTTTATGCAAATTTTTTGATTCAAACATGATTTGTTTGGAATTCGGCAGAACAAATTCGTACTCAAGTTCAATGCGATGGACGAATTGCGAGTTTGAATTTTTAATAATCACATATATGCGAACAGATCAAAAGTTTTGGGATCAGGTCAAATACCTGTCCTTTAACACTTCTAAACATATTTTTTTGTCGTTATAACACGACACATTTATTGGAGAGAAAAAAATTTAGCCAAATTTATTTCATTAGTATGTATTAACTATAAGCTTGTCAATAAAAATAAGTGATTCTCCGCTCTCTCTTCTTCAAAACCCCATCCACCGTAAAGGGCTTCTCCACCTCCTCCGACGTTGGTCAAATCGAGTCTAAGAGACTAAAAATCGAATCTAAGAGACTATAGTTTGAGCCTCTAGGGCTGATCCGAATCATTTATCAAGGTACGCGTCACTATCGCCATATTTTGTCCTCTATTACTGTTTTGAACAATGGGTTCTTGAAACTTTGTGGAGTGTTCTATTATCATGTTCGTGGTGTGGTATTATCGAAGGGTGGGTTCGAGACAAACTCGACGGGAACTAATGGTTTCTCAACCGAACACCGGCACGAACCAATTCAAGAACGTCTTAAAGCAATACAGTGAGTGGATTTGGGATCTAGGGGGAGGAAAAGAAGGGAAGGGCCGACGGTGGTGGCCTATCCTCCGAGACACAAGACGAATGATGTTGGGACGTCTTGGGACAACAAGAAGAACAACGCAACATATTTTACTGTTGTATTGCAATTATGTTTTTAGACTGAATTACCTTTTGGTTAGTTGCTTTCTGTTTAATTTGGATTTACATTCTGTTTCTAGGACTTTTGAAATGTTGGTAAGAGGATGTCCTCAGCTGTTGTCTACGATCAAAAGTAGACAAGTTATATGGGTCCAAAAGAACCGAGTCCATTTTGATGTATTTGGACAATATTATGGTGCCCGGGGATTTTAGAGCATGTACAATGGATACGCTCACTACCAAGGCTCACTAGTAAGGCTCACATGCTGACTGATCAAAATAGTGAGACTCAGGACTCAAAATAGTGGGTGTTTTGCAATGAGAGACTTGTATGTGAGGCTTGTATTGTTAGTGGATGCTGATTAGATGCTGAGTGGTTAATTAATCCATATTTTTCTGTTTTATTTAATTCTTTATCAGAAACAGTTTTAATTATATAAAATTTAAATAAATGTGAAAAAATAATTAATGATAATAAAAAAAATAAGAAATAAATTTAATACCAATAAAAATGAACTTGAACTTTTATTTATCCCTTTTTAATACATGCGAGTGGATGCTGACTGGATTATTAATTGATATTTTGTTATTTTATTTAATTCTTTATCAAATCAGTTAGTATTATATAAAATTAAAATAAATCTGAAAAAGTAATTAATGATAATATAAAATAATGATCAATAAATCATATAATTTTATGTACTAAATTGGTAATTTTATGTGCCTAGAGAAAAAACACATTCTATTCATTTGCAAACCAATTCATAGAGAAACCAACCAAACCTACGAAAATATCTTGCAACTAGGGCACCACCTCACTTCCAAAACCCATTAGTTTAAGTCTCCTAAAGAAATAATAATATAATGACCCCCAATATGTCCCTTTTACACCACTTGTTAGGTGTACCAATACTTGAATATTCTATAAACCATCTCGAACCCTTTTTCATAATTAAACCCCCATGTCCTCCGATATGTCTTTGTTTTTTTTTTAATTAAAATTTTAATGCCACATGCATGCATGTATGTATATTGTATATGCATATACAACATGACTTAACACTTGGCCTAATTTTAATGCCACATGCATGCATTAGTTTTAAGCTTCTAATTAACTTTGTTCTGAGAGTACCACACCGGTAAAAAAGAAAAAAAAAATCTCCAATGCTAGTAATATAAGGGGCACTTATTTAACACTTTCAAAGTTTGAATAGCTTATTATGTGTGACCAATACATGAACGCTCTCTTCTACCTCCAGGTGAGGTCCCCTCTACCCGAGCTAGGGTTTGTCGCCGCCGCCGTTGATTCTCGTCGACCACCGTTTCCCTCCTTGCTATCACCATCACCGTCTCGCAACCGACCTCGAGCCCGACCTCGTTCGTGCTTCTCGACTGCTCCTCGTTGCATCTGCTCGATTCTTCATCGCTACTGTCAACCTCCCTGCAGCCGGCCACGGTCATTTCTGCCCACACAACGCCGGATCTACCTTCCATCCGCCACTCCTAATCGGATATGACGACCACCGGTCATTTTCAACCAGCTACTGATGACGTTCAACAGATCGCTGCCCCCGACCAGCGAGGTCTCCCCTACGACGTCGTCTCCCCTACGGCGTCGTCACCATGCCGTCGCCTGAGACAGATCCTTCCTTCCCCGTGCAGGATCCCCGGCGGCCGCCAAGCCTCCTGGCTCTGAAGCATAAACCTGGTGCGTACCAGGCAGATCCCGTCGATTCTGAGATGGCGGCGACATGTCAGGCTCAAGACAGTCGCGCTCAGGCAACGAGGGAGTCCCATCGGGATTGGCCACTCCTCCCTCGACCTCAATCCCCAACGCCGGTGCCTAGATCATGCCCTCCGTCAGATCGGATTTCGAACTCGAGTCCTGGGTCCTCGAGCGGACGGGGGTTGACGGGTTATCCATCTGAGATCCAATCGACCCGTATATCCCCGATCCCGGATTTGGAGGACGATGATGACGAAGTGGTGGTCTAGGAGGAGGGGGTCCCACTTTTCACCAAGGGCACGTACCAGTTCTCCCTTGCAGCCGAGGATGCAGGGGACCGGGTCTACAATCAGAACGTCGTCTGCGCGATGATGCTGCAGAAGTGGAAGGTGACTGGAATCCAGGTGCAGTTCATGTCCCCGGAGGTTACAGGGTATCATTTCCCGTCCGTTGAGACGATGGAAAATGTCCGACACAGGGGTCCCTGGAGCTTCAAGGGGTTTCCCATCCTGCTGGAGCCTCTCAGACAATTTTTTCCGGGCCAACGAGATTAAGTTCCATCACGTGGAGATCGGGGTCCGGGCGCTCAATATCCCCGGGGGGCAGGAACGACTACATCCACGGTCTCATTGCTGACAATATTGGCACCCAGGTCCCGCTGGCTCGCGGGAGGACAAGTTCTTGTGGCTACGGGTCCGGATGGACTTGCACCGACCCCTACGGCAAAGACTTCGCCTTAGATTCCCAGGTACCACAACCTCTGCGGTGATTGATTTGCAATATGAGAGGATAGTGGATTTTTGTCGCAGGTGTGGAATGTTAACCCATAGAATCTCGGGTTGCACGACTCAGCTGCCGGGGATTGGTCGGGAGGAGATTTGTTATGACCTATCCACACTGGTCCCAAATACAATGAATGTGGATCGACTACTAGGGACGGTCTAGAATACACCCCCCTCGGTGACACACCCTTTTATCACGTATCTCCTAAGTGATCTGTCCCTGAACCCGATGATTCGCTCCAGGGAGGTCACTATGGGTGAACATCTACCAGGCGCAGACATTCCGAAGTCTGACAATCTGGCTAAGGTTACTCCAGGAGGGGCAACCAAGGACATGCAGGAGGGAGGGCATCGAGTCCCTAGACCGCCACTGGGCTTCACGAAGCCTGACAATCTGGCTAATGTCCACCCTGCTGCTGATATTCTTGACCGAGCTAAACCCGGAGATCCTTTAGTGACCGGGGAGGGGAAGGAGAAAGATCCACAACGGCAGCAGAAAAATCCCCAGGCTGGACTAGGGAAAGGAGGGCCCAGCCGAGGAAATGGTAAGCTGACCACCCTGAAGACGAGGAGCGGGTCATTGTATGCTCGTCCACCAGATTCGAAGAAGCTGCTGGATGACCCGACTCCCGAACACCACATGACGGAGCCGGCCTACCAGAAGGAGGAGGAGGAAGAGCAGTCGGAGGCACAGGTCTCTCCGATGCAGGAATGACCCGACCCGGCAAGGGTGGGTGGAGTCGTCTTCAGACTATACCTACAGACCCGAGACAACCAATGCTGGGAGGTCCCGGGCAGCCTGCACATTCAGCAAAGTTTATTTCTCTGTTTTCTTATTATCAGCATTATTTTTGGGACACTTTATTTCCTGTTTGTTTTCAGACTATTTCTTTTATGTCTCGCTGTATTAGGACGATGGTAAGGAGTTGTCTTGTCCCACCCCAAATCCGGTTCTTGACCGGACTCGAGACGTAACTTAAGAAGAAAATAATTATAATAATAAAAGACATAAAACCAAATAAGCATCCGGCTTTAATATGGTAAAAGTCTCCAAATCACCACTTATAAAGTAATCCTCCAACAAAAGGGTTTACAAAAGTCATAATAGTTCTTTAACAAAGGTTCAAGACTACAAAATAAAGACCAACGTCTCTAAGCACCCGGACCCTAGAAGCTCTCGAGCCTCGAGTCCACTAGTCATCACGCAAACCTGTAAAACAGTCATAAACAGATAGGGGTGAGCTTACGCTCAGTAGGGAAAATGTATAACCATGTCACCCTTTTAGTTTAACAATTAGGCCTTCACAATTTTAGTTCGGATCTCAAATACAAATAATTGCGAATACGTTGAAAAGCAGGAGTAAAACGAATGTTTAGCAATCACGAAGAGTCAACAGTAATCATAAGAAAATAACGCTATAAATGCATTTCTTAAATAATCAATAAAGGATAGGGTGTTCAAATTAATGCCGTGGGACATGAAGTCGCCACCCCCCGATCCACAATACTCGTTGTGTCATGTCGGATTTTCCCTCGGTCTAGAGGAGACGCATAACGTCGGGCTACTGGTAACAACCCCTGAGGGCGCTTATCGTCGGGATTCTCGGAAACGTCTCCAAAGGACCATATGTCATAGGGAACCAAGGTATTGCTTCTGCAGGATGCATACACTCGGGTGAAATAACAAGTAACCATCCCAGTAGGGTAAACCGCCCAATTTCCCCGTAGGGTCCGATATCCAATGTCTCGCAGGGTCCAATCCGCCGGCTATGTACTACCCCACAGTGGCACTTCCTTCGGTGTAGGTACCATACCGGATACCGACTATGATACTACCCCACACCGGCACTTTCTTCGGTGTGGGTACCATATCGGATACCAAGTTATCGGCTTAGGTACTACCCCACACCAGCATTCCCTTTGGTGTGGGTACCCTACAGACACTACCCCACCCGCATCGTGGGTGCCATACCGATATAGAAGCTAGCTTAAGGACTCACACGTGGGTAACACACTCAAACAATCAAGGAGCAACCAACGCTTAATGAATCACAATCCCATCACAACACACCACAAGAATCAATCATAATCTTACACTTACCAGTTACTTACCAACCACAATCCATCGGTCCATCGATCACCTGATTGTACCGCTTGGCACAATCAGTCATACTCGATCCCCCATTCAATCATTCAGTCATTCAAGCATTCAAGCGTTCAATCAAATACACAATTAAGCAGTCAAGCATTCATATTTGGTCAATCGAATTATCTAGTAATATTAGCCTCTTAACTTATCCAAATTAGGCAACCAAGCATGTGAACCTAACACAACAACTAATCCGAGGGCTCATCATGCCCTTTCTGCCAGTAAATCAATTCCCAAGTATCGAAAGCAAGTTACACTAGTGATTCACATCCTAAGCATGCTTACTAGACACGTCCGTTTATTAGTAAAATGAAAGACATTTATTCTAGCTATCCGCATCCTATATGCAAGTCTAGGACCTTTCCGGTTTTATTAACCTAATAGGCATACTAGTATTGAAATACTCGAGGAGTTAGGACTTTCCCTACCTCGTGGTCTTCCTCTAATAACACTCTGCTGTAAAGTCGATCAGTCTCTCCTCTGTTCTTCACAAGGGTACCGGGGTGGTTTTCGTCTTCTCGGGCGAAGTCCAAACTCTCGGACGAAGCCTAGCTCCGAGTCTGGGTTTACAACCAAACGGTCCAAAATCAGTTCGGGTCCAGATCGCCCAGTTCTTTAAATTAACTGATCGTCCAAAAAGTCCAAAGTGTCGTTAAATTAGTTTTAATTTAATTAAGTTAGTCTGCCCGACCCGGCCGACCTGAGTCCGACCCGAAACCCGACCCGAACCCGGAAACCGACCCGGATCCAGGTCCAGACCCGGGTCCAGACCCGAGCTCGAACCCGGACTCAGAGTTAGTCGGGCCAGGGCCCAAACCGGTCCAGGCCCAAGGCCCAAACCCGTCCAAGCCCGATGCCCAACTAACTCCAGGCCCAAGCCCAACTCGCAGTCTCGCCCGGTCTGCGGTGGGAACGGAGAGGAACTAGGGTTCCGGCGACCCGGCGGCGGCGGCGATTTTGACGACGGTTGGCGGCGGTTGAAGCGTCGGAGGTCCATGAACAAGAAGAGACTGGTGGGATATCCGAGTCCCGAGCCCTTCCGGCCAGATCTGAACGGCCCAAGAGCTCACCGGCGCGCGAGTTCCAGATCTAGAACTCGAGCGCTCCGGCGACGCTCTCCGGTCCCGTCCGACCCCCAAATGAGCTCGAGTTCGTGATTTCCGGTGAAGAAGATGATGGGGGAGGTGATTCTGGTGAGAGTTTTAACTCACCGTTGCTGAATCTCCCCGAATCTGGCACGGTGGCTCTTGAAGTCGCCGGCGGTGGTCTTGAATCGAAGAGAGAGAGAAGACGGGTGGGAGGTGCTCTGGGTTTTTGGGGTTTCTGACATGGCTGAGAGAAGAGGACGGAGGAGAAGAAGAAGAAGGAGGTGAAGGTGAAGCTTGGTGAGGTGGTCGGAGGTGAGGAAGTGCGGCGACGGGGATCTCTGGTTCGAAGGCGAGAGAGAACGACGAGGGGTTAGGGACGCCTCGGGAGTCGCGTGTGCACAGTGGCACTAAAGCGGGACCGAGCCCTTTTTAAGGCTAGGGTTCGCTCCCTTGCTGGACCGGGCCTAAAGGCATGCGTGTTGGGACCGGTTCCGGCCCAAACTCGGGTCTGGCCTGTTTCAGCCCAACCCAAACACTTATAACCATTTTTTTTTTAAAAAAAACTCTCTCCAAATTACTTGTGGTAGGTTTCTACCTCAACCTTTCGATTTTCCAATAAAACCCTTTTGAACGGAGTGGGTTTTACATGTCTTGAGTTTGTGCCCACGATTTCAAGTGGGCTATTATTATGGGTCCATGAGCGCCGGGCTTGCTACGGTCGGCCCGGTCATACATCTGAAACCCGAGGCGGTCACGCCTCATCCTGTTTGATTACCATTTGGTATTAATGAAAGTCTCCGGTTACCCGTTTAAAAAAAAGTTATAAAAGGGGGCAAAAGAAGCTTGAAATCATATTTCTATTGACAATCAAAATATTGGTATAAATGCCATAAGTTAATAAATTTTTTGGATATTGTATTTAATTTTTTATTCAAAAAATTTCTTCGCATCGCCACGAGGCAAGCCACGAGTGGTTGGCGACCGGACGCGGGCATCGGCCCGTCCCGAGGTTGTGGGACGTGGGACGCGGGCCTCGGCCCGGCCCGCGTTTTTGCGGGACGCATAAAAGCCATCCCACAACGGGACGGCCCGCGTCCTGTGGCCCGCAAAAACGCGAGCCATGCCGATGGGCCGGTGCGTTGTACATGCTTCTAGCCTCGCTTTGTATTCTTTAATCGACAATACTGCATTTCCTTAAGTTCACCGTTTCAAAAAAACTATAAGCGTGTCATAATTGGTTGAGGAACTATTAGGTTCGGGAGTGAAACCTGGAGTGATGGAATCTCTGTACTTTGATGATATTAGTATGAATGTCCTTAAATTGATTCATCATTGCTGCCCAGAGATGAACAACAACAAGGAAACAGAAATGATGATATAAACCTACCTGACCCATCTCTCTATAATTAATATACATGTATACTCACACTCATCCCCTAAGTCCTAAATAGTACAAATCAACTGTGTACTTGCACTGTTGTGCTTTGTGACAGGTGAGTGAGTGTTTAGCAAATATCAGAGGCACCGCGCACGTGCATGCTTAGCAGCATCAATAAAATGGACGGCCCAGACGTTGAAGCACAACTACATAAAAAAAACATATATGTTACGTCAAATTTAGTAGGATTGAATCTTCTTATTTGAAAATTAGTAGGATACAAATTAAATTTTGCTAAGACTCTCTCGTAACTTGAAATCTCTTTTTAAATTTACTCGCTTGTGATAATTACGGAGTTTTCTTCTATTACCGTAGCTGTTCTGTCCTCTGTTGTGCGTCTACTTGGGGTTGGCGTCGTTGAGCCTGTCGGTTCCGCTACCTCTATGTTGTCTAATCTCTCGCAGACCGTGCCCGGTGCTGGGGGGAAGCCCAAACCACTTGATCCAGCTTCTTCCTCCTCTCCACCTTCTACGCATGTACTACCGCCGCTCATTCCGAAAATCTCGATAGTATTGGTTCCCTTCTCCATAGGAGCGGCTTCTTCTTCACCGGCTTCGAAACTGAGACGGAGAAGGCCTATGCGACATCCCATTGTTTCTTCTTCCCCAAGGAACATGCAACCGCCTCCTCCACCAAACCCTAGTCCGCCTGCCCCCAACCAAGCCACGAACTTGCTCTTGCTCATGTTATTCTTGTCGGCGTGATTCCTAGGGTTGCGACTCCCGATCGCCAACACGCCCCCTCTGAGTTTGTACCCCACAGGCCATGTCGTTGTAGTAGGATCTGGCCAAGGGCAAGGCGCCTATAGAGGACCTTCCTAGGATGGCGGTGGAGGCCCTGGGTTAGGGCGGTTCCTTCCCAATCAGGGGAGGATCTCATTCATTCCTGTAGGCCTCATGACCCCGGCGGGGGTGACCCGTGATCGTTCGCGGCACCTAGACACAGACGAGATCTCTTTGTCCCCGACTTCCCTGGCTCCGGATCTTCAAGCCTCCCTGACAAGCTTTCAGGATGGTCTGTCGTCCTATTCGCTTGAAGATGATGACGAGGTCCAAGTCGTTGTTCCGTTCTCTCCGGCCATCTCGACAACCATTTCTTTTCAGAATGGGGTATGGTGGGGAAGTTGTGGTCACCAAAGGCTCCCTAGAAGGAGACCCTCCTACGTATCATCACTACCGCGTGGGGGAAGGCTGCCGAGGGCCGTGTTGTCAAGGACCTAGGGCCGGGTCTCTTTGGATTTTACTTTCGATCCTTGAAACTAGGCCATGGGTCAGGGGTAACGAGCCTTGGTTCTTTGACGGAAGTTCCCTCCTGCTCGGGGATCTGGACCCCTGTGCTCGGGAGTTGCCTATTCTGGATTGTGTGCAGTTGTGGGCACATGCGTGAGGTCTGCCACCTCTGGTTCGGACATAGGAGACAGGGTCATCCATAAGGGATGTGTTGGGGACATGTGTGGATGTCCCGAGTGACTAGTGGGGAATGTGTTGGGGTGGCGCTGTCATGGTTTGGTTTTGGCACCTCCTTGAGAGGCCCCTCCGAAGAGGCCTGGTCTTTTGATTTAAGGAATTCCCGGAGCCAATCAAGATGGAGCTGACCTATTCCAAACTCCCGAGTTTCTACTACGACTGTGGAAAGCTTGGGCATGTTCTGAAGGATTGCACATGGGCGATCAGAGGCACTCTAAGGTATGACTCCTCTCTGTTGCAATATCGTAGAGATAAGCATGTAAAGTCATACACGACGGATTAGGGAGAGGCTCCTCACACCCCCGTTTCCTCAGGCATTGTACCTAAGGGTGCCTTCTCTCTGGATAAGGGCCCCTGGGTTTCTACGAGCACTATACCTAACGGTACTATGGCTCGGGGAACCGGTCAGCTCTTCGTTGCTTCGGTTGTTGAAGTTCCAGGGCCCATTTCTAGTGGGTCTATAGATGGTAGGAGCGCTGGGACTGGAGTGTTTAAGAGGTCGGCAGCATGAGCGCCTCGAGTGGATCAGGCGAGGGCTGGGAAACAGCCCCGCTAGGAGGAATGCTAGACCTGCCGAGCATCAAAGACTGGCCCTGGGAGGGGTTCCTAGATGATGATTTGCCTCCCACCACTACTGTTTAGGTCTTTGGCCAACTTTCGGAGCAGGACTTTCGGTACCCCCTTCTCATCCCCCATATTCTATCATTTCCCAAAAGGCGTCACAATACCGTCTATGACGGTTCTAGTATTACAAGGATCAGTGAACCATTGTTCTTTATTCTGTCCTTTTCGTGGTCGGAGAGCCTGTTCTTCAATGCACAACATTGTAGTTGATTTAAATCAATAAAATTTGCACCTTTCACTAAAAAAAATTAGATTTTTCTTTCCCATACAAATTTTTAATTAAGAAATCTACATCGTAACAACCGGAGGTTAAAACGATTTTTTTATCAGCAATTTTTTTATAAAACGTCCTCCTTAGAGAATAAAGAGAAGGCAAGAAAGAATCCCTCATACAACCAAGAGCAGCGTAAACGTCCTCCGAAAAGTCCCAACAGGGGGATGAAAACAAAAAAATTGGTCCCAGAATCAGGTTTACCAACCATGAAGCAATAAGAAACAACAACAAGCCAACAAGGGCAATAGACAAGTTGAAACTAAGTAGAACAAGACTGAACACCAGCAACCAACAAACCCAAACTAAACAAATAGACAGTTAAAACAAGTCTTAAGAACCCCGATTTTACCAACATAAAACCCTGGCAACCAAAACACCGAAAGAAACTACCCTCCGCCAGATCAACGGTGAAGCACTCCCTCACCCAGAATCGCCACCAGAAATGCACCACACCTCCAAAACCCGAAAGACCAAAAACACCTCCTTACCCTAACTCGTACCTGACTAAATATTCAAACAGAGCACAAAGACAAACACCTCATGGCGGCCAACACCACAAAATCGTGAGGCCCCAACAACCAATTATGGCGGAGGAGGGAAAGATTAGAACAAACCGAGAAGAAGAGGAACGGTGGGTTACCTTATTCAACGGCGACAGAGCCCTCGAAGACAAGAGAGTCGCTGTCAAAGAGTCGAGATCCAGCCATAAAAGCTTAGGCGACAAACCACGAATAGAACTGCTACCATCAACACAAGAGGTTGAAAAGATGTCCCACTCTAGTTCTTAGATGAGACGTGCCAAAGTAGGAAGCAGATTTGCGACAAGCTACAGAACCTCAGGAGCCGATCTAGGAGCAAAACAAGCGGCGACAGTCTCGAATCACATCAATCCCCACCGGAAGTGGTTGGAGAAAGTCGTCCCAATACAACAACTTCGCTAATCCTCTCTTCACCGACCATAGAGACCGGCACTCAAGCCACACTATAAGACGTCGTAAAGAGCCGACTGGGGCCAACACCACCAGAGGCGAGAGGATGTCAAATCTGAAAATAGAACACCAGATCTGGACGCGTCGACGAGGACTTTTTTTCGGAGCACCTCAAGCAACTCCCAATGACGACCCAAGAAACGAAGTTCACCAAGGCTTGAACGGTGGACAGATCTGATTTCTAATTACTAGATCTGTGAAGAGACGAGAGTAATCGAACCAAAGCAACACAGATCTCCGAAGGTCAAGAAAGAGAAAATGAGAGTAAATGACGGATTACAGAAGAGGAGAGGAAGGGGTTTTAGGGGAAAAGGGAGATGAGGAGCTAAAAGGGAAATAGAGGCTATCCATTGGCATCTTCACCGGCCAAAGGCCAGAGAAGACACTGGCTGCGAGACAAGGAAGTTAGGGTATGAAGCAAGGCAATAGAGAGAGGAAAGATGGTTGAGACTTGAGACTCAAAGTTTTACAACGAAAGTTCCTTAGAGGTTAAAACGATGGAAACTGTATGTATATTTAATTAATTATTAGATTATTAGAGTATAACTCAAAACCAATTAAGTTCACAGAAAAATGGAGCTGCAACAGGGGAATGGTTCATCGAAGTTTGGTACGCCATAAAAAGGCTGCTCAAAGCAAGGTTCGTCGGAGTTGAAAGTTTTACCGACAATGTTTCAACTGCATGAGGAGTTATAGAAAAACTATGGACGCTAGGATCTCTTTGATAGGGAAAGCATTTTTTTCAAAAAGTAAAAGGACGGGGAGTGGAAACAACTAAAGTTAATGGTGTATTCAGCACAATAGTTGCAACAACAAAATCGTGGAAAAGAGCTTAAAGCTTCTTCATCCATGGGTTTCCCACCACCTAGATTTGAAAATGTGGTGCTCTGCAAAGATTGTTTACTAGGAAAGGATTGGCAAATTCCTTGCATAGGAAGGAGATTGGACGAAAAAGAACATTTTAGCCTCATTATGATCAATCAAGAGATTACTACATAAACAAGTTTTAAGAAGAAGATCATCATGTTTCATTTGTACATAACATTCCAAAAATATCTTTGGGTATTTTGCTTCAAAAAATCTCCTCTCAGTTGTCAGTGGTATATTTAAAGTTCAAGTATCTATACATCCAAATAAGAATGAAATGTGGTTTTAGTTCTATTATTTTCTACACAACTCTAATTTGTAGGATAATATCTTGAGATTCAATGGTCATATTGTGGATGTTTATCACTTATTTGTTGTAAAGGCCTGACAAAGAAAATTCTATTTCTGTAAAATCCTATCCTCTTACAAGTTCCGAAGGCATAGTTGAAGAAAAAAGAGCTTGTTCTTTGGAAAATCAATTGGTCTAAGGGATGAGTACAATGATGATATTATTCATCAACAACTCAACTCCCTATATGATGACATAAACAATAGGGTGGACTTGGATGTTGACAGTGATGATGAATTTGTTGATTAAGAAAGGGACTCAAACAATGAGTTTCATGCAGACAAATTTTCTACTCCTCTTCTCCTTACTGGAAGTGCTACATAAAGATCCTCTCGTGGAATGTCCTCCTCACAAAAGAGAAGGACACTCAATGACGTGTTGTACAAGCAAGCTCCTCAGTTTGTGTTCATCAAGAATCTCAGTTAGAATTGATTCTAGTTTCCTTTATCAGATCATGTGGTTTGCTTTGGGGATGAGAGATGGTGTTCTTTCCTACTATAGAAAATTCTGGAAGAATATTATCTTCATGGTAAAAAAATGATTATGCTCTGATGAGAATTAAGAGGGTAGATAGAGCGTTGATTTGGCTTGGGAATATTAAAGCATTGAATAAGGATTGCTGCCTAATTAATGTTCATGCTCCAAATTCTTTGGCTGATAGAAGAAGATTATAGAGAGTCATGTAGATTGAAGTTAGTTCTTTATATACAAATACTGCTTGTAATGTGTGGAGACTTTAATTCTACTTTGTATGTTGAGGAAAGATCTAATTAAAGAAGTAATGCTACCTATGATGTGACATCTTTCCAAAGATTCATAAGTTCTATGGCCTTTTTTGACTTGCCTTTATCTGGAGTATCAAGAATTGACAGGTTTCTGATTTTAAGTGATTTTTTTAGCAAACTATAGTGGTCTCACACAATCTTGTTTCCCTAGATGTATTTATGATCACATGGTTATTACACTCTCTGATTTACGCTTGATTGAGGACCAAGACCTTTCAAGTTTCTAAATATTTTAAGTCAGGACAATAGGTTCCCACATGTTATTCATAAATTCTGGTCATCCTACTCCGTTTCTACTCTCCCTCATATTGTGCTTTGGAAAAAGCTGAAACTGCTTAAGGAAGATCTTAAAGTATGGAGTGGAGAAGTGTTTGTTATTTTATAAACAAGTATTCCATAACTCAGAGTCTATATTGAAAAGATGGATGCAATCATTGAAGAAACAAATTTGACTACCAAGGAGTGCTCTAACGGAGGATCTTTAAAAGCTCAGCTCATTGTAAAAACTAAATTTCTTTCAATAGTTGGAGTCAAAAGGCAAGGATAAAATGGTTATGGAATGGGGTAAAGACTCTAAGTTTTTTCATGGAGTGGGCTATTTTTTAAGCAGCCAAAAGGAAAATTTCTCAGATTTTGGTGGGTCGTGATGGTTTAACTAATCATAAGCAAATCAAAATTGTTGCAACAACTCACTTTAGGTTCAGATTCATTGCCTCACATCTATCTAATTTGATTATAGATGATCCCAATCTCAATTCTCTATCTACCTCACCAGCCCTGTGGTTGGAAAAGCCTTTGATCGAAGATGAAGTCCTAGAGGCATCAACAATGTCCTCTGGTGATAAGGTTATCGGACCTGATGGCTTCAAACTAAAATTATTTCAAGTGTGTTGGCCTATAATCAAATATGATCTCGTGTAATTCTTCTCCCAGTTCCACTTATCTACTCATCTTGGTAAAGATTTAAATTCCTCTATCATGACATTGATGACTATATATTTCATTAGTTTAATGGGTGGACCTTATAAAAATACTCTCCAAGTTGTTGGATACTAGACTTAAAATAGTTGTGGACAACTTGTTGGATTTGAGCATACTAGTTTTGTTACTAGAAGACTGATAATGGATGATATCTTGGTAGCTTTAGAAGTTGTTCATCATCTCAAAAAATTAAAACAAAAGGCTATAATCTTTAAGTCGGACTTTGAGAAGGCTTTTGACGATGTCAGTTGGACTTTTGTTATGAATATTCTGACAAATATCGGTTTTGGTGTTCTACGGAGAATGTGGATGAGTTCCTATTTAAAGCTTATGTTTCAATACTCATCAATAGATCATATAGTCATGATTTTCAATTAAAGAGACAAATGAGGCAAGGATGAGCTTTATCACCATTAATTTTTGTTATTGTTGTAGAAGACTTAAATCAGATAATTAAAGTTTGCTTACTTGGTGAAGAGACGGTTGAGGCAAGAAAAAAAAATGATTCTATTTTCTTTATAAGAGCTTCCCTAGATGGAGTTAGAAATCTTAAATATGACATTGCAATGTTTCTTCTAGGTGCATGACTGGGTGTCAATTTACAAATCAGTAATTGTCCCAATGAATATGTTTGAAGAGGAAGCTAATATCTTAGTAATTGAATTGGGTTGTATTACTGGCTCCCTACCCTTCACCTATCTTGGTTTCTCTTTAGGAGCCAATCCTAAGAAAATTAAGAACTGGAAACCAGTACTTGATAAATTCAAAAAAGCCCTTGCATTCTGGAAAGCTAAATTACTTTCTTTGGAGGCTAAATTAATGTATTTCTCTATCTTAAAGGCCTCAAAAGATATGAAAAAATATTTTGAAAGCTGGTAGAAAAAGTTGTTATGGCATGGTAGTCTTTTGTAAGGTAAATTGGCAAACAGTCTGAAAAACAAAAGAAAATGGTGGCCTAGGAATAAAAGGCTTATATGATATGAATCTATCTCTCCTCAGAAAATGGTGGTGGAGGTTTGCTCTAGAGGATGACTCTATGGAAAATGGCAATATGTGCAAGGTTTGGTTAGGACATTAAAGAATAGGATCTATCTCAATTTGCTAAAGTGGGATCATAAAGTTTTATGAATCATATAGTAGCACTAATGAAAGATGTTATATTTGTAGATATTTTGTGGAGGATACTCTCTCTTGGCGGTTAGGATCCATTCCTTGAGAATATTCATTTGATCGGGGAGGAGGATACTCTCTCTTGGCGGTTAGATGGTACTGTGTTCACTGTCAGAAAAATGTATACATGACTTGCACAACAAGGCACGCAAGATCCAGGTTGCACAAAGAATTTGCAGAGTCTTGGTATCCCTCCAAAAATTCTTGCTTTCTGTTGGCTTTCTTGTCTTGAAGCCATCCCCTCTAGGTGCTTCTTGGAGTCAAGAGGAATGCAGTTCTCATCCCGAGAAATATTATGCCCAATATGTTCATGGGATTTAGAGGATGTTGCACATATCGTATTACATTCCAGAAAGTCTTGGGATGTTTGGAATATGGTGATTACTTGGTGGGGAATTTCTTGTGTCTTTTCTGGAGAAGTGAAACAAATTATGACGTCTTGGTATCAGTTGGTGAAAAATAAAAATAAGATAGCATGGGGAAATATCTTAAAGCTTACTTGCTGGCAATTGTGGTTAGCAAAAAATGATATAGTGTTCCTAAATAAACTGGTGGACTCCCATCTGATTTTTACAAAAAAGTACAAAACAAAACTTATAGATGGGAATGGGCTCATTTTAATCAGCATTATTTTTTTCCCTTTGATCAATAGTTAAGCTCTCCCAGGTTATGTCTATAAATCAGGAGGAATGCTTAATGGAGAAAATTGTTGGATTTATATGACAAGCTTACTAGGTTTATGATTGAAGTATAAGACCCAATTGCTGATTATCTATGTAGTTGGTTTTTTTATTCATCAGAATCTATGTAGTTGGGTTCTTCACACAGTTCGCAAGTCTTGGATGTATAGGGTGATTTTTATTGCATAATGATGCGGTTTTGTTGTTGCAGCTTATGTAAAACCCGTTTCAAAAAAAAAAAAAAAAACTATTGGGTCGGACCGGACCCGACCAGCAACCCGGCCAGACCAGCGACCCGGCCCGAGCAGAGCAGGCCAGACCCGGCCAGGCCCGGCCTGAACCGAGCCCTCCTCTTCCAACCTTGGGCCGTGAGGCCCGTGGCCAACCAGAGGCCCAACCTCCTTAAGCCCAGTCCCGGCGTGGTATTTAAGGGTGAATCAGGGTTGGAAACCCTAATTCCGACCCCTTCTTCTTCGCGCAGCCCTCTCCCTCTCTGCAGAACCCTCACCCGAGCTCCCTCCATCCTCTCAACTCCGGTCGCCGGCCACCGCTCCCGAGTCCGGCCACTCCTTCTGCTTCGTCTTCTCCGATCCCCTTCCGACCCCGTCCCTCCCATCTCGCCGGAAACGGCGCCTCCGTCCCTCTCATCGCCACCGAGCCCCTCCCTTTCCCTCTCCGTCCAGCCACCACGCCGCCGTCCCGAGCCCGAGCTCGCCCTCCACCTCCCTTGCCTCTCTCCTTCCCGTCTCAGCCGAACCCACCGAGCTCGGCCACCACTGTCCCTCTCGACTCCACGCCGTCCTCACCGCGCCACCACCGAGCCGCCGCCCTACTCCGCCCCTCACGCTCGCATCCGTCCAGATCCGGCCACCACCCGACCTCCCTCTCCGGATCTCCGGCGAGACAAGCTCGCCTGGGACACGACCGAGCCCGAGCTCGTCCCGCCTTCGTCCCGAGCCAGCCGCCGTGCACCGTCGCCGTGCCCGCCGCCGCCCTTGCCGTCCCTTCTCTACGGTTAGGCCCCGGCCGACGCCGCCCTCGCCGGCGGCCGACCGGTTCGAAACCGAACCTTTATTATTTCCCGTCTTCGAACTACTATAAATCGGGTTTTGTTGTAACAAACAAAGAAAATGAAATAGAACCTTTTTCGATTTAGTTTGGATCTGTTCAGCGTTAAAATTGTTAATGAAATCGATTAATATTTGATTAAACCCGCTAATGGAATTGATTAATATTTGGAACGGTTTTTGAATCGAAAAGGGAAACAATTAAATCAGATTGGAGTAAAAGATGGATTTTGGATCTGCTTCGGTTGAAATCGAAATCACAGTTTTGGAAAGAAAAGGTCGTAAAACGGAAAATCAAATTTAAGGAAGAAGGTTTTAAAATGAAAAGGAATTTAAAAGCGTTTCGGTTTTTAAAACGGTTTAAAATCGAGGAGTTGAGAATCAAATTTGTAAACGGGATTTAGGGGCGGTTGTTCAAAAACAAAGATCGGAACGGAAATAGATTTGAATTTAAAAAGGGAATTTGATTTAAAACAAAAACCGTTCTGTTTTGACTAAACGGTTGGTAATCGGAATTGGGAACGAATCTGGAATTCTGGGTAGAATGGAATGCTATTTGGGTTTAAAAAGGAACAAAAGCGGACCGCTGAATTGGACCTCGGGATTTGTGCATTGGGACCGTGCCTCGCATGCACCGGTTTCGGTGCTCGGGTACTCAAACCCGATTCGCCGTGACCCCGCTTTTAGCCCGCTCGAGTTTAATGGACAATTGTCGGGTCTAGACTGGTTTAATAGTAACCTTTAATTTAGCGGTGGAACCGTTATTAATTTGTGGCTTTCGTGTCCTCTTTAGCGTCCGGCTTCGATCGAAGTGAAGCTCGGAGTTAGCGAGCCAGAACGTCAGCAGCTAGGAAGCGTAGCGGTTGCTCTTCAGTTGAGGTAGGGAAAAGTAGCCGGATCTCGGCCCTGACTAGGGAAAGTTAACTGTAGAATTGCATGTGACACCGGGGTGTCGTGGGTTATTTAGGTTTTCGAATATTAGAAATGCATGATACGGGAACGTAGCGAATAGTGTAAAAGCATGTGACACTTAGTAGTGACGTAGGATCAGAGAACTTAGCGATAATTGTTCTACTGGAGGCATATGACCATGCCCGGAGGTTGGTTGTGAAACTAGTGATCTTAGGACTGTTGGAGGCATCGTTTTATGCCGGAGGTTGTTGTGTGTTAATTGTCGTCGAGCTTGGGTGGCCATGAGAGTCCGTATTTTTATTGTCGAGTTTGGGTGGCCTTGAGAGCCCGTGTTATTTATTGTTGAGTTTGAGTGGCCTTGAGTGCCCGTGTCTTATTGTCGGTGTTGTGAGTGGCAGTGAGTGGCTGTGGGGTTGTTGAACCCGAGTCTTGACCGTTGGTGTGTCTTGAGTGGCAGTGAGTGCCCGTGGGGTTGTTGAACCCGAGTATTGACTGTTGAGGTGTCTTGAGTGGCCTTGAGTGCCTGTGTGATTGAATTGTGATTGTGATTGTGATTGCGGTTCCCGGTAGGTTGCAAGCACTCTTTGGCTGGCCTGACCAAATTTGAGTATCAACGGGTTGCAAGCACTCTTTGGCTGGCCTGACATGGTTTGAGTAACACAGGTTGCAAGCACTCTTTGGCTGGCCTGGTCCGAGTTTGAGTATCACAGGTTGTAAGCACTCTTTGGCTAGCCTGATCCGTGTTCGTGTGAGTGGGAGAGGTTACTGAGCAGCTGGTTTGCGATCCTTTGTGATCTTGTTTGGTGTTGCGTAGTTCCTTTGAGTCCTTGGAAGAGGTCGTGATCGTTGTGTCGTGTCTACTTACGTGTTGAGTGTCGAGTCGTTCGAGGAAGGTCACCGTGGGTGTTTGTCAGTCAAAGTACTTGGGTGGGGGACAGTGATCCCCGGGGTTGAGTTGGTTGTAGGTGTTGCCGGCATTGTCTGCTAATTATGCCGTAGTCAGTCTGTTATCCGTGGTGGTGAGCGAACGCTCACCCCTAGCTGCTTTTCCTACAGGTACTGTTCGTGGGACGGACTAGGTGAGCTCTCAAAGCTTGTGGAGCTAGGAGTGGAGCCCGAGTTTTTACTTTTGGTCTAGCGACGGATACCTCGCCCTTTTGTCCGCTTGTTGGGACGTGTTTTGAATTGTAATTATCCTTTAGTTGAACTAAACTGTTATTGTAAATTGTTTTAATGGAAATGTTTTCAAAGTGTTTTCTTATTTTAAACGTTCGCGTCCCGAGTTCGGTTTACTGAAATTGGGGCGTGACAGCTTATGTTCTGCAGTCTGAAGGTCTTCTTGAATCACATTTGTAATGTTTGGATTAGTATTGATTTGGTTAACCTCTTTTGGTTGGTTCATCCTTTGTTATAGGATTGTAATAGTTTCTTGTGACCTTGGCTTGACTTGGCTTGGGTTGATGGGACTCTATAATTAGATTATATTTTATCCTCCTTTTTCGAATTCTGAAAATAGAGAGATTTGTAATATAGCTTTGCTGATAAATAAAAAACGAACTATTAGATCTTTAGAATTTAGACACGATAGTGAAAGATAAAAGTGCACAATTATTAGTATATATTTATTAAATTTCACTCAATTATGATAAAATATATTTTTAAGATAGCCAATTTCGCACCGTACACAAAACTTTATCAATTCGTTACAAATTATAATATACAAATTCATATTCATAGTCCAAATACAAATATTAATATAAATTATATGTTTAAATGATGATATAAAAAATCAAATTTCAAACAAGAATAATAGTATAATCTACAATACGAACATAACATTATTCCTAAACAAAGTTCAAGAACTAATTAAATTCTCAAATTTAATTTCAATTCTGGCATGTTTGAGGAGCTCAACACTTTATCCCCCGACCTTTTTTGGTACTTGTGTTTTCTGACAGGGCTAGTGTTTGCTTGCTGGTCTGACGGGTTGATGGTTGTTGAGGTGGACCGGGATGGACTTCTTATCGCTTTATCTGTTATTTAGCTGCTTTTCTGTTGGATTATGGTTGGACCTTGGTTTGGCAGTGGTTTAGTATAAACCCTAAATCTCTTTCTAACATTCCTTGTCTTTTTGGCGTTATTATTGAGAAGTAATTAATATAATTTTGTTTGCGTATATTCAAATACACTAATCAGTTCCCAATAATAAGTCAAACCATATATCTCTTTCTAGCATACCGTGTCTTTATGGCGCCCTCCCTTCCCATCGTTCAATTGTCTTCACCACATGTTGCTCCTCTACCACCATTCACTTCCACGCCTCTCCTTTCCCTCCTTAAGAAGTTCTTGAGCATACTGCATCGAGCCTCTCATAAGGTTATCTGGACCAAGCGCGCTCCCAGTGTTACAAAAGTGATTGCTAAACCATCCCTTCGACAACCCACAACCATTGAAACGCTCATATTGATGCTCTCGTGCCCATCCTGCATGCATTGTAGGACGTGGCCCCGGTGACAAAACCACTTGTGACTCTAGGATTGATATGCAAGACCGAGCTCAAAAACCTACAAAACGAAAATCCACATCCCCTTATTCTCTATCCGCTTCCTCCATTGCGCAATTGATTTCGTTGCTGATCACGATAATGCCATTACATGTACCTCCATCTTCCTTCGATGACCTTTAGGACGTTTTCACTACATGGACAATTGACCCGAACGAAGACATTATCATTGAGGTGTCGTCTACCCAAACAAATAAGACCCATCCAACCTGCCGTCTCTATGGTATGTGGGGTCGTCTCCTCACTTGTCGCCCTATAACCAGAATGTGATGCTCTGGGTCATAATCAAGGTTTCGATAATTTCCTCTAACAAACTCGTGGTGAAGGACCTAGAGCATGATGTCTACATGTTCTACTTTGTCTCTTAGGAATCAAGGGATAGGGTGAGAAGGGACGAGCAATGATGTTTAATCATGCTTCTCTCATCCTTTCCGATCTCCCGCTACGAAGGGGGATGTTGTCCCCTCGACTCGATCGTATCCAATTATGGCTTAGGCACGAGACAGCACGTCGGTGGTCATGATAGACGCGACATGTACCCTCATGGGAAACACCCTCAAGGGATGTGTGAAGGTCATTTGTGACCAATGAGGTCTCTACTAGGGAGGAAAGATCTGAGTTAGGCTTTGGATGCACCTGAACGACCCCTCATGCAGTGGATGGTCCTGAACATCCGAGAATTTCCACATCCGGCCTGTATTAGTCTTAATTATGAACGCTTACCCCTCTTTTTCTTGAACTTCGGTTGTCTAGGCCATGCACTCCATGAGTTCATGACTGCCACACATGGAATACCCCAGTATGAGCTTGTTAGTCTTAGTGCCCATAGTTCAATCCTAAATGTCCAAATGTATATATCATCGTTAGCAATAAAATCAAAACGGCTTTATATTACTTATGTGTTGGAGTAATATATCGATGTGTGCTCTGATCTATGCCCACCATGCGAATAGAACCATAGATTTAGATAGATCATACTCGATGGGTCCCTTGTCAACAAAGCTTCATTAGAAGCGACTAGTATGAAAGATGGCTCTTTATGGCTTACGTTCTGTTAGTCATTGGAATGGGATTCCGGAGTCTGATCATAGATATCATGTGGGACATGATATTGGACGACCCGCCCTGAATATGTGCCATAGATTAAGTCATGAACATATTCAGTGTCGTAGCTTGTCATGTATCCTTAGACCAAGGAGTCTTTGTGATCGCTATGTAGTCAACAACTGAGTTTGACCTGAGCCTAACGTTGTCCGTAACAGGGCTTCCATAACGGCCAGGATTGGCTTGGGGACGGGCTACATGAGTGACACGAAACACGGCTAAGGGATTTATCCCTCATACTGAGGTATGAGAAAGATATCGGTTCTCGGCCGCTTGATCGAGAGTGACTGAAAGAATAGCATAGCACCATGCACATGATACTGGGTATCATATCTTTAGTCATCTCACATATCAAGGAACATTGATTGAGAATAATAAGGATGACGGCTCTATGCCTTATCTCAATCAGGATATCGGAGATAAAAGGATAATGACAGGGATGACGAAAAGGTTAGAATCGATAGGGTCGATTCGTTATGCAGTGTCAGGCAATACTAAAGTCTCGTTAGTTGCCACTTAAATAGGATCAAGTAAAATGGGATTTTACGTTGATCTATTGACATGCATAAACCTAAGGGTCACACCGGAGGATGAAACTCATTGACACATTTATGGAGAATGGCCAAAAGGGAGTTGTCTCGGGACATGACCAAAACTGGGTTTTGGGTCATGTGCCCGTAAGTGAATAGGACTTTACGGATCGAGACAAGGCTTGGAGTCTTGGGATTGATCGCGTCGGATAATGTTGGACATTTCCGGTATGGAAGGCTTGGAGGCGATGAGCGAATCACGGGACCTCGTTGGAAATGGCCACGGGCCATGTTCCAAGAGGCCCATGAAAGGCCCATGCAACCAAGGCCCATGGAACTAATTAATCAAGTCTTGATTAATTAGTACTAAGCAAGCAAGACAAGGATTAAGGTGTTGGTGATTCACCACCTAACCCAATCTTGTCTTGCCATACTTTGTCCTATTTACACCTTACTTGACACCATACTTGTCCCATGCCTTTAGTTGGACAAATATGAGTTTTGTTATGTTTAAGTCATCTTTTTTCAACATAACAAACACAAGACAAGAATAGGAAACACAACTTCTCTCTCCCTTCCCTTGCAATTTCGGGTTTGGCAAGCTCCCACCTCCATTTTTGTGTTCTTGAGTCCTCAAAGAGAAGAACTATGTGGCTTTGATTCCCATGTGGATACGTAGGCGTCTTGGAGACTCAAGCCAATCATTCGTTACCCGGTGTTCTTGTTTTGGTAAGAACTAGTGCTGAATTTTTCTCTTGTGAATCCATTCTTTGTTAGTTGTTTCATGGTTTTAATCGTCTCTTGGTTTTCCTTGATTTTCCGCTGCGAGTTGGTTCATCTCCAACCCTACCTCGAGACCCAACAGAGCTCTCCCTGGTAGTCGAGCAGAATGCAGCGTTAGGGAAAAACTTCACCACATATTGGGCACCCCTACGGAAACTTCAACCATCCAGACCTCAGCCTCACATCCTCTCATGGTTCGAGCTGGTAAGACTTCAAAGTCGTGCACTACTTATGACATCGAACATCTTGCCTAAATCCCCATCATATTCTTGGATCCACACGCCTACCTGTTAGGTCTCGAGGTAGGGTTGGAGATGAACCAACTCGCAGCGGAAAATCAATAAAAACCAAGAGACGATTAAAACCATGAAACAACTAACAAAGAATGGATTCACAAGAGAAAAATTCAGCACTAGTTCTTACCAAAACAAGAACACCGGGTAACGAATGATTGGCTTGAGTCTCCAAGACGCCTACGTATCCACATGGGAATCAAAGCCACGTAGTTCTTCTCTTTGAGGACTCAAGAACACAAAAATGGAGGTGGAAACTAGCCAAACCCGAAATGGCCATGGAAGAGGGAGAGAAAATGTGTTTCCTATTCTTGTCTTGTGTTTGTTATGTTGAAAAAAGATGACTTAAACATAACAAACGCCATACTTGTCCAACTAAAGGCATGAGACAAGCATGGTGACAAGTAAGGTGTAAATAGGACAAAGTATGGCAAGACAAGATTGGGTTAGGTGGTGAATCACCAACACCTTAATCCTTGTCTTGCTTACTAAGTACTAATTAATCAAGACTTGATTAATTAGTTCCATGGGCCTTGGTTTCATGGGCCTTTCATGGGCCTCTTGGAACATGGCCCGTGGCCATTTCCAACGAGGTCCCGTGATTCGCTCATCGCCTCCAAGCCTTCCATACCGGAAATGTCCAACATTATCCGACGCGATCAATCCCAAGACTCCAAGCCTTGTCTCGATCCGTAAAGTCCTATTCACTTACGGGCACATGACCCAAAACCCAGTTTTGGTCATGTCCCGAGACAACTCCCTTTTGGCCATTCTCCATAAATGTGTCAATGAGTTTCATCCTCCGGTGTGACCCTTAGGTTTATGCATATCAATAGATCAACGTAAAATCCCATTTTACTTGATCCTATTTAAGTGGCAACTAACGAGACTTTAGTATTGCCTGACACTGCATAGCGAATCGACCCTGTCGATTCTAGCCTTTCCGTCGTCCCTTTCATTATCCTTTTATCTCCGATATCCTGATTGAGATAAGGCATAGAGCCGTCATCCTTACTATTCTCAATCATTGTTCCTTGATATGTGAGATGACTGAATATATGATACCCATATCATGTGCATGGCCATGCTATTCTTTCAGTCACTCTCGATCAAGCGGTCGAGAACCGATATCTTTCTCATACCTCAATATGAGGGATAAATCCCTTAGCCGCCTTTCGTGTCACTCATGTAGACCGTCCCCAAGCCAATCCTGGCCGTTATGGAAGCCCTGTTACGAACAACGTTAGGCTCAGGTCAAACTCAGTTGTTGACTACATAGCGATCACAAAGACTCCTTGGTCTAAGGATACATGACAAGCTACGACACTGAATATGTTCATGACTTAATCTATGGCACATATTCAGGGCGGGTCGTCCAATATCATGTCCCACATGATATCTATGATCAGACTCCAGAATCCCATTCCAATGACTAACAGAACGTAAGCCATAAAGAGCCATCTTTCATACTAGTCGCTTCTAGTGAAGCTTTGTTGACTAGGGACCCATCGAGTGTGATCTATCTCGATCTATGGTTCTATTCGCATGGTGGGCATAGATCAGAGCACACATCGATATATTACTCCAACACATAAGTAAAATAAAGCCGCTTTAATTTTATTGCTAACGATGATATATACATTTGGACATTTAGGATTGAACTACGGGCACTAAGACTAACAATCTCCCACTTGCCCTAGTTCCAATCTAAACTCCAATATGTCCCCATCGACTTTACATGTCTAATATGTTTAGGCAGCGACACTGCCTTAGTCAAAGGGTTGGCTATGTTATCATCGGTTGCAATATAGGTTATCTTCGCTTCACCTCAGTTCAGTATTTCTCTGATTAGGTGGATACGTCGTAGTACATGTTTGGATTTGTTATGCGATCTGGGCTTTTATCTTGCGCAATGGCCCTTGTGTTGTCGCAAAATAGATTCACCGGGCTGGATGGGTTTTTAATTACACCCAACCCTGCCGTGAATTTCCAAATCCACATAGCCTCCTTAGCTGCCTCTGCAGCATCCATGTACTTGGCCTCTTTCGTAGATTCGGAAATGGTATCTTTCTTTACGCTCTCCCAGCTAAAGCACTGTCATTCAGCGTAAACACATATCCTGACCGACTTCTAAAGTCATCTGGATTTGTCTTGGAAAACTAGCGTCTACTCATCCTTCGACGACTAGTTCAGCATCATCTTTCCCCCGGGTTAGAATGATGTATACTGGTACAACATAAGGCTTACGAGACGTTCGGTCTCATACATGTCATGGCATATATGATCGATCCTGCCCCTAGGCGTATAGGATTCTCATCATCTTTTTTAGCTCATCATGTGTCTTAAGACACTGAGTCTTGCTGAGATGAATGCCATGACTAGTGGGTAAGAGTCCTTTCTTTGAATCGAGCATTAAGAACCTACTCAATGCCTTGTTCACATAGGTTCCCTGACTTAAATCCAAGACCCTCTTGGTGCAATCTCTACATATCTTAATCCTTAAGATATAAGAAGCATCGCCTAAGTCCTTTATTGAAAATCACTTCCTCAACCAAGCTTTAGTCTCGTGCAAGGTTGGGATGTCGTTTTCAATGAGAACCAGAAAGGTAATCTTACTCCCACTAGCCTTCTTATAAACGCAAGATTCATCCTCGTTCTTGATTAAGCCAAATCCAATTACAGCTTCATCAGAATGAAGGATCCAACTCCGAGAAGTTCGTTTCAATCCATAAATGGATTTCAACAACTTATAAATCTTTCCCTTATTCTTCGGATCGTCAAAACCTTTGGGCCGAGACATACAAACGTACTCAGTCAAATTTCCATTTAGGAAAGCGGTTTTGACATCCACTTGCCATATCTCGTAATTATGATACGCAATTATGTCAAGAAGAATTTGGATCGATTTTGACCATAGCCACTAGGGAGAAGGTTTCCTCATAGTCAATACATTGGATCTGCCTATAACCTTTCACCACCAGTTGAGCTTTGTAGGTAAGAGGGTTGCCGTCCATGTCCATCTTCACCTAGAAGATCCATTTGCATCCAATGGTCCTCACACCATTGATGGGATCAACCGGTTCCCAGACTCGGTTGTCCGACATGAATTGCATTTCCTCCCTCATGGCTCCCAGCCATAACTCGGAGTCGGGCTCATCCACGACTTCCTGAAAGGTGGCTGGATCATCGTGATCCACCATGACTTCATTGTCACCTCCTGATACCATATCTTGGATGTGGAAGATTGATCCTTTCGAATCGCCTTGGACCTTTCGGAATTGTAACAGGAATTGGTTCCTACTCTACGACAATCTCTGGCTCCTTTCTACTGGGTTGTCAATTGGTTTAGACAGATCTGTACCATCCTGAATTTCTTCGAGATGCACAGTCCTCCCAATGATGTCTTTGGAAACAAAATTCATTTTCCATAAAGACCCCACCCCAAGCGACGAACACCATGTTCTCACTGGGATTGTAGAAGTAGTATCCCCTTGTTGCTTAGGGATACCACACGAAGGTGCATATCTCAGATCTTGGTTCGAACTTAGTCGAAACCAAATGTTTCACATAAGCCTCGCAACCACAAATCTTTAGGAAGGACAAAGCGGCATCATCCCGTACCATTTTTAAAATGGTGTCCCTTCCACACCCTTCGTCGATTCGTCGAAGCCCGATTCACTATGAATGCGGTCGTCTCTAGAGCATGACCCCTAAAAGAGATTGGGAGATCAGTCCAACTAATCATGGAACGGACCATTGTCTAACAATGTCTGATTTCTCCGTTTGTCTACACCTTTCAACTACAGTGTCCCAAGAGGAGTCCATTCCAAAAGGATCCCATTCTCTTTTAGATGATCTAATAACTCTGTGGGCAAGTATTTTCCACCTCGATGCAATCGAAGTGCCTTAATACCTTTGTCGAGCTGGTTTTCTACTTTAATCTTAAACTCTTTGAATTTATTAAAATTTTCAGACTTATGTCTCACCGAATAGACATAACCATATTTACTTTAATCATCAGTAAATGTGATAAAGTAGCTAAAACCCCTCCTGGCAAGTGAACTTATTGGTCTACACACATTCGAGTGTATCAGCCCCAATAATTTACCCACCCTTTTCATCGCGATCGATAAAAGGGCACTTTAGTCATTTTTCCCATCAAACAAACCTTGCACCTATCGATCGAATGGAATTCGAATGAACCTGAAATCCCATACTTCTGAAGTGTTGATTGGCGCTTCTTGTTTATGCGGCCCAAATGATAGTGCCATAACAGAGTTAGGTTTAAATCGTTGGATTTAGACCTCTTGGTATTAACGGAATATATAGAACTTGAGGCATTGTTACCCATATCTAATATGTACAATCCTCCAACCAAGTCAGTACTGGTATAAAACATATCATTGCATAGAACATTGAAAACTCCATTTCCAATATTAACATTATATCCTTCCTTGTCAAACACGGATACAGATATAATATTCCTACTAAAAGTAGGTATGCAATATACATTATACAATACTAAGACAAGGCCACTTGGCAAAGCAAGACTCATGGATCCTACAGCAGTTGCCACAACTCTGAGGCCCACTTCGTGCTTTCCAAACCTCTCCTACTTTCAGCCACCATATATTAGTGCATGTGTGAGATTCAGTCCTGGTATCTAATACCCATGAATCTTTGGAAGTAGAGAGATATAGCTCTATAGAGTTAATATCGGATGAAGGCACGGTCCCACCGCCCTTCCTTAGATCATTCAGGTGTCCTGATGAAGGCGCAGTCCTACTGCCCTTCTTCAGATCATTCAGGCTATTTGATGAAGGCGCAGTCCCACTGCCCTTCTTCATATCAGCCGTGAACTTCCTGCAATCTCGGTTCCAATGACCAGGTTGTTGGCAGTAGAAGCATAAATTCTCAGGTGTCTCATCTTTCCTGCCAAGTGCACATAGGCCCCGCCCTTGCCACTTCCAATTCCCTTGTTGACCATCAGAATATCCTTGGATCCCAGATCCCTGGTATATTCTTCTCAGCAGTTCATGACACTTCATGTAACTCTGATATGGTCTTAGAGACAACCTTGTCAAGGACATATTATTTGCGTTCAGACTTGAGGACTATCCTCAAAATTCTATACCAGTCCAAATAATTTGTCCCATTTAGCTTGACCCTGTCAAGAATGGTTTTTAATGACAAACTACTAATGTTCGCTGAATTTGCCATTTGATCTACAACAGATAAAACTCAATCAGTAAACTGAATAAATTTTATGAAGATCAAGCTTAAACACCAACAATCGATTCTAAACCTTTAGAATCTGAAACCAAGATCCTTGATTCACTCGATTAAGCTGAACTAATGCTCACCACTTAATCGAGCTATGTAGGTAGGACTCCATCCAATCACATCCACTGTGACTCTTGGCTAGGGTATGTACTTATGTACACGTCTTACCCTATCTGTTACCCTAGCTCAACCTCATGCTGAGTATCGTAGTCGGGTCCACCAATTTTCAACTATGGCCCGTCACTATGTAGGTGCTCCGCTAATGCGCACGACACCCACATATGTCGTCCAAACCTACTACCCCGCTTTCCCATGGATGCTCCGCTAATGCGCACGACACCCATAGGACGGGGAGGTAGTAAGGTGTTGATAATTGGGAGGTATCGGACATGACCCGTTTTTACTTGTCCGGTTGTGTTTAAAACTTTGACACATCCTAGATGCGATGAGCACATCAACTACATTCCAAATGCAATGATGCCTCAAATTACATCCAATGTAATTCTTCCTTCGAACCCGTCAACTACATCCAATGTAATGACGATTCTAAGGGCTCACACACAAGGATTAAAATTCCAATTTTATCTTTGCATGTGAGGTGATATGCTCGGTAAATAAAGTTAAGCATGCAATTCTAAAACACATAGAATTAATCATGCATAAAATAAACCAAACATAAAGCGATAAATGTGCACATAATAGCCCCCTAAACTAAATCCCACTAGCTTCTTGAGCTCCACCGACTCCAAGCCGATGCCAACACCCGAAAAGCCACCAAATGACCTTTTCGCCCTTTCTTCGTCTTGAGTAAAAAATTACAATTTAATACATGACTCGCAGGTCGGGAATAAATAAATAAATATTACAAACAAGTGGTTCGACGACCACACCTTGAAAGAATAATTACACGCTAACTCTAACAGCTCGCAGGCCGTGAAAAGCGATAAATAATTAAATCGAGCTCGGGGCTATTATGTACATCATGCCAACATCACATCACACATCGTGTTATCAAACAAGCATGTTATCAAACATCATGTGATTTCCCGGTTTTAATTAATAGCCAAGTTTCGAAAATTTTTGATGCTTGGTTTATCGTTCAAAAATGAAACTTTTGAACATTTGATCTTCGACTTCGTCATGACGGTTCCAAACTCGTCATAAATAACAAAAAGGTTTAGCCTTGGAATATCAACCATCCAATGGTCATGCTTGGCCAAGCTCCGTCCAACGGAGCCCCGTTCGGTCCCGGTTTCGGCTCCCCGAGAGTCCCGCTCCCGAGACCCGAAAAATCAAAAAAAAATTCAAAATTTCCAGATTTGAAATAATTTTCAAAAAATCATTTTACATGCATTAAATCCATAAACAAGAATTTAAAACATGTTATCAAACAATTTAGCAAAACAACATGCCAAAAACGAAACTTTCAAGCAAAACCGAAACTTTGAACACCGTCTTGTGAATCCCGAAGGTAGCACGGCTCTGATACCACTGTTGGGTCTCGAGGTAGGGTTGGAGATGAACCAAATCGCAGCGGAAAATCAATGAAAACCAAGAGACGATTAAAACCATGAAACAACTAACAAAGAATGGATTCACAAGAGAAAAATCCGGCACTAGTTCTTACCAAAACAAGAACACCGGGTAACGAATGATTGGCTTGAGTCTCCAAGACGCCTACGTATCCACATGGGAATCAAAGTCACGTAGTTCTTCTCTTTGAGGACTCAAGAACACAAAAATGGAGGTGGAAACTAGCCAAACCCGAAATGGCCATGGAAGAGGGAGAGAAAATGTGTTTCCTATTCTTGTCTTGTGTTTGTTATGTTGAAAAAAGATGACTTAAACATAACAAACCCCATACTCGTCCAACTACAGGCATAGGACAAGCATGGTGACAAGTAAGGTGTAAATAGGACAAAGTATGGCAAGACAAGATTGGGTTAGGTGGTGAATCACCAACACCTTAATCCTTGTCTTGCTTACTTAGTACTAATTAATCAAGACTTGATTAATTAGTTCCATGGGCCTTGGTTTCATGGGCCTTTCATGGGCCTCTTGGAACATGGCCCGTGGCCATTTCCAACGAGGTCCCGTGATTCGCTCATCGCCTCCAAGCCTTCCATACCGGAAATGTCCAACATTATCCGACGCGATCAATCCCAAGACTCCAAGCCTTGTCTCGATCCGTAAAGTCCTATTCACTTACGGGCACATGACCCAAAACCCAGTTTTGGTCATGTCCCGAGACAACTCCCTTTTGGCCATTCTCCATAAATGTTTCAATGAGTTTCATCCTCCGGTGTGACCCTTAGGTTTATGCATGTCAATAGATCAATGTAAAATCCCATTTTACTTGATCCTATTTAAGTGGCAACTAACGAGACTTTCGTATTGCCTGACACTGCATAGCGAATCGACCCTGTCGATTCTAACCTTTCCGTCGTCCCTTTCATTATCCTTTTATCTCCGATATCCTGATTGAGATAAGGCATAGAGCCGTCATCCTTACTATTCTCAATCACTGTTCCTTGATATGTGAGATGACTGAATATATGATACCCATTATCATGTGCATGGCCATGCTATTCTTTCAGTCACTCTCGATCAAGCGGCCGAGAACCGATATCTTTCCCATACCTCAGTATGAGGGATAAATCCCTTAGCCGCCTTTCGTGTCACTCATGTAGACCGTCCCCAAGCCAATCCTGGCCGTTATGGAAGCCCTGTTACGGACAACGTTAGGCTCAGGTCAAACTCAGTTGTTGACTACATAGCGATCACAAAGACTCCTTAGTCTAAGGATACATGACAAGCTACGACACTGAATATGTTCATGACTTAATCTATGGCACATATTCAGGGCGGGTCGTCCAATATCATGTCCCACATGATATCTATGATCAGACTCCAGAATCTCATTCCAATGACTAACAGAACGTAAGCCATAAAGAGCCATCTTTCATACTAGTCGCTTCTAGTGAAGCTTTGTTGACTAGGGACCCATCGAGTGTGATCTATCTCGATCTATTGTTCTATTCGCATGGTGGGCATAGATCAGAGCACACATCGATATATTACTCCAACACATAAGTAAAATAAAGCCGCTTTAATTTTATTGCTAACGATGATATATACATTTGGACATTTAGGATTGAACTACGGGCACTAAGACTAACACTACCAACCAACCCCAAGACGGGGTGAAGACAAAGGATGGTTCTTCTTGAGGAGGTATGTTAGGTATGACAGCTAATATCCTGTCTATCCCATAGTTAGGCGGGACAGACAACACTTGACCCATGCCTAGTCCACAAGCAGACGTAACAAGCACCCATTGAGATCAACTAGTGTGCCTTACCCCAAGAGTCTCCATCCACGCTCTCCATGGAACAACTAGGGGAGAAGCTGGCTTCTGGGAAGGCCAAGAAAGGGAAGAAAGTACCCAAACAGCCATCCATCGAGTCAAAGAAGATCGCAACTAGGAAAAGCTCCTTGGGTATGACTGATATCGTTTCTGAAAAAGAGCCCCATGAGAATCAAGCGAAGTCTGGAAAATAGTCTCGTCAAGGTAAATTAGTGACCTTATGGGACGGTGAAGCTGGGGAAGAAAAGCGTCCCGACTCCTCCATTGTTAATACTAGTTAACTGAACTCTTCCATGAATTACTAAGATCTCTGGTCTACTATCACACTCATCACATGTAACAAGTTCCCCAAGTCGAGCCACAATTGGTCATTATAAGGGTTATGGTTTCTTAATCTTGGCGATGGTCACAAGTTTCAATACCGAGTTTGTTTCGGTTATAATTATAAGATCAGAGAGTTCAAATTATCATATTTGAAGTGTCAACATTCATATCCCGATTCTTTGCGTTTATGTAATCTCCATATGCAATAGTAATAACGTAATCTTGTTTCGCCAAAAACTTTTTTAGTTCCAATACATGTATTTAAGACCGACATGTTCAAACATACCGTCGCGTCATTTATGATCTATCTGTTGTACAGTGATTGTGATAATTTCGAAGATATAATTTAGCAAACTTATACCTGTTGGTATTTGGAACCGAGTAAATAAATTTCATCAAGATAAATAAGACAAGAAACACACTCCAAGACTAGGAAGTTCAGAGACCCCGTATCCTTAGGCTATCCCAAGCTCTCTAAACTTTTTTAGGACGAAGTTTTATACAACTAAATCTTATGAAAACCCAACCATCTCTACTTATTTTATGCTGGCATAGAGAGTATTGGGGAGTGGTGCAGCAGGGGAATAGGGTATTGATTCCCTTACAACCCACATCAATGCGTTGCATTAGTGAGAGCAAGAAAAGTAACATGGACAAGTGTTTTGGGACAAAACATTTAGGTCCAAATGAGAGCGTGTGGGGCAGAGCTGAAAAGTTGCATCTGAAAGAAAGATCTCCAAAAAGATGGTTTCAATGCACACACATTTGTAATGATAAAGGTGATGACATGGGTCCTTACAAGTCATGATGTTCTTCTTGAGAACGACAATGACAAGAATAAGAAGAAGAGGAACATGTAATGCTATAATGATATGCTATAATGTTAGTACTGAGTCATTGCAATTCAATTCGGTTCAGTAGTAATCAGTATCTGACTTAACTCATGAGAAACACACACACACACACATATATATATATATATATATATAGTAGCAGTACAGTTTCATTTACATTTTTTCTGTGATTCAGATGTCTCCATGTTCCCATCAATGACTCTTATTGTTGGTACAACCCTTTCTCTCTCTAACCTACTCGAGTACTACAACTTCATCGTGTGCTTTTACTCTTCTACAATAATCCAATCCATACACTCTTCTCATCCTCAACTATGCTCTCTTTCTTTTTCAGCTCACTAATTCATATTTCTTTGGATCACTTCTTTGAGAACAAGTATGTTCTGAAAACTAGGTTAAAAATTGATATTTTCTTAATATATAATATATATAAAAAATTAACTTCTTTTTTTAAATGATTCATTTTTTTTAATATACTACATATCCGCCATGAAAGTATACACAGCAAGTAAGACGTAGAACATACAAAACAAAGATAAGATTATAGATGGGATAACTACAGAAAATAACGGTTTTTTGACTTTCATTTTCACATTTTACTATTCTGACTTATTTTTTCACATCCTAACACAATTTATAAAAATTAACGCTAAAAGAATGTAAAAAAAATAAGTTATCATAGAGTTAGGATGTGAAAAAATAAGTCCAAACAGTGTAGTGTGAAAATAAAAGTTCAAAAACTGTTGTTTCCTGAAGAAAACCCATAACAGATTTACATACTTACTAGTTTCAACAAGCAATAGAAAATATAGAAAGACTCAATATATTATAAGAAATATAAATGAAAGACAACGGTAACAAAGTGAAAAGAAATGTTCTTGTTTGTTAGAATATCATGATTTAAATCATTCTAACAGTATAAATTTGTTTTTCCAAATTTTAAAAAACATTTACTTCTGTTACCTTTTTGTTTAAGCCTGTGTACATAATTAAATAGTCTACACAAATAAATGTCAGACAATCCTCATAAATAATTTTTAAGTCAATACAAAAGAAAAGAAAAAAAACACAGAATGTGCATATGTTGAGGAACAAGGAGGCTACAGATCTGGTGATGATTTATATTTTTCACATTTTACTGTTACATAATTGTAATAAGAAAAAAATAGTGAACATATGCGAATGAAATAGTGAAAAGAAATGACAAAAAAGAAAAGTAGTGGGAGGGAGGGAGCACAGTAGAGGGTGAAGTGTTATTGTGGGTTTGTAAGTATACAGGTGTGTGTCCTGAACTGCTATAAATGGAAAGTTTGGGTGGTCTCCTACCTCTTTGTAACGCTTGGAACTGACCACAACATCTCTTTCTGTTTAAGGAAACTCCATCATACCTTTGACACACAGACCTTGTCGGGAACATGCAAACCATCAGATTTCGGGAAAAAGCTTCCCAGGGGGATCGATGACATTCACCCATACATCAATTCTATCACAAACACACATCTCACCTTCTTTTCAAGTCGCGATGTTTTTTTTTTGTGATGTGAATTAAGTGTTTTTTTTTTTGTAAATGTTAAAGTACAAGTGCTAAACAAACATTGAGAATCATTAAAAGATACAACACCAAAAGTTCTATCTCCGTTGAGAGCTCTTTCCTAACCCTAGCCGTCTGAGTTATGGTGCTCTCTTGTCCTCATCGTTGAGTTGTCCCAGCCGGTGATGCCCCTCTGCTACCATCTTGTCCCTCGCAGACCATTCTCGGTGTTGGGGATAAGAGTCGTCGACGGAAATAAGCTACACCCTCGGTTCTGGCTTTGTCTTCCTCTACGCTGGTGCTCCCGGTCCTCCCACTCCATGGCCCGGGTGTATCGATGATGTGGCCTCCTTCTCTATGGGAGCAACTGCTCCATCCCCCACCGCGACGCCAAGAAGAGGTGGCCCTTGCGACGTCCCCCAGTTACGTCCTTTGCACGCACCGTCCTCCTCGGCTTCCGCCCTCCAAACCCTATTCCGCCGACCCAACCGCTTGGCCAAGACCTTTCTCTGGCCCCCCTCCCCCGGGCGGCGCGGTTTCTAGGGTTTGCCAAGACCTCGCTATGGCCCCTCCTACAAGCGGGGAAGATGCCCCGCCGAGAGGAATGATCTACGACCTAAGCATCATGAACTGGCTCTGGGAGAGGTCCCCAAACGATGCGTTGCCTCCCACCATCACCATTACCGTCGAGGTCCCTCATGATCTCCGGTACCCTATCGTCGAGGTCCCTCAGGATCACCGATACCTCGTTCCTCCTCAACGTCTTCTTTCCTTGCCCAAGAGGCATCAAAATACCGTTTGTGACGGTTATGATATTAAAAGGATCAGTGAACTATTGTTCGTTAATACTGATTTTCTGGTGGTCGGGGAGTCTGTTCCCCGTTGCACGATAGTGTAATCGATTTCAAGTAATAAAATTGCACCATTCGTTAAAAAAATACAAATTGAATTTGTTAACTTTTTAATTGTGGCTTAGGGTTCCTCCTTTCTTTTTTATAGTCGTTCTCACTTTCTCTCCAACTCATTTCTTCTTCATGGCCGCTCTATTCTCTTATCTATATTTTCATGTTCTCCTCACCAGCAATCTACTTGATGATGTTGTTAGTTTTGTCCCCACCCATTACTCCTCACGCGGATCCCCTGTCCGAGACACTCGAGACCAAGCCCTCAGCTCTACCGTGGGCTTTCCTAAGTCGCCGCACCCGAGGAAGAAGGCTCTCCGTCCCACTCCTCCACCTCTCTGTTGTATACGCCTTTGTCTCCTACGTTGTTGTCGAGCATGTCATCGTTCTCTATTCCCCCCCCCCCCTTGTGGGGTTCAAACTAGCCTTCGCTCGTAGCTCCTTTCTCGGGCCTCGTTACGTTCACCTCCTCTACTAGTGCAGCAATCCCATACATCCTCTATGATGCCCACACCGGTCTCGTGCAGGTCGATTTTGTGGGCATCATTATCGATCGTTTCGCCTCCACCATCGACCCATATCCTTCTCCGATGTAACGATTGTCATCCAGCCATTATCTGCCATATGCATTGGGGACCGTGGATTCACAATTAGTTTGTTTCCCTTCTCCCAGGCTTGCATCCGCCTATACTAGCGATGTCACCACCACCCCCTCCGATGCCACTAGAGCCACCAATACTACCCTAGAGCCGCCACCGCCACTCCTTCCTTTTCCACCGTAATCGCCGCACCAGTCTTTCGGTGCACGGTCGCTCCATCCCCATCGTTGGATCGGGACCTTGACACCCCTACTCGGGGTCAGGGACAGTGGAATCAGTAGTTGTTAAGACTGAAAGGGCATAATGAGGTGCCCCGGAGGAGCCACAACATGCCTCAACTCTAACACCCCTGAGGTGTATGTGGGGATGCACAACTCCTCTTGTCAAGTTCGATGCAAACCCGGCATCTTAGTTCCCCTGTTTACTAGCGTTATCCTAGATGCCCACTTTCCCTTCAAATGCCCCCTATCAATTATCACAGACATTTTCAGGTCGAGTCAGGAAATGATTTACATAAGTTGCAACTAAGTAGCCACTCACTTGGGGTCTGTTCACCAATAGTTGTCCCTGGAATAACTGGTATCTAGTTATATGGTTAACGTCTGGTACCTATGGGTCAAGATTTTTGTCTCACCCCTTTATTTCTTACCATTACTGCATTTTTATCGTCTTTTAGCCATATTAATAAAATAATTATATCCTAAAAAATTCGAATTAGTTTTTTCACTTTTCACTGTGCTTTAATGTGCTTGGCAGTTGCTAAAACACTTTTGGGTGACGATTTACTCATTACAGAATAGTAATGAGTTACCAGAAAAAAAGTTTCTTAACAATATTGCGATGGACGTTCCTCCATTGAGAGTGGTCAGATATAGGGTTAGGTCTAGCTACGGCGAGGATGAGGACTGGACGCCGGCCTCGAGCACCATCTCCGGTCGCTTTGCTTCAACTCCCATGCAGAGAGATCACGATAGTCTCGGCCTTCCCTACGGTGTACCAAACTCCAAAGTAGCCTCGTTGATCAACAAGTTTGAGACCACGACTCATGTATCACATTTCATCGCAGCAGCTCATCTTGACAAGTCCTCTGCATCTGCTTCTGCTTCTCGACCTCGGTCTCGCGACGAGGATCCGCGTAAGCTCTTTATCTCCAATTTCCCAAAGCTTGCTAAGGAACCATGGCTTTACAGGCTATTCTCTGAGTTTGGAGGGATTTCTGGCATCTACCTCAGCAAGCGTTCCGTCTCCAAAGGACGCTCTTTTTGCTTCATCCATGTTAAGTCTCACGAGGATTTTCTGCAGATGATCAAAGCCCTAAATGGAAAACGTTTCTCGGGAAGGAGGCTTCTGGTGGTTTAGGCTTGGATGGATCCTCTGCGTCATCCTCGTTCTTCCTGGAAACCATCCCCCTTCAATACCTGAAACAGAGCATTCTTTCCCTGTGAGAGAACCTTCCAAATCCAGTTCTGTTCCATCGGTTTCTGGAAAAGAGGTTGAGAGTTTGAAAGAGTTGGCCATCTCTAGTGCGATTGATGGTGCGCACTTTTCTTCCTCCTCGGAAGCATTGTTAGAAGCTCTTTCGATTGCTGGATTGACCCATTTTGACTTAAAATGCTTTGGAAATAGAATCTACATGATTTCCTCTTCTAAGCGAGACATGGATTGGTCTAGATAGCTCCTTGGTTTGACATTGTCCATCCTTATGGCGAGCTCTTCACGTGGGCGGGCTTCTTTCAATTGATTTCAGGGCTTCCTATTCAAGGATGAAGCTACGAAAACTTCCAATTGATCGGGAATGCTTTGGGCACCGTTCTACAGGTCTTGCGTAAATATTTTGAAGGGTTTTTCATTCTGGTTCATCGCAAGGTTCTTTTGGTTCCATGTCATCTCACTTTCTGCTTGGATGAAACTCATTTTAATCTATGGGCAGGGCCTGTCCCTGCTCATTTGGTTCCCTTACCCAAGCCGCGATCGGCGTCCACCTTGTTATCTTCGGCTACTCCGTCCTCTCCGGTTAGCCCAAGCTCGTCGGCGCGTGTGGCCCAATTCGCAAATTCAAATTCAAACGGTGATTTGGATAGGTCACCCTTATCTGATCAGGGTTTTCAAGATTATGAGGACTCTTTCCTGGGTTCTGGTAATCCCGTGGCTATCCCAGACTCCTCTTTGGGCTTATCGGTGATGCCTCTCAACGCCAAGCCCATTAAATCCAACAGACCTGAATCGCGTGTGCTGCAAGGAACCTCCCCTGTTTCGGGGAAACGCAAGTCTCGCATCTCCGGCAAATCGTTCTGCGTCTCCGGTCCTTCTAAGCTCCCTCCCTCATCACTTAACATGTGGGATTATGTAAAAAAGCTTGGCTTCAAGGCTTTGTCTACTGGTGGAGACGTCAAGGAATAGTTAGAGAACCTGGAAGTACAGATCTCAAGCCGGCTCCTGATTGAAGATATGGATTTTTCTGATCAAGCCCTCGTTGATGGTGGAGGTTCGAATTTTCATGTCTCCTCCTCTACCTCTTCTCGCTCTGATTGAGCAATGAAGCTCCTCTCATGGAATGTGAGAGGAGTGAACTCTCCTCACAAGAGGAGAGATATCAGACGCGTTCTTCTTGCGCTTCGACCTAAGTTTGTGTTGCTTCATGAGATAAAGGTTGGTGATGTTACTTCTAGCTTCCTTCGAGATCGTGGTCTGTATCTAGGTTGGGAATATTGCTTCATTCCTGCTGAAGGGACTTCGGGTGGAGTTCTATCTGCATGGAAGTGCTCTGTGTTTCGACTCTCCTCCTCCAGACCTATCGGATCAGCTCTGTATTGGTCGGGTTTGCATCTCCCCTCAAGCTCTGTTTTTTCTATCCTAAACGTTTATGGACCCTCTTCTTTAGCAGGGCGTGGCTCTCTCTGGGAGCTCCTAATCCAAGATAGAGTGTTGTTTGGAGAGTATGTTTTTGCAGGTGGGGACTTTAACTCGGTCCTGAATGTAAATGAACGTCGCAATACATCCACCTCTCTTTCGGACTGTGCTTTGTTCTCCGAGTTCATCCAGGGCATGGAATTGGTTGATATTACTCTTCATGGGGCTCGCTTCACTTGGTATGGAGGTGGACCAAAAGCATCCCGTCAGGATCGCTTTCTAATCTCTCCTGCAACGACGCTTCTTTTTCCGAACCTGGAACATTTCGGGCATCCTCGGTCCCTCTCAGATCATCGTTCTGTTACTTTGGCTTCTTCTGATGTAAATTGGGGCCCCAAGCCCATGCGGTTCTTAAATGTTTGGGTGGAACATATGCATTTCTTCTCTGATGTTCGGGCTTATTGGGATTCATATCAATGCCAAGGTTCTGCAAGCTATATGCTTTGGTTCAAATTAAAGAGACTAAGGTCTGATTTGCATCGTTGGAGCAGCGAGGTTTTTGGCCGAGTTGATAGGGAAGTTGAGGCTTTGGAATCATAACAGGGATTTATCTGGTGCCGAATGTGTGTCACGCTCCTTTCTTCGGGTTTCTTTGATCCGTAAGCAAAAGATACTTGCGAGGATCTGGAGCCAGAAGGCTCGCTTAAAATGGCACAAACACGGGGACGTTTGCTCCCGTTTCTATCACAAAATAGCGAATCTGAGAGACGCCAGAAAGAGAATCCTATTCCTTCGATCAGGTTTGGTTTCCTTTTCAGATCCTGTTGAGTTAAAAGATCATGCTGCAGAACATTTTAGGCTTCGTTTTGCAAGGCCTAGTGGTTCTCGAGTTCCACTTCCTTGGCTTCCTTTTGCTCGTTTATCTGGCTTTCAAGCCTGTTTTTTGGAAGAGCTTTTTTCTGTTGATGAGATTTTCGCAGCTATTTGTGATTTTGGCTCTGAGAAAGCCCTTGGGCCTGACGGTTTTTCTATGCTATTTTATAAAGTTTGCTGGGACATTATAAAAGTTGACTTGATCATATTCTTTTCTGATTTCCACGCTTCTGGGGCTATTGGGAAGGGAATTAACTACACTTTTCTCACATTGATCCCCAAGATTCCCAATGCCGACAGAATTAAGGATTTTAGGCCAATCAGTTTCATCTCAGGGCCTTATAAAATCCTTGCAAAGGTGCTCTCTAATCGACTTCGTCAGGTCCTAAATGATATCATCAGTGACTCTCAGTCAGGTTTTGTTGCAGGCAAGCAACTAGTTGATGGAGTCTTGATCGCTTCTGAGGTTAATGATATGGTACGACACTCCAATGAGGAGATTATTGTTCTCAAGCTTGATTTTGAGAAAGCCTTTGATAAGGTGAACTGGGATTACATTGATAAGGTCATGGAAGCCATGGATTTTGGACCCAAGTGGCGTTCTTGGATGGGTTCTTGTTTCAGAGCCTTTGTTGCAGTTCTTGTGAACGGTTCACCTAGTAAGGATTTTCCAATCCTCAATGGCATTCACCAGGGATGCCCTCTTTCACCTTTTATATTCCTGATTGTTGCAGAGGGCCTCCATCAGGTTTTGGAGGAAGGTATCAGGTTAGGTGAATTTTCTGGGGTTCGGGTTGGTTTTTTTGGACCTGTTATTTCGCATTTGCAATTTGCAGATGATACTCTGCTATTTACCAAAGGGTCTGTTGATGATCTCTTGAGGCTTAAGACTCACTTTCCAACTCAGTTCGGGGCTTAAGATCAATTTTGATAAGTCCACAGCTATTATCTTGAATGCTCGGTCTCTCTCCCCAGAATCAGTGGCTTCTTCTCTGGGTTGTTTGGTGGGATCTCTTCCTATCAAATACCTTGGTTTTAAATTGGGGGCTAATCCAAGGCGCATCTTTTTCTGGGATCTGGTTGTGCAGAAATTCAAGAGCTCCCTTGCTCTTTCGAATACCAAGGATCTTTCTTTGCCTGGCAGGTTGGTCTTGATTAAGTCCACCCTATCTGCATTGCCTATCTTTTTCATGTCTCTTTTCAGGGCTCCAAAGGGTGTTATTCGAGAATTGGAGGTTTGGAGGCGCCGTTTTCTCTGGCATAACAAGGCACGTTCTAGGGTTTTTTTGTAAGGTTCGGTGGTCTTCTGTATGCCGGCCTAAGCTTGAAGGTGGTCTTGGCATCCGAGGCTTGGAGAGGGTCAATAACAGTTTGTTGGCCAAATGGTTCTGGCGTTTTGCCTCCGAGAAGGATTCTCTTTGGAAGCGGGTTTTGTGTGCCAAATATGGTCGGAGTTTATCTGAGTGGGATCTCACCTCCCTTGATAAACCAGGTTCCTCCTTCCTTTTTAACCACATCATGGCTTTATCTGATGACCCGTCTTTCAGGAGCCTCTTCGGAAACCAGAGTTTTCATTGGAGGCTTGGTTGTGGAGAACGCATTCGTTTTTGGCAGGATATTTGGATAGGCCCGGTTGCTCTCCGGTACCACTATCCCCGGCTTTATCTTATTTGTCCAGGCAAATGGTTGCGTATTGGTGAGATGTGGTAGGATAACTCTTGGAAAATTGTTTATCGTCGCTCTTTCCTTTTTTACTTATGAATGGGAAGATTCAGCCTCGCTTATGGAGCTCTTGAGCTCGGCTTGTGTCTAGAGTTCTGACCTTGACAAGGTTACTGGGTCTCAGAGGGAAGCAGGTTTCTCCACTACTGCTACTTGTCTGCTCTTATCAGACTCTGATCCTTCTCATGTTCCTTGGGCTGGTTATCTTTGGGTTAAGAATTTGCCGCCCAATACAGCTCCTTGGTGTGGTTACTGGCTCACGATGCAGTTCTCACCAAAACCTTCTTGGAGGAACGTGGACTTCCCATCTCCCTCTATGACATGATGTGCTGTTTTTGCTCTCGGTTCTTTGAGGACTCTTCGCACCTTTTCCTCCATTGTGATTATTCTTGGTTACTTTGGTCTAAGGTGTTCGCTTGGTGGTCCATTGTTTGGGTTGTGCCTTTTGATTGTGTTTCCTCTTTGTCAACTTGGAGGGGTCTAGGCAGGAGATGTTGGTGGAAGTCATGGGTTAAGGTAGCTTACCTTTGTTTTTGGCACATCTGGCTTCAGCGTAACTCAGCAGTTTTCAGACAACATTTGGAGCCCGTTGATGTAGTTGTTTCTAAGCTCCAACTTCATAGTTTCAGTGCCTGCGGGATGGCGGGTGATTTGGTGGAGGAGTCCAGTTTTAGCACTTGGTTGGTCGCTCCTCGCTCTTTTCTGGTCTCTTTTGATAGGAGTTGATTTTTGGGTTTTTTTCCTGTCTTAGAAGGTTATTTTTGGAAAAATTTCCCCCGCTTTGTAATATGTAATTCCAAAGCTTTGAATAAAACCAGCACTTATCAAAAAATAAAAATAAACTATGTGTTGTTATTCGTTGCATGTCCTAGGACAAACATTTCCACACTTTGCATTAAGTAACCGATTTTATTCAAGAATTTGCAACATTCCCAAAAACCATTTGATTTCGTAAAATTTTGGATGACATGGTCACGTGAGCACGAACTGATTTTCTAAATGACAAGCATACCCTCAACTTGGTATTTCGTTGCACTTGTAAAAGGAAAGGAGAATATTCATTAGGACATGCAAGTTTTCTTATGCATTCATGAGGGTATTTTGACTTATCGCGTCTCAAGTTAACGGATCCATGAAGTCAGATAGAAACAATCATTTTATGTGGCCTTCGAAATAGTTTATGCTATAAGACATGTAACGAATTATCAAACAAAGTTAGGACGTAAATAAGGTAAAAGTGGGGCTCTACACATGGGGTTATCCTTTTTTAAAATGATGAATATATTAATGATGCTAAAATAACTTACTCATCATAAAATAAATGTTAAATGCCTCAATTCTATTGCGATTTTATTCTTACAAATTAACTGACACGGTAAATATAACGTAATGTTAAAGGATTAAGTTCAAATATAAATACTTTTTAAAATACAAACACATGATAGTTTTATACGTACTAGATGATAATTATGAGAACGCTATTAGTTACAGAAAAAGTTAAAAAAAATCTAATTTATGATTACGAGATAATAATTATAAGGGAAAACTACAAATACATATCCTTAAGTTGGCACGATTATCTGATGTTTACCCTGAAGTTTTTTTTAACCGATACATACCGTCATGTTTCATGTTGTAACCCAAAACCCCTTCCGTCAGTTTTTTCATCCATTTTCAGTTAAATTTTTCTAAAATGCCCAAAATACCCTCAGTTTTATTTTTAAAAACTCAACATTTATTTTAAAAATTCAGTTTTTATGTTTTAAAATTCATTTTTTATTTTTTATATTTTAAAATTCACTTTTATTTTATATGATTTCCAAGAATTTGCACTCGTTTGAAGCATGGTATTTTGATTACGACCTAGAGATCGTGAGAACGTTCTGGAAAAACAGAAGAAAGAGGAGAAGGTTGACAAAACAAGCATTCCCTAGAAGCGAAGAAAATATATCGGTAGGAACTGCAGTGTAGGTTGAATATGAAGATGGTCCTTATCAAATAGAGCCTAGAGAGGTCGTTCAAATCCTCATATCCCAAGCTCAAGGCCCACATCTGCCAAAGCAAGAAGGACCTCTATGATCGTAGCTTCGCATGAGAGAGAGAGAGAGTCTATCTTCCTACTTGTCAAAGGAAATAGTGTGGAAGAAGCTTTAATAAGCTCAAGACACTAGCCCACCAATATTGTGGGAGCATCGCTATCATATTATCATTACGATCAACCATCTCAAGAAGTACAAGAAAAAGGAAATTGATGACCCGGGGGAACGCTTTATTAGTATAGCCTTAACAATAGAGAATGTGGCACCTGATGACCAGAGTTGGAAAGACCAGAAGAAGTACATATCCCTCCTATTTTCCTATTCTCTAGTTGAGAGATATCGGAATTAGAACTTGACCATCCCAAAAGACCACCAGAACTGTAGGAGGAAACTAACATCTATGTTCCTCCAACACGTGTACTTATGCTAGCGACGTGCCATCAGCAACAAACCTCTTATTTCATGCACACGCAGCTTAGACTCAGGAACTCCAATGGGGATATGATCAAGCGTGAGCGGTTCATCGTCTTTAAAACTAGCGAGAGCATAGAAATATCCAATTGGGAGTATGAGGAGATCAAGACAAGTATGCCTTCTCTATTACTACGAAGGAATCCACCCCTTAGTTTTATTTAGCTTTAAGGCGGTAGCAACCGACATTCGTCCAACTCAAGAACGTTAAGCCAATCGCTACTAAGAGGCGCCGCATGTTTCTTTCTTTCTCTTTTTCGTTTTTCTTCTTTCCTGTTTTTTTCTAGCTTTTTTTCTTAGGTTTTCATCTATTTTTAGATTATTGGTATCCCTATACTTGTTATCTACCTATGTAGTTTTCTTATAATGCAGGAGGTAAGAATGAGGTCTTATATCAAACATATCTTATGAACTAGTTGTTGTAGTTTAGCCACCTTCTTACCCTCTGCCAAACCACTAGAAGAAAATATTACAAACCGACCTATAGAAAATAATCCTAAGCTTGAGCAACAACAAAGGCATTGGGTACACTCATTCCCTTGCATATGATTTCACTTTAATGCTTGCTTCTTGTTATTTTTATGATTGCTGGGATTCTCTAATTTTAGTAGATATTATTAAATGAAATTATCGTAGCCTACTATGATCTGAGTATTATATAGCGTCGTGTTGATATCGAGACTAGGTTTAATTTTATGCACCCAATAATTTTAAATCATTTGTTTATCTTTCTACACCATACGTAATTTATGCTAAGTGTAGGAGAGAGAGGCTAGTAATGTCTTTTGGGCCATAAAAAGAAAAATTAGGCCAGAAATACTACTATAGATTAGTCTTGCATATATATTAGAGCAATTACATTGTGCGAACCATGACTAGCGAATCGCGAGATTGTGGTTCTCTGGTGCGCGGTGCGTGGTTCGCAGGCCACCAATGAGCGCCCACCACGTGGCAAGATGAGGCAAAAAAAATCGGAGTGTTGACAACGGTCCGAAATGCAATGGTTACATTTTTTTAATTAAATTATATACAAAATTAATACAAAAACCACTTTTCTTTCTCCACCTATAAATACCCCTTCACCCATTCATCCAACCCACAACACTTCTCTCAACTTTCACTCTCAAATCCACTCCCTCTCTACAAAATCCGATCAAAAATGTCCGACGATTCGACTCAACCGCCGAACTCACTAGAGCAACAAGAGTACACGTCGGATGAAGTCAATGCGGTTGTCAACACACCTCTAGGAGAAAGCTACCAACAAATGTTGAACACAGGTTTCAACCCTACCGGTCATTGGAAAGTTGAAGCTTTCACCCAATATATGCAACAACATTGGAACGGTCGGGGATATATGACGACGAATGGACGAGGGTGGTAGTTATAACTCAACCCCATCCACTTCAGTTTCCACCACCCACTTCAGTTTCCACCGATGATGACAAAGTTACAGCTCTCGGTGGTGACTCCTACTTGGTGGGGGTCCTCCGATCCGATCGAGGGCCCAATTGTCCCAATTGCCCCTCAGCGTGTACAAGAGCGCCCAATTGGCAACACTGCTGCGAAGAGGATGGGGAAGATTTTCGCAGACCGAGTAGCTTCCATTACCCAAATAGACAACGCAAGGTGTGAGAAGGCCAAGCTTTTATGCACTATAGACACCAAATTTGACAAATACACGGAAAAGATTAAAGAACTGTAGAACGTGGATGTGTCAGACTTCACCGAGGAGCAGGCGGTCAATCACGCGAAATTGTTGTATTTATATTTCTCACAGTGTGAGAAGATCAAGAAACAAATTTATTCCTACCAATAAAATTGTAATACTTTGACGAATTAAATAATATATGATTTCTTTTTTATTTAATTTCTTTTTTTACAAGTTGAAGTTTAATTTGCCTTTTAGTTGAAATTTTTTTAATTATTAGTTTTATCAAAAAAATTCAATTTTATTTAATATTTACTATTTTAAATATGAATTAAACAAATTCAGCAAAAAATTAATTAATTATCTAGTCAGCATCCACTCAACACTTCTGCAAATTATGATCCTCATACATTATCATCATAAATGATCCCCTCATTGTGGAACTCATCTCAATTTAAGGGGTTCACATCACAAATCATCCTAACACCACATTATTCGCGCATCATGATCCCCATACATGATCCCCTCAGTATACATGTTCTTAGGATCACATTTAAACTTTGAGTTTTGTATTTTTCACTTTCTTTATTTTTGTGTTATGCTTGAGATTGGGCGAACATTAGATCCATGAGCATGTTGGTATAAAGACTTGATCATTGTATTATCTTGAGAAATAACATCTTTATGTTTATACTAGGGAGGATTAGGAGACTTTGTATGCTATGTGAATCAAACTGTCTTAGTCATGGAGATTGACTAGATTAATCATAGAATACTAGATGCCTCACAAGCGGTCATATGCATGCTTGCTTCTTCGATTAGGTTTCAAGTCATCTTGAGACATTGAAATTTGGTTATGTTCAGCTTATCTATGGGATGGATGTAGGTTGATGGATGATAGGATAGTCTCAAACAGTTATCGTAAATTGTGGTGGAAAACTTTGCTTTTTCCCTGACACTTTTGTTGTTATGATTAAATTAGTAAATTGGTAAAAAAAAAGTAATATGATAGTTTTACTAAAGAACACCTACCACTTACCCAAAAATGCCGTGTTTTTGCAGTTAACAAGTAAACATCTCAATTACATCTCATCAATCTATTTATGAAATGGACGACTTAGATGAGTTCTCCCAGTTTTTAAGTTAAAAATGAGTTTTTATTTGATTTCTTCTCTTTCCTTTAATATACCAAAGCACATTCAGCTTTATGTGGGAAAGTTTCATACACTATATGGCTCTCTTTTTTATATTTTGTTTACATGATTGAGTGACTTAATGTTTTTTTTTTTATAAGCTCGAAAATCTTATTTTGGTTTTTTAATAAGAGTGACTTAATGTTACTCTTATATTTACAGGAAAAAAACGAAACGAACAAAGAAAATATTATTTTTGGCATGCCATCAACGGTTAACAGATTCCATTACTCGTTTCTTGTCTAAACTGAATGAAACTAAAATTAAGAAAATAAATTGGATTTAATGGGATGGCTAATAAACCTAATGTTTTTCCTGAATTTAACAACATAGATTTTGTCCTCAGATTGGAGCACAAGGGAAAAGAAAAGAAGGTACAAAAAGAAAGAAAGAAAGAAAGAAAGAAAGAAGAGATTTTTGAACATCGAACTGAAAAAGAAAATCAAACTCAAGCTCTATCTCGGGGAGAAGAGAAATGTATCATGAGAGAGAGAGAGAAATGCAAAACTGCTGCAAAGGGACAAGAATAAATCTGATCAGAACACAGCAGCTTTTTTCTTGGCCATAAATGATGCAAGAAGCACAAAGTTTAATATGTACAACAAGATGCTTGCTCAATACTTGAAAATTTATATATATAAATTTGAGAAATTACATACCGAATCAAGAAACAAACTAGCTCTAGCAGCTCACTACAATACCTTGAAGAAAAGGACTTGGATAGTAGCTAATTAGAATATAAAATAACAAGGAGTAGTTGATTAATAGTAGTATCCAAGTCGAAGCTCCAAATCTAAATCCTCCTTGGAGTGACTGACCTGGCCGATCTCCAAGTTGAGCCTAACACTGACCTTGGCATGAGTAGGTGCAGGATCAAGACTGTCAAGAACCCATTTCTTGAGCTCGCCGGGGGAAGGCGAAGACAAGGCGGAGATGGGAGGAGACACCAATGAAGGGAGTGAGCTAGTGTAAGCCGAAGGAGAAAGAGAGGCTGAGAAATTAGGGTTAGGGTTAGGGTTAGGGTTAGGGTTAGGGTTAGGGTTGAGGTTTAGATTGAGAATGGGATGATGATTGTAACGAGCATTAGGCGGCGGAGGAGGCGGTGGTGGAGACTGCCTGAGCCTAGCCCGGTCTCTCCGGTGGACATTCATGTGACCTCCAAGAGCTTGGGCTGACCTGAATTCCCTTTTGCAGAAGCTGCAAGTGTAGCATCTTGGAGGCCATGAAAACCCTGCAATGCTACTGTAATCTTCTCCTCCATAAGCTGATTGGCTCATCAGCTGGCTGTTAAGCATCATCTTGTTTGTGGTGGTCGTGTTCTTGAGCTCCCTCACATTATTATAGTCTCTCAAGCTACTACTCAACACGCTGTTTCTCTCCATGGAAGAAGAAGCTTTATTGGATCGAGAGATATATAGAGTGTTGGGTGTGAGAGAGGTTAGAGAGAGAGTAGATATAAGTTATAAGATATAGGTGTATTGATTGAAGTAGTAGGCTTAGCTTTAGGTAAGGAGTCTAAAATGATCCGATTGGTGGGAGAGGAAGGGTGCAAAATGTGGCCCATTCCCATATGTCGGTTAGGTCATCACCACTTACTATATAAAGAACCTCGGCCCCTCCCAGGTTTGTAGTAACACTTGTTGCCAAATCAAGCTCACATCTTGTGGATGTTCTTTGTCTTGTCTTTAATTTGTTCCAACTTATCACTTATAATTCACTTGTCTCTTCAATAATTGACAACTGACCACCACTTCATTTGCTTGTTTCATGCCCACTCCTCTTTATCACTATACTAAGTAAAGCCATGGAATTCAGATTATAAAGATCGTATGGAATAGAATGAAAAAGACTATGGCCGAGCAAGGTCACATTTAATACAAACATGTGACCAAGGATGGGGGAAACATAAGTCTTTTTTAAAATGGGTAACCGGAGATTTCATTAATGTCAAAAGGCAATCAAACAGGATGAGCGTGACCGTTTCGGGTTCCAGATATTTGTCCGGGTCGACCGTAGCAAGCCCGGCGCTCATGGACCCATAATATTAGCCCACATGAACTCGTGGGCAACAACTCAAGACAGCTTCCTACCGTCGTTTCAACATAACGGGGGAAAATAAACCAAGTTCCAAAAACAACAGAAAGTAAAGAGTTCCAACAAGAATAGAAATAGTAGCAATAAACAGAAATAACTGGTGCTGATACTGCAGGCTGCCCAGGACCTCCCAGCAGTGGCTGTCCCGGGTCTGTAGGTATAGTCTGGGGCCGACTCCACCCACCCTTGCCGGGGCAGATCATTCCTCCATCAAAGGCCTCTGGACCTCCACTCCGTCTGGTCGATCCTCCCCCTGAAAGGGCGGATACTAGGGCTGCTGCTGGACAGTCGGGTCTCCCCTCTGCTTCTTTGTCTCCGGTGGGCGTGCATACATCGAGCCACTTCTGGTCTTCAGAGTGGTCATCTTGCCTCTGCTGGGTCCACCTTTCCCTAGACTCCCCTGGGGGTCCGCCGGGTAGTCCCGTGGATCTGTCTCCTCTGCCTTCCTCATCATCGCATTGTATTCGGGGGCAGCTCGGATCACAGGATCAGCAGCAGGGTGGATGTTAGCCAGGAAGTCAGGCTTTGTGGGCTTTGGTGGCGGGTTGGGTGTTCCATGGCCATCCCCCTACAAGATAGTGGTCAACCCTTCTTGTTAACCTTAGCCAGAAAGTCAGGCTTCGGAGTGCCTGCATTGGACGATTCAGCGCCCATGGTAATCTCCCTAGAACGGACCATAGAGTTCAGGGTTAGATCACTTAGGAGGTACGTGATCGCCGGGTGTGATGCTGGGGGAGGTGCCTCCCAAACCGTTTGTAGCAACCGATCCACGTCCAAGTCCCTAGGAACCAGAATAGACCTATCATATCGGACCTCCTCCCGGCCAATCCCCTGCAGCAGGGTCTGGCAGCTCCGTAGCCTGTGTATCAACATGCCGCACCTGCGACAAAAATCCACCACTCTCTCGTATTGAAGGTCTATCACAACAGAGGAATCAGTACATGGGAAACGAAGTCTGGTCCTACGCCGCAATGGTCGAGACAGCTCCATACGGACATGCAGCCAGAGATGCCTGTCCTCCCATCGGACCATCGGGATTGGGGCCGGCGGGATTTGCGTGCCTATACTGCCCGCCACGAGACCCCGAATGTACGAATTCCTAGTTCCTCCCGGGATATTCAGTGCCCTGACCCCGAGTTCCACATGGTTGAAGCTGATGTCTTTCGCCCGATCGAAACGCCGGAGCGGTTCAAAGAGGAGGGGGTATCCCTTAAAGCTCCAGGGACCCCTATGGCAGATGTCTTCCATGATCTTGGCTGACGGGAAATGATAGCCCATGACGTCGGGAGACAGGAACTCCACCCGAATCCCCGTAACCTTCCATTTCCGCAATATCATCCCGCAGACGATGTGCTGATTGTGTGATCGGTCACCTGCAACCCTCGCTGCCAGGGAGAACTCGTACGATCCAGACGTAAACAGTGGGACGCCCTCGTCCGACACCACCAGTTCATCATCCTCATCCTCCCAATCCGGGATCAGGGAGATGCGGCTTGCCTGGGCCTCAGAAGACGACCCCGATGGCCGGCCAGCCCTCGGGCAGATAGGGCTAGCAGCCTGCACCCGCTCTGCCGGAGGAGGGCGGCGAGTAACCACCGGAGACTGGATTGGCCGGGGAAGAGTGACCATATCCCGGTAGACCTCCCTCGACGTGGAGGAATGTCCGGTGTAAGCCGGGAGGGGCTCCGGTGGGACAGTAGCCACGCCGACAACGAGGGGCTTCACGGTGGGCAAGGGCGCGCCCGGCTTGTCCTTCACATCTATCGGATGCGGCGGCATCCGAGGGGAAGCTGGAACCGGGCCGAGCAGCGACGGGAGATCGGCGGTGCGGCCGTCATGGTGTTGGGCGGAGGCCCCGAGGTCACTGAGGACCTCTGCATGTGGGTGGATCTAGTCGGGACTGACCATTTTCGGCTCGTGGAGGCGAGAAATAGGTAGATCCGACATTAGATGAATGGAAATGGGCGAGAACGACGTCGACAAGTCGTCTGTGGCGGCGATGAGTGCCTAGAAGCAGACAGTCGAGTGCTGAACCAGACGTCGAAGGAGGCCAAGGCACGGCTGGGCAGCAAAAGGCTGGAGAGAGGGCGGCTGAGAGCGAAGCGGTGGTAGCTGGGTTGAAAGCAGGCGGTCGGAGGGGCAAAGAGGGGCGGCAGCGGCGAGCGACCCTAATAGTGTAAGAAGGAACCTCAGAAAGGTTTTGTGGAGAGCGTTTTTATTTACGATGACCTTTGGGGGGAAACATAAGTTGGTTAAATGTATTTTGATATCTTTATGTCTTGGATATAAACTTGAAGATATTATTTTCAAAATGTCTAATGTATTTACGAATCTTTTTTCGTATTTTGCTTAAAAAAAACTAACAAAATGATATGAAATAATTGTTTTTCTCTATGAGTCGGTAAACTATATAATTTACTCCTATTCATCATTAGTCTCTTAATAATTCATAAGTTTTTTAATTAGGTGTTAAAAATCTCATTAATTTCTGAAATAATTTATTAATTATTCTTTAGTTTTCTTTAAAATAATTTTATTAAATTTTATAAACTAATTTTTAGGAATTAATTAATTTTTATTATTACTTTTTAATTATAAACTTTTTTCTTCTAATAATTTTATTATCTATGTTTTCCTAACTTTTATGTATTTATTTTCTACCAATAATCTACAGGTAATAATCTTATTTCATTTCCATTCATCTTATTAACACCCTATGAACTGGTAGCAATTGGCGCTTTTCACAACAAAAAAGCATGAAAAATAAATCTCGAAATCAAAAACCAATATACAATTTTTAAAACCCAGGAATTAAAAATCCAGTAGAGCAACAACAGATTGAAAAAAGAAACCAAAATATTGTGGTCTTCGTCCCGCCGGATATGATCGACAACTCCCTATTGTTTTTTTCGGTCACAATCACCACTACATGAAGCTTCTTGGTTGACGGGAATTTTTCGTCGGTGTTGAAATTTACATATGATCAACTCGTCGGCTATGTTTTGTCGGTCTTAAATTGTCATATTTTTTAAAACCAACAAATTTTTTGGCTGTTGGGTGTGGATCTTTTCATTTCCGACCGAATTCTTCGTCGTCATTGTTTAATTTTCAACAACGACGACTTCACAACGTCGATGTTGAATATTCAACAGCGATGTTCTGTCATGCCCCAAATCCGGTTTTAACCCGGACTCAAGACGTGAACTAAAAATAATAATAAAGAAAGTAACTTTGAACGAAATAAACCTCCAAATAATAGTTCAAACCAATAATTCCGATAACAAGAGTCACGAGCTCGAAATCCAAGTAATAAGAAGTTTAGTACAAAAGGAAAGTACGTCTCTAGACCATCCAAACTAGGACTCTCGCTAAACTCCTAAGCTCCGAGACGTCATCTAAATCAAATCGCGATCAAAACATGTAGAACAGTAGAAAAGGGGGTGAGCTTTCGTTCAGTAGGAAAAAGTAGTAAAGGGAGTGAGCAATTGCTCACCACCACGGATACCCGTCCGATTATGGCATACTAGTAAGGCAATAACAAAGACCATTTAAAAAAATAACCTAAAGACAACAATGGACCCCACTCGGGAGAAATCCGCAATCAAACTTGATACCGAACCGACTCTCGGACACTTCTCCTCAACTATGCACTTAACAACTGTCACCCAATCAATTCTCACTAGATTACAGCCACGGTTATCTCACAACTAACCACGCGTGCAAACTCGCACATCAATACACTCAACACAGATATAAATATATTCAAGATCACAGAGGCTCGCATGACCGACATAAGTAACCACAACGAACCAAAACAGATCAACACACAGATTAATATCATCAGTAACCACACCAACACTAAGTATCCCATAACATTACGCCGGATTCCATAGCACGGCTCAACCATATCCAACCGGAACATACAACATCGGCCTAGATATCATCCCGGAACACACAGCATCGGGGTACAACTCATACCAAACATACCGGACCGAACATATCATCGGTCGGATCTCTTCCCGTAGCACGGGGTAAAAATCACACCACACATACCATACCGGAACACTGCATCGGCCTAGGTATCATCCCGGAACACTCAGCATCGGGGCACAACTCATACCACACATACCATACCAGAACCCTAGCCTCGGGTACCGCGCACCCGGAACACTATCCTCGGCCTAAATATCCTACACTGAAATCCTCCGTCGGTATAGATATCATACCGGAACACCCATCCTCGGGTACACGTCATACCAAACATATCATATCAACGCATCACACCGAACATATCATACCGAACATATCATACCAATATATCATACCAGGACACACAACATTGGTCTATAAATCACACGATCAAATCACAACACAATAATTCACACTAACATTCACCACGTTCTCATAGCATATCATGATTCTTAATTTAATAACGGAACATACCACATACCAAACATTACAAGCTACTAATCACAAACAAGCACAACCAACACACAATCATACGGGCACGACCTGGCCCACATGCGATTCTACAGCACAGCAAGTACCAGACTTACGGGCACGACATGGCCCGCAAGTAATTCCACATTTATATGACTACGCTAGTTATTCACATCCTACATGTGATTCTACAATTATTCCGGTTGGTCATATCCTATATGCATTCTAGTAGTTTTCCGTAATTAAACCGGTATTCGCTACTTTTCCCTACCTCAACCGCAATCCAACTCGAACCACCACGAGCCGCCTAGTAGCCTCCTCCGTCGTGATCGGAAACAACGTCTAAGATCACAAAGTCACACGAGATTCAATAATAAATCAAGGGTGTTTTAAAGAGATAACACCCAAACTAACCCTCAATACGTTCGGTTATAGATAACCTTCCTAATTACCCGAAAACGACCAAAATGGACCTAAAAGGTCCATTTCTGATCAATTACGGAGTGGGTCACGGAACCTTGACGGGCTCCGTCACGGTTTGGGTCACGGAACCGTGACGTGCACCATCACGGTTAACGTCACGGAACCGTGACGTGTGCCATCACGGTTAACGTCACGGAACCGTGACGTGTGCCGTCACGGTCTCCGTCACGGAGCTGTGACGTGCTCCGTCACGGTTCGCGTCACGGATCCGTGACGGGTCTGGGCAGCTCCCTTCTTCTTCTTCCCTCAACTCCGTCCCACGAATTCAAACCTCCAAAACTCCATTGCTAACCTCTAAAACCTCCAAATTCAGTCCTAAAAACCCCAAAACTTCAAACAGAAAGTTGAGTTTCATCCAATTAACAAAATCCCAATTAATCTCCAACCAAATCCTCCACTTTTCATCATGATTCAACCATTTAACAATGAAGAACATCAGACCCATAATACCCAAGCTTAGTTCATGCATTTTCTACCAAACCCATTACCCCAAGTTCATCAAAAGAAGATTTGATTGGAAGCTTACCTTAGGAAATGGGTAGATGATGAGAAATATGGGAGAAGGATGACTTTTGGTGTGGAAATCTATCAAAAAAACCCCTTTTCTTCTCTTCTTCTCCTCTTCGTCAATGGAAGCTCCAAACTCTCTCTCTCTCTAGAAAATTTCGGCCAAGACACAAATATGGGCTGAAATTGCTTCACATGTGGCCTTTAACCTAAATTAGAATTGTCCATTTTGCCCTTAACCTCTTGTCCTTTAATGCCCAAAAATGGGGGTCAATTAGGTCTTTCCCTACCCCTTTCTTCTCCTCCAAGACTCATGGACATGTGTCCATGTGGGGTCCACCTCCACTCACAATTATTTCAGCCCAATTAAATTAATCCGATAAAATCCCTAATTCGACCCCGTTTGACCCGAGTTTGACTTTTTCGCAAAAGTACTCATTTGAAAGGAAATGACCCAACTAAGCTAACCGTAACGAAGACTAAGCTTTTTGGGTTTCGGATAGGTCCCGAATGACTCCCAGAGTCATCGGTTGACTTTTCCAGCGTAAAGTCAACTTTTCCCAAATTTCACCGGTTCGACCGGTGTTGACCGGGGGCGGTTCTTACATGTTCCCCACTCGTCGTTGTTGATCGTTTTTGAATAAATTTACAAATTTTGCAATCAAATATGCATTACTTGCAATAGAATCTATTACAGCAAGTACACAGTCTAAATAGTATCGTACAAGTAAAAATTAAAATAAAATTTTCAACAAAAATAAAGTATCCAAATGTCATGTGCATACAATGGAAAAAAAATTAAATCTAACAAAACCTAAGGGCTATTGAGGGATAAAGGGACGACTCTACTAGGCTTTCATCATTTTCATCATTATACCGAGTAAGACCTCAATTATCTCCTGCTTCTTCCTTTATTCATCCATCCTATTCTCTATTGCGGCAATCTCTTTAACTATCCTCACCTCCATCGTAGCCTTAATCTCCTCCCTAACCTAAGTGTGCTTAGCGTCCTACTGCACGAAAGTCGCGAGAGTTCAACCACCCCCTTAGAAGAATCAAATGATACATAACAACATTTATGTCCATGGGGACCTTGACACTCTACTCGACTCCTACCTGAATTCGTCCTTTAGGGCTCTCGGTCATTGTCCCGATTTCTTGATACTACTAGGTATCAAGCTCGAAAACAAATGGGGAGGACGATTCCTCGCACACGGACTCTTGCATGGAAACTCGGGCTGGTAGGAGTTGGCACCTGCACCTTTTCGAAAAAAAAACTATAATACACGACATGAAGGTTAAAGTCAACAAAATAACATACCCCGCGGATAACATATATATGAACAAGTTGAATGAGAAAAAAAGGTATGAATAAAAATCATATCCCGCGGACGTCGTTCGGTGAGTGTTTATCGCTAGTCAGGAACGCCTTCTATACAACGTCGGTCCGCGGATATAGAGATGGGTTCGTCTTGCGGGTTTTGTACTCCTTAGTGATGAAGTCCAACGACCTACCTTCTAGAACAGTGCTTGAGTTTTTTCTCAGCCTGAGACGCCTTACACTTTTCTGACTTTTTTTTGGATAAGCTCATAAAATTTTATTAAAGAAGAAGAAAGATCCAAGCAGGATCAATCCAGAACACAACTATAACAAGAGAGCTCTCATCTGGAGTTACGGGAACAAACCCCCAAAAAGAGCAATCCAAAAACAACAAAAAATAATTGGATGATGAACAGTGACTCAGGAGACCAGAGAATAGGCGTCCCACCCGCACCAGTGAACGGTACCTCAGGGTAAACAGGGTGAATCCTCTGGTCCCAAAAGGACTAAGTGATTCGCGCCCATCCGCTCCATAGCAGATCAACCCCATAAAGTTCCCCCGGATAGTACTCACCGGACCCTGATGGGAACAGACGAAACACCAAATCAAACTAAGCTCACCAACCTGGATGATGCTGCCAATCCGCAAAAGTAATGGCTTTGCGTAACGACCCAGCTTGCCACATAATACAAAACGAGTGATTCTGAATCTTTCCAAAGACTACATCGCCACAATCCATCGCCGAATTAAACACCATGTCATTGCACAATAACCAAATATGCCAAATAACAATATAGCAAACTTGAATCCACGTCTTCCACCAATTATTGGAACCCAAGCCTTTCCATAGACAAATAACATCGCCAAAGGTCCTAGGCATGGCCCACGCGACCCCCACCAAGAAGCCACACACCCCCATAACACCAAGAATTGAAACAATGAAGTAAAAGATGGTCGGAGGTTTAAATACCTGACTTACACAAAGGACAGAACATCTAATTAATAGTCACATGTACCCCACGAACTTCCAAAAACACTGCAGTGGGAAAAGCCCTCTAAACAACCAACCAAGAAAAAGCACAATGCTTAGGCGGGACGCCACGAATCCAAAACACTAACGCCCATGATTACGGGGATATATTCTCCTCACTCATGAGAATAGAATAAGCGATAGCAACCTTAAAGCTCGAACTCTGTTTCCACCAAATCAGAAAATCCTCCTGGTCAGAGAAAAGCACTTGTTAGGAAAGGACCTTCTCGAACAATTCCAACTTGGCCCTATCCCAATCCCAACCCGCCTTCCTCAATTCCACCGACCAACCAGAACCGTTCCAAAAATCAGCCATTTTCCCAAGTCTGTCAACGGCCAAAGAGAATGCTACCAGAAATCTCTCCCGCACAAACACCTACCCTACCCACACATCCTCCGAAAAGGAAACCTGATCCCCTCTTCCCACATTCCACCAAATACCATGGTTCTCGAATATTTTACAGAGTAGAGGGTTAGAATCAAGGCCAATAATATAAGTAAATAAATAACAATTACTGGTCTTATCTAACTTGGCTAAATCCCAATCCTCAACGGACCACCTCATCTTAACACAAATCAGCTCCTTCCAAAGAGAATTATTTGAAGTGGCGAACCGCCACCACCACTTCGCCAAAAGGGCCATGTTCATTTCCTCCAGCCTCCTTAACCCCAGACCGCCCAACTTCTTATGTGTGCAAACTATAGACCACCTGACCTTATTCAAAGCTCTTCCATCACCTCCGTTTCGCCATAAAAATCTCCTTTGCATAGCTTCCAAAGCCTTAACAACGCCTTTAGGAGCCTATAACAGAGACATATAGAATAATGGTAATCTTGATAGGGTGGAATGAATAAGAGTGATCCTACCAGCCAAAGAAAGATACTTAGCGTGCCATAAAGCCAGAGCTGATTTATATTTACAAAGAACCAGGTCCCAAGTAGAAAGTCTCTTCGTATAGGCTCCAAGAGAGAATCCCAAATACGTCATAGGTAAATCAGCAACAGCACACCCCAAAGCATCCTCCACATCCTCAGCTGCAAAAGACTCCACATTTAACAAAACTGCCCTAGATTTGTTAAAATTAACCTTGAGACCAATGGTAGCCTGCTCTAACAAGGTTCCTTTCACATTGATCAAATAATCCAAAACACAACGAAAAAAAAACAAAGTATTGTTAGCAAACTGTACATGAGAAATGTAAAAATCTAAGTGGCAAATACTTATTCCTTGATAAAACCCAACTAATTTTCCTGCTTCAAGAAAAAATGGAGGCCCTCTACCGTAATAAGGAACAAGAAAGGGGACATAGGACAACCCCCTGAGGAATCCCATTCAATTGAGCTAACATATGAAAATGAATTTCAACTATTATTAGAAATAACCGAATTGTTTAAAAATAATTGAACAGGGACCAAGGTCATTACTATATGTGCTTTTGAATTCCAATGTGTGACAAGCCATCGCCATTGAACGGGTCGGTCCAACAACTCTTCTAGAATTTTAGTGTTCTCATTCGGGTTGTTGTTTCTAGCTCCTCCTCTTTATGCTTAAGATACCCATAGTGAAGTCATGATTCCAATCTTTGCTATGTCCCTTGGCTTCAGCACCCATCCACAAGAAAAGCATGTAGTCATTGTCGACGGACATTAAAGTGGCTGAAAAATAAAAGTAAGAACTACATTAGAAATCAAGAAAGTTAATTACAAAACTTTAGTACCATGTTCAGGATACTTACGGTTAGCTGGTTGTACCATTCCACCCTCATCAGGTCGAGTCTATCGTACTTCTTGGCGTACATCGGGTCTGTGCGGTGGATAATGGCCTCGATGTCCGAAACTTTCATGTCTCAATTAATCAAACAAGTGGGTTCATTGGTCTCAGCATCTCACTTCAATGTCAAATGCCCATCAGCTTTGGCCATCTTCTAGGTCATAAGGATCGTATAGATACCTCGTTATCCCCCATCCTCTTTTTTTTTAACGTCCTCATTAACGATATTTTCCTCGTCAACCTTTTCCTTGTTGTGGATGCGCCAAACCTTCCATTAAGGCCTCGACAACATAGAGGAAGAACCGGGAATGGAAGTAGGAACTACAATTCTGAGTCGTCAGGTCAAGTAGATGCACATGAGCTACTTCTACCTGTTGAACGACAGTTTCGACAAAACGGAGGATTCCTGCTCGGTAATATTCCTAAAGGCATAATTCATGAACGCGTACCTCTCGGCCAAAGTAGTCATCCTGCAAAATATCATTAAACTATTTCATTCTCAAGTTAGAAATAAACTAAGTAAAATTCGAAGAATTTATAATCCTTAACATTCCATATTTCCTCCGATTTAAAATTCTCAATTCTAATTCCTAAAAAAATGGTTGTAAATTCATAAACATGTTTTGTAATCCTTTCTTCAACATGCTGGCGCAATAACAAAGCCAAACGGACCGGGAATGATGCTTGACAAGTCGTTTCCTTGTGATTTCAAACCATTTATCATAGATTTACATTCCATTTCTACATGTTTATAAAATTTTGTTCATCCGATGTACACTTACGTTTGATTTTTCATGCTCGAAATATAATCGATATGGATCTCTATAGATATCCCTTAGGAAAAGAAAAAGAATGGTTCAAGAATTAAAAAAATCAAAATTAAAACGAAGCAAGAATGATTAAATTAGCGAATTTGGCAAAAAATAAATGAGGCACTATCAAATGATGCCATGTGTCAACCATTCAACTGTCCAGATTTTGGTGCGCATTTTGCACTATAACGAGTTACCACCAGAGACTTATTCTATGTATGTGTGTGTATATATATATATAATAGGTATCAAATACAAATCACTCTTTATTGTGTAAACTACGGACAGATCTGAGCCACAGGATGCGCGCGCGGTGACGTCATCAGAGTGTGCAAGATGTTGACACATGTGCGCTTCGCTGCTGATGCGGGCACAGAGTACTGGTAGCTTACCTAACACAGTGCTGATACCTACATACAGAGTGGTGATACCCATATGTAGAGTGTTGATACCTATATACAGAATATTGATACCCACATGCAGAGTGTTGATACTATGCAAAGTATTGGTAGCTTACCTAACACGATATTGGCACCTTACCTTATACGGTACTGGTACCATACAAAGTGCTGGTATTATACAGAGTGTTGGTAGCATGCACGCTGCGAAGCCATGTGTCAGCATCGCGCACGCTCTGATGACGTCATCTTTGCTGTATCATGTGACTTATATTGGTTTGTAGTTTGCATGATAAGTGTGGTATATATATAAACTAGTTATACCTTTCCATAGAAAAATTCATGTGTAGTGTATAAGAGCGGTTTGCAAGATTTGATCTGGAAGGTATAAACATAAATGAACCATGATAGTATGGAAAAGTGGAGGAAATATCATCTCCCACTTGCGGAGGATCACAACAATCTCTTTCTTCATCTACTGCACATACTCCTTGGAGATCTCTTCTGCTCAAAGCATCTGGAAGAAACTAGCGAGCTCACAAATCACTTCGGTTCGGGTGGTGCCCCATATGGACGTATAATGATAGGAAGTATATGTTGAAACAAAACATGCATGTTGTGAGTTTTCATCCCTAAAAAATTCTTTTACCAAGTGGACCTTGTTTTTCAAGCATCCTACATAGGGTGTTGGGTCACGTATTGGTGCAATCCTGTAAATCACTTCTTCACGCTTCTCTAGCATTACCGTGTAGTTCAGACGCGGCTTGAAAGTCCTCGTCTCTCTCGTCTGGAACCATAGGTCCTCATGCACGCCTTTTTCCTTCCACTTTTTATGAGTTTTAAAGTCATCCTTAATCTTCACAAGCAAGCTCAAAAATGTTCATACAAGGTAAGGTTATCACATATATATTTTTAACATGCATCATGTCTATTGCATGTCTTGTCCCCAACATTTTCCAATATGAAAGGTTCTATCATATTTTCATATGTGTCCAACCCAACGTTTTTCGGCCCGATTTTGCTAGCATACTGTGGGACATGATGTTGGACGACCCGACCTAAATATGGTCCATAGATTAAGAAATGAACATATTCAGAGTCGTTGTTTTTCAGGTATCCTTAGACCGAGGAGTCTATATGATTGCTATGCAATCAACAACCAAGTTTGACCTGAAAGCCCAACGTTGCACAGTGACTGGGCTTCCATAACGGCCAAGATTGGCTTGGGGAATGACTGCATGAGTGACATGATAGACGGCTATGGGATTTATCCCTCATACTGTGGTATGTGAAAGATATCTGGTTCACGGTCGCTTGATAGAGAGTGACTACCAGGAAACCATGGCCATGCACATGATACAGGTGTTGGGTCTCGAGGTAAGGTTGGAGATGAACCAACTAGCAGCGGAAAATCAATGAAAACCAAGAGACGATTAAAACCATGAAACAACTAACAAAGAATGGATTCACAAGAGAAAAATTCAGCACTAGTTCTTACCAAAACAAGAACACCGGGTAACGAATGATTGGCTTGAGTCTCCAAGACACCTACGTATCCACATGGGAATCAAAGCCACGTAGTTCTTCTCTTTGAGGACTCAAGAACACAAAAATGGAGGTGGGAGAGAAGTTGTATTTCCTATTCTTGTCTTGTGTTTGTTATATTGAAATAAGATGACTTAAACATAACAAACCTCATACTTGTCCAACTAAATGCATGGGACAAGCATGGTGACAAGTAAGGTGTGAATAGGAAAAAGTATGGCTAGACAAGATAGGGTTAGGTGGTGAATCACCAACACCTTAATCCTTGTCATGCTTACTTAGTACTAATTAATCAAGACTTGATTAATTAGATCCATAGGCCTTGGTTGCATGAGCCTTTCATGGGCCTCTTGGAACATGGCCCGTGGCCATTTCCAACGAGGTCCCGTGATTCGCTCATCGCCTCCAAGCCTTTCGTACTGGAAATGTCCAACATTATTCGACGTGATCAATCCCAAGACTCCAAGCCTTGTCTCGATCCGTAAAGTCCTATTCACTTACGGGCACATGACCTAAAGCCCAGTTTTGATCATGTCCCGAGACAACTCCCTTTTGGCCATTCTCCATAAATGTGTCAATGAGTTTCACCCTCCGGTGTGACCCTTAGGTTTATGCATGTCAATAGATCAACGTAAAATCTCATTTTACTTCATCCTATTTAAGTGGAAACTAACGAGACTTTAGTATTTCCTGACACTACATAACGAATCGACCCTGTCGATTCTAACTTTTCTGTCGTCCCTGTCGTTATCCTTTTATCTATGATATATTGATTGAGATAAGGCATAGAGCCGTCATCCTTATTATTTTCATTCATTGTTCCTTGATATGTGAGATGACTGAATATATGATACCTAGTATCATGTGCATGGTCATGCTATTCTTTCAGTCACTCTTGATCAAGCGGCCGAGAATTGATATATTTCCCTTACAGTAGTATGAGGGATAAATCCCTTAGCCGTCTTTCGTGTCACTCATGCAGTCCGTCCCCAAGCCAATCCTGGTCGTTATGGAAGCCAAGTTACGGACAACGTTAGGCTCAGGTCAAACTCAGTTGTTTACTGCATATCAATCACATAGACTCCTTGGTCTAAGGGTACATGACAAGCTACGAAAATGAATATGTTCATGATTTAATCTATGGCACATATTCATGTCGGGTCGTCCAATATCATGTCCCACATGATATCTATGATCACACTCCAGAATCTCATTCCAATGACTAACAGAACGTAAGCCATAATGAGTCATTTTTCATACTAGTCGCTTCTAGTGAAGCATTGTTGACTAGGGACCCATCGAGTGTAATCTATCTCGGTCTATGGTTCTATTCGCATGGTGGGCATAGAACAGAGCACACATCGATATATTACTCCAACACATAAGTAATTTTATTGCTAACGATGATATATACATTTGGACATTTAGGATTGAACTACGGGCAGTAAGACTAACAACATGGTATCATAAGGTCAGTCATCTCATATATCAAGGAACATTGATTGAGAATAATAAGGATGACGGCTCTACACCTTATCTCAATCAGGATATCATAGAAAAAAGGATAATGACAAGGACGTCGGAAAGGTCAGAATCGACATGGGGCGATTCGTTATGCAGGGTCAGGCGGTACTGAGTCTCGTCAGTCGCCACATTACTAAGATCAAGTAAAATGGGATTTTACGTTGATCTTACCGACTTGCATAGACCTAAGGCTCACACCGAGAGTTTGATACTCATTAAGAACATGACGAACATAAGTTGGAGGGAATCGTCGCGGGGATCGCAAAAGTGTACCAACCGGCATATTAGGCTCGACATGAGCTCTCTTGGAGAGACCCATGGCCGGACCACATAGGCTAGGCCCAATAAGGACTTAAGTCATTAGATGACTAATTAGTCTTGTTGACCAAAATTGGGTGGGACCCAATTTCCACTAAAGTAATAAACTTGGATAGTTTATTAGCTCCACCTTGCACCTAGACTTGGACACTTGTCTAATGTTGGGAGTTAAGTGAGTCCATTTAACTAAACATGCAAGAGAGGTTGGAGAATACAACATGCAAGTGTAGAGAAAGAGAGAACAACTTCTTCTTCTTCTCCTACCTTGGCCGAACCCCCCTCCAAGCTTCAAGGTTGTTTGTGCATGTTCTTGAGTCATCAAACTCAAGAAATATGTTGGCTTTGATTCCATCTCGGATACGTAGGCGTCCAAAGGACTCAAGCCGTGCATTTCTTTGGTGTTCTACCTCTCTTTTCTATAAGAATTAACAAGGTGATGTTCTTTTTTTTATCAGCAAAGTAGTGTTATAAATCTCTTCCCTTTCAGAGAATGAAAAGGGAAGACAGAGTGGGCTCTAGTTACAGAGACCCAACAGAGCAAACAAGAGTACTGGCATTCAAAGCACAACCTCAAACCAGAAAGAGGACCGAGACACACCTCGTCCAAACCAGAAAAACAACCAAATACAACTACAAACCCGAGCGTTGACATGATAGCAGAAACTCAAAACAGAAACTGAACCGAGACAAACAAAGGCCTAAACACCCAAATTTTTCATCCTTTAAGCGCAAAACATGAAGCAGCCTCAATCCCCAGTCAACTCGAAAAGTCTACCTAACCTTACCTGCACAAGAAGCAATCACTGAATCTCATTGACTCCCCCACTGAAAGAGATGGGAGAAGTCGACACGCCGGCGGTCAACACTGTTGATCGGCAGAGATAGGTCGGAGAACACCGATACTCTAAACCCAAGGAAAAGAAACACAACGATTTCCAACAAAGGCACAAAGGCCACAACAACCCGTCAGAGGCCAACACCTAGAAAATGACGGGCCCCTACCTAAAAACTATCGGTAGGAAAACAGAGGAAATCGAAAATGAAACAAATCCTAGGGAAAAAGCATAGCACCTCAAGCAGCAGATCACCTTACTAGCCTCAATGACAAAAGTCCAAAAGCCACAATGAATCCAAGCCACAGGTGGTCAGGAAACGCTTCCCACGGTAGAAAAAGGACTAAACGCCTGAGAGAACGGACGGAGCACCCAATCACCCGAAGGAGGAGAGAACTCCACAGGTCGCCAGAAGCCACATAGGAGATCAACGGAGTGACGCCAGCTATAACTATGCATCCTAGACCCGAGCTATTTCACGAAGCAAGTACCAAACAACCGAGCTCCGCAGCTGCCCAAACCCTCATCGGAGAAATCGAGCTGAGGCCAACACCAACACCCACCACGAACGGTGAGTCCCACCTAAACCCCACGATCTTGAAACAAAATCGAGAAGCACGTCCTACGGTGATAAAAGGAAAGGACACCGAATATCCCCAAACGCACCTGACCCGGAGCCAACCCGACCCTTATCCAGTGGATCCCGGATCCTGCCTGACCCGGATCCAAACTGACCCAGATCCAGCTGACCCGGATCCGGGTGCAAACCCTACCCGGATAGCCCTAGGCCCATTAGTCGGCCTAGGGTCACAAGGAAAAGACCAGGCCCACAACCCAGCTACACGTCCCGTCCAACTAACCGCGAGCCGTCCAAGAACCTTCAACTGCACATGCCGCCGGAAACTGAACCTTCCGACTAGGTAAGAAGCACTAGAACCGGCAGAACACAGCCGGAGGCATCCCGCACCACAACCAACGACGACCACGTCGTCCGACCCCAAAACCCAGGCAAGGGACGACTCGGGAGCAGATCCGGACAGCCCTTTCCAGATCTGCGTCGCCAAAGGCAACGAAGCACAACTTCGAGGAGCTCCGGCGAGGCAGCCTTTAGGAACACCAGGCGAGGCGAGGACGAGATGAACTACGTCAACGACAAACCGAGCGAAGGGGAAGTGGAACCTGCTTAGAAAAGGGAAAAAAGAGGGAGGAAAGGGGAAGAAAAGGAAAAAGGCGGCGTCCATGACTGGTGGCCATGGAGCCTCCGGTGGCGAGAAATGAGAAGACGGCGAAGGGCTTACAGGCGGCTAGGGTTTGGTCTAGAGAGCTTTTGTTAGGACCAGTGATTTTTTTCGACAATTATATGTAGTATGAATTTAAAAAAGTGATGTTCTTGAAACCTTGCTGAATTTTCAGCCTTGTTCTTCATATTTTGTAGTGTTAATTTACTCAATTCGTGGTTAATTTCCATTACAATTCTTGTTTCTCTTGTCCACGGCATCGAGTTCCAAAAGTGGTATAAGAGCATGGCTACCAACGGGAAAAACAAGAGCTGAAATTTTCAGTTTTGGTGTTGAAAATTTTGAAGTGCTTGCTGGTTTTTTATATAAAGTGATTAAAAATGCATGTTAGCTTCATAATTTCATGTTTTGGCATAATTGGATGTATGCTTGAATGATAACATGATTTAATTTCTTGCATATGGGTTTTATACATGAAATTGGTGATTTTCGATATAAAATCAAATATGATTTTATTGAACCAAAGTTTAATTTTTGGGGTCACGAGACCGGGACTCTCGGGGAGCCGATCCTGTGACCGGATGAGGCTCCGTTGGACGGAGCTAGGCCGAGTCGTGACTATTGGATTGTCAGAACACCGGGGTTAAGCCGTTTGGGGAATTGCGACGAGTTTGGAACCATCATGATGAAACTCAAAATTAAACGTTCGGAAAATTCATTTTTGAAACCGGGTTTGATAAACCGTGTAATAATTTTTCGAAACTTGGAAGCTAATTAAAATCAGTCATATCTCGTTGTTTGATAACACGCTGGATGATGTGATGATTATGCATGGTGCACATTAATAACCCCTGGGTAGTTTTATCGCTTTTCTCGGATTGCATGCCGATAGTGTTAGCGTGTAACTATTCTTTTAAAGGTGTGGTCGTCGTACCACTTATTTGTAATAATTATTATTTCCCGACCTGCGAGTCGTGTATTTTATTGTAACCGTTATCGTCGGCTTGGAGACGAAGAAGCTCAAGAGGCTAGTGGGAGACCGCCGGAAACGGCTTGAAGTAGATGGACGTCAGAGGCGAGTGGGAGGCCCACGCCGTCTGCTTGAAGTCAAGATTGCTCGAGACCGGGTTGGGAATAGTTTAAGGGGCTATGACGTGCACGTCTTTATGCTTGATGCTTGGTTTAAATTATGCATGATTGTATGGTTAGAATGCATGCTTAGATTGAAACTGTCAAGCGAATCACCTCACATGCAAAGATAAAATTGGTTTTAATCGTTTGTTTGTGAGCCCTTGAACCGTCTTTACATGGGATGTATAAGACGGGTTTGAAGGAATAATTTATATTGGATTTAATTGGAGACGTCATTACATTTGGCATGTAGTTGACGTTCTCATCGCATCAATGAGTCATGTCTGATACCTCCCAATTTATCAACAACTTTACTACTTCCCCGTCCTATGGGTGTCGTGGGCCTTATTGGAGCATCCATGGGAAGGCGTTTTAGTAGGTTTGGATGACATATGTGTGTGTCGTGCGTCTAGCGGAGCACCTACATAGTGACGAGCGATAGTTGAAAATTGGTGAACCCGACTACGATTCTCAGCTAGGGTTGAGCTAGGGTATCAGATAGGGTAATTCGTGTACTTAAGTACATACCCTAGCCAAGAGTCACATTGGATGTGATCGGATGGAGTCCGGCCTACATAGCTCGATTGAGTGGTGAGCCTTCGTTCAGCTCAATCGAGTGAATCAAGGTTCTTGGTTTAAGATTCTATAGGTTTAGAATCGACAGTCGGTGTTTGAACTTGATATTCATAATTTATTCAGTTTACTGATTAAATTCAGTTTGTCGTGTAGATCAAAATGGCTAACACATCAGCGAACACTGGTGGTTTGTCACTAAAACCCATTCTTGACAAGGTCAAGCTTAATGGGACAAACTACCTTGACTAGGACAAAAATTTGAGGATAGTCCTCAAATTTGAACGCAAGGAATATGTCCTAGACCAGGCTTTCCCTGAGGAGCCAGCAAATAACGCTATAAAGGTCGTTAAGGATGCATACCAAAGCACCTAGGCGACGCCATTGATGTAGCGTGTATTATATTGGGATGCATGAAGCCTAATCTCCAGGAGCAGTTCATGGAGTACTTTGAGGATCCCTATACTTTGATGGGGTCATCAGGGATATGTTAAAGGATATGGAACGTATCGAAAGGTACAGTCTCCTCAACGAACTTCTCTCGTGCAAAATGTCAGTAGGGAGCTCCGCGGGTCCTCATGTCCTGAAAATGAAGGGGCATCTCGAACATCTTAATAAACTGGGTCTTAATATTGAAAATGAGATGGCAGCGGATGTGGTTATGTGGTCCCTTCCTCGTGCATATAGTGGGTTTGTCATGAACTACCACATGCATGATATGGACAAGACCATCTCAGAGTTACACAGCATGCTAGTAACTGTTGAAAATAACGTAAGGGATCAAGGATCCAAGGCTGTTCTGATGGTCAGACAGGGAAACTGTGAGAGGCAAGGGCAAGGCCCTTATTCACTTGGTAGGAAAGATGAGACTTCGAAGCATCCTAACCCTCCTAGGACCGGGAGTCCTCAAGGAAAAGGAAGGAGGTCGAGAATGTCTTCTTCTACTACCAACAACATGGTCACTAGAAGAAAGATAGCATAAAGTTTCTGGATGATCTGAAGAAGGGCAGTGAGACTACGCCTACGTCAGGTATTTACTTTATAGAGCTCAATCTCGCTACTTCCAAAGATTCATGGGTATTGGATATCGGGGCTGAATCTCACATTTTCACTAATGTGTAGTGGTTGGAAGGTAGGAGGAGATTGAAGAAAGGCGAGGTGGACCTTAGAGTGGGCTACAAGACCAAAGTTGTGGCGACTGTTGTAGGATCTATTAATCTTCTTTTTCAAAGTGGGATAGCTTTTATTTTGAAAGATGTATACTGCGTACCTACTTTCAGTATGAATCCTGTATCTATTTCTTTGTTGGACAAGGAGGGATACAATTTTGATGTTGGAAATGGAGTTTTCAATATTTTACGCAATGATATATTCTATGCTAGTGCCAAAATGGTTGGAGGATTGTACGTATTGGATACGGATAACAATGCCTCATGCTCTATATTTAATGTAAATACCAAGAGGTCTAAGACCGAGGACTTAGACCTGACTCTATTATGGCACTATCATTTGGGCCACATACACGAAAAACGCGTATCAGCACTTCACAAGTGCGGAATTCTTATTCCATTCAAATTCCATTCGATTGATAGATGTGAATCCTGTTTGATGGGCAAACTGACTAAAGCACCCTTCATTGGTCGCGGTGAAAGGGCGGGTGACTTGTTGGTGCTGATACACTCGGATGTGTGTGGACCAATGAGTGCACTTTCCAAGAGTGGTTTTAGCTACTTCATCACGTTTACTGACGACTTCAGTAGATTTGGTTATGTCTATTTGATGAAACATAAGTCTGAGGCTTTTGATAAATTCAAAGAGTTCAAGACTAAAGTAGAAAACCAGCTCGGGAAAAGTATTAAGGCTCTTCGATCGATCAAGGATGAGAATACTTAACTACAGAGTTTTAGATCATCTAATAGAAAGTGAGATCCTTTTGGAATTGACTCCTCCCGGAACACCACAGTTGAATGGTGTGTCCGAACGGAGAAATCGGACCTTATTGGATATGGTCTGGTCCATGATCAATGAGACTGATCTCCCAATCTCTTTATGGGGTTTTGCTCTGGAGACGGCCGCATTCATTTCGAATCGGTCTCCTACAAAGGCTGTGGAACGGACACCACTTGAGAAATGGAATGGGAGGAATCCAATTTTGTCCTTCCTAAATATTTAGGGTTGAGAGGCTTATGTGAAGCGGTTAGTTCACAGTAAGCTCAAACCAAGATCTGATAAATTCACCTTCGTGGGGTATCCCAAAGAAACAAGGGGATACTACTTCTAATAACCCAACGAGAACAAGGTGGAAAAGGGGTTCATTTTCAAAGACGTCGGTGGGAGGGTTGTATATCTCGAAGAGGTACAAGATGGTATAGATGTCTCAGAACCACTCGACAACCTAGTAGAGTAGCATGAAGTGGTCGTGGAGCAAAGACCAGTTTCTGCAACGATTCCTGAGGATCCAAGGCGATCTGAAAGGGTTAGTCGCCCACCTCTGAGATATGGTTTCTTTGTGTCTGGGGGTGACGGTTAAATTATGGTGGATCACGATGATCCAGCCACGTTTCAGGAAGCCGTGGACGGGACCGTCTCCAAGTTATGGCTGGGAGCCATGACGGAGGAAATGCAATCCATGTCGGATAACCAAGTCTGGGAACTGGTTGATCCCATTGATGATGTGAGGCCATCGGATGCAAATGGATCTTCAAGGTGAAGATGGACATGGATAGCAACCCTCAGACCTATAAAGCCCGACTGGTGGCGAGAGGTTATAGGCAAATCCAAGGGATTGACTATGAAGAAACCTTCTCCCCAGTGGGTATGGTCAAATCTGTCCGCATTCTTCTTTCCATAGCTGCGTATCATGATTACGAGATATGGCAAATGGATGTCAAAACAGCTTTCTTGAACGGAAGTTTATCAGAGGACGTTTGTATGTCCCAACCCGAAGGTTTTGTCGATCCGAAGAATAAAGGAAATGTTTGTAAGTTGTTTAAATCCATTTATGGATTGAAACAAGCTTCTCGGAGTTGAAATCTTCATTTTGATGAAGCTGTAATTGGATTCGGCTTTGTCAAGAATGAAGATGAGCCTTGCGTTTACAAGAAGGAAAAGGGGAGTACGATTACCTTTCTGGTGTTCTATGTCGATGACATACTACTTATCGGAAACGACGTCCCTATTTTAAACGAAACAAAAGCTTGGTTAGGGACGTGTTTTGCGATGAAAGACTTAGACGAGGCTGCTTATATCTTAGGGATTAAGATATATAGATATCACACCAAGAGGTTCTTGGGATTAAGTTAGAGCACCTATATGAACAAGGTATTGAGTAGGTTCTCAATGCTAGATTCCAAGAAAGGACTCCTGCTTGCACGTCATGGTGTTCACCTCAACAAGACTCAATGTCCTAAGACACCGGATGAGCTGAAAAGAATGAGTCGGTTCCCTTACGCTTCAGCGGTAAGATCGATCATGTATGCCATGATATGCACGAGACCGGATGTCTCGTTTTCCTTAAGTTGTACCATCAGACATAAATCTAACCCTATCGAGGAATACTGATTAGCGGTCAAAGCGATTCTCAAATATTTGAGAAGGATTAAGGACGCGTTCCTAGTGTACGGGGAAAGGATGAGTCTGAACTAGTCGTTAATGGGTATGTTGACGCTAGTTTCCAAACAAATCCAGATAACTTTAGAAGTCAGACAGGATATATGTTTATGCTGCATGGCGGAGCTTTTAGCTGGAAGAACGTGAAGCAAGATATCGTCGCTGATTCCATGATAGAGGCCGAGTACAGATCGGTTGCAGAGGCAGCCAAGGAGGTTGTATGGATTAGGAAGTTCACGCCAGGGTTGGGTGTAATTAAAAACTCATCCATGCCGGTGAACATATTTTGCGACAACACTAGGGCCATTGCTCAAGCTAAACAGGCCAAATCGCATAACAAATCCAAACATGTACTGCGACGATATCACCTAATCAGAGAGATTTTGAATAGAGGTGATGTGTAGATCACGTATATTGCAACGGATGATAACATAGCCGACCCGTTGACCAAAGCACTTTCGTTACCCAAGCACGAAAGTCATGTAAGGTCAATGGGATTAGATTGGAGTTTAGATTGGAGCTAGGGCACGTGGGAGGTTTCTAGCCTCAGTGCCCCTAGTCCAATCGTAAATGTCCAAATGTAAATATCATCGTTGGCAATATAATAAAGCAGCTATTAATATTACTTAAGTGTTTGAGTAATATGTTGTGTGTGTTTCCGATATATGTCCACCATGCGAATAGAACCATAGGTCAGGATGGATCACACTCGATGAGGTCCCTAATCAATAGTCTTTTCTAGAAGCGACTAGTATGAAATATGACTCTTTATGGCTTACGTTCTATTGGCCATATGAAAGGGTTCCAGAGTCTGATTATAGACATCATGTGGGACATGATGTTTGATGACTTGATCTGAATATGTTCCATAGATTAAGTCATGAACATATTCAGAGTCGTTGCTTGTTATGTATCCTTAGACCGAGGAGTCTATATGATTGGTATGCAGTAAACAACCAAGTTTGACCTAAAAGCCCAACGTTGCACCGTGACTGGGCTTCCATAACGGCCGTGATTGGATTGGGGAATGACTGCATGAGTGACATGATAGACGGCTAAGGGATTTATCCCTCATGTTGCGGTATGGGAAATATATATGGTTCACGGCCGCTTGATTGAGAGTGACTGACAGGAAAGCATGATCATGCACATGATACAATGTATCATAAGGTTAGTCATCTCATATATCAAGGAAAATTGATTGAGAATAACAAGGATGACGGCTCTATGCCTTATCTCAATCAGGATATCGGAGATAAAAGGATAATGACGAGGACGGCAGAAAGGTCAGAATCGACAGGGGGCGATTCGTTATGCAGGGTCAGGCGATACTGAGTCTCGTCAGTCGCCACATTAGTAAGATCAAGTAAAATGGGATTTTACGTTGATCTTACCGACATGCATAGACCTAAGGGTCACACCGACAGTTTGATACTCGTTAAGAACATGACGAACCTAAGTTGGAGGGAATCGTGGCGAGGATCGCCAAAGTGGACTGGCTGGCGAATTGGGCTCGGCATGGGCTCTCTTTGAGAGGCCCATAGCCGGCCCACATAGGCTAGGCCCAACAAGGACTTAAGTCATTAGATGACTAATTAGTCTTGTTGACCAAAATTGGGTTTGACCCAATTTCCACTAAACTAATAAACTTGGATAGTTTATTAGATCCACCTTACACCTAGAGTTGGACACTTGTCTAATATTGGGAGTTAAGTGAGTACACTTAACTAAACATGCAAGAGATGTTTGAGAATACAACATGTAAGTGTAGAGAAAGAGAGCGAATAACTTCTTCTTCTTCTCCTACCTTGGTCGAATCCCCCTCCAAGCTACAAGCTTGTTCGTGCATGTTCTTGAGTCATCAAACTCAAGAACTACGTTGGATTTGATTCCATCTTGGATACGTAGGCGTCCAAGGGACTCAAGCCGAGCATTTCATTTGTGTTCTACCTCTCTTTTCTTCAAGAATTAACAAACTGATGTTCTTGAAAATTTTCTGAATTTTCATCCTTGTTCTTCACATTTGATAGTGTTAATTTACTCGATTCGTGGTTAATTTCCGCAGAAATTCTTGTTTCTCTTGTCCACGGCATCGAGTTCCAACATTCCGCATTAATATCATTCATACATATCGAGCATGCCTTGTAACCCTTAGTCCGAATAACCCCAACATCCTTGAACCATGGAAGTCGATGATGGTACACATTGCAACATCTCGCATCGCGAACATTATATTACATGGTGCATCAACTGTCATAACCCCACATCCGCACAACTTCAAAAACTTATCAGCCAATAGTCTCATCGGCACATTGAGACTGCCCATGCGACTTAGGACCTGATATCAACAAACTCAACATGTTAAAATCTTTCTTCATGCACATGTCTAGGGGAAAATTGTAAAGGATCAAAACAAAGGGCCACGTGCTATGAGGCACAACAGTTGTGTTAAATGGAAAAAACCCATTAGTGGCCACTAAAAGACACATTTCAGGGTTCCATCCCAAATGTATCATGGTATGCCCTATCGAAATCTTTTCAGGTTTCACCATCAGTTAAGTGTGTCATCATATCATCGTGGACTATGTTGTTCTCACATCAACACATTTTCTCTTCAACATAAGGTGAATTGTAACTATGGATAGATGGGGAAGTGTCTAATGGTCTTCTTTACCTATAGTTTTCCGGTCCATTTTTGTGCTCGTACCAAGGTGTTGTAGGATTACGTGTTTCATAAAAAAGACGGAAAACAAAAAAAAAATATTTTCTCATAAACCAAAGGGAGAACGCCGAATCATAACTTAGTGAGGAATGTGTTTCGCAAGTCCTAGTTACGCACACCTTTTTGTCACATGTCTTCAACAAAATGTGGGGTTTTTTTACAAAACATGTAAAATGACACCAAAAAAGTGGTATAACGTTCGCATTCGATGGTTTTTCCTCTTATTTTTTGTATAATTTGCGTTTGTTAATTCACTACAAGAGGTAGGTGGTATAAAATTACAAAAAAAAAAAAAAACTTTTTGTGTCATTTTACATGTTTTGTAAAAAAAAACTCACCTTTTGTTCAGGACATGTGACAAAAAGGTGCGCAGAGTTAGGACATCAAAATGATCTTTCTGACACAGTTAGGATTCAGGGTTATCCCTAAACCAAATACAATCCTACATTTCATGCATCATTTTTTTATAAGCTCGATTTTTTTATTAGAAAGAACCTATCCAAAAAGGAAGAGTCAAGAGGTCAAAGGAGACCAAGGCAACGATTATAAGGGAACACCAAAAGTGGGAGATAAAAGGTTAATCCTTGAAATGGAGGACGACATATCCAAACAAAACGAAGACAAAATCAAGCCACGTCTTCGTACCATTCTTCACCTTAAACGAAAGCTCTCTTCTTAGGGATCAATTGTCGAGCCTGTTGAGCACCCTACACGACGTGCTTCCACACATCGGAGGAACAACCTAACACATCATTAACAACTCTTTCTCGACGTAAGGATTGATTATTTGACCTAGTTCATTAAAAAACCTAAAGAACCAAAAAAATGAATCTCCTATAGTTATTTAAGGGTCACCCCTTACTTTTTGGATGTTTGAGGAGAGCATCCTTCCAAGGACTGCCCAGAAAGGTCCCACTCGTCGTACACCCGTTGACCACCGAAACCTCTATATCTTTCACTACCTCAAAATCGTCGACATCCCTCGCCGGAAAAATTGTAGAATCTAAGGTACGTGCAATCTCATTGCCTATAAATTTAGTGTCTAGCATACATTCCTCTTGTTCAACGCTTGTAAACAACGCAACAAATGTTTCTGGCTCCCTAACTTCTACATCATCCATTGTTGCTCATTCATTATGTTCGGTCTCGATGGAAGGTATGAACACATACTTACAGCGGAAATAACTCGAGACCATGCCATAAAACACTACCAAATATTAGATACACAAGAGAATAAACAATATGCATGTCTCCTTACCAATTAGTTCAAGAACACAAGTAGAATGAAAAGAACACCAAAGAAACAATGATCGACTTGAGTCTCCAAGACGCCTACGTATCCAATTGGAATCAAAGCCACGTAATTCTTCTTTAGATGACTCAAGAACACAACAATATGGAGAAAGCAAGTCAAACCCGAAATTGTAGGGAGAGAGGAAGAGAAGTTGTGTTCCTATTCCTGTCTTGTGTTTTTTTATATGAATAAGATGACTTTTCCATCAATATAATCAACAACTATCAAGGAAAAATAAGGTGGGAAGTATGGTGTGAAGTTGGACAAGCATGGTGTTAAGTAAGGCTAGACAAGATGGGGTTAAGTGGTGAATCACCCACACCTTAATCCATGTCTTGCTTACTTAGTACTAACTAATCAAGACTTGATTAATTAGTTCCATGGGCCTTGGTTGCATGAGCCTATTGGAACATGGCCCATGGCCATTACCAACGACGTCCCGTGACGCGCTCATCGCCTACAAGTCTTCCATACCAGAAATGTCCAACATTATCCGATGTCATCAATCCCAAGACTTCAAGCCTTGTCTCGATCCGTAATGTCCTATTCACTTATGGGCACATGACCAAAAACCAAGTTTTGGTCATGTCCCGAGACAACTCCCTTTTGTCCATTCTTCATGTGTCATTGAGTTTCATCCTTTGGAATGACCCTTAGGTTTATGCATGTCAATAGATCAATGTAAAATTCAATTTTACTTGATCTTATATAAGTGGAAACTAACTAGACTTTAGTATTTCCTGACACTGCATAACGAATCGACATTTTCGATTCTAACATTTCCGTCGTCCATGTCACTATCCTTTTATCTCTAATATCCTGATTGAGATAAGGCAGAGAGCCGTCATCCTTATTATTCTCAATCACTATTCCTTGATATATGAGATGACTGAACATATGATACCCAATATCATGTGCATGACCATGTTATTCTTTCAATCACTCTCGATCAAGCGGCCGAGAACCAATATCTTTCTCATACCTCAGTATGAGAGATAAATCCCTTAGCCTTCTTTTGTGTCACTCATGCAGGTCGTCCCAAGCCAATCTTGGCCGTTATGGAAACCTTGTTATGGAAAACGTTAGGCTCGGGTTAAACTTAGTTGTTGACTACATAGCAATCACAAAGACTCCTTGGTCTAAGGATACATGACAAGCTACGACACTGAATATGTTCATGGCTCAATCTATGGAACACATATTCAGGGCGGGTCATCCAATATCATGTCCCACATAATATCTATTATCAGACTCCGGAATCCCATTCAAATGACTAATAGAACGTAAGCCATGAAGTGTCATCTTCCATACTAGTCGCTTCTAGTGAAGCTTTGTTCACTAGGGACCCATCGAGTGTGATCAATCTCGATCTATGGTTCTATTCGCATTATGGGCATAGATCAGAACACACATCGATATATTACTCCAACACATAAGTAATATAAAGTCGTTTTAATTTTATTGCTAATGATGATATATACATTTGGCCATTTAGGATTGAACTACGGACACTAAGACTAACAATCTCCCACTTGCCCTAGTTTCAATCTAAATTCCAATATATTCTCATTTACTTTACATGTCTAACATGATCTGGCAGCGAGAGTGCCTTAGTCAACGGATTGGCTATTTTATCATCAGTTGCAATAAAGGTGATCTTCACTTCACCTCGGTTCAGTATTTCTCTGATGTGGTGGTACGCCGCAATACATGTTTGGATTTGTTATGTGATCTGTGATTTTAGCTTGCGCAATGGCCCTTCACCGATCATCTTAACTTGATCAAAAATTTATCCAATCCGTTATCAATACATAAGCGACATACATAAGGAATACTAAGGATGATATACTAAGATAACTGTTCAAACAGGTTGATATGTATCATAACAATCTTCAGTGGAGTCAACAATTATATATGTTGAGTTATATATTAAATGGTATTGGAAAGCTAAAAGGGAAGAATAGTAATATAAAAAACAGAGGCATGCATGGTTGTAACATGAAAGTGAAGTAGAGACAGTTAAAACAAGACAAAATGAGTAATTGTTAGATGAGAAGTAATAGGATCATGTTATTGTTCTACCTCTTGTCATTGTCTTTACCTAGTGTCACTGACGGATCAACAATTCATTCATTCAATCAGAACCATCTCCTTTTGATTACTTCCATAGATTGAGAAGGAAGGAGCAGCTGAAATGGTGAAAAAGAGAGTGGAGTAGGAGGAGAGAAGGAAGCTAGGCAAAAGATCCGGCCAAAATTAGGTCAAGATTGAGTCAAGTACCCAAGAGCCAATGGAGAGTCTCCATGGCTTCACCTCCTATTCCATATTTGGTCTGTGCCTTTCTCTGCTCTGATGATCATCATGCAGGTTTTACCCGCAGTGCAACACGGTGCCGTATCTTCCACTCCTACTCCTACTCCTACTCCTACTCCTACTCCTACTCCTACTACTCCTAATCTATCTTCTTCATCATCACTGAGCTGAGCTGTGATCATCAGAGCTTGAAATTAATGGTGTGTGTGCTCTGCTTTACTATAACTGTATGTGATTGCATGACAGGCAAGTGAAAGAGTCTTTATGCACACACCAGTTTTGAATTTGTTCTTTTTCCTATTTGATTCCTTCCTGTCCCTTCAACTTTTCATCTTCTTTCTTCACTTTGCACCATTTCCTTGTTCATTTTAATTGAACTCAACTATGGCTTGTATTGTTGGGCCTTGTCCCAATTGTTATTCCATTTGTGTTGGTCAAATTTGACTTTTAGTTTTAAACTAAGGAGGACTAAAACTTTACATCTATCATGTGTTGAACCTCAAATAACTACAAGGGATAACTACATAAGGTTGATATGAATTATATGTATTATGCACATAACTATACTCAATGCCAGATTTTTGTAATGTACAACTTCTAAATTTGAGCTAATTAATGGGTGTACAGAGCCTGGTTGACACGAGGTATGTATACCAAACACTTAGCCCCAAGTCAAGATGTTGATTTTCAGCAAAAGTCATGGATCATCCCGTCCTAGAATATACACACTCATCTGAGTTGATATACATTCCCTAGAGAGAGAAAAAAAAAGACATTTACTGCAAATTGTAATTCAGGGAGCTTGCTTTGAGCACCATACATCTCCAAGTTCCAGCAGACCGGAATATACACTCTTAACTGGAGAGATGCTTACTTCCTCCGGGCCCCACGGCCACGGCCACGCCCTCTTGTTGAAGCACTTGTCACATTCTTCGAAGGTTCTTCCTCGCTTTCATCATCAAAACTTTCTGTTTCATCTGTGGATTCTACCTCAACTTGTGGAGACTTTCCAGCAGTTTTCTGTTTTGAAAACTCATCTCGAAGCTCTCGAAGCTTTGCTTTCTTTGAATTCAAAACCTTTACAAACTAGAAGGAATAGAAAGGGCACAGTCAATTCCAGTGTTCATAAAATTATGTCCCCAACTAAAGGACATTGATGCTTGAACCATTGGGTTTAATTAATCACCCCAATGTTAGTACTCCCCCACCAATCATACCAATTTCGTGGGTTAAACTCAATCTATCAGAAAATACAAAAAAATTATTACTCAACCAGGAAAATCATTAGGAATGAATATGTTACAATCCCTACATTGTCCTGGGGCACAAGCAAGAAATGCATATAGGTGTAGGATATTGCCTCTATATTTACATCAAATCCAGTATAAAGGATCTCTTTATAACTTCTCAATGTAGAGTTCTAATAACAGGCAAACATACTAGCACCACACATTTTAAAGAACCTTTAGCTGATTGATTGTCAAAAGTTAACATCCAATGAGCTGAATAACTTGCTAGGACACAACAGATGATCTAGGATAGTGGCACGGCTCTGGTTACAGTAGAGGAATTTAAACTTGCTATAGCAAAAATGTTGCCATATCATGATACAAAGACTACAAAAAGGCAGAAACCTCCAAGTTCAATAGGAAACTGCTGAAGCATAGCTTTGCATATATGGTAGATTCAATGACGTTAAAAATAATAAGGAAAAGGAAAGTACCTTTGCATATATTGCAGATTCAAATTCTGTCTTGTCATTGGCAAATCTCTCACTTTGTGCCACACATTTCTCAGCTTCCACTTTCAACCTCTCATATGATTGTGTCTTTTTAATAACCTCGTCCTACAAGCACGAACAAGGAAGCTAGTAAGTCTTACATGCAACTCTAGTACAATTGGAAGGCAAACTAGATGACAGAAAATTATTTTGTAGTGTTCTGTGACTAATATCTTCCAGCAGCACATGCCAAGAATGAGATAATCAATTAGTAGCTATGCGTATTTTCTTCTACATTTTACACTTGTATATTGTAATTACTAGTGAAATTGAATTGCAAGCACAGCAAGGCATCATAAACAGGAATCACAGTTGGTTGTCATTTTTATAGGTAATTTTATTCCCCAACCCCTCTCTGCCCCACCAATGGGATTCAAAACTATATTTTCCAGTATGGGGATGTGAAGCATGAATCATTGGGGTGTGCCCTTGGGGACAATTGGCTGACATATTACTTGGGCTTAGTCATACTTTTGCATTCATATAGCCTTAGAAGAAAGTTAAAGTTGGCACTATATGTCAACGAATATCCAACTCCAGGTCTGCCAAATATACTAAATATAACCAATGGCCAGAAAACACAAAACTTAACAGCAACACAAAATAGTCTAGCCTTTCCAGTCAATGATGGATACGATATTTTGCAAAATCTGATCAAATATATGAGGCACATAAAAGTAAGTTTTCCACATGTCAAGAATGTTGTCAATAATCATCAGCTACTCATCATGTCTTCAATCAATTTTTAAAAGAGCGTACACTCACTTCCAACAAATAATATAAACCTATAACCAAATCCGTTATGCAACCAACACACCCTCCTTTTTTTCTTTTTTCTTTTTCGATCAGAGAATTACAGGGAAATCCTATTTTAGCCTAATCTAACCCACCACCCAACACCCCCTCCTTATTAACCATTTCAAACCCTACTGCTATGACAAAACAACTTAGGCATCACCTAGCGTACTGGGCTGAACTACTTGGCTTCACATGTCAATTGGAACAGTTTTTAAGTGGGACAAAGAAAAAGATTAGCCATTCACTGTATAACTCTTTGAAGCTTATTTGCTAAAACTGCCCATATATGGAAAATAAATCACATTTTACAAAGCCTAGTTAAAGGATACACTGCGAGCTATCTAATCCACGTTTTGTCCTCTTCCTCTCTCCTTTTTTCCTTTTATTAGGCTTCACTTCATTTTTGTGACAGCAGAAACAAAATAAAGAAAATATTTTGCTGTCCATAGTTTAGTTGCATGAGAAAATTCTTCCAATAAAGGGGAAGGAAACTCCTTATACGGAAAGAATATTTTTTCCTCTAGGAAATTACAAGAAAATCTCAGTTGACCAGCAAACACTTTCCATTAGATGCATTGGAGAGTGGAGAAAATGTCCAAGACAATCAGAGAATTATAGTTCCAAAATGTTGTGACAAAAAAGTCTAGTAGGATCTGAATAGTTAACAAGTGCTAAAGTCCAAAGATGGTAGCAGTGCATCAACCAGCAAACCAAATTAACCCATGAAACAACAAACAAATTAGTCTAAACCTTCAAACTTGTGCTCTTAAGTTAGAAATGCTGACGTAGAGGTGACAATATGATATGATGCACATCGTTTGTATATCCTATCTATACATACATAAAGGAAAATAACCATACAAACTTCAGATAACTCTAACTATACAAGTGTAATATGGATAATCTATTAAGAGTTACACCTAAGTTAATTTGTCAATGACAATGAAACGATGATATAATATCTTACACTTAGCCTTATGTTTGCATCCATGAGGAAGTCCAAGACCCCTGCAATAGTTCTCTTAATATCTGATGCAAGTTCACATTTCCATCGCCATTCAAGCTTAGTCCCTTCTTTCTCAAAAGTCCATGACAACTGTAAATAAGAAAACATTACCATTGTTGCAACAAAATCCCCAGTCTTCTTATTTGGAGAAAATAAATTAAGTTTGTGAAGAAAACACATGTTAGTCACAAGACCAAGCATTTAGTAGTCTTTTATCTATTAACTTTCATCATGATTGATCTCCTACATCTATTAAAGTAGTCTATAATTAGCATCTAGCATCTTGTCTCCTGTTTTTGTAATTTGATTATTAGCATATTTCACATTCCATAATCCAAATCATGGTCCCATGCTTCATCATACAATCCCCAAACATTAAAAAAAATGTGCAGTTTCTTATACAAACAAAATCTTATGTAATTGAATGTGTATTTAATCCCAATTTAACCCTAGAAAGTTCACCAATGTCCTTAGTAACCATTTTTGACAAGAAACAAAACCTTAGGATCAATAACATGAAATAAACAGTAGTACCAACCCTCCTACACCCATCTCCGGCATCAGTGAATCTGTACAAGGAACCGGGCTGCTGAAAACCCAAGTAGCGCTCGGCAAACTCGATATAGTCGGCAACGGGCTGGTCCCACTGAGCTGCCCTATCTCGGACTTCCTCTTCGGATGCTAATAAAATGAAAACAGTAGCAGTAAGCGCTCGATCTGAAAAGGACGGAATAGGGATAAGGAAGTACCGTGGCAGAGCCAGGCTTGGAGGCCATCGGTGATGGAGATGTCGAAGCGGGAATGGAACCATGTGCCTTTGACGAAGATGGTGTCTGAATCGTCTATAAGATGGAGTTTCAGGCAGGTGTGTCTGCCTGCTTCCTCCATTTCCATCTCCATTCTCTGAAAGCACTTCGTTTTGGGGATTTTTCCAAATTTTTATTCTTATAAATAACACGTTGCAGCCATATAGTCGGAGGGTCAGACCATGTCCACCGTACCTCTTGAGTTCAGCCTTTGGGTTTAAAGCATTTCTAACGTTGGGTGGTAAACTGACGGTTCAAGGCCGGTGGGGAGAAAATATCGTGTTTTGATAGTGATTGTCGACGCCGACTCAACTATCAGCGTCAGTTGTTGTTGGTGGCATCGACTAAAAAATCTAATTGCTCAATTGTTGAACCTTAAAAAAAAATTGTTTTTGAAATTAGCGAAAAATAAATGCAGTTTTGTTCCAAATTATCTATAAATTGAAGTTATTGTATCCAACAAAAACACACCTTCCATCATCTTCTTCTACATTTAATTTTTTTTGTGTCTCCTCCATATCAGTTTCTTTCATTTGCTAATTGTGATCAAAGGTCGTAAAAAATGTTTTTTTTACCAGAGAGAAATAAATGCATTAAAAAGGAAATGTGGGTCCTGGGATAGAAATCACAACCACCTGAACAAAGTCCAACAAAAATCGGCTTAAAAGGAAAAAAGCAACAAAGAAAACAACCACCCTGGTCCACCACAACAACCACACGCCCACCAGACTAGTGAACAGTGTCTTAGGAGACCGCTCAGGCAACCTTGATTCGACTAGTGAACGGCACCACAAGAGACCGCACGGGTGAATCCTCTGGCCTCAAGAAGGCTAAGTGATCCATGTTCCTCCACCCGAAAACGGGCAGATCGGCCCCAAAATGCGACCACGGAACAAGTACTCACCGGACCCCACCAAGGTAAAGCAACCCCAAGACGACTCCTGCACAAGCATTCACCAGACCTTACACGAGCCGCCCTCATGCTGGAAAAGACACGGTGATCCTTGAGAAGAATGCTTGGTTCAAGGTAGTCAACGCAACAGCCGCCCTCATGCTGGAAAAGGATCCATGCTGAACTGTAGCTAGAAGAACGCTTGGTTCAAAGGTAGAGGTCCTTGAGAAGACACGGTGATTCCGTTTTAGCCAAATTTTCCAAAAACACAACAGCCCGATACCAGTCCACTAAGACCTCAGCCTCCAAAGTCCCACTAGAGAGTTTCAAGCTCAAGAAAAAGAGTTTGCGACAGCGGAAGAACACCATCAACTCCCCACCATCCCAAGACCAGAGACCAGACCCTTCAGGTCCACGAACAAGCAACAAACAAGTGCCTAGAGTCCTCCCCACCTGAACCACACAACACACACCTCCACCGGACTAAAGGAATCGACACACCATTATCCACCAAGAAGTAAATAGTGGAAACCCCATCATGAGCAAACAACCAGGTAAACAAATGGATGTTGGGAGGAAAATAGGGCAGACCAGATCACAGAAGCTCAAGGAGTGGCCCCATAATCCACCCAACCACCAACAACCTGAAAAGCTCTGGTTGTAGAGAACCCTCTCGGATCCCAATACCAGGCCTACGAATCTGGGCGCTCGCGTAACAGTTGAACCCCAACCAGGAGAACCCTTATATGTTGGGTCTCGATGTCGTGGACATGTTAAACACAAAATGCAGCGGAATATTAACCACGAATCAATCGAGATGAATCTACCAAATATGAAAAACAAGTCTGAAACTTTAGCAAAGGTTTGTGTACATCACCTTTGTAGATGGCTCATGGTTAGAGGAATCAAATCCAACGTAGTTCTTGAGTTTGTGAACTCAAGAACATGCAACAATGGAGCTTGGAGCTTCTTAGAGGAGTTTGCAAAGATAGGAGAGAATCACACCTTGTGCTGAAAATTTTCTTCTCTTATTTGCATGTTGTGTCTTGCCAACACCCATTGCATGTAGACTTAAGTGGAAGTGGTCATCTCACTTAATCTACATCAAGTTGCCAAGTGTCCATGCTAGTTTGCATGGTAGACTTAATAAACTAAGTTAGTTTATTAACTAGTGGAAGGTGGGTCCAACCCACTTAGTTCAACAAGACAACTTAGTCAACCTTTGACCTTTGGTTCTTGTTGGGCCTAGCCCATGTGGGCCGGTCATGGACCTCTCCAAGAGAGCCCATACCGAGCCCACCATGCTAGCCCGTCCACTATGGCAATTCCCGACACGACTCCCTCCAAGCCAATCCACTTGCGTTCTTATCGAGTTACAAACTTATGGTGTGACCCTTAGGTCTATGCATGTCGGTAAGATCAACGTAAAATCTCATTTTACTTGATCTTACTAATGTGGCGACTGACGAGACTCAGTATCGTCCGACCCTGCATAACGAATCGCCCCTTGTCGATTCTGACCTTTCAGTCGTCCTTGTCATTATCTCTTATCACTGATATCCTGATTGAGATAAGGCATAGAGCCGTCATCCTTCTTATCCTCAATCACTGTTCCTTGATATGTGAGATGACTGACCCTTATGATATCCCATATCATGCGCATGGCCATGCTTTTCCCGTCAGTCAGTCTCGATCAAGCGGCCGTGAACTAGATATCTTTCCCATACCGCAGTATGATGGATACATCCCTTAACCGCCTATCATGTCACTCATGCAGTCATTCCCCAAGCCAATCCTGGCCGTTATGGAAGCCCAGTCACGGTGCAACGTTGGGCTTTCAGGTCAAACTTGGTTGTTTACTACATAGCAATCATATAGACTCCTCGGTCTAAGGATACCTGACAAGCAACGACTCTGAACATGTTCATGACTCAATCTATGGAACATATTCAGGTCGGGTCGTCCAACATCATGTCCCACACATGATGTCTATGATCAGACTCCGGAAACCTTTCCAATGACCAATAGAACGTAAGCCATCAAGAGTCATCTTTCATACTAGTCGCTTCTAGCGAAGACTATTGACTAGGGACCCCGTCGAGTGTGATCCATCCTGATCTATGGTTCTATTCGCATAGTGGGCATAGATCGGAAACACACACGACATATTACTCCAACACTTAAGTAATATCAAAAGCCGCTTTCTTATATTGCCAACGATGATATTTACATTTGGACATTTACGATTGGGCTACGGGCATAAATGCTAACATTATATCCTCCAACGCCTCAGCATCTTGGACCTGAAGATCCCTACCAAACAGAAAAAACCCATTTCCCATATGCATAAAACTCTACAACTGACCCATGATGGCCTTCCGCCAACCTATAAAGTCAGGGGAAATGAGTCGCCATAGCAGTATCAAAAAGCCACGGGTCCTCCCAAAAACGAATTGCAGTGTTAGAACCGACCACCCACCTCACAGTGTCTGGACCAAACACTTTCGCAAAACCATGGTCCCGATCCAAACGAACCACATGCCGAATGAAGAAAGAGGAAGTCCTCGTAGGAACCATAAGAGAATCAAGGTTCCACTCAGTCTCTCTCCACTTGAAACAAGCACAAATAACACGCCTCCAGAAGGCAGGACCCTCAGTAGGAAAGCGCCACCATCATTTCAGGAGAAGACTGGTGTTTACCTCTGTAAGAGATCGAACACCTAGCCCCTTGAGTCCTTGGACATGCAAACTACCTCCCACGGGACCTTAGAGAGACACCTCCTTTCGCGGCCTGAACACTAAAGGAACATCCTCTGAAATATCTCTAGCAAACGAATCACCTTCTTGGGAGCGCGAAACAAAGACATGAAAAAGACCGTCAAGCTTGCCAGGGTCGCCCTGATGAGCGTATGCCGACCTCCCAAGGAGAGAAAATGGGTTTGCCACACCGCTAACCTCTCTCTACACCTATCCACCACTGGGTCCAAAAATGAAGCTAGTCGAGGATTGGCCTCAAGGGGAACCCAAGGCAAGTGAAAGGGAGAATACCCAAAGAACAATGCGTGGCCTCCGCAACAGCCCTACACATCGGATCAGGCACATCAAAATCAACCAAAAACGCCTTGGTGAAGTTGATCCGAAGACCAGACACTAACTCAAAAGTGTGGAGAACAGACCTAACAGCACGAAACTAATCCACGCCTACCTCAAGGAACAACAGAGGTCATCCACAAACTGTAGGTGAGAAACCTGAATGATTAGGCAAACCCTAATACCACCATACAACCCCTGCCTGATACCAAGCTCAAAGATCTGATGAAAACCCTCAGCAGCAATCAAAAAAAGATAGGGTGACATCGTACATCTGTAAGAACCGCCTCCGATCGATCCCGGTCGAACCGGTGATTTTTGGCAAAAGTTAACTTTCCGCCAGAAAAGTCAACTGATGACTCCGAGAGTCATTCGGGACCTTTCCGGGACCCAAAAAGCTTAACCGTCGTTACGGTTAGCATAGTTGGGTCGTTTCCTTTCTAATGACTCTTTTTGTGAAAAAGTCAACCTCAGGTCAAACTAGGTCTAATTAGAGGTTAAATCGATTTAAATTAAATGTGCTGGAAATTAGTAAGGGCAAGGTGGACCCCACATGGACACTTGTCCATGGTGGCTTGGAGGAGAAGAAATGGGTCTAGAAAGACCCATTTTCCCTTGTTTGTGCCAAAAGAGAAGGAAGGGAGCTAAGGGGCATTTTGGTCCATTCTAAAGTAGGCTAAAGGGACAAGTGAGAGCACATTTCAGCCTAATTTCTAGTGTTGGCCGAAATTACCAAGAGAGGAGAGAGAGATGGAGACACCATTGAAGCTTGAAGAAGAAGCAAGGAAAAAAAGGGAGACTTTGGCTTGATTTTCACCTCAAAGCTTCTCGAAAACCTCTTATTCTTCTTCCTTTCTCCATTTCCTTAGGGAAGCACTCTCTTAAATCTCATTTCCATGAAGTTGAGCTATGGGTTTGGTAGAGGAAAGCTTGAAGTAGGTTGGGTTTGGGTGTTGGATTGTTTAGATGATTGATTTTTGGAGGTTGTTGAGATTAAAAATGGAGTTTTTGAGGTATAAATTCGTGGGAACGAAGTTGAGGGAGGAAGAATAAGAGGTATGCCCAGAATGGCACGGAATGCTGCACGGATCGGGCCTGATACCGGGCCAGTGGGCCGCACGGACCGGGTACCGGGCCTGTGGACCACCCGGAATGGGCCTTATTCCGGCCCAATTTCCCTTCGGTCCATGTTTTGATTTTCGGGAGTAATTCGGTTGTTTTCTCGTCAAACCGCTTTTGAATTAGCATTAATTATCGGATTGCCTTGTGATCTTAGACGTTAGTTCCGATCACGACGGAGGAGGCTACTAGGCGACTTGCGTTGACTAAGCGTTTGGATAGCAATTGAGGTAGGGAAAAGTAGCGAATACCGGTTTAATTGCGGAAAGTTACTAGTATGCATATAGGATATGAATAACCAGAATAATTTTAGACTCACATGTAGGATGTGAATGACTAGAATAACCGCTTTAAATTATGGGAATTGTCGTGTTGTAGTATCACATGTGGATCCCTGGTTGGACCCGTAGGATTGCGTGTTGGTTGTGTTGTCGTGATTGATGACTTGTAAAACTGGTTATGTGGTTATTACGTTGTTAAATTGAGGATCATGATAGGGTATGCTCGGTATGAGATGCTGGTAGGATATGTCAAGTATGATATGTTTTGGTATGACGTGAATTAATATCGTGTGATATGATCGGGTGATTGATAGACCGATGTGATGTGTTTCGGTGAGATTGTTTGGTTTGGTATGAGGTTAGTTGAATTATGACCTTGTGATGTGTTTGAGATATTCGTGGTTGTGATTCGATACGATATGTTCCGAGATGAGGTGTTCCGGTACGATATCTACATCGAGGGAGGGTTCCGGTGTAGGATATCTAGGCCGAGGATGATGTCCCACGTACGAGGTCCCCTGGAGTTTAGAGTTCCGGTACGATACCTACATCGAGGGGGTATTCCGGTGTAGGCTATCTAGGCCGAGGATGGTGTGATCTGTACCCCGATGTTGTGTGGTCCGGGAAGATACCTCCGACCGAGTTGCGTGGTAGTCTGGTATGTTACTGTGAGTTATAGCCCGATGTTGTGTTGTCCAGGAGGATATCTAGGCCGATGTTGTGTGCTCTAGTACGATATGGTTGAGTCGGGCTGTGGAAGTCGACGACGTAGCGGACTGCTGTACGAACTTCTGGTTGTTTTACTATGTGTTGTTGCTTGATGATTGGTAGGTGACTTGATTAAGTTTGGTTATAAACATGTGACTGTGATTGTGATTATGTGATCCTTATTGATGTATGTAGTTGTTGTGCCCTGCTAGTATGCCCTAATTGGACGTTTACTCGTGGTGGTGAGCGGATAACTCATCACCTAAACTAATTTTTCCTACTGAGCGAAAGCTCACCCCTCTACTTTACTGTTCTACAGGTTTTGAGCGGGATTTGATCTAGCGGGATTCTCGGATCTTGGGAGCTAGTGAGAGTCTTAGTCTAGTATGGTCTAGAGACGTACTTTCCTATTGTTAATAAACATCGTTATTACTTGGTTTCCGAGCTGTTAACTCGTCTTGTCAGAACTTTAGTTGAATTATCAGTTTGGTGTTTATTTTTGTTTTAAATTTGTTTTTATCATTATTGTTCTTAGTTCACGTCTCGAGTCTTGTCAAAACCGGATTTGGGGCGTGCCAATTTGGTTTCAGAGCCTGGTTTTTCAAAAACTTCGGATCGTACGTCGATTAGGCGTGTAGAGTTAAGTCGCTAGGTTTCCATGTGTCGGTTACGTAAATCGGAAATGTCCTACGTGTGGGACCGAGACGAAGAGAGTCTCGGGTTAGTGAAATGTTCGATCTAGGTACCGTGTACTTGTAGTGAACCATTATGGTTGGCGTCTATGATTGTGTTATTTGATTGCTAAGTGTTGACTTGGCCGAGTGGTAATAGTGTGATTACCGAGACCAGAGGTGTATGACTATGGAGACTTGTTGTGTGCTATGATTGTGTCGAGTGCAGGTTGTGAGTTGAATGTCCCGCATAAACGGATGGTTAGTAGAATTTTCAAATGGGTCATGCCCAAATTTCTGCATAAACTGAAGTGTTTGTACCTTCATGATTCGATTGCAGGGGCCACTGTAGTCGAACGTGACGGAGGGATGTCAAGTGGTTATTGTTAGTCTTAGTGCCCGTAGTTCAATCCTAAATGTCCAAATGTATATATCATCGTTAGCAATAAAATTAAAGCGGCTTTATATTACTTATGTGTTGGAGTAATATATCGATGTGTTCTCTGATCTATGCCCACCATGCGAATAGAACCATAGATCGAGATAGATCACACTCGATGGGTCCCTAGTCAACAATGCTTCACTAGAAGCGACTAGTATGAAAGATGGCTCTTTATGGCTTACGTTCTGTTAGTCATTGGAATGAGATTCCGGAGTCTGATCATAGATATCATGTGGGACATGATATTGGACGACCCGCCCTGAATATGTGCCATAGATTAAGTCATGAACATATTCAGTGTCTTAGCTTGTCATGTATCCTTAGACCAAGGAGTCTTTGTGATCGCTATGTAGTCAACAACTGAGTTTGACCTGAGCCTAACGTTGTCCGTAACAGGGCTTCCATAACGGCCAGGATTGGCTTGGGGATGGGCTACATGAGTGACACGAAAAGCGGCTAAGGGATTTATCCCTCATACTGAGGTATGGGAAAGATATCTGTTCTAGGCCGCTTGATCGAGAGTGACTGAAAGAATAGCATGGCCATGCACATGATACTGGGTATCATATCTTCAGTGATCTCACATATCAAGGAACGGTGATTGAGAATAATAAGGATGACGGCTCTATGCCTTAACTCAATCAGGATATCGGAGATAAAAGGATAATAACAGGGATGACGGAAAGGTTAGAATCGACAGGGTCGATTCGCTATGCAGTGTCAGGCAATACTAAAGTCTCGTTAGTTGCCACTTAAATAGGATCAAGTAAAATGGTATTTTACGTTGATCTATTGACATGCATAAACCTAAGGGTCACACCGGAGGATGAAACTCATTGACACATTTATGGAGAATGGCCAAAAGGGAGTTGTCTCGGGACATGACCAAAACTGGGTTTTGGGTCATGTGCTCGTAAGTGAATAGGACTTTACGGATCGAGAAAAGGCTTGGAGTCTTGGGATTGATCGCGTCGGATAATGTTGGACATTTCCGGTATGGAAGGCTTGGAGGCGATGAGCGAATCACGGGACCTCGTTGTAAATGGCCACGGGCCATGTTCCAAGAGGCCAATGAAAGGCCCATGCAACCAAGGCCCATGGAACTAATTAATCAAGTCTTGATTAATTAGTACTAAGTAAGAAAGACAAGGATTAAGGTGTTGGTGAATCACCACCTAACCCCATCTTGTCTTGCCATACTTTGTCCTATTTACACCTTACTTGACACCATACTTGTCCCATGCCTTTAGTTGGACAAGTATGAGTTTTGTTATGTTTAAGTCATCTTTTTTCAACATAACAAACACAAGACAAGAATAGGAAACACATTTTCTCTCCCTCTTCCATGGCCATTTCGGGTTTGGCTAGTTTCCACCTCCATTTTTGTGTTCTTGAGTCCTCAAAGAGAAGAACTACGTGGCTTTGATTCTCATGTGGATACGTAGGCGTCTTGGAGACTCAAGCCAATCATTCGTTACCCGGTGTTCTTGTTTTGGTAAGAACTAGTGCTGAATTTTTCTCATGTGAATCCATTCTTTGTTAGTTGTTTAATGGTTTTAATCGTCTCTTGGTTTTCATTGATTTTCCGCTGCGAGTTGGTTCATCTCCAACCCTACCTCGAGACCCAACAGTTACAACGTATTTCGGGGACGCCTTAACCGGGTTGTAACGACATGACGTCAACATGGAATGTTATGTTAGAAAGAGAAAGGGATTAAGAACCTTGAAACTAAGTGATATTGTATTGTGCGGTGTTGCGGTGTGATGTGAACTGTAGACTGTGTGACTTTTGTTTGCAATTGCTGAATTGTGTGTTTGACTTGCGTGACGCACAAGTGTGCGGACTTCTCTATTATGTGAAACTAGTATGACTATACTAAGATTAGGCATATTATTAGTTCGAGTTCGACTTATTTGAAACGTGTGTGAACATTAGTTATTAAGCGCGTCACTTTATGCGAATATAAGAACTGAACATGTGCGTTATCCATGCAGTGGATATACGACATGACGCCTACCTACGTACCACGAAGCACCATGAGCCGGCCAGCTGGGGGCCGAGGGCAGCCACCTGCCATTGAGTTGGCAGGGGCAACAAGTGCCCAAGGTGCACCCGCTGAGGGGCATGAAAGAGTTGATGCTGGACCATCGGGACTTCCGCCCAGGGTTCCACCGGTCACAGAGCCGACCCAGGCGACAGCTCTGGAGGAGTTGGTTCGTACTGTTCAGGGCTTGACGACGGTCATCGCCCAGAGAGAGGCTACGGCCCCGACACCAGAGACTGTGCCTACTGCCGCTGCAGCCGCCACTGTGAGGCCTAGCCAGGTTGATAGCTACACAGCCCAGGCGTTGAGAGATTTTCGTAGGCTGGGCACACCCGTCTTTTCCTGGGAGCTAGACCCCGAGGTAGCCGAGAGATGGCTGGAGCGGATTACCCGCAACTTGGATACGTCGGGGATCGTGGATGATCACATGAGAGTATCCTTCGCAGAGTTCCAGCTGGAGGGCGATGCATACCATTGGTGGCAGCGCGAGCAGGACCGGATTGCGATGACTTTCAGCTGTTTGGACAACGGTTCTTGGAGAAGTACTCCCCGCAGTCAGCATAGGAGGACAAGCACCAGCAGTTCTTGGAACTGCATCAGGAGGGGATGACGGTATCTGAGTACGAGGCGAGGTTCACCTCCTTGTCCCGCTTTGCCCCAGAGATTGTGTCGACCGAGGCTCGCCGCTATAGACGGTTTGAGGGAGGGCTTCGCCCCGCGATTGTGGATCGGGTCACCGCCCTGAGGACCCAGGTGTATTCGGATCTAGTGGATCATGCACTGACAGTGGAGCGACACTTCCGAGAGACAACCAGAGTCCGGGAGAGCAAGCCGAGACCGAGCAGTTTCTTGAGGCCATCTGAGGCCCGTGATCCGAGGAGACAGAGGACCTCGAGGTCTTTCTGGCCCCAGACACAGCCGAGCGGGATGCGACAGGTCGGATCAGTGGCATCTGTTGGACCTGCCTCGTAGGACGGGCGTGTTTCCGGTGTGGGCAGCCGGGCCACATGGCCCGAGATTGTCGGAAGAGCAGTGGGCCAGCAGATCGTCCAACGGGAAGACCTGAGGGAAGGCCGAGCGCCAGGCCGCCGTTGTGCCACCAGTGCGTACGACCATGACACTTCTCTGCTAAGTGCCCCGATCGGTTGGAGAGATGTCGGCCCCGCGACCGCAGTAGTCGCAGAGTGGACAGTCGCCGCAGTTCCATCAGCGTCAGGCTCAGACGTCGAGAGCTCCACGACAGGCAGCGAGCGCGCCAACTCCGAGGCAGAGAGCGGCACAGCAGGCGTCCCTTCCACCATACCCGAGAGGCGGACCTCAAGCACCGTAGGGCAGGGTGTACGCGGTCGCCGACTCTCAAGCTGAGGGACGTCACTCCGGTCATGAGACCACTCAGGGTACGTGCTTACTATACAACTCTTGGGTGTCCTTCTTATTTGATACTGGGGCATCACACTCCTTCATATCTTCTACCTTTACCGGTGTGTTGGGGTTAAGGGTAGAGCCTTTGAGTCGACCACTATGTCTTGACACCCCAGTTACGGGGGATGTGGTCCTGAGTAGCGTATGTCGTGCATGTGAGATTAGAGTAGCTGATTGTCATTTTCTTGGTGATTTGTTTGTGTTGAACATGACGGCATTTGATGTGATCTTGGGGATGGACTGGCTCGAGAGGTACCGGGCGTCGATCGACTGCTATCGGCGGCAGGTGACGGTAGTATCGGGCGACACGATCGTCACTTGTGTCCTAGGCAGTAGGAGCGAAGTTCTCTTGTCAGCGTTGACCGTGGGAGATGAGGTGGAGACCGTGAGTAGAGAGCTTCCGCGGGTAGTGTGCGAGTTCCCGGAGGTCTTTCCGGAGGAGTTGTCGGGATTACCGCCGGCGCGCGAGGTTGAGTTCAGGATCGACTTGATGACAGGAACGACGCCAACATCGATGGCTCCGTACTGGTTTGCACCAACCGAGTTGGTCGAGTTGAAGCGACAACTCGAGGAGCTAAGGGAGAAGGGGTTTATCCGCCCGAGCACTTCACCGTGGGGAGCACCCGCCCTCTTCGTGAAGAAGAAGGATGGAGCATTGAGGATGTGCATCGATTACCGGAAGTTGAACCGGGTCACAGTGAAGAACCGCTACCCGATGCCGAGGATCGATGACTTGTCCGATCAGTTGAGAGGGGCGAAGTGCTTCTCGAAGATTGATCTGCGATCCGGATATTATCAGTTGAGAGTTCGGGAGGAGGATGTGGCGAAGACCGCATTTCGGACTCGGTATGGACAATACGATTTCCTGGTGATTCCGTTCGGACTGACGAACGCGCCTGCGGCATTCATGGATCTGATGAACGGTATCTTCCAACCCTACTTAGATCAGTTCGTCGTGGTATTCGTAGATTACATTCTGATCTACTCGCCGAGTGAGGAGGCGCATGTCGAGCATCTGAGAACAGTCTTGACCTTGTTGCGCTCTCACCAGTTGTACAGAAACTTGGAGAAGTGCGAGTTTTGGCTCGCCGAGGTGAAGTTCCTCGGGCGTGTTGTGTCCCGAGAGGGTATACTGGTTAATCCGGCGAAGATCGACGCGGTTTCGAAGTGGGGACGGCCCAAGAGTGTCTTTGAGATCCGTAGTTTCTTGGGTTTGGCAGGTTATTACCGACGGTTCGTCCAGGACTTCTCACGCCTGGTCGCGCCGATGATTGCCCTGACACGCAAGGGAGTCGAGTTTGTGTGGACTGATGATTGTGAGCGCTCCTTCTCCGAGCTGAAGGCTCGTCTGACTACCGCACCCGTGTTGATAGTGCCGGAGCGCGGGATCGGGTATGATATGTATTGTGATGCATCCGGTGAGGGACTGGGTTGTGTGTTGATGCAGTCAGGGAAGGTAGTTGCTTATGGCTCTAGACAATTGAAGACACATGAGCGCAACTACCCTACCCATGACTTAGGGTTGGCAGTCGTCGTCTTTGCGCTGAAGAGCTAGCGACACTACTTGTATGGAGAGCAATTCTGGGTGTTCTCGGATCACAAGAGTCTCAAGTACATCTTCTCCCAGCGAGACTTGAACATGCGCCAGAGGTTGTGGATGGAGTTACTTGAGGAGTACAACTTCGAGCTACTCTACCATCCGGGTAAGGCGAACATCATCGCCGATGCCCTGAGTAGGAAGTCGATTCACTGCCTTGCCGGTATATCAGTCCGAGAGTGAGACATGATGGAGGAGTTGAGCACGTTTAGGCTTGAGTTAGATGAGATCACCGATGGCGTGGCCATGTGTTCGCTGGTGGCAGACAACACTAGTTGCTCGAGTGCTGGAGGCGCCGACCGAGGATGTCGAGGCGGTAGAGATCTAGGAGAGGAGTACCAGTGGTGTTAACACTGAGGGCTGGGAGCAGGGTACTGATCAGGGTCTACGTTACCGAGGAGGGTTGTTTGTGCCGCGCAACTGTAGAGACGATGTGTTGAGAGAGTCTCATCACTCCCGTCTTGCGGTACACCCGGGTGACACCAAGATGTATCGGGATGTCAGGCTGTAGTTTTGGTGGAGCGGGATGCGGAGAGCAGTTGCGGAGTTCGTCTCGAGATGCCTTACTTGTCAGCAAGTGAAGGCCGAGCATCAGCGTCCCGCTGGTTTGTTACAGCCACTGCCGATCGCACAGTGGAAGTTGTAGCACGTCACGATGGACTTCGTGTGCGGCTTACCGAGATCGCCGAGAGGGCACGACGCAGTTTGGGTAGTGGTCAACCTTCTGACCAAGTCGGCGCACTTTTTAGCCATGAGGATGACCGATACAGTTGACACTCTGAGCCGTCTGTATGTTCGGGAGATTATCCAGCTTCATGGGGTTCCAGTGTCGGTCGTGTCCAACAGAGATCCTCGTTTCACCTCCAGGTTTTGGAAGAGTTTGCAGAGAGCGCTGAGGCCCGAGGTTTTGCTCAGTACAACGTACCACCCACAGACAGGCGGTCAGTCGAAGCGCACGATTCAGATTTTGGAGGATATGCTGTGAGCATGTGTGTTAGACTTCCGAGGGTCTTGGGAGGACCACTTACCGTTGGCCGAGTTCGCCTACAACAACAGCTCAGGCCAGTATTGGGATGGCAATGTTCGAAGCGTTGTATGGTAGGCCATTTCGATCGCCCGTGTGTTGGGAAGAGGTGGGAGACAAGACTTTATTGGGTCCGGATCTTATCCGAGAGACGACCGAGAAGGTCGCGCTGATTCGGGAGCGGTTGAGGACCGCGCAGAACCGACAGAAGAGTTACACTAATAGACGGCGCCGACCTCTCGATTTCGCTGTTGGTGATCATGTGTTCCTGAAGGTGAGCCCGAAGAAGGGGCTAGTACGGTTCAACCGTGGCGGAGGCAAGTTGGCCCCGCAGTATATCGAGCCTTTTGAGGTTTTGGGCAGAGTGGGAGCCGTTGCCTACCGTCTTGCATTACCACCGCAACTTGGGAACGTTCATAACGTCTTCCACATTTCCCATCTGCGAAAGTACACTGCAGACCCATCCCACGTCATTGAGTGGACGGACATCGAGGTAGCTGAGGATGTTTCGTATGAGAAGCAACCAGTCAGAATTATGGATACGCGGGAGCAGGTCTTTCGTGGCAAGACTATCCGATTGGAACGAGTGCAATGGCGACACCACGGAGCAGAGTCGACCTGGGAGCGCGAGGATGAGGTTCGCGCGAAGTACCTCAGCCTGTTCGACCCTTGAGGTACGTTCGTTTTAAATTTCGCGGACGAAATTCTTTTAAGGGGGTAGATTGTAAGAACCGCCTCTGGTCGATCCTAGTCGAACCAGTGATTTTTGGCGAAAGTTGACTTTCCGCTAGAAAAGTCAACCGATGACTCCAGGAGTCATCCGGGACCTTTCCGGGACCCAAAAAGCTTAGCCTTCGTTACGGTTAGCTTAGTTGGGTCGTTTCCTTTGTAATGACTCCTTTTGTGAAAAAGTCAACCTCGGGTCAAACTAGGTCTAATTAGAGGTTAAATCGATTTAAATTAAATGTGCTGGATATTAGTAAGGGCAAGGTGGACCCCAGATGGACACTTGTCCATGGTGGCTTGGAGGAGAAGAAATGGGTCTAGGAAGACCCATTTGCCCTTGTTTGTGCCAAAAGAGAAGGAAGGGAGCTAAGGTGCATTTTGGTCCATTCTAAAGTAGGTTAAAGGGACAAGTGAGAGCACATTTCAGCCCAATTGCTAGTGTGGGCCGAAATTACCAAGAGAGGAGAGAGAGAGGGAGACACCATTGAAGCTTAAAGAAGAAGCAAGGAGAAAAAGTGAGACTTTTGCTTGATTTTCACCTCAAAGCTTCTTAAAAACCTCTTATTCTTCTTCCTTTCTCCATTTCCTTCGGTAAGCACTCTCTTAAATATCATTTCCATGAAGTTGAGTTATGGGTTTGGTAGAGAAAAGCTTGAAGTAGGCTGGGTTTGGGTGTTGGATTGTTTAGATGATTGATTTTTGGAGGTTATTGAGGTTAAAAATGGAGTTTTTGAGGTATAAATTCACAAAATGCCGCACGGGACATGCCTGATACCGGGCCGGAGTGTCGCACGGACCGTGCCAGGTACTGGGTCGGTGTGCTGCACGGACCGTGCCAGGTACCTGGCCGGTGTGCCGCACGGACCATGCCAGGTACCAGGTCGGTGTGCCGCACGGACCGTGCCAGGTACCGGGCTCGTGTGCCGCACGGGCCGGGCTGGTGGGCCGCACAGACCGGGTCGGGTACCAGGCATGTGGGCCACCCAGATTGGGCCTTGTTCCGGCCCAATTTCCCTTCGGTCCATATTTTGATTTTCGGGAGTAATTCGGTTGTTTTCTCGTTAAACCGCTTTTGAATTAGCATTAATTCTCGGATTGCCTTGTGATCTTAGACGTTGGTTCCGAGAACGACAGAGGAGGCTACTAGGCGACTTGCATTGACTAAGCGTTTGGATAGCAATTGAGGTAGGGAAAAGTAGCGAATACCAGTTTAATTGCGTAAAGTTACTAGTATGCATATATGATATGAATAGCCAGAATAATTGTAGACTCACATGTAGGATGTGATTAACTAGAATAACCTCTTTAAATTATGGGAATTTTCGTGTTGTAGTATCACATGTGGGTCCCTGGTTGGACCCATAGGATTGCGTGTTGGTTGTGTTGTCGTGATTGATGACTTGTAATACTTGTTATGTGGTTATTACGTTGTTAAATTGAGGATCATGATAGGGCATGCTCGGTATGATATGTTGGTAAAATATATGTCAAGTATGATATGTTTTGGTATGACGTGAATTAATGTCGTGTGATATGATCGGGTGATTGATAGACCGATGTGATGTGTTTCGGTGAGATTGTTTTGTTTGGTATGCTGTTAGTTGAATTATGACCTTGTGATGTGTTTGAGATATTCGTGGTTGTGATTCGATACGATATGTTCCAAGATAAGGTGTTCCGGTACGATATATACATCGAGGGAGGGTTCCGGTGTAGGATATCTAGGCCGAGGATGATGTCCCACATACGCGGTCCCCCAGAGTTTAGAGTTACGGTACGATACCTACATCGAGGGGGTATTCCGGTGTAGGGTATCTAGGCCGAGGATGGTGTGATCCGTACCCCGATGCTGTGTGGTCCGGGAAGATACCTCCGACCGAGGTGCGTGGTAGTCTGGTATGTTACTGTGAGTTATAGCCCGATGCTGTGTTGTCCAGGAGGATATCTAGGCCGATGTTGTGTGCTCTAGTACGATATGGTTGAGTCGGGTTGTGGAAGTCGGCGACGTAGCGGACTGTTGTACGGACTTCTGGTTGTTTACTATGTGTTGTTGCTTGATGATTGGTAGGTGACTTGATTAAGTTTGGTTATAAACATGTGACTGTGATTGTGATTATGTGATCCTTATTGATGTATGTAGTTGTTGTGCCCTGCTAGTATGCCCTAATTGGACGTTTACTCGTGGTGGTGAGTGGATAACTCATCACCTTAACTAATTTTTCCTACTGAGCGAAAGCTCACCCCTCTACTTTACTGTTCTACAGGTTTTGAGCGGGATTTGATCTAGCGGGATTCTCGGATCTTGGGAGCTAGTGAGAGTCTTAGTCTAGTATGGTCTAGAGACGTACTTTCCTATTGTTAATAAACATCGTTATTACTTGGTTTCCGAGCTGTTAACTCGTCTTGTCAGAACTTTAGTTGAATTATCAGTTTGGTGTTTATTTTTGTTTTAAATTTGTTTTTATCATTATTGTTCTTAGTTCACGTCTCGAGTCCGGTCAAAACCGGATTTGGGGCGTGACAACATTTGTGCTTGATTCCTTGTAAGACCCTAAAATTCTCATATGGGGACCCATTAAGAAGCACTGAAGAGAAACCTAGTAAGCACGAGGAGACCCACATAATCCACTTCCCGTCGAAACCAATACTCCAAAGAACATGAGTCAAGTAAGACCAATTAACCTTGTCGAACGCTTTCTCGAAATCCAACTTCACCAAAGCAGCTGCCTGGCGGGAACGATGCACAAGACCCAACACCTCCATAGAGACGAGGACATTGTTTGATAACTGTCTCCCCTGGATGCACGCAGACTAAGTATTGCTGATAAGGTCACCAATCTCCCTCCTCAGCCGCCTCGATAAGATCTTAGCCAGGATCTTGTAGGGACTTTCAGAATGCGCACAATAAAGCTCGATTTCATCCCTCGATTAAGCTGAAACGAGCCGTAGAAGAAATGAAGAAAGCACAGGAAGTCGGACCGAATGATTGGTCATGCCACTCGGAAGAAGACCAGATTGAAACTATCTGGCCCTGGGACCTTGTCCCTATAACAAGAAGACAAAATCCTCTAAGAACTCAACCTCAGTAAAGAAGACTCCAACATACCTGAGTCCTCATCGCTTAACCTGGAAAACGGAAAAGAGAGTAGGGCATGACGGGTCGATTGGTCCGAGAAGAAACGAGCCACAAAGTATGCGACCGCCTGAGCCTTGACCCCTATAGGATTAGAATACTCTATACCATTCTCTATCATCGAGAAGATCTGGTTCCATGAGGCATGGGACTGGATCCCCATCCTTGGCCTATTTTGCTCTGGTTCTCTACCTCCACAAGCTAGATCTCTGGCCTGCCTTAGAGGATAATTGTGATGTGGAAAGATCCCTCTTGGTCATCTCTTCCTCTGATAAAGGCCTAGTGTCAACCAGCACATCAAAAGCATCGATACACACCTTCAACTCTGATATGCAATTGTCCAACTGACCGAAAACCGTCTGATTCCATTCTCACATGTCACCCCTCAAGGTTCTCAACTTGGTCCACCGGATAAACTCCGGATCTCCATGAACCTCATAAGAGGACCAACGTTCACTCAGAAGTAGGGGAACTCGTCGTGCTTGACCCAAGCATCGATGAAACAGAATGGCCTAGGTCCTAAGTCAACCCTTTGAGCAACCAATATGATCGGACAGTGATCGGAGAGGGAACGGGTGACACCTTTCTCGAATAGGTCCAAGAAGCTCAAGAGACAGAAGAAACCGATCAATACAACTACACTTAGAAGCAGGGCCAAACCAGGTAAAACGCATGTTGGCTAGGGGAAGATCAAGTAACCCTGATGCCGAGATAAATTCGCAAAACTCTAAACTGTCACCATTGTCACATTTTTTACAAAGGTTATAAATGTTGGGTCTTGAGGTAGGGTCGGAGATGAACTAACTCACAGTGGAAAATTAATGAAAACCAAGATACGATTAAAATCATGAAACAACTAACAAAGAATGGATTCACAAGAGAAAAATTCAGCACTATTTCTTACCAAAACAAGAACACAAGGTAACGAATGATTTGGCTTGAGTATCCAAGACGCCTACGTATCCTCCAAGGAATCAAAGCCACGTAGTTCTAAGCTTAGAGGACTCAAGAACACAAAATGGAGGAAGAACACATCCAAGGCCGAAATTGGGGAGGGGGAGAAAATGTGTTTCTATTCTTGTCTTGTGTTTGTTATGTTGAAAAAAGATGACGTAAACATAACAAACCCCATCAACTTTTCAAACTAAAAGCATGGGACAAGTATGATGTAAATAAGACAAGTATGGTGCTAAGTAAGGCTAGACAAGATGGGGTTAGGTGGTGAATCACAACCACCTTAATCCTTGTCTTGCTTACTTAGTACTAACTAATCAAGACTTGATTAATTAGTTCCATGGGCCTCTCATGGGCCTCTTGGAACATGGCCCGTGACCATTCCCAACGAGGTCCCGTGATGCGCTCATCGCCTCCAAGCCTTCCATACCAGAAATTTCCAACATTATCCAACATGATCAATCCCAAGTCTCCAAGCCTTATCTCGATCCATAATGTCCTATTCACTTACGGGCACATGACCAAAAACCCAGTTTTGGTCATGTCCCAAGACAACTCCCTTTTGGCCATTCTCCATAAATGTGTCCATGAATTTCATCCTCCGGTGTGACCCCTAGGTTTATGTATGTCAATAGATCAACATAAAATCCCATTTTACTTGATCCAATATAAGTGCCAACTAACGAGACTTTAGTATTGCCTGACACTGCATAACGAATCGACCCTGTCGATTCTAACCTTTCTGTCGTCCCTGTCATTATCTTTTTATCACCGATATCCTGATTGAGATAAGGCATAGAGTCATCATCCTTATTGTTCTCAATCACTGTTCCTTGATATGTGAGATGACTGAATATATGATATCCAGTATCATGTGCATGGCCATGCTATTCTTTCAGTCACTCTAGATCAAGCGACCGAGAACCGATATCTTTCCCATACCGCAGTATGAGGGATAAATCCCTTAGCTGTCTTTCGTGTCACTCATGCAGTCCATCCCTAAGCCAATCCTGGCCGTTATGGAAACCTTGTCACATGCAATGTTTGACTCAGGTCAAACTCAGTTGTTTACTGCATAGTAATCACAAAGACTCCTTGATCTAAGGATACATGGAAAGCTACGAAAATGACTATGTTCATGACTTGATCTATGGAATATATTCATGTCGGGTCGTTCAATATCATGTCCCACATGATGTCTATGATCAGACTCCGGAATCCTATTCCAATGACTAAAAGAACGTAAGCCATAAAGAGTCATCTTTCATACTAGTCGCTTCTAGTGAAGTTTTGTTGACTAGGGACCCATCGAGTATGATCCATCTTGATCTATGGTTCTATTCGCATGGTGGGCATAGATCAGAACACACATCGATATATTACTATAACACATAAGTAATATAAAGGCACTTTAATTTTATTGCTAATTATATATATATATATATATATATATATGTATATATATATATATATATATATATATATATATATATATATATATAGGATTGGTATCAAATACAAACCACCCCTTATTGTGCAACCTACAAACCAATCTGAGCCATAGGATCCCACCAAAGTGATGTCAGCATAGCGCACTAGATGCTGACACGTGGGCAATTAAATATATAAAACACCGCACCTTATTGTGCAAAATAATAACTCACTAGATGCTGACACGTGGGCACGCGCGCACAGTACTGATAGTTTACATAGCACGGTACTGATAGTTTAGTACAAATGTGCTGATAGGTTAGTACAAATGTAAACTATCAGCACATTTGTACTAACCTATCAGCACCATGCTATCTAAACTATCAGCACTCGCGTTGCGCACGTGGTCAATATATATATATATATATATATATGGGGTAGCTATCTAGTAAAAACCACCCTTATCGTGCAAACTACAAACCAATCTAAACCACAGGATGCAGCCAAGATGACGTCATCAGAGCGCGCGCGATGCTGACACGTGGCCACTTCGCGTGCGCCTCTGCCCGCACAATAGCGCGTATTGACCACGTGCGCAACGCGAGTGCTGATAGTTTAGATAGCATGGTGCTGATAGGTTAGTACAAATGTGCTGATAGTTTACATTTGTACTAACCTATCAGCACATTTGTACTAAACTATCAGTACCGTGCTATGTAAACTATCAGTACTGTGCGCGCGCGCCCACGTGTCAGCATCTGGTGAGTTATTATTTTGCACAATAAGGTGCGGTGTTTTATATATTTAATTGCCCACGTGTCAGCATCTAGTGCGCTATACTGACATCACTTTGGTGGGATCCTATGGCTCAGATTGGTTTGTAGGTTGCACAATAAGGGGTGGTTTGTATTTGATACCAATCCTATATATATATATATAGACATTTATGACTGAACTACGGGCACTAAGACTAATAGTAAAAAATGTGACAAGGTGTCTAACACGTTTGGTGGAGATTAATATGGAAAAAAATCAAACGAAAGTTGCAGTTTTATTAATTATCTAAGAGGGTAATACACTGAAGTGCTTCAGGGAAAGATCCCACCACTAAAGAACAGACAAAGAATAAGCTTCACTAGCGAGCGAATAAGCTTTGTTCGCATTTCTCTTAACAATGTCGAGAGTTAGTCTCTCTTGTTGAAGAAGCAATTGATGGATGAATCTTAAACTACGGGATTGACGAAACTGATGAAGAATGCTCAAGGTGTGCCTGAACGGTGTTTGATTCCATGGAGATGACTCGTTTTGTCTGGTTGAAAACCAAACCTGACCTTATTAGTAACAACGAGGGGACATGCATGATTAAGGGATTCCTCCCGATAAAAGTATCTGAATCCTTGGGTAAAGGCCCTGAATTGTTGCTCCCTAAAATTAAACCTCACAAAAAGAAACAAAACAGATAAAATCAAGCAAAATCAAGCGATCATCTTGACCCAAAATCGAGATAGAGAACGAGAAAGAGGCATCGGTGGAAGCCTAGGAGGTGAGTATACATATGGTGGCTATAGAGGCATCGAGGATTTCTCATAGGAGGGGATTGGGTGTGGGCTCAACTATGGGGAGGATCGGGACAGCGACGGTGGTGGGTTATTTGACAGCGGCGATGCGTGAGACAGGGGTGGAGCTTGGGAGACAACCACTGAGAGAAGGGTTTTTGTCAAGAGCGGAGGAAGGTGAGATCGATGTCATTGAAACATAGTAGAACAACCGGACCGAGGTCGGGAGTTACGACGGCGAGATGCATGTGCTATTGGTTCGGAAACCCTAACGGAGAACATATTCTAGAATTTTTTGGACAATTTTCTTTCTTCACACAATTTTGAGTTAATCATATTGATATTTTTCTATTATTTCAATTATTAGTAATATATATTATAAAAATATTATCGAAATATAAGTTATATTGTATGAAAACGTATAAAATATACGTTATAAGCAAATCAGTGCATGCTCTCTTGTTTAAAAAAATCAACCTCTGGGTTTTGTGCTTCCTCTCTAGCGCCGCCACCTATCTTTCTTGTTTCTATCGATGATCAGCCCCACCAGCTTTGTTATTCAACTCCGCTCATAGATCCCACATTGTCACATCACCCTGGTACCTCGACTATGCCAGCGATTAATCAGGTGCGACCTTACATGACTCCTCAAACTGGTCCTCAAGTGCCCCTGGCAGTAGGTGATCCCGGTAGTATGCCACCGACGCCAAGCCAGAAGCATATCAAGCCCCTCTGGTACCAAAAGAAGGTAAAACGGTCGTATCGATACCCCTCCGACCGCTACCCTTCCCGCCCTCGATCCTATCTCGTGATCATTGCCTAGGAAGGATCGCCTTCATCGCTCCTTCAATGATCGTTGATCGGTTTTCGCTGCCATCGTTCACGACATCCCTAGTCCCCACGACTATCACTCGTTTGGGATCCGCAGCGCAGACACTGTTTCTTAAAGCTCCTCCTCAACCACAGGGCTTGCTAATGCCCCCGAATGCTTCTCTACTCCTTGTCCCGGTGGACCTTTTCCCAGGAGTGATGAAGGAGATCGTGAGGATTAGTCCCCCACCCAAATCCATCAGCGATTGGAGTACAAAATAGTGAAGGTGTTCGAGGAGATCGCACCATAAATAGACCCTACTGCATCATGCAAATGTAGGGAGCCACATCTGACTCCCACGAACTAGGTCGGTCGCTAAAAAACCATTTCTGGCACTCCAAGACAGTTTTGATAGTCTGTAGATGGAGGATGCCAACATCGATATCCCCGAGAACCCCCTGAAGCCAAACCCATATGCGCACACACACAATTGGGTCTAGTCGGACGACTATTCACCACCCACCCCTATGGTCAAGAGATGGTGGAAGGGATCATGACCAGGGTCTGGCACCTCGAAGGCTTAGTCACCAGGGACATTGGTTGAGGAATTTTATACTTTTATTTACGTCTCAAGTGGAGAAGGACCATATCCGACGTGAAGAACCCTTGTCATTCAAGCATGCACCACTCATTCTGAAGGATATCAAACCAAGGGTCAACTTGGCTACCCTCCCGTTTTCACGCATTCAGCTCTGCGCACTAGTCTTCGACCTATCTTGGGATGGAATTACGCAGGAAAACCAACTGGAAGCTTGTTGAATTGATGGGTGGCTGCCTGGAAGTCCGGGCGGATAAAACAGACATGGCTTGGGGTGGTGAAGACGTAGGGATGAATAAGTGTCAAATCCCTCTTTTAACGTGCATCGGGACATGATCATCAAACAATATATGTGACAGTTCAATACCAGTCGATCCCACAGGGCGTTGAGGTATCACTAGTATTTTGCTAAAACCTGGGGACGTGGGCTGTCACTTCCACATCCCCAAAAGGGAAAATAAAGGGCATAAATGTTTAAGAGTTGTTTAAAGTCTAGCAAAAGAAAAATCTATATACACGATACCACCCAAGACACATAGCCTTTGATTCACACAAAGAGTCGATCACGGGTACAAGTAAACATGACTTCTAGTTAACGCATGATATGGTTAACGATTGTGAAATACAATAGTACTTTCCTTATGGTCTTAGAACACTTAAGTTCCTATGTATGTGGTATCATGAAATCAACACAATACTAGTCACAGGGAGAGGGCACAAGACCATTTCCCGGACCAATATGTGAACCACCAATCATTGGAAAGCAATAATAAAAGGGTGTAATTCTATGATCTTGAGCAAAGCTCGATCAATCCTCGACAAGAAATAACAACAACGAATGCATGTCGTTCTTGCTACCAACTACCACAAGTAGAGATACCTACACCACTCGGTGAATCGACTCAGTTACACCTAGTTCACTTCCTAATTCTCGAATGCCATCAATAGAGATTAACACCGAAAATCAGGTAGAACTAAATAGACTATCGAATCATGATGATCTGGTAATACACAAGCATGAGTGGATTCTAAATAAATTGTTGAATATACTCAGCAACGCCTAGTTCAATTAACCTAACGACCGAATAAATCGATCATTAAGGAGAACTAAATAGAGTAACGAATCATGAAGCTCTGGTAATACTAAAGCATGAGTAAACTCTAAATCATGGACAAATCTACTTAATTAGGCCTAGTTCACTTCTTGAAAACTAAACACCACCGATCAAGATAAGTTGGATAATCAAGTAGAACTACATAGAGTAACAAATCACGAAACTCTAGTAATACGCAAGCGTAAGTAAACTCTAAAACACTCAACAAATCTACTTAGCTACGCCTAGTTCAATCATGCTAACTACCGAATGCTAACGATAAATATGGTCACCGATAATTAACGTGAACTACATAGAACATAGAATCGCGGTATTCTTGTAATACACAACTGTAAGTAAATTCTACACAAGTGAAATCTCGTCTCACACTAGATCGAATCATAGATATCTCCAAACATCAATCTACATAGCGCCCACAACAATCATGCGGAAATCCCCTAATCGTTTGGTCGACTTGAAACACACAAGAGAATCGAGAAAACACTTCCTAGCATAATTATGTCTCGTCAATAGGAGATCAAGACATGTGAATGTCGGAAATCCTACACAAGTTCACTAAATGGCTAAAGTTTGCCTTTTTATCAACTCTAACATGGAACTTGATATACACCCAAGAGATGAAATAGGTAGCACATGAAATCGGGTTTGGAAACATGAAATTTCGAACACAAAGTAAGATAATCATGCTTGAACATCAAGTAGCTTTAATATAGATTAATACCCATACAAGAAAATGGATGCTAAACAAAGTCAAAACCCCAAACCATGCTATAAACACCACCAACATCAAATTAGCCGCAAAACCATTGATCAGTTTAAAAGAAATCAACATTTACACAATACCCATGACCAAAGATTGAAATCCAAGGTCATGGATTCCAAATCCTACTCAAGCATACCCAAAATCCTAATTTTACTACAAAATAGTAACCCAATCAAAAACTCCTTTTCTTGCAAACCAACCATTTCCAACTCTCCAAAGCTTCAACCCATGAAAATTGAGAAGTTGAAGATGGTGGGAGGCTCATGGATGGTTGAGACCTCTTTGGATCGTCTTAGTTATGGCTTTAGATGGTAGAAAATGCTTCCAAAATGAAGAACACTATAGAACAAATGAAGAATAAGAGAGAGAAGAGAAGAACAAAAAAAAAGGTTGAAATTAGATCTAAGTGGTAAAAAATATGATATATGTATCATAATCTAGTCTCTATCTTATAGAGGAAAAATCAAAAATAGAAACCACTTCTTAACGTAAAAACTGTGTGAACCAATCCAAGCCATTCATTTTAAGAATGGATGGATGAGATGCAATTGATTTGTTGACTTGTTGACTGCAAAAAAACAGCACTTTTTAGTAAGGGGTAAGGGCTTTTTAGTAAAACCATCATTTTTTTTACCAATTCACTAATTTAATTTTTTCCACTTCGTTTGAACTCCGATTGGCTTCAAACTTGCGCCATTAGTTTTGTTTTTTCAAGGGATTTCTATCAAGATCAGTCATGAATATATTTTGAAGCACGAAAAAAATTATTTTCGGGGTTGATTTTTTTTAAAAAAAAGTTAAGTCTGGGTAATTTTTATCAACACTATACATTGGGTTTATCAACACTATACAATGGATTTATCAACACTATACACTGGATTTATCACCTCATTTTCCAAAATCGAACATAATTTTTATCACATCATCACATGTTTTTTTATGAACACTATGCACTAGTTTTATCAACACTAAACACTATGTTTATCATTAAATTACATGTGTTTTTATCATGCCATCACATGTTTTTTATCAACACTAAACTCTAGCTTATCACCCTTATTTCGGGGCTGATTTTAAAAAAAGTTAAGTCTGGGTAATTTTATCAACACTATACACTGAGTTTATCAACACTATACACTGGGTTTATCAACATTGAACACTAGTTTTATCACCTCATTTTTCAAAATCGAACATGATTTTTATCACATCATCACATGTTTTTTATGAACACTAAGCACTAGTTTTATCAACACTAAACACTATGTTTATCATTAAATTACATGTGTTTTTATCATCCCATCACATGTTTTTTTTATCAACACTAAACTCTAGGTCATCACCCTTATTTCGGGGCTGATTTTAAAAAAGAAAATTAAGTCTGGGTAATTTTTATCAACACTATACATGAGGTATATCATTAAACTCTAGGTCAAAACACTATACACTGAGTTTATCATCACTATACACTGGGTTTATCAACACTGAACACTAGTTTTATCACCTCATTTTCCAAAATTGAACATGATTTTTATCACATCATCACATGTTTTTTTTATGAACACTATGCACTAGTTTTATCAACACTAAACACTATGTTTATCATTAAATTACATGTGTTTTTATCATGCCATCACATGTTTTTTATCAACACTAAACTCTAGGTTATCACCCTTATTTCGGGGCTGATTTTTTAAAAAAGTTAAGTCTTGGTAATTTTTATCAACACTATACACTGGGTTTATCAACACTGAACACTAGTTTTATCACCTCATTTTCCAAAATCGAACATGATTTTTATCACATCATCACATGTTTTTTATGAACACTAAGCACTAGTTTTATCAACACTAAACACTATTTAGCACTAGTTTGATACCCCGATATAAAAAAATTATTAGTGAAGATTTATCAACACTAAACATTGTTATTATCACCCCAATATAAATTTTTATTTTCGTGCTTCAAAATATATTCATGACTGATCTTGATTTAAAGCCCTTGGAAAAAGAAAAATATTGGCGCAAGTTTGAAGCTAATCGGAGTTGAAACGAAGCGGGAATGATTAAATTAATGAATTGTTGAATAAAAAAATGGACACTTGTCCACATGGCACCATGTTATTACAATTATGCCCTTGCTTGTGTGAGAAAGTAAGAAAGTGGCGTGAGTTTTGGTTAAATTGGGGTGATGATGTGGCATTATGGTGAATGTTGGATCTAAAGGGTGTGTGGGTAGGATTGGTTCACACAGTTTTTAGGATAATAGGGGTTTCTATTAGATTTCTCCTCCTGTCTTATATATATACACACGGAAGAGTTTAAAAAAAATGAGAGAGTGCTTCAAAGTCACGCGGAGTAGAGCTGGAGTTACGTTGGGCTATTGAATTGGATCAGGTGCGGACGGAAGCAGAGGAACATCGATGACCGCTTAAAACGCGCGTTAGATTGTTCAACTTTGAAAGTCTGCGATCTAATGGCCCAGAGGATCCGAGAATCGGACGGTGTAAATGCGGTCATCACATATATGGGCTGACGCGCGCGAATCAGCTGATCAGAAGGGCAAGGGATGTGCGACTCATGGTAGTAGATTGTGCTGCGTCACATGGGAACAAGGCAGAGGCCTGGGCTTTTTTCATTTTAACTTTAAGCTTCCGTCGCTCATTCCCGATCCGCTAGTGCTTTGATTGACCTTGTTCTTACGCCAATATTTTTCTTTTATCGTGCCCTAAAAAACAAGAACAATCATGAATATATTTTGAACAAATGAAAAATATCGACTACGAACGAGGTTTAGCGCAATTATTAAATAAAGTTAAAAATATAAAAACGAAATACAAACAAGGTAAAAACATGGAGAAAATGGTCAAATTAGGTAGCACACATTTACGCTCATTAGGTTCCATCCTTTGGGTTTGGTTTTGGAAGGATCTGGAAACACCTTTTCGTCGACGAGTTCGTATAACCATGTCGGGAAATAAGACGTCAATCCTAATTCGGCTTCAATACGCTCGCCTTCCAATCTTCTGCTTCCATTGTGGTTGCATAGGTCACCAGGAGACCGAATGTCGGCGTAGTGATCCAGATCAATAGTTGGGCCCATCCCGGTTTGACCTTTCCTTCATGGCCCCAAAAATCCCACATATTAAGGTAGGGATTAGAAGGGACTCGTCAGAGCCCATTCCGACAAGACATAGGCCTTGGTTGGGACCAAAAGTGAGAAGTACCCTTAGCCCGCTAACCCTCACTGCTCCAAGGCCGAACATACCTCCGAGGTTTTCCCCTTAGCCTTGTCTTCCCCAGTATAGATGAAACACCTTCCACCTAAGACACTGGTATATACATGGAGTGGGTTTCTCGGGCCCTGCTCCCCCAATCCGTCTTAGATTGACCCTTATGAAGCGGGACGGAATACGGTAGGAATGGAAAGCCATCTCGTACTGAAGCAGGAAAGGCTCCTACTTGGAAAGGGGGAGGCGACTGCCTCTCTTACCCCCACTGATGCCCTGATCACCCGTCAAACACGAAAAAGGCCCACAAAATTTATTCTAGCTACCATGTAGGCCCCGAAGAACAATAGTTTAGACGAACTCATACCAGCCAAGGTACAAGTTGTCCTAGATAAGGAGGAGGCGAGGTCTGTGAAGTAGTCTCCTTAAGGAAAATGAGTGGCCCTCTACGCAATGACGTGTGAGTGGGGACGCACACTCCGCCCTGCCATGTTTGGTGAAAGTCCGACGCCCTGATCCCCACATTTCTTGGTGTTCTCCCTCACTACCCGTGCAACCCACCAATTCCCCTTAACTATTTCCACGGGTTTCAGGTCGAGTTAGGAAATATGTTGACTTCTCTTAGTATTACCCACATCAACAGTAGCTTGTCTCCTTTTTTAACCCCTGGTATAGTCGGGTACCCTGGTATAGTCGGGTACTCTGGTATAGGGTTGAGCGTTCCACACCTACGTGGTATTACAGAGTCTCACCCTTTTGATTTTCTGTCCTTTGTTTTACTCTTGTCAGTGTTTATCTACCTGTAGTTTGGTTTTCGTATCAATAAAAGTTCCACTATATGCTAAAAAATATGAAAGCATATAATAATATATTATATAATACCTCTTACGTCAAATATCTCTCTCAACTCTCTCTAGAGTCGACCCTAGACAATCGCTTTATCCATAGAGTTCTCCTCTCCGAGCATCGTTCCGTTCATCACCACTATTATCGCAGTAGCCCCTCCCATCCTCTCTATTGCCGCCACCGCAGTTCCTGAGTCTGAGAGACTCCATCGATGTAGTTTATATGGCTCTTTCCCCGACCCGCCATAGATCCTCACCTACCACTACTTCACCACCACCCCCATCTCCTTCTTCTTCTTCATGGGAACTGTCTTTACTATGGACCCCCTCTCAGACTAGTTAGGAGAAGGGATCCACATGGCTCTATTCCCCATCACCACTCGCGATCGAGCACCATCTTCGCCTCTGCCTCCTTCCCCGCGATCTTGCGAATCTATCGAGGTCCTATAAGGGAGCCAATCCCCTAGTCAGCCTCCGCTAGTGACGAAGCCTCCTCCTCCATCTGTCTCTCGGTTTTGGACTGTCATGATTGTTTTGTTTTGTTTTCCTTTTTTGTTTTATTATTTTTTGTAGGGTTTAACCGTCCACCAGGTCACGTGATCCCTCCCAAACCGAGTGCGTCTCTCAATAGCTTAGAAGTCCCAATTGGAGGATCTATAAAATTTCCAGGCTACTTTGGTTGAGTTCAGGTCAAGTTGGATATGGTGTTCAAGTCAGGTCTAGTTAGTTGTTTCAGTTGCACGTGTCTTACTTTTCTGTTCTTACTAGTTTTTTTGCCTAGTATAAGGTTTATTTTTCAGTCTATGAGTCTTATGTTTGAAAATCATGATGTTAACGTTTTTAATAAGAAAAAATATTATTAGCGATCTTGTTTTCCGAGGTGGAAAACAAAGATAGAATGATGCAACCCTGAAAAGGGGATCAAACAAAGACCTTCTCAAAACATCAAAACACGAGCAAAAGAAAAAACGCAAAAACAAACCCTGCAACATAAAAAATAGCACCGCCCGAGTTTGTCCATTATCTGTCTCGCCATTGAGAGCCGAAGCTAAGACCTGTTCTGCGTGTTTTCTACACAAGTTCCTGGGAAGACACACCAATCTTCATACCTACAATCTGTAAACAAGTCCCCTATCAATCGCTGGACACTAAAAGAATGAGCCTGCAGCTTCCTTAACTTACACTACAACCGAAATGAAAGAAAATTTTCATCCCCACGAAAGGCCACAGCTACACATTACACTGTCAGAAATAGCTTCTAGTTTCGTTTCCTGAATCACAACAAAATCAGGTTTATTTTTCACCATAACCGCCTTTATACTCCGCCTCTTCTAGGCCGAGCTCATCCCCCTAATGTTCCAGGAGATGATTTTTACCATTCATAGCTTGATTCAGGTACGATCATGAGGATATAAATAATCTTTGTCACTCGATTGATAGTAATCTGAATCACTATCGTCTAGTTCTAGTTGATCACCTTCTTCTGAAGCGAATTCCTTAAGTTGGTCTGTCACTGAATCACCGAAAAGGAGAGCCTTGTGGCTTATGGCCTCGTGAAGATTCTAGCGATCATACCGTGATTGACGTTCTTTTCTTATTGATCTTGGCTTTGCCTCATATGAGCGACTCACAAACTTAAGATTAGAGCATAAACGACACCCTCTATTACTTGCTTCCCTTGAATCTTGCGGCCCACGTAAACGGGCTGGGCTTTTATGAGTGTCTACAAAACTTACTTTCAGATCCTTGCCTTCTGCTAACGAGATTGCCAACAATGATTTCCCCTTATTCTGATTCGTGGCAAGCGGAGGAAAGATAACTTGGTCATCAAAGCAGAGCTCGACTTGTTTCGATGAGGTCTTAAGCTTCTCTAGCTCACAGTTCTAAATCGTCCCTTCTGGATTCCTCTGGATCGGGACCTCGGACGCCTTGACATCTTACACTAAGATCGTAAACTCTTGATTTTGCACTATTAAATCAACCTCATCTTTAATCTTCACATTTAAATCTCGTCTGAATTTTCATCCCTAAGAATTTTGATCACTTTCCCAGAGGCATTTCCAATAGTTGAAAAAGACTTATACACTAGCTTTTTACTTCTACGACTAGGAACTTTTTATTCTGTCATAGAAGTTTAGTTCCTCTATGACTGTAATAACCACTTCTGGTCAACGTCAGTCAAACCTGCGAAAAACAGGAAAATTTAAAAATTTTAAGACAGACACTTAACTTAACTTAAATTGACCCCGAGGGTCATGCCGGACTTAAGTTGACCCCGTTATCGACTAAAATGAGTTACGGGGGACTCAGGGCAACTTCCTGGTCATTTTGGGAAAGATTGATTTTTCGCTGGAAAAGTCACCCGAGCGACGTTTTGGTCCATTCGAGGACCGTTTTGGACCCGAAAAGCTTAGCCGTCGTCGTAGCGGTCTTAGTTGGGCCGTTTCCTTGAAACCCGTCCAGTTTAAAATATTTTTGGGAAAAGTGCCCGTTCGGGGCCCGAAACGTCCGTTTTTCGCGAATCTGATTGGAAAATATCAACTAGATATTTTCCAAAAGGTATGGGACCCACCTTGACACTTGTCAAGTATATGGTGGTGTAATTTTTGGAGGGAAAATGGGTGGATGTGGTGAGTTGGCCGAGTATAGGGTAAAAGGGAAAGGAGTTGGAGTTAGTTGTTATTTGTTTTAAAAATTAGAAAGAGGAAGAGAGGTTTTAGAGAGAGAAGGAGAAGGAGAAGAAGAGAGAAGAAGGAAGGTTGAGCTAGGGTTGGTGATCGAGCCCTTGGATCGAGTCAAAGCAAAGAGCAATCCCGTTCCCCTCATTCTCCTCTACGGTAATACCCGAACCGATTCTCGTTTCGATTATTTTCAAGAGCTAGGGTTTGGTTATAAAATTTGGTTTAGGGTTGTGTAGAGATTAGAGAGGTGTTGGAGACGTTTTAGAGGTGTTTGGGAGAGAAATTTCACGTTTTCCGGTGACCGGAGGCTCGGGAGGAGCTCCGGCCACCGTGGGTGGTGGCCGGCCGGCCATGTGGTGGCTGGCCGGAGGTGGCAGCAGCCACCACTTGGTGGCCGAGCCCCTCCCTCAAACCCTAGGGTCTCGGCCAAGCCTCTTGGGTGGGGCCCACGTGCTCGGTTGCTCGGGTTTTAATGTTCGGGTGGTTTAAAACGTCCCCCGGACCACTTTTTCCTAATCGAATCGAAATTTGGAATTAATTTGGAGAAGTTGTAATTAACGGGTTTTGGGAAACTTTAAACGTTAATTAATTGGCTTAGAAGTCGGAATTCAATTCCGTCAAGTGCGTTGGGTTCCTTGAAATATTCTAAGACCGTAGAAACGAAAACGGGGACTTTTGGAGCCCCGGAAGGCAATTAACCAAAACCGGGCAGATTCGCCATGTCGGGCGAATCTGGCCCTTACGGGTCCTTTTTCGGCAATATCGAATAATTGGGAAGTTTGGGAGTGATCGGCTTTGTCGGGGTTACGTTTGGGCGTTAAGTTTATTAATTTTCGGTTTATTCGTACTAGTTTAAAAGTACTTTGAATTTGTGTTCTTTTAGATCGTGCTACGGACCGAGGCAAGGGAAAGCTCGGCGAGTGACTAGGTCCACTTCGGGTTTTGTTGGAGCGCTTTTGGATCTATATACGAGGTAGGGAAAAGTAGCCGGATCTCGGCCCTGATTAGGGAAAGTTAATAGTAGAATTGCATGTGACACCGGGGTGTCGTGGGTTGAGTAGATTTATTTAATTATTAGAAAAGCATGATACGGGATTGTAGCGTTTAAGAGAAAGGCATGTGACACTTAGTAGTGTCGTAGGAACAGAGAACTTAGCGATAATTGAATTACTGGAGGCATATGACCATGCCCGGAGGTTGTTTGTGAAACTAGCGATTTTAGGACTGTTGGAGGCATCGAGTATGCCGGAGGTTGTCGTGCGCTTTATTTAATTGTTGAGTTTGGGTGGCCTTGAGAGCCCGTATTTAATTGTTGAGTTTGGGTGGCCTTGAGAGCCCGTATTTAATTGTTGAGTCGGGGTGGCCATGAGAGCCGTGTATTTAATTTGGTGTCTTGAGTGGCAGCGAGTGCCCGTGGGGTTGTTGAACCCGAGTCTTGACTGTTGAGGTGTCTTGAGTGGCCTTGAGTGCCTGTGTGATTGAACTTGCCTGTGATTGTGATTGTGGTTACCTGGGGTGGTGAGTTCTAAAGGTCGACAGCCTGATCCGACTTAGTGTCGATGAATTGCGAGTTCTAAAGGTCGACAGCCTGATCCGACTTAGTGTCGATGAATTGCGAGTTTTAAAGGTCGACAGCCTGATCCGACTTAGTGTCGAGGAATTGCGAGTTTTAAAGGTCGACAGCCTGATCCGACTTAGTGTCGAGGAATTGCGAGTTTGAAAGGTCGACAGCCTGATCCGACTTCGTGTCGAGGAATTGCGATAGGTCGAACCCTGACCTGATTGAGATTGGTTACTGAGCAGCTGGTGTGCGATCCTTTGTGATCTTGTTTGGTGTTGCGTCGTTTCGTTCGAGTCCTTGAGGAGGTCGTCGATAGTTGTGTCGGGTCTACACTGTTTTTATCGAGTGTCGAGCCTGTTGAGGAAGGTGACGGGTTGTGGGTCAGTTGGGTATCTGAGTTGGGGACTGTAGTCCCGGTGTCGGGTTTGGTTTTAGTGTTACTGGCTTCTTCTGCTAATTATGCCATAGTCAGTCTGTTATCCGTGGAGGTGAGCGAACGCTCACCCCTAGCTGCTTTTCCTACAGGTACTGATCACCGGACGGACTAGGTGAGCTCTTGAAGTTCATGGAGCTTGGAGCGGAGTCTGGTCTTTACTTTTGTTGAGTCTAGTGACGGATGTTGTACCTTGTCCACTTGTTGGGACGTTTTTGTATTGTAAATGCTATTATTTTGAGAAGTAAATGGAAATGTCAAAACTTTTATTGAAAACAGGTTTCAAGTGTTCATGTTTTAAATGTTCGCGTCCCGAGTTCGGTTCGCTGAAATTTGGGGCGTGACAATGACTACATCAAATGTAGTCGTAGAGGAAATATCTTCTACGACTACATTCAATGTAGTCGTAGAGGCATACATTAATCTACGACTACATTTAGTGTAGTCGTAGAGGTATATATTCCTCTACGACTACATTTAATGTAGTCGTAGATGCATGCATTCCTCTACGACTACATTTCTCATTCCATCTCAGATGTAATAACGTCTATAATTCCCCACCAACTTTCCATTACACTCTTACCTATTAATTTGTTTATGTAAAACTTGATAATTAATAATTGTTTTAGGATAGTATCAATGTCTCGAGCTTGAAATTTTGAATTATCTTAACCACGACCTAAAAATTTGATTTTTATTTTTTTGCAACTACGACTACATTTCTATGTAGTTGTAGAGGCTATGTAGGCAGAGAGTATTTTAGGGTTTTTTCGACGTTTTGAACACTAACATAACCAGTTTATATAAATTTTGATCGTCAATAATTGTTTTAAACTATTATCAATGTCCCGAGCTTGAAAGTTTTAATTATCTAATCCCGATATAAAAGTTTGCTTTTTATTTACAACTACGAGTACAATATAATGTAGTCGTAGATGTTATGTTTACAACTACGACTACATTATAATGCAGTCGTTGGGCTTATTTTCCTCTACTACTACTTAGCTTGGACGTCACAGAAGAATCATAGCATTTAGGTTTTACTCAACTTTGATTTTCCCCCTTTCCCTCCCGTTTCACACTTTGTCTCTCTCAAATTTCCCTCCCGTTTCACACTTTGTCTCTCTCAAAACCCTGCATCTCCGAACTCAAAGCTCTGCATCTCTCAAAACCCTCCATTTCCGAACTCAACCCTCGCCGTTAAAACCATAAATCGTCCTCGCCGTGACAGCCCCGACCTCGTCCTCGCCATGGCCGTGACAGCCCGAGCTCGTCCTCGTCGTGACAGCCTGTTTTCATGACCCCTTTTGCTCACCTTTTCATCTGATTCAAATACTTCTGCTTCCTTTTCCTTTTCCAGATTACAACATGAGCTTTTCCAATGACATGGATGATGAATATGAGAAGCTCATCCGGAGAATGAACCCACCAAGGTATGTGATTTACTGGTTCCCTTCTCCATCTCCATCTTGTCTGTCTGGAATCAACCTATACATTTGTGATTTTAATGTCAGGGTTGAGATTGACAATGAGTCCTACAAGAATGCAACTGTGATAAGGGTATGACCTTGTCTTCCTCCTTTCTCTTGTTTGATGTCTTTTTGTGAACGTTTTTTGGCTACTTATTCAATTTGGTGAAGCAGGTGGATAGTGCAAACAAACATGGAATTCTTCTGGATATTATACAAGCCCTCACTGATCTTAACCTTATTGTGACTAAAGCTTATATATCTTCTGATGGTTGCTGGTTTATGGATGGTATATCTTAATTTGTTTCCATAGACTATAGAATGTAATGTTGTATACAAGTCTTGTATGAGCAATTGGTACTTAACATAAGTGTACTTGTGTTATTATAAAAAAAAAGTATTTGTTTTGATCTTTTTTGCCTTGTCCTACTCAAAATTGTTTCACTCTCAGCTATCATAAAATTTGTGACAATAGACAGTGGAGTGACAAATAGTTAAAAGCATGATATAAATTTTTTAAGCATTCAAGTGAAATTGTTAGCTCATATACATGTTACAAGCATTGAGCATACAATTGTAACGAGCATGATATCAATTTTTTGAGCATTTAAGTGTAATTGAGCTTTTTGTTTGTTTGGTTGAATAAAAGGTTTGGTGAGATCTCCAGTGACAGCAACACTGCCACCGATAGATTCGAGGTTGTATGTGACTTGGGGCATCTTGTGGAGCTTCCTTGAGGTTTGAATTTTAAATTCTATTTAACTTTTGATAATTGGAGTGTTCTTTTTTGTTCTACCTAATAGATTCGTGTTCGTGGGCAGACTCAGACTAACATACTTGCTACTTCTTTGGTCATCAGCTGGTCTGTAACTGAGGCAAGTGCAGTAACTGCTTATCACTTGATTTTTTATGTTAATGTGATCTGTAGTTTGATATGAAAGTACAATACTTGGAAAATTAAGTATATGTAGCTTGGTTTGTTTGATACAGATTTGATCATACCTTCATTTCATTGCATGCTCTAGCAGTCTAACATCAACATTTAATTTTGCTACCCACTTAATAATTTTGCTACCCATCTTTGAGAAAAGTCTCTCCAGCCAAAGGTTCGAGGAGCAAGGAGGGATATTGGAGATGAAAACCTATTTCCCTTGAGTCTAATTCTGGTTTCTTTACCTATTGTTAAAAGCCTATGTGTTAATTAATTCTATTTTCCTACAGTATATTTGTGCTCATAATTCTTTACATAAATGGTAAATGAGTATGTGATGGTTAAATATTTCGATACACTAATTGAAATGCTAATGGGATCGTTATAGGATTTTGATTTACCGCTACTTGGTTGGAGATTCTCCGTGTTTAGACTGGCTTTCTAGAATTTTGATAGTGTTCAGAACTAGAGTGAAGATTACAAAGGTGATATTTTAGAAGATATTGAGTTTGGCCAGCTTGTATCAGAATTAAAAGACTAAAGTAGTTGGTAGATGGTATCCAAGTTTGGCTATAATTTTAGGAACCAAATTCGAAAAGCCTTGAGTTTTGACCACCTGCATATGAACGATCTTGGAGGCTCCTGTATCAAGTTGCTCTGTTGGACTTCACACTTGTCAGTTTTTCCCATTGACCCAAAGGGACTCATAATTTTCTCTCTAGACTCTGGGGAATCAGGGGATAATCAAAGAGACTCATAAACTTTGATAAACTAATATGTATTAATAATAACATTTGGGGTATTATTTGTCATGGCTAGCATACTAATTATATACACAGTTTTAGGATGTTGAAATGTTTTATACCAAAATCTGAATTTAAAAAGTTGATTTTAACAATTGATTTGTTAGTTGATATTATAGCTTGTATAATTTGGGATATGAGCTGAAAATCTTAGGTGCATATGATCAATTTAAAGATTTTATGAAAATTGTATCCCTCTATTAGTTATTTAAATGTCCGAAAAATAAGAGTTGATGTGTGTATATATTTACATGGTTTTTATTTACATCAAGTTTAGAATCTAACTTAACCGATTTTCAAATGCAGGATGGTAGCAAAAAGAATAATTAAAATGACAGAGGAGGAAGAGGGGATTGCCCCTGCCTCGACCTCCACCGCCGCCCCCTCCCTCGTTTTGGTCGAGGGGACTGCAGACACCAGCCATCCTGGCTCGCCTGCGTCGTAATGACCAACGATCGGTGTTTTGATTCTTCCGTCAACCACTTTGACCTCCCAGTACGGAAGCCTTAGTCCGGGGCGTGGCGGTAAACTCGTTTGCAGCGAGCGACGTTTGGTACGTCTTGGGTAAGGATGGCTCCGGTGGATCCAAATTTAGGCTAGGATGAAAATTTGTATTGGTTTGTTGAATATTTGTCATGGATATATACAATAGGGACTACTGTGTGTATATGTAATTATTGTGGATATGTATAATTATTGTGTATATAAATAACTACTGCGGATATTTAAATACACGTTTATTTTTTGTAGGTTTTGCATGTTCGGGTGCACGTTTTATAAATATATTTTTTTTGAATTATGCGTTTAACTTCTGCAACTACTACATAACATTCTTCTGCTACAACATTATGAAATCGTAGAGGTTTTTCCCTAACCACAAATCTACGACTATATTAATGTAGTAGTAGAGGATGCATATCATCTACGACCACATTAATGTAGTCATAGATTAATGTGGTCTTAGAGCATGTGTATCCTCTACGACTACATTAATCTGGTCGTAGAGGATATTTATCCTACGACTACATTAATCTGGTCGTAGAGGATATTTATCCTCTACGACTACATAAATGTAGTTGTAGATGAATTTTTTTTCCAATTAGTACGACCAAAAATAATGTAGGCGTAGAAGAAAGGGATCTAACTTCTGTGACGCTTTAACTAACTTCTGCGACTCCTTCCTGTAGTCGTAGAAGTTATAAATCCTTGTACCAACCCTGCAGGAACTCCCGTGACTTTGACCTAGACGAAACTATCTGAATTGCTCAACAAAGAATTAGCCTCACAAAAATGAATAAAGAGATCCTGATACCATCTCCATTTTCGATTGTAATTGTTGTTCTTCAGAGTTAAAAATGAAAGCTTTGTTACCTAGAGACTTAACATCTAGGTGTTCCAATTGATCTTTTGCTAATTCATGTTTCAGTCTTTCCACAGTTAAATCTACTATTGCAATTTCCAGAATCCCTAAGTTGATCATTCTCCAGAGGTTTGTTGATTCCTCACTAATGTGGTTATGATTTCATTAGGCACAGAAGAAATTCCTGACATTTTCGGTCTTCATTCCTTTTTAGCTGGAAGTCGATTTATTCTCTTCCTCATTGATTATGGCCAGACTTCAAAAACGAACAATATATGGCCCTAAAAGAACTTCCCATTGAATGCCTCTATCAGAATTGAAGCTCCTTCCTCTCTCTTCCCTCTCTCTACTCCTTATCTCTCCTCTCTCTCCTCCCTCCACCGCCGTCGCCCTTCTCTCCTCCCTCCACCGCCCCCTCTCCTCCCTCTCCTCCCTCGACCTCAAGACCAAGTCCAACCCCACCACCCCCATCAACTCCTTCAAGACCTCCGACGTCTTCATCGGCCTCCCTCGCAACCTCTGGTTTGGAAGATCTGGACCACGACCTCGAACCAGATCTGCTCCCTCCACCTCCACCTCGCCACCGTCGTGTGGTGTTTCGGGTTCGGTCATGTTGTAGAGCTAGGGTTCGAGAAAAAAAAATTGGGGGAATCGAAGGAAGGTGCTGAATCGAAGGTGGGGAGGTGAGAATCGGAGGTGAGGAGCTGAACCTAAGGCGAGGTGCTGAGAATCGGAGGTGGCGTTCCTTGATTGTTGATTTGGCCAGAGAAGAACGAGGTTTGGCCGGAGAAGAACGAGGCTTGGCTGAAGTTGAACGAAATTTTAAAAAAAATTTAATTATGTTAGAAAATAAAAAATATATAAATTCCAAAAGGTACAGGTTTTTGATTTTTGGGTAGAAAAATGAAAAACTGAAATAAAAAATAAAAGATAATTAAATATTAATTATATTAAAAAAACTGATTTTATGTATTTTTTTTAAAAAAACTAATTTTATGTATTTTAAAAAAAAACTGATTTTATGTATTTTTTAAATTAAAATATGAATTTTTGAAAATAAAAATATTTTTCTTAAATAAAAACTGAATTTATAAAAAAAATGATTTTTATGAATTTTAAAAAATATTAAAATAATTTGAAAGATGTTAAGGGTATTATGGGTATTTTTGAAAAAACTAACAGAAAATGGATGGAAAATCAGACGGCAGGGGCTATCTGTTATATTTCGATAACAATTGAGTAGGTATCGGTTACAAAAAAAGATTGGGGTAGGTATCGGTTAATCGTGTAAAGTATGGGGTATGCATTTGTAATTTACCCTTTATTCTATATGTGGAAGGATTACTCCTCCCTTGTCTTCTAACAACCTTAAGAAATACAGGTCTCTTATGCTAGAAAAAGACATATATATCATTAGTTTTATAGGTCAAAATTACATTGACAATAAATATTATTTTAATTCTAATATATACATATATAGGATTCATCATATAAATAAAAAATCAGGTCAATGTTGTAAAAATCCCCGCCTAGGCTCTAACTTGGACCGTTTAGGCTCGATTTTCACAAATGGGTTAAAATTGTTCAAATTATTCTAGAGCCATCTGATTTGTTAAAGTCAGACTGGTGTTGCAAAAATCAATGCCTGAGCGACTATCTGGATCGATTTGAAACATTGATTGTGATAAAAAAAGATAGACAAAATACAAATGTTGATTTTTTATTTTATTTATGATAAATATATAACATATTTCATTAATTATTTATTTGAAGTTGTATTTATTCAATTAAATAATTTTTTTTTTTGAGCATATGCAAGAACGTTTTATTAATCAAACTAATAAGCAAATATGAAAATGACAAGAGAAAAGGGCGAGACATAGTTTTAACCTATAGGTATCAAACATAAACCCTATTGTGAAGTGTCCGACTATACTAGAGATGAGTAGGAGGCAATCTTCTTGACTTGTGGTTGGCTAGGAGTATTTAAAAAGATCAGTTCATGTCCTGTCTTGAATATGCCTGTGGTAACAAATCGAGGATGGTTGAAGGACAAACGGGATTCCAAAGAGAACACTAGGAAAAGAGGGAACCAGGTCGTCGGAATTGCACCGAGCTCGACAGGGCGGGATGTACGTCCCCCCACACACCACGTTGCTTAGGGGTCCGCTCATTGACCCTGACGAGGCTGTTGGACAGGCCTCGCTTCATCGTGTTTCGGAGCAGCTGGCTTCTTGGAAGGGGAGGCTACGACCAAGCTCCTCTTTTCCTAATCCGGAGGGGATTTCAGTCTCACCTTCGAATGGCTGAGTTTGATAGTCCCCTTCGTGTCCTTAGGGGCTTGCATGCTCCTATTGTCAACCGTAAAAGGTTTTTGGAAGGACAGGAGGTTCTAGCGTAGGATATATATGAGGTTTACACTTTTTGCAAGTTATTATCGTCTTCTAAAAACAACTACAAGTTAGCATCGTGAAGAATATTTGGTCTATACAGATACGATTAATATTTTAATAATCCATAATCTCCGTTCAGTGAGCTCAAGTAATCTTTTACTCACCTTTATGGTTAACGACTTGGAATAAATCCGTCGACATCACTGCACCATTAATACATTCAGAGTTCGAGTTCTGCCAATAAAACTACAATTGGTACGTCTGAAATGAGGGAAGTAATTTTTCACTGCAACACAATACATTTATCAGGAAAACAGAAATCTCTCTATATACAAACAGATGATATAAGATTTACACTTCACACATTACAAAAACCCATTGCAGCGAGTCAATGCAAGTTGACCATAATTAAATGCAGTCACAAGATATAAAATTAGGAAATCAAATACACTTTTTTTTCCTTTAAATTAGAAATCTTACAACCAATTCAAGACTGAACTTTTTTCATCATCAGTCTGGCAGGGTCTTCACTCAATTGTTTCCAGCTCAAATATATTTACTAATTGCAATGCTGTTCCTTGCATTCTTTCCGATCCTGGTGGTTGAAGGGTAGTGGACTCTTCTTTGCACTACCCAGGCTACGCCGGTTTCCAGAACCATTCATCCTTTCTCCCTGAGCTGAATTCACTGCATCACTGCAGCTTTTCCTTCGACCCAGCTTTGGAGATTTTGCACGAGTTGGGGGAGGCTGGTATTAACACAACGCAACAAAATGATCATAAGCTGCTGCTGATAGATCCGATAGGACACAAAAATCAAACATGAACAGTCAAATAATTTTGCTGAGTTTGGCTCTTGCAGCATCCCTACCAATTTGCTGCAATTACTATACACAGCACCCATATTTATATCTTTTCCTTCATGTACTTTCTACTGGAGATCGCATACTGCTAAACATCACTATTCCTCCCTGGTTGCCTTGGAGATGGCATGTGATGCAGTGTGAACAAAAAACATTACACTTTCAAATGATGATGTTGTATTACACAGCCATTCAAGATTTCCATGTGGAAATCAGCATTGATGATATGTCACTGTTGACTCTATGGTACCAGATGACGAAAAAATAATTAGGGATTTTTGTTTGATTTATACAGGTGTGATAATAATTTCAACACACTGCAGGGATGTGCATGTAAATTTTGCTTTAAGTATTCCTTCAATTAAACATATGCACTTGATGTTTATTATAAGTATAGCAACTCAAGAGCAGTTAACTCAGCAATGCAGCTTTAACAATGAAAGCAAACAGGCCGATACCTTTTTCAATTCAGTCTTAGGCGGAGGTCCCTCGTGATAAAAACTAGGCATAGGGCTTGCCTTAAACATCAAACTTTTTCTCAATTGCTTGATAGCCGCCTCTTTCTCTTCCTATACAAAGGCAGCTAAACATGAACCTTCGAATACACATAGATGGTCAAAGGTATAACCTAACTACTGGGTTGCGAAAGTAACAATACCTTGGTCCTTGCTTCACATTGGGTTTTCTCAGCTTCCAGAGCTTGGTGTTTCTCCTCTAATTTTGTGTAAAACTAATTGACGGGAACAAAAAGAATATGCAGTCATGTATTTTCTTATTATATTAGGATACAAAATGTATAGGAATGAAAAGGTATAAAAGGAAGAGTTATTTTACCTCCCTCCGTTTCTCTGCACGCTCAGAGCATCTAAACGTTGGAGCTGATCCAACAATTGCCTTGGGCTTGTTCCTCATAGATGTCAATGTGCTATCCATTGTTAAGGGGATAATACAAATTTCAGGAGGACCAGATCCGAGCAACAGTAAGAAGAAAAAAAGCATACAAAAGAAATATAAGCTTTAACTGTCTATAATACAAGGATACGAAGAAGCAACAGAATAAGAATCTTCCTCATCAGGATGCTTCTTGTTGTCAGGTTGCAATGGCTTCCTTGATCCCAGAGGTGACATTGACTACAGCAAGATATAGAAGATTTAGAATCAGCAATGAAATTGGTTTTCATATATACATATATATATATATATATATATAAAGATTCACAAACATGTTAAAAAAATGAATCTTTTAGTTATGGCACAACTTTACTGGACAAATACCAGTTCCAACGCCTTTTTCGGAACTTCACAAAAGGCATTCACAAAATTATTCACCAAGAGGGTGTATGATTTCACTTTAGGCCAAACCAATTTATAAGTTGGCTTAGAAGGGGAAAAATGCTTCTCTTTCTCCAACTTAAAAAGTCATAAAAAAGAAGCTTGTTTGACCTAGAAAAGAGAACAAGCATTCATGTGAATGGCTCTATGTGATCCGCATTTGGTTCATGGAGCATACCCCAATTGATTGGGAAAATGGCTATGTTGTTTATTATTATAGAGGCAACTTATAAGTTTACCTGCTTATAAGCTATATTTAAGATACTAATCCAACCACCTACTAAATAACGTTGCGAAATGTTGTCAGTATTTACTAGTCAGATTGAACAACAGGCAGTAGAAGAGGTCGCATGCCATGAACACAACTATTAACATATGAAGACCTTCAATGAAGTAAACTTTAAGCCGTGAACTTTTTTCTTCTTTTTTTAATTGATACAAGCGGCTGGCAAGGAAATTTTATCAAAGTGGGAGAGGGACATGTAGAAAAATATGCAAACAGTAAAATAAATATATAAAAGTAATTAACCCATGCAAAATGACAAAAAAAACTGCTGTCACATTAGGGATAATTTCAAAATAGTACAAGGTATTCCCTTTTTGGAAGTTGTAGCTCTCTTCATTGATAATTGCAAGAAAGTGCTTTGATCTTGCCTTTTCATTAAACTTTGTGTAAATTTGTTTCAAAATGACAATTTTACCCTTGAAATTTTAAACAAACAAAAAAATCTAAAATTTTCACCTCCTTTAATTTTTTCTCTTTGGACGCACAAGGAGGAAGAAAGCTAAGGGAAATGAAAATTCTGGATTTTTTTAATTTTCTTAATCATTATTTTTGAAAGAGTAAATGTGCTACTTTTAAACAAATTTACAAAAGTGCAACAAAAAGACAAGTTCATGACTCTTTTTTGCAATTATCAAAGAGGAGAGCTACAACTTGCAAAAAGTGAATACCTCAGGGTACTTTTTTGCAAGTATCCCTCACAAGTATAAATGTAAAGAGAAACTAGATGCACATGCCCAGTTGCAGTTACCTGAGTATGTCTTGCAATATTTGAAGGTGGAATGTTGGCATTGGATGATTTAGTGATACCAGTGGCATCGGGTTCAGATCCAGTGGGGCGAGCCCCGCATGATGCCCGCTTTTCAGTTGCCAGGGAAAATGGTTGTGGTACAGTGCATTTTGTGCGAACATTTGAAACAGTAAGTTTTGATGCATGTTTCACAGGTAATCTTGACTTCTTATGATCCTTTGCCTTCACTTTTTCCTCCTGTGAACCAATCTTCTTCTCGGGTAAGCCAGCTTCAAATTTTGAGTTCACTGCATCTTGTCCCTCCCTTAAATTTCCAACAAGGCAAGCTTCAGATATATTTTCACTGGTACATTCCTTTACTTCATATTCTTTTACTTCAGTGCCCTCTTCCAATGTTTGGAGTTCAGGATCTTGATTGATATGCTCATTTGACTCTGTAGCATCATGAGTGTCAGGGATGGTTTCTTGAGTAGTATCATTGGGAAAACCATTTGAATAAACTATGATGCAATCAGGCTCCTTGTCCATACAAATATCTGTTATTTCCATGCCCATTTCACTGCCACAATAAGAGAAGACTATCAGCCTGCCATCAGTCTGGATAAGAAGTGCACAACATCATCTAATTGCAAACAAAACTGCTTAATTTTTGTGGATTTTTTTTACACGCAGTAGAGCACTAAATCTTACATATACAAGTCAAAGGGTCAACCTCTAACCTAACCCCACCCCACACCTACTCCCAAGTAGATGACACACTAGGATTCGAACCCTCGACCCCAAGGAGGTGAGAGCTCAACTGACTACTAGGCCAACCCTGGTGGATTGTTTTCACATTGCTGTCAAATTGCTATAAATAATACCAGGTTCTTATGATGGGTACAAAAAATTTCTAAACAACATATACTCATAAACAAACTCTTAATTCTTAAACCACAAGGTAAGTGTTTACGGTGGCATGAACAACAATGATAACATTTCTTTCAATTACAATTTTTTTAGAATGGTTAAGATTCAGTTACGGCTAGCAATGAGAGCGAGATTTAAGTTAACGAATTGATTATGGGTATCAGACAGGAATATAAAATAATATTTCAACCAGTGGTGGCACTACATAATATAATAGAAACTGAGGTTAAAAGACCCAAGTTATTTTGGTTGTTTGGTATAGCCATTTTTTAAGTTTTCTATGCTAACAAGTCCAAACATATTAATTTGAACGAATATTATATGAGAATAAAAGAAAATTACACCCAATAATATAAAATCAAAATCAAATTAACATCACTCATTTATATTTTGGCCCCAACCACTAACTTCAATCTCACAAAATCAGAGTAAAAGAAGAAAGTTTTCCTTTAAATCTCAGCCTGCTAACATCTGAAGAGTGAAGACTGGACATTTACTTCTAGACTGTAATTAAAACATAAAAACTGGGCATAGCAACAACCACCTTCCTAAATAAGTAATAATGAATACATGCTTCATTTTTGTAGTAGATAAAAGCAGTGACTTTCATAAAGTCTTGATCTTATGGTGAACAAATTTCATTGATGGAAAAATATATATATAATACAAAAAAGTAGAGCACATTTGAAGGTTAGGTCCCTGAAATTATACTTTTAACCAAGCAGAGATGAACAAACAACTGTACTGATTAATAATAGTACATATTAGATAGCAACAGCCTGACAGTGAACAGATAATAATCGCAGCACCTTTAAGTGCAAACCAGGCTTGCTTCAGGATTTATATCATCACCAAACAAAATTCCTGAAGTGTTCACACACTTTGCATTAAAGAGGAATACGAATAATGACAAACACTAGAGAAAATCAAGGATTAAGAGGATATTGGTACAAGAAAGATGTCCTAAAGAGAGCGCAGTGGCCTCAGCAAGCATGAAGCAATATATTGATCAGTTCACATAAAAACAACAGACAGAATCATTAGCTTTTGAGCTGAAGGAGCAGCAATAACAACAACAATAAATGAAAGAAGTGGTTAATGTACTATATTAGCATATTCATGGTTAAGAAACAGCTTGACAAATCATCATCTATGTTTACACAGAAAAAGAGAAGCAAATAAATAAATTTAGGCAGTATGGGCATAATCAGTGGCTTACCCAATGGCAGAATTGAAGGAAAGAAACATAAATACTCAGGTTCTGTCAACAAACAAACCACGAACCCATACATGTGAACATGAAGAGCCGTATTTTGAGCTCCAATTACAAATGGCAATGGAAAGCACACAAGCTCTTACCAGGGGCTCAAAAATGTACTTCCCAAGAGGAATATTCAAGCAAAGCCACTCAGTCCCCCTCTGGTTTTCAGGAAATCAAGAATTTTATGTTCCAACCATTTTGAAAGACTCACCTGAATAATCCAACTACTTCCAAAACAACAGAAAATCTAACATGAACACCATTATTGCATAGACTTTATCAGAAAGCAAACTAGTCCAGAAAATAACTACATCATTCTAAGAAGCAAACAATTCAGAACCTCACATCCAAAATTTGAATTTTCTAGTACTAGAAACCAGCAACCAAACAAAACCAACACAATCCACCCCAGAAATCATACAAACGAGAAACAAATAAATTAAAAAAACAAAACAGAAAATGACCCAGAACGCAGATCGAAGAGCAAAACCCAGAAATACGAACACTCAGAGAACACACAGAGATCGATCGATCGATCGATGAATCCAAGTGAAGCAACTATAGAAGCTACATTGCGAAGGAAATGGAAAGAGACAAATATGGCAAATCACGCACCGTGTGAGTCCGATCTGTGAAGGAAATGGAGCTGCTCACGTTTTGTGAGTGCGAGAGAGAAGAGAAGAGAGTGGTTGTGTTGTGTTGTGTTGTGTGGGCTCTCAGTTACTGGTCATGGATTTCAACTTATATATGCTAGTGTCCATGTCCCTGCCTTGTCGCCGTTAGTTGACGCCGTTTCTTCAACTAAATAAGTATATATACGTTTATTTATGTTAAATTAATCTGAGCGATTGGGTTTGGTTTAAAATAATCTACCAGTACAACAACAATTATTCTTGCTGTCGGAGTATTTACAAAAATATCAATTGCTTCAAATCTTTTCCCCACAAAATCTTTCAGCTACCTCTTGTGATTAGTTGTTAGAATAAAAGGTTTAGAGTGATTAATTAATGGTGGGTTTTCTATTATACTAATAAATTAAGATGGAGAGATTCAAATTAAATCAAAATCTCAGTTCAATATTTTGTCTTGATTTATAACAACAGGCACAATTTTAATGTTTCAAGGTAAATTGAATTTTATCAAATATCATGTGGTTGATGGTATATGCTAATTTTATTAAGAGAAAAACTAAAGCTCGAACAGAAAAGGTTGGTAGATAATTTAAATGAAACTTAGGCGCAGAAAGAATTCGAATTGGAAGTGATGTTGAGACATATGATGATGAAGATTGAATTGAAAGCTAAAAGTGGATACATTTAAATATAGAAAAGGAAAAAGGAAGAGAATGCGGACAGAAATTTGCAAGAAGGTGATATGGTGTTGGGTAGGTGGTGTGGTTGTTCAAACTTGGAGCCTTGATTCTTTATTATTATTATTATTATTATTATTATTATTATAAGTTCCTTTACCTTTTTCTTTTGTCTCTTTCTTTCAAAAGATTAAAACTACATTAATATTATTATCTTTTCTTCTTTCTTTTTCGTTATTATCTGAAGGATGAATGCCCGGCTCCAAGTTGGTTTCTCCCTAACGACATCATGTGTGGCCGTGATCACCCACCCCCTCGCCCGTGCTCGGCCGATCGTGTGATGTCATCCCTCCGACGCACGGGTTCACTCGGCCCTCTTCTAGTCCATCGTGAACGGCACCCTCTAAGGGCCGGGTCTGGGAACCCATCTCGGCCAAGGGACACTGTCCTTCCTGCGGACCCTCATCGTGCACGACGTACCCTTCAAAGTGGGGCTTACCTGTGGCGGACGATCCAAAGCCAGGAGCTCGTGGTGGAAGATGTTGGAGTATAGAATGTGTTACATTATAACGGTGGAATTTTTTTTATAAACTTTTGTCAATAACCTATACTTTTAGCCTAGATTACATATTCATGTAATTACTAATATATGCAAAATTGAGTAGAGATTACCTTAGCAAAGGCTACTTTGGAATCAACTGGTTCGAGACAAGGGACCTTTGAAAGTGTTGTTGTAGGCATCTAAGTGTTCGCCCATGACGGTATCCACACATAAAAGCTTGATCCATAACCATGCACACTAGAAGCCCTTGAACCTCTTACAAACAAGATTGTTTCCTTCTTCTTCTCGTCTCAAGTTGTGTTCGATGACATTAGAGCTAGGAAACCATGGTCCTTCTATGGGATCGTGCTGCTCCTTACTCCTTTACCACAGTGTACTCAACCGGAAACATTGATCTTCCGACATATTCGTATGTCGGTAAGAGCCTACGACATTCTTTTTAAGGCTAGACCATCTAAGATGAGAGCTTTCATCGCCTTAAACTTGGGTACAGAAGTCAAAGTGAGAAGACCAGATAACCCAAATCATATGAGGGGCTAGGACGCCTTCTTATGGATGCGTGTGGAAATAGATACGACTCGACCACTCCAGCGACACCTTAAGCTCCGTTTTGAGGGGCTGGTGGCGCTATTTACCATCCGGCTCCAATACGAGAAGCCTCCAAATTTTTGTTTCCGTTGTGTTCGAATTGGGAACTTCAACCGGGATTGCATGGCAGATATTATGGCGGTTGAACAATTTGCTTAAAGATACAGGGACTCTCTCCGAGTGCCATCGTTTGTCAAAACAGAAGGCTATTTTCGGTCAGACTAGGATGTCGCACCACCTGCTGTTTCAAATGCCCTAATACAAACCCTTGCGGTCGCGAAATCTTCTTTGTTGCATTTAGGCCTATCACGGCCAACATAGAGTTTTCCTCCTAATTCTATTTACAAAGGAAGTGTCAGCCGAGAGGAAGAAAAGGATCCCACCCGGGGATCGAATGAAGTTCAATCTATAGTTTTTCCTAAAGACTAGAATGGTAAGCGTGCCCCACCAAAGGTAATGGTATTGGAAATGGGACGCGGGAAAGGATCGATAGTATCAAACTGAACCTTGATTACTGTCCAGCCTACAGTCTTGCCTAACCTGGATCAGTCGGAGATTTTATGTACCCTAGGGACTGAGACTGACCAGGGAGGGGGGCAGCGCTACCCAGGAGACACCCTCCCAAGATTCATGCCTCTAGGTTACTCCATAGTACGAGATCTTAAGAAGTAGTGAACAAAAGATGGAAGCTCCCACAAGACCAGAAAAGTTGAAGAATGAGCTCTACAGAATACAACCGATCAAAACGGGCCCACGTAAAGCCAAAAATGTGAAAGAGCTTGTCTGGGAGAAGGCACACCGAGTAGTTGCGATAAAGGATAGACTCAAGAAGTGAGTCTTTAAGTTGATGGATGTTGAGCCAGATGCCAAGGACGTGCATTTCTCCTCCTCATCAAGGAAAACGATGAAGACTGCAAAACAACCTCATCGGGAGCCATGATAGGTAATACTAGGGCTGGGGTTTAACAAAAATATCCTCTCAACCGAGTTTTGGCCCTATTTGGAAGGGTCATGTTTCTTAGAGTGAATTTTATCGCCTCTCCGCAAGCCAAGACAACCACCCGATTGGATATTTAGACCATTGATATTGCATAATTTAGTGAATCTATTGGTGTCGTGTCACTTTTAGATATTGTTTTGGAATTTTTTTTAGCCTAATGTGCGAGAACACTTGTTTTGAACGGGAGTTACCGGCTTATACCTCGTCTTGTTGGGTTTTTCCCGTGTTATTGGTGTTTGTAATTTGGAAATGATTAATGGATTATAACATTTTAAAAAAAAAAGCCTTTGCCCATGTATTTATAAGTGTGGGTCTTACTTCAATCCCAAGGCAAGTAGAAATAGGAAACCTTGAACTAGTCCAACTAGCTTTCCTTGTTTTTCTAGACTTTTTAGAAATAGGGTTTGATATGTTAATCCTATTGAAACAAATTAAATGCTGAAAAATATATCTAATACAATGGGTTGGCCGAACCCCTTATTGGGCCATAGGGGTGTTCGGCCAAGCCCTATTTTTTATATATATATATTTGACTCTATAGTTTGTTTATTTAACTACTATACTTTATAATAACTAAATGCCGATTTAATTTTGCCTCGTGAACACTTAATTCAAATAAAAGTGATACATCAAATCAAATATAATTCGTACACTAGTTCATTTAGTTAAAATCATTTCGTTCACTTCGTTGTGGTCTTTCTCTGTGATCCTTTAGGATTCGTATAATCGTTGCTAGTGAAATGAAACAAAATGTTTCATCCACAAGTCATGGGTAGCTCCTAGCAAGGCCCATGACCGTCCAAGCCATACAAATTAATGACCAACACTTCGTCAAATCCTATTACCTTGTGTAGTCTTATCATCTTGTCATTTAGTGATTTCCACAGCTGAATAAAGGCATAGAACCGTCATCCTTTCTAATTCAGTCTTAACATGTTCTCTTGATTGTGAGTGAGTAATGTGGGTGACGATTCACACACATGGTCATGCTTCTGTTACAAACCTCATACTCATCAAGAGCTCACGTTCTAATGACATCTGACTAGTGTAACCACAAGTGACAAATCCTTATGATCATCACCCATTTGTCTTAAATGTGTATATCCATGTCCAAACATAACCTTTATAACTATCTGTTTGGATAAGCATTTGGTTAGCTTAAAACATGAATCCACAACATGTAGATCACATAGTGATGTCATGGTCGTAGGACTACGGACTACGCGAGTAGTTGAGATGTACTTATGTCTCAGTTCTATGAAGTACACTCAAGGTGGGTCGTCTGATGTCAAAATCTTTGGCATCTATGACTTTGACTCATATCTTTATATGCATGATCAATAAAATGTGATCATCTCGTCAAAAGTCGCACTAGGTCTAACTATCGATTTAGACTAGGGATGAGTGAAAAGACTTACTATTTCGTTTCTAAGAGTTCTACTATTGGGGAGCTGCTCCCCAATACCTTAGAAAGAGTAGTTCATTCACGGTTTTACTAACATTACAACTTAATGATAATACAACGTTTGTCAAATGATTTATTAACTCACAAAGACGTTTGTAACGTGTCAATGTGGATTTTTCCTAGAGCACAAAACCTAAATAGAGGAAGTTGTGGGCACAGGAAAGTATGCCTATGGTTGTTCGAGGGACCATCGCCTTTGGACTATCTTGCTCCGGATCTGTATCCTGGTTGACATACGACCAAACATGCTGACCCCCTATAGGGGTAATGGGGAAAGTGGTGGAGTACCAACATCGTTACTCGGCCAAATCAGTGTGTCTTGACCGCGGAGAAAAGCAAGGACAAGATCCCCGGACGCCCTACCAGTATGTCTATTGGCCCTCTCCCCTGGACGTATGGATTGGGGGGAAACTTCCGACCTGATATGGAGGAATCTAGCCTCGATAAGGCAGAAGTGAGGCTTGCCAAGCAGCCTCACTAGTCTACATGAGACAAGTAGGGAATCATGAGGTGCCCTAGATGAGTCACACCCCCGCCTCATAGGGATCAGACTCTACCAGACCCCTAAAGAAGGAGAAAGTGATTGTGTAGGGCTCTCGCTGACACATCTGTGCTCATCTCCAGTGCCTCCTGATAGTCTGCCTGACTCAGGTTTCCCAGGTCACGGATCTTCGCGATTGCGTATGTCCCATCTAACAATCCTGGATGCGTCCATTGAAAAATGGATGTGTTCCTCGGAATCCTCCTTAGCCAAGTCATCGGTCTTCAATACTCCCTCCCCAACACCAGGTAATGCAGAGAAACCTGAAGGAGGAGGAAGTTGTCTTCCTTGTACCCTGTCTACTCCCTCGGACCCAAGGGTAAGAGATGTCAACATGTCTTCAACCCGGGGCACTAGGTGAGGCTTTGATTCCCTCATTGTGTCTGGAGTAGTCTATCCATATCCACTCCCATCTGGACCCGGAGCGAATCATCAAACCAGACCTTATCCCGTCCCACTCCCGGGATACGATCCTGACAGGCTTGGACACGATAGGTAAGGCACCCACAACGGACACAGAAGCCTGGGAGGCACTCGTATTGCAACCCGATATTGCTAGGCTCCTGGTGTCTCGGAAACTACACCCGGATCCTTCGTCTAAGCGGTCTGCCCACATCTAAGCTAAACAGGAACTAGAGAAAGTCATCCTACGGCCACGGGTGGGTATGGGAGCAGCAACCACCTCGGTGCCCAAGGACTTGGCCAAAAGGAACCGGATAGGGTCGTTCTGGGCATCCCCTAAGACGTTGTACACCCTGAATCCGATCTCCATGAACCGGAATGTGGAGTCCGGTTGCATGGATGGAACGAGGGGGACCAAAAGCATAGGGTACCCATTGAAAGTCCACGGACCCTTGTGCCGGACCCGATTAAGAATAGCCTCAGACGGAAAGATGAACGACACAACGTACTTAAAGAAGACATCCACCTCCATACCATTCAATTGTCAGCATTGGAGCTTGACACCGCATATGATCTTCGGGTTGCAACTAACATCGGCGACGAATCGACGATCCTCCCTGCCAGCGACAGACGGTACCGGCCATCGAAGACGACATGGATAGCCTCGCTCGGGACTATGAATACGGTGTCGTCCTCCAAGTCATCCTCCAATGATGCCACACCGAGTCGGTCCGAGATTACCTTCAAGGATCCCCTTGTCGGGGTAACGAACATGAGCGGTTGTCCTGGCCTGAGATTCGCTCTCAAGGGCACCATCGAGGGACGTAGGGATAGCCACACCTCCGCCTGTTTCTCGCAGATCTGGTTCTATATGTGGTGTCCGTTGGGACGGGGTGCGGGTCTCGAGGAAAGCTATAAAACCGCCCGTGAAGAGCCCCATCGAGATGCCAATAGTAGAGGGGACACTGTGCGCGACGGTGATTCTTTAAGGGACGAGGATGCATCACGTGGCGGAGAAGCCGAATGGGGTCCATGGCTTGTTGGGCAGTACGGCGCGGAGGGGACTGGCTTGGGAGCCCTACGCCGAGGCCCGAGAATCCTGCCACCGTCGTTTGTTGCAACGAAGAAACTGAGTCTCCAATGACGTTGATCGTATGGATGGGAGGATAAGGATGATTCGGAGATGGCCATAGGGGTGTGAAAATGACGACATACTTGAGAAGAAAAGGGAGAACCCTAATTTTAGAGTCCCTACGACTTTTTGACAGTATCCTACCGAATGGTTTTTAGTTTTAAGAAATCACCTTTCTTTCCCTACTTTATTTGTATATCTTTCATAGTTCCCCCTTAATGTTAAAGTGAGACATTATGTACAAAACATACGAAGCATTTTGTCCATATTGTTCTGAAGAAAACATATGGACAAAATGCTTATGATACAAAACATACGAAGCATTTTGTCCATATTGTTCTGAAGAAAACATATGAATAGATATAAATTTATAAAGACATGATCATTATTAACTGAAACTTGTGTTTCTCTACGTAAGACTGAAACATATGTATATAACTAAATGAACATTAACATCATGCTTAAAAGATGACCGTTAATCTCTCGCGATTAGCAATTCCCACCTAAATAAAGCTATGAAAAGCAAAAATCAATACGTAAGTAAGGTTTACTTCTTTTATTTTGATGACAGTAAGGTTTAGCTCAAAATGGTACATAATCAGGAACACTGAAACGTGTGTGTCACTTGCGAAGCTGTTTTAATTAATAAGTCACGTCTTAATCCATCCAGCTAAATATATAATTAATATGTTGATTGACACTCAACATTATAGAATGGTGTCAAATTATATATAAATATTCAACAAGATGTTCATATCTTACCCAGAAAGAGATAAGAAATAGATCATATGTTCCATCCAATTATTGCTTCTTAGGGCCCATCTCATCCTCCCATTATTCCTCCTAACCCTTTTGACAAAGCTATAACACCTTCCTCATTCAATTATTCTTTTTTTTTATATAATATTATGATTATGATTCCGTTTCAAAATAATATATTATGATTATGATTTATGTGAACGTTTTCACTTAAAATGCGTTCACCTGTTATAAAACAAGGGGTTATAAACTATCTTATTCATATACACTCGAAACCATACTTTTTTTTATCAGTAATTTTTGAAAATTTTATAAATTGCTTTTTCGAAATGAAAAAGGCAGCCAAGGGATATACATTCCAAGAGGAGAAATTTATTGAGAACCACTTTTAACATAGGAACTGTGAGAACCAATCCTAGCCACACACATTTAAGATCCAACATTCACCATGATGCCACATCATCATCTCAATTCTACCATAGTTCACGCCACTTTCATCTATTCTCACACAAGCAAGGGCATAATTGTAATAGCATGGTGTCATGTGGACAATTGTCTATTTTTTTTCCCACCAATTCACTAATTTAATATTTTCCGATTCGTTTGAACTCCGATTAACTTCAAACTTGCGCCAATATTTTTCTTTTTTCAAGGGCTTTAAATCAAGATCAGTCATGAATATATTTTGAAGCACGAAAATAAAAATTTATATCAAGGTGATAAAAATAATGTTGAGCGTTGATAAATCTTCACTAATAAATGTTTTATATCGGAGTACCAAACTAGTGCTAAATGTTGATAAAAAAACATGTAATGAGGTGATAAGAAACAAATAATGAGGTGATAAAAATCATTTTCAATTTTGATAATAAGTGTGATACACTAGAGTTTAACGTTGATAAAAAAACTTGTGATAAGGTGATAAAAAAACACATAATTCAATGATAAATCTAGTGTTTAGTGTTGATAAAACTGGTGTGCATAAAAAGCACGTGATGAGATGATAAAAATCATTATCAGTTTTGGAGAATGGGGTGATAAAACCAGTGTAAAGTGTTGATAAAATCAGGGTAAAGTGTTGATAAACCCAAAGCAAAGTGTTGATAAAAATTACTCATATATAATTCCTTTAAAAACTAGCCCCGAAATAAAAAAAAATTCGTGTTAAAAAAAACATGTGATGGGGGTGATAAAACACACGTAATTTGAATGATAAACCTAGTATTTAGTGTTGATAAAACTAGTGTTCATAAAAAGCACGTGATGAGGTGATAAAATCATGATCCGTTTTGGAAAATGGGGTGATAAAACCAGTGTAAAGTGTTGATAAAACCAGTGTAAAAGTGTTGATAAATCCAGAGCAAAGTGTTGATAAAAATTACCCATATTTAAAATAAAAAAAATCTACCCCGAAATAATTTTTTTTTTCGTGCTTCAAAATATATTCATGACTGATCTTGATTGAAAGCCCTTAAAAAAACAAAACTAATGGCGCAAGTTTGAAGCCAATCGGAGTTCAAACGATGCAGGAAAAATTAAATTAGTGAATTGGTTAAAAAAATAATATGATAGTTTTACTAAAAAGCCCTTACCACTTACTAAAAAATGCTGTTTTTTGTAGTCAATAAGTCAACTACTCAATTGCATCTCATCCATCCATTCCTAAAATGGATGACTTAAATTGGTTCTCGCGGTTCCCACATTAAAACATGGTTCTCACCAGATTTCTCCTCTATCCTCCAATTACAAACAAAGGCAACTTATAAAAAGTCCCTAAAACAAAGACTTGCTCTTCAAGTCACAAAAACAATGTTAAACTCCCAAATTTGAACCTAGAACCGATCCAACCCATCCCAAAACCACTTCAGTAACACTTGAACTTGTCCGACCTCAAAACCAGTCCAAAAGCAACCCAACCTAATGAGAAAACAATCTAAGTCTGCCCAAGAAAACTACAAACCCAACCCAGCCTTCTCATTTATAGAGAAAACAAGCCAATATTCCCAACCCCCTAGTAACAGGACCCAAATTAGCCAAAACAAATCACTGAAGGCCAAAGAAACACCACATCAGGAGCACATCTTCACAAAACAATACAAACACGTAACAAATCAAACCTCCCTAGTTATGGAAGGTGACAAAGAACCAGTGAACCTCCCAAAGACCTCGAGGAGAAGTAAGTCCCAAAGCCAAAAAAAAAAAAACACTCCACTCCAACCTATTAGAGCACTACCCTCACACAGGAAAACATGGAGAAGGGGGAGAGAAAAGACCCTCACACTAAACATAACAATCACTAACCCCGGGAGCAACCTAACCTCACACCTCTAATCCTCACCTCAGTCCCAAGTCCCACCCGAAACCCTCCCCCCAAACCCCAGCAACAACACCAAAACTATGAATAAAAAAGAAACCAGGATAACTTGTGAGTCAAGTAATCACCAAAACCTCCACCTCCTTAACTGTTGGAACCTCAAGAGCCCAATAATGCAGAACTAGGATAGCAATTGAAAGGTGTATTGATCCAAGGACTGAAAGGAAAGGAGGATCCCGAGCCATGTTTGAATTTGGCCCACAACAGTTGATAAGAATCGCTCTGAATCTGTTGTAGAATTACTTCAGTCCCTTCCCAACAATTATCCAAGGTAACTTTGTTCCTACAAAGCAAAATTCTCCAAATTACTATAGAAAAAACCATTCTCCACTGTCTCTTGTGACCAAAGGGGGAGAGATCTTGCCAACCTAAAACCAATCCATGATGGATTCCCCACAGACAGAAGAGATCCCCAACCAAGAGAGACAAGCAGTCCAGATTGTCCATGAGACCTTGCAGTCAATAAATAAATGATCTAATTCTTCAGGCTCTTCTTGGCATAAAGGACACCATATATTTCTGTTGTATAACCCTCTGGCCAAGAGAAAACACTTGGTAGGAACAGCCTGCATGCATAAAAGCCAAACAAAGCCAGCAATTTTAGGAGGCAAGATAGGATCCCCCAAAAGATTTGGCCAAGAATGAGATACAACTTGAACATCCAAGGCTTGATAGGCCTTTCTCACACTAAAGCCTTTATCATCTAGTTTCCAGGACACCTTATCTTCACCCATGGACAAAGGAGGACCATTGTTCAATAATGTGCTAAGTAGAATAAACTGGCCCCTCTCCCAGCCCCTCAGATATCTTCTAAAATATAGAATCCAATCACCATCTACAAAGAAGTGGGATATCACTGCTGATTTTTCAACACTGAGATGATACAGCCTCTGGAATTTTACTTTGAGGGGGATGTCAGTGATCCATCTATGATTCCAAAAGGAAACTCTATCCCCAGAGTTCACAGACCATTGCAATCCAACAACCCCAAATAAGTTAGAGAATTGGGGAATTGATAATAATGAATCCACATGTTGTAAAAAAGCTCATGCCATTCTGAATCAGAAGAGCAGATAAATCCCAAGCAGAGGCATCCCAACCATATTTGGAACAAATTAGTAATTTCAAAACAGAGTCTTTCTCCAAGGCAAACCTCCACCAACACATTTCCAGAAGAGCTTGATTCATAATGTGAAGGTTTTTAATACCTAAGCCACCTGAGGACTTTGGCCTTCAGATGAGGTTCCACCTCACCTTGTGTAAAACTTTCTTGTTTATAGTCCCATTCTAAAGAAACCTCCTCTGCCATTTCTCCATTTCCTTAATAACCCCCTTTGGAGCTTGATAAAGGGACATAGAATACAAGGGTAAGGAAGAGAGAGAGGGTTTGATGAGAGTTAACCTGCTTCCAAAAGATTTATGTTTGGCCTGCCAAAGACTCAGTTTCTTTTTGAACTTGTTAACCACATGCTCCTATGTCTTTTTCAATCTAGGATTAGCCCCTAATTGAAACCCTAGATACTCAAATGGAAGTTCCATCTTAGCACACCCCAAAATCTCAGTCACTTGAGCTATATTCATAGAGGAAGGATTAAGTAGTAACACTTCATACTTTTTAAAGTTAATTTTTAAGCCAATGGCTTTTTTGGAAACAGATGAGAGTATGTTTGAGGTTGATCACTTCCTGAATACCAGCTTCAATAAAGATGAGTGTATCATCTGCAAATTGTAAATAGGAGATCTTTGGCCCCAAAGAAGAACATCTAATGCCTGAAAATATCCCAGACTGAATTCCTTTCTCAATGAGTTGGTGAATGGCCTCAACTATTGAGGAAAATAGTAGAGGAGATATAGAGCATCCTTGCCTAAGACCTCTAGTTAGAAAGAAATCCAAAGAGGGAGAGTCATTTATGAACACTGATGACCAAGCCTTAATACAGACATCAATCCATTGAATCCAAAGACTCCCAAAACCCATGATGTGCACGATGTTAAAGAGAGAGTCCCACTGAATGTGATCATAATGCCATCCATGATTTGTCTGCCAGTTATGAACCCAGATTGCACATCATGAACCAACGCATTCATCAGTGGTTTTAATCTGGCTACAAGTACCTTTGAGATGATTTTGTAGGGGCTGGTGATCAAGCTAATAGGCCTATAGTCCTCAAATGTTAAAGGAGTATAAGACTTAGGAATTAAGGCTATGAAGGAGGAATTTAACCTTTTCCCCAACTCAGTCCCCAAGTAGAATTAATTGAATAGTTCCAAGATATCACCTTTCAAAAAATCCCAACCAGCTTGGTAAAATTTCATTGAATAGCCATCTAGCCCAGAGGATTTCTCACCAGAACAAGAGTTAATAGCATTCAAAATCTCTGATTCAGTAAAAGGAACCTCAAGTCCTTGAGCCTGTAAATGTGATAATTTCTTAAAAGGGAGAGAAGAGAGATCTATAGTATCCCCAAATGAAGCACTGAATCTGGTAGAGAAATGAGAATGTGCAGCTTCTTTGATCTCACCCACACAGATAGAATGGATCTTATTCTTGGCTCTATTAACATTGGAGACCAAATGGTAAAATTTGATACATCTATCACCCTCCCTCGTCCATTTCAATCTGGCCTTTGACACCATAATTTTGCTTCTAACTTCAACTTTTGGATCAACTTAGCATTCAACAAAGCCCTTTGAGCCACTTCCAATGGAAGTAAATCCCTAGACTCAAGAGTTAAGTCCAAGGAATGAATAAGACTCTTTAACTCCTCCACATCTTTATCCATCTAGCCAAAAACTATCTCATTCCAATCTTTAAGAAAAACTTTCAGTGCCTTGAGTTTAAGCCAGAAAATATAAGTTGGAGAGCCCTGCACTTGAATAGAATTCCAGAAGCTCCTTGTGTCTGCAATAAAAGAAGGATGTGAGATCCAGGCATTGATGAATTTAAATGATCTAGAACCTCAATCCACCCATAGATTACTGAGCAAAATTGGCTTGTGATCAGATAAACATCTTTTTACACAAGTCTGGGATAAGTTTGTGTATGTTGCCAAAATTTGTGGTGAGACCAAAAACCTGTCCAATCTAGAGGCCTTGGACCCAGGACCAAACCAGATGTATTTTCCCCCACATAATTGCAAATCTATCACCCTCAGATCCTCCAAGAAGTTGTTAAAATCTCTACAACTAGCTCTAGAAAAATAGGAGGCTGTTTGTTCTAAAGGATCCAACAAGGCATTGAAATCACCAGCCACTATGAGTAGTGGAACAAAACTACTAGCTTTATCAATGATCTCAGCCCAAACAATTGATCTTGCTGTATATGAACAAGGAGCATATACATTTAGGATATTGAAGACTATGTCAGAATTCAACAACTTTCCAGTTCAATAAATCACATGTTCTGTACACACTGAAACTTCTAGATCAAAATCAAGTTTGTTCCAAATTGTTAACACCCCTCCAACATTCTCAATGGCAGGAATATAAAGACAATCCCAATTCAGATTGATACAACAACTAGATAAGAAATGCACTGGTGGGGAACTGAACTTAGTCTCTTGAATTAAAACCATTGAAACCCTTTGCTTGGAGCACATGTTTTTTAGGGCCCTCCTCCCCCCCCCCCCCCTCCCCTCAAGTTCCATGAGATGATCCTCATGGAGAAGAAAGATTAAGAGTACTAGGAGTCTGAGATAGGTTCCCTCTCAGAGTCTCCACACATTCCTCCCCATCTTCGAGATCACAAAATTCATCTTTTGAATTGGTCTCTAATTCCACTGCTTGATTGAGTTCCAAGTCTAGACTATCGAATTGTGCAGCAACCAAATCATCAACCAAATAAGCCTTTAGCCTCAATGCCTTGCAATACTCCCAAGTTCCTACTCTATCAGACTTGAAAACCTAAGTATTCTTCTGAACCCCTGAGGAGTGTGCTACACTTGTGATCGGTTTTGTCACCCTAGTCGTTGACCTGGTATTGTATGTCACTGGTGAGGTTGCTTTGCCTTTCTTTCTTTTTTGTAACACTAGCCCACCTGAGAATTGAGAAATGGATTCTAAATTGGGGGAATTTGAAATTGTAATTGCCTCCAAAATAGAATTTTTGAACACAGGAGTAGTATCCTTGGGCCCCAAATTAGTTATCAAAGGTGTTAAGTCTATGTCTTCATTTATTGCCCCAACTTCCAACCCAAGCTTTGTTCCTAGAGCATGCAGGATCATCCCACCTATGTGGAAGAATTGATGTTCCCCAAGTTCTCATTCTCCTCAGTCAGTGGTACATTAAATTCCTTAGACCAGGAACAATCATCACTATCTTCCTCAAACGAAGAAGTAGTAGAAGAATGGAAGGGGGGGGGGGGCAGGTGACAACATCTACAGAGTGACATGTTAAGGATACCAGATGTACCAATAACAAGGAGCCCAAATCTTCATTGAGTGCTTCAAAAGTCTCCAAACAGCAGCCAAGAATCGAGACTCCATAAATAGCTACCCAGGTGAATTTCCCACACTCTTCACAAAGCTTAACCTTGTTTTAAATGATTGTCATCCAAGGTTTTAACCAATCAGCTTCATCTCTTAGTGCCTCATTTTCAAGATTCTTGTCTGGAAAGGAAACCAAAACTACTCTATTCCCCATATTTTTTTACCACTATTTCTCCTTCTCTTTACGCTCGAAAGTCCTCCTTAATAGCTTCAATAAAGGTATTTTTGTGTAAAAGAGCCAAATAACCCCTCTGCAGCAACTCACGCTGAGCTTCAACTACTTTCCCAGTGGGTAATTGTCTCACTTCCAACCTCTATTCTTCTTTCCTTCTCGAGGTTCGAGTAGTATCATACTGAAGTTGTTGCTTTTTTTCCTCTTCCACGTCTCCAGGCCTTAACTACAAATAGTTTAAAGCCTTTCAGCACGAATCGATTGAAAGTGTGGATAGCCTTATCGAAACCAAGCGCTGACTTGAAGCACACGAAACCGAACCACTTCCCATTGTTGTTGGGTCTTTGTGGTACTTCGACAGAAAAAATTTGTCCACATTCCTGGAACAAGTTCCCAATCCATCCAGTTTTTGCTCCTCCTTGGAGACAAATCCTCCTCATCTCTCAGCAATTCTTGAGCTGGAATGACAACCGATCTCAATCTAGCATTAATACCTCTGTGTGCTCCACTTTGAGTTTGACCAACCTCCGAGATCCCTAGACCATCTAGCCTCCGAGCTCTTCCTTGTTCAAAACCTGGCGGCGGCCCGATTAAAGACGACGAGATCATTGCTGTAGTTGCTGAAGAACCGTCCAAGAACTAACTTTTGGTACTGTAGCGCTAGAGAGAAAAACATAAAGACTTAATTTACTAACTCGAAACCATACTTGTTTACAATATTTTATCTAAGAGTTACAAAATTATATCATAGCGTAGTACTTAACTTTATCTACTATTCAATACGAGTAACATACATTTAGAATCTTCCAACCGGAAATAAGAAACCCTTTTTTTCTCTCTGCTCCGACGAAGCCCTAGCCACAAGGTCGTCTTCTCGCCCAAATTCAGCTGTCGTCCCCGACTGCCAAGCTTTCAGCGATGTACGTCGATGGTGGGTTCACGTTCACCGGTTTTCTTTCTACTCGAGATGTGGCTACTCCTTCTCCCTCCTTGTAGCGTCTTGACCGGAGCTCCCCGACGTTGGGTCTTCCCTGGGCCGTGGGAGCCCGCTGGAGCCACACCCTCTTCCCCCCCCCCCAGCATGGCCGGCCCTCCCCTTGTCGTGATTGTTCTAAAATACAGTCTCCCCGACGTTAGACCACCAACTGACCGTGGTAGCTCGCCGGAGCCGCCCCTCCTCTTCCGTGCACATCCATCCCCCCTTGTCGTGGCTGTGTCCAGATATGGTTTCCTCGGAGTCGGGATTCCTTCTTCCCGTGAGTGATCTCCGAAGCCGCCTCCTCCTCGGACAAACTTGTCTAGCTCACTGCCCCTCTACTCCTCCCTTTCCCCCAGGAGAACCTCACCGACTTGTGCCCCGACACCATTGAAAGCCTCCCTCTCTACTGGATCTGTCCCCTATAGATTTGGTCGTGGTCCAGTGTCGGTGGATTCTACTCCCCCTAGATATACCGGAGCTTCGGTGTCGGTGGCATCCAGCTGCGTCGATCCACCTCGTGGCCTCGTCGGAATGGCCACATCTCGGCTTACCTTTTATTTTATTGTTTGTTTATTTGTAGGTTGTTCTGCCGGATCGTCGTCCCTCGGCGTTCCTTTGGTAGCTGTTGTAGCTGCCTCTAGTAGTGTGCTCGGTTGACCTTCTTCATCGGTGATCCCAAACCAATCATTGATAAGCAAGATCGACCGAGTAGTAGTCATGTCCGAATATTCTCAGTCATTTTTTCGTGGTTCAAGCATAAAGCCCAGACGCACTCAAATTTACCCTCTTTCAAAGGTCTCTGTCGGAAACTACTTCACATTTCTCAAGGCCGATCGGAGTTTTTGGTTACCACTTAGGAACGCTAAATTGTAGTAGGATGTTTGGTCTGGGTTTTAAGCATTGTGTCGCATTTCTGTTAATTGTGTCTGTATTCGTTTTGGGGATCCCAAACCCAAGAGTTGAGAGGAATTTATCATGTTAGTCGTCTTTGGGGATCCCGAAGATGACTAACGAATGTAAAACTCGAGTCATGTAAGGTATCGTTCTAGCAATGAAGCTTCTTTGAAAAAACAAAGACTTGAATACAATTTTTTTTCATGCATGAATATATATTTATCATCTCTTTAAGCATAAATTTAACAACTCCTAACTGTATTGTCCAAGTTCAATTTTATCACTCTTTGCACCTACAACGGTCGTTGAAGGGGCGTTGCAACTGTGTCGTTGCAGCGCCTCCTACAACGCGTCCTCGATGCATGAGTTGTTTCAGCACCGCTTGTTGTAGTGCGTCGTCGGTGGATCCTGCAACGATGGGATGCGGCGTTGTAGGCCCAATGGAGAGGCGACGCGTGGCAGCGCCTACTCTTTCAAAAATCCCTAATTTTTTCTATATATACACAATCACCCCTACACAAAATTCACACCTCTTCTCTTCTACACCATATTTTTCCAATATCCCTTCAATGGACGACCCGAGGGACTACGAGTTAATCCTCCAAAATATGTAGTTGGCCGAGAATGAATCATCAGCCACTGAAGAAGAGCTAAACCATCACATCCAAGCATACACCTCCCTCATCAAACCTACCCAATTCGAGTCGTCGCAATTCAACCCGCTCCAAAATTCCCAATAGACGTCTTCGTAATTCACCAACAAGAAATCTTCCCAATATTCCATGGCCAAGCCATCGAGGAGTCAAGCAAATAAATCAACATACACTGTACCTCCGAGGCTGAGATGCACCTTTGAGAAAGAGGAGCGGTTGGCATCAGCATGACTTAACCATTCTATGGATAGTATCATAGGGAAGTCCTAGAAGACCGAAAAGTACTGGACTAAACTCGGGGACGAGGTCTATTAGTTGAGGAAGCCAACCAACCCAACACACACGTGGAAGAATTGCAACGACCATTGACATCAACTCAACAAAGAAGTCAGTAAATTTCAAGAGAAGTATGTGCAAATTACGAATGCGTACCAAAGTGGGAGGAACGATGCTCAAATCATTAAAGGAGCAGAAATTGCTTACAAGAAAGACGAGCACCACAAGTTCACTTTCAAGCATGTTTGGAGCATCGTTAAGAGACATCCCAAGTGGGATGTGCTGATGTTCCCACAATGTCAAGTAGGCATCGAGGAGCTGGAACCCGATGCAGAAAGTGAAGCAAGTAACCGTACAAGGTTGGATGATAAATGAAATTACCTATCAAACGATAGAACTGAACACAAATTGACCTTACTTGTATGGGAGGAGCGCCCGACATGCCAGAAAAAAGGGAAGGCTAAAGACAAAGAAAAGGAAAAGGTAAACAAGTGGAGGCGGATAAGGAAGACGGATCCGACACAGCTAAGTTTCTTCAGGGACATGTTATGGATATGCACATGATTGATGATACCAAAGAAAGGAACCTTCAAAGGTTTTTTTTATACGTACTGTAATTGTCACGCCCCAATTTCAGCGAACCGAACTCGGGACGCGAACATTTAAAAACATAAAAACACTTGAACCTGTTTTGAATAAAAGCTTTGACATTTCCATTTAGTTCTCAAAAATAATAATATTTACAATACAAAAACGTCCCAACAAGTGGACAAGGTACAACGTCCGTCACTAGACTCAACAAAATAAAGACCAGACTCCGCTCCAAGCTCCATGAACTTCAAGAGCTAAACTAGTCCGTCCGGTGATCAGTACCTGTAGGAAAAGCAGCTAGGGGTGAGCGTTCGCTCACCTCCACGGATAACAGACTGACTATGGCATAATTAGTAGATAAAGCCAGTAACACCAAAACCAAACCAACACCAACACCGGGACTACAGTCCCCAACTCAAGTACTCAAATGAACCACAACCCGTTACCTTCCACAACAGACTCAACCTCAAACTCGTAAAGTAAAACCGACACAACCAACAATGACCTTCCCCAAAGACACGAACACGGATCAGGCTAGCCGAAGAATGCTCAGAACCTGCCGAGCCTCGTACACGGATCAGGCCAGCCGAAGAATGCTCGTAACCTGCCGAGACCCGGTCACGGATCAAGCTAGCCAAAGAATGCTCATAACCTTTCGGGATCCGAACACGGAACAGGCTAGCCAAAGAATGCTCAGAACCTGTCGAGACTCGAGTTTGGTCAGGCCAGCCAAAGAATGCTCGTAACCTGCCAAAATCCACACCACTCCCCGACACACAGTCGGGTCACTAACCTCGGGCAAACACAACCACAAACACAAGCAAGTTCAACAAACATGCACTCAAGGCCACTCAAGACACCTCAACAGTCAAGACTCGGGTTCAACCACCCCACGGGCCATCATGGCCTCCCAAGACACAACCACTTAACTCACGGGCTCAACAACCCCAAGACACCAATAATAACACACATGCTCTCATGGCCACCCAAACTCAACAATAAATACACGGGCTCTCATGGCCACCCAAACTCAACAATAAATACACGGGCTCTCATGGCCACCCAAACTCAACAATAAATACACTGGCTCTCATGGCCACCCAAACTCAACAATAAATACACGGGCTCTCATGGCCACCCAAACTCAACAATAAATACACGGGCTCTCATGGCCACCCAAAACGTAAATTTAAACAGTCAACCTCCGGGCATGGTCATATGCCTCCAGTAATTCTAATATCGCTAAGTTCTCTGTTCCTACGACACTAATAAGTGTCACATGCTTTTCTCATAACCGCTACAATCCCGTATCATGCTTTTCTAATATTTAAAAAGGTAAACCTACTCAACCCACGACACCCCGGTGTCACATGCAATTCTACTGTTAACTTTCCCTAATCAGGGCCGAGATCCGGCTACTTTTCCCTACCTCGTAAATAATTCCAAAAGCGCTCCAATAAACCTCGATGTAAACCCAGTCACTCGCCGAGCTTCCCTTTGCCTCGGTCCGCAGCACGGTCTAAAAGAACACAATTTTAAAGCACTTTTAAACTATTACGAAAAACCCGAAAATCAATAAACTTAACGCCCAAACGTAACCCCGATAATGTCGATCACTCCCAAACTTCCCAATTACTCGACATTGTCGATAAAAGACCCGCAAAGGCCAGATTCGCCCGACATTGCGAATCTGCCCGGTTTTCAATAATTGCCTTCCTGGGCTCCAAAAGCCCCCGTTTTCGTTTCTACGGTCTTAGAATAGTTCAAGGAACCCAATGCACTTGACGGAATCGAATTCCGACTTCCGAATCAAATAATTAACGTTTAAAGTTTCTAAAACCCGTTAATTACAACTTCTCCAATTTAATTCCAAATTTCGATTCGATTAAGGATAAATGGTTCGGGGAACGTTTTAAACCACCCGAACATTAAAACCCGAGCAACCGAGCACGTGGGCCCCACCCAAACCCCTTGGCCGAGAGCCCTAGGGTTCAAGGGGGGGCTCGGCCACCATGTGGTGGCTGGTACCAACTCCGGCCAGCCACCCCATGGCCGGCCGGCCACCACCCACGGTGGCCGGAGCTCCTCCCGAGCCTCTGGTCACCGAAAAACGTGCCAAAACACCTCCAAATACCTCAAAGATGTCTCCAACACCTCCCCAACCTCAATACAACCCTATCCCAATCATAATAACGAAACCCTAGCTTTTGAAAATAAACTAAACGACGATCGGTTTAGTACAAACCGTAGAGGAAGACGAGGGAAAGACGTTTCCTTCTTGCTTTGAATCGATCCAAGGGCTTGATACTCCTCCAAACCCTAGCTTCTCAACTTCTCTCTTCTTCTCCTTCTCCTTCTCTCTCTAACTCTCTTCTTCTTTCTAATTAAATCAACTAACTCATTTATTTCTCTTTTTTTTTCTCTTTAAACCCATGTGCGGCCGGCCACCTATGACAACCACACATTTTCCCCCCAAAACTAACACCACCATATAATTGACAAGTGTAAAGGTGGGTCCCACACCTTTTGGAACATATCTAGCTGATATTTTCCAATCAGATTCGCGAAAATCAGACGTTTCGGGCCCCGAACGGGCACTTTTTCCAAGAAATTACGAAACTTGGCGGGCCACAAGGAAACGGCTCAACTAAGACCGCTGCGACGACGGCTAAGCTTTTTGGATCTAGAACGGTCCTCGAATGGACCAAAACGTCGCTCGGTTGACTTTTCCAACGAAAAGTCAACATTTCCCAAATTGATCAAAAAGTTGCCCTGAGTCCCCTAGAACTCATTTTGGTCGATAACGGGGTCATCTTAAGTCCGGTATGACCCTCGGGGTCAATTCAGGTTAAGTTGAGTGTCTGTCTTAAATTTTTTAAATTTTCCTGTTTTTCGCAGGTTTGACTGACGTTGACCAGAAGTGGTTATTACAGTCTACCCCCTTAAAGGAATTTCGTCCACGAAATTTAAAACAGACGTACCTCGGGAGTCGAATAGGCTGGGATACTTCGCGCGAACCTCGTCCTTGCGTTCCCACGTCGACTCAGCCCCGTGATGTTTCCACTACACTCGGACCAAGCGGATAATCTTGCCTCCCCGTAGGACCTGCTCCCGTGTGTCCATGATCCGAACCGGCTGCTCCTCATAGGAGACATCATCAGCCACCTCGATATCAGTCCACTCGATGACGTGGGAGGGGTCTGCGTTGTACTGCCGCAACTGGGATACATGGAAGACGTTATGGACTCTCCCAAGCTGCGGTGGCAACACCAGACGATAAGCCACTGCTCCTACTCTGCCCAAGATCTCGAACGGGCCTATGTACCTCGGAGCCAACTTGCCCCCGCTGCGTCTGAACCGCACCAGCCCCTTCCTCGGGCTCACCTTCAGGAACACGTGACCCCCGACTGCAAACTCAAGATGTCGACGTCGCCTGTCGGCATAACTCTTCTGTCGGTTCTGCGCGGTCCTCAACCGATCGCGGATCAGTGCGAGCTTCTCCGTCGTCTCTCTGACAAGAACTGGCCCCAGCAGACTCTTGTCCCCCACCTCTGCCCAGCATACTGGTGACCGACACGGCCTCCCATACAACGCTTCGAAAGGTGCCATCCCGATACTGGCCTGGAAGCTGTTGTTGTAGGCGAACTCGGCCAACGGCAGGTGGGTCTCCCAAGATCCCCTGAAATCTAGCACACATGCTTGCAGCATGTCCTCCAAGATCTGAATGGTACGCTCAGACTGACCGTCTGTCTGGGGATGATGTGCTGTGCTGAGTAGAACCTCGTTCCCCAGTGCCTTCTGTAGACTCGGCCAAAACCTGGACGTGAAGCGGGGATCCCTGTCAGATACTATCGACACCGGGACCCCTTGGAGACGCACTATCTCCTGAATATACAAGCTGCTCAACTTGTCTACCGGGTCAGTCATCCTCATCGCCAGGAAGTGGGTCGACTTGGTCAACCGATCAACCACCACCCACACGACGTCGTTTCCCTTTGGCGATCTCGGTAGCCCGCACACGAAATCCATCGTAATGTGCTCCCACTGTTGGGTCTCTAGGTAGGGTTGGAGATGAACCAACTCGCAGCGGAAAATCAATGAAAACCAAGAGACGATTAAACCATGAAACAACTAACAAAGAATGGATTCACAAGAGAAAAATTCAGCACTATTTCTTACCAAAACAAGAACACCGGTTAACGAATGATTGGCTTGAGTCTCCAAGACGCCTACGTATCCACATGGGAATCAAAGCCACGTAGTTCTTCTCTTTGAGGACTCAAGAACACAAACATGGAGGTGGAAACTAGCCAAACCCGAAATGGCCATGGAAGAGGGAGAGAAAATGTGTTTCCTATTCTTGTCTAGTGTTTGTTATGTTGAAAAAAGATGACTTAAACATAACAAAACCCATACTTGTCCAACTAAAGGCATGGGACAAGTATGGTGTCAAGTAAGGTGTAAATAGGACAAAGTATGGCAAGACAAGATTGGGTTAGGTGGTGAATCACCAACACCTTAATCCTTGTCTTACTTGCTTAGTACTAATTAATCAAGACTTGATTAATTAGTTCCATGGGCCTTGGTTGCATGGGCCTTTCATGGGCCTCTTGGAACATGGCCCGTGGCCATTTCCAACGAGGTCCCGTGATTCGCTCATCGCCTCCAAGCCTTCCATACCGGAAATGTCCAACATTATCCGACGCAATCAATCCCAAGACTCCAAGCCTTGTCTCGATCCGTAAAGTCCTATTCACTTACGGGCACATGACCCAAAACCCAGTTTTGGTCATGTCCCGAGACAACTCTCTTTTGGCCATTCTCCATAAATGTGTCAATGAGTTTCATCCTCCGGTGTGACCCTTAGGTTTATGCATGTCAATAGATCAACGTAAAATCCCATTTTACTTGATCCTATTTAAGTGGCAACTAACGAGACTTTAGTATTGCCTGACACTACATAACGAATCGACCCTGTCAATTCTAACCTTTCCGTCGTCCCTGTCATTATCCTTTTATCTCCGATATCCTGATTGAGATAAGGCATAGAGCCGTCATCCTTATTATTCTCAATCACCGTTCCTTGATATGTGAGATGACTGAAGATATGAGACCCAGTATCATGTGCATGGCCATGCTATTTTTCCAGTCACTCTCGATCAAGCGGCCGAGAACCGATATCTTTCCCATACCTTAGTATGAGGGATAAATCCCTTAGCCGTCTTTCGTGTCACTCATGTAGCCCGTCCCCAAGCCAATCCTGGCCGTTATGGAAGCCCTGTTACGGACAACGTTAGGCTCAGGTCAAACTCAGTTGTTCACTACATAGCGATCACAAAGACTCCTTGGTCTAAGGATACATGACAAGCTACAACACTGAATATGTTCATGACTTAATCTATGGCACATATTCAGGGCGGGTCGTCCAATATCATGTCCCACATGATATCTATGATCAGACTCCGGAATCCCATTCCAATGACTAACAGAACGTAAGCCATAAAGAGCCATCTTTCATACTAGTCGCTTCTAGTGAAGCTTTGTTGACTAGGGACCCATCGAGTGTGATCTATCTCGATCTATGGTTCTATTCGCATGGTGGGCATAGATCAGAGCACACGTCGATATATTACTCCAACACATAAGTAATATAAAGTCGCTTTAATTTTATTGCTAACGATGATATGTACATTTGGACATTTAGGATTGAACTACGGGCACTAAGACTAACACCCACTTCCACTGAGCAATCGGTAGTGGCTGTAACAATCCCGCGGGACGCTGATGCTCGGCCTTCACTTGCTGACAGACGAGGCATCTCGACATAAACTCTGCGACTGCTCTCCTCATCCCGCGCCACCAGTAGTGCCATCTGAGGTCACGGTACATCTTGGTGCCCCCCGGATGTACTATAAGACGCGAATGGTGTGCCTCTCGTAATACGACGTCTCTACAGTTAACCGGCACGAACAGCCCCCCGTGGTACCGTAATCCCCAATCAATACTGTCCTCCCAGCCCACCACCTCGTCACCCCTAACGACTCTCTCGCGGATCTCTGACGCCTCGACGTCCTCCGTCTGCGCCTCCAACACTTGGGCAAGCAGTGAGGGCTGAGCCACCAATGAGCACATGGCCACGCCGCCAGTAATCTCCTCTAGCTCAAGCCCGAACGTGCTCAGCTCCCGATAATGTCGATCACTCCCAAACTTCCCAATTACTCGACATTGTCGATAAAGGACCCGTAAAGGCCCGATTCGCCCGACATGGCGAATCTGCCCGATTTTCAATAATTGCCTTCCTGGGCTCCAAAAGCCCCCGTTTTCGTTTCTACGGTCTTAGAATAGTTCAAGGAACCCAATGCACTTGACGGAATCGAATTCCGACTTCCGAATCAAATAATTAACGTTTAAAGTTTCTAAAACCCGTTAATTACAACTTCTCCAATTTAATTCCAAATTTCGATTCGATTAAGGATAAATGGTTCGGGGAACGTTTTAAACCACCCGAACATTAAAACCCGAGCAACCGAGCACGTGGGCCCCACCCAAACCCCTTGGCCGAGAGCCCTAGGGTTCAAGGGGGGGCTCGGCCACCATGTGGTGGCTGGTACCAACTCCGGCCAGCCACCCCATGGCCGGCCGGCCACCACCCACGGTGGCCGGAGCTCCTCCCGAGCCTCTGGTCACCGAAAAACGTGCCAAAACACCTCCAAATACCTCAAAGATGTCTCCAACACCTCCCCAACCTCAATACAACCCTATCCCAATCATAATAACGAAACCCTAGCTTTTGAAAATAAACTAAACGACGATCGGTTTAGTACAAACCGTAGAGGAAGACGAGGGAAAGACGTTTCCTTCTTGCTTTGAATCGATCCAAGGGCTTGATACTCCTCCAAACCCTAGCTTCTCAACTTCTCTCTTCTTCTCCTTCTCCTTCTCTCTCTAACTCTCTTCTTCTTTCTAATTAAATCAACTAACTCATTTATTTCTCTTTTTTTTTCTCTTTAAACCCATGTGCGGCCGGCCACCTATGACAACCACACATTTTCCCCCCAAAACTAACACCACCATATAATTGACAAGTGTCAGTCAAACCTGCGAAAAACAGGAAAATTAAAAATTCTGAAGACAGACACTTAATTGAACCTAAAATGACCGCGAGGGTCATACCGGACTTAAGATGATCCCGATATCGACCAAAGTGAGTTCCGGGGGACTTAGGGTAACTTTCTGATCAATTCGGGAAATGTTGACTTTTCGTTGGAAAAGTCAACCGAGCGACGTTTTGGTCCATTCGAGTACCGTTTTGGATCCAAAAAGCTTAGCCGTCGTCGCATCGGTCTTAGTTGAGCCGTTTCCTTGTAGCCCGTCAAGTTTCGTAATTTCTTGGGAAAAGTGCCCGCTCGGGGCCCGAAACGTCCGATTTTTGCGAATCTGATTGGAAAATATCTAGTAGATATTTTCCTAAAAGGTGTGGGACCACCTTGCCACTTGTCAAACAAGTGGTGGTGTTAGGTTTTGGGGGGGGGGGAAGAGAAGTTGAGCCTTATAGGGTTCGGCCAAGGGGGGGTTTTAGAGAGAGAAAACAAAAATCAAAAAAAAGAGAAGAGAGTTAGAGAGAGAAGGAGAAGAAGAAGAAGAAGAAGAGAGCTAGGGTTTTGGGTGTCCACTATTCACGTCTTCCACCCTTGGATCGTCTCAAAGCTTGGAGATTCACAATCCCCTCGTCTTCCTCTACGGTAATCACCAAACCGATCTTCGTTTTGGTTAATCTCAAATGTTAGGGTTTGGTTAAAATGAGTAGTTTAGGGTTGTATTGAGGTTGGGGGTTTGTTGGAGACGTTTTGGAGGCGTTTGGAGGTGAAGGGGGACGTTTTCCGGCGACCGGGAGCTCGGGAAGAGATCCGGCCATCATAGGGGGTGGCCGGCCACCATGTGAGGTGGCTGGCCGGAGCTAGGGCCGGCCACCACCATGTTGGGCCGGGCCCACTTGAACCGTAGGACCCACGACCAAGGTGGGCCGGGTGGGGCCCACTTGCTCGGGTGCTCGGGTTTTGTGTTCGGGTGGTTTAAAACGTTCCCCGGACCATTTATCCATAACCTAATCGAAATTTGGAATTAAAATGCGAAAGTTGTAATTATCGGGTTTAGTAACTTTAAACGTTAATTAATTGACTCGGAAGTCAGAATTCGATTCCGTCAAGTGCATTGGGACCCTTGAATTATTCTAAGACCGTAGAAACGAAAACGGGAATTTTTGGAGCCCCGGAAGGGCATTTCCAAAACCCGGGAAGATTCGCCATGTCGGGCGAATCGGGCCTTTATGGGTCCTTTATCGACAATGTCGAGTAATTGGGAAGTTTGGGAGTGATCGACATTGTCGGGGTTACGTTTGGGCGTTAAGTTTATTGAATTTCAGTTTATTCCTGCGAGTTGTTAAGTGCCTTAAAATTGTGTTCTTCTAGATCGTGTCGCGGACCGAGGCAAGGGAAAGCTGGGTGAGTGACTGAGATCACACCGGAGCTCGTTGGTTGGCTTTTGGAGAACACGCACGAGGTAGGTAAAAGTAGCCGGATCTCGGCCCTGACTAGGGAAAGTTAACAGTAGAATTGCATGTGACACCGGGGTGTCGTGGGTTAAGTAGGTTTATTGAATGTTAGAAAGGCATGATACGGGAACGTAGCGAACTTTAGAAATGCATGTGATACTTAGTAGTGTCGTAGGAGCAGAGAACTTAGCGGTATTAGAATTACTGGAGGCATATGACCATGCCCGGAGGTTGATTGTTTAATTTATGTCTTGGGTGGCCATGAGAGCCCGTACGTTATTGTTGGTGTCTTGGGCGGCCATGAGAGCCCGTGTTTTATTGTTGGTGTCTTGGGTGGCCATGAGAGCCCGTGTTTTATTTTTGGTGTCTTGGGTGGCCATGAGAGCCTGTGTTGTACTGTTGGAGTCTTGGGTGGCCATGAGTGCCCGTGGGGTTGTTGAGCCCGTGAGTTATTATTGGTGTGTATTGGGTGGCCATGAGTGCCCATGGGGGGTTGTTGAACCCGTGTTTCACCGTTGGTGTTTTGGGTGGCCGTGAGTGCCTGTGGGGTTGTTGAACCCGAGTCTTGACTGTTGATGTGTCTTGGGTGGCCATGAGTGTCGGGGAGTGTTGAACTGGTGTTGTTGTTGTTTGTTGAGCTTTGACTATGATTGTGATTGTGGTTACCTGAGGTTGGGGGCCCGCTTCATGAAACAGGGGTCCACGAGCACACACGTCTACATGTTCAGACGAGGTAGGGGGCCCGCCCGACAATAAAGGGGTCCTGGCCACGCGTGTGTGGTTTGGGGTAGTGAGTGTGACAGGTCGACAGCCTGATCGGACTTTGTGTCGAGGAAAATGCGACAGGTCGACCGCCTGGCCTGACTGGTATCGGTAAAGGGCGTGAGGGAGATTACTGAGCAGCTGGTATGCGATCCTTTGTGATCTTGGTTGGTGTGCGATCCCTTGTGATCTTGTTTGGTGTTGCGTAGTTTCTGTCGTGTCCTTGGAGGAGGTCGTCGATAGTTGCGTCGGGTTTACATTACGAGTCCGAGTGTTGAGTCTGTTGAGGAAGGTAACGAGTTGTGTGTCAGTTGAGTACTTGAGTTTGGGGATTGTATTCCCGGTGTTGGGTTTGGTTTTGGTGTTCGACATTGTCTGCTAAGTATGCCGTAGTTAGTCTGTTATCCGTGGTGGTGAGCGAACGCTCACCCCTAGCTGCTTTTCCAACAGGTACTGATCACAGGACGGACCAGGTGAGCTTTCGAAGCTTGAGGAGCTAGGAGCGGGGTCCGGGTTTTTTCTTTTGAGTCTAGTGACGGATACCATGTACATTGTCCATTTGTTGGGACGTTTTTGAGTTGTAAATATTATTTTGATTAACTAAATGGTAATTTCAAAGTGTTTATTCAAAACAGGTTTCAAATGTTTTATGATTTTAAATGTTCGCGTCCCGAGTTCGGTTTACTGAAATTGGGGCGTGACACGTACACATCAATGAATAGACAAGACACCTTCAATATGACTTCGCCGGAACATGATGGTCGTGCCATGGTTATATGTAACATCGGCACACAATTGGGATAACTTTGATTTATGTTCATATTAATAAAACTGGATGTTCTTGTTATTAATTTTTTTTCCCGCCTTATACGCATTTTCAACGCTTTTTCCTTAAGAAACGAATGAATTGTCGGATTTTTTTTATTGATTTATTGGTGTCTCGATTTTCATGCACACACACTATTTAGGAAATAGTGGTTGTTACGTTGACGCTGCCACGATGCAGCCGACACATCTCCAACCTATAAATGCCACATCCAATCCTTAATTTATCCTCACATCTCTCTCTAATTCTCTCCTCCTCCTCCTCCAACTTCTAATTATCTTTATTTTTCTCCAAAGAATGAGTTCTTCAGCGGGTTCATCGACGTGTGGTCCATTATGGAGGGCAGTGGAAGAGATGCATCTACTGGTTATGTGGCTTGAACATATCAAGATTGTAGGAAAGTATTAGGAGAAAATCTATCTTTATTTTGTTGCTTCGGGACACAAAAGTTGGCCTCAACGGTCGCAAAAACAAATGAAGTTTCATTTTGGCAAGAATAGCCAAAAGTGCAGGAACTTTTACAAGATCTACCATAGACGTCTCCAAGAACCTACAAAATAAGCAATCGAGGAGGACATCTATGCTGCGACCATGTCGATTACGAGCCCGCACACGAGAAATGGACAAATGGTGCTTGTGGGAGTTGCTCAGAGATCAGTCGAAGTGGTGCATGTACATTGGCGCGATTAAAAATTAGTTGATTGATCCTAGGGTTTGTTTCAATGTCGTTTGTTTAATTATCGTATATAGTTTTTATAAATGTTGTGTTTATGTGGTATAAATAAAATTAGTAGTTTATTTTGGGGTTGTTTTGATATTTTAAAAAATTATAAAAACACCCTACCAACTAGCTCATGCAACTAGTTGGTGGCTACCACTGCAAAGCTAGTGGTTTGGAAGAGAGAAAGTGAAAATATACTCCTACCACCCCTCCTCACCATTATCTAGTTGTTTACCATTGAAAATGCTTAGTATTGATAAAATACAATTTTATCGATTTGTGGAAGGAATATTTTTATCAACTCTAAAATACATATTTACTAACATTAAGGGGGTTCTCTGTCCCGTTTAAAAAGAGGGGGGGAGCAACAGCAGAAAGGATCCGGGGTTCGGGGTTCGACCGGTGTGGGGAGGGGGGCGTGCGGGGCGCGGGGCAGGAGAGGGAGTGGGAGGGTTCGGGGGGCAGGGGCGCGAGGCCAAATTCATCCCCGCGCTTCGCTGCCCCTCTGCCTCTCTCTCGTCCACTGGGAAGCCGCCATATGTCCAAGCAAAAAAAAAATACTGTTGCTCTCCAACAACGGTCGGCAACGGCTAACAGGGTTTTTTTTAATAAATAAATAGAAAATACATTTAAAAAACAGTTTTTCAACCGGTATAAATCCACAACACCATTCCTACAATTTCTCTTTACATTTCATATCCAATTCTCTACATTTCATATCCAATTTTCGCAAAAAAATGTTCGATAACGAACGTCAAATAAGGGAGCAGATGGAAGCCGAACGCCGCAACGACGAAGCCAAACTTTGTGCTTGGGAGCGAGGAATCCGGTGTAGAACCGAGCGCATGGTATAGAGAGAAATGCCAAAATGGGAGACATGGAGGCGACGACTCGAATCAGGAGAAGGTTCCCGGACAGAGATCAACAGAAGGCGTGAGCAAGGTCACGACGACCTGATGAGGGATTATTTTTTCGACAACCCGATCTATGGCCCCGAATTGTTTAGGCGACATTTTCGTATGTCCAGACCATTATTTTTACGGGTTATGGAAGCGGTTAAGTCTCACGACAGGTACTTTGTTCAGGTGTGTGACGCTGCGCGGCGGTTGGGGTTATCAACGCACCAGAAATGCACCGTCGCGATACGAATGCTAGTGTATGGGTGCTCTTCCGATTCATTGGACGACACACTACGTATGGGGGAAAGTACTATACTCAAATGTGTTAGACGTTTTCGTAAAGCCGTTATTGCGGTTTTCTAAGAGGAATACATGCGGAGGCCGACTGTGGCGGACATGGCGCGATTACTTGAGTCGGGCAATAGCCGAGGCTTCCCCGGTATGATTGGCAGTCTTGACTGCATGCATTGGGAGTGGAAGAATTTCCCAGTCGCATTGCAAGGATCGCATGAACGTGGAAATCACGCGAACCCAACAATTATGCTGGAAGCGGTTGCGTCTCGTGATACGTGGATTTGGCATGCATTTTTCGGTATGGGTGGTACGAACAACGACAGTAACGTCCTCAACGCCGGCCACTTATTCGACGAGGCTTTCTGTGGTCGTGACATCACCGTGGATTACGAAGTCAACAGGCATCGCTACAACAAGCCGTGTTATTTAGTAGACGACATTTATCCATAATGGGATCGGTTCGTCAAGTCTATTCGCCATCTTTTTTCTCGCAAACAGAAGTTGTTTGCCAAATGCCAAGAAAAGGCCCGTAAAGATATTGAACGAGCCTTTGGAGTCCTCCGAGCACTGTGGCACATCATGTCAAGGCCCGCTCGGATCTGGGATAAAGCGACTTTGGTTGATATGATGCCTTGTTGTATCATTCTACATAATATGATCGTGGAGGACGAACGCGATCGATATGAAGCAGGGGATAAGATTTGTTTTTCGAGCCCCCTCCGGAATTACCTCGGGGTTTGGCACCCCCTCAAGCATGGAATCGATCAATACCCTTGACGTACCACCAAGAACTCTAAGCGCGAGTTAGTGTCATCAATGATGCGACTCATCGGCAACTTAAAGAAGACCTTATGGAGCACTTATGGAATCGGGCGGGCGGGACTTACAACTCAAGCGATTCAGACGATTGATATGTATTTTTTTAAGTTATGTACTTTTTAATTTTGTATTTTTATTAATGAAATTTTATTTCTATTTATAAATTTTATTTCTATTTTGTTTTGTAGTTGTTGATTTAAAAATAACGTTAACAGATTCAGTTAAAAGCTTAATTAATTACATAGTCGGCATTTCTGAAAATAAGCCCCTAGACTAGCCCTCTGTTGTGTAGTACACAAAATTTAGGGGGGCAGTGATGTGGATGCTCTAAGTTAAGCAATAATTCTCAACAAATAACTTACCATAAAAAATCAAATACCAATAATTCGAAGGAATAAGCTGTGGAGAACATGTATTTAAACATGCACGTTTTCACTTAGCTATATTTAGTATCAATTTTTTTATTCTGAGTTCCTAAAATTTTCATTAAGTTATGTTTTTTGTTTACTTTTGAACGGAAAAATGGTATTTTAGAATGCACATAGATATGTCCTATTAAACTGAACTATTTCTACCCATATTTTTTTTTACCTTATTTTCTCTATTTTGTATTTTATCATTTATTAACAGAGGAGAAATCTAATAGAAACCCTCCTTATCCTAAAAACTGTGTGAACCAATCTTAACCATACACCCTTTAGATCCAACATTCACCATAATGCCACATCATCATCCCAATTCCACCAAAACCAACACCACTTTCTTCCTTTCTCACACAAGCAAGGGCATAATTGTAAAAGCATGGTGCCATGTGGACAAGTGTCCATTTTTTTCTTAACCAATTCACTAATTTAATATTTCCCGATTCGTTTGAACTCCGATTAACTTCAAACTTGCTCCAATATTTTTCTTTTTCCAAGGAATTTAAATCAAGATCAGTCATGAATATATTTTGAAGCACGAAAATAAAAAGTTATATTGGGGTGATAAAAACAATGTTAAGTGTTGATAAATCTTCACTAATAAATTTTTTGTAGCGAGGTATCAAACTAGTGTTAAATAGTGTTTAGTGTTGATAAAACTAGTGCTTAGTGTTCATAAAAAAACATGTGATGATGCACTAAATCATGTTCGATTTTGGAAAATGAGGTGATAAAACTAGTGTTCAGTGTTGATAAGCCCAGTGTATAGTGTTGATAAACCCAGTGTATAGTGTTGATAAACCCAGTGTATAGTGTTGATAAAAATTACACAGACTTAACTTTTTTTAAAAATCAGCCCCAAAATAAGGGTGATAACCTAGAGTTTAGTGTTGATAAAAAAAAACATGTGATGGGATGATAAAAACACATGTAATTTAATGATAAACATAGTGTTTAGTGTTAATAAAACTAGTGCTTAGTGTTCATAAAAAAAACATGTGATGATGTCATAAAAATCATGTTCGATTTTGGAAAATGAGGTGATAAAACTATTGTTCAGTATTGATAAACCCAGTGTATAATGTTGATAAACCCAGTGTATAGTACTGATAAACCCATTGTATAGTGTTGATAAAAATTACACAGACTTAACTTTTTTTAAAAATCAGCCCCGAAATAAGGGTGATAACTTACAGTTTAGTGTTGATAAAAAAACATGTGATAGGATGATAAAAACACATGTAATTTAATGATAAACATAGTGTTTAGTGTTGATAAAACTAGTGCTTAGTGTTCATAAAAAAACATGTGATGATGTAATAAAATCATGTTCGATTTTGGGAAATGAGGTGATAAAACTAGTGTTCAGTGTTGATAAACCCAGTGTATAGTGTTGATAAACTCAGTGTATAGTGTTGATAAACCCAGTGTATAGTGTTGATAAAAATTACACAGACTTAACTTTTTTTTTAAATCAGCCCCGAAATAAGAGTGATAACTTAGAGTTTAGTGTTGATAAAAAAAACATGTGATGGGATGATAAAAACACATGTAATTTAATGATAAACATAGTGTTTAGTGTTGATAAAACTAGTGCTTAGTGTTCATAAAAAAACATGTGATGATGTGATAAAAATCATGTTCGATTTTGGAAAATGAGGTGATAAAACTGGTGTTCAGTGTTGATAAACCTAGTGTATAGTGTTGATAAACCCAGTGTATAGTGTTGATAAAAATTACACAGACTTAACTTTTTTTTAAAATCAACCCTGAAATAAGGGTGATAACCTAGAGTTTAGTGTTGATAAAAAAATATGTGATGTGATGATAAAAACACATGTAATTTAATGATAAACATAGTGTTTAGTGTTGATAAAACTAGTGTTTAGTGTTCATAAAAAAACATGTGATGATGTGATAAAAATCATGTTCGATTTTGGAAAATGAGGTGATAAAACTGGTGTATAGTGTTGATAAACCCAGTGTATAGTGATGATAAACCCAGTGTATAGTGTTGATAAACTCAGTGTATAGTGTTGATAAACCCAGTGTATAGTGTTGATAAAAATTACCCAGACTTAATTTTTTTTTAAAAATCAGCCCCGAAATAATTTTTTTTTCGTGCTTCAAAATATATTCATGACTGATCTAGATAGAAAGCCCTTTAAAAAACAAAACTAATGGCGCAAGTTTGAAGCCAATCGGAGTTCAAACGAAGCGGGAAAAATTAAATTAGTGAATTGGTAAAAAAAATTAATATGATGGTTTTACTAAAAAGCCCTTACCCCTCACTAAAAGGTGCTGTTTTTTTGCAGTCAACAAGTCAACAAATCAATTGCATCTCATCCATTCATTCTTAAAATCAATGGCTTGGATTGGTTCACACGGTTTTTACGTTAAAGAGTGGTTTCTATTTGATTTTTTTCCTCTTTATTAACCATTGTCCAAAGAGGAGAAATCAAATACAAATCATATCTTAACCTAAAAACTAGAGAACCAATCTAAGCCATCTATTTTAAGAATGAAGGGATGAGATGCAATTGAGTGGTTGACTTGTTGACTGCAAAAAAACATCATTTTTTAGTAAGTGGGAAGGACTTTTTAGTAAAACTATCATATTACTTTTTTTACCAATTCACTAAATTAATTTTTCCCACTTCGTTTGAACTCCGATTGGCTTCAAACTTGCGCCATTAGTTTTGTTTTTTCAAGGGCTTTCTATCAAGATCACTCATGAATATATTTTGAAGCACGAAAAAAAATTATACATGGGTAATTTATATCAACACTTTGCTCTGGTTTTATCAACACTGTTACACTGGTTTTATCAACACTTTGCACTGGGTTTATCACCTCATTTCCAAAACTGATCATGATTTTTATCACATCATCACATGTTTTTTATGAACACTAGTTTTATCAACACCAAACACTAGGTTTTATCATTAAATTACGCGTGTTTTATCAACCCCATCACATGTTTTTTTGAAGCACGAAAAAAAGAATTATTTCGGGGCTAATTTAAAAAAAATTATATCTGGGTAATTTTTATCAACACTTTACATTGGTTTTATCAACACTGGTCACTAGTTTTATCACCTCATTTTCCAAAACCGAACATGATTTTTATCACCTCATCACGTGTTTGAACACTAGTTTTATCAACAGTAAACACTATGTTTACCATTAAATTACATATGTTTTTATCACCCCATCACATGTTTTTTTTATCAACGCTAAACTCTAGTTTATCACACTTATTATCAAAACTGAACATCGTAAAGCCCGCCTTTTTAAAAGAGTATGTTTTTGATAAACAGAAACGTTGGGGTGAGCTTTTGAAAACTAGTTATTACTTTTCAAAAAAAATAATAAAGAAAGAAAGAAAAAAATGGAAGTTGGACCGGGTGACCCAACCAGACCCGCCCCTTTTAGTTCTTCTCCTCAATATTGGGTCGTGCGGCCCAAATCACTTCTGAAGCCCTTTCTGGCCCGAGTATTTAACCCCGTTTTTAGGGTTTTCTATTCATTATCGCAGCCGCCTCATTCGTCACTTCTCCCTCTTCTCTGAATCTGAACCCGTCTCCCTCGTCCCCTTCGAACCACGCCGCCGCTCCCTCGCCAGAGCCCGTCATCTCCCCCATCTCCATCTTCCTCACGTCCCTCTCCCCTTCATCTCCTCCGGTGTCAACCCAGGTCCTCCGCCCTCTTCTTTCCCGAGTTCCCGTCGCCGAACTCTGTCTCTCCCATCTTGTGGTCAAACCGTCCCCCATCCTCTCCGTTCAGCTCATACGAGCTGCGGTCGTTCTCCGTCTCGCCTTTCCCTCTTTCTTCGTCTTCAACCGCCCGTGAATTGAGCCCCGTCGTCGAGTTCCGTCCAGATCTGAGACGGGTGTGAGGCCACTGTGCTCCACCGTGTTCCGCCGTGCCAGCCACTGCCCTTTTGTTCCCCACGGTGAGAATCTCGACCCTGAGGGGGTTTGGTCGCCGGCGCCTCCACCGGTGGTCGGAGTTCAAACCTAACCCTCCTGTTCCTCTTCTTCCTGTTTATTTTCCCGAGCTATTTTGGATCTGGCCGGAACTAAAACGGAATTTACAGATTTATTTTTTACAAGGAAAATAAACAAAAACAAAATCAGATTCGATTTAAAATGGCTTTTGGACTTCTGTTCGAACGTGGAACCTTGAACGGTTGAACAATTTGGAACCCCGAGCGTTTGAAACGGACTGATAATTGGACTAGAACAGAATAAAAAGTGGAAGCGATGAATCGTGTCTCGAAGCCCGTACCTCGAGAATCGTGTCTCAAAACCCGTGCATTGGGACCCATTCCTCGGAAGACGTGCATCGGCTTCTGTGCTCGGGTTCTCGAACCCGATTCGTTGTAATCCTTCTTTTAGCCCGCTTAAGTTTAAAAGTTTGAACTTAAATGGAAACCGTCGTACCCATTAATTTAACTTTGGAACCGGTTTTAATTGTAGCTCTCGGTGTAAAGTAGAGTCCGGGTTCAATCGAAGAGAAGACCGGAGGTAGCGAGCCAGGACGTCAACAGCTAGGAGACGTAGCTATCAGTTCGTCTTGAGGTAGGGAAAGTAGCGAATACCGGTTTAATTACGGAAAGTTACTAGTATGCATGCTAGGAATTAATAAAAAACTGGAAAGATCATAGCTTGGCATGTAGGATACGAACAACTAGCGTAGACGTATGAACTGTGAACATTTATGTTTTCTGTCTTGGGAATTGCCGTGCTGGTAGTTTCGGGCCATGTCGTGCCGTAGGATTGGTTGCTGAGTGTATCTGCTGGTGTGTTGTGTTGTTTGAACGGTTAATAAATAACGAACATGAAAACGAGTAGAACTGAATTAGTGATGCATGTTGATGACCTATGTGGGTATGTCCTGTTTAATTGATATGTTGAACTGTGGGACGGTTGGGGTTTTGATACCGTTTAAGCCGGTGGGGTTACCACGTTGAACGTGGGGTCGGTAAGTGATGGTAAGTACGTGACGTTTGAGTGTGCTTAAGAGTTTAATAAGATTATTGCTCGGTGTTGCATGATTGTGACTGTGCGTGGGCAAGTGTGTCGTGTTTGTTGTAATGTGAACCCTTGTTTGTGATATGGTCGGGTGAGTGATAGACCGACGTGTAGTGTAGTTGTGGTAAGATTGTTGGGCCTGTGAGCCGTGTTTGATCTGTGGCATTTCGATGCGTGATATTAGTTTGTTGTGTATTCCTTGAGGATGGTATTCCGGTTGTGATTGGGCCTACGTGTCGTGTTTGGGGCCGACGGGTCAGGCCGACGGGCCATAATGTGGTTGGGGCCTACGGGTCGTGTTGGGCCTGCAGGTCGTGTTGCATAGGGCCGATGTGTCACGCCCCAAATTCAGTAGAACCGAACTCGGATCGCGAATGTTTAAGACAATAAAACATTTTTAAACCTTTTAAATAAATCACTTTAAAACCACCAATTGTTCATCAAAATAATTATTTACAACTCAAAAGTACGTCCCAACAAGCGGACAAAATACAAAGTGTACGTCGCTAGACTCAAAAGAAAACCCGGACTCCGCTCCTAGCTCTTCAAGCTTCGAGAGCTCACCTAGTCCATCCCGCGACCAGTACCTGTAGGAAAAGCAGCTAGGGGTGAGCGTTCGCTCACCACACGGATAACAGACTAACTACGGCATACTTAGAAGACAATGTCGGTAACACCAATAACAACCCGAACACCGGGGTCTACTATCCCCAACTCAAGTAACCCGACTGACACACGACCATTACTTTCCTCAACCGACTCAACACTCGGACCCGTAGTGTAGACCCGACACAATGATTACGACTTTCTCCAAAAACACGAAAGACAACCACGCAACACCCAAGATCACAAAGGATCGCATACCAAACAAGATCGCAAAGGATCGCACTCCAGCAACTCAGTCCCCACGCACTTTGCCGATCCCTGTCAGGCCAGGCGGTCGACCTGTCGTACAACTCAGTCCCCACGCAACTTTGCCGATCCCTGTCAGGCCAAGCGGTCGACCTGTCGCACTTTTCCCGACACAAAGTCGGATCAGGCTGTCGACCTGTCACCCCCACGCACGCGCGGCCAGGACCCCTTTCCTCACGGGCGGGCCCCCTAACCCGTTTGAACATGCAGACGCGTGCGATCACAGGACCCCCGTTATTATGAAGCGGGCCCCCAACCTAGGTAACCACAATCACAATCACAAACAAATTTCAACAAACAACAACAACGCCGGTCTAACGCTTCACAGGCACTCATGGCCACCCAAGACACACCAACAGTAAAGACACGGGCTCAACAACCCCACGGGCCCTCACGGCCACCCAAAACACCAACGGTAAAACACGGGCTCAACAACCCCACGGGCACTCACGGCCACCCAAGACACCAACGGTAAAACACGGGCTCAACAACCCCACGGGCACTCACGTCCACCCAAGACACACCAACTGTAAAGTACGGGATCTCATGGCCACCCAAGACACAAACAGTAAAGTACGGGCTCTCATAGCCACCCAAGACACAAACAGTAAAGTACGGGCTCTCATGGCCACCCAAGACACGAACTAAACAATCAACCTCCGGGCATCACCAAATGCCTCCAGTAATTCTAATATCAAAAGTTCACTGCTCCTACGACACTACTAAGTGTCACATGCATTTCTATTGTTCGATACGTTCCCGTATCATACGACACCACCCGGTGTCGCCTGCCTTTCTATTGTTCGATAAACTTACTTAACCCACGACACCCAAGTGTCACATGCATTTCTATTGTTAACGTTCCCTAGTCAGGGCCGAGATCCGGCTACTTTTCCCTACCTCGTAATGCTTTCCCAAAATTCCACAACCAAACTCCGGCGGGCTCGCGATCACTCGCCTAGCTTTCCCTTTCCGCGGTCCTCGGTACGATCTAACAAGATCACAATTAAACACTTTTTAAGTTTGCAGACAAAGCTGAATTTTAATGAATTTGACGCCCAAATGTAACCCCGAAAATGTCGATCACTCCCAAACTTCCCAATTACTCGACATTGTCGATAATGGGCTCGAAAAGCCCGATTCGCCCGACATGGCGAATCTGCCCGGGTTTTGAAAACGCCCTTTCGGGGCTCAGAAAATTCCCGTTTTCGTTTCTACGGTCTTACAATAAATCAAGGGTTCCAATGCAATCGACGGAATCAATTTCCGACTTCCGAGAAATTTAATTCGCGTTTAAAGTTTCTAAACCCGATAATTCCAATTTTCCCAATTTAATTTCATAATTTTATACGGGTTTAAGTTATCAACTCGGGGATCGTCCAAGACCACCCGAACACGAAAAACCCGACACCCGAACACGTGGGCCCCACCCGGCCACACCGGAAAACACTCCTTTTCGCCCCAAAACGTTCCTAACGAACTCTAAACCTCAACCGTTCATCATTTAATCAATTCTAAATGAACACTTAGAAATAAAACACGTCGAAACGAGGAAAAGTCGGATTCATATCGTAGGTAACGATGAGGGGAGCTCGATTATGCAAGAAAATGGATGATCCAACGGTCGGATCGTCAACAATCTCCAAAAAAACCCAACTCCCTTCTTCTTTCTCTCCTTCCCTTTCTCTTTCTTCTTCTCTCTCCTTTTCCTATTTTTTGATGAATTTCCGTGTATCACATGCACCATTCCCTTTTAATTTGATTCAAACACTAACACATAACAAAAAGACTAAAATACCCCTCCTTTTCATTTTGTCTTTTCTTTAAAGTTAAGGGTAAAGTTGTCCTCTCATTTTCCTTCCACCACATTCATGACACGTGTCATGTGGGTCCCACTTGTTAGAAAAATATCTTTGTAGATATGTTTGAATCAGATTCGCGAAATTCGACCGTCTCGGGTCCCGAACGGACACTTTTTCCAAGAAATTATGAAACTTCACGGGCTACAAGGAAACGGCTCAACTAAGACCGCTGCGACGACGGCTAAGCTTTTTGGATCCAAAACGGACCTCGAACGGACCAAAACGTCGCTCGGTTGACTTTTCCATAAAAAAAAAGTCAACCTTTCCCAAGTTGGTCAGAAGGTTTCCCTGAGTCCCCCGGAACTCACTTTGGTCGATATCGGGGTCAACTTAAGTCCGGTATGACCCTCGGGGTCAAATTTAAGTTCATTTAAGTGTGTCCAAAATTTTTAAATTTTCCTGTTTTTCGCCGATTTGACTGGCGTTTACCGGGAGTGGTTCTTACACGACGGGTCGGAGCCGACGGGCCACATCATATCATATTGCATAGGGCCAACGGGTCGGAGCCGACGGGCCACATCATATCATATTGCATAGGGCCGACGAGTCGGAGCCGACGGGCCACATCATTTCATAATGGGCCTGCGGGTCGTGTTGGGCCTACGGGTCGTGAGAGGCACTGGGTGCCGTGTTTCAGCCTCGATGATCTATGGTCCTTTGGAGATGTTTTCGAGAGTCCCGACGAATGCGTCTTCATAAGGATGTTTCCGGCATTCTCGACGTTACACGTCTTTGTGACGTTATGCGTCTCCTCTGGATCGAGAGGTAGTCCGATGGATGCTTGACCTACCGGTTTGTTAAGATGGTATTGGGTTGTGTACAGTCGGCGGAGTTCGTGTATTATGGTACGGGACGTGTGTACTGATGGTTTTGTGTTGGTTGCGTTTGCTGGTTGTTATTGTGTTGTTGTGTGAAAGTCGTCGTTAAGAGTATTGTAAGTTTGGCTATGAGCCCCAGTTTGGCAGTTAGTTGTGTTGTACTAGTATGCCCTAATTGGACGGTTACTCGTGGTGGTGAGCCGATGTTCATTACCTTAACTACTTTCTCTACTAGGCGAAAGCTCACCCCTTACATTGTTGATTTTCAGGTGTTGAGCGAAATTTTGTGCTAGCAGGACATAGTTGAGCTTGGGAGCTGGCGAGGGTCCTAGGCTAGTAGGTCTAGAGACGTGCATTTGTTTTTTAAACCGAACTTTGTATACTGGGTTTTGTGAGCTGTTAACTTTGTCAATTGATTTATTATCAATTTTGAAATTTTATCTTTCGTAATTTTATAGTGTTTATTTATTATTTTAAGTTCACGTCTCGAGTCCGGTCAAAACCGGATTTGGGGCGTGACAAACATGGTTTTTATCACCTCAGTACATGTTTTTATCAACATTTAGCACTAGTTTGATACCTCCGATATAAAACATTTATTAGTGAAGATTTATCAACACTCAACATTATTTTTATCACCCCGATATACCTTTTTATTTTCATTCTTCAAAATATATTCATGATTGATCTTGATTTAAATCCTTTGAAAAAATAAAAATATTGGCGCAAGTTTGAAGCTAATTGGAGTTCAAACTAATCAGGAAATATTAAATTAGTGAATTGGTGAAGAAAAAAATGGACATTTGTCCACATGACACCATGCTTTTACAATTATGCCCTTGCTTGTGTCAGAAAGGATGAAAGTGACGTGAGCTTGGGTGAAATTGGGGTGGTGATGTAGCATCATGGTGAATATTGGATCTTTAGGTGTGTGGCTAGGATTGGTTCTCTAGTTTTTAGGTTAAGAGTGGTTTGTAGCCGATTCCACCTCATTGTCCAAAAGCCCGATAATTGTTAGTGTTCTTTTTTGGTATTTCATAATATATTTAATATTGATCTTTCTAAGTAAATTTTTAGAAGAAAAAAAAAATAGAATTTTGATACCGGAATGAAGTCATTCAGAATTGAAGTGTTTAGAAAATGAACAAAATAGTAAACTGTCAAAAAATGTGAGATCTACCAAGATTGAGACCGTGGCTCGCATTTGACCGTCTATATTTTTTTTTGATCGGCAAATGCATATTTAGATTAAACCTCAATTCCGAGGTGGAAAAAGTTACAAAAAAGACGCAATCTCACTACAGTTTGCGAGAAACAACAGGCAAGTCTAAAGCAGCGAACAGTACAAGAGAAATAAGAGTTGTAAATCAGTGTTGGAGAAGATCATGTAAGAGCCGATCTTCAAGTTTTGAAGTGAGGACAGTGGTTGTCCAAGAGAAGTTGGTTGAGATGCAAATTGACTGGCCAAGTGATGGTGATGATCTGGAAGTGTGAAGCTGGGGCTTCAAGTTGGGGAGTAAGGCTACCGCAAAGCCTGAGTGAAGGGGAGACCCTGTGTAGATGAGGAAGTGATTGTGTTGATCCACAGTGGGATCGAAGTAAGACTTGGCCAAGTCCACAACTAATACCAACAAGCCCTGAAGGGGAGAACATACTCGAGTACTGACTCTCAGCCAGAGAGATAAACAAGCCATAGTTTCACCACACAAGAACACTGAACCCAATCTGCTGAAGAAACCAACACTCCCTGAAACACTAGCCTCCAATAAAACCGAGAAGGAGATAGAAGAGGCTAGCAACGCCGGCGGCCAGGACCGACACGACAGTAACAAACCGGAATGCACCGGAACTCAAAAACCAAAACCAGAGGATCGAAGAACTATAAAAGTCTAACGATTCTAGTAGGTTAAGAGAGGGAGTATGGAAATAAAACAGAGAAGGGGAACTGAGAGCCTTACAACGGACGCCACGGCCAACCCGGACCCGAGCCAACCCCAGACCGCAACAACCAGGGCCCGAATCTGCTGCAAACCACAACAAGCTCACGAAACCAAAGCCCACTACAAGCCGGCCCACGTCCACAGAGAACCGAGCGAAGCCGGCGCGAGAAGTGTGACGGCCACAAAGCCGACTTCGACGAAGCAGCGTCTTCCCGAAACCGCACCAATCAGGGCCGGAGAGGTCCATGAAAGGCGTCTCACACCGGCAAAGGGAAAGCACCGGAGAAGAACACGCCAAAGACAGCAACACGGCCGGAGACGACTCAAAAATCCAGGAGGAGAGAAGACGACCAAGCAACATATCTGGGGAAAAAACTACTCCCACACCAGATCTGGAGGAGGAGGCTGTCCCAACTCCGGCGAGACCAGCCAACAACCAGGCCGGCGAACCAAGCTGCACACAGGACTCGGTGGATCTCGTCGTGGGTGGCCGGAGGAGAGCCAAGCTTCAGAAAGCAATAGATCTGCAGAGGAGAGACGGACGGAGCGGGGACAAAGTCGAGCGGCGGCGAAGGCGAAGGGAGGGCAAAGGAAAACGGAGGAGGGACAACGGAGCCTCACCGGCAACGGTTTGACCGGAGCCGCGCCGTCACCGGTGAGGGAAGAAGAGGGAGTGAAGAGTTCAAGTCAGAGCAAAGGATGGCTTTTAATGTGATTTGTTTATTCAGGCTCCCTTGTGAAGTCCATTTGACCGTCTATTTGATAAGCTCACGAGATCTTCCTTGCGCGCGTCACATTTTATACGTAGATGCTCTATTGTTGTGGTGCATCACACTTAATGTACTTGCACCTTGATCTCTTTCCAACCGTGTGATTACTCGGTTGTATGCTTGCGTTTTGCTTCCAACCACATTGAATACACGTATGAGTTTGACTCATTAGAACATAGTATTTTCAAGACGCGTTTTGAGAACAACAACTCTAAGAGTTTGAATCTCCCAACTATGGTCACCTCCTAGCGAGTCCTACCATTGTTACAAAGCTCTTACTTATATTTAAAGCATTTTGGAAAAGATCATCCAATCCTAAAAAAGACGAGAATCAAGGATCCAAAGAGCCTCCATCCACTATTTTGTATTTAAAGCATTTTTGGAGATTCAAAGAAATTTTGGGCCCGATTAGACAATTTGAATTAAGAGTCATCATTCATAGCAATAGTTTAGCTTCAATTTATTAATTTTCATGGATTTTAACTTCCTGGTCATAGAGTAGTCTTCATTAGTCACGAGTGTCAATTACATATGGATTAAATAATTAATTACTACTTAAATTATGTTGTTGGTGACATTTAATTTGATTTTAGTCCATCAACTGTAGATATAATTACGATAGGTTTTTGTTGAGAAATACCAAAATTTTCAAATTAATTCTTATGTGGAAATTAAATATTTTACATTGTTTCTACTTCTAAGTTTGATGTGATTAAATATTCAAACAATATAAAAAAATCTTCTATACTGAGAGCTCCGTCGGCCCTAGGGTGCTAGTAGAGGCAACATCCGTCTCCGCCATCTTGGTGAAGCCACCGGGTACAAACCTTTACCCTCTCCAGCACCATCATCGCCATGCTCGAGCCTTTTCAGTCTCCCTATTCAGGTTGGACTCTCGCAGCTTGTGCGTACCCCCTTATACTATCGTTTCCAAATGACCATGCCTCACTACTACTATCACCGACACAACCGCACCACTCCACCCAAATCTCCCCCCGATAGGTTTCACCGCAACCCGAGGTACGCCTTGACCCCCCTACCATTAATAAGTCCCTATTATGCCCTCTGTTTTTGACCCCTACCCCCTCCACCGTTCTTGGTGGGGAATGTAAATGTTACACCTCGACAAACTACCATGTCACCACCACATCCAATTATCATCTCACATTGACTCTTGCCCATCCTCATAAGGGAAATCCGGACTTGGAGGGGCTCTCACTCACCCCACACCTCCTCCTCATATGACTACTACAGCTCTGAGTGATTGTACTCTTGCGAGTCACCTTTTCTAACACCACCTCCATCTTTAAGAGACCAATAAGGCATTGTCGCCACCTTTATCTTGTTTTATGAGGGATCATGTAGCCACCCACAGCCCCACGGTAACAATCCTTTCTTGGATTTACCAATGAGTAGCAATCACGACGCACCGCCAACATCTTAAGATTCTCCTAAACACCTATCGGTTTCACATATTGTTATCATCTAAAACCATGCAAATTAAGAATGATACTTTCATTTTTTGTAAAATTATGGGCTTTCAGGATAGAGTTTAGGTACCGCAACCAAAAGGAGACAAGGGCGGTCTGGCTCACATCTAGGGATCAGATATGAGGGTTTTGGTTAGGGACACCGGCCAACGTTACATTGATACCACTATAACCATCTCGGGAATGGGTCTGTTCCGGCTAACTGGAGTGTACGACGAACCCAACAAGATTCTTCACTATACCACATGGACATCACTCAGAAACCTAGACTAACAGGGTACCGATCGGTGGATCCTTATTGGAGACTTCAACGCCATATTGACTCAGGATGAAGCACGAGGCGGAGTAGGGGGCGACCATACCCTTATGCCCTTATTATTGAATTTCAGGAGCTACTGAAAGATATCGACCTTAGTGATGTTCCAATGAAAATTCATCCTTTCATATGGTTCTATGAAAATAATGCGGACACCCAAACGGAAACTAGAATAGATCATGATATGATCTCTTGAGCTATGGGCAGAGAGGTTTCAGCTTTAGATTATAGAATACGGGCACCACAACATCCGACCACTATCCACTACTGCTCACACTGGGCCACCACATCGAATGCCTCAAAATTCTAAATTCAGGTTAAAGTCTAGTTGGGTTAAGGAAACGACATGTCGACTACTGATATAAGAAGCATGGAATGCTTCTACAATGGAAGGGATATGTACGAGGATGACTCGAGTAGGGAAGGATCTACATGACTGGGGTCGGAACACCAACAAGGCCACACTTCAGAATATATAATAGAGCCAACGTCAAATCACTAATCTTAACGGGCGTATGGACATAGAGAGAGTAAACTATTGGGAATACTTTCAGACTTAATATGAGGTAACACTGTCAAAGAATAAAGTGCTATGGAAACAACAAGCTGAGCACCAATGGCTGATAAAGAGGGATATGAACACGAAGTTTTTCCACGCTGATGAGTGGGGATGACTATGTATCAAACACCTCTTTTAACGTGCATCAGGACACGGTCATCAAGCAATATAGAGACGGTTAAGTATCGGTCGATCCCATAGGGAATAGAGGTATCATTAGTATTTTGCTAAAACTTGGGGATGTGGGCTGTCACTTCCATAAACCCCCGAATGGGAAAATGAAGTGAAAAAGGTAAAATAGTTGTTTAAGTTTCGATTCACATGGGTTGTCACTAGTATACACACTACCACCTAAGGCACATTGCTTTTGATTCACATAAAGATTCGGTCATGGGTACAAGTAAACACGATTTCCAATTAATGCATGGTTTGGTTAACGATGCGTACAAACAATAATGCTTCCCTTATGGTCTTAGAACACTTAAGTTCTTATGTATGCAATATCATGAAATTGACCACATACTAGTCATGGGGAGAGGGCACGAGACCATTGCCCGGACTGATATGCATACCACCAATCATCGGAAAGCAATAATAATATGGTCTAGTTCTATGATCTTGAGAAAATCCCGATCAAACATTGAACGAGAAATAACAACAACGAATGCATGTTACTCTCGCTACCAACTACCAAAAGTAGAGATAGCTACACCACTTGGCAAATCTACTCAACTACGCCTAGTTCACTTCCTAATTCCCGAATGCCATCAATAAAGATGAACACCAAAAATAAAGTATAGATAAATAGAGTATAGAATCATGATACTTTGGTAAAACACAACCATGAGTGGACTCTAAATAAAATGTCGAATCTACTTAGCTACGCCTAGTTCAATCAACCTAACGATCGAATGATTCAGTCATCAAGGAGAATTAAATAGAGAAATGAATAACAAAAATATGGTAATACACAAGCATAAGTAAATCCTAAATAAATAAACGAATCTACTTACCTACGCCTAGTTCACTTCTTGAAACCGAACAATACCGATCAACATGAGTTCGGTAATCAAGTAGAACTAAATAGAGCATCGAACCACGATATTTTGGTAATACACAAGAATAAGTAAAGTATATATAAAAGAAATCTCGTCTCACAATAGATCAAATCATGGATCGCTCCAAACATCAATCTACATAGCGCACACAACAATCATGGATAATCTCTAAATCGTTCAGTCGGCTTGAAACATACAAGAGAATCGAGAAAACACATCCTAACATATTTTCATCTCGTCAATAGGAAATCAATACATGTGAATGTCAGAAATCCTAGATATGTTCACTAAATGGCTAACGTTTGCATTTTTACCAACTATAACCTAGAACTTGATATACACCCAAGAGATGAAGTAACTAGCACATGAAATTGGGTTTAAAATCATGAAAGTTCGAACACAAAGTAAGATAATCATGCTTGAACATCGAGTAGCTTAAATATAGATTAAATACCCATACAAGAAAATGGATGATATGTAAGCTCAAAAACCCCCCAAATTATGCAAATAGCATCACCAACATCAATTTTTTTTTGTTGATAAATGATGTTTTATTGATAGGCTTTGAAATAAAGAGAATTACAAAGCCTGAGGACCGCAAAAAAGTTATCCCAAATACCCGCAAAAGAGACTCTACTACACCAGTAAGATAATCTTCCTAAAAAATGAAAAAACAAACAAAGAACAGGGAACAAACAGTCAATTACAAAGAAATGTTAATCGATAGAAGGAGGAACTTCGTCCTTGAACTCTATGTGCAGCATAGTCCCTGTAGTGAAAAAATGTCTCCATGCCTCGTTTTTACGCTGAGCCTCAAGCTTCTCCTTTGAACTCATGCATAGTGACCGAGTCGTCACTCGAAAAGGCTGGTGGGGTTTCTTTTTTCTTGTCCCTTTAACCTTTTGTATCGTTTCAGGCGACCACACTGGAAAGTCTTGATTGAAACGTGACAACGGATTAAGGGAGGGAGTCGGTGAAACACGAGAGTTTGACTTGGGGAGAACATTTTTCACCAAATCAGAACATGAAGCAAGGGGGCGTGCAAAAGTGAGCCCCGTATGCACAAAATGGCCAGACGCAGGCCCATCCTCAGGCCCAAACTTGTGTGGCCGAACTGGTTGGACCACAGGCCCAACAGCAGGCATGTCCAAGCGATGTATCTAACCAGCGAGTCCCACGTCTGAAACTGCACTACCACTACCACCTGTTGGAATAACATATGGGCTTGGGCTTAGCTGGCCCATAAACCCAGACCCAGAGCTAATAACCGGCCCCAAAACAGGCCCAATAGATTCATCTTCTTCACACAATTCATGTTCTTCACGCGAATCTGACCCACGCAATTATGACCTCGCAACAGAATCCCCCAAATCTCGCGTACGATCGTCATCTTCCCCCAATCTCGCCTCCGAGATTGAATTCAAATCAGAGGGTCCATGATTCATGGGATCATGAGAGTGAAAATCGGCGCCGCGATCTACAAGCTCGTCTCAGGTCGCCGGAGCTGCAACGGGATCCCGACTGCTCTGTTTCGCCGGCACTTCCTTCTGACGTTGAGCGACTACTACAAGGAGGGTAGGCACGTTTATTTTTATCCCATTTAAGCTGGCGATGGCCTGTTTTGCTTCATCTGGAGAACTAAATCGAATAAAACAGAAGAGGCTTTGTCTTCGATTTGTCCGAATCATAACAGGGGAAGTCAAAATCGTACCAAATTCGCCGAAAACGTTAAGAACCCAGTCAGATTTGGTCTCAGAAGGTATGTGACAGATGAAAACTTCATCTTCTTGCAAACGGAACCCTTTGACCTTCGAATGGTGAGTGCTAGGGACAGACTAATCGGGTACCATTGTGGCCTCCGCTTGCAAAGCAGCCCCACTTCTAGTCGAGCGCACACCTACTTCCTCCTTCCGGTGATGCTGATTCCGTCTCTGAGTCGGCTTCTGTAATCGATGGTCAGGACGATCATGTTTGGCCGGAGATGGCTCTTCCTTTGGCTGGGTTCGGGAACGCTTCCGAGCCGTAGAGGACTTTGCAGAACCTGTCGGCTGAGTCTTTCCAGCCACCAAGGTGCGATACTCTCCATACAAGGTCAGCAACAAAGAGCATAACGAGGAGAAGGATAACTCCACCTTACTCCGTCGCTGCGTTACCTTACTCCGGCGCTGCGACTTGGTTGCTGGAGAGAGCATGTTCCATACACCAATATTCACCAACATAAAATTTAATATCGAGGTGAACCTCGGGGTTTGGATTTTTCAACGTTTTTATGACACGAAATGATGCATGAGCACACAAAACAAAACACACAAGATAAAAGACAATGCAATGCAAGGCATACCCACCCCACATTTGAAACTCAGCACTGTCCCCAGTGCGACTCTAAACACATATCTACACATGCACATGATGGATAAATAACGAATGAACACCCCACACTTATTATTAGCAGGTACAAACAGTTCACACAACCCTATATGCTTTTTCTATCAGCACGACAAATCAGGCACTCATGGCCCTCAGATAGCAGATGGGAAGAAAATAACGATAGACAATATAAAATAGGAGGGGAAGAGATACTGCCCCTCGAAGAACCGCTACGTGAATTTCACTGACGGTGGATATCCTCGTGCATGGATGGATGGAGAGCTCTTCGCCCGAGAAAACCTCCAGGAGGTTTGGCACCAAAATCTGCTCCGCTGCTCTCATCTCGCTCCCCATGCCATGTGTTGGGTTGGCTCCCAACCAACGCATTTGTTTAACGTCGTTAGTTCGACGAAAAGGGGGGCCACAGAAGCCACCCAAGCATTGCTCCAAAAGCCACTTTTCGGCAGAGCACCTGCTAGACACAGACTCAAAAATAGAAAACACAGTAAAATACAAAAAATAAAATAAAAAGGTAGAGCTCCTTCATAACCATGACGCCTGAGCACTGCTGACAACATACAAAATCAGTTAGACACACAACATGCATATAAAAATAACAATGGAGAAATTCAACACCTATGTACAAAAGGATGCACAAATGACTCGCCTTTAGGGTGGGTCTCACTGGTCCCTCAAGGATCCCCTAGATCGGGACTGGTACCAAGATGACTCCATCTACATCCTAATCCAATCAACGTGGCCCGACATATCCTTCCAGGTATCCACTTGCTCTCGGACGTACCGAATATCAGCGGACTGACTTTGGAGAATAGTGTAGTGGTCTTGTAGAGTCTTGTCCTGCCTACCCTGCCCCTGTCTCAGGTTAGCTACCTCAGCCCGGAGCATAGTCATCTCCTCATACATAGCCTTCATTTGCTCCTCTTGTGTCGAATTTCCCCCAACCCCTCAAATAGCTCTTTCTTGCTGAAGATGACTGTCTATATAATCCCCCTAAGGAGAGAGAGGGATAGCTTCTTCTTAAGCATCATCCCACAGTCCGAAATACTATGCCAATTGTGTAGCTATAGCGGCACATCCAATTTTTCCATCCTTCTTCTTGGCATGTGCCTCCAAATACTCCACGATAAAAAATTCAAATGGAGCTCTTCTTCCCACCTCGAAGAAGTACACAATTCTTATTTCCCTATGTGTGAGAGTATGAGCATTGTCTCCCCTACCAAAAATGGTGTACGGCAAAACCCTATGGAAATATCTCAACATCGGGGATTTCAACCGAGTAGCGTTCGGACTGTTGTTAAAGACATCCCCCAGTTTTGAAATATGTGCCCAACATTCCCCTACTGTGGGTGGGTCGGGTATGTCCCTATCATAGGGAGTGAAACCAAGAGCTATCCTGAAATCTTTTTGGGAGAGTCGGAACCATCGTCTACATAACCGGAAACACACTGGTGTGTCACCATAGGACCATTGAATGCTGAATGACGCCAGGAACTCCAGTGTCAAGTTCCTATAAGAACGAGGATGCCAAGCTGGAAGGGTTGACCAACCGACTCTCTCCAGCCGGTTGATGAACTCTTCCGTGCACCGGAGGCCTGTTTGGACAAAGCCTAAATCGACAAACTTGGGGGTCATTATTTCTCTCCCCTTTAGAAGCTCGAGTCATGTGTTCCGAATAATGCCACCACTGAAAATAAGGCAAGGGATGCCATGGGTACCTATATCCGCGTCAGGCGAACAAGGAGGTTGTGCCATTGGACTCGTGTCAATCCAAGATTCCACAGGTTGCTCCGGGGCTTCTTGATTCCTTGCTTGAGAGCTTGATCCTTCCCCTGATTTACCCTTTCGATTTCTCTTCCTTTGGTAGCCAATTATATCTGACATTTCAAACTTCTGCTCTTTATTGGTTCTGCACGGAATGAGGCACGACACAAGCCTCTGGGAGGGCCGGAATGCAGCACTGGAAGGGCCTCTAACCGGGCTGGTATGCAAGACGAAATGTGTCTCTGTAAGTGCCGGAACGCGTGCCGGAGTGGTCCTTGGGATGGACCAAGATGTAAACCGAAATTGGCTTCCTGACGCGGCGGATCCCGACACGGGCCGTGCTCCTTTGCTTGCGCCGGTGATTTTCCTTCAGAGTCGAGGGATAGCCGGACTGAGATGAAGGGTGGTGGTTTGAGGTAGGTGTAGAGGAAGGGTGTGAGGTGATTGAGGTTGAAGGATTGGTGTTGATGTTGAAGGAGTGGAGCTGTGGAGATGAAGGTATAAGAAGGTGGGTTTGTGGTGAGTTGAAACGAAGAGATAAGGTGAGGGAAGAAAAGGAGTGGTTGAGCAATTTAGGAAAGAGAATGTCAGGTTTGGGACGACCCATTGGACGGCACGACAAGTCATACAGCACGGGCCTCTTGGCGGCCCGTTTGGAAGCTCGGTCCATACCGCACTCTGGCCCTCTACGTAACCCGTTCCAGGCCTTCATTCGGCCCTTGTAGCCGCCCTTAGCAGGCCTCAGCGATGCCCTCTTTGTCCCTTGTTTCGTGTCTCTGTGAGGCCCTTCTGGAGGCCCTTTCCGTATAGCTCTGAGGGTCGGAACAATGCCTTTTGCTTTTTCTTTTCTCCTTCAAACCCCAAATCCTGGTACCTGCAGTGACATACATCCTTAATCAGAACAAAAAAAACTTAAAATAAATAAAGAAAATAAACCTCGGGTTGCCTCCCGAGAAGCTCATTTGTTTAAAGTCGTTGGCTCGACTTAAAGGCGGCTTAGGCCGCCCCTACACCTCAACTTCAGGCTCTTGCAGGAAAAATACTTCCTGGTTCCCAATAAAACCACCGTAGTAGTGCTTGATTTTATGTTCATTTACTAAATATGGGGCCCATTTACCATCGGTGATCTCGACGGCTCCCTTAGAGAGAGCCCTCATCACCCGATAAGGCCCACTCCACTTTGAAACGAGCTTACCAGCTATGAGCTTAAGTTTAGAATTATAAAGCAAAACCCGGTCTCCTTCTTTAAATTCCCTGGGGTTGATGTTCTTGTCATGCCATGCCTTTGTTCTCTCCTTGTACAACACAACATTGTGATAGGCTTGAGATCGGAATTCCTCCAATTCATTTATCTGTACCACTCTGTTTAAACTACAAGCTAGGGGATCAAAGTTAAGAACTTTAATTGCCCAAAAAGCTTTATGTTCTAATTCAACAAGTAAATGACAGGATTTCCCATACACAAGTCTATAAGGTGAACAACCAATAGGGTTTTAAATGCAGTTCTGTAAGCCCAGAGAGCATCATCAAGCTTGGTAGACCAATCCTTCCTAGATGCATTGATGGTTTTTTCCAAGATACTCTTTAGTTCCCTATTGGTCACTTCTACTTGACCACTAGTTTGGGGATGATAAGGTGTGGCAAGTCGATGGTGGACTCCATAGCTAGCTAAGAGTTTCCAAAAATATTTGTTGCAAAAATATTTTTCTTTTAAAAGGCCAATACCGGTTTATGGTCATTAGAGCCACTGCTTCTGCCCATTTGGATACATAATCCACAACTACAAGAATGTATTAATTACTATTTGAGCGTGGAAGAGGTCCCATAAAATCAATTCCCCAAAGGTCAAATAACTCTACCTCAAGCGAGATGTTCATTGGCATCTCCTGCTTCCTAGAGATATTACCTGTGTGCTGGCATCGATCACAACATTTGACATATACATAGGCATCATGAAATAGTGTGGGCCAATAGAAACATGACTGAAGCACCTTACCAGCTGTTCTGGTAGGACCAAAATACCCTCCTACTTCTCCCCCGTGATAGTGAAAAAGGATCTCTTGGATTGCAGAGTCGGTTACACACCTCCTTATCATTTGATCTGCACAAACTTTAAATCAAAGAGGATCATCCCATATATAATCTTTTGCATCATGTATAAATTTCTTTTTCTGGTGGGATGTTAGGTCCCCGGGTACTATCCCTGAAACCAAATAATTTGCGAAATGAGCAAACCATGGGGCTTTTAGGTCATCTACTTTATAGAGGTGTTCATCAAGGAACTCCTCATTTATAAGCAATTTAGTATCTTCGTAAGGATTTTCAATCCTAGACAGGTGATCAACAACTACATTTTCTACCCCTTTCTTATCCTTAATTTCTAGATCAAATTCCTGCAACAAAAGAATCCATCGCAGTAATCGAGGCTTAGCATCCTTTTTACTTAGCAAGTATTTCAGGGCAGCATGATCAATATATACTATTACCTTAGACAAGACTAAATAGGAATGAAAATTTTCACATGCAAATAGTACAACAAGTAATTCTTTTTCAGTTGTAGTGTAATTTACCTGAGCCTCATTCAGTACTCTACTAGCGTAGTAAATTGTATGGAATACCTTGTCTTTTCTCTGTCCTAGGACAACCCCAATAGCCAGATCACTAGCATCACACATGAGTTCGAAAGGTAGAGACCAATCGGGGCTCACCATAACAGGTGCATTTACCAACTTCTCTTTAAGAGTTTTAAAAGCAGTTAGACAAGCATCATCAAATACAAAAGGAACATCCTTAACACGCAATTTACTCAATGGTTTAGATAGTTCTGATAATCCCTTTATGAATCTACGATAAAAACCTGCATGTCCTAAAAAAACTCCTAACTCTTTTTACTGAATCAGGTGGAGGTAATTTCTCAATTACATCCACCTTAGCTGTGTCTACCTCAATTCCTTTTGAGGAAATTTTATGTCCTAAGACTATTCCCTGTGTAACCATGAAATGACATTTTTCCCAATTGAGCACCATATTTGATTCCTCACACCTTGTTAATACAACATCCAAATTACTTAAGCAGTTATCAAATGAGGAACCAAACAAAGAAAAATCATCCATGAACACTTCTAGATATGTTCCTACCATGTCATGGAATATTGCTAGCATGCATCTTTGAAACGTAGCAGGAGCATTGCATAACCCAAATGACATTCTCCTATATGCAAATGTACCATAGGGACAAGTAAAAGTAGTTTTCTCTTGGTCTTTAGGGTCTATGGCAATTTGGTTATACCCGCTATATCCATCTAAAAAGCAATAATAGTCATGTCATGCTAATATTTCTAACATTTGGTCAATGAAAGGTAGGGGAAAATGGTCCTTACGGGTGGCATCATTCAATTTCCTATAATCAATGCATACTCTCCATACTGTAACGGTCCTAGTTGGGATTAATTCATTATGATCATTTTTCACTACTGTAATTGTCACGCCCCGAATTCGGTATGACCGGACCCGGAATGCGAACGATGAAACAGTAAAACAATTTTCAAACATTTTAATAAACCGCTTAAAATCACCACTTAAGATAATCAAAAAAAATATTTTTACAACTGAAAATACATCCAAAACAAGCGGACAAAAACCAAAGCGTACGTCGCTAAACTCCCAAAAACCCGTACTCCCGCTCCCAGCTCTTCAAGCTTCGAGAGTTCCCCTAGTCCGCCTCGCGACCAGTACCTGTAGGAAAAGCAACAAGGGGTGAGGGTTTCGCTCACCACCACGGATACCAGACTGACTACGGCATACCAGCAGAAATGCCGGGAACACCGACAACAAACAAAACACCGGGGACTTCAATCCCAAACTCAAATAACCCGACTGTCACACGAAAACTGTTACTTTCCCCAACCAAACTAAACACCCGTGCCCGTAATGTAGACCCGACATAGTAAAGACGACCTCAAAGAACACAACAAAAAAGTGATCAAAGTCACGCAAACCACAACCACAAGCCTCAACACTTTACCGATCACGCGCCGGAAGGTACGACGCACCTGACGGGAACCACAACCCTCAACACTTTACCGACCGCGCATCGGAGGGTACGACACACCCCTCGGGCATAAATCCAGCCTCAGCACTTTACCAATCACGCGCCGGAAGGTACGACGCACCTGACGGGAACCACAAGCCTCAGCACTTTACCGACCGCGCATTGGAAGGTACGACACACCTCTCGGGCACAGCTCAAGCCTCAGCACTTTACCAATCACGCGCCGGAAGGTACGACGCACCTGACGGGAACCACAGCCCTCAGCACTTTACCGACCGCGCATTGGAAGGTACGACACACCTCACGGGCACAGCTCAACAGGTATCACCAGAGCAATCACAGTCACAACCAAATAGCACACAATACTCCGCAAATAGAAGGAGAAGAGTATAACAACACGACTAACTACCACTCGGCAAGTCAGTCAACCAATACGTGTTCAACCCCCCCCCCCCCCCCCACAGGCACACATGGCCACACACAAACACAAACAATTCACTCAACCTACGGGCACAACCAAATGCCACATGCATTTCTATTGTTCAATACGCTCACTTATCCTATGACACTACTAAGTGTCACATGCATTTCTACTGTTCGATACGTTCTCTTATCCTACGACACCACTAAGTGTCACATGCATTTCTATTGTTCGCTACGCTCGCTTATCCTACGACACCAGTAAGTGTCACATGCATTTCTACTGTTAACTTTCCCTAGTCAAGGCCGAGATCCGGCTACTTTTCCCTACCTCGTAACGCTTTCCCAACAGTCCACGCCCAAGCTCCGGCGCGCTCGCGATCACTCGCCTAGCCTCCCCTTTCCGCAGTCGGCGGCACGATCTAACAAGAACACAAATTAAAGCACTTTTTAAGTTCGGAGGCAAAGCTGAATTTTAATGAATTTGATGCCCAAAAGCAACCTCGGTAGTGCCGATCACTCCAAAACCTGTCAACAATGGGCCCGGAAAGGCCCGATTCGCCCAGCTCGGCGATTCTACCCGGGATCAGAAAACGCCCTTCCAGGGCTCCGAAAACTCCCGTTTTCGTTTCTACGATCCTAAAATAATTCAAGGGTTTCAATTCAATCGACAGAATCAATTTTCGACTTCCGAGCGATTTAATTCGCGTTTAAAGTTTCTAAACCCGCCATTTCCAATTTTCACAATTTAATTCCATAATTCGTTCCGGGTGTGAATTATCGACTTGGGGATCGCCCAAAACCACCTGACACGAAAAACCCGAGGCCCGAACGTGTGGGCCCCACCCGGCCACCACTGGCCGTGGGTGGTTGGGCCGGTTTGGACCGGTTCACCATTGTGGTGGCCGGTCCCAGCTCCGGCCAGCCACCACCCACGGTGGCCGGAGCTCCCCCGAGCCTCCAGTCACCGGAATCCGGCCATTTTTGCCCCAAAACGTCCCCAACGAACCCTACACCTCAACTCATTCTTATATAACTCGTTTAAACTCAAACCCTAATTTTCAAACGTACCAAAACGAGAAACAAATGGGTTCTCACCGTAGGGAATGACGAGGGGAGCTCGGATATGTAACCGTTGAGACGATCCGTCGGTCGGATTGTCGGGAAAACATCAAACCCTAACCATCTCTCTTCTTTCCTTTTCCTTTTCTCCTTCTCCTTCTTCTCTCTTCTTTCTCTCTCCTTCTTCTCTTTTTTTGTTATGGCCGAACCCTCTCTCATCTCTTTCCTTTTGTTTTGTTCAAATATACCAACCACCACCACTTGTGTGACATGTGGCAAGTGGGTCCCACCTTCTTGAAAAATATCTTTGTGGATATTTTTCAGTCAGATTCGCAAAATTCGTCCGTCTCGGGCTCCGAACGGGCCCATTTTCCAAGAAATTACAAAATTTCACGTGCTACAAGGAAACGGCTCAACTAAGACCGTTGTAGCGAAGGTTAAGCTTTTTGGATCCAAATCGAGCCTCGAACGGACCAAAACGTCGCTCGGTTGACTTTTACTGCAAAAAGTCAACTTTTCCCGAATTTGTCAAAAAGTTGCCCCGAGTCACCCAGAACTCACTTTGGTCGATATCGGGGTCAACGTAAGTCCGATATGACCCTCGGGGTCAATTTTAGGTTCATTTAGGTGTATGTCCCAAAATTTTAAATTTTCTGTTTTTCCGCTGATTTGACCGGCGTTGACCGGGAGCGGTTCTTACAGTAATTCCCCCCCTTTTAGGCACACACTGAACTGGACTAACCCACGCACTATCAGAAATAGGTTAGATGATACCTGCGTCTAGGAGCTTGATTACCTCATTTTCACTACTTCTTGCATCAGCGGGTTTAGTCTTCTTTAATGTTGCACACTCTGTTTGTGATCATCTTCCATTAGTATCTTGTGCATGCATGTGGATGGACTTATCCCTTGAATATCTGTAATGGTCCATCCAAATGCCTTTTTATGCCCCTTTAGAACTCTCATCAGCTTTTCTTCATGTATAGGTGACAATGCAGCAGATATTGTTACAGACAAAGTATTATTGTCATTCAAAAATACATATTTAAGAGAATCAGGAAGTGTTCTCAATTCAAGTTATGGGGCTTGTTCAATTGAGGGCTTCAATTTTGGCCCCGAAGTGGCTTCCAATGTGATAAATTTGGGGGTGTTACGAGTCTTCCAAGGTGGACAAGCCTCCAACATCTGGATCACTTCATCTGCACCTTCCTGTGAAGATACACTTAGTTCATTAATACTTTCTACTACACATGCCTCAAGAGGAGTATCAAATCCACAAACATTAAAATTCTCTTGAATAACATGATCATAAGCATCGATTCTTAAACACGTATTATCAGGACTAGCATGTTTCATAGATTTAAACACATTGTAGACTACCTCTTCCTAAACCATATCTCAAGGTTAATTTACCTTGTTCCACATCTATAAGGGCTCGGGTTGTGGCCAAAAATGGCCTACCCAATATTAGAGGAATATCATAGTCCTCAGCCATATCCAAGATTATAAAATCAGCAGGAAATATGAATTTGTCTACCTTGACTAACACATACTCAATAACACCTCTTGGATATTTTATAGATCTATCTGCTAATTGTAGGGTTACTGATGTTGGTGTAGGTTCCTCTCCTAATCCCAGTTTCCTAAAGACGGATAAGGGCATCAAATTTATGCTTGCTCCTAAGTCACATAAGGCTCTAGCAAAAGATATTTTCCCCATCTCACATGGCAAGGTGAAACTACTTGGGTCCTTAAGTTTAGAGGGTAACTTATTGAGTAATACTGCATAGCATTCTTCACTAAGATTCACTGTCTCATGTTCCCCTAATTTTCTCTTATTAGTAATAATATCTTTAAGGAATTTAGCATAAATTGGCATACTTTGTATATCATCAGGAAAAAGGATGTTGATTTCTAACTTCCTAAACATGTTCAGAAATTTAGAATATTGCTTATCTAATTTATTTTTCTTGCACACAGAGGGAAAAGAAAGAGGTGGAGTCCTCGTTTCTGTCTCAACCAAGGACTCCCTTACCTTCTTACCTTTGGCGGGCCTTTGATCCTCAGTAGGCTCCGAGCTTACTTTCTGTTCCACTTCCTCACCATTGTCTTCTTGCTTTGGAGTCTTCGCTACTTCTGGTTCCTTTTCTGCCCTAAGTCCTTCTAGTTGCTTCCCAGACCTCAAAGCTATTGCATGAGCTCCTTCCCTAGGATTCTTCTCAGTATTGCTGGGTAGGCTTCCAAGTGCTCTCATGTGCATAGCTTGGGATAATTGCCCCATCTAAGTCTCTAGAGCTTGGAAACGAGCGTGGGTCATCTTTTTCTCTTCCTCGTCTCTCTTATTCTTCTCTTCGTCTTTCTTATTCTTTTCTTCGTCTTTCTTATTCTTTTCTTCGAATTGAGTCAAGAGTGTGAGCATCATCTTTTCCATTATTGAGGAAGACTCTTGGGGATTGGCATTCTGGGTATTCTGTTGATAGTGCTGATTATGGTTCCTTTGTTGATAACCCTGCCCTTGAGATCTTTGTGGATAGCCAGGGGGAGTTGAATTCTGTCCTTGCGGTTTCCATGAAAAATTGGGATGGTTCTTCCACCCTGGATTATAAGTGGTCGAGTATGGGTCATTTATCAACGGATCAATCTTGGCTTTGGACATGCCTTCCAAGTAATTTGCAGTTTCCTCCTGTGATGGATCTCCCATTTGATCGGAGTGACCAAACTGCCTTTGTATTTGATCCACCTTATGTGTCATAATTTGCATCTGCTCCATCATCTTGTGCATCATCGAGGAGTCTACTACGTTGACTGTGCCTTGAACCGCCCCTCTCTCAGAGTGCCATGTATTGTTGGACACCATCAAATTCAAGAGTTCGACAGCTTCTTCTGGTGTTCTTTGTACAAAAGACCCACTCGTCGCGGAGTCCAACTGAGCTTGACTTCCTGGATTCAATCCCGCATAGAAAGTATGGATGTATAACCATAAGGGGATTCTATGATGGGGACATTTCCTCAGGTAACCTGAAAACCTTTCTCATGCCTCGACCAACGACTCATCACCTTGTTGTTTGAATGAATTAATTGATGCTCTTAGCAGCACTGTTTTCTTTGGAGGGAAGTATTGGTCCAGAAATAATAGTGCCAGCTGATCCCAGGTTCTGATGCTTCCTATTGGAAAGGATCTTATCCAATGACTCGCTTTATCTTTCAATGAGAAAGGAAAAGCTATTAGCCATATTGCCTCTTTTGTGACTCCATTAGTCTTGAATGTAGCGCAGATCTCTGAAAATGTTGTCAGATGGTCCAAAGGATCCTCGTGCGCATTCCCATGAAACGGGTCACTCTTTAGCAAATTCAAGAGTGAGCTATCAATCTTGAATTGGTTGGCCGCAATTGTTGGGGTTGCAATACTTGATCCACCCCCTATAGAAAAGGGGGTACCGTACTCCATTAGCACCCTTTGTCTTGGTGCTGCTTCAATCACAGAGAGATCGTTCCCTTGCTGCCCCACAGTTGCTTGTTGATTCCTAGCAGGAGGTTGTGGCGTGTGCTGCTCTGTGTCCTCCTGCCTCAACTGATTGATCAGGTCATTCAGGCCGTTCCCAGGTGGGAGGCTCATTGTAGTTTCTTTCCTCTCCCTTCTCAATAGCCTAGCGTACCTCTCAAACACTTCAAGATCTATAGTAAATAAACTTGGAGATTGGTGAGATAGCAAGTGCATAAAAACAAAATGAAAATAAAAATAAGTGAAACAGTCTCAACACAAATTAGAAATATAAAGTGTTGCCTTAGTTGCTCCACGGCAACGGCGCCATTAACTTGACGCCAACATCAAATTAACAACAAAACCATGCTTCAAATTTAAGGAAATCAACATTTACATAATACCCATGACCAAGGATTCAAATCCAGGGTCATGGAGTCCATATCATACTCAAATTATCAACAAATCCTAGTTTTACAACAAAATATAGAAGAGTAGAGATTAGAACTAGAATTGGGTTGAGAAACCCAATCAAAAACTCATCTACCTTGTAAACCCACCATCTCCAACTCTCCAATACTTCAACACATGAAAATGGAGAAGTTGGAGATGATTGGAGGCTCATGGAAGCTTGAAACCTCCTTGAATCGTCTTAGTTATGGCCTTAGATGGTAGAAAAAGCTCCAAGCTTGAAGATGAACCTAAGAACTTGTAGAACACTAGAGAGAAAGAATAAGAACAAAAAATAAAAGTGTTGAAATTAATTTGGGTGTAAAAAAATCTGATATGAAAAGCTTGTCTACAAAAAAATATGATATTTTGCTCTTATACACGTCTAGAGGAGAACAATGGAGATGAAGCTGCTGGCAATAACCCGGTGTAGGCGAGTGCAAAAAGGATGGATTGCACCCAAGTAGTACAACGAATTAAAAGAGGCCATGAGGCGGTCAACATCAGAAAGTATGCGTACAAGAAGCCTTAAAACGTTCCACGTGTCACAATGGGAAGAGGTTACGTGTGGTCAATAGCTGGTCAGTTGGTCTGGTGGCTTCGCGCGTGCCATGTTTCGCTTTCTGGTGAGCTCCTCCTTTTTGTTAATTTTCTCTATTTCACTCATTCCCGCTTCGTTTGAGCTCCGATCGACCTTGCTCTTGCGCCAATATTTTTCTTTTTTCGCGGCTTACAAAACAGGACCAATCATGAGTACATTTTGAAGATTTGAAAAATATCGACGATGAACGAGTATTTCGCAATTATTAGTAAACACTAAATATATAAAAATGATGCATAAACAAGATAAAAATATAGGGAAAACTAACCAAATTATATACGCTCATCACACGCCGTAATATCATTCCGTCGAATAATTAACCAAGTCTGCTTCTTGCAAAATGATCAATGTCACACTACCTGAGAGTTAGGAATTAATGAACTCCTCTCGACATACTTCACAAAGTTGTTCACCACATTAAAGCCTTCCCTCTAGAACATGAATCTTCGCATCAAATCCCAAATATCAAATATCCAAAATCATGCCCTAACTAAACCTATATCCGAAGATGTGACAAATTTCTTCTTCTAGATGATCCCGAATAAGGCTCCAGGACCGGATGGACTTAATACAAAATTCTACCAACACTACTGGCCTATATTAGCACCGACAGTCACGAATTTTTTCGAACAAGTGATAGGAGGTGGAGCACTAGAACAAGGAATAAATAATATTATTCTAGTCCTCATTCCAAAATCATCAGGACAAAAAATCGTCACAGATCTCCGCCCGATTTCCCTTTATAATGTCGAAGGTCCTCGCCAATCATCTAAAAGGACTACTACAAAATGTTATATCGCCAACTCAGGGTGATTTTTTCTCAGGCCGGTCTATCCAAGACAATATATTTTTCTCATGCAAAACCCCTTACGGAAACCCTAAGTTGTCGCTATCTTTTCTCGCCTCCGTCGTTGACGGTCGGGGCTTCGGCCTCGGTTTTTGTCGGTGGAATCCTTAACTCCTCCCCATCTCTTCTTCTTCCCCTTCTTCTACTTCTCTCCTCAATCAACCTTCTCTATTTTCAGACTTGCTCGTTTATGGTTCGTGTCCGGCTAGGAGCGTGTGGTGGCGTCGAGATCTTTTCCGGCGTCTGCACTTCACAGTCCGGTTACTCCTCCTAGCCCTCTAGCTAGGGTGGGACTCCGCTGTCCGCTCATGTCGTGATGAAACTTTGTTCCAGTTCTGGGTTCATTTCTGGTCTGGTGGAGCTCACCGCAGTGGCTGCTCCGGCCATTTTGCTCCTGCAGTTTGTGTCCGGCTAGATCAGTTTTTTGTATACATTTTTTAATTCGGACCTTTGCAGGTATGCTGGTCCTGAGATTTTCTCTAAGTTGGACTTTGTGTGAAGATGAAGCTCGACGCTGGAGTTCGTCCTCTTCTTAGTCAGGTTCGCCGCTCTGCCTCCTCCTGTTGACTACACCGGAAGATTCTTCCTCCTCCTTTTTTTCATTTCGGGTGTTGGGTCGTCAGAATCCACTCAATGTTTCCGGTGGTCGCTACTTCCTGCATGTGCCCTTGGCTACTTCGTTTTGGTCTTCATTGGTGCTCCAAGTCTTATCCACCCCCTGTGGTTTTATTTCTTTGAGGTTGTGGTTATTGTTTGTTTTTATCTGGTAATTTTTGGTTGGAATTGTGGGGAAGGGTTTAATGACTTGTGTTTCGGGTATTGGAAGTGTTCGGTTGGACCCTTGATAGCCCTTTGTGCTGTTCGTGTCTTTGGTTTGGGGTCCTTTTATGGTGCTGGGTTTGAAAATGTGGGTTGAAGGTGCTGAGTCTTGAGTTGTAGTTTGGTGGAGTGTGGTGTTTGTGGCTATTTTGGATGTGTTCAGATCCAGTCCTCTTCACCGATTTGTGATGGTGGCGCTTCAGTTCTGAGTAGGAGGTCTTTCCCCATACTTAATGGTGAAGATTGATGTAGATCTGCTCCTTTTCTATATGTCAGTCACTCTGGTGAAGGGCCAAGTTAGTTGGCTTAAGATACGCTCGTGGGAGGTTTTCCCTCGTCTCTCCAATGTGATTGTCGCGGTTCTCGTCTAATTTTGGTTCGCTGGTGAAGTTCTCTGCTCTGATATGGTCGATCTTTGTAGTTCCCGTCGTAGAGTAGCACTGCTTGCTTTGGTTCCTGAGTTGGGGTTGGCTCGGGTTCGGTATAATTATAGGTCTTCTGTATCGGAAGGCTCAACTCGATTTCCAACATCGATTCTACATGTGTTTTGGATATTATGGTCAGATGCTCAATACGTATGCTTCCGAGTGGTGGTTACTACTCGACTGGTGTTCGTGGACCTCTTTATGAAGGTGGGATATCTTTGGAGTGGTTTAGCAGAGTGATTTCCTTTGACACTGAGTTTGTTATGATCTCTATTTTATTGTGTTGGCCATCAAGGTAGCTGCTCCTTCGTGACTCTAACGGGGTCTTGTTCAAGATCTGGTCGTGAGATGCTTTTCTCCATCCTTGTGGGTGTTGATAGTTGTGGATCTGGTCAAGTCGTATCTAACGGATCGGTTGGGTGTTTGGTTCGTCTCTCCTCTCCGTTCCTACTTGGTTGGTGCTTGCTTCTGATCTGGTCATGGGACGCGTTTCTTCATTCTCTCGAGTGTTGGTCGTCGTGGATTCCATAGTTCGTTGTGCTGATGGGTGTCGTGCTCATTGCTTCCTTGATGATGTGGTTGGTAAGGAAATCATTCCTTCTCCTTTTTCTTTTTCGTTGCTTGTGGAGTCGCTATTTGTTCCAAAGTTTCAGATTCCTTTCGATTTCCCCGCCTCTTTGTTGGTGAGGGCTTGTCGGTCTTTAGGTGTTGGCCGCCGACAGGTAATTTAGCCCTTGGGGCTTGTTGGGAGTTGATAGGTTTTGGATCCTTTGCGTCCTGAGTTTTGGTGGTTTATGATCACCGGTCTATTTCTGTCGTTATGCGGTGTTGACTACCAGTGTGTTAGTGTTTTCTTAACTCTCGGGGTTGGAGGCGCTGATGAGATAGCAGTGGTCTCTTCAAGTTCGAATAAGGCTAGGGAAGTTCTAATAGGGGGTTGGTTCTATGTTTTGGGCTTCATGGTTGGAAAATCAGGGTTTTAGACCTTTTCAACCCTAATTGGCTTCCTCGCTCTTCGTTTTTGTACAATTTGGTAGTTAGACCTCTTAGTTGTACTTATCGCTTTGGTTTGATTGTTGTACGCATCGGTTTATTGGTATCTTCGATTTCTGTAGCTAGAAATCTGTATTTGGTCCGCCCAACTTTGAATGGGTGAGTTTTATAATATTTTCTTTGCCTATAAAAAAAACATGAGTCCGTTCAACCACAACTACCACCGCCTTAGTTGTTGTGAGAGTCGTAACACGCAGAGTAGACCTCATAAACCTCTTCGCAAGTTCAACTAGAATCTTGTGATCCCAGATTTGAGGGCCCGTTCGAAATAGTGATAGCATGCACTCGATCCTTATATTGCTTTGAGAAACACAAAACCAAAACCAAAACCCTCAGCGATGAGTTTCAAGCCATCATAAATGGAAAAGAGAGCTCTGATAAGTTGATCCGTAGATAGGGTAATTGGGATATTGGCATCAATTGTCGCATAATCCCTGATCAGCGGCCAGTTGCTTTATATTTTTACCGTTTCTTGTATCAATAAAGCCACTCCGTTCTTCCTTATCCAGCGTACCCTTACGGGAAGCAACAACGGAGACCATTGTAGCATATGATGGTGTATGTAAAACAGATACTTTGGCAGCGAAACCCATCACCTGTGTTTGGATAGAGGTCTCGGCCAAGTTTGGGGGAGGAAAATCTAGGAGAGAGAACAGAGAGGTCTCGACTCCCTTTACAACCTTCTTCGGTGAAAAGTTCTGATCATGAAACTCAGCCTCAGAGTGGCCTACAACAGGTCTTGTAAATGAAACATCTCTGGTGTAATCTGCTATAGAAATATCACCAGCGACCACAACATAAGTCCCTTTTCTAGGATATGGTTCTTAGATAGCAGGAGAACGACTAAAATAGAAGGGTATCCGACGACGGTTTCGTGAGCATCGGCTACTCCTATGTCGTCCCTCCCTATATTTCTGATAGAGCTCAGCGTCGTTAGGATCTTAACACCATAAGTCAACTAAGCCATGCGAAGAGCCAATCAGTCTTCACCTAATCTATCTCCGGTGTCACAACCATTCAAGATCGGTCGTAAAATGCCAATGTGAAGCTTCTTCATTCTCTAAATTGCATTCCTAGTCTTGGGATCTTGACTTGTGCTCGTATATATTTCCACAGTCCACTAGCTTGCAAGGTCCCAATGCCCACACCTTCTCCGGCCACCTTGGACGACTACTACACATCAGGGAGGAGCGCTAATGTTTCAGCGCATGCAACCTGTGATTCTTGTATAAAACTCGTGCCCCGTTGTTTGTTTAAGTTGTTTTTTTACGGAGTTTTAATTTTTTTTTATCATTATTGTGAAACTTTATTAAAGAACTTTCGATAGTTCAAAAGTGATCATATAATGAGTGTAAATATTGAAAAGGACAAGATATAATTATGATTGACATTCACAATGTTGACCTTATAGAAAATGGGCGACTATTCCAAGTGACAGGTAAGGGGTGATTCCTTATTCTTTCAGTGAGCAGTATGAGAGATCCGTATTACTTTCTCCGTCTCGAATTATTCAGACCTATGGCGTCATGAGAAGCTTCCAAGGTGTATCCTCGGCAAATGGGGAGGCTAAGGTCAGATAGTTTCAGATCTCTAGGAATAGGGTGTGGCTCCTTTGGGACACCTCGTGATACTCAACGAGACTACTTCACATGCCTCACTTTTGTCCCATTGTGGCCACCTTCACTCTTTCCAGATTCCCCATTCCCGATGCAAGGGACGAGCAGCATTCCCCCTATGCACAAGAGGGGGCCTGGATACTGAGACTTGATATTGGCTATGTACTTCATAGCTAGGACGTCCCACTCTAACCAAATATCGATGGTGGTCCTCCATGACGTTCCTTCAAAGCCTAGTCGGGACACCAAACCGGGACACATATCCACCAAGATGTGGATCTAGAACAACATGGTTTGAGGCCGAGACGGCCTCCTTTAACCATCCACAGTCGGTCCCGCACCAATTGCCTCCTCCACCACAAGTTCGTGGGTATGGGTCGGGCGCCACAAATGTGATCCAACTAAGGGGATTCAATACGCGCGTATAGGGGTTGTAGTAGGGACGGACCCCCGAAGGCGAGACGTGACATCATGCACATCCCTCAAAGGATGATTCAGGAATGGTAGTGTCACGTCTGTTTCCTAGAACTACATCAGGTAAGCAAGACGAGGGCCTTGGGGCATCGGGCGAGGGTCTTGGGGTAGACGGTGGTGATCTGATCATACATTAGGCATTAGTGGGCAACCAATGTAGGACTGCTCTAGGCAGCGATAAAGATGCCACATGCTTGTTGCACAGCGGGGCGAACATCAAAGTTGGGGGCAGGAGATCTCATGCTGTTATGGTAGGCTCGCAGGCGTGGAGGTGGCGGCGGAACCTTCGTGGGAGGAGGTCAGCACCCGATTAACGAACCCACGACCCTCGTTGCACCGGGTGGGCCGTGGTTAGACGATAGACAATACATTGGGGAGGAAGAGGGACCAACGGGGGAAATAGTGGTGTCGCCATAGGGTTGGAGACTTACGGTTGATGATCGGAAATGGAGGCAGAAGTGATAAAACCATGAAGCGAGCAGAAGTTGAAACCCTATATGCCGAAGCAAGATTGAGCTCAAACTTATTATGGAATTTAATTTGTTAGATAAGCTAAATATTAACATGATATCAAAATTTGAAGATAAAGAGATACACTATCCGAAAACCAATAATCCATCCATGTTATTACACATGCAGAGTTTATTTCAGACAATTAACATATCTCCTGAAGTGAAAGAAGCGTATTGATTGAAGACAAGTCTAAGAGCACACACAACGGGCCGGCCCTCGCCCCCGACCCGCGCGCTCGCGGTCCGCGACCCTCGGGCCGTCCCACTGTGGGCTTGGTTTTACGAGGTCCTCGGCCCTGAAACATGCGGTCCGGGCCTCAGCCCGCGCCCCTCGCCTTTCGCTCGCGGACCGGACTCGCGCCCTTCGCCCCTCGGCCCTGTCTGGCTCCCCTCCTCTCGCGTGACGACACGTGGCAATTCCGACCATTACAACGGTCGGTAACAGCAAATTTTTATTAATTAAATCTAAAACATTTTAAACACTATAAATACCACAACCCCAACCTCATTTTTTTCACACCATTCTCCAATTTCACTCTCTCATTCCCACATTCTACTCTCTAATTTCCAAAATATCCGACGATGAGGTTATGTCCGACGTTGAGGTTCCGACATATGAGGAGTTGGTTGCCCGAATGCCGACGTTGAGGTGAAGACGAGTAGTCGTTTGTACTCTTCGAGCTGGTTTTTGTGGGTTGTATTAAAAGGGGTTGAATAAAATTAAAAGTTTATTTTTATTCGTGTTAAATTTATTTATTCGTGTTAAATATGAGGAAGTTGCATACATTCGCATTACTTAATCGTCCATAAGAACAAGTAAGAACCCTAATTTACTTTTTGGAGATGCTGATTCTTAAATGCACAAAAACACTCTATCTACACGATCAAATAGAATGTCTAACTGGAAAAAAACAATGAGATGGAAAAAGGGAAGTAGAAATAATTTAACATGTGAATGTGATATGAATCTTTTAGCTTCCGCAATGAAAAAATTGACCGTTTCCTTTGTTTAAAATTTATATTATTTAAACGGTTTCTGATAAAGAAATAAATAAAACAGCAAAATATCAATTAATAACAACTCAGCATCTAGTCAGCACAAGGGCCTCAGTCTCAGGGCCTCACCCAGGGCCTCTCATTGCAAAACACCCACTATTCTGAGGCTCTAGGGCCTCACTTTTGTCCGGACAGCACAAGGGCCTCGAGACCAAGGCCTCCCCCAGGGCCTTTCCATTGTACATGTTCTAAAGCTTAAGGCCCGCCACCCACATCTACTACTTTTCTACATGGATGGAGTGTTCTGTCTTTTAGCCTTCCGCCCACAAAAGAACAGTCTTCATTCGCTGCAAGTTGATATTTTTTTGGGCCTTCAGGTTATACTGCACACCTGGTTCTAATTAAACCTTTTGTCCATGAGCGGATAACTAAACAGCATGACTTTATTACATTGTCTCCAAGAGTCCCTGTCAATTGCATAATATTATCCTCATAAAATATATATATTTGGATTGGTAAAAAGAGTAGGGATAATCATCCAAAACTACCCTAAAATATCGTCTATAAACGAGTTGATGCACAAAGTTTCGTCCACACTGTGTGGCTACCCTGAAGTTTTGTCCACGACTTTTTTAGTTTTGACGTAATAGGGATGTTCAAAATGATGGTCTGGCAGTGCTTCCCGGATTGAATAGAAGCGTGGACAAAACTTCAATGCACCCACTAAGCGTGGAAAAAACTTAGATGCACCCACAAAAGCGTGGGCAAAACATCAATGCACCCACAAAAGCGTGGACAAAACTTTAGTGTACCCATAAAGCGTGAACAAAACTTTGTGTATCAACTCGTTTGTGGACGAAACTTTAAGTTAGTTTTGGACAATAATCCCAAAAGAGTATTGGATCCGATTGGATACTCATCGATGCACATACCCTTTTAGAGGGCAGCCATCAATCCAAGCCACTTGCAATCAGAGTAATTGAGGAAGTGATCAGATATCACCAAACTCTGTATCCAATCCGTTTAAAACTCTTATTGTAAATGGGTGTTTCAAGTTGTTTATAAAATGGTGATATATATATATATATATATATATATATATATAATTGGTATCAGGTACAAACCCCCCCTTATTGTGCAAACTACGAACCCATGAGAGCCACAGGATCCCCTCAAAGTGATGTCAGCAGAGCGCACCAGATGTTGACACGTGGACAATATATATATAAAACACTGCACCTTATTGTGCAAACTACGAACTCACCAGGCGCTGACATGTGGCGCGCAGAGTGCTAATAGTTTGGGCGCACAGTGCTAATAGTCCCAAACTATTAGCACCGTGTTGCGCAAACTATCAGCACTAAACGTGCCACGTGTCAGCACCTGGTGAGTTCGTAGTTTGCACAATAAATGTGGTTTTTACTGGATAGCTACCTTATATATATATATAGAGAGAAACACGCTCAAGTGTTACCTATTCTTATAACGTTACTTGTTACTTCAATTTGAGCCCTTAGATTTGATTGATCCAAAGGATATAACATCAGTGGCACCTAATTGTAAATAAATCAAATTGTATTTTTATTTTTGTAGTTTCAATATTAGAAAGGGCTGAGTTGTCATTTCACATATACATGTTACAAAACCCTACGTGTATAATACATGTCTCTCTCCTCCATCCTCACAGCCGACACCCTCTCTCCTTTGCTCGGCCCAACATCGACGCCGTGCTTCACTTGCCGGACATGGAGAAGACTCCTCCACAGCTGACCATATCTACCATGTCCGCGCTGGCCACATCCTAATAATGTCAGTCGTCGACCAGCCGTCGCCGGAGAGCATGTTGATCTCCATCTTTCCTGGCGCAGCCGCCTCGGGTGCCCAGCTCTCCCTCTCCAAGCTCCATCCTTCGACGAGGCGAGCTCCAACAAAGAGGTTTCTTCAGAGCTACGGCGAGAGGAGAGAAGCTGCGCTTATATCTGACCATACCCAACCGTGCTCATCCATCTCCAGCCGCCGTCGCTTCCGGATCTTCCATCTGTTGCTGGCCGTCGTCATTAAGAATCTCAGGTCTTCATCACCGGCACTTTGGGTTTTGGTTCAGATTTCGTTTTTTATTATTTATTTTTTTATTGTGTCCTGTGATTGGGTTATAGTATATTACGTCTGAGAGTATTGTTTCTGCTATGTTTTAATTTCAATCTCATACAAAAGTCCTTTTTTTTTTTGTTTTGATACCGAGGATGATGGTATTGATGAGGGAAGAATTGTAGTCAGCTGAGGTTTGGGCGTGGGAGAGACAATGCATATTGTCTTTTTTCTAGTGTGAAAAGCCAATAAGTGGTTGATTGATTTTAAATCTGCAATTATCGAAGCAGCTTGAACATGACAACATTCGTGACTTTGATGTTTTGTTTTGGTAATTTTTTGTAACTGGTAGTGTAATTTTTTGTAATCTCTTTTTTTGTACTGTGTAACAATATATTATTAATTATGTATCTTAGATTTTAGATTGATGTGAAGTCATCCCCATTAGTATTTTATTTTTCAATGGTTAGTGTAATTTTTTGTAATCTCTACATTTATATTCTGTAACAGTATGATATTAATTATGTATCTCAGGTTTTAGTTCTGAACATCAAGTTTTGGAATATGTATTTTTAGGGCATATTTATGTAATTGTTAGGGTATAGTTTTGTCATGTTTGTAAGTATGAAGTTTTCGTAAAAATATGTAACATTGGTTTTAATAATATGTAATATCGGATCTAAAAATCTGTAACATCAAATTTCCTTTTGGAATACACATATAAACTTTCTGTAACATTTGATATAAATATGTGTAATATCATATATAATATTATGTAACATCAATTACGAAATATAGAAAAAATATCGAATTTCTAAATTAAAAAATAAATTATTCAAAAAAATTAAAATTAGAAAATTCAGATTTATACGATAAAAAATTTATGCAGTAATAAAATTAAGAGAGATGGATTTACCAAATTACCCTTTTGCTAATTAATCTATTTATTTTTTTTGGATAATTTAGGTTAAAAATTTGAACCCATTAGATTTTAAAATTGAATGGCTTAGATTTGGGTAACAAGTAACAACTTAAGCATGGGTAACATGTGAGCGTGCCCCTATATATATATATATATATGGGAACAATCAAGTACAAACCCTATTTCGGGTCAGAACGTAGAACTAATATGGGCCATTGATTATCCAGATCGGATGGCCACCGAAATTCAAGGGGGGTGGGGGTGATTGATTACGAAATCAATTACAAGATATGCATTAATTAAAAAGATATTATAAGATATGCATTGAATCTGGGTCATTAATTCTACGATTCAAGGGCTCAGATTGATAGTTCTACGTTCTGACGAAAGATACAAGTTTGTACCTGATTGTTATTCTATATATATATATATATATATATATATATATATATATATATATATATATATATATATATATATATGATAGCTATCAGGTACAAACTTGTATCTTTCGTCAGAACGTAGAACTTTCAATCTGGCCCATTGGATCGTAAAATTAAAGGCCCAGATTTAATGCATATCTTTTATAATCTTTTTAATTAATGCATATCTTATAATTGATTTCGTAATCAATCACCCCCCACCCCCTGAATTTCGGTGGCCATCCGATTTGGATAATCAATGGTCCAGATTAGTTCTACGTTCTGACACGAAACAAGGTTTGTACTCGATAGTCCCTATATATGTATATATATCCATATTTTTAAAGAGTAATTGGGTACATTGGTTTAGAGAATTAGAACTGAACAATCTTAAAACAATTACCTTCTTGTATCCAACTTTTTGATGTGTTTTTTCATCTCTTGCACTTTCATCTGAAGTTTGTGTCTTTTGAGCATTAGATCTAGAGCAAAAGATTAAAAAAATATATAACAATTATGATCAAGTAATTACATATGTATTTTCTCTACCTCAACCTAAAATATTAGGGTAATAAATCATACATCAATAAATGGTCAGATCGTTCCTTCTTATAAATGACTGGTAAATAATATGTTAATGAAGTGCATCAATGCTGAAGAATATACCAAGTCTCCAAATTTTCGGTGCTTTCCTCATTCTTTGCTCTCTAGTGGAGCAGAAGTTATGACATCGCGTTCATTTAGATCTGATAAATAGACTTTTAAAGTTTTGTGAAGAGCAAATGCTCAAGAAAATCTCCACTAATAATGAAGGCAGGAATATGCAATCCTCAATATATATATTGGCAAAGCCATATTCTGTTGATATCATTGATTAGTACAAAATAAGCAAAGGGGAGAGATCCAAGAAAAGATAGGTGCTTTTGTTTTTTCTTAGCAAAAAAACGATTTTGTTTAACCCATGCAAAGACTCCAGATGAGCATTACAACAAAATATTAACCAACATCTTTAAACATTTCGATGGTTTTAATTTCGTCGTAAGAAGAGATGAAACCCATCGATTTGCAGAGAACGCAGGCACGTTTCGCTTCAAATTTTTTTTGGAGGGAGCGAGTGGAACTAACGTCTTTGAGAGCTCTTAAAAGCGTAAGACGACCTTTCCGAACCCGCTTATTTTTGCGCTTATGCCGAGGGATAAGAAAATATAGGGCTACCGTAGGGGAGTGGAGCTCAACGATGAATGAAGAGAAAGAGAGAGGATCATTTCTAGCTGCCGAGGGCGCGGGAATAGGCTGAAATGGGCTCAGGGCCACCATGAGGACCGCAGACAGATCTACTGGCAGAGTGGGTTGGCCAAGTTGACCATGAGGCCCAGCCACGAAGGTAGTGTTCAAGCCCTCGAGTTGTGAGGCCACCTCAAGAGGCTTAAGCCTAGTAGTCAACTTGGAAGAAATAAGTCGGGGAAACAAAGTCTCGGGAAGCAAAGCTCGCGTGACCTTGGGAGGAACAACTGTGTGGGGGATAGAGGCGTGAGCCTCGGGAATTACTGACGGCGGAGATGAGGAGGCGCGACCAGGACCAAAGCGCCGATCGAGGAGATAGGGAACCTCGCCGGACGGGCGAGAGTCACCGAGCCAGTTTGCTCCGGCCTAGTCCCCTGCAACCTCATCGCCATCGAGCATGATTTCCCCGTCTTCCGAAAGAGGAAATCCCCCAACTCCCCGAAACAGAGCTCTGGCGGTGACGTCTTGAGAAGAAAAAGCTACAGAGGGGTTCCCTAAACTCCCCAAAACCCCCTCTTCTTCCAGACCCTTTCTCAGAAAAGCCAGAACATCCCCCAAGTCATTAGGGCAACAACGCGCTCGAGAGGAAACAAAGGGGTTGTGAGCCAAAATCGGATCCGAGAGGCCCGATGTGTTTTTGACGGCTTCCAGCTCTCTGGAGGAAGACGAAGATACACCAATTGCGGGGTGAGGCATCCTTCTTTTATGATTACGGCACACTCCGGTGTGGAGGTCGCCCAGCTCGGTCGATAGAGAGAAAGATAGGGGAGGGATGAGATGCGGTTCTAATTCCATGACCCGAGTTAGAAAGCAAAAGTCCTTAACCTCAAGATCCACCACGATCTTCACCGGATCTAAAATCAGAGAATGAACGAGGGTGAAGGGTGAATCCAAACGTCGATGCAAAGACGAAAAAGGATGGACAGAAACCGGAGTCCCAACTGTAGCTACGATAGTGAGGATGGAGGCTTCAGACTAGCCAGAGAAGGGGATTCCGATGATCGAGATCTAATAGAAACGTCCACCACTGAAAATTGAGTTCACGGTAGAGAAGAAACTAAAGAAACAACCCTAAGCTCAGCCCAGTTACGTTCCTTAGAGGCGCAGCAGGACGAGGCGCCTGGGAAGGAGATGAGAATGACGCCTAAACCCAGATCTTTTAACTAAAGCCGTGAGCGCAGAGGTTGGGGAAGATCATACCGGATTGAATCAGCATTCTTGTCAGGAGATGAGATACCGATGACGCTTTGAGTGAGCAGATCATCCCAAAAGGGATTGGGGGCTTCGGAGCAAGAGAGAGAGGTTGAAGCTCTCGGGGAGAAAGGGGCTGATGCTTTACGACCAGTGACGACATATTTGAAGGAGGGGCGAGCAACAGAAGGTTCGAAGGGGGAGAGCTCCGACCTTCAAGCAACACCAAGGGAGGAGCCTCGGGATAAGTCTACGATAAGTCTTTTAGAGTCCAAAAGAGCTCGATGCATCACCGTGACTACCGTGGAAGCGGTATTGGAGCTTGAGTAGAAGATGAAGCTGAATCTCTTCCTAGAAGAGGTGAGCTTGAGCGAAAGGTGACTTGGTCATAAAGTGAAAAGAGGTTGAAAAAATAATCTCATTAGAAATCAAGAGGAATGTTAGAGAAAAAGATGCAGGAAGAGGAGGAGGCGGAAGAAAGCTTCAGGAGGAGGGGTCGGGAGGTTTTGCCATTTTTTTGAAACCATTAACATTTTGGTGGGTGCTTTTGTTGAATATCCTATATCCTTACTTTATTATGCACACTATCTTTGATATATTTTTCTTTCTCTTGTTTTAACTCCAAACGGTTTACTCCTCACTGAAACACTCTTATTTCTCTCTCTTCCCTCCTCTTCATTCACTCTCCTTCCCCACTTTCCCTTAGTCCTTAAAAGACTATCGAGTAACCAACACAACACACTCATATCACAACTCTTAAACTTCAAACTCACTCTCTCCACTTACTCACTCACTCTTATTCATCTCTTACTCGATCGTCGTGGTTTCTTTGATCTCTCCACAGATTGTTTTACCATTCGCAGAGCCGTTGCTATCGTCGTTTTCTCGAGCTCTCCACCCTCTTCGAGTTACGTTTTTCTCCTTTATTCCCCTCGCTCAAAATGGGTTATTAGATTTAGATGTTCAAGTCATTTCATTACATTACCTCAAATCTGGTTGTTTGAAACCATCATCTGACCCCCGACCAAAAGGTCTTGTCCACGACTCCGAGACCTTAAGCCCGCCCAACCACTTCGTCTCAGACCATACCTCAACTTCGCGCCCTTCTGGTCGCTCCACCAACTTTTGGGGCCCGCGACAACTTCGATTTTTCGTCTCGGTTTATACCACATTTGGTCTTGGTCTGCTGTTTTCCCTTGTTTTTTCTTTACTTCCTAAACAAAACAAAACCACCAGGCAACTTATTCTTCAATTAATTTAATTCAAATGGAACTGAAACAACCACTACCCGCCTTTGATTGGAGGGATGATAAGGATGTGCAGAGGTCAGATTATGGGGAAAGTGCTCAAAACTTAGAAAAGTCATCATCCCTAGTTCTAAGTGCTTCCAACCCACCACCTTCAGCTATTTTTCCTCAACTAACCCCTATTGTGTAAAAAAAGAGGATGCGTTTAATGCAAGATTACATTGAAATACAAATATAAGTTATTTAGTTAGATTAGTTCCATATTGAAGGAAGGTTGATGAGGAGCATCTAATGACAGTTCAAGTACCATTTGGTTATATGATTTGCGTTGGTCTATCATTCCCGCATGCAAACCAGATAATGTGGGCACTTATTGTTCGACGTTGCTCGTTAAAAAAACATTAGTAGCGTGGTTTATCGTAAATAGGGTTCCAATTAGACTCTCCATGAAGGAATATGCTAACATAATTGGGTTGAATTGCATGTAACCCTTGACTTATGAGGGTGTCCGAGGACAAAAGCTTAACTTGTTGACACCAGTTATTGCGAGGACACTTCTCGGAAAAAAAAGACAAGTTAAGGAAAAAGACGTGGAAGACAAATTCCAAGAATTTCTTATTGGGTTCGTTAAGAAGAAGAATAAGAGTAAGATTAAGAAGACCGAAGTGGACTTGGAAATCATCAAAATGGCGCATCTATGGTTCCTCGTGTTCGCCTTAATTTTTTTTATCAGAGAGAAATAAATATTGTAAATGAAGCAAACAATACAAAGTAGAGAACTCAAAATCGAGTTAAGACTAAGCATAAATAGATAAAGCAGAAAAAGAGGATTACAGTCAGGTACCCCAATAGGGATAGAAACCCCATTACTATAATGAGGACTCAAAGCCGCTTCATTCTTTTTGGAGCCCTCCTCAGCCGAACCTCTATTGTGGACTCCCAAGCTTTTAGCAAATCCCCCCACAATGTAGGTAATACTCCCTCTTATGTTTCCATCAATCAAAGGTGAGGAAAACCTTGAGAAGGCATTCGGTTGAGGAAGGAAAGAACCAAAATAAATATGGAGCGGCGACTGAGATTGATTTTAGAGAGGGACAATAGCTTGGAGTAGATGATGAGAGGAACGCCCCAAGGGAACTTCTGAAAGGGGTAGGGCAATTGGGAAAACTCATCCTAAAGATGTTGTGGCGAAGGTCCGCAAGCGGTATGAGGGCATAATTGAGATCAACGTAGAATTCATCGAAATCATCCTCCATCCAATCCGCCCATCTATCCGACTTGCTACCCGTCAAACCTAAAGACCCAGTGACAATCGGCGAAACCCTTGTAACGATTGGAAAAGACCTAGCAGGTTGATGAGTATAAAGGCTAGCCGGAGTGATGGGAGGGGGTGCAATTGCACTAAAAGGGATATGAGAGCGAGAATATGAACGAGAGACCAGAGAAAAAGGACTCCTTCATCGACAACGATTAGTATCCCTACGATCTACTTGATCAAGAAAATTTAAATAACCGAAAGTAAACATAATAAACCATAGTCCAAAGTAGTAATGAATACAACTAACAGAATAAAAGAAGAAAAAGTAAACTAGATCCTCTGATGTAGTCCTGTGCTCCCAAACGAATGTTCTCACTCTTGGTCCTAGGTCATGAGAGGTAGGCCACCATCCATCTACCCCTCTGGGTCCAAACAGTCTTATGGAGCCTGGCGGGGCTGTTTATCAGTCCTCGCCAATTATGAGTTATCCTTAGTCTCCTTCTCGTCTCTGAGTTGGAACCGGTCTGACAGCTGACTCGTTGCCCCTAATGCCCTCTTGAACTTCGCTTGGGATGTCCGAGCATACACTTGGCCCATAGTGGCCCTTGTTTTGGTCTTTTGCATCTTTATCCTCTTGGGTCTCAAGCCTCCTCCCAGCTCTCGAGGTACTTTTTTCTTTCCCCATAGTAGTTGCTTTCATCATTTGCTTGGGGCCCACCTAAGAAGGCGAAAACGACTATGTGGGAATCCAAATGTAAATATTGGGTACTCCCACCTCCGCCTCACGGCCGGCTTCCTAATTCAAGTTAGCCATGTCACGAGTCTTCGCAAACTCGCTTGGCCTGTCTGACAATCCTGGATGCACCCCATGAATAATTAGAGGTGTCCCCTCGGGACCCTCCTTAGCCATATCACCAGTCTTCGATGTTTCCGTCCTTCCCCCTTGCGGAAGAGTAGGGAATCCCGTGGTGGAAGAAGTTGCCCTCCCCTCGGGATTTTCGGCTGCTCCGGGTCCAAACTGAGAGATGTTAACAACTTCTCCACCCGAGGTTCCGGACGATGTTGACGCACCAGGACGATCGGAATCGTGGTCTGACTCCCAACATTTCGGCGAAAAGCGACTGTAGGAGTATTGCTTCTTTTCCTGTAGAGGGCTCATTCGAGAGGTGAGGAGGACAAGGGTCCCTTTGTCGACGACGGCGCCGATGTCTCCGATTCCCCCGCTTGGCAGCGACTAGGGTTAGTGCTTGCAAGGGACAGCGAGACGTTGATTGAGGTCGATTTTACCACAATCGTGAGGAGGCTGGGTGTACGGCTTCGAGAGGATGATGATGAGAACTTGGAGGAAGGAGCCATGATGGGGAGGAAAGTTGGAAATAGATTCAGAATGGTGGCTGCGAGAGAAAGAAACAGGGGGAAACCCTAAAAAAGTTAAAACTATTTTTTTAAAACTAAACAAGTTAATGTGTTGTGTGATACCAACTCTAAACTTCAATAGACTGTCATAAAAGCGAAAAGCTCTAAAAAAGGTGCAAAATGTTCCAAAGAAAGGGAAACCCTAGTCGCCCACCTTTGGATCTCTCCATGCCTGCCCCCATTGATCTCCCATGCCCGACCATCGCTCCTCCCATGGATTCTGACCAGCCACCAACGCTAGGTACTACTGCACCGATCTCGACCCACCCATCCCCTTTCGTGTTGCCGAAGATGAACCTCCCACCGGTGAATCTCGGTTCTGATATGGAACAACCGGGGGCTCTACCATCGCCGAATACTAATCGCATTCATACCAACACGAGGGGACAACCGGTGGAGGATGGGCATGCAATGCCGTAGCCTCGTCAAACCGAGAAAGCTCCCTCTCCGGCCTGGCCGGTTATGCGACTACCCCACGCTGAAGTGGGTCGGGCAACGTCGCGTCCCCGAGGGGAGCCGGGTATTTGGTCCACTATGCATTCGCTAAGGGTCGAGAAGGAGTTTCAGGAGCCTCGGGTGACGAAAATAAGAGAACTGGGAGGGCGATACATGCAAAGGAAAATGATGTCATGTCATCGAGGCTTACTGCAACGTACCCCGGCGATTGGACCCAGTACTCAAACCCAAACGGTGGAGGGAGAACATGGAACACCATCAGGAATAACGCTCGGGATTATGAGCTGCGTAGAGGAAAAGGCTTTTTTGACTTCTATGCAGGTGAACAGGGTGAACAGGTCCAAATTCAAGGGAAGCGGAAGGAACTTCAGGACCAATCTGGAGAACTGGGCCCTACTCGGTCAAAGGTGATGAGGACGAAGGACAAGGGACCTTTACATCTACCCCACATTGAAGGGGTTCGGGCAACGTCGCGTCCCCAAGGGAAGCTGAAACCCTAGTCCAACATGCATCCGCTAAGGGACGAGGAAAAGGATCAGCAGCCACACGTGGAGGTGTCACAGCCTCCTTCGGAGCAATGAGGGGACCCGGCGGGGGTGGGAAGGATCCAATATGGCCTATACCCACAGACCCGGGACTGACGGTACTGGAAAGTCTCGGGAAAATCGCAATTAGAGCACTCTCTTCATGCTTACTTTATGTTTTTTATTACGATAGTTTGGGTTGGTTTTGTCTTTTTATGTTTCTGTTGGACTGTTTAGTTTATTTTGATCATGTTTATCGTAGGAATAATTATCTTTGTATATGATGTCAACTAGACTATTTCTACGGATTCAGAGCGCTGAGAGTCCTACGAGAGACCCGGACTTATTCTGTTCTCAGGGCTTTCAGCCCGCCACTTGTATCGGTTACCCAACACAAATAATGTAATTCTTACTTTCCAAAAAAAAATAAACAAGTTAATATGCTTAAATAGAATGTCATTGATCTCCGTATAAACCATATGAGTATCGACCATTAATGTTATCATTTGCATTCAATACCAAACAAAACTAATATTCAAATTAATATTAATATCAAAGTGTTGTGAAACACATGGTGTCTTGGTGGCCACTACTATAGCATGGCCTACACGTGGACGTGACTCACCCATGTATGGCAGAGGCGGATGCAGAAACTTAGTTTAGGGTACTCCACTTATAATGATAAAGTGTAAAATTAAATTAAAGCCGGTTTATGGAGTCCTAGAGTATGATTGGTCTTCCAAATGAAATAAATTTCTCATACAAAGTCCGATTATAACTCGTAAGATATCAAATCGAATGAAATTAAGATATTTACAATTTTCATATTTTAATTTCAGTAAGAAAAAAACATTACATGAACTCATACACGTCATGAAAGTCAAATGGTCAACCATATGCAGTCCAATTCGCCATGGGCAGAGCGCTCTGGGAAAAACATACAACTAGTCATACTACATGTACATGATTTATGGAACAAACAGTCAGGGATAATTCGTCGGACATATGCATTTGAAGAACCTAAAAACCAAGACTTTTTTTCCTTTTTTTTGTACAGAACTTTGTTTAAGTTCAATATTCACATTTTACAACTTTAAATATTATAATGAATAATAACATAGGTTAAGTTTAGAACAAAATTTGTTCAAAAATGAAGTATTAAAATACAATACAAACATTAAAAATACACTTGTAAAAATGAAGAAACAGATTTGCAAAAGACAAGGCTATCCTTTTACAATTGTAAAAATATAAGGAAAACTCTACGATAAGAAATATATGAATACTACATAATCATATATATTTATATTTTATATTATAATATAAACATAAATATTTAATCTAGTTCAAGCGTGGTTGCATTCTCTTATCGATAGAGGATCCAGGAATTCTCGATAGAAAATGCAACGTCTCTTATTAAAAAAATATTAAGTGCTAAGTTGTATATAAATATTTGCATACCTAATACACGTGACTATATTCAAACACTATATTTAGATTTATTGCAATGTAGAAAACATACTAGACATCATTTCTTTTTTTTTTAAATGAGACAAAGTTACATTATTTGTCCATGACTATAAATACTTATAAATGTATAGTACTAAACCGTTATGTTTTACATCTAACTTTTCGGGTACAACCTACAAAAATGTGCGAATAAGATTATTAGAAAGTATTATAGGCATTTGGAGTTTTAAAAGAGCATTTTGAAGTAAAATGGGGTTTAACGTGCAACAGATTTTCAAATGATCATAACTTCTTCATACGAACTCCGATTTAGGCCCGTAAAATATCAAATCGAAGATATCTGAAAGCTCTACAGTTTTATGTAACTTTTTCGGGGCAGGGTATGCCGTGGTATACCCTAAACCCCCCTAAATCCGCCTCTGATGTATGGGTTGTATATATAGCTACTACATTATATTCATGTAAGACACGGATACAAAAGGAGTAAATTGCTAAGTAAAGGAAGTTTGATCTTTTAGCAAAGTAAATGAAGCTTGATCATTCAGTAAGTTTTGGTTTTGATCATTTGAAAAATAATTACAACATGTTACCAGCACGAGTTCGTTCTGTTTAATTGTTAAGCTTTCTCAACTCGTTATTCAGTACGAACGCTCTAATCTACTGTTCAGGTATCAGATTTTCATATCATCGTTAATGTGTTTATATCTGATTCATGCTCATTTATATAAGTTTATTTACGGCTTCCAATAAGTATGCTCTGTGATTGCCAATATACATTGGATCTTTCACATCAGAAATTTGATGTTTACTGCATGCTTGTATTTTACCGTTAATACTCGAATATGAGGACACATATTGGATCCGAAGTTCCAAAAAAATGCAAAACTACTTGTTTATAACATGCAACATGATCATTTCGTTATTAAATTTATGAGGACACATATTTGTAACCTGAAATTTATAAATATGATTGTATGTTTGACCAAAAGTTTCAAATACATAATACCAGCGACCCAATATGTATTGGACCAGAAGTTCCAAAATAAAATACCAACGACCTGAAGTCGAGTATGTACCTGACATGCAATTATTTTGATCAATGTTGTCACGCCCCAAATTCAATAGAACCGAACCCGGAACGCGAACGTTTAAGACAATAAAACATTTTCAAACCTTTTAAATAAATCGCTTTAAAACCACCATTTAGTTAATCAAAATAATAATTTACAACTCAAAAGTACGTCCCAACAAGCGGAAAAAATACAAGGCGTACGTCGCTAGACTCAAAAGGAAACCCGGACTCCCGCTCCTAGCTCTTCAAGCTTCGAGAGCTCACCTAGTCCGTCCCGCGACCAGTATCTGTAGGAAAAGCAACTAGGGGTGAGTGTTCGCTCACCACCACGGATAACAGACTGACTACGGCATACTAGCAGACAATGCCGGTAACACCGACAACAAACTCAACACCGAGGATTACTATCCCCCAACTCGAGTAACCCGACTGACACACAACTGTTACTTTCCCCAACCGACTCAACACTCAGAACGTATTGTAGACCCGACACAACGATTACGACTTCCTCCAAAGAGACGAAAGAAAACCACGCAACACCCAAGACCACAAAGGATCGCACACCAAACAAGATCGCAAAGGATCGCACTCCAGACAAGATCGCAAAGGATCGCACTCCAGCTGCTTCGTCCCCACGCACTTTTCCCAACACGACGGTTGGATCAGGCGGTCGACCTGTCGCACTTTTCCCAACACGACGGTTGGATCAGGCGGTCGACCTGTCGCACTTTTCCCGACACCCAATCGGATCAGGCTGTCGACCTGTCGCACTTTTACCAACACGACGGTTGGATCAGGCGGTCGACCTGTCACACTTTTCCCGACACGTAGTCGGATCAGGCTGTCGACTTGTCACACCCCAACCTCAAGCAACCACAATCACAATCACAAGCAAAGTTCAACAACAGCAACAACACCGGTTTAACACTCCACAGACACTCATGGCCACCCAAGACACCAACAGTAAAACACGGGTTCAACAACCCCACGTGCACTCATGGCCACCCAAGACACCAACAATAAAAATACGGGTTTAACAACCCCACGGGTACTCATGGCCACCCAAGACACAGCCACAGTAAAATACGGGTTTAACAACCCCACGGGCACTCATGGCCACCCAAGACACACCAACAGTAAAATACGGGTTTAACAACCCCATGGGCGCTCATGGCCACCCAAGACACACCAACAGTAAAATACGGGTTTAACAACCCCACGGGCACTCATGGCCACCCAAGACACAAACTAAACAATCAACCTCTGGGCATAACCAAATGCCTCTAGTAATTCTAATATCGATAAGTTCACTGCTCCTACGACACTACTAAGTGTCACATACATTTCTATTGTTCGATACGTTCTCGTATCATACGACACCACTCGGTGTCGCCTGCCTTTCTATTGTTCGATAAACTTAATTAACCCACGACACCCAAGTGTCACATGCATTTCTACTGTTAACTTTCCCTAGTCAGGGCCGAGATCCGGCTACTTTTCCCTACCTCGTACGCTTTCCAAAAGCTCACAACCAAGCTCCGACGTGATCACGATCACTCGCCTAGCTTTCCCTTTCCTCTGTCGGTGGCACGATCTAATAAGAACACAATTTAAAATACTTTTAAGTTCGCAGGCATAAACTGAATTTTAATATACTTGACGCCCAAATGTAACCCCGACAATGTCGATCACTCCCAAACTTCCCAATTACTCGACATTGTCGATAATGGACCCGGAAAGGCCCGTTTCGCCCGACCCGGCGAATCTGCCCAGGTTTTGAAAACGCCCTTCCGGGGCTCCGAAAATTCCCGTTTTCGTTTCTACAGTCTTAGAATAATTCAAGGGTTCCAACGCAATCGACGAAATCGATTTCCGACTTCCGAGCAACTTAATTTGCGTTTAAAGTTTCTAAACCCGTCATTTACAACTTTTACAATTTAATTCCAAAATTCGTTCTGGGTGTGGATTAACGACTTGGGGATCGTCCTAAACCACCCGAACACGAAAACCCAAGACCCAAGCATGTGGGCCCCACCCGGCCATCCTTGGCCGTGGGTGGCTAGGGCCGGTTTTGGGCCGGTTCACCACCATGGTGGCCGGCCCTAGCTCCGGCCAGCCACCTCCGAACTCCAGCAGCCACCACACACGGTGGCCGGAGCTCCCTCGAGCCTCCGGTCACCGGAAAACGATCAATTTTCGCTCCAAAACATCTCCAACGAACCCCACACCTCTACTCCTCCATGGTCTACTCGTTTTAACCCAAGCCCTAAACTTTAAACGTACCAAAACGAAAATCGAAAGGGTACTCACCGTAGGGAATGACGGTGGGAGCTCGATTCCTTGATCGTTGAGACGATCCACCAGTTGGATCGTCGGGAAATCACCAAAACGTCACACTTTCTCTTCTCTTTTTCCCTTTTCTCCTTCTCCTTCCTCTCTCCACTTTCTCTCTCTACTTCTATCCCTTTTTTTCTAAATGGCCGAACATCACCATCCAATCTCCCTTTTGTTTTGTTCAAAAACACCTACTACCCTTTATTTACAAAAACTACCCTTCATGTAGTCTTCTTTTGTTTTGTCCCAAAAACCTAACACCACCACTTGTGTGACATGTGGCAAATGGGTCCCACACCTTTTGGAAAATATCTTCTAGATATTTTTCAGTCAAATTCGCGAAATTCGGCCGTCTCGGGCCCCGAACGGGCACTTTTTCCAAGAAATTACGAAACTTCACGGGCTACAAGGAAACGGCTCAACTAAGACCGTTGTGACGACGGCTAAGCTTTTCGGATCCAAAATGGACCTCGAACGGACCAAAATGTCGCTCGGTTGACTTTTCCAGCGAAAAGTCAACCTTTCCCAAATTGGCCAGAAAGTTGCCCTGAGTCCCCCGGAACTCACTTTGGTCGATATCGGGGTCAACTTAAGTCCGGTATGACCCTCGAGGTCAAATTTAGGTTCATTTAAGTCTGTCCAATTTTTTTAAATTTTCCTGTTTTTCGCCGATTTGATTGGCGTTGACCGGGAGTGGTTCTTACAAATGTTCAGGATGGATAACTTGACAAAGCTTAATTATGCACCCCTTAAACTAGACAGGAAGAACTATTATGAATTGGCGCTAGACACGACTCTCCGCTTGAGATCTCAGAATCTTGAAGATGTCATAAAAGAAGAGAATAACGAATCGGTTAAAAACTAAGCCACGGCCACAATATTAATCCATCATCATATGCATAGAGACCTACGAATTGAATATATAATTGACGAAAACCCTCTTAGTTTATAGGTTCAACTCAAGGAGAGATTTGAGCATATGAAAGCAATAGCTCTCCCTCGTGCCCTATATGATTGGTCTAACCTCATGTTACAGGACTTTAAGTCTGTAAATGAGTACAATTCGGCCATGTTTAAAATTGTTTCCAAGTTTCGCAGTTGTGGTGAGAAGATAACTAACGAATCTATGCTTGAGAAAACATTCTCCACGTTCCATCACTCGAATATCTCTTACCACAGCAATATCGAGAAAGAAAGTTTCAAAAATTTACAGATATGGTTGCTTGTTTGCTCGTTGCAGAGAAAAACAATGAATTATTAATGAAGAACCATCAAACTCGCCCTGTAGGTAGTGCTCCATTCCCGGAAGTGAATGTGACAAGATATGATGATAACTCTAGACCCAGACGAGGCCGAGGACCCTTTAAAGGTCGAGGTCGAGGTTGAGGTAGAGGTCGTGGACGTGGTCGCAGTCATGACTATGGGCATAACAATTTCCAACCTTATAGAAGAGATGATAAGGTGTACCACCGGAAGTGGGACCGATATGAGAAAGGAAAGGGCCCACAGAACCATACTCTAAGAAATGTTGAAACCATATGTTACCGACGTGGAGGGGCTGATCATTGGTCACATGTATGTCGTGTACCAAACCACTTGGTGAAGTTATATCAAGATTCGATCAAGGGAAAAGAGAAGGTCGATGAGACAAATTTCATTGATCATGTGAGCCCTGAAGATACTCCGATCAAGCTTACAGTCTCTGACTTCTTTAAATATGATGACGGAATTGTGGACCGTGATGAAAATGTGGATTGAAATTGTGTTGTTATGTATTCCCCTTCTTTTAGTCAATGTGAAATATATATATGATGTTTTTGTAATCCTTTACTAAGTTTATAAACTAATGTAATACTTTTTTTATGAAAGGATATGTATCCCAACTATGGGTCACGTATTTGCAGAAATGATGACGACTTGTGTATTGTTGATTGCGCGTCGATACACACAATCTTAAGAGACAAGAAATATTTTTCTTATCTAACCTTGGTTGAAGCAAATATTAGCATAATTATGGGTACTGAAAATTTGATAGAAGGCTCCGGAAGAGCTACCTTGATATTAGAAAATGGAACAAGGTTAAATACCTATAATGCTTAATATGCAATTAGATCTAGAAGAAATCTACTTTGCTTCAAGGATATTCGTAGCAACGGATATCATGTCGAGACCAGAAGTGAAAATGAGACTGAGTTTCTCTGTATCACTTTTAATAAGTATGGTGAAAAGCGTGTACTTGAAAAATTACAGGTTCTATCATCAGGTTTGTATTATATTACCATAAGAACTGTTGAAACCTACGCAACAATGAACCAGAAGTTCATTAATCCAAATGCTTTTATGCTTTGACACAATCGTCTTAGTCATCCGAGATCGACCATGATGCGTATGATTGTTGAAAACTCATGTGGGAATTCATTAAAGGACCAGAAGATCCTAATGTCCAATGAGATATCATGTACAACTTCATTGAAATGCCATCTTCCTTGCAATGGATTTATAGAGATATATGTGACCCCATTCATCCAACTAGAGGACCATTCAGTTATTTCATGGTCCTGATAGACGCATCCAGCAGATGGTCTCATATATCTTTTTTGTCAACGCAAAATGTTGCATTCGCTAAATTGTTGGCACAAATCATTAAGCTGAGGGCACATTTCCCTAATCATCCCATTAAGTCTATTCGTCTTGATAATGCTGGTGAGTTCACATCAAGAGCATTTGATGATTATTGCATGTCTTTAGGGATTGATATTGAACATCCCGTTGCACATGTCCATACCCAAAACGGTTTAGCAGAATTGTTTATCAAACGTATACAGGTAATTGGACGTACATTACTGATGTAATCACAATTACCTATTTCTGCTTGGGGACATGCTATATTACATGCTACATCTTTAATTCGTATAAGACCAATTGCATACCATCAATATTCTCCTGTACAACTTGTGTGTGGGCACCAACCTAATATATCCCATTTGCGAACCTTTGGTTGCGCAGTGCAAGTGCCCGATCGCACCTACTCAACACACAAAAATGGGATTCCAACGTCGGTTGGGGATATATGTTGGTTTTGATTCACCGTCCATTATAAGGTATCTTGAACCTCGGACGGGTGATTTGTTTACTGCAAGATTTGCAGATTGTCATTTTGATGAGACAACATTTCCACCTCTAGGTGAGAAAGATAAGCCTCATGAAGTAAGGCATGAACTCTCTTATAAGCCTCCTGAAGTTGGGCATGAACTTTCTTGGAAAGTAAGTTTGTTGTCTCATTTAGACCCACGCACATCACAATGTGAAACAAAATTATAGAGAATAATTCATTTGCAAAATGTTGCAAATCAAATGCCTGATGCATTAGAAGACACGTCAAAGATGACAATGTCTTATATAGATGCAATCAATATAACAACTAGAATTAAGGTCATTGGTGATACTGCAAAAGCAACTATCGATTTCTCTAGTGCACGCCTGAAGCGTGGGAGACCAGTTGGATCAAAAGACATTATTCCCCGGAAGTGAAAATGTCAGACGAACATATGGGATAAGAAAGCGGTGATTCCATAAGAGCCAGCCAATGTGAAAGCCTCATTATCAGAAGTAGTTCCAGAAGAACTACCAGAGCCGATTCCAGAAGAACCAATCGGTCTAGAAATACCAGAAGACTTAAATACTCTTGAAGAGTTAAGAAATGAGAAAATTATTGTTGATGAAGTATTTGCGTTCACAATGGCCAACGAGATCATAAATGATTTTGATTTTAAGCCCCGAACCATCGACGAATGCCGTCACAGTGATGACTGGCCTATGTGGGAAAAAGCAATTCAAACAGACTTGGCCTCATATGCGAAACGCCAAGTTTTGAGGCCCGTTTCCAAGACATCAGAAGATGCCAACCCTGCTGATTACATGTGGGTATTTATAAGGAAACGAAATGAGAAAAATGAAGTCGCCCGATATAAGGCTAGACTTGTGGCCTAAGGATTCTCTCAACGACCAGGAGTCGATTTTTATGAGACATATTCCCCAGTAATGGATATGATCACTTTTAGATATTTGATCAGCCTATCAGTCTCTAAAGGACTTGATATGTGCATGATGGACGTTGTGACTGCTTACCTGTATGGTAATTTGGACACTGATATTTATACGAAACTCCCCGATAGGTTGAGATTTCCTGAAGCAATGATAGATATCCTCAGAGATATGTGTTCAAAGAAGTTACAAAAATCTTTGTATGGACTAAAGCAATCTGGTAGGATGTGGTACCATTGCCTTAGCGAATACCTTACCAGAGAAGGCTATAAGAACGATGTTATATGTCCATGTGTGTTCATTAAGAAAACAACCCCCGGGTTTGTAATTATAGCAGTATACGTTGATGACATAAATCTTATTGGGACTCCAGAAGAGATCCTCAAAGCTTCAGATTATCTGAAATGAGAATTCAAAATGAAAGATTTGGGAAAGACTAGACATTGTCTCGACCTATAGCTCGAGCATTTGTCTGGTGGCATTTTGATCCATCAATCTGCATATGTTGAAAAGCTCTTGAAGCGTTTTAGTATGGATAATGCTCACCCTCTTAGTACTCCAATGGTCGTCTGTTTTTTAGATCCCAAAAGAGATTCATTACGTCCCAAGGAAGCAGATGAAGAGATACTTGGTCCTGAAGTACCATATCTAAATGTTATTGGGGTTTATTATATTTGGCACAATGTACGCGACCTGACATAGCGTTTGCAGTAAATGTACTTGCCAGGTTCAGTTCAGAACCCACTCGACGACATTGGAACGGTATCAAGCATACACTTTGTTATCCGAGTGGGACCAGAGATTTGAGACTTATGTATTAGAAGTCCAGGGGGAGCGTTGGCCTGGTCGGATATGCGGATGCAGGCTATTTATCAGATCCTTACAAAGCTCGCTCCCAGACAGGATATGTTTTCACCTGCAGTGAAACAGTCATTTCCTGGCGCTCTACGAAGCAGATTTTGGTTGCGACATCCTCGAACCACTCAAAGATTGTGGCGCTACATGAAGTTAGCCGAGAATGTATATTCTTGTGATCCGTTTCGAAGCATGTATTATGCTCAATCGGAATTCCTCCGCCAAGCTCTCCTTCCATCATATAAGAAGACAATGCAGCTTGTATAGCTCAAGTCAGAGGAGACTATATCAAAGGAGACAGAATCAAGCACATCTCTCCGAAGTTATTATATACTCATGAGCTCTACAAGAGTAATGAGATAGATGTCAAGCAGATTCGATCCTGCGAGAATCTTGCTGATTTATTTACTAAAGCTTTGCCAACTTCTACCTTTGAGAAGTTAGTCCATAGAATCGGCATGCGTCGCCTTAGCAAGAAACCAAAGTAGCCTGCCTGAAGTCAGGGGGAGACAAATCATGTGCACTGCACTCTTTTTCCCTTTATCCAAGTTTTGTCCCACGGGGTTTTCTTGGAAATGTTTTTAATGAGGCAGCATCAAGCACAATAACAAGCACGTTTTTGCGCGTTGCACTCTTTTCCTTATAGGATTTTTCCCATCGGGTTTTCCTGAGGAGGTTTTTAATGAGGCAACTTAAGGCGCATTTGATGTATTCGTTAATGGTGGTGTCCAAGGGGGAGTGTTGTGATACACATGGTGTCTTGGTGGCCACCACCATGGCACGGCCTACACGTGGACGTGACTCACCCATGTATGGGTTGTATATATGGCTACTACATTTTATTCATGTAAGACACGGATACAAAAGAAGTAAATTGCTAAGTAAAGGAAGTTTGTTCTTTTAGCAAAGTAAAAGAAGCTCGATCATTCTAGTAAATTTTGGTTCTTATCATTTGAGAAATAATTAGAACACAAAGATAATAAATAAAAATTGATATATTTTGATCATCCTTAATAAAAAGGTATTTTATATATTTTAGGGTAATTTTCACCTCAATACCCTAACTATTTTTAGTGGCACCTCAATACCCTAGAATGCCTTTTTTTCACCTCAATACCCTAACTATTTTTTGTGGCACCTCACTACCCTGGAATGCATTTTTGTGGCACCTCACTACCCAAGAATGCATTATTTGTGGCACCTCACTACCCTAGAATGCATTTTTGTGACATTAAAAACTGATTTTTTAAAGAAACTTTGAAAACCAATGGCATTCTTTTAAAAAATTGATTGTTAATGAGTGGTATTATGGAATTTTTAAGTGTTTTCATTTAAAAAATGGATGACAAATTGACGGCGGGTATCAAAGTGAAAAAAATGTATTCTAGGGTATTGAGGTGCCACTAAAAATAGTTAGGGTATTGAGGTGAAGAAAATTAATAGTTAGGGTATTGAGGTGAAAATTACCCTATATTTTATTATAAATTATAATTATAGTTATAATTAAAAATAGAAAAATAATATATTTAAGGGGTAATTCCTTATTAGTACCCTAAAACTTTTAGAATTTGTTTTTAGTACTCCAAATGTTTTTTGTGTCATCTCAGTACCATAAATCTTCATTGATTTCATTTTAGTACCCACAGTTAACTTTTCATCTGATTTTCCATCCAAGACAAGTAAAATGACCATAATGCCCCTCATTAACAATTAAAATTTCAAACTCATGCCATTGATTTTCTAAAATTATTTTTATTTTATAAAAATCATATTTTTATTTTTAAAAAAATAGTTAATTTTTTTAAATTCATTTTTCATTACTTTCTGACTTTTATTTAAAAATTAATTTTATTAAAAAAAATCAGTTTCTATTTAAAAATTAATTTTTATTTTAAAAAAATTTATATTTATAAAAAAATCCTTTTTCATTACTTTCTGACTTCTTTTTTTTACTAAATTTCTAGTATTTCTGTATTGATACCCATCTTTCTAAGCCTGAAACCTTTTGGATCAATCCATCAACAACTTGTACATCAATTACAACAAATTTGCAAACAACATTAACATAGAACATGCAACAATACAACATAAAAACACAAAATGAAGCATCTTCCCTTGAACAAAAAGCATATTCTAATACATAATTTCCACCATACCAGTCTCTTCGGTTCATAAGTTAGGAATCCGAACAAACCTAGAACCTCCAAATCAAATCCCAAATAAACATCAAATCCTCAAATCCAAATTAAATCTGCAAAAATAATACCTAATTTCTACAAACAAACCCCAAACTGAAATCTGAATTGATGAGCTACGAAGAAGAGAAGAAACGAAAGTTCCGACTATGTATGAACAGATCTGAAGATGACTTTTTTTTTTCTCAGATCCCAAACAAAAGAAACAAGCAGTCATGACCTTGTCATTGTCCCAGACCATGGTGTGGTGGTACCCTCTGGATCTGTCACGGTCCACAACCCCAATCGCTGAAGCTCCTGAAGACGAAGATGGAGATTGAGATTCACCCGTCACTATCCTCTCCACGCTCTCGTACACAAAGACCCTGATGTTCACCAGAGTGACATAGCTCAACAGATTGGTGGTGTTGTGCTTGGAGAGAGACAAGGATTTTCAGAAAACGAAGAAGAGCCACGACTTCTCCGGCTTCGAAGAGTACGAATCTAACTGCTCACCTCCATCATCTTCTCCAAGTTCGACTTCGCCGCGTGCACCATCGACTTCCCCAGCCACAACTTCTCCTTCGTGAATGTTCAGGTTCTAATGGTCAAGAATACAAGAGGCGTGAGGGAGTGAAGTGAGAAAGAGAGAAATAAAAGAGAGTTCTGATCTGAAATGAGGTTTGATCTAATATTTCAATAAGAGAGAAAGGAAGTTAGGGTTTCAAACTACATAAGGGCAATTTGGGTATATTTTGAAAAAGCATGGTCATGTGCCAAGCACATGACAACTTTCTGTCCAAAATTGGATGGAAAGTTCACGATGGGTACTAAAATGGAATAAATGAATATTTAGGGTACTGAGGTGACAAAAAAAACATTTAGGATACTAAAAACGAAATCCGAAAGTTTTAGGATACTAATAAAGAATTACCCTTATATTTAGTTATATATATATATATATATATATAATATAAATTTATTAATAATAAAAATAATATCCACCTAAACTCCGACTAGTTTTTGTCCAACATTTAAAAGTTTTAACCGTTCGATTAACACCTAACATTTATTACTATTATAATTATAAAAAATAATTATTTGAATGAGAAAATAACTCAAAATATGTTCTTACAAACAATTAGACGGACTATTACCATAGGAGATGTCTAAGAAAAACGAGAAAGGAAGATTTGGTAAAACCAAAACCGGAAACAAAAACCTTATATCATAAAACCGTCTCCGTCCCATTTGTCTCCTTGGTCGACAACCACAACCACAACAACCCTCCACCGGACAATCTCTCTCCATCACCATGACCAGCTCCTCCGCCGCTTCTCGCAAGGTACATCCCGCTCTTCTTTCCCCTAATTCACTCGTTTCTCTCTTTGCTCCCTGATTTCGTTATGTATTTGATCCAAGGCACTGAGTAAGATCGCTTGCAATCGGCTCCAGAAGGAGCTTGTCGAGTGGCAAGTCAATCCTCCCTTCGGCTTCATCCACAAAGTCACTGATAATCTCCAGAGGTATACTTACTAGATCCCTCTTCTCTAGGTCACTTTCTGACCCGACCCATTTCTGAAAATTCGTTTTTTGACCTTGTTAGGATCGGAAAATGAAGACTCGTTCAACTTTGTATCTTGAATGTTTACAGTTGATCTTCTTATCTTACTTGTCTTCATCGGAATTTTCATTTCAAAGGTGGGTTATTGAAGTCCATGGAGCCCCTGGAACTATCTACTCAAACGAGACTTTTCAACTGCAGGTTGATTTCCCTGAGCATTACCCCATGGAAGCCCCACAGGTGTTCTCTAACATCAACCTGTTTTTGTATTCTTTTGTGGATATTTATAACTGTAAGTTCATGGATTTGTGCCTTTTTTTTGTCATGTTTCTGATGTTGGGATTTGCAGGTCATATTTCTACACCCAGCTCCGCTCCATCCTCATGTTTATAGCAACGGCCATATTTGTTTAGGTAAGCTTTGATGGTTTTTATGCTCTTGTTTCTTCATGTCTTTGGTTTATGGTTTCCAGAAAGAATTGTATACTCAGTTGCTAGCGTGTTCCCCAAATTTGATTATCCTGATCCATTTGTTCATTGACACATGATATTATGCTGTTTTGATCCAGGGATGAGTCCATGTCTCTGTTACTGTGCATTTATTTTATAAGTTGATTAAACTTGCGTAGTTTATTTTAAGAAGATTTTCTGATGGCATGGGGGTAATGCTATTGGTCTGTAGAATTACAGGCTGTTAATAATTTCCCCCTTTTAATCAATACACAATATCTGTTATTAGAGATGCAAGACAAGTAATTACTTCCTGATCTTTGGTCTTAAATCTCAAGCTCACTCTGAAGGAGTCTCATTTACTTCCTATTTTTTTAGTCCTACTTCCCATAAATAAAGGTTTAGTTCTGTTTACATTTTATGTTTTATTTGCTGAAACAACAATAACCTTATGACTTCATGGGTCGTTCCTTAATTGGCTATACTAGTATGTGTGAGATACTATTACAAGTAATTCCTCTAGATTGCTTAACTGTGTTGTGCTTATTTCATCTACCAATATCTGCTGAAAAAGGATTCAAAAACTATTTATGTACCATTAATTTTTGGAAGGGGCGGCTTATCTCCGTATTTCGGTAATTTCTATGGGGCTTGTACAGATTGACTGGGGAATCCATGATGTTGTATGGGACAGGCAAATTTGGAAGGTGTGTCATTTGGGAATAAAATGGAAGTGGGATAAGACATTATCAAATTGTACATTGAATTTATTTATTGCTAAGCATGTCATTGGGTACAAATATGGCTTCATTACATGGGTTACTTATTCTCTCTGTAGGCATTTCACTATAGGGGTTATGATTTATTTTATATAGAAAATCAACAGAACACATGATGGCATGAAACCTTGTGGTTAACAACTTGAATCATCTGCAACAGATACATGTAATGTGGTTGATTGGTAGCTGTCTCAAGCATTGTAGTGCCTTCAGAAGTGGGACTGACTAATAACATCCTACTTTTATTTTATTTTATATAGATATCTTGTATGATTCATGGTCTCCGGCAATGACTGTTAGCTCCATCTGTATCAGCATTCTCTCCATGCTGTCAAGCTCAAGTGCCAAGGTCTAATAAATCTTCCATTTTTGTGTTTCTATATACATTGTGGTTTATATTTAAATCTCAGGGGAAACACATCTAGCTCTAGTTATCTGTTTCAAACTCTTCATGTGTGCAAGAGTATGAATCTGATGATATCGATCTTACTTGCAGCAACGCCCTGAAGACAACGATCGCTATGTAAAGAACTGCAGAAATGGCAGATCTCCCAAGGAGACTCGATGGTGGTTTCACGATGACAAAGTGTAATTATTGAATCATCTTCTTCCTTATTGTAAACAAAATTGAAAGCATTCTGAAATTTCAGCTTGAATGCTTAAAAACTCCTGTAAATTGGTATGTAAAAGGAAGAGAAAAAAGTATCTTTATGGATGTGTAAGGAACAAAGCAGTTCTAAGTGAGGGAGAGTTGTGAACTGTAAGCTCTTAAATGAAAATCCTTTAATGCTCTGTCCAGCAGCAGTTGGTATCTGGCATGATCATTTGGATGTGATCATCACTGTGGTACAAAGTTTGCATGCAATGCTTCGTAAATGAACTTAATACGATACATATTATTTCTATTGCTTAGTTACATTGTAAAAAAATTGATGCTGGATAAATATTATTTCTATTGCTTAGTTACATTGTAAAAAAATTGATGCTGGCTACAAAAAAATGTAGGCAAAAGCTGAAAGAATGTCAATCATCTCTTTTTGCACGCTTAAGCAACTTCTGGACATTTTCATAAACAATAAATGTTATTGAAGATGCAGGGACATTTTTCAATAGGTTAGGTGTGATGCCCTTGTAGAAACCCCGCACACCCTCGAACCTGCATGTTTAGAGTATGTTAGAATCCGAGTTATTTTTTTTACCACCAATTGAGAACTATGACACGATTCATTTAAGTTTAGAGAAGTTCTTATAAGTCATCTGATCCACATATTACATACTAGCATTTCATAAGTCTCTTAGGATATGCAAATGTGTTAACCTTGACTCAACATCCCTTAATTGGCAACTGAATAATGAAATTTTCAATTTGGGGCTGAAATTAAAACTCACCTTGCTGTCTCCCTTACGACATGCCAGCTATCCATATATCTAGGTATTCCATCATTACTAGGTCGTTGCTGCAGGGAAAATGATGATATATCACTAGATAGGATGGACGGTAAAAAGGAGAATTTGAACAGATGATCCTAAGATAATAAGTTGAATGATTCATGAAGCCAGCCCTAACCTAGCTTCGCAAAATGCTTGGTCATAGTTATTCTAATACTGATGTGAAAGACTAGTAACCACCAAGTTTTGCAGTAACTCAAAGTATAATTAAGGGGTAATTGCAAAAAAAGGTCATGCTGTTGAGACATTTTGCAAGGTGGTACCGTGGTTTGAAATTTTGGCAACGTTAGTAACGGCATTAAAAAATGAAGGAAAAGCCAATTTTACCATGTAAAAATAACAGAACTTTAATACTTAAATAATTTTTAAATTTTTTTATAAAAAAACTGTACATTGAAAAAATATATATTTCTATCAAAAAAAAAGAAAAAAATATATATTTAAGTGAAAATTTTGTATTTTTGAATTGAAGGGAAAAATGGTATTTCAAAAAACTAATGAACCAAATTTACATCTTTTACGTTCAACATAACTGACATAAAAAAATTAAACCAGACGGTACCAACTGGCAACTTTTAGTACATCGTACCAACTTGCAAAAGATGTTCCTTTTTTGAAATTATGCATGTAAGTAATAATCAACAAGTTTGCAGTAACTCAAAGTATAATAGCTTGCAGTGAAATGGAATTAGTCATCCAAAAACTGCACAGCACTACAACAACTTGGTTTCTTTTTATGCATTAACATGTATGTTGAGAGAAATAATGTGTGAGGTTGCATAGCTTCCCATACCTGCAATCGAGCTCGAATAACCTGAAAAGACGAATTCGTCCATCCAAACCAGAAGCAATGGTCAGTCTTTGGATTATAAAACTAACACAAAATTGCACCACCAGCAAGATGCTTACCTGAAATGGATATGTAAGGAGAACAGCTGCAATTTTAGAAGCACCTCCTAGAATGGCATAATCAACTGAATTCTGTTCAGAAATACAAAAACTGTTTACGCTTAAATAACATACAGAACAATAACCTAGGCATTTCCCAAACAAATATGGGGATTAAACATGGCATAATTGAAAGAGAAAATAGGAGGCTGAAATTGGAATTGGCATCTACACATAACTGGAGAGAAAGGTTACGATAAGAGGAAAAATTTAGCCAAAAGTTCAATTTCTGTCCAATGTAAACTATTGATCTAATTTGGTGGTGAGTGTGTGTACTTCATTTATTAATGTTATTCCCTGTTAGAATTTATTTCTTTTTGAGTATGTTTCTTATTACTAGTTCGTTATTTGTTAATAGTCTATTTCTATTTCCTAAATCATTTCCTGTTTAGTAGAGGTCTATTCCCTATATAAAGGGATCACTGGTGGTAATTCATAATCAATAATATTTTTATATTTTAAGAATTGAACAATTAATAAACAAAACTTTTGATCAGCAATGCATATTATAAAGCTCAACCTTTTCAGAGAATGAAAAGAGGGGCAAAAAAACAAGACACGGGCAAAACCCGAACAACTTTGTGGACAGAACAAATTCCAGCCCAAACAGAAGAAACGGAGGACTGAACAGATATCAGCCTCAAACCACACACCAGACCCTAAAAGGATCGAGACAATACAGAGAAAGAGCATTCCTATGTAAGGAACCTCAACAAACCAACAATAAAAATAACCAAGGCCTAAAAAACAGATTTTACAACCGTTAAGCACATAACTTGAAGGAATAAAAGAAGGTCTAGTACCCGGATTTTGCAACCATGAAGCCCAAAAAGGTCTACAACCCCGATTTTCCAACCACGAAGCCCCCAAAACAGCCGATCTCCATTCAGAACACCTTATACCTTACCCGTACTTGTAGAAAATACTGTATCTCATCGGAGGACACGACACGCCGGCGGTCAACACTGCTAAATGGAAGAGATAGACCAGTGGGTAAAACCACCGGAACTCAAAACCCAAAGAGACAGAAACCTCTCGACTTCCAACAGAGGCCTATAGGCCAATAACCACCTGTCAGAGGCTAACACCTAAACTAATCGACGGGCCCCACCAAAAAGGGTGGGGAGAAAGAGGAAATCGAAATGAGTCCAATCTAGAGAAAGAGCAGATTTTCCAAAGGCGACAGGAAAAGCAAAGGATGAAACGAGGATCTTAGCAACCGAATGAGTGTGCTTTATAAAGCAAAACATGAGAAACAGTATCAGGTCTTGTTAGGGTATATTGGCAAACTTGCATATAATAATGTACAAGGAACATGTGTCTTTTCCACTTGTAACGGTTAACTGGAAAGCAGATATTATTTGTGATTCAAAGACCAAAGAGATTGATTTCCTAAATTTTTGTTTTTTTGTTTTAATTCACTAGTTCTGGAACATGTCCTGGACACTCTTTCCATTCAAGTATTCTCACTTTGGTCAATCACCCTTATGTCATGCATCATATTTCATAGTCCAGTTCAAGTTCTGTACTGAAAGAACACTCATTTCCTAATCCAAACTAGTTTTCTTGGGCGTTTCGGCTGCACTAACCTGGGTGAAGGAAGACCTAATCTCGTACAGGAAACCCTAGTTTGTGAAAGGGAATAATTTCCAAGCAACAAAGAAGACCTCTAATTTTTGGATGCAAATGATCTAGCCGCTTACCAATAGTTTATCATCGGCACTTTGAGGATCCTGTTTGCCTCTTGTAGACTTGATATCAATAATAAATTTACGAAGTTCCTCATATGCAGTAAATTGAACAGCACCATGAGAAACCTGCTGAAGAAAAACATACAGCTGTCATTTGCAGGAACATAAGAACCGTCTTCTGAAGACATCAGACTTATTAGGAGTTAAGATAACATTATATGAAGCACGCTTAACAATCTTACATCAACAAGAAAAGACTCAAATATATAGTACCTAAAGCCTGTTCCAGATGTGAACAGTTGCAAAAAAGAAAACTCATAAAGATGGATATGTATCAGCTGTGATCAGAACGATTCTTTTCGGGGAGAGAGTAAATATATGATGTATAAAAAAGTGAATAAGAGGAAGAAAGTAGTAAAGAACCTACCAGAAAAAGACTAGGACCAATCCCTTTATAAAGTGCAGTCCATCCTTCATCTCTCATAATAGTTCTAAAGGCATCTGTAGCGAAGGATATTATAACACAATTAGAAATAAATGAAACCTCCAAAACAAAGATCATCTGCCAAGATACACAGAAGCAAACATTGTAGGTGAAATTCCAAGTTCAATAACTAAAGTTTCAAGTCTCCCATTAAGAAGAGTACTCAACTGCAAGTTACTTAAGATGTGGAGCATACCATAAAGACCAGAATAAGGTCGAGTTTGATTAAGAGGAGTCTGGAGCTGCAATCTGGTTTTCACTAGCCAAAGGGGATTTGTGCAAAAAGAAACCTGAGAAATGAAATGGTAGTTAACCAAATTATTCAACCTGTAAGGCTACAGGTATATATTTGTTTTCGTACCCTCCCCCCGAAGAGACTACGACAGTGGTGTGGTAAATTTGCAGGATTGAGGACATGACTACTTCTGTTGCCAGATCAAATAAAGGGCATACTTAAGGAGATGCCAAAGGGTGGCTTATCAGAATAAATGGCAACTATGATAGTGTTTGTTTTCAGACTAACAATTTTCACATATCGATACGTAGTTCAACATTATGTTTATTCTATTAGAAGCTTACACACTCACCAAAGCACCTGCTTCTGCAGCAGAAGCAAGATGAATCCCAGGGCTCAACTTCTCATCCCCATTCTTAGAATACCTTTGTTTAGCTCTGCCATAACTATAAACAGAACAAACATATCGATTAATAAAAAAAACATAGATTTAAAATCAGAATTCAGAATAAAACAATAAGAGTTACTGAGTCTTTTGACATCTTTAGAGAGTTATAAGCATAAGAAAAAAATACGGTTGAAGCAATACTTTTGCTAAAAGAACATTTACAAATAAAACTTTTACAGTTAAGCTATATATAACTAGATACATGATGCACCACTTGGTGGATTAAATCGGTAAATTTTATTACATATCCTATGTTTTCAACAGTGGAATACTATGATTCGACATGAATTGGTCACATAGACAGCTAGACTCTAATTCTAATATGAAGCTGCATATGGGTATCCGATTGAAACTTACAAGAAAAAGTATAAACCCCAAGAAAGAGTTGATCCAAGTACAGCTGGAAAAAAGCCAGCATATAGCCCCCTCAAACCCTGTAACAAATATAAAATATATTGAATATCAATCACCGAAGTGTTATATTTTACTGAAAAGGGATAGTAAGTACTCCATCCAAGCATGAACTACCAATAACATTCACAATTTGAGTTAATTACAACTAGTGTGTGGGATAGCACATGGAGATCATGAGGTAAGAAGTAGAAATGGAAGACCTAACACTTATTTTGAGCGGATACAGTATATTACAACCTAAAAAATACAATGAAAATCTTCCAGACCGTAGTACCCTCGTGGTAACCACCTATGCTCAAACCCATAGTAACTTTGAGAGTTGACACTTGACTGTAGCCAGACTATTAGAGGGCCATCCAGCAAACAAAAGGAATTATTGTGCTTCAACAAGCTTTTACAGATTTCCCTGTCTTAAATGTAATTTGCTTCAAGTTAATCTAGTTTTATTTCCTATTCTTATGATCCATAACTATTTTGTCAGGCTAATATATAACAGCCAAGTTCCAAAACAGCAGTACAAATGTGATATGATTCAACTTTGTGCAGATGCATCCAGAGGCCCTCAATCTCTCCCGCAACCAACCAGTCAAATGACAGACATAATTAGGGTACAAGCATACCCATCAGATGCCAATTTCATAATCTCTTCAGCTGATGAAAAAGAGCCAATTGGGCTGAGGATATATAATTTCGTGACTGGTGATGAGTTATTGATATCATTCCCCTTGTAGCATAAAACTCGTTAAAGGCGCTGATGAAAATGGCTGTGCACAAAGCGCTCCACAACAAATTAACAAGCAATCGTATCTTGAGAAAAACGGAAAAGAGAAAAGGAACCTCGAGGCGAGCAATGGTGAAGACGGCATGGGCCGTGTTCTTGTAAGATGGAAGATTGGAGACTCGACCATCGTTAACTGTTCCAATCCAATCAATCGGAATAACACAAGCTTGAGTCGAGAAGCAAAAGCACTAAATGGAAGCAGAAAATAGCTGAAATTCAGAGACAGAGAGGGAGGAGGAGACCTTGAAACCTAGTGCGGACGACGTCAAGAGGATGCATGGAAGCGACGGTGGCGAACCCGGCGGCGGCTCCGGCGGCGGCATTCTCCCATTGCCATTTCCCCGGCTGCGACGCCGACATCTTCAGTAGCGGCGCGATCAGGAATCTGAAACAGAGAGAACGGAGCTCATTTCTGCACAGTTGAACGAAATCGAACGTCTTCTTCTTTGCGTAGTCAAGCTGTTTCTTTCGATTGCCGAGCTTTCTCTCACCGTTCCAAACGTGTCGTTTCGATGTCTTCTGGCCCAATCATATCATTTGGGCTTCAAATGCAAAATCGAATGTGTTGTGAAATACGGCCCAAATTGGCCCATTTTAATTTTATTTGTACAGCAGTTTTTTTTTCTTTCTCTTTGTCGTTTCAACTCAAAAACACCCAAAAACTATAAAAAATATCCGGTTTATTCTTCACTTGAACACTCTCGCGTCCTTCTTTCTTATCTTTTCTCTACTTATATTTTTCATTAGGTGGGTGCACCGCACGTTGCGTGGCGGTTGGTGTAAGAACTCGTCGTGTTTTAAAAGTAACATGCGATCTAGAAATAGTCGCAAGTTCAAAACGTGACATAAACAATACCAAAGATTAACAGGTTGACTGTTGGACTAAACGGATTACGTAACTTGAGACGGCTTGTTTAGTTTCCTTTTCTTTGTCTCAATGTAAATAACCACCCAAATAGAAAACATCATCTCTATCTTTAATGTTTCAAGAATAAAAAAATCAAAATCACACAAATATTTAGATAAAAGGTAAATTTAATCTAGAATCACAAATACCTATTGTATGTTCTTTAATAAGCAAGATTGTAAGACCTAAGTAACAGAAACAATAATTCTAAACACTTTTATTTGGAACTTAGTTATGTCTTAGCAAACAATGCAAGATTAAACAAATTCATCCGCCTCTCCGTGAGTTTAACATCAACTGGAAACTTAAAAAAATCCATGATGCACAATGTCAAAAAATGCGAGCAAACAAATCTAAAACACCTTTAAAAGTTTAAAATCAATTGTCATGGACGACCATTGAATACGATGACCTTAGGCAAAAATTCAAGAAGGAGAATTTTTAATGTAAAAAAATGATGGTATTCTATGAATCTGCCATTATTTTTTCATTTCTAAACATTTGATATCACAAAAGCTGTTATTTCTTTCAAAGCATCTTACTTTCAAAGCATTTTAGTAGTAAGTACATTAATAATACATGCACAAATGACAGAATTCACTCTTCTCCTCAAACAAATAAGCTTATAAGTCTTTTTTATGTAAATAGATTAAATAACATGTTCCTGTTTTTCTGGCCATAAAAAGTGTGTTACTTCTTGGTTCAGCTTCTTCGTGTCATTACACTTCATTAAAATTTGGTAAAAATAAAAATCATGTGGTGCATGTGCATTGCAGTAGGTAACTTATTATTTCCTTTTTAGTTCTCTGATTTTGCAATTTATTGTAGAACAATTGGAAACATTTTTCAGAATAAAGCATATCATCAGAAAGTGGCTCTGGCAAATATTGCTTGGATGGAGACAACAATTTGAGCACCCAAAATAATGTTTCTAAAATTTAAACACTTCACGTCGACACAATATTTTTTTCACAAAAACACTGAAATTTTCTCATCTGGCTTCACTCCAATAATCTTAATTTCTTGTTTCCCCTGCAAATGTATAAAAAAGGAGAAAGAAAAGTGAGCATGAAAGGAAAAAAAATCTTCAAAAACATATTTTTTTATCAATCTTGACTGAAAAAACAACAAACGATTTTAATTTCTTAACATTATATACCAAATTGAATACAATAAGGAACACCTACATCAATTTTGGATCACATATGTACTCAAATAATAAAAAAGACAACAAAAAGCCAATAAATGTCATGATTAATTCACCGCATGTCGTTGTACAAATACTTTTTTCTGGAAAGTTAGCAATATATTAAAATCAAAAGGTTTTTTTTGGAAAAAAAACCCAATGAAAAAGGATGAAATCCCCTATACAAACAAAGGCGCTTTTTTTAAAAAAGCCCCAAACAAGCAATGCCTTGTCAACCAAGGCAACCCAAAGTTCTCTACTTCTCTAACACAAACAAGTTAATAGATCATTTTCCAAAAACCAAATAGAAAGGCATGGGAACAATGTCCACAGAGGACATATGAACACTAAAACTACTGAGGAATTGCTGGAAAAGAAACCCCAACCAGCCAACACATTGAATGGATTAAAATAAAGCAATGCAACCCCCAAAATGAATTGCAGCAGTTAATATCCCAACTCCAACCGTTGCTTGAGCCCTAAGAAAACCAGTAACCCTGTTCTTCAACATTGGGACATTGCAGCATTGCAAAACCAACACCCGAGACAACATATAGAAAATGATCTCCCAACCCCACTTGTTCCTTGAGCCTCAAGAAAACCAAAACTCCAACTCATCAACAAAGACTCCACAGCCTCTCTAAAATGTGAGCCAGCAAGATGTGCCCAAGGATGATCTTCAATGAAACAAAAACAACCAGCCAACAAAGAGGAAAAGGAAAGCACTCAACCTAAAACTGATACTACCCCCACACAGAAACACAAGGGAGAAAGCACAGAAAGACAGCCCACACACCAGAATAAAGAAAAGGCACACGTAAAAGGAGCCTTACCAACTCAAAACTCACACACTTCCCATCCCAGCCCAAATCCACCTCAGAACCCCTTGCTAAAACCAGATATAGTTAACAACCCTCATAGCAATATCAAGGACAGATAAATCTACCCACTGACTGAGATTTTCTTTTAGTTCTATTACAAAGATGTGGTGAGACTTTCCAAGTACTGAAGGAAAAAGCATGATTCTTCTTAAATTGTGACCACTCCAAGGCAAATGAGGAGTGCTAAGTACTGGGCCGATCCCACATGAAGTAGAGGAATCGTTACTATTCTTGCTAAAACCAAGGGAAGTGGGTTGTCACTTCTACATCCCCGAAAGTGAAAATAAAGGGCAAAAAGGAAAAGTTTGGGTTTGAGTTTTAAGCAAAAGAAAATTATGTACATGCTTACACCTAAGACACATAACTATTCATTCACACAAAGAGTTGCTCATGGGTATAAGTAAACACGAATTCCAATTAACGCATGACATTGTTAACGATGGATAAAAACAATACATGGTTTCCTTATGGTCTTAGAACACTTAAGTTCATATATATGTGGTATCATGAAATCAACCATATACTATTCACATGGAGAGGGCACAGGACCATTTTTCAGACCGATATGCGTACCACCAATCATCAGAAAAAGCAATAATAATAGGGTGTAGTTCTATGATCTTGAGCAAAGCTCGATCAATCCTCGAACAAGAGATAACAACAACGAATGCATATCACTCTCGCTACCAACTACCACAAGTAGATATAGCTACACCACTTGTCGAATCTACTTAGCTACGCCTAGTTCACATCCTAACGACCGAAATGCATCGATCATCATGGAGAACTAAATAAAGCAACGAATCGCAAGACTCTGGTAATACACAAGCATAAGTAAGACTAGAAGTTGCAGTTACAAAATCAATTGACCCAATTTACGGATAAAGTTCACTCACACCTACTTAAAACTTGTTCATTTCTCTTCAAGCCATAAAAAAATGCATGGTAAACACAACGACAACGTAATTGAAACCGATGAAAACAATGAGCAGTGTTTCTGCTTTGGCTAATTCATTACCAAAAATTATTTGAAATTTCCAATGTATCACGTTTGCACAATCCCCTATCTTATGTAGTTCTCCCACATTTTAACATCTCTACGCGATCTTTCACAAAATCAGAACCGATTGTAGTAATAACTATTCTACAATGAGAGTTGGGAATCATCAATAAACTGATACAAAAACTGCAAAACAAAGTATGATTTCAGCAAATATGTGCTCAGAAAGAGCATTCAAGCAAAAGATGTTCTGTCAACTAATCTCATCGTCTGAAGACGTCTACACCGAAATCAGTCATAATCTTATCGTCTGAAGAAGTCTACACCGAAATCAGTCACTCCAACTTCCAGCAGATAACTAACTAGTACTTTGATTCTGGCCATCCATTTGTTTAATCCCTTGAAATCTCGTTCTACGTCCCTCTAATGTGCGGAAAGCCTAACAAAACAATAAAAAATCTCAATATACTTATGATTAGATTATTTTCAACATGCAATACAGAAGCATGATCCCTTCGTATGCATGTAAGTTATATGTCACAAGGGAAGAATTGCAGTGAGAATTTATACCAACTTTAATCATCAGTCAACACCGGAAACAACTGGCGTCAAACACTTCTTTTGTAATTCATTAAACGTGAAACACATCGTTACTAAAGCTAATTTTGTATGGCTTCAAAAAAGGCAGACAAAAATTGCCCTATTTGAGAGTTATGACTTGACGATTTGAGAAGAATTACATGTTTCTATTTCTCAAATTTTTTTGAGCAAAGACAGTATGCTACATACAATATATCACTACCGTTTGAATATATTACAGTTACGAGTGGCCAACTTTCTATGGGTTATACAAGATTTAAAACAGTGAGTGCAACAAACATCTCAAAACAAATTTAATTCAATATTACAACTTACAAGCAGGAAGAACAAAATTCTTAACTTCCAAAAAAACCATGTACATTGTAAAATTTGCAAGTTGCAACCATAACCATGAAACCTTTCTAAACATGTGTTGTTATGAATCCGACATACTATTGTTGTTCAATAATACTCCAACGGCATGTATCATCCAGGTGTTTTGCCTTCTGGTAGTTCAAGCATCTATTCTAAGTACAATCTATACCATGTGGTTTGAAAAATCAAGGGTGAGTCACAACCCACTCATAATAGCATTCCGTTTTGCAGTTACAACCAACTCATAATAGGAGGGGGAGGACGAATCCAGTCCCTGGCTCACTCATTTACAGGGAAAAGGCATATACAGAAACACGTGAGCTAAATATTTTTGAATCTTGAAAAAGGTTGCCGATAGTGAGACACTTCAAATATAATGTCATCACATCCTCCCACACGAGGAAATTGACATTTCACCCCATTGTTTTGACATCATCTGTTACTCTAACCATGCAAAGTATCTAATAAGCCACTTTAAATGAAATATGTTTAAAAACTTCACCGCCATGGTTCTCTTTCTTAGTAACAATAAGTATAAGGCCATTGGAGAAAATTCCCACACTTGTGATTGTTGCCTAACAAAAAATAACTCTTTCCTAGTAAAAATATACCATCTATGTCAATTGTTCCACTAGTATATCAGCCTTGTTTTCTACTTATGTACCGGCGTGTAAAAAAGTACAGTAACACGAAGAAAGACGCTAAACAGGCTAGACATGGTACACTTAACGGTTGTTTTGACCATGGAATAAATCTATGGAGTATGAGAGTTGGGCATGATTTTTAGGGTTAATTACCTTATGTATCCCTTTTGATTGGTAATACACCTTTAGTACCCCAAATTTTTATAACGTTCAATAGGAGTCCTTACGTTTTGGTAACACACCTTTAGTACCCCTTATGAATTGGTCCCAGATCATTTAATACCCCTTATGTATTGGTAACAGAACAATTACATGCCTCATTTTTATCAAGATTACAGAGGTTGTGCTAACTAATGAACTAAATAATGTTCCTATCTGTTTCTAAACCAGTATATTATTTACTCAACTCGAGTTTACTGAATATAATTTCTGAAATATTGCTAATTTGCAGTAGCTTTACACAAGTTGCAAATCTCACAGTGATCACCTACAACACAAATGATGAACCAGCTAATGGTTCAATATTTAGATAAGTACTGATACAGGAGACCCTATTGGCTTCACTTTCATAACTAATTCCAATATCTCATTGATTCTTCTAACATGTTAACAAGATCACAAATATGATTACCATACTTTCTAGTGGGGAGTCGAAATTTCAATCTTATGTATACCAATGCACAAATAAAAATTATTGAAGTGCCATACTTTCAAGTCTCAATCGATCTGAGTAGTCTGAGCAGCAGAATAGAGAGAATGCAGTACCTTATTTCACTGAAACTTTAGCACCAATCTCCTTCATCTTCTGTACAATCTTATCTGCTTCATCCTTTGTCACTCCCTTCTTCAAAAGGGTCGGCGCTTTCTCCACCAAATCCTTGGCCTCCTTCAACCCCAAATCCGTAAACGCCCTCACTTCCTTAATGACCTTGATCTTCGCCGCAGCATCGTACCCATCAAGCTTAAGATCGAATGCTATCTTCTCTGCCTTTTCCTGCTCCCCCATCGCTGGCCCGGCGCTGCCCCTCACCGTGCCGGCACCCACGCCGCAAAACTGCGTTCCAGGCATCATCACCGCCATCATCGGCATGTCCTTCATGTCCAGCTTCGTGCGGAGAACCTCGACGAGGTCCCCGACTTCCAGAAGCGTGAGACCAGAGATTTCATCGACGATTGCAGAGACCTTTTTCGATTCTTGCGCAGAAGAAGTGGAATTTGAAACAAACTTGCATTGAACGGAGGCTAGTAGATTATGGTTTTCGGTAGTTTGAGAAGTGAATGTAGGGCTTTGACTATAGGTGGCTCGATGTGTACGCGATAAATGTGAAGAAATAGATCGGAAGCTCCTCATTTTTCTGAGGTACGAGTGTAGCTGATACGCTGAATTCATATGTTACAACTTAGATGAGCAGATGAAGAGGAGCTGTATTGTGCATTTACATGGCTGAGAAACAGAATCGATCAGGTACATCTGAGTCGGACCTGACTCGCAGCCAGCCATAAACCCTACGGGGAAGAAGGATTTTGTCACTCATTTTACTATTTTACCCCTCCTTTCGAGTTGGAGACTTGATTCCAGAACACCATGTACAACACGTTTCCGACCTGCGACCCATATTTAGTAGGTCGGAATCGTGAGTCACGCACTCTGACATGCAAATTTTGTGGTTCCGACCCACTAAGAGCATCCACACTCATCTCGCCGGCTGCCGGCGAGATGGCGCCGGCGAGATGGAATAAAATAATAGAATTAAATCATCTCGCCAGCTCCCCGCCAGCGAGCTCTACAGTGGGCTGGCGAGGAGGCGCCGACGAGATGCAAAGAAATTTAGGTTTTTAATGGTTTTTTATTTAACAAACCAGATTTTGAATAAAATAGTAAACATCGATAAGATGGAACGCCCGATAACATAAAAGAGACGAGGTACTCATTAAGAAACCAAAACAAAGGAAAATAAAAACCAAGCAACGTAATACAAAGGAAACTACACCAACTAACATCTACGCGTCTCCAAATTTATTCCAGAGATGTTCGACAAGATCGTCCTTCAAACGGAAATGCATACGTTCACTTTGCATCCTCTCAGTGTTTCCAAGTATGACATTGGTCGGGACGAAGCCTCCTCGTGAAATATGTGGTTGACTTGTACTACCTTCTTCTGTTTGTTCACGATACCCGTCGTACGTATGACGTTCAGCCTCAACTATCATATTGTGCAGTATAATGCACGCATTCATGACCAAACCGATCGACTTGGGAGCCCACAAGCGGGTCGGTTGTTTGATAATGTGAAACCCAGCTTGTAGTACGCCGAAAGCTCGTTCCACATCCTTCCTGCACGCTTCTTGGATTTCAGCGTACTTCTTCTGCTTCGGCGTTGACGGTAACAGAATTGTTTTTACGAACACTGGCCATGAAGGGTAAATACCGTCAGCAAGATAATAAGGAAGTGTGTAATCATTACCATTTATGGTGTATGCAACCGGTGGTTGCCAACCGTTGATAACGTCCGCGAACAGCTTCGAATGATTCAGGACCGTCAAATCGTTGTTCGACCCCGCCATGCCGAAGAAAGAGTGCCAAATCCATAAGTCACGAGTTGCAACCGCCTCAAGGACCACGGTTGGTCGATTGCCGTGGTCCCTTCGGGAATGTGACCCTCGAAGGGCCTTTGGGCAGTTCTTCCATTCCCAGTGCATGCAGTCAAGACTTCCTAGCATGCCCGGGAATCCGCGCGCTTCATTAACCGCCAAAATGTGGTCCATATCAGATTGTGTAGGCTTCCGCCGGTATGTAGCACCAAAGACTTTATTCAGTGCACTGCAAAATGTGCGCAAACATTCCAAAGCTGTTGTTTCCCCTATCTTCACATACTCGTCCAACGCATCAGCTACAATTCTGTAACATAATTGCCTAATGGCGGCAGCACAAGGTAAGGAGATAATGAAACTTGACCCAATGAATCAAAGGAAACCTTGAAGTAATCGTCGTGCTGCTCCAATGCATGAACGATACGGAGGAACACCGACTTTGGCATTCTAAACCGACGCCGAAACTGCACCTCGGTGTACACAGGGTTGGTGTTGAAGTAGTCATTCATTAACCGTTCGTTTGCGGCTACCCGGTCACGTCGAATGTATTTGCGCTTCTTTGGTGGAGAATCCACCAAAGCGTCGGCCAACATCTCCTCGGTTGACAGACAGTCTTCGAGCATGTCATTCAACATAGAATCGAATTCCATATCCTCGGGATCGAATTCCATGATGACGGACAAACAAGGATGACTGTCGGGACGATTCTAAGATGAGAAGGATGAATAGTAGAGAGTGTGTGCATATTTAGTTTGTGAGGGTGGGTTTATATAAGGTTTTGGTTAGGTTTATTATAAATGTTGTAGTTATGGTGAGCGACGATCAAGGTTATTCGATTGGACGTACAGATATTTGTTGGATAATATAGGTGAGGTTAAATTTTCAAAACAAATAGCATTGAAACCATGCATTTTTTTATTGGACAAAAAAGATTTATGAGATCTTCATCTCATCTCGCCGGCGTGAACTGCCAGCGAGAAGCACGTCGCCAGCGGTCCTCGCCAGCGCTGATCTCGCCTGCTCCTCGCCAGCTCCCCGCCTCCTCCTCGCCGGCGAAGACATCTCGCCAGTTGCTCCTCGCCCACGACTGTGGGTGCTCTGTCGCATTTCGCGACCCGCGAACCACTAACCTGGGTCGTTGGTTTGCGAGTCGTGAGTTATGCACCAACCAATGAGTTGGTGACACGTGGCAGCTTAGGTAGAAAAAAAATCCAACGGCTGAGCAATGGTCGGTAATGGGTATATTTTTTTAAAAAATAAAAAATATCATATTTTAACCAAAAATTCCATCTACAAATACACCCCCTTTCATTCATCAAACCACCAATATTTCTCTCAACTTTCTCTCACAAAATCTAAAAGTTCTCTCACAAATTCCGATACAAAATGTCTGACAATGAGTGTCCATCTATGGAGGAGTTGGAAGCTAACATTCGTGCAGTGGAACAATGACTCCGGTGAAGGGATGACAAAATGATAGAGAGAGCAATATCACTTTTCAAAAGGTGATAGACAAGATAGCGGAGCATGACGATTACTTCGTTCAGAAAGCGGGACGCTATCGGACGCTTGGGGTTATCAATACACCAAAAATGCATTGTCGCGATACTAATGCTTGCGTATGGGTGCTCGGCCGATTCGTTGGACGAATCCCTACGGCTTGGGGTAAGTACCATACTTTAATGTGTATGCCGGTTTTGCGGGGTCATTGTTCAAGTATTCGGGGCTGAGTACGAGCGTAAAACAACACCAGAGGACTTGACCTGATTACTCGAAATGGGGTAGTATCGAGGGTTCCCCAGCATGATTGGGAGTCTTGACTACATGCATTGGGAGTTGAAGAATTGCCCAATCGCATTGCAAGGAACCAATTGCTGGGGAGATCACCTCGGGGGCCCAACCGTTATGCTGGAATCTATAGCGTCTCGTGATTTGTGGATTTGGCATTCCTTTTTTTGGGATGGATGGCTTGAACAACGACATCAACGTCCTCAACGTTTTCCACTTATTCAATGACGCTTTTCATGGTCGTGACTTTACCGTGGAGTACGAGATCAACGGGCATCACTACGACCGGCCTTATTATTTGGTTGACGGCATTCACCCCTCATAGAGTCGGTTCGTGAAGTCGATTCGCCATCCCAGTTGACACAAATAGAAATTGTTTGCTAAAGTCAAGAAGGTTGTCAAAAATATATTGAGAGGGCTTTTGGAGTCCTCCAAGCACGGTGGCACATAATATCCTGACCCGCTCGTGTTTGGAGCATGCATACTTTAGTTGATATCATGCACACTTGTATCATGTTAAACAACATGATTGTAGATGATGAACGTGAACGCTACGAAGCAGAAGATGACGACTTGTATTATGATACCCCTCCAAAACTACCAGATTGGACACTACCGGAACGATGGCATGAAGGAGGGCCCTTGCCCTACCAAGAATGCTTGCACGCTCGACTTAATGTGACAAATGATTTGACCCACCGACAACTCCAAAATGACCTTATTGAGCACATGTGTGGTCGATTTGGAGCGCATTACCATTTCAGCGACGAGTAAAAAATCTTTTTATCAGTAACAATTGTCTTGTCAAATGTGTATTGGGTGGTATTATTCGGGGATGGATAAATTTCAATTTATTTTATTTTATCCCAAGGTTATTTATTTTAATTTATTTTATTATTAATTTATTTTTTTCAAATTTCTGTAATATTTATTTTTTAATAAAGAATTTAATAACCTCAGTATCTAGTCAACATCCACTCAGAACATGAGTCCCAACCTGAATCTCACCATTGTAGAACACGGTTAAATTAAGGGGCTGAGACTCATTATTTTGCACAATCAGCATACGAGTCCCTAACATGAGTCCCTTATACAAGTATTTCCATTGTACATGCTTTAACGGGGGCTGTTTAGACCATTTTGGAAAATGGGTGGAAATTGGGCCTGAATCGTAAGTCTAATTAATTTTTCGTCACAATAGTCAAATGTAAACAAAAAAATAATTAAAATATAAATAACATGTAAACGAATGTAGTATCATTATTTCCAAAAATGAGCAAAGGAAATTACAACACAAACCCGATAAACACTAAAACCCGAGAACCAACAAAACACACCACTGCCCAACCCAAGTGGATGAGAACTAGAGGTTGGCGAACCGGTTGTACAAGAGCCATTTCGGACATTCACGAAAAAATATTCCACCACTCATACTTGTTGAAATAGAGGTCGACATTACGGACATACGTACGGTTTGCCTCGATGATCACCTTCGCTTCGGTGGCGGTTGGATCGAACTCATGTCGGGCCTACAAGAACGCCAACTCGAATCGCTTCACCTGGAAGTTTTTCTTTTTCCAGTCATCTTTGATCTGCTTCTTTGACCGAGGAAATGGAGCTGAAGCCATGGATTTCCAGTCGTCGTAAAGACGGTGCCAATACTCTCCGGTGGCATCAACATGATCCATTCACACAACAACCAGTCGTCTCTCCTGCACATCGTTCCGAGTAAGTGCCATGAACGATTCTGTCTTGGAGAAAATAAGAACTTGAGGAAGAAAGGTTGATGTCGTTTTTTTTTGGGAGTATACTGAAGAGGAATAGTTGGTAACGATTATGTGTTTGGGATGATTTTAAATATGGGAGGTAGAATCGGTAAGGTTTGATTTTTAAAATTTCCAAATATTATCCAAGAGAATCGGTCAAACATTAAATGTGGCAGAATCGGTGCATGTGAAGAAGTGAAGAGTCGGCCATACAAGAAAAAATGAAATGTCACATTTATTATTACGAACATTGCAGGGTACATTTCCGAGTACAAAATGAAACAAACGTGTTTGAAACCGAGTACAACGATAGGAAAAAAAAAACATTGAGTATGCTAGTTGTGGCAGTGGAACTGCGCCTTCATCATATAGCCTGGATGATCTGAAGAAGGGCAGTAGGACTGCGCCTTCATCAGGAAACCTGGATGATCTAAGGAAAGGCGGTGGGACTGTGTCTTCATCCGGTATTAACTCTATAGAGCTACATCTCTCTACTTCCAAAGATTCATGGGTATTAGATACCATGACTGAATCTCACACATGCACTAACGTATAATGGCTGAAAGTAGGAGAGGTTTGGAAAGCACAAAGTGGACCTCAGAGTTGTGGCAATTGTTGTAGGATTCATGAGTCTTGCTTTTCCAAGTGGTCTTGTCTTAGTATTGTATAATATATATTGCATACCTACTTTTAGTAGGAATATTAATATGTATCCGTGTTTGACAAGGAAGGATATAATGTTAATATTGGAAATAGAGTTTTCAATGCTCTATGCAATGATATGTTTTATGCTAGTACTAACTTGGTTGAAGGATTGTACATATTAGATATGGGTAACAATGCCTCAAGTTCTACATATTATGTTAATATTAAGAGGTCTAAATCCAACGATTTAAACCTAACTCTGTTATGCCACTATCATTTAGGCCGCATAAAAAAGAAGCGCCTATCAACACTTCAGAAGTGCGGGCTTTCAGGTCCATTCGAATTCCATTCGATCGATAGGTTCAAGGCTTGTTTGATGGGAAAAATGACTAAAGCGCCCTTTATCGGTCGCGATGAAAGGGCGGGTGAATTATTGGGGCTGATACACTTGGAAGTGTGTGGACCAATAGGTTCGCTGGCCAAGAGGGGTTTTAGCTACATCATCATATTTACTAACGATTATTGTGTGACTATACTATACTTAGTATATTATTAGTACGAGTGTGACTTTTTGAACCGTGTGTGCACGCTAGTTATTTAAGCGCGTCTTTCTCGAAGTTAAGAAACTGAACATGTGCGTTGTCCGTGCAGAGGACATACAACATGGTACCAACTTATGTACCTCGAGGCACCAGGAGCCGGCCAGCTATGGGCCGAGGGCAGTCCAGTGCCCAGGGTGCACCTGCTGAGGAGCACGAGAGGACCGATACTGGATCATCGGGACTTCCATCTAGGGTTCCGCCTATTACTGAGCCTATTCAGGCGGCATCTCTGGAGGAGTTGACCCGCACAGTCCAGAGCTTGGTAGAGACCCTCGCCCAGAGGGAGGCAGAGAGAGAGACCACGACTCCAGCACCGGAGGCCGGACCTGCTGCACCTGCAGCCGCGACCTTGAGACCCGGTCAGGTCGATAGCCACACCGCTCAGATGCTGCGAGACTTCCGCAGGCTGGGCATACTAGTGTTTTCCGGGGAGCCAGACCCCGAGGCAGCCGAGGGATGGCTGGAGCGGATGACCCGTAATCTGGACACCTCAGGTATACTGGACGGACGCAGGAGAGTGTCCTTTGCGGCATTTCAGATGGAGGGTGATGTCTACCGTTGGTGGCAGCGCGAGCAGGCGCGCCTGGGGGATGACTTCTCGTTGTTTGGGCAGCGTTTCTTGGAGCAGTATTTTCCTCAGTCGGTGTTGGATGATCTACACCAGCAGTTCCTGGAGCTGCGACAGGAGGGTATGACAGTCTCCTAGTACGAGGTGAGGTTCACATCCTTGTCCCGTTTTTTCTCTGAGATGGTACAGACGGAGGTTCTTCGTAGTCGACGGTTTGAGGAAGGTATTCATCCCGCTATAGCAGATCGACTCGCTGTTATGAGGACTCAGGTATATTCAGACCTGGTGCACCAGGCACTGGCCATGGAGCGACGCCTCCGCGAGACGGCTAGAGTTCGAGAGGTCAGACAGAGGCCGAGCGGCTTCCTGAGGCCATCGGAGTCTCGTGATCCGAGGAGACCGAGGATCTCGGGGTCGTTCCAGCCCCAGACTCAACTGAGAGAGGCACGACAGGCTGGATCACTGGCCTCTGTTACACCCGCCCCGTTAGAACGGGCGTGTTTTCGGTGTGGACAGCAGGGCCACGTAGCTCGAGAGTGTCCGGAGAGCGGACCAGTGGATCGCCTTGCGACCAGAACTGAGAGGAGACAGAGTGTTGGGCCACCGCTATGCCACCAGTGCGGACGGCATGGGCACTTTGTGGCCAGATACCCCGACCGAGTTGGAGAGATGTCGACTCCGTGACCTCAACAGTCGCAGAATGGACAGTCGCCTCAGCTCCAGCAGCGTCAGGCTCAGACGCAGAGAGTTCCGTGGCAGGAGCGAGCGCGCCAGCGCCGAGGCAGAGAGATGCACAGTAGGTGGCACCTCCACCACCTCCGAGAGGCAGACCTTCGTTGCGATAGGGTTGGGTGTATGCTGTCACCGATTCACTGGCAGAGAGACAGGACTCCGATCATGGGATCGCTCATGATTTCGAGCACGTTTTGGAGTAGAGGACATCGCGGAACTTGGGACTAGCGAGAGTCCAGGAGCTGCTTTTGTTTGAGTGTAGAGTCATGCTTTCCTTTTTTATCTGAGACTTGTTTTTAACTCGTTTTGGTTTTATTACTGTTAGTGTTTTGAACTTGCATTTGTTTAAGTCGTTAATCTGTTATTTCTAAGTTCGCACCCCGAGTTTGGCCAAGTGACGATCAGATCAGAGTGGCGCAGTGGAAGCGTGGTGGACTTCTTTGTTTTGGTGAGTGCGCGATACTTGGTTAAGTGAAGTGAGTAGCCGAGGAGAAGTGTCAGTGGGTTGGATCCGTCTTAAGTGCGATGTGAGATTTGCTCCAGTTTGACGCCTACACCGACAGACGATTCCGGTGTAGGATATCTCGACCAAGTTGCGTGTGTCGGTGTGACGTCTCTACCGACGGAGGATTCCGGTATCGACTAACTGGATTAAGTGTTTTCCGTGTGCTTGAGGGTTGATGGACTGGGAGTTTTATTCGGATGTTCCCTGAGTTAGGGTTAAGTGGAGCGCGTTCGTTTTAAATTTCGAGGACGAAATTCTTTTAAGGGGGGTAGACTGTAAAGACCTCCCCGGTTAAAAAGGTTTAAGTTTTAATTTTATTCGTTTGGATCGTCGTGTTGGAAAACGGATCGAAGTTTGGGAACTTTTGCAAAAAAAAAAAGGAGTAAAGGGCTGGACGGGGCGGACCAGACCCGACCCGAGCCAGGCCCGCCCCGACTCAGAGCTGTCTTCCTCGTTTTGGGCCGTGAGAACCAAGCCCGCTAGAGGCCCAGTTACGGCCAGGCCCGGGCTATTTAAGCCTCAAATGCAGCTTCAGAACCCTAATTTCCCCTCTCCACTCATGCTCGCCGACCCTCTCTCCTTCTTCTCCCTTCGCGTCTCCCTCCCTCGGCCGCCCTCTCTCATCTCCGACCCTCTCTGCCTCATCTCCGACCTTCCCTCTCTACCTCTCCTCTCTCCCGGTGCTCATTTCGGGCTTGCCGTGGAAGGGTCGAGAGGAAGCGTCGCCAGAAAGTCCGAGGGACGACGTCCAAAGCTTCACCAAGCCGCCATCCGCCGTCTGGCTCGCCGGTGAAGGAGGAAATCGACCCCAAATCACCGCCTTCGATTCAGGCTGCCGCTGTTCGTCGAGATCCTCGCCGGACGGTCCAGATCTGAGGCGAGAAAAGAAATCGCCGTGCTCCGCCGCTCCCACGGCCGCAACCACCGCCCGCCGCCGCTCCCACGGCTGCAACCACCGCCCTCCGCCGCTTTCCCCCCCTACGGTGAGCGTCGCAACCACCGTGAGGCCTCGGCCGGTATTGTCACCGCCGGTGGTCGGTCGGAATTCAACCGGAGCCCCTTTTCTTCTTCCCTTTTGTCTTTCCCGAACGTTTTTGGATCTGGACAAATCTGAAACAGAAAGTATTGAAAGTAAAAGAAAAAGAAATTAAAATCAATTCGGATTTAAATTAAAAAGGGTTCAAAACAGATTTAAAACGAAAAACAGATTTAAGTAAAAAGGATGGTTATTTGGACTGTTGAACGATTTTGGAACCCCGGACGATTAAACTGGACTGTTGAAACGGACTTAGGACGGGATTAAAAGCGGGAACACTGATTTGGACACCTCGGTAACCGTGCCTCGAAACTCGTGCCTCAGAATACATGCCTCAGGATCCGTGCATTGGGAACCGTGCCTCGGGAAACATGCACCGGGTTCTGTGCTCGGAGCTCGAGTGCTCGAACCCGATTCGTCGTATAATCCCTCTTTTGGCCCATTCGAGTTTAAAAAGGCAACTTGTTGGTTTTAAATCGGACCGTTCTTAACTTTGAGGCCGTTGTTAATTATAACTTTCCGTGTTAATCTAAAGTCCGGCTTCGATCGTAGAGAAGACCGGAGGTAGCGAGCCAGGACGTCAGTAGTTAGGAGACGTAGCTGTCTGTTCTTCTTCAGGTAGGGAACGTAGCGGATACCGGTTCGATTGTGGAAAGTTACTAGTATGCCTATATGTTGCGAATACTTAATTTGAACTGTTAGCAGTGCATGATTAGGATGTGAGGAACGAGTGAATTGAGGGATAACTTACGTGCCATGTCGAGCCGTAAGTTTGGGATTGTTGTGCTGGTAGAAATGCATGCGGGCCATGCCGAGCCCCTAGGTTGTGTGTTGATTGAATTGCCTTTTTTCTTAATTGAAATGCACGCTGAGTGATTTAGGTATGTTAGATCGAGAAGCATGTTGTAGTATTACTCGTTGTAGTGTGTTGTGGTTATTCTTGGGCAAGTGTGCCATACGTGTTATGACGTGAATCATTGCTTGTGAAATGGTCGGGTGGTTGATAGACCGACGTGACTGGTGGTGGTAAGATTGTTGGGCTTGGTAAGCCGTGTTTGAATTATGGCATTACAATGCGAGTTATTATCTTGATGTTGTTTGTTCCAAGGGGAGTTGTATTCTGGTATTGTACCTACGATCGAGGGGGTACGCCGGTGTAGGGTAGTACCTAGGCCGACGGTGTGGTCCCACGTATGCGCAGTCCCCCGGGTAGTGGTTCTGGTACGATACCTACATCGAGGGGGTATTCCGATGTGGGATATCTAGGCCGACGGTTTGTGTTGACACTTGGTGTCGTGTTTTGGCTCTAGGAGTCGTGCCCCGAAGGAGTGCCAGAAAGATGTCTAGGCCGATGGAGATTCCGGTGTGACGTATTGTGATTGTTCCCCGAGTGTTTTCCGGGAAGATATCTAGGCCGATGTTGTGTGTTCCGGTGTGATATGATTGAGTCAGGTTGTGGACAGCCGGCGGAGTAGGGGACTGCGGTACGGGACGTGTATGTGTTTTTACTGTTTACATTATGCTTGATGACCTGTTAAGTGTTGTGGTTGCAGTTTGTGCTTGGTCGTTTGAGTATATTTGTGAGTGTGGTTTGGTCTTGAGTTGAGGTTTGTGGTTACGAGTTCCGTTGGAAATTAGTTGTGTGTTGTACTAGTATGCCCTAATTGGACGGTTACCCGTGGCGGTGAGCGCTTGCTTATAACCTTAACTACTTTTCCTACTGGGCAAAAGCTCACCCCCTTACCTTGTTGTTTTTCAGGTCCTAAGCGGGATGTGTACTAGCTGGATGCTCGATGCTTGGGAGCTTGCGAGGGTCCTAGGGTAGATTGTCTAGAGACGTACCATTATCTTTTTGAACTCTTTTTAGTGGTTGTTTTTACAGAGCTGTTTGACTCATGGTGTCTTTCAGAGCTTTAATTTGTTATTAAAGACTTGTCTTGGCTTTACTTTCATTTAAATTTACTATTGTTTAGTTCACGTCTCGAGTCCGGTCAAAACCAGATTTGGGGTGTGACATATGGTTATTTATGTTCAATAAGACATAAGTCTGAAGCCTTTTGATAAATTCAAAGAGATCAAGACTGAAGTGGAAAACTGGGTCGGGAAAAGTATTAAGACACTTCGATTGGATCGAGGTGGAAAATACTTAACCACAAGGTTTTTAGATCATCTGGTGGAGAGCGGGATCTTTTTAGAATAGAATCCTCCCGGAACACCGTAGTTGAATGTTGTGTCCGAACGGAAAAATTAGACTTTATTGGATACAGTCTGATCCATGATCAGTTGGACTGATCTCCCAATCTCTTTCTGGGGTTATGCTCTAGAGACGACCGCATTCATAGTGAATCGGGCTCCGACGAAGTTTGTGAAAGGGACACCATTTTAGAAATGGCATGGGAAGATGCCCGCTTTGTCCTTCCTAAAGATACGTGGTTGCGAGGCTTACGTGAAACATTTGGTTTCGACTAAGCTCGAACCAAGATCTGAGATATGCACCTTCGTGGGGTATCCCAAAGCAACAAGGGGATGCTACTTCTACAAACCCAGTGAGAACATGAAGTTCGTCACTTGGGGTGGGGTCTTTATGGAAAAGAAGTTTTGTTTCCAAAGACGTCATTGGAAGGACTGTGCATCTCGAAGAAATTCAGGATGGTACAGATTCGTCTAAACCAATTGACAACCCAGTAGAAAGGGAGCCAAAGATGGTCGTAGAGTAATAACCAATTCATGTTGCAATTTCGGAAGGTCCAAGGTGATCTGAAAGGATCAGTCGTCCACCTCCAAGATATGGTATCCGGAGGTGAAAATGAAGTCATGGTGGATCACGATAATCCAGCCACCTTTCAGGAAGTCGTGGATGGCCCGACTCCGAGTTATGGCTGGGAGCCATGAGGGAAGAAATGCAATCCATGTCGGACAACCAAGTCTGGGAACTGGTTGATCCCATCAATGGTGTGAGGACCATCAGATGCAAATGGATCTTCAAGGTGAAGATGGACATGGACGGAAACCCTCTGACTAGAAAGCTCGATTGATGGCGAAAGGTTATAGGCAGATCCAATAGATTGACTATGAGGAAACATTCTCCCTAGTGGCTATGGTCAAAATCGATCCAAATTCTTCTTGATATAATTGCGTATCACAATTACGAGATATGGAAAGTGGATGTCAAAACCGCTTTCCTAAATGGAAGTTTGATTGAGGACATTTTATGTCTCAGCCAGAAGGTTTTGTCGATCCGAAGAATAAGGGAAAGATTTGTAAGTTGTTGAAATCCATTTATGGATGGAAACAAGCTTCTCGGAGTTGGAACCTTCGTTTTGATGAAGTTGTAATTGGATTTGGCTTAATCAAGAACGAGGATGAATCTTGCGTTTATAAAAGGCTAGTGGGAGCAAGATTACCTTTCTGGTGCGCATTGAAAATGACATCCCAACTTTGCACGAGACTAAATCCTGTTTGAGGAAGTGTTTCTCAATAAAGGACTTAGGCGAGGCTGCTTATATCTTAGGGATTAAGTTATGTAGAGATCGCACCAAGAGGGTACTGGATTTAAGTCAGGGAACCTATGTGAACAAGGCATTGAGTAGGTTCTCAATGCTCAATTCAAATAAAGGACTCTTACCCACTAGTCATAACATTCATCTCAGCAAGACTTAGTCTCCTAAGACACCTGAGAGCTGAAAAGGATGATGCAAATCCCATGCGCCTAGGGGCATGATCGATCATATATGCCATGACATGTACGAGACCGGACGTCTCGTAAGCCTTATGTTGTACCAGTAGACATCAGTCTAACTCGGGGGAAAGATGATGTTGAACTAGTTGTCGAAGGATGAGTAGACGCTAGTTTTCCAAGACAAATCCAGATGACTATAGAAGTCAGTCAGGATATGTGTTTACGCTGAATGACAGAGCTTTAGTTGGGAAAGCGTAAAGCAAAATACCGTCTCCGAATTTACAACAGAGGCCAAGTACATGGATGTTGCAGAAGAAGCTAAGGAGGCTATGTGGATTTGGAAATTCATGGCAGGGTAGGGTGTAATTAAAAACTCATCCAGCCCGATGAATCCATTTTGCGATAACACAAGGGTCATTGCGTAAGCTAAAAGCCCAGATCGCATAACAAATCCAAACATGTACTGCGGCGTATCCACCTCATCAGAGAAATACTGAACCGAGGCGAAGTGAAGAAAACCTATATTGCAACAGATGATCACATAGCCAACCCTTTGACTAACGCATTGTCGCTGCCTAAACATGTTAGACATGTAAAGTCTATGGGGGACATATTGGAGTTTAGATTGGAACTAGGGCAAATGGGATATTGTTAATGTCCAAATGTATATATCATCGTTAGCAATAAAATTAAAGCGGCTTTATATTACTTATGTGTTGGAGTAATATATTGATGTGTGCTCTGATCTATGCCCACAATGCGAATAGAACCATAGATCGAGATAGATCACACTCGATGGGTCCCTAGTCATCAAAGCTTCACTAGAAGCGACTAGTATGAAAGATGGCTCTTTATGGCTTACGTTCTGTTAGTCATTGGAATGAGATTCCGGAGTCTGATGATAGATATCATGTGGGACATGATATTGGACGACCCGATATGAATATGTGCCATAGATCAAGTGATGAACATATTCATTGTCGTAGCTTGTCATGTATCCTTAGACCAAGGAGTCTTTGTGATCGCTATGCAGTAAACAACTGAGTTTGACATGAGCCTAACATTGTCCGTAACAGGGCTTCCATAACGGCCAGGATTGGCTTGGGGACGGACTGCATGAGTGACACGAAAGACGGCTAAGGGATTTATCCCTCATACTACGTTATGAGAAAGATATCGGTTCTCTGCCGCTTGATCGAGAGTGACTGAAAGAATAGCATGACCATGCACATGATACTAGGTATCATATATTCATTCATCTCACATATCAAGGAATAGTGATTGAGAATAGTAAGGATGACGGCTCTATGCCTTATCTCAATCAGGATATCGGAGATAAAAGGATAATGACAGAGACGACGGAAAGGTTAGAATCGACAAGGTCGATTGCGTTATGTAGTGTCAGACAATACTAAAGTCTCGTTAGTTTCCACTTATGTAGGATAAAGTAAAATGGGATTTTACGTTGACCTACTGACATGTATAAACCTAAGGGTCACACCGGAGGGTGAAACTCATTGACACATTTATGGAGAATGGCTGAAAGGGAGTTGTCTCGGGACATGACCAAAACTGGGTTTTGGGTCATGTGCCCGTAAGTGAATAGGACTTTACGAATCGAGACAAGGTTTGGAGTCTTGGGATTGATCGCGTCGGATAATGTTGGACATTTCCGGTATAGAAGGCTTGGAGGCGATGAGCGAATCACGGGACCTCGTTGGAAATGGTCACGGGCCATGTTCCAAGAGGCCCATGAAAGGCCCATGCAACTAATTAATCAAGTCTTGATTAATTAGTACTAAGTAAGCATGACAAGGATTAAGGTGTTGGTGATTCACCATCTAACCTCATCTTATCTAGCCATACTTTGTCCTATTTACACCTTACTTGTCACCATGCTTGTCCCATGCATTTAGTTGGACAAGTATGAGGTTTGTTATGTTTAAGTCATCTTTTTCCAACATAACAAATACAAGACAAGAATAGGAAACACAACATCTCCCTCCTCTTCCTTGCAATTTCGGCCAAGGCAAGCTCCCACCTCCATTTTTGTGTTCTTGAGTCCTCAAAGAGAAGAACTACGTGGCTTTTGATTCCCATGTGGATACGTAGGCATCTTGGAGACTCAAGTCAATCATTCGTTACCCGGTGTTCTTGTTTTGGTTAGAAATAGTGCTGAATTTTTCTCTTGTGAATCCATTCTTTGTTAGTTGTTTCATGGTTTAATCGTCTCTTGGTTTTCATTGATTTTCCGCTGTGAGTTGGTTCACTCCAACCCTACCTCGAGACCCAACAACGGACCCATATCAGCTTAGAGAACACCGCTTTCGTTCTAAGGGTCCATAAATTTGGTTGAAGACTACTTTTAGAATGAGATGTTTTTGCCTTTAATAGATGATGACGGGTTTCCTTTTATAGGCAACCGAATCGGCTAAGGAGTAAACATTGGGAAGGTACATATTTCATATTACGATGAAATAAAGTTATTGAAATACAGGTAAACGGAACGTTAGAAAAGAAGCAAAACTTATCGTCTCGATATGAAAAATAGATACGGAAATACATTGAACTCAACTACGGAAACAAAATGAACAAGTAGTTTACTAGTTGTCGTCATCCATAACGGCCTTCATCCTGAACAAAGTCCAAATGTGTTCAATCAGATCAGCCTTCAGTTGCTGGTGCACTACTCGATTCTCTAACCGGCTTGAGTGGTTTCGAATGTAATTGTAACCTGATAATGGCCCTCGATAGACGAGTATGATTGATTCTTTGGATGATAGTCGTTATATTTCTCCCAGATGGGTGTCCCATTCATCGTCCACAATCTGTTGTGTATAATAATAAACACGCGTATTATCATAGACAATTTCCTATCGTCCCAATTCTGAGCAGGCCTACTTATGATATGAAAACGGGCATGTAGAATTCCGAATACCCATTCCACATCCTTCCTTGCGGCCTCCTATTTTTTGTGTATAGAACGTGCCTCGATAGTTGTGGTGTAGGGATGGACTTTACAAACGCTGTCACGGTGGGTAAATTTCGCTAGTTAAGTAGTAAGGAATGTTGTAGTACGTATTGTTGACCTGAACAGCGACCGGAGGCTGCTCATCTCAATATACGTGAGCAAGTATGGACGATTGGTCAAAACATTAATATCGTTGTTCGTTCCCAGCATACCAAAGTATGTGTGCCAAATCCAGGTGTCGGGCCCTACAACTGCTTCAAGCAAGACCGTAGGGCCAGAATGATCGCCTCGCTCATGAACCCCCTAATGCGCTTTTGGAAATTTTTTCCACGCCCAATGCATACAATCGAGGCTGCTGGTACAACCTGGAAAACCACTAGTTTCATTCACACGCGTAATGAAAGCAATATATTACCGTTCGGTTTCTTGAGGTAAATTTCACCAAATATGTTGATTACGACAAAGTAAAAACAATGCATGTACTCGAGGGCCGTTGTCTCAACCATTTTTAAATACTCGTAAAAACTATTAACCGAAGCACAACATCCGTATAGCTGCATTATACTTTTGAATTGTTGAGAACCTGGTCTATCACGACAATCAACTTTTTGTTTGAATTAATTATCGAACTCTGACACGCCATCTGTCGGAAAAGAGAATGAGAATCACTAACTAGCCGAGAAGAGAACTATTAGACCCCACTACTGGAAATCGCTACCGTCACGTCGTCACCGAGTTACTGATGCCACCTTCCATTGCTACTAACTCCTGATGCCACAATTACTGTACCAGATGAGTACAAAACATACGTTATTGAGACCATTCATAAGGATGATGGATCTCATAGTGGAGTGCTCCTTGAACCATCCCACCACCTGCAGAAGCTCTCCACCGCCTATGGCGGCTTAAACCCTAATAGCTCTCCTGCATATGTAAACCAATATTGGATTTTATTTGCTGCTAATCAATTTTACCGAGTTTTACTTGCCCTTTTTTTAGGGATAGCTATTCTCAACAACAAGAAACTATCATACATAAATTCTTCTCCACTTCCATATGCAAATAAAGTATTATTATGATAAAAAGTTGGAAACGTTTAATACAAGAAATGTAGTGTAATATGGGTTCCAAATCATGGTTAGACTACCCGCAATAGAGGCTTTTGCGCGACGGATAGGAGTGTCGATTAGACACTTTTTTAAAATAAAAGAAACTAAAACTTAGGATTTCGTCGATTCGACACCCAACTGAGGCTGTGGTCTGTCGACCGTCTATTCGAGTCGAAGACCGATTTTTTTATGAAGAATCGTTACGTGGTCCAAATAATATAAAAATAATTTCAACCTACTTTTTTCCACGAATCGGGTCCACTTTTTTTCTGTCACCCATTCAACTGGAATTAGACCTAACCGTTTCGACGCTATTGTGGATAGCCTTATATCCAATCTTGTCGTTGATTTTCTTTGTAAGAAAATGTTTTGACCATCACCTCACATACAAGTTATAGAATGGGCTAGCAAATCATAAAAGGGTCTGCACAGTAGAAGATAAAAGCCACTCCCATAAGAAAAAGATTTTGCCATTGAACTTTAAAACTGCTGAGCAGTATTTAGATAAACATCTTACTCATTTGTTTTTTACATCCTGTGTTATTTTTTATAGGCAAATTACCTGCTTCCTATTCCTCAGTAAAAATAACTTGTTTGTGCAGTCCAGCTATCTCATGAAACGGAAGAGGTTTGATTATGTGACAAGTACAATTCACACAAGAGGATATTTCCATAAGAAGACAGTCCCCAAATTAAGGAAAGTTGAATACAGAAGAGATGGAAGCAAACAGTAGATGAATGAGCTAATAAGAGTTAATCTTCCTGCAGTTCTTCCTGATCTCTCCCTTTGAACCCGTCAACGGAGAGATATTTCCCATCTTGATCATGGACTTGGCAAATTGCTCCAAGAAGAGCTCATTGTTCTCTGCATATTGCTTCACCAGATTCATGGACTCCGCGTTCTTTGTCAGGAGAAGTTGGTCAGAGCTCAGCAATCCCTTGTAAGCCACCAAGTTCTTGAAGTAGCTGTTGTCGAACCTCGTTGGGCTCGGCGGGTCAAGCACAAACAGCTTCTGGTCACCCCCAGATCTTGGGCAACGCCCTCTCAGTTGCGCCGCATATGATTGGTCAAGTGTGTTGTCCGGTTTCCCATTGCCTGATTGGTTGTACAGCCTCTGCCTAAAGCTTGTGCATCTTGAGAATCCGATCGTGTGGCTCCCTGCAACTCAAAGGCCAAACATGATTAAAACTGTTATATTCTGCTAAAAGCTCAAGCCGATTGGACGGTGAGAGTTCCTCACCTGACAAAGCGACAAGATCAACAATGTTGAGCTTCTGAAGCTTGAATTTGGTGAGGATGGTCTGGAATGTGTTGTTGGGAGCTGGGATGTTGTTGTTAGAACCACTCAAACTTGCACCTCTCGAGTCCTTCCTTCCCAATGGGACCTCCCAGCCTAGTCCCCCAGACTGTATTATGTGTGCAAAGAAATGTTACATAATTTGGTCACATCAAAAAGTAGCCAGGCCAAGAAATAAGGTAACAATTACCAGAACAGTAGAGTCTCTGGCAGCTAAAGCCAATGCATCGGCACAGGACACGGTATTGGGACACTCCTTCTCCAGAGCAGCTTTGATCTCATCGATAACTTCAAACCCTCTTGCCGAGTTCCTGTTAGGATTCGAGTTCTTCTCACTGGTTATGCTGCCACTGCTGTCCAACAGTATAGATGCATCACATCCCTGCAGTAATAACATGGGCTTAGTACCGACAATGCTTATGAAAATGTTGAAACCCAAAAGCTGAAACGGATGTGTGGAGGCATCAATAGTGGTCAATTCTTCCATAACACTTTTAACATGGGACACATATTTTAACAGAGATATTATCATGAAGTGAAGTTGACAGACCAAGGGAGTAGCAAGCAGACCTTGACAAAGCAATCATGGAAATGGAGCCTGAGCAGGGAAGCAGCCATACGGGTTTCTTTGGCGACAGCCTTGGCAACAACAGACTTGACCATCTCTTGAGCGTTGGGGCAAGAGTGGTCGTAAAACTGGGGGTAGAGGTAAGCAGCATTGTAGGAGTTGGCAGAGAAGCAAATGGAAAGGAAAGAAAGAAACATAACGAGAGAGTTCATTGTATGTTGTGCTGAGAGGCTAATGGGTTGATGGTGTATTATATAGGGATGTAAAAGAAAGGGACAGAACAGGTTAGGGTTGGTAGCTGACTAGCTCTTACATTATCTTTGCCAATCAAAGGAACTAATCAAGGTTGGAGTGGTTAGCTTCTGTTGAGTTTACTACTTCTTCATGATAAGTATCAAGTTGGTTACAAGTAAGAGACTACTAATACAAACCTTTGCAGTGAAAACTATGTCCAAATTGGTCGTGACAAAATAAAACGTAATGGAGTAGAGGACCATAAAGCTTGATTCAGTCAATTATTAAATGGAGTAGACCCACCTGCTCTGTTGAAAAAATTGGAGATTTTAGATATTGAAAAGCTACAAGGCACCTAAAAAACAAAGGGTATGGTACATCATTGGTTGCACCTTGGGAGTTGAAACATTCAAATTATTACAACCCTTGTACTTTGTCCGGGAACACAATCCGATCTTCGTCCATCATGGATAAAATGACATTGTGTGGCCGTTTTTCGAACCAAGAAAGCATCATTCAAATTAAAAGAAAATAAAGGAATCTATGGAAATGTTAAGTAAGGGGAAGCATTTTGGAAAGCCATCGGTAAGAAAGTTCCTTTAGATCCGAAAGTTAACTAGTGATATTACGAAGACTCTGAAGCAAACGATCATTGGAGACTCGTCTATGAAAAGGTCTTGACGTTCAACGATTGTCAGGATTGGTAAAAATGCCTCTATTAAAGAGGACGGTCCAACGATCAACTAATGACTTGGACGGAGACAATGCACAAAAACTAACAAAACATGATTTTATTTAGAAGTACAAGTGGAGGTTAGCGAAAAACCAACTTAAGTGGAAGAGCCGGAATCCTCTCCCGTACGAGTGGTTTTTTGTTATATTCCATAATCGTCTCAGTTTATTTATTTCCAATTTATCAATCAGATTTACGCTCATGTTTCATATCTGGTGTCCACATTATCTCTATCATGCTCAATCAACGAAATTTGAGTTGAACAAGTCGTTAGAGAGGGGCGAAGTACTTATAATGAGCACTAAAGGCCCTAACAAACGTCCATTCCACCATATCATGTCGATCGAGCCCGATAAACTTGGAGGCATATATGCCTGAAATAGACAAATTAGATAAAACATGGGCATGCCGAGTGTGGCAATCACGCACTCGTGAACTACATGACCCATACGACCACAACTGAAGTAGAAGATGGGCAAGCACTCATACTTCAAGCTGACCTGAAAAAGATCAGGGAATTTGAGAACCATCGGTCCATCGAGGGTTTGTTCAGATGCATCCAAAACCTAACCAAGATCCTTCATCCCCAACAGAGCCCTCATTGGTCGTAGTAAATCTTCACACACCCTCCAATGGTGTTGCGCACAATAATGCCTATCGCCTCCTTCATGATCACTAGCGAGATATCCCGTGCCTCGGCCGAAAGTTGGATACGATCCAGCCGAGGCAAAGACATCCCCTAATGCACCAGAAGGTTATTAGGGATGAGTGGAGCATGCTTAATGCACCAGGGTTCATCCCAACGCACCTTGTCCTAGGCCCCACATGAAGAGAAGTAGAATGCATACACGTCCTGTTCCAGATCTTTGACATCAGACCATCAAAGGATGCGCCTCATGTCTTCTTGATGAAATGAAGCATAACCTTCCTGTTATAAGGTCGACTGGAAAGAAGACGGTCAACCATCCCATAGAGACATATAACAAATTGGCGAAGATTGGTTGGCTTGGGTAAACGGTACCTCGATAACTGTTTCCTCGTCCTGTTCGATTGAACATGTAGAGAGGTTGTCCTAGAGGTCATCGAGGGATGGTGGGGGTGTGACCGTGATTAGTGGTGACAATAGTGGCAGCGTAATCGGAGGCAGCGACGCCACGAGAGGCGTTGGAAATGAAATAAACAAAGAAGAAACCAGAATCCACCGCTTTACAATATTTAAAGTGCAGTTATCCGATTGCCGTAGGAAGTCACAAACGACAATATCATTGGCCTTATGAGTTCGACCTGAAGTACCTACAAGGATGAATATGAAAGCACGGGGATGAGTTGTCGAGATCCATATGAAATCTTGGTTTTTGTAACCCTAGGATCATACTCAGACTATATGATCGCGCCTCGTGAAAGGGTGGCTCCGGCATAGTCAGGACCACTTAGAAAAAGGATCACGGATGGTAGAACAGTAGATGGTGGCAGGATGATGGCAAGGGCGAACACATGAGTGGTTAAACGTTCCAACGCCATTTATGACACGAGAAAATTAAAAAGAAACTCTAGGATTTTATTTTTATTTACTTTCTTTCCACTTTCTTCTTAAATATTTAACAACAAAAAGTCCATATATTTTTTTGTAACGAGATGAACTTCTGGAAGGTTGATAGTAGAAAATCATGGCCCTGCTAGGGTTTGCGCCTCTCTTGGAGGCCAGACCTAGGGTTTCATCCCCTCCTCATTGTGCCTCACCCCGACGCAGGATGTACCTCTCCCAGCCAAGGTTCGGCCCATCTCCGCTGTTCTAGCGCGCATCCTCACACGTTGGCCTCATCCCTCCTCATCCTAGGGGCCTTCATTGCTCTCCCGATTGGTTGACGTCTGCTTCATATGACCTTGCTCTGGGGTTCCTACCGGGCGGCGCATCTCGGGGTTCGGCATCAATCCACGACCTTGATCTGGGTTTCCTGCCGGCGTTTCGGTCGACCCATGACCTTACTCTGGGTTTCCTGCCGGGCGGCGCGATTGTAGGTCATCAACGTCAATCTCGGGTCTCGAATCTGCCTATACAATTGTCGGTGAAGCCGCCAACATTGGATCTGCCTCCTCTGCCTCCTCCGCGGCTTCCTCCTCGGTCTCTAGTCGATTGGCTCTGGTTTATTTTAGCTGCTTTGTTCTGTTTTGCCATGTTATTGAATACTTGGCATCGATTCACTCCCTCTGTTAATGATGAAGCCAGGTTCGGTTTTCAACTTGACGAAACGAATCCTCTCCATGGGATTCAACGGCGCTTAGGCCACACCTTAAACAGTTTTCATCAATTTTGTCACCAGTTTAACCTTGACGACCACAAGTTCGGTTTTACATCAAAAGAAACGTGTCGCCTTCGGGGGACTCAGCGGTCTACAAGTCATACCTTGAGCGGTGCTCGTCGGTATTATTTAATTCAGTACCCTTTAATTTTTGCTTGCTTTAGTGGCCCACTCAAAAATCGTCTTAGACGACCTAATGTTAACAGAATAGCGCACCATTGTGTTCTTACTCTATTTTGCATGGTCAGGGGTTTCATCCTGATGCACTTAACAGAATAGCGCACTACTGTGTTCTTACTCTATTCTGCGTGGTCAGGGGTTACATTCTGATGTACTCTTTTTGTAATTGAAAGTTACATTAATGAAAGTTTCATCATTACTAAAAAAACGAGATGAACTACTTTTCAACATCAAAATTAGAAGAAAAAAAAAATTAATCAAGACTTATTGAAAAAAAACCTATTTTATCCATCTCCATGAAAAATTAAACCAATACCCTAATTATGTTGTAAAAAAGAAAAATATTGAATCAAAGATTGAACGAGAACATTTAAATAGACTAAATTAAAATTGAGAAAAACAACATTTTTTAGCATAAAGAACGAGTTTTATTCATATGAAATCATCAAACATAATGAGGAATAGGGGAAGATTAGTATATTCGAAGACTAACTACAACTGATCCTCCAATAAAACTTGAGGTATATTCGGGTTTTTTGAGCGACGAAACACTTAGAGTTAACATAACACGCAAAAGACTAATGCAAACAAAAAATAAGAACATAAATTGAAGACACGGACGACAAGACTCAAAACTCCTACAAAATTTGAACCAAAAACCATATCCGACTCAACCTGAGCCCAACAGTCATCTAGTGGCTTGGGCCAACAAGAGTCCCTCCCATTGTGTCTGTGTGTTCGCTCCCGGAATGAGAGGCCAACAAGGAGAAGGCGATCACCACCAAGGTAGGGAGTCGCGGAGTAGACACCATCCTTTCGATGCAGCAACATCGTGATATGGAGATGCGGAGAAAAACAACACCAATGTTGTAAGGAAGAGACTCACTACAAGTCTCTTGGTGATAGAGGTATTGCATGGTGGCGACATCCTGAACGGAGGAAGAAAGATGTTAAGGATGGTGGCTTGTGACGGCTCGAGTTGAGAGCTCTCAACCCTATTAGAGAGTAAAACAATATTATTCATTTCCTCAAGAAAAATCTTTTTTTTTTATCAGCAATTTTTTGTTTTATTACCAAGCCTTTGAAATAAAGTGCTTGGTTAAGGGTAATCCCCTCAAAGTGCAAACAAACAAAAGACCCCATACATTGGGCCTTACAAGATTCTTAGACCTCTATTAGTCCATACTATCCACCCACATCACCAAACCTTTCCTACCTACAATCAGGATACACTAAAAGTTCTAAGTACCCAATTCCAACCGACCTGAACCACTATTATCCCACGAGTCCCAATTACAATGAATACACCCCAAGTATAAACCCCATAAACAGGTCCAAGAGGAAGCCTTCCCACCCACCACGATGTCTCTGCAAGATTTTTTCTTTGAATGATGCCACCAACTTTTGACTGCAGTAGTTCCTGTCCAGAATCAAGTACTGAATCACACCCTTCACAATGATTGTAGATAAGGCGCTGGAAAAAACTCTCAGGAAAGATGAAGCTTGGAGCCCACGCCACCATTACCAATTTGAGTTTGAAATGGAGTAGCCGAAGCACAAAGTAGCTTGGCACCCACGACACCCACGCGAAACACTAACCAATGCACTTTAGTAGCCTTCTTGATCCCCAATGTTGCTAGGACCTACACAAACCAATGTGAAAAAAGAACACTCCTCCTAAGAACAAAATAGTACTACCCTCACACAGACCTAAATGTGTCGAAACACAAAACTCCTACCCTCCAAAAACACAGACAACAAAAATCCCCCCAACAATCCTTACACAACTCACATCACTCCCCCAATACCCACCCAACCCTCCCCCTAATCCCCCCTCCAGCAAACTCCACCAATCAAAGCCAAACAAATCCTTTTCTGAAATAGCCTTTAATTTCCACCAATTGGTGTCAATTGTTGAACCACAGTCCTCCTGCCACATAACAGAGGATTTGTAACCCAGGCTAGAAAAGGGAAGGAATTTTCCCCTTTAAATATGCGCAAAGGATTGGATATGAATCACTTTGTATAAATTGCAGCACCTATTGCGGATGGTCAAAGGAGTTCTTAAATAGGAGTTTGTTCCTGCATAACCAAATTCTCCAAAGTACTATGGAGAAGATCATGTTCCAATGTGTCCTTTTCTTCAATCCCCCCAAATGATTCCAAGAAATAAACCAGTCCTTGATACTTTCATAACAAGCTGTTTTGATGCCCCACCAATCCAGGCACAAACACCAAATATTCCAGGCCACAGGACACCCAATAAATAAATGATCAATCTCCTCATGATCCTCTTGACAGAAAGTACACCAAATATTGTTGATGTATATACCTCTACTCAATAAAAAGGACTTTGTAGGGATAGCTTGCATACACATTAGCCAAGTAAAGGCTGCCATTTTGGGAGGAAGGATGGGAGCCCAAAGCAATGCTGGCCAATTCAGATTTTGATTTTGTTCTTCATCCAACAGTTTATACATCTTCTGCATTGTGAAACCTCTCTTATCCAGCTTCCAAGTCACTTTGTCTTCACCATCAGATAGCTTAGGGAAATTGTTTAACAATTGAGGTAATAATTCAAGTGGATCAAGTTCCCATCCTCTCAGATCTCTTCTAAACAAGAACAACCAATCCTCCACTGCCCAACATTGTGCAATCATCACCCTCTTCTGAATACTAAGGTGATATAATCTCTTGAACAAGAATTTCAAAGATACCTCAGCTAGCCATATGTCCTCCCAGAAATAAATAGAATTCCCAGATACCACTGTCCACTGAAGTCCTTCAGCCCCAAAAGCATTAACAAACTTGGGAATAGTTAATAGAGATTTAACATGTCTGAGGAAGCACTGACCATTGCTAAGTAAAATTTTTGACAAGTCCCATGATTGATGATCCCAACCATATTTTGAACATAATAACTTTTTCCACAAAGAGTCCTTTTCTAGTGCAAACCTCCACCACCACCTTGCCAACAAAGCCATGTTCATAATCTTCAAGCTTTTGATCCCTAGCCCTTAAATTGTGTATTATTGATAATCAGTAAAAAAAAAATCATATCATTCATTCATGTGTGAAATTATATGATACCTTCTATATTACAAAAGTAATATAATTGGTAGTCAACTTCATTTAAAAATATTTTTTATTATGTTCTTTTTCTGAAAATCCATCAATGGATTCTTTTCACTCTAATGTCCTTTATTACGTATATATTTTGAACAATGTGATATCATGTATATTGGAAGGTGTTGTAACGGTTTATAATTCTCTCTCGCGTCTCGAGAGTAAACCTACCCCTAGCCTTCCGACTATGGTGCTCTCTAGCTCTGTTCGCGTCGCTGACACCGCTACCGTAATCATTGTCAGCTTTGTCTCACCTCGATCACCGTTGCAGCCTTCGTCCGTGATCCGTCCCCTTCCTCCTGGTTTGACTCTGCCTTTAAATCCACGACGTAGAAGGAAGCCGAAGTAAACCCTAGTCGACCTTGCTTTAGTGCCTCCATCTTCTCTAGCAAGCATACCACCTCTCTCGCTCTCCACGGTTCTAGTGCCCTTTGCGATGGGTTCCTCCACATCGCAGCCGTCTGAGAAATTACGTCAACGTCGACCGGTAAAACCAAAGGTCATTGCTTCGGTTCCAATTAACCATCCCCCTCCATGTCCCCTCCTACACCGCCTACAACCGTCTCCTTCATTCTTCCTCTTCCCACGGCAGAGACTCCTATCATCCCTCCTCTGCAACAAGATCATACTCGAGGGAAAGCTCCTCCTTGGCCTCCACCTATACACCTTATGAGCTTTGCTAGAGTTTTTTCTGCTAGGGTTCCTCTTGAATCGCCTTTGGCCACCACGACGTTGGCTCCCTTCCTTCACCAACGACGTGCCTCGATCTCCATGTATAAGATCATATCTCCTGATCAACCCCTCCGTCTCTGAAGCCTCCACCAGCGCGTCCATCTCCCTAGCCTGCATCGACGCACCCTCCTTGGCCCCTCTCTCGATTCTGGATTAGGCTAATCGAGTGGGTCTTTTTTCTTTTCACCGATTTCGTATTTGTATGGTCAAAGACTAGCGAGCAGAGAATCAGGGACTTTCCTTGGGAGGGAATACTGATTCACGTATTTCCTCCCAAAAAACTTATGTAGTTCAAGTTCGGCCGCTTCATCCTCTAGATGTAACGTTTAGGCACTAAGAGCAGGACTTCTAGTTTCGTTTTCCAATCCCCACTTCCCCCATGCCTATGTGGCGTTTCAATACCGTTTATAACGGTTATATTGTTAAAAGAACTACGAACAAATTTGTTCTGTGTCTGTTCTTCCTTAGTGGTCAGAAAACATGTTTCCTGTCGCACATCTATGTAATTAAATTCTGATTTTAAAAAATTGCACCTTTTAGTAAAAAAAACAAATTTGGAATAAAAATGCCTAAACAAACCTGAAATCTTTGAATGACATAACTTTTTCATCCAAATTCTAATTTAATCTGGTAAGATATTAAATCGAAAGTAAATAGAAGCTCTATGATTATATAAAACTCCTTCCCTCATTTAAACAAAAACGTAAGAATTATTTTTTAGATTAAAATTAATACCATCCTCGTGATGTAAACCCTAAACTGTCGAAACTTAAGACGACATACTTAACCATTTAAACATATTAGCTTTTTTCAAAATAGAACATCGTTCATATAATTTTTCTACTCTTTCTTTTTCAAACACTTTACAATTTTTATATCGTACAATAGTTTTTTTCGATCTTGAATATAATATATTAAAGACATGTTCTTTGAATTGAAGAAGTAGACCAATGACTGTTGTCACAAGTACAATACAACAAAGGGCAGAGCCCAAATATTACAAAGAACTAGAGGGTTTACCAAGTAGATACCTTGAGTACAATACAAGGGTCTAACAAACATATACTCAGACATTCCAACTATTAAGCAAACAATACAAATATATGGTTTACAACCCAAATATGACAAACATGAAGATCAGACGAACTAAAAGGCTATCGTAAAACAGAAACAAGTCAAAACCTAAAATAAAAAACTTAAAGCCCAACATAGTAGCCCAAAGGCCCACAAAGAAAATAGTAAAAGTAGAGAAAAGTCTTCGAGAAGAGAACCCAGACCCAAAAGGACAACGCATCATGACCACTAACCAAAGCTCACCTCGAGCCACACGCCAATTCAGACGCCTTGAAACCCCATAAAAGACAAGCCGACTTCCACGGATCCTTACCACGACAGATCTAATAAACAAAACGATGAGACAAGACCAAAGTAGAGGCCAGTGACAAGCAAGGAACACCATAGGAAAATAACCCCATCGAACCTACAAGAGTCACCCACAACCAACTCCTCACCCGACCTTGAGTTACCAGAAAAAGGTGAACCCGCCGTCGGCCAACACTGAACAACAACCCCAAAGGGGAGGTCGAGAACACCTCGAACCCACACGAGCAACAAAAGACGCTCCTAAAACCCAAAATCAATTGATCTTACAATAAATGCCAAAGGCTCCAACCCGCCACGTTAGTCAACACAAACCTTCAGGCCCCGGTCACTCGGGTCGAGGAAACGAAGAACTAAAAGGAAAGGGAAAGAGAGAACAAAACCTGAGCAAGAAAGGGAGGAGGGTAGGAGGAACCCTTTGCCAAAACACCATACCTACTCTTATATCTTAAAGATCTGAGATCTCTGAAATATTTTCGGTAGCCAACACAGCCCAACGACCATCAAGGGAAAGGAGAAGCACCAAGTCTTCTGCATGGAAAAAGCATGTGACTAAGGAAGTACATCTGAGAAGGGAAGAAGAGGAGTGAGAGGGAAGCTGAGCACTGAGCATCGGAACCAAAAAAAAAGAAGAGAGGAAAAGGAAAAAGAAGTAGAAGAATGAAGATGAGGGGTGAAAAGACCACCAACGACATCCAACCCACGAAGGTTGGGGAGGAACGTCGCCGACAGCTAGACGTAGTGAAAAGGTTGGGTTCTTTTTTGGGAGAGGTGAGATTTAAAATCTAGAAAGATATGACATCAATAAAAATGTATCGTACAATAGTTTATTTTAAACATTACTAAACTCGGTTCAGTTATAATCTTAACTGGAATACTCTCTCTAGAAGCTATAGTAATCTTCAAGCTAAAATGCATCATGTTCATCTGAGCTGGGATCGATCTTTATCGGTGTAGTGTCCAGGGTGATTCTTCTTCAGAACATCGGACCACCGGATTTGCAGCTTTTCTCTTGCCACTGAACATTCAACAAGAAACTATTTATAGCAACATGGTTTCTTCTTCGTCTTTAGGTCCTCCTTTAGGATTTGAAAGAACACATGATGAGTTAGGAAATCTCAGCCACAAAAACAACTTCAATAGGATGGAGGCTGGGAATCGCTTGAAACCAGTGGTCATCCCAACTCATTCAAACTCAAACCAGCGGATGTTGGACACTCAGGAGGCCAACTCAGAATCACAAGTGGATGATCTTATTCATAACCTCCCTCCCAGAACATCAAGTATTTGGTTACAAAACTTATTTCAAGAATGTGGTGATGTTGCTAAAGTTGAAATGCCTACTAATCCCAATAGTAGAGACAGATGATTTTGCTTCATCACTTTTCAGTCAAGACAGGGTTTTGAGAAGGGTATTCAGATCTTTAATGGGTATATTTTGAAAGGGTATAAACTTTTTGTTGTCAAATCTTGGAACAAACAGAGAACCAGGAGGAATATTTCGCTTGTGGGAAGTTGGAGAAAGAAGAATGAGGAACTAGAAGTTGAAAACACCCCCATCCCCCAAGGTACTGTGGTCGAAGCTCATAGAAAATGGATGCAGAAAGGGAGATTAACCCTATTACACAAAGATTACTCATTAGAGGCAATCATGGAAAACTTTAAAGCAGAAAGAGGAGGGGAGATAGTCATAAAAGGACTAGGGAACACAGTGGTGTTGATATATCTTGAAGATGAAGAATTGGAGAATGAAGCATTAAAAGAAGATGCAAGTTGGATGAAGTATTGGATGGTGTTAATCAAAGATAAATCGTACCTTTGCAGTGAGGGATGAAAGTTTACTTGGGTGGCTCTTTATGGCATCCCCATCCTTGGTTGGTGTCTTGAGACTTTTAAAGCTGCAACTGAAGATCTGGGAACATTTATATGTGCACATCCTTCCACTATATCTGGGAATACTCTAGATACTGCATTTGTTTTGATTCATTCCCAGGAGTATCTGAAAGTCTTTAAAAAAGCAGGGTTGATGTTAGAGGATATTAAGTATAATTTTATGGTATGCTCAATGGACATCTCCATTGTTCCAACTAGTAGTGCTCTTAATCATTCAGACTTTATATCCTCAACTTCTGAATCAGATAAATCAGAAAATTCTATGTCTAGTGAGTTTAGTTTATCACTCTCCAAGGAGGCCTTAATGGGTAGAACACACGGAGATTTGGGTAAGAAGGTGGATGAATCATTAAGTCTGAATACTGGGGAACATTCTTCTCCCAAACATTCTAAGTTCCAAAATCCTACACAACAGTTACTGTAAGGACCGCTCCTGGTCAACACCGGTCAATCGGCGGAAAAACGGAAAAATTTAAAATTTTGGGACATACACCTAAATGAACCAAAAATTTACCCCGAGGGTTATATCGGACTTAAGTTGACCCCGATATCGACCAAAGTGAGTTCTGAGTGACTCAGAACAACTTTTTGACCAATTCGGGAAAAGTTGACTTTTTGCCAAAAAAAGTCAACCGATCGACGTTTTGGTCCGTTCGAGACCCGATTTGGATCCAAAAAGCTTAGCCGTCGTTACAGCGGTCTTAGTTAGGCCGTTTTCCTGTAGAATGCGAAAATTTATAATTTCTTGTAAAATGGGCCCGTACGGGACCCGAAACGGCCGAATTTCGCGAATCTGATTGAAAAATATCCACAAAGATATTTTTCAAACTAGTGGGACCCACATGACACTTGTCATGAAAGTGGTGGTTTGGAGTTGAAAGGACAATTGTGCCCTTGACTTTAAAGAAATGACAAAAGAGAAATGAGGGGTATTTTAGTCGTTTTGCTATGTGTTAGTGTTTGAATCAAATTAAAAAGGGAAGAATCGTCATCCCCTCGTCGTTGCCTACGGTAAGAACCCGAATTTTCCTCGTTTCGACGTGTTTGATTTTTAAGTGTTCGTTTAGAATTGATTAAATGATGAACGGTTGAGGTTTAGAAGTCGTTAGGAACATTTTGGGGCGAAAATGAGCGTTCTCCGGTGTGGCCGGGTGGGGCCCATGTGTTCGGGTGTCGGGTTTTTCGTGTTCGGGTGGTCTTGGACGATCCCTGAGTCTATAACTTAAACCCGTATAAAATTATGGAATTAAATTGGGAAAATTGGAATTATCGGGTTTAGAAACTTTAAACGCGAATTAAATCGCTCGGACATCGGAATTTAGTTCCGTCGATTGCGTTGGAACACGCGAATTATTTTAAGATCGTAGAAACGAAAATGGGAATTTTCGGATCCCCGGAAGGTCGTTTACCGATCTCGGGCAGATTCGCCGAGCCGGGCGAATCGGACTTTTCCAGACCCTTTGTTGACAATGTCGAGTAATCGGAAAGTTTGGGAGTGATCGGCATTTTTGGGGTTGCGTTTGAGCGTTAAGTTCATTAAATTCGTGTTTCACCTGCTTATTTAAAAAGTGTGTTAATTGTGATCATTGTAGACCGTGGAAAGAGGAGGCTAAGCGGGTAATATGGAGCATTGCCGGAGCGCGAGCATCGGATTTGACACGCTTCAAGAGGTAGGGAAAAGTAGTCGGATATCGGCCTTGACTAGGGAAAGTTATTAGTAGAAATGCATGTGACACTTGGTGGTGTTGTAGGATAAGTGAACTTATTGAATAATAGAAATGCATGTGGCACTTGGTGGTGTCGTAGGATAAGTGAACGTATCGAACAATAGAAATGCATGTGGCACTTGGTGGTGCTGTAGGTTAAGTAAACTTACCGTGCGATAGGAATCACATGTGGGCCCCTGGTTGTGCCCGTAGGTTGAGTGAACTGATTGTGTCTGTGTGTGGCCATGTGTGCTTGTGGGGTATTGAACCCGTTTGTTGTTGACTGACTTGCTGAGTGGTAGTTAGTCGTGATGTTAATTTTTCTATTTGAGGAGTATTGTGTGATATTTGGTTGTGATTGTGATTGTTCTGGTGATACCTGGATGAGCTGTGCCCGAGAGGTGTGTCGTACCTTTCGATGCGCGACCGGTAAAGTGCCGAGGGATGTGTTCCCCGTGAGGTGCGTCGTACCTTCTGGCGCGTGATTGGTAAAGTGTTGAGGCTTGAGCTGTGCCCGAGAGGTGTGTCGTACCTTCCGATGCGCGACCGGTAAAGTGTCGAGGGCTGTGTTCCCCGTGAGGTGTGTCGTACCTTCCGGCGCGTGATTGGTAAAGTGTTGAGGCTTGAGCTGTGCCCGAGAGGTTTGTCGTACCTTCCGATGCGCGACCGGTAAAGTGCCGAGGGCTGTGGTCCTCGTGAGGTGTGTCGTACCTTCCGGCGCGCGATTGGTAAAGTGTTGAGGCTTGAGTTATGCCCGTGAGGTGTGTCGTACCTTCTGATGCGCGATCGGTTAAGTGCCGAGGGATGTGGTCCCTGTGAGGTGTGTCGTACCTTCCGACGCACGATCGGTAAAGTGTTGAGGCTTGAGTTATGCCCGTGAGGTGTGTCGTACCTTCCGATGCGCGATCGGTTAAGTGCCGAGGGTTGTGGTCCCCGTGAGGTGTGTGGTACCTTCTAGCGCGTGATCGGTAAAGTGTTGAGGCTTGTGGTTGTGCAGTATGTGTGTTGATCCTTTGTGATCTTGCGTGCATTGTGTGTGTTAATATTGTTGATATTGCGGGACTTTGTTCACGTTTGTGTTTGTTTGCAAAGGTCGTAAATTCTGTGTTAAAGGGTGATGTCTTGGGTTCGAGACTCATCAATAACCTACGGTGGTGATACAACGCCTCTGTGTGAGGGTCTCACCACGGAGAGGGGTTAGGGTTGATGCGCTGCGGCGCAGTACGAACTAGGTTTCCCCTACGTGAACGGGTTGTTCGAGGTTTCCCTCACGTGAACGGGTGGTTTGAGGTTTCCTTCACGTGAGCGGGTTGTTTGAGGTTTCCCTCACGTGAACGGGTGGTTTGAGGTTTCCCTCACGTGAACGGGTTGTTTGAGGTTTCCCTCACGTGAATGGGTGGTTTGAGGTTTCCCTCACGTGAGTGGGTTGTTTGAGGTTTCCCCTATGTGATCGGGTAGTTGGGGTATTGATGTTGTGAGCAATAGTGATTTACTTAGTTGAGAACATGATCCCCGTTTTGAGGTTTCCCCTACGTGATCGGGTAATTGGGGTGTAGATATGGTGAGCAATAGTGTTCTGCTTAGTTGAGAATATGATCCCCATTCGAGGTTTCCCTTACGTGAGCGAGCATTTGAGGTATTGATATCGTGAGCAGTTGTGACGGTTTCGTATCAAGTTTTGAGGTAGTTGTTTGCCCTGTTTAGATTGGTAAGTTGTTGATGCTTTATTAGTATGCCATAATCGAACGGGTGTCCGTGGAGGTGAGCGAAACGCTCATCCCCTTTACTACTTTTCCCGCAGTCCTCTGAGGTAGGGACGAGTAGCGAATACTGGTTGGGTTGCGGAAAGTTACAAGTAAATGCATATAGGATTGTGTGAGGGTTGTGCTTTACCTTGTCGGTGTGACTAATGGAATGGTTGTTCGGTCTCTGATTTGGGGTCTCCATTACGTGCACGGGTCTTAGATGGTTGGGGGGAAATTGACAGTGATTTGTGTGACAGTCGAATTAATATGTGTTTTGGGGTAGTGGTCCCCTTGTGTTATTGTTTGTTGTCGGTGTTCCCGGCATTTCTGTTGTATGCCGTAGTCAGTCTGGTGTTTGTGGTGGTGAGCGAAACGCTCACCCCTTGCTGCTTTTCCTACAGGTACCGTTGCGAGGCGGGCTAGGAGGATCTCTCGAGGCTTGAAGAGCTGGGAGCGAGAGTCCGGGCTGTCGGTGTTGTCTAGCGACGTACACTCATGTTTTAGTGTTCTTTCGTTTTTTTAAAATTAAAACTCGGTTGTAAAATACTGTTTTGATTAACAAAAGTAGTGCTTTAAAAGCGGTTTATTAAACTATTTGAGACTTTGTTTTACTTGCTTCACCGTTCGTGTTCCGGGTTCGGTCATACTTAATTCGGGGCGTGACAGTTTTTGTTGTCACGCCCCAATTTCAGTAAACCGAACTCAGGACGTGAACTTTTAAAACAATAAAACATTTTGAAACCTTTTACATTAAATCACTTTAAGATCACCGTTTGTTCAACAAAATAATATTTACAACTTAAAACACGTCCCAACAAGTGGACAAAAGTATGGTATCCGTCGCTAGACTCAAATAAACCCAGAATCCCGCTCCTAGCTCTTCAAGCTTCAGAAGCTCACCTAGTCCAACCTGCGACCGGTACCTGTAGGAAAAGCAGCTAGGGTGAGTGTTCGCTCACCACCACGGATAACAGACTGACTATGGCATAATTAGCAGACAATGCCGGTAACACCAACAACCAACTCAACCCCGGGGATCACTATCCCCAAACTCAAGTAACCCGACCGACACCCACACATTGATACTTTCCTCAGCCGACTCAACACTCGGACACGTAAGGTATACCCGACACAACGATCGACGACCTCCTCCAAAGACACGACAGACCACCACGTAACACCCAAGATCACAAAGGATCACACACCAAACAAGATCACAAAGGATCGCACTCATGTCAGCTGCTCAGTGCCGGTTGCTAACCGGCTGGGCTCGAGCCTGCCCCACGCGCTTTGCCGATCCCTGTCAGGCTCCAGGCGGTCGACCTGTTGGCGATATATACAGCGCTGCTTTTCCGATAGCTAGTCGGAAGGGGAGCTGCCCTCTCATCGCCTAAAAACGCTCACAACCTCCCGAGACTCGAACTCGGTCAGGCTAGCCAAAGAATGCTCGCAACTTCCCGAGACTCGAACTCGGTCAAGCCAGCCAAAGAACGCTCGCAACCTCCCGAGACTCGAACTCGGTAAGGCCAGCCAAAGAACGCTCGCAACTTACCGATCCCTGTCAGGTAAGCCAGCCAAATTCCACACCACTTCCCGACACGAAGTCGGGTCACTAACCTCGGGCAAACACAATCACAATCACAAGCAAAATTCAACAAACAACAACAAGACCGGTTCAACACTCCACAGGCACTCACGGCCTCCCAAGACACACCAACCATAACTCACGGGCTCAGCAACCCCACGGGCACTCACGGCCTCCCAAGACACACCAACCATAACTCACAAGCTCAACAACCCCACGGGCACTCACGGCCTCCCAAGACACACCAGCCATAACTCACGGGCTCAGCAACCCCACGGGCACTCACGGCCTCCCAAGACACACCAACCATAACTCACAAGCTCAACAACCCCACGAGCACTCACGGGCTCAACAACCCCACGGGCACTCATGGCCTCCCAAGACACACCAACCATAACTCACGGGCTCAACAACCCCACGGGCACTCACGGCCTCCCAATACACACCAACCATAACTCACGGGCTCAACAACCCCACGGGCACTCACGGCCTCCCAAGACACACCAACCATAACTCACGGGCTCAACAACCCCACGGGCACTCATGGACACCCAAGATACATCGATAGTAACGACACGGGTTCAACAAACCCACAGACACTCATGGCCACCCAAGATACATCGACAGTAAAGACACGGGTTCAACAACCCCACGGGCACTCATGGCCTCCCAAGACACACCAACAATAAAGACACGGGTTCGACAACCCCACGGGCACTCATGGCCACCCAAGACACAACAGTAAAGTACGGGCTCTCATGGCCACCCAAAACACAATAGTAAAGTACGGGCTCTCATGGCCACCCAAGACACAACAGTAAAGTACGGGCTCTCATGGCCACCCAAGACACAACATACACAATCAACCTCCGGCATAACCAATGCCTCCAACAGTCCTAATATCAACAGTTTCACAAACAACCTCCGGGCATGGTCATATGCCTCCAGTACTCCTAATCTCGATAAGTTCGCAATCAACCTCCGGGCATGGTCATATGCCTCCAGTAATTCTAACAACGCTAAGTTCTCTGCTCCTACGATACTACTAAGTGTCACATGCATTTCCAATATTCGCTACGTGCCCGTATCAAGCCTTTCTAATATTTGATAACCCACTTAACCCACGACACCTCAGTGTCACATGCATTTCTACTGTTAACTTTCCCTAGTCAGGGCCGAGATCCGGCTACTTTTCCATACCTCGTATGCTTTCTCCAAAAGCGCACAAATAAGCCCCGGCGTGATCTCCGTCACTCGCCTAGCTTTCCTTTGCCTCGGTCCGCAGCACGATCTAAAAGAACACAATTTTAAACTCTTTTAAGCTTGCAGGCATAAACTGAATTTTAATAAACCCGACGCCCAAAAGTAACCCCGACAATGTCGATCACTCCCAAGCTCCCCAATTACTCGACATTGTCGATATTGGACCCGGAAAGGCCCGATTCGCCCGACATGGCGAATCTGCCCGGGTTTTGGAAACGCCCTTCCGGGGCTCCGAAAATTCCCGTTTTCGTTTCTACGGTCTTAGAATAATCCAAGGGTTCCTAGGCACTCGACGGAATCGAATTCCAACTTCCGAGTCAATTAATTAACGTTTAAAGTTTCTAAACCCGTCAATTACAACTTTTACCATTTAACTCCATAATTCGTTCCGGGTGTGAATTATCGACTCGGGGATCATCCAAGACCACCCGAACACGAAAAACCCGAGGCCCGACCAAGTGGGCCCCACACGGCCACAACGAAAAATGTTCCTTTTCGCCCCAAAACGTTCCTTACGAACCCCACACCTTAACTCAACCATAATCAAACCATTTAAACTCAAACCCTAAAATTCAAACGTTCCAAAATGAAAATCGGTTAGGTTCTCACCGTAGGGAATGACTGTGGAAGCTCGATTCCTTGATCGTTGAGACGATCCACCGGTTTGATCGTCGGGAAATCGACAAAAACCCAAGCTTTCTTCTCCTTTTTCTCTCCACCTTCTCTCCTCTTTCTAGCTCCTTTCTCTCTCTTCAAACTCTCCCCTTTTCTATTTTGTGGCCAAGACACACACTTGCTTCCCTTTTAATTTGTTTCAAAAAAACATCAACTTTCCTTATTTACAAAACTAACACCATTTAGTCTTCTTTTGTTTTGTCCAATAAACATAACACCACCACATTGGTGACATGTGGCAAGGTGGGTCCCACACCTTTTGGAAAATATCTCCTAGATATTTTCCAATCAGATTCGCGAAAATCGGACGTTTCGGACCCCGAACGGGCATTTTTTCCCAAAAATTACGAAACTTCACGGACTACAAGGAAACGGCTCAAATAAGATCGCTGCGAAGACGGCTAAGCTTTTTGAATCCAAAACGGTCCTCGAATGGACCAAAACGTTGCTCGGTTGACTTTTCCCAAACTGACCAGAAAGTGCCCTGAGTCCCCCGGAACTCACTTTGGTCGATATCGGGGTCAAATTTAGTCCGGTATGACCCTCGGGGTCAATTTTAGGTTTAATTTAGTGTCTGCTTAAAAAATTTAAATTTTCCTGTTTTTCGCAGGTTTGACTGGCGTTGACCCGGAGTGGTTATTACAACTGTCACAGGTTGTTGAAGAACATTCTTCCCCTTTTGGTACTACTGATCTCATCTTATCTCAGAAAATAAATGCACACAACATTACTCTACAGACAATTACTTCACCTTTGGGGATTACTGATCCACATTTTCCAGCTCTACCAGCATTAAATCCTACTGAGAATGTGGTAGTCATTAATGAACATAAACAATTATCTTTATCTTACAAGGAGGTTTTGATTGTTCCAGACACTTTTGGGGAAGAAAATTCGTTGCCTGAGATTATTGTTCCGAACATTGAGATAGTGAACAAGGGTTAAGGTCTCAAATTAGCTAAAATGGATGGGACTACTTGGAAGCTACTCACATTAATGAAGAGGGGGCTACTGCAAAATTAGCTACAGACTTGGGCCCTAGGATTCAGACCCCAGTTCCCAAAAACTAAATTTTAGAGGGAACATTAGTTTCAAAATCAGCTTCATTAAACACTAATTTTTCAGCTGAGGTTTCAAACAACAAGGAGCTTATTAACAAGAAAAAAAGTGCTCTTTGGTAGCTTATAACACACGATCAAGAACCAAAGTCCCTTTTCCTTCTAACAGCGCAACACCTTCATCACTTCGGGGTCAGAAAACTCTTCAAACTTTCAAAAGTGGGGGAGCTGGTACTTGGGATTATTGTAAGGCTTTGGGACTTAAAGCTTACTTGGCAGATGAATTAGTTGCAGAACAATTCGATAACCTGGAGAATGAGGTTAATCATGTTGTCCACATTGGGACCAACTCAGATGATGATTACTGTGACATTGAAGATGTAGAGGAAGGGCTTCATTCTCTTCCCACACAGAGACTATCCTCACCATGAGGACCCTCTCATGGAATATGAGAGGGGCCTCCTCTAGACAGAAGAGGGGGGCTCTGAGAAACGTGTGTCACAAGCAACAACTTTCAATGGTACTTTTGCAAGAAACTAAACTCTCTTCTCTACCAGATTATTTTCTCTTAAGTTCTGGTTTTTCACAATCTTGGGAGGTTATATGCACCCCTGCTATTGGCAAATCTAGAGGTGTCTTTACTCTATGGAACAAATATGAGTTTGAGATTCATTCTTCCTTCATTGATTAACATGCCCTATACTGGTCTGGAAATTTTCTTCCCTTGAATATTAATTTAACTGTCAACAATATTTATGCCTCTTGTTCCGTGTCTGCAAGAACACTCCTTTGGGCTGATATAGCTCTTCAGTTAACTACTTGTTATAGTTCTCTTATTGTAGTAGGAGACTTTAATGCAATTTTAGATCCTAGTGAGAAAACTGGATCTTATATCTCTAATGTTAGTATATGAGAATTTGGGAAGTTTTTGGATAAGTTGGGATTGATTGATCTAAAATTGTCAGTGGCCAAATTTCCTTGGTTTGGTACAGGATCACAAGCTTTAAGGATAGACAGATTCTTGATCAATTCTCAGATTTTGGCTAAGTTTAGTAATACCACTCAAAGATGTCTAAACAGATGTATTTCTGATCATAGACCACTCCTACTCAGTAACCCTATTGTTGATAGGGGGCAAGGCCCTTCAAGTTTATAAACGCTTGGGTCTATCATCCTAAGTTCTATTCAGACACAAAGACATTCTGGGATAGTTTACAAGTTTCTGGTTCACACACTTATGTTCTTTGGTTCAAACTAAAATCCCTCAAAGCTTTTTACAAAGAATGGAATGCACCAACTTTTGGTTGGCTAGACAAGGAGATTGAGAATCTAAAAGGGGAGATACATGCCATTGATTCATTACTGGAGGATAGATTACTTACACCCCCCAGATACCTCTCACAGGGCTTGCCAGCATGCCAAACTCATCATGACACTCAAATTACAAGCAAGGATTTGGTGTCAAAGGCTAGACTTAGATGGTCTAAAGTGGGAAACAGGTGCACCAAGTTTTTTCATCTTGTGGCCAATTATAATCATTCAAGAAAAAGAATCACACAGATTGAGGAGGATGGAATATTTTACTCTTCTTCTGGGAAATCAAGTCAGTGGCAAAAACACACTTTCACAAGAGATTCAAGGAAGATTTGTCTATTTGTGTTGATCTGTCAACCCTGGACTTCAAATCTCTGTCTTCAATACAAACTCATGGGCTGGAAATTCCATTTTCTGAATTAGAAATTTGGGAGGCTATTAAATCTTGCAGTGGGGAAAAATCACTTGGTCCTGATGGTTTTACTATGAAATTCTATCAAGCTACTTGGAATATTATTAAAAGGGAGATTTTAGATCTCTTGGATCATGTTTATCAGGGTGGTGTTCTTGGCAAGGGACTGAACTCAACTTTTCTAACTCTCATTCCCAAGAATGGAGCCCCTATCTCCTTTGAGGAATTTAGACCTATAAGTCTCATTAGTAGTGCCTATAAAATTGTTTCCAAGGTCTTGGCAGCTAGACTCAAGACTGCTATGAATATTCTTGTACATGATGTGCAATCAGGATTTATAGCAGGAAGACAAATCTTAGATGGTATTTTGATTGCCACTGAGCTTATCCACTCCATTAAAGCAACAAAACAAGAAGTAATAGTGTTCAAGGTTAACTTTGAGAAAGCCTATGATCATGTCAATTGGGGGCCTTGATAAATATACTCAAAATCATGGGTTTGGGAGATTTATGGATATCCTGGATTAGTCAATGTCTGAAAGCTTGGGCTTCTGTACTCATAAATGGTTCCCCATCAGAAGATTTCCCTCTAGAAAGAGGTCTCAGGCATGGCTGCTCATTATCTCCCTTGTTGTTTGCACTGATAGTTGAAACTCTACATCAATTAATGAGTAAAGGGATTCATTTGGGTATGTTCTCAGGGATCAAATGTAATGAACAAGGTCTAGATATTTCACATTTTCAATTTGTAGATGACACCTTAATATTCATACAAGCTGGTCTGCAACAAGCATTAAATTTGAAGCATGCCCTCAATTGTCTTCCAAAAGCTATAGGTCTGAAGATCAATTTCTCTAAGTCCAAAGTGTTGTTATTAAATCCCAATATTGTATCATTGGATAGAATCACTGAGATTTTGGGTTGTTCTTCAATGGAATTACCCTTTGATTGTCTTGGCTTACAACTTGGGACAAATCCCAGAAGAAAAAAAGACTTGGGAACCTGTCATCAAAAAATCAAGAAAAGCTAGGACTGTGGCAAACTAAATCCAGATCATTTGGAGGGAGGATCACATTAATTAAGTCCTCTCTGAGTTCACTCCCACTCTTTTACATGTCCTTATACAAGGCTCCTAAGGGGGTAATCAAGGAAATGGAACAATGGCAGATAAGGTTTTTGTGGAATGGCTCCATCACTAAGAAAGTTCTGCATAAAGTAAAATGGGATAAGGTTTGTAGGCCTAGAGAAGCTAGGGGTTTAGGCATCAAAAATTTACATATCATGAACAAGTCCTTACTGGCTAAATGGTGGTGGAGGTTTGCACTTGAGAAAGATTCACTTTGGAAACAATTACTGTGTGCTAAATATGGTTGGGATTGTACTGAATGGGATTTATCTAAATTCATCTTGCATGATGGGAAGTGCTTCTTGAGACACATTGAGTCTTTACTTTGTTGTCCTAAATTTGCAACTGCATTTGGGGCTGAGGGCTTACAATGGTCAGTTGTTTCTGGTAATAATGTTCATTTTTGGGAAGATGTTTAACTCATTGACATTCCTCTCAGAGTTGAATTTCAAAGGCTTTATCTCCTAAATGCTCAGAAGAATGCCTTGGTGTCACAATGTAACTTTGTGGGGAATGAATATTGATTTTCAGAAGGGATTTGAGGGGTTGGGAGATTGACCAATTCTGGGAACTTTGTGATTTACTCAGTAGTTTTCATAATTTAACCTTGGGGGAGGATAAGGTTACTTGGATTCATGATCAGAAGGGGTTCAAAGTCCACAAAATGTATTAGTTACTAGATGATCTCATTGATCTATCTTTGGATTGGCCTGCTTTACTTTGGGCCCCTCTTCTTCCTCCAAAAATTACAGCTTTTGCTTGGTTGATGTTTCTGCAAGCAATTCTAACAAAATGCTTCCTATTGGCCAGGGGTTTATACACGGGAAACATTTGGTGTCCCTTTTGTCTTGAGGAGCCTGAAGAACATGATCATCTTTTTTTGGGGTGTCATGTAGCTTTGAACATTTGACATTTGTGTCTGGACTAGTGGGGTATAATGATTGTTGTTCTTGATACAATACTAGACTGGTTTATAGCTTGGAATCAGTTGGGTCCTGGTATTGTTAGAAAGCAGTGGAGTATGCTAGCCTCCATCATTTTATGGAGAATCTGGATTAGCATGAATAATTTGATCTTCAACAACCAACCCATTCATACTGAATACATATTCCAAATGATACAAAATGATTCTTATCAAATTTTATGGGAAAATTTCAAGAAGAATCAATCCTTTTCCTTTCTTGATTGGATTAATGAACCTTAGAAATCATTATCCACACTTGTTAGGATAAGGAAAACAAGTAACTTGGAGCAGGGGTGACTTTCTTGGGTTGTAAGACATCATGTCAGGGCCTGAATTGCTACTGATCCATCTGAATTGATGCTTTTCAGAGATCTTGGGGGTATTTTTTGTGTCAGGGTGGGTTTATTGGGGGGGTGGGGGTTCGGTACTGTGGTGAGTTTGGTAATGTCACGCCCCAATTTCAGCAAACCGAACTCGGGACGCGAACATTTAAAACATGAACACTTAAAACCTGTTTTGAATAAAACTCTGATATTTCCATTTAATTACCAAAAATAATAATAGTATTTACAATACAAAAACGTCCCAACAAGTGGACAAGGTACACATCCGTCACTAGACTCAACAAAAGTAAAGACCAGACTCCGCTCCAAGCTCCATGGACTTCAAGAGCTAACCTAGTCTGTCCGGTGATCAGTACCTGTAGGAAAAGCAGCTAGGGGTGAGCGTTCGCTCACCTCCACGGATAACAGACTGACTATGGCATAATTAGTAGATAAAGCCAGTAACACTAAAACCAAACCCAACACCAGGACTACAGTCCCCAACTCAAGTACCCAACTGACCCACAACCCGTCACCTTCCTCAACAGACTCGACACTCGATGATACAGTGTAAACCCGACACAACTATCGACGACCTCCTCAAGGACACGACAGAAAGACTACACAACGCCAAACAAGATCACAAAGGATCGCACACCAGCTGCTCAGTAACCAATCTCAATCAGGTCAGGGTTCGACCTATCGCAATTCCTCGACACGAAGTCGGATCAGGCTGTCGACCTTTCAAACTCGCAATTCATCGACACTAAGTCGGATCAGGCTGTCGACCTTTAGAACTCGCAATTCATCGACACTAAGTCGGATCAGGCTGTCGACCTTTAGAACTCGCAATTCATCGACACTAAGTCGGATCAGGCTGTCAACCTTTAGAACTCACCACCCCAGGTAACCACAATCACAATCACAGGCAAGTTCAATCACACGGGCACTCAAGGCCACTCAAGACACCTCAACAGTCAAGACTCGGGTTCAACAACCCCATGGGCACTCACTGCCACTCAAGACACACCAACGGTCAAGACTCGGGTTCAACAACCCCACGGGCACTCACTGCCACTCAAGACACACCAACGGTCAAGACTCGGGTTCAACAACCCCACGACACTCACTGCCACTCAAGACACCAATTTAAATACACGGGCTCTCACGGCCACCCAAACTCAATCAATAAATAACACGGGCTCTCAAGGCCACCCAACTCAATAACAAATAACACGGGCTCTCAAGGCCACCCAAACTCAGTAATAAATAACACGGGCTCTCAAGGCCACCCAAACTCAGTAATAAATAACACGGGCTCTCAAGGCCACCCAAACTCAATAATAAATAACACGGGCTCTCAAGGCCACCCAAACTCAGTAATAAATAACATGCAACAACCTCCGGCATACTCGATGCCTCCAACAATTCTAAGATCACTAGTTTCACAAACAACCTCTGGGCATGGTCATATGCCTCCAGTAATTCAATTATCGCTAAGTTCTCTGTTCCTACGACACTACTAAGTGTCACATGCTTTTCTCTTAAATGCTACAGTCCCGTATCATGCTTTTCTAATATTTAAATAATTCTACTCAACCCACGACACCCCGGTGTCACATGCAATTCTACTATTAACTTTCCCTAATCAGGGCCGAGATCCGGCTACTTTTCCCTACCTCGTGCGTGTTCTCCAAAAGTGCCCAAATAAGCCCCGGCGTGATCTCCGTCACTCTCCTAGCTTTCCTTTGCCTCGGTCCGCAGCACGATCTAAAAGAACACAATTTTAAACGCTTTTAAGCTTGCAGGCATAATGCTGAATTTTAATAAACCTGACGCCCAAAAGTAACCCCGACAATGTCGATCACTCCCAAACTCCCCAATTACTCGACATTGTCGATATTGGACCCGGAACGGCCCGATTCGCCCGACATGGCGAATCTGCCCGGGTTTTGAAAACGCCCTTCCGGGGCTCCGAAAATTCCCGTTTTCGTTTCTACGGTCTTAGAATAATTCAAAGGTTCCTAGGCACTCGACGGAATCGAATTCCGACTTCTGAGTCAATTAATTAACGTTTAAAGTTTCTAAACCCGATAATTACAACTTTTCCGATTTAATTCCAAATTTCAATTCGGTTGTGGATAAATGATCCGGGGAACGTTCTAAACCACCCGAACACAAAACCCGATCACCCGAGCACGTGGCCCCCACCCGGCCAAGCTTGGAAAAATTCCCTTTTTGCCCCAAAACGTTCCTAACGAACCCCAAACCTCAACCATTCATCTTTAAACCAATTCTAACCAAAACCCAACCATAATCAAACCGTTTAAACTTAAACCCTAAATTTCAAACGTACCAAAACGAAAATCGGTTAGGTGCTCACCGTAGAGAATGACGATGGGATGACGAATCTTCCATCGTTGAGTCGATCGGTCGGTCGGATGTTCGGGAAAATCGAAAAAACCCAACTCCTCTCTTCTTTCTCTCCTTCCCTTTCTCTCTCTTGTTTCTCTCTCTTCTCCATCTCCCTTTTCTGTTTTTTTGGCCGAGACACTCAACATCCCTTCTTTTATTTTGTTTTAAAAACAAACCAAACCAATCCTTAATTACCAAACTACCATCCACTCATCATTTTCCCTTCTAATTGCCGAGACCATCGATTGTTTCCCTTTTCATTTTGTTTTAAAAAAATCAAATCTAATACTTAAGTACAAAACTAACTCTAAAAGTAGTCTTCTCTTGTCTTGTCCAATAAACCTAACACCACCACATTGGTGACATGTGGGAAGTGGGTCCCACACCTTTTTAAAAAAATATCTTCTAGATATTTTCCAATCAGATTCACGAAATTCGGACGTTTCGGGCCCCGAACGGGCACTTTTTCCAAGAAATTACGAAACTTCACGGGCCACTAGGAAACGGCTCAACTAAGACCGTTGTGACGACGGCTAAGCTTTTTGGATCCAAAACGGTCCTCGAATGGACCAAAACGTCGCTCGGTCCAATTCTGGTTCAATTCAGTGTCTGCTGAAATATTTTAAATTTTCGTGTTTTTCGCAGATTTGACTGGCGTTGACCGGGAGTGGTTATTACAGGTAAGGTATGCACAACCTGTAAAACCCGCTTCGTTTCATTAGGGTATTAATTTAAAATCCTAAAACCTTAGGGTAGGTTTTTGAAACAAGTGCAAAAAAAAAACTGTTTGGGCTCGATTGGAAAATGGGCCGGTTTGGGCCCATTGAGTGAGTCAGGCCCGTTTTGGGCCCAACCCAGCTGCTTCCCTTATAAAAGGGTCAAACCCTAATTTTCCTTCACCATTTTTTTTTTGTGCGCAGCCTTCATTCCCTCTCAGCTTCTCTCCTCTCCCGTTCCCGAACCCTCGCCCGACCTCCTTCTCCTCCGTCCGATTCTCCGGCGACCACTCCAGCTCCGAGCCCCTCCATCTCCGGCCCTCTCCCTTGCTTTCCCTCTCCGTCCGGCCACCACCAAGCCGCAGCCGACCCTCCCTCTTCTGTCCCCGTCTTCTTCGTTCTCCCACCTCCGACCTGCCCTTCGCCGCCGTCATCTCCTCTCGTCCGGACCACGCAGACCACCACCGTCCCTCTCGATTCCGGCCGTCCCGAGCCCGAGCTCGGCCGTCTCCGACCACGGTCTCCCTCTCAAAACGGAGCCGAGCCTTCGAACCCCATCTCGCCGCCGACGTCCACCTTCCTCGCCTCCGTCCAGATCTGAGGGGAAACCCTCAGCCGCGCCCCGTCGCGCCCAAAACCACCACCACCGGCGTTCCCTCCGCCGTGCTCCACCACCTCATCTTCCACGGTGAGGTTCTCACCACGAGGTTTGGTCTCCGGCGGCGTCTCCATCGGTGGCCGGCCGGTTTCGAACCCGAGCCCCTCGTTTAATGTTTCCCGTGTTGTTAAAGTCGAGCCAATGTGGATCTGTTGAGAAAATCCATATCTGTTAAACCTGTTAATGAAATCGTTTGATTTTTGGTTAAACTGTAAGTGAAATCGATTAATATTTGATTAAACCTGCTTATGAAATCGATAAATATTTGGAACGGTTTTTGAATTAAAAAGGAAAATATGTTAAATTAAAATCAGTTTTTGGATCTGGACAAATTCGTTGAAGCATAAAACTAACGAGAAATTATAGATTAAAAGGGAAAAGTAATTAAAAACGACTTAGATCCGTTAAATGAGAAAACGAAGTTGTTTTAAACGGAAAGAAAATCAAAGTTTAATTAAAAAGGAAGTCGGTTTCGAGTTCTTAAGAAAATGTTAAGACTAGATCTGGTTAAATCAAACGGGTTATTAAAACGGAAGTCGGTTAAGATTAAACTTGAGTTAAGTTTGGTTTTAACTGGGTTTTGGATCAACTCGAGTTCGGTGCACGGGTGCTCGAACTCGATCCGTTGTAATCCCGCTCGAGTGTGAAAGACAACTGTCGGATTTAAACAGGACTAATCGTACCCTTTAAACTAACCTGGAAACCGCCTCTAATTATAGCTTTCGTGTTATCTTTAGCGTCCGGTTTCGATCGAAGTGAAGCTCGGAGGTAGCGAGCCAGAGCGTCAGCAGCTAGGAAGCGTAGCGGTTGCTCTTCAGTTGAGGTAGGGAAAAGTAGCCGGATCTCGGCCCTGACTGGGGAAAGTTAACAGTAGAATTGCATGTGACACCGGGGTGTCGTGGGTTGAGTAGTTTTATTTAAAGATTAGAAAAGCATGATACGGGATTGTAGCGTTTATTAGAAATGCATGTTACGAGAACTTGGCAATTAGTGGAAAAGCATGTGACACTTAGTAGTGTCGTAGGAACAAAGGACTTAGCGTTAACTGTTTACTGGAGGCATATGACCATGCCCGGAGGTTGTTGAGCGTTTATTGTTGAGTTTGGGTGGCCTTGAGAGCCCGTATTTAATTGTTGAGTTTGGGTGGCCTTGAGAGCCGTGTTATTTATTGTTGAGTTTGGGTGGCCTTGAGAGTCGTGTTATTTATTGTTGAGTTTTGGTGGCCTTGAGAGCCGTGTTATTTATTGTTGAGTTTGGGTGGCCTTGAGAGCCCGTATCTATTGTTGGCGTTTGGGTGGCCTTGAGAGCCCGTATTTTAATTGTTGGTGCCTTGGGTGGCCATGAGAGCCCGTGTCTTACTGTTGATGTTTTGAGTGGCCGCGAGTGCCCGTGGGGTCGTTGAACCGTGAGTCACTGTTGGTGTATTTTGGGAGGACGTGAGTGCCTGTGGGGCTGTTGAGTCCGCGTTTTAGGGTTGGTATCTTGGGTGGCCATGAGTGCCTGTAGAGTGTTGAACCTGTGTTATTGCTGTTTGTTGAATTGTGATTGTGGTTACCTGAGGTTGTGGGCCCGCTTCATTAAACGGGGGTCCTCGATCACACGCGTCTGCACGTTCAGACGAGGTAGGGGGCCCGCCTGTCAGTAAAGGGGTCCTGGCCGCGCGTGTGTGGTTCGGTGGTTGTGAGTGTGATAGGTTGATAGTCTGATCCGACTTTGTGTCGAGGAAATGTGACAGGTCGACCGCCTGACCACGTCTATGATCGGTAAAGGGCATGAGGGAGGTTACTGAGCAGCTGGTTTGCGATCCTTTGTGATCTAGTTTGGTGTGCGATCCTTTGTGATCTTGTTTGGTGTTGCGTAGTTCCTTTGAGTCTTTGGAAGTCTTCGTGATCGTTGTGTCGTGTCTACTTACGTGTTTGAGTGTCGAGTCGTTCGAGGAAGGTCACCGTGGGTGTTGGTCAGTCAGAGTACTTGGGTTGGGGACAGTGATCCCCGGGGGTTGAGTTTGTTGTTGGCGTCACCGGCATTGTCTGCTAATTATGCCGTAGTCAGTCTGTTATCCGTGGTGGTGAGCGAACGCTCACCCCTAGCTGCTTTTCCTACAGGTACTGTTCGTGGGACGGACTAGGTGAGCTCTCGAAGCTTGTGAAGCTAGGAGCGGAGTCCGGGTTTTTTACTTTTGGTCTAGCGACGGATACCTCGCCTTTTTGTCCGCTTGTGGGACGTTGTATTTTGGGTTGTAATTATCCTTTTGTTGAACTAAACTGTTATTGTAAAGTGTTTTAATGGAAATGTTTTCAAAGTGTTTTCTTATTCTAAACGTTCGCGTCCCGAGTTCGGTTTACTGAAATTGGGGCGTGACACAACCATTTCTAGATTTCCTGTTGAGGTTCAATATTCTGGAGTGGGGGATAGTTTGTATTTTGTAGGGAGTTTTTTGGTCCACTTTTGTGAGTGGGTAGAACATTTCTAGTTTGAGAGCTGCTATTTTTAGGCTACTCATGTCCTCTCCTACGAACATTTCATCTGCTTTCCTAAATTACAGGTTTGTTTTCTCTTGATTATAGAAGGTTGAAGTGCATGGTTGCTGCAAAACAAGACTCTATAGAAGTTTTTTTGGTAGAAGGATATGTGTGAATTGAACTGGATGGCTGATACCTCAGTTTACTTGTTTGATTACTGGTTTTTTTGTTGTAATAGATACAACAGAGAATTTGGAGTTGGGTTATGCAGACTTAGGTTGTTCTCTTTGGGTTAAAGTTCAATGATATAATTGTTCTGAGGGACATTATATGGGGGTTTGGGTAGTTAATAAATCAAAGGGGAAAATCCTTACAACGAGTGAGGATTACTTGGGGTGCAAGTTTTTGGGCTGGGTTTGAAATTACTACCTAGGGTTTACAAGCTTTTCGGAATTGTAAGTTTCATGTGAGGATTAGTCATAGTCCTCTTGGTTGTAAGTTAACTCTTGAGGGTTCGGCCCTTAATAATGATTTTAATTTCGAAAACATGGTTTATAAAATTTTCAAAATTGCCGATAAAAAAATAGTTTATTTTAGGGAAAACTACCAATACCTACCCAAAATCATGTCCATTTAACTGATATTTACTCTGAAGTTTAAAGTTAACTGATGCATACCCTGAAGTTTCGAAAATGTAACTCAAAACCCCTCCGTCAGCAAAAATGACGAAGATACCCTTAACTACATTTCAATAATTATGTTAAAAAAATTATTTAAAAATTACTTTTGTTATATATATATATATATATATATATATATATATATATTTACTTATTAAATGACTTCATTTTTATTTAAAAAATCACTTCATTTATATTTAAAAAAAAATATTTAAAAAAATCACTGAGGGTATTTTCGTCATTTTATCTGACAAAAGGGGTTTTTAGTTACAAGTCATAACTTCAGGATATGCATCAGTTAACTTTAAAATTCAGAGTAAACATCTGTTAAATGGGCATGGTTTTGGGTATGTATCGGTAGTTTTCCCTTTATTTTAAACACCTACTAATTCTATCATGTTGCATATGTCCATCCACACAAAAAGAAGCGTCAATGTGACGTTATATAAAATGCTCCATTTGAAGCTTGCCATGTTGCTAAGCGAACATCCTGATTTGGAATTTACTTGATTAGGATAGAGAAATCTAATTCGAAAAAGGAAATGCGAATATTAAGTTGGTATTGCTAATCCATTGAAAGACAATGGGTAAAAGTTGGCAAACCTAATCCTTGTTATGGTTCATGGTTCTTTTTATCGAAGCCAGGGCAGTAGCATATAATTTAGTATACCCATAAAAGTGTTTTTTAGCAGCTACTAACTTCATTTTCAATCAATATCAATCGTATACGGCCCTCGAAAGATAAGTAGAACCCAAAAAATAATAATATTTCATTCGTATGCCGAATTATAAGACCACGTCAAATGTATAATAAGCAATTCATTCGTTCTTGCCTCATAACCAGCTATGCTCTTTCGCTTTCCCTCTTAACCGTTATCATTGTCTACAGTCTCTTTTTTGGGTCTCGTCCCGTTCATCCACCACCAACCCATCACCATCACCATATGCTCCATCTCCTCCGACGCCTAGCCATCTGAGCCCCGCCTAAAATAGTTGAGGGAACGGATCGGCTTCCCGTCGTCCTCGGCTTCCTCCCTTCTGGGCCCATCAGTCCACCTACCTCCGATCGAGCAGCACTCATCCGCCTCCTTCTCCTCTGACGATCAATCGCCTGCCACCTACGTCGCTGCCTCCTCCATCACCTCCGCCGCGAGCCCATTTCTAGGATACGGTAAAATCGCTTCACACAATTCATGATGGTCGTTACACCCATCCTCATAGATTCGTTAATGGAGGCTGCGAAATATCCATAAGCTAGCATCCATGAGATGGTTGTGCAATTTATATAAGGAGTAAACTCATCACCCCTAACAGTTCGACTTTTGTTGAAAGCGATCATCTTGGTATACCACTACCTCCACCACGCATCGGAAAAGTTTGCGACTCATCTGAAAATGTCGTCGAAACACAGCTTCGTTGTAGATGGGATGCTCAAAGGAATAATCTTGCTTTAGTCGCTTACCACCTTCATGACGTCGTCGGTCGATGACCGTACGCCGATCTTCCCCCGCTAAATGTCATCGCACTTGTTCTTTCGTGTCTTCAACCATGGAAGTGTATGCTTCCATTTTCTCCCTGATTTGTGCCATCATGCGCTCGTATGCAGTTGGATCCTTGATGCTTGTAGAACTTCTTACAATTTTTTCTTCGATGAACAACTACATCAATTTGGTTCTTTTGTAGACAAGTTTTGAATATTTTTTCCCAGAGACCCACGGACTCAGTGTTGTTGCATCGTTGACTGGTCAAAAGCCTGTTGCGAATCGCCAAACGTTACTATCAGAAACGTGTAGTCGACGTGACCTGACAACCCGCCCTCACCGTGTCAACGTTTGGTAGAGTCGTCGAGGTGTACGCCTCGCTCCAACGCTTAAACACTAAACCCATCGTTGAACTCGACGATCGTTCGTGTGACGATAATACTGATTAGCGTTGACGGCAAAGTCATCGAATTCAGTGTTCAAGGCTGATCAACCTTACCACGATGCATATATTCTTAAGGGATGACGTTATCACCTTCAAAATTGGAGGATTTGGTTATGATATTTTAGAGAAAACAAGTTAGAATTACTTTTGGCTTCTTCATATATGTTGGACAAAAGTGAGTTTAGACAAATGGAAATGGTCAACTTGACGCTCAATTATCTATCGGATCGGGTCATCCTAGAACTATGGAAATATTAGTTTCGTATTCTAGGAAGTGAGGCCTTTCCAACGAGATATTATGAGGTCTAAACGGACAAGAGGTGAATGAGAAATTAAAGCTCAAATATCACCCGTTGTACTTAGTTGTTGAGAAAATTGCAAATGGAAAATGCACAATTCCTGTATAGTCCCACATGGAAAGATTGTCAAACTTTCTTTGGGTTTATAGCATGTTTGAATTGCTCAGGTGAAACTCTCTGTGCGGGACGCGAATGTTGTAGCGAATTTGGGCCCGTGGCACCAGTTTCATTTTGCTTCGGCCCGTATTAAAATCTCAACAATTAATTTCCAATTTTCAGAATATGCAAATAAGGAAATATGAAATTGATATCTTTTTCAGTTTTGGAAATTGATATGCAATTAAAGAAATTTCCAGATTTTATATTATATCGAATCTTATAATAATTCTGAAATTATTTTTAGTTTCCAGAATTTATTAAATTCGAATTTAATATTTTATTTTCGAAATTGTCTATTTCCAAAAAATTGATATTTCCGAAAATTGTGTTTCCATAAAACTCGTTTCCAAAAACTCTCTCCCCTTTTCCTATATAAGCTCTGTTCTAGTTCATTATTCGTAGTGAAAAATTAGACACGTATTAGAGACGAATTAGATACGAAATTAACCTACACAATTCCTCTCCTTCTCCAAGAACAGAGCAACTGATTTCTTTCTACTCGGTGCTACTTCTCATACACGGTTTCGAGTTCGTCTACGTTGTCGTTGTATCTTGGGAGACTTGCTTAGACAGGGAAATAAAAAGTATTAAGGAAACTGGTTCGCAGGCCTGGACATACTAGTTCCCTCTTCGAGTATCGATTGAGGTTACTGTTTCGATTACGTATCCACCTTATACTTTTACATACTTTGTTTGTTATTTTGTTTCGTATGTGATTTGAATATTCACTAATAATATTGGATTCGGTTTTCATCTGTTTCTATCGTTTATGGACTAACCCGTCTAACAATCTTAAGACTTTTTTATTTTGCAAGTTCCATAGACGAAGAACAGATTATCTTTGCCGGAGGTTGATTCAAACTAAGTTTAGAATCGAAGTCTGGTAACAAAGTCTAGTAACTTGTCATTCTACACCTAATTGATTTATTTTACAGGTATTGGAAATCCTGAAAATAAAAAGGGAATCGGACACTATTTAATCTGATTTTCCAAGTCCTCCTACGATTCGTCGACCAACAGTAAATAAAACTAGTAAACGACTATTTAAATTCTGGTTGATCATCTGTTACTAACCATCTCTCTTGACAGGTTAGTCTGTATTCAGAAAAAAAAAAGGAAATTTATTTTCCAAATTGAGTTTGGAAAATTTATTTCCCGAGTCTGGTTTGATAACGAAACTGAATTAGTTGTTTCTAACAACTTTTTGGCAGGTTTTGTTTTATCTAAAATCTATTATAAATTGATTTTGGAAATCAGTTTTGGTTGAAGGTTGAGAAAAAAAAGGTTATCGGAACCATGGGAGGAGTCAGCGCCACTTTTGATGGTTGTAGGCTGTGTAGAACGCGTATAAAGAAAGGAAAAAAAATTGCGCTTCTAGGTTGTTGAAAATTTTAATTGTTTGTTTATTGTTTATTGGGCCACACAGGTACTAATGGATACTCAAGATGGGAAAATTTGGAGCCCAAAACAAAACATAAACGCCTCATGTAGATGGGAGAGGCGCGCGGGTCGTCAGGGAGTGAACCGGGTCTGTCCGCGGGTCGTGGGCTCGGGTGCGGTTCAAATTTCAGACGCAGGTTAGAAGCGGACTGGGTCATCACGCGGGTCTCGGGCTTGGGCCGGTTGCGGTCCGGGTCGTGGGCGCGGATCGGACATGAGCAGGTCGGATTCGGGTCAGGCGGGCGTGGTCCGGGTTCGGATGATGGCCGGGTCATCCGCGGGTCAGATGTGACCCGCTTGGACATATTGGAAAAAAAAACTCTTCGTCTCTTTATTCTGTATACAGAATAATTCTTGTGATCGATCTTGTTTCCTAGAAACACGTAAAGACGATCTTGTTACACCAATTTGGGTGTCATCTGATTCGGTTCTAATTAGAACACGTTCGAACATATTCAAACTTCCAACGATTGGAAACTTTTGACAAATACAATTTCTTTGTGAAACAAACGAGAGAAACAAACTTGGAATAAAGTTCCTAAACGGTTTTGTCTAAATTCATGAAGGAAACAAATTGTATTTATTTCCTAAACGGTTTCCTAGTCTCCTAAAGGGAATTTAAAACATTTCCTTAGAAGAACGGTATTTGTGATCGATCTTGTTTCTTGGAAACACATAAAGACGATCAAACAAATGGATTCATGAGATCCGTAAAATAAATCTAATTCGGTTCTAAAAGGAGAACACGTATGAATAGACTAAAATCGAACGTGCTTTCAACGATTGAAAGACATTCGTTGAAAAAACGAAAAATTGAATGGTTCAATTAGTTCAAAACATCCAATATTTGGAAAGTTAATTAATTGATCCTGGTTTTTGTGAAAAGACGTCACAACAAGTAAGTTGGAACTAAAGATTCTATGGAATTTAAGTTTAATATTGATTATGTTCTTTAAAGAACACATGCGAACAATTTGCTTTCACTTTGAAACGTGATGAACAAATGATGTCGTTCTATCCATTTATGAACCTCAGGTTTAAGTGGTGAACCATTTGTTCAAATTCTATGTGAAGCAAGCAAATTCAATATCTTATATAGTTGATAAAAATAGATTGAATCGATCTTGTTTCTTTGAAACACGTAAAGACGACTCAATCGATGTTTAAGCTCAATCGAAGTTTGAGTTAAACGGTTCAATTGGCTTGAACCATATAAAAGATCAATGTGGATCTAAATAGTGAATTTGATCCTGCTCTTATTAAGAAATGACAAATTAGAAAGGTTCAATTGATTTCAAAAATGAAACAAACCTATACATGAACAAGAAAAGAGAAATTGAATAGTTTCATTTCCAAACTTCTTGATCAAACACGTGTGAATGATTAATTAATCGATTCGGCTTCCTTGGTACAAGTTCAATATCGAATGTGTCGATTTATCATTGAGAGTATTAATTTAATCTTTGACCTATTAATCGATTTCTGTTTCAATGTGAAACACGTTAGAATGATTAAATTTAGGGTTTCAAGATCAAGTTAATTTTGCTCTATGTAAAGAACAAATGACCAAATTGAATAGTTTCAATTCTTGACAATTGAAATATGATAAATCAATTTAAACATATTGGAATACGTCCGAATGTTGCAAATTGTTAATTGGAATAGTTTCTTGGTGAAACAACGTGAAATAATTTGAATATAAGATTCATTTTATGGAATTGCTCAAATTCAATGTGACTTCCGGATATAGGAAGAACCTCGGAAACGACTTGAAGTGTACAAGGCTTAAGGACGATTTATGAGGGTGAAAAAATTAGTTTTGACTAAGGATGGATATTTGTGGAAAATGAATAAGTTTCCAAACACGTAAGTCCAAGAAATGAATAATGCAAGGGGGACGCTTCTTATAATTACCTCACTGTGTCATTATATGTATGACATGGGAAATTGGACGTGTTTACCACGTAGCGCTACGTAAGAGTAAACAATCTCGGAACACATCCTAAAATTCCAACGGACTATAAATGCGGAATTTATGTCAAAATAATTATTCACATGACGAACCTTTTGATCAAATCAAATATGGGTTGTCACTTCACATGTGGGGGGAAGGGAAGCTATTTTGTTAGCTAACTACCTTTGAATAAGGTACCCCTTAAGAAAATAGACAAGACTTTACACGAATTATGGAAAGGGAGAAAACCTTCCAATAATTACTTGAAAATGTGGGGGTGTCTTGCTAATTTATTGGCCTCATTATTAAATAAAATGACAATTGGTCCTAAAACAATGGAGTGTAGTTTATTGGACTGAAGCTAACACTTAAGCAATGTACAAAAGCTTGAAGATGTCTTGCTAGTCAATAACTACAAGATAGACAGGTGTGACAAATGATAAATGTTAGTACCGCAAATGAGGGATATATGATCCTATGTCTGTACGTGGAGGATATTCTAATCATGGGGGTAGTGATAAGATGGTAAAGGGTACCAAAACCTGGTTAAACTCTAAGTTTGACATAAAAGAAATGGTACTCGCGTATACGATTTTGGGTATCCAAATCAAACGTTCATCTGATGGTGTCATATTAACCCAATCACACTACATAGACAAGATACTGAGTAAGTTCAGTAAGAAAGATATTTGTAATGCCAGAACACTTATAGACAATAGTGAACACTAGTCTAAAACAAATGTGAAAGAATTTACTATATATCTCATGCGTTGTACTAAACCTGACATTACAATCATGTAAGTACATTGAGTAGACTCACGAGTAATCCATGGAAAGACCATTGTACAGTTATCATAAGAGTACTTGGATACTTACGATACACTCGTGTGACTATGGACTGCACTATAAGAGAGAACCTATTGTTCTTGAAGGATACTCTGATGCTAGTTGAATATCTGATATTAAGGATTCAAAAGGCACGAGTGGATATGTCCTTACTCTAGTAGAAGCAGCAATGTCGTGGAAATCCTCAAGACAAACGATCATAACCAGATCCACCATGGAATCTGAGTTTGTGGCCTTGGATAAAACCAAGTGGCTACGAAACTTCTTGGAGGATAATCCAGATTGGCTAAAGCTTGTGCTCAAGGTTTGTGTGCATTGTGACAATCAAACAGCAATCAATAGGGCACAAATCTGATTAAACAACTGATCTCAACTGTAGTTATCGTTATTGATTTTGTAAGATCAAAAGATAACACTACGGATCCGCTAACCAAATGGTTAAATAGAGATCTAGTTGTTACAACATCCAAAGGAATGTGACTAAAGCCCGTAATCAATTAAGGCATTATGTGAAGGAAAATCCAACCTAGTTGACTGGAGATCCCAAGATCAAGGTTCAATGGGACAACCTAATTGCATAAACCTTGTGTGGTCACTGTGGGGGTCACCCCGGGTCCATTCCTATGATGTAAACAGTTATTTAAATTTTTTAAGGTTAAGCTATGCTTTTAATAATTCATTGTGCTTCAAGAATATGAGCAAAGAAATCACCTATGTGAGAGTGAGGTGGAGTCGCCTCAAGGGAAACTAATGGGGCTTAGTTGTCTTAAACTCTCGCAGAACCAAGAGATGCCCGTGGCTTACGGACATAACCATGAGAACTGGAAAAACTGTGTTTGTTGGTGTCTGTGTGGAATGTATCTTCATTTACATAAACGACATAATGGTTCAAGGACATCGGGTCTACTAGTCAGTCAGTAAAGTAAATACATCTTCACAAGGGAAGGTTCAAGGGTGTTGCCTACCTATCCTATGCAGATATCAGCTATGAGAAGTCATCATCCTATCGCTCTCCTCTCGCGTTAATTTCTATTCATGTGGGGGATTGTTGGACAAAAGTGAGTTTAGACAAATGGAAATGGTCAAATTGACGCTCAATTATTTATCGGATCGGGTCATCCTAGAACTATGGAAATATTAGTTTCGTATTCTAGGAAGTGAGGCCTTTCCAACGAGATATTATGAGGTCTAAACGGACAAGAGGAGAATGAGAAATTAAAGCTCAAAGATCACCCGTTGTACTTAGTTGTTGAGAAAATTGCAAATCGAAAATGCACAATTCCTGTGTAGTCCCACATGGAAAGATTGTCAAACTTTCTTTGGGTTTATATAGCATGGACTTCTTAGCATGTTTTTATTGCTCAGGTGAAATGCTCTGTGCGGGACGTGAATGCTGTAGCGGATTTGGGCCCTTGGCGCCAGTTTCGTTTTGCTTCGGCCCGTATTAAAATCTCAACAATTAATTTCCAATTTTCAGAATATACAAATAAGGAAATATGAAATTGATATCTTTTTCAGTTTTGGAAATTGATATGCAATTAAAGAAATTTCCAGATTTTATATTATATCGAATCTTATAATAATTCTGAAATTATTTTTAGTTTCCAGAATTTATTAAATTCGAATTTAATATTTTATTTTCGAAAATGTCTATTTCCCAAAAATTGATATTTCCGAAAATTGTGTTTCCAAAAACTCTCTCCCTTTTTCCTATATAAGCTCTGTTCTAGTTCATTATTCGTAGTGAAAAATTAGACACGTAGTAGAGACGAATTAGATACGAAATTTACCTACACAATTTCTCTCCTTCTCCAAGAACAGAGCAACTGATTTCTTTCTACTCGGTGTTACTTCTCATACACGGTTTCGAGTTCGTCTACGTTGTCGTTGTATCTTGGGAGACTTGCTCATACGGGGAAATAAAAAGTCTTAAGGAAACTGGTTCGTAGGCCTGGACATACTAGTTCCCTCTTCGAGTATCGATTGAGGTTACTGTTTCGATTACGTATCCACCTTATACTTTTACATACTTTGTTTGTTATTTTGTTTCGTATGTGATTTGATTATTCACTAATAATATTGGATTCGGTTTTCATCTGTTTCTATCGTTTATGGACTAACCCGTCTAACAATCTTAAGACTTTTTTATTTTGCAAGTTCCATAGACGAAGAACAGATTATCTTTGCCGGAGGTTGATTCAAACTAAGTTTAGAATCGAAGTCTGGTAACAAAGTCTAGTAACATGTCATTCTACAATTAATTGATTTATTTTACAGGTATTGGAAATCCTGAAAATAAAAAGGGAATCGGACACTATTTAATCTGATTTTCCAAGTCCTCCTACGATTCGTCGACCAACAGTAAATAAAACTAGTAAACGACTATTTAAATTCTGGTTGATCATCTGTTATTAACCATCTCTCTTGACAGGTTAGTTTGTATTCAGAAAAAAAAAAAAAAAAAGGAAATTTATTTTCCAAATTGAGTTTGGAAAATTTATTTCCCGAGTCTGGTTTGATAAGGAAACTGAATTAGTTGTTTCTAACAACTTTTTGGTAGGTTCTGTTTTATCTAAAATCTATTATAAATTGATTTTGGAAATCAATTTTGGTTGAAGGTTGAGAAAAAAAAGGGTTATCGGAACCATGGGAGGAGTCAACGCCACTTTTGATGGTTGTAGGCTGTGTAGAACGCGTATAAAGAAAGGAAAAAAATCGCGCTTCTAGGCTGTTAAATTTTTTAATTGTTTGTTTATTGTTTATTGGGCCACACAGGTACTAATGCATACTCAAGATGGGAAATTTTGGAGCCCAAAACAAAACATAAACGCCTCATGAAGAGGGGAGAGGCGCGCGGGTCGTCAGGGAGTGAACCGGGTCTGTCCGCGGGTCGTGGGCTCGGGTGCGATTCAAATTTCAGACGTAGGTTAGACGCGGACCGGGTCATCACGCGGGTCTCGGGCTTGGGCCGGTTGCGGTCCGGGTCGTGGGCGCGGATCGGACATGAGCAGGTCGGGCTCGGGTCAGGCGGGCGTGGTCCGGGTTCGGAAGATGGCCGGGTCATCCGCGGGTCAGATGTGACCCGCTTGGACATATTGGAAAAAAAAACTCTTCGTCTCTTTATTCTGTATACAGAATAATTCTTGTGATCGATCTTGTTTCCTAGAAACACGTAAAGACGATCTTGTTACACCAATTTGGGTGTCATCTGATTCGGTTCTAATTAGAACACGTTCGAACAAATTCAAACTTCCAACGATTGGAAACTTTTGACAAATACAGTTTCTTTGTGAAACAAACGAGAGAAACAAACTTGGAATAAAGTTCCTAAACGGTTTTCTCTAAATTCATGAAGGAAACAAATTGTATTTATTTCCTAAACGGTTTCCTAGTCTCCTAAAGGGAATTTAAAACATTTCCTTAGAAGAACGGTATTTGTGATCGATCTTGTTTCTTGGAAACACATAAAGACAATCAAACAAATGGATTCATGAGATCCGTAAAATAAATCTAATTCGGTTCTAAAAGGAGAACACGTACAAATAGACTAAAATCGAACGTGCTTTCAACGATTGAAAGATATTCGAAGAAAAAACGAAAAATTGAATGGTTCAATTAGTTCAAAACATCCAAGATTTGGAAAGTTAATTAATTGATCCTGGTTTTTGTGAAAAGACGTCACAACAAGTAAGTTGGAACTAAAAATTCTGTGGAATTTAAGTTCAATATTGATTATGTTCTTTAAAGAACACATGCGAACAATTTGCTTTCACTTTGAAACGTGATGAACAAATGATGTCGTTCTATCCATTTATGAACCTCAGGTTTAAGTGGTGAACCATTTGTTCAAATTCTATGTGAAGCAAGCAAATTCAATATCTTATATAGTTGATAAAAATAGATTGAATCGATCTTGTTTCTTTGAAACACGTAAAGACGACTCAATCGATGTTTAAGCTCAATCGAAGTTTGAGTTAAACGGTTCAATTGGCTTGAACCATATAAAAGATCAATGTGATCTAAATAGTGAATTTGATCCTGTTCTTATTAAGAAATGACAAATTAGAAAGGTTCAATTGATTTCACCGTTAATGTTCGATCGATTTCACCGGTTTAAATCTACATCGACTGTTCAAGAAATCTAGACTTAGAGAGGACGACGATATTTGTTGCTAGACTTTCCGAAGACGGTGAGATCCGTTGTTGGATCGACAAAGACAACAACGAGTTGTATGTGTGGTTGTCACGCCCCAAATCCGGTTTTGACCGGACTCGAGACGTGAACTAAAACAATAGTAATTTAGAACAAAATTAAAGCCGGAACAGTCTCAAACAACAATTTAAAACTCCGAAATTTAACCACGAGTCAACAACTCGGTAAAACAATCAGTTAAAAAGGTTTAATAAAAGAAAACAATACGTCTCTAAAACGCTAGTCTAGGACCCTCGCTACCTCCCGAGCCTCGAGTATCCGACTAGTACACATCCCGCTTAGGACCTGAAAAACAACAAGGTAAAGGGGGTGAGCTTTCGCTCAGTAGGAAAAGTAGTTAAGGTTATAAGCAAGCGCTCACCACCATGGGTAACTGTCCAAATAGGGCATACTAGTACAGCACACAACTAATCTCCAACGGAACTCGTAACCACAAACCTCAACTCAAGACCAAACCACACTCACAAGCATACTCAAACGGCCAAGCACAAACTGCAACCACATCACTTAACAGGTCATCAAGCGTAATGTAAATAGTAAAATCGCATACACGTCCTGTACCGCAGTCCCCTACTCCGCCGGCTGTCTGTAAAGACCGGGAAAATTTATTATTTAATTATTAAAGTTTAACGTCGAGGTTAGAGAACGGTGTGAAAATTAAAGCGAATTTTGGTCCGAGTTCAAAAAAAAATAGAGAGAAAGAAATTTCAAAAAAAAAGGGAAAAGGCCGACCAGGCCTGAGAAGTCCCGACCAACCTGCCCTCCCGTTTGGGCCGCACGGCCCAACTTGCACTTGAGGCCCAAGGGTGCCAAGCCCAGCCGATTGGTTTCGGTATAAAAGGGAAGTTAGGGTGAAACCCTAACTGGTACAGCCTCTCTTTTGCCTCCTCCATCTTCGATCCATCCCCCTCCCTCTCTGCCGAACCTCACCCGACCTCCCTCCCTTCTCGCAACTCCGGTCGCCGGCGCCGGTCCCGAGTCCGGCCACACCTCCCTCTCACGTCCCCACGCCGACCTCCCTCTCCCTTTCTTCTCCGTCCAGCCACCGCCTGCACCACCGAGCCCCCTCCTTCTTCTCCGACCCCAACCACGTCCCCACGCCGCCCCGTCTCCCCTCTTCTCCGGCCAGCATCGACCACCACCGCCACCGCCGCCGTGCCCCGCCGCCCTCATCTCCCCTACGGTGAGCCTTAACCGTGAGGTTGGCCGGCCGGACTCGAAACCCGAGCCCCTTTCCCTTCCATCTGTTAATAGCAAGTGTTCATTCTTAACGTTTTTGTTGAAACTAGTTCTTTGTGTAACAAATGGAAAAGGAAATAAAACGAGTTTGATTTTGAAGGTTGTTCCTTCTTGTGGTTTTAGGGTTTTGAATCTGTTAGTACCAAAAACGAAAGTGTAAATTTGGATCTGTTGAGGGTTAAAAATGCTAAAGAAATTGATTAATAGTGGTTCGGTTTTTAAATTAAAAAGGGAAGTATGTTGAATCAAAAAATCAGATTGGAGTAAGAGGTGGTTTTTTTTTGATCTGTTTGGGTTGGAATCGAAATCAAGATTTGGAAAGAAAAGGGTTGTAAAACGAAAATCAAATTTAAGGAAAAGGGGGGATTTAAAATAAAAGAGAATTAAAATCAATTTGGGTTTTAAAAACGGTTTTAAATCGAGGAGTTGAGAATCAGTTTCGTTAGGAAATAAACTAAAATGACGTTGGTTTTATGGTTTGGAACTGAAATCGTCGGAAATAAAACTTGGGTTTTAGAAAGTCGATTTAAGGGAACAATCAGATTTGATTTAAAATGGATCTTGGTCCGTTGAGCGTGGAACGAATAGTCGGGCTGTTAAAATGGACTGCAATTTGGGTTTAAAAGGGAACAAAAGCAGACCGCTGAATCGGACCTCGGGATTCGTGCATTGGGACTGTGCCTCGCATGCACCGGTTTCGGTGCTCGGGTACTCAACCCGATTCACCGTGACCCCGCTTTTATCCCGCTCGAGTTTAAGGGACTACTGTCGGTTTTAAAACTGGAATAATCGTGACCTTTAAATTAACCTGGGAACCGCCTCTAATTATGGCTTTCGTGTTATCTTTAGCGTCCGGCTTCGATCGAAGTGAAGCCCGGAGGTAGCAAGCCAGAACGTCAGCAGCTAGGAAGCGTAGCGGTTGCTCTTCAGTTGAGGTAGGGAAAAGTAGCCGGATCTCGGCCCTGACTAGGGAAAGTTAACTGTAGAATTGCTTGTGACACCGGGGTGTCGTGGGTTGAGTAGGTTTATTTAAATATTAGAAGAGCATGGTACGGGATTGTAGCGTTTATCAGAAAAGCATGTTACGGGAACTTAGTAATTATGAGAAAAGCATGTGACACTTAGTAGTGTCGTAGGAGCAGAGAACTTAGCGATAATTGATTTACTGGAGGCATATGACCATGCCCGGAGGTTGGTTGTGAAACTGTTGATATTAGGAGTACTGGAGGCATATGACCATGCCCGGAGGTTGATTGTGAAACTAGTGATCTTAGGACTGTTGTAGGCACCGATTATGCCGGAGGTTGTTGTGTGTTATTTTTACTGTTGAAGTTTGGGTGGCCTTGAGAGCCCGTGTCATTTACTGTTGAGTTTGGGTGGCCTTGAGAGCCCGTGTTATTTATTGTTGAGTTGGGTGGCCTTGAGAGCCCGTGTTATTTGTTGTTGAGTTGGGTGGCCTTGAGAGCCCGTATTTTTCATTGCTGAGTCTTGGGTGGCCATGAGAACCCGTGTTGTCGTTTCGGTGTTTTGGGTGGCCGTGAGTGCCCGTGGGGTTGTGAACCCTAGTTCGGCGTTCCCGCTTTTAATCTCGTCCCGGTTTATTCGTCCGTGGTTCCAAATTCGTTCAAAAGTCCAAATTACAACCTTTTTAATTAAAACTGTTTTCTCTCTTTTTCTTTTAATTTCTTTAATTATTTTGTTTCCAAAACGTCCAGATCCGATGAAATAAAAAGGGAGAAGAAGGGGCTCGGGAAAAGTTTCCGACCGACCACTGGCGGTGACAATACCGGTCGAGGCATCACGGTGGTCGCGACGCTCACCGTAGGGGAAAAGAGCGGCGGCGGGTGGTGGTTACAACTGTGGGAGCGACGGAGCACGGCGAGCTCGCCTCGCTTCAGTTTTGGGCGAGTCCGGCGAAGACTCGACGACCACGACGGCCGGAGTAACGCGTTCTCTCACTTCAGATCGGGAAACGCAGCGAGGTTCACCAGCTCGGCTTGCTCTTCCCGGTGGCGGGGCGACGACGGGAGCTCGGCTACGCGCGAGAGAAGAAGAAGACGGGTGAGGGAGGGAAGGAGCTCGGAGACGAGGACGACGGCGACGGGCTTCGTTTCAGCGAGGAGATGAGGATCGGCGACGAGAAGAAGGAGGGAGCGGTTCGGGTGAGGGAGAGAGAGGAGAACGGCGCTGAGGGAAGAAGAAATGAGGTCAAACCCTAATTTCTGGCTTTTATACTCAAATGGGCTTGGGCCCAAAACCGGGCCTGGCTAAGCGGGCTTCCGGCGAAGCTTTTGGCCGCACGGCCCAAGCGAGGTGGAGAAGAGAGTCGGGGCGGGCCTCACTCGGGCCGGGTCTGTAGGTCGGGTCGCGTTCGTCCGGTTCAGCCCTTTCTCTTCTTTTTTTTTGTTTGTTTTTTTTTTTGCAAAAGCTACCACTCTTCAATCCGTTTTCCAACCACGACGTTACCAAAAACCGACCCGTTTTTCGACCTCGACGTTCCAATCAACAAACTTTAAAACTTAACCCTTTTTTAACCGGAGCGGTCTTTATAGTCTACCCCCCTTAAAATAATTTCGTCCTCGAAATTTAAACGAACGCGCTCCACTTGACCCTATCTCAGGGACGTCTGATTAAAACTCATAGTCATCAATCCTTAAGCACACGGAAAAAACTTAAGCCAGTTAGTCGATACTGGAATCCTCCGTCGGTAGAGACGTCACACTGACACACGCCACTTGGTCGAGATATCCTATACCGGAACCGTCCGTCGATATAGGTATCATACCAGAACAAAACTCACATCGCACTTAAAACGGATCCAACCCACCGCCACTTCTCCTCGACTACTCACTTCACTTAACCAAGTACCGCGCACACAGCAAAACGAAAGAAGTCCACCACAGTTCCGCTGCGCTACTCTGATCTTATCGTCACTTGGCCATCTCCCCTGGTCGTTCTGGCTGCGTACAGGTATTCCTGCGGTCCTCTTAACTTTCTCACTCACGCCCGTCACTAGTCGGCACCGCCACACCCTCAACTAGCGTGCCAAAGTACACAGTTCTAACGTTTTTCCCCAACATTCGTACTTGGCCGAACTCGGGCGCGAACTAAGAAATAACAGATTAACGACTTAAACAAAACGCAAGTTCAAAAGCTGATCCAATAACTAACAGTAATAAAACCAAAACGAGTCAAAAACAAGTCTCAAATAAAAAGGAAAGCACGACTCTACAGTCAAACAAAAGTAACTTCCGAACTCTCGCTAGTCCCAAGTTCCGCTACGTCCTCTACTCCAAAGCGTGCTCGAAATCATGAGTGATCCCATGATCGGAGTCTTGTCTCTCTGCTCGTGAATCGGTGACAACATACACACGACCCTGCCGCAACGGAGGTCCGCCTCTCGGAGGTGGTGGAGGTGACACCTGCTGTGCAGCTCTCTGCCTCAGCGCTGGCGCGCTCGCTGCTTACCACGGAGGTCTCTGCGTCTGAGCTTGACGCTGCTGGAACTGAGGTGACTGCTGGGGTCGCGGGGCCGACATCTCCCCAACTCGATCGGGACATCTAGCTGCAAAGTGTCCAGGCCGTCCTCACTGGTGGCATAGCGGTGGCCCAGCACTCTGTTCCCTCTCAGATCTGGTCGCAAGGCGGTCCACTGGTCCGCTCCCCGGATACTCTCGAGCTACGTGGCCCTATTGTCCACACCGAAAACACGTGCGTCCTCTCAACTGAGTCTGAGGCTGGAACCATCCCGAGGTCCTCTGCCTCCTCGGATCCCGAGACTTGGATGGCCTCAGGAAACTGGTCGGCCTCGGCCTGACCTCTGGTACTCTGACTAACTCATGAAAGCGTCGCTCCACAGCCAAGACCTGGTCTACCAATCCCTGAACAGTGCGGGTCAGTTCCTCTAGAGCCACCGTCTGGGCTGTCTCAGCCCTCTCGTGCCCCTCTACGGGCGCACCCCGGGCACTAGTCGCCCCGCCGACCCAGCGGTCGATGATCGTCCTCGTCCTCTAGCAGGCCGTCTCCTGGTAACTCGCGGATCGTAAGTTTGTGCCATGCCGCAAAACTCTGTACGGATAACCCACGGGTTCAGTTTCCCAACTCGAAAAGACAACGCGCCTAGAATAACTAGCGCCACACACAGCCCACAACAGCAGTACCAGTACTAGTAGTAGTACTCTCAGTAAAATATAGTCACCCAATAGCACACAGCAGAGAAGTTCGCATACTAGTGTGTCACACATATCATATATACAAGCAGCGGATACACACAATTTCACACTCAGCAGCATATTCATAAAGTTCAGACAGCGAGACTACACTCAGTCAACGACTCCACGATACAATCATTACACCACAAACATACAGGAGACAACATCAACTTAGGTTTAAATTTCTTAGCACGTCCACTTTCTAACATAACATTCATGTTGACATCGCGTCGTTACAACCTGATTCAGGCGTCCCCGAACTACGTTGTAACCACTTGATATCCCCCCATTCACGTACGGCTATAGTGGCCCCTATAGCCAAACCGTGATGGTACATACACTTCAGTTTCTGCAGAAAATCGGGCATGACCCGTTCAAAAATTACACTAACCATCCGCTTAAGCGGGCATTCAAAACACAACCTGCACATCATAAACATAAATCAAAGCACACAGCAGTTCAAGCAACTACAGAACCGAGACTCTCTTCGTCTCGTTCATACGCTTAGAACATTTCCGAATTGCATAACCAACACACCGAAACTCAACAACCTAACTCTACCCACCTAATTGACGTATGGTCCGAGGTTTGAAAAACAATTTCAAATGAAACCAGGCTCTGATACCAAATTGTCACGCCTCAAATCTGGTTTTGACCGGACTCGAGACGTGAACTAAAACAATAGTACTTTAGAACAAAATTAAAGATGGAACAGTCTCAAATAACAATTTAAAACTCCGAAATTTAACCACAAGTCAACAGCTCGGTAAAACAGTCAGTTAAAAAGGTTTAATAAAAGAAAACAATACGTCTCTAGAACGCTAGTCTAGGACCCTCGCTAGCTATCGAGCCTCGAGTATCCGACTAGTACACATCCCGCTTAGGACCTGAAAAACAACGAGATAAAGGGGGTGAGCTTTCGCTCAGTAGGAAAATTAGTTAAGGTTATAAGAAAGCGCTCACCACCACGGGTAACTGTCCAATTATGGCATACTAGTACATCACACAACTAATCTCCAACGGAACTCGTAACCACAAACCTCAACTCAAGACCAAACCACACTCACAAGCATACTCAAACGGCCAAGCACAAACTGCAAACACATCACTTAACAGGTCATCAAGCGTAATGTAAATAGTAAAATCACACACACGTCCCGTACCGCAGTCCCCTACTCCGCCGGTTGTCCACAACCCCAATTTATCATATCACACCGGAACACACAGCATCGGCCTATATATCTTCCCGGAAAACACTCGGGGCACAATCACAATACGTCACACCGGAATCTCCATCGGCCTAGACATCTTCCCGGCACTCCTTCGAGGCACGACTCCTAGAGCCAAAACATGACACCCAGTGTCAACACAAACCGTCGGCCTAAATATCCCACATCGGAATACCCCCTCGATGTAGGCATCGTACCGGAACCACTACCCGGGGGACCGCGCATACGTGGGACCACACCGTCGGCCTAGGTACTACCCTACACCGGCGTACCCCCTCGGTCGTAGGTACCATACCAGAATACAACTCATCTTGGAACACACATCAAGATAATAACACGCATCGCAATGCCATATTTCAAACACGGTTACCAAGCCCAACAATCTTACCACAACCAGTCACGTCGGTCTATCAACCACCCGACCATTTCTCAAGCAATGATTCACGTCATAACACGCATGGCACACTTGCCAAAGAATAACCACAACACACTACAACGAGTAATACTACAATATGCTTCTCTATCTAACGTACCTAAATCACTCAGCGTGCATTTCAATCAAAACAAGGCAATTCAAACAGCACACAACCTAAGGGCTCGACATGGTCCGCATGCATTTCTACCAGCACAACAATCCCAAACTTACGGCTCGACAAGACACGTAAGCTATCCCTCGATTCACTCGTTCCTCACATCCTAATCATGCGGTTTTAACAGTTCAAATTAATTATTCGCAACCTATAGGCATACTAGTAACTTTCCACAATCGAACCGGTATCCGCTACGTTCCCTACCTCAAGAAGAACACAACAGCTACATCTCCTAGTTGATGACGTCCTAGCATGCTACCTCCGGTCTTTTCTACGATCGAAGCCGGACTCTAAATTAACACGGAAGGCTTTAATTAGTAACGGTTCCAAAGTTAAATTAAAATTTACAAACAATCCATTTTAAGTTCAACAGTTGCCTTGTTAAACTCGAACGGGCTAAAAGAGGGACTATACGACGAATCATGTTCGAGTACCCGAGCCCCGAGCATGGAACCCGGTGCACGTTTCCCGGGGCACAATTCCCGATGCACGAATTCGGAGGCACTATTCCCAATGCACGGATTCCGAGGCATTGATTCCGAGGCACGGGATTCGTCCGTGGTTCCAAATTCGTTCAAAAGTCCAAATTACAACCTTTTTAATTAAAATTGTTTTCTTTCTTTTTCTTTTAATTTCTCTAATTATTTTGTTTCCAAAACGTCCAGATCCAAAAAGCTCGGGAAGAAATAAAAAGGGAGAAGAAGGGGATCGGGAAAAGTTTCCGACCGACCACCGGCGGTGACAATACCGGCCGAGGCCTCACGGTGGTCGCGACGCTTACCGTAGGGGAAAAGAGCGGCGGCGGGCGGTGGTTACAACCGTGGGAGCGACGGAGCACGGCGAGCTCGCCTCGCTTCAGATCTGGGCGAGACCGGCGAAGACTCGATGAACACGGCGGCCGGAGTAACGCGTTCTCTCGCTTCAGATCTGGAAACGCGGCGAGGTTCACCAGCTTGGCTTTCTTTACCCGGTTGCGGGTCGACGACAGGAGCTCGGCTACGCGCAGGAGAAGAAGAAGAAGACGGGTGAGGGAGGGAACGAGCTCGGAGACGAGGACGACGGTGGCGGGCTTCGTTTCAGCGAGGGGATGAGAGGGCGGCATCGAGAAGAAGGAGGGAGAGGTTCGGGTGAGGGAGAGAGAGGAAAACAACGCTGAGGGAAGAAGAAATGGGGTCAAACCATAATTTCTTGCTTTTATACCCAAACCTCAAATGGGCTTAGGCCCAAAACCGAGCCTGGCTAAGCGAGCTTCTGGCGAAGCTTTGGGCCACATGGCCCAAGCGAGGTGGAGAAGAGAGTCGGGGCGTGCCTGGCTCGGGCCGGGTCTACAGGTCGGGTCGGGTCGGGTCCGTCCGATTCAACCCTTTCTCTTTTTTTTTTTGCAAAAGCTAACACTCTTCGATCCGTTTTCCAACCACGCCGTTACCAAAAACCGACCCGTTTTTCAACCTCGACGTTTGAATCAACAAACTTTAAACCTTAACCCTTTTTAACCGAAGCGGTCTTTACAGTGGTTGTCGTCGCGAGCTGAAAAGAAGAAAGGTAAGTGAGTAACTCACTAGAGACGGTATGCGAGAGAGAATGAAGTGCCTATACATGTCGGATCCTTGTCAGAAACACGTCCTCGGTCCCCTAACAAACCATCGTATTCTGATGCCATAAAGTGGATTACTGCTCCTCAATCCTACATATCTTGGAGAATTGCTCATATCTAATATAAGATTGCATCTGCAAAGGAGTTTCAAAAGCCTACCCTGAGGTTTGTGTGTAGCATTAGATGCTTGGGCTCCTTGCAATCTCTTGGACCTTGGACATTTTGTTGTATGGGGGGTCTGGGGTGGTTGTTGGGTGGGGGGCTCCTGGTCGAGTGTTTTTTTAGCAAGTATTTTTTGTCTCTCCCTCTCTCTTGTTTCTGAGGTGTTGCTGCCTCTGGGGTCTTTGGGTTTTGGTCTTTTCCTGTGTGGGGGTGCTCTCTGAGTCTATGTGTGGGTTCTCTTGGTAAGGAGTGTTTTTCTTTTTGTGTCTTTGCAGGTTCTCCCCTGCTCTCCCTTGTCTAGTTCATCCTGTTCTTGCTATTTGGGAGTTCTTGTTACTTCATTTTTATCTTCATCAGCATTCTTCAGCACTGGTTTTGGGGTTTTCTATGTTTGTTATTCTATCATATTCATGTTGGTTGGTATGATTTGTTACTCAAGAATTATCTGCATCTTTATTCAACAGCTCTGATTTGGGACTCTAGATCGAGCATGATTGATATTTGATTGGATTATCTCTATGGAGGCTACAACATTAGAGGATAATCACAGTAGGAGCCAGATCAATTGGTGCCTTACAATGGGTTAGGGTTTTAAACTTGTTCATCTGCTCGGTTTTCTGGTTGTTGCAGATTGTTTTGGTGATTTCTTTGGGGGGTAATGGGTATGCTTGGTGCTTTTGTTTGAATTGTTGTTGTTGTTTGGGTTTGTGGTTGTATTTGGTTTGAGGTTGTTTGGGGTGACTTGTTGCACAAGTTGGGGTTTTAAAGGTTACTTGCGGCACAAGTTTGTGACTCAAAAGGGTTGATGCTAGTGGCTCGGGTTTTGGGTGTTTGTTCTTAGGTTCATACCTTGTAACTTCTCTTTCACCTCGAAAGAGGCTTAATTTAAATTTGCTTTGCCGATCAAAAAAATAAGGATAAGGTAGAAATCATAAATGAATATGTAATTTACCTCAAAAAAAAGAAGATGAATATGCAATGGAATCAAAAGAGGGAAGAAAGGGGAACATACATCGTATTGGTGGTGCTAGTGCTACTGCCAACTATCAAACACATTTAAAGGTTTAGATTAAATCCCTTGAACTAACGACTGAGATGAGATGTATAATTATTTTGGGCTGAAATGCATATATTGTTGGGCTTCACTAAATAATATATGATACTGACCCGGGGGTAGTCAGGGTAGAGGTCCGACTTTGCATTGGATAGCTCCCCCTTATGGTTCTTTGAAGCTATATGTGGATGATGGGGTTCAGCCAGGAAGGATTAGCTTGGGCATTGTGGTTCAGAATCACTTAGGAGAGATCATAGGTACGAGGACCTACTTTCAGGTAGGAGTTTTCACTTCTCATATGGCTAAGTGCTTGAATTTGAGAGAGGGCCTTAAATGGTGTGTGGAGAAGGGGTGACAAGACTTGGAGGTGAAATTGGATGTCTTGAATGCAGTTTTGACTGCCCGAGATCATTGGTTTGATAGTGTGGAAGGACCTATTGTTGTGGAGATTTGGTCATCTTTAGACGCGTTATGAGATGTGGTTATTCTTTGCGTGCCTTGGGGTTGTAATGAAGTTTCCTATAGCCCATCTCCATTTGCATTTCATAGTTCAATAGTTCAAGAGTTGTCCCTCACCCTATTGCTTGTATTGTAAGGCGCGATATTTCTCATTTATGAAGTTACACTTTATTTCAATATATATATATAGGGTAGCTATCTAGTAAAAAGCATCCTTATTGTGCAAACTACGAACCAATCTAAGCCACAGGATGTGGTCAAAGTGACGTTAGTAGAGCGCGCGCGATGCTGACACGTGGCAGATTCGCGCGCGCCTCTGCCCGCGCGCGTGAGCGTGTTGACCACGCGTGCGCACGGTGCTAATAGTTTGGCGCGCACAGTGCTAATAGTTTAGCACAGTGCCAAACTATTAGCACTATGCGCGCCACGTGTCAGCAGCGCGCGCGCCCACTTGTCAGCACCTGGTGAGTTCGTAGTTTGCACAATAAGGGGTGGTTTGTATTTGATACCAATCCTATATATATATATATATATATATATATATATAGGGAGGCTTTCAGGTGCGAACCCCTCTTAAAATGCGAACTTGCGAACTCAACAACAACATGACACGTGTCGCGCTTAGAAATGCTCATCTTTTTTTTTCCCACCAAGTTCATTAATTTAATTTTCCCGCTTCGTTTCAACTCCGATTTAATTTTTTTGCACCAATATTCCTATTTTTTCACTACTTGTTAGAAAGCTCTTGAAAAAATAAGAATATTGGCGCAAGAAAAAATGAAATCGGAGTTGAAACGAAACGGGAAAAATCGAATTAATAAACTTGATTATAACAAAAAGGGGGCATTTTCTGAGCGCGACACATGGCGCAATCTGGTTGAGTTCGCATGTTCACACCGTAATTCATGGTTCGCACCTGATTGCTCTCATATATATATATATATATATAGGATAACAATCAGGTACAAACTTGTATCTTTCGTCAGAACGTAGAACTTTCAATCTGGGCCCTTGGAATGTAGAATTAATGGCCCAGATTTAATGCGTATCTTTTAATATCTTTTTAATTAATGCATATCTTGTAATTGATTTCGTAATCAATCACCACCCCCCCTGAATTTCGGTGGCCATCTGATCTAGTTAATCAATGGCCCAGATTAGTTCTACGTTCTGACCCGAAATAAGGTTTGTACTTGATTGTTCCCATATATATATATATATATATATATATATATACACACACACATGATACTGACCCAAACTAATTATAATGCTTATATTAATGTAATGGCAATTGTAATTTACAGTGACAGGACGGTGATGTTCGGATAATAAATATAACAATGGGCCTTATGACATCGGACATTACTGTTAAAGGTCCAAGTCCGATCGGTTTTCGCCATCATTGGTTTGGAACTTTTGAAACCGTCCACCAACCACACTCTATCCGGTTCTCATCTTTCTTTATCGAAGTCTCTCCACAATCCTTTAGTTTCGATTTTTTCAGTACCGACAATGGTTGAATGCGATCGATTTCAAGCAATGTGGTCATATTCGCCAGCTCCTATCAATAACACAGTTTTACCTTTCCATATTTATCAAAAAAATAAATACAAGATTTCCTTATTTTAATGAAAAAGTCAAACTTAACTTCATATTTTTTTTAAATACTGAAATTTAACCTTCATAAAATTAGAATCCATGAATAACAACTGAGGAGTCAAACGTTAGACACGCTCTCTCCCTCTGCTCTTTTACTCTCCCTCTCTCCCACTCTCGTCATCACCGTTCCGATGGTCAAAGGCTCCCGTTCCACTCTTCGTGCTGAATCTAATCAACCCTCCTCATGGATCCCCAATCATCTCTCGAAAATGACGGGATCCCCAATCACCGCTCCCGAGCTCGTCGGCGTTGCATGCTACCCCGAGTAATGATTCTGAAACTCAGAATCTCGGAAACCCCCAAGTACCTCAAACGTCGGTATAGCCGACTCTCTGTCTCCCACATGCAGAAGCGGGGACAATGGTCTCAAGGCCCTCGGCCCTGGTTGCACCACGCTAGGAGGAGTCAATCCTCGGCGTCCCTCCCTTCCAGACATCGAGATCGGAAACTTCGAGCAGAGCCCGTTTGTCTCCCCGGACCTTGAACCCTCGAGTGTTGGTCCTGGACTGGGAAGATGAAGAGGGTGACTTAAAGATCCCAATTCAAGCGATCCCAGCTGCGGTGGATGGCAGGTACCGTTTCCCCCTCGCGGGTAAAATGGCTGGGGCAACCTTGCCCAATATCACGGCTTTGATTGGGTTTATGGTCCGTAACTGGAGAACTGATGGGATGGGGTGGAACGGCTCAACAAGGATGTCGTGGCCTTCCATTTCCCGACGAGGGCGTCAATGGAATCGGTTCGCCACCGGGGCCCTTGGGGGTTTGGGGGCTATCCCCTATTATTGGTATTGCATGCAACCGAATAAGATATCTTTTAGCTCCATGGAGATCGACGTCCGGGCTACTAATATTCTGGGGGATGCTCGGAATGCCAACATTCGGGCTCTCTTAGTGACCAAACTGGGCTCTCAGGTACTCTCTGCTCCGATCCAACAAATTCGTTTATTGGATGACCATTTATGGATTAGGGTTGGGATAGATGTGGAAAGCCCTCTACGACGGAGGATTCGTCTTCGATTCCCGAAATGCTCTATCTCTGCTGTGGTGGATCACCGAGCTCTATGAGAAGCAACGAGAGAGAGTCATGTTTAGGGTTATCACTCAAGCCGTTGTATATGCTCTCAATAGCCTTTTCATCCATAGAAACAAACATCACAAAAAACAATGCGAGACTACTTGTTACCGAGTTCGAAAGATCAGTAGTTTGTTTGGAACGTTAGGGATATTGGATAATCAGGCCAAACACGTTTAACTTAGGAGATTAAAAAGTCAGGCCCAAGACCATTAACCGGCTTTTCAAAATGGGCCTAAACCGTCATCTGAAAGCCCACAAAGTGACTGTCTCATTTCATCTATACCCTTTGATGCTTCCTTCTTCAGCTGATTTCTTAATTACGGAAGGAGCAAGTCAGCACCAGCGGAAACACTTAGACGAAACTGCGGGTCCATAGCCCGTCTCGATTGGGATGACACATCGATTCAAAACCTAGAGATTGGGAGAGCCTTCGAACTGTGAGAGGACCCTCTTCGACGATTCTCGCAAAAGATCGTATTTTTCCATGTATTGTTCGTCTCAACAGACACAACTTAGTGTATCCGTTTTATGCATCATTTTGGTTCAACCGGATTTCAATTTATACATGTTCAGCGTTTGCCTAATCGAATTAGGATTTAATTTGGGCGTCGAAATGTTAATTTGTTACTGTATCGTCTCGTTTTGAGTTGTCAGTGTAAATATCGACTTTGTGAAGACAAGATATTGATTTGTGCGTTTTGGGTTTTCTTTGTTGCTGATGTTTTTTATACATGACCTGTGAAAAGAGAAGTTCTTCATCAAAATTCAAGTTGAATTGAATAGTATAAGACTCATAAATGTTTTACATGAGAATTCTATTTTTTTTATATCTGATTTGTCACAAGTTTGGGCTTGGCTCAATCCGTTTATCCTTGTGTGTGACAAGTTCAACAACAAGGCTTGGCCCAGCCCAATCCGTTTATGATCACTCCCCTCGGCCTCTTGCGCGAAACACAAAATTCCCTTCCCCCCCCTTTTTTTCTGCGCGATAGGCTTGGAACAGCAGGCAGCAAGCAAGTCTTTCTTCATCACTATTCACGGCAACTCAATTACTCAAGGTAAGCTCTTAATTCTCATCACTATTTTTGTTGATTTTGCTTGGATTGAAATTCAGACCTAAAATTTACAAACCTAAATTAGTTGGATGGTAACAAGAGAAGATTAAGGTTTTTTTTTTTGGAGTAGCTGGTTCCTTGTTTCTTTTTCCCTTGGCATCCGTTTAGGAGGAGGAGTGCTGTAGTTCGGGGCTGGTTTTTGGTGATTCAGAGTTGAAGTTGTTGATGGCCTTTTAGTAGTGTTGAGTTGTTATTTTGTTGTGTTTGTTGCTGACTCAATTTGTGTTGTCATTGCGTGTGGATGCTGAATTTTAGGGCTCATGATTTGTAAGGGTTTGCAAAATATTACACTGGTATTTATAATTTTTTTGCTTTGTTGATTAAAAAAGGTAGTCAAATTAAGACCATGGAGGTAAAGAGGGGTAAATTAAGGTTCTGAGAATATGAATTAGTGTGAGGCCATAAACATTATAATTTCATCTATATCAATGTGTTCTAATATAACTTTTTAATATATCTTTTATGTGGATTTTTGCAATGCCAGTTTATTAAGAATATGATCATGTGTGAGGTGTCTTTTGATATTCATTGTTTTTAATATGTCATGGAATGCTTATACGAGTTAATGTGTAAATTTCTATTTTTACTTTATCAAGTTTAAAGTAATATATTTAATAGGAACTTCTTAAATTTAATTAAGTTTATTTAAATTGTCGGATGCGAAAGCTTTTTCCGTCTGTACCAAAATTCATGGAACCAAATGCTTCTATGCTTGACTCAATTTCAACAATTCAAGACGCCTATATTTTAGACTCGCTGTTTTTTTTATTAATTAACGATGGCTACCCCTAAAAAAATTCCTGGTTACGCCCCTGCTAGTAATACATTGAGCTTTTGAAGATGGTACAAGTTATAGCTACTGTTGTGTCTTAGTTATATGAAACTGAGAAAAAGAAAAGAAGTTGGTTGTGTGTGCCATGCTTACCAGTATATATTATCTTATTAGTATCTATTTTGTTGGTTCTCCAAAATATTTTTCATATACTCAGTATGCTATTTTGCATCTTCCCATCCTTAACAAAAATTCTTATTTTTTCTATTTTGTTTTGATGATTTTGTATGTCTGTGTGGGTCATTTCTTGTTTATTCAAGTCTTTTAGAATGTAATATGCATTTGAAGTTTGTAAAATATCGAATTGAGGATGCCAACCACTGTATTCTCAACAATTACCTGAGCAACAAAATATTTGAAGATTTAATACTAATTATATACATAATTTTAGTATGTTGAAGTATTGTACACCGAAACAGAGATTAAAAGAGTCAATTTTATATTTACTGATTATCGGCGGCATACCCTGAAATAAATTCTTGGATCCGCCCCTAGGGCTCATAGCTTTCATGCTTGATTTTTTGTTATGTGTAGGTGTGATGGATGTGTCGTTGCCATTGGATAAATTATCATTTAGATCAATTGACGAGGGAACGAATTCAAAATCTACCAACAAGTGAGTTAATTTTTGCTTTTTTCCACTTCTCTCAAAGATGTGTTTTTGAGAGTCTAATATGAAGCTTTTTGCGTATGTTGTTGAAAGTTTCTGGAGAAAGATGTTTGGTGGTTAATTTTTGGAGGAGAAATATGTGTGGAGAAAGCTTGTTGCATTTCCTGTGGGTGGTAGATTTTTGGAGGAGAAAGATGTGTTTTTGAGAAATAGGAGCTTCTTATTTTCATGATTTCAATTCAACATCTCCCTGGTTTGGACTGAATCAATGTTATGTATGAAGTATTGTTTGGTCCAGATTTGGGTTCTGGAAATAGAATGAAAAAAATGTAACAAAAAGAACAAAAAAAATCAAGAAAATATAATTTTTAAAGATTTTATTTTATGTTTTTTCCCTGAAAGTTGATAAAATAATAATTAGGATTAAAGAATTAATAAACAAATAAGAAAAATTGACTTTTAAAAGATTAATAATTAGATTAAATAAAAGTTGATTTTTTTAAAATAAAAATAATTTTATAATAAAAACTGATTTTTATAAAATAAGTAAAAATAATTTTTGAAAATCAATGGAATGGTTTTGAAAATTTAATTGTTAGTGAGGTGTATTTTGAACTTTTTACGCTTTTTGGATGGGAAAATAACGGAAAAGACTAAACTGAAAATAATAATTTTCTAGGGTAGCGGAAAAGAAATAAAAAGTTTAGGTTACTAATTTGAAGATAAAAGTTTTCGGGGTAGCGAGGTAATAATTTCCCTTGTTTCTTTTATGTACTTACTTCGGCCGTTTCTGGATTGAGCTTCCTGAAAATGTGCACCAGTTTTGCACTTCTGAAGCTATCAGAGCAACAGATAGGGCCTTGTGAATTGATGAAAAGAGGAGATACCATTAGAATGGATGGAGTGGAGTGAAGAAGACAACTAAGGTAGAAGATCTTAAGGAGTTTTGCTAAAGGATCCATGTAGTCGAGTCCGGGTTTGTTTGGAAAATGGATTGCTTGTTGTTGTTGTAACTTTGGAACACACCCACTACTTTAAATGTGAACACCTAGAATCATATCATTTGTATTTCATTCTACAAAAGACAAATAATTTCTAAAATTATGCTAACCTTTTTCATTTCAAATTAGGGGCCAGATGCATGTAGTTTTAGTAGCGACTGGAAGCTTCAATCCTCCTACTTATATGCATTTGCGCATGTTTGGTAAGCTTTCTCATAGCCTTTATTATCTCTTCAGATTTAATGGCTCGAGCCGTAGATCAATGTCAATTGAACCCTGTGCAAGCAATTTGGTAACTCTAATGCGAGGATAATTGGAGATGGAAACTTGACCCAAATTAGATCCATGGAGTTTTTCTTTATATTTTACGTACTTGGTTTCTTCTTTTCTATGAGTGTAGTGTAAGCTAAATTTGGTAGAAACCTATCTGTTCTATCATACTTCTATTCTGTAAAATTATTTTGTATCTCAACACGTAAGTTTTTGTTGTTTGGGTCTCTATAAAATTATAAAAAGTTTGTGGGATGTATTCTCATTTACTTAATGAACTTTATAAAAAGTTTGTGGGATGTAATCTGTTTTACTCAATGAACTTTTTAGCAGTTTACTGAAAATCATTAGATGTCGAACCTTTCTCTGCTCCATGCTTGTATTTTATTTTATCTTTCATCTCTATCCTTAATTGTTTTTCACATTTGTTTCTCAAGAAGCTGAACATTTATCTTTCTCCTTACCTTATTACCTGCATTCTATTGGATCTGACTTTGGGCCAGCATCTTCGTTATTAAATTCCTCTAATTATTTGCCTATTTGTTGCCTTCTGATGCATCAGCTAGATTCTGAATGTTGTTGATGTTTTGTGATCACTTTGTGTAATACAGGAAAGGTCTTGTTATGGTCTTGGTTAACTAGTTTTTTATTCATCTTCTTGACCCTACCCTACTTTACAGTCACGTGAATATTGGAATGGTTAATAAGTTATTTTCAGTGCTACATCCAAACATATAATATTTCATGAAATCTTGTATACAATATGTTGAAATATAAGTCCCACATAGAAAGTGTATGGACAAATTGAACACTTGATAAGCATATTAGTGCCTCCACCCATTAGTTCGAGCTTTTGGGTTGGATAGGGCTATAACACAATAAATGACTTACAATAAGTTTTATGGTTAGAGTTGGCAAGGGATGCATTGAAGTTTGAAGGCTATTGTGTTATCGGAGGTTACATGTCCCCAGTTAATGATGCCTACAAAAAGAAGGTATTTTGTCATTTAAAGCATGTTTGTAGACAAGCAAATACATAAAGCGATTTTTAGTCATGAGCATGTAACAAATAATGAGAACACCACCACTATTGATCCTGGTATAGTCAAGCAAAGCGATATTTGCTGAAAGTTTGATACATCAACCTCATTACCTGTAATTCAAGCAAAATTAGTTACCATAATTTACGTTTTTCTGCTTTATTTTCATGGGGAAATGGCATTATTTACATTTGGTATGGAAATAAATTGTGTATGTGAATAGGTACTATTGTTTAGGAACCACTTAGAAGACTTCTAATCCATTTCTTCTCAACCTTCGCCTTGTGTCTTCTCTTGCTGCCATGTGACTTTCGAGCAAAGTGATTTTTATTCTCGCTACCCGCCCTTAAATAGGTGCCTGTTTTCCTACATATAAGGATAATGGAATAAAAATGAAACCATGCCAGAGAACTATCTTTAATATTATTTTACTAATAATATCTAAAGAATTTCATTCATAAAGTATATTATTCTGTATTTATTTATCGCATATAGCTTAATTTTTTCACGGCTGAGTTGTATCATTAGTTTCACTGTTTAAAAAGGTTTAACTTCTTATAGGGCCTTGTATCTGCTGAACATCGTGTACAATTATGTCATCTAGCCTGCAAGAATTCTGAATTTGTAATGGTTGATCCATGGGAGGTAATATCTCTACATTGTATGAAATGATGAATTTTTGAAAATTACTGAAGGGCACTTTTATGTTGTTTCATCTAATCAAGTCTCGTGGTTTGGAATTGATTTAAAAGTTTGTTTCAGGCTAATCAAAGTACCTACCAACGTACTTTAAATGTTTTGTGTAGAGTGAAGAGTTCTCTATGTGAACATCGGTTGATACCTGGGGGTAAGACTAGCGTTACTATAATCATCTCATACACTAGGGGATTGAGCAACAAAATTGTCCTTTCTGATCTTCCTCAATTGAATGTTGTACACTTTACATTAATGGCATATGCAAATCTGGAGCATGTGTAAAAGGAGTTTTATCATCATAAGTGTCAAAACTACCTTTACCGGGTCTGTGTGAGTTATAAATATGATACAAGTCCACTATGATAACATGTTTATGTGTCTTTGTTGGTATTACTGAGGGCATTATCAAACATGTTGTGTCCTGGTGCGCTTGTAGAATCCATCAAAGTCATGCTTGTGTGTGGTTCTGATCTACTCCAATCATTTAGCACTCCTGGAGCTTGGATTCCTGAACAGGCAAGTGTTTGTGAATAATTGCTTATCTTTTTTTAGGGGAAATTACATGTCACCGCTGTTAATTTGTAACTTGTATCATGTCACCCCCGTGAACATTAAACTTGTGTGACCATCCATAATTAAAATTTACGTCAAATGTCAAAATACCCGATTGTAACAAATAAAATAAAGGGTTAGTTGTCAAAAAAATGCATTGAAATTTTGTCCACAAACGAAAACATGCATAAATTTTCGTCCACCCTTTGTGAGTGCATTGAAGTTTTGTCGACCGACTTTTTTAGAAAAACGTAACAGGGATGTTCAGAATGAATGGTCTGGGCAATTCTTTGCGGATTCAATAGATTTGTGGGCAGTACATAATGCATTCTAAAATTGTGTGGGCAATTTATAATGCATTCTGTAGTTGTGTGGGCAATATGTTTTTCTAAAAAACCGATGGACAACTTCAGTGCACCCACAAAGCGTGGACAAAAGTTTATGCATGTTTTCGTTTGTGGACAAAACTTCAATGTACTTTTTGACAATTAATCCTAAAATAAAACATATTGAATAGAAATTTGAAAAAATTAGAAGTAAATATGTAAGAGATATGCATTACTGTTCGGGTTTTCTGGATTTTTTATGGGTTAATGTTAGGAGCCCGACTTATGGATCGAGTTACGGGACCTTGATAGGACTTGAGATCGAACCCAAGGCTTCACGCGGGCGAACCTTTGTTCTTCTTTCTCCCTATGGTACGTAGAATTCGAGCTCGTGAGAGAGAACTCGAGATCTCTTGATTAAACTAATAAGACTATTGAATATGATTTTGCATACTTTTTATTCATCTCATATGGGTTTATATAGCCATAGAGGATAATAGACTTTCAATCCTAATGTGATTATACTACCAAAGCTTATCCCAATCCTAATTCAAAATGTAGCTAATCCAAATCTTATTGTAACTAATCCAAATCTTATTGTAACTATTCAAAATACTTTAAGGGATTAAGATAACACCCTCAGCCGACTTCCCCATATTGTGTGCCCATAACATCACTCTCCCCTTTCACATGGCGCTTGTCCTCAAGCGCATAGGGTGGATCCATCACATTGGCAACCCTGTCCTCGACCTCGTCCTCGATCATCTCCAACCAAAAAAGTTTCGCACACTTGTGACCTGGGACGTAAGCTTCATCACAGTTGAAGCAAAGGCCTTTAGCAATGCGATCCTGCTTCTCTTCCTTGGAAATTCGCTTGACAAATGGGCGGGATAAGGGACCCGAGGCTGTAGTGAGGTCGCGAGGTTGCTGAATTTCGACTTCAATGGCCAGAGTACCCCGCAAGCCACTGAGGAACAGCGATATTTCTTGGTCCATCCTCAGTTCTGGAACCTGTGCCGCCAACCGCTCAAAATGAGCTACATATTCATCGACCGATCCCTCTTGCTTGAGTTTTGCCAAGTTTCCCAGCCTGTTACCTGCCAAAATTGATCCAAAACGAACAGTGCAATACGTATTAAAAACTGGCCAATTCATGTTAGGGTAATCTTTCTGTAATTTCATGAACCAAAGTTGAGCATCATCTTCTAGATGAAAGGAAGCCAGCAGCACTTTCTCGTCCGCCTGTGTTCGTTGGTGGAGAAAATAGGCTTCGCAGCGGTTCAGCCACCCCGTGGGATCAGATCGCCCATCAAAGTGGGAAAATTGGCCCCTTCTCCTCCCGACCCTGCTCCGTTAGTTGAACGGGTGTCCGGTGCTGGGGGTGTGGGTCTGTCGGGTGGCATGTTGTTGGACGGAGCCGATCTCCCTTCGTGTGGTGGTGCCGGAGGCGGGATGGACCCCTCTCGGAGCTGCACAACCAGATCCTGCAGGTGTTTCTGCATCCGCTCCTCGGACCGCTGCTGCTCGGTCCTGCGGTCAGCTTCGGCACGCTGCTGGTCGGCCTTGTAGGAGACCAGAAAGGCCTCAAATTTCTGCTCCCAAGTCAGTTGTGGTTCCATAACAGATGGCTCTGATACCAATATGTTAGGAGCCCGACTTATGGATCGAGTTACGGGACTTTGATAGGACTTGAGATCGAACCCAAGGCTTCGCGCGGGCGAATCCTTGTTCTTCTTTCTCCCTATGGTACTTAGAATTCGAGCTCGTGAGAGAGAACTCGAGATCTCTTGATTAGACTAATAAGACTACTGAATATGATTCTGCATACTTTTTATTCATCTCATATGGGTTTATATAGCCATAGAGGATAATAGACTTTCAATCCTAATGTAATTATACTACCCAAAGCTTATCCCAATCCTAATTCAAAATGCAGCTAATCCAAATCTTATTGTAACTATTCAAAATACTTTAAGGGATTAAGATAACACCCTCAGCCGACTTCCCGATATTGTGTGCCCATAACAGTTAATTTCATATAACTACCCTAAACATTCTTGATTTTCATCTCACTATCCTAAATATAGTTTGTTGCACCTCACTACCCTAACTATGAGTTTAGTTGCACTTTAGTACCTACCGTTAGATTCTGTCTATTTTCAACCCCATGATATTGATTTTCAAAAATTATTTTTATTTATTTATTTTATAAAAATTAGATTTTATTTAAAAAAATCTATTTTTTATTTTAAGAATCAATTTTTATTTAAAAAATCTGTTTTTAATTTTAAAAAGGGATAATTGTCAAAAGGTCCACAAATGAAATAGTGCACAACGTTTCGTCCACGTTGTGTGGCTACCCTGAAGTTTCGTCCACAAAATGAAATAGTGCGCAACGTTTCGTCCACGATGTGTGGCTACCCTAAAGTTTCGTCCACAAATGAAATAGTGCACAACGTTTCGTCCACGTTGTGTGGCTACCCTAAAGTAATTTGCTGATTTAGGTTTCATAAGTAATTTTAAGTAATTTTACTAACAAATGTTCGTGGACGAAACTTTAGGGTAGCCACACAACGTGGACGAAACATTGTGCACTATTTCATTTGTGGACGAAACTTTAGTGCATGTTTTGACAATTATCCCTTTTAAAAAATCAGTTTTTATTTATATAAAATTCAGATATTTTAAAAAAAAATCAGTTTTTACTTTGAAAAATCAACTTTTTTTATAAAAATCAGTGTTAATTTTGTTTCATCTTTTTTTTTCTTTATTTAGTTAATTCTTTTTCAGTTATTCTTATTTTTATTAGAAGTAACTTTTCTATTTTTTTTCATTTTCCCCAAGGTTCTTCGTCTTCCAGCCACTCCAAATCAAACCATTTTCATTTTCATCTTCATGTCCAATCCAACAATTAATTCCTAAAAACCCATTTCATGCTCAGATTAACTCCTAAAAATAATTAACAGAAATTGGGAGATCCTGGTTTGTGGCAAGAAACTCATCATGTCTTGTTTGTCCACATCCCAGTTTTTAGCCTTGAGAGATCCTGGATCCAGAACCATATCATCTACACTCTAAAATCAATCCCCAACTACTCAAAAAAACATAAATTTTTCGCACCTAGGAGAACCCAAAAACCCCTTTGCGAGCCGACAACCCACCAAAGCCCAAATAGATCTAGAATTCGAGAACTTGTTCCTCAAAAAGAGGGAGAGGGGAAGAGATGAAAAGGGACGGAGGGAGGAAAAGATAGCCACCACCGGCATCAGGCCCAAGCCGATTAGACGGTTCGCCGGAATTTTCCCCGACACCTATCAAGCAACCTTCCTCCTTTGAGTAGCACCTCGCTCTCGCACAGGCCCAGATCGAGGTACGATTTGACGGCAAGGTCGACGCCATTCACCCAGAGAGGAATTAGCGCCTGCAGTGGCGGAGTTGTCCACCATGCCGGGATCGAAAAAGCATGGCTTAGAGAGATGAAGGTGGCGGAGGAGAAGAACAGCAGAAGAGTGCGAGAGAGAGGAAACGGGACGGGAATAAGTTATATAGGGTTTTAAAGAGGCAAAGGGCAGTTTCGTCATTTAAAAAAAAAAAGGTCATGTGCATAGCACATGACCATTTTCCATCCAAAATTGGATGAAAATTAACGATTGGTAGTAACGTGAAAATAAAATCATAGTTAGGATAGTGAGGTGCAACAAACCATAGTTAGTAGGGTAGTGAGATGAAATTAACCATTTTTTAATTCATATATATTTTTGGTATTTTTTTTAAAAGATGAGATTTCTTCTGCTATTTTAATTAATGTTAGGGTACATTGGTACAAAACAAAAGTTTAGTTGGTGACTTGATACAACTTCGAATTAACGGCTGTGACATGATACAAGTTATAAAATAACAGTGATACGTGTAATTTCCCCTATTTTTGAATTATCTCTGAGCAATATGTCAAAGAGTTCTGGTGTTTCCCGCTATTCTACTTCAAAGCACTATTTAGAACTTAATTATAGATTTTTGATATATTATGTTTCAGTTACCGTGTTTAACTGTCGATAGAATGAAAAAAAATAGTCATTATGTCATATGAAAGAATATTTCTTCTAACCCCGACTGTCCTACTTTCTTTAAGTGGTACCCGAAAGTAAGAGAAAATTTCTAGAATGACTTCCAACCAAAACTAATTTTTGAAGTCCCAACTTTCATTTCTATTTTGCTTACGAAGTTACGTTTCTACCCTAATGAATAGCATATGTTACCAAAGCCACCCTGAATTTAGGTGGACGGGTAAAATCGAACTTTCCCTACTAAATGAAGTTTCTTTTGCAAAGATTTTAAGGAAGGAGGCTATGAAACCAAATACATTATCAAATAAGACTATTCTAGAAATTTACCCCCGAAAGTAAAGTTCCTCTTTTTTTATTGTAGTGTGCATGGTGAAGGAATTTATAAGCTTATTTTGCATAAATTGTATTTAATAGTTAATCGTTTTTTCAGGTGAGGGTGATATGCAGAGATTACGGCGTGGTTTGCATTCGCAGGGAAGGACATGATATTGAGAAAACCATCTCCAGTGATGAAATTTTGAATGAAAACAGGGTAAGGTATCTAAACCTTTTTTGTTTGCTGCAATATTGAATTGGCAGTTGAACCAATAGTTCATTGATTTGGTTCAGGGAAACATCAAAGTGGTAGATGAAGTTGTGCCGAACCAGATCAGCTCAACGCGAGTAAGGTACAATTGAACCGAAAAATGGCTTGTGAATTCCCACAATAGTCAAATGTACAACTAGCTCTCTTTTATGTGTTTCAGAGATTGCATTTCCAAGGGGCTATCAATCAAATACCTGACAGCTGATGAAGTCATTGATTACATCAAAGAACAACATTTGTATGTAAGGTGAAACAATGCCTGATGATTCTTTTGGTCATCAATCTTGTTTCTATCTGTATAAATAAAGCTGAGTTCAAGCACAATCGGGCTCAATCTTTCAAGGTTCGACCGGCTTGGGAGTCTGTTCACTTGATGTTTATTTAGTTACTCATGTCATATTTAATACGATAAAAAAATATAACTAAAAACTTTTACCTTATACATTCTCTATAACTTACTCAGTGTGTAATATCTTATATATATACAATATTTTTGACATGTGGACTATAAAATGTAAAAACATGTACTAAAGTTTCGTCCACAAATGAAATAGTGCACAATGTTTCGTCTACGTTGTGTGGCTACCCTAAAGTTTCGTCCACGAACATCTGTTAGTAAAATTACTTATGAAACCTAAATAAGCAAATTACTTTAGGGTAGCCACACAACGTGGATGAAACGTTGTGCACTATCTCATTTTGTGGACGAAACTTTTGGATAGCCACACAACGTGGACGAAACATTGTGCACTATTTCATTTGTGGACGAAACTTTAGTGCATGTTTTGACAATTATCCCTAAAATGTATGCGTAAATATATTATTTTCTTTAATTTATAACAAAAAGGGTTAAATATCGAAACTTACTCTTAAGTATTGGTCACGAATACTACACTACTCACGTTTTCAAAATGAACATTACACTACCTTTAAGTATTGGTCACACGATTTTGTTAGTAAAAATGGACGGAATTTTCCATTCCGTTAGTCATATGACCTCAAGTGTCATATAATGGATGGTAAAATGACATTTTTTTGCCCTTAAGTATTTGACCTCTATACCTTTTATAAGGAACAATAACGAGGGTGCAATGGTAATGTTCCTTATAAAATGTGTAGAAGTCATATAATTAAGGGGAAACGTCATTTTACCATCCATTATATGACACTAGAGGTCATATGACTAACGGAATGGAAAATTCCGTCCATTTTTACTAACAAAATCGCGTGACCAATACTTAAAGGTAGTGTAGTGTTCATTTTGAAAACGTAGGTAGTGTAGTGTTCGTGACCAATACTTAAGAGTAAGTTTCGATATTTAACCCTAACAAAAATTAAGGTACATTGAATTTCTAATAGTTTTTTTCTCTCTCTCTTGCGTCTCGAGAGCATAACCTAGCCCTGTGACTATGGTGCTTCCTAGCCCTACCTCTATTGCCAACACCCTTGTTGACACTGTTGCTGCAACCACTGTCGGCCCTGTCACGTGTCGTCCGGTGCAGCTCTCTTCCTCGAGGACTATGCTCTCTCCATAAACAAATCAACCTTTAAAGTCTCGGCGTAGGTGGAAGCAGAAGCAAACACTAGCTAGTATCTTCGTTGCGCCTCCTCTTCTCACGGTGGATTCATCACGATCCCCAACCTTTACAGCCTTGGTGCCTTTCGTTATGTGTGCCTCTACTGGAAAACCACGTCAGGGATGATCGATGAGATCTAAAGGTATTGCTTCATTCGCAAGCAACCCTCCCTTGGTTCCGCTTCTGTTTCCTCTGGTCGTCCTTTCTCTTGCTCCGTTTGTTCCTATTGGCCTTCCTCCTCGCGGTGGGGCGGGCTCCTCCTCCACTGCAATATGACCTGGCGCATGAGAAAGCTCCAATAGTCGATTTCCCAAGGTCGGCCATAGGAACGGTGGGGTTAGGGCGTCTATCTCGTAATGCGGATATGATTTTGTTTATACCCTCCCTTCTAACCCGGTTGAAACGACTCGTGGTCGATCGGTGGCTCAATCCTCGGAGGATCCACCATCACCCACTGCTTTGGCCGGACCGGAGCTACTGGCTTCCATGTTGACGCTTCAAGACGGCTTTTCGTCCTGCTCCCTTGAGGAGAATGAGGGCAATTTGGGTTGGCAAGCAAGCTTTGGGCCACGACCTCCCCGGAAAGAGATCCTCCTTCGTATCATTACCACCGTATTGGGGCGGTCTGCGGAGGGCCTGATTATCAAGGGCCTCGGCCCAGGTCTCTACGGCTTTTATTTCAGGATGGCAGAGACTAGAACCTAGGTCTGGGAACCCTGGTGTTTCGACGAGCGTCCGCTCTTGCTTGGGGACCTGGACCCTTGTGCCTGTGATCTTCCTGTGTTGGACCTTCTACAATTGTGGGTTCATGCTTAGGACCTTCCACCCCGGGTTCGGGCGAAGGCGACATGAGAGACGATCGGCGACACGTTGGGGCCCTCGTCATGGAATTAGGTCAAAATCGAAATTTGAGGATTTTTGTGAGAGATATGTCTCTCTCGACCCTTAACAAATGAGCTTGTGTGTTGATTTGTATTTTCTGGAGATGTGGATGAGAGGAGAGAGAGACGAAGGAGGAGGAGAGAGAAAATATGGGTAGAAAAATGAATAAATGAAAAAAAGAAAAAAAAACAAATATAATAAAATATTAATTAAATTAATAAAACTGATTTTTATGTTTTTTTTAAAACTGATTTTTACGTATTTTTTAAATTAAAACCAGAATTTTTAAAAATAAAAATAATTTTCATAAATAAAAACTGATTTTATATATAAAAAAAACTGATTTTATAAAAAAAAACTGATTTTATTTTAAAAATAATTAAATTTTCAGTTTAACACCCTAACAATGGAGGGTATTATTGTCATTTCACTTATTTTCAAATTCTGAACCAACGGCATGAGTTTGAAAATTTGAGTAATAGTTAGGGGTATTATGGTCTTTTTAACTTTTTCCATCCAAACTAACAGAAAGTTAACGGTTGGATACTAAAGTGAAATTAAATGTTTGGTTTAGGTATGAAAGTGCAAAAAATTTATGTCCGGGTATTATACTGAAATTAAATGTTTGGCAGGGTATTATACTGAAATTTTCCCTAATAATAATAATAATAATAATAATAATTATTATTATCTTTCTCATTAACTCTTTATTTTTTTTAATATCATATTATTTTCAGTTTCATACGTTTTCAACTTCATATTTTAGCAGTTTTTATTTTTGTTCAATTTCGTATTTTTTCTGAAACGAAATCACCTAAATCATGAAGAACGCAGAGCCACGAACAGAGAAAATTTTCCGATAAAATCTAGACGAAGAAGGAAGTGTTTGACTAAGCAATGGAGTCGTGTTCGTCTGAGACCAAATTAGATCCCGAGCTCTGGTCTTGCAACTCTGTTGCAGATCTGAGATGAGTAGACCTCGGCAGAGTTATGTTGTCTTCTCTAGCCTTCCGAACTCCATCTTCTTCGGTGAAATTTGGGCATTACAGTCCGACCGTGGTTCTTGCCGACGTGGTTCTCCGGAGCTTCTAAAAACTTGAAAGAGAAAGAGACGTGAAGAAGGAAGTTTGTTTAGGTTTTGTAGATTAATCGTGACTTGTTCTGTTTTTTAATTATTAAATTAAATTATTTATTTATTTAATTAATTATTTATTGTCTTATATCCGAAGGTATAAGGGTAATTTTATGTATAAAATTAAATTAAGAAAGAGAAAATTGGTACTTTCATTCTTTAGTAACTGACAGATGGTATCACATGACTAACATAATGAAATATTCTGTTAGTTTTGTAACCCCAAATAAACAAAAAGTTCGTGGACTTAACATAAGAGTACCAAAAAGTATTTTCTGAACACAAAAGTATCTTAAAGTCCATGAACCGTACAAAAAGGTACCAAAAGGTATTTAACCTTTTTCTTATGTCCACGTGTTTTACATATTCATGTCGTTCTACGCACAGGTCATTGTCTTCAGTTCTTGTATAAGTTGTTTTCTTCCAGCCGTGTAATGGATTTTGTTCTAAATAGCATGATGTATAACATGATGTTGAATGGTTTTTCATATTACTTTAATGTGCTCTGTAATATTGGTTAATGTATGGACGTCAATTGTCCGGGTTAAAATAATATGCAATGGACCCCTCTCATTCGCACATGCATAGGTATTCTGAAGTTCAAGAAGAGATTCAGCAAGATAGTAACCCGGAAGTCGAAGAACAAACGACGACCTCCACCGTACGCCGATCTTCTCGGATAACAAAAGCTGATGCAGAGGTTCCCGCCATTTGTTGGACTTCATCTTTCTTACCGATAGAGGAGAGCTTGAATGCTATGATGAAGCAAAGAATGTTGAGGAATCGAGCAAGTGGGAGCTGAAAATAAGGGATGAGATGGACTCATTGTTGTCAAACCGAACATGGGAGTTATCTGAGCTTTCGATTGACAAGAAAGCGTTGCAAAATAAGTGAGTCTACTGAATTAAAGAAGAGCACGATGGAAGAAAGCGTAGTTGGTTGTCAAGGGCTTTCAGTAGAACGAAGACATTGACTACACCAAGATTTTCTCCCTAGTTGTTAAGCTGGTGACTATTCGAACAATCCTTGGGTTAGTGGCAAAAGAAGATCTATACATTCAACAAATGGACGTGAAGACTGTTTTCCTTCACGGTGAGTTCGAAGAAGAGATCTACATGAGACAACCAAGGGGTTTCGAGGTTAAAAACAAGGAGAAGATGGTGTACAAGCTCCAAAAGAGTTTGTACGGTTTAAAGCAAGCTTCAAGAAAGTGATATAAAAAGTTCGACAGCTTCATGAACTAAGACGAGTTCATGAGGTGTGAGGTAGATCAGTACTGCTATTTCAAGAGACTTGAGAATTTGTACCTAATACTGTTAGTCTTCAAAGTGGGAGATTTTTGGGTTGTGAAGGCTAATGGGCCTTATGGGCCCACCCTAGAGTCTGAAGGCTTTAGATGTTCTCTTGTGTGCCTACAAAAGGTTTGCTAACAAAACGGTCTAGCTTTGGCATATCAACCATCCAATGGTCATGCTTGGCCTAGCTCCGTCCAACGGAGCCCCGTTCGGTCCCGGTTTCGGCTCCCCGAGAGTCCCGTTCCCGAGACCCGAAAAATCAATTTTTTTTCAAAATTTCCAGATTTGAAATAATTTTCAAAAATTCATTTTACATGCATTAAATCCATAAACAATAATTTAAAACATGTTATCAAACAATTTAGCAAAACAACATGCCAAAAACGAAACTTTCAAGCAAAACCGAAACTTTGAACACCGTCTTGTGAATCCCGAAGGTAGCACGGCTCTGATACCACTGTTGGGTCTCGAGGTAGGGTTGGAGATGAACCAACTCGCAGCGGAAAATCAATGAAAACCAAGAGACAATTAAAACCATGAAACAACTAACAAAGAATGGATTAACAAGAGAAAAATTCAGCACTAGTTCTTACCAAAACAAGAACACCGGTTAACGAATGATTGGCTTGAGTCTCCAAGACGCCTACGTATCCACATGGGAATCAAAGCCACGTAGTTCTTCTCTTTGAGGACTCAAGAACACAAACATGGAGGTGGAAACTAGCCAAACCCGAAATGGCCATGGAAGAGGGAGAGAAAAATTGTTTCCTATTCTTGTCTTGTTTTTGTTATGTTGAAAAAAGATGACTTAAACATAACAAAACCCATACTTGTCCAACTAAAGGCATGGGACAAGTATGGTGTCAAGTAAGGTGTAAATAGGACAAAGTATGGCAAGACAAGATTGGGTTAGGTGGTGAATCACCAACACCTTAATCCTTGTCTTGCTTACTTAGTACTAATTAATCAAGACTTGATTAATTAGTTCCATGGGCCTTGGTTGCATGAGCCTTTCATGGGCCTCTTGGAACATGGCCCGTGGCCATTTCCAACGAGGTCCCGTGATTCGCTCATCGCCTCCAAGCCTTCCATACCGGAAATGTCCAACATTATCCGACGCGATCAATCCCAAGACTCCAAGCCTTGTCTCGATCCGTAAAGTCCTATTCACTTACGGGCACATGACCCAAAACCCAGTTTTGGTCATATCCCGAGACAACTCCCTTTTGGCCATTCTCCATAAATGTGTCAATGAGTTTCATCCTCCGGTGTGACCCTTAGGTTATGCATGTCAATAGATCAACGTAAAATCCCATTTTACTTGATCCTATTTAAGTGGCAACTAACGAGACTTTAGTATTGCCTGACACTGCATAGCGAATCGACCCTGTCGATTCTAACCTTTCCGTCGTCCCTGTCATTATCCTTTTATCTCCGATATCCTGATTGAGATAAGGCATAGAGCCGTCATCCTTATTATTCTCAATCACCGTTCCTTGATATGTGAGATGACTGAAGATATGATACCCAGTATCATGTGCATGGCCATGCTATTCTTCCAGTCACTCTCGATCAAGCGGCCGAGAACCGATATCTTTCCCATACCTTAGTATGAGGGATAAATCCCTTAGCCGTCTTTCGTGTCACTCATGTAGCCCGTCCCCAAGCCAATCCTGGCCGTTATGGAAGCCCTGTTACGGACAACGTTAGGCTCAGGTCAAACTCAGTTGTTGACTACATAGCGATCACAAAGACTCCTTGGTCTAAGGATACATGACAAGCTACAACACTGAATATGTTCATGACTTAATCTATGGCACATATTCAGGGCGGGTCGTCCAATATCATGTCCCACATGATATCTATGATCAGACTCCGGAATCTCATTCCAATGACTAACAGAACGTAAGCCATAAATAGCCATCTTTCATACTAGTCGCTTCTAGTGAAGCTTTGTTGACTAGGGACCCATCGAGTGTGATCTATCTCGATCAATGGTTCTATTCGCATGGTGGGCATAGATCAGAGCACACGTCGATTTATTACTCCAACACATAAGTAATATAAAGCCGCTTTAATTTTATTGCTAACGATGATATATACATTTGGACATTTAGGATTGAACTACGGGCACTAAGACTAACAACGCCATCTTTGGAAAAGAGCCGTCAAGTTCTGCCTCAAGGACACGAGAATGACCACCCCTCTTCCCCCAACTTCTAAGATGGGTTTGGATGCCCCAACCTCGGCTGAGGGTACATCTGCTCCAGAAACCCATTGAGGCGAGGTCTGCTAAGAAGCCTCGCCAGGGACAATAAATGACCCTACCAGCAACGAGGTGTGTGTGGGGATGCGCACCACACCCTACCAAGGTAGGTGGAACTTTTACCCATCGCTTCCCGCATTTTATGGTACTCTCCCTTAATGTCTGACACCCCACAAAATATTACCGATATCTTCCCACGAGTATTTTCAGGTCGAGTCAAGAAATGACCATTATCATTGACGAGTTTTCGTAAACAATAACCACCAAAGCATATGCTTCCAACTACTCTCCTTAGTATATTCAGATATCCTATTATAGGGTTAGCGTTTATTACATACCTGTTTGAAATAAATCTCACTTGTTTTTTACTTTCATCATTTCTATATGTTTGATTCTCACTAGTAATAAAACGGGAAAACTCTAGAAAATGACTATGAATCAACTTCTCAGTACAGATTATACCTATTGACTTTGTTATCGACCATTATACATAGTCTGCCAAAATAATTGTCAAAAAACATAAACTTCTGTCAAAAAAATCACGGCCCGTCAGTAAAACTCCATGTGTCGCGCACATGTGGATGGGTAAAAAATTTAATGGTCGAAATACATTCATTTTTCAACCATTTTAACACACGATTCACCTTCACCAAATGGGGTTATAACCTCTCTTCAGTGTTCTTCACGATGTTATTTTCAGAGAAGAGATTGAAGGTCTGAGGGTGAAGGAAGATGATCTAAGGTCACTGGAAGAGGGTTAGGGTGAAGGAACTTAGGGCGGAGGAAGACGGTTGGTGAAAGACGAAGGGACGAAGGCAATACTATTTGGGTCGGCTGAAGAAGAGGTTTCAATGTTAAAATTTCAAAATCATTCACCTTTTCTCGTGCAAATATGGACTCCCCAAACGTAAATACAGTAGGGTTACGTCCAAGGGTCAGATTGATGTCATAGATCTGTGTTCTTGAGTAAAACCGAAACCCTAAAAATAGTGTGTATTTGATTCGTCTTCCTTGTTATGGTATGTGGTGTAAAATAAATTTAGTTGGAGGAATGTTAAGGTTATCAAATAGCAAGCTTTGAACATCTCAAATTTGGAAATTAGTTGGAGGAATGTTAGGGTTATCAAATAGCCGGCTTTGAACATCTCAAATTTGGAAATTTGTTTGAAGATGAACAATTTTTATGGTCTGTGTTGATTGGGAATTGACATTTAGGTGAATATGTTTTGAAATGTGTTTTGCTTTTTCAAAATCCAATCCAAATTGTTTTTAAGATTAATTATAAGTGCTGAAACATTGTGCATTAGGGCTTACACATTAAGGCTTAGAAAATTGGTGGAAGAAAAATCTCTTTGTTAATTGTTCATATGTTATGCTGAATGAATGCTCATATCTAATTGACAATTTGTTGTAAGGACGTTGATTTTGGAAGCCAAAGAATGGTGTTATGCTATTGTGGAGTTCAAGCTCTTATGCTCACATCATACTCAATAAATAATCCTAATCGTAGATTTTATGGATGTGGGAAATACAATGTAAGGCATACACTTCATATTAAGTATTGTATTATAAGTTTGGATTTGTCAACTTTGGTAAATGATGATATATAATGGTTGATGCAGGGGGGAAAAGTTGCAAAATTTTCAAATGGGTTGATGAATTAGTCTCTGAGCTGTATAAGGATAACAACGTTGAAAGAAGCTCTACGACATGAGAAAAGAAAGAATGAGAAAGGGGGCAACTGTTTTTCTAATTATGGTTGGTTTATGTGTGGTACTTTGTTTTATATGATAGTAAGAATGTTCAGATTAAGGATCGGAAGAATGTAGTAGGGAAGAAAGACATGTACCTTTGTATTATGTTGTGTACTGTTATGCACTGTACCACTTTAATTTATCTATTATGTAGAAGTTAATTCAATGATATCGGTAGGGGTGTAACCGGACCAGATGTCTGGTCCGTAGCCCAATTAATAATCCAGTCCGGATCATCCGAATATGGGAAATTAATGTCCATGTCCGATCCAGATGACCAGATATTATCCGGATTTTAGGCTTCCGGATTCGGATCGGATCCAGACCGGTTCCGGATTTTATCCTTCTTTTAGGGATTCAATTTTTACCAGTTATTATTATTATCTCATTATACATGTTTCTGTTCTATCAAAGGTTTCTAAATCTTGATTTACCTTTTATATTCATCAACATATACACAAAATACATACACATTTAATTGTATGTAATACAATCTTTAGAACATATACTCCATTTCTTCTCTTCTGATGTTCACGATGTCTTCATCTACATGTTAAAAACACGATTCAATTAATAACAATATCCCAAATTTGAAGATAATCAAATGTCAGCTTGTAAGATATTGGAATAGAGTTTAAAAATTGATACTACACTACATGACAATTTTAAAAATAGAAGTAATCATAAATAAATGCTCTAACCTATTTCAAGTTTCACTGTCAATACTAAAACTAGATGTCTTACTAAAACAAAAACTAAATAGCTTACTTTCTGTGCTAAATAATTACAAAATTAATGCTACACCATAGATTGCCTGAGTGGTTCCATTCGGATATGCCTCGATGGTGATAATGTAAGCAGACAGCTCAACATCATCTTCATCATTTCCACATAAAAAATCGAATCGAAGAAAACATGAGAGATTGAGTTAGTTTTCAAATACACATGTGAAGAGTTGTTGTTGAACAGAATTTTACCTTGCTCTCCTAGCGATGGTTGCAGCGATAGAAAGAAAGGGGAGGCGGAGACATGGCATGACACACGGTGAGAGAGGTTCGTCCAGATCTGAGGAGGTGAGGTGAAGTGGTGAGGGGTGTACTAATTTGTGAGTATCTATGAATAAGAGAACCGAGGATGCGGATGGCTTTTATATAGATTCATTAGGTTTTGAGTGCTTAAGAATATGGGCTCGGGCCATATGAGCGGATGGGTCGGAGACATATGATATGAGTATTAATATCTATCTGGATCCGGTGGATTCTAACTATGAGATCCGAATCCGGATCCGCTCCATCCGGATATCCGCATTTTTTGACCGATTTTTGTCCGTTTCACTTTGGACAGGTTATTTTACGGACCGGACCGGATTTGCCTATTTTTCGGATTTCGGATTTTTTGGCACACCCCTAGATATCGGAATGAAGGAGTGTGTGTTTGCATAGCTTCTCTCCATCTGTGTTAAAAGAACACATGATGCTTACAACTTACACAATATTTAACAATACTTAGACTTACATGAACTACATAATCCTCAAGTTAAACACATACACGAAAGAAAGTAATCATACAGAGGGTTTACGAAATAGACTAGTAGTACTACTACTACCACCTTGCGATGAAACGTAGTCAATTTCATCTCCAATGTCTTCGACAACAGGTTCATGTTCTTCAAATTGTGTGTGTGTGTGTGGGGGGGGGGGGGGGGATGGAGGAGTTTGTTTGGAAGATTGATCTTTTTGTTCCTTTTTTGGTTGCCCTTTTGGTTCCCCATTTGATTGGCCTAGCTTGCTCTGAACTTCACCATTAGATGGCTTGTCTTCATCGTCTGGGACATTGGCTTCAATTGGGGGTTGGTATTGTGATGGCATTTCATCTGGGTATGGGTATACATAATCAGGCAACATTTCTTGGGGATGCACATATGTGGGTATGTGGGTGATGGAGGAGGACCATAAGAGGGAGCTTTGTTCCATTGATCTGTATGCTCGAAAGAGGAGTATCCATATCTTGACTCCCATTCTAGGTACATCCTTTCTGCCTCCTCTTCTGAAACTGTTCTCTTGACCATTCCTTTGTGTGGTCCTAGCAAGTGCAGCACAAAACTCTTTTATAGGCAAAAGTGTAAAGTAGACACAAACCAAGGGAGGGAAAATAATTGAAGCAACATTCATAACATCACATGTGAACAGTTAAGCCATCAACCAAGCATTAGTCATTACAAAAGCTCCTGACTCTGTCAAGGGAGAGGGAATCCTATTCCCATAGGGTTTGTCAAACGTGTAATAGTTAAGGCACATTGTTACGCCCCAAATCCGGTTATCGCCCGGACCCGAGGCATGACGAGTAATAGAAGACAATCAAAGTGATAAAACAACATTTACTTCCTGAAATTCTCCATTGATGAAAATGATCCGTTAAACCGAGTTCAAATACGATAACCCTCCAGGGGTGTAATAATAAACCTCAACAAGTTTTGGTTCAATACATTAAAAATAAAGAAATGTGAAGTCTCTATCATGCACCCACCCTGAGAAGCTCCCGAACTTCTACTCCTCAATCAAGCCTGTAAACACAACAATGAACTCACAGGGGTGAGCTTACGCTCAGTAGGGAAAACACATAACAATGTAAACCTTAAACTCCAACGAATCAACGGCAACGCCCACAAGATCCACAATTTACCAACACAGTCAACAAGATAGTTCATAATACGACGAGTAGATTCAACAGTAAAGTTAACACAAGACTCTTAACAATCACAGGTAGTAGATAAACCGATCAATGCCGTGGCACATGAAGTCACCACCCTCCGATCCACATCTCATGTGTCCTCTCGGATTTTCCCTCCAATCCAGAGGAGACGCATATCATTGAGACTATCGGAAACACCCTTCAGGGCACATATCGTCGGAAGTCTCAGAAACGTCTCCAAGGGATTTTAGGTCATCGGGAACCCAGGGCCATACTCCCATAGGAAGCGCACACGTGGGCAATTTAATGATAAGCAGTTAATAATTGAATAACGCACTCAACAGAAATTCGAAGTAATACAAGCTCAATAACCACCAATCCAAATCCACACACGGCTCAACCATCACCATAGTACACGAATCACGCAACCATAACACACCAAATACACAATCCCAACTTACCGTTCACTTACCAGTTTCGAACCACCGGGGCATCGATCACCTGATTGCACCGCTCGGCACAACCAGTCATACTCGATACCCTCAACAACCAATCAAGTAATCATTCGAATACAATCAACGAGCAAGTACGGGTGTGATCAACTTAATCATAAAGCCTTCAAAAGAGCATTCAAGCATGCAATTCCACTAGTTTCATTAGACTCTTTAGCTTATCCACTAAGCACCCAACAACCAAGCATGTGATCCTAGCACGCAACTAATCCGAGGGCTTTGCCAAGGCTCCTCTACCAGACAATCATATCCCAAGTATTGAAAGCGAATTACACTAGTGATTGGCATCCTAATCGGTCACCACTAGACTCTTCCGGCTATTAGCAATTGAAAGACGATTAAGCTAGTTATTCGCATCCTATATGCATATCTAGGACCTTTTCCAATTTTATTAACCTCGCATGCATACTAAGCATCATAAACGAGAGGTTAAGGCTTTCCCTACCTCAAGGTCCTCCTCTTCAACGCTTTGATGAAGTCCGATGATCACCACCTCGCCCTTCCTTCGGGTCCCGGCGTGATCCTTGCTCCTCTAGCTCGATCCCCAAAGTCTTGGACACAAAGAAACGCTAGTTAGGCTCCACTCAAACAGCAAGAAAGACCCCCAAAACCCTTCCAAAGTTCAGCTCAAAACCAAGATGTAAAACCTTCGAAAAACCCCCAAGGAATCCTCACCCTGGTGAGTCACGGACCTGGTCACGGATCCGTGATGGCAACCCTCACAGTCACCGTCACGGAGCCGTGACGAGTGCCGTCACGGACTCCCTCACGGAGCCGTGACGTCGCCCGTCACGGGATCCGTCACGGATCCGTGGCGCACCATGGCAGTTTCGCCCTTCTTCAACCTCCAGCTTCAAAACTCCGAAAAAACCACCTTCAAACCCAGAAATTTCCCCCTTCCATCCCCCAAAACAGTCCAAATCCATCAATACTCCTCTACCCATGGTAGGAATCAATACACAAACAAGTTTTCCAATGATTCATCAAATCAAACCCACTTCAAAATCTCCAACAACCATTGATTTCTCAACAAAAACTTCACCAAGCTCTTCATCAACACCATCTCCCATCATTTCTACTCAAACCCAACATCATCTAGCAACTTTCACCCAAAACCCAAGAAAATAGATGAAGAGGAATGAGGATTAGAGAGTTCCATTACCTCTAGGATGTGGAGATGAAGAAGATGCTAGTGTTTTTGAGGGTGGAAGGCTAGAGGAAGACTCCAAATGGCTCCTTCTTCTTTGATTTTCCTTCAAGCTTCCATGGGAGCTCTTCTCCTATGCTCTCCCCTCTCAATTTCGGCTACACTCAACACAAATGAGTTGAAATTGCTTCTCCAATCCAATATAATACCTAGATGTAGTAAATGACCAAAAGCCCTTGAGCTAGAAATCCATGTAGAAGCTTTTGGGAGGGTAAAAGGGACAATGCCTATCCTTTTTCTCTCCTTCAACCACAAATAGACATGTGTCCACCTAGGTCATTTGAATTTCCAAAATAATTTCCAGCACTTTTAAAATTGAAGCTTTAGTCGATATAAAGTCTCGTTTTGACCAAAATTGACTTTATCCAATATTATACTCAAACGAAAGGGTTTTCTCTCCTGAAGCCAACCGTGGTGATGGCTACTTCGTTGGTTTCCGGAAAAGTCCCGAGTGACTTCCGGAGTCACCGGTTCGACCGGAAGCGGGTCTTACACACATGGTGTCTGCCACCATATTCAACACAACCTGTAAGTTAGTCCAAAAGTAAAGGGACATTATGGCCTTACACCAACCACAAAATATCCACACATGTCACCCATAACTCAAACCTAAATCCTAAGGCTGAGAATTGTTCCCTTGCTTCATTTTATCACTTTTGTTCAAAGGTTGGCTGGAAGTGGTTCCTACTGCAGCTTCTCCTCTACTCGGTTCTGCACTTCCAGAAGTAGCTCCAAATCTTTGCTTTGCTGTAGCAAGCCATTTCTCAAATCCTTCTATCGCCTGCAAAATAGAGAACAAGGGTCAGGTATTGAAAATTTTGATTTCTCATACATAAATATAAATCTTATGATAGTAACCAAGTATGTTTCCCTAATTCTATGTTACCATATAATATGTTTCCTTAATTGATTCCTACCACTGAGTAAATACTTTTTTTTTTGAAACGGGAACTAGATATTATATATCAACTGTAACAAATTAATCTTATAGGGAAGGACATAACGTCCCAGATTCTAGATTTTTGTCCCCACCGGCCGTAGCCCGTCAGGCGCTCATGGATCCATAAAGGTGGTCTGTTTTGTTTCGTGGATCCGAACACAAGAAATTCTTGATCCAATGTTTCAAAAAAATACATATCCCAAAACCTAGTTCTATCTAACCAAATCCTTATTCGTCCTAAAACAAGAAAAGAGAACAATAACTTAGCCTTCATTGCGGATTCCTCGAGACCCCCCGTCTGCAGTTGTCTCGGGTCTGTAGGTATAGTCCCCAAGCAGGCCTCCCTATTCCTGCTTCGGGGCTTTATTCGTCCCTCGAGGGGCCAACGTCCCCCCGGGATCTCATCCTGTCCCTGAGCCTTTCCAGGTAACCCAACATTAGCTTTTGTCTCCTTCCTCTTCTTCGTCTTTTGAGGACGAGGGCCAATGGCCGGAGTGTAGCGCAGTATTCCTATACGGATCAGCGACATCTCCCCCTTAGTGGGACGGTCCACCAAGGGCTAGGTTGAACAGGAGACATAGGTGCTGGACATTCCTCCCTCAGGACGATTCTTGTAGTTGACATAGGTTGAACAGGATTGAACAGGATTCAATCCTTGACATCATGTAGTTGCAACCCGGTCCAGGCGTCCCCGAACCCCGTTGTACCGACTTGACATCAACACCGTCACGTTCGACTATAGGAGCGCTCCTGAGTCAACCCGCGACAGTTTAAAAACAGTTCATGCAATCACACACAATCAGTATGCCAGCAACAAAATACTGTAGCATACGCACAAACAAAAACAAGACTCAGGACATGACGGGTCTACACTGACTCGACTCTCCCACCTAATTGACGGACAGTCCGAGGTTTGAAACCTCGAGCTCTGATACCAAGCTGTCACGCCCCAATTTCAGAGATCCGAACTCGGGACGCGAACATTTAAAAACATAAAAACACTCGAACCTGTTTTGAAATAAAACTTTGGCATTTCCATTTACTTCTCAAAATAATAGTATTTACAATAAAAAAACGTCCCAACAAGTGGACAAGGTACAAAATCCGTCACTAGACTCAACAAAAGTAAAGACCAGACTCCGCTCCGAGCTCCACAAGCTTCAAGAGCTCACCTAGTCCGTCCGGTGATCAGTACTTGTAGGAAAAGCAGCTAGGGGTGAGCGTTCGCTCACCTCCACGGATAACAGACTGACTATGGCATAATTAGTAGATAAAGACAGTAACGCCAAAACTCTGACCAAAACCAACATCAACTCAAGGACTCAAACTTGTAAAGTAAAACCGACACAACCAACAATGACCTTTCCCAAAGACACGAACACGGATCAGGCTAGCCGAAGAATGCTCAGAACCTGCCGAGCCTCGTACACGGATCAGGCCAACCGAAGAATGCTCGTAACCTGCCGGGACCCGGTCACGGATCAGGCTAGCCGAAGAATGCTCATAACCTTTCGGGATCCGGACACGGAACAGGCTAGCCGAAGAATGCTCAGAACCTGTCGAGGCTCGAGTTTGGTCAGGCCAGCCAGAGAATGCTCGTAACCTGCCAAAATCCACCCCACTCCCCGACACACAGTCGGGTCGGGAAAATACAACCACAAACACAAGCAAGTTCAACAAACAGGCACTCAGGGCCACTCAAGACACCTCAACAGTCAAGACTCGGGTTCAACAACCCCACGGGCCATCATGGCCTTCCAAGACACAACCATAAATACACGGGCTCTCATGGCCACCCAAACACCAAATTAAATAACACGGCTCTCATGGCCACCCAGACACCAAATTAAATAACACGGGCTCTCATGGCCACCCAAACACCAAATTAAATAACACGGGCTCTCATGGCCACCCAAGACACCAAATTAAATAACACGGGCTCTCATGGCCACCCAAGACAGAAATTAAACAGTCAACCTCCGGGCATGGTCATATGCCCCCAGTGATTCTAGTGTTGCTAAGTTCTTTGTTCCTACAACACTACTAAGTGTCACATGCTTTTCTCTTAAACGCTACAATCCTGTATCATGCATTTCTAATATTTAAATAAACCTAAACAACCCACGACACCCTGGTGTCACATGCAATTCTACTGTTAACTTTCCCTAATCAGGGCCGAGATCCGGCTACTTTTCCCTACCTCGTATATAAAACCAAAAGCGCTCCAATAAACCCCGAAGCAATCCCAATCACTCGCCGAGCTTCCCTTTGCCTCGGTCCGCAGCACGATCTAAAAGAACACAAAATTAACTCACTTTTAAACTAGTATGAACAGACCGAAATTAAATAAACTCAACGCCCAAACGTAACCCCGACAATGTCGCTCACTCCCAAACTTCCCAATTACTCGACATTGTCGATAAAGGACCCTTAAAGGCCCGATTCGTCCGACATGGCGAATCTGCCCGGGTTTTGTAAATTGCTTTCCAGGGCTCCCCTTCGATCGGAGCCGGACTCTAAATTTAACCCGAAGCCACAATTTAAAAGTGGTTCCGCCGTTAAGTTAAAGGTTACAATTAGTCCAGTTTAAATCCGACAGTTGTGGTTTACACTCGAGCGGGATAAAAGTGGGATTTACGACGGATCGGGTTCGAGCACCCGTGCACCGAACTCAGATTTGACCTAAACCCAGTTAAAACCATTTTTAACTTAAAACCGTCTTTGAAACTCCTTTGCTTTATTTAATTCCGACCTTGATTTTAAAACAAACGATTTCCTTATGCTCGTTTCCAAACTCGATATTTTGGTCCAAAACCCTTATAAAGTCGATCTGATTTCGTTTCCCCTTTTCGATTTAATCTTAACTCAAGTCTAATCTTAACAACCGACTTTCGTTTTAAAACCCGTTTAACTTAACCCAAACTAGTTCTAACGATAACAATTTTACGTCCGAACAATAAAGATTTAACCTTTATTCTTAAAACTGATTTTCATTTTAACGATCAGCTTAAACCCTTGTTTTTCACACTTAAAAAGATCCAAAAAAAACATAAAGAAACATAATAACAAGGTCTTAAATTCGATGTTCTTCTTTACAACTCTTTACATTTCAGATTTACAATAAAACTCAACACTCCTTTAAACAAGCCTGAATCGTGCTTTGTTCTGTTCCTTTCCCATTTCCGAAGTTCTATCCCGTCCTAACCAGATCCAGAACAGAAAACGTTCTGTCACCGACCAGATCTGGACAAACTCGGGAAAGGGAAAAACAAGAGACGAAGGACGAGTTCTGCTTGGGTTCGGCCGACCACCGGCGACGCCGTTATCGGCCGAGGTTCCACAGGCCGAGAACTCACCGTACCAAAACGGTGGCAGGGGAGACGGTGGAGAGCGGCGGTGGAAGCGGGGAGTTCGCCTCGGGTCCGGACGACTCGGTCCCGTTCCGGATCTGACGAGCTCTCCGGCGACGGCGGGAGCTCGGGTCGCGTTCGGTCGAAGGGAAGGTGGAGCTCGGTGGCGAGTTAGGGCTCGGGACGGAACCGGTGGTGGACGACCGGTTTTTGGACGGGGACGGGGAAGATGGCGTGGGGAGCTCGGGACGAGGGTGGCCGGAGCTGGTGGTGGACGGTCGGAGTTTGGTGAGGAAGACGAAGGAGAGAGAGATAGGGAGGTTGGGGACGGTGAAGGCGTGGGCTGGCCGGAGCGGTAACGGGGTCGGGATGGAGGAGAAAAGGATGGGACGAGGGTGGTGAGGGAGGTGGCGGCCGGAGCTGGTTCGGCGAGGAAGACCAAGGAGGAGAGAGACGGGTCGAGAGGATCGAAGGAGAGGGAGGGAGGCTGTGCGCAAAGTGATGTTGAACCCTAGGGTTTCAGCCTTTTAAGGGGTGGGTTTTGGGCCGGCCACTTTGGGCCTCAGAGGACAACCGGACCGAGAGGCTGGCTGGGTTGGGTTGGGCCTGCGCGCCTGGCCTGGTCCAGACCTGCTCCTTTTTTTTGCACTTGTTTTAAAAACCTACCTTAAGGTTTTCGGATTTTAAGTTAATACCCTAATGAAACGAAGCGGGTTTTACAGTCTGCAAGGAGGACGGACGCATGTGGTTCATGGTGATGGTGGAGTGGTGGTCGTGATCGGCACAGACGTGGCTGACGGCGGTGCGACGAACGAATAACGGCACAAACCCTAGGAGGGTACGGGATCACCTCAAAAGAGGTATGTAGAGCATTTTTTTGTATATTATTTGATGAATTAACTGAGGAAATACATTAAAGCTTTAATAACCATTTGTTCAACAACCATTAGATAATTTCATTTTGTACACTAACTTTAAATGATACAAAATTAGATAATTAAATACAGCCATTAAAATCCTATTTAGTCATATGTAGTCATAAACTGAATTAGATAATATATTTAGGTTAGTGAAAATACATTAAAGCTTTAATATCCATTTGTTCAACAACCATTAGATAATCTCATTTTTTACACTAACTTTAAATGATACAAAATTAGATAATCATAATATATTTTTTCTACTTTGAACAAACTTTGAACTCAAATATCAAGTTTCAAATATATTAACCCTAACCTAAATGTATGAACTTGTAAACCTAAATCAGATTATAAGTTTTATGAATAAATTCAGTTAACCTACCACACACTGAAAATTTAACCTACCACTAGCAAAGTATTAGATGTATTAAATGTTTAGCAGATTATTGATAAGAAATACACTTACCTTACACAGTTGCTTGTTGCAGCCCTTGTATCAGTAGCTTTTGCGATGTTGGTAATTGTTGGTTTTGCATAGCTTGTCTCCATCGATATGAACGTAAAATTCTTCTTTGTTTTCTGAGGTCGAGCCTTGGTGATTTTCAGTGGTGGTTGGTTGGTGACTTTAGGTATTGGCTGCTGCTTCATAATTATTAGAGTTGGCTTGAGGGCTCTTTTCTAGGGGATGTCATCTTTCAAAAGCTTCTTCCTTGGGGTACACTTCTTCCGGATTGCTTTCGCATTATCAATTGGATGTAAAGATTTCTCAATCTTCACATATGTTTTGACACTACCAGTTTGCTTTTCCCGCCTTACCTTTTTCACCAGGCTCGACTTCCAAAAATTGTCCCCAAGAAGTGCCATTAACTCCTCCACTTCTTTCACAATCTTAGCTTGATGCCTAGCAGCCTTGTCACGCCCCAATTTCAGCGAACCGAAACTAGGGACGCGAACGTTTAAAAAGTTACAAAACTGAAACCTGTTTTCGATAAATCACCTAAAAAGTCAGTTTAGTTCCACAAAAGAATAATATTCACATCTCAAAATAAAAGTCCCACATTTGGACAAAACGAGATACACGTCTCTAGACTCAAACACCCAGCAACCCGCTTCAAGCTCTTCAAGCTTCAGAAGCTCACCTAGTCCAGACTACGAACGGTACCTGTAGGAAAAGCAGCTAGGGGTGAGCGTTCGCTCACCACCACAGATAACATACTGACTAAGGCATAATTAGTAGACAAGGCCGATGACACCAACAACGACTCAAGACACACGCACGATCAATACTTTCCTCAACCGACTCAACACTCGGACACGTTATGTAGACCCCACACTACGATCGACGACCTCCTCCAAGACACGATTGACCACACAATACCAAACAAGATCACAAAGGATCGCAAACCGGCTGCTCAGTAACCAATCTCTGTCTCTCGCCCTTTACCGATCATAGACGTGGTCAGGCGGTCGACCTGTCGCGCAACTTCCCCCGATCCCAGTCGGGGGGCTAACCCACAACCTCTCCGCTTCACCCGATCCCAGTCGGGTGGTTAGCCACACCCGCGCGTCCTTCCCCCGATCCCAGTCGGGGAGCTAGCCCACAACCCCTCCGCTTCTCCCGATCCCAGTCGGGAGGCTAGCTACACCACACAACCTCCACCAGTAACCAGTAACCAATCACAATCACAAACAAGTTCAACCAGACAGTAACGACACCGGTGACAACTCCACAGGCACTCAAGGCCAACAAAACACCGACAACCAAACACAGGTTCAACAACCCTACGGGCCCTCATGGCCACCCAAGACACCAACGATAAAGTACGGGTTCACAACCCCACGGGCACTCACGGCCACTCAAACTCAATCAACAAATAACACGGGCTCTCAAGGCCACCCAAACTCAACAACAAACAACACACAACAACCTCCGGGCATGGTCATATGCCTCCAGTTAACGCTAAGTTCTCTGCTCCTACGACACTACTAAGTGTCACATGCACTTTCAGTAATCGCTACGTTCCCGTATCATGCATTTCTAATATTCGATAACCTAAATAACCCACGACACCCCGGTGTCACATGCAATTCTACAGTTAACTTTCCCTAGTCAGGGCCGAGATCCGGCTACTTTTCCCTACCTCGTAAGCAACTCCAAAAACGCTCCACTAAACCCGAGATGAAACGCAGTCACTCGCCGAGCCTCCCTTTGCCTCGGTCCGCAGCACGATCTAAAAGAACACAGATTTAACTCATTTTTAAGCTAGTACGAATAGGTCGAAAATTAAATAACTCAACGCCCAAAATTAATAACGGTTCCGCCGTTAAGTTAACGGCTGCGATTTGTCCATTTGAATTCGACAGTTGTCGTTTACACTCGAGCGGGATAAAAGTCGGGTTACAACGGATCGGGTTCGAGCACCCGCGCACCGAACCCAGGTTTGATCTAAACCCAGTTTAAACCCCTGTTTAACTTAAAACCGTCTTTGAACTCCTTTGCTTTGTTTAAATACGACTTCGACTTGAACACAACGGTTTCCTTCCGCTCGTTTCCAAACTCGATATTTTTGGTCCGAAACCCTTCTAAAACCGATTTGATTTCGTTTTCCCTCCTTTTTGATTTAACTTCACTCAAATTCGTTTAACGACCGACCTTCGTTTTAGAACCCAATTAATTCAACCGAATTAGTTTTATCAATAACTAATTAATCGAACTTTTAACCTAAAACAGATTTTTCAACGTAACGCTCAAATTAAACCCTTTTCTTCTTCAACGTTAACCAAATCTGGAAATCGTTCGAAACATAACAATAATATCAAAACTTTGTTCAACTTTACAATTTTCAGATTTACAACAATACAACAAATCCTTTAAACAACCAGATCTACGTTTTCTGTTCTGTTCCCTTCCATTTCGGGAGCTCCGTTCCATCCCGACCGGATCTGAACGAACTCGGGAACGGGAAAGCAAAGACGAAGAAGAACGGATCGGGTTAGGTACGGCCGACCACCGGCGCCGGTCGGCCGAAGTTCCACGGCCGAGAACTAACCGTGAGGATGGCGGCGTTGTACGGCGGTGTACGACTGCGTAGGGCTCGGGTCCGGACGGCTCGTCCCGTTCCGGATCTGGCGAGCTCGCCGGCGACGGCGGGAGCTCGGGGCGAGTTAGGGCTCGGACGGGAAGACCGGAGACGGGAAGAGGGCGGCGGCGCGTTAGGGTTCGGACGGTACCGGTGGTGGACGGTGGTGGCGTGGGGAGCTCGGTGGCGAAACTGGTGGCCGGAGCTGGTGGTGGCCGGTGGTGGTTCGGCGAGGAAGACGAAGGAGAAGAGTGAGGCAGGGAGCTCGGGGACGGGGTTGCCGGAGCGGTGACGGGGTCGGGATGGAGGAGGAAGGGATGAGACGGTGCCGGTGAGGGAGGTGGCGGCCGAAACTGTGGTGGACGGCGTCGGTTTCGGCGAGGAAGACGAGAGAGGAGAGAGGTGGCTGGTGGGGGTTGAACGGAGAGGGGAGACGCCGTTTCTGGCGAGAGGAGACGGGATCGGAACGGATTCGAAGAAGACGAAGAAGGAGGAGTGAGGGGGGTGAGTCGGCTGCGTTACAGAGAAGAGAGGAGGGTGCAAAAAATGGGTTGAAACCCTAAACAAAGGGGCTTTATACCCTGGGCTTGGGCCGGATCACTAGTCGGGTCTGGCCCAGCCCGGTCCAGTAGCTTCCTTTTTTTTTTGCACTTGTTTCAAAAACCTACCTTAAGTTTTTCGGATTGCAATTTAATACCTTAAAGAAACGGAGCGGGTTTTACAAGCCTCCTCCACTTCAGCATTATATCTTTGACTCGGGTCTTCGACTGCACCTCTTTCATCAACCTCAATGTCCTCATCCACTCCAATATCAGCATGTATAGGTGAATCTGCTCCAAAGTCAGCATGTATAGGTAAGTCTACCCCAAACTCAGCGTGTATAGGTGAATTTGCCCCAAAGTTGCCTTGGAAATCATCATTTCCTCCAAGGTTTACGGGTATCTCATCGTCCATCCCAACCTGAACAGAATCCCTGTAAAGACCTGTAAATTTAATGGTTTAAATTACGTTTTTTTTAAAACGACGGGATGGGAAAACAGATCGAAATTTGGAACGAGTACGAAAAAGAAAAGAAGTTAAAAAAAAGTGTTTAGAAGCTGGTTTTTTGGGCCAGGCTGACTTGGGCCCAGTCAGAAGAGCCAAGCCCAGCACCGTCAGCCCAGCCAAGCTCGGAACCCTAAACGTGTCTCACCTAAGCCTTCTTCTTCTGCGCGTGCACACACCTCGAGGCACAACCAACGCCGTCCTCATTCCCCTCTCGCGAATCACCAGATCTCGCTCTGCTTCGCCTCCCTCTCTCGAGCGTCGCCGGAGCCAGACCCCCTCGCCGGACCTTTCCCCTTCCACCCACGACTTCCCCCTTTCCACCAGCAAACCCCTCACTCCCTTCTTCCTCGCTGAACCAGAGCAATCGTCGTCGCCCCTTTTCCCGTCCGAGCATCGCCTCTCCTGCAACAACTGAGATACGATACGGCGAGTCATCGTCTCGGCCGAGTTTACCTTCTCCGGCCGTCCCTTACTGGAAATCGTGAGCTGCGATGTGTTTTGGTCGGATTCAGCCGGAAGTCGACGTCGCCGACTCTGTCTCTCGCCAGATCTGGGACGAGAGTGGTCTATGGCTGCGCCACGGCAACCACCGCCCTCGTCTTGGTCTGGCAGACGTTCCACCATCACTCCCGAGCATCGCCGAACGTCCCTTCGAGCTCCCCGCCGTCGTTTCCACCGTCGCCGACAGCCTGAGACTAACCCTCGCCGCCTCTGTCGTACTCGAACTCGTACAGACGAAGCGGGCATGAGCCAGATTGGTTTGAGGACGGGCCTTTGGGCCGGACAAACCCGGGCTGGACACGGATCGGGCCAGGACTCGGGCCAGTCCCAGATCCGACATGTCGGGTCTGGACTCGGGTCTGGACCGGGTCTGGGTCGGTTTCGGGCTCAGATCCGGCTCCGGATCTCGGACTTGGGTCGGATCCGGGTCAGACCAGTTAATTAAATAATTAATTAATAATTTGAGTTAAAATCAGATAATTACCAGAATTTTATCGGACTTCTAAAGGACTTAACGGACTTCTAAAGGACGTTTGGACAACAAACTATTGGACTTAATTTGTAAATATAAGGACCGTTACGAGTTGGACCGGGACTGATGACCGTCCCTTTTGTGTTAAAACCAGGCCTTTACCCGAGCACGGAGAAGACCGGAGTTGGCCAGGACGTCAGCAGCTAGGAGATGCAGCTGTTGGTTCTTCTAGAGGTAGGGATTACCTCGAAATCCACTTTATTGCGGATGTACTAGAAATCATATAGGGAAACCTAATAACCGGTTAAATAACTAGTATGCATGTAGGATGTGAATAACTAGCGTAGACGTATTAAACTGTGAACATTTACGATTTCAGTCTTGGGAATTGTCGTGCTGGTAGAATCGGGCCATGTCGTGTTGTAGGACTTCTGTTGAATGTATCGATTTGTGTGCTCTGTGATGCTTGAACGGTTGATAAATAACGAACATGAAAACGAGTAGAATTGAACTTGGTCATGCATATTAGTGATTGGGCGACTGTTTTCCTGTTTATATGATCTGTTGATTTGGGGATGTTGGGGAACGAATACCGGTTAAGCCGGTGGGGTTACCACGTGGGGTGGGGTGTCGGTAAGTGATGGTAAGTGCGGAACATTTGTGAGTGTAATTAAGGGTCAAAGTATATTATATTCGGTATAACATGTCGTTGCTATGTGTGGGCAAGTGTGCCATGATTGTTATGATGTGAATCATTGGTTGTGATATGGTCGGGTGAGTGATAGACCGACGTGATCATGTTTGTGGTGGTGGTATTGTGGTTACATGTAGTTGTGATTATGATTATGGTTATGATTGTGAGTGATTTGGTTACTTGATAAAGGTGGTTTCCCTACCTTCCGACCTTGAGTCGATAAAACGTTGTGTCCCGCGAAGAGGTGGTTTTCTTACCTTCCGACTAGCACTCGGTAAAACGCTATGTTGTGCCGGGATGAGGTTGTTCCGCAAAGAGGTTGGGCCTGTGTTCTGCGATGACGTTGTTCCGCGAAGAGGCTGGGCCTGTGTTCTGCGATGACGTTGTTCCGCGAAGAGGCTGGGCCTGTGTTCCGTGATGAGGTTGTTCTGCGAAGAGGCTGGGCCTGTGTTCCGCGATGAGGTTGTTCCGCGAAGAGGTTGTGCCTGTGTTCCGCGATGAGGTTGTATCGCGAAGAGGCTGGGTCTGTGTTCCGCGATGAGGTTGTACCGCGAAGAGGCTGAGCCTGTGTTCCGCGATGAGGTCGACCGCCTCTCCCGACTTTGCGTTGGGGAAAGTTGCGTACGACTTTGCCGGGCCGAGCGGGTTGCTCTCGAGACCGTGCTTTGTGTGAATTGGTTGTGTTGTTATTATCTTGATTTTGATTGTTTGATGATGAGTTCTTGTGTGTGGCTTATGTGTAAGTTAAAGCGTCGTCTTTGTGGTTATCCGTGAGTCGGTTGTGAAGGGGTTTTGGACGAGGATTTTGGGATAGTTTGTGGCCGAATGAGTGAAGGTTGTTTAATCCGGGTTACAGGTTCTCGTTGTTGTCTTCTCCTTTTAATCGTTAAAAGTTAGTTCGGAAACGTACTTAGGTGTCTTATTTGGAATTATTCTCTTCGTTGTGTGCCTGGTTTAATGGTTGGTGATTGAGTTAAAGTTGGTATGGTTGGACCTTTGAGCGTCAGGTTTAAAAGAGTTTTTGTCTTTAAATTGGCTTAAGTGTCGCATCGCTGTATCAAACCTTTTGATATATTTTAAATTGTGGAATAACATTTCTGGTAAATCCGAAAAGAGGAAGTTTTTATGGTTTTTCCCTACTGAGCGTCAAGCTCACCCCTTACCGTGATTTCTACAGGTTTTAGCTTCGACTTGGAGTAGAGAACATCGCGGAGCATGAGGCTAGCGAGGGTCCGGATTATCTTTATTTTGTGTTCGTAGAGACGTACCTTTATTCTTGGATCATCCGTTGTTTTTATATTATTTCATCTTATTCAGATTTTACTTATCTCTTTTTATTGCTTTACTTAAATTCGCTAAGTCACGTCTCGGGTCCGGTCAATACCGGATTTGGGGCGTGACAATCCCCCTACTACCCTCATCGTCTCCACTATTGCCCATCATACTTGCAACATCTCCAACAGCATCAAATTCCCCATGACCTCCAATACCAGCCTCATCACCATCAGCTAAAGGATTCCCATCACCACGTTGCCTACTTTTCCATAGTTTAGTTAGAGCCCTAGCCTTCTCTAGCCTAGCTCGACTGGCTGCCCTTTTTCTATCAAGCAATTTTGGAAGGTCAGCATCGCTCTTAGACCCTACACGGTGCCCTTTTCCATCTCCTTTCCTACCCTTCTTTGTAGGTGGTGGGTTTGACCCGTAGTCCTTCGTGGTGCAGCTACGAATGTTGTGTCCTACATTTTCTACATCTACTACAACAAAGGACAAGACCTTTTCTTGTCTAAGTGGTCTTGCGGGTGTGACCTTGGCTAGAATTTGGTTGCTCCATACAACCCTTCCACCTTACTGTCCTTGGCCTTCCAGGTTGCTTACGGACACAAGGAGGTAGTATACGTCAATCTAGAGCAATAGTCCTGCACCTATCTAACCCAACCAGAGGGTAAATCTGACCCTCGTATGTAGTACGAAAAGCAGGTGTCAAGTAGTATGGGTTGACAAATTGATATACCTCCTTCTTTTCCTTCATCAACGCTGCTGCACCATGCAAGCATGGAATGCCTGTCAATTTCCAGTCAAGACAGGTACAAGTTTCCTCTTAAATGTTAACTCCGTAGGTGTCCTTGTACATCTCAACCTCAAACAACATTGACCCACTCTGACGTACTTTGCACTTCTTCGCCTTGGTTATTACCAGATCAAGCCTATCTTTGATCCTAGGGCATATAAGAGCAGCATCACTTGTCACCAACTTTCCTTTTTTTGTTGAACCAATCCATCAACTTCTGCCGGTAGAACTATAAAAAAATCAGGATTGGCATATCCCTCCCCTTCCCTATCCACGCGTTAAAGGACTCACATATGTTATTAGTCTGCGCTCCACATTTGGTGACGGTGTTGAAGTAGGCCTTACACCAATTCTGTGGTGGTTTTTCCAACAACCACTCATATGTTCTCTCATTCATACCTCTAAGCTCCTCCATACTACTCTCCAACAATTCAGTTGAGGTGGCTCTAGATTATTTCCACAATTGTAATTTGAGGTCGTGAGACTTGAATAGCTTGAACCAATTTTCATATAGGTGACGCATGCAGTGCCTCTGTTCAACAGATGGGTGGTGGGTAAACACATCAATCAACCCCTGCATGATCATCAAATAAACACATTTGTTAACAGTTTACCTAACATAACTAATTTCCAAACATGGGTAATTTCCTAACATACCTAATTTCCAAACGTAGTAATTTCCAAAGTCTAAATAATTTACCTAACATACTAATCATCCTAACATACCTAATTTCCAAACTCTACCTAACTTACCTAACATACTATTTTTCATAACATAGCTAATTTGCAACCTCTAACTTGTTAATTAACATAGTAATTGACATTAATTACCAAAACAATTATAAATTGGTTTACTAACCTTTTGCTTGTCTGACATGAAAACCCATCCCATCTCTTCGTCGGTTCCAAAATCATCGAAAAACTGCTCCATGAACCATGTCCAGGTTGCGATGGTTTCTTGCTCAACCACTGGCAGGGCGAGTGGGAACATACCATCGTTGTGGTCTCTTGCCACAACTGGTAAAACTATGCCACCATGATATGCTTTCATGTGACATCCGTCAAGACCTATAACGGTCGACATTCTTTTACAAACCCTGCTTTTTGCGCTCCATATCGAATGTAAAGGCACTTGAACCGACGTCCACCATCTTCATCATCAGTGAGTATAGTGAACTTCGAATCCAGGTTGGTTCTAATTACCAACTCCCTATACTTTTCTAGCATCTCATATTGAAGCCCATCATCTTCATTATGGATGTGAGCAACAACGCATACAATCCTATACCACTTGCCCACCTCCACATCGACCCTAATGTCATTGAGAATGTCCAAGTTCAATTGACCAACATCGACCTTCTTCTGATTTATGATGGCTTCATAATATCTGCAAAGTAGTGGAATAAAAGTCAGTTTCATTAACAATAAATTATGAATGTAAATTGAACTTATTAGTTAAAGAACTGCATTATACAAACGTTTTACCTATATGCTAGAGACCGGCCAGTAATATTTTGTCCTCCTTGCTCAGTTTGACATTTATGATCAGGTCGGAAAGTCTTAATTGCATATATTTTGGTCTTCTTCACGAGCCCACACCATATGTAAAATGTACACCCTGGTTTGTTGCAAGTAACCCCGATATCGTCGAGATGCTGATTCCTAGTATAAGCGTAATTAAAACCCCTCTTCGTTGCGTAGTTCTGTAGGACTACCCGGTACCACGCAACACTGATGAACCTATCACCCAATCGAAGTTCAATATCTTTTAAGGAACTTCTTGTATCCCACATCCTTGTATCAACCATATCTTCTTCAATGAAATCTTCACAAGCCAGGTCCTCATCCACTTCTGGATCACAATTTTCTTCTACGCCATTCACAGATTTCGATGCTCCCTTAACTAATGATGACTCATCCTCCTCAACTGATGATTCTTCCTCCTCTTCTGATGGTGTTTTATAATCTAAGTCACCCGATGACCCACCAAAGTCTTCTACTACTGGACCAGCTACAAAATCTCCACCTTGATAACCTAAGTCTTCAGCTACAACATCATCTGCTTCATCATTAATTAAATCCTCCTCTATCAACTGCTCATCGAACATCTCTGCATGAGCTATAAGCTCGTCACCTGATGGTTCGTCAATTAAAGTTCGACTTGGTTTTCTTTTCTTTGCCATCTATTAAAATGCATTTACAACATTAGCATCATATCCAGACACCATCCAAAATTTTAAATTAAACAAAAAACAACATTTACATTACCCAAATAACAATAGCTAAAATATAGCATTTACATCAGGTGCATATTACTCCCAAACATTAAATTTATCAATAAAATTGAAATCCATACATCAACTAAGATAAAGTAAAAAGTTTATATTTCTCTAATGTTTAGACTTCAGCTACCAATCAATTCTCAAGACAGGAAACACAATATGATACTACAAGGGTCTAACTTCTTAGAGTGAAATTCAAACAACACAAAACAGAAGAGAACTCTGAACCAAGGTCTAAATAGTTACAGCTTGATGATTAAATTCGAATTAAATAAAGCTTTGTGAGTATGTTGAATCAATTTAGATGATACATGGGCTAAATCATAATACAACGAAACTCATAAACTTAACCGGAACAAGTAAATAGTTAAGGGACTAAATTAAAACTTTACCGGCAAAACTTATAATAAAATTTTGAAATGTGTACACAAACTAAATAGAGCACACTGATCATACAAGCTCATCAATATACCCTAAACACGCTTAGTTCAAGCTCATCAATAAACCCTAAACACTGATCATACAAGCTCATCAACAAACCCTTTCTCAGTTCAAGTTCAGTTCAACCAAAAACTTAACAAGCTAAATTCAACCAAAGACCTAACAAGCTCAGTTCAACCTAAAACCTAACAAGTTTAGTTCAACAAAACAAGTCAGAAGAAGTAAACACACACAACTCAATTCAACCTAAGACCTAAAACCTAAAACCTAAAACCTAACAAGCTCAGTTTGTACATGCAGAACTCAGCTCCCAAATTAATTCTACAACCTCCTATGTAAAACCCCCATTTTGATTTTCAGAGAAATTAGAAACCCTTTTCATATCAGCCCAAAACCCTAGCTCGAGTAAACACACACAGAGAAATTTGAAACCCTTTTATCGTCAGGCCCAAATCCTAACTCGAATATACACAAACGATCAGGTCGGAAACTGCTACCCAAACCCTAACCTTTTCAATATACTCAGTAACCTTTTCAATATACATCACATACAAGTCAGAAGAAGTTCTTACCTCACTATTGTTGCAGGTTATGATGTCTCCTTCACGATGAATCGGCCACGAAGACGATGACCGGAAGTTGATGGTCGGAACAAGGAGAGAAGTCGAGAGGACATGATATGTCTGAAACTGAAGAGGGTTTGGATCTTGAAATTACCTAAGTCAAAAAATGAGGGTATTTCGGTCATTAGACTTACTCAGTTAATGGGTCGTGATTTTTTTAACAGAAGTTTATGCTTTTTGACAATCATTTTGACAGACTATATATAATGGTAGATAACAAAATCAATATGTATAATCTGTATTGTGAAGTCGATCCATAGTCATTTTCGGGAGTTTTTCTTAATAAAATTCTATAGGGTCAAAAAAAAGAAGGGAAAAAAAATGAGAGGAGAAGGAGGAAGAGAGAGAAGCTGATATGGAACTCGAGGGGTGAGAGAGACTTACTCGAATTGGATCTCTTGGCTTGGCTTGGTTGATTCTGTTTGTCACCTCCTATTTCCTCTCTCTGTTTACACACCTGCACCTCTTCCATTTTCTACCGCTCATGTCCCTTCCCTCTTTCTCTCCACACTCTCTCACTCTCACAGGTCTTTCACTTTTGCCCAATCATTCAAACCCTACAATGCTCCTATGATGCCTTTGCTGTTAAGCTATTTTGAATTTGTTTCTGTTTTATGAATGCAGGCTAAGGATTTGGATATATGTCCTTCAATCAACCCAGGTCCGATAAGAGCGACTCCCAGTATCGCAAATCCAACCGATCCGCCGGCTTCAATCAGCAGCGGACTTCCTCGCTCTCCTCCGGCAGAGGCGGCGGCGGCGCTCCTTCACCGTCCAATGCTTCTAACCGGAGGTACATTTCGAATTTGGGTTTTGATTTCTTTGCCCCTTTCGTCAGTTGGAGGTATTTAATTGTTTACTGGTAAGGTTGGTGGTTTTGATGATGTGTATATAGTTCAAAGAGGTCAAATAGCAATGTGCATGGAATTGGAGGGCAACCGAGGGTTGTGAATTCTTCTGATTCCAGCAATACAAGTGCGCAGAATGGTGGACATCAAGTACAAGGTATTAATGTAGAAACTTACTTTGCATATGGTTGAAATTGGGTTGTTTGATTTATCAACTGTGATGATCTGAGCGAGTCAGTGGATAGTTAAAACATGAAATAGAAGGGTCTCCTTGTTGTTCAAATTGTTTTTCTTTTAAATTATTTTCCCTGTCATTTTTGTTTCTCCTTTAATAGGAGCGTCTGATGTGCCTGTTGCAAGCAGTGCTGCAAAGCAACCTGAAGCAGCACCTGCACAGAGAAGCAACCGAGCTGTTCCCAAGGCTCCAACGTCTCAGTCTGCCTCCATGTCTTCTGACACAACAGCCCCAGCAACTCCCGCTAAATGTATGCTTCTAGTATGTTTTACAGTTATGGTGTGGATATTTTCTAATTTATCAGTTGTATAAGAATGGGAACTCCATTTTGATCAATGGGTCACTAGACAATACTTTATAACACTCTGGCATGTTGTCAATTGCATATCTTTTTGATGGTGTAGCCTCAGGAGATGTTTCAAACGCAATTCCCCCTTTCCAGTTTGGCTCCATAAGTCCTGGTTTCATGAATGGGATGCCGGTAAAAAAAAATTTAGTTTCACTTTCTTGCATCTTATTCATCAAATTTATTTCTGAGAACTGTAGCAGCCCTTTCCTATTTCTGTAGATTCCAGCTTGGACCAGCTCAGCTCTCCCAAACTTGGATGAGCAGAAACGTGACCAGGTATGTCGGTTTCAGTTCTTGACAAGATGTTAAGTTGTGCTCCAGCAGCGGATCAACACTTAGATTTAGTCACTAGTAATTCTGAAACTCAACCAGTAACTAATATTTTTTATATTTTATTTTCAACTTTACCTTGGCTGGTCTGGACGTCTAATATGGACATAAAAGAAGTTATATCTTGATAGGTTATAAATCAGCATAGTTTTAGCAGTCTTGTTGGTGTTGTTGGATTGTCGGATACATACCCATATCGACATGACTTACCCTAGCATGTTATCAATCACGCTTCTATCATGTTGTGGATTTTTTTTTATCTTAATTCATCTAAGTAGTTGCTTGGTTTTTGATCAAAATCATAATATTCTTTTGGTACTTCATCATGCTCTTTTGGAGCTAACTACTTATCTATGTTTCATTTGATACATATCCATAAGAACTTTATAGTTGTCATCTTAATGTTTAAGTCATACACTTCATAGGTGTATTAAGTTTATCATTTATAAATGGGAAATGTTCAGCTCGCTATCTTGGAATAGTTTTATCTTCAAATGAGTACCCTAAACCTTTTTTTATCCGCTACCCTAGAATTTTTTTATTTTCAATTCAGTCTTTCCCATTATTTCTCCGCCCTAAACACCCTAAAAGCTCATAATAGCCCTTAATAACAGTCAAATTTTCGAAACCATACCATTGATTTTCCAGATCTTAAAAAACAATGAAATATCAATAATGCTCTTCATTTATTAATACTAATATTGATCAGTTCATTAATCTTAATTACTTGTATAATTATAATTATAATTAATTCTTTAATCTTATTATTAATCTTTATCTTTTTATTTTTTTATTCTTCAATTCCTTTTTAATATTATTTTTTTAAATTGTGTACCCTTTTTGAATTGTTAACACATCTTTAGTAACCCCAAGTTTTATGACGTTCAATAAGAGTCATTACATTTTGGTAACACACCTTTAGTACCCTTTATGAATTGGTCACAAATCATTTAATACCTTTTATGTATTGATAACAGAACAATTACATGCCTTATGAATTAGTCACAAATTATCAAAATGACGTAACCTTGACAAAAAAATTTGTCTAGTGCGTTACCAATACGTAAGGGGTACTAAAGGTGTGTTATTAATACATAAGTGGTACAAAAGGTAATTAAGCCTTTAAAATTCTTACATTAGTTTCTCTAATAAATTTCTTTCATTAATTCTTTTTTTACTTCTATTAGTACAGTAGAATTCTGAAATAATATTAATGATATTTGATAATCTTGATGTTTTAATACAATGAGAGCATCCCTTTATATAAGGATTAACTCTATGCGAAATAGAAAATACTAATATTAAACAATATAGAAAATCTAACTTAAATAGGAATAGGAAATACTTGTAACTGAAAATAAACTGAACTCTAACACTCTCCATCACGTGCAAGTCGGATAAGGAGTTTTGCACGTGAACTCAAATTTGAATTTCATTTTGTTGCGTCACCACTGTGTTGTTGTTGAAGACTAAGATTTTTTTTCAACACTCCTCCTCACGTGTAGGACTGAACATCAACACGTGGACCATAGCAGGAATACACTTCTGCACATGGGGCGTAACAGGAATGTACGTCTGCTTATGGACTTGAAATTTAATATAGGGTGGAGGTGATAAATGGGACGATACCCAATAGCGACTTTTTAAAGGCTAAAACGATCTGGAGACATTGGCTCATACCTTGATTTTACGGGCGCACGATTGAGCTTCGAGCAATTACATCACGTGGGAGCAAAAAATCTTTACGCAAGACGCATATGGACAATGCAAAACAACTTCAAGCAACTACGTCACATAAGTGACAGCGCAAACTTTTTCAAGCAACTACGTCACATAAGTGACGGCGCAAACTTTTTCAAGCAACTACGTCATATGGCGGTGCAATTGTTTTCAAGCAACTACGTCTCATAAGTACAGTGCGAAACAACTTCAATCACCTACGCCGTACGACGACGGTGCGAAACTTCGAGCAACTACGTCGTCTAACGGCGGTGCAAAACATCTTCAAGTAAGCACGACGATGGTGCAAACCATGTTGATTTTACGCACGCACAAGAATGTGTGGTTTTTAGTTTCAGTATAATTATCAAAATCCTAAAATTAAACCGGAAAGAAGAGAATTAGAAAAAACGGGTTGGACATAGCCAACCATCAGCTTGTGAGCAGTAGTAGAAGCTTGCAAGTGTGAACAATACCCGCCATGCATGAACAGTGCTAGTGAACAATACCCGACATGAACAATACCCATTAAACAGTAATCCCGAGAACAATGTCGATATGAATAGTGTCAATGCCTTGCCCACCCGGTAAATCATATATTAACAAGTGGATAAAGCAATAAGTCACGAAAATCTAACCTAGGATTGTCCCAGGCTCTGATACCATGTAAAATTCTGAAATATTATTGATGATATTTGATAATCTTGATGATCTTGATGTTTCAATACAATGAGAGCATCCCTTTATATGGGGATTAACTCTATACAAAATAGGAAATACTAATACTAAACAACATAGGAAATCTAACTTAAACAAGAATAGGAAATACTTGGAACTGAAAATAAATTAAACTCTAACATAAAAAAAATCTTTGAATTTCAACTTACAGAATCTATTCCAAAACTACTTTCTAATTAGCAATTTGAATATATCTCATAAAATCAATTACAACATACAGGATAACATCAATTTAAACATCATCTCATCAATTCTTCAAACTCAAAAAACAGGTTCATAGATTCAGTGGAGGAGTCCTTTTCTTCCCCACCCACAAAACACGGACAGAGACCGGCGGAGCAGATCTGGCCGGCAGTGTGACGGCCCTCACGGCGTGGAGCCTCATACCCTCCACACGGCCGAGCTTCACAGCGTGGTCATGGAATCTGACGAGCAGATCTGGCCGGCAGCGTGCTGTCCCTCACGACATCGAGCCTCACACCCCTTTGACAACAGCGTTGCTACGGTCCACAACGTCCTCGGTCACAATCTAGATGGGGTTTGGGCTTGCGGTTGACTAGATCTCGGTGGTGTTTGGGATTGCGGCAGAGAGGGTTTTGAGGAGCAAGTGATGGGAGCCGAGTTGGGTGGGGTTTTGAGGTGCAGATAAACCAAATGGTTTTGAGATCGGGTGGGGTTTTATTTTCATCTGAGATGGAAGCATGAGTTGAGTTTTGTGGTTCATCTGAGATGGAATCATGAGTTTGTTGGTAGAGGGTGTGATTTGCATAGAACAAAGAAGGAAAGGAAGGTAAGAGTAAATGGAAAATAGAAGAAGAAAAAGCAAAAAATGAATAAAATAAATCTGACAATTCTGGTACAAGGCTATTCTTTGAATTTTATGAAAAAAGAGGGTCATATGCGAAGCACGTGATCATTTTTCATCAAAAAATAGACGGAAAAAACTAAATTGAAAATAAAACATATCCAGGGTAGAGAAAAAAAAGATTAGGGTACTGATTTGAAAATAAAACTTTTTCAGGATAGCGAGCTGAAATTTTCCTTTATAAATTGTGTAGGGTGCTAGTTTCATGGTGCATTGAGTGTCGGTCATGCTTCCTAGGTCTTAATGTTTTTCCTTTGTGTCAAGATGGTGTTATCACTGTTATGACATGCATCATTCAGTTTGGCTAATATTGGCCTATTATGATTTTCTTATACCGATTAAGTAGATAATTATCGGATTTCTTAACTTTCAGGCTAGCCATGGACCAACCTTGCCAGTTCCTTCCATTCCTAAGCAGCAGACGCCGCCGAAGGAAGCAGTTGCTGTTGGGTACTCAAATGCTGGTGAGCCTCAGTCATTGCTCAAGCCTAAGGACGCTCAAATATCTGCTGGACCTTCTTCAAGCCAGACTCTGAAACTTAATGTTCATTCCATGACTGGAATTTCTATGCAAGTGCCGTTTCACCAACCACAGGTGCAATTTGGTGGTCCAAACCCTCATATACAGTCTCAAGGAATGGGGGCCACTTCACATCAAATGCCAATGGCTATGCCATTACCAGTGGGTAATCCTACCCAGCAGCAACTATTTGTTCCAGGTCTTCAACCACGCGCGATGCAGGCTCAAGGAATCATCCATCAGGGACCTGGTTTGGGTTTCACACCTCAAATGGGTCCACAGCTGGGCCCTCAGTTAGGCAACGTGGGAATGGGTATGTCACCACAATACCCTCAACAGCAGGGAGCAAAATTTGGTGGTCAGCGTAAAACTACTGTTAAGATTACTCATCCGGAGACACATGAAGAGTTGAGGCTTGATAAACGAACTGATGCTTATGCAGATGGTGGGCCATCCGGTTCAAGGTCCCATCCGAACGTTCCTCAGTCACTACCTATTCCGTCATTTGCTTCTCATCCAATCAACTATCATCCCAGCTCGTACAATGGTTCTCTATTCTTTGGACCTTTAGGTTCTCAGCTGCCAAGATTTAGTTATTCAGGTAGCCAGGGTCCACAAAATGTGTCATTTGGGAATCCACCAAGTTTGAATCCTTTGACTGTTAACAAGATAGGGACTCCAGTGCATGTCGTACCAGAGCCAGCGAACATGGAACATTTCCGTGATGTTCACAATCCACTCCACTCCACTCCAACAAATGTTGCAGTTAAACAACCTGCTGGCTCTATTGGTGAAAGAGTTGTGGAGTCACTGCCATCAAGGAGCTCCACTTCTGTTGAAAAAGCTGAGCTCCCTATACAATCAAGGCCTTCTGGGGAGTCTAGCCCTTCTCTTCCTCTGAGGGATTCTGAGGTCAGGCCAGAAATCTCCTTGCAACAACCTCAATCTGATGGTCAATCATTAACATCCGAGTTATTGCCATCTAATAATGAAGGTAGAAGAGAGGAAAGTCTTGGTAGGTCTAACATCATTAAAGATAACCGGAGAAAGCCAGGAGAGAAATTATACAACCAATCACGAAATCAGGTTTGTTTATACTTTTAAGTTATAAGGGATAATTGTCCAAAACTACCCTAAAGTTTCGTCCACAAACAAGTTGATGCACAAAGTTTTGTCCACGTTGTGTGGCTACCCTTAAGTTTTGTCCACGCTTTTGTGGGTGCATTGAAGTTTTGCCCACGCTTTTGTGGGTGCATTTAAGTTTCGTCCACACTTTGTGGGTGCATTGAAGTTTTGTCCACGCTTCTATTCAATCCGGGAAGCACTGCCCAGACCATCATTCTGAACATCCCTATTACGTCAAAACTAAAAAAGTCGTGGACAAAACTTCAGGGTAGCCACACAGCGTGGACGAATCTTTGTGCATCAACTCGTTTGTGGACGAAACTTTAGGGTAGTTTTGGACAATTATCCCAAGTTATAATGGTTGTCATATATACTTCAAACTTGCCTAGATGTTCTGATTTGTTTGCATGGATTTATGCTATCTTTACAGGTTGATGGGCCGTCTACCTCTACATCAAGTTCGACTTCTCGGGCTATAGACCATGGTTTATCTTCAAACAGTGGAGTTTCTGAATCCTTAGAAGGTAAAACAACTCTCTCCATTCCTTTCTAGTGAAAAAGTGTATTGAAATTAGTGGTGAATCTCTTTAAGGTGCTGGTGCCACCTCTCCTAATACTTACTAAAAAGTCAGCATTAGAGCGCTTCATCAGTGTATCTTAAAATTTCTGGTTCTGACAAACAACTGGAACATGATTATGCAGGAACAGAAGAAACAAGAGATCTAAGATCACTCAAAGTGCCCCAAGAAGATGCTAAAACTTGTGAGCCAGAAAGTATTTCTGCAGAAGCTAATAAACATACAGAACAAGAACCTGGGCATATGGGGGTGGATCAGGATGCTATGGCTCACACAGATGTTGGCAAGGCAACTTCTAATTTGAACTCCTCAGCTTTAGATTGTTCAGATGCAAAAAGTGTTGTTTTGCTTCAAGGAGACAAAGTTGCTAGCAGAAAAGCTGTTCCATCTCCAGATATTTCTGAAGCAACCTTGAAAAATGAAGGTGAAAATGTAGCAAACGTTAGTGGAGTGGTATCCCATCCAGTGTCAGGTTCCAAGGATATATCAACTGTGGGGGTTCACAGGACAAAAAGTACAATTGCTAAGGGTAAAAAGAAAAGAAAAGAAATTCTTCAGAAAGCAGATGCTGCAGGAACCACTTCTGATCTGTACATGGCATACAAGGGCCCTGAGGAAAAGAAAGAAATCATGTCTTCGGGGAGTACGGATTGTAACAGTAAGGCAGCTCTTGATACTCGTCAGGATGAGAATGTTATAAGTGAAAATGGTGAGCAAAGTAAAACTGAGCCAGATGATTGGGAAGATGCAGCAGACATCTCTAACCCAAAGCTGGAAACTTCACATAATGAGGAAAAGGTTCATCCTAATGACGGGAATATGACCAAGAAGTACTCCAGGGATTTCATCCTCAAATTTGCGGAGCACTGTACTGAACTTCCAGATGGTTATGAAATTACTACAGATGTGTTGATTAGTGCTAATGTCAATATTTCTAATCGTGGAAGAATTGTAGATAGGGCTAGTGCAGGGTCTCGGCCAGACCGCCGCGGTAGTGGAGTTATTGATGATGACAGATGGAATAAAGGTTCAGGACGCATGGATATTAATTATGGAGGAAATATTGGTTTTCGTCCCAATCAAGGAGGCAATTATGGTGTTCTAAGAAACCAACGTGGGCAAGCACCTGTTCAGTATGCTGGGGGTATTTTATCTGGTCCAATGCAATCCCTTGGTTCTCATGGAGGGATGCAAAGGAATAGCCCAGATGGTGACAGGTGGCAACGTGCTGCCCATTATCAGCAGAAAGGTCTAATTACTTCTCAGACCCCATTGCAAATGATGCACAAAGCTGAGAGAAAGTATGAAGTGGGTATAATTACAGACGAGGAACAGGCCAAGCAGCGACAGTTGAAAGGCATTTTGAATAAGTTAACCCCTCAGAACTTTGAAAAACTATTTGAGCAAGTAAAAGCAGTTAACATTGACAATGCCCAGACTCTCACTGGTGTCATCTCACAAATTTTTGATAAAGCGTTGATGGAGCCTACTTTCTGTGAAATGTATGCCAATTTCTGCTATCACCTTGCAGGGGAGCTGCCTGATTTCAGTGAGGACAACGAAAAAATAACATTCAAGAGATTACTTTTAAACAAGTGCCAGGAGGAATTTGAGAGAGGGGAAAGAGAGCAAGAAGAAGCTGATAAAGATGAGGAGGAGGGCGAGGCTAAATTATCTGAAGAAGCTAGAGAAGAAAGGAGAATTAAAGCAAGAAGACGGATGTTGGGTAACATTAGATTAATTGGAGAGCTGTACAAAAAGAAAATGCTGACAGAGAGAATCATGCACGAGTGCATCAAAAAGTTATTGGGTCAGTATCAGAATCCGGACGAAGAAGATGTTGAATCATTGTGCAAATTGATGAGCACAATAGGTGAAATGATTGACCATCCCAAGGCAAAGGAGCACATGGATGTGTATTTTGACAGGATGTCAAAATTGTCGAACAATATGAAATTATCTTCCAGGGTTAGGTTCATGCTGAAGGATGCAATTGATCTGAGAAAGAACAAGTGGCACCAAAGGAGAAAAGTTGAAGGGCCAAAAAAGATAGAAGAAGTGCATAGAGATGCTGCTCAAGAACGACATGCACAAAGTAGTAGGCTTGCCCGTGGTCCAGGTATGAATCCTGCTCGAAGGGGTGCACCAATGGATTTTGGTCCAAGAGGGTCAAGCATGTTATCTTCTCCAAGCTCCCAGGTGGGTGGTTACCGAGGACTGCCCACTCAAGGTCGTGGGTTTGGTGGTCAGGATGTTCGTATGGATGATAGACAGACATATGAGGCAAGGACCTTGTCTGTTCCTTTGCCACATAGACCTGTGGGTGATGATTCTATCACTTTGGGTCCACAAGGTGGGCTTGCCAGAGGAATGGCCATCAGAGGGCCACCATCGCTGTCAAGTGGAACTGTCTCCGATAACTCTCCCAACCCGGGAGATTCAAGGAGAATGATACCAGGTCTAAATGGTTACAGTCCTGCTCCGGAGCAGGCATCTAGCAGCTCAAGGGAAGGTCCCATTTCAAGATATGTGCCAGATAGGCTTTCAGGTCCATCTGTCCATGAGCAGTCAGGTGCTAAAGAACATAATATGAGTTACGGTAATAAGGACCTAAGGGCCCCAGAACGGAGTTCTGACCGAACTGTTCCATCATCACAGCCTGCAAGACAGGTACAACCTTTGGCACAAACTGTTTCTGCAGAAAAAGTGGGGCCTGAAGACCGCCTTCGTGATATGTCCATGGCAGCAATCAAGGAGTTTTATAGGTATGATCTGTGCATGTTATTATGCTTATGGTTAATTGTCAAAAACTACCCTGAAGTATTGTCCACAAACGAAAAACTACCTAATTTTTTGTCTACGCTTTTAGACTACACTAAAGTTTTGTCCACCGAGTTCCGTTTTTAGAAAAATGTAACAGGTTAATTGTCAAAAACTACCCTAAAGTATTGCCCACACAACTATAGAATGCATTATGAATTGTCCACAACTTTAGAATGCATTATGTATTGCCCACAGATCTATTGAATCCGCAAAGAACTGCCCAGACCATTCATTTTGAACATTCATCACAGTTTCTCCCTGTTACGTTTTTCTAACGGAAGCCGGTGGACATAACTTTAGTGTAGCTTAAAAGCGTGGACAAAACTTTTGATAGTTTTTCGTTTGTGGACAATACTTTAGGGTAGTTTTTGACAATTAGCCCTAATGCTTATCTATTCTTCTGTAACTGTGCGAATTATTTCCCTCCATAGTAGGCAATGATAGTGCTCTCTTGCCATAGTCAGTATTATGCAACCTTACCAAATATAATGTTGAGTGTTTATCAGAAGTAGTCTATGAATGCAAGGAACATTTTTATCTTTTTGGCTAGTGTTGATAATTTTGAGAGATGCTCTTTATTGGTGTGTTTTGTTATGTTAACAATTATATTAGTTGGAGGCAGTTTGTTGCCATCCAGGCTTTTAGTGGTCCTGATGTGCAGTGCCTAATGTAGTTTAAGTGGTGCCTGTCAGACTGGCAGTCGTGCCTACAATACATGCGTTAAATATTAGGTTAATTGCTTAACACTACCTTATGTATTGTCCACGTGCGAAAAACTGCCCTATGTTTAAAAGTCACCAATAAGATACACTATCTTTTGACCACGGTTGTTTGTTATTTTTTTACAACGAAATTACTACCCTTATGTATCGTCCACGTCCCTAATTTTCCATCCATTTTAACGAAATTTTCCAAAATTTGTTAGTAAACGACCGTGGTCAAAAGGTAGTGTATCTCTTTGGTGATAGCGTAGTTTTTCACACATGGACAATACATAAAGTGTTTTAAGCAATTAACTATTAAACATTTAAGGCTACATAGGTGGGTTGGTTTATTAGGGGATCATTTTATCACATCACTTTCTTCTGACGTCATAATTTGCTATGTGTCACTGCCATTTAATAATTATGGTGAAATGCATCATTGCTTTGTGGTTACATTGTTTGGGTTATTCATCTTGTATGTAAAATGCAAAAGAAATTTTATCATGATGTCAGCTAGTCGTTATAAAATTTATCAGTATTCAGTACAGTGGATGATTGACTTTGTTTGATATACATTCTTGTGAACTAGAAACATTTTGTTCTTATTAAGTGCTCTGAAATCGGAAAAACTCCGCGAGTTCTCGGTGGACGTGAACTCCCCGAGAACTCCTGAGTTCTTGATGTAACTTAACGATCAAGTCCAATTAGTGAAAATTGGTCAGGAACATGATCAAACTTGCTGAGTTTTGTCCAATCCCTAGTTTTAGAACCTTGATAAGATCTAATAAAAATATTTGATAAATTACAAAATTATAAGAAAGGATATAGGAAGTTAACTGATAATTTTGTCCTAAATATGTATTATATATTAATATACATATAATAATATTTTAATACGACTCAAGTTTTGCCGAGATTTCCCCGGGTAGCCTCGCCAAGTTTTGGCCAATCCCGTGTTTTAGAACACGGCTCTTATTAATTTATGTTCACTCTTCATGATATGGTTAAATAATGCCTGCTTTCTTGTGTATATGGTAAATCGTATATTACCTCTCTTTCTGAACTGTCATAAAACTATGTTTCAGTAACCCAAACTGATGATACTTCAGGTACATGTACAATGGTGTACTAGAGTTTTAATGAAAATATGTGCTAGTTATAGTTTTGCCTGGTTTATGCTGTTTGACATTGTTGGTGGGTGTCATATTTTGCAAACAAAAAAAAAATCCTTTTTCGAAACTGGAGTTTGCTTAGGAAAGGAGACCTAAGCAAAATCATGCTTTGCCTTTTTGCAAGAATATTGCAAGCCTAGGCATGCTGAATGGCATGTTGCAAATTTAAATGATTTAGAACTTGAACATAAATAGATAAAATGAAGTTTTGAATTTGAAGCCATTTGGCATGATTTTTCCTCAGGAGATTGATTAGGTAAAAATATACCTGAAAAGCCTAGTTTTCAGGAGGCGAGGATCTAACTCTTACAAAATGAGTTTGTCTTCATTTAAGGTTCCTTAGTGTAATGTTACTATTTAATATAGTCGAGGGAAAAAGATTGTGGTGGAATTTCATAACCCAAAGGAGTTGGAGAAACACAATGTTGTTGTTTGTATTTTGAGAACTGAACATTTTGTACAAACTCATTTTGCAGTGCAAGAGATGACAAAGAAGTTGCACTGTGCATCAAGGATTTGAATTCCCCAAGCTTCCATCCAACAATGATCTCTCTTTGGGTCACAGATTCCTTTGAGAGGAAGGACAAGGAAAGGGACCTTTTGACCGATCTTCTTGTTAATCTTTCGAAGTCCAGTGACAGCATTTTAAGTCAAGCTGAGCTCGTCCAAGGGTAAAACAGATTAATTGCTTCTTTTTTTGGCATGAAATGTAGTTTTAGGCACGATCTAATCATGCATATTTGGCTTAAGCTGATGCTATACTTCACCTTGATAGGTTTGAATCTGCTCTGACATCATTGGAGGATGCTGTGAATGATGCTCCCAAAGCACCTGAATTTCTTGGTCGGATGTTTGCGAAAGTGGTCTTGGAAAATGTGGTATCTTTGGGGCAAATAGGCAAGTTGATACATGAAAGCGGAGAGGATCCAGGAAGCCTTGTAGAAGTTGGCCTTGCAGCCGATGTTCTCAGTAGCACTCTTGATGTAATAAATTCGGAAAAAGGAGGAACTGTGGTAGAAGAGCTATGTAAAAGCTCGAACTTGGGGCTGGAGACATTCCAGCCTCCAGACCGGAACAGATCAAGAAAATTAGATAAATATGTTAGTAGAGGATAGTGATACTCATTGTAGCTACTATATCTTGTTAGCCACGTCTCTCTAGTGCTCTTAGGAGGTGAGCAGCTGATTGGGATATGATATTAGTTCTAAGCAGATGTTTACCACAAATCACAATCATCAAAGGTTCAAGTGAGCATCGGCAAGTCCTTAGCTTGCAATTTTGCATAACCTTAATTCGTATGATTTCTTATCGAGAATAAAATCAACTGACTGACTTTCTGGGTAAATTCCAAAGGGTACAGAGTAGTTTTAGATTCTTCCCGAGTGGAATGGAGGTTTTTGTTCAAGGTTAAAAGATGTTTGATTCTGAGATCTTGGTTTTTTTTTTATCGGCAAAGCAAATTTAAATGAAACTTTTTATGATGTGAAAGAGGAGTTACAATATCTAGTTACAGATCCACAAAAAAGAAACTTCAAAACGATCATATGTCGACTTTTAAGGGTATACAAGAAAGGAAAGAAACAATACAACAGCCAAGAAGGGTATGCAAATCCAGAAAACACAAATTACACCCCAACAATAAGGGGTATACAAACCCAGAAGAACAATAACAACCAGAAAATACAGTAGAAGCTCTCCGAATAAACTTAAAATTACAACCGGTCTGAAGATATGTCCACCATTAACCTCAATTTTTTTAAAATACGATCTAAAATCCGGTCTAAAATACCCAAATCTGACCACCATGAATCACTTTAGGGAGAAAGCTTCTTGCTGCCTTTTCCTTAGTATGGGTCTAAGGGGATTCAAACTTTTAAGATCCCTCCTTAAAGACCTAATCTCATTTCATACCATTCCATGGTTATGAAACTTCACAAACTTTAGATCTTGTCGACTAATATATCCTCTCAAACTGATACTTAAGAGGGATATCAAACGGCCAAACATCATCCATAAAGCAAATTCTATCCCCTTTTCCCATAGTCCAAAGGAGATTTATAACAAAATAAATTGCAAAATTTAAACTCCTTCACCATAGAAATAATATGTTGCATAAGGTTGTGATTACCCACCTCAGAGAATTTAAAAAGTCTCAATCTATAGGGTTCTATCCGAATTTAGCATAAATTTATAGAGTTTACAAAAGGAATTTTTTTCAAGTATAAACCTCCACTACAATTTAGCTAAAAGAATGTTGAGGTTTTTGACTCCCATTTTCCCACACTCCATAGGTATACAAAACAAGTTCTACTGGACTTTGCAAAAAGATTTGGATATAGAAGATCCAAACTACAGAATTTTCTTTGTCATCTCTCCATTTCCTTGATAGCATCAGAAGATTTTAGAAATAACATATAAAAGACCAGACGAGCACTTAGAGTAGACTTGACTAGAGTTAGTCTTCCCCCAAATGACAACAACTTTTTTATGTCATAGCCCTAAATCTTGCTTAAACTTTTCTACAATAGATTTCCAAGTGGATAATTATCTTGGATCTGTTCTCAATATGAATCCCAAATAGTCCATAAATAATGAGGTAGCTTCACATCCAAGAATACTAGTAAAGCTTTCTTCTGTGTCACCATATTGATTTAAGTACGTTAGTTTTGAATTAGCCTACTGTATGATTTGGAAAGAGTGCTTGAGATCTTAAGCATTTTAATTATCCACCTTAATAAAAAAATGTATCATTTTCAAATAAAAGATCATAGGACTTTGATCAAGTACAGATATCCTAAACATATTTTTATATAAACCATCTTTCATAATTTGATGTATCCCTTCAGCCTCAAGAACAAATAAAAAAATAAAAAAGTGAATAGCCTTTAAAGCTAGAAATTAGGATTAGCAGAGGCATTGATCAAGACAAACATTGAAGCTTTTAAGAAAGATGGGATTCAAAGTCTCCATAAATCCCTAAATCCCTTCCTTTTTAATATATTCTCATTAGATATGGTCAATTAACTTTACCATATGCCTTTTCAAAATTATCTATAAATAACAACATTTCTTTTCTACATTCTTAATTTTGTGAATGACTTCAGAAACAATCAACACCCCCATCAAAAATCTGTTTATCTTTAATAAATCCATATTACACATTACTCATTAACTGATCAATCATTGCTCTCAATCTTCCAATTAATAGTTTAATCATCAAAGGTAAGTGGAGAGGCAATCTTAAGGATCAAAATTAAGAAGAATGAATTCAGCCTTTTCCTAAGATGGCTAGATTTGAAGAAATAATTCATGAACCCCGTAATGTCCTATTTTTTTTATCAGCGAGGTTATGTAAGCCTTATTCTCAAAATGAGATATAGGCAGTCTACACGAGGGCAGACTATTACCACGAACTACAAAAAACCAACAGTAACAAAGGTGGATATATCATCCAACCACAATACAAACTAGAAATACGAATTGAAAAACATAACGAAAAACAAATCCACCAGCCTAGCTAACCAAACCAAAACGACTTGGAACCAAAGGACTCATGCAGCTCAATAACGAGAACCCTTGTGGCAAACCAAAGAAAACCTAAAGAAACAAGACATAGACCAACACAGAATTTCACCCCGCCACAGACCTCCACCAAAGCGACAAAGATCAACCTTTGGGGGGCACCTCCTTGCTCGTACGTGGGTTGTCCAGAGTAGTTTCCGAGTCAGAAAAATCACTTTCCGGACCAGAGGGACGCAAATCTGCATCTAACATATCAAGTTCCTTCCTGAACTATTCGACGGTAGTCTTGGATTTGAAACCCATTTTGCTGCAATAAGCCCAAGCCTTGGTCGCTAATTGTTGTTTACTCAAGTCTAAAATAGGCCCGGGCCCGTATGCATCAGCCGCCAACGTCTGATCCTATAGGGTACCTGAATTACCGCAGAGTTCCATACCTTTAAGCGCGCGCTTCTTCTTGCGGAAAAGGAAATTGCTCGATATTGTTCTTTCTGAATCACATGTCCCTGTTGGAGACTTCGTGTTAGGCACAATCATGTTCGTATGCACCTGTACTGAGCCCAGCCCTACTCCCCCAGTGTACGTGGGAGAAGGTGTCACACTCTCAAGCCCTCTAGTAGGTTGGTAAAACTTCAAATAGAAACCATCTGGACAAGGATATTTATCTCCATTACAGGCCATTAGAGCATCAACATATTCCATTTCAGCAAACGGTCTCTTCAACCAATCTGCTTGGGATTTAGAAAGAGACGGGAAGTCCAATTCCTCCAAATCCAGCAAGTTTTCTTTTGGAGCTGTAAATATGACCCTAAAATGGTTTGCAATAGCCACTTTAATCATATCAGGATTAGTTAATAGTACCTCATCCACCTTACATCTTGTTCAGCTTTGCCTTTTGACCCTTATGATTGGTCATTCTATAAAACAATTGTGAACACTTGTCTCCTTCATGAAACCATTTATTTCACTCCAAACTTTAGCCATTCATTTTATGTTTTAAATTAACTCAGCATTCAATGCTTATTTTGTATTACATTCAGCTTCAGACAAGGCTCTTGATTCCACAATAACATCTAATTTGTTCACCTCCAGCTCAACATACTCTACATTCTTTTTCAAATTTACATAGACATTAACATTTCTTTCTTTCAAATCTTTCCAGAGTAATTTCAACTTCTGCCAAAGTTTATAATGAGGCAGCCATTGAACCATATAAGAGTCTCAATATTATTTGGCATCCCTAATAAATCTACCATGCTCTAACCAGGGATTTAAAAAGTTAAATAGTCTAGGACCCCTAATCAACCACTTATCAGATAACAATAAGGGCATATGGTCTTAAATACATCTTGGCAGGCTTGTTTTAAACACATCATCAGAAAAAGTTTGAAAGTCTTGCTTGATCCCTATATGATGATCTCTCCACAATTCTTTTTATCTTGTATGATTGCATTAAAATCTCCAACAAGGTTATAATGCTCTCCAAAGATATTGGCTTCATGTGTCAAATTTGACCCCAATCTCAATCTTTCTCATTCCAAACAAGGAGTATGGACATTATCAATGAAACAATTCACATTTTAATTCTTAATGAGACATCCCCAAATTAATGGTATTTCCAGCTTCTTTATGAGTGACATTTCAAGCAAATGTCTTTTAGATAGATATCATATCTCTAGAATTACCATTTTTTGGGTATAAATTAAGTTTCCCAACCTCCATTCAAATCCATAAGACATGAGGAAATACATATGGAGTGGTTCCAACTTTAATTCTTGAATTAAGACGAAATTAGGTTGTTGCTTGCTGATCAAGTTTCTCAAAGAATGGAAGACACTCCTCTCATATTTCCTGGTATGTTCTTCATTTAAAATCAGATTTGTTTAGACTTAGAGTTATTTACTCCAACATTTTGTTCAAAATAGGGGTAACTCGTACTCGATATCATAACTTTGACTTTTCGTTTATTACCAAATCATAACTCAAACAAAGGTCGGTTCTCATATCATAAATTTGACTGCAATGTTTGTCATTTTCCGTCCTCGGGTTTAACGACCGTTAAGTGAGTAAGAGAAAAGGTTGATAGGTCAGGGTTATGATTTGATAATAAATGAAAGGTCTACGTTATGACATCAAGTTATTTCATGCCACTTCATGAATGGTTTAAAGACATGTGACAAGCATGTGACTAGTATTTCACAGAGTCGGTCACACTTATGACTTAACAAATTTTGATACATTTTGATAATTAATTTTTCAAACATGTTACTATGTAAGAAAGTTGATAGATATGAGTTATGATTTGAGAATTGACCGAAGTACAACGAGACTACATAGTATTTTTCCCTTCAAAATATAACACACCTTCCAGATAACCAAATTCACCTTCAAACCCCACTCCCAGTTTCGCACTCAGATCCAGATTATCCTCCAAACTTTAGAATTGTTACAAATAAGATTTTCATTTGTAAGAAACCTAACCCCTATTGCTTGATAATAACCCAAAAGTTTGTGAAGCTTTGAGATTGAGGGTTAATACTCATGAACTTTCATCTCCAGCATGAACAAGACATACATCTCTCTTACAAAAACTAGCACTTATGTTTTCATTGTATTGTCAAACGCTCTATGCATCTCGATGACTCCACAGTTTGATGTGGAAAGGATAAAAGCAGAGACAATAATTGAAATAAAGGACTTTGGGGTGGGTACATGAATCCCTAACAGGTACAGGGCAGAAGTGACCAGTATGAGGCAAGTTCAGGGACGAGGATAATGAGCGGGGCGGGACAAGGGACCATGACTCAATAACTCGATTTTGTATAGTTGGGTGGAACAAGCAATGAGGTTTGACATGGTATTCGAGTCTAGTTTCGTCCCATGCGTGTTTCTCATATATATATACTTGGTCCGTCCATGTGCGAAATCTGTTACATTATCCGTCTAGCATGTCTTATGCTCACTGTAATAACCACTCCCGGTCAACGCCAGTCAAATCTGCGAAAAACAGGAAAATTTAAAAAAATTCAGCACACTTGATTGAACCTAAATTTGACCCCGAGGGTCATACCGGACTTAAGTTGACTCCGATATTGACCAAAGTGAGTTCCGGGGGACTCAGGGCAACTTTCTGATCAATTTGGGAAATGTTGACTTTTCGCTGGAAAAGTCAACCGAGCGACGTTTTGGTCCATTCGAGGACCGTTTGGGATCCAAAAAGCTTATCCGTCGTCACAGCGGTCTTAATTGAGCCGTTTCCTTGTAGCCCGTGAAGTTTCGTAATTTCTTGGAAAAAGTGCCCGTTCGGGGCCCGAAACGTTCGAATTTCGCGAATCTGATTGGAAAATATCTAGAAGATATTTTCCAAAAAGGGATGGGACCCACTTGCCACATGTCACCAATGTGGTGGTGTTAGGTTTGTTGGACAAAACAAGACATGACTACTTGAGGGTTAGTTTGCATTTTAAGTATTATTTTATTACTTTTTGAAACAAAACAAAAGGGAAGCAATAAGGGGTGTTCGGCCATTTCAATCAAAAAAGACAAAAAGGGGTGTTTTTAGAGAGAGAAAAGAAGAGAGAAGGAAGAGAGAAAAAGAGAAGAGGTTGGGGAAGTTGTGACGTTTCTCGTTCATCTAGCCGTTGGATCGTCTCAAAGATAGAAGAATCGAGTTCACACCGTCATTCTCTACGGTGAGCATCTAACCGATTTTCGTTTTAGTACGTTTGAAATTTAGGGTTTGAGTTTAAACGGTTTGATTAAGGTTGGGTTTTGTTTAAGATTGGTTTAAAGATGAATGATTGAGGTTTGAGGTTCGTTAGGAACGTTTTGGGGCGAAAAAGAAATTTTTCCTATTGTGGCCGTGTGGGGCCCACATGCTCGGGTATCGGGTTTTCGTGTTCGGGTGGTTTAGAACGTTCCCCAAGTAATTAATCTACAACCGGATCGAAATTTGGAATTAAATTGTGAAAGTTGTAATTGACGGGTTTAGAAACTTTAAACGCTAATTAAATGACTCGGAAGTCAGAATTCGATTCCGTCGAGTGCCTAGGAACCCTTGAATTATTCTAAGACTGTAGAAATGAAAATGGGAATTTTCGGAGCCCCGGAAGGGCGTTTCCAAAACCCGGGCAGATTCGCCATGTCGGGTGAATCGGGCCTTTCCGGGTCCAATATCGACAGTGTCGAGTAATTGGGAAGTTTGGGAGTGATCGACATTGTCGGGGTTACATTCGAGCGTCGAGTTTATTGAATTTTAGTTTTTTCCTGCGAGTTTAAAAGTGCCTTAAAATTGTATTCTTTTAGATCGTGCTGCAGACCGAGGAAAAGGAAAGCTAGGCGAGTGACCGAGATCATGCAGGGGCTTGTTGGTTAGCTTTTGGAGAACACGCACGAGGTAGGGAAAAGTATCCGGATCTCGGCCCTGACTAGGGAAAGTTAACAGTAGAATTGCATGTGACACCGGGGTGTCGTGGGTTAAGTAGGTTTATCGAATATTAGAAAGGCATGATACGGGAACGTAGCGAATATTAGAAAAGCATGTGACGCTTAGTAGTGTCGTAGGAGCAGAGAACTTATCGATGTTAGAATTACTGGAGGCATATGACCATGCCCGGAGGTTGATTGTGAAACTGTTGATATTAGGACTGTTGGAGGCAATGGTTATGCCGGAGGTTGATTGTGTATTTTTGTGTCTTGGGTGGCCATGAGAGCTCGTGTTTTACTGTTGTGTCTTGGGTGGCCATGAGAGCCCGTGTCTTTACTGTTGGTGTCTTGGGTGGCCATGAGTGCCCGTGGGGTTGTTGAACCCGTGTCTTTACTGTTGGTGTGTCTTGGGTGGCCATGAGTGCCAGTGGGGTTGTTGAACCCGTGTCTTTACTGTTGGTGTGTCTTGGGAGGCCGTGAGTGCCTGTGGGGTTGTTGAGCCCGTGAGTTACTGTTGGCGTGTCTTGGGAGGCCGTGAGTGCCTGTGGGGTTGTTGAGCCCGTGAGTTACTGTTGGTGTGTCTTGGGAGGCCGTGAGTGCATGTGGGGTTGTTGAGCCCGTGAGTTACTGTTGGTGTGTCTTGGGAGGTCGTGAGTGCCCGTGGGGTCGTTGAGTCCGTGTTTTACTGTTGGTGTCTTGTGTGGCCATGAGTGCCTGTGGAGTGTTGAACCTGTGTTGTTGCTGTTTGTTGAACTTGCTTGTGATTGTGATTGTGGTTACCTGAGTGAGAGAGGTTACTGAGACAGGTCGACCGCCTAGCCCGACTTTGTGTCGGGGAAGCGCGTGAGTGAGAGAGGTTACTGAGACAGGTCGACCGCCTGGCCTGAGTGGTTCGGCAAAGCGCGTGAGTGAGGGAGGTTACTGAGACAGGTCGACCGCCTGGCCTGAGTGGTTCGGCAAAGCGCGTGAGTGAGGGATGTTACTGAGCAGCTGGCGTGCGATCCTTTGTGATCTTGTTTGGTGTGCGATCCTTTGTGATCTTGGGTGTTGCGTGATTGTTGTCGTGTCTTTGGAGGAGGTCGTCAATCGTTGAGTCGGGTCTAATTTACGTGTTCGAGTGTTGAGTCGGTTGAGGAAAGTAACTGTGGGTGTGTGTCAGTCGGAGTATTTGAGTTGGGGATGGTGATCCCCGGTGTTGAGTGTGTTGTTGGTGTTACCGGCATTGTCTGCTAAGTATGCCGTAGTCAGTCTGTTATCCGTGGTGGTGAGCGAACGCTCACCCCTAGCTGCTTTTCCTACAGGTACTGATCACAGGACGGACTAGGTGCGCTCTCGAAGCTTGTGGAGCTAGGAGCGGAGTCCGAGTTTTATCTTTTGAGTCTAGTGACGGATACCTTGTACCTTGTCCATTTGTTGGGACGTTTTTGAGTTGTAAATATTATTTTGATTAACTAAATGGAGATTTTAAAGTGTTTATTCAAAACAGGTTCCAAATGTTTTATGATTTTAAATGTTCGCGTCCCGAGTTCGGTTTTCGCGTGACACTCACATTGTTTTTTTTTAGAATAAAAAGTAGTTTCATTAATAGAAAAAACAGAGTCATTACAATGGCCATTACCCTTGTAGGGATAATGATCCAATAACCCTTCAGAACGAACTGGTCCAATAGGAAACGGTTATAGCAATCAGAACTAAACCAAGAAATATAACTAAAACAGGAATTGAAACCAAAACTAGAACAGAAATAAAGTCCCAAGGGTGTCAACTGCCAAGAACCGCTCAAAGTATGGCCAAACGCTGCTTGATCCCTACTCTACAAGGACTCGTTTTGTCAAATAAGCTATCAAACTTGAACCCGACAGTCTGGCTAGAAATGGCGGCTCATCCCAAGGACTCCTCCTGGAGTAGGTCCATGGAGCCCAGGTTTCCTATCATCCCTCATGGCAGGACTACTTCCCATCCCTCACTTGATCCTCCCACGGCTCACCCGTTGTATCCCTCTTCTGGCCCATCAGGCTCGACAGCTTCCCAAATGGGACAAACCCAAGGAGGCATATCTCTGAACACCCAGGGAGGTCTATCTCTAAAAACTGGCCAGGACCTCGAGGGTAAGGCATTGCCCCAGACCGAACCTAGGTCCCGAGAAATGGATTAGGTACCGTGTCCGAGGTTACGAGGGGCTCCTTCCCTCTAGACAACCTGGTCTTAGGTAGCGTGTCTGAGGTCAACGCTGCAAACCCCGACAGTGGAGGTGCTTCTCGTCCCCAATATGTGGCGTACGATCTGTCCATCATGCCAGTCTTGAACTCCAAGATTGAGTCATCAAAACGGGGATCCCGTGACATCTCCCAATCACAATCCCGGACCGTATTGGGGATGGCAACGGGGCAGGTATGGGGCGGGTTTGGTGAAACCCACCCCGCCCCGATCCTCTGCCCTGCGCTCCGTCCCCGCCCAGTTCCCGATTTGACCCCGGTTTGACCCCACCCCGGTTTCTCCCCGACGAGTCAGGTATTTCCCGAACAAATTTTAATTTATTCACCCATATCAAGCCTTTACAGATTTCAGACTCTTCCGTGACAATTTTGCAATTAACATTCAAACAAATCAGCCCAGAAAATTGTTTAGAAATCAGTCGAGAACATGTTGCATGTAAGTGTTGTATTTGAATATGAAGCTATGAGTTTAAGGTTTGAGTCTTGTCCGATCGTTAAGATATGGATTTAGATTTAGGGTTCTTAAGATGAAATCACGGGCTTGACATCAAGAGTACCGGCAACGGCGTGTGAGACAGAGGGGAAACCCACCAGCGTTTCCGAGGCCTAAGGTGAGCAGAAAACGAAGTTGGAAAGGTGAGGTGATAGGCACGAGCTTGGCCTTAGTTGTCAAGGCGGCGGATAGAGACGAAGATCGGCAAGGTCACGATGAGATCTGGTTTGGGCGGCGGCGTAGGCTTATTGAGGTCCTTGACGGCGACCATGGTTGTAGGAGCCTTATTCTCGTTTTAGGGTCAGTAGAGAGATTGAAAAGGAGAATAGTAGATTAAGATGAGAAAATCAGAGATTTGTTTGTTGCAGTAGCTTTTAAAACATTTTCTGACTCTTAAATATAAGTAAATAATATAATAGGTTGATATTAGTGCATGGCATGACAGTTGTAAGACACTTCATAATATGATTTAATAATAAGATATATTAGTGTAGTGTGTACAACTTTATTGCATTATAGATACATATGTATATGTTAGTAGTAGAATCGGGGCGGGGAGTACCAGCCCCGACCCCAACCCGTCCCCGATCAAATCCCTGTTAACCGGGTTTGACCCCGCCCCGTAATTGAAAAAACCCGCCCCAAGCGCCTCGGGGACATCAGGTCCCCGTCGGGGTCAAGTTTTTTTGCCATCCCTAGGTTATATGACATATCCTCCCGTAATTGAAGCAGAAAGCGGGGAGTCGATCATATGTCAGGCTGACCCCCACCGGATCCAGGTATTCTTAGAATCACATGATCATGGTTCGCCGCAGAGGTCGGTGAATGTCTATCCACAAACGATCCATCATCGTACCACCAAAGCATATACCCTATTGATCACACGTGGTTTCCACGTGCTCACCTAGTGTAGCCCCAATGATTTCTCCGGCCGTCTTTGACCGGACAAGGGGTGGTATCCCCCGAGCATGCACCCATAGCTGAAGGTGGTCTAGTCGAGGGAGCTCTCGAGCTAGTGGGTTGACTATCTCAACGAACATAGAGGATGGTCGGGAAGCACCACGGCTCGTTGTGACGAACCCAGAGCCGAGCTTCCTAGGACACGAAGTAGAACGCGAATGTGCCAGGTTCGAGATCCTTGACCACCACACCCACACCGACGCAGTCCCATGCACGTGTGATGATCGACAACAACACCTCCTTCCGAACGGGTTAAGAGAAGCCATGCGGTCCACCATGCTAAACCGGTGGCATGCCAATACTTGAGGGCCCAACAAATTGTAGGGCACCACGACCTCCACCGCCTCTTTCTCGGTGGAGCAAGAGACAGAATGTGGTTTGGAGGTCCCACATTGTAGATCAGGATTTAGGTGGCTTTACTTAATCTATACAGTTACTGGATTCTGGCTTTCAAGCGATGACCAAAACTAGACACCACAAATCAAAATCAATCTCTTCTCAGCCGCAGTTTCCAAATCAACTGGTACAACGTTGTCTTGGATGAACCCAGCGGAAATTTCTTCTCGTCAAAACCATTACCACATACTCCTCAACTTTCCACCACAGAACATACATGCTGTGTTACTATACCCACAGTAATCATAACAATTGATCTAAAGCCAAGACATGACTACATTGAACCTTTCACAATTCTGGTGAGCATCATTACAGAAATAATATAAAATCCACATCAGGTGCTCACCTCTACCCAAAGAGGTAGAAGATACATTGGCATCACTATCCTCTACATAAATTTACCTAATTTACTTGATCTGTTCAGGTCTGGAGGTTGAAACGTCTCCAGCAGCAAATTAGAGCTTCTACAAAGCTCTTTCAACACACTTTCTCCTTTTTCTGAATTTATTACATCAAGGGTGCTACTAAGAACATCGGCTGCAAGCCCACCTTCTACAAGGCTCCCAGGACTCTCTCCACCTTTGTGTATCAACTCGCCAATTCTCCCCAACGATACCGCATCTTTTAAGATGGCTTTGGCAAAGATTCGACCTAGATACTCTGGTGCTTTAGGGGCGTCATTCACATCATCCTCCAACGAAGTCAAAGAAAATTCAAACCTAGGAAATGAAATGCAGCATCAGTAAGCATGCATGCATGTTGAGAACTACATTTATACTTGTATTTGTCTATTTGGTTAATAGAAACAAAACATAATCTAATTTACCCTTGGACAAGGTCAGCTTCACTTAAAATGCTGTCACCAGACTTGGAAAGATTAACAAGAAGATTGGCCAAGAGGTCCCTTTCCTTGTCCTTCCTCTCAAAGGAATCAGTGACCCAAAGAGAGATCATCTTTGGATGGAAGCTTGGGGAATTCAAATCCTTGATGCATAAGGCAACTTCTTTTTCATCTATTGCACTGCAAAATGAGTTAGTGGGAAAGAATCAGTTCTTGTTATCAACTTCATACAGAGATAAGAACTGTGTAGGACATTATGCTTAAGGAAGATGACAACAGCCCAATTTCTTAGCCAAAACCAAACTTTTTCAAGGAGAAAAACTTGCAAAACATGACACCAAAACCTATCAATGCTAAGCAGCATAACCAAGACAGTAGTACATATTTTCATTAAAACTAAAAAGCTATTGACACATATACCTCTAGTATCATCTAGGTGTGTTACTGAAACTTGATATATAATGGCAGTTTAAAAAGAAACATGAAACGCGGTTACAATATACAAAAGAAGACAGGGCCACCTAGGAACATCACCAAAAAAAATGAAACTTGATTTATCGTGCCAGTTCAAAAAGAAACATGAAACATAGTGCCCATACACAAATTCCAGGCACAACCTAGGCATATCATGAAAAATGAGCATGAGTCCAACTTTAATAAAAAATTGCAAGTCCAGAAGAAAATATATCCCAAATGAAAGTCATCTACTGTAGTACCTGTACTGCATAGATGACAACAGCCTTCTATTGGTTTTGTTGTGTAACTAACTGGCCATGACACTTTTTACTTTCCAATTTTAGATTTTTTTTGAAGGAAATAGAGATAACCCAGCCATTCAACTTCAAGTTTTTAAGACAAGTTATGACTGACAAGCAAACTTAAATTACATTAGGCCCATTGGGACTACATTAAAGACATGATGGATTGCCAAAAACTGGCTCCAGGCTCCCTCTAAAATGAGAGATCGCACAATTAACCACACCAATAAAGACTCCGTCCAAATAAACTGTAAATAAACTAACTAAGCAGTACTCTAAGTCATAGACTGCAGAATTCACTACTAACATTTCGTCTGGTCAGAGATATTTTTTGGGATAAATGTCAAAACATGCACTTATGTTTCGTCCACAAACGAAATAGTGCACAATGTTTTGTCCACGTCGTCTGGCTACCCTTATGAATCGTCCACGCACTTCTGTTAGAAAAGTGTAACAGCAGAACCTGAATTGACAGTTTTGCCCTTTTGGTTTGAAATTTAAAAATAAGAATTTCGTCCAATAAAATGAGTGGCTGAGGATTGTTAGGGCAATTTCGTCCAAAAAAAATTTTCAGACACAAGCACATGATAGCACGTGAGGCTACAGATTCGAATATTCTGTTAATTTTACTGACAGAAGTGCGTGGACGATTCATAAGGGTAGCCAGACGACGTGGACAAAACATTGTGCACTATTTCGTTTGTGGACGAAACATAAGTGCATGTTTTGACAATTATCCCATATTTTTTTATAGGCAACTCCTAGTCTATTCCTAATCAACACATTCAATAAGACAAAGTTCTTCCTGTTTCTTTCTTACAAATAAATGTTAATAAGATGAAGAGAAAATTGTACCTGTAAAACTCCTTAACTGCAGCCATGGACATATCACAAAGACGATCTTCCGGCCACACATTTTCTGAAGAAACATTTTGCGGTCTTGTAGGCTGGGATGATGAAACAGATCTATCTGAACTCCGACCTGGGGTCCTTATGTCCTTGCTACCATAGTTTATATTACGCTCTGGAGCACCTGATTGCTCATGGGCAGATGGGCCTGATAACCTATCTGGTACATATCCTGGAATGGAATCTTCCCTTGAGCTGCTAGATGGCCGCTCCGGAGCAGGACTATAACCATTGAGACCTGATGTCATTCTCCTTGAATCTCCTTGGCTGAGAGAATTATCGGATATAGTTCCAATTGACAATGATGGTGGTCCTCTTATGGCCATTCCTCTGGCAAGTCCACCTTGTGGACCCAAAGTTATAGAATCATCACCCGTAGGCCTATGCGGAAAAGGAACCGACAAGGTCCTTGCCTCATACGACTGTCTATCATCTCCACGGACATCCTGGCCACCAAACCCACGACCTTGAGTGGGCAGTCCGCGGTAACCACCCATCTGTGAACTTGGTGAAGATGAAACACTTGAACCTCTTGCACCAAAATCCATTGGTGCACCCCTTCTCCCAGCAGGACTCATACCTGGACCACGGGCAAGCCTACTACTTTGTGCATGTCGTTCTTGGGCAGCATCTCTATGCACTTCCTCAATCTTTTTTGGGCCTTCAACTTTTCTCCTTTGCTGCCATTTGTTCTTTCTCAGATCAATTGCATCCTTCAACATGAACCTAACCCTGGAAGATAATTTCATATTATTTGACAACTTCAACATCATGTCAAAATACACATCCATGTGCACCTTTGCTTTGGGATGATCAATCATTTCACCTATTGTACTCATTAATTTGCATAATGATTCGATATTTTCCTCGTCGGGATTCTGATATTGACCCAATAACTTTTTGATGCACTCGTGCATGATTCTCTCAGTCAGCATTTTCTTTTTGTATAGCTCTCCAATTAATCTAATGTTACCCAACATCCGTCTTCGTGCTTGAACTCTCTTTTCTTCTCTAGCTTCTTCAGACAATTTAGCCTCGCCCTCCTCATCATCTTTATCAGCTTCTTCTTCCTCTCTTTCCCCTCTCTCAAATTCTTCTTGGCACTTGTTCAAAAGTAATCTCTTGAATGTTATTTTTTCATTGTCCTCACTGAAATCAGGCAGCTCTCCTGCAAGATGATAGCAGAAATTGGCGTACATTTCACAGAAAGTAGGCTCCATCAAAGCTTTATCAAAAATTTGTGAGATCACACCCGTGAGAGTCTGAGCATTGTCAATGTTAACTGCTTTTACTTGCTCAAATAGTTTTTCAAAGTTTTGAGGCGTTAACTTATTCAAAATCCCTTTCAACTGACGCTGCTTGGCCTGCTCCTCATCTGTTATTTTACCAACTTCATACTTTCTCTCGGCTTTGTGCATCACCTGCAATGGAGTCTGGGGAGAAGGAATTAGACCTCTCTGCTGATAATTGGCAGCTCGTTGCCACCTGTCACCATCTGGGCTATTCCTTTGCATCCCTCCTTGAGAACCAAGGGATTGCATTGGACCAGATAGAATACCCCCAGCATACTGAACAGGTCCTTGACCACGTGGATTTCTTAGAACACCATAATTGCCTCCTTGATTGGGACGAAAACCAGCATTTCCTCCTGAATTAATATCCATACGTCCTGAACCTTTATTCCATCGGTCATCATCAAGTACTCCACTCCCGCGACGATCTGATCGAGACCCCACACTAGGCCTGTCTACAATTCTTCCAGGAGTAGAAACATTGGCATTATGACTACTCAACACGTCTGATACATCCGAAGTAATTTCAAAACCGTCTGGAAGTTCAGTACAATGCTCTGCAAATTTCAGGAGGAAATCCCTAGAGTACTTCTTGGCCAAACTCTCATCATTGCCATCACTTGCCAACCTTAGATGAACCTTTTCCTCATTATCTGAAGTTTCAAGCCTTGGGGTAGAGATGTCTGCTGCATCTTCCCAGTCATCTGGCTCAGTGTTACTCTGCTCAGCTTTTTCACTTGCACCATTATCTTCCGGAAGACCATCAATAGCCTTTTGCTCCAAATTATTGTTGCCATCAGTACTTTCTGAATGCATTAATTCTTTCTTTTCCTCGGGGCCCTTATATGCCATATACAGATCAGAAATGGTCCCTGCAGCATCTGCTTTCTGAAGAATTTCTTTTCTTTTCTTCTTACCTCTAGAAGCTGTACTTTTTGTCCTGTGAAGCTCTGCAACTGATTTATCATTGGAGCCTGATACTTGATGAGATACCATTCCTCCACCAATGTCATCTACATCTTCTCCATTTTTCAAGGTTGCTTCAGATATTTCTGGAGATGTAACAGGACCAGACTGATGATCTGACACTGCAACTCTTCCAGCGATTGGTCCATTACTACCCGCGTCATCAACTTTGCTTTCAACCTCGTCTCCTTGACAACCAGTAGGCAAAACAACAGATTTTGCATTTGAAAATTCTAAAGCTGAGTCCAAATTACCAGTAGCATTTCCTATATCTGTGTGGGAGCTTGCAGCTTCATCCATCTCCTTTTGTGTTGTTGTTCCTAAGGTTGAGAACTCATTTCTTGAAGCTGTAGCCTTCAATACAGCATCTTGTTCTACATGTTTAATAGACCCTGCAGAAACATGTACTGCTTCTTCTTGGGGCTCTTCATGTGAACTTAAATCCCTTGGTTCTGCTGTTCCTACAGAATCATGTTTCAGTTGTTTGTCAGTACCAGAAATATGAAGATAGACACGGATGAAGCCTTCTCCAATGTACCAAACTTTGATTCAGAAGCATTAAGAGAGGCAAGACCAGCGCCTTAAAAAGATTCACCAACTAATTTCAACACACCTTCACTAGAAACAGATGGAGTGGAAGTTGTTCTAGCTTCTAGAGACTCAGCAAATCCACCGCTTGAAGATAAATCATGTTCAATAGCCCGAGAATTCAAGCTTAATGCAGAGGTAGACTGCCCAATAACATGTAAATAGAGACGTAAATCCATGCAAACAAACACAACACTAAACCAAATTTAAATATTTTCTACCTGACCAGAAAAATATAAACCAACCTGATTCTGTGAATGCATATTTGATTCATTGTTTGCATTCTTCTGTTGATCTTTAATGGAGTTAGACCTGCTCACAGTTTCCCTTCTTCTACCTTCAGTATTAGCTGTCAGGCACTCTGCAGAAACTGAAGCAGGGGAACCGGAGACAGAGACCAAAGTGTTGGCAGAAGCTGGTACAAGTATTGGAGTTGAGGTAATGGTATTTTGAACATCACGTACATGCTCCAGGTTCAACTGTTCTGGTACGCCATGAACTGGTGTCCCGGTCTTGGTCAAAGTATTCAAATTTGGTAGATTAATGAATGGCACATTTTGTGGACCCTGGCCACCTGGAAAGCTAATCCTTGGTGGTTGAGAATGGGGTGTAATCTGTGTGCTTGTGGGATGAGAACTTGAAGGTCCAAAGAATAGAGAACCATTATACGAATTGGTATAATAGTTCATCGGGTGAGAAGCAAATGATGGAATAGGCTGTGATTGAGGAACATTTGGATGAGATCTTGAACCTGATGGTCCACCATCTGCATATGAATCATTTCGTTTGTCCAGCCTCAACTCTTCATGTGTCTCTGGATGAGTGATCTTAACAGTAGTTTTACGCTGACCACCAAATTTACCTCCCTGCTGCTGAGGGTACTGTGACGACATACCCATTCCCATGTTGCCTAATTGAGGGCCCAGCTGCGGACCCATTTGAGGTGTGAAACCCAAACCCGGTCCCTGATGGATGATTCCTTGAGCCTGCATCGCATGGGGTTGGAGACCTGGAATGAACACCTGCTGTTGATTAGCATTACCCATTGATAATGGCATAGCCATTGGCATTTGAAGTGAAGTGGCTCCCATGCCCTGAGATTGTATATGAGGGTTTTGACCGCCAAATTGCACTTGTGGTTGGTGAAACGGAATTTGCATAGAGATCCCAGTTACCGGATGAACATTAGGCTTCTGAGTTTGGCTTGGAGGGGGTCCAAGAGAGACTTGAGTGTCCTTGGCCTTGGGCAATGATTGACGCTCTCCAGCATTTGATTGCTGAACAGGAACTGCTTCTTTCCGTGGTGCTTGGTGCTTAGGAATGGAAGGAGCTGACAAAGGTGGTGCAGTTCTAAAAATATCATGGCGAGCCTGTAAGTTAAGAAGTCAGATAACTTTTTAAATTGTAAGGGGAGAATCTACAAAAAAAACTACAATTAACCATAATAGGCCAACATTATTTACACTGAGTGACAAATATTACAAATACCACCATGACACAAAGGAGAAACATTAACACCTAGAAAGCAAGACGGACATGCAGTTCCTTTTACAAATGATCAAAAGTTGAAATACGTGTACATGTATATTCATTCTCACATCACAAGGAAGCAGTTAAGTTATTACTCATTAACTCCAAATGAAAATGACAGTACAAAAAGGATAGTGATATTTATCAAACTAAACAATTACACTTAGCAGTCAAAATAAAATAAAAAATCTACATGTACATAAACCTGATTGACAGCAGCTAGGGCATGTCATGTCAATGAGTGTATATGTCAGAAAATATGCTACCAACTTTGGTGCCAACAAAGTGCTGGTACTTCACAAGTCAGAGCACTACCAAAACCACACTGATTTCTGCCCTATAAATATATAAACTCTTCTAGGTTCATAGTACAAAGGTATATAGACTAATCAAAGTAGAGTTAAAAGGTATCAAAATGAAATTTAATAATTACAGGTTAAGTTTCAGAGTTGCTAGTGACTAAAGTGGACCCACTATTAGAACATGTCGCTTCTGATGTCTGTTAATTTTGTTATTGGGGAGAGAGAAAAGAAAGGAGGCCACCATGTCAACATTGGGGTGGCCTCTGATGATGCTTTCTATATATGTGTGTTACCTCCATTAAAAAATTGAAATTGATATTCAAATTATAAATTTAAAACGAAATTCAAATTTTAAAATTCAACAATCTTCATCCTCATCGAGCAGAGAATACGAGCCATGGTTGAGTATGTTCTGGAAACCGCCACCACGGGTGTGACGCATGGTTGAATGAGAATTTTAGAGGGTTGAAGGTGGGAGAGAATTTCGGACTGTTAGCCCCCCAACTGTCAGATATTTTTTTCAAAATCATGTACCACGTGTCACTAGATCATTGGCTGAGGTGGATCGGAGGCCAGGGAGGCTTCTGATGGGGGAAAATCGGAGGCTGCCTTGGTACTACAACGGGGTGAGGCCGGCCTCCGATGGGCAATCTGAGGTCACCTATGGGAGGCTCCACTGTGGAAGCTCTTAGAGCACAATATGAACAGCCCATCGAAAAAAGAAAATGCATACCTGGTCACGTTTCTGCTCATCCAAGTTTGGCGGAGCTGAGCTGGTTCGAGCAGGAATCTACAGAAACAAGAAAGGGAAACTCAAGTTTTCAGAAGAAAAAAAAATATCATAAATAAGATACAAAAGAATGCAACTCAAAAAAAAAATATACCTGCATCCCATTCATAAAACCAGGACTTATGGACCCAAACTGGAAAGCAGGGAATGCCTTTGAAACATCTCCTGATGCTACGCCATGAAAAATATATGCAATTAACAAGCAAGTTTTATAAATCACAGTCAAGAAATATTGATCAGATGGCACATTGCCCAGGCGATCATAATAAAGCTACCAATGTTATATAGATGATAAAATATCAACTATATAACTATAAAACACACTAAAAGCATACATTTAGCAGGGGTTGTCGGGGTTGTTGTGTCAGAACCCGTGGGGGCAGGCTGAGAAGTTGGAGCCTTTGGAACAGTTTGGTTAATTCTCTGACTGGCTGCCGCTTCAGTTTGCTTCACAACCCCAGTTGTAACTGGCACCCCAGATGCTCCTATTACAGGACAAACAAAATAAGGAGCCGAATTAGATTTCTTTATTTTTTAAAACAGGAAAAACCTAATGATATATCATGGTTTTATTCTCCAATTACAAATGCTTACATCTGGGAGTGCTTTAATCATCACAGCTCATAAATCTATGCACCCTAATTTTAACCCGAAGTAGTGTAAGTTTCTAGACTGATACCTTGTACTTGAGGTGCTACATGCCCACCATTCTGTACACTTGGATTGCTCGAATCAGAATAATTCACAACCCTAGATTGCCCTCCATGTGCATTACTATTAGGCTTCCTGAAACTATACACACAAAACCACACATATCATCAAGACCAGTAACCTCAAATATATTTACTTCATAAATAATCAGAAAAACAAATTAACTCCACCAATGGATAAAAAGGGGCTAAAAGTAAAAACCCAGAAACAGATAAAATTCCGAATTAAGAACCAGTATACCTCCGGTTAGAAGCGATCGACGGTGAAGGAGCGGGCTGGCCGCCTCCGCCGCCGCCTCTTCCGGATGGGCCCGAGGATGACCGCTGCTGGTTGAAGCTGGCGGATCGGTTTGATTTGCGATACTGGGAATCGCTCTTATCGGACCTGGATTGATTGAAGGACATATATCCAAATCCTTAATTCCTCCAATTTAGCCTTCCTGCATTCAGAAGAACAAGATCCGACGTCAAAACAGTCGCTTTCTCACACAAAACCCATCAACCAGAAACAAACTCGAAATCGCATAGCATCATGTGTATCATGCGAGTGCATTAGGGTATGAATGATTGGGGGAAAGTGAATGACCTGTGAGAGTGAAGGAGTGAGGAAGAGAGAGAGAGGGAGATAAGTAGGGAAATGATATTAGGGTTTGTATTTGGTGGAAATGAGGGAGAGAGAAGGGCAAAAACTGGGAGAGTTGTAGGTGCTGTGTTTTTGTGTTAGGTGTTTGTTTGTGGAAGAGGAGAGAGAGAAACAAGAGGTAGCAAACTCAACTAACCGAGGTGGTAAAAAAGTTAGTAGGTGCTAATAGATCCAATTTTAACATAACCTTGAAAATAATTGTTCTCTTTCCCCAATTAATAAGTATCACTTTTAATCGGGAAAAAAGTCTTAAATTCTTAGGGTTTTCTCTTCCTTTTCCCTTTTAAGTTTTTATTTTCGAACTGACAACCTTATATGATCTCATTCGATTCCTCATTTTTATCAACTTCGAACAACAAGCCTGATCTCGTCAAAGTCATGGTCTCGTCGTGCCCAACAAACGTGTCGCCCTCGCGACTGTTGAACTCGCCGCAAACGGCACCCTAACTCTGGAGATCGAGGAATCGTTGCACCAGATACCGTTGTCGGGGACATGGGCTCCTTTACTCCTCGCCTCACGGTGAAATCCGTTACAAGACCTGCCGCAATCATCACATGCAGTCCGCTTCCCCAAACGTCGAGGCCAGAGTCAGATCTGAGAGCCCTAGCCATCTGCATGGCCTCCACTCCGACCCTAGACTATTGTGGCACCACCACTTCATCGATCAGGTCTCCCATCAGTATCTACCCCTCCAATGAACGGTCCTTTACATGCCATTTCAGGTCGTCTAAGGGGAGTTTTATTATAGGATAAGGATTAAATGGACGTTGTCATCGTGGTTCTAGTTGAGGCTATTCCGGCTAAACCTAATGGTCGTTATCGCCTATCGTTGGTGGGCAAAATAGTCATCGGAATCAGTTGTAACCCTAAGACGATATGTAGGGTCATGTTGAAGCACTGGTAGGTCAACAACATGGAAGTAGAGGTCCTCTCCAAAGACGTGGTATCCTTCTAGTTTCCTTCAGAATCAGGCCTCAATCGGATCTGGCACAAAAGTTTGTGGACCTTCAATGGGTACTCGATGATCCTATTCATTTCTAGCATATGGAGATTGGCATCCGAGCATACAACATCCTAGGAGATGCTCGGGACGACCCCATCCGGTCCTTGCTTGCAAATACGTTGGGGCAAGAAGTGGTCGAGGCACCCATCCCAACTCCAAAGGCGTGAGATGATTTTCTTTGGTTCAGGGTCATCCTGAACATGGACAGACCGCTTGCGGAAGATTCGAATGCAATTCCCAAGCCATCGCCATTTCACTATGGTGGGCCTGTAGTACGAAAAGCTCCCGCGTTTTTGCACCCGATGTGGACGGCTTACCCATCAGATCCATGCATGTAGTGCCTAAATACGGGGAGTCGGTCGAGAGGAGGTTCGTCTTGATGAATCTATACGGGTCCAGCTAGGAGTGAACACAGATAGGCTACTTCAGACTCGGTGGGGACCACCACAATATTATCTGGGGCCTCGGGTGGAGGAGTTGATGACATCCCTTACCCTAGACCTAGAGCAACAGGATAGCCTCAAGGGAAGACAACTTCTTCCCTGCAAGGTTTTCCTACAATCCCGACCGGGGGAAGGATAAAGGTATCGAATGTTAGAGACATGGCTAAAGAGGGTCCCGATGGGACACCATTATTTTTACAGGGGTTCCATCCAGGATCGCCAGATGGAATGAGCGAGATCACAAAGACTCGTGAACTAGCTAATGTGGATCAGGAGATCACCCGGGAGACGGTGGTGGGGGATCTCAACACCTTCCATATGAGCCCCACACAGTCACTATCGCCTTCTCCGGAAGTCCCCCAATAGATGATAATAACAACTGCTCGGGGTGGAAACTAGAATGAATTTTGGGAGATTGGAGGTGGACGTAGTACCTCCTCATGCGAGACATGATTGGTCCATGCGAACCTCCACAAATCCGCCCAAGGCTTCCCCCACTTGGAAACCAGTCTCGGTCGTGAGTCCGTCCTAGGGTAGGTTGGATTCTAAGGCCCACATCTGGAGTATGGCAAAGAGAAAGGTGGTCAGTTTTATTCTTGGTCAGAGTTCCTTCAAGATCAAAGGAGCATGGTTGAAAGAAAAAGGTTCTCCTCTCCTAAGAGATGAAATAGAAGCCTGAAATGTCCCATCTCAGATCCTTAACAACGAGACTGGCGTAGTGCCAGACCTTTTGCATTAAGCCCTCCATGGAGTCTCGATCATAGTTGTGTTTTGTGAAGAAACGTCCCGCCAGACCGAAGGACTTATGTCCACGAATGTGAGTCGTTGTTGGGTTCCTTGGGATAAAGATTAACCGGTCCTTTTCTTCTTCCATCTTAATGGCATTGAATCCCTCTTTAAGGGCTAGTAGTGCCTCCATCGTAGGGCGGGGTTCTTCCATCAGGGTTTCCTCACCAACTAGGATGGGCCGGTCTGATGGTGGTAGGAGTGGATATTGGGGTTTTGTGCCCTAGGTGTCACGCCCCAAATCCGGTTATCGCCCGGACCCGAGGCATGACGAGTAATAGAAGACCATAAAGATGATAAATCAACATTTACTTCCTGAAAATCTCCAATAATGAAAACAATCCGTTAAACCGAGTTCAAAATACGATAACCCTCCAGGGGTGTAGTAATAAACCTCAACAAGTTTTGGTTCAAAACATTAAAAGTAAAGATACGAAGTCTCTATCACGCACCCACCCTGAGAAGCTCCCGAACTTCTACTCCTCAATCAAGCCTGTAAACACAACAATGAACTCACAGGGGTGAGCTTACGCTCAGTAGGGAAAACACAAAACAAGGTAACCTTAAACTCCAAAGAATCAACGGCAACGTCCACAAGATCCATAAATTCACCAACACAATCAACAAGGTAGTTAACATATAGCTATTAACAAACACAGGTAATAGATAAACCGATCAATGTCGTGGCACATGAAGTCACCACCCTCCGATCCACATCTTATGTGTCCTCTCGGATTTTCCCTCCAATCCAGAGGAGACGCATATCATTGAGACTATCGGAAACACCCTTCAGGGCACATATCGTCGGAAGTCTCAGAAACGTCTCCAAGGGATTTTAGATCCTCGGGAACCCAGGGCCATACTCCCATGGGAAGCGCACACGTGGGCAATTTAATAATAAGCAGTTAATAATTGAATAACGCACTCAATCGAAATACGAAGTAATACAAGCTCAACAACCACCAATCCAAGTCCACACACGGCTCAACCATCACCAATTCACCACAACACATAGTACACGAATCACGCAACCATAGCACACCAAATACACAATCTCAACTTACCGTTCACTTACCAGTTTCGAACCACCGGGGCATCGATCACCTGATTGCACCGCGCGGTACAACCAGTCATACTCGATGCTCCAAACAACCAATCAAGTAAGACAAATAATCATTCGAATACAATCAATGAGCAAGTACGAGTGTAATCAACTAATCATAAAGCCTTCAAAAGAGCATTCCAGCATGCAATTCCGCTAGTTTCATTAGACTCTTTAGCCTATCCACTAAGCAATCAACAACCAAGCATGTGATCCTAACACGCAACTAATCCGAGGGCTTTGCCAAGGCTCCTCTACCAGACAATCATATCCCAAGTATTGAAAGCGAATTACACTAGTGATTGGCATCCTAATCGGTCTCCACTAGACTCTTCCGGTTATTAGCAATTTAAAGACGATTAAGCTAGTCATTCGCATCCTATATGCATATCTAGGACCTTTTCCAATTTTATTAACCTCGCATGCATACTAAGCATCATAAACGAGAGGTTAAGGCTTTCCCTACCTCAAGGTCTTCCTCTCAACACTTTGATGAAGCCCGGTGGTCACTACTCCGTTCTTCACTCGGGTCCCGGCGTGATCTTTGCTCTTCTAGCTCGGGTCCAAGCCCTTGATCTCGGGCGAAGTCCCGTCTAGATTTGACAAAGAAAAGTCCAATCAAACAAACGATAATAGTCCAAAGTCTTCTGATTTAACCACAAATTACCCAGTCCAAAATCTCACCTTGAGTTCGTTAAACCGGTTAATTAAATCTGATTTTAAAAACGGTTTCCATTAAAGTCCGGTTGACCCAGATCCGAACCCGGTCCAGATCCGGTCCTGAAGTCCAACTGGGCTCAAGGCCCGAGTCCACAATGGCCAAGGCCCGTCTTTTGTTGCTGTCGGGTCTGAGACTCACTCGTACCGGGCCTGGTCTCAAGGCCCAAAGTCTCTGACCCAAGGTCCTGGTCCAAGACCAAGCTAGTCTGCGCAGCGTGGAACGAGGGATTTGAAGGTTCCGGTGACGGCGTATGGTGGCGGCGTCGGACGGTCAAGGGGAAGGGGAAAAGTGGCAGAGGAGGGTGTCGGATCTCCGGCGACGTCGTGGTCGTGGCTCTGGTGGTCGGAACGCGGCTCCATCTTCTTCCCTGACCCAGATCTGGCGATTCCGGAAGGGTCTCCGGCGCGGGGCTCTCGATGCTCGCCGTGGTCGGCGAAGCTCGCCCCCAACGAGCTCGGGAAGAGGGACGTGAGGCTGGAGAGGGCGGACGGTGCGAGTCCGAGCTGTCCCCTCCGTCGCCGGTGCGGTTGAAGCCCTAGACGGCGAGGCAGAGTACGGTGCTCGGGGCTCCGGCGCCGGTGTCCGCGCGAGAGGGAGAACAAGGGAGGCGAGAGGCTTCGTCAGCTCTGAGACGGGACGACAGGTGCACGAGGAGGAGATGGCCGGAGGAGGGAGGAGCTCGACGGCGCGTCACTGGATCGGGAGTTCGAGAGAGAAAGGGCTGAGGAAGAGGGAGTCTCGAAAATCGTGTCTGGCACTGAAGAAATGGGCGGCGCCTCAGTGTATTTGTGCGTAGGGTTTGCTGCACAAACACTGGGCCGGTTCCTGTGTGGGCTCGGCTGGAGCCTGAGTTGGGCCGGCCTGGTTCAGGACTCCCTTTAGCCCAAAACAAAACCCTTTCCCTTTTTTTTTTATTTTTCCTTCTCCAATTTTAGTTGTTACAAACTCACACCTCGACGTTTCCAAATTGCACTTTACTACACTTTTAAACGAAGCGGGTTTTACAATCTACCCCCCTTAAAGAAATTTCGTCCTCGAAATTTAATAGGAACGTGCTCCTCTTGTCCAAATCTCAGGGAACGTTTGATTACGACTCTCCTGTGAGGAAGCCGTGGTGTACTTCCGTAGTTCGGAAACACGAAGGAGTTGCCCGGCAACGGTTCTGGCTCTGACTGGAGACCTTAACGTACGGTAAATTGCGGGGCCAACTTGCCTTCGTCGTTGTCGATCCGCTTAGGCCTCTGTTAGGCTCACTCTTAGAAATAGCTGAATCCATAAAGACACTCCACAGGCCTGCGCCTTTCATTTGCGTAACCCTTCTGTCGGCTCCACTCGGTCTTTAACCGTTTCTGCAATTACGCGGCCTTTACCTACTCATGCTTCACTAGATCACGCTAGGCACTCAAAAGCCCTACTTGGCGGTGAACAACAGTCTTTCTCCACAGTTCGCAGTTTTGACATGCAAGCATAACTTCAAGAACCACTGATGTACCCAACATGTCAAAGAACACTCAACTCGTTAAGAAATACCGGATGACGGTATAAAACATCCTATACCGGAATCCTACCTCGGTATAGACGTCGCACGGAAATACTCTTACGCGGTCCAGATATTCTATATCGGAATCTCCTGTCGGTCAGAGATATCATGTCGAAACACCTCGCAATGCGAACTGAAGTAGGAACTTACACGTAGATATAACCACTCAGTTTCCTTCTTAGTAATCTTTACAGGGACAACTTACTCAGAAGTCCAATATTCACCAAGTCAAGATCGACCAAAACGATCGTACGATCATGTAACACAACCACCATTTCCTCAAGACAAGGGATCTCATGATCATTGCACGGTTCGAAACAAACAAACGGTTTACCACATCCGATGGGCCAATAGGCGCAACTCAATAGGGTAAATCGTACCCATCTCCGATACTGAGGAATGCCAGAAACGATCTTGGCAACCTCTACCAGACTCCAATTTTAGTGCAGACGGCGGACCGTCGCCAATAACTTCGATGTAGAAGCCTCTTATCATGATCCTCAACTGTACCGGTATCACATCGGATAGAACGACTTCGGTTCTGACATGCCATACCGGGATCTTCCTTCGATATGGGTGTCTTATTGGAAAGCTCCGAAAATCGGACAAGGACGGAGCCATCCGAAGGCGTGACTCCTCAATTTCTCTTTAGTAACCGTCTCCCGAATAGTTCTCACTCGAACTCCAAACAGGTCTTGTCACGACCTCACATACTCAAGACGAGTAAGCAACACACCATCGTGATCATCCAAACAAAGGTCCTCATAACCACTGCGGGGTTTGGAACAATCGCCCGTTTCATCACATCTCATGATAAATAAGTAAACCTCTGCCAAGCAACGGGTACTGCGTACCGTCATAGTCGAAAAGCGGCATGCCTCAAACATAACTTACTCAACACCTCCCATCATGCTAAGTCTGGCATACGGGTGCGTCACACAACTAATCCCCACGGATCTCGTAACCACACTCCTCAACTCAAGACCCCACCAAACTCACAAAGCGTAAACAAACGAATTAACACCAACTGCACTCACATCAATTAACCGGTCATCACACACCCAGGGTAAAAGATAGGGCCCAAACGTGCCTCGCACACAGCCAACATCACGCACATCTGTCACAACGGTTAAACTTGAACACGGTCCTCAACCTGGTACGGGTAGTTACACATCACGTACCACAAACACAACTCGCTATAAGCCAACCACATCACAGTGATCAATCGAAAAAGGTTACCCAACTCGCGATATCTCTCGCGACATCAGAACTAGTCTTCAACATCTGGTCCACCACTTCACAAGTCATCTCACCTGAATCCTCAAAACACAAGACAAAGGTTCTCAAAACCGGTGCATGGTTCGGTACCACCATGAACTCTACCAACCATTCCTTGGACAAACAACGTACAACAACACGGACCAATAGAACCCCTTACTGGTACTTGGTCGAAAGTAGGCGTTCTTCAAGATACCACCGTTGGACGTGTGATTGTTACACTTGACGGCAAAACACGATCCCAGATCGAATGTCAAAGGTCATTCTGACCGACGGTATCCTTTATACCGTTCACGAGCTATCCATCAACCAACTTATAGTCAAATCCACCCAAGTCGCCCTTTAAGGGTTAAACACCACGTACTGAGATCTTGAAAACCTTGAATAGTTTAGAAACTCGTGCAACTCCGTCATTCGCTACTTGGCAGAATAAAACCCACAACGGTTAGCTCTTAGTCTTTCATGTACTCATGCGTGGCACCAAAATCCAACCCAACATACAGTTCCTCGTTCGGTGCCATCTTGTTACTGGCCTGAAAGCTTGTGGGAGTCGTCCTCAGCTATCTGTAGCTGGGCTTCAACGCGAGGTGCTCTCGCTTCTAGGACATAACCTCATGGTTAAGCTTAGTCCTTCTGGGGATAACGTAAGAAACACACCTTCATTTAGTTCCCCACGTACGACACGCACTCGTGCAACCTTCGCTCGCTAACAAGGACGTGAAACAACATCGTCTCGACGGTTCGAATCTTATAACTTAAATCCTGTGGCGGGGTTCGAAGAAACTGTCGATTACGACTATTGTGGGCATGGGCCCACCACGCTTCTGCTGCGCTACTCTGATCTTATCGTCGCTCGGTCATCTCTGATGACTGGTCGGACCGTTTACTGGTCAAAGCTGTAGCCTTTCACTGCTTCGGCATTCGTCGCCGGTGGCGCTCGATGAACGCTGTCGTTCCAACTCTCGGTTCTTTAAGATTCGATCCGCACTATCGGAGAAGGAAAGAACCTCAAATCTGACTGAGTTTGTTACTCCACTTCCCAACTCCTACTGATGCTAGTCGGTACTACCATACCTCTAGTCGATGTGGTTAAAGTATCGGTGGGCTTACCAGTGTTAAACTCGATTGATCAATACGTCACCACGAACCAATACACCCAGTGTAATGCTCAAGTGTCAGCTGACACGAAATCCAAAATGCAGATGGTAACAAGTACTCCACTCGATCTCAAGATCGGTATCAAGTCCTCTCTCGGGGCTCGGTAAGTAGGTACGCTCGGCCCCCGCCACATTGGAGGTTCTCCTCACGATGGGATGAAAGAGTTCACCGCTATGGCAGCATATTCTCTTGTCGGCTCTTGTAGATCGACCTGCGGGTCGGTTCGTAGATTCCTCACTCAACTGGCCTTCTCGGTCTAGACGTTCCAACGGTTGGCTCGAGGGCAAACTGTGCCACCGGGGCAGATCCAACGGACATTACTTCTCCACCCCTTCATGTCTCACGGGACTGGTTCTGCGACTGAAAGAATCCTGGGTCCCCTGCTTCCACGGATTGCGGCTCTCTGACGGTCTCAAGAAGCCTCTCGGCCTCGGTCTGGTCTTCCGCGCCTTGGCGGCTTCCAATCATGTCTCTCTAACGCTAGTGTTTGCTTCACTAGTGCTGAATCGTCCACGGTTCTGAAGCAATGACTCAATCTGTGCCAAGAGAACTGAGTCCCTTCTCAAATGCCTATGACGGCTCTTCTCGGTCGGTACCATCCCGGGTGCGAAGCGATACGGGGACATGAACCTCGTTTAATACCCAAAGACGGTCATCCCTTTCCAATGTAGATCCAAAACTGCCGGTGTCGGTCATCTCGATTAGATCAAAGGACATATTGTCCCAAGGACAGTCCGCTGAACGGGTGGAAGCCATTTCCAAATCTGGTCTGCACACACTGCCACTAAAACTGTGCTTCTCTCTCAGTCGGGGGTCGCGGAACACAAACTCCCACGAATAGCCGAATACTCTGAACGTATTAAGGTTGTGGGTACTCCACTCCAACCATAATACAACTGCCTCGGGGTCCAACTTCCCGGATCAAACTGGTGTACTCAACCGAAGAAAACTCCTGAGTGCCTGGGCCGTGTAACCATCCACCTGGCTTGGCATCTCGGTAGTGACTGTGTCGGCGGTAGGCACAGACTCTTGTGTTGGCGTTGTACTCTCATGCTGAGCGCATCTAACACTGCGCGAACCACCTCCTCAATCGAGCTGCTTGAGTCGGCTCTGCGACTGGAGGAACTCTAGGTGATGACCCTACCGGTCTATTCCCAAAACTCTCGTGCTCTGTGGGAGTAGCTCCCTGGGCGCTCACTGCCCCTGTCAGAACGATAGTTGGTATCTGGCTCTGCCCCACAACTAGACGGCTCTTAGTACTCTCTCGGATAAAACACGGGACACCTCGCCATCTCACTGCCTTTAGCAACTATAGGTTCACAAAACAATCTAACCCAAACGGTTCGATTTGCCCAAGCATGACGTTCTCGTGCGTCTCCACCGGATTCTACTTGGACCAAAAGTAAGTCGTAAGGTCACACGTAACACTTATGCAACCAAGAAACCCGCACCACGTGCGTCTCACCCCAAAACAAAGGTTCGATCAAGTACAAGGACGTACACGCGCGTCTCACAAGTCACCTACAGGTACGCCCCTCACGCTAGTAGATATATATACTCATATAATATAGCACACAAGATCGCATCTCTATGCGTCATACAGCAACAACCAGCGATTTAGCAATCACCCACCAACTCCCACCAGAGGGTTCAAACAAACAAAGAAATCCACTCCCATAGGAGGATTCATCCTCAAGCACACCACACAAAAGGCACAACACAACAAGCATACCCCTTGCTCGGGTATCCTTTCACAAAGAGGGGTTTAGTACTTGACACAATTGAATTCCAAAGTCACCCTTAACCCTTTCTTCCCTTCCACGAATTCCCATTTCTTAACTTTTACTCAAACCTTTTCATGTCGATCTCATGTTGTTACAATCTGATTCAGGCGTCCCCGAACCTCATTGTAACCACCTGACATCAAACATCACGCTTGACGACAGTGGTGCCCCTGAGTCAACCCGTGATGGTGTAAACATTTTAATTCTACTGAAAATTTGGCATGACCCATTCGTATTTCCCTTAATCCTCTGCTTAAGCGGGACAACCACCAATACAAATTCACAAGGTACAAATCCACAGAGTTCTCAAGCTCTTTCAAGACATCACACAGTCAGAATAACGGAGTTCTCACGCTCCTAAGGTACACAACGCAATTAATAAACGGAGTTCTCGTGCTCCCAAACTCAACCATAACACACGCTCGCAACTTACCGAGACCCTAACTCGTAAGCCAGCCAACCAATACTCGCAACCACGTAGGCCAGCCAAAGAATACTCGCAACCGTATAGGCCAGCTAAACTCGCAACCTCCCCGAGGCCAGCTAAACTCGCAACCTCCCCGAGGCCAGCAAAATAACACTCGCAACCTCCCCGAGGCCAGCAAAAACACCAACCTTAGTACACGGCTCTCATGGCCACCCAACACAAATCAACACACGGCTCTCATGGTCACCCAAGACTCAACAGTCAATCACAAATCCACCCTTAAACAGGATCAAACCACAACTTGAAAATTTCTCGAAGTAATACGCCAAAGGGCGAACACCACTAACTGTTGGCTCTCACTATCATGTATGCATAGCGGGTCGGTCATTGACCGTCAATCCAATTCCGATCTCAACCATTCGGCCTCACCGATCATTAGGGAGAGGATACCAATCAAGTAATGCAAACATTGTAGTGCAAGATTTCAATTAGGGCAACCCTTAAAGCAACTCAAGACTCAAACTCCCTAACTCTACCCACCTAATTGACTTCGGTCCGAGGTTTGAAAATCAGTTCATAAGACACCTGTTTCAAATGAAACCAGGCTCTGATACCAAATTGTCACGCCCCAAATCCGGTTATCGCCCGGACCCGAGGCATGACGAGTAATAGAAGACCATAAAGATGATAAATCAACATTTACTTCCTGAAAATCTCCAATAATGAAAACAATCCGTTAAACCGAGTTCAAAATACGATAACCCTCCAGGGGTGTAGTAATAAACCTCAACAAGTTTTGGTTCAAAACATTAAAAGTAAAGATACGAAGTCTCTATCACGCACCCACCCTGAGAAGCTCCCGAACTTCTACTCCTCAATCAAGCCTGTAAACACAACAATGAACTCACAGGGGTGAGCTTACGCTCAGTAGGGAAAACACAAAACAAGGTAAACCTTAAACTCCAAAGAATCAACGGCAACGTCCACAAGATCCATAAATTCACCAACACAATCAACAAGGTAGTTCATAACATTACAAGTAAATTCCTCAGTGAAGTTAACAAATAGCTATTAACAAACACAGGTAATAGATAAACCGATCAATGCCGTGGCACATGAAGTCACCACCCTCCGATCCACATCTTATGTGTCCTCTCGGATTTTCCCTCCAATCCAGAGGAGACGCATATCATTGAGACTATCGGAAACACCCTTCAGGGCACATATCGTCGGAAGTCTCAGAAACGTCTCCAAGGGATTTTAGATCCTCGGGAACCCAGGGCCATACTCCCATGGGAAGCGCACACGTGGGCAATTTAATAATAAGCAGTTAATAATTGAATAACGCACTCAATCGAAATACGAAGTAATACAAGCTCAACAACCACCAATCCAAGTCCACACACGGCTCAACCATCACCAATTCACCACAACACATAGTACACGAATCACGCAACCATAGCACACCAAATACACAATCTCAACTTACCGTTCACTTACCAGTTTCGAACCACCGGGGCATCGATCACCTGATTGCACCGCGCGGTACAACCAGTCATACTCGATGCTCCAAACAACCAATCAAGTAAGACAAATAATCATTCGAATACAATCAATGAGCAAGTACGAGTGTAATCAACTAATCATAAAGCCTTCAAAAGAGCATTCCAGCATGCAATTCCGCTAGTTTCATTAGACTCTTTAGCCTATCCACTAAGCAATCAACAACCAAGCATGTGATCCTAACACGCAACTAATCCGAGGGCTTTGCCAAGGCTCCTCTACCAGACAATCATATCCCAAGTATTGAAAGCGAATTACACTAGTGATTGGCATCCTAATCGGTCACTACTAGACTCTTCCGGTTAGTAGCAATTTAAAGACGATTAAGCTAGTCATTCGCATCCTATATGCATATCTAGGACCTTTTCCAATTTTATTAACCTCGCATGCATACTAAGCATCATAAACGAGAGGTTAAGGCTTTCCCTACCTCAAGGTCTTCCTCTCAACACTTTGATGAAGCCCGGTGGTCACTACTCCGTTCTTCACTCGGGTCCCGGCGTGATCTTTGCTCTTCTAGCTCGGGTCCAAGCCCTTGATCTCGGGCGAAGTTTCGTCTAGATTTGACAAAGAAAAGTCCAATCAAACAAACGATAATAGTCCAAAGTCTTCTGATTTAACCACAAATTACCCAGTCCAAAATCTCACCTTGAGTTCGTTAAACCGGTTAATTAAATCTGATTTTAAAAACGGTTTCCATTAAAGTCCGGTTGACCCAGATCCGAACCTGGTCCAGATCCGGTCCTGAAGTCCAACTGGGCTCAAGGCCCGAGTCCACAATGGCCAAGGCCCGTCTTTTGTTGCTGTCGGGTCTGAGACTCACTCGTACCGGGCCTGGTCTCAAGGCCCAAAGTCTCTGGCCCAAGGTCCTGGTCCAAGACCAAGCTAGTCTGCGCAGCGTGGAACGAGGGCTTTGAAGGTTCCGGTGACGGCGTATGGTGGCGGCGTCGGACGGTCAAGGGGAAGGGGAAAAGTGGTAGAGGAGGGTGTCGGATCTCCGGCGACGCCGTGGTCGTGGCTCTGGTGGTCGGAACGCGGCTCCATCTTCTTCCCTGACCCAGATCTGGCGATTCCGGAAGGGTCTCCGGCGCGGGGCTCTCGATGCTCGCCGTGGTCGGCGAAGCTCGCCCCCAACGAGCTCGGGAAGAGGGACGTGAGGCTGGAGAGGGCAGACGGTGCGAGTCCGAGCTGTCCCCTCCGTCGCCGGTGCGGTTGAAGCCCTAGACGGCGAGGCAGAGTACGGTGCTCGGGGCTCCGGCGCCGGTGTCCGCGCGAGAGGGAGAACAAGGGAGGCGAGAGGCTTCGTCAGCTCTGAGACGGGACGGCAGGTGCACGAGGAGGAGATGGCCGGAGGAGGGAGGAGCTCGACGGCACGTCACTGGATCGGGAGTTCGAGAGAGAAAGGGCTGAGGAAGAGGGAGTCTCGAAAATCGTGTCTGGCACTGAAGAAATGGGCGGCGCCTCAGTGTATTTGTGCGTAGGGTTTGCTACACAAACACTGGGCCGGTTCCTGTGTGGGCTCGGCTGGAGCCTGAGTAGGGACGGCCTGGTTCAGGACTCCCTTTAGCCCAAAACAAAACCCTTTCCCTTTTTTTTTGATTTTTCCTTCTCCAATTTTAGTTGTTACAAACTCACACCTCGACGTTTCCAAATTGCACTTTACTACACTTTTAAACGAAGCGGGTTTTACACTAGGTTAAATCCACATCGACATGTTACAAACGTCTTTGTGAGTTAATAAATAAGTTGGCAAACATTTTATTATCATTAAGTTGTAGTGTTAGTAAAACCATGAATGAATTACTTTTATGAGGTATTAGGGAATTTCCCTAATAGTATAACCCTCATAGGGAAAAATAGTTAATCCATTCATTCGTCCCTACACTAATCTGATAGTTAGATCTAAAGTGACTTTTGACGATAGGATCACGTTTTATTGATCATGCATATAGGGATATGAGTCAAAGTCACAAATACCAAAGAGTTTGACATTTGGACGACCCACCTTGAGAGTACTTCATAGAACTAAGACATGAGTACATCTCAACTACCCGTGCGTAGTCCTTAGTCCTACAACCTTGACACCACCATGTGATCTACATGATGGGGATTCATGTTTTGAGCTAACCAAACACTTATCCTAACCGATAGCTTTAATTTTTGTGATTGGACATGAATATGAACATGTGAGACGCGTGTGTGATGGTCATAGGGACTTTTCGTTTGTAGTTACACAAGCCAAATGTCATTAAAATGGCCACTCTTTATGAGTATGAGGGTCGTAGTAGAAGCATGATCATGCATGTGATTAGTCACATACATTTCTCACTCACAATCGAGAGAACATGTTAAGGCTGAATTAGAAAGGATGACAGTTCTATGCCTTTGTTCAGTTGTAACAATCACTAAATGACAAGAGGATAAGACTACACGACATAACAAGACTTGACAAAGTATTGGTCATTAATTCGTATGTCTTGGGTAGGCATGAGACTTGCTAGACATCACCATGATTTATGGATGAAACGTCTCGTTTCATTTCACTACCAACGATCGTATGAATCCTAAAGGGTCACACACAATAAAGAAAGTTCATAACGAAGTAAACAAAAATGTTTTGATTAATTAAATTAGCGTACTAGTTAAACTTGATATGATGTATCACTTTAATTAAATTAAACACTCACGAGGAAAAAATATTTGAAAATAAAGAGCAATTATAAATTATAGTAATTAAAAAAACAAATAAAGAGCCAATTATATTAAAATAATGGGACTTGGCCGAACACTCCTATGGGCCAATAAAGATTTCGACCAAACCAATTATCTGATATAATTTCAATCCTTTAATTATTTCAATAGGATTAAAAGAGGAAATATTATTTATAGAAAGTCTAGAAAACAAGGAGAACTAGTTGGAATAGTTTAAGGTTTCTTACTCCTACTTGGCTTGGGATTTAAGTAATACCCACACATATAAATACATGAGTAGAGAGCTAGCCAAAACAACAAGACAATAAGAGAATTACTCTCTTGTGATTTTCGGCCAAACATAGTAAAAAGTTGTGAGATTTTGTTCAAGGGCAACTAACGGGTCTAGTTGTAGATCAAACTTTCTCGTGTGGATATCATTAGATTGCACACGCTTGGGCGCTTATACCAACACTATCAAAGGTCCCCGTCTCGATCCAATTAATTCCAAAGTAGCTGAATCCAATGTAATCGCTATTAAATAATGCATATATTATAAATTGTATGATTATGTGATCTAGACTATTTGTAAAGGTTACCTAAAAAAGTTATTGTTTTTCGCCTGTTAATGTAACACATCCTATACTCCAACAATGGATTCAGTGAATCCCATCGGCTCTTGGGATTCGTTAGCCAGGGAGATGAAGATGGTAGAAAGGATGGGTCTCGTCGATTTGATAAATGTTCAAGCGGATCTGATATCACCAGACTGTTGTTCGGATAGATAGATAGACTTATAGTACTCAGCAAGACCAGGTTAGACGACGGAGATAGGTCCTTCAGTGACAAAGGTCGACCTAGGTGAGATTCATGCGATGCAGACGACAAGGCGATAGGCAGTGGTCAAAGGGGAAGAGGGGAGGCTAAATGAGCTTTCTTCCTTGGTCTCGTTGGCTTGATAAAATCAGTGGTATGGGTCAGGGGCATGCAAGGAGGGGTCATAGAGATCGAGGTCGTGTGGGGGAGCACATGGGTTGAAATCAAGTTACCGGTGGCATCAAAACTAAGGGAGGAAGTGGATGCTATGAATGGTGGATGGGTTGTGACTGGAGAAAGATGACAGAGCAGAGATCGGAATTGAACGGTACAGACGAAAGAGAGGGAGGAAAATGTGAGAACTCTTAAGGCTAAAATGTTTTTTCTTCGTAATATTAGTTACCTAATTGTTATTAGTTACTTAATTTTGTAACTTTTTTATCAATTAATTCATAATAATTCTTTAACTAAAGCTTTTGAAATTAATTCATATTATGTTTAATTAATTAATTCGTATTACTTAATTTCTTTTAGTTAATTGTTTTAAAATTTTATTTTTAGAAAATATAATATTATAATTTTACATAAAATTAATTTTACAATTATATATTAAAATATGTGTTGGGATAAGTTGTGTAAGCATAAGGTTCTTGGTGATTTAGGGTTCAAACACTTGCAAGACTTTAATGTTACGATGTTGGCGAAGCAAGGATGGAGGTTGCTTACCCAAGCGGATAGTTTAGTAGCTTGTATCCTAAGAGCTAATATCTAGGGGTATTTCTTGCCGGCCGAAAGGAGGCAAGGGAGCAATTATATTTGGACTATCATACTAGCAGGTCAGAAGTTGATCAAGGGAAGGGCTCGAAGGAGGATTGGCAATGGGGAGGGTACGACCGTGCTAGGCACGACTTGGCTGCTAACGGATGACGGTAGGGTGGTGGGGGTGTACTCGGGAAGGGGGGAGGATGATTTGGTTAGTGAATAAATTATGGAGGGTTCTCAAAGGTGGGATAGGACCAAAATCGAGGCAGCCTTTAAGAAACCTATGGCGGCAGTCATCACTTCCATGTCGTTGATAACCTATCCTATTGAGGACGGGTGGTATTAGTGCAAAAACAGGGATGGAGTATTCAAGGTTAGAGATGCTTATAGATTGATTTAGGGGAGAACAAGAGATGAAGGGAACATGATGGCGATTTGTTCTAGAGGAAGTTGTGGAGGACGAAAGTGCCACCGAAAGTGAAACACCATGCATGGCGTATCTTAACGGGGTCGTTTCAACTAACAGTAATCTTTACTTTAGATTTGTTCAGGTGAGTCCAGATTGTGTTAGATGTGACCGGATAGAGAATGAAAGTCGTGTTATTTTTCACTACACGGATACGAGGAGAAGTTGGGGATCATAATTCAGGCTCCAAGCGTTGACCCTCGGGATTGTTTGGAGTTCTGTTGGACCTATGGTCAATCTGGTTTGGCTGAAAAGAATCTAAGCACGTGGTGGGAAACATGGAGGGCTTGAAATGCCAGTGTTTGACATCAAGAACTGCGAGGACCAACTGAAATTTTGAGAGGGGCTGAAATTTTGTTGAAAGATTGGAGGGAGTCTAGGCCAACACACATGTTCTGCTCTCAGGGTAATAGTCGGGACAGAAGGTGGTCCAAACCGGTAAGGGGAGAAGTGAAAATTAACGTTGACGGAGCAGTTTTGGGGCTGGGAAGGGGAGGGGCGGTATGGTATGCATGAATGAAGTGGGGAGTGCGATGACAACCAAGTGTTTGCTTATAACGGTAATTCAGAACCCGGAAACCATAGAATTGATGTTCATAAATGAGGCTTTATCATCGGTTTATGAGGCTGGTTGGCACCCATGTTCTATCGAGTCAAATTTCCTGCAAGTCGTGCAAGTGATTAACAGTTCAGAGATTGTTATGTCTCATATGGGTTTGGTTGTAATGGAATGCAAAGCTAAGCTTCAAGCGCTTTCAAATTTTAAATTGGTCTTTGTGCGTAAAGAGACCAGTAAAGTAGCCTATTGTTTAGCTCGTAATGCTAGTGACCGGTATGCTTGGGATTGGTAGTTCACGAAAATACCGTCGGGTCTTCGTGAAAGTTTGTCCAATGATATGCTGAATGAATAAAAGTCCCGGTATTTTCAATTTTTTTTATTCTTTATAATTTTATTTATTAATAAAAAGTATATTTATTTATTTTTTATGAAAAATAATTTTACAAATATCTTTTAAATTTTCAAAAAATTTATTTTTACAATTGTTTTCTTAATTTGATTTATTATTAAATGAGGATAAAATAATCATTTTTCTAATAAAATTGTCAGGGCTAAAAGAATAAGAACAAAATCATCATTTCACTTTATATTTAACAACACATGATGTCCGAGAACTAACATAATATAATATTTCGTCTGTTTATCCTAACATAATCATTTTACCAAAATGTAAGGATTGTTGTTGAACGTTACACAACAAAATGTCACTAAGCCTAAAAAGAAAAACTAACATTTAACAACCTCATAGAGGAAATCATTAAGCTTAAGAGCATCTCCAATGGTATACTATGACTAGTGATATGAGGTCATGGTAGGACCTCATTTTTGGGTTCCTTTCTCCTCCATCCCACTATCTCCTACCATGACCTTTTCATTGGCAAATCATGACTAGTGGTAGGGAGTCATTGTATGAGCATATTTATAGAAAAAGTTAGAAGAGAAACTTGTCGCCCACACGTATCGGCTTGGGAGTGGGCCGCAGACTAGTCGTTGGCGATACAACGACGCGTCGCGTTGTTGCAGGATCCTGCAACGACAGGTTGCAACGACCCGCTTACAATGACGAGCCGTGACAGCGAGTCGTGGCAGAGCCGTCGCAGGCCCTACAACGACACGCCTCCAACGACCGTTGCAGGTGCTCTAAAAAAACTAACATTTAACCGCCTCATGGAGGAAATCTAACTATTTCATCCGATACAACTATCAACGGGGCATCATTGATATACTGACTTGATCCCGATCCGACACAAGCCCAATTACGTTCTCTCTATTTCCCACGAAACCAAAACTCACCTTAATCTTTCGTGTTCTCTCCAGTAAGAACACTACATATAGATTCATTTTAGCAGACTGAATTTTCATTAATAGGCCAAGTGTCAACACAAAATCAATGTTACAAATATATGATCAATAAAATAATCTTCTCTATTCACTAATGCAAAAAGCTCTCTCAGAAATCCTCCCTATGTACAGTTTCTTTTTTACATATTTAGTTCAGCACAAATCAATATCACAGGGAGAAAGGTTTGGCATATACGTCAAATTGCTCGCAGGCAGTTAACTGAGGCTCCTGTTTGATGAACACAAAATTGTCAGTCAGTTATAACCATTTCATGTGTTAAGACATATGGAGAAGTAAAGCATGACACTCATTTTGGAAATGATAGTGTAGAGTATTTACCCAACAAAACAATCATGTTCTATAAGAATTATGTCTTGGCATCATTCGGATTGACGTGCGTTAAAAAATAATCAATGTTATTACCACAAAAATGCCGTACCTGCCTCAGCCCGCCACCACTTCCTCCTGTCAGAATCTTGGAAACAAGAGATGCTCCGAGACCACCAAGTGCTCCAAGACCACCAAGTGCTCCACGACCAGAGCTGTCGCCTCCTGCATTTCGGATGGCAGAGCGCATTGAGTTAAGAACATTCCCATATGTAGTTGCATTCCCACGCTCAATAGCTTGTATAAAACAAAAGGTCATGGCTCCTGTAGATGTAATCTTTGATAATGCCTGTTCCAATAAAAACATTGGTTATGACTTGGAGAATCTATCAAAATGGTACCCTTAGTATCAAGTATTCTATTTTGGCGCACTTAATGTTCGATTTCATTTCAATTCGGTCACTTCTATTACAGATCCATTAATTATGGTTGTCGCGCATTGAAAATATGCGCCAGATCAACAACGCAATTATATCTTTTAATTAAAAAATGAATGTCATGCCAGCTCAATCCAGCAATATCATTACAGAATGTACTATAAACTGGACCAAAATGGATACAATTTTGAAACATTCTTCGTCACAACTTATCTTTTTGGCTACTGAAATTCAACCTCATCAGACTATAGTGCCCATGTTTTCTGAAACTTACAGATGTATCCGCAGAGGTTTGGTCATCATCACAACCACTAAAAGAGATGGCTTCTCCTCCACTTGTTCCTTTCCACACACCTGATCGGGGACGATGGTCCTCCCAGACATAATGTCCACTCCTGCTTCCAAGAAGGCAACATAACCATCATGATATGTTTGGAACTATAAGTAAATCAGCCTAGTAAAATTAGATAATACGAGTATAAGTGTAAAGGCAAGGTTCAATTAGCTAGTTCAGTACAAAACCAGACATATACTGCAGTCAGTCAGAAAGCTCATGGTTGGTGTGGTTGGAAAAAGAAAATAAACATCAGATCATCAAACCATAAACACAAGATAATAAACAAGAAAAGGAATATATAGATTGATGTAGGACCATATGTTAATTAGGGTTCTTAATTATATTAGGATTGGGTTGTTTAAGGCCTGCTCAGTATATTATGATTGGTTTATTTTACGTTTCCCATCAAATGGCTTCTGCAATTCTAAAGGTTTGAGTCACAACGGAGGGAGATGATGTATTCGATCTCATTCCAAAGACGTTACTGAAGATCAGAATATGGAGTTAATGAGACCGGTGACACCAGCTGAGTTGAGAAAAGCGGCGTTCAGTATGGAAGCTTTGAAAGCACCGGTGCCAGATGGGTACAACCCGGGATTCTATCATCATTACTGGAGTATTGTAGGGCAGGAGGTAGTCAAGACGGTACAAGAGGTGTTTCGGACTGATACTCTGCCAAGAAGCTTGAACGATACAAATATAGTTTTGATTCCGAAGAAGAGGAAGTCAGACTGCATGGCAGAATTTCGCCCAATAGCATTGTGTAATGCGATTTACAAGGTGGTAGCGAAAGTGATTATCAATAGAATGAAGAGTTCCTTGAACAATATAATTTCTGAATCGCGGAGTGCGTTTGTGGAAGGACGCTTAATCAGCGACAACATAATTGTGTCGGGTGAAGTTCTACATTACATACGGAATCAGAAGCAAGGGCAGAATGGCAAGATGGCTATGAAAGTGGACATGAGCAAGGCGTATAACAGGGTGGAATGGAGACTTTTGGAGAGGGTCAAGGCCAAAATAGGATTCTCGGAGAGGTGGGTGAAGTTGATTATGGTTTGTGTGAAGACAACGAAGCTCTGGGTAACAGCGGAAGGGCGCAGGTTCGGACCCATAGTACCAGAGAGGGGCATCAGACAGGGGGACCCACTATCGCCGTATCTTTTTATTATCTGTATAGAAGGGCCGTCTAGACTAATTGCACAAGAGGAGTCGGCTCACAGGATACAGGGAATAAGAGTGGCTCGACATGCCCCTCAGGTGACACACTTATTCTTTGCTGATGATAGTTTTCTTTTCTCTAGAGCAACTGTACAGGAGGCTGTGTGGAAAAACATCCTGGTAAGATATGAGCAGGCTTCAGGCCAGCGGGTTAATTTTGAAAAATTATTTGTTATGTTGAGCCCAAATACTACTGACAGAGTGCAACAAGATACAGTTAGTATCCTGGGGATGCAGGTTGTACAGGATACTAGAGTATACCTGGGGTTGCCGTCTATTCTGCAACGAAGTAGATATCAGAGCTTGGTGTTTATTAAAGACAGGATCTTTAAACGACTTCAAGGTTGGGATGAGATGTTGCTTAGTAAAGCAGGTAAAGAGGTGTTGCTGAAAGCAGTCATTCAGGCTCTTCCAACTTACATGATGGGGGTTTACCTGTTACCTCAGACTTTGATTCAGGAGTTAGAAACGATAATGAACCGTTACTGGTGGAGCCATGATGCAAGAACGAGAAAGGGGATCAAATGGAAGAGATGAGAGTTGATATGTGACCACAAAGCTCAGGGTGGGCTAGGATTCAAGCACCCTGCAGATTTCAATGTAGCAATGCTTGGAAAACAGGGGTGGAGAATACTGCAACATCCTAACAATCTGATGGCTCGGGTTCTAAATGCTAAATATTTTCCAACCACGGACTTTCTGGAGGCAAAACCGAAATATGGGAGCAGTTATGGATGGACAAGTATCTTGGCAGGGCAGAAGATAGTTCGGAGAGGGGCACGGTTTCGAGTGGGAGCCGACGCAAACATTCATATAACGGACCCGAGATGGCTCCCTATGGGGACGGGCTACATGAGTGACACGAAAGACGGCTAAGGGATTTATCCCTCATACTAAGGTATGGGAAAGATATCGGAGATAAAAGGATAATGACAGGGACGACGGAAAGGTTAGAATCGACAGGGTCGATTCGTTATGTAGTGTCAGGCAATACTAAAGTCTCGTTAGTTGCCACTTAAATAGGATCAAGTAAAATGGGATTTCACGTTGATCTATTGACATGCATAAACCTAAGGGTCACACCGGAGGATGAAACTCATTGACACATTTATGGAGAATGGCCAAAAGGGAGTTGTCTCGGGACATGACCAAAACTGGGTTTTGGGTCATGTGCCCGTAAGTGAATAGGACTTTACGGATCGAGACAAGGCTTGGAGTCTTGGGATTGATCGCGTCGGATAATGTTGGACATTTCCGGTATGGAAGGCATGGAGGCGATGAGCGAATCACGGGACCTCGTTGGAAATGGCCACGGGCCATGTTCCAAGAAGCCCATGAAAGGCCCATGCAACCAAGGCCCATGGAACTAATTAATCAAGTCTTGATTAATTAGTACTAAGTAAGCAAGACAAGGATTAAGGTGTTGGTGATTCACCACCTAACCCAATCTTGTCTTGCCATACTTTGTCCTATTTACACCTTACTTGTCACCATGCTTGTCCCATGCCTTTAGTTGGACAAGTATGGGTTTTGTTATGTTTAAGTCATCTTTTTTCAACATAACAAACACTAGACAAGAATAGGAAACACATTTTCTCTCCCTCTTCCATGGCCATTTCGGGTTTGGCTAGTTTCCACCTCCATGTTTGTGTTCTTGAGTCCTCAAAGAGAAGAACTACGTGGCTTTGATTCCCAAGTGGATACGTAGGCGTCTTGGAGACTCAAGCCAATCATTCGTTAACCGGTGTTCTTGTTTTGGTAAGAACTAGTGCTGAATTTTTCTCTTGTTAATCCATTCTTTGTTAGTTGTTTCATGGTTTTAATTGTCTCTTGGTTTTCATTGATTTTCCGCTGCGAGTTGGTTCATCTCCAACCCTACCTCGAGACCCAACAGTGGTATCAGAGCCGTGCTACCTTCGGGATTCACAAGACGGTGTTCATAGTTTCGGTTTTGCTTGAAAGTTTCGTTTTTGCCATGTTGTTTTGCTAAATTGTTTGATAACATGTTTTAAATTCTTGTTTATGGATTTAATGCATGTAAAATGAATTTTTGAAAATTATTTCAAATCTGGAAATTTTGAAAAAAGTTTGATTTTTCGGGTCTCGGGAGCGGGACTCTCGGGGAGCCGAAACCGAGACCGAACGGGGCTCCGTTGGACGGAGCTAGGCCAAGCATGACCATTGGATGGTTGATATGCTAAGGCTAAACCGTTTTGTTAGTTATGACGAGTTTGGAACCGTCATGACGAACTCGAAGATCAAATGTTCAAAAGTTTCATTTTTGAACGGTTTCGATAAACCGAGCATCAAAAAATTTCGAAACTTGGCTATTAATTAAAACCGGAAAATCACATGATGTTTGATAACATGCTTGTTTGATAACACGATGTGTGATGTGATGTTGGCATGGTGTACATAATAGCCCCGAGCTCAATTTAATTATTTATCGCTTTTCACGGCCTGCGAGCCGTTAGAGTCAACGTGTAATTATTCTTTCAAGGTGTGGTCGTCGAACCACTTGTTTGTAATATTTATTTATTCCCGACCTGCGAGTCGTGTATTAAATTGTAATATTTTACTCAAGATGAAGAAAGGGCGAAAAGGTCATTTGGTGGCTTTTCGGGTGTTGGCATCGGCTTGGAGTCGGTGGAGCTCAAGAAGCTAGTGGGAGTTAGTTTAGGGGGCTATTATGTGCATATTTATCGCTTTATGCTTGGTTTAGTTTATGCATGATTAATTCTGTGTTTTAGAATTGCATGCTTAACTTTATTTACCGAGCATATCACCTCACATGCAAAGATAAAATTGGAATTTTAATCCTTGTGTGTGAGCCCTTAGAATCGTCATTACATTGGATGTAGTTGACGGGTTCGAAGGAAGAATTACATTGGAGGTAATTTGAGGCATCATTGCATTTGGAATGTAGTTGATGTGCTCATCGCATCTAGGATGTGTCAAAGTTTTAAACACAACCGGACAAGTAAAAACGGGTCATGTCCGATACCTCCCAATTATCAACACCTTACTACCTCCTCGTCCTATGGGTGTCGTGCGCATTAGCGGAGCATCCATGGGAAAGCGGGGTAGTAGGTTTGGACGACATATGTGGGTGTCGTGCGCATTAGCGGAGCACCTACATAGTGACGGGCCATAGTTGAAAATTGGTGGACCCGACTACGATTCTCAGCCTGAGGTTGAGCTAGGGTAACAGATAGGGTAAGCCGTGTACATAAGTGCATACCCTAGCCAAGAGTCACATTGGATGTGATTGGATGGAGTCCTACCTACATAGCTCGATTAAGTGGTGAGCATTAGTTCAGCTTAATCGAGTGAATCAAGGATCTTGGTTTCAGATTCTAAAGGTTTAGAATTGATTGTTGGTGTTTAAGCTTGATCTTCATAAAATTTATTCAGTTTACTGATTGAATTTTATCTGTTGTAGATCAAATGGCAAATTCAGCGAACATTAATAGTTTGTCATTAAAAACCATTCTTGACAGGGTCAAGCTAAATGGGACAAACTATTTGGACTGGTACAGAATTTTGAGGATAGTCCTCAAGTCTGAACGCAAAGAATATGTCCTTGACAAGGCTGTCTCTAAGACCATATCAGAGTTACATGAAGTGTCATTAACTGCTGAGAAGAATATCTCAGGGATCTGGGATCCAAGGATATTCTGATGGTCAACAAGGGAATTGGAAGTGGCAAGGGCTGGGCCTATGCGCACTTGGCAGGAAAGATGAGACACCTGAGAATGTCTGCTTCTACTGCCAACAGCCTGATCATTGGAACCGGGATTACAGGAAGTTCACGGCTGATCTGAAGAAGGGCAGTGGGACTGCGCCTTCATCAAATAGCCTGGATGATCTGAAGAAGGGCAGTAGGACTGCGCCTTCATCAGGAAACCTGGATGATCTAAGGAAGGGCGGTGGGATCGTGCCTTCATTCGGTATTAACTCTATAGAGCTACATCTCTCTACTTCCAAAGATTCATGGGTATTAGATACCATGACTGAATCTCACACATGCACTAATATATGGTGGCTGAAAGTAGGAGAGATTTGGAAAGCACGAAATGGACCTCAGAGTTGTGGCAACTGCTGTAGGATCCATGAGTCTTGCTTTGCCAAGAGGTCTTGTCTTAGTATTGTATAATGTATATTGCATACCTACTTTTAGTAGGAATATTATATCTGTATCCGTGTTTGACAAGGAAGGATATAATGTTAATATTGGAAATGGAGTTTTCAATGTTCTATGCAATGATATGTTTTATACCAGTACTGACATGGTTGGAGGATTGTACATATTAGATATGGGTAACAATGCCTCAAGTTCTATATATTCCGTTAATACCAAGAGGTCTAAATCCAACAATTTAAACCTAACTCTGTTATGGTACTGTCATTTGGGTCGCATAAACAAGAAGCGCCTATCAGCACTTCAGAAGTGCGGGCTTTCAGGTTCATTCGAATTCCATTCGATCGATAGGTGCAAGGTTTGTTTGATGGGAAAAATGACTAAAGTGCCCTTTATCGATCGCGATGAAAGGGCGGGTGAATTATTGGGGCTGATACACTCGAATGTGTGTAGACCAATAAGTTCACTTGCCAGGAGGGGTTTTAGCTACTTTATCACATTTACTGATGATTACAGTAAATATGGTTATGTCTATTCGGTGAGACATAAGTCTGAAGCTTTTGATAAATTCAAAGAGTTTAAGACTATAGTAGAAAACCAGCTCGACAAAGGTATTAAGGCACTTCGATTGGATCGAGGTGGAAAATACTTGACCACAGAGTTATTAGATCATCTAAAAGAGAATGGGATCCTTTTGGAATGGACTCCTCCTAGGTCACTGTAGTTGAAAGGTGTAGCCAAACGGAGAAATCGGACATTGTTAGACAATGGTCTGTTCCATGATTAGTTGGACTGATCTCCCAATCTCTTTTAGGGGTTTTGCTCTAGAGACGACCGCATTCATAGTGAATCGGGCTTCGACGAATGGTGTGGAAGGGACACCATTTTAAAAATGGTACGGGATGATGCCCGCTTTGTCCTTCCTAAAGATTTGTGGTTGCGAGGCTTATGTGAAACATTTGGTTTCGACTAAGCTCGAACCAAGATCTGAGATATGCACCTTCGTGTGGTATCCCAAAGCAACAAGGGGATACTATTTCTACAATCCCAGTGAGAACATGGTGTTCGTCGCTTGGGGTGGGGTCTTTATGGAAAAAAAGTTTTGTTTCCAAAGACGTCATTGGGAGGACTGTGCATCTCGAAGAAATTCAGGATGGTACAGATCTGTCTAAACCAATTAGCAACCCTGTAGAAAGGAGCCAGAGATTGTCGTAGAGTAAGAACCAATTCCTGTTACAATTCCGGAAGGTCTAAGGCGATTTGAAAGGATCAATCTTCCACCTCCAAGATATGGTATCCGGAGGTGACAATGAAGTCATGGTGGATCACGATGATCCAGCCACCTTTCAGGAAGTCGTGGATGGGCCCAACTCCGAGTTATGGCTGGGAGCCATGAGGGAGGAAATGCAATCCATGTCGGACAACCGAGTCTGGGAACCGGTTGATCCCATCAATGGTGTGAGGACCATAGGATGCAAATGGATCTTCAAGGTGAAGATGGACATGGACGGCAACCCTTTGACCTACAAAGCTCAACTGGTGGCGAAAGGTTATAGGCAGATCCAATGGATTGACTATGAGGAAACCTTCTCCTTAGTGGCTATGGTCAAAATCAATCCAAATTCTTCTTGACATAACTGCGTATCATAATTACGAGATATGGCAAGTGGATGTCAAAACCGCTTTCCTAAATGGAAATTTGACTGAGTACGTTTGTATGTCTCGGCCCAAAGGTTTTGACGATCCGAAGAATAAAGGAAAGATTTATAAGTTGTTGAAATCCATTTATGGATTGAAACGAACTTCTCGGAGTTGGATCCTTCGTTTTGATGAAGCTGTAATTGGATTTGGCTTAATCAAGAACGAGGATGAATCTTGCGTTTATAAGAAGGCTAGTGGGAGCAAGATTACCTTTCTGGTTCTCATTGAAAACGACATCCCAACCTTGCACGAGACTAAAGCTTGGTTGAGAAAGTGTTTTTCAATAAAGGACTTAGGCGATGCTTCTTATATCTTAAGGATTAAGATATGTAGAGATCGCACCAAGAGGGTCTTGGATTTAAGTCAGGGAACCTATGTGAACAAGGCATTGAGTAGGTTCTTAATGCTCGATTCAAAGAAAGGACTCTTACCCACTAGTCATGGCATTCATCTCAGCAAGACTCAGTGTCCTAAGACACCTGATGAGCTGAAAAGGATGATGAGAATCCTATGCGCCTGGGGGCAGGATCGATCATATATGCCATGACATGTATGAGACCAGACGTCTCGTAAGCCTTATGTTGTACCAGTAGACATCATTCTAACCCGGGGGAAAGATGATGTTGAACTAGTCGTCGAAGGATGAGTAGACGCTAGTTTTCCAAGACAAATCCAGATGACTTTAGAAGTCAATCAGGATATGTGTTTACGCTGAATGGTAGAGCTTTAGCTGGGAAAGCGTAAAGCAAGATACCATTGCCGAATCTACGACAGAGGCCAAGTACATGGATGCTGCAGAGGCAGCTAAGGAGGCTATGTGGATTTGGAAATTCATGGCAGGGCTGGGTGTAATTAAAAACCCATCCAGTCCGGTGAATCCATTTTGCGACAACACAAGGGCCATTGCGCAAGCTAAAAGCCTAGATCGCATAACAAATCCAAACATGTACTGCGGCGTATCCACCTCATCAGATAAATACTGAACTGAGGTGAAGTGAAGATAACCGATATTGCAACAGATGATAACATAGCCAACCCTTTGACTAAGACAGTGTCACTGCCTGAACATGTTAGACATGTAAAGTCGATGGGGACATATTGGAGTTTAGATTGGAACTAGGGCAAGTGGGAGATTGTTAGTCTTAGTGCCCGTAGTTCAATCCTAAATGTCCAAATGTATATATCATCGTTAGCAATAAAATTAAAGCGGCTTTATATTACTTATGTGTTGGAGTAATATATCGATGTGTGCTCTGATCTATGCCCACCATGCGAATAGAACCATAGATCGAGATAGATCACACTCGATGGGTCCCTAGTCAACAAAGCTTCACTAGAAGCGACTAGTATGAAAGATGGCTCTTTATGGCTTACGTTCTGTTAGTCATTGGAATGGGATTCCGGAGTCTGATCATAGATATCATGTGGGACATGATATTGGACGACCCACCCTGAATATGTGCCATAGATTAAGTCATGAACATATTCAGTGTTGTAGCTTGTCATGTATCCTTAGACCAAGGAGTCTTTGTGATCGCTATGTAGTCAACAACTGAGTTTGACCTGAGCCTAACGTTGTCCGTAACAGGGCTTCCATAACGGCCAGGATTGGCTTGGGGACGGGCTACATGAGTGACACGAAAGACGGCTAAGGGATTTATCCCTCATACTAAGGTATGGGAAAGATATCGGAGATAAAAGGATAATGACAGGGACGACGGAAAGGTTAGAATCGACAGGGTCGATTCGTTATGTAGTGTCAGGCAATACTAAAGTCTCGTTAGTTGCCACTTAAATAGGATCAAGTAAAATGGGATTTCACGTTGATCTATTGACATGCATAAACCTAAGGGTCACACCGGAGGATGAAACTCATTGACACATTTATGGAGAATGGCCAAAAGGGAGTTGTCTCGGGACATGACCAAAACTGGGTTTTGGGTCATGTGCCCGTAAGTGAATAGGACTTTACGGATCGAGACAAGGCTTGGAGTCTTGGGATTGATCGCGTCGGATAATGTTGGACATTTCCGGTATGGAAGGCATGGAGGCGATGAGCGAATCACGGGACCTCGTTGGAAATGGCCACGGGCCATGTTCCAAGAAGCCCATGAAAGGCCCATGCAACCAAGGCCCATGGAACTAATTAATCAAGTCTTGATTAATTAGTACTAAGTAAGCAAGACAAGGATTAAGGTGTTGGTGATTCACCACCTAACCCAATCTTGTCTTGCCATACTTTGTCCTATTTACACCTTACTTGTCACCATGCTTGTCCCATGCCTTTAGTTGGACAAGTATGGGTTTTGTTATGTTTAAGTCATCTTTTTTCAACATAACAAACACTAGACAAGAATAGGAAACACATTTTCTCTCCCTCTTCCATGGCCATTTCGGGTTTGGCTAGTTTCCACCTCCATGTTTGTGTTCTTGAGTCCTCAAAGAGAAGAACTACGTGGCTTTGATTCCCAAGTGGATACGTAGGCGTCTTGGAGACTCAAGCCAATCATTCGTTAACCGGTGTTCTTGTTTTGGTAAGAACTAGTGCTGAATTTTTCTCTTGTTAATCCATTCTTTGTTAGTTGTTTCATGGTTTTAATTGTCTCTTGGTTTTCATTGATTTTCCGCTGCGAGTTGGTTCATCTCCAACCCTACCTCGAGACCCAACACAAGTATCTTGGCAGGGCAGAAGATAGTTCGGAGAGGGGCACGGTTTCGAGTGGGAGCCGACGCAAACATTCATATAACGGACCCGAGATGGCTCCCTATGAAAGACGTGTCAGGTGTGACGGTAGGGGAAGGGGCGAGAGGGTTGCCGGTGGCTTGGCTTATGCAAGATAATGGGAGGAGGTGGAACAGAGAAAGGGTGGAAGCGACTTTCTCGAGAACGGTTGCAGAGACTGTGCTGGCAATGCCTATAGCTAGAACGAGACAACCCAATGCGTGGTACTGGTGGGGGAGTAAAAATGGGCAATATTCAGTGAGGGAAGTCTACAAATTAATTCAGAGGAGGTCGGGAAGGTGGAATGAGGAGAGCAGGGACTTATTTTGGAAGAAAATATGGAGTCTAAAGGTGCCTCCGAAAGTGAAGCATTTTGTGTGGCGAATTTTCTCGAGAACGCTCCCAACGAATGTCAATCTGCGAAGAAGGTATGTTCCAATTCAAGAGGAATGTAGTGTTTGTGGAGTTATGGAGGATGAGTACCACATGTTGTTTGGCTGTGAAGTGGCGAGAGGAGTATGGAACAGGGAGGACACAGTCCGACCCAGTGATGGCGCCACCATGAAACAGTGGTTTGTGAATTGCTGGGACTCGGGTCGGGAGCATTGGCCGGAAACGGTGGCGGTCCTTTGGTGGGAGATATGGAGATCTCGTAACCTAAGAGTATGGCAGCAGACCTAAAGGACTGTTTCGGAGAGTAGGGATGCAGCTAGACGACTTTTGTGCGACTGGCAAGAGGCACAGGTGGCGGATCCCAGACAGGTGCAGAGGGTTGGGCCGAGAGTCACCAGGTGGGTCACGCCGGAGGAGGGGAAGATCAAGGTGAATGTGGACGGGGCGATCTTGGTTGCTGGACGGGATGGAGGTGGTATGATCTGTCGAGGGTCTGATGGCATGGCCAAAACTACTCGGGTTGTACTGTTTGATGGGGCTATTGATCCGGAAAACACGGAAGCCTTAAGCTTGGATGCAGCGTTGGACTGGGTCAAGGAGATGGGTTGGGAGAGCGGAACCATTGAATCAGATTGTCTGGGACTAGTCCAAGCAATTAACGATACCTCACAACTAATTTCACCAACGGGGGTCCTTATCATGGAATGCATATGGAAGTTGAGCGATCTACTAGGGTTTACAGTGGAATTCGTTCGGCGAGAAGCAAATGTAGCAGCACATATTTTAGCCAGACATACAATTGACTGGTTTGATATTGATTGGCAAATTACGCCTATTCCTGATGTTTTATTAGTTGCTCTAAACAGTGATTTGTGTGATCTAATAAAACTTCTATTTCAAAAAAAAAACTGAAGACTAGATAACAAACAATAAGAGATTTAATCATCGTATTATGCTAAATTATTGTACTCCACCTAAAAATGAACCAAAAGGTCTATCTTATACCAAGTTTAGAAAGCTTGAAGGTACTTGGTGTCCCATATGCAGTTTCTCACAACCTAAAATTGCACGCATATATGTACAACTAACCTGTTCATCCTGCAAAGGAATGGTAAATCCAGTACAGTGCCACTGTGGCAAGCGTCTATTATTGCATGAAGCTTTACCCCATGAGGGAGAGGTTTGACTATTGTTGCATTGATCTCATCATCAACGATCATACCCTGAGTTTCAAAGTCTAGAGGACAGAGTGTTTCATCATATCCATCAACTTCATCGCCGTTATAGTTCCTCTGTCGTGAACCATGACCAGAATAATGAAACAATAGGGAGTCTCCTGGTTGACAGCCTTGTACAAGCCAATATAATGCCATCCGTAAGTTATACTTGGTAGGAATTTTGTACGGGTCAGATTCTTCTTCTGTGATCCAATCGAGAACAATCAATACATCAAATCAATAGCCCCAACAAGTAAAGTGCAGCGCAATACAGAAAGAAAATCATCTTGAATGTTCTCAAGTCATCTAACAAACACATGTTGCGCTACATAATCAATCAGAACAATACATTTCAAATTCAGATTAACAAGCTCTCAATTATTCATTATAGCAATTCCTATAGCATGTTGACATGTCACTTTGTGATACAAGATTCTGAAGCAAGGTCAAAAACAAAGTTGAAGTAAATTTCACACAAAAGGGATTGCAGTTGATTTTCTAAACAAATCCATATTGGTGAATAGGGTATGTACAATAGGAACATTACTGAAAGGGCATACCGGTGAGCATGATGATGGAATCCAGAGGGAACCTGAAGCGGTTAACGAGAAGGTAACGCATGCAATTGGCATCGTTGATGCAGCCTTTGAGCTCGTGCCGCGAGAACTTGTAGGAAATCCCGCAGACGACAGCCCTCTTGGTGCCGAAAGGGTTGGGCGGCGGCGGCGCGTGGGTCAAGGGATTGGGAGGCGCGTTTCTGGATGGAGGAGGGGCGGAGGTGGCGATAAGGGTGATGGCGTTGCAGAGGGCGCAGCGGATGGATTGGGCGCCAGAGGGAAGCTGCAAAGGGACCCGGCACCCGGAGCAATTAACCAGCATGGACATGGCGATGACGGAGGGAGAGATACACACGCAGGGAACGCAGATTGTTGGAAATAGTTGGTTTGGTTTTTACCATTTTTATTTTCATTGGCATGCGAATATCAAGTATTGACGATCACACGGAATAAGAGCACATGCAATGGTCGTTGCAGGGTCCGCGACGATTCTATCACGACTCGACTTGTCGTTACAGGTGGTTGTTGCAAGCGGATCGTTGTAGCCTGTCGTTGTAAGATCTTGCAACAGCGCCAACGGTTAGTTGCCGGCCCACTCCCAAGCCAACACGCGTCAACGATTTTTTTTATTTATAAAAAAACCCAATTTTGCTATATACACAGATTGACCCCTACCTTAAAAATCACTCATTCTCTTCTACACACAAGCTCATCTCTTCTTCTCTCGATTTTTCCCCTTAGATTCACAATGAACGACAGTAGCGACCTCCAATTTGTATCCGACACATTGAACAATGACGATGTCGACTCTCAACACACCGAAGAAGACCTCATGGAGAGTATCAAATCATACACCAACCTCCTCAACTCGACCCAATCAACGCCACTTCCCCCATTCAACCTTCTCCCATACTCCCAATGGCCAGAGTCGCAATTCCCCACCGAGCAAACTTTTCAATCCGTTCCGGCCACGCAATCGAGGGGGAAGGGGAAGAAGCCAGCATCTAGATCGACTAAAGCTCCGCGGCTGAAATGGATCATCCAGGAGGAGGAAAGGTTGGCGAGTTCGAGGCTCAACAATTCTCTGGACCCCATCATAGGGAAGAACCAGAGTAACGACATGTATTGGAAAAAAGTACATGATGAGTTCCAGTCGACGACAAAAGGAAGGCGACCGAATTCGGGAGTGGGGTCCTTGCAAGGAACACTAGCATCAGATCAACAAAAAAGTTACAAAATTTTAGGAGAAGTATACCAACTTTGAGAACGATCTCACAAGCGGGAGGAACGAGACTGACGTCATTGCAGCGGTTGAAGCGGCGCACAAGAAAGAGAAGGGGCACGAGTTTGCTCACAAGCATGTTTGCAGGATCGTTAGGGGGCACCGAAGTGGAAGCATCACAAGGTCCCACAATGTGACGTTGACATTGACCTCGACGTAGAAAGTGAAGCAAGTAAGCGTACAAGGTTGGACGAATCTCGCAACCACACATCGAGCGACGGAGCCGAACACGAGTTGACCTCACTTGCACAGGAGGAGCGTCCGATCAGCCAGAAAAGAGCCAAGGCCAAAGTTAGAGGGAAAGGCAAACAAGTGGACCCCCACCCCCGTCGGCACCAATACGACCCGAGCAAATTCTGTTGCTTATAGAGTATGCTAAAACCCATAATGAAATGAGTGAGCAGGAAGAGAAATTGTTGCGCACAAAAACAATATGGAAGATACCAGATTCAGGATTCAGGAGCGAGTCATGGCGATGTTGGAGAGATTGGTTAGCCAAAACACCACCAATATGACCGAGGATGAACGGAAGACTCGTCTCGCTCTCATTGAGAGCCTAGGTAAACGTTTGGAGTCGCTTTAGTCTAGTTTTTAATCTATGTAATAAAAAAAATTAATATAGTTGCACTTGTTGTAGTTTGGTTTTCAATCTAGTTAATAAAAAAATTAAAAATTGTTTTTTATCGAATTCTCGGTGTCTTGATCTTCGCACCCGCACACTATTTGGGAATAGTGTGCGTGTGGGTCATCACTGCCATGCCGACCCACTCTCCCTCCCCTCCTATAAATACCACCACCTCTCTCTCAAATTCTCACGCCTTTCTCCATATCTCTCTCTCAAACTCTCTCAATTCATCCTTCATTTTTGCAATGTCGGGGGCTTCGTCTTCTTCGGCAACCGGTCCACTATGGTCGGCGGAGGAGAAGATGCATTTGGTAGTGAATTGGCTAACCTTTGCCGAGGTCGGGGGAAAGTGCTGGCATGAACTCTACCTCGCTTTTGTTCAAACAAGAGATGAAGCGTGACCGAAGCGGTCGGAGAAGTAGATGAAGGATCATTTCCAAAAGATTAGCAAAAAGTGCAAGGCCTTCGATAAGATGTACTGGAAACGTCTCAACGAACCTAGGAAAGGAGCAGCCGAGGAGGACATCTATGTTGCGACCATGAGTGATTATGAAAAAGAACACGGCTATGGACAAAATGTGTTGTGTGGGAGACGCTCAAAGATTAGGGGAAGTCGCGTTTACACATTGGAGCCGTTAGAAATTAGGTTACTTGTCGTTTGTATTATATTTAATTATTGTATGTTTAATTATCATATTTTAAATTATCGTACGTAGTTTAATTAATATGTATTTTGGGTTTGTGGAAAAAATAAAAATATTAGTTATATTTGGGGTGGTTTTGGAATTATGGAAAATACATACAATGACTCCCTACTACTAGTCATGATTTTCCATTGGAGAGGCCACTGTAGGAGACCATGGTATGGAGGAGAATGAAAGCAAAAAATAAGCTCTTAACATGGCTCTATACCACTAGTCACAATATACCATTGTGGATGATTTAAGAAACTTCTACATTTACATTTCACTTTAATTTATAGTGAAAATTTGGAATTATGGTCCCTTAAGAGCATCCACAACGCTGGGCGGGGAGCTGCTGGCGGGGAGGAATTGTCGGCGGGGAGCTGACGTTTCAACACTCACGGTGAGGGTCGATGGTGAGCTCACTACCTCTTCTCAACGCCGACGCTAACGGTTATAAATCTAAATGCTTATTATAGCTTCTTGAAAAATAAAATTTTGCTTTGAAAATAACTAAAAAATAAATTTGTTATCTTCAAACTATGTATAAATAAGGGTGATGTAAACCAACTAAAACACACTTCAAATACAATCTCTTCCTACTACGTTCGAATTATTTGCCTCCATTTGTTTTCATCAAAATGGCCAATTCGCATACCAGAGGGTATGAATGAGTCGTATTTTGGAGGGAGTACTCCAAGAATGTATGTCCACCGAGTTCGTTGACGGTTTGTTAGACGAGGCAACTACCGAGGTTCCACCACGAAAGCAAAGCTACATCGCACGAGACCGGGAAGCTGCTAATCAATGTTTAATGAGTGCCTACTTCAATACGCATCCTTTGTACATTGAGGTGCATTTACGTCGTCGTTTCAGAATGCCAAATGCTATGTTCCTCCGCATTCTCCATGCATTGGAGCATCACGATACATATTTCACGCAACGGTTTGACGCTGTGGGTAGGGTTTCGTTATCTCCTTATCAAAAATGTATTGCGGCCATTAGGCAAATGTGTTATGGCATTGCAGTCGATGGCCTGAACGAGTATCTAAAAATAGGCGAAACCAGGGCTTTAGAGTGTGTGAATTTTTTTTTGCAAGGTATTCCTTACTATCTTCGGTCTTACGTACTGGCGTAAGCCAACACGTGCCGATATTGACTACATTTTGGCGGTTAATGAAAGGAGAGGATTTCCCGGAATGCTTGGCAATCTTGACTGCATGCACTGGGAATGGAAGAATTGCCTGATGACTATGAGGGGCTCCCATTTAGGGAGGGACCACGAGAATAGACCAATTGTGATTCTCGAGGCGGTTGCCACTCGTGACTTATGGATTTGGCACGCGTTCTTCGGCATGGCGAGATCCAACAACGACTTAACTGTGCTCAACCATTCCAGACTGTTCTCGGACGTTATCAATGGTTGGCAACCACCGGTCCACTATACGGTAAATGGTCACAACTACACACTTCCGTATTATCTAGCTGATGGTATTTACCCTTTATGGCCAGTTTTTTGTGAAAACAATCCCACTGGCCCAGCGATCGAAATATAAGAAGTTAGCAGAAGTCTAAGAAGCGTGCATGAAAGATGTCGAACGCGCATTCGGGGTTCTACAATCTCGTTTTCACATTATCAATTTTTTTTTTATCAACAAGGCGAAAATGGAATTAATAAGACCTCTTTTGACTCCCCTTTTCATTTTCTGAAAAGGAGGCTTTATAAAATTTCTCGGTTTTTTTTTAGAAGCACGGAGGAAGTAACAAACAAATTGAGCAGCGGAATGAGCCCCATGCGCGGCGATTTTTAGGGCTTCGTCCTCCGCCGTCGTCTACTCCAGTGCCGCCGTCGAAGTTGAAGGCCTATCGTTTGTGATTGCTGGCAGCCGTCAGGTCGTCGTGACTTGTTCAGATGCGGTGGAGGTACTCCAGATCTTTGTTCTCCGGTGACGAATCAGTCCGACTCCGGTATCTTTGGGGCGCCTTTTTTTGGTTGCGGCTTCGCTGTCAAGCCGCAATCCCCTGTTTGATCGGACCGGTTACACCAGGACCAAGTTTTGGTAGCTACAGGAAGGTCGCGGATTGACGTCGTGGATTGTCTTCAGATGTGGTAGAGGAGCTGATCAAGCCAGATCTGTTGCTGTGTTTTTCAGGAGCGACGACAGTTTTTGTCTTGTTCTTTGTGGTTGCGCGTCCAACAGCAGAGAGGTCACGTTTTTGCAGTTGATTGGATGGTTCAGTTCGTTTCAAGCCTGAGGCACCATTTTGTTTGGTGATCGTATTGCAGGTCGGGTAGAGAGAGTTGGGAGCCATGAAGCCTTTGTCGCAGCTACTCTCTTTTTCTGAATTTTGTTCCAGTTTGGTTTCTGCGTATCGCGATTATGTAGCGATTGAGAAACCGATGTGGACCGAAACGAGGAGGGGTTTGGCTCATTTAGTTAAGGGAAAGCCTTCGATTGTCAAGATTAGCTCGAGTATCAAGCCTACCCCGACTTTCAAGCCAAAGAAGGTGCGCTCAAATGGTGTAAACGTTTCTGGTCGTGCCAGTCGGGTTGGGGAAAAGGGGGAACCAGTGCAGCCGAGCTCTATTCAGGGTCGTGACAAGTGTGGAGCTGCAATCAGAAAAGATGCCGGGTTCGCTGGTGGGGAGCTTGAACAGATGGTTGTTCTTCCGATCCAGCTGCACAAAGGACGACACTTTCGAAGAGGAAGAAGCAGGCCTTTCCAGCTCTCAAGGGTTATGATCCGGCACAGGTAATTCCGAACGAAATTTACATTCAAAATTTACCCTTTGCGACTTCGGAGGATTGGGTTCGTCGTACTTTTGGAGCTTTTGGTGATATTACCGGATGCTCTGTTTGGAAGCGTCCGAACATACGCTAAAAGATTTTTGGGTTTGTTTCGTTTTCGACACCAGAATCTGCGTCCATGGCAGTGGAGACTTTCAATGGGTACACGATTAATGGACACATATTGTTTTTAGCTCATGCATAACCTCGTGTGTCTGGTACTGAGGTTTCGTCTCCTGGTCGTACGAAGCTCGGACAGGCTCGGGTTGATTCCGTTGGACAGTCTTCCAAGCGAGCTGAGAATGTTGAAATTAGGTGTCTGATGCCGACTCCAGTAACTTCATCTATGCGTTTGGTTTCCAGTCGAGTAAAGCATGGTAACGTTCCAGTTTTGGACGGTGCAGACTAAGAATAATGAAACAAAACGCCTCTTATTGTACATGGTTTAGACAATGAGGCCCATCTACTGGTCTTCGGTCATGAAGCCCAACAGGAGGCTTATGGGGATTTGGATGTTGGAACTCAAAAGGAGGTTGATGCTTCGGTTGGGGACCAACAGAATAGTCCGTGGAAGGAGGTTCTTCTCAGACCTTCGATGTCAATCACTACGATTCACAGCGATGTTATAGCTCAACCAAAAAGACGTGGCCGTCCGAAGAAGGGTCAGCCAAAGGTGATTGTTCCTCCAACTGTTTTTTATCAAACAAGAGCTAAAACTTCTGCTGATAGAGGATGCAATTCGGGAAGCTTTACTGTTGACATTGCCAAGAAAGGATAGCTCGGGTGATTGGATTTTTAGCATGAAAATTGGTAAAAAGGCTTTTGATCTTGCTCCTTTGTTGCTTGAACAATCTTTAGACGTCCAACAACGTCTTGAGGAGGGTGTTAAGGATATTGAGGATGAGGTTATCCCTGATACGTTTTCAGGAAAAGCTTTAACCCCAATTTTGGTTTCTAATCGTTTTCTGTGCTTGAACCCGGGTAGGACGCAAGCAGGGTAGGCGGCAGTTTGAGCAGCTTCTTTTGTTTTTTTTCTTTCTTGGGTTTTTTGCTATATGTTTTGCTCTTGTAGCTGTAATGGTTTGCGGAAAAGGTCCTTGTTTGAGGACTACTTTCCTGGCTTTGTTCTATTTTTCTTATAGAACATTTGCTTAGTAAACTTTTAGCTTATCAAAAAAAATCTTGGCTTATTGAAACAAAAATAAGACCTCTTTTGAGGTAAAAGAGATGCAAGTAAAAGGCTTAAGATCCCCCAAAAAACACCCCAACTACAGAGAAAACAAAGCAAACCAGAGTACAGAACACTAGGACCAAAAACAACTGAGGATGAACCCAAAAAAGAAAAACCCCAAGCACAATTAACACGCCCGGTTCAAAACTCTCCATGGATGCAGCCGAACTATAGATCTCAAGGCTCTGACTTGAGGTGCAAGGAATCGAAACATAAACAAAATGAAAACTGGATCACCAACCAACAAAACAGCAACACACATACACAAAACCTCAATTAGTACAATATATTTTGGTTTCATTTAACTGTATACACTAAACAAAAACATATAGATACTTTAATTTGAGGCATAAATCTCTTTTTTAGCAAAAGGTACTACGTTTATTAAATCAAAGGAAAAACAGTCACTATAAAGGCTGGGCTCCTCGGAAGGCATTTTTCCACAAACTTTATGACAAATCGTCGGTGCCACTACCAGCTTTCTAAAAATAGTAAAGAACCAGAAATCCAGTACTGTCGAGAACCACTCAATATGGTGACCAAAAGCTGCTTTGATCCTATGGGGGAGGGACTCTTCTCGTCATGAGAAGTGCGATCAAACCTGATCTCAACGGTACCAAAGGCAGGACAAGCTTGCACCAGGGACCCATCCCGGGTATGGTCCATGAAGCTTGGTGTGTCTATCATTCCTCTTGGCGATGCTGATTTCCAGCCCTCGCCTGATCTTCTCGGGGCTACCAGCTGAATCTCTCTTTGTGCCCAATGTCCCAGATGGGGAAATCCATGAAGTGTCGGTCGACCCACTCATCAGGATTGACCCACCTCCCGAGTGGTCCAAAGTGGCTACCCAAACCCATCCACTGTACCCCATGGGTTAGGTATAGTGTTCAGGGTTACAATTGGTCCCCTTCCTCAAGGTAAGGGGTCCTTAGATACAGTGTTCAGGGTCAGAGCCAAAAAATCTGGTGGGATTGGTGCTTTCGGCTTGGCCTCCCAGTCAATAGCATAATTTTGTCCTTATGTATCTGATTTGAACTCCGAAAGAGAGGTATCAAACCGAGGGACCATTGGAATATTTCGGTCACACTCTTGTACCCCATGTCCTGTAAGAATCGCCTACGATCGATCCTGGTCGAACCGGTAAACTCTGGTGAAAGTTGACTTTGTGTCGAAATAGTCAACCGATGACTCCGAGAGTCATTCGGGACCTTTCCGGGGCCCAAAAAGCTTAGCCGTCGTTACGGTTAACTTAATTGGGCCGTTTCCGGGAGCCCCGATGATATGTGTCTCCTCTGGAACGAGGAGCATTCCGTTACGATACATTGGTTGTGTGTGGATTGGAGTCTAGTGGTTTAAATTATCTATATTTCAGTACTCGTGTGTTTCCTTAATTGGTTCATTTGGTGAATAAAGTGTTTCCCCGTTAATCTCCTTTGAGTTACTATTTTATTAAGTGTTGCAATTCTTGCTGATCTCTAATTATGGTGTCTTTTGGATAATCATTCTAATCGGAACTTTTGTTGCCAAAGCGGGGGTTCTTTTTACTTACTACTTTTTCCTACTGAGCGTAAGCTTACCCCCTTCTTGTTTACTATTTTTACAGGTTTCATTGATGAGTAGGACTAGAGGTTGCCTCAGGGCTCAGGAGTTCCTTGAGGATCCGGGTGGTTTATTGTAGTCAAGACATACTTCCCACTTTTGTAGTAAACTATGTTTTTCCTTACCTGTTTTAGTTTGAGCATTTGACTCATACTTATCACAATTGTTACTTTGGAATCTAAGGATTTGGAATTGGTTTTTGTTTAAAATTCATGTTTATTATTTAGTTCTTTATTAATCCTAGTTCACGTCTCGAGTCCGGTCAAAACCGGATTTGGGGCGTGACAACATGGTATCAGAGCCTGGTTACATTTTGAAATTGTTTTTCAAAACCTCGGACCGTACGTCAATTAGGTGGGTAAAATTAGGGGGTTAAATTCGTAGTGGTCGGTTACGCAAGTCAGAAATATCCTACGCGTAGATTCGAGACGACAAGAGTCTTGGATGTTGAAGTGACTTGTTTGAGTCTTGCCTTTCTCTGTGTTATGCTATGTACTTGGTTGAACTGTTATGCCGATCGGTTGAGATCGAGGTTGGGATGGTGAATGGTACTCGGTGTTTTTTATGATGTGGTTGTTGAGTGATCGTTTTGTGGGTTGCCGCCTTGGTCGGCCGCTGATTGATTGGGGAAATTGAAATGTTGACTTGGCCGGGTGGTAAGTGAAATTACTGAGACCCGAGGTGTATAATTGCGATGTTCTGCTGGGTGCTGTGTTGTGCTGAATGCTTGTGTGTTTTTTTTTTATTGAAAGTCCCCCATGCTATGGGAAGACTCTGAGGAATTGTATTGTGGTGTGACTTGTACCCCATGCTATGGGAAGATACTCGACCGAGCGTGTGCCGGTCCGGTATGTTGTTTGTGTGACTTGTGTGAAATTGTGACTCTTGTGGGAGATGTTTGAATTGTGTGATTGATTCTGTGACACGCACAAGTGTGCGGGCTTCTCTGATTATATGGATTATATATGATTATACTAAGACTAAGTATATTGTGGTCCGAATATGACCTTTGTGAAACGTGTGTGAACGTTATTGTTTAAGCGAGCTGCCTTATTCGAAATTGAGAACTGAACATGTGCGTTATCCGTGCAACGGATACCAGCGACATGGCTCGTACCCACATTCCGAGAGGCACTAGAGGTCACCCAGCTATGGGCCAGGGGCAGCCACCTTCCATTGAGCAGACAGGGGCAGCAAGTGCCTAGGGTGCTACCGCTGTGGAGCACGGGAGAGACAAGGCTGGGCCGTCAGGGTTACCGCCCAGAGTTCCTCCGGTTGTAGATCCGACCCCGGCGACCCCTCTGGAGGAGGTGGTTCGCGCAGTTCTTGCTGCGATCAGCGCACAACAGGAGACTGCAGCACCAGTATCAGAGGCAGTGCCTGCTGCCACTACAGCAGCTGCCATGAGGCCGAGTCAGGCTGATGGTTACATAGCCCAGATGCTGAGGGATTTCATCAGGTTGGGTACTCCTACCTTTTCCGGGGAGCCAGACTCTGAGGTAGCCGAGAGGTGGCTGAGTCAGATCACTTGTAACTTGGACACATCGGGGATCGCAGACGAGCACATGAGGGTGTCTTTTGCCGCATTCCAGCTGAGGGATGAGGCATACTTCTGGTGGCAGCGCAGGGTTGGATATGACTTTCAGTTATTCGGAAGACAGTTCCTGGAACAGTACTTTCCGAGATCAGCCCCGTGAGGACATGCATCAGCAGTTCCTAGAGCTGTGCCAGAGGGGGATGTCTGTATCGGAGTATGAGGCGAGGTTCACCTCCTTGTCTCGCTTCGCACTGGAGATGGTGCCGACTGAGGAGCTCCGTTGTAGACGATTCGAGAGGGGACTCATCCCGTCGATTGCGGATCGAGTCATTGCCTTCAGGACCGAGGAGTATTATGTGATAATGGACCAGGCACTAGCGGTGGAGCACCACTTTCGAGAGACCGCTAGAGCTAGGGAGAGCAGGTCGAGGCCGAGTGGCTTCTTGAGGCCATCTGAGGGCCGCGATCCGAGGAGACAGAGGACCTCCAGATCTTTTCAGCCACAGCCCCAGTCTGGAGGGATACGCCGAGTCGGAGCAGTAGCGTCTATTGGACCTGCCCCGATAGCGCAGTTGTGCCCCTTGTGCAGGAAGCTGGGTCACCTAGCCCGAGACTGCTAGGGGAATAGCGGACCGGCAGATCGTCAGACGGATCGTCCGCCGAGGTTCGGGGAGAGACCGCGTACTGATGAGAGGGCGTGCTACCAGTGTGGCCGACTGGGACACCTCTCTTTCGCGTGTCTTGACCGGGTTGGAGGAGCGCCAGCGCCGAGACCTCAACAGACACAGCCCCGTCAGGCATCCTCTTTCCGCCAGCGTCAGATACAGGCTCTGAGAGCCCCACGCTAGACGGCCATTGCGCCAGCACAGAGGCATCTGCCGAGGGCTCCACAGCAGGTACCTCCAGCTCAGCAGGGTCGGGTTTATGCTGTCACTGACTCCCGAGCGGAGGGACGCCACTCCGGTCATGTTTGCTTTATAATTCCTGGGCGTCTTTCTTATTTGATACAGGTGCTTCACATTCTTTCATCTCTTCTACTTTTGCTGACTCTTTGGGGTTAAGGGTAGAGACGTTGAGTCGACCTTTATGTCTTGATACCCCGGTTACGGGAGATGTGGTCTTAAGTACCTTTTGTCGTGCATGTGAGATTAGAGTGGCTGATTGCCCTTCTGTTGGTGATTTACTTGTTTTGGACATGACAACATTCGACGTGATCTTGGGTATGGACTGGCTCACGAGGTATCGAGCGTCGATCGATTGCTATCGACGACAGGTGACAGTGGTCTCGGGTGACACGATCGTCACATGTGTATTGGGCAGTAGGAGCGGAGTTCTCTTGTCCGCTTTGACTGCGGGAGATGAGACAGAGCCCGTGCAGAGTAGAGAACTGCCGAGAGTGGTATGTGAGTTTCCGAAGGTTTTCCCGGAGGAGCTGTCAGGATTACCGCCGGCGCGGGAGGTGGAGTTTAGGATCGACTTGATCCCGGGTACGGCGCCGATATCTATGGCCCCGTATCAGTTTGCACCAGCCAAGTTGGTCAAGCTGAAGCGACAACTCGAGGAGCTTCAGGAGAAGGGATTCATCTGTCCGAGTGCCTCACCCTGGGGAGCACCCGCCCTCTTCGTGAAGAAGAATGGTGGAGCACTGAGGATGTGCATCGACTACCGGAAATTGAATCGGGTCACGGTGAAGAACCGTTATCCGATGCCGAGGATCGATGACTTGTTCCATCAGCTGAGAGGAGTGAAGTGCTTCTCGAAGATTGATCTACGATCAGGGTACTATCAGTTGAGAGTTCGGGAGGAGGATGTGGCGAAGACCGCGTTCCGGACTCGGTACGGACACTTCGAGTTCCTAGTGATGCCATTCGGGTTGACGAACGCGCCTACAATATTCATGGACTTGATGAACGGTATTTTCCGACCGTACCTGGACAGTTCGTCGTGGTGTTTGTAGACGACATTCTGATTTATTCACCGAGTGAGGAGGCGCATGAGGAGCACCTAAGGACGGTCTTGACGTTGTTGCGCACTCACCAGTTGTACGACAACTTGGAGAAGTGCGAGTTTTGGCTCGCTGAGGTGAAGTTCCTCGGGCATGTTGTGTCCCGAGAGGGAACCCTAGTCGACCCGGCGAAGATCGACGCAGTTTCGAAGTGGGCACGGCCCAAGAGTGTATTTGAGATCGCAGCTTCCTGGGATTAGCAAGATACTATCGACGGTTCGTCCAGGACTTCTCACGTCTGGCCGCGCCGATGACCGCACTGACACGCAAGGGGGCAGAGTTTCTGTGGAACGATGAGTGTGAGCAATCCTTTACCGAGCTGGAGGCTCGTTTGACTACCGCTCCCGTGTTGATTGTGCCGGAGCGGGGGATCGGATATGATGTGTATTGTGACGCGTCCGGAGAAGGACTAGGATGTGTGTTGATGCAGTCCGGGAAGGTAGTTGCCTATGGCTCTAGATAGTTGAAGATACATGAGCGCAACTACCCTACCCACAACTTAGAGTTGGCAGCAGTCGTCTTCGCTATGAAGAGCTGGCGACACTACTTGTATGGAGAGCGATTCAGGGTGTTCTCGGATCACAAGAGTCTCAAGTACATCTTCTCCCAGTGCGACTTGAACATGCGCCAGAGGCGGTGGATGGAGCTACTTGAGGAGTACGACTTCGAGCTACTTTACCATCCGGGCAAGGCGAACGTCGTCGACGATGCCCTGAGTAGGTAGTCGACTCACTGCATTGCTAGTATTTCAGTCCAAGAGTGGGACATGATGGAGGAGTTGAGCTCGTTCAGACTTGAGCTAGATGAGATCACAGATGGCGTGACTATGTGTTCATTGGTGGCTCAGTCCACATTAGTTGCTCGTGTGCTGGAGGCACAGGCCTAGGATGCCGAGACGGCAAAGATCTGAGAGAGGATTACCAGCAGTGTCGACGCTGAGGGTTGGGAGTAGGGGGCCAATCAGGGTCTACGTTACCGAGGAGGGTTGTTTGTGCCGCGGGGTTGTAGAGACGTTGTGTTGAGAGAGTGTCATCACTCCCGTCTTGATGTGCACCCGGGTGGCACCAAGATGTATCGGGACATCAGACGGCAGTTCTGGTGGAGCGGGATGCGAAGAGCAGTCGCAGAGTTCGTCTCAAGATGCCTCACATGTCAGCATGCAAAGGCCGAGCATCAGCGTCCCGCCGGTTTATTGTAGTCATTGTCGATCGCAGAGTGGAAGTGGGAGCACGTCACGATGGACTTCATGAGTGGCTTACCGAGATCGCCGAGAGGGCACGACGCAGTTTGGGTAGTGGTCGATCGACTGACCAAGTCGGCACACTTCTTAGCCATGAGGATGACTGACACGGTTGACACCCTGAGCCGGTTGTACGTTCGCGAGATGATCCATCTTCACGGGGTTCCAGTGTACATTGTGTCCGACAGGGATCCCCGTTTCACCCCCAGATTTTTGGGAGAGCCTGCAGAGTGCATTGGGGACCGAGGTCTTGCTCAGTACGGCTTATCACCCGCAGACCGACGGTCAGTTAGAGCGCACTATACAGATCTTAGAGGATATGCTACAAGCATGTGTGTTAGACTTCCGAGGATCATTTACCTTTAGCTGAGTTTGCCTACAACAACAGTTACCAGGCCAGTATCGGAATGGCACCTTTTGAGGCGTTGTATGGTAGGCCGTGCAGATCGCCCGTGTGTTGGGCAGAGGTGGGATACCGGAGTCTACTTGGTCTGGAGCTTATCTAGGAGACGACCGAGAAGGTCGCGTTGATTCGGGAGCGGTTAAAGACCGCGCAGTGCCGACAGAAGAGTTATGCGGATAGACGACGTCGACCTCTTGAGTTTATAGTTGGTGATCACGTGTTTCTGAGGGTGAGCACGAAGAAGGGACTCTTGCGGTTCAACCGCGGCGGAGGCAAGTTGGCCCCGCGGTTTATCGGACCTTTTGAGGTTTTGGGCAGAGTAAGAGTCGTTGCCTATCGCCTTGCTTTGCCACCGCAACTTGGGAACGTTCACAACGTCTTCCACGTCTCCCAACTGCGGAAGTACACCGCGGACCCCTCTCACGTTATCGAGTGGACGGACATCGAAGTAGCTTATGATGTTTCGTTTGAGGAGCAGCCAGTCAGGATTTTGGATACCGGGAGAAGGTCTTGCGTGGCAAGACTATCACTCTAGTACGAGTGCAGTGGAAACACCACGAACCTGAGTCGACCTGGGAGCGCGAGGATGAGGTTCGTGGGAAGTACCCCAACCTGTTCGACCCTTGAGGTACTCTTGTTTTAAATATCGAGGACGAAATTCTTTTAAGGGTGGTAGATTGTACGAACCGCCTCCGGTCAATCCCGGTCGAACCGGTGAATTCTGGCGAAAGTTGACTTTTTGCCGGAGAAGTCAACCGATGACTCCGGGAGTCATTCGGGACCTTTTTCGGGGCCCAAAAAGCTTAGCCGTCGTTACAGTTAGCATAATTGGGCCATTTCTTTTCAAACGACTGTAATTTTGGAAAAGTCAACATTCGGTCAAACAGAGACTTTTTATCGACTAAAACGAATTAATTTGAGATTGCTGGATTTTCCTAAGAGCTAAGTGGTCCCCACTAGGACACTTGTCCTTAGTGACTTGGAGGAGAATAAATGGGTCTCTAAAGACCCATTTACCCTCACATAAGCCAAATTGGATGAATTGGACCTAAAGGTCACTTTGGTCTTTAACTAATCTAGGTCTGTAAGGCTTTTGAAAGCACAATTCAGCCACATAACTTGTGTTGGCCGAAATTTTAGCGAGAAAAGAAGAAGAGGAGAAACAAATGAGACTTGAAGAAGAAGAAAGGGAGAAAAGAGCAATCTTGAGCCAAGTTCTTCATCAATCCTTCTCCAAAACCCCAAAATCCTCTTCATCTATCCATTTCCAAGGTCAGTAAACTCTAACTTTCCATTTTCAATCCATTTCAATCCTTTGGTGTTCATAGAAATGCATGAACTAGCTAGGTTTTTTAGTTATATGGTGTTAGATGATGTTTTAAAGAAGTAGATGATTGTTTTATGTTAAAATCACTTGTTTTTGAGTTGGAAATCTCTTTGGGTAGTGAAGTAATGATGTTATTGGACTGATTTGAAGGTTTGGGATTGATAAAAATGGAGTTTTTGGACAGTTTTTCGTGAAAAGGGAGCTGGAGGAAGAAGAAGGACGAGTCTGCCCATACCCGTCACGGATCCGTGACGGGTACCATGACGAGAGATGTCACGGCTCCGTGAAGGAGGTCGTGACGGCACGCGTCACGGTTCCGTGACGTCATCCGTGATGGGTGGCCTCACGGATCCGTGACCCGATCCGTGGCAGACCTGTTTTGAGCCCTTTTTTGGGTGTTTTTCGTCTAATTCGAACTTTTATCTTGAACCGGTTGTTTGGGAATTTAACTTAGATGTTTGCCTCTTAAACCACCTTTGTTTAGCCTCTAATTATAGTATTAACTGTGATCCAAGACCTTGGAACCGAGCTCAGCAAAGGAGGAGGCCTTTGGGACCGCGAGAGAGGACGAGGAGGAAGCTAGCCAGGACGTCAGCTGCTAGGATTGATTAAGCGTTTGATAATTCAAGGTAGGGAAGAGTAGTAAACTCCGCTCTTAATTTAAAGAGTGCTAATAGTATGCCTATAGGGTAATAATAACCGGAAAGGTCCTAGTTTGCATATAGGATGTGATTCACTAGAATAACCGCTTTCAATTATGTTAATAACCGGAAGAGTCTTAGTATGCATATAGGATGTGATTCACTAGTTTAACCGCTTTCAATTATTGGGAAATTGACATGCTGGTAGAATGGCCATGACGAGCCTTAGGATTGATTGTGTTTGTGTTGAATTGTGATCAATGATATCAAATGCCAATGCATGTTTCATCCTTTGGATATTACAAGAGTCATAATAAACTAGATGATTGTGATGTGAATGGTTGATCCGTGTTATGATTGATTGAGTGAATGTTTGAATGTGATTATGTGATTGTGCCTTGTGGTATGATCGGGTGAGTAATAGACCGATGGGACATGTTTGGTAAGTCATGTCCGTAAGCTTGGTTGACAATATGAGTTCTATGTTGCGTGTTGTGGTAAGATTGTTGGGCTTGGTAAGCCGTGGTTGAACTATGACCTTATGTTGCGTGTTATTCTCTTGATGTGTGTTCCAAGAGGAGTTGTATTCCGGTATGGTACCTACACCGAGGGGGTATGCCGGTGTGGGGTAGTACCTAGGCCGACGATTTGTGTTCCGGTATGGTACCTACATCGAGGGGGTATGTCGGTGTGGGGTAGTACCTAGGGCGACGGTTTGTGTTCCGGTATGGTACCTGCACCGAGGGGGTATGCCGGTGTAGGGTAGTACCTAGGCCAACGATGTGTGTTTATGCCCCGAGGGATTTCCAGGAAGACCGACGGTGCATTCCGGTATATCGTATTATTTGTTCCACCCCGATGCTCCGTGTTCCGGGAAGACCTAGGCCGAGGGATATTCCGGCATGGTATATCGGGTTTCACCCCGATGATCTGTGTTCGTTTGGAGACATTTCTGGGAGTCCCGATGATATGTGTCCTTCGGGGACGTTTCCGGGAGCCCCGATGATATGTGTCTCCTCGGGAACGAGGGGCATTCCGTTACGATACATTGGTTGTGTGTGGATTGGAGTCTAGTGGTTTAAATTATCTATATTTCAGTACTCGTGTGTTTCCTTAATTGGTTCATTTGGTGAATAAATTGTTTCCCCGTTAATCTCCTTTGAGTTACTATTTTATTAAGTGTTGCAATTCTTGCTGATCTCTAATTATGGTGTCTTTTGGATAATCGTTCTAATCGGAACTTTTGTTGCCAAAGCGGGGGTTCTTTTTACTTACTACTTTTTCCTACTGAGCGTAAGCTCACCCCCTTCTTGTTTACTGTTTTTACAGGTTTCATTGATGAGTAGGACTAGAGGTTGCCTCAGGGCTCGGGAGTTCCTTGAGGATCCGGGTGGTTTATTGTAGTCAAGACATACTTCCCACTTTTGTATTAAACTATGTTTTTCCTTACCTGTTTTAGCTTGAGCGTTTGACTCATACTTATCACAATTGTTACTTTGGAACTTAAGGATTTGGAATTGGTTTTCGTTTAAAATCCATGGTTATTATTTATTTCTTTAGTAATCCTAGTTCACCTCTCGAGTCCGGTCAAAACCGGATTTGGAGCGTGACATGTCCAATCCTACCGCAATTGAAGCAAATATTAAGAGATTTGGTGTAGGTCAGGGAGACTTGGACCGGGTCCTTAAATTCCTGGAACCTCAGTAGTAGGGAGCGGTGTTGTAAAGTTCTGAAAATTTTAAATTGTCTTTTTACGGGTTTTAATTGACGGGATCGGGAAGCGGTTCGAAAATTCTGAAAAAAATAATATATATATATATATTGTGTCGGACCGGGTCGGACCGGACCCAACCAGCAACCCGGCCAGGCCAGACCCGACCCGGGCAGGCTGGCCACCCACGTCTGGGCCGTGCGGCCCATCCCGTAGAAGCCCACGAGGTGAGGCCTGTTTGAAGGCTCGAGTATAAAAGGGGGAATTTTAGGTCTGAAACCCTAAAAATTGCACCCTTCTCTTCGTTTCTCCCGCAGCCCTCACCCACGCCTCCTTCTCCTTCGAACCCGATCCTCTCCATCCACCTCCGGCGACCTCCCACCAGCTCCGGCCGCTCTCCTCTCACGCCACCACCGCCGTTCCCTCCCACGACGACCACGCCACCGGCCAGATCCTCTCCCTCACTCCCGTCCGCCTCCCTCTTCTCCTTCGTTTTCAACTCCGGCCGCCACGACCTCGCCGGCGTCGCTTCCCGTCGCCACCGTGCCGGAATCGAAGCCGGTTCCGGTACCTCGCCTCCGAGTACCCTTCCTCCTCTCCTCCCGTGCGTAGCCCGAGCCCACCGTCGCCGTTCACGTACGGAGGCGAGGTGAGGTCGTCGGCGCGCTCCCAGATCCGAGCCCACCACCGTCTTCTCCGTCGCCGGCCACGCCCTCGAACCCGAGCCCGTCGTCCCAGATCTGAGACGGACGAGAGGCCACCGAGCTGCGACGTGCTCCGCCGAGCTCCGCCGTGCCCTGCCGAGCTCCGTCGTGCCCCGCCGCCCTTATCTCCCCTACGGTGAGCCCTAACCGTGAGGCTGGCCGCCGCTGTACGTTGTGTGGTTAAATTTGAGGTTCCGCCTACGTGTTATTATAATTAAAATATGGTTAGCGTGAACGGTGTGGCGTTAGTAACAAGTACGTGGGTAGACGTAGGCCGTGTGAACGTTAGTGTGTTCGAGCTGGTTGTCTTTTTTTCGAGTTCGCAAACTGAACGCTTGCGTGTATCCATGCAGAGGATACCTACTTATGGCCCGTGGCAGACGAGGAAGAGCAGGAGCGGCACGGGGACGAGCGCCCACGCGAGGCCGGCGGGGACGGTCAGCGGGGACACCAGGACGGGTGACAACCGTTGAGCCCGCCGAGCACGCGGAGGCACAGGGCACTCCTGTCGGAGAAGACAGGAGAAACGATGCAGGACCTTCTACGGGCACGCCCAGTATTCCGCCGGTCGTAGACCCACCCGTCATGACTGCCCTAGATGAGCTGACCAGGGCAGTCTAGAGTTTAGTGGCGATCATCGCCAGACGGGAGTCGACTTCGCCAGCTCCGGAGTCGACAGCGGTCCCTTTGAGGTCCGTTCAGGCAGAGGACCATACGGCCCGTTCCCTACTGGACTTCCTGAAACTTGGGATACCTACATTTGTCGGGGAGCCGAACCCCGACCTAGCCGAGAGGTGGTTAGAACAGGTCACGCGGGACCTGGATACATCAAGTATCGAAGATGGCCGCCGCAGAGTGTCCTTCGCAGCTCACCAGCTGAGGGACAGCGCCTACCACTGGTGGGGGCGTGTGAAGGACAGTGTCGGGCACGAATACGACGTTTTCCAGGAGTTGTTTATGGCACGGTACTTTCCCGAGTCGGCTCGGTTGGAGCGACATCGGCAGTTTCTGGACCTGGAGCAGGAGGGGATGACAGTAGCAGAGTACGAGGCCAGATTCACGGCCTTAGCCAGATTCGCGCCAGAGATGGTAATGACAGAGAAGAACCGTTGCCTGCGGTTCCAGGGAGGACTGAGTATGGGGATTCGGAACCAGGTTCTCGCCTTGAGACTGAGGAAGTACACGGATCTCGTGGACACCGCAGCGACGGTGGAGCAGGGTATCCGGGATGCGGACAGGACCCGTGAGGTCCGACAGCGGCCGACCAGCTTTGCAGGGCCGTCCGAGTCACGAGACCCGCGAAGACAGAGGACCACAGGATCCTTCCGACCACAGGCTCATCAGGAAGGGTCGAGACAGCAGGGGTCGATGGCGTCAGTGGGGCCAGTCGCTTCTAGGAGACAGCTGGGATGCTTTAACTGCGGGCAGCCAGACCACATGCAGCGAGAGTGTCCGATGAACATGGGGCCGAGGGACGACGAGACCAGGTGTCACCGGTCCGGCCGCGTTGGGCACACTATCGGCCAGTGCTATGAGCCGTTGGGGGAAACGACAGTGCGACAATCCCAGCAATCGCGCCCTCGTCAGAGCCAACGGTCGAGGTTTTCGCAGCCGTCGACGAGCGGGCCAGCTCCGAGACAGCAGCGGAGTTATGGATATCCAGCAGTTAGTGCGCCGAGCCAGAGGCAGCAGGCGCCAGCGGGGAGAATGTACGCGGTTACCGATTCCCGTCCCCGGGATCCTCTACCTACTGCGAGACCTATCAGGGTACGTGTTTATTGTGCCGTTTATGAGTTTTGTTCTAAATTTCGCGGACGAAATTCCTTTAAGGGGGGTAGACTGTAAAGTCCTGAAAAATTTAAATTGTCTTTTTACGGGTTTTAATTGACGGGATCGAGAAGCGGTTCGAAAAGTCTGAAATATATATATATATATATATATATATACCGGACCCAACCAGCAACCCGGCCAGGCCAGGCCAGACCCGGCCCGGGCAGGTTGGCCACCCACGTCTGGGCCACGCGGCCCATCCCGTAGAAGCCCACGAGGTGAGGCCCGTTTGAAGGCTTGAGTATAAAAGGGGCAATTTTAGGTCTAAAACCCTAAAAATTGCACCCTTCTCTTCGTTTCTCCCGCAGCCCTCACCCACGCCTCCTTCTCCTTCGAACCCGATCCTCTCCATCCACCTCCGGCGACCTCCCACCAGCTCCGGCCGCTCTCCTCTCACGCCACCACCGCCGTTCCCTCTCACGACGACCACGCCACCGGCCAGATCCTCTCCCTCACTCCCGTCCGCCTCCCTCTTCTCCTTCGTTTTCAACTCCGGCCGCCACGACCTCGCCGGCGTCGCTTCCCGTCGCCACCGTGCCGGAATCGAAGCCGGTTCCGGTACCTCGCCTCCGAGTACCCTTCCTCCTCTCCTCCCGTGCGTAGCCCGAGCCCACCGTCGCCGTTCACGTACGGAGGCGAGGTGAGGTCGTCGGCGCGCTCCCAGATCCGAGCCCACCACCGTCTTCTCCGTCGCCGGCCACGCCCTCGAACCCGAGCCCGTCGTCCCAGATCTGAGACGGACGAGAGGCCACCGAGCTCCGCCGTGCTCCGCCGAGCTCCGCCGTGCCCCGCCGAGCTCCGTCGTGCCCCGCCGCCCTTATCTCCCCTACGGTGAGCCCTAACCGTGAGGTTGGCCGGCCGGACTCGAAACCCGAGCCCTTTTCCTTCCATTTGCTACTAGCAAAGTGTTACGTTCTTATTGTTTTTATTGAATTTGTTCTTGATCTGGTTCTTGGTGTAACAAAAGAGAAAAGCAATAAAATGAGTTTTGATTTTAAAGGTTGTTTCTTTCGTTTGGTTTTAGGGATCTAAATCTGTTAGTACGAAAAACAAAAGTGTAAATCTGGATCTGTTCGGTTGGAATCAAATCAGGGTTTTTGGAAAGAAAAGTTGTAAAACGAAAAATCTAATTTAAGGAAAAAGGGATTTAAAATAAAAAGGAATTAAAATCAATTCGGTTTTAAATCGAGGAGTTTGAGAATCTAAGTTGTAAACGGGATTTAGGGACGGTTGTTCAAAAGCCGAACCAAATTCATTTTGGGCTCAAAATATCGGAACAGAAACAGATTTGAAATAAAACGGGAATTTGATTTAAGATAAAAACCGTTCTGTTTTGAAAAAGGGTTATTAATCGGTTTTGGGAACGACTCTGGAACTCTGGGTAAAATGGACTGCTAATTGGGTTTAAAAAGGAACAAAAGCGGACCGCTGAATCAGACCTCGTGCATTGGGACCGTGCCTCGCATGCACCGGTTTCGGTGCTCGGGTACTCAAACCCGATTCGCCGTGACCCCACTTTTATCCCGCTCGAGTTTAAAGGACAACTGTCGGTTTTAAACTGGTTTAATCGTGACCTTTAGATTAACCTGGGAACCGCCTCTAATTTATGGCTTTCGTGTTATCCTTAGCGTCCGGCTTCGATCGAAGTGAAGCCCGGAGGTAGCAAGCCAGAACGTCAGCAGCTAGGAAGCGTAGCAGTTGCTCTTCAGTTGAGGTAGGGAAAAGTAGCCGGATCTCGGCCCTGACTAGGGAAAGTTAACAGTAGAATTGCATGTGACACCGGTGTGTCGTGGGTTGAATAGGTTTATTTAATTATTAGAAAAGCATGATACGGGATTGTAGCGTTTATCAGAAAAGCATGTTACGGGAACTTAGTAATTATTGGAAAGGCATGTGACACTTAGTAGTGTCGTAGGAGTAGAGAACTTAGCGATAATTGTTTTACTGGAGGCATATGACCATGCCCGGAGGTTGATTGTGAACTGTTGATATTAGGACTGTTGGAGGCTTGGGTTAAGCCGGAGGTTGATTGTTTATTTTGGCGTCTTGGGTGGCCTTGAGAGCCCGTGTATTATTATGGTTGAGTCTTGGGTGGCCTTGAGAGCTCGTGTATTATTATTGTTGAGTCTTGGGTGGCCATGAGAGCCCGTGTTGTTAATCGTGTTTGGGTGGCCATGAGAGCCCGTACTTTACTGTTGGTGTTTTAGCTGGCTTACGAGTTAGAGTCTCGGTAAGTTGCAAGCGTGTTTTATTGTTGAGTTTTGGGTGGCCGTGAGTGCTCGTGGGGTTGTTGAAACCGTGTCTTTACCTTTGGTGTTCTGGGTGGCCTTGAGAGCCCGTGTACTAAGGTTGGTGTCTTTGGCTGGCCTGACCGAGTTAGAGTCTCGGGGGGGTTGTAAGCTTTCTTTAGCTGGCTTACGAGTTAGAGTCTCGGTAAGTTGCAAGCGTGTTTTATGGTTGGTGTCTTGGGAGGCCGTGAGTGCCTGTGGGGCTGTTGAGTCCGTGTCTTACTGTCGGTGTGTCTTGGGAGGCCGTGAGTGCCTATGGGGCTGTTGAGTCCGAGATTTACTGTTGGTGTCTTGGTGGCCATGAGTGCCTATGAGTGTTGAACCTGTGTTGTTACTGATTGTTGATTTTGCTTGTGATTGTGATTGTGATTGTGGTTACCGGAGGTTGGGGGCCCGCTTCTTGAAACGGGGGTCCACGAGCACACGTGTCTGCATGTTCAGACGGGGTAGGGGGCCCGCCCGCCAATAAAGGGGTCCTGGCCGCGCGTGTGTGGTTTGGGTTTGTGAGCATACCTTGGCTGGCTTATGGGTTAGAGTCCCAGTAAGTTGCAGCATTTTCCGGCTGGCTTATGGGTTAGAGTCCCAGTAAGTTGCAACATTTTCCGGCTGGCTTATGGGTTAGAGTCCCGGTAAGTTGCAGCATTCTTGGGTTGGCCTGACCGGGTTAGAGTCCCGGGAGGGCGTTCTTGTCAGCTGGTTTGCGATCCTTTATGATCTTGGTTGGTGTGTGATCCCTTGTGATGCTGTTTGGTGTTGCGTACTTCTTTTGAGTCCTTGGAAGAGGTCGTCAATCGTTGTTTCAGGTCTACTCTACGTGTCAGAGTGTTGAGTCGTTCGAGGAAGGTCACCGTGGGTGTTTGTTCAGTCAGAGTACTTGGGTTGGGGATGGTGTTCCCCGGTGTTGAGTCGTTGTTGGTGTTACTTGCTTTGCCTGCTAATTATGCCGTAGTCAGTCTGTTATCCGTGGTGGTGAGCGAACGCTCACCCCTAGCTGCTTTTCCTACAGGTACTGTTCGTGGGACGGACTAGGTGAGCTCTCGAAGCTTGTGGAGCTAGGAGCGGAGTCCGAGTTTTGTCTTTTGAGTCTAGTGACGGATACCTTGTACTTTTGTCCACTTGTTGGGACGTGTTTTAAACTGTAATTATTATTTTGTTGAACTAAACTGGTATTTTTAAGTGTTTAATGAAAACAGGTTTTCAAGTGTTTTTATGTTTTAAAATGTTCGCGTCCCTAGTTCGGTTTTACTGAAATTGGGGCGTGACAGGTGTAATGGACATTCTAGGGTCTGCTAGAATCGCACCTTGACCACCCCTCCCCAGCAGAACCCCCCTTGGTCACACGGGATATCCACACATTCTCCCAAGGCTGCCCAAATCGTCTCCCCAGTAGCCTTTGTCCAAACCAAGGGTGGTAAGCCTTGGCATGGACCCGGAATTGCAACTGGTCCAAGTTAGGAAGATCATGTGTCAGCGGGTCAATGTCCCCTAACAGTAGAGGATGACCATCAAAGCACCAACGCTCATTTCTTCGAACCCAGTCTCAGGCCTCTTAGGACTCGAAATTGAATGCAAACACCTTGGATTCGACATCCTTGATCACCAACCCCGACGTCGAGCGGCCCAACGCCTTGGTGATAATTCTGAGCATAAAGTTCCTCTGGGGGGTCGTAGAGTTAGGAGCCTCCCGATCATGTCGAAGCGTTGGCGAACTAGGAAGGCAGTGTCCAACGGGTAGAGATGTTTATAAAGCAATATAATACCTAATAAATGTAAAAAAAAATTAGAAATTTCCACTTTTTACCAACTTGGTTATATAAATCGTAAATACAACGAGTAGGAATCAAGTATATAGGACATTTTTTTAATTCAAAATAAATTATAATTGTATGAGCATGTTCGGTATCATTCTAATAGATTATATTCTTGCTAATTAAATAACAATATGGGTTTTTGCAATCCCTAGTATGCTGCTGCTCTCTCCTTCTTCATCCTGGGTCGGCCCCATCCCTTGACAAGTTAGGCGGTCGCCTAAGACCATAACGGAGGGCAAGGCCACATTTAAAAAAAAATTGAATATATAAAGCCTATGTTGAGAAAGACCATGTTCCACCGAAAAAAAAAACTTTATGACTATTTTAAGCCCATAACATATTTTCAATCGTAACAAATAATTATGCACGGTCTATTTCTATCTAATGTTTTGTTTTTTTCTTTTGAAACTGGTATCAACATATTAAATAGTAGGATTCAAATTTATTATTACCTTTTATATATTTTAGCTACAATTTGTTTCTCAAATATAATAGAGTTTCGTTTCCAAAAGTTTTTAGAATTTTGTTTCCTAACACAAATTTTCTTCTTCCTAAATCCATTATTTTTATATTTATCTCCTAAGTATTTCTAATATTTTTTTCTCCAATTTCCCAATTTTTTTTATTATGGTTTCTTTATTAAATTATAGTTTGTTCTAAAAAATCATATTTTATCACTATATGATATTTCTTATCTTGGTTGTGGATAACAAAGACAGAAACGAAGAAAAATTTGAATACACGATTAGTAATGTTAATATTTAATTAATTTCAACTTTTTTATTAATTAGTTTATAATTTCTAACATTACACAATGAAAATTATATGAGTTATTTACGATTTAGTATCCAAATGTTTCGTCCACTAACGATATGGTACCCTTATGAATTTTTTTCTAATTTGGTACCCAAATATTTCGTCCACGAACGATTTGAGTTAATGGGGTTAAAAAACTAACAGACCAAAGTGAAAATACCATTTTACCCTTTATCATTTTAGTTGACTTTTGACTTAAGTGTAAAAAGACTGTTTTACCCTTTTACTAGATTTAATTCCATTAACATTTTAATTAATTATTAATAACATCATTAATTTTTTAATAACACTTATTTATTTTACTTTTTAAAATTTTAATAAAACTAATTAATACTTTAATTTATTTTTTAAAATATTTATTAATTTTGATAATATATTTCAAAATTTTATTAATTTGATAATATTTTTATTTATTCTTTATGTCTACTAATTCTTTATTTCTAATCATTTTATTTTAAAAAAATATTTTTCTAATAATTGTTTTAAAAAAAAATCCAATAATTCTGTTTTTTCTTAAATTATTTTTTAAAACAAATACAATTGTTCTAAATCTTAACAATTTTAAACAATTACAATTGTTCCAGATCTAAACAATTCTCCAGCGAGCTCCAGACCTCCATCTTCATCTGGAACTTAGATATGGACCATTGATTTATGGTTTTAGAACCAAAAAAGCAAGAACAAGAACAAATTACAATTGAACTCGGGTTTGCAATCAAACTCACGAAGAAAAAAAATCCATATGAACATTAATTAAATTTCCAGATGAACAAATAAAATTTTCAGATCCAACACAAACTCTCAAATTTCCATAAATCCACGAATCAAATTTCCATAAATCCAGATGAATCTATATCAAATTTCCAGAAATCCCTAGAAATCAAGCAAAGAACTGCAAAAAAGCACAATATGGTCTTCTTCCTTTCCCATGACTGTGTTCTTACATCTGTGTTAGGGAAGCATATGATGTCCCCATGTCGATGAATCCCCAAAATCCCTAAAGTCCCCATGTTGATGCTTTCCCAGAGGTCGGAGATCAGAGATCGTGTGTTCGTGCTCGAAATCGGAGGTGAGGAAGACAAACACCGATGAAGACGAAGAGACTAACCTCGTCTGACCGTTCCTATTCCTCATATCTGGAAGAGGGCTCTGGTTCTCACCGCCGTGGGCTCTGGTTCCGCCGCCGTGAGCTCGAGCTCGTCGCCCTTAGCTCGCGAGGAGGAGATGTTCGCCCTGCCTTCTCCTCGCTGTTGTCGCCCTTAACTCGCCGCCGCCAGCACCTCGCCGACCAAAGAAGGTGAGATACGAACTCAAATGTGAGTTGTGTAAAAATGTTTGAGAAAGAGTTCTGAAGAAGAGATAAGTAGATTAGGTTAATTAGGTTTAAGGTTTAATGTATTTTATTAGTTTTTTATTTTTTATTTATTTATTATTATTATTCATTTTTATTATTATTATTTATTTTATTGTAACTAAGGGTATAATGGTAATTTTGTCTATAACATTTATAAGCTTAAAATAAGAAAAGGTAAAATCATCCTTTCACACCCCACTTAACTGCACGTCTAATTTAGAGGAATATTCCGTTAGTTTTCTAACGGAATATGCTACTTCTGTCCGTGGACAAATCATTTGGGTACCAAATTGGTCATTTGAAACATAAGGGTACCATATCGTTCGTGGACGAAACATTTGGGTACCAAATCGTAAATAACTCAAATTATATAGCTTGAATATGTTAATGGTTTAGTTTGAAACTTTTCAATAATTGTGGACATCATACCTACCGGTTACAGATTCATGTTTAAAAAAATAATATGTTTAGTTTTTGATATATATTTTATTTTTTATATTGGTTACGGGTCTTAAGCAAGAACTTGGACTCGCTTCTGTAATTGCTTTATATCAAGTTTTATCTTTTAATATTTTCTATGTTTATTCTGTAGAAAATATTAAATAAAAAAACATGAATTTGGTTTTGCAAAATTCGAAAACAAAATTGAAGCTTTAATAAATTCACAAAAGCGACATTAGATAAATTTATATAAAAAAATTAATTAAAAAATATTATCTCCCTTCCTATTATTAAAAGGTCCATTTTCTAATTTTCGCCTAGGGCCACCAAATATATAGAGATGATCATGTCTTCATCTCATGGAGTTTCAGTTTTTTTCTGGGCCTCGTCCCGTCTACCACCTCTATCAGTGTAGAATTCCTCTCCACCCTCTTTGTTGCGCCCACTGGTCTCGTGCGGGTCGGACTTGTTGACAACACCATTAATCGGTTCGCCCATGGTGACACCATTTCCTCCTCCATCGACCCCTTTCCTTCCTCGATGCAACGAACGTCGTCCAACCATGGGTCGCTCGAGGAAACGGGGACCATGGATTCGCCAATCGGACTCCACCATCCTCCAAGGTCGGGTCCGTCGCCACCCACACTCCTGCGAGCCGATCACGGAAGTAGAGGATCTTCTGCCTCCAACCCCAATGACTGCCCCCGTGCAACTAGACTGACCCGTCGATATTTTCGTTCCGAGGAAGCCTGACTGGTCCTCTAGTGGGTGCCCACTACTGCCCTTATGAATCCAGAAGGAAGACCTTAGAATGCTCCCCCTCCCCGGAGGGGGGAGGTCCCCGATGCGGCCGATGCAAGGCTCGGAAAGCGACCTCGCTGGTCTTTATGAGACCGTTTAGGTACCACGGGGTGTCTTGGAGGAGCCACATCTTGACCCTTAGGGGACGGACACAATCTATATCCCCCCCCCCCCCCCCCCCCCCCCCCCCCGCCTCCTCATATCCATGGTATACTTTTTCGAAGATTGTCGAGACAACACATGCCTATTAAAGTCGAAATGGGGAAAGTCTTATGGATCTACAACGCCAATCACCGAGAGAATAGGGACCCACACACTAAATTATTCCCTGGTAGTATCATGAATCTTGCTATAGGATTAGTGTTTCCGCCGTCACCGAAAATTTATCTCGTATTTTTCTGTGTTTTCACGAACTTCCAATTATGTATGATCACTTCTAAATTATCAGAACTGTTTTATTATCAATAAAATGCTCGTTTTTATGCTAAAAAATAACAATATAAGTAAACCAGATATTTAAACGAATATAACATGCTAGAAAAGAGCTTCAATTACATGAAACTAACATTGTTAGGGTTTTGTTTCTATCTCAATGCAAAAATGAACCATTTTGGGTTTCCTCGGAAAATCGCCACCACTGGAAAATCGTCGCCATCCCCTTAATTCTCTTCATAAGGGACATCGTTGTCTCGGTCGGCTTCCCCTATTGTATTATAGTGCGTGTGACGTTAACACGGCGGAAAAAAAAATTTCAAAGACTTTTGTTGCTTATAATTCATTTAACCTAGATCACACTTTCATGTAATTCCTAATCTATGCGATAATTTAACAGAGATTACCTCAATGAAGAGCACTTCCAAGCAACTGGTTCGAGACGGGGACCTTTGGAAGAGTCATTGCAGGCGCCCAAATGTTCTCCCTCCAACGGTATCCACACGAGAAAGATGGATCCATAACTGAGCACGCTAGTAGCCCTTGAACGAACAACTCTCAACTCACTATGTGGTGGCCGAAAATCACAGTAGTGATGCTTTCAATTTTCGGCCAAGGCAGCCCATTATTTATAGGTGTTCGTCTTACATTAAGTCCAAATAGGATTAGAAAACTTTGACCTAGTCCAACTAGCCTTCCTTTTATTTTTCTCTATTGTGTGTGATCCTTTAGGATTCTATCAGTATTGGTAGTGTAATGAAACGAGGCGTTTCACCCACAGGTCATGAGTAACTTCTAGCTAGGCCCATGATTTACCATGTCATAAAACTAATGACCGATACTTCGTTAAGTCCTGTTATCATGAGTACTTTTATCCTCTTTCCATTTGGCGAGTGTCACATCTGAACAAAATCATATAAGCATCATCCTTTCTAATTCAGTCTCAACATGCTCTCTTGATTCTTAGTGAGGAATGTAGGTGACTAATCACATGCATGACCCTGCTTCTTTTACAAACCTCCTACTCATCAAGATTGGTCGTTATGATGACATCTAACTTGTATAATACAAGTGACAAGTACCTATGATCATCACACATATGTCTCACATGTGCGTATCCATGACCAATCATAACCTTTATAACTATCTGTTAGGACAAGCGTTTGGTTAACTTAAATCATGACCTCATATAGATCACATGGTGATGTCACGATCAAAGGACTAAAAGTCTACTTTAATAGTTGAGATATACTCTGTCTCCTTAAACTATAGAGTATTCTCAAGGTGCGTTGTCCAGATGGCAACCTCTTTGGCATCTGTGACTTTGACTCATATCTCTATATGCATGATCAGTAAAATACGTTTATATTGTCAAAATCACACTAGCTCTAACTATCGGTTCAGGCTAGGGACATGTGAATGAATATATTATTTTGTTTCGAAGAGTTCTACTGTTAGAGAGTTGTTCCTCAATACCTTAGAAAGAGTAGTATACTCACGGTTTTACTAACATCACAACTTAATGATAATAAAATGTTTGCCAACTTATTTATTAACTCACAAGGACGTTTGTAACATGTTAATGTGGATTTGTCCTAAGGCACAAAACCCCAACAGACTCCTACTTGAACCCGTGTCCATAGGGTACTGAGCTCTAATACCATATTCGAGGACCAACTCAACTAAAAACTCAAGCTGATAGTTAAAGGCACAATTATAATTATATTTTAACAATGCCTATGAAAATATTTATGCTGATTTGGAATGGGTCTTAATTTCTTTGAATCAATAAGGTGAATTTTTATGAAACGTAAATATACGAAGTATAGGAGTACGTGAAAAGAAAATGTACGAAATATTTTTTTTATGAGCTCGAAAATTTTATTAATAAGACCGAATCCAAGAAAGGAGTCGAAATGCCCTGATTCAAGAAGAAGAAGGGTAAAAAAGGTCAACAGACCAGTAACACGCTTACAAAGGAGTTTTGCTAAGGCAGAACTATAAGGACAAACTTTAACCCAAAAACAAGAAAACCAAACAAAAAACTACTGAGCTGATTTCTGCTGAGCCTTATGAGACAATGTCCATAAGGTCGAAACGGGAGGCGCTGCCTTGATGGTATGTTCCCGAGTCAATGAACGAGCTCTCGAACGAGTAACAATAGTATAAGTCGAATGCCAGCTCTGATAAGGTTGAAGGAGGGCGTCCTTCCATGGACTACTCTCCTTCTCCTCCGCTTCCATCGGAACCTCCAACCCTTCGATAACCGAAATCAGAGCTATCGAACTTGTCGACACACCATCCACCGAACCCTCTTCAAATGAGCCTAACATAGCAGGACAACCCGCTTGACTTTGGGCTTCAATCAACACCTCTGAACCCCATTTATGGCAGTACTCGTTTGGTCAGAATCATTGCAAGAACGGACTTCAACAAAGCCCACATTCTGATCCTCAACAGCCAAGCCCAAGAAACCAACTTTGGAACTCGATCACGCAACAAACTCCCCCGGACGCGTATCAACGGACGCCTGAGTTGCTTAGGCATCAAGACAGCCCAAAGATGCCAAAACAGAACGGGCTTCACAGAATACCGAGAGATCAATCTTACCATCTGATAAATAAGCATCAGAATCAATTCCCAAATTTGAAATCTAACGATAATCGCGAAAAAGACGCAGAGGATATTGATCGATCTGCACTCGAATCTCCTCCGTCAACCAATCAACTATCGAGGTTGATCTCCGACCGCCGTCAAGCAGAAGCTTCAGCAGCATTCCATCCTTCAGCTTGGACCTCTTCTCTTGCATAATCAAGGATCCTGAACCTTCATTAACCATGCTCTTTTTTGGAAACTTACAACTGATCCAACTCCGACACTGCCTACACTGCTCCAAACGTTGAGAAGATGAGCTATTCTCCGTCCCTAACAACACTTTCTCCTACAAAACCCGAGCATCCACCTCATGACGACTACTAGGACCCAAACGGGTCGTGCTCTGTTTTGAGGCACAGGACCGTTTAACCGGAAACGGTACCCGTTCTGGACGAGCTAATACCACAAAAAGGATATAGCCGTTATACTTGAACCCATTGTAAACCTTAATGGCCTTCTTTGCAGATGACGACGTAAGGAAATCAACAAAACCAAAACATCGACCTTTCTTATTCGGCCGTTTAATGGCGATGGATGACCCGACTTCTCCAAATTCCCCAAAGGTGTTCCGAATACATTCATCAGATGAACCATATGGTATATTATACACGAAAACCTTCGTGCCCAAACACCTTGTAGAATTTGAACTCGCGTCCAACTTCATTATCGCTGGAGAAACCAGACAAGTGGCAACGGTCATACCTTGTTCCTTCAACGCTTCTGTCGCCGGACCCGATGCTAACACTCGTGAAGGATCTGAATGAACGAGACCATCGATCCGGGAAGTTGAATTCACGACTTCCAGGACCTGATTCGATTCATCCACCTTCAAAACCACTTTAACCTTCACGCCCTGATCCACCTACTTGCTTGTAGTGTGTAAGTAAAATCTTGTGTTAAATAATTAACTATATCTTTCGCATATTAATGAAACTCGTACGTCATTTCTTATATTCTTCAAAAGACAAGATCATTGACATCTAATCGTGTACATTCGTGTACATATAGAGACAAATTATTTAAACGGAAGAAGAATTTTTAGGAAGATTTTGTTTCTAGCAGTTTTAAAATGCAAGATTGGTTTTAGGAGTACAAAACCATTTTGGAGACATTTATTGAGCTTCAAAATGAATAGAAAAAATGTCTCAAACCTAATACCTTTATCACAGATTTGCAAATAGACAAATGAGTTGAGGGCACAGAGTATCTTCAGATTTAATACACTAGTTGTTTCAATACAATAGAGTACATAAATGAACATCAGAATTGTTATTTCACAAGCTTGAAACCATAAATATATAAAGTATTTCATGTACACGGTAACAAATTAGCATCCCGAGACTTGAATTTCCAAAAATATCTCAACAAATGACCATGACAAATTGTTAATGAAATATATACAAGAATAGAAACAAACCAGAGGAAGACAACAACATTGACTTATTCTATAGAGAGAGCTACCATATGTACATTTGTGCAGGCACAAGAGTTACAACACTCTTGACATCATTCAGAGCCAACTTACAATGCAGTACCAAAATTATTATTCTACGACCATGCTTCCCCTCATGACCTTAGAAAATAGCAACAGCCCGACTCTGAAAAAATTTCTACACTACCGGCAACATGGTTAATCATATTTCACAAGTACAGTAAAAACAAATAAACACCCAAATAACTTCCAACTCTGATATGCACTTGTTGACTAAAAGGAAAGAACCGCTCGCTGATTTGGCATTGCATCGACATAGAAAGAGGGCGTAGCTTCCTTGATCAGATATAAACTGGTTTCACATCATTAGCCCCAAAACTAGCAGAACACACTGGACACTTGCGGTGCCGAGTTCCTATTATTCTTTTTACACAGGGGTTGCAGAACAAGTGGTAGCATTTTGTAATCACAACCTGTACAATAGAGGAACCTCCTAAGCAACAAATTGCAACAAGGCCAAAGCCCTCAAAGAGTATCTACAAGCACAATCATAGAACATTTATATAATGTGTATGCATGTCTCCCCTTGCCACAACCACTAGCAAGACACCCATCAATAACAAAGTAATTTGAAGAGTAACTTCTTCATAAAACCGGGATATTTCGAAGAGTTTTAGCCACTAGTTTCCGAAGTTCAAAGAGAGTATTTGAGGATGATACCATCCAATATTACACCAGAGACGAAAAAATAAAAAGGGGGAAAACATATTGTTACTCATTTATAGTAATGAACAAGCATACGCATGTGCGCATGAGAAGATACGTAAATATAAATAATAAAAGGACCTTCAACACGCGCTGGGGCTGTCTTTTATTTGCCGAATAATTAAGGGGAGCATCAGCATAAAACATTACCTTCCAAACCAGTTTTTTTAGAAATCAACACCCTTTTTTAGTTCCGTACTTTCAAATCAAGAACCCGGCAAGGGAAAATGTGAGAAGCTGAGGTGAATTTTCACATCAAATTGCCACATGGCATATATCAACCAAACAAGTTAACAAATGGATTTGAATATTTGTTGTCAGAAATGAAAGAAAAAAAAATAGGTAATAGGTCCACAAATAAGTTATGAAGGGTGACCAAAATTACCAGCAGTATCAGGGTTTATGGAAATTCAACTATCAATAAGTATACTCCATACAGAATACTGGCCTATTTTCACTGTATGCAAAAGCTAATGATTCAATTTCTGCTGCTTGACTTTCCACCCTTTATCCTATGTGCTCCAATAACCCCCCACTAGTCAAGTTGTTATAACTAACTTATGGAGGGATATTATTTGCAATCCATTACTAATTAACACAGTAAAACACAAATGGGACACTGTAAAACATCTTTTTTTGTTTTAGATAAGTAGGACCTCATCTAGGGATGGAGGTAGTGACTCAAATATAAATGGCATATGAAAACTATCCGAAAACAGTAACCAGGAGCAATAAATACCATTGTCTATAAGATGGCAATCTGGAGAAGTGTACTGTATACAGAACTTGTAAGGGAACATTTACCTCTTTTGGCCTGTCGGCACAGATACTGCACTTGAGTATGTCCTTGTATTCTCTAAGTTCCTGTTGGAGCTTTCCCACAACAGATGAACCCTCTGTCTCTGCTCTAAGATGCGAAGCCCTTCTACTTACTACTTCAAATTCATCCTCTAACCTCTTTTTCTCAAACCTGGCATTTTAAGACATATTAGCTGGTTCCAGTTCTCAAACCATAGATAAATGGCAGGGGTTTTGAGCATGCTATTACTACCTTTCTCTTTCTAGTTCTACATCTAACTCTGTGTGAGCCTTTCGACTTCCAAAAACCTTAGACTGTGATTCCTCTAATGACTCCCTCGCTATCTGAGACGCTTTTCGTAAATCCAACAGCCTCTTCTGGATATTTTCCAGAGCAGTAGAGCTTCGGTGCGTATCTTCTGCAAGTTCCTGAACCTGCCCTGAGCAGATTTTTAGCTGCACGTTGATTATCTACAAATCAGTAAAAGTATTTCCATCCTGTGCCTTAATCAACGAGACATAAGATAGGTATACCTGTTCTTCAATTCGAGATGCTTTCATCTCATATAATTCTAAAGATTCATTGGCTTGTTGAACCTCCCTCTCTATCGTCTGCTTATTCATAAATAGAGAATCCTTCATCTGCCTTGCTCTTACACCTTCCAAAACAAGCTGATTCAAGAACAAAAACAAACATAACATAAATTCTATGATATAAAACTGTAACTACCCACTGACTAATACAAAAGATAAGATACCAGTGTTCAATTAACAATTTTATGAAGTTGGTTAATACAACAGAAAATTGCAGGTTAGATGTTGCAATACTACAAAATGTATGAAAGGAAAATCCTTATCCATGGACATAGAAATATCAATAATATAATAATACAAAATTTATCACAGTAAAATTTAGTGATCCCAAAAATGAATATATACCAGTAACACATGCAGATTGTCTGAAGCATTTTATATCTAAATTAAATTCTTTATAAAAATAGTAATAAATTAAAGAAATAAAAAGTTAAAAGCATTGTATGTAAAATCTCCAGTAAATGATAATTTCACTATGGTGTAATGAGAGCTCAAATCAAGGGATTAAAGAATCAGAGAGAAACATTTGCTTCATATATAGCCTGTTCAACACATAGGACTTTGTCCAATAAAGGGGTAAACAAAAACTTACATCATTCAGTTAAATGTGGTTTTCTTTTCTACTTTCTCCAAGAACAGTGTCTGTTTTTTTAAGGGAACATGCATTAGCAGATCAATAAAAAAGGAAAATTGCTTCAACCAGAGACTACAACCAACAAACAAAACAACCACACACTCTTACTCAACTCCGAGATCTCTCAAATAAGTCTTCTCACAGGCTTTGTGACACAAGTGCCTTCTACCCTGCAAAATACTAGATCCCCTTGATCTTATAGCTATAATACTGTCAACAGACTTACTTTCCCCCGAAAATTCTGCTGTTTTTGTTATAGTACTCATGCACTCATCTAACACATCGATTATCAGCCTTACGAGCCAATTCTCACATGCTTAGTTATAACAGCTTCATTCCATTCTTGGATGTATCGTACACCCAAACCCTACATCTCTTCTCCAAGCAGACCAACACCCTTCTTACTATGGGCTCATTTTCCTCCATAAAAAAACTCAAGATATACGTTCTATGTCATAAATAATGGCACCAGCAAAAATGAAGACCATTGCCCAAAATGTACGGCGAAATAGGATCTCCTTCCGAAATCCTTTCGCTTTTTAAAAAAATCCAAGACTTCACATTACCAAAAAAATGTCCAAAACTTAACATTACCCAAAAAACAGAGAATGGTATACAATGTTAAAGAGGCAACAAACAATAATCAAATAGTTTAATTTGGTGTTCTAGAAAGAAAAAGATGGGAACTCAACCAAAGGGACACTAATTACCCGTAATAGGATATTAGATCTCACTGAACCTTAAAATCAGACTGTTCAGCCACAGTTGTGGGTATAGATAATACAGAAGCAAACAGAGCAGGCAATACTTAGCTTCACTAAAAACCAGGTAACACTATTAATTCTTAAAAGTATGAATCAATAAAATTATAGAAATACTTCAAAAAATGAAGCTGATTCACAATCTGGATCTTTTAACTGTTAAGCATTAAGGACCAGAAGGAAATGACCGAACCCCCCAGAGCCACAATGCTACTCACCTTTATATTATAATCATCTCGCTCTGTGATTTGCTGCAATAGAAGCTGGTTTTGAGTTTGCATATCATCGTATGCCTGACCAATCGTCTGGATGAAAAAACAGAGAACAAAAATGCCAAGATCTACAATTTCAGACAAATTGCAGCACTGCAGAAAGGAAGCCGAGTCAAACAATAGATATAGCAATAAACTAACCTCTATCTCAGATAAGTAGTCCTCATTTTCTTCATTTTTGGATTTCAGGACATCAGAGAACCTAGAAACCCCCCTGCAATAAAAGCCCACAAAAACATTGAAGACTGATCTTCACCAAATCAATATAATGTATACTTGCAAACTATATTTACTTTAGTGGAAAGTTTTCATGTAGCCATACTATCAATGGTGAGACATACTCAGAAATCAAAGTAAAAAGTGAAGTAAAAATACATCTATACTTGTCATGCATAAAAGAAAAACAGAAATTGAATGGACACAAATATAAAGACAGTTTACATAGTATAACTTAAAAATCAAAATTTGTCCTAACAGTATTTGCATTCAATCTGTTGGTCTAATTATAACTGAAAATTATATATATTGCAACCTGGAAAAGTAATCAACACAAGCTTGAAAGATATAAAGATTAACAAATTCAAAAAAAAAAAGAATAGAGATAAGTTAACAAAGTAAAAAAAAGTAATAAAGGTAAAAATAGAAGAAACAATAGAAGTCCTAGGCGCTTGAAAACTTATCCAGTTACCATAGGATAAAGTATTTGTTAAATAGAATTTCAACATAAATCATTTAAAACGGAAGGAAAAAAGTAATGAAGATTAACAAAGACATGTCCTGGGGAGAAAAGGTGCTGCCAAGAGGTGTGCCATCTCAGGAGAAGCATGCAAGTTGATAAGGGAATGTATATCAAAAAACAAGTGTCATATTGTATAAACCAAAGTCTTGTGCAGATGAGGTGACTGCAAAAACATGGCATCATTAAAAATAAAGCCTACGTGTAATAAAACAGTTGATGTCACATTTGGTTGGAAAGATTAGGAATGCATAATCCCATTTCATTACCCAGACACATGAAACAGCTGGTGTCCTATTCCTTTTTCCATTCTTATTGATGGTGTTAGGTTTGAAAGAAGAAGAAGAAGAACAAAGAGGTATTTTCTGGTACAGAACGTTTATAAATAAATTACTAAAACTATTATAGAGTTTGGAGGTCTATGTATTATCTATAAAATGTTCCCATCAAGACTTAGAACATAATACAAAAACACCTAAAGATCATATCAATTCAACCAATATTAGATGATCGTGTACTTTACAGGGAACGAAAAATAAACCCAACTTCTACAAACCCAATTAGGCAATTCATGAGCATCTTGCATACACCCAGATGCACTTAATGCAGCTATAAGAAAAGTATGGCCCCACACATATAGCACTACACATTGAGAGTAATGCATGTCTTTTCACAAGGAGGAAATAAGAGTGACAGATATTGGAATAACAATGGGAGATGCATATAAGTGATCATATTTTTACACTGTGTATATGTCCGTGTATAAAACAAACATACTTCAGAAGTACACACTGTAAATTGATAGCTGAATGAAACATATTAGAGACCTTTACAAGAAAAGTACATAAATTTCCTAGAAACATAATCCAAATAAATGTAACCTTTTAGAAGCTTCTGATTTCTGTCTCAAATCAGCGATCTCAGCTTCTGCAGCAGCTAGCCGTTGCTGGGATATGGCTTCAGCTTCATTTGCTGTCTTAACCCGTAATTCCAGGCTGTGTTCATCAAGAGAGGATTTCAATCCTTGAACATGGGCCCATGCTTTGTATTCCAAATCTCTTGCTTCTAAAATATTCCTGCAGTCCAGTGAATGGCTTCTTGAAGATATTTATGGTAATAGGTCTAGGAAGAGAGCATGTATTTCAAACAATTAGAGGAAACACTATAATGGGTTGAAATCAAATAGGCAATGATGCATTAGTAAATGCAAACTGCTCATTAGAACATCACAGAACAGAAGATAAAAACTATCCTTTGAAGACATGACAATCATGGAATCATCTAGTGTGAACTACATGAATAACATTAGCTATAATCCACGTGTGCACAGCATACTGCTTAAAATTAGATAAGCAGTCTAGTTGGATACAAAGTACAAACTTATTTCCAAAAATATGTATCTCACCTTGAATCAGTTGATTCATGTCTGTACATATCCAAAATCAATTTCAGCTCTAGACCACTTTCCTTTAAACCTTGGACCTGCAGCAGAACAAGGGTTACTTGCTCAACCTACAAAGTTTGCTAAATTACATGTCCCAAATGAATTTGAATTATTAAAATAAGCCTCATAACCTATATATGGGATATCCAATGCTTCGATCAAGTGGTTCATGCATTGTTGTGTGGATCAACACCTCATATGAGGGAAATCATATCAAAAAGAGCATCAACTCAAGAATCAGATAATTGAAAATTCGCAAGCACAAAACTCCCTGACTGTTTTGAGGATAAATTAGCAGTGACCTTCATTGCAAGAGTGATTATTAACTCTACATGAGCTATTATTGGCAACACAAGCATAGTTACCCTACCAAAAGTGATATGGGGCACTCATTTAGGGAGTCAGGGAATACACACACACAAGCCTGGCTTTCAAAATATAAGAAAATGTCTATATCCAGCAAAAAAAATATTGACATCAGCAAAGTTAACTTTCGATAAACTTTATAATATCCGAGGTTCTTTTTTCTTCACACTGAACCAGATAATCACCAAAGCTGATGTAGCATTTGTCATCAGACACTCCAGAAATTATAATATCACTACAAAATTTTATTTAAGAATGTTGAATACACAGGCCATACACCCAACACAGAAATCAACATAAGCTTCAAAAGTCCGATGGGACAGTTTACTTAAAATCTGGACAATCAATAAAATTGATAATGAATTTGTTATCAGCTATCACATATATCAAGATAGCACTATAGATTTTACACCCAGCCCAGACATCAATAAAAGCTTGAAACAAATTTGGCCAGTAAACAAGGACTTCTACAAACATGTGACAATATTGAGTAATATAATATTTTAAAAAGATGCTGAGAATTGCAAAACACTTAAATCAAACAACAAACTCCCTATGCTAATTGTCATGCGTTTAAATTATCAATGAAAACAGTCATACCACAGCTTGCAGTGTTTGTATCTCAGCAATTTGGTCTGCTGATCTGGCAGATAAAGCTTCGCACCCTTTCACCTGTATGACAACAAAAGACAATTTATAATTTCGAAGGCACGGGAGAAATACAATTATGCAAAAGAAGGGGACACACCATGCCATCAAGAGCCTTAGAAAGAGACTGCACATCTGCTCGCAAAGCATGAATATCAGAAGCAGCTTCCTTGTATTTACTTAATTGACTCTGCATGATGCCCATTTTCTCCGGAAATGACGAGACTAAGCTTTTAAAATCTGCAATTATTTCTTTTCTTCCTGAAATATGTTCCCCATCAACAGAGATGAATAAAGTTAAAGACAAAGGCAGCACACCTCAAATGAAAAGCAGCACCAAATGTCTTCTTACCTGGTTCTCTCGTTTCCACTTCTAACTTAGTTTTAATCATATTCTTCTCATTGACTTGTTTCTGCATCTGTATTTCTAGATCAGCTCTTCTAGAATCAGCAACTTCAGAGGATCTACGATAAATATCAGCTAAATCATTTTTAATATTCACTTCCGTTTCCTTCCAGGCAAGGTTATCTTTCTCCACCTACAATTAAAATATTATGATTTGTCAGCATTAGACTATTTTTTTGAATAAAAATGAGAGGGAAATGCATTTAATCAAACTACCGACCAGTTACAACCTGTAGTTTCTCCAATAAAGCCTGAAATTGGATAACATCTGATTTTGATTTGTCTAGTTGATCTTTCACCAAAAGGTAGGCTTGGGAAGAGGAAATACACTTCACATTCTTCAACATGTTCTGTAAATAGATGTCCCCCAGAACTAAGTAAGAAAACTCTATAATAGATGCAACAGTCTTCTGTTTTTCCCTTTCCTATTAGAAGAATGCATAGAAAAAACTAACCAATAAAGTAGATAGCTGCAGTAATATTTTTATTCTTTCTTCATGAAGACCTTTTAGCTCCAGAAGTCGAGACAAGGCTTGGTCCTGTCAAGCTCAAACCATTTACATGCTTAGTCAAAGGACCTTTCAGAATGAAACCATACAAGTAAATAATAAAAGACAATGAAATTGCTAACAAATCACCGTCAACTCTCTACTAGTAGACTCCATATCTTGCACGTCTTTCCTTTTTTCTCTGACCCTATCACTGGCAATATGCTTACTGCCCAAGTTCAGGACAGGAAATATTGCCCCTTTTACAGCATCTTTCTCAGCTTTCAGAACTGACAGTTCACAATTACTTTCTTCCAGTTCAGCAATCGTGCTCTCCAACTCCCCTTCACAAAACAAGCCGAATAATCCAATCAAATATGCATATCATCTATTCTCATTTAGAAACTTAATCTGATAAGAAGTCTGTGTAAATAGATGCCTATTAAAATTGAGACTAGATGTTTATTTTTAAAATAATTCTAAAATACAGGGACAGGCTTCAGGATGAATAGTGAAGGACACTACAGAATAGCCTATATTAGAGAAAGAAACACAGCCAGAAAAACTACAAACAGTATAAAGCATGGGTGGGATGTATGTGAAAAATATGTCAAATTCAGCTTCTTTGAGATACCTAGGACTCGATAACTATATGTAATATCAACAGCTAACATCCTTTTAAAACCAGGTTTCGCATAGATCAGAATTGTATGAATGATGAATCCAGTGGCTCAGGGCCCAAAAATAATCAATTTTCAAAAAAAAAGTGATAACAACAATCAAGTCATTTTCGAAACAAATTTTGTGGTTGGCTATGTGAATCCTACAGAAATCTCAAAAAGATTTATGTAGCCAGCCTATTTTTGTTTGGGAAATGCCTAGGCTATCACCAGACCGTAACCTGTAGGATATCTGGAAGGCTTCTCATGCTCACTATCTATAATCTTACATGTACTTCGCACTTAGAAAGAAACAGATATCAGGGAATCAACATTTGAAAGTGGATAGTTTATATGAGTGGAACTTAACGTGTTGAACCCAGTAGCTACCGACGCATTTTCTTTTCCTGATACAGTGACTCCAATTCATAATCAATTAAGTAAAACATAAGAAGTCATGGATCCTTTGACATCTGTCATGAACATTGCAATTTTCCTATTGAAACATAAAGTCATTCCAACCTACAGAATGTTCATGCAAATAACCATGAGGAATTTAAGGAAGGAACTAAACAAAAAAAATATATGTATACATAGATATAAGGAAAGAATTGTTGCTAGAACAGATGCAGGGTTTGGCTATCTCATTCGGTTAATTTGGAAATTTTCTACATCAGAAACATCAAGACCATTTTTGATTATATAGATTTAGGCACTGCAAAGATCGCCATTGAACAACCCCTAAAAGGATTCACCCAGATGAGGTTAGGAATTCCTGCATAATCCTCCTGCAGAGGCACAATTCTGTCGTGGTTGTGTCATTTCCTGCAGACCTGCCCCCTTACACATGTATAGTAATAAATAAAAATGGAGATGTATACCCTATACCCATAAGCAACAAGGGAATCAGTGCAGGAGCTGGAAGAAAGTAGCAAAGGAGCCTTTAATACACGCAAAATCAAGTACAGCCTAACTTTGCATTCAAACACAGGAGCCTTGAAAACACGCAAAGTCAGAAAATTACCCCTCAAACGTGTAAGTTCAGCTTTATCCTTTGCATCAATGTTCTGATGGCTCCAAAGTTCTTTTGTTATTTGTCTGTGTTTCAAATGAAGATCATTTACTGTCAATCTCAGATTCTTGACTTCTTTCCTTAAATCATTGGACATTCTTCTTGGGCAAGAACCTAGCAGAAAAAGCACAAATAAATACAGGGTACTCTTAATGAAAAGAGTTGGTAAGTGTTAAATTAAATCTTACCCTCATCTGGAAGCTCTTTCAACACTACAGAAAGGAATTCATCCTTCAGACACCAAAGATTATTGCTGGCACCCAGAATATTATGTATGATACTTTTAGTATTTTTAGATGCAGTTTCCATATCTTCTCCCATCTCAATGGAACCCTCCTGTGTGGAGGAGCTCTCGGTTGCACCTGTTACTACAAGGCGGCTAAGAAAAGCATCCTCCTGAGGAGACGGAGCCCCATCTGACCAATGAATCAAATCGGCCTGATTAGAACATTTATTTCCCGTATAGGTCTGTATTAGGGTAGAGCACAGAAGTAATTACATTAAAAACCACATGACAAAACATAGGAGTCATGAACCAATGAATTAATTTCAAACAGAACTTCTACCTTATTAACCTTTGTGACAAACAAAAGACAGAACTTAACACTGGAAGTACACTTATGAAGTATTTGTTTTGCACAGTTATTCAGCCTTTGAAAACATAAGATATCTCATAAACTTTCATAAACTAATATTGTTAAGCAATACATATAAAAAGCACATCCTATTACCTATAAAGATAATATGAGCAAGGAGCGAGGAAGGCTATGTTTCACAATAAAATAATTTTTTAAAATTTCTAGATAGCAAAACATGAATGTAATCAAGAGACAAGATGAAGGTCACACAAGAATGACCAAGCCATTTCCCAACAATGTTGAGGAGAATTTCTTGAGCTCCTCAGATCATATTTCCCTCCTCCACTCCAACTTTTATAATACGAAGTCACCTGTTATGCTCAAAGTCATCATGCCTTTCTTATTACTTCTTTCTAGCATAACTTAGGTATGCCCCATTTTATTTCTCCTGATTGAACTGCATCACCTTTCCTTGTGGGGGCACTACCCTCCCTACACTGCTCTTAAAATTATTCTCCCATATTCTCCTCAACTGAGGCCATCTAAACTTCTGCTCAAACAATCACATTCCTATTCTCACTATTTTCTAGTATCAACAAAAATCCACCTATGCATTTTCATATCCATTACCCTCATCTTAAGGATTTGCATCATTCCGGAGCTCCGCATAATTTGCTAAACAACATAATTGATCATTTAGCTATTATGTACCTTTCTTTTTTACTTTAGAGGAATTCCCTTGCCACAGAGAACCCTGAACCTTTCCTTCAAGCACCCCAAGCTAATCTTATTTCTAACATCCTCTTCATTGTGGTTCAAGGCACCCATAATCTCTATAAGACGTTCATATAAGGGAGTGCGATGGAAAAAGAAACACGAAAGACTCACCCTCCGGACAAGTTAATTGTTTACAATATGGCCCCTTGCTTGTCTCCTTAGTTTGAATAGAATGAGATTCCAGACCACTAACCAGCTACATGAAACAATAAAGAAAATGTCAAACAACAAAAAATGGATAGAGAAAAGGGATTATTCTGAAGAAAAATACACAGAAAAGTAAAATATCAGGATATCACCTCTTCCCAAGACTTATTGACTGCTGTTAATGTGGCATTGTAAGGTTTTTGTTTCTCCTTCAGTAGAGAGAACTTATTCTCAAGTGCGAAATACTCGACCTTCTGAGCTTCTAATTTCTGGATAAGCTTTAGATTTTGAAATTGAAGCACAGTAGTACTAAGCTACATCACAAAAAAAAAGATTAATAAGCTACTAATCTCGGCAACCTAATACAAATATTAGTTCTTTGGAACAATGCAGTGCTATTCTCAAGTCAGAAATAAATGTTAACTGCGATCCAATCCAAACTAACAAAGTTGAAATTTATTTACAAAAAAAAAAATACTACATCACACAGAAAAAAAATAGTTAAAACAGAAGATGAACAAGTACCTAAATTGAACTACAAAATACAATATACTCACTTCAGAAGTAGATACAGTTTCCAGGAGGGGGTTATTTATAATCTAATTGAAGATAAAGCATATTACCAAAAACTAAATGCCAAAACCTCCATCTTGATAAGCAAAGGATTTAAGAGGATGGTCACCTGAATGACTAGATCTGAAATCTTGAGATACATCACTTAACAGATGCATCAACTTTCCCTTATTCCTAAATCTAGCCCACATAACATTGTGTTTTACCAGATATCATGCTCTAGTAGTTCATTGGTGATGAAACATTTGACTTTTAGCCAACTTTGGTGAGTTTGTGGTTGCAAATGTAGGTATATGGGAATACCAAGTTAGTGATTCTGAGTGGGTTCTCTAGAAGACGGAAAGTGTTGCATGATGAATAGACTGTGGGAGTCTGGAGAAATGGTTGGCTGGAATTTACCAATGTCAAGATTCCATGCACGCCATTACGCCATCATATGACTCAGCTAAACCAAAAAATCCCATGCAAAGCGACAATGCTAATTCTTAAATTGAGAATCTGCCATAAAACTAAGCCACGGAAAAAAATGAATTTGTTTAATGGATATTTCTGCCTAAAGCTTAAAACAACAAAAAAACATCCCACTTTAAAACAAACTCACAATGCCAAAAAAAAGGTACATGCAATCAAATTATCCCACAATCAAAATCTCACCTTTATGTCACAAGAACAGTTTCATACCACCTACCAACGATTCACAGCATCAAAACCATTCAACTCAACAAAAAAAGATACATGCAAAACAAAAATGCCAGCACTTGCAACTTAAAAGCCAAATCAAAATATACACCAACAAATCAACTGGATGTATCGGAAGTAATTTCACCTAAATTTCTATAAAAACAACAATCTCCAAGTTCAACACAAATTATGATGCCGATAAGTAAATAATAAATTCAAAATTGGTGAAAAACAATTAAGTTCACGGTTGAAAAATGAGACCTTTGAATCCTCTGAAGGTCGCAAGAAGGGCTGCTGCTTCTTCGCGCCAGCAGCAGCAGTAGGCGATATAGAGCTAATATGACGCCGTTTACGGTCTGCGTCACCGGTGCTCCCCATTGAAGCCAGACAGAGACACCAGAAATCTAAACCCTCCTCACCCCAATTTTGATACCATATCTCCCTAAACCTCAACCTCGGGAAATCAAGAGTCCTGATTGAGATAACAAAACCCTAGAAAGTTGATTATCTACCCGAAACCCTAATTGCGAGAGCCCACTCCAAACTTGCCCTCTACCTCACAAACGATCACAGACTTCGAAACCCTAATTGATTCTCTCTTGAAGGTGCGTTATCAGCTTCTGTGTAGTTCGTCTCTGAAAAAGCCAGTGGCCTCATGATCTCTCTCCGTATAGCACGAATAGACAGGGAAGGTGGAGTTTTTGTGACTTTTTTTAATTATTATTTCGTAATATGAATTTCTGAACAGAAAAATAACTTTCAGTCAAGGTTACAAGGGTATTTTAGGTAAGTAAAGGGTGAGATTTTTTTTTTAAATGATTCCCTTTTTTTTTACTGAAAAGTGCAATAGAAAAATAATTTCCTGACCATTAAGAAAGAACAGACATAGAACATATTTGTTTGTAGTTCTTTTAACATTATCATTGTCATAGGCGGTATTGAGACGTCATATAGATAGGAAGGAAAGGTGGGGGTTGGAAAACGAAACTGGAAGTCCTGCTTACGGTAGTGCCTAAACACTGCATCTAGGGCCAAAAACAACTGAATCTAGACTGCATCAGTTGTATTGGGAGGAAATACGTGAATCATGGCTCCCTCCCAAGAGAAGCCCCTGAATCCTGCTCGCTAGTTTTTGACCCTGCAAAAACGAAGTCAGATAAAATAAATAAAAATACCCACTCGATTAGCCTGATCCATAATCGAGAGTAGGGTCGAGGAGGGATCGTCGGTGGAGGCTAGGGAGATGGACGAGCCGGTGGCTCCAACAACGCGTAATTATGGATGGAAAGCAAGGTCTCCGAGAGGAACACGATGGTTGAACGTTGGTCCCGGAGTAGGTGTCGCAGTTGTTGCTTATGCAATCGGGTGCCCATGCTCTGGCAATTCCAAGCCAAGATGCGGATATCAGGTTTCTCCAATGGGCGAGGCGGAGGAGGAAGAACACCTGATCCCAGGTCTCATCTACGTCGATCGTGAGGCTCGGGGGTAGCCTAAATCAGTGAAATTGAGGAAGGAGATCGTGATATTCGAGGATCCACTAACATGGGCAGAGGCGACGAGGCTTTCGGTCGGCGAGGGATCGATATAGTTCGTAGGGCGTGTGGACTCGCACTCGTCGGAGATCGAGAAGTTGCATGGGAAGATTGACGAGGTAAATCGTCATTCTGAGAAAGGATCTCATCCATCCCAGATTGAGAAGAATCAAAGGAGTCGGAGAGTTAGAGAGAACGTCATAGCGATGGAGAGGAAGGACCGGAATTACGCTGGGAGGACAGTAGATGGATGCACTCGGAAGGATCGTAAAAGGACGGCGCCAAAAGCCTAGTAGAGCTCTCCGTTGAATTTATCGTGATATTTTGAAATGATTCCCTAGTTGCCATATATTATATAACATGAAGATATATGTAATAAATTGTTGGACACACAAAGCAATTATAGTATTACAGACTCGAGACTTGCTAAATTATAATACCTACAACCTCCACAAATCGAAATAAAGACGACGTAATTAATGGGCGTAGATACAATGCAACAAGTAATTTTGATCTTACAAAACAATATTTAAAATGGAGGAATATAATATGTTTTTTAAAATATAGGAATATTATAGATTATTATTGTATACCTTTTGTTTCAAATTTATATCAAATTATCATCCTAAACTTTATGTTTTGTCCATTCACCGTTGTACGTTTTTATTTTGTATCAATGTATCCCGACGTTCATTATAAATGACGAAAGAGGTCGTATCATACCTCTTGAAAAAGTACAAATACAATCTAAAATTGATATGATGTCCCTTAAATATTTATTTTAAAAAAGTCATTTTTATTTTCAACATTTTACTCAAATTCTAAAATTGTAATGGATGGAGATACAAGTTAATGTTATATTATTTTGAATTAGTGATTGTGACATCATGCAAGTTACAAATAACAGAGATGCATGCAATTTTCTTAAATAGTTTTAAAATTAAAAAAGAAAATTTAATGTGTTTAGCCTTCACATTTGTGTCTTCTCTTCCGGTTAGGTGCCATCATAATTAAAGATTGATTAAGGGCGACAAACTTGTCACTCGGATTTATCAAGATTTAGGTCGGCGTAGGGAAAAGTAAGAAGAATCGGTAGTGGATTACGACCAAATCTAGTCCCTTGTGTTTAGCCATCTTCAGCTCACGTTCAGTTAAGATACTAGACCATAAACTCTATTTGCAACCAAATATGGATCATTGTGGTGAATGCTTCAGGTGTCTTGGTGTTGCAGCGAGTCGAGGGTCAACATCTTAGAAGTAATATGATTGTATGTTGATGGCCAAACTCGTTAAATGTGTTGTAGTTGAAGGTGGAAATTTTGATGTCCCTTGAAGCATGCAAAGCTCTCTTTAACACTTAAATGTTGAAGCATGAGAACACCAAAGTCGACAACTTCATTTTTCGTTTTATTTTTGGAAAAACTACAATTACATATCCGTAACTTAGCACGATTATCTGATACATACCCTCATGTTTTTTAACTGATGCATACTAGTATGTTTCCACGTTTAATGGTTAACCCCTTCCATCCAATTTTTCATCCATATTCTGTTAATTTTTTCTAAAATGCCCAAAATGCCTCCTCGTGGCTTTTTATAGACCATAATTAAAATAAAATTAAAAAACAAATGTAAAGTAAAGTAACAAAATAATAACCTAAATTTACTCCTTTCTTTCTCTCCGAAACACTCTCCTCCCCCACGCCTCCATCATCCTAAACCTAAATTCTATATCCCTTTTTTTACTACATATTATTTTACTATCCACATCTGATTTTTTTATCAATATTTTTGTATTCATTTTTTTGAAAAAAATAAAATTTTAATTCAAAATTTTGATTGTTGCACAGATTTCATATACGATGTTGCAGATTATTATGTATGATATTACATATATCTATGTCGAATATTACAAAAAAAAATTATATCGATGTTACGAATTTTAAATTAATGTTACATATTTTTGTACACAATAGCCAAGTTACATAATCCAAACTTTCCTGTTCTAGAATATTATGCTAGAAGTTACACATAAGTTTTAGGAATGTGGAACTTTACAAAAACTTACACCAATAATTGAGTTACATTAATTCAAACCTGTTGTTTTAGAATATTATGCAGAAAGTTACTCAAAAATACACTGTAAGTTCCAAAACTTTGTAGCTTTACAAAAACCTACACCAATATTTGAGTTATAGTAATTCAAACATGTTGTTTCAGAATATTATACAAAAAGTTAGACAAAAATACATTGGAAGTTACAAAACCTTTTAACTTGCAAAAAACTACACTAACAGTCCAGTTACATGATTCAGGCTCTGTTGTTCCATAATTTCATGCTAGAAGTTACACATAAGTACATTTTAACTTACAGAACTTTGTAACTTTACAAAAACCTACACCAATAATTGAGTTACAGCAATTCAAACCTATTGTTTCATAATATTATTCAGAATGTTACATAAAAATACACTGCAAGTTACCGAACTTTTTAACTTGCAAAAAACTACACATTTGAGTTGCATCAAAAACAAACCAAGAATACCCCAAACATAGCTAATTCTTGATTTTGTCACAACAGGAAAAAATCAAGGAGCATAATGCAACAAGAAAGTAAAATCAGACATGCAAGTGAATAGGAAAATTCTAACACTAAAATGAAATTAAATTCAAAATATTAAGTGTCACCTAGTACCGACCACCCAACACCAAAACCCGGACCTGCAACTTTAACTCGTTAGAGAACACCTTAAGTCCCCGTGCGGTGGAGAGCAGCAACAAACCTTGCGATTTTCAAAGGATCGAGATTATCTTGAGTGGTTGCAACGGTCGTGGGAACCTGTAGAAGAGTATAACACGACCCATAGCTCCATTTATTCCGACAAGGAGAGGAAGCCCAGGATCGCAACCAGCCTTGTTTCTCAGCTTCATTGATCACGGTGGTTTTTGGACCTGTACCAGCTCGGGACGATGATAGTGTCTACGCGAGAATGACGGTTAGACGATGCTTCTATGTGCGAGGAAGGCGGCTTTGTATGCACGAGGACGAAGGCTTCTCACCTAGGAGAAATGTTCTAAAAATCCTGATTGGACGCTACCTAGGCCCTATTTTGTGCCTAGCCAACCCGACTTGGCGCCTAGATTTTTTTTGCATATTATAGTTACTAAATTACAATAATTAGATGGTTGTCCAGAGTTGTTCGTTGTTGGTGATATTAGAGGTTGTGCTTCTAAATTGTTTGGTGTTATTTTTTTTAGGTATTTGAAATATTTTTTTTACCATTTTTAATACAAGGAAGTTCATAATTTGTTTATATATATAGTAATATACCTATTAAAAATTAAAAAAAATAGAAAAATACAAATCTGACAAGTCCCCGATTAATCCCTGAAGGCCATAATCGCCCGACTAGCGTCTAGCGACTTTTAGAACCTTGCATAGGAGTGCGGCGGGGGGGGGGGGGGGGGGGGGGGAGCTGCATATTCGGCCTGAGACGAGAAACCCTTCCCATTTCAGATCTGGGCAAGGCTGGGTCCTAGCTCTGCAACTACCGTTCACGAGGAGAACCGAGGCTAGATCCGCGGACTTAATCGAGTAAATCAGGCGGCTTCACAAGGGGCAAATCTGTACATCCCACGACTAAGTAGGCTTCTTCTTCACGTTTAGAACGACATGGAGTAGAAGAGTGACATGGCTGCGAGGGAGACCGACAAGGGACCATTCACAATGGACGATAGCAAGCTCACTGGTGGACGGCACAACTCAGGATTGGGCAGCGAGATACTGGGGTGGGGAATAAAATACAAATGAGGTGTGAGGTGGGTGGATTAGGGTTAGAGTGAAATAAATGGTAAATGATATAATTTCCCTTCGAGTTATTAAGTTACAAAAATAGAATAAAAGTTATAGTTATTTACGGTTCTCTGACATGGCTACGAGGGAGACCGACAACGGACCATTCACAGCGGACGATGGCAAGTTCACTAGTGAACGACACAACTCGGGTTTAGGCGGAGAAAGATGAGGGTGGGAAATAAAAACGTGAATACAAATGAGGTGTGAGGTGGGTGGATTAGGGTTAGAGTGAAATAAATGGTAAATGATATAGTTTCCCTTAGTATTATTAAGTTACAAAAATATAATAAAAGTTATAGTTATGTACGGTTCTCTGTCATTGGTTTCATAACCATTGGATTAATTTGATCTAATGATCTAAATTTAGATAACAACTAACAAAATTGAATATAGGTAACATTTGAAAGCATATATATATATGGAATATCTCTGATACGGACTCCTCTTAGGGTGCTAACTTGCAAACCCATTTGGATCGTGGATACAACAATTGAAGGGTAAATTACGTTGACATACCCCAAGATATATGCATTTAACGGATAAATACCCCAAAGTTATTTCGTAACAAAAACATAGCCCGAACTAACACTTAGTAACAACATCCCCTATTTCAGCCATTTTTCGTCCATTTATTGTTCATTTTTTCAGAAATTCTGAAACTATGAGTAGTCTTACAATCCTAAAACTATGAGTACTTGGCTTGCTCCCCTCTGTTATGGACCTTTATGTAGTACTTGGACCAGAGATTCATGGTCGACGGATTTTTGAAGAACCCGCAGTTGTTGGCGTAGAGCCACGAATCCGATGGTTGGTAGCTTGTTCCATCGTTTAGCTCAAAACTCATCTTCTCTCTCGCAAAATCATGAATCGAAGATCAAAAGTTTGGGTTTTTAAGTTTTTGCGGAAAAATCAAGGGCTATGAAATTTTCTCGGGAAAATCAGATAAGGCGTATGCTTTCTCTTGATGATTTTTTCTACTCTAACATTGAACTCTTTGTATGTACAATCAAACACATATTGGGCATTTTTGTTCTGCACATCTCGCTTCTGATATCTCTTTCTCTTCAATTGGTTTTGTTTTAGCTCTGATCTTATTTTCATATTATATTTTTCACATTTGATGAATACCCACCTCTAGATTTGGGTGTTTAAATTTTAGATTTCGTCTTTGGTTTAGTTCATCTTTTATTTAGAATTTAAAAAATTAATCTACTCTTGTCATTAACTTATATAACTTGGAGCCAAATAAATGGAAAAGGAAAGAGACCAAAGAAGAGATGGATTTAGACGACTTGTTAGAATATAAGAAATTTGAGGAATGGTACTTTGGTTTTGATAAATAAAAAAAGGCATATATTACCAATTTTGAATTATAAGATTATAGAAAAAAATATGACCTATTATGAGGCATAGTTTATCAATTTTCCCTACTTGATATAGGTCTGATTAGAGTAATGAGTTTTAATTAGAATCTATATATACTGGTAATTAGAGTTTGGTCCCCAAGATTAATCAGTCGTCTTTCATTCTTCTTCATCCCCATCTATTGAGTGAGAGCACATTGAGAGCATAATGGATTAATCTGTGGAAGGTCAAGCCAATCTTGTTTTTTTATCAGCAAAGCAAATTTAGATTAAGCCTATCTTGAGGTAAAAGAGGAGTTACAATAATTGAAACAAAACCATCAACAAGATCAACCAAAAACCCAAATGCTAACCCAATAACATAATTTCTTGCCTCACTAGTAATCTAATGACTTAGAGCAAACAACAGTTTTGAACTTGCAACTGAAGCCAAACCAGAAGCATTGTCACCAAGACCATCCGAAGGGGATCAAAGCAACAAAGTGGAGCAATGAGAATGCAAGCACAGTTGAATTATGATACCAAACTTTAGCCACTCCATTGTGAAATGAGATGAAAATGCAGAAGCAAATGGTTGTGGACAAACTTGTACAACCCATCAACCCAACTTGGATCTCACACAACACCAATGAACTGTAGAGGAAGTTGTCACAGATCAAACTTAGACATTTGAGGAGATCTTGCAGGGGTGGAGGAGGGAAAACAACAAAAGACAACCATTGAGCGCCTCAACCAAATTGAACAACATCAAAGAGACACCTACAATACAACACACATCACCAAAGAGCACCACAATACCTCTGAGCTACAAGGAACTAAAGAGAAAACAGAATAGGACAAGACACAACACACTCACCTAAAAGGAGACTGAAACACTACCCCCACACAAAAAGAAGCCTTAAATAGCTAAGGCCAAATTGAGAAACCCCACACCATCTCAATAGGAGCAGACCAGAAACCAGAAGAGAAACCTCACAAAGAGAGTGAATAACACTCAACAAAAAGACCAGAAGCTCACCAGCTCACCACCTAAGACTCTACACTCCACAAAGCAACCTAAACCAACCCAACCACCACCCAAACTCCCAACCCTAAATGAAAGATTGGAGAAAGCAGTTCCAATCAAATCTGAGAAGATAAACACCAAAATAGAGTTACTTGAGATGCAAGGCAACCAGTCTGCAACTGTTCCTTAACAATTGCGCCCATAGAGTTGTTAGTCTTAGTGCCCGTAGTTCAATCCTAAATGTCCAAATGTATATATCATCGTTAGCAATAAAATAAAAACGGCTTATATTACTTATGTGTTGGAATAATATACCGATGTGTGCTCTGATTTATGCCCACAATGCGAATAGAACCATAGATTGAGATAGATCACACTCGATGGGTCCCTAGTCAACAAAGCTTCACTAGAAGCGACTAGTATGAAAGATGACTCTTTATGGCTTACGTTCTGTTAGTCATTGGAATGAGATTCTGGAGTCTGATCATAGATATCATGTGGGACATGATATTGGACGACCCGCCCTGAATATGTGCCATAGATTAAGTCATGAACATATTCAGTGTCGTAGCTTGTCATGTATACTTAGACCAAAGAGTCTTTGTGATCGCTATGTAGTCAACAACTGAGTTTGACCTGAGCCTAACGTTGTCCATAACAGGGCTTCCATAACGGCCAAGATTGGCTTAGGGACGGGCTACATGAGTGACACGAAAGACGGCTAAGGGATTTATCATTCATACTGAGGTATGAGAAAGATATCGGTTCTCGGCCGCTTGATCGTGAGTGACTGAAAGAATAGCATGGTCATGCACATGATACTGGTTATCATATATTCAGTCATCTCACATATCAAGGAACAGTAATTGAGAATAATAAGGATGACGGCTCTATGCCTTAGCTCAATCAGGATATCGGAGATAAAAGGATAGTGACATAGACGATAGAAAGGTTAGAATCGACAGGGTCGATTCGTTATGCAGTGTCAGGCAATACTAAAGTCTCGTTAGTTGCCATTTAAATATGATCAAGTAAAATGAGATTTTACGTTGATCTATTGACAGACATAAACCTAAGGGTCACACCGGAGGGTGAAACTCATTGACACATTTATGGATAATGGACAAAAGGGAGTTGTCTCGAGACATGACTAAAACTGGGTTTTGGGTCATGTGCCCATAAGTGAGTAGGACTTTACGATCAAGACAAGGCTTGGAGTCTTGGGATTGATCGCGTCGGATAATATTGGACATTTCCGGGCTTGGAGGCGATGAGCGAATCACAGGCGCTCGTTGGAAATGGCCACGGGCCATGTTCCAAGAGGCCCATGCTACCAAGGCCCATGGAACTAATTAATCAAGTCTTGATTAATTAGTACTAAGTAAGCAAGACAAGGATTAAGGTGTTGGTGATTCACCACCTAACCCAATCTTGTCTTGCCATACTTTGTCCTATTTACACCTTACTTGTCACCATGCTTGTCTCATGCCTTTAGTTGGACAAGTATGAGGTTTGTTATGTTTAAGTCATCTTTTTTCAACATAACAAACACAAGACAAGAATAGGAAACACAATTTTCTCTCCCTCCCAAGAGCAATTTCGGCCAAGACTACATTTCTTCTCCATTTTTGTGTTCTTGAGTCCTCAAAGAGAAGAACTACGTGGCTTTGATTCCCATGTGGATACGTAGGCGTCTTGAAGACTCAAGCCAATCATTCGTTAACCGGTGTTCTTGTTTTGGTAAGAAATAATGCTGAATTTTTCTTTTGTGAATCCATTATTTGTTAGTTGTTTCATGGTTTTAATCGTCTCTTGGTTTTCATTGATTTTCCGTTGCGAGTTGGTTCCTCTCCAACCCCACCTCGAGACCTAACAAGAGTAAGAGAGCACCTACAGATAATTTGATGACCTCATAGAGGATGATTTCCAAGAATAGGAAGTCCTTGGGGATGCCAACCAAGAATTGAAAGAAAAATATCTATTTGAAGCTTTGAAAGATGCACACTCCCAACTATAGGATTGATTTAGGATGTTACTGAAAATCTCCTCAGCTGAAGTATTAGTATTGTTGAAAACATTATTGTTTCTAGCTAGCCATAATTGTCAACATACAATATGTGGGATCTTATTCCAGCTCTTCTTATATTTTGAACTAACTAGAGAAGCCCAATATGAGAATAGGATTTTGACTGACCCAGGAACTATCCAAGCCAGCCCCCACCAATATAGAATAAAGCACGAGACATTCCAAGGCCTTGAGCAGTACAGAATAACATGAGAGCCATCTTCCAAGTCAATATTGCAAATTGAGCAGCTAAGACCTTGTAGGTTGAAAGAAAGGCATGTAGAGTCTAAGAAGCATTTAGAGGGAATAACATCTAAACATGCAAGCCAACATAATGCAGAGATCTTGGGAGGAATATTAGATATCCAAATTACATTAGTCCATTTAGCATTGATCACATTGGCAGAGGATTGATTATCTAATTAATGTGTATAATTTCTTGACTGAGAATCATTTGGAAGCCAACTCCTTGAAGAATTTGTTGATGATTAAGCCAGTCGCTAAGAGCTCTCCCCCTAAGATTTGATCTGAAATTGAGATCCCATTCACTATCTGACCAAGCTTCTGAGATCAACAACTATTTATTTTGAGCTAATAAAAATAGTCTGGGAAATAAAAATTTGAAGGCCAAATCACCCCACCACACATCAATCCAGAAGAAAACTCTATCACCTTTGCTAATTTTCCAACTAAGGCCTTTGATGCCAAAGAGATCAGAAAATAAAGGGTATGCATTAAGAGCCAAGATATGACTCGTTAGGATCTAACTTCCAATCTCAAAGAATGAAGAGAGATCCTATTCTGAAGAATTCCAATCAAATTTGCTACAAATCACCAATTTCCACAAGGATTTCTTTTCTAGAGCAAACCTCCTCCACCATTTAGCTAATAGAGCAATTTTCATCTTAGATACATTATGTATACCAAGCCCTCCTCTTTTTGGTCTGCACACTTTACCTCAACTAACTCTGAAATATTTTGCTTCTGAGTTGTCATACCCGAGAAATCTTCTTTGCCAAGACTTCATAGATTTAATAACTCCTTTTGGAGCTCTGATGATGGAGAAATAATAAAGTAGGAGGGCACTAAGTGTGCAGTTGATGAGAGTTATTCTGCCTCCCAAAGATAGCTGCTTAGCTTGCCATAATCTCAGGGCAGCTTTGAATTTACTGACTATAGGATCCCAAGAAATTAATCTTTTAGGATTAGCTCCTAGTGGGAATCCTAGATATGTAAGGGGTAGAGAACCCACTAAGCATTCCAAAGCTTCAAGCCATTTTTTTTCTTTCTTCAGATTCTTCTAGATTTAGAGGAATGAGGAGTGATTTATCATAATTTACAACTAGGCATGAAGCAAGATGAAACATGGAGAGGGCAAACTTGAGGCACAAGGCACTATTCAGCTGAGCTTGTATGAAAAAGGACTGTGTCATCTGCAAATTGCAGATGAAAGATAGAGGGGCCATGAGGATGAAATTGGATCCCTCTGAATAAATTGGCTTGAATCCCTTCTTTCATTATCTAATTTAAGCCCTCAGCAACTATAGCAAAAAGGAGGGGTGAAATAGCACATCCTTATATAAGGCCTCTACTCATTTAAAAATCAGGACTTGGGGATCCATTGATCAATACTGAAACATGAGCACTCAAGCATGATATGATCCAGATCTTCCATCTAGTACCAAAACCCATTCTTGTCAAAACTTGCAAGATGAAGCTCCAACTCACCTTATCAAAGGCCTTTTCAAAATATGCTTTAAAATGACTTCTTTTTGTTTAGTTGCTTTAATATAATGAACAACTTCTAAAGCCACAAGGATGACATCTATTACTTGTCTCCCATATATGAAGCTAGTCTGCTCATCACGAACAAGACAATCCATCACTTGATTGAGCCTACAAGAGATGATCTTAGATATGATTTTATAAGGATAGAGGAAAAATATGACGAATTATTTCAAAGGTTTCGTGTTTACTTTGTGCAATTCGTATTTAGATTGATGCTTGCATGATTTGAACTTAATGTTTTGTCAAATTGATCAATTAATTGATAGAAGATTAGGTTTTAGCATTTAACAATTGTGTAATGAGAATTTATAAAATGACTACGGATTAAGTAAGTCGGGTTTAAATCTAGTCTCTATTACAGTTAGGTTAACACGAGTGCAATAGCAATAGGATTACAATCCCGAAAGATAGAGAAATTCACGAATCATAACACTTTATATCTCTCTACACATATAATAGGAATAACTAGGCAATTAGATTATAATAGAGTCTTAAATTGATCCTGAGATGTTTATGACTAGTTGAGAGAACTTCTGTTTCTATTAAATTGTTCTTGTCTGTACATGTAAACACGGATCCCTTCGAATTAATCGTCATATTGTAACCTCGTTAAAGCCCTAGACCGCTTTTTACTCTGAATTTCACATCAACTATGAGATTTTGTTTCTTACTTGATTACGATTCACTTTAGGTTATATTTAATCATATTATTTGAATTTCCAAAACCAAAACTATAGATTTTCAAGACAGCTTAAGTAACAGATTTTAAATTGAGTGCTTGTTTTACTTCTCCATTGGGTACGATAAACGAAACTTAAACTAAAATAATACTTAACAACCAGTGGGCTTGCCGCACCCTTTTTGTGAGTTAGTTCTCAGGGCGTCAACGCCCCAAGCAAGGTGGACGACGTCAACAAAGCTTGGGGTGCACAACTCGCCATCGAAGTTTCAGAGACGAAGCTCGAATCTCCGGCCAAGAACCACGAACGACATGACAAGCGTGAAGGCGATGGGGAGAGAGAAAAAAAAAGGAGAAGGGGAAGAGGAGGAGGAAGATGAGAATGAGAAGAAAAAGGAACCTACGACAACTCTTATAATTGAACATACAATAATTGTCAACAATTACGATTAGAGACTGAAGAGAGGGAAGCACAAGTCAGATTAAGAATGGAAAAATGATGAAGTAGATATATTTTTTTTTTGAAACATGCGACGAGGAAATTGTATTAATCATGCCAACCAAACATTACAAAGATAAGCCTTGGGTACTAGAATAAATCTGGGATTCCCGTAGGTGACCCGACAATCTTAGACCCATTGAAGTACTCTAATTTTCATCTTATACAAAGATAAATAATTCCTACGTCCTACCCTTGACAAAATGAAAAACCAAAGTAAATTAACTTAAATAAAAATGAAATAAACTAAAGCGAGAGAACAACTATGATGCATCTTTGCTTCTCCAAGACATATCATGCAAAACCGCCCCCGGATCATGATGGGTAGGCCACCAAGCTTCTACTCCTTAAAGAGTAAGCGATGCCAGTTCTTTTGAGATCCATAACTTTCGTGGTGAGGCATTCTGCGACTATAGATCTTTAGTCTTGATTCACCGGGATAACCTGACCTAGGGTGTCGTGGAGTGACACTTTTTTACCGTCCCGCCCCCCGGATCCCAAACTCACTGGCCGGATAGCTACCGATCCTTCTTCAATCGTTGCCTTCTGGTGGTCGCCGCATGGAAGACACTGTCGATAGGGAGAGACGATATCCGTACATGATATTCACCATAAAATGAGAACATCTAAGGGAAGGAGGGGAAGACTCTTCGTTTGAGAGGATGGTGGCCCAAGGAAGGTGGGTTAGCGGCGACGACGACGATATCAGGTAGGGAGGCCATAATGAGAGGGCAACGACAACTAAGGGAGAAACCATAGTCTCTTAGACTTATTTTCTATATAATAAAAGAGTCAGTACATATATTATGTCCCCGAAGGTCCCTTTTCAACAAACTCTACGACAAATCATTGTTGCCACAAATGACTTTCAAAGGACGGACAAATAATCTTTTTACGAAATAAAAGTCACAGTTTATAGATAACAGACATGAAAACTGAAAAGTAAAGCCAAATTGTGAAGAACCGCTCAAGATGGTGCCTAAACGTTGTTTAATCCCATGGGAAAGACTCTTTTTTCCGTGAATAAGTACGGTCGAACTTTAACTCAACAGTAAGTAGAGGAGGATTTGCGCCTTGAGGACTACTAGTAAACCTGGACTCGCGAATTTCAATGTAGCTGAACCTTGCAAAAAGGAAAATATAAAGACAGTAAAAAAGAACCAAAGGATCATGTCGACACAGAATCGGGAGATCGACCAGGGAGGAGGCATTGGTGGAGGACAAGGAGGTTGATACGTCGATGACGGCTTTAGAGACGACAAAGGATGATCAAGATAGATGATTCGAGACGAGGAGGTCAAGGGGCTTCGAGACCGGAAGTTCGATTGATGTAGAGGTGAGCCGGGCGACAACTATCAAGATTGCAAAGGAGGGCCCGAAAAAAATCAGAGGACACGTTGTTGATAACAAGAAGGAGTCATCGACACGCTAGCTAGAGATGTCGCAAAGTGAGCCCTAACAACAAAAAAGCCGAAGAGAGAAATAAACTCAACATCAATGATTGAAATTTGAAAGTCGATGATATGCGAATGCAACATGTAATTACTTCCGTCCCGGTTTTTCTTTTGACGAACTATAGCCGTCACAACAGTAAAGCCCTTCCTTCCTGCTCCCTTCCCCGCCGACGAAGTCATTGGCTCCGGCCATAGACGTCGTCGCTGGTGTCCTCTTCGTCCTCTACTCCCCCTCCCTTCTTCTCTTTCAGATCCCCGGCTCGGTTCATCTTCGTTCTTCCTCCTTCTTCTGCAACTCGGGGCTTCTTCATGGCCACATACGTCTCTTTGGGCCAAAGCTCGCCTGAGGCTTCTTCATGGACACAGATGTCTCTTGGGGCCAGAGCTCGCATGGGTTCTTGTCGTCTGTGGTTCTCTGAGGTCGTCTTGTTGTGGTTGTGGCCAGATTCTGTTAGTTTGGCCTGGTGTTCTTGTTCGTCCAACTAGAGTTCTCAGTCCAAGCCCGGCTCTCGCGTGGTTGCTGGTTTGTCGGAGTTTGTTGCTCGTCGGACTGTGTTGCTCGCCGGTTTGTTCTCGTCCTCTTGGCTAGGAGATCGGGTTCTCTCGGGTGGGCTGCTGTTGTGCCCGTGGTTGGAGGATCAGGGGCGATAGGTTTGGGGGCGGCAAGCTCGGGAACGAAGGGACTATTTTTTCGACTGGGTAGGGTAGACCCGGGTCTGATGAGTTCGGCCCAGTTCTTGCGGGTCAGGACCTTTCAGATTCGGGTGGGTCAGTTTGGGTCGCGGGCCGGCCAATGATGGGTCGGGTAGGCTTGGGCCTAGGTCTGGTTCTGGGCATAGGTTCAGTTCTGGGTATGGATCTGGACTTGGGTTTGGACCCTGGTCTGGTTTGGGTCTGGGCTAGACTGTACCTCTTCTGCTGGTTTTGGAGTCTTCTCTGTTGGAGTCTGGATTGGATCGTGCTCGGTATCATTACAAGCCTTCCCCTTCGAGTCCTTGCTGTTGTCGGTCAGGGGTTACCTGTCTTGGTTTCGGAACGCTTAGCTCGCATTTCAGTTTAGGTTTCTCAAGAGTTTTGACTTGTTGCTGCCAGTTTGGAGTTCGGAGCTCGTACTCGGTAGAAATACCGGTCCTCTGCCTTTTTGGGCCTCTTTTCGGTGTTTGCCGAATCTCGGTTTCGGAGGGCTGAGTGCGAGCTTCTTCGTCTGTCCTGTATCTTGCGATCTCGGCAAAGCGGTTTCGAAGGTGGACCTTCTTTCGGGTCTTTGGAGGTGACTAGTTCCTGCTCAGGTCGTGGGATGGGTTTGTACAATCTAGCGGGTGTGGATCGTTGTTGAGCTACTCTAGCTGCTTCTGGTGCTTGAACCATTCGGGTACTTCTTGGACTCTGTGGTGTGCCTCGCTGCTACCGATCTTTGTTTGGTAATTCCTCTCCCACCATACCCTTTCATTTGATTCGATTGGCTTCGCTTCTTCTTGACCCGCTGCTTGGTGTTCGAGCTCGCCGATTTTAGGTGTTGGTGTTGGCCGCCGGTGAGTCCTTAAGGCTGTTCCTTGGTCTGAATCTTTTCGTTTTATTTGTTGGGAGTGGTGTGTCTCAGTGATTTTTCACTGATATTGTATCTGTCGATCGTGGTCCTGGCCACCGGCGTTTTTGGTACCCTCTTTCTCGCTAGGATTGAGTGTTACTAATGATACAAGGAGTTTAGTACAACTCTGATTAGGTTAGTAGTGTTACTGGTGTGTCTGCATTTTTTGGTGATCAATTCTTGGTTGGTGGTTGCTGTCTTACCCGGTTGTTCCGGGGTGTGTGGTCTGGCCTTTCTTGTTGCACTTGTTGGCTTTTCTTGTAAGTTTGTCTTTATTGGCGGTTCTTGTAATATGTGTTTTTTGTTGTTGTAATCTTTTTATCTTTGGTTTCAGTTGTGTCCTTTAAGAAAGCTGCGTACTTTTTGGACTTTTGGAAGTCTATTGTCATATTTATATTTACCGATAAAAGAAACATGTAATAACTTCCCAAAAAAATCAAAATTTTAGAAAGATACCACGTAAGACTGCCAGGTGGATGATTCCCGATCTCATATTTCCAGGTGCCATGGTGATATACAGTCAAGTTTAAATCGCACAACACACCTCCATTATCCATATATATATATATATATATATGGATAGATGTTTGTGTCGGGTGTGGAAGCGTCGTAACAAACAAGCAAGGACAAGGAGTGTTTCTCAATGGCCGGACCTCAGTGCTGCGCTAACCCTCCGGCTCTAAACCCTAACTCCGGAGCTGGTCATGTCGACCACCTCGGCGGCCTCAGCTCCTACCTCTCTGGCTCTCCTGATTCCAAGCGCGCCATCATCCTCATTTCTGATGTTTATGGTCAACATTCAATTCATCGCTTTTTCTTGCTTTCTCTTTTGTTATTTTCATTTTCTAATTTGGGCCTCATCTTGCAGGATATGAAGCTCCTAACTTAAGGTATTACTGATTTCCCTATTTCCGTGTTTTTTAGGGATAACGTCCATTCCAGTTTAGTCAGAAAGATAGTTTGCATATTATAACCGCGCTCCACCTTTTATGACAGATCCGAAAACAAAGGTGGTACATGTTTACAAAAAATACAGTGTAAAATAATTATGAAAAAGGGGCTAGGATTTGTAACAAAATATCACCTTTATGCTACTTTTTGTAACAAAATATCACATTTGTGTTAGGGTGGAGCACAGTTAGATGTGCAAATGACCTTTCGAACTGGGCTAGGAAATGACGTTTTCCCTTTTTTTTTACCCTCCAACTATAGATGTTTGGGTTGCTTAATGTTCAATTTTTGCACTGTTGTGCATAATCGAATTGGTTTGAGTTTTTCCATGGTAAGTCGGTTCAGACTTTCAGTAGTTATTGTTATCATATATCTGGGCTTATGTGATTGGATACATGTTTTGATTCCTGAGTATGATGGATGGATATAAGGGAAAACCATGAATATAATGCACAAGATGTATCAAGTTCATGGTCCGGTAACACAAACATCTTAATTTGTTTTAGCTGTGCCACGACAATTCAGAATTGCTAATGCTTTGTGGCTTTGTGAAATGGTCGGGCCTTGTTTCCAATTGACACAGATAAAGTGGATGCTACCTAGGCCAAGTTGGTCGGCAACCTTGTACATTTTTGTTACAATAATTTGAAACATGCGAATGTCATGCTTGTCGATATCGAAGCGTCGTTGCACTAAGTCAGTATCTTTATTCTAGTAGTTTTTGCACGGTTTGTGACAGTCATGTTTAAGTTCCTTGTTGGAGATATTTTAGTTGGCTAGATACACTTTTTATAGTATAATGTTGTGATTTGCTCTGTCTTTATTCCAGTGTATTGGTTCGAATTATTTTCATTAGATTTATGTGTTTGTGGAATTACTAAAGAAACATTTTCTACCCTGAAGGAAACTTGCCGACAAGGTTGCAGCTGCTGGGTTTTATGCAGTGGTTCCTGACTTCATACATGGAGATCCTTTTGTACGTGACAATGCTGAGAGACCTATACAAGTTTGGTTAAAAGATCATGGAATGGTAGGTCCTATTTTTCTAACTACAGTCTTAGAAAATAACTCGGGGGAAATCACAATTCACAATGGTGAACTATGCAACTTTTACACTTTACAACGGTGAACTTAAAAGTGTATCAATTCACATTGGCGATTTTTTTGAAGTAGCACTATGACTAACTCCGTTAAAACCTTTGTTTAATGACTAAAATGGCCCAATGAAAGGTGCAATTTCAAAAATTTAAGTCGATGGTAACTGTTATACTTTTATATATAACAGTTTAGAAGTGTATAATTTGTAATGTTCATTGTGGTGAACTATTACTTTCACATAAGGCTATTTCATCCATTTAACATATTTTTAACCACACTAGTGACGGTGCAAAAAAGTTCACTGATGTGAATTGGTACATTTTTAGTTCACCATTGTGATTAGTAAATTCTGCATAGTTCAGTGTTATACATAGTCATTTCCCCAAATACCTATGTTATCATTATTGGTAAAGAAAGCATGCCACAAATATCAAATTCACCACTTTGGTTTATTTGAAATACAATCTTCTGTGGCGTTTGATAGGAGATTCTCATGTCAGACAGGCTGAATGTGTTTATGAGAACTTAGCTCCCCTTTTTGTTGCTATTGCAAACAATATATGGATCTTTAACAATGATGACAAGGCTGAGCTCCACCTTTGTATCACTACCAACAACAGTTGTCCTAACTTTGCGAATTTCATGAAACGACAGCACTTGCTGTAATTTTGTTTTGTGTTTAAAGCCAGTTTAATAATTATTATAGGATAAGGGTTTTGAAGAGGCAAAACCCATAATTGAAGCTCTGAAAAGTAAAGGTATAACTGCCATTGGTGCTGCAGGCTTTTGTTGGGGAGGTGAGTTTTATATTTTCTATTTTCTCATTTGACTCCTTGATTGCCACGAACATTGTACTTCACACGTATATGATCTAACCCGTTGAACATAAAATTTGTGTTTTTCTCAGGTAAAGTTGTGGTTGAGTTAGCAAAGACCAATTTTATTCAAGCTGCTGTTATGCTGCATCCCTCATTTGTCACTGTGGAGGATATTAATGGTATCAATATCCTGAAATATTTGACTGCCATATTATAGTTTTATTAGATTATTGGTTGACTTTTTCATTATTTTTTATTTCTTTGTGCATGTGTGTTTGTAAACAACAACTTGAACTAGAGGTTAGTTAAACTTCTGTAAAAAAATATCTATTTTACAAATTTGCTTTGGGTTTTCTTTTAGTTTTTCTGTTATCCTGCCTATTTCAATTGTTGAGTACTTGTGCAAAGTTGTTTCTGGGCTTGTGCATCTGTATTTAAATTATATTATTGCATATATTGATTGTGGGAGTGGTTCCCTAGTATAATTCTTTTTCAGACCTTTTACGAATCTCACCTTTTTTTTGTATCTCTATTGTTCAATTGCTAACATATAACCGAATTCACTTTCAGGAGTTAAGGTTCCCATTGCAGCACTGGGAGCTGAGTTTGACCAACTTTCTCCGCCAGAGCTCTTGAAACAGTTTGAGGAGGTGTTAAATTCTAAACCTGAGGTACGAACCTGGAACTGTAGTAAGAAACTCCTGAGTGAGATATTACTTTTAAGGGGAACTTACACTTCACTACGGCTCTCTTTTGGAACCTGTATCATGTCACTACGTTTTTTGAAACTTGAATAAGTCACCGCCCTAAACGTTATTTTTGTATCACTGTCTAAACAATTGGAAATGGGGGACTTCTTTTTTTGTAAAATGTTGAAAAAATAGTTTAAACAATTGGAAATGGGGGACTTTTTTTTTTTGTAAAATGTTGAAAAAATAGTTTAAACAATTGAAAATGTGGAAAGTTTTGAAAATAAATGAATATTCGAAGAACATGGTGTCATTTTTCGGAATTTTAAAAAAATATTCAAAAAGTATTCTTTTTTCTTTGAAAAAACTGCGATTTTTTCTTTCATTTTTGACAAGGCTAGGCTAAAATTGATGCAAAGCCTAAGTTTATAGTGGTGAATTGATACTGAAATAACGTTTAAAGAGGTGGCTTGATTCAAGTTTCAAAAGACGTAGTGACATGATACAAGTTACAAAACAACCTTAAATTCCCTTCTTTTGTTTACACCTAATACGAAATAAGTTCAGCAGTCTTATAAAAAGGCATGCATTTGGGGTCGTCTACCAGTTCTCTCTTTATGATTATACCTTGTATGAAAGAATCCCTGGGCCAGACATTATTTAGGATCCCTCTACTTTTTATACTGCTTCCATATTTTGTTGATTTGTTACTGGGAAGCGTGATCTGACTGTAGAAGTACCTCAAAAACATTTTTCTCGTAGAGGTAATATCGATGTAACTAAAAAACATTCTATGAAAATCTGTTTCAAAAAGAAATAAATATATATTTTTTGTTTCTTGATTTTATGGGCAGAAATACCTAGTAACTAAATATGGGTCTGTGAATAAATTGTCTAAGTTCTTTGACCATAAACCATATACCGGATTCTGTCCATGCCAGTCTGTTGGTGAGGGAGATAAGGTGTGGACATTGTAAAGAAAAATCATTCTGTTGAGTGATGATCTTTGGTTTGACAACAGGTTGAAGGGTTAGTAAAGATATACCCAAAGGTTGCACATGGGTGGACTGTGAGGTATGAGGTTGAAGATGAAATAGCGGTTAAGTGTGCAGATGAGGCCCATCAGGATATGTTCAAGTGGTTTGCAAAGTTTGTCAACTGAAAAAGAGTAAAAACTCTTATTTGGATGTCACTCCCTTGATTTTAGTCTTTCGTATCATCTAGGGGACCATGTTATTCTGCTTAGTAGGGAAATGATTTTGAGTATCTGTTTGTTTCAAGACACACTTAACTCTTAATGGCTTGATCGGACCACGTTTGGGTCAATTTATGAATAAATGGTAAACAGTCGTACGAGATTGTGGATATAAGTTTAGCTGAGGAACTCAACCCTTTCTTCATTGCAAGTGTTGCTCACATTTCAGAAAAGAATTGACTATTAACCTTTAGAAGAGATAGCATATGACCTTGGAATTCACACAACTTGTTTACTGAGAAACCTTTGAGTCATATATCCACACCAACTCATCACTTAAGCCACTCATAGGACTCCATTAATTAAGACAAGCATCGGAGTAGATAATTTAAAGACGCCTCTAGCAGTGCGTTTTAAGGGATGTTAAAGCCCTTTTCTCTCTCTAGAAAAACGCTCTCCCTTCTCTCTTTGGTTCGCAATCCTAACCGAACTCATCGGCGCCGCCGGCGTTCGATTTGGTCTCCTCTAGAGCCGTGACGGTGGCGGTGGCTTCCCTCCTACTTCCCCTTGCTTCTCTTCTTCTCCTTTCCCCTGTCTTCGACCTTTTCTCCCTAGTTCGCTCTTCCTCTTCGTTTTCCCTCGCTTAAACCTTGCCCCTTTAGATATGGTCCTTTGGACGATAGATCGGTCCTTCCCGACCCTTGTCCGGCATGGATCTATTCTTTTCGGGACAGATCGATGTCTTACAAGCTCGTAAGAGGTATCGGGGTATGGCCGTGGCTGGGATTTTGGAGAGAGAAAAAAATCATAGTCGTTCTTCTCTCCCGTCGCCCCCTCCTGAATCCGACGATAGGGCCAGGACCAAGTTCAATGCCAGCGGGTTTTTCCTTTTCGTTTTCCCCCTCTTACCCTTATCTTTCTTCGTTTTAGCTATGTACCCTTCTCCCTTCCTCCCGCCTTCCAGCACCTCTTCGGCTATTGATTCCTTGGGTGCCTTCGGTGAGACTTTCAATCTATAGTGGGAGGCGTTTTCTCGCGTGAGATTCGTGGTGGATCTGGTTGATTTCGGGGCTGTCAGGGCCGATGGGTCGACTGCAGGATCTTTTCCCTCGTTGCTTCATCAGTTTGGGAGGTTCGTTCTTCTCCGCGGAGATTTCTGTGGTGGCCCACCTCTCTGTCATCGTGGGTAGCGTTTCCGGAGTTTGGCTTTGCTATGGAGGGTTAGGACTGTTGGTGATTCTGGTGGTTGGTTCGCTCCCGCTTCTGTATTTGCTCCACCTCCTTGTCGTCTACCTCACGGACAGTTTTCATTTTGACCCTGGTATGGCTACTCTTAAACACTTCTCCTTCGGTTCCACATCTTTTTTTTCCTACTTTCTTCCATTAGTCTTTTGTTCCCCGAGTCCTTTTGAGGACGGGGCTTCACGGGTGGTGTTGGCCAACGTGGAGTGTTAAAACCCTTGAGCTTTTTTTGAAGAATTTTTGGATTGATTAGTGGGGGATTTGTGCTTGAACCGAGGGGTGAGGTTGTTTTGTCCTAACTCTTTGCTCCGGTGTTGGCCGGTGGCGAGACACTGTTTTAGTGCCTTAGGCCTGGTGCAGCTACAGACCTAGATTGGTGGTGCTTTGGGGGAGACCTTGGCAGCGTTTGGTGTTGCTGGGTTTTACTTTCTCTGTTCTCTGTTTTTTTTTGCTTGTTTTGATCTGGTGTCTACTTTCCTGGGAGAGGTTCCATTGTGGAATGTTCGGGTCTGTTATGTTCTTGTTGTTGGGTAGTTTTTAGTTTTGAGCTTCAAGGTGGTTTATTTAAGTTTATGACATGTTGTTTTGTTTAGGTTTGCTTTTGTTTAAGTTGTCTGTTTTTTGAGGCTTCCTTGTTTAAGTGCTCGTGTTTGTGTTGTTGTTGGAGTTGTAACACCCCTTGTTTGGTTCGAGCTGCTAGGTTAAGCAGACTCTACTTGTGTTGCTCTTCAGGTTAGCAAAATTTAGGTCGGGAGACCTCTGTTGTACTCATTATATGGGACTGTTGTTCGGGTTTTGAGGTGCTTATATGGCATGCTCAGGTTTGTACTTGAGGGGTTCACCCTTGGTCTTGTTTTTCACTTTGAAAACTTGGTCTTTTATAAAACAAAAATTGTTAGATCAATTTTTTTTTAATACTTCTCTTCCTATAGGCATGCGGTCCAAAATTCTGCGAACAATTGAAAAAATCCGTTGATTCAGTGTCCTTTGTTGTAAGCTACTTTTGAAGGGTTTCTCCCTTACTTGTGTTTTTTTGCGAAGGCTTGATATAATACAAAATTGCTGATCAATTTTTTTTTTGTGTGAAAAAATCTAAGATATTTGAGATTTAAAACCTCATCTCTCCAGAACCCAGCTTTCACCGTGACCAATAATTGACAAGTAATCTACTCAACTTCATATCTTTAGCAAGGAGTTAAATATATTGAACTTTATATATCCTTCTGTTAATCACAAAAACCTGGTATTTGTAAGGAGTTTGGTTATTTGAAGCAACCTAGCTTAAGAAGAAACACATGCAGCTTCTGAACAAATGAATCACCCGAGCCAGACTGCAAATAAAGAGGCTCACATGTCCCCTCCCTTGGAGAAAACAACACATTCGCAAAAGAGGCGCCTTTCCAAGTTAATATAAGTATATGGAAAAGACTAGTTCCCACACATTTAGTAAGAAAAAAAAAAAGGCATATGCCTCCAATTCAACAACTCCTCTAAATCTTTTTTCAGGTGATCAAGCATAGACACTTGGGATAATTGTCCAAAACTACCCTAAGGTTTCATCCACAAACGAGTTGATGCACAAAGTTTTGTCCACATTGTGTGGCTACCCTGAAGTTTTGTCCACGCTTTTGTGGGTGCATTGAAGTTTTGCCCATACTTTTGTGGGTGTATAGAAGTTTTGTCCACACTTCTATTCAATCGGGGAAGCACTGCCCAGAGGCCCCAAACCATTATTCTGAACATCCCTATTACGTCAAAACTGAATAAAGTTGTGGACAACACTTCATGGTAGCCACACAGCGTGGACGAAACTTTGTGCATGAACTCATTTGTGGACGAAACTTTAAGGTAGTTTTGGAAAATTATCCATAGACACTTTATACATTTTCGGATCCTACTTCAATATTTTAAACTTAGACTAAAGAACAAAACGAGGAGGCCGTGACATTTGATAGGATTTCCAAAAAGTTTTCATTGATGTTAACGATACATTAACACATCATTCTTTTCTTCAATATGAATGATGAGACCGTGTAAAAACAAACAGTCTACTTCATTTTGTCACATTCATTGGACCTTGACTCCGTGTCCTTCTTCTTCTTCTACTTCTTTCTCTTTGCTCTGTTCTTGTTTGTTCGAGATTTGCTTCTTCGGTTCGCGCTTCTTCTCCCTCCTTCTCTTCCTCGCCTTTCCTCTGTTTTTGGTCGGACCCGGAAGGGAGCTCAATGTCGGCTTCGTCTGCTTCTCCTTTGGGCATTAGCTTTACTCTTTCGTGCCTCCGTCAACCTCCGACCATTTTCTTCATCCGGTCGTCCGCCTCGCGATGCGCCTCTTTAGGCAATTTGAGACCTTCTGGGAAGGTCTCTGCAACGACTTTTTTGGTGTTGGTCATCGTTGTCTCCTCCCTCGGTATCGACTTCGCTTGCCGTGCTCTGGCCTCCCCGATCGGTTTCTTTGCTTGGCGGCTCCTGTTTCTCGGTGGAGTGGTACCAAACTCGCTTCTTTGAAGCAGAAGATACGAGATATGGAAAGTGGGGACGAGTTTTGCCCCTCATGACATGTTCTGTTTTCGGTCTCAGTGAGGATCCTCCCCTCGGGTGATGTGCCATGACGGTCTTGCTTTGGCTGTTTCTCGGTAGAGTCGAAGATGTTTCCAGGACTCTTCTCCATGTTTCAGTTGGTAACAACATATTTACACTCTCTTACTCACTTGTCGTTACACTACTCGTATCCTACATCTAGATTCATTTCATATTTCTCTGTTTCCCCTTCACATGGTTGGTTTGGGGCTCGGTGATCAATGGTTGGCCACCGACGAGTTGTTATAGGTCTTTGAGGCTTTCTATGAAGTTGAGAAGTTTCTTTTCTATGGATTTTTGAGTTCTGGTGATTTTTATCACCAGACTATCTTTCCTGTTTTACGGTATTGATCGTCGACGTGTCGGTGTCCATCCTACTTTGTGAGTGGGTGGTTTTGATGAGATGAGGTGGTTCTTACAAGTTCGTGTAAGTTGTGAGGTTACATAGTAGATGTCGGTTATGGGTGTGGTGATTGTTGTTGTTAAGGGACTGTTTTGGGGGTGTTTTGAGTGGAGGTTGGAAGTTAGTGCGGTGGTTGCAGTTTTGAGCTTAATGGTTGGAAAATATTGGTTGTGCACCTATATTAGTTTTGTATGCTTTATGGTTGTAAAATTCGGGTTCTAGACTTTATTTTTATGTTTACTTGTTTAGTACTGATTGTAAAATATGGTTCTAAGACCTTAGTTCTCTGGTTATCGCCTTTATTGGGTTGTCGATGATCTTTTGATAGAAATGATCTTTCTTTGTACTGGTACGATCCTTTTAGGATTTGTGGTTTGGTTTGAAGTCGAGACTTGTTTAGTCTTTTGACTTAATCCGTTTAGGCCAAAACTAGTTTGGTGCTCATGTAAAGGCTTTGCCCCTGTGTCTTATCTTTCGTTCTCTGAAAGATAAGTTTTTTATAATATGTTTTGCTGATGAAAAAAAACCAAAAAAATTATGTTTGGTATCACAAACCTTATCGATATGGACAAACATGTTGATTTCGTATTTGTGTTTTTGAAATCTTTATCTGCCATCTTGAACCCAAGTAGAAGTATTTAATGAGCCTAAGATAATTTGACTCTGATACCCCTTGTTAGAAGAAGAGTACACACAAGACAATATTGAAAATTACTATTAAAAACAAGAATTACAAGGTTTGACAAATTACTTACGTCCTCATACAACCTGTTATGGTCAAGGTGGTAAAAGTCCACGCCTAGATCCTAAAATCTACAAAAAAACGTCGAACTCGCTGACCCATCCGACTAGTCGGAAACTTAAGGCTCTGTTTGTGAGGTTGGACCTTTAGAGAAGAGAGACAGATTGTGTATAGTGGTCTTTAATCTCTTGATAAAAATAATATGTCACATGCTCACGTGTCTCTCTATGGTGGTTTTTTTATCTCTTCTTTTTATTATTTAATATTTGTTTGATTAAGAATAATTACGAAAGAGCAGTATAAATCTACATTTATAAACCTTTTTATAATTACAAAAAATGGTGAATATATTTTTATGTTATAATTTATATGAAAATCCCCCAATGTTTCTTCAACTACTTCTAGGTTCGTCCTAGGGTAAAGTTGGGGTTATCAGCAACAAAGTGTCCATTTATCGTGGTCCAATATTTGTTCTCAAGTTCCTCTAGCTCTAGCCAAACAAGGCACATTATCGTTTATTTTTCCTGGGACCAAGTGATGTGGCGACGAGGAGCATCCATTCAACGCCGATTCAGCGGAGAAAAGGGGAGGATGAGAAATGGAGAAATCAGTCGACTGAAATGGGGGTAGTTTTGTAAATATATGAATTTGGGGGTAATAATTTCACGTACATATAGGAGCATCCATTTGGCTCTGATATTTGAACAATAATTGAACCAAATAGCTTCATTTAAATACGGAAACAAACAACGGAAATTGAAAACTACAATTGTAGGACCCGCCCCCGGTCGATCCCGGTAGAACCGGTGAATCCTAGCTAAGTTTGACTTTCGGCCGGAAAAGTCAACCGATGACTCGGAAAGTCAGTCGGGACCTTTCCGGGGCCCAAAAAGCTTAGCCATTAGCACGGTTAGCTTAGTTGGGTCGTTTCCTTCAGTTTGACTGTAATATTGTCAAAGTCAACTGTCGGTCAAACTCGGGCTTTTTATCGGTTAATTGTCGATAAATTTTGGGAAACTGGAAAATCATTAAGTAGGAGTGACCTCACATGACACTTGTCATGCTTGGCTTGGAGGATGGAAGTTGGAGCTTCAAATGACCCTCATACCCTCCTAAGTTACCTTTAAAGGGATAAGACCTTAAGGGCTTTTGAGTAAATTGACAATTTAGGTCATTTAAAGGAAAGAGAGCAACAATTCAGCCCATTTACTCTTGTTGCAGCCGAAAATCACAAGTAGAGAGGAGAGGAGGAGCTCACTTTCTTGAGGAAGAAGATAGAGAAGAAAGCTTGGATTTTGGAGCTTGTTCTTGGTCCTTTTGCCTTCATTTTCACTCCATCTTCTCCATCTCAACTATCTAGAGGTAAGGATGCTCTCAAATCTCCATTTCTTCCACTTCCAATCTTTGGGTTTTGTGGGTTTTGGCTTAAAAGTTGAAGAACTTGCTTATTTGATTGATTGCTTGGAGAAGAAGTAGTGAAGTAGGTTGTTGGACTGAGTTTTGGTTGAAGTTTGATGAACCCATTGAGGGTGTAGTTGCTGGGTATCTTTGGTTGATTATTTTGGAGCTAGGAGAGTTTAGAAATGGAGTTTGTGTTGAGATTTTCGTGAAATTCGAGTTGGGGAAGAAAGGGGAAGGAGCTGGTCAGGTCTGATACGGAATCTGACCCGGACCGGGCCAGGTACCGGCACGGCACCCGGCACGGAACAGGCCTGGTACCGGCACGACACACGGCACGGCACGGGCGGGAGTCCGGCACGGGACCTGATACGGTCCGTGTCGCTCTCCGGGCCGGTCTGTGACGCGTTCCGTGCTGGATTCCGGGCCGGCCTGTGGCAGGGTCCGTGCCATGTTCCGACATGGCAAGCCTCACGGCCCGTATGGCATTCCGGATCAAATCCCCAGAGTCCAAAACCCTTCCTTTTAGCTCAATTTGATTCCCACATTTCCTCTTCAATCCTTAATCCATTTCTGAACATTGTTGTGTGTTTTGGGGAGAAGAACTCTTGGTTGAGGAAACTAATTTGTGGTCTTTTGGTGGTTCAAAACCTTGGAACCAAGCTAGGAAAGGAGGAAGAACGTGGGCACGAGTCAGAGGAGCTTTTATCACGCCGGGACCCGAGTGAAGAACGGAGAGGTGACCACCGGGCTTATCGTCAGAGTGTTGAGAGGAAGACCTCGAGGTAAGGAAAGCCTTACCCCTCGTTTATGATGATTAGTATGCATGTTAGGCTAATAAAATTGGAAAGGTCCTAGAAATGCCTATAGGATGCGAATAACTAGCATAATTGTCTTTCAATTACTAATAACCGGAAGTGTCTAGTTGTGAACGATTAGGATGCCAATCACTAGTGTAACTCGCTTTCAATACTTGGGAATTGATTGTCTGGTAGAGGAGCCTTGGCAAAGCCCTCGGATTAGTTGCGTGTTAGGATCACATGCTTGGTTGTTGGTTGCTTAGTGGATAGGCTAAAGAGTCTAATGGAACTAGTGGAATTGCATGTTCGAATGCTCGTTTGAAGGCTCTTTTGATTGGTTGATTAAACTCGTACTTGATCGTTGATTGTATTCGAATGATTACTTGTTTTGCTTGAATGGTTGCTTGAGCATCGAGTATGACTGGTTGTACCGAGCGGTGCAATCAGGTGATCGATGCCCCGTTGGTTCGAGACTGGTAAGTGAACGGTAAGTTGTGATTATGTGATTCGTGTGCTGTGTGTTGTGGTGAATTGGTGATGTGTGAGCTATGTGTGACAATGACTTGGTGGTTGTTGGGATTGGATTGTTTCGTGTTTCGGTTTGAGTGCGTTATTCAATTATTAACTGTTTATTATCGAATTGCCCAAGTGTACACTTCCTATGGGAGTAGTACCTTGGATCCCGAGGACATAAAATCTTTTGGAGACGTTTCTGAGAATCCCGATGATAAGCGCCCCGAAGGGTTGTTTCCGGTCGCCTCAATGTTATGCGTCTCCTCTGGATTTGAGGGAAAATCCGATAGGACACATCATATGTGGATCGGAGGGTGGAGACTTCATGTGCCACGGCATTGGTTGGTTTACATATTACTTGTGTTTGTTGAAATCTATCTTGTTGTCTTGCTGTTGACTTTATTGAGTTAAAGGTCCACCTTGTTATGTGTTTTCCCTACTGAGCGCAAGCTCACCCCTATGATTTTACTGTTGTGTTTACAGGCTTGATTGAGGAGTAGAAGCTCGGGAGCTTCTCGGTGTGGGTGCATTATAGAGACTTCGTTCTTATCACTTTTATGTTTTGAGCAAACCTTGTGGAGGATTAATATTACACCCCTAGAGGGTTATTTGTGTTTTGAACTAAGTGTCACAGATTCGTTTTGTTTTATTGGAGATTTTCAGGACCTAATCATTGAATTACCATCTTTTATTCATTTATTACTAGTCATGCCTCGGGTCCGGGCAAGAACCGGATTTGGGGTGTGACAACAATGGGAAATAAGATAAAATAACGGAAAACAAACAAGAAAATCACATCCCAAGCTAGCTCGCCAATATCGTAATGACTACCTAGTATGTTACAGACTATTTAAGGGATATGAACGAAGTTTTCTTGGCCCTCTCCTCTTTGTATAGGTTGAGTTACGATTGTAGGTCAGCGAGAAGCTTGCATTTTTGCTTCGTCGGTTGCACAACATACTTATGTGAACATTTCTGAATGCTTGCAAACTCATGGATTCCCTCAGTAAGATATGCTTCCATAAACGTCGACACCTTCCCCTTACATTTGTTCTTCGCATCTTTGGCGGACATCTGAAACCATATTGCTCCTATCAGTTGGCTCGCTTGAGGTGTAGGAACCGTGCTCGTCCACCCGAGTCCTCTTGCTAGATTTGCTTGAAAATGGTTCAATGAGTGAAGGAGGAGCAAGAGAAGGTGAAAAAAAGTGTCTTGCAGTCAACTTTGGTTCATCTTTCACAAGTTTCAACCAATGTTTTCCATGTGAATTCGTGCTTTGCATCCCTCATGTACATCTCCTCAACCGGCTCCATAACTTGATCATCGGACATCCCGCTTTGGTGATCGTTGGTTATGCGTTGAAGTTCATGTGGAAATTACAATTATGCCTCCTCTAGGCGTAAACACTCCCTCTTTTCATCCCTCTCCAAAAAACATAAATTTACTTGCCGACCCCGCCTCTTCGTCTTCTTCTTCTCCTCCACCAGTGATGGTTGTGGATTAGGCCATGTTCATTGTCAGCGGTGTCCACCCCTCTTCCCTTCCTCCTCCCCTATCTCTTTGAAGGTCATACTCTTTGTTTGGAGGCTTCTCCACCGCTCCCTTCTCCTCACTGCTTTGCGCTTGTTTTGGTGGTTTTGGGTAGTTAGGCCTCAGGGTTGTTGGGGATGGCCTATACCGGTTCATTGTCTGCGATGCTCTCCACCTAGGTGTTATATGTGTTGGTCCTTTGTCGTTGAGTTCCGCTTGTTGTGGTTTTGGTGATTGTGGTACCCGATTTTTGCTCCTTGGGTCTAGATTTGGTACTCCTTCGGCCGAATCTATTCCTATCTTCAGCTCAATCCTCTCGCTCGTGGGTTTCCTTAGCTTTTGTGCTTCCAGTGACAGAGTCTTTTTTGTTTCTACTAGAAGCTTCTTGATCCGACGGTTCGTGGTTTGTTTCGGGTGCCTCTCATCGGGTGAGACATTTCTCTTGTGTTCTCCCTCCCTCTTGTACCAATCTTTGGTTAATCTTCCCTCCTTCGATCACAGTGGTAGCAGAGGCTCGGCGGTCACAGTATTTACCGACGTCGAGTATTATTACACGTTTGGCTTTGTTGTAGATCCAGCTAGGATGAGGTCATGGGTGTAGTACTCTGCCATTTGTGGTGCTGGCCACCGGCGTGTCGGGGTCCATATTGTCACGCCCCAATTTCAGTAAACCGAACTCAGGACGTGAACTTTTAAAACAATAAAACATTTTGAAACCTTTTTCATTAAATCACTTTAAGATCACCGTTTGTTCAACAAAATAATATTTACAACTTAAAACACGTCCCAACAAGTGGACAAAAGTATGGTATCCGTCGCTAGACTCAAATAAACCCAGAATCCCGCTCCTAGCTCTTCAAGCTTCAGAAGCTCACCTAGTCCAACCTGCGAACGGTACCTGTAGGAAAAGTAGCTAGGGGTGAGCGTTCGCTCACCACCACGGATAACAGACTGACTATGGCATAATCAGCAGACAAAGCCGGTAACACCAACAACCAACTCAACACCGGGGATCACTATCCCCAAACTCAAGTAACCCGACCGACACCCACACACTGATACTTTCCTCAGCCGACTCAACACTCGACACGTAAAGTAGACCCGACACGACGATTGACGACCTCCTCCAAAGACACGATAGACCACCACGCAACACCCAAGATCACAAAGGATCGCACACCAAACAAGATCACAAAGGATCGCACTCCTGTCAGCTGCTCAGTGCCGGTTGCTAACCGGCTGGGCTCGAGCCTGCCCCACGCGCATTGCCGATCCCTGTCAGGCTCCAGGCGGTCGACCTGTTGGCGATATATACATCGCTGCTTTTTCAATAGCTAGTCGGAAGGGGAGCTGCCCTCTCATCGCCTAAAAACGCTCACAACCTCCCGAGACTCGAACTCGGTCAGGCTAGCCAAAGAACGCTCGCAACTTCCCGAGACTCGAACTCGGTCAAGCCAGCCAAAGAACGCTCGCAACCTCCTGAGACTCAAACTCGGTCAGGCCAGCCAAAGAACGCTCGCAACTTACCGATCCCTGTCAGGTAAGCCAGCCAAATTCCACACCACTTCCCGACACACAGTCGGGTCACTAACTTCGGGCAAACACAATCACAATCACAAGCAAAGTTCAACAAACAGCAACAACACAGGTTCAACACTCCACAGGCACTCATGGCCGCCCAAGACACCAACAGTAAAACACGGACTCAACAACCCCACGGGCACTCACGACCTCCCAAGACACACCAACCATAACTCACGGGCTCAACAACCCCACGGGCACTCATGGCCACCCAAGACACACCAACAGTAACTCACGGGCTCAACAACCCCACGGCACTCACGGCCACCCAAGACACAACAGTAAAACACGGGCTCTCATGGCCACCCAAGACACAAATTACACAAACAACCTCCGGGCATAACCAATGCCTCCAGCAGTTCTAATATCAACAGTTTCACAATCAACCTCCGGGCATGGTCATATGCCTCCAGTACTCCTAATATCGATAAGTTCACAATCAACCTCCGGGCATGGTCATATGCCTCCAGTAATTCTAACATCGATAAGTTCTCTGCTCCTACGACACTACTAAGTGTCACATGCATTTCCAATCTTCGATAACCTACTTAACCCACGACACCCCAAGTGTCACATGCATTTCTAATATTCGATAACCTACTTAACCCACGACACCCAAGTGTCACATGCATTTCTACTGTTAACTTTCCCTAGTCAGGGCCGAGATCCGGCTACTTTTCCCTACCTCGTGCGTGTTCTCCAAAAGAAAACCAACGAGCTCCGGCGTGACCTCAGTCACTCACCCAGCTTTCCCTTGCCTCGGTCCGCGGCACGATCTAAAAGGACACAATTTTAAGGCACTTTTAAACTCGCAGGAATAAACTGAAATTCAGTAAACTTAACGCCCAAACGTAACCCCGACAATGTCGATCACTCCCAAACTTCCCAATTACCCGACATTGTCGATAAAGGGCCCGTAAAGGCCCGATTCGCCCGACATGGCGAATCTGCCCGGGTTTTGTAAATGCCCTTCCGGGGCTCCGAGAATTCCCGTTTTCGTTTCTACGGTCTTAGAATATTCAAGGGTTCCTATGCACTCGACGGAATCAATTTCCGACTAACGAGTAATTTAATTCGCGTTTAAAGTTTCTAAACCCGTCAATTACAACTTTCACATTTTAATTCCAAATTTCGATCCGGGTGTGGATGAACTACTTGGGGATCGCCCTAAACCACCCGAACACGAAAACCCGATACTCGGGCATGTGGGCCCCACCCGGCCACAATTAGGAAAATTTCCTTTTTGCCCCAAAACGTTCCTAACGAACCCCAAACCTCAACCATTCATCTTTAAACCAATTCTAACCAAAACCCAACCATAATCAAACCGTTTAAACTCAAACCCTAAATTTCAAACGTACCAAAATGAAAATCGGTTAGGGCTCACCGTAGAGAATGACGGTGTGAGCTTGAATCTTCTATCGTTGAGACGATCCAACGGCTTGATGAACGAGAAACGTCACAAATTCCCCAAGCCTCTTCTCTTTTTCTCTCCTCCTTCTCTCTTCCTTTCTCTCTCTAAAAGTCTACCTTTTTTCTAATTGTGAAGTGTTGGCCGAGACATAGTCTTACTTTCCCTTTTATTTGTTTTAAAAACTAACACAAACTTTACTTATTTACAAAATAACACTAAAGTCTCATCAATTGTTTTGTTCAATAAACCTAACACCACCACATTTGTGACATGTGGCAAGTGGGTCCCACACCATTTTGGAAAATATCTTCTAGATATTTTCCAATCGGATTCGCGAAATTCGGACGTTTCGGGCCCCGAACGGGCACTTTTCCCAAGAAATTACGAAACTTCACGGGCTATAAGGAAACGGCTCAACTAAGACCGCTGCGACGACGGCTAAGCTTTTTGGATCCAAAACGGTCCTCGAATGGACCAAAACGTCGCTCGGTTGACTTTTCCAGCGAAAAGTCAACATTTCCCAAATTGGTCAGAAAGTTGCCCTGAGTCCCCCGGAACTCACTTTGGTCGATATCAGGGTCAACTTAAGTCCGGTATGACCCTCGGGGTCAAATTTGGGTTCGTTTAAGTGTTTGTCCAAAAATTTTAAATTTTCCTGTTTTTCGCAGATTTGATTAGCGTTGACCGGGAGTGGTTATTACACATATGGCTTCGACGAGTTTAAGGTTGGTCCAAGAGCTAGGTCGTTGGCTGTTGGGCTCGTGGTACGTGCAGCTGTGGTGGTAGGTGCCTTTTGGGTGTTACAGAGGTAGTACTTTTTTTGCTTTCTTTTTCGTTTAGTTTTGTGTAACCTTGTTTTAGGATCGTTTCTGTTTTTTCTTGAGTTCTTCACAATAGGAAAAGCTAGGTTATAGACCTTTTTGTTGATTTTTGTTTTGCTCCACTGTTTGAGTGCTCTGTTTGCTTCAATGTTGTGAAATCTAGGTTACATGCCTATTTAAACCCATGATTGGATTCCTGTTATGTTGCCTGTTCTTGGAGAGTGTTGGCTTACAGACTTGTCATTCCTTTCCATTTTGGAAGGTTTAGGTCTTTATCAATCAAAAACTTTGTTGATAAATAAAAAAGTTTCATGTGGAAATTCATGGCTCTCGTTGATAAGGTGCAGTGGTCTTTGCAATTCTTTTCGGACCGAATCAGATCATTTTCCTTCACATGAGTTCCACCTCTTCTCGGTGTCATCTTGGTATCCTTCTTTATTCTTACTATTCTAAAAAAATGGGTCAATTGAGATTTTCATCCAAGTGCAACCAAGACGTTCCTCCTCCGCGATACTCCACTTGATCCACATCCGTTTTAGGTTTCGCCCCACTCGATAGGTTGGACAGTCTAGAACCATGAGATGCCAAAGAAGGACGCGTAAAGAGGACTCTCAACCCACTAGGAGGGTCTTGAGTTTCTTTCGTAACCTCGGGACTGGACCACTCGTAAGGGACATCATCATCAATGGATGTTTATTACATTTCTGGAACGGTGTAATCCTCCCCACCAAAAAGGATCGAATTTCATAACGAGCGGAAATTAATTAAGAGTAATAGTATAAAGAGCTAGAGGATTAGTGGTGTGAATTTGAGAAAGGAGGTGAAGTTTAAATAGGAAAATTTGGGCATGTGGACGAATTTAGGAGTCATCACGTGGCTCCACGCAGAGCAAGTCCATCAATCGGCGCATATTTCCAAAGGGTCAGTGATGTACCGGAAACAATGGACCTTAAAGGTAAAACCTTTAAAACCATGAAGAGAAGTCCCCCCCCCCCCCCCCCCCCCCCAAACATACAAGCCAAAGAGGACACACAAAGTTAATTGCTACTCCTTGACACTTGAGAGGGCGCCCTTAGATGACTTAAAAGTCGTCTGATTTCGCATGTCCACCGTTGAAGGGGCAGCTTGAATAACCCTTTCCCGACTCATGGGTCGTGTTGTAGGCATAATATAGGTTACGATTACACATGTCCACCGCGTTATGGCGTTATTGTTAGCGCGGTACGAAAAATATCGCGTAAATCGTTGTTGTTTTCGAAGTTTACAAAACGCCATCTCCAAAATGCTGATAAAATATCGTCGATAAGGCTCATGGTTATACGCAAATAGTTAACCCTTCTCTTCATAAAGTCACCCACATCTAAGGGTGAGCAGTATTTGAAATAATATTCAAACTCGAATTAAAAAAATGGTTTGATTATTCCGTTTATTTGATTCAATTAGTTTGATTAATTTTAAAATTTAGGTTTGATTTTCACTACTACAATTAGATAATCGAATGAACCAAAATAACTGAAATATCATTATGTCACTTTAAAGTTATTTATACATATTATATATGTTAATATAAAAACAAAAATATCGTTAATTTTGTGATGCGTATATTATAATATATGTTATGAGAGATAGTCGCCGCCATGCCCTATTCTCCTTTGGCTGCAACGACGATCTCAGTGGCTCTTCTCCATGGCTGGCTTCTCCTCTATGCCAATATGCCATGGGGCCAAGTACAACTCATCCCACGGTGCTTCTCTAGGTATTCATGGGATATGCAGCTCTACACATCTAGGGTTTTGCGATCAAGGGAGGCGGCGGTTTCCGGCAACCTCCTGTCGTCGAGCAACTGGGGAGAAAGAGCACGCTCGCCATGGGCGAAAACTCCGTCAAAGCATCCATTGTCTTGGTTCAAAAGCCGATATGATGATCACCCATCAGTGCTTTCCGATGGGGTGTCGTGGCAGGAGCGGACCGTAAAAGGGTTTCTCGTTACATGGGCGGCACGATCACGCCCGCATCAGGTCGATATGGGGAAGGCCGTGGAGTCTCGGCGGGGGTGACAGGTGCGGCGGCTACGTCGGGGACGGGAAGGCCTAGGGTTCTGTGCCACGATGAGGGAGACGAAGAGGTCCGGGTCGCTGGTCTGGGCCGGGACCGATTCCGTCTCGAGTGTAGGCTGGGCATCCATGACCTAGTTGTGGGCCGAGGCCTGTTTGCAGGAACAGTGAGGACGAGGACGGAGCCAGTTTCAATTGAGAAGTGGGTCGGTGATCTCGGGTATGGAAGTCTGGGTGGTCCGGGTTCGGGCAGAGGCAGACCCCCGTGGGTCGGCCCATCTGGGGCGGTTAAACAGGCCGGGGCGGATCCTGGGTATATTTTGGCACGGATCTCGATGATGTCTTGTAATTATGATGGTGCATCACACATAGCAGCGGCGGGGGGCTTCAGGCACCCTCGCCCTGCGGAATGATTCCAACAGGGTCTAGGGAGGGGTTGGTCGACTGCACCGCCTCCCTAGACGTAAGGTGGCAACGGTTCCACCAAAAGTCGACAAGGTTCTCCCCTACCAGATTGGGGTCAGCACTCCCGCGTTCAGGAGCCCTACCAGTATCAGTCAAGGGAGGACGACGCACACTGACTTACCGGGAGAGTTATCGGTCCACCACTACAAACTTTCCACTTGGTCTGCTCGATCAGTGCCCTTTGGTTGGAGCATGCTGTATCGGTGTCTTGGATGCTACCGCAAATTTCCCCCTCCGACCGCCCCAATACCCATAGCAACATTTACTTTTCAGTTCTTGTTTTCCAATGGTATTCTAGTTTATTGGTTGTATGGTGAGAGCAGTTTTGTGATCCCCTCTGAATACTTTAATTAATAATATATCCATTCCTTCTAAAAAAATTGGGATGGTAAACTGACTAATTTTTGTTGAAACAATTTAAATATTTTAAAAACTAGTATAATAAGCTGTCAATTTATTTTCCATATATGTAGAATTAAATTAATAAAACTTTTTTTTATGAGACAAATTTATGACACCTAATATTTATATGAGATGTTTTAGTAAAAGAAATATAATATTATGTGAAATAACTCAACGCTTAGTTATGAAACTGAAATTAGTTAAACCTTAGAGTTTTTCTCCCCCTCCTTTAACACAGAGCAAATACAAAACTCTCGTAGTCCTCTCCCTCTTCATTTAATCTCTTGCCCCGTCAGTAACAGTTAGGGATCTGTCTCGGTTGTTGCCGACGAAGGCCAACCTCTTCGCTTTCTCCATCTTCTCTCGAGGATTCTATTTCGTTGGTCATGAATACCCGGTTCTCGTTCGTTTGTCACATGATTTTTTCTCCTCTTCCAATTTCGGCTCCTTTAATCTCTTCGGTGCGCCGTATTTCGCGGTTTAGGCCAGATAGTCCGTTGAGGCAACCTTGGATTTATACTCCGAGTATGGAAGGGGCGTTGCGGAAGGAGAGTTGAAGTGTTATGTGTGAGTCTTCGTTTCTCCGACATTGTTCTTTGGATACTGGTGATCACAATAAGATGGATAAATACCGAGATGGTCAGTGCGGTTGGATCCCAGGAGACATGGTCTCGTTTCTAGTTTTTCCTATTCTTTTTTGGTTGGTTTTGGTTTTGGTTGTGGCATTTTCAGGACAAATAACTGCACTTGTTGCAGCTTGGTGTACACCCGTTGTACTTTTGTATGCCCGTTATGTGGCACTTATGGTGTGCACTTTGTTGCACTTTTGGCGTGCACGGTATGGTTGCATGTTCTGGGCGCATTATGTTGCGTTGCATGTTTGATTAGGGGTCGGTAATATTATGGTCTAGTTTGTCTAGAGTATGTAATGTTTACCGTTGTTCTTGTGCGATCAACAGTTACAAGTTTTGAAGAGTCGTTTGTATGTCTTCACCGAATGATTTATAAAATCTAGCAATACTCCGCTTTCCCCAAAAAACTAAAATCAGTTAATTTAATTAATAATCCAATCGAATTGTTGTTGGTTCATTCATTTAGGTTAGAGCATGTAAAATGGAATGGATTGTGTTAGAGGCTTGGATGCTGATTGTACAAAATAGTGGGACTTAAGACTCAAAAATAAGTTGTGTTTTACAATGGTGAGTCTTGGATTGAGGCTTGGATTGTTAGTGGATGCTGACTGGCTAATTAATTGATATTTTGTTGTTTTATTTAATTATTTATCAAAACAGTTAATATTATATAAAATTGAAATAACTCTGAAAAAAATAAGCAATGATAATAAAAAATGATGATCAATAAATTTAACACGAATAAAAATGAAATTGAACTTTTATTCATCCCCTTTTAATACAACCCCAATAAAATACAAGTTCAAGAATCATTGTGGTGGTGGTGGTGGTTGTTGTTGTTGTTGTCGAAGAGCTTCAATTTCACCTTCAATGTTTTCCATGACTTTCAAAATTCGGGTCTTAAACGACTCGTGTTGTGCCAACTGGGCTTCTCCGTAGTTGGAGGTATCCTTTTCGTCCATGACAGTGTATTTGTCTAATTATTTTTCCCACTTTTCGGTTAACTGGTTAAACAGGCGGGTCCTTTCTAGGTTGCCTTCGGTCCTTGATCGTTCCAGCTCCGCCATGACACTTATTTGGTCTGTGAGGTTGGTCCCCTTCCTCTTCGAAGCATTCTTGCCTAGCGGTCGCGTTTGACGAGTTGTTTAAGAGGGACTTGCATCGGTCGTATGAGAGGGGGTGTTTCGCTGAGAGGGACCTCACTTCCCTCGTTGAGATCGGAAGGTGCCCCATTCTGGTTGTTGAGACTCACCAGCGACATGTGTGTAATCTTCGTCTGTACTTGTGGGTGGGGTTGAGCTATAATTCTCACAAAAGTAATTTAAAATTAAAACAAATAAATTGCAAAACATAAATTGCAACAATCAATTACAAAAATAAATTACAACAATAAATATAAAACAATAAATTAAACACTAAACGATAGTTTGAAAGTACTTGAGCTCGAACCCGATTGCATATGTGGGGAGAAAGCGGAGTTCTCACCAGGTTGCGTTAACATATCGCGGAGATCCCGCGCTAGTTCCTCGGGGGAGAATCCTACATCGTCCGACCTTTGTTGTTCGTCATCTGCTGATTGTGAACGAGTATTTTCGTCGCATGGCATTTTTCACGAAGATATTGGGAATGAGAGAGTAGAATTTGAGAATGGGAGAGTAAATTGGAGAATGGGTGAGCGATAAAAATAGGGTTGGGGTATTTATAGGGTTTATAAATAATTAGATTTATTAATTAAAAAAATTGTTACCGTTTCCAACCATTGCCCAACGGTCGGATTTTTTTTCTTCCGAAATGCCACGTGGCGGCCAGCCATTGGATGACGCTCAAACACGGGACGCGGGCCTCGGCCCGTCCCGGGATTGCAGGACGCGACATTCGGCCCGACCCACGTTTTTGCGGGACGCAGTTGACGTAAAAGCCGTCCCGCGGGACGCGTAACAGACCGCACCGGCTCTTAGTGACATATTTTTTTTAATTATATTAGTATATTTTAATTAGGAGGAAAAATCAAAAAGAAACCACTCAACGTAAAAACTGTGTGAACCAATCCAAGCCATTCATTTTAAGAATGGATGGATGAGATGCAATTGATTTGTTGACTGCAAAAAAACGGCACTTTTTAGTAAGGGGTAAGAGCTTTTTAGTAAAACCATCATATTTTTTTTTTACCAATTCACTAATTTAATTTTTCCCGCTTCGTTTGAACTCCGATTGGCTTCAAACTTGCACCATTAATTTTGTTTTTTCAAGGGCTTTATATCAAGATCAGTCATGAATATATTTTGAAGCACGAAAAAAATTTATTTTCGGGGTTGATTTTAAAAAAAAGTTAAGTTTGGGTAATTTTTATCAACACTATACACTGTGTTTATCAACACTATACACTGGGTTTATCAACACTATACACTGGGTTTATCAACACTATACACTGGGTTTATCAACACTATACACTGGATTTATCACCTCATTTTCCAAAATCGAACATGATTTTTATCACATCATCACATGTTTTTTTATGAACACTAAGCACTAGTTTTATCAACATTAAACACTATGTTTATCATTCAATTACATGTGTTTTTATCATCCCATCACATGTTTTTTTTATCAACACTAAACTCTAGGTTATCACCCTTATTTCGGGGCTGATTTTAGAAAAAGTTAAGTCTGGGTAATTTTTATCAACACTATACACTGAGTTTATCAACACTATACACTGGGTTTATCAACATTGAACACTAGTTTTATTACCTCATTTTTCAAAATCGAACATGATTTTTATCACATCATCACATCATCACATGTTTTTTATGAACACTAAGCACTAGTTTTATCAACACTAAACACTATGTTTATCATTCAATTACATGTGTTTTTATCATCCCATCACATGTTTTTTATCAACACTAAACTCTAGGTCATCACCCTTATTTAGGGGCTGATTTTAAAATTTTTTTTAAGTCTGGGTAATTTTTATCAACACTATACACTGGGTTTATCAACACTATACACTGAGTTTATCAACACTGAACACTAGTTTTATCATCTCATTTTCCAAAATCGAACATGATTTTTATCACACCATCACATATTTTTTATGAACACTAAGCACTAATTTTATCAACACCAAACACTATGTTTATCATTAAATTACATGTGTTTTTATCATCTCATCCCATGTTTTTTTTATCAACACTAAACTCTAGGTTATCACCCTTATTTCAGGGCTGATTTAAAAAAAAAAGTTAAGTCTGGGTAATTTTTATCAACATTATACACTGGGTTTATCAACACTATACACTGGATTTATCAACACTATACACTAGATTTATCACCTCATTTTCCAAAATCGAACATGATTTTTATCACATCATCACATGTTTTTTTATGAACACTAAGCACTAGTTTTATCAACACTAAATACTATGTTTATCATTCAATTACATGTGTTTTTATCATCTCATCACATGTTTTTTTTATCAATACCAAACTCTAGGTTATCACCCTTATTTCGGGGCTGATTTTAGAAAAAGTTAAGTCTGGGTAATTTTTATCAACACTATACACTAGGTTTATCAACACTATACACTGGGTTTATCAACATTGAACACTAGTTTTATTACCTCATTTTTCAAAATCGAACATGATTTTTATCACATCATCACATGTTTTTTATGAACACTAAGCACTAGTTTTATCAACACTAAACACTATGTTTATCATTCAATTACATGTGTTTTTATCATCCCATCACATGTTTTTTTATCAACACTAAACTCTAGGTCATCACCCTTATTTCGGGGTTGATTTTTTTTTTTTAAGTCTGGGTAATTTTTATCAACATTATACACTGGGTTTATCAACACTATACACTGGGTTTATCAACACTGAACACTAGTTTTATCACCTCATTTTCCAAAATCGAACATGCTTTTTATCACATCATCACATATTTTTTATGAACACTAAGCACTAGTTTTATCAACACCAAACACTATGTTTATCATTAAATTACATGTGTTTTTATCATCCCATCACATGTTTTTTTTATCAACACTAAACTCTAGGTTATCACCCTTATTTCGGGGCTGATTTTAAAAAAAAAGGTTAAGTCTGGGTAATTTTTATCAACACTATACACTGGGTTTATCAACACTATACACTGGATTTATCAACAATATACACTGGATTTATCACCTCATTTTCCAAAATCGAACATGATTTTTATCACATCATCACATGTTTTTTTATGAACACTAAGCACTAGTTTTATCAACACTAAATACTATGTTTATCATTCAATTACATGTGTTTTTATCATCCCATCACATGTTTTTTTTTATCAACACTAAACTCTAGGTCATCACCCTTATTTCGGGGCTGATTTAAATTTTTTTTTAAGTCTGGGTAATTTTTATTAACACTATACACTGGGTTTATCAACACTATACACTGGGTTTATCAACACTGAACACTAGTTTTATCACCTCATTTTCCAAAATCGAACATGATTTTTATCACATCATCACATATTTTTTATGAACACTAAGCACTAGTTTTATCAACACCAAACACTATGTTTATCATTAAACTACATGTGTTTTTATCATCACATCACATGTTTTTTTTATCAACACTAAACTCTATGTTATCACCCTTATTTCGGGGCTGATTTTAAAAAAAAATTTAAGTCTGGGTAATTTTTATCAACATTATACACTGGCTTTATCAACACTATACACTGGATTTATCAACACTATACACTGGATTTATCACCTCATTTTCCAAAATCGAACATGATTTTTTATCACATCATCACATGTTTTTTATGAACACTAAGTACTAGTTTTATCAACACTAAACACTATTTAGCACTAGTTTGATAACCCGATATTAAAAAATTATTAGTGAAGATTTATCAACACTAAACATTGTTTTTATCACCCCAATATAAATTTTTATTTTCGTGCTTCAAAATATATTCATGACTTATCTTGATTTAAAGCCCTTGGAAAAAGAAAAATATTGGCGCAAGTTTGAAGCTAATCGGAGTTGAAACGAAGCGGGAATGATTAAATTAATGAATTGTTGAACAAAAAAATGGACACTTGTCCACATGGCACCATGCTATTACAATTATGCCCTTGCTTGTGTGAGAAAGTAAGAAAGTGGAGTGAATTTATGTTGAATTGGGGTGATGATGTGCCATTATGATGAATGTTAGATGTAAAGGGTGTGTGACTAGGATTGGTTCACATAGTTTTTAAGATAAGAAGAGTTTCTATTAGATTTCTCCTTTTTTAATTAGTTATTCAAATCGTTCGTTAATATTGATAAAAGGGTATAAGCGTAATTACGGTAGCCAAATAAACATTATCCATCTGTTCATTCAATAAAAAAGTCTCTTCCAGTTCCACTTACTGTACCTGTAATTACCTTTATTTCCGTTTTGGTCTCTTACTGTTCTCCTCTCTCTCTCTCCACTAACCTGTAAAAGAAAACATCTTCATCATCATCGTCATTCTCTGGCACTCAGATCTCCATGTCTTCCACAAACATACACAAACTACTGTAGGGAGCATTTCTCTTCAAATCTTCCGTTTTGGCTCCGAACCACTAATCAAACCAGGACAATCTCGATTTGTCTCTTGCTTTACTGGAGATCATCGCCTTCTTAGAGCCTCCAAAGCTTTTGATTTTCTTATCTACGGCTTACAACGGCTCTGACCCTTTACTAGTCTCTCCATCAACTCCAAATTGACCTTCCTTCTCCCACTCGCAAGTTTAGCTGCAACTAGGCTTCTGGGTTTCATCTTTTATCTTGTATTGCTATTTCGGATTCAAATTTAGGGCTTTTATCTTTTATCTTGTTTTGCCAATTTGGGCATCTGGGTTTCTGTGTTCCTAGTCAAATCTTGTTTTTCCCCTTTCTGATCTTGCTATTGATTAAAAAAAACTAGCTCTAATGCCGCTTCTTTGATCCATTCTGTTGTAAATTTTGCATCTTGGTCTTTGTGGTCCTGTGTTTTATGTATTTTTTGGCATTTGGGATCTTAGCTACAGTACCAGGTCAAACTCAGTCCCAATCGCCGCTGGTTTATCCATTGTCAGATGCTCTTGCTGATTAGCTAGAATCGTTTTGATGCTTTGTTGCTAAGATGCAAGCTGATCAACGTAGAAAGGTGACTTCACTCTCATACATTATGTATTCCATGATTCATTACATTAGAATATCTATTGTATGCATAGTTTCCGTTAGCATACGCTACTTGGGTGATGTTCAAGTTGTTATTAAACTCAGATCCAGTGGGGATTAATTTTTCACTGACTAGTTCTCACCCGCCCACACTTTTGTTAATTATGTGGTATGTTGTGAGCCTTGAATTTGTTTTGTTTCATATGCACTTGAGATATTTTGTTGAGTTGTGGGTATAATTCTTGTTTCTGTAGGAGATGTATCCCCTTGTCATATTCATGCCCAAATGTCTTTGCAATCTCTAATTCTGGGAGGTCCCACGAGAATACCAGTTTCATATAAGACTTAAACATTGCTTATTGTTATTTCTATATTAGGTGGATTGAGGAACTGAGGTAGTAGTTTTAGTTGGTTTCTCAATCAGTAATTAACTTAGTTACATGCGTACCGAGAGAATACTTATGAAGTAGCTTTTTCTTTGTTTTACCAGACAAGTATGATGTGAATCAATTCATGATGACATTTATGTTTTGTCTGGTTTGCAGCCATCAGCAGAAATGGACTTCTTCACTGAGTATGGTGAAGGAAGCAGGTATAAGATAGAGGAAGTAATTGGTAAGGGAAGCTATGGCGTTGTTTGTTCTGCTTATGACACACACACGGGAGAAAAGGTCGCTATAAAGAAAATCAATGATATCTTTGAACATGTATCTGATGCCACCCGCATCCTGCGCGAGATTAAACTTCTTAGACTTCTGCGCCATCCAGACATTGTTGAGATCAAACACATCTTGTTGCCTCCTTCCAGAAGGGAATTCAAAGACATCTATGTTGTTTTTGAACTCATGGAATCTGATTTGCATCAGGTCATCAAAGCTAATGATGATTTGACTCCAGAACATTACCAGTTCTTCCTTTATCAGCTTCTTCGAGGCCTTAAGTACATACACACAGGTTAGTCGCATAAAAAATGTCTTTTGATCATATTTGTTTAGCTTTTGTGGTGATACCTGTCTTGTGCCTTTGATCATGTTGCAGCAAATGTCTTCCACAGAGATTTGAAACCTAAAAATATCTTAGCAAATGCGGACTGCAAACTTAAGATCTGTGACTTTGGTCTTGCAAGGGTAGCTTTTAATGATACTCCAACGGCCATATTTTGGACGGTAAGTTTTTTCTAAGTAACCTTATACCTCTTTATTTTCCATAAGTTACTTGAAGACTAAGGTTTACTCCCTCCATTCCAAAGTCTAGTGGCCTCTTTTTTTTTCTTTCTTTTTTGCATAAAATTAGCATTCGTGGAGTTAGTGCTGCACTTTCGTACCATATCATACTACATGAGTGACTACTGCTTGCTAAGTCACTCATGTAGTAAGAGCTAACACACCATACCCATTATTATTTGGAGTAAAAGGTGTAAAATATTTCAAATGAGTGTTGATCAATGTTTTGAGAGTTATTGCTTCATTTATTGTGTGTCAGGACTATGTTGCAACAAGATGGTACAGGGCCCCTGAACTCTGTGGATCATTTTTCTCAAAGGTGCAACGATCATACAACTTATTTTCATTTGCGAGCTTGATGTTCGTATAGTATTGCAGCTCTTGTTCCTACAGTTTTGATCTATTGTTTCATGTCATGCACAAGAGAACATTTCTGAAGTGTGGCAGATGTTTGTTTTCAGTACACACCAGCAATTGACATATGGAGCATTGGGTGCATCTTTGCGGAACTTTTGACAGGAAAACCTCTGTTTCCCGGGAAAAATGTGGTGCATCAATTAGACCTGATGACCGATCTATTAGGGACACCATCTGCTGAAGCCATTGCCAGGGTCAGATTCTCTTTTGACATTTCTGATGTATTCTCTTTCTCTGGTCACTGAGTTTTTGATCTTAAATGAGCAGGTGCGCAATGAGAAGGCTAGGCGGTACTTGAGCAGCATGCGCAAGAAGAAGCCCATTCCTTTAACTCATAAGTTTCCTCATGCAGATCCTCTCGCACTCCGCTTACTAGAAAGAATGCTGGCATTTGAAGCAAAGGACCGGCCTACAGCCGAAGAGGTATAACATTCTTAAACTACTTCCACTAGAAGATTTGTGCTACTGCTAAGAGATTGTATCTTGTCTTCAGGCTCTCGCAGACCCGTATTTTAAGGGGTTGTCCAAGGTTGAAAGAGAGCCTTCTGCTCAACCAGTTACTAAGATGGAGTTTGAATTTGAGAGACGGAGGATTACAAAGGAAGACGTGCGAGAGCTGATTTACCGCGAAATTCTGGAATACCACCCAAACATGCTCAAGGAGTTCTTAGAGGGATCAGAGCCGACAAATTTCATGTATCCCAGGTATTCTTATTTTAAAGCTTGATCCTAAACTGTTCTGTTTCCGTTATTTGCTGATAAGGTTGGGAATATTCAACTTTCCATTTAATGTTCATGTTAGCATATATTTTTCGAAGCTTACCCCTAATATTTGTTTGTGATGGATAGGCAACAACTGTCTAATATTTTCTCCATTCTCTCCTCATGAGTAGAAACGATCTCAACTTCATATCAATTTGAGAATTTTAAATTGGATGTTACTGTATACATGCAGTAGTTGTACCTATGCTTCAGTTCTCCTCTACTACCTGGTCATGGGACTTCCGGGTTCCAATCCCCAAATTTCCACACAGTAATGGTTTCTCGAAGCGAATAATCTCTAGGTTTCTTTGAAGAAGACATGAAGTTTAAAATGACTTGTAGATCTTATAATATCTAGTGAATTAGTACACCCATGTGTTCTAAGGTAATTCTATATGTACGAACCAAAATTATCTTAGTTGATGAGGAAGTGAAAGGATTTTGCCAATATTTGAAGTAGTGGATCTCATAGTAGTAGATGGCTGCGAGGCGTCATAATATCATCTCCTATACTCTTGATCTCAAAAGTGTTGTTTCTTATAATATGGGGGAATTCTTAAGATCTGACCAAATGAATTGGGCATGGATGATAAGATGCCCAATAAAAAAAGTGTCACGAGTTGCCTCGTGATGGTTGTCCGTTAGTTTAGGGTGCAGAATGACAAAATTACCCTCATATAAAAAGACCAAAATACTCAATTCAGAACTTTGTAAAAATAAAAATAAATTGTGATGATAATTATGTCATGCTGACATCACCATCAACCTCACAAACCTGGGGAGGGGAAGATTGGTACTACTGACCTAGCCCGAATATGGTCAAGCCAAGCCCAGATCCGTTAACGAGATCTGGTGCTAGCAACCCTTGTTGACGTTGTCTTTTGTGTTGGGCGGTTCTCGTCGAATCTTCACTAGATACCAAGCAGCAAAGAGAGGAAACGAGTTTTCTCCCGGATCAACTAGCAGAGGCGGACGCGAATCTACTTCGGAATTGGCGGTCCTCACCTCATCGTTAGAGAGCTTGAGCGAGCAAGCAGAGGGGGTCAGGGTTGCAACATTCTTGAAATCGGTGACCCTAAGATCGGGAGCTGGACGAAGACCACTGCACCTCTTTGTCGGATGAGGAAGAGGAAGCCCGACGAAATATGCGGCTCCCGTCTCCGTTGAGGCGAGCTACGGCGACGAATGAACTTTCCGGAAAAGAGTGACTTGTCGGAGGTGAGCCTTGAGTTCGCCAAAGAACGGCTTGGGACTCCTTTTTCTCTATCTATTCATTTTTGTTTATGTTAAAATGAAAGGCAGTTTTGTTATTTAGAGGTAATTTGGTTTAGGGTTAGCTTAGTGCCTAGGGTTTGGGGACCAAGAAGGGTAGGTTAGGGGTATATTCAGGTTTTTGAGATGAAAAAAAAAGTTCCATGTGCCTGGCTCATGGGAAAAATATAATATTCCGTCCATTTTAACAGTGTAAAATTATTCAAACGTGTATCATTCATAAGGCAGTCCGTGGCTTTGTTTTTTTTTTTTCATTGGACAGTTTTTCGTCCTTGCCCAATTAATTTGGGCAGTTTTCATGGAACTAGTGTACCAAAGCATTACACTAGGCTTGTCTCAACAAAATGCGTACCTTTAAATGTCCATGTTCCACAATGTACCATAACCAAGTTAATTTCCCCCCATATCTAGTTTGGAACTCTAAATCTGTGAACATAACATATAGTGTAATTATCTGTTCATTTGCAGTGTGAGTTGTACTCCAAATACATGCTATTGCTACCTAATATTTTGAATTGAAGTTATGAAGTTGATTTTCATTCAATGCAACCCTGAGGAGCATGGCATGCAGTTAGTTGATGTAGAAGATAATCATTCTGTATAGTTATGTTTAGAATAACTGGATTTTGGATGCAGTGCTGTTGATCATTTTAAAAAGCAATTTGCGTTCCTTGAGGAACACTATGGAAATGGCACGACTGGTGCTGCACCTGAAAGGCAGCATACCTCCTTGCCAAGGTATCCTGTCGGCGGGTGTAACTGTTAGTTATGATTTATGTTTCAGTGCAATCCTTATTGACTTGGATGAGAAACAAAACATAAATGCAGGGCATGTGTGTTATATCCAGATAACAATGCGCAGAGTCCAGCAAAGGTCATGGAGGACCTCTCCAAGTGTTCCATCAAAGAAGATAGGAGTAATTGCATCCCTGTGACAAGGCAAGCTCCTCAGAGTATCCAAGGTACATTTTAGAAATACTTGGATATTTCTTCTTATGATGACATTTCTGCTGTTATATAATAATAATACACACTAAATTGATTAGGTGGTGCAGCAGCTGCTGCTAGACCGGGTAGAATTATAAGTTCAGTATTGCGTTACAACAATTGCGGGGCAAGGGCTGGGGGAGGGGCAACTGAGGTTGTTCCCCCGGCCCAGTATACGTGTTCATACCCTAGAAGAAAGCCCGCCAACGAGAGAGGAGGTTGACAGCAGGAAAGCCCAAGGCTGCCAATGTTGTATCGTTGTGGCAGTGTCAACTGCATGTATGCAACATATTGGATCACAGGGTCGACCTTCGATCACAAGTCTGCTATTTGAGCAAGTAGATTGTAATTGTGGGTGGAGATAAGCTGAGCTGCAAATTGTAATTTACCATATGGTTTCGATTTGGGGTAGATCAGTGTTTTCCGTCTGTAACTTTTGAATTTTCAATGCCATCCATTTCCAAAAATTCTGTTTTACAACTTTTTTTGTTATTTCTCAATTCATTAAGTGAATTCCTCGATTAAATTTAGTTATATATTGTATCAATCCATCCTTTTCTGATTCCTCATTGTTACTGATAGAAAGGGTAGATTAATCATATAGGGGTAAAGGTAAATTACAAATGCATACCCTTAAGTATGCACGTTTAACCGATGATTACCCTGAAGTTTAAAGTTAACTGATGCATACCCTGAAGTTTCATGTATTAACCCAGAACCCCTTCCGTCAGTCAGTCCATCCATTTTCTGTTAATTTTTGTTAAAATACCCAAACTGTCCTGATTCAATAATAAATACAAATTAAAATAAATATAACATTTATATAATAAAAATATAAAATAATTAAATAATTAAAAATAAAAAAATAAAACCTTATTTTTTTAAAATTCGATTTTTATTTAAAAATCAATCTATTAATTATTTTTTTCATTTATTTAACATTTATTAATTTATTTTGTTTATACTTTATTCTTTTTTTTTATGCATTTTCATAAATTTCAGCCTTAAAATCTGTGTTCTTCCCCATCCATCCCCAAAATCAGCCCCAAATCAAACTAAATTCATCTCTAATATCATATTTGAATCTACATCTCCTTCAAATCTATTATTGATCAATTTCTTCAAACCATATCAGCAACTCCATCCCCAAAATCAGCAACTTCAAATCCACACATGAGCTCGGCCAGCGGCGCCGTGAGGTGAGATGGCAAGACACGAAGAACTCGGCCAACGACGTCTGAATCTGACAATCGGATAAAAAAATACAAACCTCGCGCGTTCCATGGCCGTTCCTCACCTCCCCCATTTCAGATCTGATAAGAACAGACACGAGGCCGTGGTTCCAGACATATGAAGCTCGCCGGAACAACTTGGTCGGGCACCACCCCGCGCGCTGGGCTCCACACCGTCGAGCTCACAGACCTTGCTAGGCCTTTCCCTCCTCGACCCTGTTTGGCCTCGTCGTCCAAGACCTATGCCGTTGCTCCTCCGTCGAAGACCTGGTGGGTTTACAGATGCTCCTAGATCTAAATTTACAGAGATGCTCCTAGATCTAAATTAGTACAAATAGAGATTGTTTGCTAGTTGGGTTTACGGGGATGCTCTTAGATCTAAGTTAGTACAAAGAGAAATTGTTTGATTGCTTGTCTGTGGATGATATAGAGGTTTAGGGTACTGGTATTACGTTTAAGTTTCATAGAGGGCATGATGAAAACAATTCAATTTCATACCCAGTTTTTATAAATAATAAAAATCTGATTTTTGTTCAAATGTATAAAAGCTGTTTTTTAAGAATATTTTTTTATCATAAATTGATTTTTATTAAAAAATGATTTATTTATTTATTTTTTTAAAAAATGAATTTTTTTATAAATAAAACTGATTTGAAATCTGAAATTAAAAAAAATAATTTGAAATTTGTAAATAAAGATTTAGAATTAAAAATAGAAAATTAAAAAAAATTTAAACAAAGGAAAAGGTTAGAAAAAGGAAAAAAATAATGAAAAAAGAATTAAAAACTGAATTATGGCAGGTTGTGTAATATAGAAGGGTAGTTGAGGGTATTTTGGTCTTTTTACACTTAATTGTTACAGTCTGACTGACAGAAGGGGTTCTAGGTTAATACATGAAACTTCAGGGTATGCATCAGTTAACTTTAAACTTCAGGGTAATCATCGGTTAAACGTGCATACTTAAGGGTATGCATTTGTAATTTACCCTAGGGGTAACCATGGTTCCTAACCCCTTTTGACCTTTGTTTTCCCATTTCTGGCCTGGGTTTACCTTTCGTAGCACTTTCCAACTATCACCTTTCCATTTTTTGCAAAAAGTATCAGAAATCGTCAAAACTGACGATTCCGTTAGTTTTTTTCCCCACGTGGTGGCCACGTGTCGTCACGGGTAAAGTGACACGTGGCAAAAAAAACTAACGAAATTGTCAAAATAAACGGCAAACGATACTTTCTGCAAAAAAATTGAAAGGTGATAGTTGGGAAGTGCCACGAAAGGTAAACCCAGTTTAGGAATGGGAAAACAAAGGTCAAAGGGGGTTTGGAAACATGGTTTCCCCATTAATCATTTGTTACAAGGAGAAGACCACTAAAATTGTAATTGATTGGTAGAAAAGTTTAAGAACATGTGTTACTCTTGAAGTTGAGTTCATCTACATCCCCTTTGTTTTAGCGAAAGGTGTAATATTATAAGTTTTAAAATTGATACATTGTTGTGCATCGAGGAACATGCTCCTCGACTACGGAAGGTCAGCATGAATGAACAGTGGTTCATTGAACCTTTTAATACCAGAATCGTCACAAACGGTATTTTGATGCCCCACGGGCAAAGACAGAAGAAGGGGGGGGGGGTACCGGAACTCTAAGAGCTCAACAATAGTGATCTTGGGAGGTAAAGCATCGTCTAGGGACCCTTCCCAGAGCCAGTCCCCGATGCTTAGACGGTATATCATTCCTCCTGGCGGGGCTTCTTCCCTGCCTGTGACTTGTCACCCAGGTAGGTGTTCATACCTCCCTTTTCAAAGCTCCAGCATCTACGCCCCCACTGACCACGGACGCTGGAACTTCAACATATCGTGCTCCTGGCTGAGCGCGACCTCCACCTCTAAGTCCACCACGCTCCAATGGTAGGGGATCAGTAGTGGACTCAGCAGAGAGCTGTCCACCCTTCGACCTCAGTCGAAACTTTGCGTGTACAAAATCCTTGAGGCTTGGGGTGGACCGTCTAGGGAGGCTTATCGCGAGCGATTGGCCCGTGGCCCAGATGGAAAGTTAGGGACCTGGATTAGGTATCGGGTCCATTGTCATACCGGCTCCCCATCCCCGAGACAACCTAGCCTTAGGTATCGGGTCCACTGTCAACAGGGTTGGAGCAACTTCTTCCCAATTCCCATCTAGTGTGACGCCACCTCCGCCGAGCACCTTGGCGAACCACCGCCCCCTCCAAGACTGTGCTGTAGGTTGAAACTCCCGCCGTCTCACACAGGGACGATGCCCTATTGTCGGGGTATGCCGGAGAATAGCTCTGAGGACACCGTGGCGAGTACGACATCCTAACCGCGCTGCGTACAGAGGCCTGCATCGCAGCCCCCCTCGGGCCCAGAGAAGGCGTGTCATCGGCCCAACGATCAGGCCCGGGACTAATCCCACCATAGGGTTTCCAGGCCCAAGTCCGCCTCTGCGCCCAACCTCGACGGGCAAACATGGAAGAGGCCATCGTCGTCCTTCTCCACCACCCATACCTGTTATGGGTCAGACACTTATTCCGAACCCTCACCATCGTGACCCTGAAGTACGGCCATCACACCATGACGTGCCTACCAATCCTCCCACGCAGGGTTGGTTGAACACTAGACTCTGTTGGGTCTCGAGGTAGGGTTGGAGATGAACCAACTCGCAACATAAAATCAAGGAAAACCAAGAGACTATTAAAACCATGAAACAACTAATAAAAAATGGATTCACAAGAGAAAAATTCAGCACTAGTTCTTACCAAAACAAGAACACTGGGTAACGAATGATTGACTTGAGTCTCCAAGACGCCTACGTATCCACATGGGAATCAAAGTCACGTAGTTCTTCTCTTTGAGGACTCAAGAACACAAAAATGGAGGTGGGAGCTTGCCAAACCCGAAATTGCAAGGGAAGGGGGAGAGAAGTTGTGTTTCCTATTCTTGTCTTGTGTTTGTTATGTTGAAAAAAGATGACTTAAACATAACAAAACCCATACTTGTCCAACTAAAGGCATGGGACACGCATGGTGACAAGTAAGGTGTAAATAGGACATAGTATGACAAGACAAGATTGGGTTAGGTGGTGAATCACCAACACCTTAATCCTTGTCTTGCTTACTTAGTACCAATTAATCAAGACTTGATTAATTAGTTTCATGGGCCTTGGTTGCATGGGCCTTTCATGGGCCTCTTGGAACATGGCCCGTGGCCATTTCCAACGAGGTCACGTGATTCGCTCATCGCCTTCAAGCCTTCCATACCGGAAATGTCCAACATTATCTGACGCGATCAATCCCAAGACTTCAAGCCTTGTCTCGATCCGTAAAGTCCTATTCACTTACGGGCACATGACCCAAAACCCAGGTTTGGTCATGTCCCGAGACAACTCCCTTTTGGCCATTCTCCATAAATGTGTCAATGAGTTTCATCCTCCGGTGTGACCCTTAAGTTTATGCATGTCAATAGATCAACGTAAAATCCCATTTTACTTGATCCTATTTAAGTGGCAACTAACGAGACTTTAGTATTGCCTGACACTGCATAACGAATCGACCCTGTCGATTCTAACCTTTCCGTCATCCCTGTCATTATCTTTTTATCTCCGATATCCTGATTGAGATAAGGCATAGAGCCTTCATCCTTATTATTCTCAATCATTGTTCCTTGATATGTGAGATGACTGAATATATGATACCCAGTATCATTTGCATGGCCATGCTATTCTTTCAGTCACTCTCGATCAAGCGACTAAGAATCGATATCTTTCCCATACCTCAGTATGAGGGATAAATCCCTTAGCCGTCTTTCGTGTCACTCATGTAGCCCGTCCCCAAGCCAATCCTGGCCGTTATGGAAGCCCTGTTACGGATTACGTTAGACTCAGGTCAAACTCAGTTGTTGACTACATAGCGATCACAAAGACTCTTTGGTCTAAGGATACATGACAAGCTACGACACTGAATATGTTCATGACTTAATCTATGGCACATATTCAGGGCGGGTCGTCCAATATCATGTCCCATATGATATCTATGATCAGACTCCGGAATCCCATTCCAATGACTAACAGAACGTAAGCCATAAAGAGTCATCTTTCATACTAGTCGCTTCTAGTGAAGCTTTGTTGACTAGGGACTCATCGAGTGTGATTTATCTCGATCCATGGTTCTATTCGCATGGTGGGCATAGATCAGAGCACACATCGATATATTACTCCAACACATAAGTAATATAAAGCCGCTTTATTTTTATTGCTAACGATGATATATACATTTGGACATTTAGGATTGAACTACGGGCACTAAGACTAACAATCTCCCACTTGCCCTAGTTCCAATCTAAACTCCAATATGTCCTCATCGACTTTACATGTCTAACATGTTAAGGCAGCGACACTGCCTTAGTCAAAGGGTTGGCTATGTTATCATCTGTTGCAATATAGGTTATCTTCACTTCACCTCAGTTCAGTATTTCTCTGATTAGGTGGATACGCCGTAGTACATGTTTGGATTTTTTATGCGATCTGGGCTTTTTGCTTGCGCAATGGCCCTTGTGTTGTCGCAAAATGGATTCACCGGGCTGGATGGGCTTTTAATTACACCCAACCCTGCCGTGAATTTCCAAATCCACATAGCCTCCTTAGCTGCCTCTGCACCATCCATGTACTTGGCCTCTGTCGTAGATTCAGCATTGGTATCTTGCTTTACGCTCTCCCAGCTAAAGCTCTACCATTCAACATAAACACATATCCTGACTGACTTCTAAAGTCATCTGGATTTGTCTTGGAAAACTAGCGTCTACTCATCCTTCGACGACTAGTTCAACATCATCTTTCCCTCGGGTTAGACTGATGTCTACTGGTACAACATAAGGCTTACGAGACGTCCGGTCTCATACATGTCATGGCATATATGATCGATCCTGCCCCCAGGCGCATATGATTCTCATCATCCTTTTCAGCTCATCAGGTGTCTTAGGACACTGAGTCTTGCTGAGATGAATGCCATGACTAGTGGGTAAGATTCATTTCTTTGAATCGAGCATTAAGAACCTACTCAATGCCTTGTTCACATAGGTTTCCTGACTTAAATCCAAGACCCTCTTGGTGTGATCTTTACATATCTTAATCCTTAAGATATAAGAAGCATCGCCTAAGTCCTTTATTGAAAAACACTTCCTCAACCAAGCTTTAGTCTCGTGCAAGGTTGGGATGTCGTTTTCAATGAGAACCAGAAAGGTAATCTTGCTCACACTAGCCTTCTTATAAACGCAAGATTCATCCTCGTTCTTGATTAAGCCAAATCCAATTACAGCTTCATCAAAACGAAGGATCCAACTCCGAGAAGTTCGTTTCAATCCATAAATGGATTTCAACGACTTATAAATATTTCCCTTATTCTTCGGATCGTCAAAAACTTTTGGCCGAGACATACAAACGTACTCAGTCAAATTTCCATTTAGGAAAGCGGTTTTGACATCCACTTGCCATATCTCGTGATTATGATACGCAGTTATGTCAAGAAGAATTTGGAACGATTTTGACCGTAGCCACTAGGGAGAAGGTTTCCTCATAGTCAATCCATTGGATCTTCCTATAACCTTTCGCCACTAGTTGAGCTTTGTAGGTCAGAGGGTTTCCGTCCATGTCCATCTTCACCTTGAAGATCCATTTACATCCGATGGTCCTCACACCATTGATGGGATCAACCGGTTCCCAGACTCGGTTGTCCGACATGGATTGCATTTCCTCTCTCATGGCTCCCAACCATAACTCGGAGTCGGGCCCATCCACGACTTCCTGAAAGGTGGCTGGATCATCGTGATCCACCATGACTTCATTGTCACCTCCGGATACCATATCTTGGAGGTGGAAGATTGATCCTTTCAAATCGCCTTGGACCTTCCAGAATTGTAACAGGAATTGGTTCTTACTCTACGACAATCTCTGGCTCCTTTCTACTGGGTTTACAATTGGTTTAGACAGATCTGTACCATCCTGAATTTCTTCGATATGCACAGTCCTCCCAATGACGTCTTTGGAAACAAAACTCCTTTTCCATAAAGACCCCACCCCAAGCGACGAACACCATGTTCTCACTAGGATTGTAGAAGTAGTATCCCCTTATTGCTTTGGGATACCACACGAAGGTGCATATCTCAGATCTTGGTTCGAACTTAGTCGAAACCAAATGTTTCACATAAGCCTCGCAACCACAAATCTTTAGGAAGGACAAAGCGGGCATCATCCCGTACCATTTTTGAAATGGTGTCCCTTCCACACCCTTCGTCGAAGCCCGATTCACTATGAATGCGGTCGTCTCTAGAGCATAACCCCTGAAAGAGATTGGGAGATCAGTCCAACTAATCATGGAACGGACCATTGTCTAACAATGTCCGATTTCTCCGTTTGGCTACACCTTTCAACTACAGTGTCCCAAGAGGAGTCCATTCCAAAAGGATCCCATTCTCTTTTAGATGATCTAATAACTCTGTGGTCAAGTATTTTCCACCTCGATCCAATCGAAGTGCCTTAACACCTTTGTCGAGCTGGTTTTCTACTTTAGTCTTAAACTCTTTGAATTTATCAAAAGCTTCAGATTTATGTCTCACCGAATAGACATAACCATATTTACTGTAATCATAAGTAAATGTGATAAAGTAGTAAAACCCCTCCTGGCAAGTGAACTTATTGGTCTACACACATTCGAGTGTATCAGCCCCAATAATTCACCCGCCCTTTTCATCGCGATCGATAAAGGGCACTTTAGTCATTTTGCCCATCAAACAAACCTTGCACCTATCGATCGAATGGAATTCGAATGAACCTGAAAGCCCGCACTTCTGAAGTGCTGATAGGCGCTGCTTGTTTATGCGGCCCAAATGACAGTGCCATAACAGAGTTAGGTTTAAATCGTTGGATTTAGACCTCTTGGTATTAACGGAATATATAGAACTTGAGGCATTGTTACCCATATCTAATATGTACAATCCTCCAACCAAATCAGTACTGGTATAAAACATATCATTGCATAGAACATTGAAAACTCCATTTCCAATATTAACATTATATCCTTCCTTGTCAAACACGGATACAGATATAATATTCCTACTAAAAGTAGGTATGCAATATACATTATACAATACTAAGACAAGGCCACTTGGCAAAGCAAGACTCATGGATCCTACAGCAGTTGCCACAACTCTGAGGTCCACTTCGTGCTTTCCAAACTTCTCCTACTTTCAGCCACCATATATTAGTGCATGTGTGAGATTCAGTCCTAGTATCTAATACCCAAGAATCTTTGGAAGTAGAGAGATGTAGCTCTATAGAGTTAATACCGGATGAAGGCACGGTCCCACCGCCATTCCTTATATCATCCAGGTTTCCTTATGAAGGTGCAGTCCTACTGCCCTTCTTCAGATCATCCAGGCTATTTGATGAAGGTGCAGTCCCACTGCCCTTCTTCAGATCAGCCGTGAACTTCCTGTAATCCCGGTTCCAATGACCAGGCTGTTGGCAGTAGAAGCAGACATTCTCGGGTGTCTCATCTTTCCTGCCAGGTGCACATGGGCCCTGCCCTTGCCACTTCCAATTCCCTTGTTGACCATCAGAATATCCTTGGATCCTAGATCCCTGATATATTCTTCTCAGCAGTTAATGACACTTCATGTAACTCTGATATGGTCTTAGAGACAGTCTTGTCAAGGACATATTCTTTGCGTTCAGACTTGAGGACTATCCTCAAAATTCTGTACCAGTCCAAATAGTTTGTCCCATTTAGCTTGACCCTGTCAAGAATGGTTTTTAATGACAAACTATTAATGTTCGCTGAATTTGCCATTTGATCTAAAATAGATAAAATTCAAAACTGAATAAATTTTATGAAGATCAAGCTTAAACACCAACAATCAATTCTAAACATTTAGAATCTGAAACCAAGATCCTTGATTCACTCGATTAAGCTGAACTAATGCTCACCACTTAATCGAGCTATGTAGGTAGGACTCCATCCATTCACATCCAATGTGACTCTTGGCTAGGGTATGTACTTATGTACACAGCTTACCCTATCTGTTACCCTAGCTCAACCTCAGGCTGAGAATCGTAGTCGGGTCCACCAATTCTCAACTATGGCTCGTCACTATGTAGGTGCTCCGCTAATGCGCACGAAATCCACATATGTCGTCCAAACCTACTACCCCGCTTTCCCATGGATGCTCCGCTAATGCGCACGACACCCATAGGACGGGGAGGTAGTAAGGTGTTGATAATTGGGAGGTATCGGACATGACCCGTTTTTACTTGTCCGGTTGTGTTTAAAACTTTGACACATCCTAGATGCGATGAGCATATCAACTACATTCCAAATGCAATGATGCCTCAAATTACATCCAATGTAATTTTTCCTTTGAACACGTCAACTACATCCAATGCAATGACGGTTCTAAGGGCTCACACACAAGGATTAAAATTCCAATTTTATCTTTGCATGTGAAGTGATATGCTCGGTAAATAAAGTTAAGCATGCAATTCTAAAACACATAGAATTAATCATGCATAAAATAAACCAAGCATAAAGCGATAAATGTGCACATAATAGCCCCCATAAACTAACTCCCACTAGCTTCTTGAGCTCCATCGACTCTAAGCCGATGTCAACACCCGAAAAGCCACCAAATGACCTTTTTGCCATTTCTTTGTCTTGAGTAAAATATTACAATTTAATACACGACTCGCAGGTCGGGAATAAATAAATATTACAAACAAGTGGTTCGACGATCACACCTTGAAAGAATAATCACACGCTAACTCTAACGGCTCACAGGCCGTGAAAAGCGATAAATAATTAAAACGAGCTCGGGGCTATAATGTGCGTCATGCCAACATCACATCACACATCGTGTTATCAAACAATCATGTTATCAAACATCATGTGATTTTCCGGTTTTATTTAATAGCCAAGTTTCGAAATTTTTTGATGCTCGATTTATCGAAACCGTTCAAAAATGAAACTTTTGAACATTTGATCTTCGAGTTCGTCATGACGGTTCCAAACTCGTCATAACTAAAAAAACGGTTTAGCCTTAGCATATCAACCATCCAATGGTCATGCTTGGCCTAGCTCCGTCCAACGGAGCCCCGTTCGGTCCTGGTTTCGGCTCCCCGAGAGTCCCGCTCCCGAGACACGAAAAATCAAAAAAAATTTCAAAATTTCCAGATTTGAAATATTTTTCAAAAATTCAGTTTACATGCATTAAATCCATAAACAAGAATTTAAAACATGTTATCAAACAATTTAGCAAAACAACATGCCAAAAACGAAACTTTCAAGCAAAACCAAAACTTTGAACACCGTCTTGTGAATCTCGAAGGTAGCACGGCTCTGATACCACTGTTGGGTCTCGAGGTAGGGTTGGAGATGAACCAACTCGCAGCGGAAAATCAAGGAAAACCAAGAGACGATTAAAACCATGAAACAACTAACAAAGAATGGATTCACAAGAGAAAAATTCAGCACTAGTTCTTACCAAAACAAGAACACCGGGTAACGAATGATTGACTTGAGTCTCCAAGACGCCTACGTATCCACATGGGAATCAAAGCCACGTAGTTCTTCTCTTTGAGGACTCAAGAACACAAAAATGGAGGTGGGAGCTTGCCAAACCCGAAATTGCAAGGGAAGAGGGAGAGAAGTTGTGTTTCCTATTCTTGTCTTGTGTTTGTTATGTTGAAAAAAGATGACTTAAACATAACAAAACCCATATTTGTCCAACTAAAGGCATGAGACAAGCATGGTGACAAGTAAGGTGTAAATAGGACAAAGTATGGCAAGACAAGATTGGGTTAGGTGGTGAATCACCAACACCTTAATCCTTGTCTTGCTTACTTAGTACCAATTAATCAAGACTTGATTAATTAGTTCCATGGGCCTTGGTTGCATGGGCCTTTCATGGGCCTCTTGGAACATGGCCAGTGGCCATTTCCAACGAGGTCCCGTGATTCGCTCATCGCCTCCAAGCCTTCTATACCGGAAATGTCCAACATTATCCGACGTGATCAATCCCAAGACTCCAAGCCTTGTCTCGATCCGTAAAGTCCTATTCACTTACGGGCACATGACCCAAAACCCAGGTTTGGTCATGTCCCGAGACAACTCCCTTTTGGCCATTCTCCATAAATGTGTCAATGAGTTTCATCCTCCGGTGTGACCCTTAGGTTTATGCATGTCAATAGATCAACGTAAAATCCCATTTTACTTGATCCTATTTAAGTGGCAACTAACGAAACTTTAGTATTGCCTGGCACTGCATAACGAATCGACCCTGTCGATTCTAACCTTTCCGTCATCCCTGTCATTATCTTTTTATCTCCGATATCCTGATTGAGATAAGGCATAGAGTCGTCATCCTTATTATTCTCAATCACTGTTCCTTGATATGTGAGATGACTGAAGATATGATACCCAGTATCATGTGCATGGCCATGCTATTCTTTCAGTCACTCTCGATCAAGCGGCCAAGAACTGATATCTTTCCCATACCTCAGTATGAGGGATAAATCCCTTAGCCGTCTTTCGTGTCACTCATGTAGCCTGTCCCCAAGCCAATCCTGGCCGTTATGGAAACCCTGTTACGGACAACGTTAGGCTCAGGTCAAACTCAGTTGTTGACTACATAGCGATCACAAAGACTCTTTGGTCTAAGGATACATGACAAGCTACGACACTGAATATGTTCATGACTTAATCTATGGCACATATTCAGGGCGGGTCGTCAAATATCATGTCCCACATGATATCTATGATCAGACTCCGGAATCCCATTCCAATGACTAACAGAACGTAAGCCATAAAGAGTCATCTTTCATACTAGTCGCTTCTAGTGAAGCTTTGTTGACTAGGACCCATCGAGTGTGATCTATCTCGATCTATGGTTCTATTCCCATGGTGGGCATATATCAGAGCACACATCGATATATTACTCCAACACGTAAGTAATATAAAGCCGCTTTAATTTTATTGCTAACGATGATATATACATTTGGACATTTAGGATTGAACTACGGGCACTAAGACTAACAGACTCCACGCCGTCTAACCCAGGCACCAGAGCGAGGTCATGGTGAGCCCAGGAAGACAATCTAGGGTTCGTACGAAGTGGGGCCAAGTCGTAGCGTGGAGGAGAAGGCACCCCGGACCTATGCGCCAAGTCAGCCCAACGCAACCTTGAGAACCCAGCCGCCGCCATGGAAACCGGAACTAATCCCGGCGAGACCGCAGGAGGAATGGCTTGGCCCGAGATGAATGAAGAGAGAGGAAAATATGGTGATGTGGGAAACCATCCCCATCGATATTTATCCCTCACACCAGGCGTGGTCTGCGAGGGAGTCGACCAGATGGGACAACGAGACACTTGGTCGACACAATCGACAGACCCAGCCCCATGTGGCGACTCGATAGGCGGCGTGGCAGCGACGGTGACAGGAGGGAGCACCATAGCAAACTCCTTTATGGAAAATCAAATTGGTCTCCTGTTCACAATAAATCATGTCTTTGATAATCTAGTGATAACATCTTGTCAGACGATAAGTGTCCACATTATGTTGTTTGAATTCTGGAATTTTTTGGGTAAGTCCATCAACTTTCCAAATTCCCCCTCCTCTAGTCTTTGTTGGATCCTCCTCGTTTCAGTAGGCAATGTTGCTTTCAATTCCTCCACCACTTGTATTCGTACTTTATTGTCACCAGACATTTGAATTGGTCCTCTTTTGCCAAAATAGTTTTAAGCCGAAGATATGTTGGGGTTGGTGGTGGTGGTGGTGGTGCACAACAGAAAGAAGAGTTTTTTTTTATCGAACTCATTGATTGACGAAGGGTACCGAGCGAGATAGTTATCAAATTCTTTGATCCAAGAGAATAACAAAAGAAAAAGATTGAGTAGAAACTCGTTTTTGTGTTTATTAATCAAAATATGAATTACAGCAAAGGCTTTCAAGTGTTTAAATAGAAACTAAAATCCCAGAGTCCTAATACAATAAGAAAACTAAACCCCAAAACCCTAATTCGAATAAAGGAAACCTCAAATCCTAATAAAAATAGAAAATAACGAATTTTACTCCTAAAAGTACAATTTTACCCTTCTAGACGACCCCATTTTGACCCGAAAAATACTAAGACTTTGTCAAATTCGAACACTGGTGCATTTTCAGGTTTTCTAGCCGTTGCGTCAAAATGTCTTCAATTTGTACTACATCTCTTTATTGCCAAAAGCTTGCTATATCTCGTTAAACAAATGAAACCCTTAAAAGAAGAACTGAGTGATTCTGGTGAGTTATCGAGAAGGAACTGAGGGACTTATGTTCTAAGTCGATTAGAGAGATAATCGAGATGAATTCGGTATGTCGTTAAAGAAGATGAGCCACCATCGCCAAATTCACAAATATGAGAAAATTTAGATCCTCCATTTTCGAGCTTCGTCCCTCCTCTCCCTATCATTTTTTGTGATGGTTTTTTCCTCTCCCAACAACGATACTCGATATGTGAAATCTGCATATAATGTAGCTTAAGAAGACTTGTTTGGGCATGATGCTTAGGAACTATTTAGGGAAGTTTTTGGAGCGAAGGTCTGTTTTCAGGAGGGAGTTTTCTCCCTTCATATGGCTGAATGTTTGGTATTGAGAAAGGGCCTCGAGTGGTGTGTGGCGAAGGGGTGACAAGTCTTGGAGGTGGAATCAGATACCTTGAATGTGGTCTCGGTGGTCCTTGATAGGTGTTTCGATGCCCTAGAAGAGCCTATTCTAGAGGATATTTGTTTCTTTTTGGATATTATAGGATATGTGGTGGTTCGTTACGTACCCCAACGCTGTAATGAGGTTGTCTATAGCCTAGTACAATTAGCTGTTCATAATTCGACCACTCTATTGCTTGTGTTGTAAAAAGAGATCTCTCTATTTAATTGGAGTTCGTTTTTTCTTTAAAAAATATAGTAGGCATAGGTAAATATATTTTTTTAGGGATAATTCCACCTCAGTACCCTAAATCTTTCATATTCATTTAGAGTACCCTAAATTTTTTTTGTGTCACTTCAGTACCCTAAACTTTCATTAATTCATTTAGAGTACCCTTAATCTTTTTTGTGTCACTTCGGTACCCCTAAACTTTCATTAATTCCATTTTAATATCCACCGTTAACTTTACATATGATTTTCCATCCAAAACAGGTACAATGACCATATTACCCCTCACCAACAACCAAAATTATGGTAAAGTTAAAGGTGGGTACTAAAATAAAATTAATGAAAGTTTAGGGAACTAAAATGGAAGTAATAAAAGTTTAGGGTACTGAGGTGACAAAAAAAAGATTTATAGTACTCTAAATGAAATATGAAAATTTTAAGGTACTGAGATGCCACAAAAAAGATTTAGGGTATTAAGGTGGAATTATCCCATTTTTTACGATCTTTTTAAAGGGTAAATTCCACTTCAGTACCCTAAATCTTTCATATTTCATTTAGAGTACTCTAAATCTTTTTTGTGTCATCTTAGTACCCTAAATCTTTCATATTTCATTTAGAATACCCTAAATCTTTTTTGTGTCACCTCAGTACCCTAAACTTTTATTAATTCTATTTTAGTACCCTAAACTTTCATTAATTTCATTTTAGTACCCACCGTTAACTTTACCATAATTTTGGTTGTTGGTAAAGGGTAGTATGGTCATTTCACCAAGTTTTGGATGAAAATCATATGCAAAGTTAACGGTGGGTACTAAAATGGAATTAATGAAAGTTTAGGGTACTGAGGTGACACAAAAAAGATTTAGAGTACTCTAAATGAATTAATAAAAATTTAGGGTACTGAGGTGACATAAAAAAGATTTAGAGTACTCTAAATGAAATATGAAAAATTTAGGGTACTGAGGTAGAATTATCCATATTTTAAACATAAAAACAGGGATGTTTCTGAAATGTTTTCAAAGTAAAGGGTACGTTATGAAAAACATAGAAAGTGGGGGACTGGTCAGAAAACATATTCTCATAAGAACTCCCAAACCCTGGTTTGAAATCAGGCATAAAAATCGACATCTTCTGGAGATCGAAAACTTGTGACGGCTCTCTAGGAAAAATCATCACCATCACCGGTGAAATAGTCGAGAGGGTTGGAGATGGAGGAAGAGAACGGTGGTGAATTTTACCTGCGATACTATGTAGGGCATAAGGGCAAGTTTGGGCACGAGTTCCTCGAGTTCGAGTTCAGACCCGACGGCAAGCTCCGCTACGCCAACAACTCCAACTACAAGAACGACACAATGATCCGCAAGGAGGTCTTTCTCACCCCCGCCGTCCTCAAGGAATGCCGCCGGATCATCTCTGACAGCGAGGTCCCTTCCCTTCTAGGGTTTTCCTTTTCATCAAACTGCTGTCTTGTTTTGTTTTGGATTTTGTAAAGTACCTAACCCTAAATTACTGCTTCACCTAATTCTAATGTAAATCTAGGTTTGACATGTAATATCATCGTATTTAGTGTAAGGTGAATGCTTTATGAATGTGGTTAAAAATATAATGTTATTAGCCAAAGGTGTGCATGATTTCTGACCTGGTGGCTCGTTTGGCTGAAAACGTCAGGTGAGGTTTTTGAGCCTTACACGGCGGGCAATGCATCAAACTATGTCCAATGTTTCAGTAGGGGATTGATCAAATGGGTTTAGTCATTACAGCTTTGTGTACTCGTGCTCTGCTCAGTGATACTTGGGAATTATTAGGAGAAGGAAATGATATTATGAGAGAAAACAATGAAATTCTAATTGAATATATTTTCTCTTATATTTCGTTTTTTAGAAAACTAACTTTCCTCTTCTGTGTCTGAAAACGTCATCTATTGGTTGTTTAGTAATGGTGTCGCTGGAGTTTATCTGATTAAGGTTGTTGGTTTTCTTCCATGTCTATGTATAATGTCTGGCCTAACGGTTTGTATTTGCCTTTATTCATTTCCAAGAGAGAAAAAGTACCTTTAAAAATCCATATGCTATTATTGATTGGAATGACATATTTCCTGAATTGCAGTCAATAGAAACTTGGATGGTTTGTTCTATCTGGTTTATATAAAAATTGTTCTTATTTGCTTTGTTGTTTAGTTTCATTAGAATTGTTGTTTTTCAGATCTTGAAGGAAGATGATAACAACTGGCCAGAACCTGATCGTGTTGGGAGGCAAGAACTTGAGATTGTGATGGGGAATGAACATATCTCATTCACTACATCAAAGATTGGATCACTTGTTGATGTCCAGGGTAGCAACGATCCTGATGGGCTGCGCATCTTTTATTATCTTGTCCAGGTCAGCTATCATATTCAATATATCACTTTAACAGTACACCTTGGTTTATGGTTATTAGTTTATCTGAGTTTATTTTGTTCCTCGATCAAGAGAATGGATGCCAAGTATGACTTTTGAGCTTCGCTTAGTGAATCATGTGCGATCTATTTTGTAATGCACTGCAATATCATAAGGAACTAGTGAAAGATAATTATCAATCCGTCAACCTTATTTCTAAAATAGTGAGTAAAAATGGAACTTTGAACTGTTTAGCTTGGTGTTTTAGACATGGCTGTGTAAACAAGTGTTGCGTATGGTATAGTTATCATCGGATGGTAGAGTCTTCTTATCATTGTTATAGAAAGCATTAATTACATCCATGATTGGTTAAATTTCTCCTCCTGCTCTTCTTCTATGAGACGGTTTCATTATATTTGTATGTGTTTGCATACATTATTAGGTTTTCAGATTTATTTTCTTTAACACTGCTTCTATTTAGATGTGTCAACTTTTATTTTTTGACATGACCCAATTTTTGTTATACATTAACACCGAAACAAACTACCTAGAAATGGATATGCGATAGTTCAGTAGGGAATACCATAACTTTAATGAGAAATAGATTGAATTATTTTATGTACGTATTTGTACATGTTAAGAGACTAGAGTTCATACCACCCTTATAGAATGTTAATTGTGAAGAGTTTAAGGAGTTTGTTTGTAGAGCGGGTATAACCTTTTCCTACAATCTTCATGGCTGTAGAGCAAGCCTCCCTCCCAATTGAAGGCCTTAAGAGTCCTAGCATGATTCTGCTATCGTAATATCTTATGGTTGTCCTCTGCTACTCTATCTTCAAGTCACAAAATGTGTTCTTATGTTCAATTTACATACATGGTTGCAGGATTTGAAGTGCTTTGTGTTCTCCCTCATCTCACTCCACTTCAAGATCAAGCCTATATAAGAAGAATGGTCTTTCTGCCCTGCAATGCGTCTCTAGATATTTCTTTTGCTGCTTTTTCATTGTCGGTAGGCTTTGTTATTTGACTTATAAAACAATATCATTGTATGGGTCCCGAGTCTGGGTGTGGCTGCTTTGATTTTGGAATATTTGACTTGATAGAGTGACTGTATGATAATTTTCAGTTTCAATGCATATTAATATTGGACCATTCTTGGTTATGGGTTTTGAAGACATTGAGTATATTCCATTTGTAATAGAATTTGTTTAGAAAAGAAAGCATATGAATATGTTAAATAGAAATCGAGGATGAACAAACGGACAACCAGTTCACGTAGCCATGACAAGGACGGCCGCCAGTGCAAGTGATGTACAAAAAATGAGATTTGCAGAAGTGGCGGCTGCGTTGGGTGATGGGGGAGCTGCACCCGGGCCAACGGTGACGGAAAGCTTCATGCCAGCTTTGCAGTGGCCGGGAGTGGGGCAGATGAAGTAGCGAGTGTCCATGAAGTCAAGGGGAATGGTGGTGTTTCCACCGCTGAAGGACTCGGCTGCATTGCCTATCACACAATTCTCGTACCCTGGTTTCCCTACTTCATCTATTGAATGCATTTTCCCGTCGTATTTGAACACTGTTGTACAAATCGTCAAACAAACATAAAACATATCTTGGTAAATTAAAGCAGATATATAAACGAAAATCAAACTTAATTGTAAAACAGCTTGTATCATAGTTACCAAGAGTGTCGCCGACATGAAATGTTTTTCCCTTAACCCAAGAGCGATAGTCAGTTCCAGAGCTCCAGCCAGCGCTGTCACCAACAATGTACTGTATGTCTGCATAAGCCACTCCGAACCCCAACACCAACACCATCACAACCTTAACCAACAACTCCTTCATTTTCTATTTAACTTAAAACTAGAAGAATCAGAGAGAGCAAAGAATGTTGTCAAATGTCTGTGTGTTTATATACAGACATTCTGCAATGGCAACGACACATGTTGGTGGGTTTCTTTTTAAAAAAATATTTGTGAGCCCCCTTTTGTTGTTACTCAAATAATGTGCTAGTGCTTCTCATTTATTCATGCTCTTCCAATATGCCACTTGCACTCCAATAATATTATATCTCTCTCTACCTCTAGTGGACAAAGTTGACCTAATCTTTTGAGTAAACATGATTTTTTTGATGGCTTCAAGATCACGTGAAGATTCTTTTGTTATCGTTTGCCACCATCTCGATTTAATATGGTAATTTGGGTTACCAATCACGACTATGTTGTTGAATATTAGGGCCCGTTAGGGTAGCTGGTTGGATGTTTCAAGATCGTACGGTCTTAGGTTATATCATATGAACAAAAAGGAACACAAAGGTATGCCTAAGTATTTTTTCTCTTTCTTTCTGGAAAGTGAATGTATATCGCTGTTAAATAAATTAGGGAAAATTACACATAATCTCCCTTAGAATTTGCTTAGTTTCATATACCCCTTAACTATTTTTTTTCATAGAACCCCCTTAACTTTAATTTTTTTTCACTTTAGTCCAACGCCGTCCATTTTTAGACAGAAAATGACATGTGCAGAACATGTGCCATTACTTTTTTTCAAAAATACCCACATTACCCTTTTTTGTCTTACAAACCTAACTTACACTTTCTTTATTACACAAAACCTAAATACCCCACTTCCTTTTATCTTCCCCACACCGCACATCTCTTCTCTGGTTCTCATCCCCAATACCCCACCTCCTTCTCTGGTTCTAATCCCCAACAACCATCTCCTTCTATGGTTCTCATCCCCAACACCCACCTCCTTCAGATGCTGTCGAGACCAGAGTTCTTGTCGAATCCAGAGTTCCTGTTCGAGTCTGGAGTTCTCGTCGAGTCTCCGACAACATACCGGCGCCGAAACTGTTGGTGGCTGCCTTGGAAGAAGCGGCGGCAGTAGATCGTCAGCCCTTCCTTGGTCTGGTTCGGCGACGAGTCTGGTTCCTTGGTCTACCTTCCTTCTCTCTCGGCCTCGTGGTCTGTGGATTTTATTTTGTATTTTTTTTTTCATTTTTCATCTTAAATTTCTCTAAATCAATAGTAAAGATGTAGGAGATATTCATGGAATGGTTGTATATTAGTTTGAATTTGATTTTGGAATCAGTTGTATACTGGTTTGTTTTTTATTCTGGAATTGACGGTATACTGGTTTGAATTTGATTCTGAAATTGATGCATATGTGCAATTGTTCCGATTGAAAATCTAACTCATTAATTAATAAATTAAAAACATAATTAATTAATTAACTAATAATAATAAGTTAAAAAAGAATTACTAGAAAAAACAATGAATTTAAAAAAATAGTTACAATTTTTAAAAAATTATTGACAAAATAATTTAAATGAAAAATTAATATATAAGGAATTTCTAAAAAATAATAATAAAGAAAATAATATTAATAAGTCTATTTTGAGAAAATAAATAAATTAAATAAACACATAAAAACAAAAAATTAATAAAAATTTTAAATTAAAAAAACAGATTTTTATAAACTAATTAAATTGATTTGAAAAATCAGGTTTTACAGAACAATGGCATGCATTTGAAAATTAGATGGTTATGGAGGGGTAGTTATGTCTTTTTACATCTTTTGGATGGAAAGTTAACGGCGTTGGACTAAAGTGAAAAAAAAATTAAAGTTAAGGGGGTTCTATGAAAAAAAAAAAATAGTTAAGGGGGGTATCTGAAACTAAGCAAATTCTAAGGGAGGTTATGTGTAATTTTTCCAATAAATTATTCGGAGGTTATATAAACATTTTCCATAACCATGTGGGTTACGTACTAAAAGAAGAAATAACAATACTTACAGCGAGTAATCTAGGATCTACAGAGAGGAGCTCTCCCCTCTCTTTAGAAATTACAGAGCCTCAACTCTTGCTTTATGCTCTCTGCCTCTCGCGGCCTCCGGTGACTTCTCTGGCCACGGCCTTAGGAGTCACCGATGGTGGTTCTTTCTCCCACCACCCAGACACCAATCTTTCCCTTTACCCTTCTCTCCGCCTCCCTTCGTTACCCTTCCCCTTTCGCTTCTCCTAACCCTGTTCTTCTCCTTCCTTTTCCGGTCACTCTTTACCGGTGATTTCGACGGATCTACAGGTGGGAGATGTTTTCTCATCGTTTCGGTGAAGATTGGTCGTAGATCCTCTTTTCATCGATGTCCCCTTCTCCTAGGTCTTCATTTTTCTTCCCGATCTCCTCCTCTTCCCTTGTTTCTCCGACTGTTACCGGGTTGAGTTTTTGTCTATTGACCTTGTTTCGGAGTGCTAGGGCTGGGGTTGAGGTTGTGGAGCAACTTGGACACAGATCTGGTGCTGGATTTCCTCTGGCATCGTGATCTCCGCTCGACCCTTCGTCCTCGCTTCAGTTTGAAGTTGCGCCTCCCTTTTCGTGTCCGTCGACCGTGTGCTGGCCTCGACGGGATCTAACTCTCTCAGATCAGAGACGAAAGACATTTGTGGCTCCAGCTGGGGTTGAGAAGCACTGTTTTGGTAAGATCCCCTTTGGCTTCGCATGACTGGGCTAATTTTCTTTCCTTCCTCTCCTTTGATTCGACAGTATAAAGTTTTTTCATCGGTGTTGGTCGGCTTTACTAGTCGTTTTTGGGGGTTTGGTACGGAGGTTATTGGTTTTACTGGTTTTTGTTTCCTCTTGGTCTTCCCTTCAACTTTCACTCAGTATCAATGATACCGATTCATCGCCTTTGGGGGATTCTTCTCAGTGTTGGCTAGAGAATCTTAACCATTAGTTACGATGAATCGAGTGGGAGTCCGGTATTTCCAGGCAGGGTACTTTAGCCGGTGTTGTGTTTGCCTTGGTGATTTGGGTGTCCGTTTTGGGTGGTTACCATTTTATTTTCCTGGGGTGTTCGATGGCTTTTAGTGGGTGTTTTGTTTTTTACCGGTTTGCTCTCTGTTCTAGTTTAAGCCCTTGTTGGCTTTGTTGTTGTATTTGCTGTTAATTTGTTTTCTGTTTCCCCTTGTTCGGATTGTTTAGAGATTGAATTCTCTTTAGTTGTTTTTTTTGAAACGGGTAACCGGTGAAGTGCATTAATGCAAATAAGAAACCATACATGGTAGAGCGTAACCGCCCTGGGTTCCAGATATGTGTCTGGGCCAAGCGTAGCAAGCCCAGCGCTCATGGACCCATAAAAATAGCCTACTTGATATCGTAGACAATACCTCAGGACATCCCCTTACCGACATCTCAAAACAACGAGACATAAAGAAAATTGTCCAAACCAAAACATAAAAAAAAATTGTTCCAACGAAAAGAAGAATAATATAAAAACGACCAGAAGTAGAGAGTTGTGAATGCGGGCTTCCCGAGACCACCCAACACTGGCTGTCCCGGGTCTGTGGGTGTAGGCCAACAGCGGCCAGACCCACCCCCTCCGGGTCTTCTCATTCCTACATAGGAGGCTGCCCTACCTCCGCTTGATTCATCTGGTCCTCCTCGATCTTGTCCGGCTCATACTCTCTTGGTATGGGGCCCGGTAGTTTCTAAGGTTTCTTTGACCCAACAGCTCTAGCACACAGTTTCCCGCTCCTCGTTCTCATACTTGTCTTCATTGCCTTTGCTCTGATAGGACCTGCTTTTCTAGACAGCTCATGGGTATCTTTCTCCTTCCCTACTTGTATACCCAAGGCAACTGCAAATCTGTTTGGGCAAAGAGCACTGTAATAACCACTCCCGGTCAACGCCAGTCAAACCTGCGAAAAACAGGAAAATTTAAAAGTTTTAAGACAGACACTTAATTGAATCTAGAACTAACCCCGAGGGTCATACCGTACTTAAGTTGACCCCGATATCGACCAAAGTGAGTTCCGGGGAACTCAGGGCAACTTTCTGATCAGTTTGGGAAATGTTGACTTTTCGTTGGAAAAGTCAACCAAGCGACGTTTTGGTCCATTCGAGGACCGTTTTGGATCCAAAAAGCCTAGCCGTCGTCGCAGTGGTCTTAGTTGAGCCGTTTCCTTGTAGCCCGTGAAGTTTCATAATTTCTTGGGAAAAGTGCCCGTTCGGGGCCCGAAACGTCCGAATTTCGCGAATCTGATTGGAAAATATCTAGAGGACATTTTTCAAAAAGGTGTGGGACCCACCTTGCCACTTGTCAAACAAGTGGTGGTGTTAGGTTTGGATAAGACAAGGGAGACACACCTATAGGTGTTCGGCCACACCTTGTAGAAAGAGAAAAAAAATAGAAAAAAGGAGAAGAGAGTTTAGAGAGAGAAGGAGAAGGAGAAGAAGAGAGAAAAGAGAAGGAGCTAGGGTTTCTTGCCACTATTCACGTCATCTAACCCTTGGATCGTCTCAAAGTTCGAAGATTCAAGCTCACCTCGACGTTCTCTACGGTGAGCTACTATCCGATCTTCGTTTTGGTAAATTTCAAAAGTTAGGGTTGGGTTAAAATGAGTAGTTTATGGTGGAATTGAGGTGTGGGGATAGTTGGAGACGTTTTGGAGTGAAGAGGGACGTTTTCCGGTGACCGGGAGCTCGGGGGGAGCTCCGGCCACCATGGAGGGTGGCCGGCCGGCCATGGGGTGGCTGACCGGAGCTAGGGCCGGCCACCACCATGGTGGGCCGTGTAATAACCACTTCTGGCCAACGACAGTCAAACCTGCGAAAAACAGGAAAATTTAAAATTTTTAAGACAGACACTTAACTTAACCTAAATTGACCCCGAGGGTCATACCGGACTTAAGTTGACCCCGTTATCGACTAAAATGAGTTCCAGGGGACTCAGGGCAACTTTCTGATCAATTTGGGAAATGTTGACTTTTTGCTGGAAAAGTCAACCGAGCGACGTTTTGGTCCATTCGAGGACCGTTTTGGATCCAAAAATCTTAGCCGTCGTCGCAACGGTCTTAGTTGATCCGTTTCCTTGTAGCCCGTCAAGTTTCATAATTTCTTGGGAAAAGTGCCCGTTCGGGGCCCGAAACGTCCGTTTTTCGTGAATCTGATTGGAAAATATCAAATAGATATTTTCCAAAAGGTGTGGGACCCACCTTGCCACTTGTCCAATTAGTGGTGGTGTTATTTTTGGGGGGGAAATGAGTGGTGAGGGAGAGTGGCCGGCCATATGGGGTTAAAAGAGAAAAAAAAATAGAAAATGAGTTAGTTGTTTGAAATTAGAAAAAGAAGAAGAGAGTTAGAGAGAGAAGGAGAAGGAGAAGAAGAGAGAAGGATAAGAAGCTAGGGTTTTGGGGATTATCGAGCCTTTGGATCGTCTCAAGGCAAGGAGCAACATCGTTCCCCTCGTCTTCCTCTTGAGTAAGCACCGAACCGATTCCCGTTTTGTTAATTTTCAAATGTTAGGGTTTGGGTTTAATTGATGAGTTAGGGTTGTAGTAAGGTTGGGGGTTTATGGGAGACGTTTTAGAGGTGTTTGGAGGGTTGTTTGGACGTTTTCCGGCGACCGAGAGCTCGGGAGGAGCTCCGGCCTCCTTAGGAGGTGGCCGGCCACCATAGGAGGTGGCTGGCCGGAGCTATGGCCGGCCACCACCATGGTGGCCGAGCACCATTGGAACCCTAGGGCCCACGGCCAAGTGGGCCGGGTGGGGCCCACGTGCTCGGGTGATCGGGTTTAGTGTTCGGGAGGTTTAAAACGTTCCCCGAACCATTTATCCTTAACCGAATCGAAATTTGGAATTAAATTGGAAAAGTTGTAATTAACGGGTTTTAGAAACTTTAAACGTTAATTAATTGAGTCGGAAGTCGGAATTCGATTCCGTCAAGTGCATTGGGCTCCTTGAACTATTCTAAGACCGTAGAAATGAAAACGGGGGCTTTTGGAGCCCCAGAAGGCAATTTACAAAACCCAGGCAGATTCGTCATGTCGGGCGAATCGGGCCTTTATGGGTCCTTTATCGACAACGTCGAGTAATTGGGAAGTTTGGGAGTGATCGACATTGTCGGGGTTACGTTTGGGCGTTAAGTTTATTGAATTTCGGTTTATTTGTACTAGTTTAAAAGTGCCTTAAATTTGTATTCTTTTAGATCGTGTTGCAGACCGAGGCAAAGGGAAGCTCAGCAAGTGACTGGGATCACATCGAGGCTTAGTGGAGCACTTTTGGAGCTGTATACGAGGTAGGGGAAAGTAGCCGGATCTCGGCCCTGACTAGGGAAAGTTAACAGTATAATTGCATGTGACACTGGGGTGTCGTGGGTTAAGTGAGTTATCGAATATTAGAAAAGCATGATACGGGATTGTAGCGAATACGAGAAAGCATGTGACACTTAGTAGTGTCGTAGGAGCAGAGAACTTAGCGATATTAGAATTACTAGAGGCATATGACCATGCCTGGAGGTTGTTTGTGAAACTAGTGATCTTAGGACGGTTGGAGGCACTGTTTATGCCGGAGGTTGTTGTGTTATTATTGTTGAGTTTTGGGTGGCCTTGAGAGCCCGTGTTATTATTGTTGAGTTTTGGGTGGCCTTGAGAGCCCGTATTATTATTGTTGAGTTTTGGGTGGCCTTGAGAGCCCGTGTTATTATTGTTGAGTTTTGGGTGGCCTTGAGAGCCCGTGTTATTATTGTTGAGTTTTGGGTGGCCTTTAGAGCCCGTGTTATTATTGTTGAGTCTTGGGTGGCCATGAGAGCCCGTGTTGTTATTATTGGTGTTTTGGGTGGCCGTGTGTGCCCGTGGGGTTGTGAACCCGTACTTTACCGTTGGAGTCTTGGGTGGCCATGAGGGCCCGTAGGGTTGTTGAACCCGTATTTTGTTGTTGGTGTCTTGGTGGACTTGAGTGTCTGTGGAGTTGAGACTGGTGTCGTTACTGTCTGTTGAACTTTGTTTGTGATTGTGTTTGGTTACTTGATCATGGTAGAGGCTGTGTGGTGTAGCTAGCCTCCCGACTGGGATCGGGAGAAGCGGAGAGGTTGTGGGCTAGCTCCCCGACTAGGATCGGGGGAAGTTGTGAGACAGGTCGACCGCCTGGCCCGATTGGGATCGGAAAGGGCGAGAGACAGAGATGGTTACTGAGTAGCTGGTATGCGATCCTTTGTGATCTTGTTCGGTGTGCGATCCTTTGTGATCTTGGTATTGCGTGGTTGTCAGTCGTGTCTTTGGAGGAGGTCGTCAATTGTTGTGTGGGGTCTACATCACGTGTCCGAGTGTTTGAGTCGGTTGAGAAAAGTGTTGATCGTGTGTGTGTCTTTTGAGTCGTTGTTGGTGTCACCGACTTTGTCTGCTAAGTATGCCGTAGTCAGTCTGTTATCTGTGGTGGTGAGCGAACGCTCGCCCCTAGCTGCTTTTCCTACAGGCACCTTTCGCAGTCTGGACTAGGTGAGCTTCTGAAGCTTGAAGAGCTTGAAGCGGGCTTCTGGGTGTTTTGAGTCTAGTGACGTGTACCTCGTTTTTGTCCAAGTGTGGGACTTATTTTTTTTTAGATGTAAATATTATTCTTTTGTTGAACTAAACTGGCATTTCAAAGTGATTTAATGAAAACAGGTTTCAAGTATTGTATCTTTTTAAATGTTCGCGTCCCGAGTTCGGTTTACTGAAATTGGGGCGTGACAGGCCGGGCCCATTTGAGCCCTAGCCACCCACGGCCAAGGTGGGCCGGGTGGGCCCCACTTGCTCGGGTGCTCGGGTTTTGTCATCGGGTGGTTTAGAACGTTCCCCGGGTCATTAATCCACAACCGGATCGAAATTTGGATTTAAAATGTGAAAGTTGTAATTGACGGGTTTAGAAACTTGAAACGCTAATTAAATGACTCTGAAGTCGGAATTCGATTCCGTCGAGTGCATAGGAACCCTTGAATTATTCTAAGACCGTAGAAACGAAAACGGGTATTTTCGGAGCCCTAGAAGGGCGTTTCCAAAACCCGGGCAGATTCGCCATGTCGGGCGAATCGGGCTTTTCCGGGTCCAATATCGACAATGTAGAGTAATTTGGAAGTTTGGGAGTGATCGACATTTTCGGGGTTACTTTTAGGCGTCAAGTTTATTAAATTCTGATTTATGTCTGCGAACTTAAAGGTGTTTAAATTGTGTTCTTATTAGATCGTGCCGCAGACAGAGGCAAGGGAAAGCTAGGCGAGTGACCGAGATCACGCCGGAGCTTACTTGTGCGCTTTTGGAGAAAACACACGAGGTAGGGAAAAGTAGCCGGATCTCGGCCCTGACTAGGGAAAGTTAACAGTAGAATTGCATGTGACACCGGGGTGTCGTGGGTTAAGTAGGTTTATCGAATATTAGGAAGGCAGGTGATACCGGGTAGTGTCGTATGATACGGGAACGTAGCGAACATTAGAAATGCATATGACACTTAGTAGTGTCGTAGGAGCAGTGAACTTATCGATATTAGAATTACTGGAGGCATATGACCATGCCCGGAGGTTGATTGTTTAGTTTATGTCTTGGGTGGCCATGAGAGCCCGTACTTTACTGGTTGTGTCTTGGGTTGCCTTGAGAGCCCGTGTTTTACTGTTGGAGTCTTGGGTGGCCATGAGTGCCCGTGGGGTTGTTGAGCTCGTGAGTTACTGTTGGTGTGTCTTGGGTGGCCGTGGGGGTTGTTGAACCCGTGTTTTACCGTTGGTGTTTTGGGTGGCCGTGAGTGCCCGTGGGGTTGTTGAGTCCGTGTTTTACAGTTGGTGTCTTGGGTGGCCATGAGTGCCTGTGGAGTGTTGAACCTGGGTTATTGCTGTTTGTTGAATTTTGCTTGTGATTGTGATTGTGGTTACCTGAGGTTGGAGACCCGACTTTGTGTCGGGGAAGTTGCGTGAGGTGTGGCTAGCCACCCGACTGAGATCGGGGGTAGGGGAGAGGTTGTGGAATAGCCTCCCGAATGGGATCGGGAGAAGGTGCGCGCGGGTGTGGCTAGTCACCCGACTGAGATCGGGGGTAGGGGAGAGGTTGTGGACTAGCTTCCCGACTGAGATCGGGAGAAGTTGCGCGACAGGTTGACCGCCTGACTTGACTGGGATCGGTAAAGGGCGAGAGAGAGAGGGGTTACTGAGCAGCTGGTGTGCGATCCTTTGTGATCTTGTTTGGTGTGCGATCCTTTGTGATCTTGGGTGTTGCGTGGTTTTCTGTCGTGTCCTTGGAGGAGGTCGTCAATCGTTGTATCGGGTCTACATTACGTGTCCGAGTGTTGAGTCGGTTGAGGAAAGTAACAGTGTGTGTGTGTGTCGGTCGGGTCACTTGAGTTTAAGGATAGTAGTCCCCGGTGTTGAGTTGTTGTTGGTGTCACCGGCATTGTCTGCTAAGTATGCCGTAGTCAGTCTGTTATCCATGGTGGTGAGCGAACGCTCACCCCTAGCTGCTTTTCCTACAGGTACCGGTCGCAGGTTGGACTAGGTGAGCTTCCGAAGCTTGAAGAGCTAGGTACGGGATTCTGGGTTTACTTTTGAGTCTAGCGACGTATACCTTGCATTTTGTCCACTTGTTGGGACGTACTTTTGAGTTGGAAATTATTCTTTTGGTGAACTAATTGGTGGTTTTAAAGTGGTTTATATAAAAGGTTTCAAAATATTTTAATGTTTTAAACGTTCGCGTCCTGTTTTCGGTTTACTGAAATTGGGGCGTGACAGCTTGGTATCAGAGCTCGAGGTTTCACACCTCGGACTGTACGTCAATTAGGTGGGGAGAGTCGAGTCAGTAAAGTCCCGTCGTGCGTTGGGTACGCAGGTCGGAACCGTGTGTAGACCCGTTGTGTTGTGAGTCCTGTTTGTGTTTGTGCGTATGTGCAGTACGGGGTTACTGGCATACTGTTTGTGTGTTGCTGCGTGAAACATTTTTAAACTGTCGCGACTCGACTGAGGGGCGCCCCTGTAGTCGAGCGTGACGGTGTTGATATCAAGTGGGTAAAATGTAGTTCGGGGACGCTTGGACCGGATTGTAACTACCTGATGTCAAGAAATGAGGCTTTTAATGAAGTGAAGAAAGTTTTTTTTTAAAAAAATTTTGATTGGCCCTGTGGGCGTGTTTTGATTTTGGTTGGCCCGGTGGGCGTGTGTTGTGTTGTTGGCCTTGTCGGCTTGTATTTGAGGTTGAGTGACTTGTGTTTTGGTTGTTGAAATTGTTGTACGTGTGTTGTTAGTTTGGTGGTTGAATGTCTGCGACGCACAAGCGTGCGGGTCGCTAGGAGAAGGGTACGATGCGAGTGCCCTAGGATAGACGTGATTGTGTGTTAGGTGCGAAGTCGTTGCAGCTACGGGACGGGCCATGGACCGGCCCGATAGGAAACGTGGTCGGGGCCTCTGTTTTGGCCCGGAATGGGGCACGACCCAGCTGGCGTGCCGGCCCGACCCACTTGACGGCCTGGTCCAGTCAGCTACTTTCAAAAAAAAAAAATTGTTTGGTTCGTTGTGCGGTTAGGTTTGTTGTTGTGTGGCTTGGTGCACGGTTGTGCGGTTTGTTTGAGGTTTCGCTTACGTGTTCTAGTAACTAAAGTATTATTAGCGTGAGCGGTGTGACATTTTAGTAACAAGTGCGATAGAGATAGACGTAGGCCGTGTGAACGCTAGTATTTTTGAGCATGTCGTCGTTAAATAAATTCGCAAACTAAACGTTTGCATGTATCCGTGCAGAGGATACCGACACATGGCTCGGGGCAGACGAGGACGATCAGCTGGGACACAGGGATGGGCACCCGTGCGAGGCAGGCGGGGACGGTCAGCAGGGACACCAGGACGGGTGCCCACCGTGGAGCCCGCTGAGTACGCAGAGGCCCAGGGTACTCCTGTCGGAGAGGACAGGAGGAGCGACGCGGGACCATCTACGGGCACGCCCAGCGTCCCGCCGGTCGCAGACCCTCCCACTACGACCGCCCTGGACGAGCTGACCAGGACAGTACAGAGTTTGGTGGCGATCATCGCCAGTCGAGAGTCGGCATCGCCAGCTCCGGAGGCAGCAACGGTCCCAGTGAGGCCTGTTCAGGCAGAGGACCATACGGCCCGGACCCTGCTGGACTTCCTGAAGCTAGGCATACCCACATTTGTCGTGGAGCCGAACCCCGACCTAGCTGAGAGGTGGCTAGAGCAGGTCACGCGGGACCTGGACACATCTGGTATCGAGGATGGCCGCCGCAGAGTGTCCTTTGCAGCTCATCAGCTGAGGGACATTGCCTACCACTGGTGGGGGCGTGTGAGGGACAGAGTCAGGCACGACTACGACATCTTCCAGACAGTCTTTCTGGCATAGTATTTCCCCGAATCGGCTCGGTTGGACCGACATCGACAGTTTTTGGACCTGCAGCAGGAGGGGATGTCAGTGGCAGAATACGAGGCCAGATTCACGGCCCTGACCAGATTCTCGCCAGAGATGGTGGCGACAGAGCAGAACCGCTGCCTACGGTTCGAGGGGGGACTGAGGCCGGTGATTCGGGATAAGGTTCTCGCCTTGAGGTTGCGGAAGTACTCAGAGCTCGTGGACACTGCAGCGACGGTGGAGCAGGGTATCCGGGATGCGGCCAGGACCCGCGAGGTTCGACAGCGGCCGACCAGCTTTGTAGGGCCGTCTGAGTCACGAGACCCGAGGAGAGAGAGGACCACGGGGTTCTTCCGACCACAGGCTCATCAGGGTAGAGCGAGATAGCTGGGGTCGGTGGCGTCAGTGGGGCAAGTCGCGTCAGAGAGGGCGCCGACATGCTTTACCTGCGGGCAGCGAGGCCACTTTCATCGAGAGTGTCTGATGGGAGGAGGGCCCGCGACGCTACCAGCGACCAGCCGGATGGACCAGGGCACGGAGTCGAGAGCCGACGAGACCGGCTGTTTCCGGTGCGACCGGGTTGGACACACTATTGCATGGTGCCGTGAGCCATTGAGGGAAACGTCAGCGTAACGACCGCATCAGTCGCGTACAGTACAGTCACCTAGGGGTCGCCCTCGTCAGAGTCAGCAGTCGAGGGTTTCGTAGCCGTCAACGAGTGCGCCGGTTCCGAGACAGCAGCAGAGATCTGGGTATACAATAGTCAGTGCGCCGGGTAAGAGGCAGCAGGCATCACAGGGACGAGTGTACGCAGTTACCGACTCCCGGGCCCCAGGATCTAATACATACCGCGAGACCATTCAGGGTACGTGTTTATTGGATCATTTATGGGCGTTATTCTTATTTGATACCGGGGCGTCGCACTCGTTTATTTCGTTGAGTTGTGCTGAGAGGTTGGGGTTGAGCTTAGAGCCGTTGAGTCCATCCCTGTGCCTGGACACCCCAGTTGGGGGTGGAGTATCGTTGACTAGGGTCTATCGTGCTTGCGAAATTAGAGTCGCAGACTGTCCTTGCCCAGGTGACCTTCTCGTACTGGGAATGACGACTTTTGACGTGATCTTGGGAATGGATTGGCTGGCGAAGTACCGAGCCAATATCGACTGCTACAGGCGACGAGTGACAGTGTCAGTAGGCAGTACGAAGGTGACGTGCATTTTGGGTATTAAGAGCGGGGTCCTCATGTCGGCGTTGTCCGCAGAGGAGGAAGTATCGGCTGTGCAGAGCCGAGATTTTCCGCGAGTGGTATGCGAGTTCCCTAAGGTCTTTCCTGAGGAGTTGAGCGGGTTGCCACCGGAGCGTGAGGTGGAGTTCGGGATTGACCTGGTGCCGAGAACGGCAGCGATATCGATGGCGCCCTACAGGTTTGCGCCGGCAGAGTTGATTGAGCTGAAGCGTCAGCTCGATGAGCTTCAGGAGAAGGGATTTATCCGTCCGAGCGTATCGCCGTGGGGAGCACCAGCACTCTTCGTGAAGAAGAAGAGTGGAGAGCTTTGGATGTGTATAGATTACCAGAAGCTGAACCGGGTTACGGTGAAGAACCGATACTCGATGCCGAGGATCGATGACTTGTTCGACCAGCTGAGAGGGTCAATATGTTTCTCGAAGATCGATCTGCGATCCGGATATTACCAGTTGCGAGTCCGAGAGGGCGACGTCGCAAAGACTGCATTCCGGACACGCTATGGCCATTACGAGTTCTTGGTGATGCCGTTTGGGCTGACGAACGCACCTGCAGCGTTCATGGATATGATGAACAGTATATTCCGGCCGTACTTAGATCAGTTTGTGGTGGTGTTCATAGACGACATCCTGATCTATTCGCAGAGCGAGGCGACACATGAGGTGTATTTGAGGATTGTTCTGACCCTACTACGCAAGCATCAGCTATATGCCAACCTGGAGAAGTGAGAGTTCTAGCTCGCTGAGGTGAAATTCCTCGGTCACATCGTGTCCCGTGACGGTATACTGGTCGATCCGTCGAAGATCGACGCGGTTTCGAAGTGGGCACGGCCCACGAGTGTCTTCGAGATCCGCAGCTTTCTGGGGTTGGCGGGCTATTATCGGCGATTTGTCCAGGACTTTGCACGACTAGCCGCGCCGATGACTCTGTTGACGCGCAAGGAGTCGGGTTTGTGTGGACAGAGGATTGTGAGCGTGCATTCACGGAGTTGAAGACTCGTCTGACTACCGCTCCAGTGTTGGTAGTGCCAGAGCGAGGGATCGGGTATGAGGTCTACTGTGATGCGTCCGGGGAAGGAATGGGCTGCGTGTTGATGCAGTTGGGTAGATTTGTCGCTTATGGCTCCCGGCAGTTGAAGACACACAAGCGCAACTACCCTACCCACGACTTGGAACTAGCAGCAGTCGTGTTCGCGCTAAAGGGCTGGCGGTACTATCTGTATGGCGAGGGGTTTGAGGTGTTCTCGGATCACAAGAGCCTCAAGTACATCTTTTCCCAGCGAGACCTGAACATGCGCCAGCGGCGATGGATGGAGCTACTTGAGGAGTACGACTTTGAGCTACACTACCATCCGGGTAAGGCGAACGTAGTCGCCGATGCCTTGAGTAGGAAGTCGGTTCCGAGCCTTGCCAACATATCAGTACGAGAGTGGGACATGATGGGGGAACTGAGCACGTTTGGGCTGGACCTAGAGGAGATTACTGGTGGCGTGACCATGTGCTCATTGGTGGCTCAGCCCTCACTGCTTGACCAAGTGTTGGAGGCGCAGTCGGAGGACGTCGAGACGACAGAGATCCGAGAGAGGGTCGTCAGGGGTGACAAGGTGGTAGGCTGGGAGGTCAGTGCAGATTGGGGGTTACGGTATCGAGGAGGGCTATTCGTGCCGGGTAACTGTAGAGACGATGTGTTGCGAGAGTCACATCATTCGCGTTTGACAGTGCACCCGGGTGGCACCAAGATGTACCGTGACATCAGGCGGCACTTCTGGTGGCGCGGGATGCGGAGAGCGGTCGCAGATTTTGTATCGAGGTGCCTCGTCTGTCAGCAGGTGAAGGCCGAACATCACCGTCCCGCCGGATTGTTGCAGCCACTACCGATTGCCCAGTGGAAGTGGGAGCATATCACGATGGACTTCTTGTGTGGACTACCGAGATTTCCGAAGGGACATGACGTTGTGTGGGTAATAGTCGACCGGTTGACCAAGTCGGCCCATTTCCTGGCTATGAGGATGACTGATGCGGTCGACAAGTTGAGCAGCTTGTACATTCAGGAGATAGTGCGTCTCCATGGGGTCCCTGTGTCGATAGTGTCTGACAGGGATCCTCGTTTCACGTCCAGGTTTTGGCCGAGTCTGCAGACCGCGTTGGGGACCGAGGTTCTACTCAGTACAGCACACCATCCCCAGACGGACGGTCAGTCCGAGCGCACTATTCAGATCTTGGAAGACATTCTACGGGCATGTGTGCTGGATTTCAGGGGATCATGGGAGACCCACCTGCCGTTGGTCGAGTTCGCCTACAACAACAGCTACCAGGCCAGTATTGGGATGGCACCGTTCGAAGCGTTGTATGGGAGGCCGTGTCGATCGCCAGTGTGTTGGGCATAGGTGGGGGACAATAGTCTGCTGGGGCCAGATCTTGTTAGAGAGACGACAGAGAATGTCGCGCTGATACGCGAGCGGTTGAAGACAGCACATAGTCGGCAGAAGAGCTACGCCGACAGACGGCGTCGACCTCTTGAGTTTGCAGTCGGGGATCACGTGTTCCTGAAGGTGAGCCCGAGGAAGGGACTGGTGCGGTTCAGACGCAGCGGAGGAATGTTAGCTCCGCGGTACATTGGCCCTTTCGAGATCTTGGGCAGAGTGGGAACAATGGCTTATCGTCTGGCGTTACCACTGCAACTTGGGAGAGTTCATAACGTCTTCCACGTGTCCCAGTTGCGGGAGTACAATGCGGACCCCTCCCACGTCATTGAGTGGACAAATATCGAGGTGGCTGACGATGTCACCTATGAGGAGCAGCCGGTTCAGATCATGGACACAAGGGAGTAGGTCCTGCGTGGCAAGATTATCCGCCTGGTACGAGTACAGTGGAAACATCATGGGGCTGAGTCGACTTGGGAACGCGAGCACGGGGTTCGCGCGAAGTACCCGGACTTGTTCGATTCCCGAGGTACGTCTGTTTTAAATTTCGCAGACGAAATTCCTTTAAGGGGTGTAGATTGTAATAACCACTCCCGGTCAACGCCAGTCAAACCAGCGAAAAACAAGAAAATTTAAAATTTTTAAGACAGACACTTAATTGAACCTAGAATTGACCCCGAGGGCATACCAGACTTAAGTTGACCCCGATATCGACCAAAGTGAGTTCCGGGGGACTCAGGGCGACTTTCTGATCAGTTTGGGAAATGTTGACTTTTCGCTGGAAAAGTCAACCGAGCGACGTTTTGGTCCATTCGAGGACCGTTTTGGATCCAAAAAGCTTAGTCGTCGTCGCAGCGGTCTTAGTTGAGCCGTTTCCTTGTAGCCCGTGAAGTTTCGTAATTTCTTGGGAAAAGTGCCCGTTCGGGGCCCGAAACGTCCGAATTTCGCGAATCTGATTGGAAAATATCAAGAGGATATTTTCCAAAAAGGTGTGGGACCCACTTGCCACTTGTCAAACAAGTGGTGGTGTTAGGTTTGGACAAGACAAGGGAGACACCTATAGGTGTTCGACCACACCTTGTAGAAAGAGAAAAAAAGAAGAAGAAAGGAGAAGAGAGTTTAGAGAGAGAAGGAGAAGGAGAAGAAGAGAGAAAAGAGAAGGAGCTAAGGTTTTTTACAACTATTCACGTCATCTAACCCTTGGATCGTCTCAAAGTTCGAATATTCAAGCTCACCTCGACGTTCTTTACGATGAGCTACTATCCGATCTTCGTTTTGGTAAATTTCAAAAGTTAGGGTTTGGTTAAAATGAGTAGTTTATAGTGGAATTGAGGTGTGGGGATAGTTGGAGACGTTTTGGAGTGAAGAGGGACATTTTCCGGTGACCGGGAGCTCGGGGGGAGCTCCATCCACCATGGAGGGTGGCTGGCCGGAGCTAGGGCCGGCCACCACCATGGTGGGCCGGGTGGGGCCCACTTGCTCGGGTGCTTGGGTTTTGTGTTCGGGTGGTTTAGAAAGTTCCCCGGGTCATTAATCCACAACCGGATCGAAATTTGGATTTAAAATGTGAAAGTTGTAATTGACGGGTTTAGAAACTTGAAACGCTAATTAAATGACTCGGAAGTCGGAATTCGATTCCGTCGAGTGCATAGGAACCCTTGAATTATTCTAAGACCGTAGAAACGAAAACGGGTATTTTCGGAGCCACGGAAGGGCGTTTCCAAAACCCGGGCAGATTCGCCATGTCGGGCGAATCGGGCTTTTCCGGGTCCAATATCGACAATGTCGAGTAGTTGGGAAGTTTGGGAGTAATCGACATTGTCGGAGTTACTTTTGGGCGTCAAGTTTATTAAATTCCGGTTTATGTCTGTGAACTTAAAGGTGTTTAAATTGTGTTCTTATTAGATCGTGCCGCAGACAGAGGCAAGGGAAAGCTAGGCGAGTGACCGAGATCACGCCGGAGCTTACTTGTGCGCTATTGGAGAAAACACACGAGGTAGGGAAAAGTAGCCGGATCTCGGCCCTGACTAGGGAAAGTTAACAGTAGAATTGCATGTGACACCGGGGTGTCGTGGGTTAAGTAAGTTTATCGAATATTAGGAAGGTAGGTGATACCGGGTAGTGTCGTATGATACGGGAACATAGCGAACATTAGAAATGCATGTGACACTTAGTAGTGTCGTAGGAGCAGTGAACTTATCGATATTAGAATTACTGGAGGCATATGACCATGCCCGGAGGTTGATTGTTTAGTTTATGTCTTGGGTGGCCATGAGAGCCCGTACTTTACTGGTTGTGTCTTGGGTTGCCTTGAGAGCCCGTGTTTTACTGTTGGAGTCTTGGGTGGCCATGAGTGCCCGTGGGGTTGTTGAGCTCGTGAGTTACTGTTGGTGTGTCTTGGGTGGCCGTGGGGGTTGTTGAACCCGTGTTTTACCGTTGGTGTTTTGGGTGGCCGTGAGTGCCCGTGGGGTTGTTGAGTCCGTGTTTTACAGTTGGTGTCTTGGGTGGCCATGAGTGCCTGTGGAGTGTTGAACCTGGGTTATTGCTGTTTGTTGAATTTTGCTTGTGATTGTGATTGTGGTTACCTGAGGTTGGAGACCCGACTTTGTATCGGGGAAGTTGCGTGAGGTGTGGCTAGCCACCCGACTGAGATCGGGGGTAGGGGAGAGGTTGTGGGCTAGCCTCCCGAATGGGATCGGGAGAAGGTGCGTGCAGGTGTGGCTAGTCACCCGACTGAGATCAGGGGTAGAGGAGAGGTTGTGGAATAGCCTCCCGACTAAGATCGGGAGAAGTTGCGCGACAGGTCGACCGCCTGACCTAACTGGGATCGGTAAAGGGCGAGAGAGAGAGAGAGTGGTTACTTAGTAGCTGGCGTGCGATCCTTTGTGATCTTGTTTGTTGTGCGATCTTTTGTGATCTTGGGTGTTGCGTGGTTGTCTTTCGTGTCTTTGGAGGAGGCCGTCAATCGTTGTATCGGGTCTACATTACATGTCCGAGTGTTAAGTCGGTTGAGGAAAGTAACAGTGTGTGTGTGTCGGTCGGGTCACTTGAGTTTGGGGATAGTAGTCCCCGGTGTTGAGTTGTTGTTGGTGTCACCGGCATTGTCTACTAAGTATGCTGTAGTCAGTCTGTTATCCGTGGTGGTGAGCGAACGCTCACCCCTAGCTGCTTTTCCTACAGGTATCGGTCGCAGGTTGGACTAGGTGAGCTTCCGAAGCTTGAAGAGCTAGGAGCGGGATTCTGGGTTTACTTTTGAGTCTAGCGACGTATACCTTACATTTTGTCCACTTGTTGGGACGTACTTTTGAGTTGTAAATTATTCTTTTGGTGAACTAATTGGTGGTTTTAAAGTGGTTTATTTAAAAGGTTTCAAAATGTTTTAATGTTCTAAAGGTTCACGTCATGAGTTCGGTTTACTGAAATTGGGGCGTGACAGAGCACCCCCGACATTGTGGACGTTAGCCAAGTTGTCAGGCTTTGTAAAACCCAACGCCCCCATATGTTCTCGGGGATCCTCCCTGCAAAGTGTTAACCTCCTCTTCCGGGGCAGTCTTAGCCAAGTTGTCAGACTTCAGGTCGTATTCTCTAAATGGTACGCTTCCCCCCGGGAAGTCCTCCCTGAGTGTACCAATCGGGTTCAGGGAGAGCCCTGTTAGGAGGTCATCAACTTCCACTTCCTCGATATGTCTTGGGGCGTGCCAGACCGTCTTCAGCAGGCGATCACATCCAATTGCCTTGGTACCTGTATGGAGTTATCATAATAGGCCTCATCTCGCCCAATCCCCGGTAAGTGAGTCGTACAACCCGATCCACACCGACGACAAAAATCCGGTAGTTTCTCATGTTGTAGTTCAATTAGCGAGGATTGGGTGTTACCAGGGAAACGGAGACAAAGACGTCTCTGTAGCAGTTGGTTCACCTCCAATCTGACCCTCATCCACATGAAGTGGTCCTCTCACCTAACAAAAGGTAAATGAGCCGAAATTACCTGAGTGCCCATGGAGGAGGCTATTAGGTTGCGGACACTCAAGGTGTGGGCACCCCCCGGGACATTCGTAGCCCGAATCCTGATCTCTATATGGTTGAAATCGATGTCGTTGGCTTGCATGTAGGGTCGGAAGGGCTCCAATAGCAGCGGAAACCCTTTGAAAATCCACGGCCCCCGGTGGCGGATGTCCTCCATAATCGCCTAGGACGGGAAATGAAACCCAGTGACCTCCGGCAATAGGTATTCAACCTGGATGTCGTCCACCTTCCATTTCTGCAACATCAGTGCGTAGACCACGTTCTGGTTGTAGGTCTTCCCCCCAACGACCCGTCCTGCCAACGAGTATAGGTATTTACTGTTTTTGGCCATGGGGACAGCCTCGATCGGAACAATCCGTTCCTCGTCTTCATCCTCCCAATCCGGCACTGGAGTGATATGTTCTAGAGGGGTCCCACCCTACCGAGGAGCAGATCTGATGGTGGTTGACGATCGGCCCACTGGATCTGGGTCATGCATGCCCAGGGGACGATATTTCGGGTAGGATTCCGGCGGAGGGATGTCGCGGTTCTGTAGCGGATCGGTGTGGTCACGTTGGTGGGATAGGTTGCGACCGATCTCTGAATGTGGCCAGCGAGGGGCCATCCACTCCGGTGCTGCGGCTTTCTCCGGTGGCTGGGGTTCATAGGGGACAAGTGCACCCGCATTGGCTGAGACCGGCTTGTCTTTCGGCGACGGATGTGTGCTGTAGTCGAAAGTTGGGTGTCCGACCGGCAGAGCAATGGACTGGACGACGTCCGACGCAGGGAAATCGACATCGGGGAGGAAACCCAGGGGAGATGGCTTCGCATCGTTGGGATGGTGTGGGCGTGGTTGGACGGATGCCATAGACATGGGTCAGAAATGTGTAACGGAGCGATGTGGATGTCGAGCAAGCAGATAAAGCACACGGTGGTAGAGGTTGCAGGGTGTATCGGAGACCGGTGAGGTGGAGATTGAGAGAGGTAGGCGGCGGAAATGGGTGAACCCTAGAGAGGGTAGTGGTGTAACCCAAAATGGGTATTCGGAGCGCGGTTATTGGTTTGACTAGTTTTTGTTTCCTCTTGGTCTTCCCTTCAACTTTCACTCGGTATCAATGATACCGATTCATCGCCTTTGAGGGATTCTTCTCATTGTTGGCCAGAGAATCTTAACCATTGGTTACGGTGAAACGAGTGTGAGTCGGGTATTTCCAGGCAGGGTACTTTAGCCGGTGTTGTGTGATTTAGGGACCTCGATTGATGTTGCCTCTGTTTGTAAGTAAATGGTTATTGAGGGTTTCCCTTGGCCTTGTCTTTTAATTCATAAACAAGGTCTATAAATTTTGCTGATAAAAAAAATACTACAACAAAAACATAAATGGAAAGCACAAAATGAGAGTCTGTCAATCGAAATCCAAAGATCTTTCATGACACGAACATTAGTTGGGGAGTGACAACTACTACAAGGATATCTGCTAATGATCAAGTGGGAGGCTTGGTTTACCATTCCTTACAAAACTAGTTAGATTCAACTGGATTGTACTCCCGTCCTAGTTAACAGTGTCTGGCGTTTTCCATCGAATAGGTGTGAAGACCTCGAGAATTATTTGCTTGCTATAAACCGACCAACTTGATGGGAGTCAAACTGATACTTGGTAGAGTTGATTCCACCTGTGACTTGGTGATTGAGTAATATCAACCCAACCACCCATCCTTGTTATTATCATTCAGGTAGGCAAGGGTGCTTCCCGCCCCTCGCCTGTTGCGCCATTACCCTTCGGCCCGCCTGGTGAATCTGTGGGGCTCAAAGTTGATAGCTTCAACTTTAGTTGATTTCTTGTAGAGTGTGCCTGTAAAATTATATCCTTACTGATAACGCTGAACTTGATGTCCCATTCCAGCGAAAGTCGTCGTCTATTCCTCAAAAACCTAGCGGTATGCTTTCTTAGATTCAAAGCGTATCAAGATAACCATTTTGTTATTACGCCGCAAGATAGAACGGCACTAATGACGATGACTATATGATTTAGATCCCTAACGAGACACCATATCTAGTGTTTCCGCCCATCTCGACGGTTCCCCGTCTCTTCGGTGCACCGGCCATACCGGTCCTACTAACCCATGTCCCACAGTAGTTGTAAAATGTTATAAATTCCATGCCTTTACTTCATGAATAATACAAAACATACCTCCCATTTACTTTATATTCATCAAAGTGTCTACATTTGGTATCAGAGCCTCGCAAAGGGGTTGATCGTGTGTGAAAAGTGTGTGAGTGTGAGTGATTATGAGTCTAAAAAAAATGTAAGAAAAGTTTGTCCAAGTTGTTATTCCTAAGTTCGATGGCCATTACAATTATTGATCGATGACGATGGAAAATTTTCTAAGAAGCAAGGAGATGTGAAGTCTCATAGATGGAGGGATACCGACGCCAACAATCGGAACCACACCGAGTAAGGCACAAAAGAAAAGTGTGGAGGAAGCCAAGCTTAAAGACTTGAAGGTTATTTTTTTTTTGTTTCAAGCTATTAACAATGAAAATTTGGAGGCGATTCTTGACAAAGGGACATTGAAGGCGATATGGGTTTCAATGCGGTAAAAGTGTCTAGGATCCATAAAGGTGAAGAGGGCACACCCTCAACCTCTAATAAGGGAGTTTGAGTTGCTTGCTATGAAGGAAGGAAAAAATATTAACAATTTCTTAGGAAGAACCCTCAGTGTGGTGAACAAGATGAAAACAAATGGTGAAAGCATGGAGCAAAGCAGGGTTGTCAGTAAGATACTTAGATGATTGACTTCTAAATTCAATTATGATGTTTGTTCAATAGAGGAGTCAAAGGATATAAGTATCTTAACCATTGATGAACTCCATAAAAGTCTTCTTGTTCATGAACAAACGATGCAAGGATACCAAGTGGAGGAACAAGTGCTGAAAGTGACTTATGATGATAGGTCAAAAAGAAGGGATGAGCTTTCTTTAGAGGGGGAAGGGAAAGAGGACGCGAAAGACAACCCTTAAAAAATCAATCATTGAGTGCTTCAAGTGTCATAAGCTTGGACACTTTCAATATGAATACCATGAATGGGAGAATAAGGAAAATTATGTAGAAATGGAGGAAGAATAGGAATTATTGTTGATGTCACATGTGGATCTACACCAAACCATGCAAGAAGAGGTTTGATCCTTGGATTAACGATGTCACAATTACATGAAAGGGAACAAAGGTTTATTCTTTAATTTAGAAGCTCTTTTCTTAACTGTGAAATTGGGAAATGACATGAAAATGGAAGTGGTGGCAAAAGGAAGTGTTAGAATCCAAGTTAATTGTCACTCAACCAACTACGGATGTTTATTTTGTTCCTGAGCTTATGAATAATATTCTTAGCTTATGACAACTCCAAGAAAGAGGTTTGACAATTTTGATTCAGAATATAATATGAAACATATTTCACCCCCAAAATGGCTTGATCATGTAGACTAATATGAGTGGAAATAGAATGTTCAATGTGTTAGCCATTGTAGCATCAAAAGATACCACCATGTGCTTACAAACAGAGCTTGAGACAGAAAAGGAAGCTCTCTTGTGGCATTATCAGTTTGGGCACCTTAATTACAAGGGACTCAATACATTGTAACAAAAGCACTTGGTAGATGGTTTACCAAAATGAAGTTCCCAAAGAAGACTTGCACCACTAACCTTATTGAAAAATAACACAGAAGCTCGATACTAAAGAAAAGCATATGGAGAGCCTCAAAGCAACTCCAACTCGTGCACACTTGCATTTGTGGTCCTCTCAAGCCATCGTCAGACAGCAATAGGAGGTATAACTTAAGCTTTATAAATGTTTTTTCATGTAAAAATTGGGTTTATTTCTTACATGAGAAATCTGAGGCATTTCACAATTTCAAGAATTAATAAATTAGTGTTGAGAAATAAATTGGTGAACACATTTCTTGCTTAAGAACAAATCGAGGTGGTGAATTCACTTCACATAAGTTTAAGGAATTTTGTAGAAATTATGGTATCAGAAGGAAAGTGACAACGACTTATACTCCATAACAAAATAGAGCCGTCGAGAGGAAAAACTGGACGATAATGGATACTGTGAGGGCCATATTAAATAAGATGAAAGTTCCAAAGGTATTTTGGCCAGAAGTTGTAAAATGGTGTGTGTATGTGCAAAATCGAAGCCCAACTTCAACCATAGAAAACTCTACTCCTAAAGAAGCATGGAGAAACATGAGGCCTATAGAGGAATATTTTCGAGTCTTCGAGTGCGTGGATCATGTTCAAATACCAGATCAAAGAAGAAGCAAGCTCGATGATAAGAGTAAGATGTTTATTTTTTTTTGGTCATTAATGATGAATCAAAAGCTTATAAATTATTTGATCACGTTTCCAAGAAAATAATTGTAAGTAGAGATGTGGTGTTCAAAGAAGAGAGAAGCTGGATTGGGGAAAATGATGAAGAAAGGAAAATTGATGATTTGGTGTGTGAAGATGAAGAAGAAGCTGAGGAAGAAGAAGAAACTGAGCATGAAGAAAGTGAAAATATCGTTGGCAACTCAAGTAGAACCATATCACCTACAAGTAGTGTTCTAAAAATCCCGCCTGGTGGGCGCTGCCTAGGTGCCCGCCTACGCCTAGCCGACCAGTCTAGCCGCCTAGGCGGCTACAACAATTTTGCGTAGTATACTGACTCAATTAAAATAATTAGATGGTTATGCAGAGTTGTTTGGTGTTGATGATATTAAGGGTTGTGCTTATGAGTTATTTGGTGTTATTTTTTAGGTATTTTAAATATTTGTTACCATTTTTAATATTATGAAATTCATATTTTATTTCTATGTATAATAATATATATATTAAAAAAATACAAATCCAATTAATCCCCGTCTAGTCCCCGATTAATCTTCGAAGGATCTAGCCGCCCGACTAGCACCTAGCGACTTTTAGAACCTTGCCTACAAGAGAAGAAAGAGACACTTATCAAGAAAGTCCAATTTAAGAGAGGACCACAAGAGTAAGAAGACAACCAACATGGTTGATAAATTATGTGATACAGGATAATATGTCCCAAGAAGAAAAATCTTATGATGTTGATGGCTGAAAGCGAAAATGATCCCATCTCCTTTGAAGAAGCACATAAATAAATGAAGTGGAGAGAGATGATGGAAGTGAAGATAAAATCTATAGAGAAGAACAACACTTGAGAGCTGTCAGAGCTACCAAAAGGAGTTAAGCCAATTTGGGTTAGTGACGAAGCTCAACGAAAGTAGCGAAATAGAAAAGCACAAAGCTAAATTGGTGGCGAAAGGATATGCACAACATATAGAATAGACTACACATAAGTTTTTGCACCGATGGATATACTTGATACGATACGTCTAATTCTAGCACTTGCAACTCAATGTGAATAGGAAATATTTTGACTTGCTGTGAAGAGTGCATTCCTTCAATGGGAGGTTGAAGAAGAAGTCTTCGTTGAACAACCACAAGGGTTTGTCAAAAAAGAAAAAGAAGACAAATTGTACATATTGAAAAAAGTATTGCATGGCCTCATACAGACACCGAGAGCCTGGTACAGAAAAATCAAAACATATTTTATCCGAGAAGGATTTGAAAAATGCTTCAGCGAACAAACCTTATTCACCAAGAAATAAGGAAGTAACATAATTGTTGTTAGTCTTTATGTTGATGATCTCATATTAACTGAAAATAATACGGGTGTATGTGATAAATTCAAAAGTTCAATAATCCTTAAGACACTAATGCCAGGCTTCATGCCAGCGTGGCACAGCTCTAAGCAAACTATTTCCCCACACCGCTTCTACGCCCATCTTCTCCACTCACTCGGTTCACCTCCTCTGCATTTACACGCCCTCCGGCCGTTATGCTGTGCATTGAAGACGGCGATCGGTTACTCTTCCCAGGTTTGATGATGGCCGGCCTTAAAGAGCTGAGATCCCTTCATATATGGCTCCTCCCGTTCCTGATATTTCCCCCAACTCCTTTCATTCAGACGTCGCCTCAAGACGATTTGTGCTCCGGTTTAGCGGTGAGTTCTTCCCCTTGTTGTTGTCCTTCGTCTTCGTTTGGTTTCTGTTTCTGTTGTGGGTCGTATGCCCATGATTTTCGATGCATGTGTTTCGTTTCTAGGGTTTTCTGTTGTGGGTCATATGCCCATGATTTCCGATGCATGTGTTTCGTTTCTAGGGTTTTCTGTGAATGTATTGTGGTTCGAAGGAAATTTGAGTCCTGTGCTTCAGTTCTTCGACGATTTGAATCCAATTTAGGTTTGATCTTGGAATTTTTCATTTTGATTGTACCCTGAGTGATTGGGGATGTGAGTTATTTCTCCACAGCTCATTATATTAGGCCAATTCCCATGATTTTGGGTACATGGGTTTCGTTTCTAGGATTTCTTGTAAATTTGATTGTGCACTGTATGATTTCGGCTATTGGTTTTTTCTCCATGACTCATTATATTAGTGCAATTTCCATGATTTTGGATACATGGATTTCATTTCTAGGGTTTACTGTACATTTATTTGGTTTAGAGTGAAGTTTGGGTTGCTGATTTATGGCCAGATTTCTGTGCTTCTGTTCTTTGATGCTTTGAGTCCAATTTAGATTTGAGCTTGGACTTTTGTCCATTTGATTGTACACTGAGTAATTGGGGATATAAGTTATTTCTCCATAACTCATTATATTTTTCCCGGGAATACGGATACCTACCTTCACATCTAATCGTCGTCTTTGGTTGTTTGGCTTACAGGTATTGGGTTACATTGCTCGGCGTTCAGGTTTATTGTGCAATTCGTCTTTGTTTGTGGTGAGGCCTTTTGGTTTTTTTCTGTGTTTCTATCAGCGGTAGGATTTAATGGTTTTGAAATTTACTGAAAGCTTGCATGTGGTTGAAGGACCCGATAATTGATGTTGTAGTGTAATAGCTCGCTATGGTTCGGTGCTTATAATACAGCAGTCTATCAGCACCATTCTTTTTTGTGGCTGCTGACTTGCAGAGTCATAGAAGTATAGTTAATTATATCCCTGCTACAATAACCTTATCTTGGGATCATTAGAATATGGGTAGTTTTGATGCTAAGGAGATGCCTTTGGTTTTCAGAAGCAATGAATATAATAGATTAGGGGTCTGAAAGTTTCACAACGATCTTGCCGTTTTGCAATGTGCATAGCCTTATTAGATACCCCTAAAATGAACTGTGAAGAGATACTACTGCAATATATGGTTAAGACTAATGAATAGGTGCATTGATAGCTAAGGCAAAACATATCCATATCCAACTAAGAAAGAAGAAACGGACCATGAACACGATACCTTGCGATAAAGAGTTCTCAATTTTTATTTGTGTCCGATGTGTAGTTTTTAATGTTCTTGGTTTTATCGTCCAATTTTATTGAATGGCTGTTAAGTAACCTTAGAATTTAGCATATGATACCTCACTAAATAGTGCAGATTTTTTGTTATGCATGGATAATATAATCTCAGTCATGAGAACTTACCTACAGACAAGTTCATGCTGAGTTTGATTAAGAAGAAATAGGATAGCTGTTAGCTTCTTTTTTTAATTGTTTTGTTGATCCAAATGTTGGCTGCACTTCGACGGTTTTTGTTCGTTAATCTTGCGTGTTGTCCATAACTCATTCTAGCAGGCCAGTTTACATGGTCGCCTTATATGTGGGTTCTCAACTGATTTTGGTGAGCTGGATGGATTTGATATTACTGTGTGCATTTAGAAATGAAAAATGATCTCCGACAATTTTAGTTCGTTGGCCTTGCATGTTATATTAGGGTTTGTTCGTCAATGTGTTTCTGTCATGTCTTTTGGGAACTAAGCAGCTGATCGTCGCTGTGCTTTTGTCCTGTTTTGGGGGACCTGAGCACCTGATTCCATGCCTATGTGCCTTCTGGGATCGTTGGGCTCTATGCTTGCATTGGCTGCGATCAAGGTTTTCTGATTAACAGTGTATTCATATTAGGTCACCGGTTTGGGGTCCGGTTCCAAAATGATAGAGTTGGTCATTTGTTCACATTGGTCTAGGTTTCATCTTATTCCTTGAGTTGGGTGATTGAACTTATACTTATCTGAATAGTCACAGTCACCACTGCACATGGTTCCATTGAATCATTAGTTACTTTTCTGTTTTTTTTTACTCATTTTCATTCCACGTGGTTAGAATGTTTGCATTCAGATTCTTGCATTTTGTTTACGCTGTTTTGCCTTTTATTTTCTGTACCAATAAGAACACTCCGAATTTAAATGGTTTTCCAGACTAATGTGGTGATTTGGACTAGATGTTTGTTTGATCCAATGTCTGTACCTCCTCACCCATTTGGAGCATGATGGGCTGAATTTGACTTTTTCCCTTCTCTCTAGCAGGTTGGCTTTTTGCATCCATGGAATTCGTGCCTCTACAGCGTCTGACAAAGTCATCGGGGTCTGAACCCATTGAGGTCCGCGTTTGTCGCCTCTGGGAACCTAAGAACCCTAACACCGATCTGCCAATCAGCCTCGATATGATCGTCGCTGACACTGCGGTACTGGCTTTTCCTGTGTTGCATTTTTTAAAAAATTTCTTTTTCCTTATTTAACAAGCGTTGTCCCTCTTTCTTGCTCTCCAGGGAACCTGTATGTGGGTTCAGGTTAAGCAGACTCTTATGAAGCGTTTCAGGCACCTCCTGTCTGCCGGTACCGTCTACACATTTATGAACTTCACCGTCTCGCCTGTTACTGGACAATACCGGCCAGTTGATACGCCAATGAGGATTTTCTTTTCCCTGATCACAACAGTGAAGCGGGTTGCTGTTCCAAGCCCTGGCATTCCTCTGCACGTTTTCTATTTCGTGCCCCATGCAACTGTCGTGCAACGGGCTGATGATCCTACGCACCTCACAGGTTTTCCCAACGCCTTTTATTTATTTCAGTTTATTTACCCTGGTCCCATGACTTATACACTAATTCCTTGCTGAAGATATTGTTGGCCTCCTGGTTTCTGTTGGAGAGGTCGAAGCAGTCTCGGGGGATAAGGTCAAACGCGAGCTTGATATACTTTCCCCAACGTAATACTCTGCCCAACTTCTTTTTGTCCCTTCCTTATTTTCCCCCCTTTCCTGCATGGTTTTTCTTTTTCCAGAGTTTAACTATGTTTTTGTTCCCCATGTGTCCAGTGAGGGGAGGCTCGGCTTACTCTGTGGAAGACCCAGGCTGAGACATTTGTCTCAGCTCACAGGCTGGACGCTGCAACTGAACCTGTCATGATTGTAGCCACATCGCTGAAGATCACACAATATGGTGGTGAGTTTTGGCCTTGCCTTTTTATTTTTTTCCGCTCCCCTGAACGGATGTTGTTTTGTTGTTCCGTGTTTGATATACCTTAAAATGTATGCAGGTGCATACAATTTCAATGCAACCAGTGCTACCCAACTGTTCGTTGACTTGGATTGTGCCGATGTAGCTCGGGCTCGTGCTGAGCTTGCTGCTGACGCAAAACCTGTTGCTTTGCTTGGTCGATCTCCGGGAACAGCGGCCACCACTGCTGAAGCCATGTCCGAGAACCGGCTGTCGATTTCAGAAATTCTTTCTGCTGGGTGGCGATCTGAAAAAGAGGTGATTATTGCTATTTTACCCCTGCTTGCAGCCTATACAGATTTGTGGTTAACTGGTTCTCCTCCCCCAGGGCTACAAGATGACATTTATCGGCTGCATTACTGAGATACTCACCCACAGCGGTTGGTATTACCTTGGCTGCCCCGCCTGCTAATCCAAAGCCCTTCCTGAGGACGACTACTACAAGTGCACCACCTGCTTGGCAACTACAGATTCCCCTATGGTTTAGTGCATACTCCTCCCTCACTACTTTTGTTGGTTTATTCTATTATTTGGCCTAACCACGTGTATTTGCCCTACGCTGCAGCTACAAGATCAACTTCACTGTTGAAGATGGGACAGACACACTGATATGCACGGCTCTAAACAAAGTTGCTGAGCGTGTGGTCGACTCCTCGGCGAAAAAACTCTTCAACCGTGTTGGTCCCGGGTGTGATGTCTTCCCGAAGCAGATTATGGACCTGTGCGGTCAGGAATTCATCTTCAAGATTGCCCTCACAGAGTACAACCTCAAAAAAGGCAACGACTCTTTCACGGTCGTTGATATGTTCACCACTGATCCATCGGTTTGATTTCCTTTCCAGGCTGTCTGATTTGCAATTTTATTTTTTCCCCGTTTATGGTCCCCTGAATTTTTATCTGCTGCAACTCTCAGGCTTGCAAGGGCGGGTCTTCAGCTGCTGTTCTTAAGACTATTTCGAAATCCCCTGGTGGTTCTGGGAAGGGGAAGGGGAGGGCGGTTGATTCTCAAACTGAAGTGAATGTGACGCCCCGTAAGAGGAGGTTCCATGCTTTTGTGTCCTCCGAAGATGAAGAAGAGTAGATTCTCCTTGCTTATTTAGTATTATTCTGTTATGTCCGTTTAGTACTTTCATTGTTTGCTTGATTACTCGATTATGCTCTCAGACAATACCGCGGCTATTTTCCACTGCGTGTTTTTCTCCGAATAAATTGTTCTTTTTTTGCTGCTGTTGGTTTTCTTTTCTGTTATGCCCATTTAGTACTTTGATAGTTTGGTTCCTGCTCGGTTATGCTCCGGGCTATACCACGGTTACTTTCCACTGCATGTTTTTTTCAAATAACTTGTTTTTTTGTTGCTGTTGGTTACCTTTATCCCTTATGTGCTTGCTCACTGTTACTACACATGCACTTTCCTTCGAATCTATGGCTGCTTCGGGCTAATTGTTTTTGCTTCGCTTGCTACTGCACCAGAAACAATTATTGAATCAGTAACATCCCATTGTTAGAGCGAATACTAAGTCAAACCATTTTCGCTTGGCCATTTGTATCCATGTTCTGGCTGCAGCCTATCAACAAGAGAGCTACATTTAAATTCATGTTTTTCGCAGTAGATGTTTTTTAAGTGTCTTCGTTTGGAAGTTGTGTGGTTGGGTCCCCTGCCCTATTTCGTTCAGGATTTCAGGTTAGTTTTCTTCGTCACATTGTTGTATTAATTTGGAAGCTTGGCCGTTGAGTTTGGTGGTTGTCAGGCAATTTTTTGGGCTATTAGTGGCTTGGGATTGGGGTAGTTTACTTCATTGTCCAACCGACTTATAATGTTTGTAAGTATATTCAATTCTGGGGAGTTGTTTGAGCATGCAGTTGAAATGGTCAGCATGTTGTTCAATGATGGTAAAAGGTAGTACCGTTATTATGATTACTGAATGCTAAACTTTCTTTTTTCTTCCTCAATCGTGCATTTCAGCCTCCTGCAGATCAAGTGATGCCATTGTATCTCCGATTTGCAAAGCTGGAAGAAGATAATGGTTTGGCAAAGGGAGCTATGAGAATCTATGATCGAGCAACTAAAGCAGTACCAAATAGCGAGAAGTTGAGCATGTCTGAACTTTCTATTGCCCGTGCTGCTGAGATATTTGCTGTTCTCAAGACAAGGTACACTGCTACATGCTCTCTGTTTTCAGTTAGATTTTGTACCATTACTACATTTTTATTGTTGCGATAGAATTGTGTCAATATATGAAAAATTGTCCCAGTTGATTGAGAATACATGAAATAAACGGGGCAATAGTGCTTTGTAAGTCATTGCCACGGTCAGCTGGAATTATATGCATATATATGTTCAGTGAGTCAAACCTGAGTATCAAGTTGCAACAGCATTTTCATTGAGGCATACAGTTGTATTAATTTGGAAGCTTGGTTTCATTCACTATTTTCTCTAATTTTTCTTGGTTATAGAAATTTTTCCTCTTCTTTCATTGTTGGTATATTCCGACAAGTTTTTGTCTCACTTTGAAACTGAGTCGTAAATCTGGTGTATAGCTCTTGGTTGGCCACAGTGGTTTGCAAAAACCTGGTTAGAAACCTGATGCAATTGAAAATCTAATACCAAGTTTTTTAAAAACATTCAGTTCATTATTTAATGAGGTGAGCCACTCATGTTTTGCAACTTATGACTCTTTCATGTCTGTTAAAATTCATTCAGTTTAGGTAACTGCCCATGCCTTTAGGAAACCCAACTGTTACAAGTTTTTAACATTTTAAATTCACAATAATTGTTCTCCCACCCTTTCATTCCATCATCTACTCCTACCATCTCTTCCTATTCTATCATCCATTACCTTCTTCATTCCTTTTTATTTACCAAAGACTCACCCATTTGTCCTCACTTCCCCAACCTTTTTCTGCAGGTAGAGTACTCTTCACTTCATTAGTCAATGTATATCATTATCAACAAAAATGGCATTGATAATTTGTTGTTTTTTCACTCTTTTCTGTCTGGCAGGTCCTCCAGATTTTACACCCACCGCACCATCTCCCACTACTGTCCTCCAGGCAGGTTTGCTTCCCACTCTTCATTGTTCACTGTTTTTGCCTTTAACATTGAACTCTGTAGTGCTTTTGTATTGCTGAACATGCTTGTCTGGGACACAAGTGTTCTTTTACCAGTTTGATGAGTTATCTTCCTCGAATGTTTATTATACTCTACTATAGTACTTTTGCATACTCTGCTGTAGTGCTTTTGTATTGCTGAACATGCTTGTGCTATGTGTTTGTGCCTTTGCGTTGTTAGTTTTATATCCCTCTTTATTATACTCTGTTGTCCTGCTTAACACTTTCGGCCTCATACCTTTATTAAGAAAATTAGAACCTAGATGTGACCCAAAAAATACATACTCCTACCCAATACGTTGCAGGCATGACACCTCCTTTCCCGAAAGATGTTCTTCCACTAATATTCGACAAGTGCCTCAAAGACGGTGATGCACAGTTTGCCACACTTTCTGCCTGGTACGCTTTTCGTAACAATTTGTTCCATCTTTTCCCTCAAACTAATTGCGTACGACCAGTTTACCATTGTCATTACCCCTACCAATTACTAACGTTTCTGTCTGAATTCTAATTTTGCAGCTGCAAACAGTTTCACGGGATGCTGCATACACCTGATGTGATTCGGAGGCTCCGCTTTGATTGCACCCCCGAGGCTGTTGCTGTTAATTCATCCAGCGTGAAGTTCCTTAGGAATGCAGCAGCACTTGGGAATGATTTAGTTGGCTGCCTCCTTGGTGTGTACCTCCTCTTCAACGGGGATAACCCACGTTTAGGGCTTGCATACTTGGAAGACTGTGACAAACACCCTATGTGGATGTCTCGCTATATCCGGGCAATTGGGATGCTGAAGGTTGGCCACACTGAACAGGCTGTCCATACTATGCAAGGTTTGCTGCAGGACATGGGATTTGACCGGGCGGCCTTGCTGGATTGTCGGGTTCAGTTCCGCCAGATGCTTCTCCCGGGCAAACACCTCGAATTAGGTATCACTAGGCTATGCACTTATGCTGGCCCAACCCACTGGCAATCCAAAACAGAAGCTGAGATCGAAGATGAGAACGAATTTAATGTGCAGTGCCCATTTTGCTTGATTGATGTTGAGACATTCAAACTTAGGCACAACATGAATTAGGCTGTTTTTTTACAAAAAAATGAAACTCTATTGTTTTCCCTCTTTAGCTTAGTGAACCTATGACTTGCACTTTCAATTTGTATGACTTGCACAACATTATGGTTTCTTCATCTTTTGTGTTTGAGTTTGGTTGGTTTAATAAAGTATTTTGTGCTTCTCAGTTTTCTCTTTCTACCTTCCACTATTTTTTTTCCCTGCTGTATTACATATCATGCCTCCTTAGAAAATTGCACTTTTTTTCACAACCCCTACTCTATGCATATGTTGTACAGGTGGATGTATATTTGTTATGGACCCCGACAACAACCATGCTGAACTTCCCCGTTTACTTTACACCATAGCACGCTGGAATCGCCAACGACTTATGCACTTTGCTCGCCGAAATACCGATCAACATAACCCACTATCCCTTCCAGAGCTTCAATACGCCCGAACTGTTGCCGCGTCGTATGCTCGACTTCATCGCCGAGTTCATCTTCTCCAAGCTGGTTTTCCCTCTACTTCACATATAAATTACCATCAGAGGTTGGATCATGCCCAACGCTTCTTCTGGAGATTTATCGACCCAATTGCTATATTACCTCTTGCTGCTTTAACCTCAGTCGTCCGCTATGTTAGACCCATACATCCGTATCCGCTCCCGCCTTCTACACCTACAACTGGGGCCCCTATTTACAATCAGGCCCACCGTCCATGGGTAGTCCTGCATACATACACGAGCATGATGTCGTAGCAACGCACCCTCAGTCCACCACACATGCCCGTCCGATCTTTCGTGGTGGTGGGTCAGGTGGTCCCATGCATGCCGAATGTTTTCCTTTACCGCCTACAACTATACATACCGAGACACCTTTGCGCACGAACACTTTCCAAGGTACACGACATTGCCAACCAACATTCCTCATGTCACTTACATTTTTGCACGTTTCCGTACTAACCTATCCTTCCCAATACACAGAAGTTGGTTCACGTCAGTCGCAGCAGGTCTATCAACAACCTTTACAACATCCTACTTCCCCTCGCCGTGCTCGCACTCGCAGACAAGGTACACTATTTCGTCCTCACATTTTCCGCTTTGCAGTTCATTCCCACTTATGCTTTACTACGCTGTTCCTTATACCCATAGGCCCTAGAGTTGATACTGCATGGTCCTTTGGCGCTCCAACATGTGTATGTCCGGGATGTGATGCCATGATGTGGGCCGAAGAGCGCACACGAAAACAAAGTTCTGATAGCGACCCAATATTCATGCTTTGTTGTTCAGCCGGCCGTGTTAGACTACCTTTGATCCCGGAACCTCCTGCTTTACTAGGATCCCTTTTGGAACCAGGTTCTGATCCACGCGGCCCTAACTTCCGCAAAGAAATTCGGACTATTAATGCAATGTTCGCAATGACTTCGTCCGGGGCACAAGTTGATAACTCCGTTAACAACGGGTCTACCCCATATGTGTACAGAGTATGTGGCCAGAACTATCACAAGCTTGGGTCTCTCATCCCGCCCGGTGATAATCCCCCCCGCTTCGCCCAACTCTACATATACGACACACAGCATGAAATAACTAACCGTCGATCTGCACTCGGCCGAGGGAGCGTTGGTAATGGAATCGAAGATTCGCTGATTCGAGATATATCATCCATGTTAGATACCCATAATGCCCTGGTTGCATCCTTCCGAACTGCGAGGGACCGGTACGAAGCAAACCCTGCTGAACCTTTTTCTCTACGCCTGATCAACACTCGACATAGGGATGGGTTACAGTATGACCATCCTTCACACAATGAGGTTGCTGGCCTCATTGTTGGTGACATCGACCATGGTTCCTTCGAGCGAGATATTGTCGTGCACCACAACTCGGCCGGGCTCCAGCGTATTAACGATCTAGATCTCCATTTCATGGCTTTTTCGTACCCCCTTATTCATCCATATGGAGAAGCCGGGTTTCACTACAACATTCCACTTCTGCTACCACCAAACAGTACAGCTGCGCATAAAATTGTAACAGTGAGGCAGTACTATGCTTATAGGTTCCAACAACGCGCTAAAGAGGGTCGAACGTTGATTAATGCTGGGCGTCTGCTTCAACAATACATGGTCGATGCTTACACGACACTTGAGGAAATACGTTTCCGGTATTATAGACTTAATCAAATCGACCTCCGAGCAGCTATGTATTATGGGTTGATGGATGCCCCGAGTCAGGGCGACACAGACGCAACTCAACTGGGGAAAACAGTTATCCTTCCGTCGAGCCATACAGGCGGGCCGCGTTATTGAGTGGAAAACTACCAGGATGCCATGGCAGTTTGTCGATGGGCTGGGTACCCAGACATTTTTATTACATTCACCTGTAATCCTAAATGGCCTGAAATCGATGCCATGCTTCATCTGATTGGTCAGGAAGGAGATACTAATCGACATGATATTACTGCCCGTGTATTTTCAATCAAGCTGAAGCAATTCATGGAGGACTTAAGGAAAAAAAACATTTGGCCCTGTTATTGCATGTAAGGTCCTCGCTCCTTTGAACACGTATTTCATACCCATGTCATTAACTATAACTAATCGTGTTTTCCAACTTTCAGGGCTTTACACAATTGAATTCCAAAAGAGAGGCCTCCCTCATGCTCACATTCTTCTCTTTCTTCAACCAGGATACAAGAACCCTTCTGGATCACAAATCGATAGATTTGTGAGCGCAGAACTTCCTGATGCAAATGTTGATTTACCTGGGTATAATATTGTTCGCGAAACAATGCTACATGGGCCGTGCGGATCTGCAAACCCCAAATCACCGTGCATGGTGAATGGGCAATGTTCCAAACATTTCCCAAAACAATGGAATCCGTCTACAACAACTGATAAAAACGGGTTCCCCATATACATGCGGCGAGATACATCTATTACAGCAACTAAAAAAGGGCACACCCTTGATAACAGGTTCGCTTTCCATTCAACTGTACCTTTTTTAAATACGATCACATGTACCCCTGTACCTAATTACATGTTTTCCCATTCAGATTTGTTATCCCTTATAATCGAGACCTATCCGTCAAATACAATGCCCATATCAATGTTGAGATTTGCAATCATTCGCGCGCAATCAAGTATTTGTTCAAGTACTTGCATAAGGGGTCAGATCGTGCCATTGCAACATTCGATCCAACTGACTCAACACGTTCTAGAGATGAGATCAAACTGTACCTAGATTGTCGTTACATATCAGCAGCTGAAGCGTGTTGGCGCATTTTCAAGTTTGACATCCATCACAGATATCCTCCTGTAGAACGGCTCCGATGTCACCTGCCAGGAGAACACACAGTTGTGTTTTCTCAAGATGCATCTATTGAAGCACTCAAGAACCGGCCAGGTATCGAACGTACTAAATTGACTGAATGGATGGAAACCAACAAAACTACACCGGAGACAAGGCACTTGACATATGCAGCTTTTCCATCCCATTATAAGTGGGATTCTCAAAATAGAATATGGATTCGTAGAAAGCAAGGAATTTCAGTTGGGCGTATCTATTTTGCACACCCTGCTTCAGGAGAGCGCTTTTATCTACGTATGCTCCTAAACCATGTCACTGGTTGCACGTCCTTTGAAGATATTCGGACAGTTAACGGGTTTGTTCATCCGACGTTCAAAGCTGCCTGCCTTGCTTCTGGGTTGTTAGGTGATGATAGCGAATGGATCCAATGTCTTGAGGAGGCTTCGAGATGGGCATCAGGTTATGAACTTCGCCGTCTATTTGTGACATTACTTGTGCATTGCCATGTTATTGATGCTGGTAAGCTTTGGGATGCTCATTTTGAGAGTCTTTCAGAAGATATTGCATACACCCAGGAGAAGAAATATCGTTCGGCCAATATGAAGATCACCCGCGAACAAGTGCAATGTTTAGCCCTTCTCGAGGTTGAACAACTTTTACGCAAACAAGGGAAGTCATTACAAGATTTTTGTGGCATGCCGGTTCCAAATGCTGACGAGGTTTGTGACTTGGGCAACCGGTTAATTATTGAGGAACTTGAGTACGACACAGATGAACAACTTGCTCAACATATGCGCTCTTTGTCTGTACTAAATGCTTGCCAATTACGTGCTTATAAAGCCATTATGGATTCAGTTGAAAGTGACAAAGGCGGGTTGTTTTTCATCCAAGGTCGGGGAGGTACAGGAAAGACCTTTTTATGGAACACGATAGTAACAAAGCTTCGCGCTGAGAAGAAGATTGTCCTACCTGTGGCAACATCCGACATTGCCACCCTCCTTTTGCCAAACGGGCGCACAGCACATTCACGATTCCGCATACCTCTTAATCCAACGGCTTCATCAACGTGTGATGTTAAGCAAGGAACAAATTTAGCTGCTCTTCTGTAAAAAACATCGTTGATCATATGGGATGAAGCACCTATGGCTAATCGGTTGTGTTTTGAAGCCTTGGACAGGACCTTGCGTGATATCTTGCGGAACTGATACGAGGATAGTTTGGAAAGGCCTTTTGGCGGGTTGGCCGTTGTGTGCGGTGGTGATTTCCGGAAAATACTACCATTCATTACAAAAGGTTCGCGAACCGATATTATCGATGCCGCTTTAAATTCTTCGTACCTATGACCATCCTTCCAAGTATATGAACTTACTGAAAACATGCGTCTCCAACACCCAGGGCCCGATGAAGCTGGTGTGGCCGAAATAGCAGCATTTGATCGGTGGATGTTAGAGATTGGAAATGGAACTAAATACGAATGTGCCAGGGATGAACTTATTCGTATACCACCAACCATGGTCCCGCCTACATCCCCAACCGAAGTAACTAGCCTTATCTCAGCGATTTATCCCGATTTCGCTGCTCGCTACACAGATCATGACTATCTCTCTGAAAGAGCAATTTTGACGCCCAAGAATGACATGCTCCAAGTTGTTAATGACATGATGCTCAACATGATACCCGGGGAAGGGAAATCATACTTTAGTTGCGACACTGTGTGCAAGGGGAGTCAGCGGGTTGAAGATGTTGATTCTCTATATCCTATTGAGTTTTTGAATAGCTTGACGTTTAATGGAGTCCCCTCACATCACATCCGTTTGAAGATAGGCTGTCCTGTTATGTTGATGCGCAATTTGAATCAGACCGAAGGACTTTGCAATGGTACGCGTCTGGTTGTTACAGAGCTTGGGGATTGGTCTATTCGAGGCACAATTCTATCTGGGAACCATAAGGGTAAGGTTGTCACCATCCCTCGAATCATTATGTGCCCAACTGATTCAAAATGGCCATTCGTATTAAATCGGAGACAATTTCCCGTTGCCCCGTGTTTTACAATGACAATCAACAAAAGTCAAGGACAATCACTTAACAATGTTGATATCTACTTGCCGCAACAGGTTTGTTGTTCGTGATCCTTCTACACTTACTTCCTATATCATCTTACCCAATTCTGTGATCTAATGTTTTTCCCCTTCCATAGAAGGTCTTCGCCCATGGGCAATTATACGTTGCACTCTCTCGCGTTACATCCATCGATGGTTTGGTCATAGTGAATGCAGATCCTAACGCCGAAGACCCGTTGTTAATAAAAAAACGTTGTCTACCATGAAGCCTACCGTAACTTAGCTATACTTAACCACCCATCTTAGTGATTATCTATCTTTATTTCACACTCATGGATTTAGTTTTGTATTGCATTATTTCACACTCATGGATTTAGTTTTGTATTGCATTATACGATACCATTTTCATTATTATTTACAACGCCTCACTTTCTCTATCATTCAACTGTATTTTAAGTGTCATTTACATGAGTTCTGGTGAAAAACGAATTAGTCATCACAAATCCCTGTGTCAGCGGGATTTTTTCTGATTCAACAATCAAACTTGCAACACAAACAACCATGAATATGAAGGTTACCCATTCACTGTGCATATATTCTCAACATCAATATGGTTTCTAAACAACAACCACACCAACAATGTTAAGTACGTCATCAACCAATAACTACATTCATCACAAGAAATATTCATATTCACCAACACAAGCGTTTAGATGTAGCAAACCAACAACTACTGACATACGTTAAGTGTTCAGACAAAATATAAAACAAACTATAAGAACCGGGAGCTACAAAAGGTTCCTATGCATCAACATCCCGTTCCCATAATTCAAAAGCATAACTACCAAAATAGTACTTATCGCCTTCCTAAACAGCGGGCCCTTCACCTCTAATGAAAGCCATGAATTTTTCATCCAGCCAAGGCTTAAACGCCCCTTCCCTGTACTGACCCTGTAACATGCAAACAAAACCATACAATTATGTATCGAAAAAGGAAAACTGATATTTAAAAACACAAGCGCGCATTTTCAACATTAATACAGATATAATTATTGCATGAACAAAAACACAGTTTTGAACATACTCATGTGAGAAAATGAGAAACAAAAACACACCCTCAAATTTCAGCAAAATCAGCGGATCAACATCATCAACACCAAAAACGCATAAGCAAAATGAGTTCTTCTCTTCACAAAGTGAAAGACAACACGTTAACCACAAATTATTACGACTCATATACGTAAGGAATAGATGAAAGAAGTTCATACAACATAGAAACAGGTTATTTATGCCATATGAACCACAATGAAATATGACAAAAACAGATTTTTCAATGCTTTATTAACTTCGATACTCCACGTATCATATAAACAACAACGAAATATTGAAAAACACATGTCAATAGCATATGTAAACCAAGGCCCCCTAAACGAGTCGAGAACACTAATTGTTTATTTCAAAACTATAAATTTAGGACACAGTTGATGTTACTTACGATAAACCAGTATATGTATCCTTTAAGTAGTTTGAAGGCTTTCTGTTTGTCGTCCAACACTGCATGCAGTTCAGCTACAAGCTCTGCACATTCACAGCAAACATAATGTCAAGGGAATTACCAACATGTCACAGAATCATACAATCTCACCCCAAACCAATGATTAAACACAGTTTTAAAATACATGATGAACTATAAAACTCTATTATTTACTTAACCTATACAAGGAACCTCAAACTTCAGTACCATTTTTTTATTGTTCTGTTTAAATAGCATGTTTTAAATATCATAAATAAAGCCATCAAATTAATTCAAGTAATTTAAATACAAGAGGAAATTATATCAGAACGTAACCAATGATTCAACACAGTTATAAAATAAATGATAAACTATAAAACTCTATTATTTACTTGACCTATACAAGGAACCTCAAACTTTAGTACCATTTTTTTATTATTCTGTTTAAATATCATGTTTTAAATATCAAAATAAAGCCATCAAATTAATTCAAATAATTAAAATACAAGAGGAATCAATATCAGAACGTAAACCATAATTACAAATAGAAAACGATTCATTAAATACGCGCTTTCCAAATCAAAGAGTGGACGTCGAACAAATGATCAGTTTGGGGAATGAAATATATCATCAAGTTGGGTCAGATATCTTTCTCTAAATTCAACTAAACAATTATGAAGCCTACTTCAATATGAGAGATCCATTTCTTTTAGGACAAAGAAATTATACGTTAAACATTCAAATCGAACTAATATATACTACGCTCCCCTAATTTTGTACCGTATCGTACAGTAGGAGCACAATCCACTAAGAACTATTACTTTAATTCAAGGATTACACTATTCGCATGCAATCTGATTCATCACCATTGTACGATTATTCGTCTCTAAATCAACTTGCATGCATGATAAACCCAACGACCCATTATTCACTATTCTCATGCAATTGAGTACATCATAATTATACGATTCAAAAACCTAATACAATTAAAAAAAATGTTTACCAGGGTGGGAATCAAGGCACGCCTTGATCCGCAACTGTGGTCCCTCTGATACATGAGAATTTTTCAGCCGTTCGAGTTCTTCTTTGATGAAAGGAGATCTATTCACGTGCCTCATCAGATCCCTCCTGAACTTGGCTTCGTGATCCACCTACACTCAACAACAAAAAAAAGTCAGAACAAGTTGTCACAATACTCAGTTAATATAACAAACACAAACCGGTTACTGTGTTCGGTCTTACCGGGAAATTTTGCCCGCCGCCGGAGTTGCATGCAGATGGTAGAGCCACGAAACACGGATTCTGCCCGACCGTATCACCCTCAGTTGTATGGATCGCCTCGGGTGCCTGATGTTGAAGAGGGTTCGGATTCTGATCGACAGGATTAGGGTTACTTGCATGGATCACCTCGGGTTCCTGCTGTTGAAGAGGGATTTGCTGAACCTGGTCGTTGACTTCCCGTGCAACTCTTCCACTGCTGCTGTAGCAACACATCTCTGACCTAGGGCAGAGATGGCACCGCCTAGGATGGCGACGAGGCCCCGCAAATCTTGCAGACCTACGTACATGCATGCTTCCGGCCGCCCTTCCCCCTCGATTCTTCATCTTCCCCGTTTACTCTTAACCGATCTTCTCTCTACACTGACAGACGCCTTAACTCTCGGTTGATTGCTTTTCTAAACCAAAACGCCTGTTTATATTCCAACACAACGGTTCGCTTTCCTTATTTTCAACCAGAAGTCACGCTGCTGCATTGGGCCGAGCCTGCCGATTCTTCCACGGGCCTCCTCCTTCAACCGACCCACCACACTTAAGGGCTCGCTTCCCCCTTCCATTGGGCCTTTCAACAACAACAAATGGGCCACCGACTGATTCATTTGTATTTTAAAACTAATCAAGTTTACAAAATGGTAGATACATTATTAATACACCAACAATCAAATTTACACTTATAATAATTATGATTATTTCAAGATTAACCAAGTGCCTGTTTATTAAAAATTAACCACGATGATGACAAACCCACCGCCTTCTGGCCGATGACGAGACCCTCCCCTATTTGAAGGCACCGTTCCGTCCTCTACGAAATAAACCAACCCTTTCTAACCACTGTCCCCACAACATGGACTCTCCACCTTTACCCAAATTTACATATTCATTCCGACTGCACTATACATTTATCTACTTTAATCTATTATTCCAATAATAATCTAATTTACACATCTGTCGTACCCACTACATCAATCCCAGCCACAAACAACAATTACAATATCTGTTTACTACACAACTAACACACAATATATTTCACACCAAGCACCGCGCATCGCGCGGTGCAGCTACACTAGTATTTTATTAACACTAATCTTATTCTTACTAAAAGCAAAATATTAAGCCTACGTGTCGCCTTCTCATTCAACATTATTTTCTCTCTCTTCTTCTTAACATTCAGATTTCTTTTTCTTGCCTTCTCCTTCATTCAATCTCTCTCCTCTTTCTTCGTTTGACTTTTCAGCTTCAGTTATAGGTTATTTCTTCTCCTCCACTTTAATGCTCTTATACAAAATGTTAGGCCTTTTGTTTTCCTCTTCACTTTCTATGGCTCTTCTTCTCCTCCAGACCCTTTATTTATGATGCACTGCACATTTTGGGAATCAAATCATATTTGTAAGTGAATATTTTTCTTCCCTTTCTTTTCTTCTCTACTGCTCTTTCCCCTCATTTTCAATGATCCTGTTTCAATCAGCAATTCCCTATTGTCATTTTAATTTCCAGCCCTACTTATCGCTCTTTATTCAATCGTCCCTTCGTCTGTAGTTGGGTTCAACCATTTCCCCATGTTCAATGGTGTCCATTCCGATTATGTTGTCCCAATTCCGACAAGGGATGTTTCAGGAACCATCTCTGCCTAGCAACTTTGTAAGATTTTAATGGTTTGTCTTTGATTTTGGGATTTAAAGGTTCGTTTAGTTTGGGCATGCTTTGGTTCGTCTCATCGTTTCTGATTTTTCCCGGATTTGAAGCCTTGAACAAAAATCGATCGGATTTATTTTTGTCCCACGCCGTAGCCGCGTCCTGAGCAGAAGAAGCATGGGTTCGTGGACGAGAACGGTGCGATGGTGGACGATTTCGATTCCAGCGTGGTGGAGGATTAGGGAATGTACCTACTCAATGTGGCTATTCACCGTTTTGGGGTATGTTAATTTTATTGGTATGTTCTCTCCCTATCTGATCTGAGAAATATGGGAAGTGAAATTATAATGTGATTCAATTGAATGTTATGGATGAGGTTCTGAATTCACGAATGATTGAAGCATAAATGTTTTAGTTGTTCATTGTTGAGTCAGGGGTTCAATTACTCATGCATGTAGCTTCGGCATTTTAGGAGCACTAACCTATGGTGAACTAACATTTGCGTCTTATATTTAACATACCCATCTTCTCCGACTTATGGTGAGTCATATACTGTCATACTTATGATACTGTTGCTTTTTGTATACAAGAAATATCATTTTTCAATTAAAGCATCAGCGGAAAATGCGAAACTGTTTCAGTGGTTAAGCATTTGAATTACTTGGTGTTTTTAATGTTCACAGCTTTGTTTTTTTTATCAAAATTTCATTGTCATTATGTGTTTCTTTCATGTACACTTATTTCGTCATCCATTTTTCTCTGCATTCATGAGTTTTGATTTGATTTTTCAGATTAGTTGTTCCCTTTTTGTAGGGATGGGTTTGTGTTGTTTTGAATATATAGAAAAACAATTGGGAAGATTATCTATGTATTTGAGAGAGGAAATGTCACGCCCCAATTTCAGTAAACCGAACTCGGGACGCGAACGTTTAGAATAAGAAAACACTTTGAAAACATTTCCATTAAAACAATTTACAATCCCAGTTTAGTTCAACAAAAGGGTAATTACAATTCAAATAAAACGTCCCACAAGCGGACAAAAAAAGGCGAGGTCTCCGTCGCTAGACCAAAAGTAAAAACCCGGACTCCGCTCCTAGCTCCACAAGCTTCGAGAGCTCACCTAGTCCGTCCCACGAACAGTACCTGTAGGAAAAGCAGCTAGGGGTGAGCGTTCGCTCACCACCACGGATAACAGACTGACTACGGCATAATTAGCAGACAATGTCGGTAACACCAACAACAAAAACAACCCCCAACCCAAGTACTCTGACTGACAAACACCCACGGTGACCTTCCTCGAACGACTCGACACTCGACACGTAAGTAGACACGACACAACGATCACGACCTCTTCCAAGGACTCAAAGGAACTACGCAACACCAAACAAGATCACAAAGGATCGCAAACCAGCTGCTCAGTAACCTCTCCCACTCACACGAACACGGATCAGGCTAGCCAAAGAGTGCTTACAACCTGTGATACTCAAACTCGGACCAGGCCAGCCAAAGAGTGCTTGCAACCTGTGTTACTCAAACCATGTCAGGCCAGCCAAAGAGTGCTTGCAACCCGTTGATACTCAAATTTGGTCAGGCCAGCCAAAGAGTGCTTGCAACCTACCGGGATCCGCAATCACAATCACAATTACAAGAAAATTCAAACACACAGGCACTCAAGGCCACTCAAGACACCTCAACAGCCAAGACTCGGGTTCAACAACCCCAAGGGCACTCACTGCCGCTCAAGACACACCAACGGTCAAGACTCGGGTTCAACAACCCCACGGCACTCACGGCCACCCAAAACCCCGACAATAAGACACGGGCACTCAAGGCCACCCAAAATCAACAATAAATAACACGGGCTCTCAAGGCCACCCAGACTCGACGACAATTAACACGGGCTCTCAAGGCCACCCAAACTCAACAATAAATAACACGGGCTCTCAAGGCCACCCAAACTCAACAACAATTAACACGCACAACAACCTCCGGCATAATCGATGCCTCCAACAGTCCTAATATCACTAGTTTCACAAACAACCTCCGGGCATGGTCATATGCCTCCAGTAAATCAATTACGCTAAGTCCTTTGTTCCTACGACACTACTAAGTGTCACATGCTTTTCTCATAAACGCTACAATCCCGTATCGCCTTTCTAATAATTCCTAAGTTCCCGTAACATGCATGAGGAGGAGGACGGCGGCGGCGGCGTGAGGAGGAGGACGGTGAGGGAAGGGAAGGGGCTCGGTGGGTTCGGCTGAGACGGGAAGGAGAGGGGGACGTCGGCTGGTGTGGTCGGAATCCGGCGAGTAAGAGGGAGACGGCGTGGAGGAGCTGGGCGTGGTCGGACGGAGATGGAAGGGAGACGGCGTGGTGGCTGGAGGAGATGGAGGTCGGGGTTCGGCTGAGATGTGGCGGCGTGTGATGGCGATGGGAGAGCGGCCGGAGCTGGTGGGAGGTCGCCGGAGGTGGACGGAGAGGATCGGTTTCGAAGGAGAAGGGAGGCGTGGGTGAGGGCTGCGGGAGAAACGAAGAGAAGGGTGCAATTTTAGGGTTTCAGACCTAAAATTGCCCCTTTATACTCGAGCCTTCAAACGGGCCTCACCCATGGGCTTCTACGAGATGGGCCGCACGGCCCAGACGTGGGTGGCCAGCCTGCCCGGGCCGGGTCTGGCCTGGCCGGGTTGCTGGTTGGGTCCGGTCCGACCCAATTCGTTTTTTTTTTTGAAGCGGGTTTTACAATCTACCCCCCTTAAAGAAATTTCGCCCACGAAATTTAGGACAACGCCCACTTAAGATACTATAAAAACGTACCCTGATAGGTCTCGCGGTAGGTAGGGGTTCCTGAGGTCCGGGAGTCGGTAACTGCGTACCCTCTTCCCTCCGACTCCTGCTGCCTCTGACCCGACGCACTGGCGGCCGGATACCCAGAGCTCCGTTGCTGTCTCGGAGTCGGCGCGCTCGTCGACGGCTGCGAAAACCTCGACTGCTGACCCTGACGGGGGCGGTCTCTGGGCGACTGTACCGTCTGCGACTGCTGCGGCCGCTGCGCCGATATCGCTCCCAACGGCTCACGACACCATTTCATCGTGTGTCCCACACGGCCGCACCGGAGACAGCTGGTCTCATCGGTTCCCGACCCCGAGCCCTGGCCTGCCCGGCACCCCCGCCGCAAATGGCCTGGCTCCTTGTAGAGATGGCATGTCGGCACCCTCTGTGTCGCGACTGGTCCCATGGACGCCACCGACCCGTGTTGTCTCGCTCCACCCTGGTGAGTCGGTGGTCGGAAGAATCCCGCGGTCCTCTGCCTCCTTTGGTCTCGTGACTCTGACGGCCCTGTAAAGTCGGTCGGCCGCTGTCGAACCTCGCGGGTTCTGGCCGCATCCTGGATCCCCTGCTCCACCGTCGCTGCGGTGTCCACGAGGTTGGTATACTTCCGTATCCTCAAGGCGAGAACCTGGTTCTGGATGCCCATCCTCAGTCCGTCCTGGAACCGCAGGCAACGGTCCGTCTCGCTCGTCACCATCTCAGGCGCGAATCTGGCCAAGGCTGTGAACCTGGCCTCGTACTCTCCTACCGTCATCCCTCCTTGCTCCAGGTCCAAGAACTGTCGATGTCGCTCCAGCCGAGCCGACTCGGGAAAGTACTGCGTCATAAACACCTCCTGAAAGACACTGTAGTCGTATCCGACCGTGTCCTTCACCCGCCCCCACCAGTGGTAGGCGCTGTCTCTCAGCTGATGGGCCGCGAATGACACTCTCCGTCGGCCATCCTCGATACCCGATGTGTCCAGGTCTCGAGTGACCTGTTCTATCCATCGCTCGGCTAGGTCGGGATTCGACTCCCCGACAAAAACAGGTATCCCGAGCTTCAGGAAATCTAGTAGCGCTCGGGAGGTAAGATCCTCGGTCTGAGCGGCCCTCACCGGGACTGCGGCTGCCTCTGGTGCAAGCGAAGCCGACTCTCGGTTGGCGATGACCGCCACCAAACTCTGGACTATCCTGGTCAGTTCATCCAAGGCAGCCATGACGGGAGGGTCTGCAACGGGCGGAACGCCGGGTGTGCCTGCAGACGGCCCCGCGTCACTCCTCCTGTCTTCTCCGACAGGAGTGCCCTGCGCTTCTGCGTACCCGGCGGGCTCAACGGTTGGCACCCTTCCCGGTGTCCCCGCTGACCGTCCCCGCCGGCCCTGCGTGGGCGCTCGTCGCCGTGCCACTGCTGCTCTTCCTCGTCTGCCAGGAGCCATCAGCAGGTATCCTCTGCACGGATACACGCAAACGTTCAGTTTGCGAACTCAAATAAGGACAACAGCTCGAACACACTAACGTTCGCACGGTCTACGTCTACCCCAACGCACTTGTTACTAACGTCACACCGTTCATGCTAATCATACTTTAATCATAACACGTAGGCGGAAAGATCTCAAATTTAACCACACAAACGTACACTAAGCCCTCATCCGGTCCTTTATGCACTTACTTATAACTTTCCGCAACCAAACCAGTGTTCGCTACCCGTCCCTTGCGGGAAAAGTAGTAAAGGAGATGAGTGTTATGCTCACCTCCACGGACACCCGTTCGATTATGGCATACTAGTAACGCACCAAGGACTTACCACTTTAGTCAGGGCAAACGCCATCCTAAACCTAATGCCAACACGTCACACTACTCAAGTCGTCAACACCTCAAACACTCTTTTACGCAAGGGAAACATCGAAAAGGGGATTTTGTTCTCAAATCAGCGACTACTATTGCTTACAACATCAATACCCCAACACAACCGTGAACGTCGCCACGCAAAGCCAACACTCAACTTGCACAAACAAACGGTGAGAAGGACAGGGATCACGGACTCGTGACAGACCCCGTCACGGGTGGGGTCACAGAGTCGTGACGAAGATCTAAAATTTGCCAGAACTCTCTGGTCCGTCACGGGTCCGTGACAGGATTCGTGACACTCGCGCAGACCTGTTTTCCAAACTCGGCTCTAACTCGGACCTTAACCCGTTTTAACCCCAAAATTTGCCTTAAACGACACACACGCTTGACTACCAAATCAGCAAACACACGCGCCACGATTCACAGACCAAGAAAGGCATTCAACCTCGACCAAAACACGAGCCAACACGGCCAAACGACAACACAACAACACTCGCCCACCGGGCCAACCAAAATCAAACACGCCCTCAAGGGAAATCACAATCAAACACGAACGCCCACGACGTCAAACAACATCAAAACAATCAATTTTTTTTTAAAGCTTCCTCCACTTCATTAAAACCTCATTTCTTGATATCAGGTGGTTACAACCCGGTCCAGGCATCCCCGAACTACGTTGTACCGACTTGACATCAGCACCGTCACGTTCGACTACAGGAGCGCTCCTGAGTCGACCCGCGATAGCTTAAAAACGTTTCACGCAGCACACACAAACAGTATGCCAGTAGCCCCGTACTGTACATACACACAGACAAAGCAAGACTCAAGACATTAAGGGTTTACACACGGTTCCCGACCTACGTGCCCAACGCACGACGGGACTTTACTGACTCGACTCTACCCACCTAATTGACGGACAGTCCGAGGTGTGAAACCTCGAGCTCTGATACCAAGCTGTCACGCCCCAATTTCAGTAAACCAAACTCGGGACGCGAACGTTTAGAATAAGAAAACACTTTGAAAACATTTCCATTAAAACAATTTACAATCCCAATTTAGTTCAACAAAAGGGTAATTACAATTCAAATAACACGTCCCACAAGCGGACAAAAAAAGGCGAGGTCTCCGTCGCTAGACCAAAAGTAAAAACCCGGACTCCGCTCCTAGCTCCACAAGCTTCGAGAGCTCACCTAGTCCGTCCCACGAACAGTACCTGTAGGAAAAGCAGCTAGGGGTGAGCGTTCGCTCACCACCACGGATAACAGACTGACTACGGCATAATTAGCAGACAATGTCGGTAACACCAACAACAAAAACAACCCCCAACCCAAGTACTCTGACTGACAAACACCCACGGTGACCTTCCTCGAACGACTCGACACTCGACACGTAAGTAGACACGACACAACGATCACGACCTCTTCCAAGGACTCAAAGGAACTACGCAACACCAAACAAGATCACAAAGGATCGCAAACCAGCTGCTCAGTAACCTCTCCCACTCACACGAACACGGATCAGGCTAGCCAAAGAGTGCTTACAACCTGTGATACTCAAACTCGGACCAGGCCAGCCAAAGAGTGCTTGCAACCTGTGTTACTCAAACCATGTCAGGCCAGCCAAAGAGTGCTTGCAACCCGTTGATACTCAAATTTGGTCAGGCCAGCCAAAGAGTGCTTGCAACCTACCGGGATCCGCAATCACAATCACAATTACAAGAAAATTCAAACACACAGGCACTCAAGGCCACTCAAGACACCTCAACAGCCAAGACTCGGGTTCAACAACCCCAAGGGCACTCACTGCCGCTCAAGACACACCAACGGTCAAGACTCGGGTTCAACAACCCCACGGCACTCACGGCCACCCAAAACCCCGACAATAAGACACGGGCACTCAAGGCCACCCAAACTCAACAATAAATAACACGGGCTCTCAAGGCCACCCAGACTCGACGACAATTAACACGGGCTCTCAAGGCCACCCAAACTCAACAATAAATAACACGGGCTCTCAAGGCCACCCAAACTCAACAACAATTAACACGCACAACAACCTCCGGCATAATCGATGCCTCCAACAGTCCTAATATCACTAGTTTCACAAACAACCTCCGGGCATGGTCATATGCCTCCAGTAAATCAATTACGCTAAGTCCTTTGTTCCTACGACACTACTAAGTGTCACATGCTTTTCTCATAAACGCTACAATCCCGTATCGCCTTTCTAATAATTCCTAAGTTCCCGTAACATGCATTTCTAATAAACGCTACAATCCCGTATCATGCTTTTCTAGTATTTAAATTAAACTTACTCAACCCACGACACCCCGGTGTCACATGCAATTCTACTATTAACTTTCCCTAATCAGGGCCGAGATCCGGCTACTTTTCCCTACCTCGTGCGTGTTCTCCCAAAAGCCAAACCACGAGCTCCGGTGATGACCTCAGTCACTCACCCAGCTTTCCCTTGCCTCGGTCCGTGGCACGATCTAAAGGAACACAAATTAAAGTCACTAAACAACTCGCAGGAATAAACCGAAAACCAATAAACTCGATGCCCAAACTTAACCCCGATAACGTCGATAAAGGACCCTTAAAGGCCCGATTCGCCCGACATGGCGGATCTGCCCGGGTTTTGTAAATTGCTTTCTGGGCTCCCCCTTGATCGGAGTCGGACTCTAAATTTAACACGAAGCCCCAAATTAATAACGGTTCCGCCGTTAAGTTAACGGCTACGATTTGTCCAGTTTAGATTCGACAGTTGTCTTTTACACTCGAGCGGGCCAACAGTAGGGTTACAACGGATCGGGTTCGAGCACCCGCGCACCGAACCCAGATTTGATCTAAACCCAGTTAATACCCCTTTTAACTTCAAACCGTCGTTGAACTCCCTTGCTTTAATTAATTCCTTCTTTGACTTTAACACAAACGATTTTCTTCCGCTCGTTTCCAAACTCGATATTTTTTGGTCCAAAACCCTTAATAAGCCGATTGGCTTCGTTTCCCTTTTTCGATTTAATCTTAACTCGAGTCTAATCTTAACCATCGACTTTCGTTTTAAAACCTGTTTAATTCAACCAGATCTAGTTTTATCACTTTTTTCTTAAGAACTCGAAACCGATTCCTTTTTCCCCTTTTTCCCTTAGACAATTGTTTTTCGTTTCAAATAGAGTTCCTTTTTAATTAAACTCTGATTTTCTTTCCGTTTAAAACAACTTCGTTTTCTCATTTAACGGATCTAAGTCGTTTTTAATCACTAACCCTTTTTAATCGATAATTTTTATTAGTTTTGAAACATAACAACAACTTCACACTTTCATTGATTTCTTTACAATTCAGATTCAAAAAGACAACGGTTCAAACCGAGCCAGATCCAGAACAACATAAAATAGCGGCAAAGGGAATAATAACTCGATAACGAAAAATAACGGGGACTCGGTTTTCACAACCGGCTGACCACCGGTAAGGGCGTAGCCGGCCGAAGCCTAACCGTGGGAACGAATGGTGGCGGCGGTGGAGAGCGGCGGTGGGAACGGCGGTGGTGGTGGCTCGGCTGAGCTTGCCGGCCGTGCGGACGGCGACGAGGAGAAGGGAGACGGGAGAGGATGGTCGGGGACGGCCGAGCTCGGGCTCGGGATGGCCGGAATCGGACGGTGGTGGCCGAGCTTGGGCTCGGGACGGCCGGAATCGAACGGTGGTGGCCGTGCTCGGGCTCGGGACGGCCGGAATCGAGAGGGACGGTGGTGGATCTGGACGGCGGCGGCGTGAGGAGGAGGACGGTGAGGGAAGGGAAGGGGCTCGGTGGGTTCGGCTGAGACGGGAAGGAGAGGGGGACGTCGGCTGGTGTGGTCGGAATCCGGCGAGTAAGAGGGAGACGGCGTGGAGGAGCTGGGCGTGGTCGGACGGAGATGGAAGGGAGACGGCGTGGTGGCTGGAGGAGATGGAGGTCGGGGTTCGGCTGAGATGTGGCGGCGTGTGATGGCGATGGGAGAGCGGCCGGAGCTGGTGGGAGGTCGCCGGAGGTGGACGGAGAGGATCGGTTTCGAAGGAGAAGGGAGGCGTGGGTGAGGGCTGCGGGAGAAACGAAGAGAAGGGTGCAATTTTAGGGTTTCAGACCTAAAATTGCCCCTTTATACTCGAGCCTTCAAACGGGCCTCACCCATGGGCTTCTACGAGATGGGCCGCACGGCCCAGACGTGGGTGGCCAGCCTGCCCGGGCCGGGTCTGGCCTGGCCGGGTTGCTGGTTGGGTCCGGTCCGACCCAATTCGTTTTTTTTTTTGAAGCGGGTTTTACAATCTACCCCCCTTAAAGAAATTTCGCCCACGAAATTTAGGACAACGCCCACTTAAGATACTATAAAAACGTACCCTGATAGGTCTCGCGGTAGGTAGGGGTTCCTGAGGTCCGGGAGTCGGTAACTGCGTACCCTCTTCCCTCCGACTCCTGCTGCCTCTGACCCGACGCACTGGCGGCCGGATACCCAGAGCTCCGTTGCTGTCTCGGAGTCGGCGCGCTCGTCGACGGCTGCGAAAACCTCGACTGCTGACCCTGACGGGGGCGGTCTCTGGGCGACTGTACCGTCTGCGACTGCTGCGGCCGCTGCGCCGATATCGCTCCCAACGGCTCACGACACCATTTCATCGTGTGTCCCACACGGCCGCACCGGAGACAGCTGGTCTCATCGGTTCCCGACCCCGAGCCCTGGCCTGCCCGGCACCCCCGCCGCAAATGGCCTGGCTCCTTGTAGAGATGGCATGTCGGCACCCTCTGTGTCGCGACTGGTCCCATGGACGCCACCGACCCGTGTTGTCTCGCTCCACCCTGGTGAGTCGGTGGTCGGAAGAATCCCGCGGTCCTCTGCCTCCTTTGGTCTCGTGACTCTGACGGCCCTGTAAAGTCGGTCGGCCGCTGTCGAACCTCGCGGGTTCTGGCCGCATCCTGGATCCCCTGCTCCACCGTCGCTGCGGTGTCCACGAGGTTGGTATACTTCCGTATCCTCAAGGCGAGAACCTGGTTCTGGATGCCCATCCTCAGTCCGTCCTGGAACCGCAGGCAACGGTCCGTCTCGCTCGTCACCATCTCAGGCGCGAATCTGGCCAAGGCTGTGAACCTGGCCTCGTACTCTCCTACCGTCATCCCTCCTTGCTCCAGGTCCAAGAACTGTCGATGTCGCTCCAGCCGAGCCGACTCGGGAAAGTACTGCGTCATAAACACCTCCTGAAAGACACTGTAGTCGTATCCGACCGTGTCCTTCACCCGCCCCCACCAGTGGTAGGCGCTGTCTCTCAGCTGATGGGCCGCGAATGACACTCTCCGTCGGCCATCCTCGATACCCGATGTGTCCAGGTCTCGAGTGACCTGTTCTATCCATCGCTCGGCTAGGTCGGGATTCGACTCCCCGACAAAAACAGGTATCCCGAGCTTCAGGAAATCTAGTAGCGCTCGGGAGGTAAGATCCTCGGTCTGAGCGGCCCTCACCGGGACTGCGGCTGCCTCTGGTGCAAGCGAAGCCGACTCTCGGTTGGCGATGACCGCCATCAAACTCTGGACTATCCTGGTCAGTTCATCCAAGGCAGCCATGACGGGAGGGTCTGCAACGGGCGGAACGCCGGGTGTGCCTGCAGACGGCCCCGCGTCACTCCTCCTGTCTTCTCCGACAGGAGTGCCCTGCGCTTCTGCGTACCCGGCGGGCTCAACGGTTGGCACCCTTCCCGGTGTCCCCGCTGACCGTCCCCGCCGGCCCTGCGTGGGCGCTCGTCGCCGTGCCACTGCTGCTCTTCCTCGTCTGCCAGGAGCCATCAGCAGGTATCCTCTGCACGGATACACGCAAACGTTCAGTTTGCGAACTCAAATAAGGACAACAGCTCGAACACACTAACGTTCGCACGGTCTACGTCTACCCCAACGCACTTGTTACTAACGTCACACCGTTCATGCTAATCATACTTTAATCATAACACGTAGGCGGAAAGATCTCAAATTTAACCACACAAACGTACACTAAGCCCTCATCCGGTCCTTTATGCACTTACTTATAACTTTCCGCAACCAAACCAGTGTTCGCTACCCGTCCCTTGCGGGAAAAGTAGTAAAGGAGATGAGTGTTATGCTCACCTCCACGGACACCCGTTCGATTATGGCATACTAGTAACGCACCAAGGACTTACCACTTTAGTCAGGGCAAACGCCATCCTAAACCTAATGCCAACACGTCACACTACTCAAGTCGTCAACACCTCAAACACTCTTTTACGCAAGGGAAACATCGAAAAGGGGATTTTGTTCTCAAATCAGCGACTACTATTGCTTACAACATCAATACCCCAACACAACCGTGAACGTCGCCACGCAAAGCCAACACTCAACTTGCACAAACAAACGGTGAGAAGGACAGGGATCACGGACTCGTGACAGACCCCGTCACGGGTGGGGTCACAGAGTCGTGACGAAGATCTAAAATTTGCCAGAACTCTCTGGTCCGTCACGGGTCCGTGACAGGATTCGTGACACTCGCGCAGACCTGTTTTCCAAACTCGGCTCTAACTCGGACCTTAACCCGTTTTAACCCCAAAATTTGCCTTAAACGACACACACGCTTGACTACCAAATCAGCAAACACACGCGCCACGATTCACAGACCAAGAAAGGCATTCAACCTCGACCAAAACACGAGCCAACACGGCCAAACGACAACACAACAACACTCGCCCACCGGGCCAACCAAAATCAAACACGCCCTCAAGGGAAATCACAATCAAACACGAACGCCCACGACGTCAAACAACATCAAAACAATCAATTTTTTTTTAAAGCTTCCTCCACTTCATTAAAACCTCATTTCTTGATATCAGGTGGTTACAACCCGGTCCAGGCATCCCCGAACTACGTTGTACCGACTTGACATCAGCACCGTCACGTTCGACTACAGGAGCGCTCCTGAGTCGACCCGCGATAGCTTAAAAACGTTTCACGCAGCACACACAAACAGTATGCCAGTAGCCCCGTACTGTACATACACACAGACAAAGCAAGACTCAAGACATTAAGGGTTTACACACGGTTCCCGACCTACGTGCCCAACGCACGACGGGACTTTACTGACTCGACTCTACCCACCTAATTGACGGACAGTCCGAGGTGTGAAACCTCGAGCTCTGATACCAAGCTGTCACGCCCCAATTTCAGTAAACCAAACTCGGGACGCGAACGTTTAGAATAAGAAAACACTTTGAAAACATTTCCATTAAAACAATTTACAATCCCAATTTAGTTCAACAAAAGGGTAATTACAATTCAAATAACACGTCCCACAAGCGGACAAAAAAAGGCGAGGTCTCCGTCGCTAGACCAAAAGTAAAAACCCGGACTCCGCTCCTAGCTCCACAAGCTTCGAGAGCTCACCTAGTCCGTCCCACGAACAGTACCTGTAGGAAAAGCAGCTAGGGGTGAGCGTTCGCTCACCACCACGGATAACAGACTGACTACGGCATAATTAGCAGACAATGTCGGTAACACCAACAACAAAAACAACCCCCAACCCAAGTACTCTGACTGACAAACACCCACGGTGACCTTCCTCGAACGACTCGACACTCGACACGTAAGTAGACACGACACAACGATCACGACCTCTTCCAAGGACTCAAAGGAACTACGCAACACCAAACAAGATCACAAAGGATCGCAAACCAGCTGCTCAGTAACCTCTCCCACTCACACGAACACGGATCAGGCTAGCCAAAGAGTGCTTACAACCTGTGATACTCAAACTCGGACCAGGCCAGCCAAAGAGTGCTTGCAACCTGTGTTACTCAAACCATGTCAGGCCAGCCAAAGAGTGCTTGCAACCCGTTGATACTCAAATTTGGTCAGGCCAGCCAAAGAGTGCTTGCAACCTACCGGGATCCGCAATCACAATCACAATTACAAGAAAATTCAAACACACAGGCACTCAAGGCCACTCAAGACACCTCAACAGCCAAGACTCGGGTTCAACAACCCCAAGGGCACTCACTGCCGCTCAAGACACACCAACGGTCAAGACTCGGGTTCAACAACCCCACGGCACTCACGGCCACCCAAAACCCCGACAATAAGACACGGGCACTCAAGGCCACCCAAACTCAACAATAAATAACACGGGCTCTCAAGGCCACCCAGACTCGACGACAATTAACACGGGCTCTCAAGGCCACCCAAACTCAACAATAAATAACACGGGCTCTCAAGGCCACCCAAACTCAACAACAATTAACACGCACAACAACCTCCGGCATAATCGATGCCTCCAACAGTCCTAATATCACTAGTTTCACAAACAACCTCCGGGCATGGTCATATGCCTCCAGTAAATCAATTACGCTAAGTCCTTTGTTCCTACGACACTACTAAGTGTCACATGCTTTTCTCATAAACGCTACAATCCCGTATCGCCTTTCTAATAATTCCTAAGTTCCCGTAACATGCATTTCTAATAAACGCTACAATCCCGTATCATGCTTTTCTAGTATTTAAATTAAACTTACTCAACCCACGACACCCCGGTGTCACATGCAATTCTACTATTAACTTTCCCTAATCAGGGCCGAGATCCGGCTACTTTTCCCTACCTCGTGCGTGTTCTCCCAAAAGCCAAACCACGAGCTCCGGTGATGACCTCAGTCACTCACCCAGCTTTCCCTTGCCTCGGTCCGTGGCACGATCTAAAGGAACACAAATTAAAGTCACTAAACAACTCGCAGGAATAAACCGAAAACCAATAAACTCGATGCCCAAACTTAACCCCGATAACGTCGATAAAGGACCCTTAAAGGCCCGATTCGCCCGACATGGCGGATCTGCCCGGGTTTTGTAAATTGCTTTCTGGGCTCCCCCTTGATCGGAGTCGGACTCTAAATTTAACACGAAGCCCCAAATTAATAACGGTTCCGCCGTTAAGTTAACGGCTACGATTTGTCCAGTTTAGATTCGACAGTTGTCTTTTACACTCGAGCGGGCCAACAGTAGGGTTACAACGGATCGGGTTCGAGCACCCGCGCACCGAACCCAGATTTGATCTAAACCCAGTTAATACCCCTTTTAACTTCAAACCGTCGTTGAACTCCCTTGCTTTAATTAATTCCTTCTTTGACTTTAACACAAACGATTTTCTTCCGCTCGTTTCCAAACTCGATATTTTTTGGTCCAAAACCCTTAATAAGCCGATTGGCTTCGTTTCCCTTTTTCGATTTAATCTTAACTCGAGTCTAATCTTAACCATCGACTTTCGTTTTAAAACCTGTTTAATTCAACCAGATCTAGTTTTATCACTTTTTTCTTAAGAACTCGAAACCGATTCCTTTTTCCCCTTTTTCCCTTAGACAATTGTTTTTCGTTTCAAATAGAGTTCCTTTTTAATTAAACTCTGATTTTCTTTCCGTTTAAAACAACTTCGTTTTCTCATTTAACGGATCTAAGTCGTTTTTAATCACTAACCCTTTTTAATCGATAATTTTTATTAGTTTTGAAACATAACAACTTCACACTTTCATTGATTTCTTTACAATTCAGATTCAAAAAGACAACGGTTCAAACCGAGCCAGATCCAGAACAACATAAAATAGCGGTAAAGGGAATAATAACTCGATAACGAAAAATAACGGGGACTCGGTTTTCACAACCGGCTGACCACCGGTAAGGGCGTAGCCGGCCGAAGCCTAACCGTGGGAACGAACGGTGGCGGCGGTGGAGAGCGGCGGTGGGAACGGCGGTGGTGGTGGCTCGGCTGAGCTTGCCGGCCGTGCGGACGGCGACGAGGAGAAGGGAGACGGGAGAGGATGGTCGGGGACGGCCGAGCTCGGGCTCGGGATGGCCGGAATCGAACGGTGGTGGCCGAGCTTGGGCTCGGGACGGCCGGAATCGAACGGTGGTGGCCGTGCTCGGGCTCGGGACGGCCGGAATCGAGAGGGACGGTGGTGGATCTGGACGGCGGCGGCGTGAGGAGGAGGACGGTGAGGGAAGGGAAGGGGCTCGGTGGGTTCGGCTGAGACGGGAAGGAGAGGGGGACGGCGGCTGGTGTGGTCGGAATCCGGCGAGTAAGAGGGAGACGGCGTGGAGGAGCTGGGCGTGGTCGGACGGAGATGGAAGGGAGACGGCGTGGTGGCTGGAGGAGAGGGAGGTCGGGGTTCGGCTGAGACGTGGCGGCGTGTGGTGGCGATGGGAGAGCGGCCGAAGCTGGTGGGAGGTCGCCGGAGGTGGACGGAGAGGATCGGTTTCGAAGGAGAAGGGAGGCGTGGGTGAGGGCTGCGGGAGAAACGAAGAGAAGGGTGCAATTTTAGGGTTTCAGACCTAAAATTGCCCCTTTATACTCGAGCCTTCAAACGGGCCTCACCCATGGGCTTCTACGAGATGGGCCGCGCGGCCCAGACGTGGGTGGCCAGCCTGCCCGGGCCGGGTCTGGCCTGGCCGGGTTGCTGGTTGGGTCCGGTCCGACCCAATTTGTTTTTTTTTTTGAAGCGGGTTTTACAAGAAAAGCTGTTGAGTTATGGTTTTATAATAAAATAGTGGATCTTACGATTGATAAGGTGTCTTATATTTCCGTATTAGTAGATTCTGTTTTTTGTTATGCACAAGTAATCTCCCATGAGTAATAGGTTATGGTCTGCACAAGAAATATGTTGAAAATTGAACTTTTGCACATGTTCATTATAATGCTAATCTTTCGATTCATTTGGCTCTCGCGCTCAATGATTTCAATTATTTATGGGGAATTCCCGCACTTTTTAATGCACCGAGCCTATCCTCTATTTGTAATAACCACTTCCGGTCAACGCCAGTCAAACCTGCGAAAAACAGGAAAATTTAAAATTTTTAAGACAGGCGCTTAATTGAACCTAGAATTGACCCCGAGGGTCATACCGGACTTAAGTTGACCCCGATATCGACCAAAGTGAGTTCCGGGGGACTCAGGGCGACTTTCTGTTCAGTTTGGGAAATGTTGACTTTTCGTTGGAAAAGTCAACCGAGCGACGTTTTGGTCCATTCGAGGATCGTTTTGGATCCAAAAGGCTTAGCCGTCGTCGCAGCGGTTTTAGTTGAGCCGTTTCCTTGTAGCCCGTGAAGTTTCGTAATTTCTTGGAAAAAGTGCCGATCGGGCCCCGAAACGTCTGATTTTCGCGAATCTGATTGGAAAATATCTAGTAGATATTTTCCAAAAAGGTGTGGGACCCACCTTGCCACATGTCACCAATGTGGTGGTGATAGGTTTATTGGACAAAACAAGACAAGACTACTTGATGGTTAGTTTGCTTTTTAAAGTGTTAGTTGTTAATTTTTTAAAATAAAACAAAGGGGAAAGAATGACTTACACGTTCATTTCAAACAAAAAGAGAAGAAAAGGAGTTAGTTTTAGAAAAGAAGAGAGTTTTAGAGAGAGAAGGAGAAGAGAGAAAAAGAGAGGTGTTCTTGAGGATTTGTGACCTTTCCCTTCCATCCAACCCTTGGATCGTCTAAAAGTTAGGAGAATCAAACTCACATCGTCTTCCTCTACGGTAAGCACCAAACCGATTTTCGTTTTGTTAAGTTTGAATTTTAGGGTTTGATTTTAAATGATTCAAATATGGTTGGGTTTTGGTTAGAATTGGTTTAAAGATGAATGGTTGAGGTTTGGGGTTCGTTAGGAACGTTTTGGGGCAAAAAGGGAATTTTGCCATTGTGGCCGTGTGGGGCCCACATGCCCGGGTATCGGGTTTTCGTGTTCGGGTGGTTTAGGACGTTATCCAAGTCGTTAATCCACACCCGGATCGAAATTTGGAATTAAATTGTGAAAGTTGGAATTTCGGGTTTAGAAACTTTAAACGCGAATTAAATTACTCGGAAGTCGGAATTCAATTCCGTCGAGTGCCTAGGAACCCTTGAATTATTCTAAGACCGTAGAAACGAAAACGGGAATTTTCGGAGCCCCGGAAGGGCGTTTTCAAAACCCGGGCAGATTCGCCATGTCGGGCGAATCGGGCCTTTCCGGGTCCAATATCGACAATGTCGAGTAATTGGGGAGTTTGGGAGTGATCGACATTGTCGAGGTTACTTTTGGGCGTCAAGTTTATTAAAATTCAGTTTATGCCTGCAAGCTTAAAAGAGTTTAAAATTGTGCTCTTGTTAGATCGTGCTGCAGGCCGAGTAAAGGGAAAGCTAGGCGAGTGACCGAGATCACGCCAAAGCTTGATTGTGCGCTTTTGGAGAAAGCATACGAGGTGGGGAAAAGTAGCCGGATCTCGTGTTGGGTCTCGAGGTAGGGTTGGAGATGAACCAACTCGCAGCGGAAAATCAATGAAAACCAAGAGACAATTAAAACCATGAAACAACTAACAAAGAATGGATTAACAAGAGAAAAATTCAGCACTAGTTCTTACCAAAACAAGAACACCGGTTAACGAATGATTGGCTTGAGTCTCCAAGACGCCTACGTATCCACATGGGAATCAAAGCCACGTAGTTCTTCTCTTTGAGGCCTCAAGAACACAAACATAGAGGTGGAAACTAACCAAACCCGAAATGGCCATGGAAGAGGGAGAGAAAATGTGTTTCCTATTCTTGTCTTGTGTTTGTTATGTTGAAAAAAGATGACTTAAACATAACAAAACTCATACTTGTCCAACTAAAGGCATGGGACAAGTATGGTGTCAAGTAAGGTGTAAATAGGACAAAGTATGGCAAGACAAGATTGGGTTAGGTGGTGAATCACCAACACCTTAATCCTTGTCTTGCTTACTTAGTACTAATTAATCAAGACTTGATTAATTAGTTCCATGGGCCTTGGTTGCATGGGCCTTTCATGGGCCTCTTGGAACATGTCCCGTGGCCATTTCCAACGAGGTCCCGTGATTCGCTCATCGCCTCCATGCCTTCCATACCGGAAATGTCCAACATTATCCGACGCGATCAATCCCAAGACTCCAAGCCTTGTCTCGATCTGTGAAGTCCTATTCACTTACGGGCACATGACCCAAAACCCAGTTTTGGTCATGTCCCGAGACAACTCCCTTTTGGCCATTCTCCATAAATGTGTCAATGAGTTTCATCCTCCGGTGTGACCCTTAGGTTTATGCATGTCAATAGATCAACGTAAAATCCCATTTTACTTGATCCTATTTAAGTGGCATAACGAGACTTTAGTATTGCCTGACACTACATAACGAATCGACCCTGTCGATTCTAACCTTTTCGTCGTCCCTGTCATTATCCTTTTATCTCCGATATCCTGATTGAGATAAGGCATAGAGCCGTCATCCTTATTATTCTCAATCACCGTTCCTTGATATGTGAGATGACTGAAGATATGATACCCAGTATCATGTGCATGGCCATGCTATTCTTCCAGTCACTCTCGATCAAGTGGCCGAGAACCGATATCTTTCTCATACCTCAGTATGAGGGATAAATCCCTTAGCCGCCTTTCGTGTCACTCATGTAGCCCGTCCCCAAGCCAATCCTGGCCGTTATGGAAGCCCTGTTACGGACAACGTTAGGCTCAGGTCAAACTCAGTTGTTGACTACATAGCGATCACAAAGACTCCTTGGTCTAAGGATACATGACAAGCTACAACACTGAATATGTTCATGACTTAATCTATGGCACATATTCAGGGCGGGTCGTCCAATATCATGTCCCACATGATATCTATGATCAGACTCCGGAATCTCATTCCAATGACTAACAGAACGTAAGCCATAAAGAGCCATCTTTCATACTAGTCGCTTCTAGTGAAGCTTTGTTGACTAGGGACCCATCGAGTGTGATCTATCTCGATCTATGGTTCTATTCGCATGGTGGGCATAGATCAGAGCACACATCGATATATTACTCCAACACATAAGTAATATAAAGCCGCTTTAATTTTATTGCTAACGATGATATATACATTTGGACATTTAGGATTGAACTACGGGCACTAAGACTAACATCTCGGCCCTGACTAGGGAAAGTTAACAGTAGAATTGCACGTGACACCGGGGTGTCGTGGGTTAAGTAGGTTATCGAATATTAGAAATGCATGTGACACTTGGGTGTCGTGGGTTAAGTAGGTTATCGAAGGTTGGAAATGCATGTGACACTTAGTAGTGTCGTAGGAATAGAGAACTTAGCGATATTAGAATTACTGGAGGCATATGACCATGCCCGGAGGTTGATTGTGAAACTGTGGATATTAGAACTACTGGAGGCATTGGTTATGCCCGGAGGTTGTTTGTGTAAATTATGTCTTGGGTGGCCATGAGAGCCCGTATTACTGTTATGTCTTGGGTGGCCATGAGAGCCCGTATTTTACTGTTGTGTCTTGGGTGGCCATGAGAGCCCGTATTTTACTGTTGTGTCTTGGGTGGCCATGAGAGCCCGTATTTTACTGTTGTGTCTTGGGTGGCCATGAGAGCCCGTATTTTACTGTTTTGTCTTGGGTGGCCATGAGAGCCTGTACTTTACTGTTGTATCTTGGAAGGTCGTGAGTGCCCGTGGGGTTGTTGAGCTCGTGAGTTACTGTTGGTGTGTCTTGGGTGGCCGTGAGTGCCTGTGGGGTTGTTGAACCCGTGTCTTTACTGTTGGTGTGTCTTGGAAGGCCGTGAGTGCCTGTGGGGTTGTTGAGCCCGAGAGATACTGTTGGTGTGTCTTGGTGGCCATGAGTGCCCGTGGGGTTGTTGAGCCCGTGATTTATGGTTGGTGTGTCTTGGGAGGCCGTGAGTGCCCTTGGGGTTGTTGAGCCCGTGAGTTATGGTTGGTGTGTCTTGGGAGGCCGTGAGTGCTCGTGGGGTTGTTGAGCCCGTGAGTTATGGTTGGTGTGTCTTGGGAGGCCGTGAGTGCCCGTGGGGTTGTTGAGTCCGTGTTTTACCGTTGGTGTCTTGGGTGGCCATGAGTGCCTGTGGAGTGTTGAACCGGTCTTGTTGCTGTTTTTGAACCTTGCTTGTGATTGTGATTGTGTTTGCCCGAGGTTAGTGACCCGACTTCGTGTCGGGAAGTGGTGTGTTATTTGGTTGGCTTACCTGACAGGGATCGGTAAGTTGCGAGCGTTCTTTGGCTGGCCTGACCGAGTTCGAGTCTCGGGAGGTTGCGAGCGTTCTTTGGCTGGCTTGACCGAGTTCGAGTCTCGGGAAGTTGCGAGCATTCTTTGGCTAGCCTGACCGAGTTCGAGTCTCGGGAGGTTGTGAGCGTTTTTAGGCGATGAGAGGGCAGCTCCCCTTCCGACTAGCTATCGGAAAAGCAGCGCTGTATATATCGCCAACAGGTCGACCGCCTGGAGCCTGACAGGCTTTGTTCTAAAAATCCCGACTGGGCGCCGCCTAGGCGTCCGCCTACGCCTAGCCGCCTAGGCGATTCCTACAATTTTACGTAGTATACTGACTCAATTAAAATAATTAGATGGTTATGATGTTGGTGATATTAGAGTTTGTGCTTCTGAATTGTTTGGTGTTATTTTTTAGGTATTTTAGATATTAGTTACCATTTTTAATGTAATGAAATTCATATTTTATTTCTATATATAATAATATATCTATTAAAAATAAAAAAAATACAAATCCGATTAATCCTCGATTAATCCCCGTCTAGTCCCCTATGAATCCCCGAAGGACCTAGCCGCCCGACTAGCGTCTAGCGACTTTTAGAACCTTGCTGACAGGGATCGGCAAAGCGCGTGGGGCAGGCTCGAGCCCAGCCGGTTAGCAACCGGCACTGAGCAGCTGACAGGAGTGCGATCCTTTGTGATCTTGTTTGGTGTGCAATCCTTTGTGATCTTGGGTGTTGTGTGGTGGTCTGTCGTGTCTTTGGAGGGGGTCATCGATCGTTGTGTCGGGTCTACCTTACGTGTCCGAGTGTTGATTCGGCTGAGGAAAGTATCAGTGTGTGGGTGTCGGTCGGGTTACTTGAGTTTGGGGATAGTGATCCCCGGGGTTGAGTTGGTTGTTGGTGTTACCGGCATTGTCTGCTAATTGTGCCGTAGTCAGTCTGTTATCCGTGGTGGTGAGCGAACGCTCACCCCTAGCTGCTTTTCCTACAGGTACCGGTCGCAGGTTGGACTAGGCGAGCTTCCGAAGCTTGAAGAGCTGGGAGCGGGATTCTGGGTTTATTCTGAGTCTAGCGACGGATACCATACTTTTGTCCACTTGTTGGGACGTATTTTAAGTTGTAAATGTTTATTTTGATGAACAAATGGTGATTTTAAAGTGATTTATGTAAAAGGTTTCAAAATGTTTTATTGTTTCAAAATGTTCGCGTCCCGAGTTCGGTTTACGGAAATTGGGGCGTGACACTATTCATATTTCAAAACAAAAATATCGAAACCGGTCGTTAATCCCAGACCAGAATATCCGGAGGATGCTTCTGGACAAAAAGCCTGATGAAAATGGAATTGTACAACTGATTGCACAATTTTGGGTTCCTTCTTCCATTTTTCATATTTAACCGCTAATCTATGATTTTGTACATAATGTCCCTGTGTGTGGATTCTTAGTGTTCCCTTAATTGGCCATACAGTCTGCAGTACATATTTTAATTCAAAGATTCACTTATACTAAACAATCGTATTTTTAATACTGAAGTTTTAGTTTGAATCATGATCTGGAGTTTCAATATACATCATGGTCCGCATTTCTCTGTTTGTATTCCTAGAAAATTTGATTATTTGGTTTCTAAATCATCAAGTTGTTGGTTAATAATGAGAAAATTATATAATCAAGTCTACATGGATTTGTTCATGCGTCACTACACTTCATTTCTCCTATTTTTCACTTAGCCAACGAGATGGAGGATCATCCTGGCTTAGCCTATCTCTACACGTATATACTATCAAGATTATATTTTTTGTTTCCAGATAGCATTTCTGTTTTGTAAGCTTATGATTTTTATGTGTTCCTTTTTGTGGAGTGTGTGAAGGTTGATGCTATGCATACGAGAAGGCCGAAAAATTAGATCCAAGCTGCAGCGGTAGAAGAATATGACAGTTTAAGACCGATTTGGTTGAACTATTAGAAAAAGGTAATTAACACTTACTAATTACTAATTAATTTACATCTCAGTACTCATATTTGTTCTACGCTTTATTTTGTGTTCGGTGAGTACTTTTATTATACAATTTTAAACCATACCATCTCTTTCCTACACATGCATATATAGATTGTTATTTTTAACTATTAATATTTTCTAGGCAACCAAACAACCATCTTGGATGGTAAATGTTTTGAAGTGTTTCCATTCATGTTGGAAATGGTTTTGGATGACAGCCATCTTAGATTTGGTCATTTCAGTCTTTTCAAAAAATTAATGATTTTTAAAAAGATTTGGTTGGTTGTGCATTTGAGCTCATTATCTTAATTTGTTATTTTGGCTTCCATTTATTATTTCATTTTCTAAGAATATAAGGATTGGATTGTTGAAGTGGTTGTAATTGAATTTAATCTTTATTCTTATATATGGTTCAATTTCCTTCAAAAATTGAGTTGAGTGTAGTTTGGTTGTTGACGAATTCATGAGCTGAGGCTCCTGGACTGAACTATGTCGAAGAGTAATTTGGAAACGAATAAGATGTATGGACTCTTAACTTATTTCCTCTTTATACTTGAACAATGAATTAGTCAATGATGATAGCTGTAAAACAGTCACCTTTCACGGAGAACTAATTTATTTCCTCTTTTTATTCAAAAAAAAGTAACTTATATAGCATTAAAATTATATTGCTGAAGAGACCATGTCAGTTATAATTGATGTTGTAGTAGAAGTGTGTTCTACAATTGAGATGGGGAGTGCTGGCCTTTTGTTCTCCTATGCTGCAGTTTAATTTCAGTTATATGGTTTAGTTTGATTCATTTTATTCTCATTTCATTTTTTGTGTGTTTTCAATTCAGTTGTAAGGGGTGAAGCTATCCGATTAGTTTCTTTGGGACAAAGTGTTATCATGACAAATGGTTGAGTGACGCTGAGAATTGATGAACATGAAGCTCGAAAAGAATTAATCAAGGTAGGTTTCTTCTCCAGACTTTAATATTTTAAGTGCATGGATCTTTAAGTGTGATTGGGATGCCTACTGATATTGATGTCACTTATATCCATAACATGTGATCTATGGGTTGAAGACAACATCTTGATGGGCTAGAGTTTTATTTAGGGAGACATGTAACTTGATTTTGAATTTAAGTTTTATAGGAGTTAAATAGTGAAGTAAAAAATGATAATTTATTTTTGATGAAGTGCCGAATTTTCATCAGTTTAAGTTTTATGGATTATTTGAAAATTTAGAGATTTAGTTTAGGAGTTGTGCTACATCCAATTTAGAAACTTGCTGCAATCAAAATTAATCCCACTCTTTAAGAATACACCAGGTAAAAAAGATAAATGTTTTTGGTGGAGTGATGTCCATTTTTCATGAATTTAGGATTTATGGATTATTTGAAATTATTTTTGGCGTTGTTGTATTTTTACCAGAATTTGGGTGTCTTGCCAAGCTTACCTTCAGATGCAACATTTGATAGTGCCTCAAAGGCGAGGGTCCTCTGTGATGTCAATTACAATACTGGAGCTCCTTGGCCTTCTAAGTCTTTCTGGGTTTTGAGCTGTGTTTGGGGATCCGCAATCTATTAATTTTGATGGGTTTTTGTTGTTTGATTACTGTAGCTGTTGTATTGTATAAACTTGATGTGCTGCTCAACTATTTTGTCGGGATGATGTATTTGTTTGCTTTGGTTTAGGTAAATGTGTTGTTTATGTTAACTTTGATTTGTACTTATAACTTGGCTCAACAAGTGTTAGTAGATGCGACATTAACTATGAGAGAGGATGATATATCTGTTTTGCACTTCAGTATCCAATGTTTACATGTACCTTATTGCAATTTGATCTGCTATAAGTTTTAATCAATCTTTTATGGTAAGCGTAAATATTTTGATAGCTTGATTCTGGTCTCACACATTTCTTTAATAAATGATTTATTTTCATATATAAAAAACAGGTTTATCCCACTCAACATGAACTCAAACAGAATTACAATCAGAGCAGAAGAGGTAAAACGACAGCAGCTCAAAAGCTGGAAAGATCAGGCCCAAAGTGTTAGAACTGGCTCAAAGGCCCAAAGGCAAGAGCTGGCCCAAGTCTTTGGGAGAGGAAATGGCATCGACCTTGGGACGTCTTGAAACACCCACAAGCACCTCGCGCGGAAAATTGTACACGCGCTAAGGATGATGCTGAGAGTCGTACACCCAACACGCGCATACACACCACCGTCGAGAGACCCATCGGAGTAACGACAAGTCGAAGTTGTGTCGCCGGAAGGTCCAAAGAAAGCCAAAGGCAGGAGATGTCGGGGCCAGCACCCGGAGAAGACCGGCAAGAGGAGGAACAACAAAGAGTAAATTCCGGCGAGCTGCAACCACGGGACAAAGGAGGGGGAACAAAGACAAACCAAAGCTTTTCCGAAGACAAAGAGATATCCGAACAAGGGAAGAGCACGAGGTGGCACCACTGGTAATATGACTGGCAAATCTGAAAAGAATTAAGGTCCTTAGTTCTCACTCCATAAGATTATACTGGAGGGATCACATATTTTTTGGAATAGAGCACAACCCAGTTTTTGTGATTCTTCTCTGGAAAGATATTGATTAGTTCTCTTATCTTCTCTATTAATTTTTTTTATTATTTGTTTTGTATATCTACTGTTTTGTTCAAATTAGTTATGATGTAGATGAAATTTTAATGTTTTAGTTTGGATATTATAGTGTGAAGTCATTGTAAATTTTGAAACGTAATCTAAGAAATTTGCGTTATGAATCGCTTGGACATTGCAAATATGTGTTTCTTGGTTTGGTCTGAGATTTTTGTTGTTGTTATGTTCTAAATTTTTATAGAATAAAGATGTAGATCATACCATTTATGTGTTGTTCTCTTTAAAAATGCTTCATTGTGTTCTTAATTTGAGCAATAATCTATGATTAGCACTCACTGATAATTCCATTGGTAGGTTAAGCAAAACTGACCCATATCCTACTAAGAAAGAAGAAGCAAAAAAATGAAAATGGTGTTGTTGTCTTGCAGGATGAAAAACACAAAGGGACGGTATCAAACATGTTCACCCAACATTTATTTATTTGACTGGAAACTTACATGGATATAAAAGGTTTGTGTTTGAAAAAATTACCATGCATGATGTTGTGTTTGAAAAAATTACCATGCTTACGCCTTCGACTTTTTTTTATATATTTCTTATGCTACTTACGTCGATACGAACACTAACATTGTTCTTGAATGCCAACATTTACTATATGTAATAACCACTCCCGGTCAACGCCAGTCAAATCTGCGAAAAACAGGAAAATTTTAAAAATTTTAGACAGACACTTAATGGAACCTAAATTGACCCCGAGGGCCATACCGGACTTAAGTTGATCCCGATATCGACCAAAGTGACTTCCGGGGGACTCAGGGCAACTTTCTGACCAATTTGGGAAATGTTGACTTTTCGCTGGAAAAGTCAACCGAGCGACGTTTTGGTCCATTCGAGGACCGTTTTGGATCCAAAAAGCTTAGCCGTCGTCGCAGCGGTCTTAGTTGAGCTGTTTCCTTGTAGCCCGTCAAGTTTTGTAATTTCTTGGGAAAAGGTGTGGGACCCACTTGCCACTTGTCAAACAAGTGGTGGTGTTAGGTTTTTGGGGCAAAACAAGATGACTACATGAGGGGGTGGGTTCGGCCAAGGAGAAAAGAAAGAGAAAAAAAGGGGTTTTAGAGAGAGAAGGAGAAGAAGAAGAAAGGGAGAGAAAGAGAAGGGGGGTTTGGAGATTTGCCACCATTCACGAGCATCAAACCGTTGGATCGTCTCAAAGCTAGGAGAATCAAGCTCACATCGACATTCTCTACGGTGAGCAACTATCCGATCTTCGGTTTGCTAAGTTTGAAAATTAGGGTTTGGGTTTGAAACTAGTAGCTTTGGTGTTGTTGAGGTGGGGGGCTCGTTGGAGACGTTTTGGAGCGAGTTTGGGACGTTTTCCGGTGACCGGAGGCTCGGGGGAGCTCCAGCCACCGTGTATGGTGGCTGGCCGGAGCTGACCGGGCCTTGTAGGGGCTGGCTGGACCCTGTAGGATGCTGGCCGGAGCTGGCCGGACCTTGTAGGGGCTGGCCGGAGCTGGCCGAACCTGTAGGGTGCTGGCCGGAGCTGGCCGGACCTTGGGGTGGCTGGCCGGAGCTAGGACCAGCCACCACCATGGTGAGCCGGGCCCAAAATGCCCTAGCCACCCACGACCAAGGTTGGCCGGGTGGGGCCCACGTGCTCAGGTGCTCGGGTTTCGTGTTCGGGTGGTTTAGAACGTTCCCCAAGTAATTAATCTACAACCGGATCGAAATTTGGATTTAAATTGTAAAATTGTAATTGACGGGTTTAGAAACTTGAAACGCTAATTAAATTACTCGGAAGTCGGAATTAGATTCCGTCGAGTGCATAGGAACCCTTGAATTATTCTAAGACCGTAGAAACGAAAACGGGAATTTTCGGACCCCGGAAGGGCGTTTCCAAAACCCGGGCAGATTCGCCATGTCGGGCGAATCGGGCTTTTCCGGGTCCATTATCGTCAATGTCGAGTAATTGGGAAGTTTGGGAGTGATCGACATTGTCGGGGTTACTTTTGGGCGTCAAGTTTATTAAATTCCAGTTTATGTCTGCGAAATTTAAAAGTATTTAAATTGTGTTCTTATTAGATCGTGCCGCAGACAGAGGAAAGGGAAAGCTAGGCGAGTGATAGAGATCACGCCGGAGCTTGTTAGTGCGCTTTTGGGGAAAGCATATGAGGTAGGGAAAAGTAGCCGGATCTTAGCCCTGATTAGGGAAAGTTAACAGTAGAAATGCATGTGACACCGGGGTGTCGTGGGTTAAGTAGGTTTATCGAATATTAGAAAGGCAGGCGACACCGGGTGGTGTCGTATGATACGGGAACATATCGAACAATAGAAATGCATGTGACACTTAGTAGTGTCGTAGGAGCAGTGAACTTTCGATATTAGATTTACTGGAGGCATTTGGTTATGCCCGGAGGTTGATTGTTTAATTTGTGTCTTGGGTGGCCATGAGAGCCCGTATTTTACTGTTGTGTCTTGGGTGGCCATGAGAGCCCGTATTTTACTGCTGCGTCTTTGGTGGCCATGAGAGCCCGTGTCTTTACTGTTGGTGTCTTGGGTGGCCATGAGTGCCCGTGAGATTGTTGAACCCGTGTTCTACCGTTGGTGTTTTGGGTGGCCTTGAGTGCCCGTGGGGTTGTTGAACCCGTGTTTTACCGTTGGTGTCTTGGGTGGCCATGAGTGCATGTGGAGTGTCAAACCGGTGTTGTTGCTGTTTGTTGAACTTTGTTTGTGATTGTGGTTACCTGAGGTTGGGGGCCCGCTTCATAATAACGGGGGTCCTGTGATCACACGCGTCTGCATGTTCAAACGGGGTAGGGGGCCCGCCCGTGAGGAAAGGGGTCCTGGCCGCGCATGCGTGGATAGGGGTGACAGGTCGACAGCCTGATCTGACTTTGTGTCGGGAAAAGTGCGACAGGTCGACCGCCTAGCCTGACAGGGATCGGTAAAGGGCGTGGGGGTTACTGAGCAGTGTGTGTGTGTCAGTCGGGTTTGTTGTTGGTGTTACCGGCATTGTCTGCTAAGTATGCCGTAGTCAGTCTGCTATTCGTGGTGGTGAGCGAACGCTCACCCCTAGTTGCTTTTCCTACAGGTATTGGTCGCAGGATGGACTAGGTGAGCTTCCAAAGCTTGAAGAGCTAGGAGCGGGAGTCCGGGTTTACTTTTGAGTCTAGCGACGTATGCCTTGCTTTTTGTCCGCTTATTGGGACGTGCTTTTGAGTTGTAAATAATTATTTTGATTAACAACTTGATGGTTTTAAAGTGATTTATTTAAAAGGTTTGAAAATGTTTTACTGTTTTAAAAGTTCGCGTTCCGGGTTCGGTTCTACTGAATTTGGGGCGTGACACTATACAACGTTGTTCTTTTTTGTTTGTATCGGATTTACACATGTCTTAACTACTACACCGCGCATCGCGCGATGCATCCCACTAGTAATATTTTAATAATGAAGAGTAAAGATGGGAATGTTCAAAGTAGGCTATACAAGCAAAATATTTTTTTTGGTGAGGCTAGCCTCCTAACATATTTTGAATGGAGGGATACTTAGAAAATTTTCCCAGTTTGTTGTAGATTTTTTTTGAGCGGGAAACGAGAGTAATATATTAGTAGGGAACAAAATAAAAGATCCACACATTGTGGGACAACTACTAAATTGAAAAATACTCTTTCACTGAAGTGTTTCAAGGGTGTCGATAGGATAATGTTGTGATTGCGGCCGAGGCAACCAGTACAGCGGATGAAAACTGTGGAGTAGGGCGATTGAACCCTATGATCCGAAAAGGAACAAATCGATTATAGGATGTGCTCTAGTAGAACACTAAAGCCCGAGAGTGACGGCTTGTGCAGTCTTGTAACTAGGGAGTGAATGACTCAATTGGACTAAGCATCCTCCCAAGGAGCCAGCTGACTTCATCCTCCCTCTGATGGTAATGAGGGATTGTAAGGACGTATAAGTACTGGTTCCCAATCTGATTTGAGAATGTCACGTCGGTACTTTGTGGAATCGATGCCACCTTTTGGTCAATGCGGGGGGGGGGGGGGGGGGGGGGGGGGGGGGAGGGAGGGTACCTGGGGACCCTTCATCGACCCCCTGATTACTCATCAGAAGAGGCGAGGGTTCTTTCCGCACCTCACCAATATTTTGGGTGCCTTAATGGACTCTATCGCACCACCACAACCAGCCAAACCCATCGGGCCCTTTCCCTTGCCTATGCTACCTGTCACGGCCCAGTCCAACCAAGCACCTTCCATGGACCTCCTCCCCGGGTCAGGAGCCCTACCCGGTCCACTCTCGGCTCTGCGTCGCCACCTCGACACGACTCCAAGCTCCTCCGTTTCCTCTTCAACCACCTCGTCTCTACATCCAAAGTCCGGTGGTTTTCGTCGTGCACTTGTTCTGGTCGTATATCCAAAAGGCTTACCTTACCACCCCTCCAAGGTTGAGGTCTGATCTTTGGGTTACGTCAGACAATCCATCCCTGTGTGTCCATAATTACACCCTAACGCCGCCTTCCTCCTCCTGCCCATGGGATCATGGGACGTTTTCGTTCCACCATCGTCGTGATAGATACCACACGGTCCATCCCTACATTTGATGTGCTACTGTCGAGATTCGGATATAGTGATCGAGTGGGAGAGGCCGCTGTGTTTCGAGATTGAAGAGGAGACACCAGGGACGATCCCCAAGTCATCTTTGTCTCCGTCCCACCGCTCATCTTCTCATGGGCATTGTGTCTCGCCGCCGCCATGAGAGAAAAAGTAAACCTAGTTTATAAATGTGTATAATTCTTCATGGTGATTGATGAGTGGGGATAACTATGTGTCAAAACCCTCTTTTTATGTGCATAAGTACACGGTCATCAAGCAATAGATAAAACGGTTAAGTACCGGTCGAACCCACAAGGAGTAGAGGTGTCACTAGTATTTTGCTAAAACCTAGGGACGTGGGCTATCACTTCCACGTCCCCGAAAGGGAAAATAAAGGGAGGAAGTTAAAATGCTTGTTTATGTCTAGGCGAAATGTAAAATATGTGCACGCTACCACCTAAGACACATAACATTTGATTCACATAAAGAGTCGGTCACGGGTAGAAATAAATATGACTTGGAATTAACGCATTGTTTGGTTAACGATGGTGTAATCGAATAATGCTTTCCTTATGGCCTTATAACACTTAAGTTCCTATTTATGCGGTATCATGAAATCAACCACATACTATTCATGGGGAGAGGGCTTTAGACCATTGCCCGGACCGATATGCGAACCACCAATCCTCGGAAAGCCATAAAATAGTGTATTCTATGATTTTGAGCGAAACTCGACCAATCCTCGAACTAGAGATAACGACAACGAATGAATGTCACTCTCGCTACCAACTACCACAAATAGAGATAGCTACAAATCTCGGCGAATTGACTCAGCTACGCCTAATTCACTTTCTAATTCTCGAATGCCATCAATAACGATGAACACCGAAAATCAAGTAGAGCTAAATAGAGTATCGAATCACGATACTCTGGTACTACATAAGCATGAGAGAACTCTAAATAAATAGTCGAATCTACTTAGCTATGCATAATTCAATCAGCCTGACGATCGAATAAATCAATCATCAAGGAGAACTAAATAAAGAAACTAATCATGAAGATTTGGTAATACACAAGCATAAGTAAACTCTAAATCAATAAACGAATCTACTTAGCTACGCCTAGTTCACTTCTCGAAAACTGAACACCACCGATTGAGATAGTTTCGGTAATCAAGTCGAACTACATAGAAAATCGAATCAACGATATTCTGGTAATACACAAGCATAAGAAAATTCTATTTACGTGAAATCGCATCTCATGCTAGATCGAATCATGGATCGCTCCAAAGATCAATCTACGTAACGCACACCACAACCAGGGGGAAATACTCAAAGCGTTCGGTCAGCTTGAAACACACAAGAGAACCAAGAAAACACATCATATCATATTCCTATCTCATCAGTAGGAAATCAAGCGATAAAAAAATGTCAGAAATCCTAAATAAGTTCACTAAATGGATAAAGTTTGCATTTTTACGAACTCTAGCCTAGAACTTGATATACACCCGAGAGACGAAATAGCTAGCACATGAAATCGGGTTCAAAAACATGACAAATCGAACACAAAGCACAAAAATCACGCATAAACATTGAGTAGCTTAAATATAGATGAATACCCATACAAGAAATTGTATGCTAATTAAGCTCAAAACACCCAAATCATGCCAAAAACATCACCAAACTCAAATTAACCATAAACTCATGCATTAATTTAAGTGAAATCAACATTTACACAACACCCATGACCGAAGTTTGGAATCCAAGGTCATGGAATCCAAATCCTACTCAAACATATAAAAAACGAGCTTTGCAACAAAATAGAGAAGAGTAGAGATTAGAGCAGAGATTAGGTTGAGAAACCCAATCGAAAACTCCTCTAGCTTGCAAACCCGCCGTCTCCAACTCTCCAAAGCTTCAACACATGAAAATGGAGAATTTGGAGATGGTGGGAGGTGTTAGTCTTAGTGCCCGTAGTTCAATTATAAATGTCCAAATGTATATATCATCATTAGCAATAAAATTAAAGCGGTTTTATATTACTTATGTGTTGGAGTAATATATCGATGTGTGTTCTGATCTGTGCCCACCATGCGAATAGAACCATAGATCGAGATTTTAAGAACCGCCCCCGGTTGATCCCGGTCGAATTGGTAAATTTTGGCGAAAGTTGACTTTTTGCCGAAAAGTCAACCGATGACTCCGGGAGTCATTCGGGACCTTTCCAGGACCCAAAAATCTTAGTCGTCGTTACGGTTAGCTTAGTTGGGTCATTTCCTTTCAAATGACACATTTTGTGAAAAAAGTCAAACCCGGGTCAAACTAGGTCGATTTTGGATTATTATCGAATAAAATAATAAGAGCTGAGATATTTTGGGGTAGGAGTGGGCCCCACATGGACACATGTCCATGTTAGCTTGGAGGGGAAGAAAGGTGGGTTAAAAGACCAATTGGTCCCCACATAAGGACAAAGTAGAGAGAGGGGCTAAAGAACGAAAGAGACTTTTCCACCTTGAGGATAAGACCACATGGGGCAACCAATTCAGCATATTTGCTCATCATGGCCGAAATTCCATAGCTAGAAGAGAGAGAGTGCAAAAACTTCATTGAAGCTCCATTGAAGCTTGAAGAAGAAGCAAGAGAAAGGAAACTTCTTTTTGGCCATTTCAACACCAAATCTTCTCAAATTTTCTTCATCTCTTCATTTCCTAGAGGTTGTTATGCTTTATTTCCTCATTTGATGAAATTGATGTTGTGGGTTTGAGTAGAGATGACTTGAACTAATGGGTTTTGGGTGTTAGAAGGTTTAAATGTTGATTTGTGAAGAAGAAGTGGAGTTGGATGATGGAAATAACTTGGTTTGAGTAGTTTTTGATGGAACCCACTTGAGTCTTGAAACTTTGGATGATTTGAGGTGAAAATTGAAATTCTAAAGCTTAAAAATGGTAATATGGAGAACCTAAAACTAGTTAGGAGCTTGTTGGAGAAATTGGATATTTTTCCGGCGACCGGAGGCTCGCCAGAGCTCCGGCCGGTCGCCAAAATCCGGCCACTGGGGAGGGAATGATCGGCCATGGTTTGGCCACCCTTGGAAAGGACCGGCCATGGTCCGGCCACCTATGAACAGTGACCGGCCGGTCTGGTTTGGCCACACACGGCCATGTGTGGCCGTGGGGCCCACATGGCCGGGTTTTGGTGATTTTGTAAATTGGAAGATCGTGGGTGAACCCCGGGAGGATGTTTTCACACCCGGAACGAATTATGGATGTGATTCATGGAATTTAGGAAAAAGCGATTAGAAACTTTAATTGCGAAATTGGGAAGACTCGGACCCCGGATTTGGATTCCATCAAGTGCGTTGGAACAAGTAAACGTAATTAGGATTGTTATAAACGAAAAGGGAAACTTTCGGAGTCCCGAGGGACGTTTAACCGATTCCGGGCAATATGGGCCTCCCAGGCCCATTTTGCCAAGTTGAGCAATTGGGATTAGTTTGGGTATTTTCCTCTTTAATCCACACTTGAATTAGCATTAATTCTTGTATTGCTTGTAATCTTAGACTTTGGACCCAAGCTTGGCAGATGAGGAGATTTGTGGACCCCGTGAAGTGACGAGGAGGAAGCTAGCCAGGTCGTCTGCAGCTAGGATTGGATTGCTCTTGAGGTAGGGAAAGTAGCGAATACCGATTTAATTGCGGAAAGTTACTAGTATGCCTATAGGTCGTAGTTACTTGATTAAATTGTTAGAATTGCATGATTAGGATGTGAGGAACGAGTGAAATGAGGGATAGTTTACGAGTCATGTCGAGCCGTAAGTTTGGGATTGTCGTGCTGTAGAAATGCATGCGGGCCATGTCGAGCCCTTAGGTTGTGTGTTGATTGTGATGCTTGACGCATGGTTCATTTGTTGTTAGATTGAGAATCATGTTATGGCATGTTCGGTGTAGTGCGTTGATATGCTTGGGCAAGTGTGTCATTCTTGTTATGATGTGAACCGATGGTTGTGATATGGTCGGGTGATTGATAGACCGACGTGACTTGTTGTGGTAAGATTGGTGGGCTTGGTAAGCCGTGATTGATCTATGACATTATGATGTGTGATATTATCTTGATGTGTGTTCCAAGAGGAGTTGTATTCCGGTATGGTACCTACACCGAGGGGGTACGCCGGTGTAGGGTAGTACCTAGGCTGACGGTGTGGTCCCACGTATGCGCGGTCCCCCGGTGTGTTATTCCGGTATGATACCTACATCGAGGGGGTATGCCGGTGTAGGGCATCTAGGCCGACGATTTGTGATTTGACACTAGGTGTCGTGTTTATACCCCGACGGATTTTCGGGAAGACATCTAGGCCGATGGTGTATTCTGGTACGATGTATTGTGATTGTACCCCGACGGATTTCTGGGAAGATATCTAGGCCGATGTTGTGTGGTCCAGTGTGATATGATAGAGTCAGGTTGTGGACAGCCGGCGGAGTCGGGGACTGCGGGACGGGACGTGTGCTTATTTTATTGTATGTTGTATGCATGATACTTGTTTCAGTGAAGTGAGTTTAGTATGTTAGTGGTCGCGTAAGTATGTTGGTGAGAATGGTTATAATCTTGGAATTGGGGATCGTGATTATGAAAGTCCGTGTTGTGTTTAGTTGTGTGTTGTCCTAGTATGCCCTAATTGGACGGTTACTCGTGGTGCTGAGTGGATACTCATCGCCTTAACTACTTTTCCTACTGAGCGAAAGCTCACCCCCTTTACCTTGTTGTTTTACAGGTCTTGAGCGGGATTTGTGCTAGCGGGATTCTCGGCGCTTGGGAGCTAGCGAGGGTCTTGTCTAGTTGTCTAGAGACGTACTGTTTAAATTGCCGTTAAACTTATTTATTTTGTGGTTTGTACTGAGCTGTTGACTCATGAGGTTACTTGGAGCTTTTAAACTGTTATTTGAGATCCTTTTTTATATTAAAATTTTTCTATTATTTATTATTTTAAATTCACGTCTCGAGTCCGGCCAAAACCGTATTTGGGGCGTGGCAGAGATAGATCACACTCGATGGGTCCCTAGTAAACAAAGCTTCACTAAAAGCGACTAGTATGAAAGATGGCTCTTTATGGCTTATGTTCTTTTAGTCATTGGAATGAGATTCCGGAGTCTGATCATAGGTATCATGTGGGACATGATATTGGACGACCCGACATGTATATCTGCCATAGATCAAGTCATGAACATATTCATTGTCGTAGCTTGTGATGTATCCTTAGACCAAGGAGTCTTTGTGATTTCTATGCAGTAAACAACTAAGTTTGACCTGAGTCTAACGTTGTCCGTAACAGGGCTTCCATAACAGCCAGGATTGGCTTGGGGATGGACTGCATGAGTGACACGAAAAAAGGCTAAGGGATTTATCCCTCATACTACGGTATGAGAAAGATATCGGTTCTCGGCCGCTTGATCGAGAGTGACTGAAAGAATAACATGGCCATGCACATGATACTGGGTATCATATATTCAGTCATCTCACATATCAAGGAACAATGATTGAGAATAATAAGGATGGCGGTTCTATGCCTTATCTCAATTAGGATATCGGAGATACAAGGATAATGACAGAGACGACGGAAAGGTTGGAATCGACAGGGTCGATTCATTATGCAGTGTTAGGCAATACTAAAGTCTCGTTAGTTGCCACTTAAATAGGATCAAGTAAAATGGGATTTTACGTTGATCTATTGACATAAATAAACCTAAGGGTCACACCGGAGGGTGAAACTCATTTACACATTTATGGAGAATGACGAAAAGGGAGTTGTCTCGGGACATGAACAAAACTAGGTTTTGGGTCATGTGCCCGTAAGTGAATAAGACTTTACGGATCAAGACAAGGCTTGGATGTTGGGTCTCGAGGTAGGGTTGGAGATGAACCAACTCGCAGCGGAAAATCAAGGAAAACCAAGAGACGATTAAAACCATGAAACAACTAACAAAGAATGGATTCACAAGAGAAAAATTCAGCACTAGTTCTTACCAAAACAAGAACACCGGGTAACGAATGATTGGCTTGAGTCTCCAAGACGCCTACGTATCCACATGGGAATCAAAGCCACGTAGTTCTTCTCTTTGAGGACTCAAGAACACAAAAATGGAGGTGGGAACTAGCCAAACCCGAAATGGCCATGGAAGAGGGAGAGAAAATGTGTTTCCTATTCTTGTCTTGTGTTTGTTATGTTGAAAAAAGATGACTTAAACATAACAAAACCCATACTTGTCCAACTAAAGGCATGGGACAAGTATGGTGACAAGTAAGGTGTAAATAGGACAAAGTATGGCAAGACAAGATTGGGTTAGGTGGTGAATCACCAACACCTTAATCCTTGTCTTGCTTACTTAGTACTAATTAATCAAGACTTGACTAATTAGTTCCATGGGCCTTGGTTGCATGGGCCTTTCATGGGCCTCTTGGAACATGGCCCGTGGCCATTTCCAACGAGGTCCCGTGATTCGCTCATCGCCTCCATGCCTTCCATACCGGAAATGTCCAACATTATCCGACGCGATCAATCCCAAGACTCCAAGCCTTGTCTCGATCCGTAAAGTCCTATTCACTTACGGGTGCATGACCCAAAACCCAGTTTTGGTCATGTCCCGAGACAACTCCCTTTTGCCCATTCTCCATAAATGTGTCAATGAGTTTCATCCTCCGGTGTGACCCTTAGGTTTATGCATGTCAATAGATCAACGTAAAATCCCATTTTACTTGATCCTATTTAAGTGGCAACTAACGAGACTTTAGTATTGCCTGACACTACATAACGAATCGACCCTGTCGATTCTAACCTTTCCGTCGTCCCTGTCATTATCCTTTTATCTCCGATATCCTGATTGAGATAAGACATAGAGCCGTCATCCTTATTATTCTCAATCATCGTTCCTTGATATGTGAGATGACTGAAGATATGATACCCAGTATCATGTGCATGGCCATGCTATTCTTTCAGTCACTCTCGATCAAGCGGCCGAGAACCGATATCTTTCCCATACCTCAGTATGAGGGATAAATCCCTTAGCCGCCTTTCGTGTCACTCATGTAGCCCGTCCCTAAGCCAATCCTGGCCGTTATGGAAGCCCTGTTACGGACAACGTTAGGCTCAGGTCAAACTCAGTTGTTGACTACATAGCGATCACAAAGACTCCTTGGTCTAAGGATACATGACAAGCTACAACACTGAATATGTTCATGACTTAATCATGTGCATGGCCATGTTATTCTTTCAGTCACTCTCGATCAAGCGGCCGAGAACCGATATCTTTCTCATACCGTAGTATGAGGGATAAATCCCTTAGCCTTTTTTCGTGTCACTCATGCAGTCCATCCCCAAGCCAATCCTGGCTGTTATGGAAGCCCTGTTACGGACAACGTTAGACTCAGGTCAAACTTAGTTGTTTACTGCATAGAAATCACAAAGACTCCTTGGTCTAAGGATACATCACAAGCTACGACAATGAATATGTTCATGACTTGATCTATGGCAGATATACATGTCGGGTCGTCCAATATCATGTCCCACATGATATCTATGATCAGACTCCGGAATCTCATTCCAATGACTAACAGAACGTAAGCCATAAAGAGCCATCTTTCATACTAGTCGCTTCTAGTGAAGCTTTGTTGACTAGGGACCCATCGAGTGTGATCTATCTCGATCTATGGTTCTATTCGCATGGTGGCCATAGATCAGAGCACACATCGATATATTACTCCAACACATAAGTAATATAAAGCCGCTTTAATTTTATTGCTAACGATGATATATACATTTAGACATTTAGGATTGAACTACGGGCACTAAGACTAACATTGGAGTCTTGGGATTGATTGCGTCGGATAATGTTGGACATTTCTGGTATGGAAGGCTTGGTGGCGGCGCGTCACGGGACCTCGTTGGGAATGGCCACGGGCCATGTTCGAAGAGGCCCATTAGAGGCCCATGCAACCAAGGACCATGTAACTAAGTAATCAAGTCTTGATTAATTAGTACTAAGTAAGCAAGAGAAGGATTAAGGTGTTGGTGATTCACCACCTAACCACATCTTGTCTAGCCATACTTTGTCCTATTTACACCTTACTTGTCACCATACTTGTCCCATGCTTTTAGTTTGACAAGTTGATGGAGTTTGTTATGTTTAAGCCACCTTTTTTCAACATAAAAAATACAAGACAAGAATAAGAAACACAACTTCTCCCTCCTCTCCATGGCAATTTCGGCCAAGGCAAGCTCCCACCTCTATTTTTGTGTTCTTGAGTCCTCAAAGAGAAGAACTATGTAGCTTTGATTCTCGTGTGGATACGTAGGCGTCTTGGAGACTCAAACCAATCATTCGTTACCCGGTGTTCTTGTTTTGGTAAGAAATAGTGCTAAATTTTTCTCTTGTGAATCCATTCTTTGTTAGTTGTTTCATGGTTTTAATTGTCTCTTGTTTTTCATTGATTTTCCGCTACGAGTTGGTTCACCTCCAACCCTACCTTGAGACCCAACAAGAGGATCACGGATTCTTGAAACCACCTTGGATCGTCTTAGTTATAACCTTTGGTGGTAGATTTGCTCTCAAAGATGAAGAACACTCAAGAATATATTAAGAGCAAGAGAGAGAAAGAACCAATTTTTTGTTCAATAATTTCCTCCTATTAGACATTCACAATTTTATCTACTGGGTCCTGGGACCGGATGTTGGAAATCAGGATATTAGTGTTCGTTAGAAATTGAATCACATCGTTTCATTTTTCCGAATCTAAATTATTTTCAGAGTGAATCTCCTATGTAAACTCAGGGTTTTGTTGGTTCTGTTTCAATGTGTAGATACGATTGGGTTTGGATGGATGAAACATATTGGGTTTGGTTGGATGAAGCATGGAGGAAAGATGATGCATGTTGGTTTGGGTTGGTTTTGTGTTAAGACGTAGATAAGATTGGGTTTGGTTGGTTTTGTGTAAAGATGAAGAGTTTTTTTTTTTCTTTTCTAAATTGTTTGTTAAATTAACTTATATTAGATTAGGTGATGTTTAATTTAGATTATATTAAATGATTAGTTTTAATTTTTATTCTTTTTATAATTATTAATATGATTTATTAATCTATAATTATTTTTAAAATTTATTTATCATCAAACAAGGGTAAAACGATAATTTCATCTTTGAAGTTCAAATGTTGTCAAATGACTAATAGAATAAAATTCTGTTAATTTTTTAATCACAAATCGAAAAAAGTTTTGTGGACCAAACAAAAGAGCACCAAATTGATCATTTTCAAACATGTGGGACCTTAAGGTCCGTAGACCAAACAAAAGAGTATCAAATCTGTCATTTTCAAACATGTAGGACCTTAAAGTCCGTTGACCAAACAAAAGGATACCAAAAGATACTTAACCCTTGTATTAAATCTATGGTTTGTTGTTAGAATAATAAGTCTCTAAATATAAATGATATATACATAGAATTAAATGTTTTATACATAATAACTCAATGTTTGCAATAATTAAGGTTACTATTAGTTTTCTAATCTTGGTGATATACAATTCTTTTTTTTTTTTTAAATAGCTAGATAACCATTATATCTACCTAAAACGATTCGATTGATTTATCTTGTTTCATTTGATGATAAGAGATACTTAGGACTAAATAATATAGGGTTAAATATCGAAACTTACTCTTAAGTATTGGTCACGAACACTACACTACCCACGTTTTCAAAATGAACACTACACTACCTTTAAGTATTGGTCACGCGATTTTGTTAGTAAAAATGGACGGAATATTCCATTCCGTTAGCCATATGACCTCAAGTGTCATATAATGGATGGTAAAATGAAGTTTCCCCTTAATTATATGACATCTACACATTTTATAAGGAACATTACCATTGTAACCTCGTTATTGTTCCTTATAAAATATATAGAGGTCAAATACCTAAGGGCAAAAAACGTCATTTTACCATCCATTATATGACACTTGAGGTCATATGACTAACATAATGGAAAATTCCGTCCATTTTCACTAACAAAATCGCGTGACCAATACTTAAAGGTAGTGTACTGTAGTGTTCATTTTGAAAACGTGGGTAGTGTAGTGTTCGTGACCAATACTTAAGAGTAAGTTTCGATATTTAACCCAATAATATAATAAACCCACCCCACATGTTTTCTTTTCTTTATGGAATTGAGCCTAGAATTTTTTTTCTCCCTTTTACAATCATGTGGTGCCTGAAAATTATTCTTCAGCCCTTCTTCTAACTCCCCTTCCATCCTATCTTTGATGGAAACCATCCCTCCTCCCCCTCTTGCAGTTGCATAAATGTTCCAGGGAGCAACAAAAAAGCCATGCAAGGTATACCTACGATCAAGGAAATCGCGAGCAAAACCCCCGACGAATGGAACCCCTCCTTACACGGCTCCTCCAACCTCGGTTATGTGTAGCACTCATATGAATAACAAGTAAAATGGGAGGAATTGAATAAATGCATGGCATTTATAGCCTTTTACAACTACTGAAACAAAACAGAAAGAGCCACATATCATGGCACGGTACATGAAATTCAAAATAAGCAACTAATCCCTAAATAATAAGGATCCCTTAAGACTAGGGATTATTAAGAACATACTTTGACTATCATTCTCTTTCTTAAGCTATGCATCTACAATAAGATTAACTTCAGCTACATCAATTACACCAAGCATTTCACGAACCTTCACAAATTGATCTAATTTGAGAGGAATTGTCATTATGTTTGTAATATGTTTCTTAGAGCTGCAAAAACCCAACTTCACAACTCCATCATTTACCAAGTCCCTGAGAAAATGAAATCTCACTCCAATATGCTCGCTATATTGACTCAGATGAGTCTATATTTCCTTAGATGCTCGCTAACCATGCTAAGAGACCCCATAGGATTAAGAGCACTAGGTACCCGACGAGGTATTCACGAGAAGGAGGAGGCTCGAGACCTAGTAATCTCAAGTCTCTTTAGGCTTGGTACGACTCCTCTCAAGTATTCTTGGAGTCTTGGGACTCATTGGACTTGGCGAGCCTGCGTAGCAGATCTCGTTTGGTTGATGCTTTCTTGTTCGCCGTACATCAAGGACAATGAACAGGACATATGCAGTGGAGCCTAACGTGGTAAGATCGATGTTGGTTAGGGCGGAGGCGATAATGGCGATGGGTGTTGTGGGGGTGGTTGACGTGGCGGGGGCATATGCGATGGAGCTAGAGGCAGAGAAATAGTTGCCTGCTGTGATAGATTCGGTGACTGTGATGGAGACAATGAGAATGAACAGGGTGGTGACAAGAAAAAGAAAGGCGAATGCGGATAGAGAATAGAAAGATGATTGGACTGAATCACCATAGAAAGAGCGTAGCTCTTGAAGAGTACGATTAAACCGGCTGAGAGAGGCGGGAGCTCCATTTTATTAAAGTGTTTAGAGCAGCTCCAATGGTAATGGTTTGGCCGTGGCAGGCACGCCGTAGCAGTAGTTTTGAGGAGAGAGAAACATTAAAATAATAATATTCGAGGAGAGAAGGTTTGTAGTGACATGATTTACCCACGGCTCTATTGCCGACTAAATGGACATTTTTTGGTTGCACCAAAATCACTACTTATTAGCCTACCCATTGGAGGTGTAGTGGTAAGAGGTAGTGGTTTGAAGGAGAGAGAAAGGAGAAATATGCCCACACCACGACTCCAAACCACCACATAGTAGTTTACCATTGGAACTGCTCTTTTTTTTTGGCTAAAATGGTGCAATTTTATTTATAGCATCCTTCGACATAGTAGTGCACCAGGAAAAACTTACCGACCACAAAATAAAAGAGTTAGAACATTGTAAGGAAACCCAATAGGCTCCTTTACATCAGACTTTGAGACGGATGGACCGGTACAACCGGTGTTGAGAGGGCCATAAAGGCATACTGAAAGTAAAACTATTCTAGGTTGAGACCATTGATTACTGCTCAAGGTGTAGCAAAAAATGTTGGATTCGCTGTATAGACCGAACCTGCAATCATTGATCTCGGGTGGAGGCAGAACTCTTCTCAGGGACCCCTCCAGATGCCAGTCCCTGGAGCAATGGATTCCTTTCATTCCTCTGAGCGGGGTTGTTTTCCCGCCCTTGGTTGGTTTTCCCGAGGCTCCCTAGGGGCGCCCCTTTTTAGTCCTTCAACATCTGTGCACTCTTTATCTTTGTGCCCAAGCAGAGGAATGCTCGGAGTTGTGGTGCTGGTAGGGGAGCGGCCGATTACCAAGTTCTTCCAGCCTAGACTACCATCTCTAGGTCGAGTGCTTGGCCCCCATCGTTGACCCTTAGGTACAGTGCTCGGAGATACAATTGGTCCCCTTCCCCGAGGCGAGGGGACATTAGGTACAATGCTTGGAGTTATCGCTTGTCCCCAGTCTGTTGCATATGTCTTTGTCTGGTGATCCTTTTGGTACCAAGGAGCAAATCGCTAAACGGGGAGTAGATTTGACCTCTTTTTGATAATCCTGCAATATATGGCATAACCTCCCACAATTGTAGCAGAAGACCGGAGCTTTGTGTATGTGAGTGAGGCAGTGATTGGGTCCCGAAATTATGGGAACCGTAAGGTCAGTTGTCGCGTAGGGGCCGATCCACCTGGTGCCAGTAGCGGACCCGAATTGTCCCTCCCCAATAGAACCCAACCCCATTTGTCGCAGGGGACAGACACACAGAGACCCAGAGCCTCGCCCACTGACTCACCAGTCGCCTTCGTTCGGACCGCAGGTGGGAGGCCATGGACGTGCACCCAGAGTTGGAGCTGATCCAAGGCAAGTGGTTCCCTAGCCATCGGGTCTAGGTCGGCTAGGAGGGTTCATTGTTGCGCACCCAGTTCCTTGCTTCTGCTGACTCAAAGTAGAACCCGAACACTCCAGGTCCTATGTCTTGGATCACTAGTTCTTCAGCAGATTTTCCCCATGCTCTCGTAATGATCCGGAGGAGGGTCTCCTTTCGAGGAGGCTTATCCGCCCAGAGTTTGTCGAGGAACGCAAAGCTCTAGCGGGACAAAATCGATGGCTAACCTGGGTACAAGGGATGAGCACTTCAATCTCGTCATCCTCATCCAACGAGCATGCCGAGAGGACCTCCTGAAGGGTTGAGACATCGTCATCCGGTTCCGGTGTGGGAGTAAGACGCTAGAAGTCCGGTTCTGCTGCATGCAGAAGGGGTAGCCGACGGTGACGTGTCATTCCTGGCGGGGTGGTGAGGCACGCCGGAATCAGATGGATCCGGTCCGCATAAGGGATACCAGTCGCTCGGATTCTAGCTAGCTCCACCTCCTCATCGGTCATGGGAGCCTTTCCTTTCCGATGGTCTCGGTGGAATGGGTTTGGACTAGGTGGGACCGGGTTGGGCTAGATGGGCCGACTAAGAATAGGAAACCCAGGTGGGCCCTGGCCCGGATAAAGGCCGATGTTTGTTGTGCAAGCCACATTCGTGGGCGGTTGCTCTCTCCACGGGCTGGTCGACCGTGGTTTCGCCACCACGAGAGGGGGGACTTCCACGGGATCTAGTGGCTCCTTGACGGACACAAGCGAGAGAGGTCGTGGTTGTTCGTCCTTACCACCAAGGGGTTCGGCCGAAGGCTGTGTTGTCACCGGAGCAGTGGTCTTCAGCTTAACCGTCCTCCCTCGGCATGGTTTGATTTCTGGCGTTGAGGAGCCCACCGAAAACGGAGCGGCCGCCAGGAGGAGAGGTTTGTCGGTCGGTTGTGTTGGAGAATGAGCGGGTAATTGTAGTGGTGGCGATGGAGAGGCGAGCAATTGCAGTGGTGGGGATGACGAGGAGATGGAGGGTAGGGTGATCAGCGACGCAGATTGGGTTTTAGGTTTCCTGCGACGTCAACCCTTTAAAAGGGAGAGGACGTCGGTCGAAGGACGTGGCGACGACACCCTGATCGAGGCATGCATGTCAGGTGACGGGACAAGATCGGCTGGGCCAGATGCATTACAGTCGTGGGGACAGAGGTAGGGACGACTAGCTCTATAGACTAGGGTTTGCTTTCTCGTGAGGAAAACTTCTCAACAAGGGAGAGGGTAATTTTTTAGTCTTCAATCCTATTGGAACTGCTCTTAGTGTTATATATCGAAAGAAGTATCAAATAAAGTTTTCCCAAAAATAAATGTAACTCTCGGCTCGCATTGACTCGTAAATAAATAAAGTCTAAACCCCAAAAGTCTGAAAGTAATTTTAGTACGTTTCCTACTGCATTTAAAACAAAGAAAAGAATTTGGGGAAATTTCAATTTAATACCCTGGCAAACATTTATTTGCAATATAATACCCTAACTTGTTTTTTTTTTGCAATTTAATACCCTGACAAACATTTATTTTCACTTTCATACCCAACCGTTAACTTTCCATCCAAAATGGATGAAAAGTCCAAAATACCCCTTGAGACCAATCATATTTTCAAAACCTACCACAAAAAATCAGATTTTTTATATATTTCAAAAAACTATATTTTATTTCAAAAAATATTTAAAAAAAATCAGTTTTTATATATTTCAAAAATCATATTTTTATATAATTAAAAAAATCAGATTTATTTCAAAAAATATTTAAAAAAATCAGTTTTTATATATTAAAAAAAGATTTTTATATGTTTTTAAAAATAGTTTTTATTTCAAAAAAATATTTTTTTTTAAAAACAGTTTTTATATATTTAAAAAATAAATTTTTATATATTTCATAATAATATTTTTATATAATTAAAAAAGAAGATTTATTTCAAAAAAAAAAATAAGTAAAATCAGTTTTTTTTTATATTACAAGAATCAAATTTTTATATATTTTTAAAAAATTAGATTTTATTTCAAAAAATATTTTTTTTTAAATCACTTTTTATATATTTTTAAAAAATAAATTTTTATATATTTCAAAAATCATATTTTTATGTAATTCAAAAAAACAGAATTATTTAAAAAAAATCAGTTTTTTATATATTAAAAAAGCAGATTTTTATATATTTCAAAAAAATTATATTTTATTTCAAAAAATATTTTTTAAAAAATCGGTTTTTATATATTTAAAAAAATCAAAGATTGAAGGGTGTTTTGGGTATTTTTTTTGAAAAAACAAGGTCATGTGCAAAGCACATGACTACTTTCCATCCATTTTGGATGAAAAGTTAACGGTTGGGTATGAAAGTGAAAATAAATGTTTGACAGGGTATTAAATTACAGAAAAATCAAGTTAGGGTGTTATATTGCAAATAAATGTTTGCCATGGTATTAAATTGAAATTTTCCCAAAGAATTTTAACCAGAAAAGGAGAGTTGTGCACTGGGTCTGGGTGTTTGCGTCAAGCATAGAGAGAGCGCGACAAAGGATCCATTGTACGTCAAGTTGCCTACATAAATCTGAATTCCAAATCTCCCCGGTTTCGTAGATCTGCCGAACATCGAATCTATCGATTCATTACACCAGTGAAATTTATAGCGGAGCATGTGCGAGTAGAATGGGATCCGGCAAAGCAGCTCCTTCGTCGTCGCAACCTATGGACATGTCAATCTCTGGTCAGTCTTCTTTCCTTTTTCCTTCTGTTTGTTTTTCATTCATATCAAAATGGAAGACCTAATCTCTTTTCATCCGTTCTTATCGTTATATTCTATTGGGTACTTTTTTTGGAGTTGATTTTGTCTTTGTGCTGTTCGAATTCGAGCTAGGTTCAAGCTCTGGAATCTGTATACTATTTTTGGGTTTTCGGCGTTGAAAACAAATTAGATGTGTATTGGTGGTAAAGGGGTGACTTTCATCCTCTTATTGAACGGTGTTGTGGGATTATGCCCTTATTCTTTGTTTTTTAACTTGTAAAGTTAAGGGAAAATGTATGTTTTTTGAGTTGTTAGCACAGAACAATGGATTTACATGTGTATTTTAGTGGGTAAATCAGATTGTATCAATTCAATGTTAGGTTTGTTTTGATTAAGGTAACTCTATCATAGATGGTATTTGTGTGAAGTTAACATCATGCCTGATAGTTGTCTGGTTATTGTCTCTTTGACTTATACTTATTAAAGAGTTACCATCATTAAGAGGGGCAGCAATCTAAGGAATGGGGGAACGTCACTTCTGTCTTGAGGCTGCAATGCTAATTGGGTTGGTTGCTTCTGTAAAGTTTGTATAGATAATAAGTGACAAGTACATTAAAATCTGGACTATCTGCTGTCATGAGAGGTAGGTTTTTATGTTAGTGATTGGTTTATTTGAGAAAATACAGTAGCGGCATTTTCTTCTGTTTCGTAACAGCAGTGTCTATCTACTTACTAAGTCTCTGAATGAAGAGCTTCTTTCTACATAAGGTAGGTCTTGAGTTCAGACTTTTGTACAATTATTTAGATGTGAAATTGGCGACCCGGAAAAAAGTCCGTGAATGAACTATAGAATACTTCTTGTTTTTGAGCCTGAAGGTGTCTTCCACTTATTTAACTACCTCATTCCCCATTCTGGATGTAGTAAAGCTTGACACTGTGTTTCATTGGCATCCAAAAACAACTGTACCAGCCTACTTGCATCATCCTTAGACACATGATTGGGTTTTTAGTATTCTCTAAGGATATTTTAATATTTTGGGTTGAAATGGCCTTGATCTGTTTCTATGGGGTGGGCCAATTGTGCCCTCGTGACTCAAGTCCAGTTTTGGTGTGAGATACGTACCGATTCAGGCGTACGTATGATCAAGTGCATTTCAAAAGAAGAAGCAGGTTCTAACAGAAAATGTGAATTGGACTTTGTTGTACTATAATATGTCACAGTAACTAGTAATATGTACATATAAATACAAAGTTATTGCTAAATATTTCTAATTGTGTGTAACTCATTATAAAAAAGTCTGAGTCATAGGATTTATGTCATATTTGTAACCTTGATTCTTTTGTGCATTCTATCGAAGAAACAAAATATGGAAATTAGGAAAAGAAATGCTTTATTTTTGTAAGAACTGGTAAAAAAGAGCAAACGGCACATCATTAATTTATATTTGTATGGTCTGGTGTTGTGGCGAAATAATCCGAACCCAGTGGCCACCTATTGGGATTCAAACCCACTACCTTCACTTTGGAGATGTGAAGTATAAACTATTGGAGTAACCCCTTGGGGACAAAATAAATGCTGAATCATTTGTGTAGTCCTTCAGAATGTGAAGTGTAGTTTTGGCGTTATGATATGATGAGGCCATAATAGGATAGTTCATTCAGAGACAAGAATAAATTTTCCCTTTTCTTTCTAAAAGTATATCATTTTTTCGTAGCCATAATTCTTCCGTGTTCTTCATGAATGAACTTTCAGTACTACCTTTAATAATTATGCGTTTAATTCTCTTTCCTTACTTTTACATCCTGGAGTTAAATGAAAGGGGATATAAAGAAAAAAGAGGATAAACGAAACTGCAAAAGAAATCTATTGACATGTCAACTTGTATGGTATGATACAATTTTTCATCCTTTGTGCAGGCCACTATGAGCGGCACCGACAGGAATTAGAAAACCTGACATTAACATCCCAACCCCTTAGAACATTGAAGTTTTTTGTTTTGGCCGTTCTGCAATATCTTAAGCAATCAATATTCTATCTTCTGGCAAGCGGTGGTGGGCTTGTGCTGCTTAGTGTTGTCTTAGTGACTGCCGGGGTTCTGCTTATGGCCATTGATGCCCTTCAAGAACAGGTATTCTGTTTCTTAAATTTTCAGTTTTACTTTTGTCGCGCCTTGTCCTTTTCGTTGGTAACATTGGCATGTCACTGTATATCATCTGTCTTTAGGCCAGTGGGATGGTTGCAAATATTCGTGTACTCATCCCACTATTCCAGAAGAAAGCAAACGAGTTTATTTTGATGTAATTTCAGTTCATACCAGCCCCCTCCCCCTCTGCCCTAATTTCTTTTAGACACAAGTAATTTTCAAATTAGTCCAAAGTGTTGTTTTATTACTCTTAGTCTGAAAATTTTAACTTGTTCCAATTTAGCCCTAGAATTTGAACAATTTGTTCTAATTAAGTATCTGTTATTTCAATTTGTAATGGACAGGTTAAATCTAAGCTGAAGTTTTTTGAATAGTAATAAACTTAATTATTTTGTTCCTAATTAGTTTACAAACTTCATTTATTCTTAATTATTCTTTGGTGGCTTTTGTTTAATTTCTTTAGGAACCTTATTACAATCCGAAATCCTGAACAGAGAGATATTGAAGTTTTTAATGTGTTTGTTTACTAAATACATCTGATTAAGGGAAAATTATATTTTATGCTCTTATAATTTAAAATTTAGCATCTATGCTCCTCACATTTATTTAGACAAGAATACCCTTTTAAAAATCTCTTTTTCTCTCCTCCCCCCTCTCCTGGATTTTTGGGTATTTCACAAATCTTCCATGATCCATTGCAACACTGTCAATGTGGTGGGAGTGTGTGCCAGCTTTTAGGAATTCTGAGCAGAGACTCACTCCTTTGCTGAGTTTTTGCTTCTCGCCCGGAAGCTCTAAATCCAGTAGTGTATTCACAGACGAGAGGCTGAACTCGTCACCGGTGGTGGTTATGTCCTCTTGAGTCTTTTTGCAACCTCTCGAGCTTCATAGTGCTCCTGGCTGGAATCAAATAAGCAATCTCGTCCTCCTGATTCCAGCGCATCTTCTACACCTCTGATGACCTCTTTCGCAAGACAACTCTGCCCGCATTGGAGAGGAGGATGTGGAGAACCTCATGTGATGGTATATTGTAAGTAGAGGGGAAGGAGAGAGAGATTGAAAAAAGGGTATATTGTCCAAATTAATCTGAATTATAGAAGCATATAAAACAAGTATCATGTGTTTAGGAGTGTAAAATATCAAATTTCCTTTGAGGAACTTGTCAAACTTTAGAACATTTTTGGCAGTGATGTTGTGGGTCTCATGAAACCTCATAATTTCAGATTTCGGGATTTCAACCATCATTTCTATTACTTAAAGTCCTCAAATTTAGATTTTTTTTTCCAGTTCTTCTGGAAGCGTATTTTTTCAGCTCCATAAGTGCTCCTTCAGAATTGTGTATCGATACACTTTATTTTAAAATTTTAATTCCCAATACGCCCTGAACTCTCAGGATTTCACAAAAAAAGGCTATTGAACGCCTCCCTCGACCTCTTATTTCAATTGGTCTTGAAGTTTGAAAACTGATAGAATACTTTCTATTGTCCATGAAGGGGATAAAATGTTGTTAGCATTTGTAAGCTTGTTAGAGTTAATTATTGCTTTCATTTTGTCTTTCCCCTTTTAGCATGTTCATATACTTACTCAGTAATTTTTGCTTGCTATTGTACAGCATGTTGAAGAGCTTGTTCAGTATTTGCAGTTTGTTTTATGGTGGGTGGCCCTCGGTGTTGCATCTTCAATTGGTCTTGGTGAGCAATTTTTTTGGTATTTTAATATCAAGCACTTTAGAACCTGAGCACACGTGAAGGCATCACCAGTTTATTATTTTGTGAATTCCATAGCCAAAGTAATTTGGTAATAGAGTTTCCTCTAAAAACTATGGGTGGGTTAGTATTAACTTGTCTCAACAATGTTCTGTCTGCATAAAACCATTCATTCATATAGTGTAGAATATTTCATTTTTTAAATGGTATTCTTAAGATAGCAAATTCTATAAGATGTAAGACAGGGATGGCTATGTCCGAATCCCACTATGGCATTCTTTTTTATTCCTTATTTTCATTCAAGCATTGTTTTTTTAAGGCAATGATTCCCGAATGGTTACAAAATTGTATTCTTTGGATTTTTTGCTTATTGTTCTAGTAGTCAGTTACCTAAAACATGTAAACTAAACAAGTGCTAAGTTGGGTACATGGCGTAGCAGGAATGAAAAGTAGCCATGTAGACTAATCAACTTCCTTCCATTGCCTTTTTGTTAGTTCAATACTGTAAATGTACTAAATTACAGTCAAAAATGACCACGGGGAATGTTAAAATATCCACTAAAAATAATGATAGTAATGATGTACAGGGACTTAAGGATCCATATTGTGTTAAATTAGTGAACTTGCATAAATTGCTCTAGTTCAGTTATGGACCTTTGGTAAATGTACTCAGGGTTAATCTTCGCCTGCTTTTTGCTAATCATGCTCTGTATAATGAATATTCCCTTTGTCCCAACAATCTGTTTGAACTACTTTATGGAAGCTAATGCAAAGCAATGCCACCGATGCTTGGATTGTTCACATCACGATCCTTTTAAATTATTGTAATTGACATCTATGTTGTATTAGTTTGTTTTATCCTTTGAATATTTGTGAGCTATTGACTGAAATCATATTTTTCTTGTATTTTATTTCCAATCAGGATCTGGTTTGCACACTTTTGTTCTTTATCTGGGCCCTCATATTGCCTTCTTCACAATTAAGGCAATGCAATGTGGTCGAGTTGATTTGAAATCTGCTCCATATGATACAATACAGTTGAAAAGAGGTCCCTCATGGCTTGATAAGGATTGCTCTGAGTTTGGACCCCCATTGTTCAAATCATTGCACGGTTCACGGGTGCCACTTGGCAGTATATTGCCACAAGTTCAACTAGAAGCTATCCTCTGGGGTATTGGCACAGCACTTGGGGAACTTCCACCATATTTCATCTCGAGGGCAGGTATCATTCCTCAATTATTGATAGATGATTTTATCACTACAAAATAAATTTTATACTGAAAGAAAAATGGTGCCCATTGATTGTTGAACCTTCTTTTTTGTATATTAATGTTTGTGTGGATAAATTAGTTGACATGAAATCTTGATTCCTGATATAACAAGTATTATTCGAGGGAAGGTATTTTTCCTCGATTTCTGTGATATCATAGATATAACACCAAATCCTTTTGATAGATATGAATTATATTTAATTATAGGGTTAATTACCTTTAGTACCCCTTATGTATTGGTAACACTCCTTTAGTACCTTGATGTACTGGTAACACTCTGGACAAAATTTTGGTCAAGTTTACGCCATTTTGATGATCTGTGACCAATTCATAAGGGGTATTAAATGTTCTGTTATCAATACATAAGGGGTATTAAATGATCTGTGACCAATTCATAAAGGGTACTAAATGACAGTTACCAAAACGGAGGGACTGTTATTGAACGTTACAAAACTCAGGGGTACAAAAGGTATGTTACCAATAGAAAAGGGGTACAAAAGGTAATTAACCCTTGATTATATTCTAGTTTAAAATTACTGAATGTAGGGCGTAGCAAACTTCAGTAAGACTTGTGTTATGGGAGAAATTGTATAACCTTCAACTATTTGCTCGTTCCCTGTGCCCCAGTATATGGCAATAAAATGGAACTGACTAGACATACTGTCAATTCTGCATACGGAAACATTATTTACAAGCATGTAATTTAATGTTTTGTTCAGTCAGTTTAGGAACATTGTACTCGGTCAATTCTACTAATTACATGGTCCTACGGGAGAAATAAATACTATTTTGTATGTATAATCCCTATTGTTAGATTTGCATTGCCATCAAATGAAGCACTAATTCACCATTTTGGTAAGAATCACATTGGATTTGTGTCGTGTATGGACACGAGAAATGTATTTAATCATGGAGAAAGGGTCATATTTTTTAGCTTTGTAACAATTAACAACTTAGAATGCTGATAGTGTCTATTGCAGCTTTTATTGTTTTCAATTTCCTAGGAAGACAACCTGGATTTTAATTTGACAGCTTTGTTGCTACAAGTTTATGTATCTTAAAAATTATTTAAACTTGGGTGTGATTGAGGCCTTGAAGTTGCATGATTTGTATTCAGTAGGTCATCCTATGCATTCTCTTAATGTTGATTTTGAGATAATAACTTGTTTTATCAAACTTATTACATTTAGCGTAATGACATATTACTAATTTTTTGCAGCAAGCGCATCAGGTAGGGAAGTCGATGCTATTGCAGAATTGGACGCTTCCTCGAACGAGCATAGTGGAGTGTTGGCTACTCGCCTAAATCAAATCCAGAGCTGGTTCCTATCTCACTCGCAACACTTGAATTTCTTCACAATTTTGGTCCTTGCTTCGGTTAGTTAAAATTTAGGCATCTAATTCTTAAGAACTACTAGACATATTTGATAGTGCCTTCCATGTGTAGTAATAACTTTGTGATTGTTACTGCTGTTTTCATCAATTCGAATTCTGATCTCTTTTCTTCTTCACAAAGGTTGCGGGTGCAAATGGATTATAGTTGGAAATATTATCTATATCATTCTTAACTGCTAATTAGTTGAAACACTTGTAGGTGCCAAATCCTCTATTTGATCTTGCTGGCATCATGTGTGGACAATTTGGGATTCCTTTTTGGAAGTTTTTTCTTGCAACGTTGATTGGAAAGGCAATCATTAAAACTCACATACAGGTTTGTAAAGTTGGTGTTGGTATAATAAACACTGGGTGCTTTACAAAGACCGAAACGGTTCTTATGCTTCTTCTGTGTTCTTATCAAGACCAAATTATAGTGGGTGATGGGGTTTGTTTGTTTGTTGTTGTGCAGACTGTATTCATAATCTCGGTATGCAATAACCAGCTACTGAACTGGATTGAAAATGAGCTGATATGGGTGCTAAGCCATATTCCTTTAGTTGCATCAGTGCTTCCAAATCTGATAGCGAAAGTGACTGAAGTGAGAGATAAGTATCTAACAGCTGAACACACACAAGTCCAGGTAAGTATTCCTTTTGGGTGGATGGGTTTGAATGTTTTGAGAGGAGCATCAAGCATGTGCTGATCTTGAATTGGCATACATACAGGTGGTGAAGACTAAATGGGATTTATCATTTTCTTCAATCTGGAATACAGTTGTGTGGCTCATGCTCGTCAACTTCTTTATCAAGATTGTGAATGCCGCTGCTCAGTCCTACCTCAAGAAACAACAGGAAAAGGAACTAGCAACTGACCATCCTAAGCACCAATGATAATACTTGTTAGAATGTTAGTGTTACTTATCTTTATACATTTATATATAACACTTCCAAGTTGAAATTTGCACTTGTCCCCATTTAAGTTTCCCATCCGCATCAGAAGCCTGTCCCGTTTAGAACCTTGTATAGAAGAAATATCAGTAAACGGGAGAGTATGCAGGTTTATTTGCCCTGTGTAAGGCTTTAAATATCTTTGTTTCTCTCTGGGATTGGAAAAATTGATTCTTTGGCATTGCAGAACAAATTATGTACTTCCATCTCTTGCTTGTTTGTTTTGCATGAGCAGTGTACTGAAAAAGGATGGAATTAGAGTGTAGTTTTGGCTCCAGCCAGGACGGTCACTGGTTGAAGAATTTATATCGGCTATAATAAATTTGTCCAGGATCCAAAGCCGCATTATAACCCTTCAAAGTGATTTTGCTCTAGGCTGCATCGGCTCAATTGGGAGCCGTGAGTGTGCGATGTGAAGCGTGGTTCACTCGGTTCCGATTCACTAAATAGTGAGTCGGAGTCGCAAAACTGCGATTCACGATTCACAAGTCGAGGGCTCCACCAACAACTATTTCAACAATTATTATTATTATTTTTAATTAAAATGAATACTTTTAACAATTTTAAAAATAATTCTTATATCTGTAAATATCAATCCCTTTCAACAATCCACCAACATCTTTTCATCTTACGATTCTCTCTCAAATTTCACTTCCTACAAAGCTTGCATTCCAATCAAAAATTATCTGGTGACGACGAGACTCAAATGCCTACTCCATCGGAACTACACAAGTTCATACCGGAACAGCACAAGTTTATTGCAGAGCAACCCGACAGCTTTAAACGGATGTTGCACAGCAATCCACTCAATAGCCCAGACATGCATCTAGCAATCCCCCCCCCCCCCCCCCCCCCCCCCCCCCCCCCGAACCTTGGTCCCCAAATTACGGCTACCTCGCTGATTCTAACGATGACAACAGCGGCACCCGGATATCTTCTTAGCCTTCCTCTACCGGCCCATCCTAAGGTATGAACCGTTGAGACCATGTCCTCATCCATACTTGGCTACACACTTCCAAATATACAACGAATGGTAAACAACAAGAGGGTAGTATCTTTTTTTTGGGGGGGGGGGGGGGGGGGGGGGGGGGAGGGGTGATTGCGAGAGGTTACAACTTAGTGAACAATTACTTAGTAATGGATTGGAAACAACGCAAAAACCATCAGAACAAATCTTACCCTCTGGTGCAGAAATTCTACGATCATTTGAAGAGGGTAGGAAAATTAGGTTGGGGTCGGAAAAGTTCTAAACCCGGAGGGGCGCGGTGCTCCATTAATGCCCTTGCACTCATTGAGTCCAATGAGGCTTCTTGGCAGGCCTCACCTCTTCACCTCTGGCCCTTCGGGGTCGTCTCGCCTCCGTGGGAAGTATTCAAAGTTCCTCTGTTGTGGTTTGGAGGGTGGCCAGTAAACCCCACACTCGGGGCGGGGGGGGGGGGGGGGGGGGGGGGGGGGGGGGGTATGCAGGTAGCTGCATGGGATCCCTAAAGATTCGGTGGAGCTCTCATAAGTTCGAAAGGTACCAGACCAGTCGAGTATCGCTGAGGGTCGTGTGCCCCTCGCTGCATCCCCCAGGTCGAAGGCGTCATTTAACCGGATATCGATAAGTATCCAAATCAAAAAGAGGAAGTCTTTAGGTCGAGGACCCCCTCGACTTGCAGATGGCAGTGGTGTAGGGTCGACGGGCGCCTCCAACACGGACTCATATATGTGGATCAGTCACCAAAGATTAGCCCCAGTTGGAGGGTTCCGGCGTTTGCGATGAGGTGCTTGAGGAGATAAGGGAGGAGTGCTCTCCCTCGGATTCGAGTTTACATGGTTCCCAGACGTCGAAAGATTCCGGGAGTGGTGTGCGGCAACGATGAGTCTGTTTCAGGCCGAAGGGATTACATACCTGAATGCCTAGAGAGGGTGGTGGATGGATAAGGCACGCCCGCCAACACGATCCTCGGGAGCCATCCAAATTAGGGCCGACCAAACATCTTTTAGGCAATGTTGGTATCGCGCGAGCGTGGGACGATCATCTGACCTAGAAGCAAGAGGACCCATGCAGACGATCTTGACCAGCAAATGGGAGGATGTTGGTGGAATAGTAAGGGGTGAGGTTGCTGCTCAGGAGGGTTTTCCATGGTCCTCACTGTGCCGGGAAGACCAAGGTGGGGCGACGCGTAGATCAACGGATGGGGCGGGGTGATGGAACCATCATGACGAACGTGATCGAGCGAAAGCCAAAATGGAAAGAAGAGGAAAAAACCTAGAGGTTACAAATTATCTAGATTTTCTGAAAGTGGACAAACAAGTGCAAATTTCCTAACAAAATTTAATCCTCTGATTATTCTTAACATAAACATTTAACTTTTTTTTAAACGTGGAGACTTCGATATTTTATTTGAATTGTATCAAAATACATAAAAGTGCATCTAGAATTTGGAAACCTGCGTTAGAACAGGCACAAAACGGGTGTCTCTTGCTAACCAATGAACAACCCCGTTCGCAGTACTGGAAATGAGCTCGAGAAAAACATCCTCGAGAGATAATTAAACAGATTGATACTCCTCCAGAATGTGTCCCGCCGATGAGAAATAGTATTATCCCCTAAAATTAATCTCACCACAAACTGAACATAGCTCCTAATGATCACTTTGCTCTTCTCATGGACCCGTATTCAAAACAGTGCCCTCCAGATCACCATTTCTTCTGCCAGCTCGGGATTGTGATTTCCAGCAATGTCTCCATATATGTCTTCCACAATACAACCTTGGTCATCCCAACATATCATACCCCATCCCAGTTGTTGTCAATCAGAGAATATCGCCCCATGCACATTGAGTGAAAGTCAATGTGGCGGGGTAGGGTTCATCCCTTGATGGGAGGGACCTGGGGTGGGGCCGGGGGCCTTTATGCTCTACTATGGGCCTCCCTCCAGCTATGTACGTGACTCCAGACTCTAGCATTGAGGGCCACTGTTGATTGTGGGGTCTTCTCCCAAACAATACCGTTTTTGGCCTTCCATATCTCTCATGCAATCATATCTAACCGACCTTTCAAGATCATATCCTGGAGGTCCAAAACTAAGGTCAACCAATTGTGAAAAGGATAGTGAATCAAGAGGTGGGTTGTAGTCTCTTGTACAATTTGACACATTGGGAACTCCTCCAGAATAAGGACATGTTTTTTCCAGAGGTTCGCCGAAATCTACAGGGTGCCCGGGAGTGCCCTCCATAGGAAGACCTTTATTCGGGGTTGAACATCAAGGTCCCGAAGTGTCGTCCAAACCTAGGCTCACAAAGTGGGTGTCTAACGCCCGTTTAGACAAGCTAACATTTTGTATCCTTCCCGACAACTATATATACCTTTGTTATTATCGGTCCAATACTATTTATCCAGACTGAAGTTATCGGGGCTGGAACTTGGAGAACCTCAGTGACCATATCCGGATGGAGCAAGTCCTCCAATTTGCTGATATCCCAACCACCTCCATCTTGTAGAAGAAACTCCTTAACTAGCATATCCGGATTACTCATAGACCCTCCGGGATTGAGGTTATGTTCCCCATCAACCACGGTATGCTTTTCACCCGTGTAGTACTGGCGTCCCCGATGTTTTTGCGAAGCCCTCCCCGCAACAGATTTTGGGTTGCATGGAAACTCGACAAGAGTTGGCTTGAGTTAAGGCTAGATCTCACAGTAAGAAAATTCCCCGTCTGGTAGTATCTAGCCTTGAAGACCCAGGCTACTAAACTCATAGGGTTAGAGTAAAACTTACACCCATTTTAACAAGGAGTGGGAGGTTCATATCATGCACATCCTGGAAGCCCATACCACCCACTTCTTCAGGTTGATATAATTTGGCATAGTCCTACCAAATCACAGGTTTGATGGCGCGTGGCGTCCATGCCCACCAATAGTGAGCTTATGTCACATGAATCTTTACCCCTAAGGCACGCGGGAGAATAAAGACACGTATGGCATAGATAGGTAAGGCTTGTAGAAAAAATTTAATCATTACCTCCATTTCTTCTATCGATATCATATGTCCATCACAAGCCTCAATCTTGGACAATAAGCGGTCACATAAAAAATGGAGGCTCTACCCTCGGTTTCGTCCCATCATGTTCAGGACCCCTAGATATGTGGAGGTCCGTGATATCTCTTGAATGCCCAAGGTGGCACAAAAAATAAGTCGATTAGCTGGGTTAGTATTTGTGATAAAAAATGGATGACTTCTGCTTGTTAATAACCTGCCCAGATAATTCACCGAACGTGCGCATAATACCATAGAGGTGTTCGGCCTCCTTCTTATTTGCTCGACAGAAAATGTAACAATCGTTAGTAAAAAAAGATGTGTGAAATAACAGGTGCGCCTTTAGCTACCGAGACTCCATGCAGATTCCCTTCCCTCTCTGCTTAGGCTAGCATACGGGATAAACCTTTCATGCAAAAGAGGAAGAGGTGAGGAGATAACGGGTCCTCTTGCAGAATATCTTGGCTCGCTGTAAAAGGTCTAGTCCGACGCCTCCTGAGTTGATAGTGTACTGTGTGCATGCAAGGATAAGACCCCATCAATGGGGGCCGAAACCAAATGCTCCCATCATGGACAAGATGAAGGACCATTCCAAACGATCGTAGGCTTTGCTCATATTTAACTTGAGTGCCATGAATCCATTTGGTCCTTGTATCCGACGTCGGAGGGAGTGGATAATTTCATAGGAAATGAAGAAGTTATCTTTCATTTCCATGCTTGGTACAAAAGCTCCCTGGTTGACTGCAATATAGTTTCCAGAAGGGGTTTAAGTTTGTTTGGAAGAACCTTGAAGATCACGTTACAAAGGGATATTGGGCGAAGGTCCATAGTTTTCTTTGGGTTTTGTTTCTTTAGGATGAAAACCAATTTCGTATTACTGACATCCCGATCAATTGTACCCGTCTCCACTGCTTCTCGCACAAAAGTTATGATCTTTCGATTCAGGACCGATCAGTAGTATTGGTAGAACTAGGGTGTGCATGGGAAGGTACCCGGCCTGACCTGCACATTTTTGGACTCGTCCACACATTGCAGATTAGATGTATTAAGGACTAAATTTGTCCACCAAACCAGATATTTAGTACGGACCCACCCGAACGGATTTCGGACAGATTAGGTTTAAACCCGAGAAACACGCACATTCTCAAACCCTAAAAACTAATATAGACTTTCCAAATCTGAAACGAACCTCATCAAATTTGTATATACAGTCCAACCCTATAAATTAGTTTACAGTTTAAAAATCTGGAAAAAAAAATATCACTAAATCTGCATATTTGTATCAACCCCTAAAATCTTGTACACATTTTTCAAATTTAAATAAAAACTTCATCAAATTCGTATATCAGAAATTTGGAAAGCAAGAATTTATTCATCTGAAGGATCGCCTCAGAGGTATCGCTCCCTCACCGTTGTGTTTTCGCACAAATTTGGAAAGCAAGAATCTAGTCATCCGGAAGTAGTAAATCACGCCAAGAGGTTGCGCCACCGAGTGGAGAGAGATCTGAGACTTTGAGAACGAATACGAGGTGCCACCGAGAGAAGAGGAAGCTGCCACTAGCATATATTACGGTTAATGGTTGTCGTCGAAAGGTGAGGGTCGAGAGATGAGGAATATGAGGCGTGAGCTCGGGGTTGTGTGAGAGAGGAAAGTAAAACACCGTGAGAGATTGAAAGTGAGGATGAGTGGCTTGAGCTTCACTGTGAAATGAAAAGTGAAGGTGAAATGTTAGGGATTTGGTCGTAAAGAACAATAAGGCTGAGAGACTTGAGAGGTGATGAAGAGATAAGGTTGGTGTGTGTACACATGGAATAACCATATGATTAGGAAAATCATTACCCACTAACAAGATCCAACGACTAAAACTAATAGTAAAGAGGGTTGCGGGAAGATCGGATGATCTATGGATCCTTGATCCAATATCCGAAATCCGCCTAAAAAGATGTGAATTAGGATCTTTATATCCAAAATCTAGTCCAAAACCCACAGATGTATGAAAATTGGGCTACGGGCCAGGCAGGTTTTCGAGCGGATCGATTTTTTCAGATTTTTTGCATGGCGCTAGGTAGAACAGTGGGTTAAGGCCATCTGGTTCGGGGGCCTTATTCGGCCCCATTTGGAAGACGGTCTTTCGTACCTCTTCATCCATAACTCTTATTCCTATAATTCTGTTATGTTCACCCGTGATCATGTGGGAGATTGTAATCGGGAGTTCTAGCATCCATTCGGGTCCAGTTGTAAAAATTTGCTCATAGTAGTGGATGAGCATAGCCTGCATACCAATATCCTAAGTCACTTCTGTACCATCATCGGATTCTAAGGTTCGGATATGATTACGTTGTTGCCTCTTAGTAGCTGCAGCATGAAAATTTAGTATTTCTATCTCCATCTACAAGCCAGTGCTGCTTCGCCCTCTCTTCTGAAGAGTTTCCTGACGAGAAAGAGCTTGTTCATTCTGCTTTTGGACGATCAACCTCGGTCGGATACCTGGGCAGTCTCTTCTGTTGTTGAGTTCAGTGAGGTATCCTAGCATTTCCAAATCGTGTTGATAGTTTCCTGGTAGACCGCCTGACCCCAAACATCTAGGGACCGACCAATGTTTGGTTTGAATCTAAAGAGTAGTCCTTCAATTGTTGCTGATTTCGATCAGCTCCTAGACAACGACAGTTGCATGCGGTAATCGTTGCGATGGACTCACAACACTCAAAATCCAAAAACAACCGAGCAAAAACACCTTAGGTAAAACACAGATGATAAATCGCACGCATACCTGGTGTCGAACACGAGAAAGGTTCTGCAAATGGATGCGCGGTTGTACGGGGTGCAGGAGCTAAACGCGATGGGCAGCATGTCACCGGAGAGCACATGTCATCGGGATCAGGAACATCGAAGGAAACCCTAGTGCAGCTCGGGATGGAGTCTCTTAGACTTCAATGTTTTATCATTATTTATCTTTACATGATTTAATTATCATTATTTATCTTTACACGATTTAATTCATACCTATACATTTAACATTAATTCAATGCAATATGGACAACTGATAGTAGAAAAGAATCTACTTATTAAAATACACCAGCTGTAAGGTGACACGAAGGAATTTCAAAAGCAAATCAGCTAGACTTTTCCACAGAAGTACTATATTGGGTGTGGAATGACTAGATTAAATGCTAACTTAGTTGAATCCTAGAATAAAAAGCTAGATCGGATGACATTAGTTGGTCAAGAACTTGACTTCATTTTCACTGTCTCCTCTTTGGATGGGTTCCTGAGGAATGCAGACACAATTTCTGATGATGGAAGAATAAAGGTCAAATTCAGCCTTGAGTTTTGAGCAGCTGGCTTCAATCCACTTCTCTGCTACACTTGTCGGTACACTGTCTTGAGTGTCCCTCTCACGTTCTTCTATCGCCGGCCTTATTTCATTATACAGACCATCAAGCTCCGAGGTTGCATATTTCTTCACTTCCTGCATAGTAGTAACTCTGGGATATATCAACCTGATGACGGAGATATGCATGCTAGACAATGTAATGAGATGACATAGAAGATGCAGCCTCATATCTTAGAACACAATTTCCATCTTTATATACATAAATGAGCAGCTCATACCTCACATCTTAGAACTTCCTCTCGCGCTTCTTTGGACGGTAAAAGTTGAACAAGATTCACATCGACTTGCTTTTGTGCAACATGTTTCTGCTTTCCATTGGAAAACTGCTTTGGTCTTTTTTTGTTGTGATAGTTCTTTGGTGCACTGTTGCTTTGGATACGAGATATCACTGTATTCTTTTGAAAATCTTGAGAATGCAAATTTGTTTCTTCACTTTTAATTGCATTCATAAATACACCCGCCGAATCAATATCACGTGCAGTAGATTCTACCGGATGTTGAGATCCTAGATGGTGATTGATGATCACAGAGAGTTGATTGTTCCCATCATTATCTGGAGAGTCCATTGTTTTAACCATCTTAGATGAGGGCTCATCCTCAGCAGAGTCGTAAAGTGGAATTTTCTCAACTGAATACCTGTGACCAAACAAAAAAGGTCAAATACATGTACTGACACATCTTAGAGCACATAAAATGATGAATTTTTGTAAAAAAAAACATTGCCAGATCTTGATATAGTAATTAATATAGGGTCAATTGCTAAAAACTCTCGTACGTATTGTCCACGAGCGAAAAACTACACTATGTATTGTCCACGCTTTTTAAACTACCCTATCTTTTGACCACGGTCGTTTATGGACAAATTTTGGAATAATCCCGTTAAAATTATGGACGTGGACAATACATAAGGGTAGTTTTCGCACGTGAACAAAACAGTAAAGATTTTAATATAATATAAGGTCTGCTATGGTACTTAAGTAGCTTGGGAATTGTCAAGGATAGCACCCAGTCCAAGAGTTCAGTGCTGACAACTCACTGAGAAATATGAACTTCACATACAGGTGCAGGCTGGTTTATAAAGATGCATGGAACAACAACCCATGAATTAGTAACGTGTTATGGGCCATGTGGGCCGGTTCAAAGGGTTGGTTTACAAGAGGAAAAGCCGTGCCGATCAAGGCAGTGGTGAAGTCGGCACAAAGGATTAGAAATTTTCCTTTTTTATTATTATTGCCTTTAGTTATAATTGTATTAGGATTTGGAAACTTGGGTAGCTTTCAATTTATAATTGTATTAGGATTTGGAAACTTGGGTAGCTTTCAATTAATGTTGCATTAGGATTGGGAAATCTCTATGGCTATATAAACCATAAGAGATCTATGAATAAAGCATTGAGAATTAATTAACTATCTATTAGTTCTCTACCGAGGTCTTTGAGTTCCCTACCCCTGAGCTCATAACCCTACACCATTGGGCGAAAGAAGAACAAGGATTCGTACCAACGAACCCTTGATCTGAAGTCATACCAAGGTGCCATAACGAGATCCATTAGCAAGGACCTTAACAAACTGGTATCAGAGCCACACGTTATGGACCAAGAACAATCGTTTCAGCAGCAAGTTCTGGCATTCATGGCAGAATATAAGGCTGATAAACTGAAAATTGAAGCTGATCGAAGAGAGGTGCAGAATTTGGCTGTTCAGATTCGTGCCTTATCCCTTCCACAGCAGGAGCAGCCGCTGGAGGGAAGCTCGGCCGCGGGCACTCGACAGCACACACCTCCGCCGGTCCCAGCACCGTCCGCCGCCGGCTCTGGTGGGGACGGAGCTATTGTCCCCCGCGTTACTCGCCTCGAGTTTCCTCGTTTCGATGGCCGGTCCGACCCGACAGCATGGTTGAACAGGTGTGAAGCATTTTTTCTCCACCAACGTACTCCAGCAGACGAAAAAGTTTTATTGGCAGCTTTCCACTTGGAGGATGCGGCCCAACAATGGTATACGAAAATCCAAAGGGACGTTCAAAACTTGAATTGGCCTTCCTTCAAACTTTATTGCAATTCCCGCTTTGGATCTATTCTGGCAAGTAATCGATTGGGGGAGCTCGCCAAGTTACGGCAGGAAGGTTCGGTAGACGAGTATGCCATTCAATTCGAATGTCTAGCCGCGCAGATCCCAGATTTGACTGTTAGCCAGGAAATCTCCTTGTTCCTAAGTGGCCTGCAGCTGAAATTGGCCATTGACGTGGACATCCAACAGCCACCTGATTTGACGACGGCTATTGGACTGGCTAAGCTCTATGAGAGGAGGAATCAGGAAGACGTTCCGGTGCCACGTAGGCAGCGCCCGCCAAATCCGTCGCCGAGGCCGTTTGCTAAGAGAATCACAAAGGAAGAAAAACAGGACCAAATTGCCAAGGGTCTCTGCTTCAATTGCGAGGAGCCATATGCCTTTGGGCACAAGTGCAAAAATCTTTTCTGGCTAGAGCTGATTGATGACGAGGAAGATCCACCGGATCTTGAGGAGGTCTCCCCGTCTATCTCACTGCACGCCATGACAGGGACAGTCGCACCGCAAACGATGCGGGTTCGGGGAACCCTACAAGGTGCGGCTTTGTTGGTCTTAGTTGACTCAGGCTCAACTCATAGTTTCGTGGATGAGGGGTTCGCTCGCAAGGTAGGGTTACCGGTCCAGTCGAGGTCCGGGTTACGTGTCTTGGTCGCCAATGGAGAAAGCGTTTCTAGTCCGGGAGTTTGTCGTCTGGCCCCGCTCAAGGTTGGTTCCGAGACATTTCCGTTCGACTTATTTGTTTTTCCTTTGTGTGGGTTCACTGCAGTGTTGGGAGTGAATTGGCTACGCACCCTGGGGGATATCCTGTGGAATTTTGATCAAATGACTATGCGAGTCTCTCTTTCTCACCGTCCCATAGTCCTGCGGGGACTGCAACCCAGAGACAAGGGACCCGTATTAGCTGCCCTATCAGGGAGCCGTTCACAGGAGCATCTGTGCACATCCCTATTGGGGGAATTCTCGGATGACTTTGCCGAACCTAAGGGCCTACCGCCTTCACGATCAGCGGATCACCGTATCCATCTATTGCCGGCTACGCCACCAGTGGTGGTTCGGCCCTACAGGTACCCCCACCGTCAGAAAGATGAAATCGAAGCACAATGTAGGGACATGCTGGCGCAGGGGATCATTCGCCCCAGCAAATCTCCTTTTTCCTCCCCGGTGTTATTGGTTCCGAAGGCAGACAAGACTTGGCGCATGTGCGTGGATTATAGGGCATTGAATGAGCAGACGGTCAAGGACAAGTTTCCCATTCCAGTGATCGATGAATTGTTAGATGAGTTGCATGGGGCGTGTTGTTTCTCCAAATTGGATCTCCGTTCCGGCTATCATCAAATCAAAATGCACCCGGAGGACATTCAAAGGACGGCATTTCGCACCCATCATGGTCACTTCGAGTTTCTGGTAATGCCATTTGGCCTAACTAATGCACCGTCCACGTTTCAGGCATTAATGAATGACATTTTTTCGCCGTATCTGAGGCGCTTTGTGCTGGTATTTTTTGACGATATCTTGATCTATAGTGCCTCTTATACTGAGCACCTCCACCACTTGCGGGTAATTCTATCCTTACTACGTTCTCATTCCCTTTATCTGAAGCGTAGCAAGTGTTTGTTTGCTCAGACACAGGTGGCATATTTGGGGTTCATTATTTCGGGACAAGGAGTGCAAGCTGACCCTGACAAAATCTCAGCGATGACCGACTGGCCCCGTCCCGCAACACCTCGGGCCCTGCGTGGCTTCTTGGGGCTCACCGGTTACTACCGGAAATTTGTCAAAGACTACAGGAGTCTAGCAGCACCGATGACTCGGTTATTAAAGAAAAACTCTTTTGGCTGGGATCCGGAGGCGCAGGCCTCCTTCGAGGCTTTGAAAGTTGCAATGACAACAACACCTGTGCTAGCTCTTCCAGATTTTGAAAAAGAATTCACCGTTGACTGTGATGCGTGTGATTCTGGCATTGGCGCGGTACTTCACCAATCTAACCGACCTATTGCTTTTTTTAGCAGGACATTTGCAGCTAGGTACACGAAGTAGCGGCATATGAAAAGGAGTTGATTGGGCTGGCTCGGGCTATCCGCCATTGGCGCCCCTACTTATGGGGTCGGCAGTTTCTAATTCGGACGGACCATTACAGTCTCAAGTACTTGCTCGATCAAAGGGTAGTGACGTCTCCACAGCAGCGCTGGCTGTCCAAGCTAATGGGCTTCGATTTTCGAGTTGAGTATCGTTCGGGTCGCGAGAATGTGGTGGCCGACGCCCTTTCTCGGCGTGACGAAGAGGTCGGCCTCTTCTTGGCTCTCTCCGCCCCATTACTGCACTTGTGGGATGAGCTGGTCACCGAAAGCAAGTCCTCACCGGTCATCCAAGAGAAGATTGCTACGATTCGCTCCGGAGCTCTCTCGAATTTGTGGGAGGAACGTGACGGGGTCGTGCTCTTTAAACAGAGGGCTTGGTTACCAGGGGACTCGACTTTGATCCCATCTATTTTGGCTGCCGTCCACAACACAGCTCACGAAGGGTACCAGAAGACACTTGTCCGAGTTGCGGCTGATTTCTATTGGCGAGGGATGAAAGGCCAGGTGCAGGCATTCGTGCGTGCCTGTGATGTTTGCCAGCGTAACAAGTAAGACTCCTTACGTCCGGCGGGCCTCCTCCAGCCATTACCCGTTCCTTCTCAGGTTTGGGCTGATATTAGTATGGATTTTATTGACGCTTTGCCCTGTTCTGGCGGGAAATCGGTTCTTTTTGTGGTGGTGGACAGGCTGTCTAAATATAGCCACTTCATGGCTCTTTCGCATCCGTACACTGCCACTTCGGTGGCCCGGATCTTCTTTGATACAGTGGTCAGGTTGCACGGTATTCCCGAGACAATTGTGAGCGACAGGGATAAGGCATTTACGAGTGCTTTTTGGCGGGAGTTATTCCGCTTGAGCGGGTCTTCACTACACATGAGTTCGGCTTATCATCCTCAGAGCGATGGACAGACAGAGGCGGTGAACAAAACTTTGCAAATGTACCTCCGCTGCTTTGTGGCCGAGAATCCGAAGCACTGGACTCGCTGGGTGGCATGGGCGGAATACTGTTATAACACCAGTTTTCATTCCACTATCCGCTCCACGCCTTTTGAGGTGGTTTATGGCCGGAAGCCACCTCGGCTGTTGGATTATACACCGGGCGCAGCCAAGGTAGAGGTCGTGGATCGGGAGCTGCAGGAGAGGGACGAGAAATTGCAGGCCCTTCGGCTCCAGCTCCTCCGGGCTCAACAAGCTATGAAGGATCGCTACGATAAGGGCCATCGGGATGTCTCTTTCGACGTGGGAGCATTGGTTCTCCTGAAGTTGCAGCCTTACCGTCAGAAGACGGTGGCACCTCGCAGCGGGAGGAAGCTGAGCCCGCGGTTTTATGGCCCGTTTCGGGTGCTTGAACGTATTGGCTCCGTCGCATACAAGCTGGCCCTTCCAGCCGAGTCGCGCATTCATCCAGTTTTTCACGTGTCGTGTTTACGATTGTTTGTCAGGGATGCTACGGCAGTACCGCTTCTTCCACCACCGGAGGTTCTTGTCGCCCCGCCGGTCCCGCTTGTTGTATTAGATGTTCGCACGAAGGAAGGGCAGCCCGAAGTCTTGATTCATTGGTCGACCAAATCACCTGCCGAGGCTTCGTGGGAGCTTGCACACGAGATGATGGAGTCATTTCCTTCCTTTGCGCTTGAGGTCAAGCGCTATTTGGATGGGGGGAGTGATGTTATGGAGCATGTGGGCCGGTTCAAAGGGTTGGTTTACAAGAGGAAAAGCCGTGCCGATCAAGGCAGTGGTGAAGTCGGCACAAAGGATTAGAAATTTTCCTTTTTTTATTATTATTGCCTTTAGTTATAATTGTATTAGGATTTGGAAACTTGGGTAGCTTTCAATTTATAATTGTATTAGGATTTGGAAACTTGGGTAGCTTTCAATTAATGTTCCATTAGGATAGGGAAATCTCTATGGCTATATAAACCATAAGAGATCTATGAATAAAGCATTGAGAATTAATTAACTATCTATTAGTTCTCTACCGAGGTCTTTGAGTTCCCTACCCCTGAGCTCATAACCCTACACCATTGGGCGAAAGAAGAACAAGGATTCGTACCAACGAACCCTTGATCTGAAGTCATACCAAGGTGCCATAACGAGATCCATTAGCAAGGACCTTAACATAACGGCAAACATCTGAGTTGAATAAATACGCTACCTGTCATCGTCATCTTCCCATAGATAAGTATCTTCCTGTTAGTCATTGGGCAATAGGGAAAAAAATGAGAACTATGCAACTATGTTAGGATTCAATAATTCAAAAAACACGATGAGATCAGAGAAAAGGAATTCCAATAAATTGGATTGAGGTCCGTAGCGTGAATAGCTAAAGATATTTGTCATATTGTGAACTGTGAATAATGCAGTTCATAATTCTTTTATGAAGACATAGCTAAACGTAAATAGATAGATATTTGCAATATTTTTAACCATATATACATCCTGATTTGTTCGATATAATGCCCTCATAGAAACGAATATCTATACAATTTGGTGCGTTATTTCTTTTTAGGGTTAATTGCTAAAAACTACCTTATGTATTGTCCATGCTTTTAAACTACCCTACCTTTTGACCACAGTCATTTACTACAAATTTTGGAATATTCCGTTAAAATTTGGGACATGGACAATACAAAAGGGTAGTAATTATGTTGAAAAAACTAACAGACAACCGTGGTCTAAAGATAGGACAGTTTAAGAGCACGGACAATACATAAGGTAGTTTTTCACATGTGTACAATTCATAAGGTAGTTTTTAGCAATTAACCCTTCTTTCTAATTCTTTTATAGCATTAGAGTTTACACAAAGGCTAGCTTGCTGGGTTTTTCAAAGAAAAAACGCTGAACCTAGAAGAACACAACACTACAGAAAACATAGCTTGTGATCCAAATTTCAAAACCAACAGATGTGACAGTATGCTAGCCAATGTACCATGATAATATAGGTAAGAGAAACTACATAACTAGAATATATAGCCTCAGTTCTTCCCCTGATTCTAATTATGGGCTTTCTGAACCATATCAAATTTCAAACAGTATGAATCGTGTGACTCCTTCAACAATGTAGAAATTGTTTCCTCCACACCTATAAACATGGTATCTAAGGTGTTACAAGTGGAAGTCAATGCACAATTTCGGATTAAGGCGAAGTTCTCATGATTTGCTAGGTCGAGCGATAAAAGTTCAGAGCTTGTAAAATTCTGAAATTATTATTGATGATACTCAATACAATGAGAGCACCCCTTTATATAGGGTTTAACTCTATGCGAAATAGGAAATACTAATACTAAACAACATAGGAAACCTAACTTAGCTAGAATAGGAAATACTTGTAAACTGGAAATAAACTAAACTCTAACACTCCCCCTCACGTGCAAATCGGATAACGAGTCTTGCACGTGGACAAAGAATAAATTTCAAAATTCTTCATGTAGTTGCTTCACCACTATGATGTTGTTGCCGAAGACTATGCATTTTTTTTCAACACTCCCCCTCACGTGTGGGTATGATCATCTACACGTGGGTCATAGCAGTAGATACTTGATAGATTGTGAACAGTGTTGGAATGAACAGTACATGGTGAACAGTGTTGTCAATGAACAGTGCCGCGGATGAACAGTAAAATTCCGAACAACAATGTCTTGCCCACTCGCTAAATTATATATTAACGAGTGGGCAAAGCCATAACCCACGAAAATTTAACCTATGATCAACCAGGCTCTGATACCATGTAAAATTCTGAAATTATTATTGATGATACATGATAGGCTTGATATTTCAATACAATGAGAGCACCCCTTTATATAGGGTTTAACTCTATGCGAAATAGGAAATACTAATACTAAACAAATAGGAAACCTAACTTAACTAGAATAGGAAATACTTGTAAACTGGAAATAAACTAAACTCTAACAGAGCTAAATTAGTTAGATTGGAGATCTGGTTCAAGGGATTTCTATCTTGAGCAATGCACTACAACTGTAATTTCTCCAGAACTTGCAGGGGCCATGTATAATCTTTGTTGTAGCCAAGGCATATATATAGGTTCCTTCTGGTTTTTAGCTTTCTTCAGTATTTTATGAGGTGCTAAGGTCTTCTGCAGTCAAGGCATATATATAGGTTCCTTCTGGTTTTTAGCTTTCTTCAGTATTTTATGAGGTGCTAAGGTCTTCTGCAGTCAAGGCATATATATAGGTTCCTTCTGGTTTTTAGCTTTCTTCAGTATTTTATGAGGTGCTAAGGTCTTCTGCAGTCAAGGCATACAAAGAGGCGTGGGATTCAATGAGGCGATGCCCATTTAAAAAACTATAAATTTAAACATAGATATTGCCAAATAAAATTGTTAAGAGTTTAGTTTGGTTTCCTATGTTGCTTAGTATTAGTATTTCCTAATTAACATAAGTTAATTCTCATATAAAGGGATGCTATCATTGTATCATCAATAATATTTTAGAAGTTTAATATGGTATCATAGCCTTTTTGATCTTAGGTTAAGAGTATAGTGAATTATTGTTTTCCCCATTCGTTAATTTATGATTTAGCAGGCGGGCAAGGCATTATTGTTCAGAATTTCTAGCTTTCATCGCCTGTACTGTTCAAGGTTACTGTCCATCCCGGTTACGATTGTCGGTTTGTTTTTAGGGTTTCAATGATCCTTGCGCGTCCGTAAAATCAGCATGGTTTGCACCATCGTCGTGCTTACTTGAAGATGTTTTGCACCATCGTCGTGCGACATAGTTACTTGAAGTTGTTTTGCATTGTCGTTAGGCGACTTGCTCCCACGTGATGTAATTGCTTAAAGCTGAATCGGTCATTCGTAAAATTAGGGTATGAGCCAACGACATCTCCACAGACTTTGAAAAAGTAGTTATTGGGTATCGTCCTACTTGTTACATCCACCCTATATTAATTTTTAAGCCCATAAGCAGACGTCTATTCCTGTTATAGCCCATATGCAGATGTCCAGCCCTGCTATAGTACGTACACATGTAGAATTCTGGTCCTTCTCGAAAGAAAGAGTGTTGAAGAAAAAAAATATTAGTTCTTCGTCAGCCACAACACATTGGTGACGCAACAACATGAAGTTGAAATTTATTCTTAATCCACGTGCAAAACTCATTATTTGGCTTGCACGTGAGGGGGAGTTTTAAGAGTTCAATTAATTTCTACTTACAAGTATTTCCTACTTCTAGTTTAGTTTGGTTTCATATGTAGCTTAGTATTAATATTTCGTATTCAGTATTGAGTTAATTCCTATATAAAAGGATGTTCTCGTCGTATTAAAAATAACCAAGAATCATCAATAATATTTTATTTAACAAAAATGACAAGTTACACATATAAACAAGGGATAATTGTCCAAAACTACTCTAAAGTTTTGTCCACAAACATTTGGGTACACAATGTTTCATCCACGCTTTGTGGCTACCCTAAAGTTTCGTCCACCCACTTCGGTCAGAAAAACGGACGGAATATTTCATTTTTGTTATGCATGTGACCCATGTGTTTGTTAAGGGTAAAGTAAAATTACCATTTTACCCTTAACATCTGAACTCTTTGACTTTTGCAAGGGAGAATACCATTTTAACGTTTTTAAATAATAAATAAATAAACAAATAAAATAAAATAATTTCTAATTAATTTATAAAATCTGTTTTAAATCAAATATTAATTTAAAATATATATAAATTAAAAAAATCAATTTCTAATTTTATAAAATATGTTACAATTCAGATTTTACTTTTAACCTTAAAATACAGAAATAATAATAAAAATTAATTAGTTTAAAATTTTATAAAAAAAATTATTTTGAAAAAAATAAATAATTTTATTTTTTTATTTAAAAAAAATTAATATTGAGAAATAAAAAAAATTAAATTAATTAAAGCTAATTAAAACATTAAGGAGTTATTAAGGATTTAATGAAGTAAGGGGTATAATCGTCTTTCAATTCATCTATTTAAAATTCAATTCAAACATAGAAGGGTAAAATAGTAATTATAGATTCTTCTGTTAAGTTTTCCTGACAAAAGTGTGTGGACGAAACTGTAGGGTAGCCACAGAGCGTGGACGAAATTTTAAGCTAGTTTTGGACAATTATCCCTATAAACAATCATAAAATAGCAAGGGTCAGCACAATCATAGAATAAAAGATGGGATAATTGTCAAAACATGCACTTATGTTTCGTCCACAAACGAAATAGTGCACAATGTTTCGTCCACGTCGTCTGGCTACCCTTATGAATCGTCCACGCACTTCTGTCAGTAAAATTAACAGAATATTCGAATATGTAGCCTCACGTGCTATCATGTGCTTGTGTCTGAATTTTTTTTTGGACGAAATTGCCCCAACAATCCTTAGCCACTCATTTTTTTGGACGAAATTCTTATTTTTGAATTTCAAACCAAAAGGGTAAAATTGTCAATTCAAGTTCTGCTATTATACTTTTCTAACAGAGGTGCGTGGACGATTCATAAAGGTAGCTAGACGACGTGGACAAAACATTGTGCACTATTTTGTTTGTGGACGAAACATAAGTGCATGTTTTGACAATTATCCCATAAAAGATTTGTAGTTGTTGTATATGCCTCTTTGATGTTAATTTTTAGGGATAATTGTCAAAACATGCACTAATGTTTCGTCCACAAACGAAATAGTGCACAATGTTTTGTCCACGTCGTCTGGCTACCCTTATGAATCGTCCACGCAATTCTGTTAGAAAAATTAATGGAACATTCCATTTCTGTTATACATGTGCTGTTAAAGTATAACTGAAATGACCATTTTACCCTTATCATGAATCTTTTGACTTTTCCTTTTGACTTTTGCATGAGACATTACCATTCTACCCTTTCTAATAAAAAACAAATTAAATAATAAATAAATAGACAAATATTTTTTATATAAAATCAGTTTTTATTTATAAAAATTATTTTTATTTTCAAAAATTCAGATTTTAATTTTAAAAATACATAAAAATCAGTTTTTTTATTTAATTATTATATAATTATATTTGGGTAGAAAAATAAAAAAATATATAATAAATATATTAATTAAATTTAAAAAACTGATTTTTTGTATTTTTTTTTTAAAAAACTCTGATTTTTATTTATTTTTTAAATTAAAATATGAATTTTTGAATTTCAAACCAAAAGGGCAAAATTGTCAATTCAGGTTCTACTGTTACACTTTTCTAACAGAAGTGCGTGCACGATTCATAAGGGTAGCCAGACGACGTGGACAAAACATTGTGCACTATTTCGTTTGTGGACGAAACATTAGTGCATGTTTTGACAATTATCCCTAATTTTTATCATGTTCTTTTTCAATGCTTTATAGTGAGGTTGAATATGCATTGGAAAATTAAACAAATGATAACGTGTAGTATAACAACTAAGCTTATAGTTTTAGCTATGTAAAAGGAAAAAAAAAAAGAATAATTTATTTGCTCATAAAAAGGACAAAAATAAAGCCTAATTTGTTTGTTGTAGGTTCTACCTCTTGTTTAAAAAAATATATTTCTTGCACTATGTATTCTACGATAGTATATGATCATAACATATGGAAGTAAAAAATGATGAGTCACCACATCAACTCTCAATTTACAAGACAGATTCATTGGCCTTGCAAATTGGCACTATTACAATTGTTGCATGTATTAGAGTAAAATAAAGTTTATTTTAATTCTAATAATTATGGTTGATCAGAAAATCTGAAATCTAAAATCTAAAATGAAGAGTCACTGCCTGTTAAAGGGACTGCTGCAATCTACAATTTATTTTCTCGAAAATTGGCACTAGATAATTGCCCCAATTTAGTGGAGTGGAATGAAGAGTTTTTCTAATTTAAAGGGACTGCTGCAGACAAGAAACATTGGCTGAGGCACGCCTCATTGAGCCTCAAAACGGTAGTAAAGCGCACCAGATGAGCTTTATATATGTCTCACTCCGCCATTTTTGTAGCACTCAATGTGCTTCTTGAAACTACCATAACCCTGGTGGTTACCTTTTCATTTTGTTATCAACTTTCTGCCGTCTTTTCCATCAAAACCAAATAAAATGCTAACCCTTTCATCTTAAATTTATGCCCCCCCCTAACCAAACCTTTCATGACCCTAGTAGCCTAGCTCACCATAAGAGGTAAGAATAAGCAGGTTTTACGACAGAGCATCAATAAAACTTTAGAACCTCCACAAACATAATAACTAATATTGTAAACGCACGACTTTAGGAAAATAAATTTGAAAATAACAGCATAACCAAGGTCCGGAGCTTTAAAATTCAATAGGCTTCCATTTTATATAGGCAGATGCAACTTATCATCTCTGTTCACAATTGGGAATACATATTGAGCAGCCAAAATATACCTGGAAACCGCGAGACTTTGCCCCAAGAAATCCAGAACAGCAGGCTGCCCCACAGAGGCACCGAACCTTGGCACCACCATACCACTCAAAATTGTAGTCATATGCCAGTTCTGCTCCAATAAGAATATCTTGCTTTGCAAATATTCCAACCCTTATTTCACCCAAAACTGTCCACTTCCTTGTCTCACAATTTGGTTGGCTGCAAACTAAAAGGAATCAAGTTGATGCAAATCATGGCCAACCAAAATAATACCAGACTAAATCATTTCTGTTAAACATTCATTCAAATTAATTTTCTTTTAAATTCACTCACCATGAATGATTTATAAACCTAGCAATGCTTCCTTTTTTAGTGGCATCTAGAGATTCTGAGGCATTCAGAGTAATAATAAATGCATCCTTAAGACCTGCATCAAACCATACAAAAAAAGTGAAAATGGATTTCTCTTAAGGAAAGAGAGCGGTTAGGTATATTCTACCTTCAGTTTCATAAGCATGAGACCTTCGGTCTGCTTCTTTAGAGGATATAACTTCTCCACAATATTCAATAATGAATTGTCCCGCCTGCATAAGTTCAGATAAACGAAAGAGCTCACTCAAAAGTCGTAAAATGAAAGTTGAAAAGTGATCACTGTTCACTAAGCTAGCCAGTCTTAGTCAATATTCAACTCCCATCAAAATTTCAATTGTAATTAGAGGGCGGCCATAAATAATTATCAGCATTATAAGCACAGAAATGGTCTAACCAATGAATCTTTTAACGACACAACTAAATAGTGAAAGCTCAAATAAGATCATGAATCTTCAAGCCAGGATGAAAAATACTACCTTTATATTCTGATCAGCCAAAAGACCCCACCCACGGCCTTCAGTTTTGAACAACTTTGTGTTAGCATATTCACATTTTTGGAATTTCTGTCACAGATGATGAAAAAATCAAGAAATATGCATCAATTGAAGTAAAAACAAAACTCTACGTATGGACACATAGATGGTGAATATACGTATTAATCTGTCAACGTCTTCATTGCCATCTTTTATAAACTTAATGCTACCTCTTTATAGGTATATGAATATATTAGTATGTAGACTCAAATTTCTGAAATGGCTCCTCAACCAAGGGCGAGGTTTAAAAGTGAACCCTTCCCCTGCTATTAAATTCGTCATCATTACCAGCCCTTATACTATCCAATTTCATTAAATAAGCCATTTTTTCAAGATTGCTTCGCTTTTAAATAGGCTTTCCTAGCACAAGATGTAATTTTTGTTTATAATAGGTTACATATATTGGGTCGGGCTTCTACGGATAAAAGATCAACCATGTTGGTTGGGTTTGAGCTTAGCTTTTATAAGTAGATCGTTTCTTTTCTATTTTTCATGGGTTTAATATATTTCAACCCCCCCCCCCCCCCAATGTGTAGGACTGTCACGTGGGGCATAACAGGGCTGGGGATCTGCATATGGACCGAAGGCTGTAGGGTGGAGGTGACAGACAGGTCTGACATGTCAAGCAGGCAGGCATTGACATCTACCATGTGGCACAAACATCTGGTACCATGTAAATTTTATTTAAAACGGGCCACTTATATTCGGTCGGGCTTCAACAGCCAAAAGATCAACCTTATTAGTTGCGTGCGGCCGTAGTCATTACAAGTAGCCCTTTTGTTTTCTACTTTTCCAATGTGAATTTCATAGACTGCAACATGATTTCAAAATCTACTGGTAAGAACAAGCACAAGTGAGACTACTTCCACTAATTAGTAAGCATACATAAAACAAAATCATTCAAAGGTAAGCTAAAATTATTTACATAGTACTAAATTACTAAGCTACACTCTACAAGCTTCTTGCCTTGAAAGAAAACAAAAAAAAAATCCACAGTAATGGAAAAGCCAAAATTTATAGGCTACATATACCTGGTTCATGCAATTAGCACCACAAGGGCAATAGTCAGGAGTACACTCTGTGCTAGTTAGCACATTCAAGCACCTCTCGCCACATGCACTATCAGGGTCACTGACATTATAAGTGCACACACAAACAGCAATATCCTCCTCTGTCTGCTTTTTGTGTCTATAACAACAACAAAATCAATCAGATTATGGAAGCAATAATATACTCATTCAGCATTGACCAGAAACAAAACAAAACAATTATAAAATATTCAAAGTAAGAAATACCCATTAACAATGTGATGGAAAAGAAGAAGAAAGAAGGGTAAAGGATCTAACTTTCTGTGCAGGAATTCATTCTGAGTGATATGTGTATATTGGGGCAATTCTTGAAAATGTTGGTCCTTGAAACAAAATCACTGTCATTGTTAGTTGATATGCCCGATACTAATACTATACGAAGTATTTATCAGTAACTATAAGAGTTTTCAATTTTCACACGGGTTACAGAAGCAGAAGCACCTGGTGAGTGGTGGGAAGAGACTGAGGCATTTCTTGAAGAGGTCAGTTATGTCTCAATTTCAGCACACGATAACGAAAAAAATGGGTAACAATTCAGAAATCGCTCACTCCGGTCCGATGGTCGTACGCGCAATCGCTCGTAGTTAGGTCTGTCGAGATACGACCCTTATTTCTGTTTAGTTCTCGATATTCTTATTTAATTGCACCAGATTATGTTATTATCATCACAAAACTTTAAAGTAATTTAAAAATATAGGGATAATTCCTTTTGAGTACTCTAAAACTTTCGGATTTCGTTTTTAATACCCTAAATGTTTTTTGTGCCACTTCAGTACCCTAAATCTTTGTTTATTCCAGTTTAGTACCCAATGTCTGATTTTCCATCCATTTTTGGATGGAAAAACGTCATGTGTCTTGCACATGACCCTATCTTTTATAATAATACCAAAATTACCCTTCGGTAGTTTAAACAAGTTGAATTTTTGAAAAATAAAAATGATTTTTTATAGATAAAAAAATCAGACGTTGGGTACTAAAATGGAATAAACGAAGAATTAGGGTACTGAAGTGGCACAAAAAACATTTAGTGTACTAAAAACGAAATCCGAAAGTTTTAGGGTACTAAAATGAAATTATCCCAAAAATATACGTAAACTTCGCATTTTCGATGTATCTAGTAAAAATACATTAATCTTAAAATATCTCACTTAATTATATTGATATTTAAAAATTCTCACTCAGTTATACTAAACTTTTAATTTTTTTTCATTTCTCTATCTTAATAATAATGACAAAAACGCATTCACTTTTAAAGCTTTCTTACAACAACTATGTTATTGCAAAAATATTAAGTTAAAGCGATATAAAAAAATTGAATCACTTACAGATGTTACCAATAAGCTCTCACAATAAGTTTCAAACGTTACCAATAAGCTCTCACAATAAGTTTCAAACACAAATCACCTCTAATTGTAGTCGCCCTCTCTCTGTAAGTCAGGGTTAGGTTTTTTTCTCTGAGAATCGATGGCGAATTCGGCGGCTCGGCTCTCTAGTATTTCCGGTGACCCCTCGTTGTGGTGCGATGAACCAGAGGAGGTCGACGGGGAGGTATCCGGCGGTGAGGTCGGGGTGGGTGTCGAGGACGCGAGGAGGAAGGCGACGTTGGGGTTCGCTGGCCTGTCTGAGGATGGAGCACTGGTGGCTGGGGTGGGGACGGATCTGGGTGATGAGCCTGGGTTGATCCCGGCGGCGATGGAGGACGGGGCGGCGGGGACGGAGATGTCCGGCACGGAGCCGGACCCGTTGACGCTGCGGGATGGCACGACATCTCCCATGAGGTTCTCGGCCACAAGGGGTGGCGGGACTCCGTTGATGGGGGGGATTGGCAGCATACGACGGCGGGAAGGATTCGCCGGACGCCGGCGAGAGGTCCGCATCCCCGAGCTGGGAGGGGATCGGGACCGGCTCGGGACGTTTTTTCTGGGCCTCGGGCGTCGCCGGGAGCAGTGCCGGTGGCGGCAGCAACTATGCCGGTGGTGGAGGTATCCTCGGATACGGAAGCCACGGTGGAGGAATCGCCGGTGGCAGTAGCTTGGCGAAGAAGCAAAGGGAAAGGGGTGATGCAAGGGAACCTTAATGGGCCGGACCTGGGCCTTGAGGATGGGTTGGGCCGTACCTCTGGATTCATGCAGGATGCACGTAAGGAGACGTGGGGGAGATTGGGCCGAGAGGACTGGGCTTTGAGGACTGGGCGTGGAGGACAGGGACGTAGGCCGGGCGCGGGGCAGGGCGACATTGCGGCATGGGCTAGTAGATATGGGGCGGGTGCTGATCGATTGGGGATTGGACAGTCTAACCGGGTGGGTCGGGCTGACCGGGACATTCGGGTCGGGCAGGCCGTCTTGCGCCCTGAGATGGATCCGGATCGGGCAGGGTTGCAGTCCGAGGAGGAGGGTATGGTGAACCTTGGATCGCGGATGTCGTCGATGTGTATCAAGGAAGTGGTAATTCCAACTGGGGTGGTGGCCAATGCAAGGGGTCAGTTTCAATTTGCACTAGCTACGAAGGTGCTGACTTCGAAGCGATTTTTCTGGAAATCCCCAGTGGACAGGATGGAGGATCTGTGGGGCATGAAAGTGGTGACCCGGCCGCTGGAAGGGGGTCTGGTGGCTTTTTTCTTCCGTACGGCAAAGGAAAGTGCAAGGGTACTAGCTGGAGAGCCATGGGCATTCTGGGAATCTCTGGTGTTGTTCACGGATCTCAGGGCTCATATGAAGGTGGGGGGCCTAAGCTTTCATCATTTCTCAGTGGGGCTCGAGTCTCTAACCTTCCGGTGGGGGCTTGGAATAAAGAGGTAGGATTCCGTCTGGGGAATGGTTTGGGGGTATGTCTGGCGGTGGACGTGGACCACTCGGGGTACTGTTGGGGCGACTTTATGCGGATTCGGATCCCAGCTGAAATACGCATCCTCTTGTAGAGTCAATTATGGTTCCGATTATCAGAATCGCAGGTACGTACTCTCCTTCAAGTCTCGTACGAACACTTACCAGATCACTGCTATGGATGTAGCTGTGCGGGACATCTGTTCCCATCATGTCCGGTGGCGGGGGGAGTCAAGGGTCACTGTAGAGCCCCTGGTGACCCGAGATCGGCCTTGGAGAAGGCGAAACACGGGAAGGCGGTACCCGGGACGAACTAGAGCTATATTGGGGGTAGGGGCAAGGGCAGTAACCGGGGCCCAGGCACACCTACTCGGTCAGCGCCACGTTCTATGAGGGAGCCGTCATATGAGACAGGGACGGAGGACATTCCCTCGGAGTGGGTGGCTAAAGAAGGGGGACCGACACTGTCGGGAAAGAAGCGACTGGACAGAGAGGAGGAGCCAGAGGAATAAGAGGGATCGACGGCGTCCGATGGTGGATCACATGTAGCAGCGGCGGGGGCCACAAGCACCCCCGCCTCCAGGAATGAGTTTGAGGTGTCCCAAGAAGGGGGTGGTCAACTGTGACCCCTTCCAGGCGAACAGATGGCGAGGGTACCATCGACAGTCGTAATCTGTCTCCCCTACCAGTCCGGTGTCAACATTCCCGCGTTCATGAGCCCTAACCTTATCAGTCAAGGGAGGACGACGCACGCTGACTCACCGGGGGAGATGGCAGTCCACCAGTATTCCCCTCTCACTTGGCTGGCTCGGCCAGTGTCATTTGGTAGAAGTATGCTGTATCGGTATCTAGGGTTCCGTTGGATGCTACCGCAGATGTTCCCCTTCAACCGCCCCTAAGCATCGAGCAACTTTTAGTTTTTGTTATTGCTTTCTGTTATTTAGTTGAGTTATATCTTGTTAGAGGAGTACAATTATGTACTCGTCAAACTATCTCTATTTCCACTACTAATATTATTTGTTCTTCTCCAAAAAATAAGCTCTTTAGGACCTCTGCTGATAAAGGGGTTAACATGGGACGTTTCATGGTAGATATTGCCAAAAATGACAGTACGGGTAATTGGAGGTACAGTTCGAAAGTAGGACACAAGGCTGTGGATTTTTGTGCTTTGGCTCTCGAGAAGGACGTCGAAGATGGAAAGGTCGACGTGGAACCGACTCCAATTCTTCCTTTAACCTATGTCCTGGTTTCTAACCGGTTTACTTGTTTGAATCCAGATAGGAAGTAGACAATCTTGTTTTTCCTATTCTTTGTTTTCTCTTCGGAGATGTATTGGTATGAGGATTTGATCCTTTTTGGATCTTATCTTGCTATGTTCTATATTTTTATAGAACATTAGCTTAATAAAATTATTAGCCTATCAAAAAAAATAATAAGCTCTCACAATTACAAAAAGTGGAGTGAGATCGTTTTCGACAGGGCCCGTTCTAAGAGTTTCGTGGCCTTAGGCAAAAAGACACAAATGGCCCTTCTAATATTAAAAAAAGGAGACGGTAATCCGATAATTTATTAATATACCAAATAAATACACTTATATGGAAGGGACATGAAACCTTACTCCGACAATCATCTAAGTACATATAAGTTTCAGTAATCTAAATATATCTCATAACAAAAAAAATACATTTCAATACACGATTAAAACCCCCCTTTTCACCTTGTCCAACCTTGATGCATGTTGCTCCTTTGTGTAGATCTATGTCATTCATGTCATAAACAAACACAATTAAAATCTTACTTGAGATTTACTTTCCTTGCTTTCATATATGCAAAATCTTTAATAAAAGATTCAAGATTAATTTCTTGTAAAAGATTGCTTTCAATCGACAAAAGAGCCAAACCATTCAACCTTTGTTGAAGCATCGTTGATCTTAAATAATTTTTTATCAACTTCAACTTTGAACAACTTCTCTCTGCTGAAGCAATTGTAACGAGAATTGTTAACATAACTCTATATGCAATATAACTATTTTGGGAAAATAATTCATTTTTTTGATATAATTAAGTACATCAATTGGGAAACTACTTTCTAAATGCATACTCTCTCCTAGAACTCTTAACTCAATAAATAAATCGACTCCATCAATATAAGGAGAATCATTATGTTTCAAAGCATTTTCCAGATTCAAACAACTTTCTTATAAACAATTTTCATCTAATGACTTCAATGTTTAGATTGTAAATAAAAACCCAAAAATATTTCCATACATCTTAAATTGTTCAAATCTACTTGTAAGTGATGAAATGACATGATCAATTATATATGAGAAAAAATAAGTTCTAAAGGATTCTTGGCGCTTTTTTTAATTTCATTACTAACATTTTCATCATATCGTTTATTTCTACAAACAAAATGTTTTTCACAAAATTTAAGTTCTATATTCATGTTTATAGTTATTTGTTTAGCATACATCATGGCCTTATCAAACTCATTTTCTCTATAGTTTTCAAAATAATCTATAAGACATTTCAATTGTTTTATAGCACTATCAATACACATATTGGATGATTGTAAACTTTTGCTAACTAAATTAGCGGTAGACGACACATCATGCCAAACAATCATTCCAAGCAAAAACTCAAAGTTCCCAAGCTCATATGTTGCTAAACATTCAGCCTCACTTTTAATTTTTGGATCTTCACTAAAAAGGATAATTTAAACAATGCATTTCTTACCTTGGAAGGTTGAAATCTTACCACCTTGATGCTTTCGATACGACTTTCCCATCGTGTTTGGGATAAAGATTTCAAAGTCAAACTTGGAACTTGATCAGTTAAAATTTTCCATCTTTTCGTAGACGAAGAAAATAAAGTATACATGCGTTGCAACACTCCAAAAAAAAGATACAACCTTAGTACAAGAATTAGTTGTCACATATAACTAAATTTAAACTATGACAACCACAAAGAGTATAAAGGGTTCTATATTATTTATATCCAATCATATATTATTTATTTCATCTACAATAGAGTCAAAAATCCCTTCACCTGATGTATCATTTACCTTTAAGAATCCAAAAAAAAATCCACTACTCCAATGGTACTTCATGACATATCTAAACATCTCACAACAATAGACATCTATTCTCTATAACTTATATCAGGGGTACAATCAAGTATGAGAAAAATATTTGGCATCCACAATGACTTTCATCATTTTCTTTTTAATTTCACATGCCAATAAATTGATAAGCTCATTTTGTATTTTGTGCCTGATGGATTAAAATCCTATTATGGGCACATACGTATTTAATGTACATGTTATCATAAGGTTTGATACAATTAAAGTGATCAATAAAGTATTGTATCATGGGTATTATAAATAGTCATGGAATTTAATGCGTAGATTCCGGTTTTATAATTTGTTGTTTGTTGAGGGGCCGAATTACAAATTATAAGAAACTTGGTAACCTAATTAGGGTTGTAAGTGGTTATGGTCCCCAATAAATATACGTCATTCTCTTGTTCTACATCACTCCCATCTGAAAGAATAAACAAATAGAGAGCGTCTATTTTATTGGAAGACCAATCCATACCTTGGAGATTTTTTCATCGTTCATCGTTCATCAATGGCATCAAGTAAGTAACAATTCCGCTGTTATTTATTTATGGATTCCTTTTATTTCAACAAAGTTTATAGTTATTTGATTTAGGGTTTATATTTTGTTTAATCCCTAAATTACTAACAAGTGGTATCAGAGCCGTCTTTGTTGGATTAATTGTGAATACATTGTGCTTTCAATTTATGATTTGCCAATGTGTTTTTCTACGGGTGGAACCAAGTCTAAAATCTGTGTGTACGATGAAACAAAATCAGAACTTATATGATTTATGCTTTTATATGTTTCTGTGTTGATGCATAAGGGAGGATATAGTATTATTTTCAATACATATGTCTATACCTATGTGTGTTGCTTACGGTGAATATTGATGAAGCATAAGATCATGACATAAGTCATTGTATATTGCTTTCATAATTGGCATGACTGTGTGTAATGTCATATTTTGCCTTAATAATTTTTTATGAAAAAAATCAATGATTGTATTGATGAGTTCCGATTGTTTTTAATTGGTTTTGGGTTATCAGTTTTAAGCATGATACATATATATTGTCTTTATATATGTGTATACATATTAATTGACTGGTATTTTGATTCTTACAGTCATTTAGTTTATATGTATACATGTATATTGGTTTATATGTGTGGATCGGTACATATTTATAAAGATTATGGGAATGATTCAAGTAATTAACCATGATGGTTGAATGTTGTTGTTACACTGAGTATATATGTACGGTACATGTTGTGGTTGGTGTTTTGGTATTCGGTGGTTGATGTATATGTATATTTACATGGGAATCGAATGTCAATATTTTTTTTATTTGATGTCTTCTATATGAACCCAAAACTATATATATTTGTGAGAAAATTAAGTTTTTGTGACTTTATAATCAATCAGTCTATTTGCGTGCGGGCGATATTGAGGATTGGATTAATGCTAATAAGGTACAGTCTTACTTCATCTAATCATTATTGGTTTTTCTTTTGGATTTATATGTAATCTAGTTTGAACAAATATATGGGTATGGATATTACGGATGTACTCTTACAGTTAGTTAATGTGTTCACTGTTTCATTGATTATTTTGTTTTGGTATGATCAATATTATGATGAATCCAAATGTTGAATAACTCTCATATATGTGTAAATCAATGTTTAATACCTGTTATTATTGTATGCAAGTTGTTTTGCTTCATGTATGATTGTCAGGCTTCTTGGCATAATTATAAGGGAAATTTTCAATTTAATACCCTGACAAACTTTTATTTGCAATATAACACCCTAGCATGTTTTTTTTTGCATTATAATACCATGGAAAACTATTATTTTCAGTTTCACACTCAACCGTTAACTTTCCATCCAAAATGGATGGAAAGTCCAAAATACCCCTTGACACCAATCCAATTTTCAAAACCTATCACAAAAAAATCAGATTTTTTTACATACTTCAAAAAACTATATTTTATTTCAAAAAATATTTCAAAAATCAGTTTTTATATATTTCAAAAATCCTATTTTTATATAACTTAAAAAATCAGATTTATTTCAAAAAAAAGTTTTTACATATTAAAAAATATTTTTATATATTTTTAAAAAATATATTTTATTTCAAAAAATATTTTTAAAAAATCAGTATTTATATATTTGAAAAATCAAATTTTATATATTTCATAATAATATTTTTATATAATTCAAAAAATCAGATTTATTTATATAAAAATATTTGAAATATAATTTTTTATATATTACAAGAATCATATTTTTTTTATATTTTTAAAAAATTAGATTTTATTTCAAAAACTATTTAAAATAAATCAGTTTTTATATATTTCAAAAATAATTTTTATATATTTCAAAAATCATATTTTTATATAATTCAAAAAATCAGATTTATTTTTAAAAATTAAAATGAGTTTTTATGTATCACAAAAAACAGATTTTTATATATTTCAAAAAATTATATTTTATTTCAAAAACTATTTAAAAAAAATCAGTTTTTTTATATATTTAAAAAATCAAAGGTTGAAGGGTGTTTTTGGTATTTTTTGAAAAAAACAACATTTTCCATCCATTTTGGATGGAAAGTTAATGGTTGGGTATGAAACTGAAAATAATAGTTTGTCAGGGTATTATAATGCAAAAAAACATGCTAGGGTGTTATATTGCAAATAAAAGTTTGCCGGGGTATTAAATTGAAATTTTCCACAATTATAATTATGCAAATTTGGTTTGGAAACAATTTAATTCATATTTTGGTGATGTCTGGTATTTTGTAAATTAGTTGAAACATAATGTCGCCAAAGTGACCTCTTTTGTTTAGATTAGTTTATTTAAAATATCAAGATGTTTTTTTTCTTTGTTATTCATGCGTTTATTAACGGACCCAAAGGCGAGTTAATATTTGGCCGGATTTCATATGACAATTGCGGTAATAAATATGTGACGATTATAAGGTTCTATATATGAGCAATTCTATGTGAGCAATACACCGGTCCAAAGATAGGTGTTTGTTTGACATAATTTTTATTGTCAGTGTTTGAATACTGCACCAAGAGTACCGCTTGATGTTAATGTTGATATGTCCAAAGGCTATACATTAATGTAGCGCTTGGTATCTTGAGATGAGAATCACCATTATTTTTTGAATTTATTGTTTACTCAGGAATTTTAAGTGAGCTTGTGTGCCTGTTTTGTCAATTGTTCTACTACATCAATATTTTCTAATATCAATTATATACATAAGGACTGGAAAGGACATTTAGATATAGTGTTTGGATTCATGGATATTGGCCTTGCATTAAGGGATGAACAAAATTCACCTCTCATTGCAGAAAGCTCATCTGATGAGAAAAGGTATTTTGAAAGGTGATTTCACGCCCCGAATTCGGCATGACCGAACCCGGAACGCGAACAGTGAAACAGTAAAACAATTTTCAAACATTTAATAAACCTTTTTAAAATTACCACTTACGTTAATCAAAAACAATATTTTTACAGCGGAAAATACGTTCAAAACAATGAAAAACACGAGCTACAAGGTACGTCGCTTGGTCATGTGGGTCCCATGAGTTAGAAAAATATCTTTGTAGATATTTTTTGATCAGATTCGCAAAATTTGGCCGTCTTGGGCCCCGTGCGGGCCTATTTTCCAAGAAATTACGAAATTTCACGTGCTACAAGGAAACGGCCCAACTAAGACAACTGCAACAACGGTTAAGCTTTTGGGATCCAAATCGGGTCTCGAACGGACCAAAACGTCGCTCGGTTGACTTTTTCGGCAAAAAGTCAACTTCTCCCGAATTGGTCAAAAAGTTGCCCTGAGTCACCCAGAACTCACTTTGGTCGATATCTGGGTCAACTTAATTCCGATATGACCCTCGGGGTCAATTTCAGGTTCATTTAGGTGTCTGTCCCAAAATTTTAAATTTTTCCGTTTTTCCGCCGATTGACCGGCGTTGACCAAGAGCGGTCCTTACAATCTACCCCCCTTAAAGGAATTTCGTCCGCGAAATTTGAAACAAACGTACTTCCGGAGTCGATCAGGTTGGGGTACTTCGCGCGAACCTCGCCCTTGCGCTCCCAAGTCGACTCGGCTCCGTGGTGCTGCCACTGTACCTGTACTAGACGGACAAATTTGTCACGCAGGAACTGATCCCGTGTATCCATTACTCGAACTGATGTCTCCTCATACGAGACATCACCAGCCACCTCGACATCTGCCCACTGAATGACGTGAGAGGGGTCCGCATTATACTTCCGCAATTGGGAAACGTGGAATTCCCAAGTTGCGTTGGTAGTGCAAGTCGGTATGCAACTGCTCACACTCTACTCAGACCTCGAAAGGCCCGATATACTGCGGGGCTAACTTGCCTCCGCCGCGGTTGAAACGTACCAGTCCATTCTTCGGACTCACCTCCAGGGATACATGGTCACCAACTGCGAACTCGAGAGGTCGGCGCCGTCTGTCTGCATAGCTCTTTTGCCGACTCTGCGCGGTGTTCAACCGCTCACGTTTCGGCGTGACCTACTCAGTCGTCTCTCAGGCCAATTCTAGACCCAGTAAACTCTTATTCCTCACTTCTGCCCAGCACACGGGCGATCGACACGACCTACCATACAACGCTTCGAACGGTGCCATCCCGATACTGGCCTGAAAGCTGTTGTTGTAGGCGAACTCGGCTAACCGCTCACGAAATCCATCGTGACATGCTCCCATTTCCACTGTGCAACCGGCAGTGGCTGCAATAACCCAGCGGGACGCTGACGTTCGGCTCTCACCTGCTGACAAGTGAGGCACCGCGATACTAACTCTGCAACCGCTCTCCGCATCCCGCTCCACCAGAAATGTCGCGATACATCTTAGTGCTACCCAAGTGCACTGTAAGACGTGAATGATGTGACCCCCGCAGCACGTCGTCTCCGCAGCTACGCGGCACGAAAAAAACCCCTCGACATCGCAACTCCCAATGAGCACAAAGATTCCAGCCCTCGGCGTCGACACCGCCGACAACTCTCTCCCTGATCTCTATCGTCTCGACATCCTCAGCCTGCGCCTCTAACACTCGGGCAAGCAGTGTGGGCTGAGCCATTAATGAACACATGGTTGCGCCGTCAGTAGCCTCCTCTAGCTCAAGCCCAAATGTGCCTCGCCCCTTCATCATGTCCCACTCCCAAACTGATAACTGGTAGTCTTCGGATCGCAGATCGATCTTCGAGAAACATGTCGACCCTCTCAACCGGTCGAACAAATCGTCAATTCTCGGCATAGGGTATCGGTTCTTCACCGTAACCTGGTTCAGTTTCCGGTAGTCTGTACACATCCTCAGCGCTCTACTCTTCTTCTTCACGAAGAGTGATGGCGCTCCCCACAGCGATGTGCTCGTACGGATAACTCCTCCTCCCGGAGCTCGTCGAATTTACGCTTCAGCTCAATCAACTCTGTTGGCGCGGATCTGTACGGCGCCAGTGATATCGGTGCAGTCCCTGGCATCAGGTCAATCCCGAACTCGGCCTCGCGAACTGGCGGCAACCCGGTCAACTCATCGGGAAAGACCCTAGGGAACTCGCACACTACTCGCGGTAACTCTCGGCTCTGCGCGGTCGACACTTCATCCACTGCGGACAATGCCGATAGGAGAACTCCGTTCTTGCTACCCAGTACACACGAGACCCTCGTGTTGCCTGCTGACACTGTCACCCGTCGTCGGTAACCGTTTATATTCGCTCGGTACTTCACAAACCAATCCATTCCCAGGATTACGTTAAAGGCTGTCATTTCGTAAGTATCCTCCCCACGGATACACGCACAAGCTCAGTCGCTGCCGAATCTCACGGACCCTCGCAGTCTCTCTGAGACCTCTCTCGAACCTCCTGTATCGGTTTGCTTCGGCCACCACCATCATTGGTGCAAAGCGGGACAGTGCCGTAAACTTGGCCTCATACTCCGGCCACCGTGTGGTGGGTCCATAACCCACGCACACGCTTAACTCGTGAACTCACACAACAGCGACACGCTCATTACCCTAGTGTTCACCCAGCCTAGACGTTCAAGCATATCATCAACTGGTTAACACACACGGTTCTCATAATCGCGCTCGTCACACAACGCTAAGTATACCCTTAGCAGAGTCGCATCTTATTCCTATCACAACCAACCCGCACACTTGTGCGCCACACACGTTCAATCGCACAATTTCAAGACACGCGAAAACAATTCACACACTTTCAAATCACACAGTCAAGTGATTTCACACACAACCACAAGGTCAATCAATTTTAAAACACACGCCCACAAGGCCTATCAGTTTTAAAATTTTCTCCTTTTCATCATAAAATCTCATTTTTGACATCACGTAGTTACAACCCGGTCCAGGCGTCCCCGAACTACGTTGTACCCACCTGATATCACCACCGTCACGTTCGACTACTGGGGGCTCCCCTGAGTCGAGTCGTGAAAGCATAAAAACATTTCACGCATCATACATACAACATCATGACAGTCACACAATCATTATGTCAGTAACAATAGTACTGCACATACACACAACACCAAACAAAACCCATGTCACTACGAGTCTACACACTGTTTTTGACTTGTGCAACCAATGCACGACGGGATTTTAATGACTCAACTCTCCCCACCTAATTGACGTACAGTCCGAGGGGTGAAACCTCAAGCTCTGATACCAAACTGTCACGCCCCGAATTCGGCATGATCGAACCCGGAATGCGAACGGTGAAACAGTAAAACGATTTTCAAACATTTAATAAACCTTTTTTAAAATTACCACTTACGTTAATCAAAAACAATATTTTTACAACGGAAAATACGTTCAAAACAATGAACAACACGAGCTACAAGGTACGTCGCTAACTACCCAAAGACCCGGACTTCCGTTCCCAGCTCTTCAAGCTTCGAGGGTTCTCCTAGTCCGCCTCACGACCAGTACCTGTAGGAAAAGCAGCAGTGTAAAACCCGCTTCGTTTCATTAGGGTATTAATTTAAAATCCTAAAACCTTAGGGTAGGTTCTTGAAACAAGTGGCAAAAAAAAAGGGATCTGGGCAGGCCAGACTCGGCCAAGCAGGCCTTCCCCTCACTTGGGCTCGAGCCCATTTTCCGTCTGAGGCCCAAGAGGGCCGGCCCAAGTCGCACCCCTTATAAGCTGAAACTTAGGGTTTCAGCGTTACAACTCACGCAGCCTCCATCCCCATCCCTCTCTTCTCTCTCTCCCGATCCGACCTTCACTCCCTCTCTCTCTTCGTCTTCCTCGCCGAACCAGCACCGGCCACCATCGTTCCAGCCGCCACCTCCGTCACCAGCACCGTCCCGTCCTCTTCTCCTCCGTCTCGACGCCGTCACCACTCCGGTCAGCCACACAACCACCGCCCCCGACCTCCCTGCCTCACCCTTCTCCTTCGTCTTCCTCACCGCTCCGGCCAGCCACGCAACCTCGCCCCGAGCTCCCCACGCCGTCCTTCACCGTCCCCGTCCAAAACCCGGCCGTCCTTCACTGTCCCCGTCCAAAACCCGGTCGTCCTTCACCGTTCCCGTCTGAGCCCTAACGCGAACCGAGCTCCGTCGCCGGCGAGCTCACCAGATCCGGAACAGGACGAGTCGTCCGGACCCGCGCCGACGCCGCCGTGCACCGCCGTCCACCGCCGCTACCGTTTCCCCACGGTTAGTTCTCGGCCCGTGGAAACTCGGCCGGACCAAGCAGAACCGTTCTTCTTCTTTGCTTTCCCTTTTCCCGAGTTCGTTCAGATCTGGTCGGGACGGAACGGAACTCCCGAAATGGGAAGGAATAGAACGACAAGAAACGTGATTCAGGCTTGTTTAAAGGAGTTTTGTAAACGTGTAAATCTGAATTTGTGTAAATCTGAATTTGTAAAGATCGACAAAATATAAGTTATCGATATAATTGTTCTTATGTTTTGAATCGATTTAAGTGTGAATGGGTTGGGTTCAAACTGTTTGTAAGACGAAAATCAGTTTTAGATTAAAGTTTAGATCTTTATCGTTCGGACGTTTAATGGTTATCGTTAAAACTATGTCGGGTTAAGTTTAACGGGTTTTAAAACGAAAGTCGATTGTTGAGATTAGACTCGAGTTAAGATTAAATCGAAAAAGGGAAACGAGGCCGATCGACTTTATAAGGGTTTTGGACCAAAAATCTCGAGTTTGGAAACGAGCAAAAGGAAACCGTTTTGCTTTAAAATCAAAGACGGAATTAATTAAAGTAAGGGAGTTCAACGACGGTTTTAAGTTAAAAGGGGGAATTAACTGGGTGTAGATCAAATCTGGGTTCGGTGCGCGGGTGCTCGAACCCGATCCGTTGTAACCCTACTGTTGGCCCGCTCGAGTGTAAAAGACAACTGTCGAATTCAAAATGGACAAATCGTAGCCGTTAACTTAACGGCGGAACCGTTATTAATTTGGGCTTTGAGTTATTTAATTTCGACCTGTTCGTACTAGCTTAAAAGTGAGTTAAATTTTGTGTTCTTTTAGATCGTGATACGGACCGAGGCAAAGGGAAGCTCGGCGAGTGACTGAGCGTGCTTCGGGTGTTGTTGGAGCGCTTTTGGGATTATATACGAGGTAGGGAAAAGTAGTCGGATCTCGGCCCTGATTAGGGAAAGTTAACAGTAGATTTGCATATGACACCGGGGTGTCGTGGGTTGAGTAGGTTTGTTTAAATATTAGAAAAGCATGATACGAGATTGTAGCGTGTAAGAGAAAGGCATGTGACACTTAGTAGTGTCGTAGGAATAGAGAACTTAGCGATAATTGAATTACTGGAGGCATATGACCATGCCCGGAGGTTGTTGTGTGTATTTATTGTTGAGTTTGGGTGGCCTTGAGAGCCCGTGTTATTTATTGTTGAGTTGGGTGGCCATGAGAGCCCGTGTATTTAATTTGGTGTCTTGAGTGGCAGTGAGTGCCCGTGGGGTTGTTGAACCCGAGTCTTGACCGTCGGTATGTCTTGAGGGGCAGTGAGTGCCCGTGGGGTTGTTGAACCCGAGTCTTGACCGTTGGTGTGTCTTGAGGGGCAGTGAGTGCCCGTGGGGTTGTTGAGCCCGAGTCTTGACTGTTGAGGAGTCTTGAGTGGCCTTGAGTGCCTGTGTGATTGAACTTGCCTGTGACTGTGATTGTGATTGTGGTTACCCGAAGTTGTGAATTGCGATAGGTCGACAGCCTGATCCGACTTAGTGTCGATGAACTGCAAAGGTCGACAGCCTGATCCGATTTAGTGTCGATGAACTGCAAAGGTCGACAGCCTGATCCGACTTAGTGTCGATGAACTGCAAAGGTCGACAGCCTGATCCGACTTCGTGTCGAGGAATTGCGATAGGTCGAACCCTGACCTGATTGAGATTGGTTACTGAGCAGCTGGTGTGCGATCCTTTGTGATCTTGTTTGGTGTTGTGTCGTTTCGTTCGAGTCCTTGAGGAGGTCGTCGATAGTTGTGTCGGGTCTACACTGTTTTTATCGAGTGTTGAGTCTATTGAGGAAAGTAATGGGTTGTGGGTCAGTTGAGTACTTGAGTTGGGGACTGTGGTCCCGGAGTTGGGTTTGGTTTTAGTGTTACTGGCTTTATCTACTAATTATGCCATAGTCAGTCTGTTATCCGTGGAGGTGAGCGAACGCTCACCCCTAGCTGCTTTTCCTACAGGTACCGTTCGTAATCTGGACTAGGTGAGCTTCTGAAGCTTGAAGAGCTTGAAGCGGGTTGCTGGGTGTTTTGAGTCTAGAGACGTGTATCTCGTTTTGTCCAAGTGTGGGACTTTTATTTTTGAGATGTAATTATTATTCTTTTGTGTAACTAAACTGACTTTTAAAGTGATTTGACAAAAACAGGTTTTAGTTTTGTAACTTTTTAAACGTTCGCGTCCCTAGTTTCGGTTCGCTGAAATTGGGGCGTGACAGCTTGGTATCAGAGCGCGAGGTTTCACACCTCGGACTACACGTCAATTAGGTGGGAGAGTCGAGTTAGTAGAGTCCCGTCCTGCGTTGGGTACGTAAGTCGGAACTCGGGTGTAGACCCGTTAGGATTTGAGTCCTGTTTGGTTTTGTGCTTGTGCAGTACGGGGCTACTGGCACAGTGTTTGTGTGTTGCTGCGTGAAACGTTTTTAAACTGTCGCGGCTCGACGCAGGAGCGCTCTTGTGTTCGAGCGTGACGGTGTTGGTATCAAGTGGCCACAACGTAGTTCGGGGACGCCTGGACGGGGTTGTGACTACCTGATGTCAAGAAATGAGATTTTTAATGGAGTGGAAAAGGTTTTTAAAGTTGGTTGACCCAGTGGGCGTGTATTGTTGTTACTCGGCCGTGTTGGCTTGTGTTTGAGGTCGGTCTTGAGTTGTCTTTTTGGTTATGGTTGTTGTTTCGCTTTGTGGTTGGTTGGTCTTTGCGTGTTTTGGGTATGGCCTCTTGAGGTTTCGTTTACTAATACATTATTTAAAGTATTAATAACGTGAGCGGTGTGACGTATTAGTGATATACGCGCTAGGGTAAACTTAGACCGTGTGAGCGTTAGCGTTTTTTTTTGAACTTGTCGTCTTTTTTTTGAGTTCGCAAACTGAACGTTTGCGTGTATCCGTGCAGAGGATACTGTTTATGGCTCGCGGAAGGCGCAGACGAGCATCAGGAACACGGGGTCAGGCACCCACGCGAGGCCGGCGGGGGCGGTCAGCAGGGGCACCAGGGAGGGTGCCAGCCGTCGAGCCCGCCGACTACGCGGAGGCACAGGGCACTCCCATCGGAGAAGACGGGAGAAGTGATGCGGGGCCATCTGCAGGTACCCCCAGTGTTCCGCCAGTCGCGGACCCTCCAGTGATGACTGCCCTGGATGAGCTTACCAGGACCGTTCAGAGTTTGGTGGCGGTCATCGCCAGCCGAGAGTCGGCTTCGCCAGCACCAGAGGCAGCCGCAGTTCCGATGAGGGCCGCTCAGACAGAGGATCTTACCTCCCGAGCGCTACTCGATTTCCTGAAGCTCGGGATACCTGTTTTTGTTGGGGAGAAAAATCCCGACCTAGCCGAGCGGTGGATAGAGCAGGTCACACGAGACCTGGACACTTTGGGTGTCGAGGATGGCCGTCGGAGAGTGTCCTTCGCGGCCCATCAGCTGAGAGACAACGCCTACCACTGGTGGGGGCGGGTGAAGGACACAGTCGGTTACGACTACAGCGTATTCCAGGAGGTATTCATGGCACAGTACTTTCCCGAGTCGGCTCGGCTGGAGCGACATCGGCAGTTCTTAGACCTGGAGCAGGGAGAGATGACAGTGGCACAGTACAAGGCCAGGTTCACAGCCTTGGCCAGATTCGCGCCTGAGATGGTGACGAGCGAGACGAACCGTTGCCTGCGGTTCCAGGACGGACTGAGGCTGGGCATCCGGAACCAGGTTCTCGCCTTGAGGATACGGAAGTATACCGACCTCGTGGACACCGCAGCTACAGTAGAGCAGGGCGCCATGGATGCAGTCAGGGGCCGTGAGGTCCGACCGCGGCCGATCAGTTTTGCAGGGCCGTCAGACTCGCGGAGGCAGCGGACCGCGGGGTTCTTCCGACCACCGCCTCATCAGGGTGGATCGAGGCAGCAGGGTTCAGTGGCATCAGTGGGGCCAGTCGCCTTAGAGAGGAGGCCGTCATGCTATCACTGCGGGCAGCCAGGCCACTTACAGCGAGACTGTCCGGTGAAGAGAGGACTCGCGGTAGTGCTAGCTACTAGCCGGACAGGCCAGGGCTCGGGGTCGAGGGCTGACGAGATCAGCTGTTACCGATGCGGCCGGGTTGGTCACACTATGGCATGGTGCCGCGAGCAGTTGGGGGAGACATCAGTGCAGCGGTCGCAGCAGTCGCGGACGGTACAGTCGCCCAGAGGTCGCCCTCGACAGGGTCAGCAGCAGAGGTCGTCACGACCGTCGACGAGCGCACCGATTCCGAGACAGCAGCAGAGTCACGGGTATCCAGCAGCCAGTGCGCAGGGTCAGAGGCAGCAGGCCTCGCAGGGGAGAGTATATGCAGTCACCGACTCCAGAGCCCTAGGACCTAGCACGTACCGTGAGACCATCCAGGGTACGTGTTTATTGTATCATTTATGGGCTTTATTCTTGTTTGATACCAGGGCGTCACACTTTTTTATTTCGTCGGGTTGTGCCGATAGGTTGGGGTTGAGCTTAGAGCCGTTGAGTCCACCCCTATGCCTGGACACCCCAGTTGGGGGTGGTGCATCGTTGACTATAGTTTTTCGGGCCTGCGAGATTAGAGTCGCAGACTATCCTTGCCCTGGTGATCTTCTCGTGTTGGGGATGACTACCTTTGATGTGATCTTGGGTATGGATTGGTTGTCGAGGTACCGAGCCAACATCGATTGCTACAGACGACGAGTGACAGTGACAGTGGGCGGTACGAAGGTGACGTGCGTGCTGGGAAGTAAGAGCGGGGTCCTCCTGTCGGCGTTGTCCGCAGAGGAGGAAGTACCGGCTGTGCAGAGCCGAGAGTTACCGAGAGTGGTATGCGAGTTCCCCGAGGTCTTTCCTGAGGAGTTGAGCGGGCTGCCACCGATTCGTGAGGTGGAGTTCGGGATTGACCTAGTGCCGGGAACGGCGGCGATATCGATGGCGCCTTACAGGTTTGCGCCGGCCGAGTTGACTGATCTGAAGCGTCAGCTGGAGGAGCTTCAGCAGAAGGGGTTTATCCGTCCGAGTGCATCGCCGTGGGGAGCACCAGCACTCTTCGTGAAGAAGAAGAGTGGAGAGCTACGGATGTGTATAGATTACCGGAAGCTGAACCGGGTTACGGTGAAGAACCGGTACCCGATGCCGAGGATCGATGACTTGTTCGACCAGTTGAGAGGGGCGACTCACTTCTCGAAGATCGATCTGCGATCCGGTTATTATCAGTGCGAGTCCGTGAGGGGGACGTCGCAAAGACTGCATTCCGGACACGCTATGAGCGCTACGAGTTCCTGGTGATGCCTTTCGGACTGACGAACGCGCCAGCAGCGTTCATGGACCTGATGAACAGCATCTTCCGGCCGTACCTAGATCAGTTTGTGGTGGTATTTGTGGACGACATCCTGATATATTCGCAGAACGAGGCGGCGCATAAGGCACATCTGAGGGCTGTTCTGACACTACTGCGCAAGCATCAGCTATATGCCAACCGGGAGAAGTGGGAGTTCTGGCTTTCTGAGGTGAGGTTCCTCAGCCACATCGTATCCCGTGACGGTATCCTGGTCGATCCGTCGAAGATCGACGTGGTCTCGAATTGGGCACGGCCCACGAGTGTTTTCGAGATCCGCAGCTTTCTGGGATTGGCAGGCTACTATAGGCGATTTGTCCAGGATTTTGCACGGCTAGCCGCACCGATGACTCTGTTGACGCGCAAGGGTGTTGGGTTCGTGTGGACAGATGACTGTGAGCGTGCGTTCGCGGAGTTGAAGACTCGACTGACTACAGCTCCAGTGTTAGTGGTGCCCGAGCGAGGGATTGGTTATGATGTTTACTGTGATGCGTCCGGAGAGGGACTGGGTTGCGTGCTGATGCAGTCGGGCAGAGTTGTGGCTTATGGCTCCAGGCAGTTGAAGATACACGAGCGCAACTATCCTACCCACGACTTGGAGCTAGCAGCAGTCGTGTTTGCGCTGAAGAGCTGGCGATATTATCTGTACGGCGAGGGGTTTCAGGTGTTCTCGGATCACAAGAGCCTCAAGTACATATTTTCCCAGTGAGACCTGAACATGCGTCAGCGACGGTGGATGGAACTACTCGAGGAGTACGACTTCGAGCTACACTACCACCCAGGCAAGGCGAACGTTGTCGCCGACGCCTTGAGTAGGAAGTCGGCTCCGAGCCTCGCCAGCATATCTGTCCGAGAGTGGGGCATGATGGGGGAGCTGAGCGCGTTCGGGCTTGAGCTAGAGGAGGTTACTGGCGGTGTTTCCATGTGCTCACTAGTGGCTCAGCCCTCACTGCTTGCCCAAGTGCTGGAGGCGCAGACGGAGGACGTCGAAGCATCAGAGATCCGCGAGAGAGTCGTCAGGGGTGACGAGGTGGTGGGCTGGCTGGACAGTACTGATTGGGGACTACGGTACCGCGGGGGGCTGTTCGTACCGGTTAACTGTAGAGACGCCGTGTTACGAGAGGCACACCATTCGCGTCTCACAGTGCATCCGGGGGGCACCAAGATGTACCGTGACCTCAGACGGCACTACTGGTGGCGCGGCATGAGGAGAGCAGTCGCCGAGTTTGTGTCGAAATGCCTCGTCTGTCAACAGGTGAAAGCCGAGCATCAGCGTCCAGCGGGGTTGTTACAGCCACTACCGATTGCTTAGTGGAAGTGGGAACACATTACGATGGACTTCGTGTGTGGACTACCGAGATCGCCGAAGGGGAACGACGCAGTGTGGGTGGTAGTCGACCGGTTGACCAAGTCGGCCCACTTCCTGGCTATGAGGATGACCGACCCAGTGGACAAGTTGAGCAGCTTGTATGTTCAGGAGATAGTGCGTCTCCACGGGGTCCCGGTGTCGATAGTGTCTGACAGGGATCCCCGCTTCACGTCCAGGTTTTGGCCGAGTCTGCAGAAGGCATTGGGGACCGAGGTGCTACTCAGTACAGCACATCATCCTCAGACAGACGGTCAGTCGGAGCGTACCATTCAGATCTTAGAGGACATGCTGCGAGCATGTGTGCTGGATTTCAGGGGATCTTGGGAGACCCACCTGCCATTGGCCGAGTTCGCCTACAACAATAGCTTCCAGGCCAGTATCAGGATGGCACCGTTCGAAGCGTTGTATGGGAGGCCGTGTCGGTCACCAGTATGTTGGGCAGAGGTGGGGGACAAGAGCCTGCTGGGGCCAGATCTTGTCAGAGAGACGACGGAGAAGGTCGCATTGATCCGTGATCGGCTGAGGACAGCGCAGAGCCAACAGAAGAGTTATGCCGACAGGCGACGTCGACCCCTTGAGTTTGCAGTCGGGGATCACGTGTTCCTGAAGGTGAGCCCGAGGAAAGGGCTGGTGCGGTTCAGGCGAAGCGGGGGCAAGTTGGCTCCGAGGTACATTGGCCCGTTCCAGATTTTGGGCAGAGTGGGAATAATGGCTTATCGTCTAGCGTTGCCACTGCAAATTGGGAGAGTTCATGACGTCTTCCACGTGTCTCAGTTGCGGCAGTACAATGCAGACCCCTCCCACGTCATCGAGTGGACAAATATCGAGGTGGCTGATGATGTCTCCTATGAGGAGCAGCCGGTTCGGATTATGGACACGCGGGAGCAGATTCTGCGGGGAGGCAAGATTATCCACTTGGTACGAGTGCAGTGGAAGCACCACGAGGCTGAATCAACTTGGGAGCGCGAGAACGAGGTTCGCGCGAAGTATCCCGCCTTGTTCGTTTCCCGAGGTACGCCTGTTTTAAATTTCGTGGGAAAAATTCCTTTAAGGGGGGGTAGATTGTAAAACCCGCTTCGTTTCATTAGGGTATTAATTTAAAATCCTAAAACCTTAGGGTAGGTTCTTGAAACAAGTGGCAAAAAAAGGGATTTGGGCAGGCCAGACTCGGCCAAGCAGGCCTTCCCCTCACTTTGGCTCGAGCCCATTTTCCGTCTGAGGCCCAAGAGGGCCGGCCCAAGCCGCACCCCTTATAAGCTGAAACTTAGGGTTGCAGCGTTACAACTCACGCAGCCTCCATCCCCATCCCTCTCTTCTCTCTCCCCCGATCCGACCTTCACTCCCTCTCTCTCTTCGTCTTCCTCGCCGAACCAGCACCGGCCACCATCGTTCCGGCCGCCACCTCCGTCACCAGCACCGTCCCGTCCTCTTCTCCTCCGTCCCGACGCCGTCACCACTCCGGTCAGCCACACAACCACCGCCCCCGACCTCCCTACCTCACCCTTCTCCTTCGTCTTCCACACCGCTCCGGCCAGCCACGCAACCTCGCCCCGAGCTCCCCACGTCGTCCTTCACCGTCCCCGTCCAAAACCCGGCCGTCCTTCACCATCCCCGTCCAAAACCCGTCCGTCCTTCACCGTTCCCGTCCGAGCCATAACGCGAACCGAGCTCCGTCGTCGGCGAGCTCACCAGATCCGGAACGGGACGAGTCGTCCGGACCCGCGCCGACGCCACCGTCCACCGCCGTCCACCGCCGCCACAGTTTCCTCACGATTAGTTCTCGGCCCATGGAAACTCGGCCGACCGGCGCCGGTGGTCGGCCGGACCAAGCAGAACCGTTCTTCTTCTTTGCTTTCCCTTTTCCCGAGTTCGTTCAGATCTGGTCGGGACGGAACGGAACTCCCGAAATGGGAAGGAATAGAACGACAAGAAACGTGATTCAGGCTTGTTTAAAGGAGTTTTGTAAACGTGTAAATCTGAATTTGTAAAGATCGACAAAATATAAGTTATCGATATCATTGTTCTTATGTTTTGAATCGATTTAAGTGTGAATGGGTTGGGTTCAAACTGTTTGTAAGACGAAAATCAGTTTTAGATTAAAGTTTAGATCTTTATCGTTCGGACGTTTAATGGTTATCGTTAAAACTATGTCGGGTTAAGTTTAACGGGTTTTAAAACGAAAGTCGATTGTTGAGATTAGACTCGAGTTAAGATTAAATCGAAAAAGGGAAACGAGGCCGATCGACTTTATAAGGGTTTTGGACCAAAAATCTCGAGTTTGGAAACGAGCAAAAGGAAACCGTTTTTCTTTAAAATCAAAGACGGAATTAATTAAAGCAAGGGAGTTCAACGACGGTTTTAAGTTAAAAGGGGGAATTAACTAGGTGTAGATCAAATCTGGGTTCGGTGCGCGGGTGCTCGAACCCGATCCGTTGTAACCCTACTGTTGGCCCGCTCGAGTGTAAAAGACAACTGTCGAATTCAAAATGGACAAATCGTAGCCGTTAACTTAACGGCGGAACCGTTATTAATTTGGGCTTTGAGTTATTTAATTTCGACCTGTTCGTACTAGCTTAAAAGTGAGTTAAATTTTGTGTTCTTTTAGATCGTGCTACGGACCGAGGCAAAGGGAAGCTCGGCGAGTGACTGAGCGTGCTTCGGGTGTTGTTGGAGCGCTTTTGGGATTATATACGAGGTAGGGAAAAGTAGTCGGATCTCGGCCCTGATTAGGGAAAGTTAACAGTAGATTTGCATATGACACCGGGGTGTCGTGGGTTGAGTAGGTTTGTTTAAATATTAGAAAAGCATGATACGGGATTGTAGCGTGTAAGAGAAAGGCATGTGACACTTAGTAGTGTCGTAGGAATAGAGAACTTAGCGATAATTGAATTACTGGAGGCATATGACCATGCCCAGAGGTTGTTGTGTGTATTTATTGTTGAGTTTGGGTGGCCTTGAGAGCCCGTGTTATTTATTGTTGAGTTGGGTGGCCATGAGAGCCCGTGTATTTAATTTGGTGTCTTGAGTGGCAGTGAGTGCCCGTGGGGTTGTTGAACCCGAGTCTTGACCGTTGGTGTGTCTTGAGGGGCAATGAGTGCCGGTGGGGTTGTTGAACCCGAGTCTTGACCGTTGGTGTGTCTTGAGGGGCAGTGAGTGCCCGTGGGGTTGTTGAGCCCGAGTCTTGACTGTTGAGGAGTCTTGACTGGCCTTGAGTGCCTGTGTGATTGAACTTGCCTGTGACTGTGATTGTGATTGTGGTTACCCGAAGTTGTGAATTGCGATAGGTCGACAGCCTGATCCGACTTAGTGTCGATGAACTGCAAAAGTCGACAGCCTGATCCGACTTAGTGTCGATGAACTGCAAAGGTCGACAGCCTGATCCGACTTAGTGTCGATGAACTGCAAAGGTCGACAGCCTGATCCGACTTCGTGTCGAGGAATTGCGATAGGTCGAACCCTGACCTGATTGAGATTGGTTACTGAGCAGCTGGTGTGCGATCCTTTGTGATCTTGTTTGGTGTTGTGTCGTTTCGTTCGAGTCCTTGAGGAGGTCGTCGATAGTTGTGTCGGGTCTACACTGTTTTTATCGAGTGTTGAGTCTGTTGAGGAAAGTAATGGGTTGTGGGTCAGTTGAGTACTTGAGTTGGGGACTGTGGTCCCGGAGTTGGGTTTGGTTTTAGTGTTACTGGCTTTATCTACTAATTATGCCATAGTCAGTCTGTTATCCGTGGAGGTGAGCGAACGCTCACCCCTAGCTGCTTTTCCTACAGGTACCGTTCGTAATCTGGACTAGGTGAGCTTCTGAAGCTTGAAGAGCTTGAAGCGGGTTGCTGGGTGTTTTGAGTCTAGAGACGTGTATCTCGTTTTGTCCAAGTGTGGGACTTTTATTTTTGAGATGTAATTATTATTCTTTTGTGGAACTAAACTGACTTTTAAAGTGATTTGACAAAAACAGGTTTTAGTTTTGTAACTTTTTAAACGTTCGCGTCCCTAGTTTCGGTTCGCTGAAATTGGGGCGTGACAAGCAGGGGGTGAGCACTTCGCTCACCGCCACGGATACCAGATTGACCACGTCATACCCACAGAAATGCCGGGAACACCGACAACAATAACAACAACACCGGGGACTACTACCCCAAAAACACAAATTAGATTGACGGTCACGCAATACAACTGTTAAAAATTTCCCAACCATCTCAAAACCCGGACACGTAATGTAGACCCCAAATCAGAGACCGAACAACCATTCCATTAGTCACGCCGACAAGGTAAAGCACAACCCTCACACGGTCCTATATGCATTTACTTGTAACTTTCCGCAACCAAACCAGTATTCGCTACTCGTCCCTACCTCAGAGGCCTGCGGGAAAAGTAGTAAAGGGGATGAGCGTTCCTCTCACCTCCACGGATACCCGTTCGATTATGGCATACTAGTAAAGCATCAACAACTTACCAATCTAAATAGGGCAAACTACTACCTCAAAACCTGATACCAAACTGTCACAACTGCTCACGATATCAATACCTCAAATACTCGCTCACGTAAGGGAAACCTCGAACGGGGATCATATTCTCAACTAAGAAAAACACTATTGCTCACCATATCAACACCCCAATTACCCGATCACGCAAGGAAACCTCAAAACGGGGATCATGTTCTCAACTAAGTAAATCACTATTGCTCACAACATCAATACCCCAACTACCCGATCACATAGGGGAAACCTCAAACAACCCACTCACGTGAGGGAAACCTCAAACCACACATTCACGTGAGGGAAACCTCAAACAACCCGCTCACGTGAGGGAAACCTGAAACCCCCCGTTCACGTGACGGAAACCTCGAACAACCCGTTCACGTAGGGGAAACCTAGTTCGTACTGCGCCGCAGCGCATCAACCCTAACCCCTCTCCATGGTGAGACCCTCACACAGAGGCGCTGTATCACCATCGTAGGTTATTGATGAGTCTCGAACCCAAGACCTCACCCTTTAACACAGATTTTACGACCTTTGCAAACAACATAATCGTGAACAAAGTCTCGCAATATCAACAATATCAACACACACAATGCACGCAAGATCACAAAGGATCAACACACATACTGCACAACCACAAGCCTCAACACTTTACCGATCGCGCGCCGGAAGGTACGACACACCTCACGGGAATAACTCAAGCCTCATCACTTTACCAATCGCGCGCCGGAAGGTATGACACACCTCACAGGGACCACATCCCTTGGCACTTTACCGGTCGCGCATCGGAAGGTACGACACACCTCTCGGGCACAGCTCAAGCCTCAGCACTTTACCAATCACGCGTCGGAAGGTACGACACACCTCACAGGCAACACAGCCCTCAGCACTTTACCGGTCGCACATCGGAAGGTACAACACACCTCTCGGGCACAACTCATCCAGGTATCACCAGAACAATCACAATCACAACCAAATATCACACAATACTCCACAAATAGCAAAATTAACATCACAACTAACTACCACTCAGCAAGTCAGTCAACAACCATACAGGTTCAACACCCCACAGGCACTCATGGCCATACCGTGGCACCCTTTATCGATGGCAAGTCGACAGGCGGACCAAACCTCCACGCCAATCACACAAATCCTACGAAAGCTCAACAACCAGCGGAAATAACATAATGACTAGCTACACTCAGCAAGTCAGTCAACAACCATACAGGTTTAACACCCCACATGCACTCATGGCCACACACAACCATAAACAGTTCATTAACCCTATGACACCACCAAGTGCCACATGCATTTCTATTGTTCGACAGGTTCACTCAACCTACGACACCACCAAGTGTCACATGCAGTTATATTATTCGACAAGTTTACTTATCCTACGACACCAACAGTATCACAAGCATTTCTACTGATAACTTTCCCTAGTCAAGGCCGATATCCGGCTACTTTTCCCTACCTCATAACGCTTTCCAAACGTCCACGCTCAAGCTCCGGCGCAGTAGCGATCACTCGCCTAGCCTCCTCTTTCCGCGGTCGACGGCACGATCTAACATGATCACAAGTTAGAACACTTTTTAAATGCACAGGCAAAACCGAATTTAATGAAATTGACGCCCAAACGCAACCCTGACAATGCCGATCACTCCCAAACTTCCCAATTACTCGACATTGTCAACAATTGGCCCGGAAAGGCCCGATTCCCGTTTTCATTTCTACGACCCTAAAATAATTCACGTGTTCCAACGCAATCGACGGAATCAATTTCTGACACCCGAGCGATTTAATTCCGCGTTTAAAGTTTCTAAACCCGTCATTCCAATTTTCCCAATTTAATTCCACAATTTATTACGGGTTTAAATTATCGACTCTGGGATTGTCCGAGACCACACGAACTCGAAAAACCCGAGACCCAGCCTAGTGAGCCCCACACGGCCACACCAGAAAAATGCTCATTTTCGCCCCAAAACGTTTCTAACGAACCCTAAATGTCACCCAATCATCGCTTAACCAATTATAACCAAAAACCTAGAAATCAAACACGTCGAAACGAGAAAGTTTTGGGTTCTTACCATAGGCAACGATGAGAGGAGCTCGATTATGCAAGAAGAAACACGATCCACAGGTCGGATCATCCACAATCTCCAAAAACCCAAGCTTTTCTCTTCTTTCTCTCCTTCCCCTTCTCTCTCTTCGTTCTCTCTCTATTTCTCTCCTTTTTTTCTACGGTCCTTAAATAATTCAAGTGTTTCAACGCAATCGACGGGATCAATTTCCGACTTCCGAGCGATTTAATTCGCGTTTAAAGTTTCTAAACGCGAAATTTCCAATTTCCACAATTTAATCCAATAATTCGTTCCGGGTGTGAATTATCGATTCGGGGATCGTCCAAAACCACCCGAACACGAAAAACCCGAGTCCCGGGCAAGTGGGCCCCACACGGCCCCAAAGAAAAAAATTCATTTTCGCCCCAAAACGTTCCTAACGAACCCCAAACCTCAACCATTCTTCTTTAAACCAATTCTAACCAAAACCCAACCATATTTGACTCGTTTAAACTCAAACCCTAATTTTCAAACGTACCAAAACGAGAAAAAATTGGGATCTCACCGTAGGGAATGACGAGGGGAGTTCGAATCCGTAGTCGTTGAGACGATTCGTCGGTCGGATCGTCAGGAAATCGACAAAACTCCTCACTTTTCTTTTCCTTTTTCCTTTCCTCCTTCTCTCTTATTTTCTCTATTTTTTTCTCTCTCCTTCTCTCCTTTTCTTTTGCTTTGGCCGAACCATTCACTGCCTTTCCCTTTTAATTGTTCAAAAACCACACTCCACCCCTTTGTTGACATGTGTCATGTGGGTCCCACCTTTTAGAAAAATATCTTGGTAGATATTTTTCTGTCCGATTCGCGAAATTCGGCCGTCTCGGACCGTTTCAGGATCATTTTCCAAAAATTTACGAAACTTCGCGTTCTACAGGAAAACGGCCCAACTAAGACTGTTGTGACGATGGCTAAGCTTGTTGGATCCAAATCGGGCCTCGAACGGACCAAAACGTCGCTCGGTTGACTTTTTCGGCAAAAAGTCAACTTTTCCCAAATTGGTCAAAAAGTTGACCTGAGTCACCCAAAACTCACTTTGGTCGATATCGGGGTCAACTTAAGTCCGATATGACCCTCGGGGTCAATTTTAGGTTCATTTAGGTGTTTGTCCCAAAATTTTAAATTTTTCCGTTTTTCCGCCGATTGACCGGCGTTGACAAGGAGCGGTCCTTACAGGTGAGATCGGTTAAAATGCACGAGTCTTGTGGTGATGAATCACACTATTTTGAAAGGTTTTAGAGGGACATAATCCGAAAGGATTACTAAGGCTAAAGATTTCCTTGACGAAGTCGAATTACATTTTTTTTAAAATGCTAAGGTTTAAATGACATCACTTCTGACGTATTTGATGTCAATAACGTATAAGGGTCAAGGAAATGTAAGGGAGTACATTATGGAAATGTTCCATATTTCTTTCAGACTTAAGGCACCAAAGATTGAGAACTCTGATGAGTTGTTCGTTCTTATGGTGATGTTATCTCTTCCTGGATAGTTGAACTAATCTAAAATTGGTTACAACTATCAAAAGGGAGAAATAAGCTTTAAATAAGCTTATTTCTCATAGAGTGCAAAAGGAAGAAAGATTAAAGTAAGATAAGTCTGAAAGTGCTCATTTGGCTAGTACCTCTAAAGATAAGGGCAAGAAAAGGAAATATGAGTTTCATGCTCATAAGGTTCAATTTCAAGCTACTAAAGGTCCAGTACAAAAGAATCAACAACTGAGTGAAAATAGTTGTTTCTTTTGATGTAAAGCCCCCATGACTCATGTCCTTTACCAATAATCCGCTTCGTCAAAAGATCCTGAAACAGACAATGATCAGGATAAAATGAGACACAACAATTTAGGGCACGGGTAACTTTATTGATGGACATCAAATTAAAAGAGAATCTAGGTAAGCTTAAGACCGAAGGTAAAGAAATGGATGGTGTGAGGTGGACCGTCCCAGACCCGAGAACATGACACTGAGAACCATCAACTAAGCTTACAGAAGAACATGAAGTACGAGGCTCAAAAGTGTCAAGTAATTTAGGGTTACCTGTCATGTGATCTGTGGCACCAGAATCAAGGACCCATTGAGAGGGGGATTGGGATGAAACGAGGCACTTAGGTAGATTACCTAACTCAGCGGTAGAGCTGACAAAGTGAGATGAGTGCGTGGATGTATCCTGGTACTAGCGAAGGCGGTCATACTCGGCTGCAGATATAGTGATGGTCTGATCGGATGAAGTAGCAGCAACATTGGCAGATGATCGTTGGATCAATTTTGGGCACGATCTCTTGGTATGTCCTGGTTCATTACAATAGAAGCAGGTAACTCCTCCTGTCTCTTGATTTCGACTACTCCAACGACCAGGATTACTTTCTCGTCCACTTCCCCTGTGAGCGCCTCTCCCATAAGGGCGAGAATTGAGAGGACCGCGTGAATGACCAATAAGAGCATTGTGAACCTCGGGGGTAGATGACACTTCTCCTTTCTGGGTATCTATGCAAAGAAATCTGCTAAACACATCGACCAATGAGGTTAGCTCTGTGCTAGAAAGGATTTGAGATTTGGCAAACTCAAACTGAGAGCCAAGTCATGCAAGAAAGCTCATTATCGCCATTTGTTCTCGCTGTGTCTGTTGAACCTTAATATTTGTGCTGAAAGGCATTACTGCATTTAGTTCCTCATAAGTCTTCTTGAAGTTCATGAAATAGGTTTGTAGGGATTGTCCTCCTTTCTCAGCACGATAAAAGCCCTGACAAACATCATAAATACGAGCAACATTCCCTTTCCCAGAATAAACAAAGTCTAAATATTCCATCAACTCTTTAACATACTCATAATGGTTAACCAAACTAACCACCTCCGGATCAATATAGTTACTGATTTGAAGGAACAAGCGTGCATCATCACGCACCCATTCTTTCTTAGCTTCGTCATGAACAAGGGGGTCATTAGAAAGGTGATCATCATTTGAAATACCCCGTAAATAAATACGAACACTCTTTGACCAACCCGGATAATTGGGTCCAGTCAATTTGTGATCGGTTATTCGGGACATTATGGGAATACTTTCCATCAAAATAGTACTTTTATTCTCTTCAGCCATTCAAAGAAGTAAAGTGTAGAATCGAATATCAATAGATGTAAAATACCCGAACTAGGCTGGCCGAAGCAAGGAAACAGAACCTCTGTCTTTCACTGGGCGCGTGGCGGCGGCGGACGGCGGCGCGTGACGTCACGCGCGGCGGCGAAAAAAAACAGAAACCGCCGGACTGCCGGTTTTGCCCTGCTGATGCTTCACTCGCCGGAGGTGAGAGAAAAATAACACTGGAACCTTGTAAAATGATACGAACAGCTTCAAAAACTCCTTAACCTCTTTAGGCAAGTGAGATTCCGGTTGTGGTCGGATGGGTCTCAAATCTCAGATATCCACAACCCAGAATAGCCTCTAACTTGTGGGATAAGAGGTGAGAAAAAAGTATTAACGAAAAAGGATCAGCATGCACACCTGTGCAGTGAGAGTGCACACCGGGGTACCAATGGAGGCTCACTCCTAAATTCCCTAATCCCTTGGAGCTGATAACCACAACTCTGATACCATGTAGAAATAAGAGGTTGTTCTTATTCACTTGATCTGAATATACATAGAGACTAGATATATATACACAATTACATGACTTCTCAAGTACCCCATTAATGGGTGACTCTTAGACTTCTAGGACCACTAATAGGTGACCCTTAGTCTCCCACATTCATTACATTATTAATTATTTTTCATATTTATTTAACAAATAAAAATAGGAACTCATGAATCATCATCATCATTTGATGATTTTTGTTGATGTATCATCAAACACTGGTCATGAAATTGCAACATCCGTGAGCAAATGCATGGACTCCAAAATTTGTCCATGAACTCCAAAAACGGAAGGATAGAAATACAAATCCCCAAATCAAATCCTTAAATACAAATCCGAATCCAAATCAATTCGAACTTAACCCCAAAACCCACATAGATCTGACATAACCCACCTAATCCAGATCTGGCCACGATTCGCTGTTGACTAGAGAAGAAGAGGATCCAAAACACCAGTTCTTCACTGTCGTGTCACTGAGTTCGGGGCCGAGTTGTTTGCGAGCGAGCTCACATCCGAACTCGTCTCCTTCGTCTCGCGGACCCTTCTCGAAGCCTTCTCGCTCGCCGGAAAACGTGGTGGTCTCTGTAGCTCAGGGCCGATCCGGGGCTGATTACGACATGAGGGAGTGAGAATGAGTGAGGTTATGGAGGTTTGAAGGTTTGGAGGTAGGATAAGGAGTTTATGAAGAGGGAGGCGTGTAGGAGAAGGAGATGGGTAGGGTTTGTAGCGATAAGGTGTAGGAGATAAAGAGGGGTTAGGGTTAGTATAGGTTATATTTATAAAAGGGTAATTTAGGAATTCTCAAAAAAACTAACAACATGTGCTTTGCACATGATAACTTTTGTCTGATTTTGGATGGAAAACGACTAAAGTGAAAACTAAATGAAGTTAACGGGTTTAAATGTCAGAAAAAAGTTAGGGGGTGATCTGAAAAAACGTGATAGTTAGCAGGGGTTATGTGTCATTTTCCCTTTAAATTAAAATGTCAAGAGAGATTTAAACTTTATAATGTTATAGGTTGGGGTGGGTTTTCTAATTCCTGACCAATCCGGTCGCAAAATATTAATAACTGTTATTCTTATGAATTGGTTATTTTACATTAATTGCTATTTCAGCCGACTAATGTATTAGTAGAGGTGGCTTAAATGAAAAATCACACACCGGTGGTATTAAAAACCGACCGGACTTCCAACCATCCATTTATAGAAGAGAAATCGGCTAGAAACTTCTCTTATCCTAGTAACCATGAGAACTCATCCTAGCTACACACACGTATGATCCAACACTCATCAAGATGCCACATCATCACCCCAAATTTACTCCAATTCCACGCCACTTTTAGCTTTTCTCACACAAGTAAGGGCATAATTGTAATATAATGGTGCCATGTGGACAAATGTCCATATCTTTTTTTTACCAATTCACTAATTTAATTTTTCCCGCTTCGTTTGAACTCCGATTAGCTTCAAACTTGCACCAATATTATTCTTTTTTTCAAGGGATTTAAATCAAGATCAGTCATGAATATATTTTGAAGCACGAAAATAAAAATTTATATTGGGGTGATAAAAATAATGTTGAGTGTTGATAAATCTTCACTAATAAATTTTTTATATCAGGGTATCAAACTAGTGCTAAATATTGATAAAAAAAACATGTACTAAGGTGATAAAAAACAATTAATTAGGTGATAAAAAATGTGTTCAATTTTGATAATAAGTGTGACAACCTAGAGTTTAGTTTTGATAAAAAAAAACATGTGATGGAGGTGATAAAACACATGTAGTTTAGTGATAAACATAGTGTTTAGTGTTGATAAAACTAAGGCTTATTGTTCATAAAAAAACATGTGATGAGATGATAAAAATCATGTCCGGTTTTGGAAAACGAGGTGATAAAACTAGTGTTCAGTGTTGATAAAAACAGAGTTAAGTTTTGATAAAATCAGTGTAAAGTGTTGGTAAAAATTATCCAGATATAATTTCTTTTTAAATCAGTCCCAAAATAATTTATTTTTTCTTTCTTTAAAAAATATTCACCACTGATCTTAATAGAAAGCCCTTGAAAAAACAAAGATTTTGACTAGGGATGGCAATGGGGCGGGTATGGGGCAAGGACCCCAGTCCCCGTCCCCGTCCCGCGTGCCCGCTACTCTCCCTATCCCCGCATTGACCCCGCCCCGCGGGGAACGAGGATTTTATTCCCCGTCCCATTCTCGCCCCGCGGGGGATTTTATTCCCTACTCCGTTCCTACCCCATCCTCATTACCCGAAAAATGCACATTTTAAATGAAAACTCTCAATCCATAATTTTAAATAACATGCGTAGTCAAACCATAATTTAAAACAACATACATATAAAATAAACATTATGACGATGACATCCATGTCTCGTAATAGATTACCCATAACAAAAAATTGTCTTAACAAGATATCTTATAACATAACTTAAAGTTCCCCACTCGACTTCATAATGATATAAATAGAATCAACACGTTGAACTTGAAGCAACTTCATTCATTGTGGGACTCTATGCAATCTATAAACAAATAACATATTCAAATTGGTGAAATAAGCAACAATCACTATTTTACATATTCCAAATAAATTTTCTATATTTTAGATATAAAATATAAATAAGAAAATATCAAACGTAAAAACAAGATTTGTGTGTCCACCAAACTTTTTTACATGCATAGAAGTCAAATCTTTAACAAAAAAACAAATATATATTGATTATATACCTCATCTCCACCTTCATTTTCAACATAGTCGACTACTTGAGCAAATGCATTCATCTTTTCCAAACTTATCTCTAAACAAACACATTATAAAACAAAGCAAACAAATAAGTAAAACAAGGGTTTGAAAACTACATTTTAGATAAGGCTTTGTTTTTAGATGATATGTGGGCGTGGACTTTGGACTGTGTGGTATAGTCTTATGTGGCAGCCATGTGTTAATGTATTCTGTGTATATTATTAAAAATTTATTTTAAAATTAATAGTGCGGGGCGCGGGACGGGGACTGCTTGCCCCATCCCCGCCCCGTCCTCGTCAAAATCCCCATTTAATTCCGTGTATCCCGTCACGTTTAAAAAATCTCTGTCCCAAATTCGTCCTGCGCGGGGCGGGGACGGGGATCCCCGTGGGGAATGGGGCGTTTTGCCATCCCTAATATTGACGCAAGTTTGAAGCCAATCAGAGATCAAACGAAGCGGAAAAAATTAAATCATATTTAGTTTTGAAAAATAAGGTGATAAACTTAGTGTCCAGTGTTGATAAAATCATAAATGTTGATAAAAACAGTGTAAAGTGTTGATAAAAATTACACAGATATAATTTTTCTAAATCAGCCCCAAAACAATTTTTTTCGTACTTCAAAATATATTCATGAATGAGATTGATAGAAAGAACTTGAAAAAAAATATTGGCGCAAGTTTGAAGCCAATCGGAGTTCAAACGAAGCGGGAAAAATTAAATTAGTGAATTGGTAAAAAAAAGTAATATGATAGTTTTACTAAAAAGCCCCTACCACTTATTAAAAAATGTTGTGTTTTTACAATCAACAAGACAATAACTCAATTGCATCCTATCCATCCATTTTTAAAATAGATGCATTGGATGAGTTCACATGTTACTATGCTAAGAGGTGGTTTCTATTTGATTTCTCATCCCATTTATATATATGCCATTTTAAAAAATATCATATATAGTTGAGGCCCATTTATGTGAGCACTTAGTCCGGTTATCTATTTTCAGTCTTAGGTGCTTTTAATGGGTTTAAGCCCAATCTTAAGTTAAGTCTTAACCCATCTCCGCTTCCTCCTTCTTGCATGACATTCACATAGTCTATTGCAAGTCCCTAAGAGAACATGTCCATGTTCTACTTATGGTAGTTGAATCTTATCCACAATCCATCTTATATTTTCAAACATTGATTCACATCTAATACCTTTGATCTCAACCATTGATTCAAATATTATCAATCTCACATGCTTCAAGCCTTTAACCTTATCTCATACTCGTCTACTTATCTCTCATTTCGCCTCATAATAGTAGCGAGTCCCTTCGGCTCCACGTCGACCGATCTCTACCACGTTGACACGGTCGTCGATCTCTGTCTCCACTATCTCAACACGTCTCAAAACCAACAACTAGAGTAGGTCGCCTACATCGTCTAAATCTCGTCTTGCCACCCTCTCCTCCCTCCTCCGATCATCGCCTTGCCTCGACTCCTCGCCAAGTCCAACAACAGATTTCCTCGCTTCCCTCTTCTATCATCGCCTCGCCTGCTCTCTCGAGTTTGATTTCGTCATCTTTTTGTACTTTCTATCAAAATATTCTCGAACTTCCCTCTGTATGTTAGGTTTAGGTATGAGTTTTGTCAAAATTTATATAGATACGTTAGTTCTTACACAAATCTGTATGTTTTTTTTCTATAAAATGTTTTCCTAAATCGATATGTTCTCTGTTAAAATTTGTACAGATCTATTAGTTTTGCATCATTTTCTTCTCTTCCTCAAATTTTCTCGCCTCGTCGTCGCTTCATATACTGTCTTGCATTGGGTTTTCTAGGTTTTGGATCTAAAACAAAGAGAAAACTAAAAACGACTACCCTTAAATTGGCACGTTTAACTGATGTTTACCCTTAAATGTAAAATTAGCTGATACATACCCTGAAATTACAACCCGTAACAAGAAACCCCTTCTATTAACTTTTCCATCCATATTCTGTTAATTTTTTTTCTCTAAAATACCCTTAGTTATACAACCCTAACTCCAATACTATCTTTCAAATAATTACGAAAATACCATTAGTTATTTAAAAAATAATTAATAAAAATAAACTTTTCAGTTTATTTAAGAATTAAAATTTAAAATAACAAAAATAATTATAATTCTATTTTAAAAAACAATCATAATCTAATCTATTTTACCTAATCTAAATATTTAACAATTACTTTTAATCAGAAAACAATATTTAACCATTACAAATCATGACACCATCAAATTACCTAAAAACAATTATAGCCATAGGGTGAAGAAAGGCAATCACAACAATCAGAGCACCCACATCGGTGCGGGACGTGATGGCGAGGCAGGGGGCATGAGCTGAAGGGGAAGGTTCAGGGTTCGGGGTCCGGTCCGGTGTGGGGGGTGTTTGGTGCGAGGCGTGAGGGGCGGGGGCGTGGGGGAGAAGGGAAAGGGTTCGGGGGGCAGGGGCGCGAGGCATAAATCAGCCCCGCTGCCTCGCCCCCCTCTACTTCGCCGCCGTCCTCTCTTCCCTTGACGCGTGCCCTGTTTAAAATTTTTTTTTTTGCAGAGAATCTGAGGTTGAAGAAGATGGTTTTGTTAGTATTAATTAGTTAGTATTTGGTTAGTATTGATTGGTTATTAGTATTAATTAGGTAATTAGTATTAATGGTAATTAGATATTAATGGTAATTAAATATTAATTAGTTAATTAAATATATATTAATTAGATAATTAGGTGATTAATAAATGGTAATAATAATAAACATTTTATAATTAAATATATGTTAATTAGGTAATTAAATATATGTTAATTAGGTAATTAGGTGATTAATAAATGGTAATTATAATGATCATTTTATAATTGTATACATGTAATCGATATCAGGATAAAAAACATTTTTTTTTGCGATAAAAAATATCCGACGACGGGGCTCAAACGTTATTATCAGGAATAATAACTGTCAAACGTTATTATCAGGAATAGTAACGATCATAAAAGAATTCATTACTGTAAAACCTTATAACGACCAAATGAATTGTCAGTTTGAATTATGTATTTTTTTATTTAATTAATCATTTTTATTTTTATTAATGAAATTTATTTATATTCTATTTAGTAGTTGTCGATTTAAAAATAACGTTAACAATTCAGTTAAAAGCTTAATTAATTACCCAGTCAACATTTCTGAAAATCAAACCCCCCATACAAGGCCCTCTGATGTGCAACACACTTTTTTTAGGGGGGCAGAACCTAAACCCTGCCCAGTCAACGGAGGGTTCTGCCTCAGGGTCCAGGGTTCTGCCCCCCTTGATGTGGATGCTCTCACAACCACATGTTACTTTCAAACCCATCAATTCCTACCGTTTAAACATCATAAACATACACTCAATAAAAACACCACCAAAACCAAAACAAAAATCAAGAGGGTTAAACATAAGCTAAAAGAAAAATCAATCTTTTTCAGTGTTTATCATCCGCTTCAATGTTCATCCTCTTCTTGTTTACAAACAACCATATTTGAAACCCAGTCCATTCCATATTCTTCATCTTTTTTATATCTGGAACCCTCTTCACCTCTTCTCTAAAACCCATTCCATTCGAATTCTGATCTTGTTTATTTCAGATCCCGCCTCGTCTATTTCGAATCCGATTTCAGATCCCACCCCAGCCTATTTCGAATATAACCTGGAGAAGATGGGTCGGACTTGAGCCGCTGTATTGGAGAAGATGGGTCAGACTAGAGTCACCGTCGTGGTCTCGCCGATAAAGGGTAGCACGAGGAGGAGGAACTGAATGAACAAGAGTATGGAGCCGTGATGACGCCATTTCTCCTCCACCGCCTCATCTCCACATCGCCATCGATTCATCTCCACAACCGTCGTCGCCACGTACCGGGACGAGTAAGCTCAGATCTCGTGGTCACACTAGAGACGGAGGATATGGAGACGAAGAGACAGATAAACTGAGCCACTAATGTAAAATAAAATAATTATAAAAAAAAAATAGATAACATCTGAAATTTATAAATAAATATTTAAATTTTAATAAAATTGAAAAAAAACCATTAGATAAATAAAAACTGATTATAATTTAAAAGTATTTAATAAGTATATAAATAGATTTATATATTTATATATTTTTAAAATTAAAATTGGTTTTTAAATAAAAATTGATGTTTTGAATAATAAAAAAAAAATTTAAATAAAAACTGTATTTTCAAAAATATATTTAGAAAAAATTATTAAGAAAAAAAAGATTTTTTTAAAAGAAAATGAATTAATAATAAAAAAAGAAATAAAATAATTAAACAAAAGGGATGGTAAGTGTCACGCCCCAATTTCAGTAAATCGAACTCGGGACGCGAACAATTAAAAATGTAAAAGCATTTGAAACTTGTTTTGAATAAATACTTTGAAATTACCATTTAGTTATCAAAAATCATATTTACAATACAAAAACGTCCCAACAAATGGACAAGGTACAAGTATCCGTCACTAGACTCAACAAAGTAAAGACCAGACTCCGCTCCTAGCTCCACAAGCTTCAAGAGCTCACCTAGTCCGTCCGGTGATCAGTACCTGTAGGAAAAGCAGCTAGGGGTGAGCGTTCGCTCACCACCACGGATAACAGACTGACTATGACATAATTAGTAGATAAAGCCAGTAACACCAAAACCAAACCCAACACCGGGACTACAATCCCCAACTCAAGTACTCAACTGACCCACAACCCGTTACCTTCCACAACAGACTCAACCTCAAACTCGTAATGTAAACCCGACACAACCATTGATGACTTCCTCCAAAGACACGAACATGGATCAGGCTAGCCAAAGAATGCTCACAACCTGCCGAGACTCGAACACGGATCAGGCCAGCCAAAGAATGCTCGTAACCTGCCGAGACCCGGTCACGGATCAGGCTAGCCAAAGAATGCTCATAACCTTTCGAGATCCGGACACGAAACAGGATAGCCAAAGAATGCTCATAACCTGTCGAGACTCGAATTTGGTCAGGCCAGCCAAAGAATGCTCGTAACCTGCCAAAATCCACACCACTCCCCGACACGAAGTCGGGTTACTAACCCCGGGCAAACACAACCACAATCACAAGAAAAGCTCAACAAACAGTAACAAAACCCGTTCAACACTCCACAGGCACTCATGGCCACTCAAGACTCCAACGGTAAAGACTCGGGTTCAACAACCCCACAGGCCCTCATGGCCTCCCAAGACACACCAACTGTAACTCACGGGCTCAACAACCCCACGGGCACTCCTGGCCTCCCAAACATCCCAACAGTAAAACACGGGCTCTCATGGCCACTCAAGACACCACAACAAAACACGGGCTCTCATGGCCACCCAAGACACCAACAATAATACACGGGCTCTCATGGCCACCCAAGACACCAACAATAATACACGGGCTCTCATGGCCACCCAAAACACCAACAATATAACCCGGGCTCTCATGGCCACCCAAAACATAAATTTAAACAGTCAACCTCCGGGCATGGTCATATGCCTCCAGTAATTCTAATATCGCTAAGTTCTCTGTTCCTACGACACTACTAAGTGTCACATGCTTTTCTCATAAACACTACGTTCCCGTATCATGCTTTTCTAATATTCGATAACCTACTTAACCCACGACACCCCGGTGTCACATGCAATTCTACTGTTAACTTTCCCTAATCAGGGCTGAGATCCGACTACTTTTCCCTACCTCGTATATAACTCCAAAAGTGCTCCACTAAGACTCGACGTGATCCCAGTCACTCGCCGAGCTTCCCTTTGCCTCGGTCCGCAGCACGATCTAAAAGAACACAATTTTTAAAGCACTTTAAACTCGCAGGAAATAAACCGGAAATTAATAAACTTAACGCCCAAACGTGACCACGACAATGTCGATCACTCCCAAACTTCCCAATTACTCGACATTGTCGATAAAGGACTTATAAAGGCCCGATTCGCCCGACATGGCGATCTGCCCGGGTTTGATAAAAGTCCTTCCGGGGCTCCAAAAATTCCCGTTTTCGTTTCTACGGTCTTAGAATAGTTCAAGGGTTCCAATGCACTTGACGGAATCGAATTCCGACTCCCGAGTCAATTAATTAACGTTTAAAGTTTCTAAAACCCGTTAATTACAACTTTTCCAATTTAATTCCAAATTTCGATTCAGTTATGGATAAAAAAGGTCCGGGGAACGTTTTAAACCACCCGAACACTAAACACGAGCAGCCGAGCACGTGGGCCCCAACCGGCCCAACTTGTCCGTGGGCCCTAGGGCTTAAATGGTCCCGGCCCACCATGATGGTGGCCAGCCCTAGCTCCGGCCAGCCACCTCTCATGGTGGCCGGAGCTCCTCCCGAGCTCCCGGTCGCCGGAAAACGTTCCCCTCCACCTCCAAACGCCTCCAAAACGTCTCTAACAAACCCCCAACCTCAATACAACCCTAAACTCATCACTTTTAACCAAACCCTAACATGTAAAAATTATCAAATCAACGATCGGTTTGGTTCTTACCAAAGAGGAAGACGAGGGGAAGTCAATTCCTCCTAGCCTTGAGACGATCCGATGGATGGATGACGTGAATAGTGACCAAACCCTACTCCAAGCTCTCTTCTTCTCCTTTTCCTTTTCCTTCTCTTTCTAACTTCTCTCTTCTTTTTCCTTTTTTTTTTTCTCTTTTGATTTGAGTTGACCGAACCCCCTCTCTATATCTCTCTTCATTTTCCCCCCAAAACTAACACCACCACTTGTTGGACAAGTGGCAAGGTGGGTCCCACACCTTTTGGAAAATACCTACTAGATATTTTCCAATCAATTTCGCGAAAATCGGACGTTTCGGGCCCCGAACGGGCACTTTTTCCCAAAAATTATGAAACTTGATGGGCCACAAGGAAACGGCTCAACTAAGACCGCTGTGATGATGGCAAAGCTTTTTGGATCCAAAACAGTCCTCGAATGGACCAAAACGTCGCTCGATTAACTCTTCCAGCGAAAAGTCAACTTTTCCCAAATTGATCAGAAAGTTGCCCTGAGTCCTCCGGAACTCATTTTGGTCGAAACCGGGGTCATCTTAAGTCCGGTAAGACCCTCGGGGTCAAATTAGGTTAAGTTAAGTGTCTGTCTTAAATTTTTTAAATTTTCCTGTTTTTCGCAGGTTTGACTGGCGTTGACCGGAAGTGGTTATTACAGTCTACCACCCCCCTGAAAGGAATTTCGTCCGCGAAATTTAAAACAGACGTACCTCAGGAGTCGAACAGGTCGGGATACTTCGCGCGAACCTCGTCCTCGCGTTCCCACGTCGACTCAGCCCCGTGATGTTTCCACTGCACTCGTATCAGGCGGATAATCTTGCCTCCCCGCAGGACCTGCTCCCGTGTATCCATGATCCGAACCGGCTGCTCCTCATAGGAGACATCGTCAGCCACCTCGATATCTGTCCACTCGATGACGTGGGAGGGGTCTGCGTTGTACTGCCGCAACTGGGACACGTGGAAGACGTTATGGACTCTCCCAAGTTGCGGTGGCAACGCCAGACGATAAGCCACTGCTCCCACTCTGCCCAAGATCTCGAATGGGCCAATGTACCGCGGAGCCAACTTGCCCCCGCTGCGTCTAAACCGTACCAGCCCCTTCCTCGGGCTCACCTTCAGGAACACGTGATCCCCGACTACAAACTCAAGAGGTCGACGTCGTCTGTCGGCATAACTCTTCTGCCGACTCTGCGCGGTCCTCAACCGATCGCGTATCAGCGCGACCTTCTCTGTCGTCTCTCTGACAAGATCTGGCCCCAGTAGACTCTTGTCCCCCACCTCCGCCCAACACACTGGCGATCGACACGACCTCCCATACAACGCTTCGAACGGTGCCATCCCGATACTGGCCTGGAAGTTGTTGTTGTAGGCGAACTCGGCCAACGGAAGGTGGGTCTCCCATGATCCCCTGAAATCCAGCAAACATGCCCACATCATGTCCTCCAATATCTGAATAGTGCGCTCGGACTGACTGTCTGTCTGGGGATGATGTGCCGTACTGAGTAGAACTTCGGTCCCCAATGCTTTCTGCAGACTCGGCCAAAACCTGGACGTGAAGCGGGGATCCCTGTCAGACACTATTGACACCGGGACCCCGTGGAGACGCACTATCTCCTGAATATACAAGCTGCTCAACTTGTCGACCGGGTCAGTCATCCTCATAACCAGAAAGTGGGCCGACTTGGTCAACCGGTCGACTACCACCCACACAGGGTCGTTTCCCTTCGGCGATCTCGGTAGTCTGCACACGAAGTCCATCGTAATGTGCTCCCACTTCCACTGAGCAATCGGTAGTGGCTGCAACAATCCTGCGGGACGCTGATGCTCGGCTTTCACCTGCTTACATACGAGACATCTCGACACAAACTCTGCGACTGCTCTCCGCATCCCGCGCCACCAGAAATGCCGTCTGAGGTCACGATACATCTTGGTGCCCCCGGGTGCACTGTGAGACGCGAATGATGTGCCTCTCGCAACACGTCGTCTTTACAGTTAACCGGCACGAACAGCCCCCCGCGGTACCGTAACTCCCAATCAGCACTATCCTCCCAACCTACCACCTCGTCACCCCTGACGAATCTCTCTCGGATCTCTGACGCCTCGACGTCCTCCGACTGCGCCTCCAACACTTGGGCAAGCAGTGAGGGCTGAGCCACCAATAAGCACATGGCCATGCCGCCAGTAATCTCCTCTAGCTCAAGCCCGAACGTGCTCAGCTCCCCCATCATGTCCCACTCTCGGACTGATATGCTGGCGAGGCTCGGAACCGACTGTTAGCATTTATGCCCGTAGCCCAATCGTAAATGTCCAAATGTAAATATCATCGTTGGCAATATAACAAAACGGCTTTTGATATTACTTAAGTGTTGAAGTAATATGTCGTATGTGTTTCCGATCTATGCCCACGATGCGAATAGAACCATAGATCAAGATGGATCACACTCGACGGGTCCCTAGTCAATAGTCTTCGCTAGAAGCGACTAGTATGAAAGATGACTCTTGATGGCTTACGTTCTATTGGCCATAGGAAAGGTTTCCGGAGTCTGATCATAAACATCATGTGTGGGACATGATGTTGGACGACCCGACCTGAATATGTTCCATAGATTAAGTCATGAACATGTTCAGAGTCGTTGCTTGTCAGGTATCCTTAGACCGATGAGTCTATATGATTGCTATGCAGTAAACAACCAAGTTTGACCTGAAAGCCCAACGTTGCACCGTGACTGGGCTTCCATAACGGCCAGGATTGGCTTGGGGAATGACTGCATGAGTGACATGATAGGCGGCTAAGGGATGTATCCATCATACTGCGGTATGGGAAAGATATCTAGTTCACGGCCGCTTGATCGAGAGTGACTGACGGGAAAATGCATGGCCATGCGCATGATATGTAATATCATAAAGGTCAGTCATCTCACATATCAAGGAACAGTGATTGAGGATAAGAAGGATGACGGCTCTATGCCTTATCTCAATCAGGATATCAGTGATAAGGGATAATGACAAGGACGGCTGAAAGGTCAGAATCGACAAGGGGCGATTTGTTATGTAGGGTCGGGCGATACTGAGTCTCGTCAGTCGCCACATTAATAAAATCAAGTAAAATGGGATTTTACGTTGATCTTATTGACATGCATAGACCTAAGGGTCACACCAACAATACGATGCTCAATAAGAACATGACAAACTTGAATTGGAGGGAGACATGACGGGGAACGCCATAGTGGATCGGCTAGCATATTGGGTTCGGGATGGGCTCTCTTGGAGAGGCCCATGGCTGATCCATATTGGCTAGGCCCAACAAGGACTCAAGTCATTAGATGACTAATTAGTCTTGTTGACTAAAATTGGGTGGGACCCAATTTCCACTAAACTAATAAACTTGGATAGTTTATTAGTTCCACCTTGCATCTAGACTTGGACACTTGTCTAGTGATGGAAACTAAGTGATTTGACTAAATGCACTTAACTCCACATGCAAGAGGGGTTGGAAGATATAACATGCAAGTGTAGAGAAAGAGAGAGAACAAGTTCTTCTTCTTCTTCTTCTCCTACCTTGGTCGTAAATCTCCACCAAGCTTCAAAGTTGTTTGTGCATGTTCTTGAGTCATCAAACTCAAGAACTACGTTGGCTTTGATTCCATCTCGGATACGTAGGCGTCCAAGGGACTCAAGCCGAACCATAGTTGGTGTTATTCATCCATTATCTCCACCAAAACCACAAGGTGATGTTCTTGAAACCTTGCTGAATTTTTCAGCTTTGTTCTTCATATTTGGTAGTGTTAATTTACTTGATTCGTGGTTAATTTCCGCTGCTATTCTTGTTTATCTTGTACACGACATCAAGATCCAACAGTGGTATCAGAGCTTGGCTACCAACGGGAAAAACAAGAGCTGAATTTTTCAGATTTGGTGCTGGAAAATTTGGAGTGCTTGCTGGTTTTTTATTTATTTAAAGTGCTTAAAAATGCATGTTAGTTTTTTAATTTCATGCTTTTGCATATATGGGTGCATGCTTGATTGATAACATGTTTTAAGTTCTTGCATGTGGGTTTTATGCATGAAATTGGTGATTTTCAAAATAAAATCAAATCTGATTTTTTTCGAACAATGTTTAATTTTGGGGTCACGAGACCGGGACTCTCGGGGAGCCGATCACGTGATCGGATGGGGCTCCGTTGGACGGAGCTAGGCCGAGTCGTGACTATTGAATAGTCAGAACGCCGGGGCTAAACCATTTGGGAAATTGTGACGAGTTTGGAACCGTCATGATGAACCACAAAATTAAACGTTTGGAAAATTCATTTCGATAAACCGTGTAATAATTTTCGAAACTTGGAAGCTAATTAAAATCAGTCATATCTCGGTGTTTGATAACACGCTGTTTGATAACACGCTGTATGATGTGATGATTATGCATGGTGCACGTTATTACGCCCCGGGTAGTTTTATCGCTTTTCTCGGACTGCGTGCCGATAATGTTAGCGTGCAATTATTCTTTTAAAAGGTGTGGTCGTCGTACCACTTGTTTGTAATAATTATTATTTCCCGACCTGCGAGTCGTGTATTTTATTGTAACCGTTTCGCCGGCTTGGAGACGAAGGAGCTCAAGAGGCGAGTGGGAGACCGCAGGAAACGGCTTGGAGTAGATGGACGTCAAGAGGCGAGTGGGAGGCCCACGTCGTCGGCTTGAAGTCAAGATTGCTCAAGACCGGGTTGGGATTAGTTTAAGGGGCTATAACGTGCACGTATTTATGCTTGATGCTTGGTTTAAATTATGCATGATTGTATGGTTAGGCTGCATGCTTAGATTTAAACTTTCAAGCAAATCACCTCACATGCAAAGATAAAATTGGTTTTAGATCGATGGTTAGGAGCCCTTGAACCGTCTTTGCATTGGATGTAGTAGACGGGTTCGAAGGAAGAATTACATTGGATGTAATTGGAGAAGTCATTACATTTGGAATGTAGTTGATGTTCTCATCGCATCGATGATGTGCCAAAAGTTCAAACACGACAAGACAAGTAAAAACGGGTCATGTCAGATACCTCCCAATTTATCGACGACTTCCTACTTTATCGACTTATGGGTGTCGTGCGCATTAGCGGAGCAACCATAGGAAGGCGTTGTAGTAAGTTTGGTTAGCATATGTGGGTGTCGTGCGCATTAGCGGAGCACCTACATAGTGACGGGCCATAGTTGAAAATTGGTGGACCCGACTACGATTCTCAGCCTGAGGTTGAGCTAGGGTATCAGATAGGGTAATCCGTGTACTAAGGTACATACCCTAGCCAAGAGTCACATTGGATGTGATCGGATGGAGTCCGACCTACATAGCTCGGTTGAGTGGTGAGCATTAGTTCAGCTCAATCGAGTGAATCAAGGTTCTTGGTTCAAGATTCTATAGGTTTAGAATCGCCTGTCGGTGTTTGAACTCGATCTTCATGATTTATTCAGTTTACTGATTAAATTCACTTTGTCGTGTAGATCAAAATGGCTAACACATCAGCGAACACGGGTAGTTTGTCTCTGAAACCCATTCTTGACAGGGTCAAGCTCAATGGTACAAACTACCTGGACTGGAACAGTAACTTGAGGATAGTCCTCAAATTTGAACGCAAGAAATATGTCCTTGACCAGGCTTTCCCTGAGGAGCCAGCTAATAACGCTACAAGGGTCGTCAAGGATGCATACCAAAAGCACCTAAGCGATGCCATTGATGTAGCGTGTATTATGCTGGGCTGCATGGAGCCTAATCTCCAAGAGCAGTTCATGGAGTACTCTGAGGATCCTCATGCTTTGATGGAGGTCATCAGAGATATGTTCAAGGAGAGGGCACGTATCGAAAGGTACAATGTCCTCAACGAACTTCTCTCGTGCAAAATGTCAGCAGGGAGCTCCGTGGGTCCTCATGTCCTGAAAATGAAGGGGCATCTCGATCATCTTAATAGACTGGGTCTTAAGATTGAAAACGAGATGGCAGCGGATGTGGTTCTGCGTTCCCTTCCTCGTGCATATAGTGGGTTCGTCATGAACTACCACATGCATGATATGGACAAGACCATTACAGAGTTACACGGCATGCTGGTAACTGCTGAAAAGAACATAAGGGATCAGGGATCCAAGGATGTTCTGGTGGTCCGACAGGGAAACAGTTTCAAGAAGGAAACTGTGAGAGGCAAGGGCAAGGCCCCTATGCAATTGGCAGGAAAGATGAGAATTCTGAACCGTCCTAACACTCCTAGGACTGGTGAGTCCTCAAGGAAGAGGAAGGAGGTCGAGAATGTCTGCTTCTACTATCATCAGCCTGGTCACTAGAGGAAAGATTGCAGAAGGTTTCTGGATGATCAAAGGAAGGGCAGTGGGACTGCGCCTTCGTCAGGTATTTACTTTATAGAGCTTAATCTCGCTACTTCCAAAGATTCATGGGTATTGGATACCGAGGCTGAATCTCACATTTGCACTAATGTGCAGTGGCTGGAAGGTAGAAGGAGATTGAAGAAGGACGAGGTGGACCTCAGAGTGGGCAACAAGACCAAAGTTGTGGCGACTGCTGTAGGATCCATTGGTCTTCTTTTGCCAAGTGGGCTAGCTTTTGTTTTGAAAGATGTATATTGCGTACCTACTTTTAGTAGGAATCTTGTATCTATTTCTTTGTTGGACAAGGAAGGATACAATTTTGATGTTGGAAATGGAGTTTTCAATATTTTACGCAATGGTATATTCTATGCTAGCGCCAAAATGGTTGGAGGATTGTACGTATTGGATACGGAGAACAATGCCTCATGCTCTATATTTAATGTAAATACCAAGAGGTCTAAGACTGAGGACTTGGACCAGACTCTGTTATGGCATTGTCGTTTGGGCCACATTAATGAGAAACGCGTATCAGCACTTCATAAGTGCGGACTTCTTAGTCCATTCGAATTCCATTCGATTGATAGATGCGAATCATGTTTGATGGGCAAACTGACTAGAGCGCCCTTCATCGGTCGGGGTGAAAGGGCGGGTGACTTGTTGGGGCTGATACACTCGGATGTGTGTGGACCAATGAGTGCACTTGCCAGGAGTGGTTTTAGCTACTTCATCACGTTTTACTGACGATTTCAGTAGATTTGGTTATGTCTATTTGATGAGACATAAGTATGAGGCTTTTGATAAATTCAAAGAGTATAAGACTGAAGTAGAAAACCAGCTCGGGAAGAGTATTAAGGCTCTTCGATCGGATCGAGGAGGAGAATACTTAACTACAGAGTTTTTAGATCATCTAACAGAAAGTGGGATCCTTTCGGAATGGACTCCTCCCGGAACACCACAGTTGAATGGTGTGTCCGAACGGAGGAATCAGACCTTATTGGATATGGTTCGGTCCATGATAAGTGGGACTGATCTCCCTATCTCTTTCTGGGGTTTTGCTCTAGAGACGTCCGCATTCATTTTGAATCGGGCTCCTACGAAGGCTGTGGAAGGGACACCATTTGAGAAATGGCACGGGAGGAAGCCCGTTTTGTCCTTCCTAAAGATTTGGGGTTGCGAGGCTTATGTGAAGCGGTTAGTTCACAGTAAGCTCGAACCAAGATCTGAGAAATGCACCTTCGTGGGGTATCCCAAAGAAACAATGGGGTACTTATTCTACAAACCCAGCGAGAACAAGGTGTTCGTCGCTAGGGGTGGGGTCTTTATGGAGAAGGAGTTCATTTCCAAAGACGTCAGTGGGAGGGCCATACATCTCGAAGAGGTTCAAGATGGTATGAGTGCCTTAGAGCCACTGGACAACCCAGTAGAGGAGCCTGATGTGGTCGTAGAGCAAAGACTAGTTTCTGCATCGATTCCTGAGGGTCTAAGGCGATCTGAAAGGGTTAGTCGTCCACCTCCGAGATATGGTTTCTTTGTGTCTGGGGGTGACGGTGAACTTATGGTGGATCACGATGATCCAGCCACGTTTCAGGAAGCCGTGAACGGGCCCGACTCCGAGTTATGGCTGGGAGCCATGAGGGAGGAAATGCAATCCATGTCGGATAACCGAGTCTGGGAACTGGTTGATCCCATCGATGGTGTGAGGACCATTGGATGCAAATGGATCTTCAAGGTGAAGATGGACATGGATGGCAAACCTCAGACCTACAAAGCCCGACTGGTTGCAAAAGGTTATAGGCAGATCCAAGGGATTGGCTATGAAGAAACCTTTTCCCCAGTGGCTATGGTCAAATCTATCCGCATTCTTCTTGCCATAGCTGCGTATCATGATTACGAGATATGGCAAATGGATGTCAAAACCGCTTTCTTAAACGGAAGTTTATCGGAGGACGTTTATATGTCTCAACCCGAAGGTTTTGTCGATCCCAAGAATAAGGGAAAGATTTGTAAGTTGTTGAAATCCATTTATGGGTTGAAACAAGCTTCTCGGAGTAGGAATCTTCGTTTTGATGAAACTGTAATTGGATTTGGTTTTGTCAAGAACGAAGATGAGCCTTGCGTTTACAAGAAGGCAAGGGGGAATGTGATTACCTTTCTGGTGCTGTATGTCGATGACATACTACTTATCGGAAACGACGTTGCCACTTTAAACGAGACAAAAGCTTGGTTAGGGGCGTGTTTCGCGATGAAAGACTTAGGCGAGGCTGCTTATATCTTAGGACTTAAGATATATAGAGATCGCACCAAGAGGGTCTTGGGATTAAGTCAGAGCACCTATGTGAACAAAGTATTGAGTAGGTTCTCAATGCTAGATTCGAAGAAAGGACTCCTGCCTGCACGTCATGGTGTTCATCTCAGCAAGACTCAGTGTCCTAAGATACCTGATGAGCTGAAAAGGATGAGTCGGATCCCCTACGCATCGGCGGTAGGATCGATCATGTATGCCATGATATGCACGAGACCGGATGTCTCGTTTGCCTTGAGCTGTACCAGCAGACATCAGTCTAACCCTGGCGAGGAACACTGGATAGCGGTCAAAGCGATTCTCAAATATTTGAGAAGGACTAAGGATGCGTTCCTGGTGTACGGGGGAAAAGATGAGTCTGAACTAGTCGTCAAAGGGTATGTTGACGCTAGTTTCCAATCAGATCCAGATGACTTTAGAAGTCAGTCAGGATATGTGTTCACGCTGAATGACGGAGCTTTCAGCTGGAAGAGCGTGAAGCAAGATACCGTCGCTGACTCCACGACAGAGGCCGAGTACATAGCGGCTGTAGAGGCAGCCAAGGAGGCTGTATGGATTAGGAAGTTCATGGCAGGGTTGGGTGTAATTAAAAACCCATTCAGCCCGGTGGACCTATTTTGCGACAACACGGGGGCCATTGCTCAAGCTAAAGAGCCCAGATCGCATAACAAATCCAAACATGTACTGCGGTGATATCACCTAATCAGAGAGATTCTGAACCGAGGTGATGTGAAGATCACGTATATTGCAACGGATGATAATATAGCCGACCCGTTGACCAAGGCACTTTCGTTACCCAAGCACGAAAGACATGTAAGGTCAATGGGATTAGATTGGAGTTTAGATTGGAGCTAGGGCAAGTGGGAGATTGTTAGCATTTATGCCCGTAGCCCAATCGTAAATGTCCAAATGTAAATATCATCGTTGACAATATAACAAAGCGGCTTTTGATATTTCTTAAGTGTTGAAGTAATATGTCGTATGTGTTTCCGATCTATGCCCACGATGCGAATAGAACCATAGATCAAGATGGATCACACTCGACGGGTCCCTAGTCAATAGTCTTCGCTAGAAGCGACTAATATGAAAGATGACTCTTGATGGCTTACGTTCTATTGGCCATAGGAAAGGTTTCCGGAGTCTGATCATAAACATCATGTGTGGGACATGATGTTGGACGACCCGACCTGAATATGTTCCATAGATTAAGTCATGAACATGTTCAGAGTCGTTACTTGTCAGGTATCCTTAGACCGATGAGTCTATATGATTGCTATGCAGTAAACAACCAAGTTTGACCTGAAAGCCCAACGTTGCACCGTGACTGGGCTTCCATAACGGCCAGGATTGGCTTGGGGAGTGACTGCATGAGTGACATGATAGGCGGCTAAGGGATGTATCTATCATATTGCGGTATGGGAAAGATATCTAGTTCACGGCCGCTTGATCGAGAGTGACTGACGGGAAAATGCATGGCCATGCGCATGATATGTGATATCATAAAGGTCAGTCATCTCACATATTAAGGAACAGTGATTGAGGATAAGAAGGATGACGGCTCTATGCCTTATCTCAATCAGGATATCAGTGATAAGGGATAATGACAACGACGGCTGAAAGGTCAGAATCGACAAGGGGCGATTCGTTATGCAGGGTCGGGCGATACTGAGTCTCGTCAGTCGCCACATTAATAAGATCAAGTAAAATGGGATTTTACGTTGATCTTATTGACATGCATAGACCTAAGGGTCACACCGACAATACGATGCTCAATAAGAACATGACAAACTTGAGTTGGAGGGAGACATGGCGGGGAGCGCCATAGTGGACCGGCTAGCATATTGGGTTCGGGATGGGCTCTCTTGGAGAGGCCCATGGCTGATCCATATTGGCTAGGCCCAACAAGGACTCAAGTCATTAGATGACTAATTAGTCTTGTTGACTAAAATTGGGTGGGACCCAATTTCCACTAAACTAATAAACTTGGATAGTTTATTAGTTCCACCTTGCATCTAGACTTGGACACTTGTCTAGTGATGGAAACTAAGTGATTTGACTAAATGCACTTAACTCCACATGCAAGAGGGGTTTGAAGATATAACATGCAAGTGTAGAGAAAGAGAGAGAACAAGTTCTTCTTCTTCTTCTTCTCCTACCTTGGTCGTAAATCTCCACCAAGCTTCAAAGTTGTTTGTGCATGTTCTTGAGTCATCAAACTCAAGAACTACGTTGGCTTTGATTCCATCTCGGATACGTAGGCGTCCAAGGGACTCAAGCCGAACCATAGTTGGTGTTATTCATCCATTATCTCCACCAAAAACCACAAGGTGATGTTCTTGAAACCTTGCTGAATTTTTCAGCTTTGTTCTTCATATTTGGTAGTGTTAATTTACTTGATTCGTGGTTAATTTCCGCTGCTATTCTTGTTTATCTTGTACACGACATCAAGATCCAACACCGACTTCCTATTCAAGGCGTCGGCGACCACGTTCGCCTTGCCCGGATGATAGTGTAGCTTGAAGTCGTACTCCTCGAGTAGCTCCATCCACCGCCGCTGGCGCATGTTCAGGTCTCGCTGGGAAAATATGTACTTGAGGCTTTTGTGATCCGAGAACACCTGAAACACCTCGCCATACAGATAATATCGTCAGCCCTTCAGCGCAAACACGACTGCTGCTAGCTCCAAGTCGTGAGTGGGATAGTTGCGCTCGTGCGTCTTCAACTGCCTGGAGCCATAAGCCACAACTCTGCCCAACTGCATCAGTACGCAGCCCAGTCCCTCTCCGGACGCATCACAGTAGACATCATAACCGATCCCTCGCTCGGGCACCACTAATACTGGAGCAGTAGTCAGCCTGGTCTTCAACTCCGTGAATGCCCGTTCACAGTCCTCCGTCCACACACACCCGACTCCCTTGCGTGTCAGCAGAGTCATCGGCGCGGCTAGTCGCGCAAAATCCTGGACAAATCGTCGATAGTAGCCTGCCAACCCCAGAAAGCTGCGGATCTCGAAGACACTCGTGGGCCGTGCCCACTTCGAGACCGCGTCGATCTTCGATGGATCGACCAGGATAACGTCACGGGACACGATGTGACCGAGGAATTTCACCTCAGCGAGCCAGAACTCGCACTTCTCTAGGTTGGCATATAGCTGATGCTCGCGTAGTAGTGTCAGAACAGCCCTCAGATGTGACTTGCGTGCCGCCTCGTTCTGTGAGTAGATCAGGATGTCGTCCACGAACACCACCACAAACTGATCTAAGTACGACCGAAAGATGTTGTTCATCAGGTCCATGAACGCTGCAGGTGCGTTCGTCAGTCCGAATGGCATCACCAGGAACTCGTAGTGCCCATAGCGGGTCCGGAACGCATTCTTTGCGACGTCCCCCTCACGGACTCGCAACTGATAGTAAACGGATCGCAGATCGATCTTCGAGAAGCAGGTCGACCCTCTCAACTGGTCGAACAAGTCATCGATCCTCGGCATCGGGTATCGGTTCTTCACCGTAACCCGGTTCAGCTTCCGGTAATCTATACACATCCGAAGCTCTCCACTCTTCTTTTTCACGAAGAGTGCTGGTGCTCCCCATGAAGTTCCTCTAGCTGACGCTTCAGCTCAGTGAACTCTGCCGGCGCAAACCTGTAAGGCGCCATCGATATCGCCGCCGTTCCCGGCACTAGGTCAATCCCGAACTCCACCTCCCGAACCGGTGGCAACCCGCTCAACTCCTTAGGAAAGACCTCGGGGAACTCGCATACCACTCTCGGTAACTCTCGGCTCTGCACAGCCGATACTTCTTCCTCAGCGGACAACACCGACAGGAGGACCCCACTCTTACTACCCAGAACACACGTCACCTTCGTACTGCCCACTGACACTGTCACTCGTCGCCTGTAGCAATCGATATTGGCTCGGTACCTTGACAACCAATCCATTCCCAAGATCACATTAAAGGTCGTCATTCCCAGTACGAGAAGATCACCAGGGCAAGGACAGTCTGCGACTCTAATCTCGCAGTCACGACAGACCCTAGTCAACGACGCTCCACCCCAACTGGGGTGTCCAGGCACAAGGGTGGACTCAACGACTCTAAGCTCAACCCCAACCTCTCAGCACAACCCAACGAAATAAAAGAGTGCGACGCCCGATATCAAATAAGAATAACGCCCACAAATGATACAATAAACACGTACCCTGGATGGTCTCGCGGTACGTTCTAGATCCTGGGGCCCTGGAGTCGGTGACTGCATACACTCTCCCCTGTGAGGCCTGCTGCCTCTGACCCGGCGCACTGGCTGTTGCATATCCATGACTCTGCTACTGTCTCGGAATCGGTGCGCTCGTAGACGGCCGTGACGACCTCGGCTGCTGACTCTGTCGAGGGCGACCCCTGGGCGACTGTACTGTCCGTGACTGCTACGGTCGCTGCGCTGATGTCTCTCCCAACTGCTCACGGCACCATGCCATAATGTGTCCCATCCGGCCGCACCGGAAACAGCTGGCCTCGTCGGCTCTCGATCCCGAGCTCTGGCCTGTCCGACTGGTCGATGGTAGTGCCGTGTGCCCTCCTCTCGCTCTGCACCCTCGCTGCAAGTGGCCTGGCTCACCGCAGAGATAGCATGTCGGCCCCCTCTCTGAGGCGACTGGCCCTACTGATGCTACTGACCCCAACTATCTCGATCCACCCTGATGAGGCGGTGGTCGGAAGAACCCCGTGGTCCTCTGTCTCCTCGGGTCTCGTGACTCTGAAGGCCCTGTAAAGCTGGTCGGCCGCTGTCTAACCTCGCGGGTCCTGGCCGCATCCCGAATACCCTGGTCCACCGTCGCTGCGGTGTCCACGAGATCTGTATACTTCCGCAGTCTCAAGGCGAGGACCTTGTCCCGAATCACCGGTCTCAGTCCCCCCTGGAACCGCAAGCAACGGTTCTGATCGGTAGTCACCATCTCCGACGCGAATCTGGTCAAGGCCGTGAATCTGGCCTCGTATTCCGCCATTGTCAACCCTCCCTGCTTCAGGTCTAGAAACTGCTGATGTCGCTCCAACCGAGACGACTCGGGAAAGTACTGTGCCAGAAACACCTCCTGGAAGATGTCGTAGTCGTGCCGGACAATGTCCTTCACACTCCCCACCAGTGGTAGGCATTGTCCCTTAGCTGGTGAGCTGCGAAGGACACTCTACGGCGGCCATCTTCGATACCTGATGTATCCAGGTCCCGCATGACCTGCTCTAGCCACCTCTCGGCTAGGTCGGGGTTCGGCTCCCGACGAAGATGGGTATCCCTAGCTTCAGAAAGTCTAGTAGGGTCCGGGCTGTGTGGTCCTCTGCCTGACCGGGCCTCACTGGGACCGCTGCTGCCCCTGGAGCTGGTGAAGCCGACTCTCGACTGGCGATGACCGCCACCAAACTCTGGACTGTCCTGGTCAGCTCATCCATGGCAGTCATAACGGGAGGTTCCGCGGCCGGCGGAACACTAGGTGTGCCTGTAGACGGTCTCGCGTCGCTTCTCCTGTCTTCTCCGACAGGAGTGCCCTGCGCCTCCGCGTACTCGGCGGGCTCAACGGTTGGCCCCAGTCCGGGTGTCCCCGATGACCGTCCTTGCCTGCCTCGCGTGGGCGCCCGTCCTCATGTTACCGCCGCTCGTCCGCGTCTACCGCGAGCCATAAGTCAGTATCCTCTGCACGGACACGCGCAAACGTTCAGTTTGCGAACTCAAATAAAGACCACAAATTCAAATACACTAACGATCACACGGTCCACGTCTACCCTAACGTACTTGTCAATAAACGTCACACCGCTCACTCTATTTATACTTTAATTATAATAATACGTAAGCGAAACCTCAAATTAACCCGCATAGACGCACACCAAGTCACTCACAACAACACGCGCTAGACCACCAACTTAACAACACACGCACAACAAATCAAAACCAACCACAAGTCTTCCAACCTCAACCAAAACACAAACCGACAAGGCCAACAACAACACAACAACACGACCCCCGTTCACCGGGTCAACCAAAGTCGAACCTTGCCCACCAAAATCAAAACGCACGCCCACATGGCCAATCAAGTTTAAAACACGCCAACAGGACCAACAAATTTTTAAAACTTTTTCCACTCCATTAAAAGCCTCATTTCTTGACATCAGGTAGTTACAACCCGGTCCAGGCGTCCCCGAACTACATTGTACCCACTTGACATCAACAGCGTCACGCTCGACTACAGGAACGCTCCTGAGTCGAGTCGCGACAGTTTAAAAACAGTTTACGCAACCACACACAATCAGTATGCCAACAACAAAATGCTGCAACATACGCACAAACAGGACAAGACTCAAGACATGACGGGTCTACAATGACTCGACCCTCCCCACCTAATTGACGGACAGTCCGAGGTGTGAAACCTCGAGCTCTGATACCAAGCTGTCACGCCCCAATTTCAGTAAATCGAACTCGGGACGCGAACAATTAAAAATATAAAAGCATTTGAAACCTGTTTTGAATAAATACTTTGAAATTACCATTTAGTTATCAAAAATCATATTTACAATACAAAAACGTCCCAACAAATGGACAAGGTACAAGTATCCGTCACTAGACTCAACAAAGTAAAGACCAGACTCCGCTCCTAGCTCCACAAGCTTCAAGAGCTCACCTAGTCCGTCCGGTGATCAGTACCTGTAGGAAAAGCAGCTAGGGGTGAGCGTTCGCTCACCACCACGGATAACAGACTGACTATGACATAACTAGTAGATAAAGCCAGTAACACCAAAACCAAACCCAACACCGGGACTACAATCCCCAACTCAAGTACTCAACTGACCCACAACCCGTTACCTTCCACAACAGACTCAACCTCAAACTCGTAATGTAAACCCGACACAACCATTGATGACTTCCTCCAAAGACACGAACATGGATCAGGCTAGCCAAAGAATGCTCACAACCTGCCGAGACTCGAACACGGATCAGGCCAGCCAAAGAATGCTCGTAACCTGCCGAGACCCGGTCACGGATCAGGCTAGCCAAAGAATGCTCATAACCTTTCGAGATCCAGACACGAAACAGGATAGCCAAAGAATGCTCATAACCTGTCGAGACTCGAATTTGGTCAGGCCAGCCAAAGAATGCTCGTAACCTGCCAAAATCCACACCACTCCCCGACACGAAGTCGGGTTACTAACCCCGGGAAAACACAACCACAATCACAAGCAAAGCTCAACAAACAGTAACAAAACCCGTTCAACACTCCACAGGAACTCATGGCCACTCAAGACTCCAACGGTAAAGACTCGGGTTCAACAACCCCACGGGCCCTCATGGCCTCCCAAGACACACCAATTGTAACTCACGAGCTCAACAACCCCACGGGCACTCCTGGCCTCCCAGACATCCCAACAGTAAAACACGGGCTCTCATGGCCACTCAAGACACCACAATAAAACACGGGCTCTCATGGCCACCCAAGACACCAACAATAATACACGGGCTCTCATGGCCACCCAAGACACCAACAATAATACACGAGCTCTCATGGCCACCCAAGACACCAACAATAATACACGGGCTCTCATGGCCACCCAAGACACCAACAATAATACACGGGCTCTCATGGCCACCCAAACCACCAACAATAATACCCGGGCTCTCATGGCCACCCAAAACATAAATTTAAACAGTCAACCTCCGGGCATGGTCATATGCCTCCAGTAATTCTAATATCGCTAAGTTCTCTGTTCCTACGACACTACTAAGTGTCACATGCTTTTCTCATAAACACTACGTTCCCGTATCATGCTTTTCTAATATTCGATAACCTACTTAATCCACGACACCCCGGTGTCACATGCAATTCTACTGTTAACTTTCCCTAATCAGGGCCGAGATCCGGCTACTTTTCCCTCCCTCGTATATAACTCCAAAAGTGCTCCACTAAGCCTCGACGAATCCCAGTCACTCGCCGAGCTTCCCTTTGCCTCGGTCCGCAGCACGATCTAAAAGAACACAATTTTTAAAGCACTTTAAACTCGCAGGAAATAAACCGGAAATTAATAAACTTAACGCCCAAACGTGACCCCGACAATGTCGATCACTCCCAAACTTCCCAATTACTCGACATTGTCGATAAAGGACTCATAAAGGCCCGATTCGCCCGACACGGCGAATCTGCCCGGGTTTGATAAAAGTTCTTCCGGGGCTCCAAAAATTCCCGTTTTTGTTTCTACGGTCTTAGAATAGTTCAAGGGTCCCAATGCATTTGAAAGGAATCGAATTCCGACTTCCGAGCCAATTAATTAACGTTTAAAGTTTCTAAAACCCGTTAATTACAACTTTTCCAATTTAATTCCAAATTTCGATTCGGTTATGGATAAATGGTCCGGGGAACGTTTTAAACCACCCGAACACTAAACCCGAGCACCCGAGCACGTTGGCCCCACCCGGCCCAAGCTCCGGCCAGCCACCTCTCATGGTGGCCGGCCACCCCCCATGGTGGCCGGAGCTCCTCCCGAGCTCCCGGTCGCTGGAAAACATTCCCCTCCACCTCCAAACGCCTCCAAAACGTCTCTAACAAACCCCCAACCTCAATACAACCCTAAACTCATCACTTTTAACCAAACCCTAACATGTGAAAATTATCAAATCAACGATCGGTTTGGTTCTTACCAAAGAGGAAGACGAGGGGAAGTCAATTCCTCCTAGCCTTGAGACGATCCGATGGATGGATGACGTGAATAGTGACCAAACCCTACTCCAAGCTCTCTTCTTCTCCTTCTCCTTCTCTTTCTAACTTCTCTCTTCTTTTTCCTTTTTTTTTTCTCTTTTGATTTGAGTTGGCCGAACCCCCTTCTCTATATCTCTCTTCATTTCCCCCCCAAAAATAACACCACCACTTGTTGGACAAGTGGCAAGGTGGGTCCCACACCTTTTGGAAAATATCTACAAGATATTTTCCAATCAATTTCGCGAAAATCGGACGTTTCGGGCCCCAAACGGGCACTTTTTCCCAAAAATTACGAACCTTGACGGGCCACAAGGAAACGACTCAACTAAGATCGCTGCGACGACGGCTAAGCTTTTTGGATCCAAAACGGTCCTCGAATGGACCAAAACGTCGCTCGATTGACTTTTCCAGCGAAAAGTCAACTTTTCCCAAATTGATCAGAAAGTTGCCCTGAGTCCTCCGGAACTCATTTTGGTCGAAACCGGGGTCATCATAAGTCCGGTAAGACCCTCGGGGTCAAATTAGGTTAAGTTAAGTGTCTGTCTTAAATTTTTTAAATTTTCCTGTTTTTCGCAGGTTTGACTGGCGTTGACCGGAAGTGGTTATTACAGTAAGGTTGTGTAATAATGGTACAAGTTGAGGATATTTTCGTCATCTAACAAAAAAATTAACAGTCCAACTAACGGAAGGGGTTTCTGGTTACGAGTTATAACTTTAGGGTATATATCAGTTAATTTTAAACTTAAGGGTAAACATCAGTTAAACATGCAAACTTAAGGGTAGTCATTTGTAGTTTTCCCTAAAAAAATGATAAAATGGAGCAAGAGTCGGTTTAAGGAGTCTTACAGTTTGAATAGTTTTTCAAAAGGAATACTTCTCTCATACGAACTCTAACTTGATTGGTAAGATATAAAATCGAAGGAAATTCAGAGACCGATAACTTTCAAGAAGGACTCTACCAGAAATGCCTTATTGAATCACTATCATTTTATTTTCTTTCTCAAAGTTTCTCGCCTCATTTTCGCTCCGACAAAGATTTAGGGTTGTTAATTTATAGTGAGGTGTGGTCGGTTAAAACTAGATACCGACCAGAAAGTATGTTGGTCGGAAAACTTTGCATTTTTCCGGTTCAGGTACCAGTATCAGTGTTGAAAATCCAAATCTGTATTGTTCTGGTTTGGAGCTCTCAGAGGGACTGATGGTCGGCTATCCGACCACTGCCCACCCCTACTTATCAATGTATCCTCGTATATGCTTCTCTTAAGGGTTGATCTATGGACGAAACGAATGTATCACAATAAACCGATTTGGTTTACGACTAAAATGAATGTATCACATAAATCCGATCAAGTATCTAAGTTTTCCTCTAAGGGCACTATCTACTAAAAATCACTATTTTAATAGAAATTTGAAATTCATTTGAGTCATTAAATCAAGTGGATCCAATGACCTATGTTTTAGATATTTTTTTAATAATAAAATTAAAGTATTACATGTTTATAACTCATTCCATTAGCGTTTTCGTTTTAAAATTTGTACTCTATTTTTCTTATCTAATTGTTATTGTTGGATCAAAATAATTGGAAACTGGGATTGAATCTTATGTATATTTTATAATTTAATAATTGTTGTGATTTTGTTATTGATCTTGGTGTTGTAGTTTGATAATAGAAATCGGCTTGAACACTGGTTAATGCTTATAGTATCTAGAACCACGTTCAACAAATGTGAATGGACGAAACAAGAACCTAACAAGCAAAAGATAGATGAAAACATAGTTTTTGTAGCATTTTTTTTCATTCATTCATGAGGCATTAGTTCCTTTGTTCTATTTGTAGACCAATAAGACAAGGCTTTTAAGATAAGCTTTTGAAAGCTTACGGGGTAAGAAATAAGGTGGAGCCACCACATAATTATAACACCCCCTTTGTCACCGTCGCTCATAAATAATGAATGTGCATTAACCCGCCTCGTTAAAAAAATTCAGGAAAACCATATGGGACAAAACATGAATAAGGAAAAAGAGTGCAACACACAAAATGTGCTTGAAGATGTGTTTGATGCTGCCTCATTAAAAACCTTTCCAAGAAAACCCTGTGTGACAATACTTAGATATGGGAAAAAGAGTACAACGCACAAAACTTGTCTCCGCCTGACTTCAGGCATGTTACTTTGGTTGTTTGGTTGAGTCGACGCATCCTAATCTTGAACATTAATTTATTAACAAGTGGATGTCCGAAAAGTCATATTGAGTAGAGTGCTCTTCCATTCACTCACTTATGGTGAGCTGGACATGCATGACTGCTGCCTCGTTAAAAACTTTTCCAAGAAAACCTTGTGGGAAAAACCTGAATAACGGAAAAAGATTGCAGCGCACGGAAACATATTCCCCTTGACTATCGCTCCCCCTGAAGATCGACTGAGTAATCTCGGTTGCTTGCAAAGTCGACTCATATTATCTTGTACACTAACTTTCCCAAAACTGATGTTGCCAAACTTCGAATGAGCAAACCTACAGGATTTCCACTTCATGATTCTGATTGACGTCAATATCTCATGACTCTTCTGGAGTTCATGATTATATCATAATTTCGTATGAAAGCTGATCGATTGCAACTGAAAAATACTGAAAACAGTCTTCCTAAATTATAACTATCCCGGGACGCGCTTTGCAGATCTAATTCTATTTCAAAAGCTGGTTAGTAGCTTCCGAGCTTAAATCAGCTAGCACATTTACTGCGAATTCTGTATCGGGCCTTATACATTGCAATAAGATATGGTACTTCATGACCAAATGTCTTTTCATATATTTGAGATAAATGAGATCCTCTTTAGAATCTAAATATCGATCGAACGTTTGAGTATCAAGTCAAAAAGTTTCAAACGTATATGAACATATGTATACTTATTGATCCATTTGAAATATGCTCGATCTTCAAGCCGAGACAGTATTTCATCATTTAACATTCATTTGAAAGTCTCTTTCTTTAGACATACTATAGTTTTAAGGATCTCTTCAGGAGTCCATATCAGATTGACACACACTGCTTCCTTCAGAGATTCATTTCTCTAGATAATCTCATATCCCTTGGGGAATGACATTGCTTCTGACAATTTAAATTTTTAAGGGATTTGCTTCAGGCAATGCAAGGGTTTTGCTTTAGGCAAATTGCAATGCTTTAGGCAACGCAAGTCCTTTAGGAAGTTTTATAAATTTTGGCACTCAAAGTACCGTTAGTAATGGTTACGTATATCAAATATACCATGGTGATAACACATCACAACTTTATCAAAAGTTGGCTTCAAGTCATTTGAGAAAAATACCTTTACAAGGTGTGCTTTATATTCAACATCTTTGTTTTCTCATTCATCTATATCCAGCTGGTAAAACATCCTTCGATGTTGTGATCATGATTTTGAACATTGGATATTATCCCAATAAATCAATTCTTCTGGAATGACATTTTCTCGTATTGACCAAACATGTCTTTAAATGACATTAGTCAACACCACGTGGTTCAATGTCAAAATCATCTGCCATTTCAATCATGGTAATAGTAAGGGGTAACCCCATTTCGGTACAGTAGACAAAGTTCGTTTTTCAAGTAGGTACCATCGAGCTTTCACGATATTATGTCATTACATAAAGTCACTTTCCATTTTCAAAAAAAGACAAAAACTGTTAAACTTAACGGGTTTTTTGGATGGAAAATACATGTGCAGCTCACATGTCCAATTTTTTTTTTGGAAATACCAAGTCTACCTTTCCTCTCTTATAGAAACTCTATAACCCTCATCTAAACCATGTCCTTTCTCTCTTCTTCCCCGTGAGCTCATCGGAGTTCTCCGAATCGGTTGAGGACGTATGGAGCGGCTGTTCTGCCCTTCCTCAGAGCTGTTCCCTTCTCGTTCCCTCCGCCGCCGCATCCGTCACCCTTCGTCACCATCACCATCCCCGTCGTGGTCATTGTTAGGTATCAAGAGATTTCTGAAAAACATCGAGATGGGTGTGGATTTGGGTCGGTTCGATATGGGTTCACTGAAGAACATGGAGATGGGTGTGGATTTGGGGTTTGTTCAACTCTTTGGATTTCAAATCTTAGTTTTAGGGTTTGTTTAACTCTTTGGTTTTCAAATCTTGAATTTGATTTTGTTCATTTGTAATGTATAGATTGTTCTGTAGTGGTTATGTTTGTTGTGGATATTGTGGGGCTTTTGGATTTTTTTTTTGCAGAAACCAAACCCCACAAACAAGTTTTTGTTACACCCGAGATGAAATTGGGAAGAAACTTTTTTTTCTAATAATTATTGGAGCTTGCTGAGGTTGATGAGGTTAATTGATAATTAAAAAAGAAGAAGAAAATGTTCACTGTATTTTGGTTTTATTTGTTTGTTAATATGTTTTAACATAAATAAAGATACCGAAAAGAAAAGGGGTAAAAGGGAATGAGATTGGGATTAAAAATAAATATGTTTTTTGTAAAAATGATTTTTATAAATAAAATAAAATTAGTTTTTTATAAACTAAAATTGATTTGTTAAAGAAATGTGAGGACAGTCTTTACGTGCAAAAATAGTTGGGGGTAATTTAGATTTTTCCAATACTATCGTTAGCTCTATTATAGATTTTGTCCTTATCTGATAATATCGAAAAGGTGGACTGTCAGGACATGAAAACAAAGGTGAGGACAGTCTTTACGTGCGAAAAAAGGTCAAATTATCGGACTGATCTGCGGTTTCCTCTAATAGTAATGCCTTTATAAATGGAAACCGATTTTTGATTCCATGATTTCTTTAATATGTGAGCAATTCATATGAATTTCCTTATTTCTTTTCTCTTGCAACTCTTCAGGAGTATTAGAGCCTTTTAGCACTTCCGGGCCGATTGGTTCTTCTGGAACCGCTTATGATAGTTCTTTTAGAACCTCCTCTGGTAGTTCTTCTAGAACCGCCTCTGATAGTTCTTCTAGAACCACCTCTGGTAGTTCTTCTAGAACTAACGCTTTTGTTGGAACTGATATTCTTATCAACTTCGAGAATCATGTTCATTCATGATCCGCCTGATTCTTTCTTTCTTAGAATCAATATTCTTTGACTCAAGTAGCCTCTCACGTTTCTAGGGTGTACAAGAGGAGTCATTCCCCGTTTTCACAAAGCTTTTAAATCTTTGCATGTATATTGGCATGACCTGATAATTTTTCTAAATGCTTCTAGCATTTGGTCTACAACATTTTTCAAATGTGCGATCTTATGTACTTCAGGTACTTATGATGAGAAAAAAAAATCAAAACATTTCACGCCTTACTTCAGGAAACCCTTTTCTCTTCACTTCAAGGTGAAGGATATGGTCTTATAAAAAATGAAAATAACAAATCATGCAATAAACATCTTGTCCTTCAGGGACTCAAGATACCAGAATTGTCACGGCGATCAAAATTTATAAAGCGTGTCAACAACTTAGCAAATGCAATGTTACACAACAAGGCCATCTACTGGATGCGTGTAAAGACCGCCCCGGTTTAAAAGAAGTAATTAATTAAATTTATTCGTTGGAACGTCATGATTGGAAAGCGAGTCGAAAAATTAGAACGAGTGCAAATTAAAAAGAAAATAAAAAAAGGTAAAAGAGCTTTTGGGCTGGACCAAGCTTGGGCCCAATCAGAAGGACTGAGCCCAAGCCCAGTGCGCGCGCAAGCCCACAAGACCGGCCCAAAACCCACTTCAGCCTAACCCTAAAACGCTTCGCTTCGCGTCTCATTTGTGCGCACGCATCCCGAGACGTCTTCTTCCTCGCCTCTCTTCTCTCTCGTTTCTCTCTCAACTCATCGGAGTTCTAGAGCTCTCTCGCCGGAGCTCCATCATCACCTTCTGACCTTCCTCCTCCACCCACAACCCACCATCGCCTCGCCCCGTACCTGAAACCCCCTCCTCTCCCTTCTTCTTCCTCGAATCGCAATGAACCAGCACCGCCGCCCACTGTCGCACCTCGACGCACCAAAAACGAGAGGACCAGTGACGGTGAGGCCTTCTCCTGAGCTGATTCACCTTCCCCTTCATCCCTTACTTGGAAATCGAGCGTGTGCACGCTCGATTTGGTCGGTTTCAGTCGGAGCCATCGCCGGCGAGCGAGCGTCGCTCTCACCAGATCTGAAACGGGAGCGAAGGTTGGGCCGCGCTCGAGCCACCGCCGCCACGGCTTCGCCAGCGACCTGACGCCCTTCTCCGACTCCATTTCTCCCCCTTCGAGCGTCCCTGACGCCGTCGACGGCGGTCGGAGCACCCGAGCATGGCCGGAGTTGCCTCTAGCTCGGACTCGAGCCTGGACGGGCCTTGGGCCAGGACTACCTTTTGGTCGGACGGTCGTGGGCCAAGACTCGAGCCTCGGGACAGATCCAGGCTGGGCCTTGGGCCAGGCCCAGGTCTGGACTGCATCTGGACTAGGGCCTGGACCGGGTCTGTACTCGGGTCTGGACCGGGTCTGAAGCCGGGTACGGGTCGGTTCTGGGTCCGTTTGGGTCTGGTTCTGGACCGGGTCGGATAGATTAAATAAATTAATTAATTATTTTGATTAAATTAAATTGGACATTTAGAGTACTAATTGGACAAATCCGAGGACTTTTGGACTACCGGGACTGATTGGAAATTTTACCTGTTAAACCCAGACTTGGACTTCGCCCGAGAAGACCGGAGATAGGCCAGGACGTCAGCAGCTAGGAGACGTAGCTGTTGTGATCGTTTTGAGGTAGGGAAAGTAGCAAATACCGCTTTCATTACACAAAGTTACTAGCATGCATGTTAGGTAATAATAATAATCGGAAAGGTCCTAGTTGGCATATAGGAAGTGATTCACTAGAATAACCGCTTTCGATTATTAAATAACCAGACGAGTCTTAGTAACATTTAGGATGTGATTCACTAGTTTTACCTACTTTCACCTCTTGGGAATTGCTGTGCTGGTAGATGGGCCATGTCAAACCTTAGGATTGCGTGCTGTGTGTTATAACCGTTGTGTGATAGTCTAAATAAGATTATACTCGGTGTTGCATGACGTAACTGTGTGTGGGAAAGTGTGCCATGTTTGGTGTACGTGAACCCTTGGTTATGATATGACCGGGTGAGTGATAGACCGGTTTGTGTGTTATTGTGGGTTGGTCCGGTTTGCATACCGAGGTCAACTATGGCTTTGTGCTGCGTATTATACCCTTATTGTGTGTTCCAAGAGAAGGCGTAACCGAAGTGGTACTTACACCGAGGGATGGTTCCGGTGTAGTGTATCGAGGCCAAGGATGGCGTGATCAGTACCCCGATGACTCGTAGTCTGGGACGATGTTCGACCGAGGTGTGTGCCGATCCAGTACGTATGTTCAGTATTGCCCGTGTCTGTGTGCGCGGAAGACATCGAACTGAGGGATTTCCGGTCGAGGATGTTACAGCCAGTCTTAGTGATGGGAAGATATCGGGACTAATGCTGTGTGGTCCAGTACAATATAAGTGGCTTTGTGCATTCAATGACGTTGGAAACTGTTGTATGATATCTGTGTGTGTCTCGCTGTGGGTTTTATACCTGTTGGTTGGCTTTGTGCGTTTTTCTAAGTATGTTTATGACTTGCGAAAGTGATCGGTAACTGGGAACTGCCCGTAGGCTTTGTTTATTATAAGAACCGCTCCGGGTCAACGCGAGTCAAATCGGCGAAAAATAGGAAAATTTAAAATTTTTGGACAGATACCTAAATGAACCTAAATTTGACCCCGAGGGTCATATCGGATTTAAGTTGACCCCGATATCGACCAAAGTGAGTTCCGGGGGACTCAAGGCAACTTTTTGACCAATTTGGGAAAAGTTGACTTTTTGCCGAAAAAGTCAACCTATCGACGTTTTGGTCCGTTCGAGGTCCGTTTTGTATCCAAAAAGCTTAGCCGTATTCACATCGGCCTTAGTTGAGTCATTTCCTTGTAGCCCGTGAAATTTCGTAATTTCTTGGAAAATGGGCCCGTTCGGGGCCCGAGACGGGCGAATTTCGCGAATCTGACAGAAATATACCTACAAAGATATTTTCTAAAGAGGTGGGACCCACTTGCCACTTGTCACACAAGTGGTGGTGTTAGGTATTTTTTGAACAAAACAAAAAGGAAATGAGTGGTAGTTTGTAAATAAGAAGAGATTGGTTTGGTTTTTTTAAAACAAATTAAAAGGAAATAAAACGGAAGTGTCGGCCATATCCAAAAAAGAGAAGAAATGGAGAGAGAAATTATAGAGAGGAAGGAGAATGAGAAAAGAGAAAAAGAGAAGAGAAAGTGTGACGTTTTGGTGATTTCCCGATGATCCAACCGGCGGATCGTCTCAACAGTTGAAGAATCGAGCTCCCGTCATCATTCCCCACGGTGAGAACCTAATTGATTTTGTTTTGGTACGTTTGAATTTTAGGGTTTGAGTTTAAATGGGTTGATTAAGGTTGGGTTAAGGATTGGGGTTCGTTAGGAACGTTTTGAGGCGAAAAGGAACATTTCTCGTTGTAGCCGTGTGGGGCCCACTTGGTCGGGCCTCGGGTTTTTCGTGTTCGGGTAGTCTTGGACGATCCCCAAGTCGATAATTCACATCCGGAACGAATTATGGAATTAAATTGTGAAAGTTAGAAATTTCGGGTTTAGAAACTTTAAACGCGAATTAAATCGCTCGGAAGTCGGAAATTGATTCCATCGATTGCATTGGAACCCTTTAACTATTCTAAGACCGTAGAAATGAAAACGGGAATTTTCGGAGCCCCGGAAGGGCGTTTTCCAATCCCGGGCAGATTCGCCGAGCCAGGCGAATCGGGCCTTTCCGGGCCCATTATTGACAATGTCGAGAAATTGGGAAGTTTGGGAGTGATCGACATTGTCGGGGTTGAGTTTGGGCGTCAAGTTCATTAAAATTCAGCTTTGTCTGCAAACTTAAAAAGTGTTTTAATTGTGATATGTTAGACCGTACCGAGGACCGCGGGAAGGGAAAGCTAGGCGAGTGATCGTGAGCATGCCGGAGCTTGGTTGTAAACTTTTGGGGAAAGCTTTACGAGGTAGGGAAAAGTAGCCGGATCTCGGCCCTGGCTAGGGAAAGTTAACAGTAGAAATGCATGTGACACTTGGGTGTCGTGGGTTAAGTAAGTTTATCGAACAATAGAAAAGCAGGCGACACCGGGTGGTGTCGTATGATACGGGAACGTATCGAACAATAGAAATCATGTGACACTTAGTAGTGTCGTAGGAGTAGTGAACTTATTGATATTTGAATTACTGGAGGCATTTGGTTATGCCCGGAGGTTGATTGTTTAGTTTGTGTCTTGGGTGGCCAAGAGAGCATGTACTTTACTGTTTGTGTCTTGGGTGGCCATGAGAGCCCGTACTTTACTGTTTGTGTCTTGGGTGGCCATGAGAGCCCGTGTTTTACTGTTGGTGTCTTGGGTGGCCATGAGAGCCCGTGTTTTACTGTTGGTGTCTTGGGTGGCCATGAGAGCCCGTACTTTACTGTTTGTGTATTGGGTGGCCATGAGAGCCCGTGTTTTACTGTTGGTGTCTTGGGTGGCCATGAGTGCCCGTGGGGTTGTTGAGCCCGTGAGTTACTGTTGGTGTGTCTTGGGAGGCCATGAGTGCCCGTGGGGTTGTTGAGCCCGTGAGTTACTGTTGGTGTGTCTTGGGAGGCCATGAGTGCCCGTGGGGTTGTTGAGCCCGTGAGTTACTGTTGGTGTGTCTTGGGAGGCCATGAGTGCCCGTGGGGTTATTGAACCCGAGTCTTTACCGTTGGAGTCTTGAGTGGCCATGAGTGCCTGTGGAGTGTTGAACGGGTTTTGTTACTGTTAGTTGAGCTTTGCTTGTGATTGTGGTTGTGTTTGCCCGGGGTTAGTAACCCGACTTCGTGTCGGGGAGTGGTGTGGATTTTGGCAGGTTACGAGCATTCTTTGGCTGGCCTGACCAAATTCGAGTCTCGACAGGTTATGAGCATTCTTTGGCTAGCCTGTTCCGTGTCCGGATCTCGAAAGGTTATGAGCATTCTTTGGCTAGCCTAATCCGTGACCGGGTCTCGGCAGGTTACGAGCATTGTTTGGCAGGCCTGATCCGTGTCTTGGGTGGCCATGAGTGCCCGTGGGGTTATTGAACCCGTATTTTACTATTGGTGTCTTGGGTGGCCATGAGTGTCTGTGGGGTGTTAAACTTGTGTTGTTACTGTTTGTTGAACTTTGGTTGTGATTGTGATTGTGGTTGCCTGAGGTTGGGGGCCCGACAGAGATCGGGGGAAGTTGCGTGGGGGTTGGCTAGCTTTCCGACAGAGATCGGTAAAGTTGAGCATTCGTGGCTAGCTTTCCGACAGAGATCGGTAAAGTTGAGCATTCGTTGGCTAGCTTTCCGACAGAGATCGGTAAAGTTGAGCATTCTTTGGCTAGCCTTCCGACAGGGATCAGAAAGGTTGAGCATTCTTTGGCGATGAAGGGCGGCTCCCCTTCCGACTACCTATCGGAAAAGTAGCACTGTATATATCGCTAACAGGTCGACCGTCTGGCCCGACAGAGATCGGGGGAAGTTGCGTGGGGCAGGCTCAAGCCCAGCCAATTAGCAACCGGCACTGAGCAGCTGGAATGCGTTCCTTTGTGATCTTGTTTGGAGTGCGATCCTTTGTGATCTTGGGTGTTTGGTCGTTATCTTTTGAGTCTTTGGTGGAGGTCGTAACCGCTGTGTCGGGTCTACATTACGTGTCCGAGTGTTGAGTTGGTTGGAGAAAGTAACAGTTTGTGTGTTAGTCGGGTTACTTGAGTTGGGGATAGTAGTCCCCGGTGTTTGGGTTGTTGTTGGTGTTTCCAGCATTGTCTGCTACTATGTCGTAGTCAGTCTGGTATCCGTGGTGGTGAGCGAACGCTCACCCCTAGCTGCTTTTCCTACAGGTACTGGTCGCGAGACGGGCTAGGGGAGCTCTCGAAGCTTGAAGAGCTGGGAACGGGAGTCCGGGTTTCCTTTTGAGTTTAGCGACGTACACCATGTCTTTTGTCCGCTTGTTTAGACGTGCTTTTGAGTTGTAAATTATTATTTTGATTAACTAAATGGTGATTTTAAGCGATTTATTTAAAAGGTTTGAAAATGGTTTTATTGTTTTCCCGTTTGCGTTACGGGTTCGGTTCTACTGTGGTGATGAAATGAGGTTCTAAACCTTAACTACTTTTCCTACTGAGCGTAAGCTCACCCCTTACTTTGTTGTGTTTCAGGTGTTGAGCGGGACCAGTACTAGCAGGATTCTCGGAGCTTGGGAGCTGGCGACGGTTTTAGCTAGTGTCTAGAGACGTACATTTTCATTTACTATTTACTCTTTTATTACATACTTTAGCGAGCTGTTGACTCGTGCGGATTTTCGGAACTTTAAATTGCTATTTGAGACCCTTTTATTTATTTAAATTACTTTATCTTTTGGTGTTTTCAGTTCGCGTCTCGAGTCCGGTCAAAACCGGATTTGGGGCGTGACAATGCGTCTCTTATTAAGTAAGTATGAACATATATATCCTCATGAATTCTCTACATGAGTAATTGAAATTCCATACTAAAATTTTCTTTATATGGTTAGACCATAAACTATATCGTGTGAGAAGCAGTACGAAATATTTTATAGGACATTGGAACCTTCCAGTTCTTTAATGAATGTCCACATTAATTCTTAATGATCCTACGTATCATCGTCGATCCCAAATGATCATGACGAATACGTCGACGTATAAAACATTTTTATTATTGAACTTCTGGTTCAATATAGCGTAAGATTAATTGTTCTCATGGTTGTACAACAAAACTCATGTATCAGAGCATTTAGCTTTTCAGTACTTTCTTTTCACTTTAATTACTTCAGGTGATACTTGAGAAACACAATTTCATTTGTGGTCTCAACATGACATGTATCAAATTGTATGTCGTCAATAGTGAGTAGATGATTCTGGATCTACTTTCATATAGAGCATTATAGGTGCTTAACTTCATTGTAATTCTCAACGACATGGTAGCTCTTCCGGAGCCCGTAATTACATTAATGGCACCCAAAATATTGTTAACCTTTACCTCAACCAAGGTTAAATATGAAAAACTGTTTCTCATTCTTTAAGGCAGTGTTGTGTAGTGATACACATATCATTTTCATTTTCGCACATGAATTGATCGCTTCAGGGATCAATATATTATCAACGAAATGGACCATAATCATATGAACTATATCGTCATTTTTAAATACGTCTGAGATATTAAATTCATTTAGATCTTCAGGATCTAGGTCATCGATCAGACTTTACCTCTATCATCCTTCCTCTTTTCCCTTAGTTGATGCTTGATATAAAGTCATCAAAACATTTGGTCATACAAAAGGTAATCAAACGATGATCTCTCCCATCTCGTATTTGAGTGTATACTTTCAACATTTCTGGTAGGTCAGGTTTATATGAACTTCTGGCCATATAAATTGCAAGAGTGCATCTTGAATTGGAATCTCACGTTCTATAAGACTTTAGTCGGTATGAACTTTTGGCCATACGACATTTAACAATACTACACATATTAAATTCTCATGAAATGAATGGTTCAATACATTTATCTCAAATTGTATGAAATTCTAAGTATGTATGAACTTCTGGTCATACGATATTTAGCGATAGTTCACATATCTTTTTCTATTTGAGCGAATGTGTCAACAAATTTATCTAAGTCATGTGAAACTTTGATCTGTATGAATTTCTGGTCATACGACCTTTAAGAATGGTGCACATATCCTGTTTTACTTGAACGAATAGTTCAATGAACATGTCTTTAACGGTTTTGGGACTTCGGGTCCAAAGTATCATGATATTTGTAAACTTCGGGTTACAAATATACATCATTTGAGTCATCATAATTAAATATATAAAATCACACAATGAGCGAACTCATGGGGTGAACATAATAAATGCAGAAACTAAATATATGCATAACCGCACAACGAGCGAACTCGCGGGGTATAATAAATATATAAATCAAGTATATACATAACCGCACAACGAGCGAACTCGTGGGATAAGCATAATAAACGTTGAAATTAAATATGTAAGTATAAATGCACAACGAGCAAGCTCGTGGGGTAGACAGACTAAATATAAATATTTTCATATAAAATTTTAAGCTTCAGGCCTTGGACACAAGTTACAGGCTTCAGGCCAGTGGTTTCGTCTTGTGACCTTCATACAAGTTACAGGCTTTAGGCCTCTGGTCTGTATTATTCCTTTACAAACATTTTATAGGTTTCGGGCATGTGGTTTGTCAATCGGTCATAAATACAAGTACCAAGCTTCAGGATTGTGATTTATCGTTTGACGGTAAAAAGGCAAGTATCAAGCTTCAGACTTGTAAGTTATCATTTGGCCGTAAAAGGCAAGTACCAAGCTTCAGGCTTGTGATTTGTCATTTGGTCGTATATGCAAGTACCGAGCTTCAACTTTTCATTTATCATGTGGCCGTAAAAGGCAAGTATCAAGCCCCTAGTTTGTAATTAATCATTTGGCCGTAAAATCAAGTACCAGGCTTCGGCCCTATTATTTTTCATTTTCCCGTTGGCACGTATCAAGTTTCGGCATGTGATTTTTCATTTGGCCGTTATGACACATATCAAGTTTCGGCATACGGTTTTTTATTTATTTGGCCGTTAAGGCACCTATCAAGGTTTAACCTGCAAATCTCATTTGGCCATTAAAGCACATGTCAAGCTTTGCCCTGCATTTTTTCATTTGGAACTTCTGGTCTCAAATGGTTCAGTTTCGATATAAGACCGCTTCTCAAACAGAGTTAGTAAAAATAAAACTGTATAAACGAAACTGAATATATAATGAAACTTTGATACCGCCACATTTCTGGTATGAAAGGTCTATAATATAATTGGCTATCGTAGAGCATACTCATAGGGTACACATAACAGATACATATAAGCATGAAATGAACACAAATAAGTTTCACGAGTATCGATATTAAATAATATCAACGAAACAAACTTTGTTCATATAAAATTTTGATACTTGAACAATGAAGCAGAGCGTAGAGTGTTTGTACTGGATAACGAGTTGAGAAAGTTCCCTGAGTAGAACGATCGTGCTGATAACGTGTTGTGATTTTGTTATTAATCTTGGTGTTGTAGTTTGACAACTGAAATCGGCTTGAACATTGGTTGATGCTTATATTATCTAGAACCACGTTCAACAAATGTGAATGGATGAAACAAGAACCGAGCAAGCAAAAGATAGATGAAAACATGGTTTCTGTAGCATTTTTTTTCATTCATTCCTGAGCCAAGAGTTCCTTTGTTTTATTTATTGACCAAGAAGACAAAGCTTGTAAGAGCATGTACAATAGAAAGGACCTTGGTCAGGGAGTGGGAGTGCAGAACTTGTGCTGACTGGACAAAAGTGAGGGAGTGGGAGTGCAGAAAAGTGGGTGTTTGGCAACAAAAAGGACCTCTGAGGTCCTGGGAGAGCGGAACAGTGCTGACTGGATTATTATTTGATATTTTGCTGTTTTATTTAATTCGTTATCAGAAACCGTTTAAATTATTTATAATTTAAACAATTTTGGAAATAAAATAAGTAATGACAATCAATAATTAATAAATAAATTGAACAATGAATGAACTTCTAATTTTATTAAACCCCTTTTAATACAACCCACAAAAAACCAGCTCCAAGAGCACAAACAACTACTCGTCGTCATGTAAACCAGCTCCATATAGACCCCATAAGTGCTCCATAAGATCATTTTCTAGTTGATGGTGGGTCTCAGGATTTAGGACACTTTGTTGTGCATCCACAAGTTGCTGGTATTCCAATGGCCCTCCGTGGTGCCATCGTTCCGGTGGTGTCCAATTCGGCATTTCTGGAGGTTGCGCGTACAACAACTCCTCATCCCCATACTCGTACCGGTCGCGCTCATCCTCTACAATCATGTTGTGTAGAATTATGCAAGTGTGCATGATATCAGCCAAAAGGTGTGGGCTCCAAGAGCGAGCGGGACGGGAAATGATGTGCCACCTTGCTTGAAGTACTCCAAAAGCCATTTCAATATCTTTTCGAGCACCTTCTTGGCATTTAGCAAACAACTTCTCTTTGGGCTCGAAGGGATGCCGAATAGTCTTCACGAACCGTGCCCATGTTGGGTAAATGCCGTCCACCAAGTAATAAGGTCGGTCGTACCGATGCCCGTTGATATAGTACTCCACAGCTAGCTCACGGCCGTAGTAAGCGTCTTGGAATAGGTGGTTGTTGTTGAGGACGTTGATGTCGTTGTTCGATCCAGTCATCCCGAAAAATGCATGCTAAATCCATAAATCACGGGACGCTACAGCTTCAAGCATAATCGTCTTTTCCCCGTGGTGACCTCCCCGTCCATGGGCTCCCTGGTCTTCGGTTGGGCAGTTCTTCCACTTTCAATGCATGTAGTCAAGACTCTCCGCCATTCTGGGAAACCCTCGGCTGTACCCTTCTCGGAGTAAGCGGTCCATGTCAGCCGGTGTGGGTGTACGCTGATACTCGGCTCTGAATACCTCAATGACGGCCTTGCAAAACTTACGTAAACATTCAAGTATGGTGCTTACCCCCATGCGCAGAGTTTCGTCCAATGAATTGGCCGCGGACCCATACGCAAGCATCGGTATAACGGCGGTGCACTTCTGCTCCGTTGATAAGCCCGGTCGTGAGGCAGCGTCGGGCCTCTGTTCGAAGTAGCTGTCGTGAGCCTTCACCGCGTTCATAATCCATTGGAAAAGTGGTCTGCACATACGGAACCGACGCCTGAACATTTCAGGGCCATATAGGGGTTGTTCGTCAAAATAGTTCGCCATCAATTGGATGTGGGCTTCCGAACGACCTTTGTTAATCTCTCGGCGCATTGGTTCCCCACGGATGGCCCTCTGGACCCTTGGCATTACTCTCTGCATGTGCCTCTCCATCATCCGCCGGAATCGTCTCTCAACTGGCCGCATTTGGGCTGCCATCTCCTCATATGTCGGCAGTTGGGCCCTCATCTCCTCATACGTCAGCATCCGGGGAGCCAGCTCCTCGTACATCATCTCCTCAGCGTCGGACATAACCTCGTCGTCGGACATTTTCAAAAATAGCGAGTAGAAAGTGAGAATGGAAGAGTGAAAGTAGAGAATGGTGTGAGAAAAATGAGGAATGGTGTTGGGTATTTATAGGGTTTAAATTATCTGATTTTTGAATTAAAAAAAAATAGCCGTTGGAACGACCGTTGGAAGGGTCAGACTCGTCGCCGCCACGTGGCGGCACAGGAGAGGGCCACGCAGCAGAGGGAGCGAGGAGCGACGGCGCGAGGACCGGCCAGCGTCAGAGGAGCGAGGCGCGACGGACGGGGAGCGGGACCGCGATTTTTCGCGTCTGCAGCGGACCGGCCAGCGGCCCTCAGACCCGACGCGCGCGGAGCGGGGAGCGGGAGCGACCCGTTGTGCCTGCTCTAAGATAAGCTTTTGAAAGCTCATGAGGTAAGAAATAAGGTAGAGCCAAACACCTAATTATAACGATAATATAGATTTCACCTCTTTTAGATTTCATATTTTGGTAGTATAGACTTCATATTATCACAATATTCTATTTCTTGATGTTATAAATTTCATTTTTGGTATAATAGATTTCATGTTTTCTCGCTTGCATTTAAAGCATGCTTTTTTACCCGATCAGTGTTTTTGCATGCTTATAAACTTGGTTTATAATGGATAATCCCTCTATATAGGAAATGGTCGATGGAAAACTACTTTTAAACTAAAAACTGGAAACTACATCTTGCACCATTCATATCAAGATCCAACACACAATAATGCACACTAGTGTAAACACAAAATAATGGACGTGCAAGGACATAAAATCAATTTTGGTGATTGAACTAAATTATCATAACCATGAAACTAAAATAACATAATCATGTAAGTAAAGTATCATAACTATGAACATAAAGTATCATAACCACGTACACATTCACGCATGTCCATTAATGGTTTGATAACACATTTAACACCTATTTTACAGTGTTTTTTTTATCAGCAATCTTTTCTATTAAAACCTCTTTAGAGGGTAAAAAGGAGTACAAGCTCTCCAACTAAGGATCAAGCCACAAAAAAGAACCAAAAGAAACAATAGGGTAACAAACTAAAATCTGAGAGGGCTGAGGAATGCTGAAGCCCAGAGCAACTTTAAAAGCACTTGAACTCTGAAAAACAACTGATATAGAGACGCATGGAATCTGAGAGAGTCCCAAAATGAGATTGTAGCAAGCTCTTTAAGCCAAAACAAATAATGGGGTAATGATTTGCAGAGATTTGCAGAGAGGGCTTTCCATGAGAGACTGGCAGTGAGCTGGAGGTTTTAGGGATTAGAAATAGATGGTGTCCAAGTACAAAAGTGCACAGCAACAGGAGAGGCATGAACATGAAGTGAATGAATGAATGAGTAGGGAGATACTAGGTTCCAAGTACAAAGATGAGCAGCAACTGAGAAGGCCAAGTGTGTAGCAGAGTTTAAGGGTGAGCTGAGAGTTAAGACCAACCCAAAGAAGTAAGCAAATATGAGGCATCCAAGAGCTGGGAGTATTGAAATGACTTTTGGGCAAAGATGAGGGATCCAAAGTCTTCAATGTAAAGGATGGGAGCCACCAGAAGGAACTGAGATGTAAGTGAACCAATGGCCTGCAAATGAACTGAACAAGGCCAGCCAGAGAACCTGCAAAAGAGAGGCAGGCAAAAAGAAAAAGACACTCAAACTAAAAAGGAGAACCCACACACAAGGCCTAACAGGAGAACTAACCACACACTAAGAACAAAGAACACCCAGCAACAAAATAAAGAGAGGCTTCACCACTCACAACACTCACCAAAACCACCCCAAACCACCCCAAAACCCAACCCCAGTCAGACTGATCAACCAAGTAACAAAGTAGGCTTGTGGAATTTCCAATCAAGACATTCTAAGGGGGAAGCTTTCCAACTGCTGAGAGAGAAGAATTTTCTTGACTTCTGAAAAGAGGACCATTCCCAAGCATAAGATGTTTGGATAATTTTTTTGAAAAATCTGAACTGCAGAGATCTCTGAACCATTGAAAAGGGTATCATTCCTTGCAAGCCAGATTTGCCAAAGAGTTAATTGGAATAATTGGATCCAATTCCTTTTGTACTTTTTTTTCTTCTGTAGATTAGGCCACAAAATCAGCCATTCTTGTACTGAATTTGAAATGATGAAAGTTGATCCCCACCAGTTTGCTAAGAGGCACCATACTTGCCAAGCTCTGGCACAGTGAAGTACAACATGACTTCCATCTTCTAAGTCCCAATGAAAAATTGGACAAATCAAATCTTGAAGGGACAAACTGAGGCCTCTGGATTCCAGGAAACACTTTGAGGGGATGACTTCATGACAGGCTAGCCAAGCAAAGGAAGTAATCTTTGGGGGAATGCCAGGAAACCAAAGCAGGTTACACCAAGCTGAGGTTGTTTGGTTGCCTTGGTGCTCAAGCAAAGAATAAATTTTTTTAACTGTAAACCCTTTAGGATCCCAATTCCAAATAAGGACATCATCTTGAGGGCCAAGTTTTACCCCCAGGAGGATGGAAGAAAGTGTAGACCAATCCAGTTCAGCTCTCCCTCTAGGTGTTCTGCAGAATTCAAGATCCCAACCAACACCATTCCAAGCATCTGCCAGCAACATTTCCTTGTTTTGAGAAAGTACATAAAGTGTTGGGAAGAGCTGTTTGAAGGAAGTGTTTCCCCACCAAATGTCAGCCCAAAAAAAGTCCTTTCACCATTACCAACTTTCCAATGCAGCCCCTTTTTCCCGAATAAATTGTCAAACCTAGGTACATTGGCCAACTGAAGGATGAGGGAAATGAAACTAGTAGACCCTACTTCAGTAAAGTTTGAGAGGTCCCATTCATGAATTCCCCACCCAAATTTTCCACAAATTATCAGCTTCCAAAGAGCATTTTTTTTCAATTGCAAACCTCCACCACCACTTGGCCAATAGAGCAATATTCATAGATGAAATGACTCTGATACCAAGGCCTCCTTCAGGCTTTGATTTGCACACTGTACCCCACATGATCTTACAACAGCCCTGGCCTGATTCTTTACCATGCCATAAGAATTTCCTCTGCCAACTTTCCATTTTTCTGATGATCCCTTTTGGAGCTTTGAGGATGGAGAAAAAATATAATGGTAGTGCACTCAAGGTTGATTTGATTAAGGTGATCCTCCCACCAAAGGATAAAAATTTTGCTTGCCACAGGCCTAATGCTTGTTTGAATTTGTGCACAATTGGAGACCAGGTGCTCAATCTTCTAGGATTAGTCCCAAGAGGGAACCCCAAATAAGTCATAGGAAGAGCAGATACAGGACAATTTAGAATAGAGGATATAATCAACTCCTCACCCTCATTGAGATTCAAGGGAATAACTTGTGACTTATGATAGTTTACAGCTAAACCACTGGCTGAATAAAAAAGCTCTAGAGCAAACTTGAGGCATCTCACATGATCTGGTATGGCTTTAAGAAAAAAGATTGTGTCATCAGCAAATTGTAGATGAGTGATAGCTGTAGAATTAGGGAATGGTTGAATTCCTTGAAAGAGATTGTTTGAGACTCCAGCCTTCATTATTCTATTGAGACCTTCTGCTACCAGCACAAATATGAGAGGGGATAGAGGGCACCCTTGTCTGAGACCTTTTGAAATTTGAAAATACTTGGTTGGGGAGCCATTAATAAGAACTGATACTGAAGCATTAAAGCAAGACATCATCCATCTATTCCAAGAATCTCCAAACCCCATTTTGGAGAGAATTTGTATCACAAACTGCCAACTAACACAATCAAAGGCTTTGTGAAAATCTACTTTGAACAAAAAGGCCTTTGTTTTTGATTTTTTGATATAGTCAACCACTTATGAAGCAATAAGTATGCCATCCACAATTTGCCTCCCAGCTAAAAAACCTGTCTGCTCATCTCCAACTAGATTATTGATAACCACCTTTAGTCTTGAGGACAGGAGCTTGGAGAGTATTTTATAAGATCCCCCCACAAGGCTTATTGGTCTGAAATCAGAGAAAGTAGTAGGACTTGCACCCTTTGGAATTAGAGTCATGAAGGAAGAGTTGATACCTTTTCCCAGCTGTCCAGTAATGTAGAAGTGTTGTAAAAAATTCATAAAGTCCACCTTGATAATATTCCAAGCAACTTGAAAAAATTTGAGGGAGAAACCATCTGGACCTGGAGCCTTTTCTCCATTACAGGCCAAGATGGCCTGTAGTACTTCTTCCTCATGGAAAGGCCTTTCTAGCCAATCCTTTTCCTGAGGGGAGATTGAGTTGAAGGGTAGATGTTGAAGATCAATGAACTCAGAATTGCAACTTTGGAAGTTTATTTTGAAATGCTCCACTGCAGCAGCTTTAATTTGGTCTGGATCAGATAGTGTAACCCCATTAGCATCAATTTGTCTGATCTGTTTTCTAATTCCATTAAAATTGGCTAGCCTGTGAAAATATTTGGAACCCTTATCACCATCATCAAACCATCTTTTCCTTGCCTTCTGACTCCATAATTTAGCAAGCATTTTGTACTTTGAGATTAGTTCAGCTTTGAGGGCCCCTCTTGTTGAGCTTTCTAGATCAGTTAAATGCCTTGATTCAACTAAAATATCAAGGTTGTTGATAGTTGTTGTGAGATGATCAAATTTGTGATTCTAGACTTCCAAAAACCTGAGTGTTCCATTGCTTGAGGTCAACCCTTAAGAGTTTAAGTTTCTTCCACAGAATATAAGGAGGGGAGCCTGAGACATCATAGCTTTGCCAGAAAGTTGAGATGGCTGGAAGGAATCTAGAGTCCTCTATCCAGATGTTTAAAAATTTGAAAGGTCTTGGCCCCCAGTCCATAACATTGTATTTCTCACATGTTCGATAGTGGTCCGATAACGTATTCGCATCAATCCGATAGTGGTCCCATTTTGGACCTAAAGTATCATGGCTATGTAATTAAAGTATCATAATCAGGTAAAACATTATTAAATGTCTGATAGTGGTCAGATAACACATTTACACTTGTCCGATTTCTGTCCAATGTCGGACTAGACATTTCTGATTATCGAATTTGGTTAGACTAGACCGTTACGGTTGATGCGAATGCATCTTTGTTCTTGTTTTGATCCCAAAATTATAAGATTTTCTTCCTATTTTATTAGAATTTTAGTATACTTTTACCTCTTCACTTGTATTTTGTCTTACATTGTGTTTTGTAGGTTCTTGGACCGAAAAAAGAGATAAAATGGAGAAAAATTCGGTTTAAGGAGGCTTGGAGTTTGACTGATTTTCCTAAGGGCATAATGTTCTCATACAAGCTCCGATTTTGGATGGTAAGGTATAAAATCAAAGGAAATTCAAATATCTATAACTTTCATGAAAGATTCTTTGCCCGAAATGCATGCCCAAATGCTCTCTGTGCATCGGGTCGTGCAATTATGCAAAACCTAGTTTGTACCTTCAAATTTTCTAAGGCCACTTGTGTTTTTAATGACCTATAAATAGTAAATTACGGTTTTGTAATAGAAGATCCACAATTTTCAAAGGAGGAGCACTTTTTGAGAGCTTCGGCTTGATATTTGAAAGAGAAAAAATGTAGGGGATTAAAGACAAGTGAAGATTTTTTTTTTGGAGTTTTCAGCATTAATACTACATATCTCTACATGTTTAATACTTCATAAATTTATTTGTTGTGTTCTTCCCCCATTGATTATAAGGGACTAATTTTACTGATTTAGGGCATGAGGAAGTAGTATGAACAAGAATGATAATGGAATTTAATTTACCTTGCAAATACGAAATTAGGATAATGATGTATGGTCTTATTCTTTTTTTTGATAATCGATGAGAAATTTCATTATACTTTGAGAAGGAGTACAATGAACGCAGGAAGAACATACCATAAAGATCATTCCTGCCAAAACCGAAACTATAAAAAGAAATAATAAACCACGTCTGCTTAAAGAAAACAAACAAGCAAACCAATATCAACAACTGACATAAACTGTAGAGCTGCAGGAATTAGACAAAACATCATGTCGGACAACTCTGCCAAGCCACAAAGGTCGTAAACGGTTGCAACAAACCACCTGCCCTGAACAGTGGAAAACTAAGTGTCTGCAACTTCAAAAAGGTTTCATTCACCGGCTCCTCTACTGAGCTATATAATAATCCATTTCGACGCAACCACAAGAGCCAAAGAGCCACATAAACCAACCTCAGCCAATTCAAACTCAGTCCTAAGATTTCAGTAAACCTGACCAAAAACCGAACCATAGAATAGCTTGTTTTCAATGGAATAACTTCAACACACCGAAAGCTATTGGGCCTCCAAATAGATAGCAGACCACCCGATACACCTTCAGATGGGAGAACAAGTGCTCCCAAATATCAAGAAACCCACAACTCCTAAGAAATGCAGGAGAAAAATCAACAACCTTTGTTTCTTGTAATATAACAAAATCTGGTTGCACTCGCCTGATGGTGCCACTAACACTCCGTCGCTTCTGCACGGAGTTCGTTCCTCTCACATTCCATGAGAGGAACTTCATGATATCAGTTTTGCAAAAGGTTTGGAGGAATAAACTCTAAAGAGTCTAAATCCTCGTCCTCACACACATCATCATAGTTATCATCTTCATTCCCTTCCAAATCAAGTCGCTCTGATAACTCCAAATCCAAGTTGTTAAACTGATCAATGGCAAACTCGGATGATTTCAAAACTTTAACTCCGACCTTCTTAACGTAATCCCATGTACCTTGCCTTGTCTCAGGTGAACTACGATTGAGGCTCTTCTGGGAGGAAACCGGAGTGGTATAAACAACAGGTGCCTTCGAAAGCAAACGATTTTGCTTCTGGTTTTTCGAACCTTGGATGACTTGCGGCTCACGCAACTTCGGACTGGGAGTCTGTTTCGGTTCCAAACTCCTAATAGCGTTAACAGTCTTGGATGTAGATGAGTCTTTTACAAAATCAATCGAGTTGAAACTGGGGTTTAAACAAGCTTTCGAATTTTAAGAATTATCCGAAACCTTATCAACTTGAATATCACCAACCTGTTCTGAAGAGGACTCTGGTAAACTCACTAACGGGTGACAAGATTCCGGAACTGCCGATGTTAGAACTCCAGTAACAAGCAACGGGAACACAGAGTTTTTCAGAGCAAAGTTTAACACCAAAGTAGCAATTTTGGTATTTCTGTGAATCAGCAAAAAAATTGAATCAAACCCACCTGTTTCCGGTTCTAAATCACAGACATAATGCAATAGGGTCCCCAATGAACTCCCTATAGCTTTTGCAGACTCAATCGTTCTTCCATGGAACGGGACACCCTCCACCTTAACCCATTGGAAAAAACCACCAACCGTGACCAGAATTCCGGAATTGCTTAATATGCCGAACCAAGGTTTTAACGTACCCCAATTCTCCAACTCAAGAGAATCCCTAATAGCAGGATTTAGCACTGTAAGCAAGAAAATACGATTTCCAAAAGATCTGAGCACAATGTCTTCCAATCCCTGTGATTTTAGAGCACCCAAGTATTGAGCGGTAGTCCAATCCGCATGAGCCAACACAAGAACACCCGAGAAAGCCATGTCTCGGGATCCATCAACTGAGGAGCCATACACAATCGGAGTAGGTGCTCTCTCTTTAATTGGTTCCTTCTGAAGCTTATGTGATCGTGATGCAGATTTCGCCACTGGTTTTGAAAAGTCGACCAAGAGCTTGTACCCGTCTTGCGAAGTACCATGGAAGGCCTCGATTATACCCTTAGACAGACCTGGCTTCATTCTCACGAAGCCAAAAAACTTACCATTACGGTTCGATCTTCGACAAACAAAGCAATGGTCGACTCCCTCCGATCCAAACAGATTTTTCAACCAAGCATCATCCCTTCCCGAAGGAATATTGCAAACGAAAAGCTTCCTTCCCCCATCAGTGAATGATTCAGTTGGGACCTCTTGGGATACAACGGGAGCAGCACTTGCAATCTTACCAATTTCAGGGCTAGTTGGCTTCGGAGCTTCTAATCTCTGAACGATCCAGGAGACCCTGCCCTCCAATGACCATCGATCACAACCCAAAGTTAAAGAGCGAATCTCAGGCTGAGAAGACGAGCTACCAGCTGGAACTACCACCTGCGATTGAATACGACTGGTTCCAACTCCTTTCTTCACAAACTTCTCAACCATAGGCGCTTTCCCCTTTCGATTATCCCTCTTCATCTTGCGTTTCTGAGCAGACCTGGGAATCCACATCAGTGAATCTTTCAATAACATAGAAGACCCAGCCGGAGATCGATCATGGCAGAAGGGGCAAGAACGGACACAGACCAATGATATAATTCTCTGATACTCTCCCCTTTAGCAGCAACAACTACCAATCTGAACCCAAGCGTCGGATTCGCCCCCCTTCTCAGTTGTTGAGTCACGCCAAACACAAGCAACAGGAGTCGCTACTCTGTGGCGTGAATCACCGAGACAAAGTCGAAGATAGGATCGACCTTGGAAACACCCGTGAAATCTGCACCAGGATGTGAAGCCGTGAACAGAGGCAACCACAACTCAATACAACGTTCCCCAACTTCAACTCCCGGATAGCACGACCAGCGACCCAGAAACAAATCGCACGATGACCGGCTGAATCACCACAGGACGACGACACAAGCATACGAAGTCGGGACGATTGGCGACGACGGCGCTGCGACGCAATTCTGGTACGAAGTCACAGGTCTACTATAACAGGCAGAGACATCCAGGGCTAGCTGGAGAATGGCCGAGACGGGTCGGAGATGAAACGGCCGAGACGATGCGGAGACGTGGTGGCTGGCCGAGACGAGTCGGATGGTTCACAGCGGCTCTACGAAACCTAGGTTTCGTTTTTCGCGCGCGTGAGGCGCGTACAGTAGAGTATAGGTATATGGGCAGGAATTGTATGGACTTATTCATAATGTGTTGCCTCCTTAATTTCTTGGTAATTGTTATATTCTAGTACTCAATATTTGAGAAAAGAGAATTTCAGGATGGCAACAAGATCATATGACTTAGGTTTAAATCTAAACTAGAAATAATTAGGTTAACACGAATGAAGTAGTAATAGAATCACACCCCGAAAGTTAAAAGATTTTGTTAATCATAATGGTTTATCTCTCTCTACACCTAGATTAGAAATACCTAGCGGTTATATTATAATATGGTTCTAAATGATCTAGAGATATTTATGACTAATTTGCGCGAAATCTTGTTGCCTCTAGACTAGTCATGTTTTTTTATGATCGAACTAGTCATATTGAAAGGCTAAATCGAATTCCCAATATTGTATTTTTTATACTTTAACCCCGCTAATGTCCTAGATCGATGTTCTCCCTGATTTTAAATACAACTTTGCCTTTGTGTTCTTCATTTAGTTTTATAACATATTAGAAATTGAGCGATTGTTCATTTGCCTATTTGGGTACTATAATCTAGACTTTAAAACCTGAAATACTACTTGACGACCGGTGTGATTTACATGACCATTGTGTGTTTGTTTATAGGGCGTCAATGGTGACGAACTTTGTCAGGTTGAGTTTGTAGAAATATGGAAGTACATACATAACAACAGTAAAAGTCAAGTTACTCCCACATTGTCTGTCTTACTTAAAAGTTTGTCATTGTGTGTATTGAATCAATCTCATCTCTTCATTTATTAGATTGGTGTAAGATGTGGTTTCTAGTTTTAATTTTTTGTTTAAGGATTTGTGTTTCATCGAAATTCTACGTATATATATATATATATATATATATATGGATGGTATATCGTACAAACCACCCTTATTGTGAAATCTAAGAACTCATGAGAGTCGTAGGATGTGTGCGCGCTGACGCCATTGACGCACACTAGATGCGTACACATGGCCTTTTTCGCGAGGTGGAAATTTTGTAAATAACCCGAACTTTCCCGTCATTTGACCGCACTGTAGCCCGTGTTGACCACGCCTTCAACGCAAGAACATACCAACACATGTGTATGTAAGGTACCAACACTTGTGTGTGTAAGGTACCAACACTTTTTTGTATGTAAGGTATGTTGGTACCAACACTTTGCATGTTGGTACTAGTACTTGTGTATGTTGGTACCAACATTTGCGTATGTATCGTATCAGCGTTATTCTATGTGAGGTACCAGCACTTTGCTATGTAAGGTACCCGCACATTTTGTGTGTGAGTGTGCGCAGTCAACCTGTTAGTCTTAGTGCCTGTATTTCCATCATAAATGCCCAAATGTATATATCATCATTAGAAATGTAATTAATGTAAGAACCGCTCCCGGTCAACGCTAGTCAAATCGGCGAAAAACAGGAATATTTAATTTTTTTGGACAGACACTTAAATGAACCTAAATTTGACCCCGAGGGTCATACCGGACTTAAGTTGACCCCGTTATCGACCAAAGTGAGTTCTGGGGGACTCAGGGCAACTTTCTGACCAATTTGGGAAAGGTTGACTTTTCGCTGGAAAAGTCAACCGAGCGACGTTTTGGTCCGTTCGAGGTTCGTTTTGGATCCAAAAAGCTTAGTCGTCGTCACAGCGGTCTTAGTTGAGCCGTTTCCTTGTAGCCCGTGAAGTTTCGTAATTTCTTGGAAAAAGTGCCCGTTCGGGGCCCGAGATGGCCGAATTTCGTGAATCTGACTGAAAAATATCTAGAAGATATTTTCCAAAAGGTGTGGGACCCACTTGCCACCTGTCAATTATGTGGTGGTGTTTGGTTTTTTGAACAAAACAAAAGATGAGAGTTGAGTGGTAGTTTTGTAATTAAGTGTTAGTTGTATTTTTTGAACAAAACAAAAAGGAAAGGAAGAGTGTTACACATCCATAGTTCAAAAAAAGAGAAGAAGTAGAGAGAGAAAGTGGAGAAAAGAAAGAGAAGGAGAAAAGGGAAAAAGAGAAGAGAAAGTGTGATGTTTGGTGATTTTCTCATCAATCAAACCGGTGGATCGTCTCAACGATAAAAGAATCGAGCTCACATCGACATTCTCTACGGTGAGCACCTAACCGATTTTCGTTTTGTTAAGTTGAAAAGTTAGGGTTTGGGTTGAATATGGATGAGTTGAGGTGTGGGGTTAGTTGGAGGTGTTTTGGAGCGAAGAGATGACATTTTCCGGTGACCGGAGGCTCGGGGGGAGCTCCGGCCACCGTGTATGGTGGCTGGCCGGCCATGGAGTGGCTGGCCGGAGCTAGGACCGGCCACCACCATGGCGAGCCGGCCCCAAAATGGCCATAGCCACCCACGGCCAAAGATGGCCGGGTGGGGCCCACGTGCCCGGGTCACGGGTTTTCGTGTTCGGGTGGTTTAGGATGTTCCCCAAGTAATTAATCCACACCCCGATCGAAATTTGGAATTAAATTGTGAAAGTTGTCATTGACGGGTTTAGAAACTTTAAACGCGAATTAAATTACTCGGAAGTCGGAATTTGATTTCGTCGAGTGCCTAGGAACCCTTGAATTATTTTAAGACCGTAGAAACGAAAACGGGAATTTTTGGAGCCCCGGAAGGACGTTTTCAAAACCCGGGCAGATTCGCCATGTGGGCGAATCGGGCTTTTCCGAGTCCATTATCGACAATGTCGAGTAATTGGGAAGTTTGGGAGTGATCGACATTGTCAGGGTTACTTTTGGGCGTCAAGTTTATTAAAATTCAGTTTATGCCTGCAAACTTAAAAAGTGTTTTAATTGTGATCTGTTAGACCGTACCGAGGACCGCGGGAAGGGAAAGCTAGGCGAGTGATCGTGAGCACGCCGGAGCTTGGTTGTGAACTTTTGGGGAAAGCTTTACGAGGTAGGGAAAAGTAGCCGGATCTCGGCCCTGGCTAGGGAAAGTTAACAGTAGAAATGCATGTGACACTTGGGTGTCGTGGGTTAAGTAAGTTTATCGAACAATAGAAAGGCAGGCGACACCGGGTGGTGTTGTATGATACGGGAACGTATCGAACAATAGAAATCATGTGACACTTAGTAGTGTCGTAGGAGCAGTGAACTTATTGATATTTGAATTACTGGAGGCATTTGGTTATGCCCGGAGGTTGATTGTTTAGTTTGTGTCTTGGGTGGCCAAGAGAGCCCGTACTTTACTGTTTGTGTCTTGGGTGGCCATGAGAGCCCGTACTTTACTGTTTGTGTCTTGGGTGGCCATGAGAGCCCGTGTTTTACTGTTGGTGTCTTGGGTGGCCATGAGAGCCCGTGTTTTACTGTTGGTGTCTTGGGTGGCCATGAGAGCCCGTACTTTACTGTTTGTGTCTTGGGTGGCCATGAGAGCCCGCGTTTTACTGTTGGTGTCTTGGGTGGCCATGAGTGCTCGTGGGGTTGTTGAGCCTGTGAGTTACTGTTGGTGTGTCTTGGGAGGCCATGAGTGCTCGTGGGGTTGTTGAGCTCGTGAGTTACTCTTGGTGTGTCTTGGGATGCCATGACTGCCTGTGGGGTTGTTGAGCCCGTGAGTTACTGTTGGTGTGTCTTGGGTGGCCATGAGTGCCTGTGAAGTGTTAGACCGGTATTGTTGATGTTTGTTGAACTTTGCTTGTGATTGTGATTGTGGTTACCTGAGGTTGGGGGCCCGCTTCATAATAACAGGGGTCCTGTGATCGCACGCGTCTGCATGCTCAGACGGGGTAGGGGGCCCGCCCGTGAGGAAAGGGGTCCTGGCCGCGCGTGCGTGGGGGTGACAGGTCGACAGCCTGATCCGACTTTATGTCGGGTAAAGTGCGACAGGTCGACCGCCTGGCCTGACAGGGATCGGCAAAGTTGCGTGGGGACCGAGTTGTACGACAGGTCGACCGCCTGGCCTGACAGGGATCGGCAAAGTGCGTGGGGACTGAGTAGCTGGAGTGCGATCCTTTGTGATCTTGGGTGTTGCGTGGTTGTCTTTCGTGTCTTTGGAGGAAGTCGTAAGTCGTTGTGTCTGGTCTACATTACGTGTCCGAGTGTTGAGTCGGTTGAGGAAGGTAACAGTGTGTGTGTGTCAGTCGGGTTACTTGAGTTGGGGATAGTGATCCCCGGTGTTGAGTTTGTTGTTGGGGTTACCGACATTGTTGGCTAATTATGCCATAGTCAGTCTGTTATCTGTGGTGGTGAGCGAACGCTCACCCGTAGCTGCTTTTCCTACAGGTACTGGTCGTGGGACGGACTAGGTGAGCTTCCGAAGCTTGAAGAGCTAGGAGCGGGAGTCTGGGTTTACTTTTGAGTCTAGCGACGTACGCCTTGTATTTTTTTGTCCGCTTGTTGGGACGTACTTTTGAGTTGTAAATATTTATTTTGGTTAAGTAAATGGTGGTTTTAAAGTGATTTATTTAAAAGGTTTGAAATGTTTTATTGTCTTAAACGTTCGCGCTCCAAGTTCGGTTCTACTGAATTTGGGGCGTGACAATTAAAGTGGCTTTATGTTACTTATGTGTTGAAGTAATATATCGATGTGTGTTCTGATCTAAGCCTACCATGCGAATAGGACCATAGATCGAGATAGATCGCACTCGATGAGTCCCTAGTCAACAAAGCTGCACTAGAAGCGACTAGTATGAAAGATGGCTCTTAATGGATTACGTTATGTTAGTCATTGGAATGGGATTCCAGAGTCTGATCATAGATATCATGTGGGACATGATATTGGACGACCCGCCCTGACTATGTGCCATAGATTGAGTATGAACATATTTAGTGTAGTAGCTTGTCACGTATCCTTAGACCAGGGAGCCTTTGTGATCGTTATGCAGTCAACAACTGAATTTGACCTGAGCCTAACGTTGTCCGTAACAGGGCTTCCATAACGGACAAGATTGGCTTGGGGACAGATTGCATGAGTGACACGAAAGATGGCTAAGGGATTTATTCCCCATACTGCGGTATGGGAAAGCCGCTTGATCGAGAATGTCTGAAAGAATTGCATGGCCATGCACATGATACTAGGTATCATATATTTAGTCATCTCACATATCAAGGAACAGTGATTGAGAATATTAAGGATGACGGCTCTATGCCTTATCTATACCAGGATATCAGTGATAAAAGGATAATGACAGGGACGACGGAAAGGTTAGAATCAACATGGTCGATTCGTTATGTAGTGTCAGACAATACTAAAGTCTCGTTAGTTTCCACTTATATAAGATCAAGTAAAATGGGATTTTACGTTGATCTATTGACATGCATAAACCTAGGGGTCACATCAAAGGATGAAACTCATTGACAAATTTATGGAGAATGGCCAATCGGGAAGTGTGCACGGGACATGAACAAAACTAGGTTTTGGGTAATGTTCATGTATGTGAATATGACTTAACGGATCGAGAAAAGGCTTGGAGTCTTATGATTGATCACGTCAGACGATGTTGGACATTTTCGGTATGGAAGGCTTGGAAGCGATGAGCACGCCACGGGACCTCGTTAGGAATAGCCATAGGCCATATTCCAAGAGGCCCATGAAAGGCCCATACAACCAAGGCCCATGGAACTAATTAATCAAGTCTTGATTAATTAGTACTAAGTAAGCAAGACAAGGATTATGGTGTTGGTGATTCACCACCTAACCCCATCTTGTCTAGCCATACTTAGCACCATAATTGTCCTAGTTTACAACATACTTCACACCTTACTTGTCCTTGTTAGTTCTTGATGATATTGAGGGATTAAATCACCTTATTCATATATCAAAACACAAGACAAGAATAGGAACAACTACAACTCTTTCTCTCCCTCTCTAGGTTCGGCCAAGACTAGTTTTTCTCCCAAAATTTGTGTTCTTGAGTTCTAAATAGAAGAAGTACGTGGCTTTGATTCCCGGGGTGGATACGTAGGCGTCTTGGAGACTCAAGCCGATCATCCTTACCTTGGTGTTAACTTCTCTTCTCGTGTTATTGAACAATTGGTAAGAACACTTGTGTTGATTTATGCTCTTGTGTATCTAATCTTTGGTAGTGTTTCCATTACATGGTTTCGAGTTTTATTTGCTTCCGCTGCGAGTATGCATTCATACCCTCCATCGAGACCCAACAATGGTATCAGATCCATGCTACCTTCGGGATTCACAAGACGGTATTGAGAATTTTCGGTTTTGCTTGCTAGTTTCGGTTTATGCATGTTGTTTTGCTAAATTGTTTGATAACATGCTTTAAATTCTTGCTTATGGGTTTAATGCATGAAAAATGAATTTTTGAAAAGTATATCAAATCTTTAATTTTTGATTTTTTATTTATTTTTCAGGTCTCGGGAGCGGGACTCCTGGGGAGCAGACCCCGGGACCGAACGGGGCTCCACTGGACGGAGCTAGGCCAAGCATGACCATTGGATGGTCGATATGCCGAGATAAACCATTTTATTAGTCATGACTAGTTTGGAACCGTCTTGACGAACTCAAAAATCAAATGTTCAAATGTTTCAATTTTGAACGGTTTCGATAAACCAAGTATCAAAAAAATTCGAAACTTGGCTATTGATTAAAACCGGAAAATCACATGATTTTTGATAACATGATTGTTTGATAACACAATGTGTTATGTGATGTTGGCATGGTGTACATAATAGCACCAAGCTCGATTTAAATATTTATCGCTTTTCACGGCCTGCGAGCCGTTAGAGTTAGCGTGTAATTATTTTTTTGAGGTGTGGTCGTCGTACCACTTATGTGTAATATTTATTAATTCCCGACCCGCGAGTCGTGTATTCGATTGTAATATTTTTCTCAAGACGAAGAAATGACAAAAAGGTCTTTTGGTGGCTTCTCGGATTTTGACATCGGCTCGACCACAGTCTCGGTTCCATCTTAACGTCGCCTTATCACGGGCTGCCCGTGTCGGGAAAAAAACTTTCATCGATGGTGTTGTACGTCCATGTGATGTATCTCCGCCAAGGATGATACATATGTACCGGAACTGGAGTCAGCCCAAAAAGGTTACACTGGTGTGTGTGTGGCTCAAACTAGCGGAGCACGGAGGCGACCAAATTGGAGAAGCCTTTTGGATAGCCTTCGCGTGGAGCTCATCCACGTGACCCGTCAAACCCCAGTGGTAGATCGGTTCATCAAGAATTGCAAATATCATTGGATCGTCATCAACCAGAATGTGAAGTCGTTCAACGTGTGTTGGTCGTAGTTGAAGCGCATTTACCAACTTGGTCTATCCGACACCCAGGTCATGGACCTTGTAGACAAGAAGTGTGCCGAGAAATACGAACACTACTTCGTATGGAAGCACTGATGGATCCTCGTGTGGGACAAGCCCTATTGGATGGAGTCGTATATCGTAATGGGTTGTGGGGGTGTAATGTGACGACACGACTGATGAGTGGGGATGACTAAGTGTCAAAAACCTCTGTTTACGTGCATCAGTACACGGTTATCAAGCAATATATGTGACGGTTAAGTCTGATCAAACCCACAGGGAGTAGAGGTATCACTAGTATTTTGCTAAAACCTAGTGACGTGGGCTGTCACTTCCACATCCCCGAAAAGGAAAATAAAGGGCAGAAAGGTATAACTGTTGTTTTAATTTAAAAGGCAGTAAAAACTATATACACGCTACCACCTAAGACACATAGCTTTTGATTCACACAAAGAGTCAGTCACGGGTACAAGTAAACTTGACTTCCAATTAACGCATGGTTTGATTAACGAGGGGGAAATCAAATAAGTCTTTCCTTATGTTCTTATAACATTTAAGTTCATATGCATGCGGTATCAAGAAATCAACCACATACTAGTCACGGGGAGAGGGCACACGACCATTTCCCGGACCGATATGCGAACCGCCAATCACTAGAAAGCAATAAAATAGAGTGTAGTTCTATGATCTTGAGCGAAGATCGATCAATCCTCGAACGAGAAATGACAATAACGAATGCATGTCACTCTTGCTACAAACTACCACAAGTAGAGATAGCTACACCACTCAGCGAATCGACTCAGCTACGCCTAGTCCACTTCTCAATTCCCGAATGCCATCAATAACAATGAACACCAAAAATCAAGTAGTTATAAATACAATATCGAATCACGATACTCTGGTACTACTCAAGCATGAGAAAACTCTAAATAAATTGTCGAATATACTAAGCTACGCCTAGTTCAATCAACCTAACGACCGAATAAATCGATCATCAAGGAGAATTAATTAGAGCAACGAATCACAAAGCTTTGGTAATACACAAGCACGAGTAAACTCTAAATCATGGACGAATCTACTTAGCTATGCATAGTTCACTTCTTGAAAACCAAACACTACCAATCAAGATGAGTTCGATAATTAAGTAGAATACATAGAGTAACGAATCACGAAACTCTGGTAATACGCAAGCAAAAGTAAAATCTAAAACACTCAACGAATCTACTTAGCTACGCCTAGTTCAAACATCCTAACTACTGAATGCCAACGATAAATATGGTCACCGATAATTAAGGCGAACTATATAGAACATCGAATCACGATGTTCTGGTAATACACAAGCGTACGTAAATTCTACACAAGTGAAATCTCGTTTCAAACTAGATCGAATCATGGATCGCTCCGAACATCAATCTACATAGCTCACACAACAATCATGGAAAATTTGAGAAAATACATCCTATCATATTTCTATCTCGTTAATAGGAAATCAAGACATGTGTATGTCGGAAATCCTAAATAAGTTCACTAAATGGCAAAAGTTTGTATTTGGGTAAATTACATTGACATACTCCAAACTATACGCGTTTAACGGTTTACTACCCCAAAGTTTATTCGTAACAATCGCCTACCCCGAACTAACCATTAATTACTATGTTACCCCCTTTCCATCCATAACTGTTATTTTTTTTGTAAAATGATCGAAATACCCTTAACTATTATCCCAATTTACACTCTCATACCATTCATACCATATAATTAGTTTTTTTTATTAAATCAACTATAAATGACTTAATTATTTTAAAATATATTTTAATTTAATATTTAAAGAATTAAAATGTTTATAAATTGATAAATAATTTTTTTTATTTTATTTTTATTGTTACAAATCAGTTTTATTTTAAAAAAGAACAATTTCATTTCATAAAATTCATACTTTTAATAAAATAAAAAAATCAGTTTTTTTTTTTGAAAAAATCACATTTTATTTCAAAAATTATTTTTACAAATCAGTTTTTATATATTTCAAAAAATATGATATATATATATATATATATATATCCACTAATAAAATATAGTTAAAAATCATAAAAAATATGTAAATTCCATATTTTTATAATTTAAATTGATATCATTGATTATTTAAAAAATGAAATTAATTTTTAGAATTTAATTTCATTAATTTTCAGAAACTTTATTAATCTTCTTAAAATAATTCTATTTATTTTAAACAATACTTTAACTAAAAGTCTAAAATAAATTCTTACACATTTTCAAAAAAAAAAAACTCTTCATCTTCCTCCTTGATACCTATAATCAATATACTACCATTCATAACAACACTAGATCTGAAACTTCACATCTTCTCCTTCTCAAACCAACCCATAACCTCTCTTCAACCCATAATGAATCCCCCTAAATCACGCGCCATTCTTGATTTAGCACCAGCCCTGACTTCATCTTCCCCCGAATCACCAAAACCCTAGCCTAGGAATTCATATTCAAGCATCAATACATGCAAACCCATACATACCCAACAAATCTGGAAAAAAAATTGAAGCATCAGACTGATGGCTTGAACATCTAACAACCTCATAAAATTCGGCCCCAATTTCATCATCTTCCTCGAGCTCGAACACGCCGGACCAAAGGGTGTTTCGTCTTCCACTCGTTCCCGTTGACTGGTTTTCTCCAGTGGTGGGCTCAAGAGGGCTTGAACATGGCCTTGAGGGCAGTGGCGGTCGGAGGCTTCCGAGAGAGACGGGTTGTGTTGATTTTTTTGGTTCAAAACCAGATCTGTACTCTACAGATAGAGAGAGAGTAGAAAACATGGATGGATTGTGTTTGTTTAAGTTTTATTTATATATTTTTTGAATTAAAAAATATATTTAATAAAATAAAAAAGTCAGATTTGTCAAAATAAAAAAAATAATTTTTTATTTTTTGATTCAAAATAAAATTTTGATTTTTCAATTTTTTTTATATTTTATAGACAATAAACCAATTTTTAATTAAAAAATGTATAAATAAGGTTGGAATAGTAAGGGCATTTTCAGAATTTAAGAAAAATGAACAGTGAACAGATGGAAAAGTGGATGGGAGGGGGTAACTTCGTAATTAATGGTTAGTTCGGGGTAGGTGATTGTTACGAATAAACTTTGGGGTAGTAAACCGTTAAACGCGTATAGTTCGGGGTATGTGAATGTAATTTACCCTTTGTATTTTTACGAACTCTATCCTAAAACTTGATATACACCCGAGAGATGAAATAGCTACCACATGAAATCGGGTTTAAAATCATGAAATTATCTAACATAAAGTAAGAAAATCATGCTTGAATCGAGTAGCTTAAATATAAACAAATACCTATACAAGCAAGTTGATGCTAATTAAACTCAAAAACCCCCAAATCATGCCAATAACACCACCAACATCAAATTAACCACCAATCCATGTATTAAATTAAAGGAGCTCAACATTTACACAACACCTATGACCAAAGATTGAAATCCAAGGTCATGGATTCCATATCCTACTCAATCATACCAAAAAAACCGAGCTTTACAACAAAATAGAGAAGAGTTGAGATTAGAACCGAGATTGGGTTGAGAAACCCAATCAAAAACTCCTCTAGCTTGCAAACCCACGATTTCCAACTCTCCAAAGCTTCAACACATGGAAATGGAGAAGTAGGAGATGGAAGGAGGATCACAGATGCTTGAAACCTCCTTGGATCGTCTTAGTTATGGCCTTAGAGCATGTACATCGTGCGATCAAGGGTTCGGGGTCAGGGGTTCGGAATCATGTGCTAACTGGGATGAATTGCGATGTGAACCCATGATTTTAAAAGAGCATCACATTGTGGGGATCATATATGGGGTTAGGGGTTCATATAAATGCTGAGCAGATGCTTAAGGGATATTTAATTATGCTTTTGCTGAATTTATTTAATTCTATTTAAAACACTAAAATTGAAATAAAAATTTATAAATTAATTAACTAAATCACAAAAACAATTAATTAATAAAGTTAATGAAATAAAATAGATAGTTAAACATGACATTTCATTACATCCCGAATTGTACACCAAACTACAATGCTTTTGGTACATCAAATTTTCTAACTACTCGGAGTCGTCGTCGTCGTCGTTTGATCCTTGGTAAGTCGCTCCAAATCGACCCCATAAGTGCTCCATAAGGTCTTGTTGGAGTTGTCGGTGGGTCTCATCGTTTTGTGATGCTGATTCAGGCACGCACCCATTCTTGGTAGGGCAAGGGGTCTACTCATTGATTCCAGCTTTGAGGTGGTTGCAAATTTGGTGATTCCAGAGGGGGCTCGAAATACGATTCGTCATCCCCTGCTTCAATCTCCTCCCTCGTTTGAGCCTCGTCGTCAGACATTTTTGATCGAATAAATGTGGAAATTTAGAGAGCAATAATAAAGAGAATTTGAAGAGAAATGGTGTGGGTTAGAGGGGTGAATGGGTATTTATAGCGTTGGGGAAATTAAATTATTCTATTAAATTTTATTTATTTTTAATTAAAAAAATAAACGTTGAAATCGGACCCTTTGGCAACGGTCCAACTTTTTTTTCCCGTTAGAACCACGTGTCACGCGGCCATTGGCCGGGAACGAACCGCGCGACTCACGCACAGCGCACCGCGTTTGTGCATCGCGACGCGCACCGGGCTGCAGTGGCGCGAACCAGGAACCACTCCCACGTGGTTCGCGGTGCACGGTGTGGGGGCGTGAGTCGCACGATGTGGATGCTCTTAGATAATAGAAAATGCTGCCAAAATGAAAAACACTCAAGAACTTGAAGAACAAAAGAGAGAGAAAATAAAAAAGAGCTGAAATTATAATTGTTGATACAAAAAAATATGGTCTAAATAAGAGCATCCACAACGCTGGCCTAGGAGCTGTTGGCGGTGAGAAATTGGCGGAGGGGAGGTGGCGGGGAACTGGCGTGGTGTTGGCGGGGAGGATGCTGGCGGTGAAGATCGACTAAGAGCTTAACGCCAACACTTAGCGTCGACGCCAACGGCTAGAAAATCCATTTGTCCTATTATTTGTTCCTGAAAAATAAAAATTAGTTTTGAAAATAGAAAAAAATATTAATATCCTTATCTTCAAATGCTATATAAATAGGGATGTTTGGATCAAGCAACAACATTATTCACATATCATCTCATCTTATTACTATTGAATTATTTGTCTCCCACTTTTTTTTGTCGAAATGGCCAATGACTGAGACAACGCTTTCGATATGGATGGCATTTTGGATGGAGTACTCGAAGAATGCATGTCCACCGACTTTGTTGATGGTTGGTTAGAGGACGTAATGGTCGAATCTCAACCACGTAAGCGAAACTACATCGCACGTGACCGGGAAGCCGCGAACGAATGTTTAATGAGCGACTACTTCAACACGAACCATATGTAAAAGGAGGTGCACTTCCGTCGTCGCATTATAATGTCAAAAGGGTGTGCTCCTCCGAATTCTTCATGCATTGGAGAATCACGATAAGTATTTCACGTAACGGTTCGACGTTGTGGGTAGAGTCTCCTTATCTCATTATAAAAAAAATGTACTGCGGCCATTAGGCAATTATGTTATGGAATTGCAGCTGATGGATTGGCCGAGTACTTGAAGATAGGTGAAACCACAACTTTGCAATGTTTGAGAAATTTTTGCAGGGGAATCATTGCAATGAGGGACCACGGGAATCAACCAACCGTGGTTCTAGAGGCGGTTGCCACTCGTGACCTATGGATTTGGCACTCGTTCTTTGGCATGGTGGGTTTAAACAATGACTTAATTGTGCTCAACCATTCCAGTCTGTTCGTGGAAGTTATCAATGATTGGCAACCACCGGTTCAATATACGGTAACGGTAAATGGTACCCATTACACACTCCCGTATTATCTTGCTGGTGGCATTTACTCTTCATGGCCAGTTTGTGTGAAATCAATTCCATTAACTCAACGAACGAAAAGAATAAGTGGGCTGAAGTCCAAGAAGCGTGCAGGAAGGATGTGGAACGAGCATTTAGTGCACTCCAAGATCGGTTTCACATGATCACTCAACCGAGTCGCTTGTGGATGCCCCGAGACCCTGGTTTAGTGATGAATGCATGTGTTATCATGCACAATATGATAGTCGAGGCAGAACGTCATACATACGACGGCTACATGGAACCAATAGATGAGGGTGAGCCAAGTGAACCAAATTTTGTGCGAGGAAGCTTTGTCATGTCCCAGGTCATACTTGGAAACACCCAGAGGATGCAAGATGAACGCATGCATTATCAATTGAAGGACAACCTCGTCGAACACATTTGGAATAAATTTGGAGACGCTTAACTTAGTTTAATTCGCTTCGTAGTTTAAATTTCGATCGGTTACCTTGTACTAGTCCTTCTATTTTTATGCAATTTAGTTTAATTTAATTCTATATTTTGGGAATATTTGAATCACAACGCTAGCGGCTCCCCGTCGACAAAAAAGTCATCCATTGCACGGTATTGGCGTTTCCCGTCGGCTGTGAGGCAAAAAAAATTATTTTAATGCTCACCGCCAACAGCTTCCCGCCAGTGCCGGTGATGAGCGTTGTGAATGCTCTAAATTCCTTTGCTTCATACATATAGAAGCTACGTCAGGCAAAAAAGGAATGTGTTGCTTCAATTTCACGCGAAGAGGAGCTGGAGGAGATTGAGCTGACGGGAGAGATCCGGTGTGGGCGCGCGCTTTGGAGAAATGGTGAAACCGGGCTGTACAACCGTTGAATCGCCCGATCAAAGATCACCGGTTGACAACGAAAGTCAACGGAAGAAGCTCCAATCGTCCGATCTGCCTCAGGCGCGCGTCAGCTCATCAGACAACTGTAGTTGCGCGGGCGCATGATAAGAAATGAGGTCGCGCAACACCATATCTGACCATCTGACACTTTTCCTATTTTTTAATTAAACGCTTCAATCGCTCTTTCCCGCTATACTACTGCTCCGATTGACCTCGTTCTTGCGTCAATATTTTTCTTTTTTTCACGGCCTACAAAACAAGGCCAATCATGAATATATTTTAAATAATAGGAAAATATCGACTACGAACGTGGTTTGGTGCAATTATTAAATAAAGCTAAAATATAAAAAAAAAAACGAGACATAAACAAGGTAAAAACATGGAGAAAAATGGTCAAATTAGGTAGGATACATTTACGCTCATCAACGACTTCAATTTTATGTTAGTTTTCCATAATCAAAGATGACAAGTGACGTGGAAGCGATACTTTCATTACTCCTAGAACATAACAAGTAGTGTCACATTACCATATATTTGTCGGTCACGTGATACTACTTGATATGTTCTTGGAGCAATGACACTACCGCTTCCACGTTACTTGTCATATTTGATTACAGAATCATGAGAATAAAATTTGATGTCATGTCGTCACGTTACACCCCCACACCCATTACTCATAGTACAAGAAGATAGCAAGTATATTGTTTTTGCATTGTACTTTCCGGAAATAATAAAATATGAGTCGGCTATCAACTATTACGACTAGTTAGGGGCCAGTCAATACCACCAACAACACATCGGCGACAGGGACGACACTCAGATGTCGTCTCAATCGTCCTTTGTCGGTTCTGTACAACGAAAGAAACCGATATCGAATAGAAGAACCAAATGGCTCCCTGAGGTGGACACACTCCTGATACATATTTGGCTACGCACATCCAAAGACCTAATTAAGGGAAACTCTCAAGATGGTTGTTCCTTCTGGAGCACAATTTCCAAACAATTTTGTGCAAAGGAGCGTTTTGACCCAAAAGAGTTTGGCTAGAAAGCCATAAAGAGTCATTAGAAGAGACAAACGCCTCTGGTGCGGAGGTACATCAACATTTTGAGAACGTCAAAGTCCGATATACGAAGCGGATGAACCGATGATATGTATGTCGAAGAGGCTAAAAACTTGTACAAGGCCACAACGAAGGACACCGAGACGAAGCATTTTAACCTCGATCATTGGGTTTGACTTTTGGAAAGCGAAGACAAGTTTTGGGCGAAGGAAGGCACGGTCGGGGCTGTACGGCGAAAACGATTAGATGAGGTCGGGGCTGTACGGCGAAAACGATTAGATGAGGTCGGGGCTTACAACTCAACCCTACCCACTTGTCCTCCCACCGATGATGAACATGTTACAACTCTCGATGGTGAGTCCTAACCGGGTAGGGTATCCTCCGATCCGACCGAGGGAGGTAGTACCCCAAGTGCCCCTCCGCATGTGGAAGAGCGCCCGTTGGGCCAAAAGTCTAAGAAGAGGAAGGGGAAGGGTATACAACACAAAGTACAAGCCATTATCGAAATGGACAAAGCAAAGTGTGTGAAGGCGGACAAAGTTCTGACGCTAGACGCCTGATAAGTACTTCACCGAATACAAAGAAATGCAGCAAAAAGGCGTGTCAGACTTCACCGAAGAACATATGGTAACTCACACAAAAATGTCTTTATTGTACCATCAATGTGAGAAGATCCTTTGAGTCAGAACCGTTTTGTTGTTGTTCCTTTATTTGAAACCGTGAATGTGGTCTCATTTCCATAGTAATCCCAAAGCTTATAAGGAGTACTAATTTTAAGTGAATCATCAACTCTATCACAAATTTTCTTGTTCATGACATGACATACTTTGATGAAACATAGTTCTCATATCTAGCTTGTCTTCTACTGTATAAATCTTAGTTTAAAGTCTCAGCACAATTTAACTTGATGAAGTATACCGGAGAAATCAACCTATAGGACAAAATGAAATATAGTATGGTTACAACATTCTAACACTTGTTTATTGTGTTGTCATCCATAACCTTAATACTCCATGACCTTCAAAGAAAGGTCCACACCATAACTGCCTAAATTTAAGGAATCACATATACTAGAACCCTAATTTGCACTTCAATCATCATATTGTCCTAAAAAAAATACAAATCCCAAGCTCTAAAACCCAAAAAAGTAGATCTTACCATTTCACAAAATGGCAAGGAGAAATCAAGGACTTTGAAATAATCAGATACCTAAATTAGCACGTCTTCGCCACCATGGTTGTCCATGACGATGAGCCAGTGCTCATGGTCTCAGCCGGAAAAGAGCGAAGCCATCTCGGTGGGAGAACGGTCGCTGAAGTTGGAGTCTGAATTGAGCAGTGAATCCAAAAATTTGAGGAATCGCAAAATACAACTGCAGTACTAACCACGACAATATCACAGAAGACGATAATCGACAATGACATACCCATTTTGGTAGACAGTATTAACCATCCTATAATGTAATCCATCACTGTAAAAGGAATGACCACAATGCAATACATTTTCCTTATCCATAAGAGCTCCCCTGCATCAGTCAATACATCAAATTAACATACAAGCTTAATGTCAAGGTAATGACAATCCCAAATGCAAACCTGCAAGAGATAATACAATTAATAATAAATTGCTTCAAGTAAAGAAAGTACTTAAATGAAATCATACATATCGCCTCAAATATAGGAATACACGTTAGGAACACATCCAATATTTCGGCTATCTAAGCTACCAAATAGTCATACACACAAATGCAGTAACCATGTATTAATAGTATAATAATGAAATGTGGAATTATAATTTTGTTAAAATACATTTGTAAATTTGGTGGTATACTCCATAAAGCCCACAGTCAAAAGCGACACTCCGTTGTCTGCTAATTCATTTTTGCATAGGACTACTTCAAGGTACATCATATAATGTGTCATTCTAGAAGAAAAGAAATGCAAACAAAGGACCAAAAGTGAATGGTTAATCATTAAATACAATTAAGAAAAAGTGAATTTGAAGTACATTACTAAATTTTGCAGCAAGTACATTTGGTCTCCACCGACCTCTTTTCGAAGCATCTCGCAACTGCCGTCTACAAAAGAATTGTCTTAAAGAACAAAACATGATCGTTGGATCAACCCATATATGGCAAGTTGGAGGATCCTTAATTGAATAAAGTATAATCACTTGTTGCTGAAGAGCGAAGATGTGAGCGATCTACTTGAAGAAGGTACCTTTCCAATAACTAAGTTATCCCTTTAAATAACAAAACAAAGTGCAATGCAAACACAATTTATAACTTATACATATCAAAGAAAAAATAAAATAAGAATACAGAGGACACTCCATGATCATCCTCTTCGTCTTACCGACACTAAATGTTGAATCCCAATTCTTTCGCCTCAATGAGAATTAGGGGCCACATACCATGCAATATGTAAAACCAAAGATAATGGACGAAAATATTATAATGGGTAGTGGTTGATTTTAGTCGGAAAAGCTTGCAATAAGCACAATATAATAGCAGGAAAAAAACAATAAAAAACAACATTGTGAATTTTGCAGGTGTGATGAACTGAATTTTTTTTTACTGCTAACATTTTCAGTTCTTCCTAAACCTATAGCTTTACCTCTACAGGGTACACATAAACACCAACTACAAATTATCACATGGCTCCTGTCACAATGTCAATATGTTCTATAAGTTTTTTCGTGCCATTCCACTTAATTCTTGGACTATGTTACCTTGGAAAAAAATCAACACAAACCAATACACCTTTTAATTCCAATCCTCCTCTCCTCTTTCCCGTGAGATGACAAATTAATTGACATGACGTAAGCAAATAACAAAGTATCAATCAAACAGAACCTAAAAAATGAGCAGATTCAAATGGTTGCAACCAAACAAAATAGCTCACACAATATTTTCATGGATTCGACAACCCAATGGAAAAAAAAGGAAGCAGGAACTACCAGCTCAACCAAAAAAAATCTAAAGAAAATATAATAATGTGAAAAAGAGTACCTAAAATTTTGCGAGAGATTCATATAAAAAGAGTACCTCAATTTTTTTAACCTGCAAGTAACAACAAATATGAATCTTCAACACCAAAGATTGGAATCCAAGATTAAAATTGAAGAACCAAAATGTCATACAAAGGAAAAAAAACATCACAACACTTGAGAATGACAAACCGAGAATATGTATGACTTCACCAAATATGAACAATCATTCTACAAAATCATTTTGGAACTAAAACGACTTTTTCATATTGATGAGCCTATAGGTTGTGTTTGCAATATGAACAATCATTCTACAAAACCAAAATAAAAAACTTCACCAAAACTCATAACCGAACCTCCTCCTCTTCCCGAACACAAATTTAAAAACCCTAGCCCACAGTAACATTCAGCAACAAATTGATTGCAAAACAAAACCATAAGATAGTAAAAATAGGCTTTTCCTTGGGGTCAATGCAAACAAAGGATCAGATACGATACTGAAAACGAAATTGAATGTATCAAACGAATTTGAAGAATCAAAAATCCAAATTTTATAATGCACAAGAGATATAAAGATGAAATCATCCATACCAACCCGATCCAATACGTTGTGCATTCTATGTGCATCCGAATTCCATTCCACCAAAAAAGGAGCCCAATAGTAGTCCACATTAGCATTAAAATCCTACAGATTTAAACACAATCTTGGTTAAAAAAATAATCAAAACCTTCGAAAGATGACATTTTTGTTGTTATTTTCACCTCCAATTCGAAGATCATGCGAGAGCCAAATATGGTATTGCTGTTTTGGCGATTGGAGTAGCAGATAAAACCAATGGCGTTGATAATATTTCAACCAGAGATCGGAGAAAAGGTAGTTCTAGAAACACCTAATGCTAATCAGAGGAAAAAAAATCATTCCAACTGATCAGCAAAAAAAATTATTTCAGCTTATAGCCGATAACCAAACTAAAATTAGTGAGCACATAGTTCACGCACCTTCAAGCACAAAGCAATTCCAGCACCTTTTTACCTCCTCCAACCATCATAGTAGGCCAAAATAAATGAAGCTGAAAAATATGCACAAAAAACTCTAATTAAGAAATTTCCAACTGTTTAAAAACGACAACCAAAATTAATCGAATAGCGATAAAACCCATTTAATCGAACCAGAAATCAAGAAAATACATATTCATTTTCCCAAACACATTACAAAATGCTACAAATGATATTGGGCGGATCCTACAAATGACACAAACAATATTGTCAAATGATCGATCGGTGCAGGGTTTCGGCCCAAGTTTTCTAGTCATCGTTAAATGATCTACTGGAAATACAATTAAAAGGACCTAACAATGTCCTCTACCAGGTTGCATACCAGTTAGTATAATTAATAATTAAATGGGGGAAAGGAAATCACCAGAAAAGAGTATGTTGACATTTAGCATGATTCCAACTCGTTGTAAAAGTTCCGACAATTACAGCAAATAGAATCAATTTGCGACACCCTATATTCACACATAATAATCCAACATGGCACAATTATAAGAACAGAATCAGTAATGTGTCAGCAAAAAGCAAAACTCCATTTAAGTAACAAAATGATCAATACAATTCCCTTCGATATAACCATATTCATACAGAGGATCGCTCAGCTGTAGAAATACGATAAGAGTTAATAGGATCAAACTTTTCTAGATTATAATTAAAAAGACAACTCACCATGTTTTGATAGCATGGTGAGTTGTCTTTACAATGAAACCAACTCTCGATCTGACTCATTTTGAAAAAAATGCAAATCATTGACATTGGTTTTCTTTTCCTGCAAGCAAATACACTCTAAAATCAGCTAGTTGAATATGCAGCAGTTAATAATATACAAATATTTTAAAAGTTAAAACCAAATACACTTCACAGTCACTATCAAAATCAAACTTATATGAAGCATGTATTTTAAAGTGTAACACTTCGTATATGAACCATGTATCATATCATTCGGCTTCATACAATGGACCAACAAATATATGAACCATGGGGTACCTGCCTGACCAAAAAAGTCACCATTTTAGTCACAATAGCTTCTTTTGGGTCATCTTTAAAATATCAAGAGTGGGCCAAAATAATCGCATTGTTATTTAGTTGTTAGTCAAACCATTAAATATGCAAAATAGTCCCTGCTGTCCTAAAACTATTTTTTGATTGATGATACTACTTTGACCCACTTATGAAGCTTTGAGGACTAAACTAATCTATAAAAAAACTTCAAGGGTTGAGGTGGTCACTTGCTTAAAACTTAGGGACCAAAAATGGCCAATAATCCAGATATATCATGTAAACATCATGTTGTTTCTGAAACATTAAATCAACTATAATTGGGACATGCTTGTCTGGTTTTGCCTTGAAAAAGGTTCTATATACAAATAAATGAACCTTTTATCCAATCTCTACAAAAATTACTATAAATTAAAGCAATTATATTGAATGAAATACTGAAGAGATCAATGCCAAAATGAAATTCATACCATTCACCATGATGATGAATGTCGCACGCCAAACCTGCGACACTTCCTTTGGTAAAAGCATGACTAATGGATATAGTAGATCTTCATTTTGATACCAACAGTAAACACCAATCACGTGAAGAATTGAAACAACGACAATGGTAATGAGAACTAATATTTTCCTCTCCCCTGCAACAACCAAAATAGTATGAATTTTTTGAGAATTGAGATTTGTATATATCTGCTCTCGAAGGTGCTTTTGCAGAGGCATAAATTCACACAATGTAAAAAAAACACCTTTAGGGTTCATACAATGGAAATTTACTAATCTATAAAGCAGAAACAAAACCCTAAAGCAACGGGAAAAAATTTAGGGGAACAAAAATGTTGGGTCAAAACTCTAACACAAAAGGGACAATCAAGACAAAATAAGGAGTAAATGGAATAAGAACTCACCGGTTAACCTACGAACGCCGACATAGAGTTTCAGAAGATTAGGAGTGCTGTTCTAGGCAACAGGGGACGAACATATATACACCCGAACAAGAGATCATCATTTTCGAAATAGTATCACCATGAATGATTCCAATAACGGCCGAGGCTGAGAAGACACGAAGGGCTGCGCTCGGAGACCAGAGAGACGTGAAGTGAATGCGGGAAGCCGAAGGAAGTTGTGGAGATCGGTTGCAGGAATCGTAGGAAGTTGTGGGAGAGAAGCAAATCGGGAGACCCTTTGTTGCCCAAGTAACGGAGTGAAGTAGTGGAGAGAGTCAATAGGAGAGGCTAAAGTTATTGCCGAACAATAACTCAGGCATGGTTCTCCATCAATGCAAAAAAAAAACGGCCGAGAATGGGATTAATGGGAGGGAAGCCGAAAGGGGTTGAGTGGAGACGATGTGTGAGAGTCTTGCATCGAAGAATAGCGAGAGAGGAACAATGCCACGCTGGCATAACTCCTCCTATTATCTTAGTAAGATTTAGTTAATTTCATTTTTATTAATTACAAGTTCAGCTTTAATTTAATTTTAGTTATTTTTTTATTAATCAATTTTAACAATTTTATTTCAATTTTACTGTTTTAAATCGGAATTTAATAAATTCAATAAAGGGCTAAATATTGAAACTTACTTTTAAGTATTGGTCACGAACACTACACTACCCACGTTTTTAAAATGAACACTACACTACCCTTAAGTATTGGTCACGCAATTTTGTTAGTAAAAATGGACGGAATTTTTCATTACGTTAGTCATATGACCTCAAGTGTCATATAATGGATGGTAAAATGACGTTTTTTTGCCCTTAAGTATTTGACCTTTATACATTTTATAAGGAACAATAACGAGGGTACAATGGTAATACTCCTTATAAAATGTGTAGAGGTCATATAATTAAAGGGAAACGTCATTTTACCATCCATTATATGAAACTTGATGTCATATGACTTACGGAATGGAAAATTCCGTCTATTTTTACTTACAAAATCGCGTGACCAATACTTAAGGGTAATGTAGTGTTCGTTTTGAAAATGTGGGTAGTGTAGTGTTCGTGACCAATACTTAAGAGTAAGTTTCGATATTTAACCCTTCAATAAAATATCAATTTAACATCCAATCAACACCAACTCAACTCATGAGTCCCACACATGAGTCTCATACTGTGGAACACAACTCAATTTAAGGGACTCACCTCACAATTATGTACAGTCAGCCCATGAGTCTCACACATGAATCCCATATGTTACTTCCTTAACTATACATGCTATGGAAATCACATCTTGAGAATCATGTGGTGACTGGACTGAATTGTGATGCACACCCCTTAAACTGAGTTGTGTTCTATAATGTTAGACTTATGTATGAGAATCATGAGTTGCAGGGATGCCGAGTGAATGCTAACAGGATAATTAATTGATATTTTACTGAATTTATTAAATTATGATTTAAAATAGTAAATACTACATAAAATTGACAAAATTAACTGATAAAATAATAAATTAACTAAAATGCAAAATTAATTAATAAAAAAATAAATTAGCTAAAATGAAATTAAACTTGAATTTTTTTACTCCCCGAATAATACATAACTAAAATTAATTGAAAAGACATTGGTGCATAGAGAAATCATCTCACTCGACGTCTGATCGGTAAGTCGCTCTAAACCGATCTCATATGTGCTCAACAAGGTCCACTTGGAGTTGTCGGTGGGTCAGATCATTTGTGACACTAAGTCGAGTAATTGGGTCAAGTCCTCCGTTGTTGGTTTACGCTCGTATTCTTCCATGAAAACCTCAAAGATGGCCTTACAAAAGCGTTGTACACATTCGAGTATGGTACTTACTCCAATACGTAGTGATTCGTCCAACGAATCAGTCGAGCAACCATACACTAGCATTCGTAATGTGACGATGCATTTATGGTGCGTTGATAACCCCATGAGTTCTGCACCGTCCGGCTTCTGAACGAAGTAATCGTCATGCTCAACTACCTTTTCCATAACCCGTTGAAAGAGTGGTCGGGACGTACAGAATCGACGCCTAAACATATCCGGCCCATATGTTGGATTCTCGATGAAATAATCATGCATCAGTCGATTGTGGGCTTCGATACGACCTCTATCAATCTGTCGTCGGGAAGGTTCACCACGTTCGAGCCTTAGCCTCAACATGTTGATATTTGGCATTGCTCTCTCTAGCATTCTATCAGTCCTTCGTCGGATTCGTTACTCCATTGCACGAAGGTTGGTTTCCACCTCCTCCCTCAATTGAGTCTCGTCGTCGAATATGTTTAAATTTTTTGGGATTTTGAGAAGGAAAGTAGAGAGAAATATTGGTGGTTTGATGAATGTGGTAAGGGGTATTTACAAGTGGGGGGAAAGCTTTTTTTTTTGTATTTTTTATTTAAAAAAGAGCCGTTGAAATTAGACCGTGGCCAACGGTTCGAATTTTTTCCCTCAGTCTAGCCACGTGTCGGCTTGTGATTGGACTGATCACGAACTGCGAATCACGAACCAACAACTCACAATTGTAAGTCGCGGTTCGACGCCCGAATCGCAAACCACGATTTAGTAGCTCGCAAATCGCGACTCACGCACAACACGTGCAAAACACGACTCGCGAATTACAAAATTGCGATTCGAATTGCGGCTCACTCGGTGTACATGTTTTGGTCGGCCTTGAAATGTTGCGCATGACCTTAGAGCATGAACAACGGGCTGACCCGTGTTGCGTCACGTGTCCCGGATCGATGTTTTGCAGGGCACGTCCCGTTCTGGGACGGTTTTTTTGCGTCTCACGTCCCGCAAAAAACCCGAGCCGGGCTGCTGCTTGCGTCCCCATCATGCTAATCCGGGACTCGGGACGTGCGTTCCTTTAAAGAAAAAATACAAAAAAAATCAGATTTAACTAAATATGATTGGTCCACTCATAATATAAGACCCTATACGGGACTCCCATTGTAAAACATAATTTATTTTGAAACTTGAGTCCCACTATTTTATATCGTCAACATCCAAGCCTTACATACTAGCCTTTCCACAGTACATGTTCTCGTAAACACTCCGCGTATAAACAGTAAATTTGAGATAAATGACAGCCGATCTGCGAACCCGAACCGGAACAGAGAACAACACCATTTTCTCTTTCCTCTTGGGGTGTCTCTCTCAGCAACCCAGAAGTGTCTAATCGAACCTCGTCATTTTATCTACACCATAGATCGTGCGGTGCAATATCACCTACCTCTGAATCTGATGCTTATTCTGTACGGACTCGGACTCTTGGAGGAGAGTATTTGCCAATTACGAGGTTAGGGTTCTGAACTTCCGATCGGTTCGGTTGCGTGTGCGGATCGATCGGGATCATGTTGTCGAATCATCTCCAGAACGGCTTGGAGACGGCGAGGGCGGTCTGGTCTCGGCTGCCCGACTCGGAAGATGGGGAGCTTGACGATGTTGGGCTTCTAAGGAAGAGCGATGGGAGCACTGTGGAAAGTCTTGACTATGAAGTCATTGAGAATTATGCATACCGAGAAGAGCTGGTTGGTCCTTTACTCTTTCTTCTTCGCAGATCATTCCTAACCGTGTTTCTACTGAATTTTTAATATTTTGATTTGTGGGTTCTAATTTGTTTGTATAGGCGCAGAGAGGGAAGCTTTATGTTTGGTATTATGTGGCTGTGAAGTGGTTCTTTGCTTTGATCATCGGCATAGGTACGACTGCTACTCTGGTCCATGTGGTTTGTACTGCTCTCTGTACTGAATTTGCCTGGAACTGGTTTGATTCAGCTGAAGTTCACTTGCTCTATAGACTCAAAATAATAAATTTGTTATATTTTGAAATGTGTATTTCACAAAGATTTTTATGAGTGTCTTGTGTACATGAAAACTAAAAACTGACAAGCTATGATATGTAAATTTAATTTATTTATGATCTACTTTGACATATATGAGCCTTAAAATAACTCTATGTAGAACTGTCTGTTCATAAGTTTATTCTATCTTAGGCAACTTCACCACCCAGCCCCAACTACTAAGGTGAATAAGGCAATTTATACATGCTTCCTCCAGACCCAATGTACTACATTTCCTGGGCTAAATTTATATCGTAACAGGAATTACCGGAAATGGAGGATGTCAAATTCCTTAGTTTGTCTTTATCCATCATTCTCCCCTTTTCACTTTTGTCTAAAACCTGTATTTTAGTTGTTATGTCAGACAATTAATTGATTTCTTTATGGTTTCTTCAGGAACAGGATTGGCCGCCGTTTTCATTAATATTTCTGTTGAAAACTTTGCTGGCTGGAAATATGCATTGACATTTTCAATAATACAAAAATCATATGTGGCTGGGTTTGTTATCTACACGTTGATTAACCTGGCTCTAGTCTTCTCTTCTGTATATATTGTTACACAATTTGCACCAGCAGCTGCAGGTTCTGGCATCCCTGAGATTAAGGGTTATTTGAATGGTAAATTGTACTCATCATTATGCCGATTCTGTTCTTTTCTCATTAGTTACAGATCATGATGTTCATGTGTTGATTGTTGCAGGAGTTGACATTCATGGTATCCTTCTATTTAGAACCTTGATTGGAAAGGTACGATGACATTTCTTGGAAGTCTGTTCCATTGATTGTACATAATTGTTTACCTTATATACTTATTGTATCGTACAGATATTTGGAAGCATTGGCTCAGTTGGTGGTGGTCTTGCCCTTGGCAAGGAAGGTCCTCTTGTCCATACTGGTGCTTGTATTGCTTCTTTGCTTGGACAAGTAAGCACACATCACTTGGACTTGAATATGTAGTGCTCATTTAAAAAGTTTCATGCTTTGCAAATGGCTATTATGTGATGGCATGCATGTGTTTTCCTATCTAGCTGTTTGGTTTTATGTGGAAGTACATTGTGATGTGATAGCTCTGAATAAATTTATTTTGTTTATTCCTCACCATAATTATGTTAAGCTGATCATCTTTTTGACTTTCTTTTAGGCATGTACAATCATAAATTTTAAAATTAAGGAATGGATGTTGAGCACGAGGACATAGGATTTGCATTATGCGAATCGTGTTTTACCATTTTTAAAGTAAATATATACATAGGATAGCAATGGCTTAGTTTGCTTATTTAATACATACTCATGTTGTAATAGCTTGCAATGACTAGTGATTTAGCGTGCATATTCAATGTTCTAAAACTCAGATCGGCCAAAACTCGATGCGGCGATGAATATAGAGTTTTTGACTTACCGGGAGATATTGGGGAGAAATCGGCAAAACTTGTTTTGTATTAAAGATATATATATATAGGGTTAATTACCTTTAGTACCCCTTATGTATTGGTAACACACCTTTTGTACCCCTTATGTATTGGTAACACACTGGAAAAAATTTAGGTCAAGGTTACGCCATTTTGATGATTTGTGACCAATTCATAAGGCATGTAATTGTTCCGTTACCAATACATAAGGGGTATTAAATGATCTGTGACCAATTCATAAGAGGTACTAAAGGTGTGTTACCAAAACGTAAGGACTATTATTGAACGTTATAAAACTTTGGGGTACTAAAGGTGTGTTACCAATTCATAAGGGTACAAAAGGTAATTAACCCATATATATATATTAAATACAAATTACAATAGTTTAGTCAAATAAGATGATTCCAAACAACTTATTGAGTTCAAACAAAAGCACAAACCATATTTCAAACAAAAATAACATAAGAAACAAATTCAAATAACAACAAGCATTAATAACAAGATTTTTTTTACTTAACAAACATAGTTGCCTGAGTTCTGACCTAGTTTTGGCCGAGTTTGATCGAGTTCTGGACTGATTCATACTTCCCGAACTCGGTGGTTTGATACTCCAGAGAACACCCTGAGTTTTAGAACACCGAGCGTATTGAAGATAAAGTTGATTGATTGTTTTTTCCCACTATTATTGTTGTAGTTCGTAATGGAAACAAAACAACTTGGTTTTGTAATTCGACAGGTCTGTTTTTATCAACTGTTATTAGGTATAAACATATATTCAATTAAAGTTTGTTTGGTGCGCAAATGTATTGTGTACTATGTTTTTTTCTTTCTAAAATATTGACTCCGTATCCATATCCAGTTGGTGCTAAGCTGCAACCTCCTCTTTGAGATGTGTCTTTATCTACTAACTATATTATGCACAATGCTGAACAACGTACTTGTTGATCAATTAAAAGTGCTTATTGAAGTTGAATTCTTCTTCCATAAAAAAGTGTGCAGCTCCATGTCATGTTATTTATTTGACATACAACCTGTCATTGCTATAGAGGCACTTTCATTTGCTAGTTTCAGCTGCCGGTGTAGAGGTGATTTTTAATGATCCTTGCTTTTGAAAAAGCTAACTTGGTGGCACAGCTGAAAAAGTGAAGTACAAGATTGAGTGTGACATTTAATTATTGTTTTAAAAAACGGTGGAGGCCTACGCCTCGAGGCAGCCATATTTAGACATAAGGTGGCGCCTTTGCAGGTAGTTCAGAGGGATGTGCCTCGGATGGTGCCGGAACGGTCGAGGCATGCACCTCAGTTTCCGATTTATGTTGAGGTGTGCGCCTCAAAGTTAAGGCTGCTCATTTTCGGCGTCAGCGGAGACAAATGATGGGTTCTAAAATCTCAAGCAGCTTTGACGGTGTCGATGGAGACAAGGAGGGAACTAGAGAGAGATAGAGAGAGGAGAAGGGGTGAAATGTAGAGTGACAAGAGAATGCATGGGAGACAGAGATAACGAAGAGGCGATGGTTAGGTTTTTTTTTCTATAAGGTTAGTGTTAGGACCCTGACTTCTGAACCGCGTTGTAGGGCCTAGATATGAGTTAAGATCCATACCAAGGTTTCACGAAGGCGAACCCTTGTTCTTTCTTCTCCCAATTGTGGGCGAACACGAGCTCGTTAATAAAGAGCTCTAACCTCGGTAGAGAACTAAATAGTTTATTTAATTCTCAATGTCTATTTATTTTATTCTTCTCTCTTGGTACATATAGCTAAGGAGGTTAGTACAATCGTACTTGGTCAGTACTCTACCCAACTTCCCTAATTCTAATACAATGCATTAACTAAAAGACAATTGTTAAAAAGGAAATAAACTACTAATTAACCAAAAGCCAAAACCCTAGCCGACTATGTTACTCGGCTACAATTGGTGGTGGGCTTATCCCACCTTGTACCGGTCCGTACGGCCCGTAACAGTTAGAGAGAAGTGATCAACATTCAATGCGAGAGAGAAGGAGAAGGGACGAAGTGGTTGATAGACCACATGGCAGTGGAGAGGGGAGGTGTAGATTCAAAATTAATTTGGGTTGTGTGTTGTGTTGTGTTTGAGACAAGTAAAATGGGCTGGGCTTTTTGGTTAGATGAGAGATGCCTTTTTTGTTTCTCTTTTGGGCAGGCCTTCATGCACAGAAATCTATGAAACGTGCACTGTAATATTGAGGTGCACTCCTCGTGAGGCGGAGGGAAAACGTCTCGAATCCAGTTTCCCGCCTTTTGAAACCTTGTATTTAATAGTGGAACACTAATTTTCTAGTTCATAATAGCTATGTCATTTTGTGATGCTCAATGAATATTGGTTCAATAGGAGACAATGAGTCTGTAACATAATGAACTTCTATCTGTAGACTGTGGTGCATACAAATTGTTTTATTTACATTCCCTTTTGTTAAAACTTCCATAACACGACATAAATGAATGACATGCAGTTTTCTGATGTTTACCATTGTTCCTTAATGTTTCAGGGTGGATCTACAAAGTATCATTTAAGTTCAAGGTGGCTACAAGTTTTTAAGAGTGACCGAGATCGGCGTGATCTTGTAAGTTATCTTTCTTAGGTTTCACTTGTGTGGAGGAGGACATGACATTTTGTTTTCGCTTTGGTTGTTTGCTTGAAACCCTAGTTTGGTGCCAATTATCCTTGAATGTCACTCTTTTCTATGCCATAATATGTTTCTCTTGACCTCATCGGGGGTTAAGATTATGATATTTATACAAAGTTTAATCAATAGTTTTGGTGGTCTTTTAGGGCAGTTGTACTGTACTATTTTTTATGTAGTTGGTTAATTAAAAGACGAATATATCCTGTGTACCGTAATAGAGCTGGATAATTTCCCAAATTTGTAATTTGTGAACGTTCCATGTACATGTGCTGTCATAAATTTTGTCATTGTTGTAGTACTATGTCAGTATCAAATGGGTGCGTCCTTTCAAGTATGTTTGAGAATGCAACGTGACATAATTACTATATTTATATGAGTTGACTAAACCACACACATAGATCAGTAGATCTAATGTGTTCCTTGTTGTCTAAAGCAGTTGTACTGAGAGGTAGATTGAGAAAATAGTCAAAATACAGTGAGTGGAAGAGGGGAGGGGTGTGTGTGTGGTGGGTACCATCATTAATTCATTTCCCTAAAACATTAGAAGGAACTGCAAACAGGACAAAATTGTTCTTTTCATTGTTACTTGGGATTATTTTTCCTTATTTTGGGTTCTTATTGAGTAAAGAGTCATATCTGTTTAAATCTAGTTGTTGCATGGTTTTTTGAGTTCTGCTCTGAAATTCAACTGCCAAGATGCTGTTTCCATTGCCTTCTATCTCATGCAAAATATTCTCTTCTTTCATTCCCTTAAAAGGTATCCTGATTGCCCAATTATAATATGGTATTCTCTAATATTAGAGTTGGCATGCATTTAGAATGTGATTGTTTTCTCATTTGTCTAATGTCGTGAGAAGGTAACATGTGGGTGTGCAGCTGGAGTTGCAGCTGCTTTTAGAGCTCCAGTTGGTGGTGTATTATTCGCATTGGAGGAGGTTACTTCCTGGTAAGCAAGTTTTAATTTTGGATATGTAATTTTCATCTGCTTTATCTATGTTGATGTGCTGTGTACCATTTAATATGAATTATTCTTATGAATCTTATCACTCTTAAAAAAATTAGGGATCTACACATCTGCATTTGCAGAAGATGAATGCTTAATTATTTATGTTGGTTTGTTTTGAAGGTGGAGGAGTCAACTTATGTGGCGTGTGTTCTTCACTTCTGCCATTGTAGCTGTTGTGGTCCGTACTGCAATGGGTTGGTGTAAGAGTGGAAAATGTGGACACTTTGGATCAGGAGGCTTCATAATATGGGACACATCAGAGTTAGAACCTGAGCTTTCTTCATTTCTTTCATATTTCTCTGTCTGTAATTTACTTGCTTCTTAAATGGTATTATTTTTAGTGGCCAAGAGGATTACTCTTTCGAGGAGTTATTGCCAATGGCGGTTATTGGGGTTATTGGAGGTTTACTCGGTAGGTGTTTCTAACCTGGACGTATATCTATTCATATGATTTCACCGTTTCATTGTGTTAATTCTCTCTCTCTCTCTCTCTCTCTATAGGAGCCTTATTCAACCAGCTTACTCTTTATATAACTAACTGGCGTCGGGGTTATCTACACAAGAAAGGAAGTCGTGTCAAGGTAATCTTTTCGAACAATCGCTAAATTGCATATTATTAGATATGCTTATCTGTATTCTTCTGATGATATATTCGTATCTTACAATTTTCCTTTTCCCTTTGTTCCTTGTCCCGCAACTACTTCTGCTCCCCGTTCCACCAACATTTGTTACAGATTATTGAGGCATGCCTCATATCACTGTTAACATCAATTATTTCATTTGGGTTGCCACTTCTAAGAAAATGCAGTGCATGCCCTGAATCAGATTCTGATACTGGCATTGAGTGCCCACGGCCACCTGGAATGTATGGGAATTATGTCAGTGTAAGATCCTTTACCCCTTCCCTTGGTCATCTCAAAGTTCTATTTAGCCTTTTCTCTGTTATTTTCTATCTAGATTTGTTTACTTTGGTACTCGACATAAATTGGCTACATTAGTTTCATACGGACCTTTACTATTTTGTTGTGAGAAGTCGAAAAGGAGTGAATCAAACATATTGACTCTAGAAAGAAAAAAAATATATAATTGTCAGATTAGTCCAAATAATAAACTCAGAATTTGGTTTGTTTCCTATTCCTAGTCCGTTCCCATTCCTAGCCTTCTACCTATTTTATTGCAGATCCGTTCCCTATTGATATGGCCTCTCATTGTACCAAGAACTGAACTATCTGAGATTTCTACATGAAGTCACAAAGGAGTGAATTAAGCATATTGGTTCTAGAAAGAAAAACCATATTTTTTAAGATCAGCAAATTTTTGTGTACCAAGCAAAGATAGCAATCAACCTTACTATATGGAAGTAAGAGGCACTAAACACTTGATGCTTAAATAAATATAAGGTTACTTATACCAGGGTTTGAACTATGGTTCTCCATTATGTTTGCAGGAGCTCTTAACCATTGGGCCAACTTAAGTTGGTTTAGAAAGAAAAAGAATATAATCATAACTAAGGAAGGTAGTTGTTTTTAGTCTAATGTCTGACCTGCAAAACGGAGCTAACCTCAATGGAACTCATAGATCACCCTATTGTTGATGAAAACATTAGATTGTGCATACCTCACATAGTTTCCCAATAGTCTTAACTTGAAAAATAGCTTTTGATGTGAATATAAAGAAACTACGCAGTGTGATTGTGGTGACTCACATATCTAATTTGCTTGGGTCTGTCTGTGTTCCTTCACATTTTCTTGTTTGTGAATTGAGCTTAGCATATATATCTTCTGTGATCAAGCAACTTTTGTATACCTAATGTAGTAGTATGATCTTTAAGGAATGGCCAACATTTTCCAAGGTTTTGAGATTTGGCTATTGTTTGTGGGTATTCTAATGTATTCTTTGATATATGCAGTTTTATTGCAGTCAAAACAAGGAGTACAACGATCTTGCTACCATTTTCTTCAATACACAGGTGTTTATTGTATGCTTAATCCTTTGGTTTGATTTGCATCTTATGGTTCCCAGTGTAATGGAAGTTATGTCTGTCGTTTCAGGATGATGCTATTAGGAATTTGTTTAGTGCAAAAACCATACACGAGTTCAGTGCCCAAAGCTTGTTGACATTTCTGGTAATTTATTTGTTCTGTTTTCTCACAGTACTATTATTTGTTCAATTACCATGTTCAGGCACATTAACTTGAAATATGCTCTATATTCACTTCAGATCTCTTTTGTACATTTGATTTTTCTTTCAAGTTTGGTTCTGTTTCTAAGTTCCATCCTTGTTGATCTCAACCCACTAACTTGTCAGCTTATAAATAGGGCCTGTTACAAATCTGTTATTTTCTTCTTCTAATTCCATTGACAAGACAAAAACACTATCTCATGAATAAGAAAAAAACATTATGTATGAGCATCCAAGGAAATCTAGTAAAGAATGTTAATAGAGAAAAAAAATGGAATCTGATAAATAAGCCAAATTCTATAACTATTTGAAGTGGGCACGCAGATTTGTTTCATCAAATTCTAACACTTGTAACAAAGTATAGGGTAAATTGATTTCTTGAGATTCTAATACAATGGCAATCTGTTTCTCGCCTTACATCCTTATAATACCCATATATAGCTGTATTTGATTTGTCTGCTTCCAAAACCTAACTACCCGGATGCTCCTTTTTCTTAACCATGGGCACAGTTAGATATTCTTTCACCAAATGGTAGAAAAAACACAAACTCATGAGCGTCTAATCATAATTTTGACTTGACACAGTTCGGAGTCTATGCCATTTAAAATGCCAGCATGTTTCTGGTTTTGTATTGAGAGTCATTATGCATGAAGTGTTTGAAATTTCGGTCTTTTCAGATTGATTGAACATGGAATATAAGTCGTACATGATTTATCTGTATTTCCTTATAAATATGTTGCGTTGATAAGCGAAACTCTACACTCAAATGGAAAGACTAATTAGTGTTGGAATAACATGGATCGTCCTACAAGAATCTCCTGAAACTAATTGTTATCGTGTGTGTCTTTATTATTAAGGATAGCTTTGAAGAGTTCCAAACTTCCTCTTGTTATTTGTTTTTCTTTTAATCTGGACTTACTGAACTCAATGCTGATCAAAACCACTATGCTTTTGTACTCATCCTAGGAATCTGAACTAATTACAGAAAAACTCTTTATGTTACATAGTTATAATTCATCACTTTGCATATCTTTATGAGCAAGTATTTGATTTACCGTCTGTGTGAACCACTTTTTGTAGCAGCGGTGAACCAAGTATAGGCCACCTCAATTAAATAACAAAAGCAAAATTTAGTGGAAGTTTTCAACACAAATAAAATTTGTAAAAACTGATCATATTATAATAATAATAGATATATCTAATTGACATAATCTTTTCACATCTTTTCTTCAAAGATCTGTTAAAAACATGCACCTTATTTTTTGCTACTACAATGAAAAAAGTTGATCAATTTTTAGAAGACTTGTGTGGTAATATTACTATTTAAGTGCTAGTAAATATTAAAGACTTGTGTGGTAATATTAATGCAGGATATATAATTACTATTTTTATCAGATCATTCATATTTATAGTTTTTATTTATTTCTTGAAAATTCCTCACTAAATTTTGAATTGGCCATTTAACGAGGTGGCAATCTGCCCAGGAGTTGTATTTGTTTTGGTATTATAGGACTTCACCATATCCAGTCTAGTAATATTAAAGGAGATTTTTTCCGATCAGCGGTTTCAAACGAAAGATTGATGACATGTTTCTGGACGTAAATGTGGAGTGAGAAATTCATATACACAGTGCTGTCAATACAGTTGTGCTTATATTCTGTTTCTGTGATCCCAGGTTATGTTTTATACCCTAGCTGTGGTGACATTTGGAACTGCTGTTCCAGCTGGACAATTTGTCCCTGGAATAATGATAGGGTCAACATATGGGCGCCTTGTCGGCATGTTCGTTGTTAGCTTTTACAAGAAGCTTAATATTGAAGAGGGAACGTAAGTTTTATGTTCAAGTTAATTGGAAGATTGACCTGTGAATATTTCATTGCTATTAGAGTTTTAGACTTTTTTTCATGTATTTTCAACCTTCTATATTTGTTTTCACTATCAGCCAGAAAGCTGTGGTTTTCATTTGTGTGCTTGGATGTCTAGGTGGGCACATTTTTATGAAGTCATGCATGAAAACGTAACATGCTGAAAATGGATGAGCATAAAAGTTCATAGGGTTGAATAAATGCAGAATATGTAGATAAAGCACCTAAACATCATATAACCTGGTCGGGGGGGGGGGGGGGGGGGGGGGGGGGGGTGTTTACATGAGCAGCCTATTAAGGTTAATGACTTTATCAAGAAAGATGGGAAAGAAGTTTAAGACAATGCATGACAACCCTTGATTTTAGGGCGGAATGGAGAATACAAGCTGTGCCCCCAAGGATTTTTTCTTCTTCTCAGGATTCATGTAGCTAGCCTGTATGTTGTTTTGGAAAGTCACTTTTTTTGCTTTGTTTGTCAAGTCGTGTATAAAACGAGAGGGGTTTACTGGACCAGTTGAATGTTATTTGATCCTAATCAATGACAAAAGTGCAAGGGGAATACTCTCATAAAAAGTTGTGGATGTATATGTAGACATTCCAGGGGTAAATCCGATGATGCTGAACCATAGGTTGTTAGTATTGCATCTACTATCATGTATGCCAATTGTTTTAGTCCAAGTGGCAGTTATAAAAACCAAAAGTGAAAGGTTACATATATCAGATCAAGTTCCACAACTCAGGTTCACCTTAATAGTGGGATTGACTCTTGCCTTTATATGCATCTCCTTTTCTACTACTTTTATTCGATGTGAGGCTTTTATTCTTCAACTGGCGATAAACAGGGTTCAGTTTTTCTTGATTCTGCTGTTTTATGAAATTTCTTATTGCTGCTCATAAAATGTTAACTATTGTACTTTGTGTTGATGCAGCTATAAATACTTCCCTTTTAATCTTGATCTCTATTGTGTTTCAGTTTGGATTTTAGCAATCTTGATTGCACTCTGCAACATGCCTTTTCTTTTAATCATGTTTCTGAAATGATATGTAAAACTTTTTTATGTTTTCTAGGTATGCTCTACTGGGAGCTGCTTCTTTTCTTGGTGGTTCCATGAGGATGACAGTCTCTTTATGTGTTATTATGGTTGAAATCACTAATAATTTGAAGCTCCTTCCTCTCATCATGCTTGTTCTTCTTATATCGAAGGTAGACACTCGTAACCTTTTAATGTTGTGCATACACGAACATTAAAAAATGTGTATGTACTTTCCATCTGTAGGCTGTAGGTGATGCTTTTAATGAAGGTCTGTACGAAGAACAAGCTCAACTGAGAGGCATTCCATTGCTGGAGTCGAAACCTAAGTACCAAATGCGACATTTGGCTGCAAAGGAGGCATGTGGAAATCGCAAGGTGGATTTCATTTGAATTCTAACAAATACTTTTCCAAATTTTTGTTTCCTCTTATTCCTGCCTGTTAGCAAAGAAAGTGAATAAGTTGTTCAAACATGTAATTATGTGTTTGACATAGCATCCATTAAAAAATCTCAATACAAGGTCATGACCATCAACACGCCTATACGTGTGTTTATTAACTACCAGTGTTCTGTTCGAAGTTATATTTTCTTAGTATCATGCGAACCCAAATTGATTATTTATGACCCCCTCTTGAAAGAATAGAAGCAGTTGTCAATGTCTTATATGAAGGCATTTTCAGTCACCACATAAACCATTATAAGTTACAGAATATTGATTCTTGTACCAATAGGAGAAAAGTAGTTTCCTATATACCCTCATAAAGGAAAACTATGAGAGTTGGTACTGATGGTTTTTCTTATGAGTTGCTTTGGAAAGTTACTTTTCATTAAAGCTTGTGAAGTCATGTTAAATTATTGGTCTTTCCCATTATTTGAGTGGGTTCACTATGGATGCCATGGTTTTAGCTGGGTCTCTAAGTAAATAAGGACCGAGTGTGGTATAGATACATTGGGTTTGTCTTTGCCTTATGAATATGCTGCATGCCATTAACTGACTCCTTAAATTTCTATTTTTAAAGGTTGTGTCCTTTCCTCGGGTTGTCAAGGTTTCTGATGTAGTTTCTATTCTGCGGAGCTATGAGCACAATGGCTTTCCAGTAAGCTGTGTTTCTACTTCGCCTTTCTCATGACTTCAGTATGTATCTAGTTTATGGAGCAGTGTTATTTTTTCTGCCACCTAGGTGATTGATCATGCGAGGAGTGGGGAAACACTTGTCATTGGACTTGTCCTTCGTAGGTAAATATTGTTAGTTATGCTATGATTTTAATCTATACTTACATTGACTCATAAGAACTTGACTTTTGGGTTATGTTGCAGTCATTTGTTGGTACTTCTTCAGACCAAGGTAGATTTTCAGCATAGTCCCTTACCATGTGATCCAAGAAGTGGGTCCACAACAATGAGGTAAGTTGGGATGTGACATTTACTCACTTGGATTTAAGGTATAAATAATGGATCCTAATACCCCCGTAATTTCAGTGAATTTGTCAAGCCTGTTTCCAGTAAAGGAATTACTTTACAAGATATACACCTAAGTTCAGATGACTTGGAAATGTATATTGATCTTGCCCCATTTTTGAACCCTTCTCCATATGTTGTTCCAGAAGATATGTCTTTGACAAAGGTGAGAATCCCTCATTTACTATCTTTGTTTGAGCACCTAGTCTTTCTGTTTATTCTGCTGTATCGTGTTGGTGCAGGTATATAATCTTTTCCGTCAACTAGGATTAAGGCATGTATTTGTCGTCCCTCGTGCTTCTCGTGTAATTGGTTTGATTACCAGAAAAGATTTGTTAATTGAGGTATTTTGGCTTTGTTAGCTTTGTTTATTTCATTCTACCATACGGGTTTGGGTAGGGCTGAGCTGAAGTTATAATATATTTACAGGATAATGAAGATTCAGCTACAGTAGAGCTACAATCGACCAGTGTAAGGTCTCTATGATGCCTTGCTAATTTCATTTGCTTGCTTCAATCCACTCTTCTTTGGTAAATGGTAAAGTAGCTTATCTGAATATCATATATAGAGAAAGCAACACAATTTATATGTGAACAGCCCGTGCAATTTCATGATGTCCAATTAGCTCTCAAGAGTCAATAAATGTGTACATTTTTGCTAATTCCATTTGTAAATGTCCACCGTCTATGCAAATACTAGGCTGTCATTCTTAATTTTTTTATTAACTAATTCCCTAACAAATTCACAACAATGATTTGTTAAGATTGTACCCATTAATTTTTCTCCAACCAAAAGCTTGAGCTATTAGGTGGAGGACCTAACTAGTACATCAAGAGCTCACTTAAAACGCCCATGCAAGAGTTGGGTAGAGCTAACTAAAATCAAAATAAATTTATAAAAAATAGCTTTGGTAGGTGATATACGACCTCTCATTGGAGGAGGCATATAAGGTACGAATGTCATGCAACTTTATGTAACAGTGATTAGAACCGATCCATGCATCTGAAGGCAGTTTTCTTCATTATGTGCTTTTTCCCTTGAGCTCACACTAATACAATTTATACATGAACATAAACATACTAAGCTGCTTTATTTTTTTTTATAACTAACTAACTAACTAACACAGGCTTGCTCCTGATATTGATCAAGATAGTTACTGAAGTAGGTTAGTTGACCAGTGCAAGAACAAGATAACTAATTTGATTGAGACCCCAGGATTATCTTCAGTTCTTCAAAACACAGCAAAGAGCTAGGCACTTTACATATTGTTATCTCATTCGTGTTGCCTAAAAGTAATAAAATTTTGTGATGACAGGGCTCGACATCGCGATAGAACAATGTCTTCGAGGAATGCTGGAGCAGAGCGGCCACTTCTCAATGGTCTTCTTGTCCAAGGTGGTGGTTCGATAAGCTTATAATCACCCGCTCTTTGGGATGGTGATCAAGTTTTGGAGGGCCGGCTGGATTCGTTACTCACTGACACATTTAACTATAGCTGCTACTTTGCTCTAATGAAGCGGTTCTAAGGTAATAGGCTAGTTTCTCAATTATTTTGTGCCCACAACTAGAATGCAATTGTTAAACCATGCAGATGAAGGGCACAATCATAATAAATTTAGTTTTGTATGATATGTTCACTCTAGCTATTAAGAATGCAAAGTAATACAGTAGTAGCATAGCATTAGGAGTTGTTTGTTTATAATTGTACAACTACTGATATTTGCTTTTTGAGATGCAAATGGTGTGCAATTAGCTTGATGTACGTGAACAATTTGATTATGTATGCTGGAATATGTTAAAAAAATCGTAAGTTTTAATTGTTTCAATTTAATCAAGAACTTAGGTTTTTTCCATGTCTTAAAGTTGGCATTGGTTTCAATTTTAGCAAATTGTTGGTTGTTACCCTAGATCTAGGGTTTGTTCATTTGTGTCTGGTTTCAGGTCCAAATCTGTTTTGGCCTGAGACCTTTGTTATTAGATAGTGTAGATTTATTTTGGCCTTGCTGTTTGTTAAGCCCAATTTCTTGGGTTAATATGGTTTGGATTGTTGGTCTTGTTGGTTGGGCCTTTTGCCCTTGTTTTGTAGTTTGCTGAAAGATCTATCCTTTGTCTTCTTTTTCTATTATTATATAAAATTTGTCTAGGGTTGTTGGTTTGGATGTTCCCTATCTTTATCTGATTTAATCATTTACATTCTAATCTGAACACTAGCATGAAAGCACTAGACAATCCAACTAGATGTCCACACCACCGGAAGAACAATTTGAGTTGAGTATAGGTATTCTGTCGGAGTGTTTGTCGGGACTCCTATCGCAGATCAAGGGGCCAACGGTCGCTATACAGGTAGGACATGAGCTCTGACCAACACCAAACATCCCTCCTCGAGTAGAGCAATAAGAACATTTCAAATAACTACAACGAGATATAAAACAAAAGGGATGATGTTTTATCTGCAATGTGGAAGAAGCAGAGGAGATAATGGTTGAAATTCAACCTTTAGCCTTGGCCCGATTACTACAAAGCTTCAGGGATGTGTTCTAGGAGCCATCTACCTTACCACCTTCGAGGAATATTCACCATACAATTCCTCTGGTTCAAGGAGCAAATCCCCCTTCTATCTGACCATACAAATTATGCCAGTAGCACAAGGGAGTCGTGGAGACAACGGTGGATGTATTGTTGGAAACTGACGTTATTATGGTGAAAAAGGAAGACGGAAGATGGAGGTTGTGTTGACTACAGACGATCTCACAGTGAAGGAAAAATTTCTTATACCTGCCATTGACGACTTGTTGGACGAACTCAATGGTAGCAACGTATTCTCCAAGATCGATCTCGGATCATCCTATCATCAGATACGCCTACAAGATGAAGAAGAGAAGAAAAATGCGCTCATGACGCACCATGGACATTACAAGAGGTGAGTAATGTCGCTTGGCCTTACCAATGCTTCGACTCGAACACTGATGAACAATAATTTCAAGGATTATCTCAAGAAGTTCGTATTTGGTATTCTTCGACGACATCTTAGTTTATAGTAAATGTTGGGAAGATCATCTACAACACCTAGGGTAGTGTTGAAGAAACTCAGGGAGGAGAAGTTGCAGGCAAAATGGAACAAATGCGAGTTTGCGGGAGACAACATGGAATACTTGGGGCATGTAATAGCAGAACAGGGGGTCACTCTGTATATCTCTACATATGCTTCACAATGATTTCTTGAATGGGATGAAACATCTCAATACGTGTTTAGACCTCTTATTTAGCCCTCGGCTCCTTAGCTTGAGATATTGCTCCATTGTTATCCCATAACAAGTTCACCGAATCCATATGTTGGGTATGGCGCCCATCCGGTGACAAAGCTCATAGTTCAAACTGGTTTATAAGTTGCATCCCATGCAACTACATGTTGTCTCTCTTGACTTCTTGAGCCTATCGAACCGTTTTAGTCAAACTAAGTACTCAATCAGGCATGGATTCAATAACCGCCTAGTCGATTTACAAGTGTGTAACTCTTTACAATCATCTTATCTCTTTGACCTTCCTATAGAAAAAGCATCCTTATTTGTTCATAACTCAAGGATGTTTACTCTTAGTATGATGACTTTCATCATGGTCTGATTAGTATCTAATCGTAACATTCAGGCATTTGATGTATCAGGTTGAGTATCTGACATAATATGTATGATTGAGCCAATTACTGATGGAAATCTCAATCATATTCAATTGGCAGAGGCGCTGGATTTCACAAGAGGATTTTGGAGAATTTGCATTCATCATGCTTTTAAGGACACTCTAGAGTAAGAGCCATAACCAAAAGGGTACAACAACAAAAAATTTGGCCAGAAATAGGACTAGAGGTCAAAGAATTTTTCAAGGTTTGTAAAACCCGTCACCGCTACAAAGGAGATATAGTTCCTTATTCGACATTGTTTGAACCACTTCGGATACCAACAACTCCTCGGAAGGACATAGTCGTGGATTTTGTAGAGGGGAGGATTGAAGTCGTATTATGCAACGAAGCTTGTGGTTCCTGAACCTCAACCAGAACTAGTAGCTTGTGGTTCTTCTGTTGAAGGTTTTCATCTGCACCCTTTTCACCCGTCAACACTTGTTGACCAACTTCTCGTACAGGACGCAAAGGACACCTTGCGAAATGATCATGAAGACCTTTTGTTCCATTCTTGGTGTTACCACTAAGAGGTTTGTTACAATAATTACTTATCGCTTTATCCTCTCCTTTGTTTTTATTAGGCGTGAAATGATTCCATACGTCTGATGTTTGTTTTCTCTTATTCCGAAGAAATTGCTCAGCGCTCGAAGTAAGTGTAACATCTTCCACATCAATTGGCAATGACATGTTAGTCATTAATAAATTAGCAATTTCATTCAAAATTTGAGATGGACTACTAGGACTACCCACCAGAGTAGTACCAGTAATTGAATGACTATCCATGTTCAAAGATTCTGTAAATAATGAAAAATAACATATTAGTAATCGTATACATTTACAATCAATCTAAAAATCGTAAACACATAACATCAACAGTATAATGTCATTCCAATTACACCAAATATACATCCTAACAAATATAAAACTAATTATATGGAAGAGAAAATAAACACATCAATATACCTTTATACTTTCATTTGAACAAAATATGTATTACGTTATATTATATTAATAAACATTTTCTCAGTCACCTATGTTAGTTTTATCGAAAAAGCCCAAATTTCAGATTTGAAATTACAGAAAAAATAGAAAACATACCTACTAAAACCATGAAGTGAACCCGGATGCGGAAAACATCAAGGGTGGTGGAGAGCTTCCCAGTCGATGGTGGTGAATGGAGGTGAAGACTGAAGAGGCGTGCGTGAGGTGAGAGGTTTTCTCTGAAAAGTGAAACTGTCGGCAGCACAAATGAGTTAAAACTAGGGTTTGAAATCTAAATTTTAGATAAAAGACTTTGTTTTTAGATGATATATGGTCGTGGACTGTGTGGTATTGTATTATGTGGCAGCCATGTGTTAATGTGTTATGTATATATTATTAAAAATTTATTTTAAAACTAATAGTGCGGGGCGCGGGCCGGGGTTCCCCGCGGGACGGGGACTGCTTGCCTCGTCCCCGCCACATCCCCATCAAAATCCCCAGTTAATTCCCCGTATCCTGTCCCATATAAAAAATCCTCGTCCTAAATTCGTCCCGTGCGGAGCAGGGACGGTGATCCCCGTGGGGAACGAGGCATTTTGCCATCCCTATATGTGAATCATTTAAAGCACTCACGTTTTTGTATCGATTTATGTTAAAATAATTGATAAAGTTTTAATGAACGGTTTAATCACCTTACTGATATGTTTGAGTCTTGAGTGTTCTGCTACCATGAACAAATTGATAAACCTTTAATGTATAATGAGTCTTTTAAACGATTCTTATCAAACCCAAAATATTAAAATACACACAGAACCTTTTGTTATAGGGGAAACCATGCGTCCTAGCCCCCCTTGAGGTTGTTTTGGCGATCCTAACTGGGTTGGACCTTTCCTTGCACTTCCCAATTACGCTTGACTTTTTTTTTTGTGAAAACTAACAATTTCCGTCTATTTTAACGAATTCCGTTAGGTTTTTGACACGTGTTGGTCACGTGCACAGTAGCATTTTTTTAACGGAATCGTCAAAATAGACGGAAAATGTTAGTTTGCGCAAAAAAATGGAAAGGTCACTGTTGGGAAGTGCAAGGAAAGGTCAAGCCCATTTAGGATCGCCAAAACAAACCTCAAGGGGGGTTAGGACCCATGGTTACCCCTTTGTTATATATTGTGTCCTTTAGCTTAATATGGTATGTATTTTGTATGTGTGGTAATACGTTTATGTTTTAAAATACATGAACGTGAATGGTACACGTTTGTTAACTTGAAGGCTTATTAGTCATCAAAGTGACTTGCTTGAAAGTTAATCAAACATTACAGTTATCCCTTAAGAATTGTTTAAGTTTGGAGATGCTAGTAAATAACATAAAGGACACTAAAATTTAACGATTTATTTATTAATTATAAAACTATGAGATCACCCAATGGTGGACCATTGTTTTTCTTATTAGCAATTTTTAAAATTTTATAAACTGTTTTTTCGAAATGAAAAAGACAGCCAAAGGATTAACCCTCAAATTGTTACAAACAAAGACAACTTGTATAAAGTCCCTAGAACGATAAATTGTATTGCAAGACGCTTAAAACCCAACCCAAACTATCCACAAACTAGGTTATGTAACCAATTCCACCTCAACACAATACCAACAACAGTAGAGCCTAGTAGTGCAGAACATCTCAACATTAGTCATTAAGACAAACAAAACTAAATTCCAACTCCAACCCTTATACATAAGTACAATACACAAAATGGTACCCCCACAAACCTACAGACCCAACCCCAAACTGTCCCCAAGACTTCTGAGAATAAACAGATACCACCTCAGTTGGTGAGTAGCAACACAAGGAGACTTGGATTCATACTAAGCAGAAATGCAAAGGATATGCAAAATGAACTTGCTAACTAACACCAAATGGAACAAAAGTTCAAGACAGGTAACCTGGACAAAGCAATGACAGTGAGACTTCCCTAAAGTAGAGGAAATCAAGTAAAAACAGTCAAATACACCAACATAACAAGTTAAAGTAGCACAAGAAAACAAAAAAACCCTCCAACCTAAGCCAACACTACCCTCACAATAGAGATAATGAACAGTGAGAAGGGGAAAACCCACACACTCATAAAAAACAATTCCCCAACCCAAATGAACAACCTAACCTCATACCACCCCAAACCCCTTCTAGAACCCTCTCCCAAAACCCCAGGTAAGAACCACAATAAGAGCCAGACTTTCGAAAAAGGGGAAACTTGTTAATCAAGTAATCCCTGGACCCTCCACCTCCTTACCTAGAAGAACCTAGTGAGTCTAATAATACAGAAGCAACCATCAGTAAACAATATATCAATCAAAATAAGGATCTCAAAAATTCAGAACCAGGATAACAATTGAAAGGAGTATTGATCCAAGCACTGAAAGGAAATGAGAAGCCAGAGCCATGCTTGAATTTGGTCCACAAGAGTTGATAAGAATCACTCTAAATCTGTTGTAGAATTACCTCAGTCCCTACCCAACTATTTTCAAAGATGACTTTATTTCTGCAAAGCCACATTCTCCAAATAACAATAGAGAATACCATTTTCCAGTGCCTCTTGTGACGGGGAAAGGTCTTGCCAACCTAAGAACCAATCCATAATAGACTCCCCACAAGCAATAGTGACCCCCCACCAAGAAAGACAAGCAGTCCAGATTGTCCAAGAGACCTTGCAGCCAATGAAAAAAATGATCTAATTCTTCAGGCTCTTCTTGGCACAAAGGACACCAAATATTCATGTTGTATAACCCTCTGGCCAAAAGAAAACACTTGGTAAGAACTGCTTGCATGCATAATAGCCATACAAAAGCAGCAATTTTGGGAGGCAAGATAGGATCCCACAATAAAGTAGGCCAAAGAAGGGTTCCAGTTTGTACATCTAAGGCTTGGTAAGCTTTGCTCACACTAAAACCTTTGTCATCTAAAGTCCAGGACAACTTATCATCTCCCTGGGACAAAGGAGGGGCATTATTCAATAATGAGCTAAGTATAATGAACTGACCCTTTTCCCAACCTCTCATAAATCTTCTAAAGTACAGAATCCATTCTCCATCAACAAAGAAATGGGAGACCATTGTAGTTTTTTCTATACTGAGATGATAAAGCCTCTGGAATTTGGATTTGAGAGGGATGTTAGTGATTCAGACATCCTCCCGAAAGGAAATTCTATCCCTGGAGTTCACAGTCCATTAAAGACCAACAACTAAGGTGGACCATTGTTTATAATTAGTAATACTGATGAAGACAATCTCACTCTTTCAATGGACATGTTTGTATATCCAAATATAGCATCCATGTCAATTAGAATTTAGTTAGTTGTATATTATATTATTATCTTATTTAGCATCATTATAAGTTTATACTTTTAAGTTTAACCCAAAAGTGAACTTAAGGGTATATAGTAAAGTAACAACGATTGTTAGTTTTATAGAAAAACTCAAAATACTAACGTGTGAGGTGTATGTAATGTTTTGCAGCTTCCATGAATTTGTTTGCTTCGGGAAATGATGTTGTCAAATTCAATAGGTTAAATTATTCGGATTGGTCAGAACAGGTTCAGTTTCAGCTGGGCGTTATGGATTTGAACTGGCAATAATTACCGATGAAGTGCATACAGCCATTACTGAGACTAGTACAGAGGCTAACAAATCATTATTTGATGATTGGGAAAGGTCTAATAGGCTGAGCTTGAATTTAATGAAGATGAAGATGGCTGATAACATCAAACTATTGATACCGAAGACTAACTATGCAAGGGAATTCATGCTGAAAATTAAGTAACTTTCTCAATCGGACATTACTGATAAGTCTATTGTGGGAAGTCTTATGAGTGAGCTGGCGACCATGAAATTTGATTGGTCGCAACGCATTCATGATCATGTAACATATATGTCAAACTTAGCAGCAAAACTAAAGGCGATGGGGATGGATGTGAGTGAATCAGTTCTAGTTCAGTTCATCATCAACTCACTTTCTATAGAGTTTGGCCAATTCCAGGTGAATTATAACACCATTAAAGAGAAATGGAATCTTCGGGAAATTACGACTATGCTCATTCAAGAGGAAGGAAGACTGAAAAAGATTAAGGGTCACTCTGTTCATTTCACAATGCATGATGGTGCCAATAGTATCAAGGCTAGACCGGGGAAATTTGATAAGAAAAAGAAAGGCAAAAATCCTTTGAAAGTCAATGAGGGACACATTCGAAAGGAGCAGAGGTGCTACGGAGCAGAGGTGCTACTTCTGCAACAAGAATGGTCTCCTCAAAAGGGACTGCCCGAAAAGAAAGGCCTGGTTTGAGAAGAAAGTTACATATTTTGTTTATGTATGTTTTGAATCAAATCTTATAGAAGTACCTCATAACACTTGGTGGTTAGATACTGGTGCGCCTACTCATGTGTCACATATTTCACAAGGATTCCTTTCGATCCAGCCCATAAGCGGAGCTGATCGATTTCTGTATATGGGAAACAAAATGAAGGCACATATTGAAGGAATTAGAACATATAGATTAATATTAGAGACATGATGTCGTCTAGATTCAGAGAAATGTCTGTATGTTTCTGATTGTGCTAGAAACTTAATTTCTGTTTCCAAATTAGACAAGGTTAACTTTAACTTTAAGATTGACAATGGAACTTTTTCATTGTACAAACATAATTATTATTATTATGGTAGTGGTACTTTGATGGATGGTTTATATCGTTTCAATCTTGATGTTGATTTTGCTGAATCCCTATTTAATGTTGAACATAATAAATGCAGTAAAGCGTAGTATATGTAAAGAGAATTCTGCTTTCTTGTGACATCAAAGATTAGGTCATATATCTAAAGAAAGAATAACGGGGTTAGTGAAAAATAAAGGCTTACATCAATTGGATTTCATTGACTAGGGTGTGTGTCTAGAATGCATTAAAGGCAAGCAAACTAGACACATATCAAAACATCTGTGCACAATAAGTAGTGAGCCTCTTGAATGAATACATACTAATATTTGTGGTCCTTTTGATGCACCAAGTTAGAGCGGTGAGACATATTTTATCACCTTTATTGATGATTATTCAAGGTACTGTTATCTTTATCTATTGCATGAAAAATCTCAATCAACAAATATCGTAGAAGTGTTCGTGAATTAGGTGGAAAGGCAATTAGATAGAAAAGTTAAGATAATAAGATCAGATAGAGATGGTGAATATTATGGAAAATTTGATGAAAACGGACAATGTTCGGGGCCTTTTGCCAAATTTCTAGAGAGTCGGGGCATACGTGCACAATACACAATGCCTAAGACGCCACAACAAAATGGTGTTGCTGAGAGACGAAATCGTACTTTAATGGATATGGTTAGAAGTATGATGAGTTATACTACTGTACCTCTTTCCTTGTGGACACATGCCTTAAGAACAACAGTATATCTATTGAATATGGTTCCTATATGTTGAATAGGGTTCCGATCTGTTGAATAGGGTGCCTTAAGAACAGTAGTATATCGAAAGGGTATAGATTTTAATGTCCTAACCATAGTACGAGGATTATGAAGTCTGGTAATGCTCGATTCATTGAGAATGACGAGTTTAGTGGGAGTGAGGAATTAAGAAAAGTGGACATTCAAGAGATCCAAATGGAATCTAATGTACCTAGTAATTCTCCTCAAGTTGTAGTTCCTCGTGTTACATCAAAGAAACACAATTCAATAGAACAAAAACATGATATTCCAGACTCACAAAATGAACATGAAAATGATGAACCGGTTGACAATGCACAAGTCGAAAATAAGCAAGTGATACAACAAGAAATAACACCACGAAGGTCTGTAAAGCAGAAAAGACCAACTATTTCAAATGATTACTTGATATACTCACTTTAACATGAATGTCACTTGAGTGTTGGTGAAGATCCAGTCTCATTTAAACAAGCCATGAAATGTGACAATTCCGGAAAATGGTTTGATGTCATGAAAGAATAGTTGAAATCAATGGATGACAACAAAGTTTGGGAACTTGTAGAATTTCCTGAAAATGCAAAGCAAGTGGGTTGTAAATGGGTTTTCAAAACCAAACGAGACTCACAAGGAAATATCAAAAGGTATAAAGTCAGGCTTGTTGCAAAAGGTTATACTCAAAAGGATGGCATTGACTATGAGGAGACTTTTTCTCCAGTGTCAAAGAAAGACTCCTTAGCAATTGTTTTGGCTTTAACGGCTCATTATGATCTAAAACTTCATCAGATGGATGTGAAGACCACCTTCCTTAATAGTGACTCGGAAGAAGAAGTTTACATGGACCAACCTAAGGGTTTCTTATCTTCGGGTAGAGAAAGTTTAGTGTGTAAGTTAAAGAAGTCAATATATGGATTGAAGCAAACTTCTAGACAATGGTACATTAAATTTAATAGTATCATCTTGTCGTATGGTTTTGTAGAGAACACCGTGGATCAGTGTATCTATATGAAAACCAGTGGGAGCAAATTCATAATAGTCATTCTATATGTTGATGATATACTACTTGCTGCAAACGACAAAGAGTTATTACATGATGTTAAAACATTTCTCTCCAAGAACTTTGAAATGAAGGATATGGGTGAGACATCATATGTGATTGGAATAGAAATATTCCGAGATAGATCACAAGGATTGTTAGGATTGTATCAAAAAGGTTATATTAACAAAGTATTGGAGAGATTTAGAATGGACAGGTGCTCAGCTGGAATAGTTCCGATTCAAAAAGGGGACAAATTTAATGAAAAACAATGTCCCCAAAATGATTTGGAACGGAAAGCAATGGAAAGTATTCCCATGCTTCAGTTGTTGGAAGCTTGATGTATGCTCAGACATGTACTCGGCCAGATATCAGTTTCGTTGTTGGTATGTTAGGCCAATATCAAAGTAATCCAGGAATGGATCACTGAAAAGCTGCAAAAAAAGAAGTTCTTAGGTACTTACAAGGCACCACATGCTCACATACAGAAGATCAAATCACTTGGAGCTGGTCGACTATACATGTTCAAATTATGCGGGATGTGTAGATTCGAGGAAATCTACATTTGGGTATGTGTTTCCGTTAGCTAGAGGATCAGTTTCTTGGAGGAGTGGGAAGCACTCTGTTATTGCTACTTCCACCATGGAGGCGGAATTTGTGGCGTGTTTTGAGGCCACTGTCCAATCATCGTGGTTGCGGAATTTTGTCTCACGCCTTAGCATTTTCGATAGTATTGCTAGGCCATTGAGAATTTATTGTGATAATTCCGCAGTTGACTTCTTCTCTAAAAATGATAAGTACTTTAAAGGTGCAAAACACATGGATATAAAGTACCTGGCAGTGAAAGAAGTACAAAAACAAAGGGTATCGATCGAGCATATCGGTACAAAATTGATGGTAGCGGATCCGTTGACTAAAGGATTACCACCCAAGGTTTTTAGTGGCCATGTTGAGAGAATGGGTATCAAAGATAAGTCCTTGTTGACATAATCGTAATGTATATGTATACAATGATGTTTTATTGCTCATTTTAGAATCATGACATAAACTTATGTGAATTCAATTAAAGTCATGTTTTGCTTAATCGTTAATTTTCACATCATGTTGTATACATTGATTGTTATGTGAAAATTTAAGGAATACGGTATTCCTTAATTATTGTTTACTTGTATTATGTTATGTGAAAATTTAAGGAATACGGTATTCCTTAATTATTGTTTACTTGTATTATGTTAATAGTGTGATACATGGGAGGGATCTCGTTGATAAATTAACTTAAAACCACCATGATCCCTATTAATTAAATTCAATTAAAGATGACTACATGATTCTACATAATCAATGTGTGCATGTATGAGTTGACTAACGTGGAGTCATCAACTCGTATCATGGGCCAAGTGGGAGATTGTTAATTATTATCATTAAGTGGCCCATATACATGTTAACAATTTAATTAGGAAAGCCCAACTTGATGGTGGTAGAGCCCAATGGATATATTAGTTAGTTAGAGTTATAATTATCTCTTCTCTCTCCCAATTTTTGAGACCAGAATGAAAACCACTCTCTAAACCATCACAGAAAACATTAAGGCAAAAGGAGAGAGAAGAAAAAGATTTAAGAGCAAGCAGGAAAACATGGATCCGGGTATGTATATTATTTGTTCTTATATATTGTTTAGTAGAAGTATAGAATTGAAATGATTGAATTAGACTGAGTTTTAACGTTCCTCTTCAATTCCGCATAAAAGTTTATAGAATTGATCTTAATTTCCAACAGAGAGAAGCTCCATAGTCGCACAAAGAAACGATTAGGACTAGGAGCAGGTCTCAAGTTACGAGAGAAAATTGTTCGATTAACTGTTACAACGGGGTTTTCCTTTTCTTCTATTCAAAGAAGAACATTAGCCGTATTAAGCTAGATTTATCATTGTATCAAAAAACCTAAAAAGGAATAAAGTGATTTCATTCACAAATTGCCGACGTTTTATTTGAACCCATTGGGAACAATATTAATTAAAGTTCCCATATCCAATGATGATTATACCAGCAGAGTTGTAAACTTAATCCTAAAGCAACAACAAGAAGAAAAGAAACAACAAATTAAAATAAAAAAGCGCTAGCTAGTACGTACTAAGTACTAACAATGTTGTCTATTGTCGGCCATGAAACCCTTCCAGAACCAATGTTGCTTCCAGACCCTCTCCGTCATGAAATCGACGGGGACTCCCTTAGTCTCGGGGATGAGAAACAAGGTGAAGAGACCCATGGCCACGATCCAGCAGGCGAAGAAGAAGAAGATGCCGGCCTTCATGTGGCAAAGCATGGACAGGAAGGCCTGCGCTATGACGAAAGTGAAGAGCATGTTGGAGCTGACGGCGAAGGCGAACCCCGCCGCCCTCGTCTCCACCGGGAACGTCTCGCTCGGAATCAGCCACCCCAGCGGCCCCCACGACCATGCGAACGCCATCACGTACAGGCACACCAGCACCGCCACGATCAGTGCTTCCATTCTGCTCAGTGACCCTGTTGCTCGTAGCCCAAACAATAATATCACCCCTATCGCGCACTGCACCCGTCAATTATATTACTCATCACCCCTTAAATACTCTCACCAAATAAATAATCTTAGGTAAACGTCATTTCCTAGCCTAGTTAAAAAGGTCATTCACACTCTGTGATAGATCCTAACACAAATGCGGTATTTCGTTACAAATCCTAACATGAAGGTGGTATTTTGCTATAAAAAGTAGCATAAATGTGGTATTTTGTTACAAATCCTAGCCCCATTTTTTATAATTATTTTACACGTGATTGTCACTTTTTGTAAACATGTACCACCTTTGTGTTAAGATCTGTCACAAAAAGTGGAGCACGGTCAGGACGTGCAAATGACATTTTCGACTGGGTTAGGAATCAACGTTATCCCGATAAACTTATCCCTAACTTGTGTAAGAAGAAGCAAAATAATGGGAGAAACCTGTGTAAGGAACATCTGGACACAAGCCTGAAGAAGCAAGAACCTCCTGCCAGTCTTGTCGACGGCATAGACCGAAACCATGGTGCTGGAGACATTGACAACACCGGTGATGACGGCGGAGAGGAAGGCCGCATCGTTCCCGAAGCCGATGGTTTGGAAGAGGACGGGCGCGTAGAACATGATGGCGTTGATGCCAGTGAACTGCTGGAACAGCTGCAAGAATATGGCTATCACCAGAGGGGGGCGGCTGGAGGGGTTTAGCAGCTTCTTGTAAGGGTTGGTCACGTGCTTGGCCGCCTCACACGCCTTGTGGATGGATTTGAACTCTGCCTCTATGTTGTCCGTCCCCCGTATCCGCCTCAAAGTCTCCCTCCCTTTCTCCAGCTTGTTGTTCTCGATCAGGCTCGTCGGCGTCTCCACGATGAACATTGACCCCAGCCCTAGAATCACCGAGGGTATTCCCGCCAACCCCAGGGATATTCTCCACCCGTATGGATGTATCTTCGAGGTTAGGTAGTTCACTACGCTTGCTGTCAGGATCCCCACTGTGATCAACAGTTGGAACAAGATGTTCAGACCGCCTCGGATCTTTGTCGGGGCTATTTCTGACAGGAACAGAGGTACAGCCTGTTGTCATCACATTTTGTGTTATTATTAAAAGACCAACTCAACTAAAAATTTAAACGGAATATGTAATAGATAATAATAAATATTTTTATTAGACGACCAACTGAATTAAAAATTCAAACTGCTATAACGAGTAACTTACTTGGTTGGCGAAACCAACACCCGCTCCCAAAAAGAGTCGGCCGAAGATCAACATGGGGACGTTTTGGGCGCCGGAGGTGAGGCCAACCCCAACGATGAAGAAAAGAGAGGCGAATTGCATGGTGGGCTTGCGTCCGAGCCTAGAGCAAACCGAGGAAGCAAGGAAGCTGGAGACGAGGGCGGCAAGGTACAAGGACGATGTGAAGAGCTGAAGCTTCGGGTCGTCGTATTTGCAATAGTTGTCTTCCTGCACATGCTGTTTCTTCTCGTACACCTTATGGAAGAACTCCTTCAAGAAATCATCCATAGCCGTCACTCCGCCCGATATTCCGATATCGTAACCGAATATCAACCCTCCGAATGCCGAGATCACGGCGCACAATATCACGTATATCGTCACCTTCCCTTCGAATTCTTCACTGCTTCCGCCAATTACAATTGCCGGCGCCATTTTTTTTGTGATAATTAAAACCCTTACTCACAAATTGTTTTTCTTTTCTTTTTTCTCTCTCTTTGTTTTATTTTGCATGATCCGAAAATCAGTCAAGTAGAAACTGTGAAAGCCGAAAATGAGTAATGCAGTGAGGTCTGGTTTTATAAGGGGATTAACTAAGCTAAGTTTTAATCTTGTGGTCACGATTAATCGTCTAGTGTGATTTTTCAGTAATGTGGTGATTAGAATTTCGAGGAATCGTAATAGGTAAAGTCGTTGAGAAATTCTGGTAGATTACTTACTGATTTGGATTTTCATTTTTGATATTGTTTTCATGAGTCATTAATGGCTGATAAATTTAAAGAAAAAAAAAATGTTCTATGGAACTTATACGAGAAATACAAACAATTATAAGTGGAAAAAACGTTAACATCATGTTGTGTATATTATCATGCTTGTAGTAGCCGCCTCAGGTCTCTCTGCTCTCTCTAGCAGACTAAACCCTAGACTTGGTTTTGTGAGATAATGGTGCAATCGGCGACAAATCTCTCTATTATTTCGGTTGATCCATCTCTGTGGCTGGATCCGGTGGAGGCTATGGTGACAGGGAGTGGAGCAGCGGCGAGCATAGCCGGAGAGGCTGCGATGAGCGTAACGGGTGGGGTTGCGTCGAGCGTAGCCAGGAGTAGAGCAGCGGCGAGCGTAGTCGGGGCGGCTGCGGCGAGCGTAGCAGGTACGGGTTCAGGCGGGCTGGCGGGCCGGGGGGCTGCCGTGGGGCTCCCTGCGCGCGAGGGTCGGCTGGGTGTGATGGTGCCGGTGATCCCGCAATCGTCCGACGGCGGGTAGGAGGACGGTGAGACTGCGTCTCTGCCTGAGACGGGCCTGTCGCTGACGGGGGAGGATCTGGAGCCGACCATGGTGTTTTCCTCGATCCAGCGATCGGTAGGAGTAGGTCGGGGTGGAACCGAGCGAGTCAGGCCGAGATCAGGGTTGGATCGCGTTCCGACAACGTCAGATGGAGAATCACAAGCAGCGGCGGGGGGCGTCAAGCACCCCCCCCTACAAGAATGAGGCTGAGGTGGCCCGGGGAGGGGTGGGTCAAATTTGACCCCTTCCCGGCGGATGGATGGCGACGACACCATCATCAGTTGATATTTGTCTCCCCTGCCAGTCCGGAGTCAGCACACCCGCGTTCAGGAGCCCTACCATTATCAGTTCAGGGAGGACGACGCACGCTGACACACCGGGGGAGATGTAGGTCCACCAGTATTCCTCTTAACGTGGTTGGCTCGCCTCGTCCCCTTTGGAAGAAGCATGCTGTATCGGTGTCTTTGGACGCTACCGCAGATAACCCCTTCGTCCGCCCCCAATTACTAGAGCCGAATTTACCAGCTTTGCTTTTCAGTTATGTTTGTTAGTTGGATTTACTTTTGTAGGTGGGGTACATTTGTGTACCTACCAAACTCTCTTATTTTATAATATTATTGCACTTGTTCTTCTAAAAAAAATCATGCTTGTAGTTTAACATCAACACGGATTAGTGTTAAAAATAACTCGATGGACTGTATTAGGGTTTTCTCTACAAAGTCTCTAGCACACCTGACGGCCGTGCTCCCACTACACCGCCGTCGCACCTCCCGGCTCAGGTCCGGTCTACCATCTAAGTCTCAATTGCGTCCCTCTCGACGAGTTTTGTGTCCGTCTCCAACTCCGGTGGGGCAGTCACAGCCTCCATCCCAAAAATTGATTTCTCGAATCATCTTCCTTGATCAACCGCCGCCGTCTTTAAAGTTGTCAAAGACGTATCCACCCCCTTGGCCTCCACCAATGCCTCCTCCTTAGTCTGTGTCCCGATTCCAGGTCGACGTGATCGTTTGGTTCTTCTTTTCTATCTCAGTTTTTTTCCTTTTCGCATGGTTCACTTACACGGAAAATTGCGGATCTAGATTCGCTAGCACTTCTCACGTCGCAAATTCTCTTCTACTTACTGTCGAGTTCAAGTTCGATCGTACTCCTCACGGAAAAAAGAGTCCTTCACATTGGATCAAGCAAGGTTTAAGCACTATTTTGAACAGTTCTTTACAGTTTGGCTCTATTTATATGTTTTTGTATCTATTAGCTATAAACCATGACTCGTTTATTTTTGTACTCTCTAGTTTCAATTCCTTTCTTTATTTCCAAAAAAGCATGTGTGGTAACATCCATATGTTATAGGGTTTGTAAAACAAAAATCTTTAGAGGCTTTATTTCTTGTACGGACTCTTTTACTTAATGATAAATGATGCACCTTTCGTTAAAAAAAATAATTATTGCTTTATTATTAACTTTAAGACGATTAAAAAACTGTTTTGTTTATATCTGCGCTCTGAATACCCTTTCTAGGGTTCCACAACCACTCTTCTAGGGTTTATTCATCTCTACTGTCTACCTCACCCGTCCTCCACTACTCCGATCTCCACTACGACCTAAAATCTCACCAGCGGCGTGGAACCTCCAAATACAACCATGACAGTTTCTCACCGGTTCATCCCCGTTCTCCCTACTTCACGACGCTTGGCCCGCCCCCGCTCGAGCGTCGCTGCCCTCCTTCGGCCCGATCATCGCCGCCATCCCCTGGCCGAGTTTGGATCTGGCCTGCGTCAACGCCGGTGCGAAGCTCGCCGCCATCACCCTCGGCGACGGACCGTCCTCGGGGCGCCGGAATACTGCAACACAAGGGCCACAACATCTTCCATGCCGTCACTCTGGTCAATCCCGACCATCTCCATGTCGCTCGTCGGGATGGACGTCGGCTCCTCCAACATCGGAGTAACGTTGACCGCTCATCAGCCGCTACTGCTCCATACCTGAAGCAACCATCGCTAGTCACGGCCATGCATGGGAAGAAGGAGCAACACAGAGTTGGTTCGGGGAGAACCACGACGAGCCCGCATGGGACGTCGCTGAGCGACAAGGAGGAAGTCCAGGATTCAAAGATGGAGGCAATTCAGCCTCCTTCAGAAAAATGAGAAGACCCGGCGGGGATGGGAGGGTCCGTGTACGAACTATACCCACAGACCCGGGACTGCCGGTGCTGGGAGGTCTCGGGAAAACCGCACTCAGAGCACTCTATTTCCACATGTTTTTTGAATTATGTCGTTTTTATTTGGGTTGTATTAGCTTGGTTTACTTTTGGTTTTTTCTTACCTTGTTCTGTATCGTTGAAATTTCGGTAAGGGGATGTCTTGAGGTATTGTTTACGATATCAAGTAGACTATTTTTATGAGTCCATGAGCGCTGAACTTGCTACGGTCAGCCCGGATATATATTTGGAAACCAGGGCGGTTACGTTCTACCATGTATGGTTTTTTTGTTTGGCATTAATGCACTACCCCGTGTATCCGTTTCAAAAAAAGAAGATTAAAAAACTTTAAACTCCGCCCTCCTATAGTAGATTCCATAATATAATGGTTACAACATTATCTTAATAATATACCATATACAAAACCGAAATTAATTCTCTCTAGCTGCTACAGTGGTGGTACAGTAATTACTTGAAGATCATCTTTGAAACAGTAATTGTTCTTGGTCTTCATCCTTCTCCCACAACAAGGTACTAATTTGGCTACTCTCATCCTCCCTCCCCCTCCTCCCGGTGTAGTGTCCATGATGGTATAGCTATCGGACCACCGGAGAGAGGTTCCTGCATAAGGCTTTGGTTAGATGGGTCTCTCGGTTGAAGAACTTTCCGGCCAGCTAGTTCTGGCTACTTCCCTGGTTGGAGGATCTCCGCTCGCTATTAGCAAAGAAATGGCATCTTCTTCCACCGGACCACCTCCAGGTTTTGAGATTCCACACAAACGAACAAAACTTATCACCAAACCTAGAAGGACCTATACAGAGGCTTCGTTATCGTCGGATCATACTCAAGAATTTTCTCCAGGAGGCTGCACCAAATTAATTGAGGGAAAGAAAATGTTCTATGACAGATTTTTCCAACCGGTAACATCTGGACCGGAATTGACTCCCAATTTGATTGACTTGAGTTTAAGGCCTCTGGATCACAGGAAGAGTTTTCAAGGCTATCATCACTCCAAAGCAAGGTCGAACCTTAAAGCCAAAGTTCAGAGGAAGATCCATACCGATTCTGCTTCTAGTGGAAGAATCAGCCGTTTGGAGAGGAAAAGATTAGATCCAGCTTTTGCAAAATCAAAAATCTTTACTGCCTTCATCTACAATTTGCCTCCATATTCATCTTCCTCTTGGCTTCAGAGCGTATTTCAAAACTTACAAGGCTTTACCAAAGCCTTAGCAGCACAAGGTCCAAACTTGAAAGGAAAGTGGTATGGTTTCGTGTATTTCAACAATCCCTCAAGCTTGGAAGAAGCAATATCAAAGTATAATGGTTACATTATCAATAAGTTCAAGCTCTTTGTTACTAAGGCCTGGGATAGGTCTGATATGGAAAGGAACAACAGAGCTTAGAAGGTACCTGTGAAAGAAGGCTCTCAGGGCAAAAGTTTTGCAGATTATCTACATTGTGGCTCTATTGTTGCTTCCCAATATAAGATTACTAAAGATTCAACTCTAGCAATAATTCATCTCAACCTCAGTGTAGAAGCTATAATGAGAGAAATGGCCTCCCAAGGTGTTTATCAAGTTCAACAGAAGTACCTTGGCAACAGAATAGCCTTGGTTCATTGCCCAGATGATCAATATGGAGTAGAAATCTTAAAAGAAGATGTTAAATGGCTTCAGCAGTGGTTCACAATCATCCATAACCAAAATCATCTCATTCCAAAAGGAGGAAGATTCCGTTGGTTTACAATTCAAGGCTTACCCTATCAGGGCTGGTGCAGAGAATCCTTCCAAGTAGCTCTAATTGATCGTGGTACTCTTGTCTACACCCATCCTATCTCTGAGGAAGGAGTAATAATAGATGTGGCTTTCGTCTTGATTCATACCTATGATTTAGAAGCAATCTCTGAAGAAGTACAGTTAACCCTGGGAAAAGAAACCTACAGACTTTGGATTTCAGCTGTAGAAGTTCATCAAGTCCCTCCTATCTCTCCTCCTACTAGTTCTGAAAATTCTGGATCCTTCTCCTCACAACTAGGAGATGAAGTTGCTACCTCTGAAGATGATGGCTCTGAAAGTCAAGATACCCTATCTCCACATCCTCCTGAAGATCTTGCAGAGCAAGCCTTAGTTGTTGATAGAGGAGTAAATGTTCATTTGGCTGGTATTGAGGTTGATCCTCACTTGGAAACTGATCCAGTGGTAGGTAATGGAGTAATGGCTGATACCCTTACTCCACAGCCTTCTGAAGAGTTTCCAAACCAAGTCTTGGTAGTTGATAGAGGAGGTATTAATCATTTGGCTGTTAATGAGGTTGATCCATTATTAGGTTCTGGAGTAATGGATGCCACTACTGTCCAAGAGTTTGTTGGCTCAGAGAATGTTTTGGATTCCAGAGTTCAGCCCTCAGTAGTTGTTGAAGAAGAAGTTATTGAAGAAGTAGTTGTTGAAGAAGAAGTTATTTCCTCTGTCTTGGAAGTACAGGTTGAGTTGGCAAACAAAGAGAATACTTTGGACCACTCCCTGGAAAATCAAATCATCAAAGACACTTATGATCTTCTATCACCTTCATTCTATGCTCAAACTCAACCATTGTCAAGAGAAGTTACTGAACCAATTGCTACAGTTCCTGTTTTGGTGAATAGTGATCAAGCTCCTACCACTGCTCAAACTCTCTTCATTAACGAAATTCTGGCTATTTCTGATGGTTGTGAAGTCTCTCCTCTTCAATCCAGTTACCATACAATTGAATCTCCAATCATCTTGCAGAAGAATTCAGTTGGTAATATTATATTACTTGATAGTACAAGGTCAAGTTCTCAATTAATGAAGGGAGTGGCCCAAGATTTACCTTTAACATTAAATGCTACTGAAAAGCTTAGTTTTAGAAGGGATGTTGGTCACTTGTCCCCTCCTACAGCTATGCTTCCCACTCCAAATATTGAAGATATTGAAAGTGGAAATCTTTTTCAAACTTCCCTACTTGCCTCCTCTCCATCTGAAAAGCTGTTGCAACAAAAACAAGTCAAAGAGGTTGCTGATTTTATGTGTCTCCCAGATGCTGACTGCCTAAGCAATCCAAGATTAAAAATCTCTGCAAATAAGAAGAAGAAGAAGAAGAAGAAGAAGAAGAGTGCCATTCCCACTCAAGTGCATGGATATGAAACAAGATCCAAACTTAAAGATTCAACTCCTATTGCTTCTGGTACTTCTGCTGCCAAGAGAGCTTGGGCCTTGGGGGAAAAATTGGTCTCAAAGCTAAGATATCTGAGGAACTTATCTTATTTCAATTGAGCAAGTTAGACCAGTTAGAAAAACTCCATTCAACTAGTTCTGGGGAGGATAATCATGAAGCAGATAAACCTATAGTTAAAGATACTGAGAGAGATCATGTTGTTGAAGGGGAAGCTCCTGTTGAGGTAGGTTCTGAGTTGAGCAATCAGCTCATCAATCTATCCTCCTTCTAATCAAATATGAAGTTTCTCTCATGGAATGTGAGAGGCATCTCCTCCAAGAAAAAGAGGAGAAGTTTGGCCAATCTGGTGGTAAAGGAAAATCCTCAGTTCCTTCTTGTACAAGAAACAAAATTAGAAACTGTCCCTGCCAATTTCCCTAGGCTTTGTGGTTTGGGTTCTGATTGGGATTATGCAGCAATTGAGTCCAGTGGCAACTCTGGAGGCCTTTTCAGCCTATTGAGATCTAAAGAAGTTGCAATGTCAGTAGTTCATAAAATACCAGGTGCCTTGATATGGTTTGGGAAAAATCTGAATAGCAACAAAGATTATTGTGTGGTGAATGTCTATGGCCCAAATTCCAAAAGGTTGAGGGCAAATCTTTGGTTACAATTGGAAAACATGCTAGCTTCAGTTTCTGGTGACACTTTATTATTATTGGGAGGAGACTTTAATGCTGTACTTGAAGCTGAAGAAAGGTCCTCATTAAAGGTTTCAAGATCAGATAAGTCAAATTTTCAGTCTCTAATCAACAATCTTAGCCTTATGAATCTCCCAATGAGTGGGGGGAAGTATACTTGGTTTGGAGCTGGTTCTCAGGCCTCAAGAATTGACAGGTTCTTGGTTTCTATGAATTTCCTAGCTGAATATAATTCAGTTACTCAAAACTGCATCCCAAAGAGCATATCTGATCATAGACCAGTGTTTCTCTCTAATAAAGTTGTGGATTGGGGTCCAAGGCCCTTCAGATTTCTCAATATCTGGTTTGAAGACAAAAGATTTATTCCCATGGTTGAAAAATGTTGGAAATTATATCAGGTTTCAGGTACTCCACCCTATGTTCTTTGGATGAAATTTAAGTTTCTCAAGGCTGATATTAAACTCTGGAACACCCAAGTGTTTGGGAATTTGGAAACTCAAATCTCTCTGCTAACCAAGTCTCTAGATCTTTTTGATAAAACTGTGGAAACTAGGCCTCTCTCAAATGTAGAGTGTAATGATAGAGGTGTTGTCAAAGCTGAATTAATCCAAAAATACAAACTCCTCTCCAAGCTGTGGAGTCAAAAAGCTAGGAGAAGGTGGATCAATGAAGGTGATAAAGGTTCAAAGTATTTTCACAGAGTTTCCAATTTCAAAGGGACTATTTCCAAAGTGTCACAAGTTTTAGTAGATGGTATCTCTCTTTCTGCTCCTTCTGATATAAAGCAAGCAGCCTCGGAGCATTTCCAAAAAAGATTTTCTACTGAAGATGCAGATAGTGTGGATATCAGTGATTTAGCCTTCTCCTCCCTCTCAACTGAACAAAGTCTATGGCTAGAAAGGCCTTTCATTGAGGATGAAGTTCTTCAAGCCATAATGGCATGTAGTGGGGAAAAAGCATCAGGACCAGATGGATTCACCCTCAAGTTTTTTCAAATATGTTGGTTAATTATCAAAGCAGACCTTATGGCATTTCTCTCATACTTCTATCAAACTGGACAACTTGGCAAGGGGTTAAATTCATCTTTTATCACTCTTATACCAAAAAGCAAAACCCCTCTTACCTTTGATGATTTTAGGCCAATCAGTCTCATGGGAGGCCCTTACAAGATCTTATCCAAGTTGTTATCTCTCAGGCTAAGTGTGGTTATAAGCTCACTTGTAGGAGATGAACAAACTGGTTTTATTAAAGGGAGGCAGATAATTGATGGCATCTTGATTGCAGCAGAAACAGTTCAGTACATCAAAAAGGCAAAGGTTAAGTCTATAATCTTCAAGGCTGATTTTGAGAAAGCCTTTGATAAAGTAAGCTGGTATTATGTTCTTAATCTTTTAGCAAAAATGGGCTTTGGTATTTTGTGGAGGTTATGGATGATCTCCTGCTTTAAAGCAAGTGTATCAGTTCTAATAAATGGCTCTCCAAGTCTTGACTTCAACATGAGCAGAGGATTAAGGCAAGGGTGTGCACTCTCTCCTCTCCTATTTGTTTTGGTAGCTGAGGGCCTAAATCAATTAATGAGGGCATGGTTGAGGCACAACTTATTCCAAGGGATCAATCTGCAAGATCAAGGCCCAAACATCTCCCATTTACAATTTGCAGATGATTCAATCTTCTTATTCAAGCTTCCATTCAGAATGTGCTCAGTCTAAAAGATGTATTATCAATGTTTCATTTAGCATCTGGCCTACAAGTGAATTATGAAAAATCTAGTTGCATCCCAATGAACCTGTCACTACAAGAACAAGAGGCCTATCAGTTAATTCTCCCTTGTGACCAAGGTGTATTGCCTTTTACTTATCTTGGTTTTCCCTTAGGAGCTAATCCAAAGAGAATAGCAACCTGGGATCCAATCATTGCAAAGTTTAAATCTGCCTTGGGTCTTTGGGAAGCTAAGTTGCTCTCTCTTGGAGGGAGAATAACCCTCCTCAAGTCTACATTGGGTGCTTTGCCTTTATACTTCTTCTCAGTTTTAAAAGCTCCAAAAGCAGTCATCAAAACAATGGTAAGTTGGCAAAGGAGATTTCTGTGGCATGGCAAATCCATAGCTAAATCCTTATGCAAAGTCAGCTGGAAGCAAGTCTGCAAGCCTAAATCAGAGGGAGGCCTTGGTATTAGAGACCTTAACCTCATGAATTCTGCTTTATTGGCCAAATGGTGGTGGAGGTTTGCCTTAGAAAGAAACTCATTGTGGAAGTTGGTTATCTGTGGTAAGTATGGCTGGAATCCTCAAGAATGGGACCTTGGAAATTTTTCAGAAGTAGGAGCTTCTTGTTTTATGAAACAAATTGTGGACCTACAATCTGATCCCCATTTTGCTCAGATGTTTGGGGCCACTGGTTTGTCTTGGAATTTAGAATCAGGAGATAGAATATTGTTTTGGGAAGATATTTGGTGGGGGGAAGTAGCCTTTAAATTCCTGTTTCCAAGGCTCTATCTCAAGTCAAGAGTTAAGAAGTTCTCAGTGTCAGAAGCTCATTCAGAGGAGGGTTGGGATCTCAAATTCAGTTCACTACCTAGGGGCAGGGCAGAGGATGAATGGAACCTATTAAGCAATATTTTGAGGTCAGTTAAACTATCTCAACTTGAAGACAAGCTCTGTTGGGTCTGGGATGCCAAAGGCTTCACTGTCAGTAAACTTTATACAAAACTTCACCATTTGGGAACAAATGACACTTCAGCCCTCTCTTGGACCAAACTTCTTTGGTCTGTGTCCATCCCTCCAAAGATCACTGCATTTTGCTGGTTAGCATGTCTTGATGCAATTCCCTCAAAGTGCTTCTTAGAGAAAAGAGGACTGCCCCTAGTATTGGATCAAGTAACTTGTCATGTCTGCAATTGGGATTTTGAAGATGGGGATCATGCTCTTCTGCACTGTCCCAAAGCCTGGTTGGTGTGGTGTTCTGTGGTGAATTGGTGGGGAGCAAGTTGGGCCAGTCCAAGTACATTCAAAGAACTATTAGCATCTTGGATCACAATCAGTCCCTTCAGAAGTAAGAAAACATGGCTCACAATTGTTCAAATCTGTGCCTGGCAGATTTGGTTGGCTAGGAATTTAGCTTGTTTCAAAGGAGAATTTTTATATGCTGAGGATATTTTCATGAAGGTGGTTCAACAATCCTATAATGTGGAATGGGGTAAAAATGCTGGCTCTTTCTTCTCTTTCCAAAGCTGGAGGTCAGCCCCAAGATCCTGTTTTGTCTCTAGGCTCTTGCCTCCTCTTGTTGCCTCTCTCACTGGTTGATTTGGTGCTGTGGTCCTCTTGTTGCCTCTCTCACTGGTTGATTTGGTGCTGTGTTTGATCTGGGGGGGGTTCTGGGATGGGTTTGGGTGGTTGGGATGAGTGTTGGTGAGTTTGGTAAGGATTGCTGGTTTTTGTTTTATCTCCCCTCTCTAGTGTGGGTAGTTAGGGCCTATTGTTTTCCCTTTGTCCTTACTGTGTGAAGGGTAGTTTGTTTCTTAGGGTTTTGAGTGTTTTTCATCTGGTTTTTTGTGGCTTGCCTTTCTTTTTGCAGCCTTCCTTCTGTTTTGTGCCTTGGTTGTTGTCTATTACCAGTCCCCTTGTTCTGTTGTAGGTGGATCCCGTAGAAGATCTGCAATTTTCACAATACATTTTGATGCCCTTGTTGTTTCGGGGATTGAAACATACCTGATCCGCAACCTTCAACATCTATTGGTGCTGCAGTGGCCTTCCCATTTTTGGTTCTGCATCTGGTTGCAATTAGTTTGGGTTGCTTCATCCTCAAGTTTCCTTCTCTTCAAAATTTCAAATTATGGTTGGCTTTCTTGCCACTCAAGCTACTCTCTCCCTTCGGTTTCAAGGGTGCCCCGGTTTTATTTTGGTGATGGTTGGGTACTTTTATGCTCTCCTTGTATTGGGGGTTGCTTTTAGTTTTCTCCTTGTGGCTTTGGTGATCTTGATTTGGTGTTCAAGTAGTTGTTCTTTGTGTAATCTTTACCTCCTCCATGTAACCTCTTACCTCTCATAAGGGGTTTTAATTTATTTAATCTTTTGCTGATAAAAAAAACATTATCTTAATGGCTGTTAAGGCAACACAGTCAAAATAGGGGATGGCCATAATAGTTAGGGAACCATAATATTTCCCCAACACTGTTTTAGTAGTCATTTGAGAGATACATTCCAAGTACTTGATCCATTTGGGAGACGCGGTGACGTCTCCAAAGTCACCCCTTGGATGATGCAGTTTAATATTGGATTGGTCTTTACTCAGTCGTCGTCAACTCTGTCATATTGATCATTGCAATTAGTGGTTCAACATTAAGTTTAGGGCTAATGAACTAGAGAAATTGTTAGGTTCCGATTATTGTTTTTTTTAAGGGGATTGAATTATTAGTGATTTTAGGAAAATTGTTGTGCTAGGTTATTAAAATTGAATTGAAAGTAGAATGGTTATTGTTAAGTTATTAAAATTGTGCATGGATTGAAATTTGTTATAATGTTTGAATGGTTGAAGTCCCGATTTCGTGACATGAATTGAATTGTTATAACGTTGGAATTACCAGGGTTGGGCAAAAAATATCCGTCACCTGAAGAACCGGCCAAATCAATCGGCACCATCATCGAAATAACTGTAACAGGGGTCATTGGCGACGGCTACGATGAAAAAAAACACCAAAACAACCACATTTTCGGTGGGGTCTGGTTTTTAGAGTCTTAAACTGACAGTTAACCGAACCGACCAGTAAAAAAATAGTTATATAAATTTGAGGAGAAATCAAATACAAACCATGTCTTAACCTAAAAACTAGAGAACCAATCTAAGTCATCCATTTTAAGAATGGATGGATGAGATGCATTTGAGTAGTTGACTGCAAAAAAACAGCACTTTTTAGTAAGTGGTAAGGGCTTTTTAGTAAAACTATCATATTATTTTTTATAATCAATTCACTAATTTAATTTTTCCCGCTTCGTTTGAACTCCGATTGGCTTCAAACTTGCGCCATTAGTTTTGTTTTTTTAAGGGCTTTAAATCAAGATCAGTCATGAATGTATTTTGGAGCACGAAAAAAAATTATTTCGGTGTTGATTTTTTTTTAAAAAAATCTGGGTAATTTTTATCAACACTTTGCTCTGGATTTATCAACACTTTTACACTGGTTTTATCAACACTTTATGCTGGTTTTATCACCTCATTTTCCAAAACTGGTCATGATTTTATCACTTCATCGCGTGCTTTTTATGAACACTAGTTTTACCAACACTAAACACTAGGTTTATCATTCAATTACGTGTGTTTTATCACCCCCATCACATTTTTTTTTGAAGCACAAATTTTTTATTTATTTCGGGGCTGGTTTTTAAAGAAAGGGTTAATTCCACCTCAGTACCCTAAATCTTTCATATTTCATTTAGAGTACCCTAAATCTTTTTTGTGTCATCTCAGTGCCCTAAACTTTCATTAATTCATTTAGAGTACCCTAAATGTTTTTTGTGTCACCTCGATACCCTAAACTTTCATTAATTTCATTTTAGTACCCACCGTTAACTTTACATATGATTTTCCATCCAAAACAGGTAAAATGACCGTACTACCCCTCACCAATAACCAAAGTTATGGTAAAGTTAACGGTGGGTACTAAATTGAAATTAATGAAAGTTTAGGGTACTAAAATGGAATTAATAAAAGTATAGGGTATTGAGTTGACACAAAAAAGATTTAGGGTACTCTAAATGAAATATGAAAGATTTAGGGTATTGAGATGACAAAAAAAAGATTTAGGGTACTCTAAATAAAATATGAAAGATTTAGGGTACTGAGGCGAAATTAACCCTTAAAGAAATTATATCTGGCTAATTTTTATCAACACTTTGCTCTGGTTTTATCAACACTTTACACTGGTTTTATCAACACTCTACACTGGTTTTATCACCCCATTCTCCAAAACTGATCATGACTTTTATCATCTCATCACGTGCTTTTTATGAACACCATTTTTATCAACACTAAACATTATGTTTATCATTAAATTACATGTGTTTTTATCACTCCATCACATGTTTTTTTATCAACGTTACTTATTATCAAAATTGAACATGGTTTTTATCACCTCAGTACATGTTTTTATCAACATTTAACACTAGTTTGATACATCCGATATAAAACATTTATTAGTGAAGATTTATCAACACTCACATTATTTTTATCACTCCGATATACCTTTTTATTTTCTTGCTTCAAAATATATTCATGATTGATCTTGATTTAAAGCCCTTGAAAAAATAAAAATATTGGCGCAAGTTTGAAGCTAATCGGAGTTCAAACTAATCGGAAAATATTAAATTAGTGAATTGGTGGAAAAAAAATGGACACTTGTCCACATGACACCATGTTTTTACAATTATGCCCTTACTTGTGTGAGAAAGGATGAAAGTGACGTGAGTTTGGGTGAAATTAGGGTGATGATGTGACATCATGGTGAATGTTGGATGTTAGGTGTGTGTGGCTAGGATTGGTTCTCTAGCTTTTAGGTTTTAGGTTAAGAGTAGTTTGTAGCCGATTACACCTCATATAAATTTATTCTTAACATGTTACTGTGCGCTCACAAATATGAAACATATTGCCCAATATAGAACACTTACCCAAAAGAATTTCAGCAACATATCAAACCATCAAATGGCACCATTTTTTAGTCATAGTCCATGCATTCATAAAAGCCTAGCACACTACAAATCTAATCCAACCCTGACAACAACAACAAACCCTATTTCTACCAACCACCAACTCATTCTTAAATCCCCCCGTACCATTTTTCAAATACGAAAGTTCAAAGATATTCTCACGAATTAATAAATTAAGCAGGATTCTTTTGTATAAAATAAGAAAGAGTGAATTAATAAATTTCATCGTAAATATCAAATACTTATAAAAAAATACGGGTACAAGAGCGATTAAAAAGATGCAAGGTCGGGTGTCCGCTTGGTTTTTTTTTGATCGGCAAAACGGAAAATTAAATTGAAACCTCTTTTGAGGTGAAAGAGGAGATACAGATGATTACTCTAAGAATCCCAAAAGCCCAAAGAAAGACGCGGCAATCTGATAAGGGCAAAGCAATAAAGATAACTAAAATAAAGCCAAACAATGTTACTAATACAAGCGGGTAGTAAACTGCCAGAATTGTCAAATAGCTTGTGCTCCACGGAACTGTAAAGCAAAGAGTTTGAACGATGCTTCTTTCTTGAATGACTTGGGACGCACGGCAAGCACAATAAGCATTTGTAATATCAGTTTTAACATCAAAATGTGCAGCAAACTCAGAAATCAACATCTGCTTCTGCAGCAAATAGCCAAGTCACTTGGCATATCAGTTATACACCAGTTGAGCAGCAAAACACAGTAAAGGTACACCAGCTTCTTCGTCAAAAGAGCTGATAACTTGAACCTTCACCAAAAACAGATTTAACACCCAAAACACCAAAGCAACAATCAAAGTAGGCAACAAAGGTTGAGCAGATAAGAAACCCAACACAACCACAGAAACCAGGGGCACTCAAACAAAACAAAACAACCCCAAAGCAAAGACAAAACACCAACCAAGAAGGAGGCTAATGACCTAGCACTCACCTAAAGGACAACTACCCACACACTGAACAAAAAAGCAAACAAGGGCCTAACTACCACACTCACAAGGCAGGTCAAGCATGGAATAGTTCCCCAACTACAAATTTCCAAAGACAAATCAACCCATTTGAAAAATCCACACTTCCGATACCTCTGCAAATATAAGTAACTTAAGAATTAACATTTTCATAATCAAGTACATTAATCAAATTGATGACATAATTTATGTCAACTTACGTGAAAATTCTCACACCCAAGAAACCTTCTATCCGAATTTTCTCTAGTGAACGACGTTCGAAGTGGAGCTGGTACTCCTTAATAACAATACACAATTTCTTCACTCCCTGTTCTTTCACCCTAGAAATATAAGGAAAACTTTATGGAGTTAATCGTATTTCATATTATACTCAAATTTTACGAACTCTTACATTTCAACATTGCATTTTTTTTCTTTTACTACCCTATTGTATACAAAAATCCACATTGTTTCTAAAACCAAAATTTTGAAACTAAACTAACCTATTGTATACATAAACCCACACTGTATCTAAAACCAAATTTATGAAACTAAACTAACCTATTGTATACAAAAACCCACATTGTTTCTAAAACCAAAATTTTGAAACTAAACTAACCTATTGTATACAAAAACCCACACTGTTTCTAAAACCAAATTTCTGAAACTAAACTAACCCTGAACATGCACCGTTCTGAAATTTCTGAAACCAAACTTTTGTCAATACTCTACATATGAATCCCTAAAGTCCGGAAAAATTAAGGATTTGTAAAGTGCAAATCGTGTAGCCCTAAAATTTCGTGTACCTCTGCAAAATTAAGCCCTCCTTTAATCTTCATCTAAAATCACAGACTTTTCATGGATAAACAATAACCTGATTTTGTAGCCCTAAAAATTCCTAATTGTTGTGCCTAGATTTACCAGAGTGAGAAATCATGTACATACCAAATCGAACTCATCGTCTATTGCTTTCACGACCTTCTCCATGGTTTCCTCCCACTGGTTTCACCTTCTTCGTCGCAACTCCGATCGACTTCTCCCTCTCTCCACTTCTCACTCTCCTTGTTCCGCGCATCTCAGTCTGCTTCGGCTACTTCAAATGAGGGTTGGGAGATTGTTTTTTTTGTCTGAAGTAAGGGGCATTCGTGGGATTTAGGAAAAAATGACCAGGTCACATGTAAAGCACAAGCCAGTTTCATCCACCTCACCGTTTTTTCTGACGTTTTTTTTCCCTAATTGATAATATCGAAAAGGTGACGTGAAGTTAGTACTTGTGAATAAAGGTCAAAATAAAGGCCGCAGCCGAGGTTTACCCATGTTACAATTTGTACACTTTTCTTTTTCTGAATGCTACACTTTTCACCCATGTTCTCATATAGAATGTCACATTTTGCACCAATTTCCTTTCGAATCCCTTTTTTTTGGAATGTTAAACTCTTTCCCTTTTTTTTACTTTTTAAATTATGATCACCAGTTATGCATTATTTACAATTCACCACCCTTTTGTTTCCTTTATTCGTGATGTTTTTTTTAGTGTTCAATATGAACCTCAGTTTGTATGCATAAAATATAGGGATAATTCCACTTCAGTACCCTAAATCTTTCATATTTCATTTAGAGTACCCTAAATCTTTTTTGTGTCATCTCAGTACCCTAAATCTTTTTTGTGTCACCTCAGTACCCTAAACTTTTATTAATTCCATTTTAGTACCCCTAAACTTTCATTAATTTCATTTTAGTACCCACCATTAACTTTACCATAATTTTGGTTGTTGGTGAGGGGTAGTATGGTCATTTTACATGTTTTGGATGAAAAATCATATGTAAAGTTAACGGTGGGTACTAAAATGGAATTAATGAAATTTTAGGGTACCGAGGTGACACAAAAAAGATTTAGGGTACTCTAAATGAATTAATGAAAGTTTAGGGTACTGAGGTGACACAAAAAAGATTTAGGGTACTCTAAATAAAATATGAAAGATTTAGGGTACTGAGGTGGAATTATCCCTAAAATATATGAAATGTATGTGCAATTGTATGAATCTGAAAGTTACATGTTACTCCCCTTTCCTTTTCTATTGCCAGGATGATACTTAGTTACATTTTGCACCCCTAATATTCTATGTTACACTTTCAGACCTTCTCTTTTCTTTCAGTTACCCTTTTCTTTCCTTTTTCAACATCAGACTTGTGAAATTCGTACAATAAAACTAAAAATGAATATGGTATTACAAAGCAATGCCCTAATTTATTCTTGTTAGTTTTAACAATAGATATTAAAACCCAGATTGAGTCGAACGAACACTATATCAATGGTGCAATTTTGTTCTGTTAAGTAAGATAATAATAAAATTCAATACAACGTAGTATGTAAATCCCACCACCATCCTATTCTCCTATCCCATGTGCCTCGGCCTTGCCTTCTCTGCTAGTGGTTTCAGCGGATTCTCTGGGACCGACGGGGTCCTTTGGTCCACAAGCGTTACCCCCTACCCCCCTACTGTGGCTGCGATGGGAGAGACGGCGTTGGGAGCGACCGCGTTCGGAGACTGTAAAGACCTGAGTTTTTATTTCGTTATTTTAACGTTGGAACTGTCTTTGAGTTGGGGAACGAGTCGAATTTTGGATCGACTTCAAAAAAAAGAGAAAAAGAAACAAAAAGAAAAAAAAAAAGAAAAAAAGAAGAAAGGTGGGCTGGACCAACTGACCAGGCCCGGTCAGATGACCAGCCCCAAGCCAGTCAGGCTCGCACCTTCGCGGCCCAACCCTAGCAACAAAAGGGTTGAGCGCCGCTTCTGATTCCCATTTCCTTGCACGCGGACCGAGGAACTCCTTCAACCTCGACCTCTCTCTCTCACACTCGTCTCTCCCTTCGCGTACCAGAGCACTCGCCGCCGTCTCTGTGTCGCCGTCTCTCTCTCTCCATCTGCATCTCCTTCTTCTCCAGCTTCTTCTCCTTCCTCTCCTTCATCTACGTCCACTGAGACAAAACCCAACCTAGAAACCCCTTCGCCCTTTCTCCCTCTGCGATTCGAAACCCTCGTCGTCGTTTGAGCCTCGCCGTGTTTCTCCAGCAATGGTGAGCCATCCCGACCTCGTCTTGCCTCTTCCGTCACTCCCTCCTGAGATCTGAGCTGGTGCGCGGTCGTCTTGGCCGAGATTTGGGGGTGGAGAGGTTCGCCGGAACTCTCAGGTCTCAGATATGAGATTTCCTCGCCGGCGAACTGCTCACACCACCAAATTTGAACGGAGGACCGTGAAACCCGCACCAGCAACCTTCTCCCGTCGTCACCGAACCTCCTGAGGCGCTCGCCACCGTCAAAAAACCCTTTCCCTTACCTGACGTTGCTGTCGCTGGAGTCGCCGGAACCCTAGCCCCGTCCATCTCCGTTCCCAGCTTAGACAGGACGAGAACGAGTCCTTGGGCTCAAGCCTGGAATTAGTTTGGGCCTCGGGCCCGGATCTGGTTCGGGCCTCGGCCCAGACTGACTCTGGGTTCGGGTCTGGACTCGGGTCTGGACTCGGGTCTGGATCCGGGTTTGGGTCGGGCACGGGTCGGTCCGGGTCTGGACCTGGATCCGGGTCGGTTTCCGGATTCGGGCCGGGTTCGGGTCGGACTCGGGTCGGTCGAGTCGGTTAGACATAATTAATTAATTTAACTACACTTTGGACTAAATCAGATACTTCTTGGACTTAGTGGTTTGATTAAAAAAGGCGAACTGTTAATTTAACGAACTAATCTTCTGGACCTGAACTGATTGGACTTAACTGCTAAATTCCAGACTCGGACTTCGCCCTAGAAGACCGGAGTTAGGCCAGGTCGTCAGCAGCTAGGAGACGCAGCTGTTGGATCGTCTTGAGGTAGGGAAAAGTCGTAAACTCTACTCCTAAAATTAAGAACTGCTAATAGTATGCCTATAGGGAAACCTAATAATTGGCTAAATAACTAGTATGCATATAGGACGGTATTAACCAGAGTAGTCTTATAACATGCGAACGACCTACGTGCCATGTCGTGCCGTAGGTGTTGGGTTGATGTGCTGGTAGAATGGCCGTGATGAGCCTTAGGATTGCTTGTTGAATGTATTACCGTTGTTTGTTGCCTTACTAACAATGCATGTTCCTTCTTAGGTTAAGATAAGAGTTAAACTAGATTGATTAAATTGTGATAATCGTAATGTGAACAGTTGTTCCGTGTATGATTGATTGATTAAATAAATGTTCGAGTGTAATTGGTTGTGCTTATGGACATGATCGGGTGATTGATAGACCGATGATACGTGGTTGGTAAGTTACACCGGTAAGTTGATTATTAATAGGAGTGGTTGTGTTGCTCTTGTCGGGAATTGCATGCCCTGGTTGTTTTCTATATATGGTTGTGTTTGGAATAATATCGGATCGAGGGGGTATGCCGGTCCGATATTGTTACGTTGATGTTTCACCCTGTTGCTACGTGTCCGGGAAGACCTAGGCCGAGGGATGTTCCGGTATGGTATATTATTGTCTTATCCGTTGCTACGTGTCCGGAAAAACCTGTTTCATCCCGTTGCTACGTGTCCGGGAAGACCAAGGCCGATGGATGTTCCGGCTTGGTACTTATTTGTCTCATTCCGATGCTACGTGTTCTGGAGAGACTCACCTCACCTCAATGATCTGTGTTTCCTTGGAAACATTTCCGGGATTTCCGATGATTAGCGTTTCTAGGAAACGTTTCCTGAAATCCCGATGATAGTGTTACCTCTAGGCCGAGAGGAAATCTGAGATGATGTACCAGACAGTGTACAGATCAGAGTCATGGTTATGATACTTGATATTTCTGAAATTGTTTGTTGTCTTATTGTACCCCTTGGTAGGTAGTTTATCCTTCTTTTGTTGTTATTTTGAGGATTACCTTAACTATAGTATTACGATCTTGTTGGTTCCTGTTTATTTTTACTGTGGTTAATCATACTAATCAGCTTCACTGTTAAACGGGGTTCTCTTGGTTTACTGCTTTATCCTACTGAGCGAAAGCTCACCCCTTACCTTGTTGTGTTTCAGGTTTTGAGCGGGATTCATACTAGTTGGATGATCGACGCTTGGGAGCTTTCGAGAGTCCTAGACTAGTTGTTAGAGACGTACTATGTTTTCCGCTGTTTTAAACTTTAACACTGGATTTGAGCTGTTGACTCTTTTATTGGTTTTTATCACTTATGAGTATTATTTTAAACGTCGTTTACTTTTAAATTGCTTTATTTTATTAATCTGTTAAGTTCACGTCTCGAGTCTGGTCCATACCGGATTCGGGGTGTGACATAGACTTTCGCTCCAAACTACAGGTCCTCTCCCCGTGGACCGAACCCTAACTCACACCTCAAGGGTCACCTCCACCAGCACCACGCCCGTCATCACCACGACCTGGCTTTAGTGTCTGGGAGGTCTGATGTTGGTTCTATGGCATCGAACTGTACCTCAGGCCATGGGATCCCTACTCGCCTGAACCGTGGTCTTTCGGACAAGGATCGCCACGACCTTGCTCTAACGTCTGGGCTGTCTGTTGGCTGATCTAGGGTTCATCCCACACAGATCCCGTTGAGGTCCCTGCCTTTTCGTCTGCCGGTGGGAGTAGTGAGGGATAAGATGGAGTACTCGGCGTTTGTCGAGGTCATGACAGTGAAGGCCTTGTAAAGCCCGACTTTTTTAAAAGGGTATTCTTTCTTAATTCGAAACATTAGGATGAGAATTTGCAACGAGGGTTTCTTTTTAAAAAGAAAAAATATAGAAGAAGAGCAGACTTGGACCAGGCGTGATTTGGGCCAAGCAAGACGAACCCAAACAGCAACCTCTCGAGCCCAATCCCACTTCGGCTTCTGCCCACAAACCCTCGCGTCCCTGTGCTTCTCCCTCATTCGAGCACGCTTCCCCAGACGACCGCTCTTCCTCTCTCAGATCCATCGCCCCTCTCGAACTCCATCTCCCCCTCTCTTCTCGTCGTCTCCCTCTCTCAGGCGGCTCTCTCTCCCTCTTACAGATCTCCTCACCCTCTCTCTTCTTCTCTCGCCACTTCACTCGAACCCAGCCGCGTCGTCGTCGTCGCTCGCTGGAGTTTTCAGCAGGTAAACGACGCGTCGGCTCTCCGTCTTCCTCGACCACCTCCCTTCGAGCGCACCCCTCGCCGGAGAGCAAACAAATCCACCACGAAGCCCCCCCAGCTCACTCACGGTTGCGCCGCCGTGACGCTCGTCCCTCTCGCTCACGGTCGCGCCGCCGTGAATCCATACGAGCTCGAGTGGATCCGGGAGGGCATGAGCCACGTAGGGCACTGTTGCCGGAGATTTGTTCATCGGAGCGGAGAGGGAAAGGGGGAAATCGTCCCCGAGCGCCACAGCCTCTCTTTCCTCCTTCTCTGACGGCGCCGCCGCCGGCGGCGGAGCAAGCAACCGTAGCCTCTTATGGATCGGGCTTTGGGCCAGGTCCTGGAGTTGGGCCAGATGGACGGGCCTTGGGCCTTTTGGACAGACTTGGACCGGTAGACCTTGGGCCAGGCCCAGGACTAAGGCTCGGATCTGGAACGGGTCTGGGCCGGGTCTGGAGTCGGGTCCGGGTCTGGTTTCTGGACCGGGTCTGGTTCGCGGATCCGGGTCGGACAGTTTTTTAATAATTGATTAATTTAATTTATTTGACTTAAAAATGGTAATTAAAGGACGTATTGGACAATTCCGAGGACTTTTGAGATACCGGGACTGATTGGACTTTTTAACTGTTCAAACCCAGACTTGGATTTCGCGAACTTCACCCGAGAAGACCGGAGTTAGGCCAGGACGTCAGCAACTAGGAGACGCAGTTGTTGTTATCGCCTTGAGGTAATTACAGTAAGTTACTAGCATGCATGTTTAGGGCTTAATAATAAACCGGAAAGGTCCTAGTTGGCATATAGGATGTGATTCACTAGAATAGCCGCTTTCGTTTACTAAATAACCGGACGAGTCTAGTAACATGTAGGTTGAAATCACAGGATTTGAATGTGAGGAACGAGTGAACTGAGGGATAGCTTACGTGCCATGTCGTGCCCTAAGTTTGGAATTGTTGTGCTGGTAGATGGGTCGTGTCGAGCCTTAGGATTGCGTGTTGTGTGCTATAACCACTGTGTGAGAGTCTAAATAAGATTATACTCGGTGTTTCATGATGTGACTATGTGTGGGCAAGTGTTCCATGTTTGATGATGCGAACCCGTGGTTGTGATATGACCGGGTGAGTGATAGACCGGCTGTGTGGTACGTTGAGTTGGTCCGGTTGGTATACCGAGACCCATAATGGCTTTGTGCGGTGTGTTAGACCCTGTTTGTGTGGTCCAAGAGACGGCGTAGCCGGAGTGGCACCTACACCGAGAGATAGTTCCGATGTAGTGTATCGAGGCCAAGGATGGCGTGAGTACCGCCCCGAGTCAGTGTGACGGGAAGACATCGGACTGAGGGATTTCCGGTCGAGGATGTTACCCTCAGTCTCAGTAAGAGGAAGATATCGGGACTGATGCTTTCTGTTCCAGTACGATATAAGAGGCTTACTGCAAATGGCTTAGTGCATTCAACGACGTTAGAAATTGTTGTGCGTTATCTTTGTGTGTCTCGCTGTGTGTTTTATACATGTTGGTTGGCTTTGTGCGTGATTCTAATTATGTTTATGACTTTGTGAAAGTGATCGGTAACTGGGCGTCGGGATCGAGGCTCCGTGTTCCGATACGACATAAATGGAACGGGCTGTGATAGTCGGGGAGGTTGGAAATGGTTGTATTAGGTTATGGTTGAGCATGTTGTGTGCGTCGTGCATGTTTATTGGCTTTGTGCGTTGTTTTAAGTGTGATTTTGGTCTTGTGAGAGTGTTGGTGACCCGAGGTACCGTTATACCTGATTTCTGTGTTGTCGTGCGAGTTCGCACGTATGTTCGGTTGTGAGATAGCCGTGGGCGTTGTTCGTTGATAATTGTTACGTGTTGAATGTCAAGAGTTAGTTGCGAAAGGTGGTGGGTTCGGTTCATTGTGAGTTGGTTTACGAGTTGCGCCTGGGTGAAGGTCACGCGTTGTCTTGGAGTAATTGTTTAAATTGACTTTTAATAGTTGTGCTTTACTAGTATACCCTAATTGGACAGTTACCCGTGGTGATGAACTGTGGTTCAGAATCTTAACTACTTTTCCTACTGAGCTAAGCTCACCCCTTTACTTTGTTGTGTTTCAGGTGTTGAGCGGTTTCGTACCAACAGGACTCTCAGAGCTTGGGTGCTGGCGAGGGTTAGCTAGTATTTATCGACGTACTATTTCCTGTCATTAAGCATTTTTACTGGTTGTTTTACCGAGCAGTTGACTCGTGGTTACATTTCGAAGTTTAAGCTTGTTATTTGATACTGTTTCGGCTTTATTTTTGTTCTAAATTGTTATTGTTTTAATTCACGTCTCGAGTCTGGTCAAAACCGGATTTTGGGTGTGACAATTTGGTATTAGAGCCTGGTTTGATTTTGAAATGATTTTTAAAACCTCGGACCGTACGTCACCTAGGTGGGTAGAGTGGGTCGTTAGGTTGATGTGTGTCGGGTACGCAAGTCGGAGATGTCCTATGCGTAGGAACGAGACGGAAGAGTCTCGGATTGGTGAAGCGTCCGGCCTGAGTGCCGTAGACTTTTGTTGAACCTGTATGGTTGTTGTCGTGTTTGACTTAACTGTTGTCCAAGATTGGACTTGGCCGGGCGGTAAGGGTGAGATTACCGAGGCCCAGGTGTAAAAGTTGAGATAAATTGTTGTGTGTTATAATTGTGATTGAGTGCTGTGTGCAATTGGTAAATGGTTGTCCCGCATAAGCGGATGGTTGATTTAATTTACGAACGGGTTATGCCCGATGTTCTGCAGAAACTGAAGTGTATGTACCATAACGACTCAGCTATCGGGGCCACTGTAGCTGGACGTGAATGGTGGGATGTCGAGTGGTTACAACGTAATTCGCGGACGCCTAAACCGGGTTGTAACGTCGAGAGATCAACATGAATGTTATGTTGGAATGAGAATGTGTTAGAAATTTGAACTGAATCGAGGTTGGACTTTGTGATATTGCTTTTAAGTATAAGTAGCAGTCTGTGTGACGTAAGTGTGCAAGTGTTGCTAAGTGAAACTGGTTGTAACCCTGATGTGTGTTTATATGATCTGTGTGAAGCACTAGTGTGCTGGCTTCTTTGTTGTGTGCTATTGTGTGACTATACTATATTAAGTATATTACTACTATAAGTAGTAGTGGGGTGGACTGTGTGTGGCGCTAGTTATTATTTTAAGCGTGTTCTCCTGTCGAGTTAAGAAACTGAAATCCGTGTGTTGTCCGTGCAAAGGAATGACTTCATGGCACGTGCGTATGCCCCACGAGGCACCAGAGGACGGCCAGCTGGAGGCCGATGACGGCCAGCTAGGGGCCGGGGACAACAGTCTACTGCTGATTATGCTGGGGCGACTAGTGCCCAGGGTGCGCTCGTTGAGGGGCACGAGAGGACTGAGACAGTTCAGGCGGCAGCTCTGGAGGAGCTGACTCGCACTGTTCGGGGACTGGCAGCTGTCTTTTGAGGAACCTACGCAGGTTGGCAGCTCCACTGCGCAGGCATTGCGAGATTTCCGCAGGCTAGGCACGCCTGTGTTTTCTGGGGAGCCAGACCGCGAGGCGGCTGAGCGATGGCTGGAGCGGATCACCCGCAACCTTGACACATCTGGGGTGATGAGCGGTAGGCTCCGAGTCTCATTCACCGCCTTCCGTCTGGAAGGGGAGGCCTACCACTGGTGGCGCCGAGAGCAGGCCCGAGTGGGGGACGATTTTGTGCTGTTCGGACAGCGTTTCCTCGAGCAGTACTTTCCGCAGGCTGTTCTGGATGACAGACGTCAGCGGTTCCTAGAGCTGCGGCATGAGGGTCTGTCGGTGTCTGAGTACGAGGCGAGGTTCACCTCCTTGTCTCGCTTCGCTCAGGAGATGGTGCAGACGGAGGCTCTCAGGTGCCGACGTTTTGAGGGAGGACTCCGTCCGGCGATCGCAGACCGGGTCGTAGTGTTGAGGACCCAAGTATTCTCCGAACTGGTGGAGTAGGCTTTGACTGTGGAGCGACGCTTCCGAGAGTCAGGTAGAGCTCGGGATGTCAGACCAAGATCGAGCAGCGCACTGAGGCCATCTGAGTCTCGGGATTCGAGGAGGCAGAGAACCTCGGGATCATTTTAGCCCCAGACCCAGTAGAGAGGACCGCGACAGGTCGGGTCGGTGGCTTCCGTTGGGCCTCCCGTGCCAGGACGCACTTGTTATCGTTGTGGGCAGCCAGGCCATATGGCTCGGGACTGTCAGATGGTGGCGGACCAGTGGATCGTCCGATGGGTAGACCCGAGGAGAGGTCGAGTGTCGGGCAACCACTGTGTCATCGATGTGGTTGGCCAGGACACTTTGCCTCCAGGTGCCCAGATCAATATTTGGTGGCGTCAGCTCCGCGACCACAACAGTCACAGACTCGACACTCGCCACATTTCCCTCAGCGTCAGGCTCAGACACAGAGGGCGCCGAGACAGGCAGCGAGCGCGGCAGCACCGAGACATCAAGCTGCGCAGCAGGTAGCACTTCCACCACCTCCGAGAGGTGGACCCCCGGAACAGCAAGGCCGGGTGTTTGCTGTCGTCGATTCACGGGCGGAGAGACAGGATTGCGATCCTGAGATCGATCGCGACGTCGAGCGCGCTTCTGATTAGAGAACATCGCGGAGTTTAGGACTAGCGAGAGTCCGGGTTTCTCTTCTGTTTTGACTTTAGAGATGTGCTTTCTATTTTAAGACTTGTATCTGACTCGTTGTGGTGTTATTACTACTTTTTATTGGATCTGCTTTTGAACGTTTACATCGTTTAAGTCGCTAATCTGTTAATTCTTAGTTCGCGCCCGAGTTCGGCTAAGTACGAATGTCGGGACATAAGTGAGAACGGTGTACCTTGGCACGCTAACTGGGGGTGCGGCGGGGGACCGCAGAAATATCTGTACGCAGCCAGAACGGCCAAAGGAAATGGATGAGTGACGATGAGATTAGAGTGGCGCAGTGGAAGCGTGGTGGGCCCATAACCCACATGCACCGCATTCTTCTGTTTCTTTACACTTGGTGAGACGTGGGGGTCCAAGAGTAGAACCTTGGTGCGGTCCCGGCGTCTTGGCACCCCGACTAAGTACGTTGTGGTTGACGAGTGTGTGCAGTGTATGGTAGAAGTGGGATACCTCACGAGGTATCCGGAAACAAATCGCCGAGTACGACTACCACAGCGCTTCCAGGCCAGTAACACTATGGCACCGTACGAAGCGTTGGATGGTAGGTCGGGTCGTTTGCCCAATCAGGGCACACCTAAGGATTAACAGTTGAGTCTTGTGGTCCCGAGCTGCTAGAAAGGCGACTGAAGGGTCGCGTGGTTTGTGAACGAAGAGAACCGCGCAGAGTCGACGCGGAAGCGCGAGGATAAGGTACGTACGAGGTATCCAAACCCGTTCGGACCCTGAGGAACCAGTTTTTGTGTCTTCAGTTTTGCGGTGACTTTGGTGGGAACGACTTGTAAATTGATTGAGATTACGTGTTGTTTCTTCGTACTATCGTGAGTGGTTGGACGTGGGCTTATTTTATGGGTTGTTGTGTGCGTAATGCTTGTTTAAGTGAAGTGGGTAGTTGAGGAGAAGTGTTGATGTGTTGGATCTCTTTTAAGGGCAAGGTGAGAATTGTCTGGTATGATACCTATACCGCCGGACGATTCCGGTATAGGATATCGCGACCAAGCTGTGTATGTCGGTGCGACATCTCTACCGAAGGTGAATGCCGGTATCGACTGACTAGTTTAAGTGTTTCCGTGTACTTGAAGGATAAGTGGACTGTGAGTTGTAATCGGACGTTCTCCGAGTTAGGATCAAGTGGAGCGCTTTCGTTTTAAATTTCGAGGACGAAATTCTTTTAAGGGGGTAGACTGTAAAGCCTGAATTTTTTAAAATGGTATTCTTTCGTAATTCGAAACATTGGGGTAGGAATTTGCAACGAGGGTTTCTTTTTAAAAAGAAAAAAAAATATAAGAAGAGCAGACCTGGACCAGGCATGATTTGGGCCAAGCAAGCCGAGCCCAAACAACAACCTCTCGAGCCCAAGCCCACTTCGGCTTCTGCCCACAAACCCTCACGTCCCTGTGCTTCTCCCTCATTCAAGCACGCTTCCTCAGACGACCGCTCTTCCTCTCTCAGATCCATCGCCCCTCTCGATCCCCATCTCCCCCTCTCTTCTCGTCCTCTCCCTCTCTCAGGCGGCTCTCTCTCCCTCTTACAAATCTCCTCACCTTCTCTCTTCTTCTCTCGCCACTTCACTCGAACCCAGCCGCGTCGTCGTCGTCGCTCGCCGGAGTTTTCAGCAGGTAAACGACGCGTCGGCTTTCCGTCTTCCCCGACCACCGCCCTTCGAGCGGACCCCTCGCCGGAGAGCAGACAAATCCACCACGAAGCCCCCCAGCTCGCTCACGGTTGCGCCGCCGTGACGCTCGTCCCTCTCGCTCACGGTCGTGCCGCCGTGAATCCATATGAGCTCGAGCGGAACTGGGAGGGCATGAGTCTCGTAGGGCACTGTTGCCGGAGATTTTCTCGCCGGAGCGACGATGGAAAGGGGGAAATCGTCCCCGAGCGCCACGGCCTCTCTTTCCTCCTTCTCCGACGGCGCCGCCGCCGGCGGCGGAGCAGACAACCCTAGCCTCTTCTGCACCGGGCTTTGGGCTAGGTCCTGGAGTTGGGCCAGATGGACGGGTCTTGGGCCTTTTGGACGGACTTGGACCGTCAGACCTTGGGCAAGGCCCAGGTCTAAGGATCGGATCTAGACCGGGTCCGGGTCGGGTCCGGGTCCGGTCGGGTCTGGTTTCTGGACCGGGTCGGATCCAGGTCTGGTTCGCGGATCCAGGTCGGATAGTTTTTTAATAATTAATTAATTTAATTTATTTGACTTAAAAATTGTAATTAAAAGGACGTTTTGGACAATTCCGAGGACTTTGGACATACCGGGACTGATTGGACTTTTTAACTGTTAAAACCCAGACTTGGATTTCGCGGACTTCGCCCGAGAAGACCGGAGTTAGGCCAGGACGTCAGCAGCTAGGAGACGCAGCTGTTGTTATCGCCTTGAGGTAAGGAAAGTAGCGGATACTGCTTTAATTACGGAAAGTTACTAGCATGCATGTTTAGGACTTAATAATAAACCGGAAAGCTTCTAGTTGGCATATAGGATGTGATTCACTAGAATAGCCGCTTTCGTTTACTAAATAACCGGACGAGTCTAGTAACATGTAGGTTGAAATCACTGGATTTGAATTTGAGGAACGAGTGAACTGAGGGATAGCTTACGTGTCATGTTGTGCCGTAAGTTTGGAATTGATGTGCTGGTAGATTGGCCGTGTCGAGCCTTAGGATTGCGTGATGTGTGCTATAACCGTTGTGTGAGAGTCTAAATAAGATCATACTCGGTGTGGCATGATGTGACTGTGTGTGGGCAAGTGTGCCATGTTTGATGATGTGAACCTGTGGTTGTGATATGACCGGGTGAGTGATAGACCGGCTGTGTGTTACGTTGAGTTGGTCTGGTTGGTATACCGAGACCAATAATGGCTTTGTGCGGTGTGTTAGACCCTGTTTGTGTGGTCCAAGAGACGGCGTAGCCGGAGTGGCACCTACACCGAGAGATAGTTCCGATGTAGTGTATCGAGGCCAAGGATGGCGTGAGTACCACCCCGAGTCAGTGTAACGGGAAGACATCGGACTGAGGGATTTCCGGTCGAGGATGTTACCCTCAGTCTCAGTAAGAGGAAGATATCGGGACTGATGCTTTCTGTTCCAGTACGATATAAGAGGCTTACTGCAAATGGCTTAGTGCATTCAACGACGTTAGAAATTGTTGTGCGTTATCTTTGTGTGTCTCGCTGTGTGTTTTATACATGTTGGTTGGCTTTGTGCGTGTTTCTAATTATGTTTATGACTTTGTGAAATTGATCGGTAACTGGGCGTCGGGACCGAGGCTCCGTGTTCCGATACGACATAAATGGAACGGGCTGTGATAGCTGGGGAGGTTGGAAATGGTTGTACTAGGTTATGGTTGAGGATGTTGTGTGCGTCGTGCATGTTGATTGGCTTTGTGCGTTGTTTTAAGTGTGATTTTGGTCTTGTGAGAGTGTTGGTGACCCGAGGTACCGTTATACCTGATTTCTGTGTTGCCGTGCGAGTTCGCACGTGTGTTCGGTTGTGAGATAGTCGTGGGCGTTGTTCGTTGATAATTGTTACGTGTTGAATGTCAAGAGTTAGTTGCGAAAGGTGGTGGGTTCGGTTCATTGTGAGTTGGTTTACGGGTTGCGCCTGGGTGAAGGTCACGCGTTGTCTTAGAGTAATTGTTTAAATTGACTTTTAATAGTTGTGATTTACTAGTATGCCCTAATTGGACAGTTACCCGTGGTGATGAACTGTGGTTCAGAATCTTAACTACTTTTCCTACTGAGCTAAGCTCACCCCTTTACTTTGTTGTGTTTCAGGTGTTGAGCGGTTTCGTACCAGTAGGACTCTCGGAGCTTGGGAGCTGGCGAGGGTTAGCTAGTGTCTAGCGACGTACTATTTCCTGTCATTAAACCTTTTTACTGGTTGTTTTACCGAGCAGTTGACTCGTGGTTAAATTTCGAAGTTTAAGCTTGTTCATTGATACTGTTTCGGCTTTATTTTTGTTCTAAATTGTTATTGTTTTAATTCACGTCTCGAGTCCGATCAAAACCGGATTTGGGGTGTGACAAGCCCAGTATTGGGAATGGACTCGTGACAACGACGGGGTGCGTGATAGCATGGTGGAGCCCTCGTCGTAATAGATCACCCGGCGCTGGATGCGGAGACAGACAAGAGCATGGCTTCCCTCATGCGGGTCTACATCAGGTCATGTTAACCGACTCAATGGGTCTATTCAACGCCTTGGCAGTTCTCCGCACCAGGCTACAAGGAAGACGACTGAGATACCCGTAGTTGATACGATTAGAAGGTCGGCTAGGTCGAGTCCCTCGAGAAGTTACCCGTAGTGCTGTCTCCTGGCACATCGGAAGGGCCTACTACGGGTTGACCGGGTGGGGGGACCTCGGCCCCGTAAACACTGACGTCTACCAGAGGCCCAAGCTGGAGTAGGCATGGAGCGGGGTGGAGAACCGAGAGACACTACACTACGAGCGACGACATTGGACCCCGATACCTACAGCTAGATTATCTTACCGGGGGGAGTTGGTAGAACACTGGACCTGATAACTAACTTGGGTCCCCAAATGCTCGGTTGGGATACTAGCCCATTGCCCGTACAAGGCCACTCTCTCCCATGTTCTTTTGTACACGGGAAGATCAGGGGGTCATGATTTGGCCAGCTTGTTGACTGGAATGTTGACCCTCTACCACCCAGCATGGAGGGTTTGGAGGCGGGGATTCGCTCAGCCAGCCGAGAGAGTTGTTGAAGCTCCAGTTCGTGGGGAAACAACTGCTGGAAACCTGAAGATGGAGGCATCTGGCACTGAGTGTGACGACTCATCAATAGCGCGGAAGAGGCCCCGCCGGGAGGAATGAGGCGTCGTCGATGCATCGGGTACTGGACCTGGGAAAATACATTAATCACACGAGCTACAAGGTACGTCACTAACTACCCAAAGACCCGGACTTCCGCTCCCATCTCTTCAAGCTTCGACGGTTCTCCTAGTCCGCCTCATGACCAGTACCTGCAGGAAAAGCAGCAGGGGGTGAGCACTTCGCTCACTGCCACGGATACCGGATTGACCGCGGCATACCAACAGAAATGTCGGGAACACCGGCAACAACAACAACCATGGGGACTACTACCCAAAAACACGAAATTAGACTGACGGTCACGCAATACAACTGTTAAAAACTTCCGAACCATCTCAAAGCCCGGACACGTAATGTAGACCCCAAATCAGAGACCAAACAACCATTCAATTAGTCACCCCGACCAGGTAAAGCACAACCCTCACACGATCCTATATGCATTTACTTGTAACTTTCCGCAACCAAACCAGTATTCGCTACTCGTCCCTACCTCAGAGGCATGCGGGAAAAGTAGTAAAGGGGATGAGCGTTCCGCTCACCGCCATGGATACCTGTTCGATTATGGCATACTAGCAAAGCATCAACAACTTACCAATCTAAACAGGCAACAACTACCTCAAGACCTGATACCAAACTGTCACAACTGCTCATGATATCAATACCTCAAATACTCGCTCACGTAAGGGAAACCTCGAATGGGGATCATATTCTCAACTAAGCAAAACACTATTGCTCACCATCTCAACACCCCAATTGCCCGATCACGTAAAGGAAACCTCAAAACGGGGATCACGTTCTCAACTAAGCAAACACTATTGCTCACCACATCGACGCCCCAATTGCCCGATCACTTTGGAGAAACCTCAAACGGGGAACACGTTCTCAACTAGGCAAACACTATTGCTCACCATAACAACACCCCAATTACCCGATCACATAAGGGAAACCTCAAAACGGGGATCACGTTCTCAACTAAGCAAACACTATTGCTCACAATATCAATACCCCAACTACCCGATCACATAGGGGAAACCACAAACAACCCACTCACATGAGGGAAACCTCAAACCACCCGTCCACGTGAGGGAAACCTCGAACAACCGGCTCACGTAATGTAGACCCGATCCAACAGCCACGACCTCAATAACACATGCAATAATAATCAAAAATCACGCAGGGTCACACAAAACCAACCGATCACACAACACCCAAGATCACAAAGGATCGCACACCAGATCAAGATCACAAAGGATCGCACACCAGCCAAGATCACAAAGGATCGCACACCAGCCAAGATCACAAAGGATCGCACACCATACTGCACAACCACAAGCCTCAGCACTTTACCGATCGCGCGCCGGAAGGTACGACACACCTCACGGGGACCACATCCCTCGTCACTTTACCGATCGCACATCGGAAGGTACGACACACCTCACGGTCATAAATCAAGTCTCAGCACTTTACCAATCGTGCGCCGGAAGGTACGACGCACCTGACAAGAACCACAACCCTCATCACTTTACCGACCGCACATTGGAAGGTACGACACACCTCTCGGGCACAGCTCAAGCCTCAGCACTTTACCAATCACGCACCGGAAGGTACGACGCACCTGACGGGAACCACAGCCCTCAGCACTTTACCGACCGCGCATTGGAAGGTACGACACACCTCTCGGGCACAAATCAAACAGGTATCACCAGGGCAATCACAGTCAACCACATAACACACAATACTCCGCAAATAGCAAATTTGACAACACGATTAACTACCACTCAGCAAGTCAGTCAATGACCATACAGGTTCAACACCCCACATGCAGTCATGGCCATACCGTGGCACCCCTTATCGATGGCAAATCGATAGGTGGGCCAACCTCCACGCCAATCACACAAATCACACGAATACTCAATAACCAGCGAAAATAACATAATGACTAGCTACCACTTAGCAAGTCAGTCAACAACCATACAGGTTTAACGCCCCACAGGCACTCATGGCCACACACAACCACAATCAGTTCATTAACCCTACGACACCATCAAGTGCCACATGCATTTCTATTGTTCGACAGGTTCACTCAACCTACGACACCACCAAGTGTCACATGCAATTCTATTATTCGACAGGTTCACTCAACCTACGACACCACCAAGTGTCACATGTAGTTCTATTATTCGACAGGTTCACTCAACCTACGACACCACCAAATGTCACATGCAATTCTATTACTCGACAGGTTCACTCAACCTACGACACCACCAAGTGTCACATGCATTTCTACTGATAACTTTCCCTAGTCAAGGCCGATATCCGGCTACTTTTCCCTACCTCTTGAAGCGTGTCAAACCCGATGCTCTCGCTCCGGCAATGCTCCAGATTTCCCGCTTAGCCTCCTCTTTCCACGGTCGCCGACACGGTCTAGAATGATCACAAATTGAAACACTTTTTAAGTTCACAGGCAAAGCTGAATTTTAATGAATTTGACGCCCAAAAGCAACCCCGACAATGTCGATCACCCCCAAACCTCCCAATTACTCGACATTGTCAACCACGGGCCAAGAAAGGCCCGATTCCCCCGGCTCAGCGAATCTGCCCGGGATCGGAAGACACCCTTCCAGGGCTCCGAAAATTCCCGTTTTCGTTTCTACGATCCTAAAACAATTCAAGAGTTCCAACGCAATCGACATAATCAATTTCCGACTTCCGAGCGATTTAATTCGCGTTTAAAGTTTTTAAACCCACCATTTCCAATTTTCACAATTTAATTCCATAATTCGTTCCGAGTGTGAATTATCGATTCGGGGATCATCCCAAAACACCCGAACACGTGGGCCCCAACCGGCCACCACTAGCCGTGGGTGGCTGGATCGGTTCACCACTGTGGTGGTCGGTCCCAACTTCGGCCAGCCACCACCAACGGTGGCCAGAGCTCCCCCGAGCCTCCGGTCACCGGAATCCGGCCATTTTCACCCCAAAACGTCCCCAACGAACCCTACACCACAACTCAACCATTTTTAAATCGTTTAAACTCAAACCCTAATTTCCAAACGTACCAAAACGAGAAACAAATGGGTTCTCACCGTAGGGAATGACGGGGGGAGCTCGGATATGCAACCGTTGAGACGATCCGTCGATCGGATTGTTGGGAAAGCGTCAAAACCTAACCTGCTCTCTTCTTTCCTTTTTCTTTTCTCCTTCTCCTTCTTCTCTCTTCTTTCTCTCTCCTTCTCTTTTTTTTGTTATGGCCGAACCCTCACTCTTCCATTTCCTTTTATTTTGTTCAAAATACCAACCACCACCACTTGTGTGACAAGTGGCAAGTGGGTCCCACCGTTTAAAAGATATCTTCGTAGATATTTTTCAGTCAGATTCGCGAAATTCGGCCGTCTCGGGCCCCGAACGGGCCCATTTTCTAAGAAATTACGAAATTGCATGTGCTACAAGGAAACGGCCCAACTAAGACCACTGTAATGACGGCTAAGCTTTTTGGATCCAAAATGGGGCTCGAACGGACCAAAACATCGCTCGGTTGACTTTTACTGCAAAAAGTCAACTTCTCCCGAATTGGTCAAAAAGTTGCCATGAGTCACCCAAAACTCACTTTGGTCGATATCGGGGTCAACTTAAGTCCGATATGACCCTCGGGGTCAATTCTAGGTTCATTTTGGTGTATGTCCAAAAAATTTAAATTTTTCCGTTTTTCTGCCGATTGACCGGCGTTGACCATGAACGGTCTTTATAACACGCTTAATCGGGGTTGCTGTGATCCCATCGACCAGAATGATATGATATATTTTTTTCATCCTCACGTATGACAGTAACAATATTGTCACGTTGTGGACAATGATAAAAACAACATCATTATCCAATAAAATAAGTTCACAACTCAAATCGTCACTTGAAGATCATATCATAGCACTATATATCCCACCATAATGTAGTTCATTATCCATCGAGGATACAAAATTATCAAAAACCTCAACAACAGGTTGTTTCAAATCGATGCACATCAATATGAAGTGTTTATCCTTTAGTATAACCATAAATACCTAAAACAGATGAAAAATACAATTCCCATAATCTATGTATGATGACTAAAAAATGACCTATTACAGATAGAAAAGTGTACTTACTAAATCCAACTGCTTCTACTCTACTTTGAATGGTTCAATTTTTGTGCTGAATTGTCCTTCAAACTTAATGTTGTTGCCGAATTGATCATACCAGACCTGACACACAAATATGTTACGTTAATAAAGAAATCATAATTATACAAGATAAAAAAACGAAATTCACATAGGTTTGCTTACGAAGACAGAAAGAAACGACCTGGTAAAGTCGTACTCTTGATCTCCTCGAGATGGTTTAAGTTGTTACACCAAGAATCCACAACATGTGCATCTAATTCGACATTCAGGAATAATGTCTTCATTCCTTCCCTAGTAATGCAAATTGGTATGCATTCATAGAACCGTTTCCTAAATGAAAACAAACGAGATGAGAATAAGAGTGGAATATTCAACATATTTATCTGACAACTACGTTGTTGGTCAGTCATATACACATTGTATAACCAATTAGAATAATTATACTTACACGATAGTTCCCTGACTCAGGTGAACCCACTCATCTATCTGGTACTCATGGTCCTCGAAATCCTTGTTGTTCTTTGTTTGTCTATCAACATAAGGCGACCAAAATCTAAATGACGGAACGAGAACTCGATCAAGCTGTTATGGAGCACACATGGTGACTTGATTAACAATCTATATTTGTTAGGATGTATATTCACTCATACTTTCTTCTTTCCCTTCACAATACACTCTGCAATCTGATGAATATCGACGTCCTTCTCTTTATTTTGTTCCCGCACTACTGTCTCTATACAATATGCTTCATTTTCAAACTCTGCAGCAAGAGAAAAAAACATCATCACTTCTTTCTAAAGATAATGTCCTAACAACTTGATCACGATATATGATTGTTCCAAGGTCGTTATCATTCTCATATTGGTTCTACTTCATAGTTTTTTTTTGGCTAGGAGATAGTAGATAGAAAGATGGAGCAAAACACGATCTTCGGCTTTCTCCAAACTGATAATGGTGTTCATCACACTAGTAATATCAAACCATGGATCATGTGTTGTCAGAATATTTTCAACTTATGTGGAATAATCATTAATTGTTTTCCTGTGCGTGACCCTATCTACCAATTCGATAATTCGCTTGAACAATTCTATATCATGTCCTTGTACTTCACGGATTATATCCGAGAATTCCATCACAACCTCAACATACTTCTTCACGGCCTCACAACACCTTTCAACGAATCCCTGATAAAAAACGACATTATCTTACATCCACACTGCATAACAATTGTTGTCTCTACTCATAATACATTGTCTATAATAACGAAACGCACGTGTATACTAATTGTTCAAAAAAAAAACAAACACATCCATAAATATTGTAAAATGTAATTGATTACGTATTTGCCTTCACAATAAGACCAACACAAGGTTTTTCCTCAACCTCGCAATGTTCATTAACTTTTTACTGTTGGATTGGACTCTTCTTGTCCATTGATAAATTGAGGTGGCTTCGTGCCTACATGCCCCTTACCAAATGCTTCCAACTCAATCTCCAACGTTTCTCTAGCATTAACCATTTCGGTGGTCCACCCAATTAATGATGGACAAACCCTCGGAATAGCTAGTATGCCAACTTGCACACGATCCAAATAAAACAATTGCATGCAGTCAAATGTATGTGCCGATAAGGATTTATGAAATAATTTAATTTATATTTTGTACAAAAATAAAAAAAATGTTTGGTTGACCAAAACAATATGAACTCACCAGCAAAAATTTGATTGGGTCGTTGGAAAATCGAAACCACTTGTTTTGGAAAACCCAATCTCTCTTTGCACTTTCCAGCTTCTGTACAAGTAACTAACACCAACTAAATGATGATATCCGCTTGACATCAACAATCACTTGGAAGCAAGACTAATTCACCAGATTCTCAAATCCACATTCTATCATTACGGTGACAAACAACACCATAAAATCACGCTTGAAGTCATCGCAACCTCTAATCTGTGTCCTCATCATACATCATAACGATTTTGTTGTGATGGAAGTTTCATTGAATTGACTGCGCCATGCATCGATCCCTGGAATATTCTTGACTGCGGTCACATCAGATTCAACTTTCAATCCACCCCTTGGAATGCCAATTGTGTCGTGCACTTCGCGATCCGTGATTCGTAAAGATTGTCTACCATCATTTAGACTCAACGACATGCTGGATACATCAAAATTTTCTACCATGTAGTATGCTAAACTAGAGGGAATGTTCTTGACACCCAAACGAAGGATGGATCCAAACCCTAGATCTTGCACGACTTTTCTCTGGTCATCGTTCATGCTAATTACCATCTCTAGTAACTGCTTTGGTGATGTCCTTGTCTTCAATACTAACAGGGCATAACGTTTTTTCTTTATAAGGTCTCTCCTATCATGCTTTGTAAATTTTGGATGCTTATACTTATTTTCTTTTTTTTGAGAGAAATGATAATATTATTAAATAAGAAAGGTAATTAGGGATCCGTCTGGTAATGGGATCCTTACAACTCCACCAAGTAGATAACCAGAAACTGGAACAGAACTACTGAAAAGTAAATAAGCAAAAACTGAAACATAAATACTAAAAAGTAAATGGTGCTCATATGCATAGAGGCGGTCGGGGGGTGAACTGCTGTAGCATCCGTGAATACCGAGATCGTATGCGCCAACCAAAGAGTATTGGTCGAGCAGACCAGGTGATAACTGAACACTGGTGGACCGATGACTTCCTCGGTAAGTCAGTGTGCGTCTTCCTCCCTTGAGTGATAAAAGTAGGGCTCCTGAACACGGGATTGCTGACTCTGAAGTGGTAGGGAAGCATCCACTCGACTGTTGGCAGAACCAATGCCACCAAACTGCCAAGTCGACCAAACCCTTCCTGGGGTGCCAGGCACTCATTCCTGGGGGCGGGGGTGCTTCCAGGCCCCCGCCGCTGCATGTGATGACCCCTCTGAAGCCGCCGAGGTCTCTTCTTCCTCCGGCTCCATCTCCCTATCCAGGCGTTTCTTCCCTGATAGTGATGGCGACATTTCCCGCGGGATCCAACCCACCGGAGCCTCTTCCTCCCTGACCCTCGAGTGCTTCTCCTGCAGCCTTGCTTCCTGGGATCTCTGCGGGGTGTGTGGCCTACCCGACATAGATCCCCCTTTTCCCCCGCCCCTCAAATAAGTCCAATTCGTACCCGGCGTCGCCTTCTCATGCTTCGCCATTTCTAGGCCCGACCTCGGATCCATCGGGGCCTTCAGCGAGGGGCCCCTTTTGCCCCCCACCACCGGACATACCGGGAACAAATGGCCAGCGCAGCAACACCCAAAACAATGTTCAGGTAAGTGTTCATATGATATCAACAGACGAGTGCGTACCTGGGAGGCAGACATCCGGAACCAAAGTTGACTCTGCAGCGGGACACGTATGTCCACCCTGATTCTGACCTTCATGAAATCTCCCCAGCACAGACCCTCCTTGTCCACGTCCACCCCCTGACACTCACCAAGGGCATTCCCAATCTGAAATCCCACATCCCTCGTCCAAGCCCCCACAGGTAGATTCGATACACGGGCCCAGACTGAGAAATGATGGAAGTCTAACTCATAGACCTGCATGTGGGCATGCAGATCCGTAAACAAAATCAGAGAGTCCCTGAAAGACCAAGGCTCCCCCATCAGAACCCTCTCCCTTTCCTTTGCAGACCTGAAGAAGAACGCAATGAGACCATCCCCTAAAGGCTTCGCCTCCACTGACATCCCCCATGCATCTTCTAGCCTCTCTGTCACTGACTTCCAGTAGAATTTCCTAGAAGTCAGGACCTTGGCAGCTAGAGCAAAACGATACAGGTTACTCTGCCCTGTGATCTCCTCCATCGGTACCACAACTTCCCTGATTTTCATCGCCCCCATCTGGGTCCCAAGGTCCCCCACTTGGTGCCCCTCCCGTCGAGAAGGATCTCCTCGAGACCCAAACGGGTTAAAACCCTGATCCCCATAAGTTTGACCCAGACGGACCCCCGCAGGACCCGACCCACCCTGATTCACGTACCCAGCGTGAGGCTGTCCTGGTCGCGGCCCATAGCGTGCCGCCCAACGGGCCACGTCCTCCTGCCCACCACGGGTCCAGCCCAAGTGCGGGCCACGCCCTTGACCCATCGGGTTCGAGCCCACCCCCGTTTGCCCGGCCTCCCGTGGCGAAAACCGTCGCAGAAACCCGTTGGGCCCATCCCGGTCCTGATGACAGGCCCTTCTCGCATCTGCCATCAGGCCCAGGCCCGTAGCAGCACCTCCCGGAACCCTAGCAGGCTCGACGTCCTACGGCATAGTCGTCGGCGCCTTCCCCTTCCTGATCCTCCACGCCGCCGCCTCCGGGGACTCTGAATCAGTCTCTCCCGTTGCCGAGGAGATCACGATCGGGATGAGAGCCGCTCCGTCCTTGAGAGATTCCCCGGACACCTCTTCCTCCCTCGGCCGGACCTCCTCCACCGTCCGAGGAGCCGGACGTCGCCACGTCTTTGGCCGAGGGCCTATAGCATGTACACGACGGGGACGACCTCCCTCCCTGCGTGGTTCCGTCGTCTGCATCGCCTAGAAGATCAACGACTCCTCCGGCCTGCATGGCGACCAGTTCGCCGGAGAAGAGAGAACCGGTGATCCCGGCGACCGCTCCTGCTCCTCCGCCCAGTCCTGCTCATCCCCGAGCGTCTCCTCCAAGGCCGGTTCCACTCTGGGACTTCTCGGCCGACTCCCTTGAGAGACCCTCTCCAGTTCGTCCTCGCCGAACTCCTGCCAAGAACGCCCCTGTCGACGTCCCTCTCCCCCCGTCCGACTCTCTGCTTCGCCAGCCGAGACCGGGGACCGTGATCTCTCCTCCGCCGATCGTGAGTTCATGATCGTGTGCAAAGGAAAGGCAATCGCAAAACCCTAATACTAGATGAAACCCTAGCAGAGCTGCGTCATTCATCTTATACTTATTCTCTAATAACTAAACATTTGAATGTGTTTCTATCCTAAAACGACACAAGCTCTTTCTTATTAGTTTTGAGCGGTTATCATTTATGTATAAGTATGTTGGTAGGTTGATGTATGAATTTGTTTTTGTTATGTAATCTCAAATTATATCTCCTCATGGTATTTATTACGGTTATGATATGGATTACTATTTTTCTTTCTCTACAATTTAAAAAAAACATCATTATTATGAACAATAAGAAGTTAAATTACCATTATTGATGCTCTTACTGGTTCTTTGAAGGGATAACGATGGATCCTAACTGTATTGGAAATGTGTTTTTCACATCCTAATTGAGCGTCACCTTTTGTTACATGTCATATACCAAATGTCACCTTTTGTCACATGTCCTATACAAAAGGTGGGTTTTTTTTGAAAAAACATGAAAAATGACCCCCAAAAAAGTGTTTTTTTTTTGGTAAATTTATACCACCTACCTCTTGTAGTGCACTGATAAACGCAAATTATACAAAAAAATAATGTTGGAAAAATGTGGTCAAAATGTGATTTTATGGGTTTAAATGTGATTTATGATATTAAATTGATTTTATGGTTTTAAATATGATTCATTAGTTGGTTAGCCATGACCTCTTAATGAAAGGCTTTTATGGGATTAGCTACCCCATAAAATTACATTTCTATCCTTATTAGAGAGTCTATAAATACCAACTTCCTAAATCATATTCTACACACTTAAAAACACATCACAAATACCAAAAACACTTTACATATCGTTTTTCATTCTTCCTTAGTCCTAGTGATTTCTCTACACGGAGTTGAGTTCGCTAACGTTAGTCGTTGTATCCTGGGAGACCGCTTCTCATACGGGGCAGTCAAGTGTCTTAAGGAGACAGGAGTATCTGGACTCGACTAAACCCGAATTTTCTAACCCGTAATCAGTAAGCTAGCTGATTCGGGTTAGGTTATTTCTTATTTGCTATTTCAATTTAATTATTTTGTTTATTTGAATTTGTTTATCGTCAATATACTAACCTATATTCCTTCCAATCTGAAGACACTTGTTCAGTAAGTTTAATTTGAAGATAAACAGTTTCTACGATTCTAAATTATAAATCCTACTTTGGATGGCTCTTGGGCTTCTGGATTTGAAGTACCTGAAATTACAAATGGCAATTTAGAATTTTGTTTGATTATATGTTCTAACTTTTTATGTTGACAGGTTCATTGTGCTTCAAATAGAAGGAAAAAAAAAGAATGTGTTTTCGAAACCGTTTTCAAAATCTATTTTGGAGCAGAAAAAAAAAGGAAAAAAACAAAAAAAAGACCTTTGAAATCTGTTTTTCAATTTTTTTTCCAACGTCGAAGTTCTCTGGACAAAAGGGAAATTTTGAAAACAGAGTTTCTGAACAAAAGAGAAATTATGGTTTCCGATTCTGAAAATTAAAGTGTTGAAATTGTTTGGTGCAAACTTAAATTTCAAAATTGAAAGTTTGAATTGGTTTTGGAACTTACCCAATTCTGAAACGCGGTTTCATCCTTGTTTGGAGTTCAAATTTACTTTTTCGTTGCTCTTGTCCCTGTTCCAGGCTCCAAATTTCCTATTCGTTGCTGGTGTAAATCTGTTGCAGGTTGAATCCACTTCGCTGGAGGTTGAACAAACGAAAAAAAAAACTGAAATGAAGGTTGAATCCTACCGATCCTTTTGGTTCTCTGTTACACGGGTGGGAAGCAGCAGTGTCGGTTCGCGAAGGGACGGACGCAAATGGAAGCTCAAGACCAGCGGCCATGAGAGGAGCTGCGCCACTTTTGGTGGTTGTGGGGAGCAGAAACGCGAAAGAAAAAAAAAATTGCGGCTGAACAAAACGAAAGGGTTTTGCTTGTGCTTTGGGCTGTGACGTTTTGTTTCTGTGCAGGCCCAAAAATAGAAAATAAAGGAGGGTTTTTTGTGTTTTATTTGGGCTGTATTCTGCTGCTTCTGTTCAAGCCCAAGCCCAAGAACAAAAAATGATCAGGCCCTTGTCTTTATAATTCAGCGCGAATGAAGGGAAACGCGTAGGTTAGGCGCGCGGGTCAGCAGCGGATCGTGGCGCGGGTTCAGGCGCGGGTGCGGGTCAGCCACGCGGATCTGTTGTAGGAGCATACCGGATCCGGATCGAGCCACGGGTCAGCCGACCCGGTTTGACAGATATTAAAAAAAATGAATTTTTTTCTATAGAAAATCAACGTTGCTTCAAGAATTTTTTCTTTCCAAACGGGAAATTAAAATAATTCTTGTACGATTTTGAATTCATACAGGATTCATGATCGAGGGAAATAAACTTGGAATTTTTAATTCCTAAACGTTTTCCCGAAAGAAACAAACTTGGAATTCGATTTCTAAACGTGTTTCTTAATTTTTCAAAAAGAAAACAAATTGGAAATAAATTTCCTAAACGGTTTTCTATTTTGAAAAAAAAACGTAATTTTTCACAACGGATCGTGGAAAGAGGGAAATAAACTTGGAATATTAATTCCTAAACGTTTTCCCAAAAAGAAACAAACTTGGAATTAAGTTCCTAAACGTGTTTCTTACTTTTTCAAGAAGAAAACAAATTGGAAATAATTTTCCTAAATGGTTTTCTAATTTGGAAAAAAAAATTATTTGCTTCAAGAATAATTTTTTAGGAAATTATATTCTCGAACGAATTTCGAATTCATACAGAATTCATGGTTGAGGGAAATAAACTTGGAATTTTAATTCCTAAACGTTTTCCCAAAAGAAACAAACTTGGAATTCAATTAATAAACGTGTTTCTTAATTTTTCATGAAGAAAACAACTTGGAATTAATTTTCCTAAACCATTTTCTGTTTTGGAAAAAAAAAACATATTTTTCCACAACGAATGGTGGAAAATAAAAGAAAAAATATAAATAAATTTCCGTTTAAGGGAAATTAACGTTTGTTTCAAGATTAATTTTCAAGGAAATTACGTATTCTTGAACAACGTTTGAATTCATACGGAATTCAAAAACGAGAGAAACGAACTTGGAATAAAATTCCTAAACGTTTTTCTCTAAATTCAAAAAGGAAACAAAGTGGAATATTTCCTAAACGGTTTCCTACTTTCCCGAAATTATAAGAAGGATATAAATTGGAATTAAGTCCAAAACGATTTCCTACTTTCCAAAAACATATTTTTCACAACGGATCGATGAAAAAAAAAAGGAAAGGTTCATTTTCTAAAAGTGATCAATCATTTTCTCGGAAAACACGTCAAGACGGTAAAATATACGTACTCGTGTAAATTCCGTAAAGTACATCTGATTCGGTTCTAAAACATAGAACACATACGAATAGATGAAAATAAAACGTGTTTTCAACAACTGGAAGTTATCCGATTCAAGAATGACAAATTGAATATGTTCAATTTAGTCTTAATTGGAATAAAACTATACACGAACTTGAAAAGAGAAAATGAATATTTTCGTCTTTCAATGTACGAACGATTAAACTTAACTAATCGATTCGAATTCCGTGATACAAGTCAAATCGAACATATCGATTTATTATTGACAAGATTAGTTTGATCAATGACAAATTAATCGGTTTCTGTTTTCATTGCGAAACACGTTAGAACGATTAAAGTTGGATTCTCTAATCAAGCTAATTTGTACTTTGACCAAATTGAATGATTTCAATTTGGATAATTATAAAAAGGGAAAAAACCTTTTTTGTATAATTACTTGTAAATGTGGGGGTTGGTCCCACTACATGGAATATTTCCGATCAACTAAGTAACTAAATGTTACATTGAGATCTAGTTGAGAAAAAGACATCCAAGGGAATGTGACTGAATCCCATTTAAAGGCGTTATGTGAAGGAAAACCCAACCTAGTTGACTGGAGATCCCAAGATCTAGGTTCAATGGGACAACCTAATTGCATAACCCGTGTACGGTCACTGTGGGGGTCCAACCCCGAGTCCATTCATATGATGCAAACAAGTGACGTGTGAAGGATAAGCATGACTTTTAATGATTCCTTGCATCAAGAGTATTGAGCAAAGTGAATCACCTATGTGAGAGGAAGTGGGGTCGCTTCAAGGGTGACTAATGGGGCTAGTCATCTTAAACTCTTGCAGAACCAGGCAGTGTCCATGACCATAACGGGCACACCAATGAGAACCAAACCGTGTTTGTTGGTATCTGTGTGGGGTATATTATCATCTGCACAAACGACAGAATAGTTCAAGGACATCGCGTCTACTAGTCAGTCAGCAGAGTAAATATACTTTCACAAGGGAAGGTTCAAGGATGAACATCTACCTATCCTATGCAGGTATCGACTTTGAGAAATCACCGCTCCCTCGTTCCTTTTCCGTTCCCATCAAATTTTTGTGGGGGATTGTTGGAAAAATGTGGTCAAAATGTGATTTTATGGGTTTAAATGTGATTTATGATATTAAATTGATTTTATAGTTTTAAATATGATTCATTAGTTGGTTGGCCATGACCTCTTAATGAAAGGCTTTTATGGGATTAGCTACCCCATAAAATTACATTTCTATCCTTATTAGAGAGTCTATAAATACCAACTTCCTAAATCATATTCTACACACTTAAAAACACATCACAAATACCAAAAACACTTTACATATCGTTTTTCATTCTTCCTTAGTCCTGGTGATTTCTCTACATGGAGTTGAGTTCGCTAACGTTAGTCGTTGTATCCTGGGAGACCGCTTCTCATACGGGGCAGTCAAGTGTCTTAAGGAGACAGGAGTACCTGGACTCGACTAAACCCGAATTTCCTAACCCGTAATCAGTAAGCTAGCTGATTCGGTGAAGGTTATTTCTTATTTGTTATTTCAATTTAATTATTTTGTTTATTTGAATTTGTTTATCGTCAATATACTAACATATATTCCTTACAATTAAGAGGAAAAACCATCGAATGTGAACATTATACCACTTTTTTGGTGTCATTTTTCATGTTTTTTGTAAAAAAGAACCACCTTTGGTATAAGACATGTAACAAAAGGTGACGCTCAGTTAGGACGTGAAAAACACATTTCCAACACAATTAGGATTCAGGGTTTTCCCTTATTTGAATGTTAGTTTAGTCCAAATAAACCTAAAAATTTCCAGTTTTCTATTCCAATTCTTCTTTATATTGATACTTTGTTTCATTTTCTATTTATATTAGGTCAATTCCATATATATATAAATGGTGTCGGTACTAAATTTACATTCAACAATTTGTGTAGCTATTTATTTTGATCATTATCTTCTATCATATAATGTAAGTAATTGTTCATATTACCCTTCTCTTTAAAATAACAATTATGTAAATTGCTTTCTAGTCTGAATTTAGGATTTTGATACAAACTTTTCAACCCATTTTTAATCCTTATTACTTTTACTCATCTAGGTCGTTTTCCCTTCCGACTTCGGTAAGTCGACGGTGCTCCGATTCAGGTAGGCTTTCGACAGCCTTCTTCGTGAGTGTGGTCAAAAGCCGGAGTTGTAAGGACCACCGCCGGTTTGAGCCGTTGTTTTCTCGGAGGCGCATTGTTGTGGGCGTTCTTTTGGCCGCCGGTGACGATTCTGCTCGCAGCGTTCCGGTTGCGTGTTTTGAGGTTGCAGCGGTCTCTAAGCCACTCTGTCCGGGATCGATCCGGCAAGTGCTTTTTTGTAGCGTGAGAGTTTGTTGGTTGAATCATCATCTGTCTTTGTGACCAACAAGGACGCCAAACAGTTTTGTTGCGGTGTTTGTTCAGGCATGATGAACTGGTATTGGCGCGCGGTATTGCTGCTGCAATTCCGAATTATGCCGTGATAAACAACAGAGAACAAGCGTGCGGTATTGCTGCTGCAATTCCGAAGTTCGGGTTGTGCCGTGTAAAACTACAAAGAACATAGGGTTTTGGTGGTGTTGGTGTGAACAATGAAGGAGCTTCAAAATGAAAAAAAAAGGAGTTCATGCGAGGTCCCGGTGACCCGACATCTTTCCTTTTCTACTTTTAGCACCATATTGATTTCGAGTTATGCTACCTACTGTGACATCGTTCATCCTAGTGGTAAGGAGACCATTGTTTCAAGAAAAAGGCTTTACAGAAAAGCAACTCAGTCTACAACTAAGTGAATCCTGACTAAGGCGACAGCACGGGAAAAGAAGGTCATGATTGATGCTTCCGGTTGGCCAGTCAGGTTGGGAAAGTAAAACCAGTACAGTCGAGTTATGTTCAGGGTCATGGTGCGACCGAGAAACAGGGAAACAATGTAGGGCGTACTGATCAGTTGGGTGGGTCTCCAGACACAGCTGCGACGCAGAGGATGAAACCTTCGAAGAGGAAGAAGCAGGCCTTTCCACTCAAGGGATGCGATCTTGCACAAGTAATTTCGAACGAAATTTATATTCGGAATTTACCCTTTGCGACTTCGCAGGATTGGGTTCGTCGCACTTTTGGAGCTTTTATTGAGATTACCGGATGCTCTGTTCTGAAGCGTCCGAACAAGGGCGGAAAGCATTTTGGGTTTGTTTCGTTTTTATCACCTAAATCCGCGTCCATGGCAGTGGAGACTTTTATTGGGTACACGATTAATGGACACATTTTTTATAGCTTTGGCACGCTCTCGTGTGTCGTGTGCCGAGGTTTCGTCTCCAGGTCGTACGAAGTTAGGACAGGCTCAGGGTGATTTCGTTGGAACTTCTTCTAAGCGAACCGTTGCTGATCCGGCTTATGGAGCAGAGCAGGGTGATGCTTTAGTTAGAAAAGCAGCGCCTTGTGTCGTACAGGAAGACGAAGCTGTGGCCCAAGGATGTTTATCTGAAGCTCATTCAGATAGTCTAGTCGGCGATCATGAAGCCCAGCAGGAAGCTTTTGTGGATTTGGATGTTGGAACTCAGACTGAGGGTGTTTCGGCTGGGGACCAACAATCTAGCCCGTGGAAGGAGGTTCCTCTTAAACCTCCGATGCCGATCACTACGATTCACAACAATGTTATAGATCAACCAAAAAGACGTGGTCGTCCTAAGAAGGGTCAGTCAAAGGCGGTTGTTCCTCCAACAGTTTTCTATCAGACAAGAGCTAAAACTTCTGCTGATAGAGGAGGCAATTCGGGAAGCTTTATTATTGATATTGCCAAGAAGGATAGCTCGGGTGGTTGGAGTTTTAGCACGAAAATTGGTAAAAAGGCTTTTGATCTTGCTCCTTTGTTGCTTGAACAATCTTTAGACGCCCATCAGCGTTTTGAGGATAGTAAGGACGAGGTTATCCCTAATGCATACTCAAGAAAGGCTATAACCCTTATTTCAGTTTCTAATCATTTTCTGTGCTTGAATCCGGGTAGGACGCAAGCAAGGTAGGCGGCTTTTGAGTGGCTTCTTTTGTTTGTGTCTTTTTTTTGGATTTGTTTTGCTATTTGTTTTGCTCTTGTAGCTGTAATGGTCTGCGGAAAAGGTCCTTGTTTTGAGGACTGCTTTCCTGGTTGTGTTATACTTTTTGTAGAACATTTGCTTAACAAATTTTTAGTTCATCAAAAAGAATTTGTAATCCTTATTGTTATAATTACTTTGCTTTCATACACAAACAGAAATGGTGTTATCAATATTACTCTCCCATTTCACATAGGATTCTATTATAATATTTTTTCCCGTTTGCAATTTTACATTATAATCACTAACTTACTATTTATATTGGTTATTATAGTTGCTCAATGAAAGATGTTATTGATCTGTCTGATGACATATTTATTGAAATTTTCAAGTGTGTAGTCCATATAGACAACACACTGTTTTACACTTTTTCTCTGTGGTATTTATATTTTTTATAATTTCACTACATATAATTAGCACAGATGTTTTAGTTCCAACAGATTCAAGGTTTTGATGAGAACAAAAGATGTTGAAGCAATTGTAGCTTTCATCTTTAGTCATGTAGCTCTATCACATCTTTATGAAAGCAATATTCAAGTTTTTAAAGATGTGTCGGATACTGAAAATATACAAACAGTATATATGCTTGGATTATACGAAATTTTCAACGGCACCACTGTAAAAAAGGGCGTTAAAAATTTAGTAGAGTAATACAAGAAAAAAAATGGTTAGAAAAATATGTTCATGTAGCATTAAATGACATTAACACAAAGATGGGCGTCGGATTGGCATGTCTTGTTTTGGGCTTCTATCCTCCCTCCCAAAATTGCTGCTTTTGTTTGGTTATTGTGCATGCATGCCATACCTACCAAATGCTATCTTTTGTCTAGGGGCTTATACACAGGTTGTATTTGGTGTCCTTTTTGTAATGAAGAACCTGAGGAGCAAGACCATTTATTTCTGTCTTGCAGATTCTCTTGGGTTATTTGGTGCAAAGTTCTGCATTGGTGGTCTATTTATACTACAACACCTGACCAAATTCAACTATGCTACATTTCTTGGAATGGTCTTCAAAACAAGTCAAGACATTGGTCTTTTCTGGCTTCTATTGTGTTGTGGATGATCTGGCTGGCTAGGAACAATAGGATATTCAATGATGTGTTTGACAGTCCTGACATTATTTTTCAAAACATTCAGAGTTACTCCTTTCAACTACTATGGGGTAAATTCAACAAAGACAACTCCTTCACCTTTCTGAATTGGATCAACTCTCCTTGGTTTTGCAGGTTGAGGAAAGCTGGTGTTAAGTTATTGACTTAGTGTTTGCTTGGGCCACAAGTCTCTTACTACTGAATTGGGGGATTGGGGTGGTTTAGGGGGCTGGGATGGGTACTGATGTGAGCTGTGGCGCAGCTGGGTTTCTACTGTTTTGCTGGTTTAAATCTCTGAAGGATCAGCTGGGACTACTACTGAAGGTTGCTTTTGGGGTTGCTGGGGAATACATCTATGTTTTGCGGGGTTAATCATTGCTGCAGAAGTGGAATTGGGGTTACTGGTTTAAACAAAACAAGACTAATGTTCATAGGTCTTTGGGTTCAATAGTTCATGGAAGTGTTTTGTTTTGTTGCTGTATTGAACTGCTATGTTTTATGGGTTTTGGTTAACTGGGTTTTGGGTGACTTGAGGTACAAGTCAACCTTATTGGGTTACTTATGATGCAAGTTTAATCAAGGGTATTAGTGGTTGTAATGGTTCTTGAGGGTTTTGTCCCTTACCCTTGCCTTTCAATTCGAAAGCTTGGGCTCAATAATAGCAAAAAATTGCTGAAAAAAAAAGTATTTAGCAAATCAAGATACATGATTAAAATGGTGCAGAAAGTATACTTATGCAGTTAGCCTGATAAGAAATAATAAGGTTCAAATAGGAAATCATATTCTAAATGAACTCATCTACAAAGTAGGTGTCGCAAAATGGGTGGAATTTTATTTACCTTAGGTCTCTTTAAATGCCCTTACATAATATTTCATTTGTATTACAGAAAATTTACCATTTTATGTACTTTATAAATGATATTTCAATAGAATGATAATTTACCAATATTTTTTATTTTTCATAATTATCGTTTACGAAACCTACGTCGCTATTTTTTTGACTAAAAGGTGCAATTTTTTGTTAATAAAGAGTTTATACAAGTAAAGAGTCTCTGAAGGGCTTAACACACATAACTCTAAGACAACGTAACCGTTAAAGACGGTATTGAACTCGCCGTATGGGCATGAAGGAAAGGTGGGGGATTGGAAAACGGAATAGGAAGTCCTGCTCAAGGTATTGCCTAAACGCTACATATGAGGGGGAAAACGAATGAACTTAAACTCATCAGTTGTGGGAGGCATAGCTTTCACCAGGGACTCCTCCTGAAGCCATACCTTAGAGCCAAAGAGCCTATCATTCCTCATGGCGAGGTTGTTTACCAGCCCTCGCTTGATCATCTCGGGGTACTCTAATTGACCCCTTCTTCAAGCCACTCGCACCAGCCATGGAGGAATCTAAAACTTCGGTTTCTTTGCCACTAGAGAGTTGACCACATACCAAATTCTTTCAGCCCGGATCAACTATCCCGGTTGGGGTGCACCCTTGAGGTCATGTACCTAGATACATTGTTTACAATTGGGCCCCTTCATCGAGACGAGGCGTCCGTAGGTACAGTGTTTGGGGATAAGGTCTCGAAGCTCGGTGGGACGTCCATAAATACATTCTTCTCCTAATTATTCGCGTACTGCTTGTCTACCGCTCCTTATGAAACTCTAGCAGGGAAGCATCACAGCGCGGGGTACCACACAACTGTAGAACATATGGAGTTTCGTGTAAGTAAGCTCGACCTGAATTGGGTCTGGGAACTCCCTGAACCGCAGCAATAGATGGCGACGGAGAGGGTGTTCCAGGAGGTGCCAGAACCGCACTTCTGTAGCACAATCCCTACTAATCGCAAGGGACCTCCACACAAACCCCCAAAGCCGTGCCAATTGTCTCCCCTGTCTCCCGTGTTCGTACCAGTGGCGAAAGGCCATGGGCATGGACCCAAAGTTGCAGGCAACCCAAATCAGGGAGATCTTTGGCCATTGGGTCAATATCCCCAAGCAGAAGAAGACGACTGTCAAAACACCAGGGCTCATGACGTGCCTCGTGTCGAACCATCAGGTTCCGGATCGCGACATTCACCATGCCCCGACCGAAAAGCAGACGATGGTGCACAGTCAAGGCCTGGTGTTCCAGTTGTAGGCAGTACAAGAGAACTAGTGCTATTGGACTCTACTGTTGCTACCGTCCCCTCTGAGTGTCCTACCGCATCAAGAGCAGCAGGTGAGGTCGCCCTTACCCGAGTACCGGAGGATGATGTGCTATAAGTTGTGCTACAGGATATGCTACAGCAGCCACCTACAGGACCGGAAGAGGGGGCAGTGTCTCAGCCTCAAGGTGTGGCACAAGATCTTCTACTGCAGCCACCTATAGGAGTGGAAGAGGTGGCAGAGTCGTCGACGAGCACACCGCAGTCTTGGTCAGTGGATACAGTAAAGAAAACAGAAACAGTTGGGGAAGAGTCAGAAGAAACCTTTATGGAGGACGTCCAAGTTCAAGTTACTCCCTCTCGGCCTGTCCCAACTCTCAGAAATTCTCCTCTCCGCGTAACGATCCGCATTCCATCGTTCACAGAGGGTCCAAGTTCCAGAAAGAGGAAGAGAGTACGCGAGGTTTCCCACGTAGAAATGAAGTTCAGACGGAGTGGAATTCTTCAGCTAGGTTAAGTAGTCGTGCGCATAAACATGCCAAAATGTTGAAAGATTTTGTTGGGTTCAAGGATATCGAGACTCGGTACGGCTTAAGGGACAACTAATATTTCAAGACCCTCTTGAAAGTTGGATCATCGATATCCCGTGAGGTTAGTTTTCACTATTTTTAAATTTATGCTAAAAAATGTGTTTGTATACTAACCTCGTTGGTTACTGATTTTCATTGTATACAACAAATGGAGGATCAATTGTACGGCATACGGAAACATCAACGTCTATATCAGAATGTATTCACGGAACAGGCCGATATTGTACTGGGTTGCTGGTTCCACGAACTATGTCGTGTGGGGTTTGAGTCAGGAATCGAGGGTGAACCAGACATTACTTTGATGGCGTATGTTTTCGGTACATATCCCGACGAGTTCAGAAAAAACTGGAAGACACTGAAGAACGTAAACTTTCCAGTATAGTACAAGAAGGAGGGCATTAACTGGTCCTGGGTCTTGTTAGAGGTGGTGAACTTAGATGGAAGACATATTCAAGTCTACGACAACAAGAGTTCCTAGATACTGAATGATGAGCTAGAGGGTTTGGTGAGGCCGTATATCGGCATGATCCCGAGGATGTTGTTATATTCAGGTTACTTGTCCAAGGAGGAGTTGTACAAGGAGCCTTTCACCTACATGAGGGTGCAGGATGTACCTCAGACAAAAAAAGTAGGAATGAAATTTCCTCACTTTGAGCTGCATAGGTACACACTTGAGTTAATGTTTAACATTATCGGTTTATATTTTGGTAGGAGAGGCGACAGTGGGATCTGCACACTGAAGATGATCGAGATAAAGTTTGCGGGAAAGGAATTCGGCGATTTATTGAGAGACACCCTGATGCAGCAGTATTGTAGAAAGTACGCCATTCAGGCCATGTCGAACTGGCAATTACTTTTGTAGATTGAATGTTGAGTGACAAACTTTTGTAAATAGTTTTTGAAAACCTTGTGCAGTTGAATGTTGAGTGACAAGCTGTTGAAAACCTTGTGCAATATGAATGGTCTTTCTGTTTACCCGTACGGGCGAGGTTCTGGTCATACGGATTGCTGTCAACCCCGATGTTGTTTTTGTCCATGGTCGTACGGGCGAGAGTCTGGTTGTACGGTTTGCTGTCAACCCCGACGTTGTTTTATCTGTGATTGTATAAAAACCCACAGAAATTCAAATATCTGATTTTTGAATTTCTCACATTAATGTACACCATTAATGTATCTCACCACCCAAATATCTATGATTGTTGTTGGCACATTAATTTCCCAACAACAACTCCTCATGCCTATTAATGTCCTAACAACAGCTTCTCATGCCTATTAATGTCTTAACAACAACTCTACATGTCTATTAATGTCCCAACAACAACTTCCCACCCATTAATGTCACCACGTTTATAAATGAGGTTAAGGAGACTCATTATCTTCACTTCAAAGCTTCCCTCTTCATTCACTTCATCCCATCCACACGGCATCAAGCTCTCTTACGGAACGGGTATTCGACTTATGTTTTTGCATTATCATTTACTATATGTGTTTGTTGTTTTAGTTGTGCAAGCATGTATATGTTTGTGACATCATGGAACCAAACCATAATCCTTGTCTGGAGCGTAAATGGAGGCGACGTGAAACTACCGGGAACAATAGTACTATCACATGCCAGAAGAATAGTACAAATACCCGAACGGGTCTTCCCTGCACCCGAATCAGCGTGGTCGGTTGAGTACTACCGACTACTCGAGGAAGCAAATCAGCGTTTGGACCACATTGAATGACTCATGCGCGAGAAAAATGTTCCTTGTACTCCACTCCCGGATGGTGCATCCCCATTTCAAATGCCTCCTTGGACAAACGGGGTTGAGGATGACCTTGAATTTGTTGAGGAGCCTGCTTGGTTCCATCATTACGTTGAATGGATGGCTCGGAACAAAGAAATCGAACAAAGTCTTATTAACAGTCTGCTTGCCATGTAATGTATTGTTGTTCAAGAATAATGGATTTGAAGTTTAATGTACTTGGAATTCTGTCTTTGTCCATCGTACGGGCCAAAACCTAGTTGTACGGGTAATATTTTGAACCCTATTATTGAGTCGTGCGGTCAGATTACAGAGCTGCGCGATCAGATTAGCGAGCCATGCAAAATATCTTGAACCCTATTATTGATCTCATACGGCACCATGCGGTCAGATTACAAAGTCGCGCGGTCAGATTAGCATGCGATGCAGTCAGCTGAATCAACCGTGCAGCTTCGATAACGAGCCGTGCAGTTACATTATTGATCAGTGCGGTTAGATTACTTAGTCGTGCGGTTAGCTATAGAGTCGTGCGATTGATTCATCAGCCGTACGGTTATGTTCTCTTCCTATTAAAGAGGCCTAAAAGGAAGTTACACATAGTAACCCTCGTAAATGTTACTCTTTGTTCTTATGGGTTCCTTGTTTGGGTCATTTGCATTGAAGGGAGATGTTGCCTCATCTTCGCTTTCAAATTCATCGCTACCATATTGTTCACTATCTCCTTTGACAGAATAGTCGTCTACGGGAGGCTCTTCTTCTTCTGGAGGCTCTTCCTCTCCTTGTTCTTCATCTTCTGGGTCTTCTTTGGTCGGAGATGGATAGTCTTCTTGTGGTGGAGACTTTGGTGCCATCGGATTACGAGCACATCCATATCCAAACCAAGTATCGCTCCCATCCGATAAGGAGTCGAAGAAAAGAGGGTAATCATTCCACGACATTAGATGAAGTGATGATGTAGTAAAAGTGGATGGTAGGAGAAAATACTTATAGATGATGAGTGTGAGTATTATGTAGTTCCATTGTTGTTACTTATACAAGATGAGAAAGAATATATTCCTTTTGACATCGATTTGATGTAACCAACGTTATGGAAGGAATATATTCCCTAAACCCTAAAGACTGAACCCTACACTCTAAACCCGAAACACTAAACAATACACACTAAACTCTAAAGCCTAAACACTAAACCTTAAACCCTAAACCCTAAACATCCATTCCTCATAAAGTTACCAACCCCGATAAACTAACCAACCAACTCACATAAATGGAACTAACCACCCCACCCACGTCACTTTCATGGAACTCACTAACCACCTCACATTAATGGAATTCACTCCCCACCCACCTCGCTTATAAAAGTGTGTGAGTCTTCGCTCACTTCCCTCACTTTATCTATTCCATAATAATCAGATATTCAGCAATGACCACGAATAATGATGAGATTATTGCAGCACGTCTACAACCTCAACACCACCAGAGGATGTTGAAGTTAGAGCAAATCAAGACAGGTCTCCTCAGGGTCCTTCCGAAGGCGGTCCTACTAAGGGAGGAGGTTTGGGAGGCCGATAGAACAGGTTGGACAGATGAAGACAAACATAAAGCTAATTTAGTCATGGAGCAGCTTGATGGTCTTGAACACTAAATCCTATCATTCACATACCAAGACTCGTCTCCAGCGCGTTCGTAATACGTGCCCTACTTTGTATCGAAAATAAGACCACTAATTTTCCAGTACGTGTGAGTCTTTGATCAAATAAGTAAGGTTGGAGTTTAACGTCGAACATGTTTACCGTTGAAGTTGTTTTATTCTAATGTTTAAATGGTTGGTTATTGATTGAATGTTGCCATGTATGAGGTAAAATGTAGCGTAGAAACACCGTGCGGTCAACTTAAAGAGCTGTGCGATTTGATTACGGAGCCGCGCGGTCAGTTGACACCCCCGTGTGGTCAGATTATATAGCCATGCAGTTACATAAGGAGCCGTGTGGTCATCTAACCGAGCCATGTGGTCAGTTTATAGAGTCGCGCGGTCAGCTTATAGAGTCGTGCGGTCATGTTATTGAACCCTATTATTGATATCATACGGCACCGTGCGGGCAACTGACCGAGCCATGCGGTGAGGTTACCGAGCCGTGCAGTCAGATTACCTAGTCGTACGGGGGACAAGAGAACCCTTGTTCAACTTACCGAGACGTGGGGTGATGTAACCATCTGTACGGGGGACCAACGATCGCGCGACTAAGATCATATACATTTTTTTTGGGCTTCTGCCTATTCCACTCATATGAGAATTACAATTACAACATTCACAACCAAATACTATCATTAAACACAAAATCCTTACATTCAAATAGTAGCATAATAAAAGGACATTAGAATTCTTTTTGCAGTTAGTCGACCTCGTTTAGACACATAGATTGGAGGGAAAATTTCCAGACGACCACCGCTTCCAACATTACAATGCAAACATTCACACAAAGCTAAATAGTAGAATAATGAAATACATATAGTATCCTCACTCACCAAATAGTAGCATAATGACATACATATCCTTACATATATTATCCGCACTCACCAAATAGTAGCATAATGAAATACAAATCCTTACACAATAGATATAGAAGCAAGCGCATGGCATATGCGTTTTTTGTGACCAACACTCGCACAATTTCCACATTTTCGGTGACGCTTTGGAGCCGCTCTTGGCACCTCACCTGCTGAGAGCACCTCCAGCGGGTCGTGTCAACGGTTCGTTGCAGGCACTGGCACGACTGGTCGTGTTAAAGGGGCGTGTCATCCAGTCGTTGCAGAATCCTGAAACAACGCGTCGCCGTGTCAAGGAGCTACTTTAGAGGAGAGAGAAGCCCGTTTTGTTCCAAAAACACCTCCTACCATGGCTCCTTGACACTAGTCATGGAAAACCATTGGAGAAGCCATGTCAGGGAGCCAAAAGCACCTCCTACCATGGCTCCTTGACATTAGTCATGTAAGAACCGCTCCCGGTCAACGCCCTTCAAATCGGCGAAAAACAAGAAAATTTAAAATTCTGGGAAAAACACCTAAATGAACCTAAATTTGACCCTGAGGGTCATATCGGACTTAAGTTGACCCCGATATCGACCAAAGTAAGTTCTGGGGGACTCAGGGCAACTTTTTGACCAATTTGGGAAAGGTTGACTTTTTGTTGGAAAAGTCAATCGAGCGACGTTTTGGTCCGTCCGAGGTCCGTTATGGATCCAAAAATCTTAGCCGTTGTTACAACGGTCTTAGTTGAGCCGTTTCCTTGTAGCCCGTGAAATTTCATAATTTCTTGGAAAATGGGCCCGTTTGGGGCCCGAGACGGCCGAATTTCGCGAATCTGACAGAAAAATATTCACAAAGATATCTTTCATAGAGGTGGGACCCACAAGACACTTGTCACCCAAGTGGTGGTAGTTGGTTTTTTTTTAAATAAAGAAAAAAGAAAAGATGAATGATAGTTTTGTAATTAAGGTGGTAGTTGGTTGTTTTTGAACAAAACAAAAGGGAAGACATTGTGTAGGTTCGGCCACACTTAGAAAAAAAAGGAGAATTAGAGAGAGAAAGTGGAGAGAGGAAAGAGAAGGAGAAAAGGGAGAAAAAGAGAAGAAAGGGTGTAGGGTTTGTCGATCTCCCGACGATCCAACCGACGGATCGTCTCAACGATTGAAGAATCGAGCTCCCGTCATCATTCCCTGTGGTGAGAACCTATTCGATTTTTGTTTTGATACGTTTGAAAGTTAGGGTTTGGGCTTAAACGGGTTAAATATGGATGAGTCGAGGTGTAGGGTTCGTTGGGAACGTTTTGGAGCGAAAATGATCGGTTTCCGGTGACCGGAAGCTCCGGCCACCGTGGGTGGTGGCTGGCCGGAGCTACGACCGGCCACCATGGTGGTGAACCGGTCCAGTCACCCACGGGTCTTGATGGCCGGGTGGGGCCCACGCGCTCGGGTCTCGGGTTTTCGTGTTCGGGTGGTTTTGGACGAACCCCAAGTCATTAATTCACACCCGGAACGAATTTTGGAATTGAATTGTGAAAGTTGGGAATTTCGGGTTTAGAAACTTTAAACGCGAATTAAATCGCTCGGAAGTCGGAAATTGATTCTGTCAATTGCATTGGAACCCTTGAATTATTCTAAGATCATAGAAACGAAAACGGGAATTTTCGGAGTCCCGGAAGGGCGTTTTCCAATCCCGGGCAGATTTGCCGAGCCGGGCGAATCGGGCCGTTCCGGGCCCGTTGTTGACAATGTCGAGTAATTGGGAAGTTTGGGAGTGATCGGCATTGTCGGGGTTGCATTTGGGCGTCAAGTTTATTAAAATTCAGCTTTGCCTGCAAACTTAAAAAGTGCTTTAATTATGATCTGGTTAGATCGTACCGACGACCGCGGAAAGGGGAAGCTAGGCGAGTGATCGCGAGCACGCCGAAGCTTGGTCGTGGACTTTTGGAAAAGCATTACAAGGTAGGGAAAAGTAGCCGGATCTCGGCCTTGACTAGGGAAAGTTAACCGTAGAAATGCATGTGACACCTAGTGGTGTCGTAGGATAAGTAAATTTATCGAACACTAGAAATGCAGGCGACACTTAGTGGTGTCGTATGATACGAGAACGTATCGAACAATAGAAAGGCATGTGACACTTAGTAGTGTCGTAGGATAAGTGAACTTATTGAACAATAGACATACTGGTGGCATTTGGTTGTGCCCGGAGGTTGATTGAATTGTATGTGTTTGTGGGTGGCCATGAGTGCCGTTAGGGTATTGAACCCGTATATTACTATTGGTGTGTCGTGGGTGGCTGTGAGTGTCATTGGGGTGTTGAACCCGTGTATTACTGTTGGTGTGTCGTGGGTGGCCATGAGTGCCGTTGGGGCATTGAACCCGTATATTACTGTTGGTGTATCGTGGGTGGCCATGGGTGTCGTTGGGGTGTTGAACCCGTATATTATTGTTGGTGTGTCGTGGGTGGCCATGTGTGCCCGTGGGGAGTTGAACCCGTGTTGGTTGACTGACTTGCCGAGTGGTAGTTAGTCGTGTCGTCGTATTCTCTTTCTTTGTGGGGTGTTGTGTGCCATTTGGTTGTGATTGTGATTGCCTGAGGTTGGGGGCCCGCCTGACAATAAAGAGGTCCTGTGGTCGCGCGCGTGGGGGTTGTCTAGCCTTCTGACTAACCACCGGTAAAGTTGTGCATTCTTTTGCGACGAAGGGCGACTCCCCTTCCGACTAGCTATCGAAAAAGTATTGCGGTATATGTCGCGAACAGGTCGACCGCCTGGCCCCACTGCGTGTTGGGGAAAGTTGCATGGGGCAGGCTCGAGCCCAGCCGGTTAGCAACCGACACTGAGCAGCTGGAGTGCGATCCTTTGTGATCTTGTTTGTTGTGTGCGATCCTTTGTGATCTTGGGTGTTGCGTGGTTATCTTTTGTGTCTTTGGTGGAGGTCGTAACCGCTGTGTCGGGTCTACATTACGTGTCCGGGTGCTGAGTTGGTTGGGGAAAGTAACAGTTCGTGTGAAAGTCGGGTCACTTGAGTTTGGGGATAGTAGTCCCCGGTGTTTGGGTTGTTGTTGGGATAGTAGTCCCCCGGTGTTTGGGGATAGTAGTCCCCGCTGTTTTGGACGTACTTTCAGTTGTAAAATATTATTTTGATTAACCCTTAAGTGGTGCTTTTAAGTGGTTTACTAAAATGTTTAAAAATTGTTTTACTGTTTCATCGTTCGCGTTCTGGGTCAGGTTATACCGAATTCGAGGCGTGACAGCTTGGTATCAGAGATCGAGGTTTCACACCTCGGACTGTACGTCAATTAGGTTAGGAGAGTCGAGTCATTAAAAGTCCCTTCGTGCGTTGGTTGCGCAAATCGGAAACCGTGTGTAGACCTGTAGTGGCAAGAGTCCTGTTTGTTGTTGTGTGTATGTGCAGTATTGCTGATACTGGCATAATGATTGTGTGTTGTTACGTGAAACATTTTTAAGCTGTCGCGACTCGACTTAGGGGCGCCCCTGTGGTCGAACGTGACGGTGCTGATATCAGGTGGGTACAATTTAGTTCGGGGACGCCTGGACCGTGTTGTAACTACGTGATGTCAAAAATGAGATTTTATGATGAAAGGGAGAAAAGTTTTAAAATTGGTTGGCCCGGTGGGCGTGTATTTTAAATTTGGTTGGCCCTGTGGGCGTGTTTTTAAATTTGTTGGCCCAGTGGGTGTGTTTTTAAAATTGTTGGCCCAGTGGACGTGTGTTTTAAATTTGGTTGGCCCTGTGGGCGTGTTTTTAAAGTTGTTGGCCCGGTGGGCGTGTTTTTAAATTTGTTGGCCCGGTGGGCGTGTTTTGAAATTGGTTGGCCCGGTGGGCGTGTTTTGATTTTGGGTTGGCCCTGTCGGCATGTGATTGAGGTTGGGTGGCTTGATTTTGTCTGTGAATTTTTGTGCGTGTGTTTGATAATTTGGTGATCGAGCGTGTGTGACGCTTAAGACTATTTTTGGGGTTAAAAAGGGGTAAAAATCGAGTCTGAAATGATTTTGGGAAACAGGCCTGCACGAGAGTCACGGACCCTGTCACGGATCCGTGACGGAGCAGCGCGTTTTGGCGAGTTTTGGGCCTTCGTCACGGCTCCGTGACCCCAACCGTGACGGGGTCTGTCACGGATCCGTGATTTCCTACCTTGTTCCACCGTCTTGATTGTGCAGTTTGAATGTTGGTTTTGCGTGCCTGTGTTCATGTTTGTGTTGGTTGTAGAGGTCGTAAGTTCGGTTTTAAAGGGTGAGGTCTTGGGTTCGAGAATCATCAATAACCTACGGTAGTGATACATCGCCTCGGTGTGAGAGTCTCACCACGGAGAGGGGTTAGGATTGGTGCGCTGCGGCGCCATTCGAACTAGGTTTCCCCTATGTGAACGGGTGTTCGAGGTTTCCCTCGCGTGAACGGGTGGTTTGAGGTTTCCTTCACGTGAGTGGGTTATTTAAGGTTTCCCTACGTGATCGGGTAATTGGGGTATTGAGATTGTGAGCAATAGTGGTTTGCTGAGTTGAGAACATGATCCCCGTTTGAGGTTTCCCTACGTGATCGGGTAATTGGGGTATTGAGGTTGTGAGCAATAGTGGTTTGCTGAGTAGAGAACATGATCCCCGTTTGAGGTTTCCCTACGTGATCGGGTAATTGGGGTATTGAGGTTGTGAGCAATAGTGGCTTACGGAGTTGAGAACATGATCCCTGTTTGAGGTTTCTCTACGTGATCGGGTAATTAGGGTATTGAGGTTGTGAGCAATAGTGGCTTGCGGAGTTGAGAACATGATCCCCATTCGAGGTTTCCCTTACGTGAGCGAGTATTTGAGGTATTAATAGTTTGAGCAGTGTGACGTTTGGTATCAGGTTTTGAGGTAGTGGTTTGCCCTGGTAAGATTGGTAAGTCGTTAGTCCTTTACTAGTATGCCATAATCGAACGGGTGTCCGTGGAGGTGAGCAGAACGCTCATCCCCTTTACTACTTTTCCCGCAGGGGACGAGTAGCGAATACTGGTTTGGTTGCGGAAAGTTATAAGTAAATGCATATGGGATTGTGTGAGGTTGATGCTATACCTTATCGGGGTGACCAATGGAATAGTCGTTCGGTCTCTGATTTGGGTGTCATTTTTATTGAATATCGGGGCGTCACACTCGTTTGCTTCGTCGAGTTGTGCTGAGATGTTGGGGCTGAGTTTAGAGCCGTTGAGTCCACCCCTGCGTCTGGACACGCCGGTTGGTGGTGGTGTGGTGTTGACTAGGGTCTGTCGTGCCTGCGAAGTTAGAGAAGCGAACTGATACAGGAGGTTCGAGAGAGGGCTCAAGATCCCTGATGCTGGATCGAGTCCTCACCCCGAGGATTCGGGTATGTTCGGAGTTGGTGGGCACGACGGCGGTAGTGGAGCGAGGTCTTAGAGAGACTGCGAGGGTCCGTGAGGATCGGCAGTGACTGAGCTTGTGCGTGTATCCGTTGGAAGGATACCTACAAAATGACAACCTTTGACGTAATCTTGGGAATGGATTGGCTGGCGAAGTACCGAGCCAATATCGACTGTCACAGGCGACGAGTGACGGTGTCAACAGGCAACACGAAAGTTTCGTGTATTCTTGGCAGTAGGAGCGGAGTTCTCCTGTCGGCTTTGTCCGTATTGGAGGAAGTATCGGTTGTGCAAAGCCGAGAGTTACCGCGAGTGGTGTGTGAGTACCCCGAGGTCTTTCCTGAGGAGTTGAGCGGGTTGCCCCCAGTTCGTGAGGTGGAGTTCGGGATTGACCTGACGCCGGGGACGACAGCGATATCGATGGCGCCTTATAGGTTCGCGCCAGCCGAGTTGACCGAGCTGAAGTGTCAGCTCGAGGAGTTTCGGGAGAAGGGGTTTATCCGGCCGAGCACATCGTCGTGGGGAGCGTCAGCACTCTTCGTGAAGAAGAAGAGTGGAGAGATTCGGATGTGCATCGACTACCGGAAGCTGAACCGGGTTACAGTGAAGAACCGATACCCGATGCCGAGAATTGACGACTTGTTCGACCAATTGAGAGGGTCACCATGCTTCTTGAAGTTTGATCTGCGATCCGGATATTACCAGTTGCGAGTCCAGGAGGAGGACGTTGCAAAGACTGCATTCCGGACACGGTATGGGCATTACGAGTCCTTGGTGATGCCTTTTGGACTGACGAACGCACCTGCAGCATTCATGGATCTGATGAACATTATATTCTGGCCGTTCTTAAATCAATTTGTGGTGGTGTTTGTAGACGACATCTTGATTTACTCGCAGAATGAGGCGGCGCATGAGGAACATCTGAGGGGTGTTTTGACCCTGTTGCACACACATCAGTTATACGCCAACCTGGAGAAGTGCGAGTTTTGGCTCGCTGAGGTGAGATTCCTTGGTCACGTTGTGTCCCGTGACGGTATATTGGTCGATCCGGCGAAGATCGACGCGATTTTGAAGTGGGCGCGGCCCACGAGCGTCTTCGAGATCCGCAGCTTCTTGGGGCTGGCAAGATATTATCGGCGATTCGTCCAGGACTTTGCGCGTCTAGCCGCGCCTATGACTCTTTTGACGCGCGAGGGAGTCGTGTTAGTGTGGACAGAGGCCTGTGAACGTGCGTTCACGGAGCCGAAGGCTCGTCTGACTACGCTCTAGTGTTGATAGTGCCAGAGCGCGGGGTCGGGTATGAGGTCTATTGTGACGCGTCTGGGGAAGGACTAGGCTGTGTACTGATGCAGTCGGGTAGAGTTGTTGCTTATGACTCCAGGCAGTTGAAGAAACACGAGCGCAACTATCCTACCCATGACTTGTAATTAGCAGCAGTCGTGTTCGCGTTGAGGTGCTGGAGGTATTATCTGTATGGCGAGCGATTTCAGGTGTTCTCGGATCACAAGAGCCTCAAGTACATCTTTTCCCAACGAGACTTGAACATGCGCCAGCGACGATGGATGGAACTACTTGAGGAGTACGACTTTGAGCTACACTATCATTCGGGTAAGGCGAACATGGTTGCCGACGCCCTGAGTAGGAAGTCGGTCCTGAGTCTTGCTAGCATATCAGTCCGAGAGTGGGACATGATGGGGGAACTGGGCATGCTTGGGCTTGAGCTAGAGGAGGTTACTGGTGGTGTGGCCATGTGCTTCTTGGTGGCTCAGCCCACCCTGCTTGGCCGGGGGATAGAGGCACAGTCGGTGGATGTCGAGACGACAGAGATCCGGGAGAGAGTTGCTGGCGGTGTTGACGCCGAGGGCTGGGATCGTCGTGCTAATTGGGAATTACGGTATCGCGGAGGTTTGTTCGTATCACGTAATGGTGGAGGCGACAAGCTGCGAGAGTCGCATCATTCACGTCCGACAGTGCACGTGGGTAGCACTAAAAGGAGCGCGACATCAGGCGGCATATTTGGTGGAACGGGATGCGGAGAGCGGTTGCGGAGTTAGTATCGCGGTGCCTCACTCGTCAGCAGGTGAGAGCCGAACAACAGCGTCCCGCTGGATTATTGCAACCACTGCGGGTTGCACAGTGGAAATGGGCGCACGTCACGATGGATTTCGTGAGCGGTTAGCCGAGTTCGCCTACAACAACAGCTTTCAGGCCAGTATCGGGATGTCACCGTTCAAAGCGTTGTATGGTAGGTCGTGTCGGTCGCCCATGTGCGGGGCAGAAGTGAGGAATGAGGGTTCACTGGGTCTAGAACTGGACCGAGAGACAGCTGATTCGATCGTGCCGAAGCGTGAGCGGTTGAAGACCCCGTAGAGTCGGCAAGAGCTATGCTGACAGACGGCGCCAACCTCTCGAGTCAACAGTCGGTGACCATGTATCCCTGAAGGTGAGTCCAAAAGGTGGATTGGTGCGTTTATACCGCGGAGGAGGCAGGTTAGCCCCGCGGTGTATCAGGCCTTTCGAGGTCTTGAGTAAAGTGGGAGCAGTTGCATACCGACTTGCATTGCCACCGTAGCTTGGGAATATCCACGTTTCCCAGTTGCGGAAGTATATGCGGACCCCTCGCACGTAATTGAGTGGGCAGATGTCGAGGTAACGGATGATGTCTCGTATAAGGAGAAACCGGTTTGGGAAATGGATCCACGGGAGCAAGTCCTGCGCGGAAAGGTTATCCGCTTAGAACGGGTGCAGTGGCGGCACCACGAGGCTGAGTCGACTCGGGAGCGCGAGGACGAGGTTCGCGCGAAGTACCCTGATCTGTTCGATTCCTGAGGTACGTTTGTTTTAAATTTCGCGGACGAAATTCCCTTAAGGGGTGTAGATTGTAAGAACCGCTCCCGGTCAACGCCAGTCAAATCGGCGAAAAACAAGAAAATTTAAAATTTTGGGACAAACACCTAAATGAACCTAAATTTGACCCCGAGGGTCATACCGGACTTAAGTTGACCCCGATATCGACCAAAGTGAGTTCTGGGGGACTCGGGGCAACTTTTGACCAATTTGGGAAATGTTGACTTTTTGCTGGAAAAGTCAACCGAGCGACGTTTTGGTCCGTTCGAGGTCCGTTTTGGATCCAAAAAGCTTAGTCGGCATTACAGCGGTCTTAGTTGATCCGTTTCCTTGTAGCCCGTGAAATTTCATAATTTCTTGGAAAATGGGCCCGTTCGGGGCCCGAGACGGCCGAATTTCGCGAATCTGAGAGAAAAATATCTATAAAGATATTTTTTATAAAAGTGGGACCCACAAGACACTTGTCAACCAAGTGGTGGTAGTTGGTTTTTTTTAAAATAAAGAAAAAAGAAAAGATGAATGGTAGTTTTGTAATTAAGGTGGTAGTTGGTTGTTTTTGAACAAAACAAAAGGGAAGACATGGTGTAGGTTCGGCCACACTTAGAAAAAAAAAGGAGAATTAGAGAGAGAAAGTGGAGAGAGGAAAGAGAATGAGAAAAGGGAGAAAAAGAGAAGAAATGGTGTAGGGTTTGTCGATCTCCCGACGATCTAACCGACGGATCGTCTCAACGATTGAAGAATCGAGCTCCCATCATCATTCCCTACGGTGAGAACCTATTCGATTTTCGTTTTGATACGTTTGAAAGTTAGGGTTTGGGCTTAAACGGGTTAAATATGGATGAGTCGAGGTGTAGGGTTCGTTGGGAACGTTTTGGAGCGAAAAGGATCGGTTTCCGGTGACCGGAGGCTCGGGGGAGCTCCGGCCACCGTGGGTGGTGGGTGGCCGGAGCTAGGACCGGCCACCATGGTGGTGAACCGGTCCATCCACCCACGGGTCTTGATGGCCGGGTGGGTCCCACGTGCTCGGGTCTCGGGTTTTCGTGTTTGGGTGGTTTTGGACGAACCCCAAGTCGTTAATTCACACCCGGAATGAATTTTGGAATTAAATTGTGAAAGTTGGGAATTACGGGTTTAGAAACTTTTAACGCGAATTAAATCGCTTGGAAGTCGGAAATTGATTCTGTCGATTGCATTGGAACCCTTGAATTATTCTAAGATCATAGAAACGAAAACGGAAATTTTCGGAGCCCCGGAAGGGCGTTTTCCAATCCCGGGCAGATTCGCCGAGCCGGGCGAATCGGGCCGTTCCGGGCCCGTTGTTGACAATGTCGAGTAATTGGGAAGTTTGGGAGTGATCGACATTGTCGGGGTTGCATTTGGGCGTCAAGTTTATTAAAATTCAGCTTTGCCTGCAAACTTAAAAAGTGCTTTAATTGTGATCTTGTTAGATCATACCGACGACCGCGGAAAGGGGAAGCTAGGCGAGTGATCGCGAGCACGCCGGAGCTTGGTCGTGGACTTTTGGAAAAACATTACGAGGTAGGGAAAAGTAGCCGGATCTCGGCCTTGACTAGGGAAAGTTAACAGTAGAAATGCATGTGACACCTATTGGTGTCGTAGGATAAGTAAGCTTATCGAACACTAGAAATGCAGGCGACACTTAGTGGTGTCGTATGATACGAGAACGTATCGAACAATAGAAAGGCATGTGACACTTAGTAGTGTCGTAGGATAAGTGAACTTATCGAACAATAGAAATACTGGTGGCATTTGGTTGTGCCCGGAGGTTGATTGAATTGTTTGTGTTTGTGGGTGGCCATGAGTGCCTTTGGGGTGTTGAACCCGTATATTACTGTTAGTGTGTCGTGGGTGGCCGTGAGTTCCGTTGGGGTGTTGAACCCGTGTATTACTGTTGGTGTGTCGTGGGTGGCCATGAGTGTCGTTGGGGCGTTGAACCCGTATATTACTGTTGGTGTATCGTGGGTGGCCATGAGTGCCGTTGGGGTGTTGAACCCGTATATTATTGTTGGTGTGTCGTGGGTAGCCATGTGTGCCCGTGGGGAGTTGAACCCGTGTTGGTTGACTGACTTGCCGAGTGGTAGTTAGTCGTGTCGTCGTATTCTCTTTCCTTGCGGGGTGTTGTGTGCCATTTGGTTGTGATTGTGATTGCCTGAGGTTGGGGGCCCGCCTGACAATAAAGGGGTCCTATGGTCGCGCGAGTGGGGGTTGGCTAGCCTTCCGACTAACCACCGGTAAAGTTGTGCATTCTTCTGCGACGAAGGGCGGCTCCCCTTCCGACTAGCTATCAAAAAAGTATTGCGGTATATGTCGCGAACAGGTCGACCGCCTGGCCCGACTGCGTGTTGGGGAAAGTTGCATGGGGCAGGCTCGAGCCCAGCCGGTTAGCAACCGACACTGAGCAGCTGGAGTGCAATCCTTTGTGATCTTGTTTGTTGTGTGCGATCCTTTGTGATCTTGGGTGTTGCGTGGTTATCTTTTGTGTCTTTGGTGGAGGTCGTAACCGCTGTGTCGGGTCTACATTACGTGTCCGGGTGTTGAGTTGGTTGGGGAAAGTAACAGTTCGTGTGACAGTCGGGTCACTTGAGTTTGGGGATAATAGTCCCCGGTGTTTGGGTTGTTGTTGGTGTTTCCGGCATTTTCTGCTAGTATGCCGTAGTCAGTCTGGTATCCGTGGTGGTGAGCGAACGCTCACCCCTAGCTGCTTTTCCTACAGGTACTGGTCGCGAGACGAACTAGGGGAACTCTCGAAGCTTGAAGAGCTGGGAGCGGGAGTCCGGGTTTCTTTTTGGGAGTCTAGCGACGTACATGTTGGTTTTTGTCCGCTGTTTGGACGTACTTACAGTTGTAAAATATTATTTTGATTAACTTAAGTGGTGATTTTAAGTGGTTTACTAAAATGTTTAAAAATTGTTTTACTGTTTCATCATTCGCGTTCCGGGTCCGGTTATACCGAATTCGGGGCTAATCACTTCATAATCTGGATGGAGAACCTCTATACGATCTTCAGGAGAAACATTATCAATATTTCACTGTGATTCTCGTAACACTAGGTAAACGGTTTTGTGATAAGCCGTAGCCCATGCTTCTACCGTGTAATATTTCAAGCACAAGGAATATATATCTACCCCAGCACGCTCACAACACGCTAAGACATGTTCACAAGGAATTCTATCGAGATCAAACACCCGGCAACTGCACCGTTTCATCCCCAAATCAACAAAGACGTCAGTGTCTTCACAACTAACCCGATACTCGATGTGTCAGTTCAGTGGTATTACTGTGTAAGGATTTGAATTTCATTATGCTACTATTTGGTGAGTGAGGACAATATATGTATTTGATTATGCTACTATTTGGTGACTGAGGACGCTAGATGTATTTCATTATGCTACTATTTAGGTTTGATGGTAATCGTTTGATGTTAATGGTTGCATTGTTCTGTTGTACCGTGTTGAAAGTCACCATTTCCATTTCGGGTGTAATGCATTTTCCCGTGCGGTCAACAGTGGTCACCGTGCGGTCGAACAAAGAGCAATATTACTGCAGAAGATCTAGCCGCATGGATGGTTATTGAGCCGTGCGGTTGACTCGTGCGACACTATAACCATCCGTGCGGTCGAACAGAGAGCAATAGTACTGCACAAGATCTGGCCGCACGGATGATTATTGAGACCCATGCGACACTATAACCATCCGTGCGGCTATGATATATGTGCAGATAGCCTCTCTGATCACCCGTGCGGCCAGATGACCACACAGTTTTTATACGCTGCTATTTTTCCTCAAACATGACAACATTCAATCAATAACTAGCCATGTAAAGATCATAATAAAACAACTTAAACGTTAAGCATGTTCCACGTTAAACACCAACCCTACATATTACAACAAAGACTCACACGTATTGCAAAATTTGTGGTCTTTGTTTCCGAGAATAAGTCGGGCACATATTACCTAAACCCTAAACTGATTACCAACGCGATGGACCGTAGTCCTCACTCGTGAATGACAAGATGTAGAACTCAAGATTGTCAAGCTCTTCCACGACTTTGTTAGCTTTCTGCTTGTCTTCCTCTAACCATTCTGTTGAATCGCCCATCCGGACCTCCTTACGAAGTTGGACCGCCTTCGGAAGGATCCGTAGGAGAGTTGTCTTGATTTTCTCGAACCTCAACATCATCTCACCATTGTGTGTAGTTATTGCTGAATTTCTGATTATCTGATGAATAGATGAAGTGAGAAAAGTGAGTGAACACTCACACACATTTATAAGCGAGGTTGTTAGTGTGGTTAGTGGTTCCATTAATTGCGGTGTGGTGGTTAGAGGGTTCCATTAAATGTAGGGTGGTTAGGGTTTAGAATTTATGGTCATGACCGCACAGCTCCTGGTGTTGACCGCACGACTCCTGGTAATGACCGCACGGTCAGGTGTTGGACCGCATGAGCGAACAAAGACAGAATCAAAAATAAATTAAATTGATGAAGTGAGATAATTGATGCCGCACGGCGTATTCAACGCTGCGCGGTTGTAAAATCATGTAGCCCATGCGGGTGTCTTTATAGACCGCATGTGTGAGATTGAGAACCGTACGATCATGTAATTGACCGCACGGTAGAACAGAGACAGATGCAAAAATTAATTTGAAAGTTGAAATCCATTATTATTGAAGTTGATGACATTACATTAGATGGCAGAGAGTTGTTTAATAACTATCTCATCATTTTCTTTCACCTGACCCATCCACTGAAGCCAACGCTGGAACCAAGCAGGCTCTTCGACCGAATCAAAGTCATCCTCAATCTCGTTTGTCCAACCAGGCCTTTGAAACGGGGGTCGAGGAGGACATGACACGTCTTTCTCACGTTCCAAGCGCTCAATGACTTTCAACCGCTCACAGGCGTCATGGACTACTCGGTCGAACTCAAGCGACCACGCGGGTTGAGGTGGTCGGCCCCAACGCGGTTAGGGTATTCGTACTATGGTTCTGGCAACTTCACGTCGCCTCCATCGTCGCTCCAACCGAGCATCGTTGTAAAACCCGCTCCGTTTCGTTAAGGTTTTAATTTGCAAACGAAAACCTTTGGTTGGTTTTGAAACAAGTGCAAAAAAAAAGGATCTGGGCAGGCTAGACTCGGCCAGCAGGCCCTTCCCCTCACTTGGGCTTGAGCCCGTTTGCTGTCTGAGGCCCAAGATTATAAGCTGAAACTAGGGTTTCAGCGTTATACAACACAGCCTCCATCCCTCTCCTCTCTCTCTCCTCTATTCTTCTCCCTCGCCGAACTCCGGCCGTCCACTACAGTTCCGGCCGCCACCTCCCTCACCGGCATCGTCTCATCCCTTCCTCCTCCATCCCGACCCCGTACCGCTCCGGCCAGCCGAGCCTTCACCGTTACGACCTCCCTGCCTCACCCTTCTCTTTCGTCTTCCTCACCAGCTCCGGCCACCAGTTCTCCCCACGCCGTCGTCTCCGTCCCCATCCGGAACACGCCGTCGTCACCGTCCCGTCCGAGCCCTAACGCGTCGCCGCCCTCTTCCCGTCAACGATCTGCCCGTCCGAGACACGAACCGAGCTCCGTCGCCGGCGAGCTCCCCAGATCCGGGACGACACGAGTTGTCCGGACCCGCGCCGTACGCCGCCGTGCACCGCCGCCACCGTTTCCTCACGGTTAGTTTTCGGCCCGTGGAAACTCGGCCGACCGGCGCCGGTGGTCGGCCGGACCAAGCAGAACCGTTCTTCTTCTTCGCTTTCCCTTTTCCCGAGTTCGTTCAGATCTGGTCGGGATGGAACGGAACTCCCGAAATGGGAAGGAACGGAACAACAAGAAAAACGTGATTCAGGCTTGTTTAAAGGAGTATTGTAAACGTTGTAATCTGAATTTGTAAAGATCGACAAAATATAAGTTATCGATATAATTGTTCTTATGTTTTGAATCGATTTAAGTATGAATGGGTTGGGTTCAAACTGTTTGTAAAACGGAAATCAGTTGTAAGATTAAAGATTAAATCCTTATCGTTTAGACGTAAATTAATTATCGATAAAACTAGATCGGCTTAGGTTAAACGGGTTTTAAAAACGAAAGTCGTTTATTAAGGTTAGACTCGAGTTAAGATTAAATCGAAAAAGGGAAACGAAGCCGATCGACTTTATAAGGGTCTTGGACCAAAATATCGAGTTTGGAAACGAACGGAAGGAAACCGTTCTGTTTTAAAATCAAAGACGGAATTAATTAAAGCAAGGGAGTTCAATGACTGTTTTAAGTTAAAAAGGGGTTTAAACTGGGTTTAGATCAAACCTGGGTTCGGTGCGCGGGTGCTCGAACCCGATCCGTTGTAACCCGACTTTTATCCCGCTCGAGTGTAAACGACAACTGTCGAACTTAAAGTGGACAAATCGTAGCCGTTAACTTAACGGAGGAACCGTTATTATTTTGGGCTTTGAGTTATTTAATTTCGACCTGTTCGTACTAGCTTAAAAGTGAGTTAAATTTGTGTTCTTTTAGATCGTGCTACGGACCGAGGCAAAGGGAAGCTCGGCGAGTGACTGAGCGTGCTTCGGGTGTTGTTGGAGCGCTTTTGGGATTATATACGAGGTAGGGAAAAGTAGCCGGATCTCGGCCTTGACTAGGGAAAGTTAACTGTAGAATTGCATGTGACACCGGGGTGTCGTGGGTTATCTAGGTTATCGAATATTAGAAAAGCATGCTACGGGAACTTGGTAGTTATTGGAAATGCATGTGACACTTAGTAGTGTCGTAGGAGCAGAGAACTTAGCGTTAATTGTTTTATTGGAGGCATATGACCATGCCCGGAGGTTGTTGTGTGTATTTATTGTTGAGTTTGGGTGGCCTTGAGAGCCCGTGTTATTTATTGTTGAGTTTGGGTGGCCTTGAGAGCCCGTGTTATTTATTGTTGAGTTGAGTGGCCATGAGAGCTCGTGTATTTAATTTGGTGTCTTGAGTGGTAGTGAGTGTCGTGGGGTTGTTGAACCCGAGTCTTGACCGTTGGTGTGTCTTGAGTGGCAGTGAGTGCCCGTGGGGTTGTTGAACCCGAGTCTTGACCGTTGGTGTGTCTTGAGGGGCAGTGAGTGCCCGTGGGGTTGTTGAGCCCGATTCTTGACAGTCGAGGTGTCTTGAGTGGCCTTGAGTGCCTGTGTGATTGAACTTGCCTGTGATTGTGATTGTGGTTACCCGAAGTTGTGAATTGCGATAGGTCGACAGCCTGATCCGACTTAGTGTCGATGAACTGCAAAGGTCGACAGCCTGATCCGACTTAGTGTCGATGAACTGCAAAGGTCGACAGCCTGATCCGACTTCGTGTCGAGGAATTGCGATAGGTCGATCCCTGACCTGATTGAGATTGGTTACTGAGCAGCTGGTATGCGATCCTTTGTGATCTTGTTTGGTGTTGTGTCGTTTCGTTCGAGTCCTTGAGGAGGTCGTCGATCGTTGTGTCGGGTCTACACTGTTTTTATCGAGTGTTGAGTCTGTTGAGGAAAGTAATGGGTTGTGGGTCAGTTGAGTACTTGAGTTGGGGACTGTGGTCCCGGAGTTGGGTTTGGTTTTAGTGTTACTGGCTTTATCTACTAATTATGCCATAGTCAGTCTGTTATCCGTGGAGGTGAGCGAACGCTCACCCCTAGCTGCTTTTCCTACAGGTACCGTTCGTAATCTGGACTAGGTGAGCTTCTGAAGCTTGAAGAGCTTGAAGCGGGTTGCTGGGTGTTTTGAGTCTAGAGACGTGTATCTCGTTTTGTCCAAGTGTGGGACTTATATTTTTTTGAGTTGTAATTATTATTCTTTTGTGGAACTAAACTGACTTTTAAAGTGATTTGACAAAAACAGGTTTTAGTTTTGTAACTTTTTAAACGTTCGCGTCCCTAGTTTCGGTTCGCTGAAATTGGGGCGTGACAGCTTGGTATCAGAGCGCGAGGTTTCACACCTCGGACTACACGTCAATTAGGTGGGAGAGTCGAGTCAGTAGAGTCACGTCCTGCGTTGGGTACGCAAGTCGGAACTCGGGTGTAGACCCGTTAGGATTTGAGTTGTGTTTTGTTTTGTGCTAGTGCAGTACGGGGCTACTGGCACAATGTTTGTGTGTTGCTGCGTGAAACGTTTTTAAACTGTCGCGACTCGACTCAGAAGCGCTCCTGTGGTCGAGCGTGACGGTGTTGGTATCAAGTGGCCACAACGTAGTTCGGGGACGCCTGGACGAGGTTGTAACCACCTGATGACAAGAAATGCGGATTTTTAATGGAGTGGAAAAAGGTTTAAAGTTGTTGGCCCTTTTGGCATGTCTTGAACTTTATTGGCCCTGTGGGCGTATGTTTGATTTTGGTTGGCCCGGTGGGCAAGGTTCGACTCTGGTTGGTTTGTCGTCGCTTGTGTGGTCTATGTCGGTGTGGTCTCGTATACTAATACTATATATAAGGTGTGTTTAGCTTGAGCGGTGTGGCGCTTTAGTGATATACGCGCTAGAGAAAACTTAGACCGTGTGAGCGTTAGCGTTTTTGAACTTGTCGCCTTTATTTGAGTTCGCAAACTGAACGTTTGCGTGTATCCGTGCAGAGGATACTGTTTATGGCTCGCGGAAGGCGCGGACGAGCATCAGGAACACGGGGTCAGGCACCCACGCGAGGCCGGCGGGGGCGGTCAGCAGGGGCACCAGGGAGGGTGCCAGCCGTCGAGCCCGCCGACTACGCGGAGGCACAGGCCACTCCCGTCGGAGAAGACGGGAGAAGTGATGCGGGGCCATCTGCAGGTACCCCCAGTGTTCCGCCGGTCGCGGACCCTCCAGTGATGACTGCCCTGGATGAGCTTACCAGGACCGTTCAGAGTTTGGTGGCGGTCATCGCCAGCCGAGAGTCGGCTTCGCCAGCACCAGAGGCAGCCGCAGTTCCGATGAGGGCCGCTCAGACAGAGGATCTTACCTCCCGAGCGCTACTCGACTTCCTGAAGCTCGGAATACCTGTTTTTGTCGGGGAGCCAAATCCCGACCTAGCCGAGCGATGGATAGAGCAGGTCACACGAGACCTGGACACTTTGGGTGTCGAGGATGGCCGTCGGAGAGTGTCCTTCGCGGCCCATCAGCTGAGAGACAGCGCCTACCACTGGTGGGGGCGGGTGAAGGACACAGTCGGATACGACTACAGCGTATTCCAGGAGGTATTCATGGAACAGTACTTTCCCGAGTCGGCTCGGCTGGAGCGACATCGGCAGTTCTTATACCTGGAGCAAGGAGAGATGACAGTGGCACAGTACGAGGCCAGGTTCACAGCCTGAGGCTGGGCATCCGGAACCAGGTTCTCGCCTTGAGGAGTGGAGCAGGGCATCCGGGATGCAGCCAGGGGTCGTGAGGTCCGACCTCGGCCGATCAGTTGGGCAGGGCCGTCAGACTCACGAGACTCGCGGAGGCAGAGGACCGCGGGATCCTTCCGACCACCGCCTCATCAGAGTGGATCAAGACAGCAGGGGTCAGTGGCATCAGTGGGGCCAGTCGCCTCAGAGAGAAGGCCGTCATGCTATCACTGCGGGCAGCCATGCCACTTACAACGAGACTGTCCGACGAGGGGAGGAACCGCGGCAGTACCAGCTACTAGCCGGACAGGCCAGGGCTCGGGGTCGAGGGCTGACGAGATCAGCTGTTACCGATGCGGCCGGGTTGGTCACACTATGGCATGGTGCCGCGAGCAGTTGGGGGAGACATCAGTGCAGCGGCCGCAGCAGTCACGGACGGTACAGTCGCCCAGAGGTCGCCCTCGACAGGGTCAGCAGCAGAGGTCGTCACGGCCGTCGACGAGCGCACCGATTCCGAGACAGCAGCAGAGTCACTGGTATCCAGCAGCCAGTGCGCAGGGTCAGAGGCAGCAGGCCTCGCAGGGGAGAGTTTATGCAGTCACCGACTCCAGAGCCCCAGGACCTAGCACGTACCGTGAGACCATCCAGGGTACGTGTTTATTGTATCATTTATGGGCTTTATTCTTGTTCGATACCGGGGCGTCGCACTCTTTTATTTCGTCGGGTTGTGCCGAGAGGTTGGGGTTGAGCTTAGAGCCGTTGAGCCCACCCCTATGCCTGGATACCCCAGTTGGGGGTGGTGCATCGTTGACTAGAGTATGTCGTGCCTGCGAGATTAGAGTCGCAGATTGTCCTTGCCCTGGGGATCTTCTCGTGTTGGGGATGACTACCTTTGATGTGATCTTGGGTATGGATTGGCTGTCGAGGTACCGAGCCAACATCGATTGCTACAGACGACGAGTGACAGTGACAGTGGGTGGTACGAAGGTGACGTGCGTGCTGGGAAGCAAGAGTGGGGTCCTCCTGTCAGCGTTGTCCGCAGAGGAGGAAGTACCGGCTGTGCACAGCCGAGAGTTACCGAGAGTAGTATGCGAGTTTCCCGAGGTCTTCCCTGAGGAGTTGAGCGGGTTGCCACCGGTTCGTGAGGTGGAGTTCGGGATTGACCTAGTGCCGGGAACGGCGGCGATATCGATGGCGCCTTACAGGTTTGCGCCGGCAGAGTTGACTGAGCTGAAGCGTCAGCTAGAGGAGCTTCAGCAGAAGGGATTTATCCGTCCGAGTGCATCGCCGTGGGGAGCACCAGCACTCTTTGTGAAGAAGAAGAGTGGAGAGCTACGGATGTGTATAGATTACCGGAAGCTGAACCGGGTTACAGTGAAGAACCGGTACCCGATGCCGAGGATCGATGATTTGTTCGACCAGTTGAGAGGGGCGACTCACTTCTCGAAGATCGATCTGCGATCCGGTTATTATCAGTTGCGAGTCCGTGAGGGGGAAGTCGCAAAGACTGCATTCCGGACACGCTGTGGGCATTACGAGTTCCTGGTGATGCCATTCGGACTGACGAACGCGCCAGCATCGTTCATGGACCTGATGAACAGCATCTTTCGGCCGTATCTAGATCAGTTTGTGGTAGTGTTCGTGGACGACATCCTGATATATTCGCAGAACGAGGCGGCGCATAAGGCACATCTGAGGGCTGTTCTGACACTACTGCGCAAGCATCAGCTATACGCCAACCGGGAGAAGTGCGAGTTCTGGCTCTTTGAGGTGAGGTTCCTCGGCCACATCGTATCCCGTGACGGCATCCTGGTCGATCCGTCGAAGATCGACGCGGTCTCAAAGTGGGCACGGCCCACGAGTGTTTTCGAGATCCGTAGCTTTCTGGGTTTAGCAGGCTACTATAGGCGATTTGTCCAGGATTTTGCACGACTAGCCGCACCGATGACTCTGTTGACGCGCAAGGGTGTTGGGTTCGTGTGGACAGATGACTGTGAGCGTGCGTTCGCGGAGTTGAAGACTCGACTGACTACAGCTCCAGTGTTAGTGGTGCCCGAGCGAGGGATTGGTTATGATGTTTACTGTGATGCGTCCGGAGAGGGACTGGGTTGCGTGCTGATGCAGTCGGGCAGAGTTGTGGCTTATGGCTCCAGGCAGTTGAAGATACACGAGCGCAACTATCCTACCCACGACTTGGAGCTAGCAGCAGTCGTGTTTGCGCTGAAGAGCTGCCGATATTATCTGTACGGCGAGGGGTTTCAGGTGTTCTCGGATCACAAGAGCCTCAAGTACATATTTTCCCAGCGAGACCTGAACATGCGTCAGCGACGGTGGATGGAACTACTCGGGGAGTACGACTTTGAGCTACACTACCACCCAGGCAAGGCGAACGTTGTCGCCGATGCCTTGAGTAGGAAGTCGGCTCCGAGCCTCGCCAGCATATCTGTCCGAGAGTGGGGCATGATGGGGGAGCTGAGCACGTTCGGGCTTGAGCTAGAGGAGGTTACTGGCGGTGTTGCCATGTGCTCACTAGTGGCTCAGCCCTCACTGCTTGCCCAAGTGCTGGAGGCGCAGACGGAGGACGTCGAAGTATCAGAGATTCGCGAGAGAGTCGTCAGGGGTGACGAGGTGGTGGGCTGGCAGGACAGTACTGATTGGAGACTATGGTACCGCGGGGGGTTGTTCGTACCGGTTAACTGTAGAGACGTCGTGTTACGAGAGGCACACCATTCGCGTCTCACAGTGCATCCGGGGGGCACCAAGATGTATCGTGACCTCAGACGGCACTACTGGTGGCGCGGTATGAGGAGAGCAGTCGTAGAATTCGTGTCGAGATGCCTCGTCTGTCAGCAGGTGAAGGCCGAGCATCAGCGTCCAGCGGGGTTGTTACAGCCACTACCGATTGCTCAGTGGAAGTGGGAACACATTACGATGGACTTCGTGTGTGGACTACCGAGATCGCCCAAGGGAAACGACGCCGTGTGGGTGGTAGTCGACCGGCTGACTAAGTCAGCCCACTTTCTGGCTATGAGGATGACAGACCCGGTCGACAAGTTGAGCAGTCTGTATATACAGGAGATAGTGCGTCTCCACGGGGTCCCAGTGTCGATAGTGTCTGACAGGGATCCCCGCTTCACGTCCAGGTTTTGGCCGAGTCTACAGAAGGCATTGGGGACCGAGGTGCTACTCAGTACAGCGCATCACCCCCAGACAGACGGTCAGTCGGAGCGTACCATTCAGATCTTAGAGGACATGCTGCGAGCATGTGTGCTGGATTTCAGGGGATCTTGGGAGACCCACCTGCCATTGGCCGAGTTCGCCTACAACAACAGCTTCCAGGCCAGTATCGGGATGGCACCGTTCGAAGAGTTGTATGGGAGGCCGTGTCGGTCACCAGTATGTTGGGCAGAGGTGGGGGACAAGAGTCTGCTGGGGCCAGATCTTGTCAGAGAGACGACGGAGAAAGTCGCACTGATCCGCGATCGGCTGAGGACAGCGTAGAGCCGACAGAAGAGTTATGCCGATAGGCGACGTCGACCCCTTGAGTTTGCAGTCGGGGATCACGTGTTCCTGAAGGTGAGCCCGAGGAAGGGGCTGGTGCGGTTCAGGCGCAGCGGGGGCAAGTTGGCTCCGAGGTACATTGGCCCGTTTCAAATTTTGGGCAGAGTGGGAACAGTGGCTTATCGTCTGGCGTTGCCACCGCAACTTGGGAGAGTCCATGACGTCTTCCATGTGTCTCAGTTGCGGCAGTACAATGCAGACCCCTCCCACGTCATCGAGTGGACAGATATCGAGGTGGCTGATGATGTCTCCGATGAGGAGCAGCCGGTTCGGATTATGGACACGCGGGAGCAGATTCTGCGGGGAGGCAAGATTATCCACTTGGTACGAGTGCAGTGGAAGCACCACGGGGCTGAATCAACTTGGGAGCGCGAGGACGAGGTTCGCGCGAAGTATCCCGCCTTGTTCGTTTCCCGAGGTATGCTGTTTTAAATTTCGCGGGCGAAATTCCTTTAAGGGGGTAGATTGTAAAACCCGCTCCGTTTCATTAAGGTTTTAATTTGCAAACGAAAACCTTTGGTTGGTTTTGAAACAAGTGCAAAAAAAAAAGGATCTGGGCAGGCCAGACTCGGCCAGCAGGCCCTTCCCCTCACTTGGGCTTGAGCCCGTTTGCTGTCTGAGGCCCAAGAGGGCCGGCCCAAGCCGCACCCCTTATAAGCTGAAACTAGGGTTTCAGCGTTATACAACACAGCCTCCATCCCTCTCCTCTCTCTATCCTCTATTCTTCTCCTTCGCCGAACTCCGGCCGTCCACTACAGTTCCGCCCGCCACCTCCCTCACCGGCATCGTCTCATCCCTTCCTCCTCCACCCCGACCCCGTACCGCTCCGGCCAGCCGAGCCTTCACCGTTACGACCTCCCTGCCTCACCCTTCTCTTTCGTCTTCCTCACCAGCTCCGGCCACCGGTTCTCCCCACACCGTCGTCTCCGTCCCCGTCCGAGAACACGCCGTCGTCGCCGTCCCGTCCGAGCCCTAACGCGCCGCCGCCCTCTTCCCGTCAACGATCTGCCCGTCCGAGACACGAACCGAGCTCCGTCGCCGGCGAGCTCGCCAGATCCGGGACGACACGAGTCGTCCGGACCCGCGCCGTACGTTGCCGTGCACCGCCGTCCACCGCCGCCACCGTTTCCTCACGGTTAGTTTTCGGCCCGTGGAAACTCGGTCGACCGGCGCCGGTGGTCGGCCGGACCAAGCAGAACCGTTCTTCTTCTTCGCTTTCCCTTTTCCCGAGTTCGTTCAGATCTGGTCGGGATGGAACGGAACTCCCGAAATGGGAAGGAACGGAACAACAAGAAAAACGTGATTCAGGCTTGTTTAAAGGAGTATTGTAAACGTTGTAATCTGAATTTGTAAAGATCGACAAAATATAAGTTATCGATATAAGTGTTCTTATGTTTTGAATCGATTTAAGTATGAATGGGTTGGGTTCAAACTGTTTGTAAAACGGAAATCAGTTGTAAGATTAAAGATTAAATCCTTATCGTTTGGACGTAAATTAATTATCGATAAAACTAGATCGGCTTAGGTTAAACGGGTTTTAAAAACGAAAGTCGTTTATTAAGGTTAGACTCGAGTTAAGATTAAATCGAAAAAGGGAAACGAAGCCGATCGACTTTATAAGGGTCTTGGACCAAAATATCGAGTTTGGAAACGAACGGAAGGAAATCGTTCTGTTTTAAAATCAAAGACGGAATTAATTAAAGCAAGGGAGTTCAACGACTGTTTTAAGTTAAAAAGGGGTTTAAACTGGGTTTAGATCAAACCTGGGTTCGGTGCGCGGGTGCTCGAACCCGATCCGTTGTAACCCGACTTTTATCCCGCTCGAGTGTAAACAACAACTGTCGAACTTAAAGTGGACAAATCGTAGCCATTAACTTAACGGCGGAACCGTTATTATTTTGGGCTTTGAGTTATTTAATTTCGACCTGTTCGTACTAGCTTAAAAGTGAGTTAAATTTGTGTTCTTTTAGATCGTGCTACGGACCGAGGCAAAGGGAAGCTCGGCGAGTGACTGAGCGTGCTTCGGGTGTTGTTGGAGCGCTTTTGGGATTATATACGAGGTAGGGAAAAGTAGCCGGATCTCGGCCCTGACTAGGGAAAGTTAACTGTAGAATTGCATGTGACACCGGGGTGTCGTGGGTTATCTAGGTTATCGAATATTAGAAAAGCATGCTACGGGAACTTGGTAGTTATTGGAAATGCATGTGACACTTAGTAGTGTCGTAGGAGCAGAGAACTTAGCGTTAATTGTTTTATTGGAGGCATATGACCATGCCCGGAGGTTGTTGTGTGTATTTATTGTTGAGTTTGGGTGGCCTTGAGAGCCCGTGTTATTTATTGTTGAGTTTGGGTGGCCTTGAGAGCCCGTGTTATTTATTGTTGAGTTGAGTGGCCATGAGAGCTCGTGTATTTAATTTGGTGTCTTGAGTGGTAGTGAGTGTCGTGGGGTTGTTGAACCCGAGTCTTGACCGTTGGTGTGTCTTGAGTGGCAGTGAGTGCCCGTGGGGTTGTTGAACCCGAGTCTTGACCGTTGGTGTGTCTTGAGGGGCAGTGAGTGCCCGTGGGGTTGTTGAGCCCGATTCTTGACAGTCGAGGTGTCTTGAGTGGCCTTGAGTGCCTGTGTGATTGAACTTGCCTGTGATTGTGATTGTGGTTACCCGAAGTTGTGAATTGCGATAGGTCGACAGCCTGATCCGACTTAGTGTCGATGAACTGCAAAGGTCGACAGCCTGATCCGACTTAGTGTCGATGAACTGCAAAGGTCGACAGCCTGATCCGACTTCGTGTCGAGGAATTGCGATAGGTCGATCCCTGACCTGATTGAGATTGGTTACTGAGCAGCTGGTATGCGATCCTTTGTGATCTTGTTTGGTGTTGTGTCGTTTCGTTCGAGTCCTTGAGGAGGTCGTCGATCGTTGTGTCGGGTCTACACTGTTTTTATCGAGTGTTGAGTCTGTTGAGGAAAGTAATGGGTTGTGGGTCAGTTGAGTACTTGAGTTGGGGACTGTGGTCCCGGAGTTGGGTTTGGTTTTAGTGTTACTGGCTTTATCTACTAATTATGCCATAGTCAGTCTGTTATCCGTGGAGGTGAGCGAACGCTCACCCCTAGCTGCTTTTCCTACAGGTACCGTTCGTAATCTGGACTAGGTGAGCTTCTGAAGCTTGAAGAGCTTGAAGCGGGTTGCTGGGTGTTTTGAGTCTAGAGACGTGTATCTCGTTTTGTCCAAGTGTGGGACTTATATTTTTTTGAGTTGTAATTATTATTCTTTTGTGGAACTAAACTGACTTTTAAAGTGATTTGACAAAAACAGGTTTTAGTTTTGTAACTTTTTAAACGTTCGCGTCCCTAGTTACGGTTCGCTGAAATTGGGGCGTGACAATCGTGGTTTGGGTCCATGCTGTCACAAACATAATATGGTTACACCACTTAAAAAAACACACATATACAGAAAACGATAATTCATGAAGAGAAGTCGAATACCCGAGAAGAAGAGTTTGATGTCGTGTATATGGAACCAAGTTATTGAAGATGTATGCTTTGAAGGTGATAATGAGGCTAATCAACCTCATTTATAGAAAATTAGTAAGGGTTTAGGTTAGGGTTTAGGCATTAATGTCGCACGGGGAGTTGTTGCCAAGACATTAATGGGTATGGAGTTAGGGTTTACGCACTAATGTCGCATGGGGACTTGTTTCTAAGACATTAATGGGTTGGGAGTTATGTTTGACTACTTACTGTGCAGTCCATAAGGTAGGTTAATGACCGTGCGACAGGTAAATGACCGCACGGGCGCCGCATGGGACCGATATTAGGGTTTCTCACCCGTGCGACTGAAAGTAATCCTACTGCACAATGTCTGGCTGCACGGGTGAGAAACCCTATTATCGGTCCCATGCGGTGCCCGTGCGGTTGTAAGTATATGCCGCACGGTTCAGTCACAGACCCCAAATTTGTTCCCTATGTGCTTGTTTTGATGACGAAATTAATTTTTTTTACTACCTACTACCCACCAACCCAACCAAATGATATGGGTTAGGGTTTATATGCTTTGGGTTAGGGTTAGGTTTAGGCCGTAGGGTTTAGTCAGTAGGGTTTAGGGTTCAGTCATTAGGGTTTAGGGAATATATTCCTTCCATAAAGTTGGTTACATCAAATCGATGTGAAAAGAAATATATTCTTTCTCATCTTCTGTAAGTAACAACAATGGAACTACATAATACTCACACACTCATAATCTACTACATCATCATTTCATCTAATGTCGAGGAAAGATTACTCTCCTTCCTTCGACTCCTCATCGGATGGAAGCGATACGTGGTTTAGATATGGATGTGGTCGTAATACTCCACCACAAGAACACTATACATCTCCGGCTCAAGAACACCCAGAAGATGAAGAGCAAGGAGAAGAAGAGCCACTGGAAGAAGAAGAGCCTCCCGTAGACAACTATCCAGTCAAAGGAAAAGGAGAAACTAAAGTATATGATAGCGATACAGTCAAGGGAGAAGGAAAAACTGAAGTATATGGTAGCGGTACAGTCAAAGGGTTTGGAGATACTGAACAATATGGTAGCGGTGAAGTTGAAAGCGGCGATGAGGCAACATCGGCCTTCAATGACCCAAAAAGGGGAGCCCTTAAGAAGAAAAAGTAACATTTGCAAGAGTTTGTACTTGTAAATTCCTTTTAGACCTGTAAAATAGGTAGAAAATCTGACCGTACGGGTTGTTATCTCAACCGCACGGGTATGTGAGTCGACCGCACGGCTCAATAATAGGGTTTGGGTCGCATGCATTTCTTGTACCGCACGGGTGTGTTTTGGACCGTACGGGCAGAAAGCATGCGAAAAACAACTATCAAGTAAATTAAAAGTAATATTTATTACGCCGAAAACCAAATATATTAACTAGCCCGAAGAGTGTTAATAAGACCCAGCTCGATTTCTTTGTTCCGAGCCATCCACTTTACGTAATACTAGAACCAAGAAGGCTCCTCGAAAGAATCAAGCCGGTCATTCTCCTTTATCGAAGGGTGTGCTTGAAGAGGGTTTTCACCATAAGGGGTGGGGGACATGGTAGATGCTTCTCGCGCATGAGTCGCTCAATTTGTTCCAAGCGCTCATTTGCTTCTTCGAGTATGTGGTAGTACTCGATCGACCATGCTGCATCTGGTGCTTGATACAGCCGTTCGGGAACGCGAACTATCCTGCCATCCCTGATTCCAACTATGGTTTCGGCATTCTGCTGTCGCCTCGATGGGATGAAGCCAGGAAGAAGAGGGTCGCGGTTCGGTTTCATCCTGTCCCAAACATATACACACTTACACAACAAAAACAACTAACACATCAACCAAATGATAATGAAAGAACATAAAAGCATTCGGAGGTGTTGTTGGGACATTCATTGTGCCAACAACACTAATATATTTGAATTCAAAATTCAAATATTGGAATTGAACGACAACGTCGGGGTTGACAGCAAACCGTGCGGGGGTGCACACAAACAACGTCGGGGTTGACAGCAAACCGTGCGGGCAACCTACGGCCCTCACGGGTGCACACAAACAACGTCGGTGTTGACAGCAAATCATGCGGCCAGTCATCGGCCACACGGATGCCCACAACCTACGTCATGGTTGACAACAAGTCGTGCGGCCAGAAGCATTTACCCGCACGGATGCCAAGCACCCCGTGCGGTCAGCTTCGGGACCGCACGGTTCATCAGAGAGTATTACACTGAAAATAAGTCTGGCCGCCCGTGTGTGCTTATTGCCGCACGGGGGACCAGTTGCATTTCCGCACTAATGTAGCTATCACCTTCATCGCATGACAAATATACTACCCGCACGGCGAAGTGCATTTCAAGATTACAGGAACTCTTACCATTAAATACAAGACATAAGTAACAAATGGAAACACAATTACATTCAAATGCTTCATGTCCAAAACCTAAGAACCACATTGTACGACAATTACATACAAATGCTTCATGTCCAAAACCTAGAAAAGTAGTTGCCAGTTCGACACGACCTCAATGGCATACTTTTTCCGATACTGCTTCATAATGATGTCTCTTAAGTAATCGCCGAACTCCTTTCCCGTCAAATTCAGCTGGATCATCTTCAGTGTGCATATCCCACTGTCGCCACGACTAGCAAAATATACACCGAAAATGTTAACCATTAAATAAACTGTGTACCTATGCAAATTAAACGGTGGAAATTTCATACTTACTGTTTTGTCTGATGTACATCCGGGACCCTCAGGTAGGTGAAAGGTTGCTGGTAGAACATCTTGTTCTCCTCGGACAAGTATCCTGAATGTAACATCATCCTCAGAATCATGCGGGCATACGGCCTAATCAACAGCTCTAGCTCAGCATCCGATGTCCACCACTTGTGGTTGTCGTAGACCTTAATGTGTTTTCTTGCTAAGTTCACCTCTACCAATATCCATGACCAACTGTCGAACCCCTTTATGTGCTATAATGGAAAGTATACCTTCTGCAATTTCTTCTAGTTTTTCCTAAACTCGTGTGGACATGCACCAAAAGCATACTCCATCAACGCAGTCGAAGGGTTACCCTGCACACCTGACTCGAACTCCAATCGACATAGCTCGTGGAACCAACAATCCAGTACAGAAGCGTCCTGATCAGTGAAAACATTCCGATACATACGTTGTTGTTTCCGTTTGTCGTACAACTGATCGTCCATTTGCTGTGTACAATGAAAATCAGTAACCAAGTACAGATTAGTATACAAATGCATTTTTAATCATAAATTTTAAGAACAGTTAAACAAAAGGTTATACAATAAATATAGTATACGAAACTCACGGGATACCGTTGATCCACGTTTCAAGAGGGTCTTGAAATATTCCTTACCCCTTGTGCCGCACGGAGTCGTGATTTCCTCGAACCCAACGAATTTGTCTAATACAGTGACATGTTTCTTAGCACCACTATGATACCTGCCTACAGGATCCCACACTGTCTGCGTCTTCATTTCTACGTGGGACACCTCACGTAATCTCTTCCTCTTTCTTGAACTAGGACCCTCTGTGGATCCCACTTGTACGCGTACCATGATGTGGACAAGAGAGTTCTCGGGAGCTGCGTTAGGCGGTGTAGGAGTTACTTGTACGTCCTCCATCCAGGATTCACTTGACTCTTCCCCAACTACTGCACCTGCTGCACTTTCAAGATTAGGTTCTGACCAGGAACTCGGTGTGCTCGTCCCCGACTTTTTCGGCTCTACCGACTCTCACGACTCTTCCACTCCTGTAGGGGGCTCCCGTGGATGACCTTGTACCAAAGCTTGAGGCTCAGACACTGCCCCCTCTTCCGGTCCTGCTTGTTGTACCAGGTCCTTTAGCACAGACTGTACCACCTCATCTTCCGGTAATCGTGCAAGGGCAAACTCACTTGCTCCTTCAGATGCGGCAGCACGGTCTACGGGTTCCATAGTACCACCAATAGACTCCACTTCCACTAAGTGTCTTGACCCGCCTACAACTGGACCGGGAGGCCTTACTGTGCACCATCATCTGCTCTTTGGTCGGGGCGGGGTAACTGTCGAGATCCGGTGTCTGATTGTTCGGTATGCTCACGGGCAACGGCATTGGTGTGAAGTATCCTAAGGACCTCAGCAATTTGAGTCCTTAACTTTGTAAATTGTCCCTGAGCCCATGTCCGCATCTCTCCCATTTCAGCTTTAACAGCTCAGATTTCTTCCACGACAGCCGACTTATCCACCGATGCGGGCTCTCTAACATCTTACCGTACAGGGTGTACCCGTACTTCTTCTCTTTCGGATGTCTCCTCGACCGGCGGTCGAGACCTCCCACCCAAATCTACTCGACCAGTTGGCTCTTCAGCAAGCGGCTGAGCTGTAGGTTCCGACTGCACTCACTCATCATCCCACTGAATGGATCCTCCACTCTCCAAAAATGCAGACATATGATCAATGTCGGAATTCAGATGATCTTCTGGTAATACTCTGATATTTTGCATGCACGGGAGTTCCGTCTCCTCTGCCGTCGGGACGAGGACACTGTTGGCCCCTCCTGCACCTGCATGGACATAACAATTGCACTACATTGTTATGGCCGAGCTACATCAAACTTAACTAAATCAGAATACCAAATTAACATTTTTTTACCTCAACTTTTGCAAGTGCTTTGGTGACCTCTTCTGCAGACGGTGGCTTGGACCACTTCGGACACCATTTGAAGAATCGTGGCTGCTCCGCCGTGTACTCTTTATCTATGAAGCCCCACAATTTTGCGACTTCTAGCATACACTCGAACGCCAATATCTGTGTAACATACATAGTCATTCATAAACCCATCATTCATTTATATATTATTTTGTAGATAATAAAATTATCGTTAATTACTATTGTACGTATCGTTAACACGAGGAGAAAACCGCAAATGGTCCACGTTGCACCACCTTGTGATGTGGCGTACGCATCATACTTTGCCTTCAAGTCTCGTATGCAATCCCTCCTCAGCCAGTCGAAGGCTACATACCCCCATGGGTACTTGTTGAACATCTCGAGGTTATCCGCTAACCCCATCCAACTATCATACACCATTTTATCTCTTTTTCCACTCGATACCAATGCATCTGAGACAAACAGAAGTTGAGCCAGTTTGCATATGTCCTGATCTGGGGCTGACTTATTCTGTCGCTCAAGCCGAGTATTCACCAATTGGCCCAACTTTGCCTCCAACATCCTAGTCGACACACGATCAATGTTTTTAAAATGTTTGTCCTTCAACAATGTGGACTTGAACTGTTGTTGGAGCGCTTCATCTCCAAGGTTGGGTTGACTGCAATTCAACCCCGTTATGAGCGCAAAGTCCTTAAGGGTCAACCTAATCGGTCTCCATTTGAACATAAACCACATCTCGGATGTTCTTGGAATCTTCGTGCTCCTAGCCAAGAGGGCCCACGCAAGGTTGTTGGCGTGCATCAACTTTTTCGGGAACTTAGTGAACCTCCCAAATGGACCATCTTTGATCAGTTCAATTGTCGACTTGTCACCTTTCAAGTCTTTCACCTTTGTTTCCAGCATTCTATAGTTGCACCTTTGACTGAGCCGATAGTGGAAGAACTGATCTTCTGTTAGTTCAGTTTCCAATCGTGGATACACCTGAGGTGGTTCCGAGGGAGTCGCACTGGGAACAGACCGAGAGGTACTAGCTGCCATTGTCTGTACAAGTAATACTACAATTATTCATTACATGAAATTATATACAAAAATGCAAATATCAACATAAACAAACAGTGGTACACGCCGTGCGACAAGTATACCTAGCTGCACGGTTGTCCAGAGGCGCCCTACTCCGAACATCTGGTCCACAAATAGTGGTACAAGCCGTGCGGCAAGCATACCTAGCCGCACGGTTTTCCAGAGGCGCCCACTCCGAACATCTGGTCCCGTGCGGGATGACAATGTCGCCGCGCGGCCAGACCACGCGAGTGAGACGCGTGTCCTCCAAAGTCCAAAACGCCGTCATTTCTTAGGCCCCGCGCGGGTTCTCGAGAGCCAAAAACGACGTCATTCCTTCGTCCCCGCACAGGTGTTTATCCTGGCCGCGCGGTGACATAAGTTCCACCCCCGTGCGGGTGACCCGCGTGTACACCACATCCCAAAATGCCGTCGTTTCTTAGGCCCCGCGCGAGTTCTCGAGAGCCAAAAACAACGTCGTTCATCATTCCCCGCGCGGGTGTTTAACCTCGCCGCGCGGTTTACACAAGTTCCACCACCGTGCGGGTGACCCGTGTGTTCTCCACACCTCCAAAACGCCGTCGTTTCTTAGGTCCCGCCCGAGTCCGCCACGTGCACAACTCGAGGGCCCAAAACGCCGTCGTTTCAAGTACCCCGTGCGGGAGGTGTACCTCGCCGCGCGGTCTACACACCCGACCACCGCGTGCAGGTGAACCGCGTGATCTCGACAACCCAAAACGCCACCGTTTCTGGTCCCCCGCGCGGGAGAGCAACCCGCCGCGCAGGCTTCTGGTCCACAGTGAAACCCTTACCTCTTCTCCAAGGGTCAACACAGTCGTGCGAGCCTAGGTCTACTCCGTGCGGGGGACTTTGATCCTTCCCCGGCAAAGGCCCCAAAACCACGGCGTTTGCCTCACCAAACGCCGTCGATTGGGCTACCCAGCACCGACGATTTCTACTCCATGGTTTCCATTAACTAAATCTACACTAAATCTTACTTATAGTGCAATTAAAACGTACCTGGTTGGAATTGGTTGCCTTGGAACTTAGTCGCGACAGAGAAATTGAGGGGTTGCTCGGATTTGCAGAGAGAGAGAGAGATAGCACGAGGAGAGAGAGCAGTTTGTTTGTTTGATGATGAGTTTGAGTTTGAATGAAGTGAGCGAGAGAGAGGGGAAGGAGTGGAGGAGTGGAGGGAATTGAACAGTCAGACCTGAGGGTACTTTTGTACTTTCCACGTTTTTTAGGTCAAACTTAGTCAAACGAAGGGAAAGTCAACAACAACAAATGACGGAGACTACCCCTCAAAATACTTAGACAGAAGGTCTTTTGGATAATTCCTCCGACATTCACCCATTATGCGTAAATTTTCCTATAGAATACACGCACACACAATAATAAGCTAATTTTCATTGTAAATTAGTAAAATCAAATAAAAAGGATTGAAATTAACAAACTCACGCAAAAACCTTTAAGAACCGCAACTAAAATTAAAAAAAAAAAAAAATGTAAAGAAGTGCAACCGAATCATAATCTAGAGCAATTATATCTACACGTTTCTTCTGGACGCGCTAACCCTAAACCCCATCCCGATTCCGATCTTATCCAATCCAAATTGCTCTTCTCTCAAATTGATCAGGTAAATCAGCTTTATTCCTCCTCGCATCGGGACTATTCTTCCTAATTCGATGTTAATTTTCTTGTATGTTATTATGCCTATCTGCTATGTCTTTGAACCATTTCTCCTATTCGCAAACTTGTTCCATTTGACCATCAATTCCCCCTCTGATCTAAGCAAAATCGATGCTGTCATTTGGTAAAACAATATTTCTCTTTTGCAGATGAGTTTCCTTATGTTCTGGTTGTGTCTGTTTAATCAAAACGGAGTTTTAGTATGTACTTTGAGATTGTAGGATCTAAAATTTGAATCTTTTGAAGTGGTTTATTTTCCCCCATCATTAGCTGATAATTGTTAATTTTGAAATCAATTTATGTGGATTTTTTAATCTATCAAAAAAATATATAGAGTTTTTCCTTATGGTGGAGCGATATGGTATGATGATTTTCCATAGACTTATTTTTATTTGAAAGGACTCCATCTCCTTTTCCGGAGTCTTTTTCTAATTCAACTTTCTTTCTGGTGAAGAGTAGTTGCTGCTATTTCGTGTAGTAGGTAATTGGGTTTGGGTCTTAGTAGTCCCTGTTCATCCCCGAAAGGATTTTTCTTCTTGTTTTTTTGTGGTTAGCTGCTATAAATACCTATCACTGTTTAGACTTAAAATATGTTTTGATGGACTCACTTTTGAGCTTAATTATATTCTTATCCTATGAGTTTGAAGATTGTAATTTCACTTATGTTTTCAATGTTAATGCTTATTCAATATGTCATGAGCTTGCCTCCTTTTGTAAAAGAACATTAGGAAATATCAAACTGTTGAGTGAAAGTAAGGTCATTCTGCAAATTTATCATTAATGCCAAATATGTTATCTTTGTTTCTAATATTTACATTCCCCCTTTTGTTTCTAGAAGGAGAAATGTCTCACGCACAGGCCTACCATATGCATGGAGGCAGTTTCCATGATGATTATTGGCCATCTTATAGCAGAAAGAATTGCACAAATGGCAAGCTGAGCACAAACAGGAATGATATTCATTATATGAACCATAGCAACTACTACGAGTTTTCAAGAAACTTAAGGGATCTTTCAAATAATCCTACCTATGTTCAGCTGGATGGCCCGCCATCTTCAAAAAGAAGAAAATTTTCAACTTCATCTTGGGGTGAGAGTGGTAGGCATTTTGTGCCACCAAATACCTATGAAAGTGCCCCATTGACATGCGACAACTCGGTCAACCCCCTTACAATATCATATGTTGGTGTCTCTACGTCAAACAACTTCAAACGTGGCCGATCACAGCTTGAAGATGATGAAGAGGTTGTCTTTATGTCTAGGGATGAGATAGAGAGGTGCTCCCCCTCTAGGAAAGATGGCATTGATGCTTTACGTGAAGCACATTTGAGATACTCATACTGTGCCTTTCTTAAAAACCTTGGGATTCGGCTTGAGTTGTAAGCTCATTATATCTTTATATTTGATTGAATTCTGCAGTAGTTACATATTTGTTGTCCACTCACTCGTACATTATAGATTTGATGGTAAAGAAGGTTATAGATTACATGTTCATTTACTATTGAGCTAGCATGATACTGATTACAAATTATTATGTATCTTGCAGGCCTGAAACCACTATTGGGACTGCCATGGTTTTATGTCACCGTTTTTTTGTACGGAGATCTCATGCTTGCCATGATAGATTTGTGAGTTTCCTAATTCTAATTATATGTTTTTATGAGGACTTCTGTAGTCGTTTCATGGATAATGCTTGACAAGAACATATAGTTGTTTCGTCGTTTTGCTAGCGGTCATAGACCATGCTTGAATTTTGTAAAATGATCATCTCTATTAACTGATACTGATTATACATTGGTAATGTTGAACCCATCCAGGTCTTGCAAGAAATCACTAGACTGGTTTCGTTATCATCTTCAAATTTGATATAACTATGAACATGCTAAACAAAGAGTACACTAGTGGCTGTTACACCTAAATACTTGATTTGATATTTCGGCATGCATGGACAAACATTATATCCAGTTTTGCTACTGTATTTGTGTGTATTTCTTTTTTTTTTAATAAAAAAATAGGTCTTTCAAGCAATCACTATATCGGTCATGTTATCATTTTCGAGTAGATTTAGCCACGAACATGCCAAACAGAGGATGTCAGTGGATGCGTCACATAAATACTTGATTTTATATTCACACAGATGCACAAAATTTATATTATTATATTTATATATCATATTTACATTTTTTCGTGTGTCACTAACAATATCTAGTCCAGGCTTAATAGTCCCCCACGTCACTGTATTATTGCAGTGTCTATGCTTCGTCGCTATTGTCTGTACTGCACACAAGTGAAAAAAGAATGAAGATTTAAGATCATGGCATATATTGTTATCTTTTTATGCTATTTTTTTTCGTCTGTTCGGTTCTTTATGATTTGGGTAGTGAATGAATTCCATACGCTCTCAGTTATGCATTTGGTTGAAATAGAATGATGTTTCGCTTGAATTACTTATCCAGTTATGTTTCAGTTGATTGCCACTGCTGCTCTTTTTCTTGCTGCGAAGTCTGAGGAGACAGCACGCCCATTGAACAATGTAGTGCGGGTGTCGTGTGAAATTTACCATAAGCAGGATATCACACTCTTGTCGTATCTGCTCCCTATTGTGAGTCATATACCCTTTCTTTTGTCTTGATACATTAAGTTATAACATTAATGTCTCTAAAGATGTCAAAATTACAGTACCGAAGCTGTGCTTAGAATGATGGTATAGAGTATAATTGTAATTAAAACATATTCACTTGTATATTGTGAATGTAGATTACCTTAATAAGCTTATGTAATCTTCAAAAATAAGATGCTTCCAAATATGGGGATCCCCTTTTAGAATCTAGAATATATTGATCCTTGTTATTTTTTTTTTTAAATTTGGTATTTGTCATAACCTGGTTTGTGCATTGAACAGGATTGGTTTGAGCAATACAGGGAGCGGGTCATCGAGGCAGAGCAAATGATATTAACTACCCTAAACTTTGAGCTTAATGTTCAACATCCATATGATCCTCTTACATCCATTCTTAACAAACTAGGCCTTTCACGAACTGTTTTGGTGAATCTGGCATTAAGCTTGGTCAGCGAAGGGTAAGTTTTACATTTCCAACCATGTGATATTTAGGTGTACTTTGATGGATTTCTAATCCATCATGAGCAGAAAGTTATTTCAGTTGATTTCTGGCGTATAACTTGTCAAATATCTTATCATGTTAATCTATGAATATGTATAACCTAGCTTTTTGTGTGGTCCTACTCCATCATCAGGTACCAGTCTGGTATATACTAGTTCTGTTTGTATACCCGGGGTAGTTCAAGTAAAAAATGTAATATGGAAAGTAGAAACTCGTAACGGGCAATGATGTCTATTCTGTTAATGTTTGGTTTGGACCACATGGTGTTAAATTCTGAATCGGATTGCAGACTTGTTGATGTTTGAAGGTATATAATGTTGAGGAGGTGTCGCTGGTTTTCTTCTCTATCTCTTTTCTTTCAAGAACAACTAGTCTGCATGTTTATCTGGTTGCTATATTGATTTGTTTGGCATGGCATATAATTGCAGGGTTTACACAGATTAGCGTGCTGGCCTGTATGATTTTCTTAGCTGGCGGGTTGACATGCTGGTCATGGAAAGTTTTGTTTTACATCTGATGTTGAATCGCTGATGTGTTGTGAATACCTTTACCATTAACATTCCCTTTCCGCCAGATCTGTTCTTTGGCTATCCAGGATAGTCATGGAACATCAGGCCAGTGATCATTTCTTCTCATTCGTTTGTGCTTTGAGTTTGGCAACTCAAGCATTTGAGAGCAAAGTTAGTGAACTTGGTTGGGTGCCTGCTATTTCTACATGTCTGGAGAACTCTTGACTAGGCAGGGAGTCTGGCTTTGTGCCTGTCACCGAGTTGAGTTGTCTATAGTTGTGGGCTATAGCCTTTGTTTCAAATGGCTCTCCTGAGAGAAGAGTATCTTAAGTGCCTGATGCTTGCTTGAGCATGTGCACACCCAATCATTGGTAATCAGCACCTGTAGTGGTGAAGGTAGCTGAGATGCAGTTTTTTGACAAATACATCTGACTCTTGAAATGTTGCCTTGGCAAGTTTCATAAAAACCATCTCTTGGGGACTCATTTTTTTTCTTTTTTTTAAGTACATATTATATTTCATAACAATCTTACTGTTCATAGTGGTAAAGGTTGCTGGGGTGCAGTTTTTTGACAAATTCAACTGACCACGTTCGAATTTTACCTGGACAAATTTCATTAAAATTATCCCTTTTGTGACTCAATTTTTTTCTTTTGTTTTTAAGTACATATTTCATTTCATGTTTGTCTTAGATATTTTAAGTCATGCTGATTGACTTCAAAATTTGTAGAATCCATTTTTTCTGAACCTGGAGATGGTACTCGTTCAGCTGTCCTGTACTTCATGTTTTTTCATATCTTGGATGAAGCTTGTCAGATTAATCAAGTTTAATCCAAGTTTTCATAGAAAGACTATTTCCATGTACTTACACCCACTTACACCCCCAATTTGTAACAAATTAAAAGAGCATGTTATGTATTTCAAGTATGGTCTAGTATATATTTTTCAGCGTCCATTTCAGTCTTCCTCCTTGACAGTCATTTTCTTAGCCCCATCATATGATCAAGGCTATTAATGAAGTTCCTCTACTTCAATCATAATATTGCTTTGAGTCATGGACAAGTATGAGGCTGCTGGTTCCAATCCCCTCACTTACGGTTATTGCTGATTCAAAAACTATGCTTATTTTCCTCTGTAAGTAATATTATTTCAACTGATAACTCTGTTATCACCAACGCATTTTCATGAACCATTTCCCTATTTTTAATATATATCTTACATTAAATTATCAAAGTTTATTTTTTGGTGTTTTTGCATTTTCATTTGTACTATACCATGACATGATGGCATGTTTTATATCAATTGTAACTGGTATGATGGGGAAGTTTTCTATAATCTACCTTCAAACTAGCAGTTACTACTTATGCTACAGCTATTTGTTTAACCATATTTTTCAGAAATTTGCACGCGACTATTATTTTTATTAATAACCCAATACGCTTAGTGTTTTCATAATTCTCCCCACTTCCATTTTTTTAAATTATTGTGGAACATGTTGAGGCTATATAGGTGAATATTAATTAATAGCCAGTGCAGTTCCTTTGGTCTAAATAATGTCAGTCTCATCTGGACTGATCTATATGATTGAAGGTTTTTTTGGCTCGCCAGGTATTCCTGATGGGATAGGATTAGCTGGGTTTGAACTTAACGAAATAAGTTAGGATTTTCTTTGTATCTTGTCCTGCCATAGAATCCGAGTCATCCTATTCCAGCACAGCACCGATGGGTAGTATTTGTTTTATGTACTTGATGTATACTATCAAGGTGTATATGTTTTCTTGGCAAGAGGGTGAAATAGTTTCAAGTTAAAAAATGGAAAAGATGTAGGATGGTGGCATGTCTGCATGTGTTCGTTTGAGAAAGGTGCTGCCAAACTTTTAGTTCCTTCAGATTTACTTGAATTGTGTTCAACAATTGACATTCTTATTTGTTCATGTTCTGTGGGCGTGAAAATATGTGTTTTGACGAGCGTATTCAGTTCAAAGCACCGGGATGGAGATATAGTAGCATTTGCTTTAAGATTAAATTGGTTGCAATGCATTGTCATATTAGTTGTGCATATGTTTGGGAGTTAGAAAAGCCCCTGCAGCAGAATTGGGCGTGGGAGTTGATGTACTCTGTAAATGGGTGTAACATGTTTGCTAGTATTGGTACTCTATCAACCACTCTGCAGAGATTCTTGGAATATATTCTCCTGGCTTGCTGCATTTTTAGTTGGTAAGAAAATGACTGGCTTGAATTTACTTGTTTTGCTCAGAACAAACATTGACACTATTTCTTTGTGGACTGTATGTTGATGTATCTTGTGTTTGGAGAATGTTCTGTTAACATGGCAAGTGTGTCCAACTTGTGCGAGGTGTCGCCTTTGTTCAACTGAATGGTTTGGCTAGAGACATTTATGATTAGTGGTGGTTTTATTGTTGAGATTAAAGGTTCTGGTTGGTTTTGCAGGCTTCGGAGCTCACTGTGGCTGCAGTTTAAGCCCAACCACATTGCTGCAGGAGCTGCTAATCTGGCTGCCAAGTTTCTGAGTATGGATCTTTCATCTTATCAAAATATCTGGCAGGAATTCCAAGCATCACCAGCTATTCTTCAAGGTAGTCTTCAATAAGAATATGATCATTTTGGAGTATGGTTTGTGTGTTTGGAGCGGAACTAATAGTGCGTGGTTTGATGCAGATGTGGAGAGGCAGTTGATGGAGCTTTTCTAGAGGCAATAGCAAGAAAAAAAATCATTGTCATGAATATTTATATATATTATATTTGTGGGTGGAGAAATGAATGTTTGGAAACCATAATGGGTTTAGATTGTAAAGGAGACAAGAAAGATGCTGCAATTTATTCTGGGGAGTGTTTCAACTTTATTGGTTGGCACAATATATGATGGGTTAAACATCGAAATTTATTTTGAAGTATTGGTCACTTACACTACACTACCAAACTTTTCAAAATTGATTTTGTTAATAAAAACGGACGTAATATTCTATTTCGTTAGTCGTATGACCTCAAGTGTCATATAGTGGATAGTAAAATGACTTTTAACTTTAATTATTTGGCCTCTATACATTTTACCATTTCATTGGTCACTTACACTACACTACCCAACTTTTCAAAATTTATTTTGTTAGTAAAAACGGACGTAATATTCCATTTCGTTAGTCGTATGACCTCAAGTGTCATATAGTGGATGGTAAAATGACTTTTAACTTTAATTACTTGACCTCTATACATTTTACAGTTTTATTGTACCCTCGTTATTGTTCCTTATAAAATATGAAATGTATAGAGGTCAAGTACTTCAGAAAAAAAAAATGTCATTTTACCATCCATTATATAACACTTGAGGTCATATGATTAACATAATGAAATATTACGTCCGTTTTTGCTAACAAAATCGCGTGACCAATACTTAAGGTACTGTATTTGTCATTTTGAAAAGTTGGGTAGTGTAGTGTTCGTGACCAATACTTAAGAGTAATTTTCGATATTTAACCCTATATAATATGTAACAACATTCTGCTACCATTGAACCTCTCTCTATCCCTTTCCAGGTCCTCTGCTGCCCACGACGGTGGCCTCGTGGCTTCGGCCACGAGGTCACAGACGTTCCTTGTCTTCAAGCCCCTTCTCCCTCTCCCAAACCCTTCTTACTCCCTCTCCACTTTCATCCTCCTCCCTCTTCCGATGACTGCCTCGCCTCTCCCGCGGTGTTTTGACTCGGATCTGGCTGTGGGAATTCTATTCCATCCTTCTGGGATCAGGATCGTTGCAGATCAGGGCTCGTCGGTGCGGTTTTGGTGGTCAACTTCATCTTCTCAGCTTCATAGTTCTGACTGGTAGGCTGTGCTTTGGGTTTTCTCTCCTTAATCGGTTGTGGGACACGTTTCCTTGTCCATTCCAACCTGAATCGCTGCATTTTTGGAGGGTTCTCGCCGTTGTGGAGGTTGCCGGCTCGATTCTGGTGGTTCCGTTGTAGATCTGGCCCGTGGGGGTCAGATCTATTCCTTCTCTTCCTCGGCTGTTCATAGCCCCGTTTCCCGCCGCTCGCAAGATCTTCTTCTCCGGGTTTGTGATTCAGTTTGGCTTCTTTCCTGTTGTTCGTGTTTCAGAGTTCTGATCAGAAAGTCCTGCAACTCTGCCTTGTGCCCGGAAGAATTTTTGGAGTCCTCCATTTCATCGTTGCTCGGGTTTGGCCAGGACGTGAGGAGGCCTGGGTTCTTGCTATGTTTTTGGGGCTTCATGAGGATCTGCTTTGAAGGTTTGATCTTATCCCTCTTCTTGTTGGGCTAAATTCCTCCCTCATTTTCCATCTTATCCTCTCTGTGTGACTTCGCTTCTTCTCGACCACATGGTGTTGGTTGAGCTCGCCGGTCAAGGTGCTGGCCGCCAGCGAGTCTGTTTGGGCTTTGCTAGCTCTGCTCTGAGTCTACAATTTGGATACGTTTGCTATTTGGGTTTACTCAACCGATGCGGTCCTGGCCGCCTGCACTAATGAGCATGAAGTAGTTCTGTCCCTTCAGGCTAAGGATTAGAGCCTCCGTGTTAGTTCGGCTTGGTTTTGTTTCTTTGAAGAGGATTCAAACTTGCTGTTCTACGCCATCTCTGGCTCGCATCACTTCTTCTTTACTTTTGTAATGGTCCTTGTGTTTCACTTGATTGTTGTTTCCGTTTTTTTGTGACATTATTTCTCTATCTGTAGCTAGATGGGGATTTAGTGTTTGTATCTTTTGCCTTAAAAGATAATTTTAATTTGCTTTCGCTGATAAAAAAAATATGAACATCATTCACAACTGACATTGTAGCTTGTTTTCCAATGCAGACTCAATCTTGGCAAACAGTTAGCTTTTAAATGTCTGATGCCATCCAAAACTCAAAATGCTCCTCCTCCAAAGCTTTTGAGGTAATATTTTCAATCCAAACTTCTCCCTTTGAATGGCTAGGCAATGGAAGTGAGAAAAATTTAGAACGAAGCCTTATATAAGGCATTGGAGGAAGTTGTAGCCTTTTAAAGGGAATTCCTATGAAGTTATGCATGAAATAATCTACAAAGTCGAGTGGGATATTATGGTTCTCTGGATGTGGTCGTTAATTAAAGAAGAAACTAAGCAAAATAAGAAGCGGTGATTGTGACGGGAGCTCAAAGAAAATCAGTTTGATATTCAGTGAATTTTTTTTCATGTGATATTTTTATGACGGGAAAATTACCTTTTGTTACCTTTAAGTTTTGGTCACGTACCTTTAGCTATACAATGCTATGGTTATTTTTTAAAGGAAGTTTTCTGACACTTTCTTTATTGTCCAATTCTCAAAGTCATGTAATTGATATAAGACCGATTCATTAGACATGTAAATGATTTTTGACCAAAACTTATGATATCTTATCAGATACATTTAAACTTTGTGTAGTTAACGATAAGCGACCAAAATCGTAAGGTAATTAAAGGTAATTTTTTTTATTAAGGGAGTGGGACTCACTAGAGTTTCTAGAGAGAGAGGCTCCCCATTCTCTCTAGAAACCCTAATTTCGCCACTCCAACCCGTTTTTTCCCTCTACTCCCGTCCGTCGCCAGCGATCTCTGTTCATGGAGGTCGCTGGCGGTCACATCTCTTCCTCTTCCCCCTAACCTTTCCCGTCTTCTGCCTCCTCCTCCCAGCTTCTCAACCCCCTTTTTTCCTTCGTTGGTAGCCTTTCCCCCAAATCTATTGTGGGAGGTCCATCCCCTCAGTCTTGGGAGTGGATTGACTCGGGTTTGGGTAGCCGATTTTTGTTTGTGGTGAGTTTCGGCTGTTCTGAGCTTTGGAGGTTAGATCTCCCTCTTCGGCTACCTCGTACTCGACAAAAATGTCGATCCTCCCCTACTGGGCCTATTTTCGGTGATGGACGAAAAAGGGTTATTGTCTTTATGGCGGTAACGGAGGATTGAGTATGAGCGACTGCAACCGGGTTGGTCTTCTTCCTCGTCTTCGGTGCGGGGCTTCCCAGATCTGGCGTGGGACGAGTTTCATCATTTTCTGGTGAGGATTCTCGCGGATCAGTTTTGCTTTTATGGTAGTGGTGGGGTTTTTTCCTTCGGTGAAGCTGTGGTGTGGTTTAGTTCTCTGTTGTGGTCGTGGACGTCCAGTTTCAGCCGTGGGACGCGCTTCCTCGCTGAGGATCGTTGTGGTGCTGGTTCGCCTCGATCTGGCAGAGGCTATTCTATTATGCGGTTTCGTCGCCCTTTGGGCTCTCTGGTATGACACTCGCTCCTTTTCTTTGGTTGGTTCTTCCTCTCCCCCCTTTCATTCCTCTCTTCGTTGGGGCTTCTGTTCTTCCCGGCCATATGGGTCGGGCTAGCCGGTGTTTCGGGGTTGGCCGACGGCGAGCTCCTTGGGCATTTCTGCCCATAGAAGCCAACTGAGTGTTGGTCTGATTTTGGGGGTCCAGTTGGGTTTCCTCTGGATTGGCTTAGTCGTCTGGTGTTGGTCGACGGTGTCTGAAAGAGCTCATCTTCCTCGAAGGTGGGTGATCTTTTGAGCTTGGGGAGGGGTCGATGCCCAACTTTGGTTAAGTTTTGGGTGGGCTCTCAGGCAGTTGAAGGCCTTTTTGCTCCCTTCTCGCGCTTAATGGTGGAAAAATATGATTCCTAAGCAGTTTTGTAAAATCGCTAGGCGCTAATCGGGCGGCGATGGGTCTTAGGCGCTAGACGGGGATTAATCGGATGTGTATTTTTATTTTTTTTAGTAAATATATATTATCAAATTTAATATTATACTATATAAAAAATATTAAGAAAATCAAAGATGATACATATGTATATATAGGGAGGCTTTCAGGTGCGAACCACCTTTAATATGTGAACATGCGAACTCAATCTGGTTCATCCATCTTGCATCATCTACGACTCACGTTTGTGCGCACAAAATTGGTCCCAATTTGGTCCACGCGCATCATTGTAAGGGAAATTAAGTAATATAATTATATCACCAAAGAAGCGTGTATCAGTACTCCAATTAAGGAACCAAATTTAAAAATGTTCTTCTTTTTCTTTTCCACCTAGTTTATTAATTTGATATTTCCCGTTTCGTTTTAACTCCGATTTATATTTTTCATGCACCAATAATTTTCTTTTTTCAAGATCTATCTAACAAGTAGCATATTGAATATGTTTTGAAGCAAGGAAATACATGTATAGGCAAAAATTATGATATACACACTACACGTAAATCATATCTACTATATTTGCAAACCACTTTACACTTTTCACACTTATATTCACACATCCACACCCATATTCAAAAATCCATCAAAACATATTCAATACACTACTTGTTAGAAAGCCCTTAAAAAAAGAATAATATTGGTGCAAGAAAAAAATAAATCGGAGTTGAAACGAAACGGGAATCATTAAATTAGTGAACTTGATTTATAAAAAAATGTGAGCATTTTCTGAACATGACACTTGGCGTGTTGTGGTTGAATGTGCAGGTTCAATACTCGCAAACTCACGTCTCTTTCTCAATCTCACATCTCTTTTATTCTCAAAGCATATCCCTCTTATTCTCAAACCATATCTCTCTCTTATTCTCAAACCACATCACCTATATTCTCAAACTCACATCTCTTTTATTCTCAAACCATATCCCTCTTATTCTCAAATCATATCTCTCTTATTCTCAAACCACATCACTTATATTCTCAAACTCACATCTCTTTTATTCTCAAACCACATCCCTCTTATTCTCAAACCATATCTCTCTCAAACAACATCACCTATATTCTCAAACCCACATCCCTCATATTCTCAAACTTGATTCCCTTTTATTCTCAAACCATATCCCTTATATTCTCAATTCGATTCATCATATTTTCAAACCCACGACACCTATATTCTCAAACCCATATTCCTCTTATTCTCAAACCATATCCCTCTTATTCTCAAACCACATCACCTATACTCTCAAACTCACATCCCCATATTCTCAAACTTGATTCCCTTTTATTCTCAAACCATATCCCTTATATTCTCAATTCGCTTCATCATATTTTCAAACCCACAACACCTATATTCTCAAACCCATATCTCTCTTATTCTCAAACCATATCCCTCTTATTCTCAAACCATATCTATCTTATTCTCAAACCATATCCCTCTTATTCTCAAACCACATCTCTCTTATTCTCAAATCATTTTCTTATATTCTCAATTCGCATCACTACATTCTCAACCCACAAACCCCTATATTCTCAAACCTACATCCATCATATTCTCAAACTCACATCCCTCACTTTCTCAAATCATATCTCTGATATTCTCAACTCACATCATCATATTCTCAATCCACAACACTTATATTTGCAAACCACATTACACTTTTCACACTCATATTCACACACACACACCCGTATACAAAAACATATCAAAACATATTCAATGCACCATTTGTTAGAAAGCCCTTGAAAAAAGAAGAATATTGGCGTAAGATAAAAATAAATCGGAGTTGAAACAAAGCGGGAATCATTAAATTAGTGAACTTGATTTATAAAAAAATGGAGGCATTTTCTGAACATGACACTTGGCGTGTTGTGGTTGAATGTGTAGGTTCAATACTCTCAAACCCACATCTCTTTCTCAAACTCACATCTCTTTTATTCTCAAACCATATCCCTCATATTCTCAAACCATATCCCTCATATTTTCAAACCACATCACCTATATTCTCAAACTCACTTCCCTCATATTCTCAAACTTGATTCCTTCTTATTCTCAAAGACGTTAACCATGGATGCTTGCATGTACCCCAAAGATGATCGAAACTGTCACGCCCCGAATTTGGTATAATCGGACCCGGAACGCGAACGGTGAAACAGTAAAAAGATTTTCAAACATTTTAATAAACCGCTTAAAATCACCACTTAAGTTAATCAAAACAATATTTTTACAACTGAAAATACGTTCAAAACAAGCGAACAAAAGCCAAAATGTACGTCGCTAAACTACCAAAGACCCGGACTCCCGCTCCCAGCTCTTCAAGCTTCGAGAGTTCCCCTAGTCCGCCTCGCGACCAGTACCTGTAGGAAAAGAAGCAAGGGGTGAGCGTTTCGCTTACCGCCACGGATACCAGAACGACTACGGCATACCAGCAGAAATGCCGGGAACACTAACACAAACAATAACAAAGGGGACAACTACCCCAAAACACATAATAACCCGACTGTCACACAAATAACTGTCACTTTCCCCAACCATCTAAATAACCGTGCATGTAATGTAGACCCGACACAGTAATGACGACCTCAATAAACATAACACAACTGTGATCAAAATCACGCAAAACCACAACCACAAGCCTCAGCACTTTACCGATCGCACCCCGGAAGGTACGACACACCTCACGGGGACCACAACCCTCGGCACTTTATCGATCGCGCATCGGAAGGTACGACACACCTCTCGGGCATAAATAAAGCCTCATCACTTTACCAATCGCGCGCCGGAAGGTACGACACACCTCACGGGGACCACAACCCTCAGCACTTAATCGGTCGCACATCGGAAGGTACGACACACCTCTCGGGCACAGCTCAAGCCTCAGCACTTTACCAATCGCGCATTGGAAAGTATGACACACCTCACGGGGACCACAACCCTCGGCACTTTACCGGCCGCACATCGGAAGGTACGACACACCTCGGGCACATCTCAATCAAGTATCACCAGAACAATCACAATCACAACCAATTATCACATAGTACTCCGCAAATAGAAAAAAAAATAACATCACGACTAACTACCACTCAGCAAGTCAGTCAACAACAATACGGGTTCAACACCCCACAGGCACACATGGCCACACACAAACACAAACAATTCACTCAACCTACGGGCACAACCAGGTGCCCACATGTGATTCCTATCGGACGGTAAGTTTACTTATCCTACGACACCACCAAGTGCCACATGCATTTCTATTGTTCGACACGTTCACTGATCCTACGACACCACCAAGTGTCACATGCAAGTCTATTGTTCGAGAAGTTCACTTATCCTACAACACCACCAAGTGTCACATGCAAGTCTATTGTTCGATACGTTCACTTATCCTACGACACCACCAAGTGTCACATGCATTTCTATTGTTCGATAAATTCACTTATCCTACGACACCACCAGGTGTCACATGCATTTCTACTAATAACTTTCCCTAGTCAAGCCCGATATCCGACTACTTTTCCCTACCTCGTAACGCTTCCCAAACGTCCACGCTCAAGCTCCGGCGCGCTTGCGATCACTCGCCTAGCCTCCTCTTTCCGCGGTCGGCGACATGATCTAACATGATCACAAGTTAGAACACTTTTTAAATATGCAGGCAAAACCGAATTTAATGAAATTGACGCCCAAACGCAACCCCGACAATGCCGATCACTCCCAAACTTCCCAATTACTCGATATTGTCAACAATGGGCCCGGAAAGGCCCGATTCGTCCGGCTCTGCGAATCTGCCCGGGATCGGAAAACGCCCTTCCGGGGCTCCGAAAATTGCCGTTTTCGTTTCTACGATCCTAAAATAATTCACGTGTTCCAACGCAATCGACGGAATCAATTTCTGACGTCCGAGCGATTTAATTCGCGTTTAAAGTTTCTAAACCCGACATTTCCAATTTTCACAAATTAATTCCATAATTCGTTCCGGGTGTGAATTATCGACTCAGAGATTGTCCAAGACCACCCGAACACGAAAAACCCGAGGCCCGACCAAGTGGCCCCCACACGACCACGACGGAAAACGTTCTTTTTCGCCCCAAAACGTTCCTAACGAATTCCAATCCTTAACCCAACCTTAATTTAACCATTTAAACTCAAACCCTAAAATTCAAACGTACCAAAACGAGAAAAAGACGGATTCTTACCGTAGGGAGTGACGAGGGGAGCTCGAATATGCAACCGTTGAGACGATCCGTCGGTCGGATCGTCGGGAAATCACCAAACCCTAACTTTTTCTCTTTCCCTTTTATTTTTCTCTTTCTCCTTCTTCTCTCTTCTTTCTCTCTCCTTCTTTCTCTTTTTTTTCTCTCTGTGGCCGAACACCACTCTTCATTTTCTTTTGTTTTGGTTTAAAAACAACTAACCACCACTTGTTTGACATATGTTATGTGGGTCCACATTTCATTTTGGTTTAAAAACAACTAACCACCATTTGTTCGACATGTGTCATGTGGGTCCACAACTTAGAAGAATATCTTGATAGATATTTTTCAGTCCGATTCGCGAAATTCGGCCGTCTCGGGCCCCGTACGGGCCCATTCTCCAAGAATTTACGAAACTTCGCGTTCTGCAGGGAAACGGCCCAACTAAGACCGCTGTAACGATGGCTAAGCTTTTTGGATCCAAATCAGGCCTCGAACGGACCAAAACATCGCTCGCTTGACTTTTTCGGCAAAAAGTCAACTTTCCCGAATTGGTCAAAAAGTTGCCTTGAGTCACCCAGAACTCACTTTGGTCGATATTGGGGTCAACTTAAGTCCGATATGACCCTCGAGGTCAATTTTTTTAGGTTCATTTAGGTTGATGCCCAAAATTTTAAAATTTTCCGTTTTTCCGTCGATTTGACCGGCGTTGACCGGGAGCGGTTCTTACAAAAACTAACATCGATTAAATCATTAACATTAAAACCTACATCCCTCATATTCTCAAACCTACATAATCTTTTCATATTCTCAACTCACATCCCTCATATTCTCAAACGTACATCCATTTTATTCTCAAACCAACATCCTTCATATTCTAAACCCACAACACACATATTCTCAAACCTACTTCCCTCCTATTCTCAAACTCATTTCTCTTTTATTCACAAACCATATACTCTATATTCTCAACTCGCATCACTATATTCTCAACCCACAACACCTATATTCTCAACCCACAACCCCTATATTCTCAAACCTACATTCCTCATATTCTCAAACCCACATCCCTCATATTCTCAAACCATATCTCTCATATTCTCAACTCACATCTCAATGTTCTCAATCCACAACACCTATATTTGCAAAACACACCACAACTTTTTGCACTCATATCCACACATCCACACTCCGTACCCAAAAATACATCAAAACATATTCAATACACTACTTGTTAGAAAGCCCTTGAAAAAAGAAGAATATTGGTGCAAGAAAAAATAAATCGGAGTTGAAACGAAGCGAGAATCATTAAATTAGTGAACTTGATTTATAAAAAAATGGGGGCATTTTCTGAACATGACACCTGGCGTGTTGTGATTGAATGTGCATGTTTAATACTCTCAAACCCACATCTCTTTCTCAAATTCAGATCCTTTTTATTTTCAAACCATATCCCTCATATTCTCAAACTTATTTCCCTCTTATTCTCAAACCATATCACCTATATTCTCAAACCAACATCCCTCATATTCTCGAACTTGATTCTCTTTTATTCTCAAACCATATCCCTTATATTCTCAATTCGCTTCATCATATTTTTAAACTCACAACACCTATATTCTCAAACCCATATCCCTCTTATTCTCAAACCATATCTCTCTTATTCTCAAACCATATCTCTCTTATTCTCAAACCACATCATCTATATTCTCAAACCCACATCCCTCATATTCTCAAACTTGATTCTCTTTTATTCTCAAAACATATCCCTTATATTCTCAATTCGTTTTATCATATTTTTAAACTCACAACACCTATATTCTCAAACCATATCTCTCTTATTCTCAAACCATGTCCCTCTTATTCTCAAACCATATCTCTCTTATTCTCAAACCACATCACCCATATTCTCAAACTTTATTCTCTTTTATTCTCAAACCATATCCGTTATATTCTCAATTTTCTTCATCATATTTTCAAACCCACAAAACATATATTCTTAAACTTATATCTCTCTTATTCTCAAACCATATTCTCAACTTACATCACCACATTCTCAACCCACATCTCCTATATTCTCAAAGCTACATTTCTAATATTCTCAAACTCATATCCCTCATATTCTCAAACCATGTCTCTTATATTCTCAACTCATATAACGACATTCTCAATCCACACCACCTATATTTGCAAACCATATCACAACTTTTCGCACTTATATTCACACATCACCACACCCCTTATCGAAAAACACGTCAAAACATATTCAATACACTACTTGTTATAAAGCTCTTGAAAAAATAAGAATATTGGTGCAAGAAAAAATAAATCGGAGTTGAAACGAAGCGGGAATAATTAAATTAGTAAACTTGATTTAAAAAAAAGAATAGCATTTTCTAAACGCCACACTTGCTGTGTTGTAGACAAAGATAAAGTGAAATGTCTTCTCTACCCTCCAAACAACTCAACATATCAAAGCTCAAACACCACGCGCTGTTATTTACAAAAAGTGACATTAATGATGTGTCTTGATCTCAACCATTGTGCGTCCTCCATCCAACGACCATAAGTAGTTCGCAGGTTCACACCATAAAGGGTGGTTCGCACCTGAGTGATCTCCTATATATATATATATATATATATATATAGAGAGAGAGAGAGATAGAGATAGAGAGAGAGAGAGAGAGAGAGAGAGAGTTGGTATCAGGTACAAACCACCCCTTATTATGCAAACTACGAACCAATCTGAGTCATAGGATCCCCCAAAGTGATGTCAGCAGAGCGCACCAGATGCTGACACGTGGGCGCGCGCAATGCTGGTGCGTGCGCGCACAATACTGATAGTTTGCGTAGCACGGTGCTGATCGTTTGCGCGCACAATGCTTATAGTTTTCATTTGTACTAAACTATCAGCATGCGCGCGGGCAGAGGCGCGCGCGAAGCGGCCACGTTTCAGCATCGCGCTCGCTCTGCTGACACGTGGCCGTTTCGCGCGCGCCTCTGCCCGTGCGCGTGCGCGTGTTGACCATGCGCGTGCGGGGGTGCTGATAGTTTGCGTGCACGGTGCTAATAGTTTAGCACAAATGCAAACTATCAGCACTGTGCGCGCAAACTATCAGCACTGTGGTACGCAAACTATCAGTACTGTGCGCGCGCGCCCACGTGTCAGCACCTGGTGAGTTCGTAGTTTGCACAATAAGGTGCGATGTTTTATATATTTATTGTCCACGTGTCAGCATCTGGTGCGCTCTGCTGACATCACTTTGGGGGGATCCTATGGCTCAGATTGGATCGTAGTTTGCACAATAAGGGGTGGTTTGTACCTGATACCAACCCTATATATATATATATATATATATATATAGGGTAGCTATCCAGTAAAAACCATCCTTATTGTGCAAACTATGAACCAATCTAAGCCACATGATGCGGTCAAAGTGACGTCAACAGAGCGCGCGCGATGCTGACACGTGGCCGCTTCGCGCGCGCCTCTGCCCGCGCGCGTGAGCGTGTTGACCACGCGCGCGCACAGTGCTAATAGTTTGGGCGCACAGTGCTAATAGTTTAGCACAGTGCCAAACTATTAGCACTGTGCGCCCAAACTATTAGCACTATGCGCGCCACGTGTCAGCACTGTGCGCGCGCACCAGCAACGCGCGCGCCCACGTGTCAGCACCTGGTGAGTTCGTAGTTTGCATAATAAGGGGTGGTTTGTACTTGATACCAACCCTATATATATATATATATATATATATATATATAGAAGAGCAATCAGGTGCGAACCATGAGTTACGGTGTGAACATGCGAACTCAACCAGATTGCGCCATGTGTCGTGCTCAGAAAATGTTTTATTTTTATAATCAAGTTTATTAATTCGATTTTTCCCGTTTCGTTTCAACTCCGATTTCATTTTTTCTTGCGCCAATATTCTTATTTTTTCAAGAGCTTTCTAACAAGCAGTGGATTGCATATATTTTGATGTGTTTTTGAATAAGTGTGTGGATGTGTGAATATGAGTGCGAAAAGGGTGATGTGTTTTGCAAATTTAGTGTATATGGTTTGCGGATTTAGTGTATATGGTTTGCGAATTTAGTGTATATGGTTTGCGAATTTAGTGTAATTTTCACACTAAATTTGCTTGCTTTATATATTGTATACTGTTAAGTATTTCTTTGGGTGACAAGGGTTCAATTATTATCAACCATGGAGAATGTAAGTGAATTGATGCATACCCACATAATGTATTACATATTCAGAATTTGGTTCTTCCATGAATGATGAAGAGCTTCTTCACTTTTAATTTCTGGTACTTGATAATTGAGTAAGTTATCTCTCAATTTTGATTACTGTTTGCACAAGAAAGTTTATTAATAAGTTTCAGTGTTTGCATTAAGAAATTATGTTTGGTTCTATTTTAATTTCATGCAATATGTATATTGGTTATTAGTTGATATATTAATTACATAGTAACAATGCCATGGGCCTATTCCATTGCAATTCAACAATATGTCTTCAGAAATAAACGTGAAGATCTAATAGTAGTAAACTAAAAATAAATTCGCAAACCATATACACTAAATTCGCAAACCATATACACTAAATTCGCAAACCATATACACTAAATCCGCAAACCATATACACTAAATTTGCAAAACACACTAAATTCGCAAACCATATACACTAAATCCGCAAACCATATACACTAAATCTGCAAACCATATACACTAAATCCGCAAACCATATACACTAAATTTGCAAAACACATCACACTTTTTCGCACTCATATTCACACATCCACACACGTATTCAAAAACACATCAAAATATATGCAATCCACTACTTGTTAGAAAGCTCTTGAAAAAATAAGAATATTGGTGCAAAAAAAAATTAAATCGGAGTTGAAACAAAGCGGGAAAAATTAAATTAATAAACTTGGCGAGGAAAAAAAAGATGAACATTTCTAAGCGCGACACGTGTCATGTTGTTGTTGAGTTCGCATGTTCGCATTTTAAGAGGGGTTCGCACGTGATTGCTTCCCTATATATATAGGGTAGCTATCCAGTAAAAACCATCCTTATTGTGCAAACTACGAACCAATCTAAAACACAGGATGCGGTCAAAGTGACGTCAGCAGAGCGCGCGCGATGCTGACACGTTGCCGCTTCGCGCGCGCCTCTGCCCGCGCGCGTGAGCGTGTTGACCACGCGCGCGCACAGTGCTAATAGTTTGGGCGCACAGTGCTAATAGTTTAGCACAAAGTGCAAACTATTAGCACTATGCGCGCAACGTGTCAGCACTGTGCGCGCGCACCAGCAGCGCGCGCGCCCACGTGTCAGCACCTGGTGAGTTCGTAGTTTGCACCCATGCTTAAAATGTTACATGTTAACTAAATCTAAACCATCCAATTTTAAAATCTAATGGTTGTAAATTATTTCCCTCAATTATCCAAAAAATAAATAGAAAAGTTGATAAAAGGGTAATTTTGTAACTCCATCTCCTTACTTTTTTTTGCTGCAGAATTTTTTTATGTATAAATATTATTTTTATTTTTATTTTTTTAATATTTAATTTTAATTGTTTATCCATATTTCGTAAATCATGTTACAGAATATTGTATTCGATAGTACAAAAAATTAAGTAGAATATTACAGAAAATTTATATGAGTGCTTCGGAATTAGAATCGATGTTCAGAACTGAAAATCGATATTACAAAAAATATATACAAATGTTATAGATTTTACATCCTATATTACACATTTTTTAATTTCAATTTTTGTTATTGAACATTAAAAATTACAAGAAAAAAATATAATCATATACATCAAAATTAAAGAAAATTACATCTGATTTACAACATATATAAACATTATTACAGAAAATACAACAAAATAACATAAATATGTAAACGAAATTACAGAAATATGTAAACGAAATTACATAAAAAAATAAAAAAAATACACGAAAAAAAAAATTACATTTGTGTATCAACTTGTGGATGTGGCCGGCGACCGAGACAAACCTGCAAAACAGATCTGAAACAAGAGCCTACCCAGCAGCTGTTTGTGAGGGTTAAGGAGAGCCCATCTATGCTCTCATGGCAGCAGCGACAGTTTTTCGTGGAGACACGATTCACACATGGCGAGAAATACGCGAGCTGCATCGGAGAAGAAGCTTGGACGCCGCTGCTATTAGAAGGCATCTGCATTTCTGGTCTCTGCCGCTGCTATTAGAAGGCATCTGCGTTTCTGGGCACGAAGGCGCACGACGGAGGTTGCAGACGGCGGCGACTTGTGCTCCTTGGTTGCAGACGGCGGCGCACGATAGAGGTTGCACGGATCGACGAAGCTGTGCTGCTACACGACGAGTAGATCGGGACGGTATGTAGACGTGGTGCTACACGGCGGCGTGTCTCGTCTTGTTGATCCGGAGGCAGCAGAAGCACAGAGAGAGGGAGATGGGGAGCGGCTGTGGTGTGGTCTTCGTTTGACAGCGATGAGGTCTGGCGGCGTCGTGTCATGGAGCAAATAGGAGAGATGATTGAGGGTGTGCGGCTGAAGCAAAAATGGTTTTGGGTAATTGTGAGAATCGTGTAATAGGGTTAGGTAACATGATATTGTAAAAGACTCTTTTGTCCTTTCAGGCAGTAAAATTACTAACAGAAAATAGAAGTTCATGGTATTTACGACTACATGTCATTTATTTTAGGGAAAATTTCAATTTAATACCCTGGCAAACATTTATTTGCAATATAATACCCTAACTTATTTTTTTTGCAATTTAATACCCTGACAAACATTTATTTTCACTTTCATACCCAACCGTTAACTTTCCATCCAAAATGGATGGAAAGTAGTCATGTGTTTTGCACATGACCTTGTTTTTTCAAAAAATACCCAAAACACCCTTCAATCTTTGATTTTTTTAAATATATAAAAACCGATTTTTTTAAAAATATTTTTTGAAATAAAATATAATTTTTTTGAAATATATAAAAATCTGTTTTTTTAATATATAAAAAACTGATTTTATTTTTTTTAAAAAAATAAATCTGTTTTTTTGAATTACATAAAAATATGATTTTTGAAATATATAAAAATTTATTTTTTTTAAATATATAAAAAGTGATTTCTTAAAAATATTTTTTGAAATAAAATCTAATTTTTTAAAATATATAAAAATCCGATTCTTATAATATAAAAAAAAACTGATTTTAATTATTTTTTATGAAATAAATCTTCTTTTTTAATTATATAAAAATATTATTATGAAATATATAAAAATTTATTTTTTAAATATATAAAAACTGTTTTTAAAAAAATATTTTTTTGAAATAAAAACTATTTTTAAAAATATATAAAAATCTTTTTTAATATATAAAAACTGAATTTTTTAAATATTTTTTGAAATAAATCTGATTTTTTTAATTATATAAAAATATGATTTTTGAAATATTTAAAAACTGACTTTTTAAATATTTTTTGAAATAAAATATAGTTTTTTGAAATATATAAAAAATCTGATTTTTTGTGGTAGGTTTTGAAAATATGATTGGTCTCAAGGGGTATTTTGGACTTTTCATCCATTTTGGATGGAAAGTTAACGGTTGGGTATGAAAGTGAAAATAAATGTTTGTCAGGGTATTAAATTGCAAAAAAAATAAGCTAGGGTCAGACGGCATTTCTGGTGGCGCGGGATGCGGAGAGCAGTCGCAGAATTTGTGTCGAGATGTCTCGTCTGTTAGCATGTGAAGGCCGAGCATCAGCGTCCCGGAGGATTGTTACAGCCACTACTGATTGCCCAATGGAAGTGGGAGCACATTAGGATGAACTTCGTGTGTGGACTACCGAGATCGCCGAAGGGAAACGACGCTGTATGGGTGGTAGTCGGCCGATTGACCAAATCGGCCCATTTCCTGACTATGAGGATGACTGACCCGGTCGACAAGTTGAGCAGCTTGTATATTCAGGAGGTAGTGTGTCTCCATGGGGTCCCGGTGTCGATAGTTTTTGACAGGGATCCTGCTTCACATCCAGGTTTTGGCCGAGTCTGCAGAGAGCGTTGGGGACCGAAGTTCTACTCAGTACAGCACATCATCCCCAGACAGACGGTCAGTCCGAGCGCACGATTCAGATCTTGGAGGACATGCTGCGAGCATGTGTGCTGGATTTCAGGGGATCTTGGGAGACCCACCTGCCGTTGGTCGAGTTCGCCTACAACAACAACTTCCAGGCCAGTATCGGGATGGCACCGTTCGAAGCATTGTATGGGAGGCCGTGTCGATCACCAGCGCGTTGGGCAGAGGTGGGGGACAACACTCTACTGAGGTCGAATCTCGTCAGAGAGACAACAGAGAAGGTCGCGCTGATACGCGATCGGTTGAGGACCGCGCAGAGTCGACATAAGAGTTATGCCGACAGGCGACGTCGACGTCGACCTCTGGAGTTTGCAGTCGGGGATCACGTGTTCTTGAAGGTGAGCCCTAGGAAGGGGCTGGCACGGTACAGACGCAGCGGGGGCAAGTTGGCTCCGCGGTACACTGGCCCGTTCGAGATCTTGGGAAGAGTGGGAACAGTGGCCTATCGTCTGGCGTTGCCACCGCAACTTGGGAGAGTCCATAACGTCTTCCACGTGTCCCAGTTGCGGCAGTACAACGCAGACCCCTCCCATGTCATTGAGTGGACAGATATCGAGGTGGCTGACGATGTCTCCTATGAGGAGCAGCCGGTTCGGATCATAGACACACGGGAGCAGGTCTTGCGGGGAGGCAAGATTATCCGCCTGGTGCGAGTGCAGTGGAAACATCACGGGGCTGAATCGACTTGGTAGCGCGAGGACGAGGTTCGCGCGAAGTATCCCGCCTTGTTCGTTTCCCGATGTACGTCTGTTTTAAATTTCGTTGACGAAATTCCTTTAAGGGGGGTAGACTATAATAACCACTTCCGGTCAACGACAGTCAAACCTGCGAAAAACAGGAAAATTTAAAAAATTTAAGACAGACATTTAATTAAACCTAAATTGACCCCGAGGATCATACCGGACTTAAGTTGACCCCGTTATCGACCAAAATGAGTTCCGGGGGACTCAGGGCAACTTTCTGATCAATTTGGGAAATGTTGACTTTTCGTTGGAAAAGTCAACCGAGCGACGTTTTGGTCCATTCGAGGACCGTTTTGGATCCAAAAAGCTTAGCCGTCGTCGCAACGGTCTTAGTCGAGCCGTTTCCTTGTAGCCCGTCAAGTTTCGTAATTTCTTGGGAAAAGTGCCCGTTCGGGGCCCGAAACGTCCGATTTTCGCGAATCTGATTGGAAAATATCTAGTAGATATTTTCCAAAAGGTGTGGGACCCACCTTGCCACTTGTCAACCAAGTGGTGGTGTTAGAGTTGGGGGGAAAATAAGAAGAGAGCTATAGAGGGGTTCGGCCACTTAGGGTTTTTAGAGAGAGTTTTCATAAATTAGAAAAAGAAGAGAGTTAGAGAGAGAAGGAGAAGAAGAGAAGAGAGGAGCTAGGTTGGTGGGCACTATTCACGTCATATCCAACCCTTGGATCACCTCAAGGCAAGAAGGAAGCTACTTCCCCTCATCCTCCTCTACGATTTGTACTAAACAGATCGTCGTTTTGTTAATTTTTGAAAGCTAGGGTTGGGGTGAAACTATTGATTTAGGGTTGTATGGAGGTTGGGGAGGTGTTGGAGACGTTTTAGAGGTGTTTGGAGGTGAGATTGCACGTTTTCTGGTGACCGGAAGCTCAGGAGGAGCTCCGGCGACCGTGGGTGGTGGCCGGCCGGCCATGGGGTGGCTGGCCGGAGCTGGGACCAGCCACCACCATGGTGGCCGAGCCCCCCTTGAACCCTAGGGCTCACGGCCAAGTGGGCCGGGTGGGGCCCACGTGCTCGGGTGATCGGGTTTAGTGTTCGGGTGGGGCCCACGTGCTCGGGTGATCGGGTTTAGTGATCGGGTCTTTTATCGACAATGTCGAGTAATTGGGAAGTTTGGGAGTGATCGACATTGGTGGGGTTACGTTTGGACGTTAAGTTTTATTAAATTCCAGTTTATTTCCTGCGAGTTTAAAGTGCTTTAAAAATTGTGTTCTTTTAGATCGTACCGCGGACCGAGGCAAGGGAAAGCTGGGTGAGTGACTGAGGTCACACCGGAGCTCATTGGTTGGCTTTTGTAGTTATATACGAGGTAGGGAAAAGTAGCCGGATCTCGGCCCTGATTAGGGAAAGTTAACAGTAGAATTGCATGTGACACCAGGGTGTCGTGGGTTGAGTAGGTTTATTTAAATATTAGAAAAGCATGATACGGGATTGTAGCGTTTATGAGAAAAGCATGTGACACTTAGTAGTGTTATAGGAACAGAGAACTTAGCGATATTAGAATTACTGGAGGCATATGACCATGCCCGGAGGTTGACTGTTTAATTTATGTCTTGGGTGGCCATGAGAGCCCGTGTATTGTTGTTGGTGTCTTGGGTGGCCATGAGAGCCGTGTATTGTTGTTGGTGTCTTGGGTGGCCATGAGAGCCGTGTATTTTTTTTTGGTGTCTTGGGTGGCCATGAGAGCCCGTGTATTGTTGTTGGTGTCTTGGGTGGCCATGAGAGCCCGTGTATTGTTGTTGGTGTCTTGGGTGGCCTTGAGAGCCCGTGTTTTTACTGTTGGGATGTCTTGGGAGACCATGAGTTCCCGTGGGGTCGTTGAGCCCATGAGTTACAGTTGGTGTGTCTTGGGAGGCCATGAGGGCCGTGGGGTTGTTGAACCCGAGTCCTTACCGTTGGAGTCTTGAGTGGTCGTGAGTGACTGTGGAGTGTTGAACTGGTCTTGTTACTATTTGTTGAGCCTTGCTTGTGATTGTGATTGCGTTTGCCCAGGGTTAGCAACCCGACTTCGTGTCGGGGAGTGGTGTGGATTTTGGCAGGTTACGAGCATTCTTTGGTTGGCCTGACCAAACTCGAGTCTCGACAGGTTCTGAGCATTCTTTGGCTAGCCTGTTTCGTGTCCGGATCTCGAAAGGTTATGAGCATTCTTTGGCTAGCATGATCCGTGACCGGGTCTCGGCAGGTTACGAGGATTCTTTGGCTAGCCTGATCCGTGACGAGTCTCGGCAGGTTCTGAGCATTCTTTGGCTAGCCTGATCCGTGTTCGTGTCTTTGGAGGAGGTCATAAACGGTTGTGTCGGGTTTGCTTTGTGAGTTTGAGGTTGAATCTGTTGTGGAAGGTAACGGGTTGTGGGTCAGTTTAGTACTTGAGTTGGGGATTGTAGTCCCGGTGTTGGGTTTGGTTTTGGTGTTACTGGCTTTATCTACTAATTATGCCATAGTCAGTCTGTTATCCATGGTGGTGAGCGAACACTCACCCCTAGCTACTTTTCTTAAAGGTACTGATCATCGGACGGACTAGGTGAGCTCTTGAAGCTTGTGAAGCTAGGAGCGGAGTCTGGTCTTTATTTTGTTGAGTCTAGTGACGGATACTTGTACCTTGTCCATTTGTTGGGACGTTTTTTGTATTGTAAATATTATTTTTGATAACTATATGGAAATATCAAAGCATTTATTCAAAATAGGTTTCAAGTGTTTTATGTTTTTAAATGTTCGCGTCCCGAGTTTGGTTTACTGAAATTGGGGCGTGACAACAAGAAACCGTTCCATAAGAAGGGAAAGAGTGGAACAAGAGCTGAGATGGAAAAATATCAAAGTTGTAGGCCGTAAAGCGTTGGCCGGTAATCCTGAGGTGGTGGAACAGATCGAAGCTCTTGATTTTGAGCTAGGGGACTTGTGTGATTAGGATTTCAGGAACGAGGATTCCGAAGAGGAGTTTTATACCGAAGACGAGGAGGGTGTTTCACTACCCTCTTTTCTTCCGTTCTAAATTTTTTCCAGCTCAATGGTGAAATTCATCTCCTGAAACGTCAGGGGGGATGAATGTCGTCCAAAAGATACGGAGTATCAGGGTGGCATTATTGAAACAAAATGTAGATATGGTCTTGTTCCAAGAGACAAAGAGGAAGGACATTCCTTTATTTATTATGAGAAGTTGTGGGTTTGCATAGGGATGGCTTTCAGCTCTTATTCCTTCGGATGGTGCTTCGGGTGGAGTTTTGTTGTTATGGAAGGAAGCTATTTTCTCTCTAGTATCTACAAATGTTGTAGACAACGTTCTCGTTTGGAAAGGTACACTGTTATCTGATTCTACTCCTCTGACAGTTTTAAATATTTATGCACATACTTTGTGTGGAGATCGTTGGGTTCTGTGGGATAAAATCATTGTTGCAGTCTTCGTTTGATGATTGCTTGTTGGTGGGAGGAGATTTTAATATTGTATGTGTCAGTGATGAGAGACTGAATTGCAAATTCTCAGCAAGAGACAGTGAAGCCTTCTTCGATTTTATTTTTGAGATGGCTCTATGTGATTTTCCTTTAGAAGGTAGTAAATTCACTTGGTACGAACCGGCCTCCAAGGCTTCCCGAATTAACAAATTTTTAGTTTCGTCGGAGCTCTTATCGATCAGGCCAAGTCTATTCCAACGTGCGTTGCCGTGGCACTTATCTGATCACAAGACTTTGATCTTGGAATCGTCTGCAATCAATTGGGGACCTAAGCCATCAGATTCCTAAATGTGTGGACTACACATCCGGATTTTTTCGATTTTATAGCTGTAAAATTGGTCGGCCTGAATTTCTCGGGTTCTCCGAGTTATATTCTGTAGAAAAAGCTAAAAACTTCGAGAGGGGAGCTGCAAATTTGGAACAATGAGGTTTTTGGCCGAGTAGATAATGAAATTCAAATTCTAAATGGTGATATGGAAAGTTTAAACAAGTTGATGTAGTCTAGAAACCTCACAGATGAAGAATGCATCCAAAGATCGCTCTTAAAGGTTTCTTTGATTGAGAAACACAAATTGTTGGCCATAATTTGGGGTCAAAACACAAGGATCAAATGGTTTCTCGAGGGGGATCAATGCTCCAAACTTTTTCACAAATGGGCTTATCCAATAAAATTTTGCAAGCACTGATAGGGGATGAGTGGATCTTGGATCCCATGGGTATCAAGAAGCAAGTCGTGTTGCACTTCCGGAACAGATTCTCTAAACCTCCAGAAGCTCCTTTCGACATCCTGACTTTCCAATTTAAGAAGCTTTTAGTTTTTTAGGCATTAGAATTAGAAGCTATTTTTTTGCCTGAGAAAATTTACGTAAAGGTCTCAGATTGTGGAAGTGACAAGGCCCGGGGCCTGATGGTTTTTCAATGGTTTTCTACAAAGCATGTTGGGAAGTGATAAAATTAGATGTGATCGGATTTGTAGAAGAATTCCACAACTCGGGAACTTTTGGCAAGGGCCTTAGCCCAACCTTTATGGTGTTTAGGGGTGGGCATCGGTCGGGCCTCGATAATATTTTCAATATCCGTAATCAAACCGGGAGGACCGGTTACTTGAAATCCATAACCGACATCGATAACGGGTTCCAACGAGCAACCTTGAAATTGACCGTTATGGAGCCGACCGGTTACAATTTTGAACCGACCCATTGGCCTTTTTTTGGGCCTTCAATTAAAGCCTAACATAGAAAAAAATATCAATTTCTGAAACAGGCATCTATCATTGGTAATTTGTTATTAAACTATTACATCAAGAAACACATCTTTAAAAAAAGTCTTCAATGGTCTTTAAAAACAAAAACCTTCAAGTGAAGTACATGCCACAAAAAATAAATAAAAGGATTATAATGTATTTTTATTCAAGCAAAATGATTTGAATTTAAGTTCATTAAAAACAAATAAACTTTGAACTTTAAAATCAAATAAATTCATTAATACATCAAATTCCATTCATGATATTGTTGTAATAGGTTTATGAAAATAAAAGAAGGTCGTTCGGTTTTATACCGGTTTGAAAGATAAAAAACCGTACTCACTCAAAATGTTGTTGGGTTGGTATTTTTTTAACCGTAACTGTCGTCGGTGACTCCGGTTTGGATGATTCCGATGATGGGGGCGGTCGGTGCCGGTGGGTTTTCAGTGAAGATCGAATACTTGCACAGCCTCAATGGTGTTGATCCCCAAAGTTCTGAACCCGAGTTCTTTTGTTTAATTTAGGCTGATTTGTTTGATTTCAAGGCCTTATAAATAATATCCAATTTATTAGAAAACAGGCTGAAGAGGGTGATACTGGATCTAATCAGTGATACATAGAGTGGTTTCATTGCACAGAGACACAGCTTGTAGATGGGGTTCTTACTACATCAGAAGTTATACATGTAGTAAAACGGTCTAACATAGAATCGGTTATTCTGAAACTTGATTTCGAAAGAACCTATTATTAGGTGATGTGGTCGTACCTTCTGGATGCGATGAAGATCATGGGTTTTAATGCCCAACGGAGATTGTGGATGACTAGTTATTTTAAAGCAAATCTTTCGATTTTGACCATTGGAGGTCCAAGTGCTGATTTTTTTTACAGAATATAGGATTCGCCAGGGATACCCTCTATCCACTTTCATTTTCTTATTAGCGGCGCAAGGGGCTTCATCAGATCCTGGTTGATGGTATCATGGTTATGATTTTCGGGGCGTCAAGGAGGGGAGGAGTGGGATGGAAATTTCCCACTTACAGTTTACATATGACATTATCCTCTTTATTCAGGGGTCTGAGACGGCAGTGAGAAATTTGAAGTATGTGTTAGATTTGTTATAAGAGATCTCTGGGCTAAAGATTAATTTCGCGAAGTCGAAATCGATATTACTAAATGGGAAAGATCTTTCGGATGACATGATTTAATCCATTATGGGGTGTGAAGTATGTGATATCCCAATCCCTTATTTGGGGTTCCAGTCGGGTCCAAGTCCCAAAAGGATTTCTTTTGGGGAGTCGGTGATTGTAAACTTCATATCGTACCTTAACGGGTGGAAAGAAAAAACTCTCAATTTGGTCGTTCGAGTGTGTAATAACCACTTCTGGTCAACGTCAGTCAAACCTGCGAAAAACAGGAAAATTTAAAATTTTTAAGACAGACACTTAACTTAACTTAAATTGACCCCGAGGGTCATGCCGGACTTAAGTTGACCCCGTTATCGACTAAAATGAGTTACGGGGGACTCAGGGCAACTTTCTGGTCAATTTGGGAAAGATTGATTTTTCGCTGGAAAAGTCACCCGAGCGACGTTTTGGTCCATTCGAGGACCGTTTTGGACCCGAAAAGCTTAGCCGTCGTCGTAGCGGTCTTAGTTGGGCCATTTCCTTGAAGCCCGTCCAGTTTAAAAATTTCTTGGGAAAAGTGCCCGTTCAGGGCCCGAAACGTCCGTTTTTCGCGAATCTGATTGGAAAATATCAACTAGATATTTTCCAAAAGGTATGGGACCCACCTTGACACTTGTCAAGTATATGGTGGTGTAATTTTTGGAGGGAAAAGGTGTGGTGGTGAGTTGTAGCCGAGAATGGGGTTTTAAAAGGGAAAAATGTTAGTTTTTTTATTAGTTGTTAGTTGTTTAAATTAGAGAGAAGAAGAGAGTTAGAGAGAGAAGGGGAAGAAGAAGAAGAAGAGAGAAGAAGAAAGGTGGAGCTAGGGTTTGTGATCAAGCCCTTGTATCGTCTTGAAGCAAAGAGCAATCCTGTTCCCCTCATTCTCCTCTACGGTAATACCCGAACCGATTCTCGTTTCGATTATTTTCAAGAGCTAGGGTTTGGTTATAAATTTTGGTTTAGGGTTGTGTAGAGATTAGAGAGGTGTTGGAGACGTTTTAGAGGTGTTTGGGAGAGAAATTTCACGTTTTCCGGTGACCGGAGGCTCGGGAGGAGCTCCGGCCACCGTGGGTGGTGGCCGGCCGGCCATGTGGTGGCTGGCCGGAGGTGGCAGCAGCCACCACTTGGTGGCCGAGCCCCTCCCTCAAACCCTAGGGCACGGCCAAGCCTCTTGGGTGGGGCCCACGTGCTCGGTGGCTCGGGTTTTAATGTTCGGGTGGTTTAAAACGTTCCCCGGACCTTTTATCCTTAATCGAATCGAAAATTGGAACTAAATTGGAGAAGTTGAAATTAACGAGTTTAGAAACTTTAAACGTTAATAATTTGATTTAGAAGTCGGAATTCGATTCCGTCAAGTGCGTTGGGTTCCTTAAAATATTCTAAGACCGTAGAAACGAAAACGGAGACTTTTGGAGCCCCGGAAGGCAATTAACCAAAACCCGGGCAGATTCGCCATGTCGGGCGAATCTGGCCTTTACGGGTCCTTTATCGACAATATCGAGTAATTGGGAAGTTTGGGAGTGATCGGCATTGTCGGGGTTACGTTGGGGCGTTAAGTATATTAATTTTAGGTTTATTCGTACTAGTTTAAAAGTACTTTGAATTTGTGTTCTTTTAGATCGTGCTACGGACCGAGGCAAAGGGAAGCTCGGCGAGTGACTGCGTGTACTTCGGGTGTTGTTGGAGCGCTTTTGGATTTATATACGAGGTAGGGAAAAGTAGCCGGATCTCGGCCCTGATTAGGGAAAGTTAATAGTAGAATTGCATGTGACACCGGGGTGTCGTGGGTTGAGTAGAATTATTTAATTATTAGAAAAGCATGATACGGGATTGTAGCGTTTAAGAGAAAAGCATGTGACACTTAGTAGTGTCGTAGGAACAGAGAACTTAGCGATAATTGAATTACTGGAGGCATATGACCATGCCCGGAGGTTGCTTGTGAAACTAGTGATCTTAGGACTATTGGAGGCATCGTGTATGTCGGAGGTTGTTGTGTGTATTTAATTGTTGAGTCTGGGTGGCCTTGCGAGCCCGTATTTAATTGTTGAGTTTGAGTGGCCTTGAGAGCCCGTGTTATTTACTGTTGAGTTTGGGTGGCCTTGAGAGCCCGTGTTATTTATTGTGAGTTTGGGTGGCCTTGAGAGCCCGTGTTATTTATTGTTGAGTTTGGGTGGCCTTGAGAGCCCGTGTTTTTATTGTTGAGTTTGGGTGGCCATGAGAGCCCGTGTCTTTAATTTGGTGTCTTGAGTGGCAGTGAGTGCCCGTGGGGTTGTTGAACCCGAGTCTTGACTGTTGAGGTGTCTTGAGTGGCAGTGAGTGCCCGTGGGGTTGTTGAACCCGAGTCTTGACTGTTGAGGTGTCTTGAGTGGCCTTGAGTGCCTGTGTGATTGAACTTGCCTGTGATTGTGATTGTGGTTACCTGGGGTGGTGAGTTCTAAAGGTCGATAGCCTGATCCGACTTAGTGTCGATGAATTGCGAGTTCTAAAGGTCGACAGCCTGATCCGACTTAGTGTCGATGAATTGCGAGTTCTAAAGGTCGACAGCCTGATCCGACTTCGTGTCGAGGAATTGCGATAGGTCGAACCCTGACCTGAGTGAGAATGGTTACTGAGCAGCTGGTGTGCGATCCTTTGTGATCTTGTTTGGCGTTGTGTAGTCTTTTGTCGTGTCCTTGAGGAGTTCGTCGATAGTTGTGTCGGGCCTACACTGTATTATCGAGTGTCGAGTCTGTTGAGGAAGGTGACGGGTTGTGGGTCAGTTGAGTACTTGAGTTGGGGACTGTAGTCCCGGTGTTGGGTTTGGTTTTAGTGTCACTGGCTTTATCTACTAATTATGCCATGGTCAGTCTGTTATTCGTGGAGGTGAGCGAACGCTCACCCCTAGCTGCTTTTCCTACAGGTACTGATCACCGGACGGACTAGGTTAGCTCTTGAAGTTCATGGAGCTTGGAGCGGAGTCTGGTCTTTACTTTTGTTGAGTCTAGTGACGGATGTGTACCTTGTCCACTTGTTGGGACGTTTTTGTATTGTAAATACTACTATTATTTTTGAGAAGTAAATGGAAATGTCAAAGCTTTTATTGAAAACGGGTTTTAAGTATTCATGTTTTTAAAGGTTCGCATCCCGAGTTCGGTTCTCTGAAATTGGGGCGTGACAGAGTGGTTTTAATTAAATCAACACTTGCTGCTTTACCTGTTTTTTATATGAGTATTTTTCAGGCCCCAAAAGCGGTTATTCAGAAATTGAAGCAATTACAAATGAGTTTTTTATGGTCGCACAATGTTGCTAGACGTACCATTCATAAGGTGAAGTGGAACTTGGTATACGTGCCTAGAGCAGCAAGGACGCTCGGTCTCAGGAGATTGGAAGAATTAAATTTAAGTCTCCTTGCGAAGTGGTATTGGAGGTTAGCCGAGGATGATAAGTCTTCGTGGAAGAAACTTATTTGTGAAAATTTTAGTTGGAATTTAAATGAATGGGACCTCTCAAAAATGGATAAGCCAGGTAACTCTTTTTTGTTTGGTCACATTATAAGTCTGGCAGGTGACCACGGTTTCATAATATTTGTTTTGGGCAAGGTTTACACTGCAAAGTGGGTGATGGTTCGAGGGTGAGGTTTGAGGATGATGCGTGGTTAGGAAATGTTCCTTTCCGTTTTAGATTCCTTGTTTTATTCGTGGCAGCAGCTAATCAGAAAGTTTGGTTGGGGCGAATTGGTTTAATGGTAGTTGGGGGATTGCCAATCGGAGAAACACCCATTCGTGGGATCAGGGAGAGGATTTGGAGTTGAAGGGGATCCTAGCCTCAGTGAGTTTATCAGATAGCGTGGATCAAGTGGTTTGGGTCACAGGGCCAAGATTTTCTGTAGGGGCGGTTTATAAGTTGTTGGCTCCTTCTTTTGAGGTTCTGGCATGGGCATCTTATTTATGGCTCAAAGAACTACCACCAAAGTACTGCACTTTTATCTGGATGATCATCCATAAGGAAACGCCGACCATGTGTTTTCTAGAGGTCGTGGTTGCAATATTTCTTTGAATGTCATGTGATGTCATTTTTGTATGCTTGGTTTCGAAGACTTGGAACGTCTATTCCTACATTGTGATTATTCGTGGGACCTTTGGGGTAGAGTTTTCTCGTGGTGGTCGTTGATTTGGGTAATGCTAAAGTCGGCTTCGTCGGCACTTGAAGGGTGGTTGACAATTTTCGATTTCCTTCACAACTTGGTTTGGTTGAAGGTGTTCTATTTGACTTGCTGGCATATTTGGTTGCAAATTGGATTCTTTGGCTAAGGTGCTTCTAAAGTTTCATCCACAAAATTACAATTTAGCTAAGCTCGCAGGTGATCTAGTACCTGGCTGTTCTTTTGAGTTGTGGTGTTTTAACCCTTTGGCGGCTACTCGGCGTGGAAGTCGCATGGGAGGTGTTTAGGAGCTTAGCAGATGTTCGGCCCGGTTGTATTATTGTTTGGGATAATTGTTAGTCTTAGTGCCCGTAGTTCAATCCTAAATGTCCAAATGTATATATCATCGTTAGCAATAAAATTAAAGCGGCTTTATATTACTTATGTGTTGGAGTAATATATCGATGTGTGCTCTGATCTATGCCCACCATGCGAATAGAACCATAGATCGAGATAGATCACACTCGATGGGTCCCTAGTCAACAAAGCTTCACTAGAAGCGACTAGTATGAAAGATGGCTCTTTATGGCTTACGTTCTGTTAGTCATTGGAATGAGATTCCGGAGTCTGATCATAGATATCATGTGGGACATGATATTGGACGACCCGCCCTGAATATGTGCCATAGATTAAGTCATGAACATATTCAGTGTTGTAGCTTGTTATGTATCCTTAGACCAAGGAGTCTTTGTGATCGCTATGTAGTCAACAACTGAGTTTGACCTGAGCCTAACGTTGTCCGTAACAGGGCTTCCATAACGGCCAGGATTGGCTTGGGGACGGGCTACATGAGTGACACGAAAGGCGGCTAAGGGATTTATCCCTCATACTGAGGTATGGGAAAGATATCGGTTCTCGGCCGCTTGATCGAGAGTGACTGGAAGAATAGCATGGCCATGCACATGATACTGGGTATCATATCTTCAGTCATCTCACATATCAAGGAACGGTGATTGAGAATAATAAGGATGACGGCTCTATGCCTTATCTCAATCAGGATGTCGGAGATAAAAGGATAATGACAGGGACGACGGAAAGGTTAGAATCGACAGGGTCGATTCGTTATGTAGTGTCAGGCAATACTAAAGTCTCGTTAGTTGCCACTTAAATAGGATCAAGTAAAATGGGATTTTACGTTGATCTATTGACATGCATAAACCTAAGGGTCACACCGGAGGATGAAACTCATTGACACATTTATGGAGAATGGCCAAAAGGGAGTTGTCTCGGGACATGACCAAAACTGGGTTTTGGGTCATGTGCCCGTAAGTGAATAGGACTTTACGGATCGAGACAAGGCTTGGAGTCTTGGGATTGATCGCATCGGATAATGTTGGACATTTCCGGTATGGAAGGCATGGAGGCGATGAGCGAATCACGGGACCTCGTTGGAAATGGTCACGGGCCATGTTCCAAGAGGCCCATGAAAGGCCCATGCAACCAAGGCCCATGGAACTAATTAATCAAGTCTTGATTAATTAGTACTAAGTAAGCAAGACAAGGATTAAGGTGTTGGTGATTCACCACCTAACCCAATCTTGTCTTGCCATACTTTGTCCTATTTACACCTTACTTGACACCATACTTGTCCCATGCCTTTAGTTGGACAAGTATGGGTTTTGTTATGTTTAAGTCATCTTTTTTCAACATAACAAACACAAGACAAGAATAGGAAACACATTTTCTCTCCCTCTTCCATGGCCATTTCGGGTTTGGCTAGTTTCCTCCTCCATTTTTGTGTTCTTGAGTCCTCAAAGAGAAGAACTACGTGGCTTTGATTCCCATGTGGATACGTAGGCGTCTTGGAGACTCAAGCCAATCATTCGTTAACCGGTGTTCTTGTTTTGGTAAGAACTAGTGCTGAATTTTTCTCTTGTTAATCCATTCTTTGTTAGTTGTTTCACGGTTTAATCGTCTCTTGGTTTTCATTGATTTTCCGCTGCGAGTTGGTTCATCTCCAACCATACCTCGAGACCCAACAGTGGTATCAGAGCCGTGCTACCTTCGGGATTCACAAGACGGTGTTCAAAGTTTCGGTTTTGCTTGAAAGTTTCGTTTTTGGCATGTTGTTTTGCTAAATTGTTTCATAACATGTTTTAAATTATTGTTTATGGATTTAATGCATGTAAAATGAATTTTTGAAAATTATTTCAAATCTGGAAATTTTGAAAAAAATTTGATTTTTCGGGTCTCGGGAGTGGGACTCTCGGGGAGCCGAAACCGGGACCGAACGGGGCTCCGTTGGACGGAGCTAGGCCAAGCATGACCATTGGATGGTTGATATGCCAAGGCTAAACCGTTTTTTTCAGTTATGACGAGTTTGGAACCGTCATGACGAACTCGAAGATCAAATGTTCAAAAGTTTCATTTTTGAACGGTTTCGATAAACCGAGCATCAAAAAATTTCGAAACTTGGCTATTAATTAAAACCGGAAAATCACATGATGTTTGATAACATGCTTGTTTGATAACACGATGTGTGATGTGATGTTGGCATGGTGTACATAATAGCCCCGAGCTCGATTTAATTATTTATCGCTTTTCACGGCCTGCGAGCCGTTAGAGTTAGAGTGTAATTATTCTTTCAAGGTGTGGTCGTCGAACCACTTGTTTGTAATATTTATTTATTCCCGACCTGCGAGTCGTGTATTAAATTGTAATATTTTACTCAAGACGAAGAAAGGGCGAAAAGGTCATTTGGTGGCTTTTCGGGTGTTGACATCGGCTTGGAGTCGGTGGAGCTCAAGAAGCTAGTGGGAGTTAGTTTAGGGGGCTATTATGTGCACATTTATCGCTTTATGCTTGGTTTAGTTTATGCATGATTAATTCTATGTGTTTTAGAATTGCATGCTTAACTTTATTTACCGAGCATATCACCTCACATGCAAAGATAAAATTGGAATTTTAATCCTTGTGTGTGAACCCTTAGAACCGTCATTGCATTGGATGTAGTTGAAGGGTTCAAAGGAAGAATTACATTGGATGTAATTTGAGGCATCATTGCATTTGGAATGTAGTTGATGTGCTCATCGCATCTAGGATGTGCCAAAGTTTTGAACACAACTGGACAAGTAAAAGCGGGTCATGTCCGATACCTCCCAATCATCAACACCTTACTACCTCCCCGTCCTATGGGTGTCGTGCGCATTAGCGGAGCATCCATGGGGAAGCGGGGTAGTAGGTTTGGACGACATATGTGGGTGTCGTGCGCATTAGCGGAGCACCTACATAGTGACGAGCCATAGTTGAAAATTGGTGGACCCGACTACGATTCTCGGCCTGAGGTTGAGCTAGGGTAACAGATAGGGTAAGTCGTGTACATAAGTACATACCCTAGCCAAGAGTCACATTGGATGTGATTGGATGGAGTCCTACCTACATAGCTCGATTAAGTGGTGAGCATTAGTTCAGCTTAATCGAGTGAATCAAGGATCTTGGTTTCAGATTCTAAAGGTTTAGAATTGATTGTTGGTGTTTAAGCTTGATCTTCATAAAATTTATTCAGTTTACTGATTGAATTTTATCTGTTGTAGATCAAATGGCAAATTCAGCGAACATTAATAGTTTGTCATTAAAAACCATTCTTGACAGGGTCAAGCTAAATGGGACAAACTATTTGGACTGGTACAGAATTTTGAGGATAGTCCTCAAGTCTGAACGCAAAGAATATGTCCTTGACAAGGCTGTCTCTAATACCATATCAGAGTTACATGAAGTGTCATCAGCTGCTGAGAAGAATATCTCAGGGATCTGGGATCCAAGGATATTCTGATGGTCAACAAGGGAATTGGAAGTGGCAAGGGCTGCGCCCATGCGCACTTGGCAGGAAAGATGAGACACCTGAGAATGTCTGTTTCTACTGCCAACAGCCTGGTCATTGGAACCGGGATTACAAGAAGTTCACGGCTGATCTGAAGAAGGGCAGTGGGACTGCGCCTTCATCAAATAGCCTGGATGATCTGAAGAAGGGCAGTAGGACTGCGCCTTCATCAGGAAACCTGGATGATCTAAGGAAGGGCGGTGGGACCGTGCCTTCATCCGGTATTAACTCTATAGAGCTACATCTCTCTACTTCCAAAGATTCATGGGTATTAGATACCAGGACTGAATCTCACACATGCACTTATATATGGTGGCTGAAAGTAGGAGAGGTTTGGAAAGCACGAAGTGGACCTCAGAGTTGTGGCAACTGCTGTAGGATCCATGAGTCTTGCTTTGCCAAGAGGCCTTGTCTTAGTATTGTATAATGTATATTGCATACCTACTTTTAGTAGGAATATTATATCTGTATCCGTGTTTGACAAGGAAGGATATAATGTTAATATTGGAAATGGAGTTTTCAATGTTCTATGCAATGATATGTTTTATACCAGTACTGACTTGGTTGGAGGATTGTACATATTAGATATGGGTAACAATGCCTCAAGTTCTATATATTCCGTTAATACCAAGAGGTCTAAATCCAACGATTTAAACCTAACTCTGTTATGGCACTGTCATTTATGTCACATAAACAAGAAGCACCTATCAGCACTTCAGAAGTCGGACTTTCAGGTTCATTCGAATTTCATTCGATCGATAGGTGCAAGGTTTGTTTGATGGCCAAAATGGCTAAAGTGCCCTTTTATCGATCGCGATGAAAGGGCGGGTGAATTATTGGGGCTGATACACTCGAATGTGTGTAGACCAATAACTTCACTTGCCAGGAGGGGTTTTAGCTACTTTATCACATTTACTGATGATTACAGTAAATATGGTTATGTCTATTCGCTGAGACATAAGTCTGAAGCTTTTGATAAATTCAAAGAGTTTAAGATTAAAGTAGAAAACCAGTTGGACAAAGGTATTAAGGCACTTCGATTGGATCGAGGTGGAAAATACTTGACCACAGAGTTATTAGATCATCTAAAAGAGAATGGGATCCTTTTGGAATGGACTCCTCCTAGGTCACTGTAGTTGAAAGGTGTAGCCAAACGGAGAAATCGGACATTGTTAGACAATGGTCTGTTCCATGATTAGTTGGACTGATCTCCCAATCTCTTTTAGGGGTTTTGCTCTAGAGACGACCGCATTCATAGTGAATCGGGCTTCGACGAATGGTGTGGAAGGGACACCATTTTAAAAATGGTATGGGATGATGCCCGCTTTGTCCTTCCTAAAGATTTGTGGTTGCGAGGCTTATGTGAAACATTTGGTTTCGACTAAGCTCGAACCAAGATCTGAGATATGCACCTTCGTGTGGTATCCCAAAGCAACAAGGGGATACTATTTCTACAATCCCAGTGAGAACATGGTGTTCGTCGCTTGGGGTGGGGTCTTTATGGAAAAGAAGTTTTGTTTCCAAAGACGTCATTGGGAGGACTGTGCATCTCGAAGAAATTCAGGATGGTACAGATCTGTCTAAACCAATTGGCAACCCAGTAGAAAGGAGCCAGAGATTGTCGTAGAGTAAGAACCAATTCCTGTTACAATTCCGGAAGGTCCAAGGCGATTTGAAAGGATCAATCTTCCACCTCCAAGATATGGTATCCGGAGGTGACAATGAAGTCATGGTGGATCACGATGATCCAGCCACCTTTCAGGAAGTCGTGGATGGGCCCAACTCCGAGTTATGGCTGGGAGCCATGAGGGAGGAAATGCAATCCATGTCAGACAACCGAGTCTGGGAACCGGTTGATCCCATCAATGGTGTGAGGACCATAGGATGCAAATGGATCTTCAAGGTGAAGATGGACATGGACGGCAACCCTCTGACCTACAAAGCTCAACTGGTGGCGAAAGGTTATAGGCAGATCCAATGGATTGACTATGAGGAAACCTTCTCCTTAGTGGCTATGGTCAAAATCGATCCAAATTCTTCTTGACATAACTGCGTATCATAATTACGAGATATGGCAAGTGGATGTCAAAACCGCTTTCCTAAATGGAAATTTGACTGAGTACGTTTGTATGTCTCGGCCCAAAGGTTTTGACGATCCGAAGAATAAAGGAAAGATTTATAAGTTGTTGAAATCCATTTATGGATTGAAACGAACTTCTCGGAGTTGGATCCTTCGTTTTGATGAAGCTGTAATTGGATTTGGCTTAATCAAAAACGAGGATGAATCTTGCGTTTATAAGAAGGCTAGTGGGAGCAATATTACCTTTCTGGTTCTCATTGAAAACGACATCCCAACCTTGCACGAGACTAAAGCTTGGTTGAGGAAGTGTTTTTCAATAAAGGACTTAGGCGATGCTTCTCATATCTTAAGGATTAAGATATGTAGAGATCGCACCAAGAGGGTCTTGGATTTAAGTCAGGGAACCTATGTGAACAAGGCATTGAGTAGGTTCTTAATGCTCGATTCAAAGAAAGGACTCTTACCCACTAGTCATGGCATTCATCTCAGCAAGACTCAGTGTCCTAAGACACCTGATTAGCTGAAAAGGATGATGAGAATCCTATGCGCCTGGGGGCAGGATCGATCATATATGCCATGACATGTATGAGACCAGACGTCTCGTAAGCCTTATGTTGTACCAGTAGACATCATTCTAACCCGGGGGAAAGATGATGCTGAACTAGTCGTCGAAGGATGAGTAGACGCTAGTTTTCCAAGACAAATCCAGATGACTTTAGAAGTCAATCAGGATATGTGTTTACGCTGAATGGCAGAGCTTTAGCTGGGAAAGCGTATAGCAAGATACCATTGCCGAATCTACGACAGAGGCCAAGTACATGGATGCTGCAGAGGCAGCTAAGGAGGCTATGTGGATTTGGAAATTCATGGCAGGGCTGGGTGTAATTAAAAACCCATCCAGTCCGGTGAATCCATTTTGCGACAACACAAGGGCCATTGCGCAAGCTAAAAGCCTAGATCGCATAACAAATCCAAACATGTACTGCGGCGTATCCACCTCATCAGATAAATACTGAACTGAGGTGAAGTGAAGATAACCGATATTGCAATAGATGATAACATAGCCAACCCTTTGACTAAGGCAGTGTCACTGCCTGAACATGTTAGACATGTAAAGTCGATGGGGACATATTGGAGTTTAGATTGAAACTAGGGCAAGTGGGAGATTGTTAGTCTTAGTGCCCGTAGTTCAATCCTAAATGTCCAAATGTATATATCATCGTTAGCAATAAAATTAAAGCGGCTTTATATTACTTATGTGTTGGAGTAATATATCGATGTGTGCTCTGATCTATGCCCACCATGCGAATAGAACCATAGATCGAGATAGATCACACTCGATGGGTCCCTAGTCAACAAAGCTTCACTAGAAGCGACTAGTATGAAAGATGGCTCTTTATGGCTTACGTTCTGTTAGTCATTGGAATGAGATTCCGGAGTCTGATCATAGATATCATGTGGGACATGATATTGGACGACCCGCCCTGAATATGTGCCATAGATTAAGTCATGAACATATTCAGTGTTGTAGCTTGTTATGTATCCTTAGACCAAGGAGTCTTTGTGATCGCTATGTAGTCAACAACTGAGTTTGACCTGAGCCTAACGTTGTCCGTAACAGGGCTTCCATAACGGCCAGGATTGGCTTGGGGACGGGCTACATGAGTGACACGAAAGGCGGCTAAGGGATTTATCCCTCATACTGAGGTATGGGAAAGATATCGGTTCTCGGCCGCTTGATCGAGAGTGACTGGAAGAATAGCATGGCCATGCACATGATACTGGGTATCATATCTTCAGTCATCTCACATATCAAGGAACGGTGATTGAGAATAATAAGGATGACGGCTCTATGCCTTATCTCAATCAGGATATCGGAGATAAAAGGATAATGACAGGGACGACGGAAAGGTTAGAATCGACAGGGTCGATTCGTTATGTAGTGTCAGGCAATACTAAAGTCTCGTTAGTTGCCACTTAAATAGGATCAAGTAAAATGGGATTTTACGTTGATCTATTGACATGCATAAACCTAAGGGTCACACCGGAGGATGAAACTCATTGACACATTTATGGAGAATGGCCAAAAGGGAGTTGTCTCGGGACATGACCAAAACTGGGTTTTGGGTCATGTGCCCGTAAGTGAATAGGACTTTACGGATCGAGACAAGGCTTGGAGTCTTGGGATTGATCGCATCGGATAATGTTGGACATTTCCGGTATGGAAGGCATGGAGGCGATGAGCGAATCACGGGACCTCGTTGGAAATGGTCACGGGCCATGTTCCAAGAGGCCCATGAAAGGCCCATGCAACCAAGGCCCATGGAACTAATTAATCAAGTCTTGATTAATTAGTACTAAGTAAGCAAGACAAGGATTAAGGTGTTGGTGATTCACCACCTAACCCAATCTTGTCTTGCCATACTTTGTCCTATTTACACCTTACTTGACACCATACTTGTCCCATGCCTTTAGTTGGACAAGTATGGGTTTTGTTATGTTTAAGTCATCTTTTTTCAACATAACAAACACAAGACAAGAATAGGAAACACATTTTCTCTCCCTCTTCCATGGCCATTTCGGGTTTGGCTAGTTTCCTCCTCCATTTTTGTGTTCTTGAGTCCTCAAAGAGAAGAACTACGTGGCTTTGATTCCCATGTGGATACGTAGGCGTCTTGGAGACTCAAGCCAATCATTCGTTAACCGGTGTTCTTGTTTTGGTAAGAACTAGTGCTGAATTTTTCTCTTGTTAATCCATTCTTTGTTAGTTGTTTCACGGTTTAATCGTCTCTTGGTTTTCATTGATTTTCCGCTGCGAGTTGGTTCATCTCCAACCATACCTCGAGACCCAACAATAATTCCACATCAATACCCTAAATCTTTCATATTTCATTTAGAGTACCCTAAATCTTTTTTGTGTCACCTCAGTACCCTAAACTTTCATTAATTCATTTAGAGTACCCTAAATCTTTTTTGTGTCACCTCAGTACCCTAAACATTCATTAATTTCATTTTAGTACCCACCGTTAACTTTACCTTAAATTTGATTGTTAGTGAGGGTACTATGGTCATTTTACCTGTTTTGGATGAAAAATCAGATGTAAAGTTAACGGTGGGTACTAAAATGAAATTAATGAAATTTTAGGGTACTGAGTTGATACAAAAAAGATTTAGGGTACTCTAAATGAATTAATGAAATTTTAGGGTACTCAGGTGACACAAAAAATATTTAGGGTACTTTAAATGAAATACGAAAGATTTAGGGTACTGAGGTGGAATTAACCCTTATTGTTTATTTGGTAGTTTTTCCTATTGTTTATTTGGTAGTTTTTCCTATTGTGTTTTTAACAAGTGTTCTTTTTCGGTGTTTAGAAGGTTTAGATCCCCTAGTTTTGGTTGTATCTTTTCTCAGGTTTCCGGTTTAGAATCCTGATATTAATAAATTCTCTCCGCTAAGCTCCATGATCTGATCTCTTGGCAGTTTATGTCCTCAGCTTGTATCTTTCTCTTTAATTCAATAAAATCTATTTTTTTGCGGATCAAAAAAAAATCATCGTATATCAAAAAAAGAAGTTTCTCTTTTGCTTCGACTTCGGCTCTTATCATTTCTTTCTTGAACAACTCTAGAGTCATGTCCTTTCTTTTTAACATAGCCACCCACATAAATCGTGAGAAATCGTCAACAATCAACAAGAAATATGTGTACTCTACTAGTGTCTCAGGTGTGATCGGCCCTCAGAGATCAGTGTTGACCAGTTCAAGCTTCGAGAATGCGTGCGTTTTTTGCTTCCCAACCAGACAACCATCAAAGAGTTGCTTTGGTTGAACAATTCCTGGTAACCATTCAACCATGTGTTCACTTTGCATTTTCTTCAAGTGCTGCACATTTCATCTTTATTGCATCTAGATGACTATGTGATTTCATCACTCTAAACATCAAATTTTCTACTGATCAAATACATTTCGCATGCCTTTTCTAATTCAGTTCTGCAACCAGTTTCTTCAAGTTTTCTTGAGCTAGTTATATTGTTTTTTTAGCTTATGTTCCTCATTCTGACCTTCAAACCATAATCATGACATGGCCTTTGATTTCAACTACAAATTTGTCTCCAAGTTTGATGTTCCCTTGCACTTTTCTTTCAAAGAATGAAAACACTTTTCTCTGTCTGTTATGTGGTTACTGGTTTCTGTATCAAGATAGAAGGCATCGCTCTCTTATCTCTATTTTCCTCCAAATGTGGGATTCACCTTTTCTTCATTTAACATAATGAACTCTGCACCCTTTTCTTTTGTTTCAAACATTAACAAAGCAGGTTCATCATCATTGACGTGTTCAATGAAGTTTGCCTCTTCTCTTTTCCCTTTTCTGTAGCATAGTGACCAAATTTTGAATAATGATCCTTATTTGGATCTTGGGTAATGATGTGCATTATGTCTCCTCATCTTCCATTCGAGCTCTCACCAGCTCTGGATCCTTTGGATTTGGACTCCCACTGAGCTTGAGTGAGTAATAATCACCCACCTTCACTCTCCTGTTTTCTTCCTTTCAGTGTAAACTCGTACGCTTTTTAATTTTCTGATTCTTTAATGGATAGCTTTCCAAAATTGCATTTTAAGCTCAGGATGTTTGCTTACTTCACCCTTTTCTCATCAATGTACATTTTTGCCAGTGCACCCCAAGCCTCTTTGGCAGTCTTAGCGAGTGAAATTGACATCAAGGTTGCCTCTGAGACGGTTTGTGTGATGATCTCCAGTGCGCCTTGATATTTTTCCTCGCTCACAAATTCATCCCTACAATTGCTCCCCAAACACTTACGACATTCAGCATTGGAATCATCTTGTACATCCATATTCCGTAGTTACTGTTAGTTTACATGGGATATGCAAGTGACAGACCTCCTCCTCTCATTTGTTTCGAGCTGGATGTTCATGTTGGTCCAACTTTCTTTGGTGATTCAAGTGTGATGCTTGATGCTCTGATACCAAATGTTATCTCAGGGAGAAAGAAAGGGATAAACACAAATGTAATTGATAAAACCTGATATTGTGATCAGGGTTATGATCTTTTATTTATAGGAAGATAAGACCAAAAATAGAGAAAAGATAAGTGTCTACAAGTTAGGAAACATATTAGTACAAAAAAATAACATAGAAGAATTATTCAGCAGAAAAAATAAACAGAAGAGTAAGGATTAAGCTAATATATCATGGGGTGACTTATCATGACACTGATAGTGAAACATTTCGTATGATAGAATCAATGCTCTCCTACTAGTAGCACGATGATATACCCCCACCAGTGGTCAATGAAGCTCTTCCCCTAGAAGTGTAGAAGTTAAACTCTTGGTCAAATAAGAAGTTGTTGGCCTTTAAGATAGGACACGTTCATCCCGATTTTATATTTGTTCAGGATTTGAAGATGGTGAAGGTCTCGTTCACCATTATTCGGTCTTGTGGTTTCGAAGTTGACTGATGCAGACGCATCTTAGCATTAAAAATGCCACATTTAGAGGGATTTTATTAGTGATTTTAGCCCATTATTGTCTCGCTCTCCCGTGTTCTACTTGTTTCCAGCATTTCTCATGTTTAACAGGTTATAGAGTGGAATACGAGCAGAAACACGTCAAAAAGGGAATAAATTGGAAAGCAGCATTCAAGACGGTGGACCAAGACAGATCCATCACAGATCCGTGCCGGAGCCCGTCACGGGTAGGGTCACGGAGCCGTGACAAAGACAAAAAATTTCCAGAACTCACTGATCTGTCACGGTGGCCGTGACGGACACGCCCAAGGAGCTGTGACGCGCGTGTAGACTGTCTTCCCTAATTCGTTTCAGATTCGATTTTTACCCTATTTAACCCAAAATTCAGCCTTCCAATAGACTTGACTTTTATTTTTTAGAGCTAAGAAGAGAGGAGAGTTGAGAGCAAGCTAGGGAGAAGATTTACACTCGGAAGAACATCTTTGTATTGACTTTGGGTATTGTATTTCTCTACTCTATTTCATTATGAAGCTTTGTTTGTGTTCATCAATGACATCTTCTTCTTCCTTGTTCATGAGTAACTAAAACCCCATAATATAGGGTTATGAGGGAGTAGAGATTTACTTTCTAATGTATTGAATGTATGAATATGTATTGTGTTGGATGATTTGATTTAGGGTTTGTATTCGATTTAATCTTGATGCTCTATCTCCCTGGTAGGCCTGACAGAAGGTGGGAATTGCAATCTGGCACTCGTGAGAGGTGGGTTGCAATTAGGTCAGAAATCTTATACAAATTGGGTTTAGACTAGTGATAGCTAGGTTAACACGATCGCAACAACATAAGGATTCGTACCGAAAGTTAGAAATTATCAAAGAACGTAGTGTTTTGGGTCTTCTTACATCTTGATTCGTGAGAACTTGGTGGTTAGATTCCATTAGGGTCCGAAACAACGTGAGGAGTTAGGACTAGTTTAAGAGATGATTTGTTGCCCCTAAAATCAGATAACTTCACAATGTTCATCGTCATTTAAATGCATTGGAAATGGCCAGTATGAACCCAAAACCTTAGATTGCTTTTTCTCTGAATTAAAACTCTTTCAAGCTTTGCGAGTACTTGTTCACTGTCAATTTACCTACTGTTTACTTTTACATGTTTTAAAACAAAACAAAAAACCATCATATTATCGAAATATCTTGACTACGACTTTAGGATGGAACATGCTTGACTCGTGCTCCTTTGGGTTCGATAACTCGGAAATAAAAATCCTGAAATACTACACCATCATATTATCGAAATAGCTTGACTACGACTTTGAGATAGAATGTGCTTGACTCGTGCTCCTTTGGGTTCTATAAATCGGAACTAAAAATCCTGAAATACTACTTGACGACCGGTATGCTTGCCGTGTCCTTTTCTTTGTTTAAACTGCAGGGCGTTAAGTTAATGGCGCCGTTGCCGGGGAGCAATTGAGCCAACCCATTCTATAAAAGTTGTGTTACGACTATTTCATTTTATAATTTTTGCTTTACATTCAGCTTTCATCGTGCGTCTGTTACTGAAGATATTTTATGCTCACAAGATCTAAATCCACTACAAGTGATTTTCTTAGTGATACATATTTACGAGAAGCGGGACAGTTGTAGATAAGAGCTGTAAAGAAGAAACTTGGTGAGGGGAGTGTCAACTCAGATACGATGGAAATAGAGGGCGCTACTACCACTGGGCAGAATGCAGGAGGCGGACAGCCGAATAACCAGGTGGTTCAAGTAAATCAACAAGAGGGTCCTATAGATGTCGTGGAGCCACAAGATATCTCTGTGACTATGGAGCACCTCATACCAATAACATACATCAGAGCATTCGCCTACGACCAGTGGAAGCTCACCACTTTGAGATTAAAACCTCTACCATTCATTTACTTCAACAAAATCAATTTAGCGGGAATCCAAACACAGATCCCGATCCTGTTGCGCATCTAACTAAATTTATTGAGATATGTTTAACTTTCAGGTACAATGGAGTGTCCGACGATGTAATTAAACTACTGGTCTTCAAGTTTATTTTAAGAGATGAGGCAGCTGACTGGATTGCAAGCCTGCCTAACCACACAATTACAACATGGGCCGATCTATCACAAAATTTTCTAGCTAGATTATACTCGCCAAGGAAGACTAAGGAGCTTAGAGCCAAGATCCAGAACTTTGCTCAATCAAACTTTGAATCACTACAAAAGCTTGGGCGAGTTATCAAGGACTCATGAGGAAGTGTCCTCATCATGGAAAAGAGTTGTGGTTGCAGCTGCAGACGTTCTACCAACGGTTAAACAGAGCAAGTCAAGCAGAGCTGAACGCCGCATCTGGTGGGTCGTTCACCAAACACACTCTGCAGGAATGCCAAGATATTCTAGAGAATATTATGGCCAATGATGCTTGGCATTCTGAAAGAGGACCTGGAGGTTCTACAGTCAATTCAGTCAACTCATCAGCAGAAATAAATCAAGTCATGGAGTAGTTAAAAGAAATGAAGCTGATGATGGAAGGCATGCAGGGACAATCGCCACAACCTAATCCAATGGACTATGAGGAGCCTAACTGGGCGAATCACAACAACAACCAAGGGAGAAAGTACGACCCTTATTCCAACACTTATAATGAGGGTTGGAAAGATCTCCCTGAATTCAAATGGGGAGGAGATCAGATTCAAAGAAGCCAAAATCCAGTACCTCCCGGATTCAATCAGAGACCTCAAAATCAGGCCAACCAGCAGAGAAATCCTCAACCTCAGCAAAATCAAGGTAACCAACAACCTTCTTCTGACCCAATTGTTTTAATTTTAAAATGATGCAGATATATGAGGAGAAGAATAGGATACATGATGAGGAGAACAGGAAAATACACAAGCTGTTAGAGGAAAAAGATTAGTAGATAAGGGACCTGCTTAGGAAACAAGCTGAAGCAGATAATAATTATAGATCAGTAAATACTCAGCTAGGACAGGTTGCCACAACAGCGAACTACAGACCTCCATGATCCCTACCTAGTGACACCGAGAGGAATCCTAGAGAAAATGAACATGTAATTACCACAAGAAGTGGTAAGGTGGTGGAACCAGAAGAGAAGGAAAGTGAGAAAGAGTTATCACAAGAAATATCTGTAGAACAAATTCAAGATCAAGAGCAAGAAGACTTAACAGAGGTAGTAAGCAGAGAGCGCTCTACAGGTAAGAAGGTAAGGGAGCCCGTGGTTGATTCATAAACCCGGACTCCACCTCTCCCTTTCCCCTCTGTTGTTAAAAAATCTAGACATGATGATCAGTATGCTAAATTCTTGAATGTATTTAGGAAGCTTAATATTAATATTCCTTTTCTTGATGCAATTAAAAACATGCCTATTTTTGCCAAAATTCTTGAAGGATATCAATCTAACAAAAGGAAGTTGACGAGCATGAAAGGGTGAATTTAAGTGAGGAGTGTTCTGCGATCTTACAAAATAAACTGCCTCCTAAATTGAAAGACCCGGGTAGCTTTACTATACCATGTGAAATGGGGTCCCTTTCATTTGCAAAAGCTTTGTGTGATTTAGTGGCTAGTATAAATTTGATGCCCTTAAATATTTTCAAGCAATTAGGATTGAAAGAGGAATTGAAACCAACTTCTATGTCCCTACAGCTAGCTGATAGATCTATTAAGTACCCTAGAGGGATTGTGGAAGATGTGTTGGTAAAAGTTGAAAATTTTATTTTCCCTGCTGACTTTGTTATCTTGGACATGCAAGAAGATTATGAGATTCCCCTAATCCTAGGAAGACCATTCTTGGCCACAGCCCGAGCTCTTATTGATGTAGAGCAAGGGAAATTGACCATCCGATATGGAAAAGACGAAGTGGGTTTTAATGTTTTCAGATCCCTTAAACATGCTATAATTGATGATACTTGTTATAGGATTGACTTGATTGATTCTGTAGTGCAGGAAAATTTTATTCATGAGGATCCTTTGCCAGCATGTTTAATTAATGAGGATACAAACACTTGTGATCTTATGCAGGATAATGAACCAGAGATGGTCAATCTCTTGGAGGCATGCCCTCCAAGAAAGAGAGATAGACCCTACACTCGTCTCACCTTGGAAGCGAGGCAAGGGCCTATGCTAAAACCCTCTGTTGAACAAGCCCCAAAGCTTGAAATATCTAAGATAATTTAAAATACATGTTTTTGAATGAAGACAATACTTTACCTGTAATAATTTCTTCTGAATTGTCTTCTCTACAGGAGGAAAAGCTAATGAGGGTGCCCAAGGAACATAAAAAGGCTTTTGGATGGACAGTAGCTGACATTAAAGGAATTAGCATGTCAACATGTATGCACAAGATCTTAATGGAAGATACTTACAGACCAATTGTGCAACCACAAAGGAGGCTCAACCCATTAATGCAAGAGGTAATAAAAAAAGAAATTATAAACCTACTCGATGCAGGTATTATCTATCACATTTCTGATAGTGCTTGGGTTAGTCATATTCAATGTGTGCCTAAGAAAGGGGGGATGACGGTAGTAACAAATGATAAGAATGAATTAACTCCTACTAGAACTGTTACAGGGTGGAGAGTATGCATCGACTATAGGAAGTTAAATGATGCCACCCGAACAGACCATTTCCCCTTGCCTTTTATTGATCAGATGTTAGAAAAATTAGCTAGACATGAATACTATTGCTTTCTAGACGGATATAGTGGGTACAACCAAATAGCCAAAGCTCCTGAGGATCAAGAGAAAACAACTTTAACTTGCCCTTATGGAATATTTTCATATACGAGAATGTCGTTTGCTTTATGTAATGCGCCTGCTACATTTCAAATATGCATTACTGCTATTTTTCATGACATGATTGGGGATTACCTTGAAGTATTTATGCATGATTTTTCTATGTTTGGTTCTTCGTTTGATAACTGTTTAAATAATTTGCATAAAGTGTTGACTAGATGTGAAGAAACAAACCTTGTTCTTAATTGGGAAAATGTCATTTTATGGTACAACAGGGAATTGTCTAAGGCCACAAAATCTCTTCTAAAGGGATTGAGGTAGATAAGGCCAAAGTGGATGTAATAGGGAAATTACCTCCACCTATTAATATAAAAGGAATTTGAAGTTTCTTAGGACATGTAGGGTTTTATAAGCGATTTATAAAAGGACTTTCTGAAATCTCTAAACCATTATGTAACTTGCTAGTAAAAGATGTCCCTTTTAATTTTGATGATGCATGTTTGAAAAGCTTCTTAACCTTAAAAGAAAAATTGGTAAATGCACTAGTAATACCCTTTGAATTGATGTGTGATGCTAGTGATATAGCGGTAGGAGCAGTTTTAGGGCAAAGGAAAGATAAGATTTTTCATACCATATACTATGCTAGTAGAGTTCTCAATGAGGCTCAATTAAATTATGCTACTACTGAAAAAGAACTATTAGCTGTTGTATTTGCATGTGACAAATTTCACCCATATCTTGTCTTGTCCAAGGTTATAGTATACACTGACCATGCAGCTCTTAAGTACTTGTTTAGCAAGAAGGATGTCAAGCCTAGACTGCTAAGGTGGATTTTACTACTCCAAGAATTTGATTTGGAAATACGGGACAAGAAAGGAGTAGAGAATGTGATAACAAACCATTTATCTAGGATTGAGAATCCATATGAAGAACTAAGTAAACTGATAAATGAAGAGTTTCCAGATGAGCACCTATTCCAAGCAAAGCTCGTCGAAGCCCCGTGGTTTGCAAGTTTTGAAAAATACTTGACAAGTGGTGCTCTAATTCGCGACATGACATCCTACCAAAAGAAGAAGTTCTTACATGATTTGAAAAAATATTTTTGGGATGATCCTTTTCTGTTTAAAATTTGTGCATATCAAATGGTGAGAAGGTGTGTCCACGAAGAGGAGCAAGAAACTATTTTGCATCAATGCCACGGGGTGATGTAGGAGGCCATTTTGGACCACAGATGACAACTCAAAAGGTACTTCAATCAGGTTTTTATTGGCCTTACTTTATTCATCAAGCTATTCGATTTGTTGAGCAATGTGACAGGTGCCAAAGAACAGGCAATACATCAAAGAAGCAGGAGATGCCTTTAAACATTACCATAGAGGTAGAGTTATTCGATGTATGGAACATCGATTTCATGGGTCCATTCCCTCGATCTAACGGTATGGAATATGTACTAGTTGCAGTTGATTATGTGTCAAAATGGGTAGAGGCGATACCCTTACCCACTAATGATGCCAAGCCGGTGGTCGCTTTCCTTAAGAAGCACATTTTTTTCCGGTTTGGCACACCCAGGGCAATAGTAAGCAATGGTGGAAAACATTTTTGCAATAAGATATTTTGGAAACTTCTAAATCAGTATGGAGTCACCCATCGCTTAGCTACACCCTACCATCCCAAAACTAGCGGGCAAGTGGAAGTTACTAATAGGGAATTAAAAAGTATTTTAGAAAAGACTGTTGATATGTATAGGAAAAATTGGGCACAAAAGTTAGATGATGCACTTTAGGCATATAGAATATCATATAAAACCCCTATTGGAATGTCACCGCATAAGATAGTATATGGGAAGTCATGTCACTTACCGTTAGAGTTACAACATAAAGCATATTGGTCGCTTAAGTTCTTAAATTTTGATGCTAATCTTTGTGCTGAAAAGAGGTTGATGTAGATTAATGAGCTGGACGAGTTTAAGTCCCCTTCTTATTTCAGCACAGAGCTATACAAGGAGCGCACCAAGATCGCCCATGACAAGAAAATTGTGCAAAGGGAGTTTAGGGAAGGAGATAGTGTCACGCCCCGAATTCGGTATAACCGGACCCAGAACGCGAACGGTGAAACAGTAAAACAATTTTCAAACATTTTAATAAACGGCTTAAAATCACCACTAAAGTTAATCAAAAACAATATTTCTAGAACTGAAAATACGTCCAAAACAAGCGGACAAAAACCAAAGCGTACGTCGCTAAACTCCGAAAAACCCGGACTCCCGCTCCCAGCTCTTCAAGCTTCGAGAGCTCCCCTAGTCCGCCTCGCGACCAGTACCTGTAGGAAAAGCAGCTAGGGGTGAGCGTTCGCTCACCACCACGGATACCAGACTGACTACGGCATACTAGTAGAAATGCCGGAAACACCAACAACAAACAAAACACCGGGGACTACTATCCCCAAACTCAAAATAACCTGACTATCACACGAAAACTGTTACTTTCCCCAACCAATCTAAACACCCGTACCCGTAGTGTAGACCCGACACCGTAATGACGACCACAAAGAGCACAACAACACAAAAGTGATCAAAGTCACGCAAACCACAACCACAAGCCTCAGCACTTTACCGATCACGCGTCAGAAGGTGCGACACACCTGACGGGGACCACAGCTCGCTGCTCTTTACCGACCGTGCACCGGAGGGTATGACACACCCCTCGAGCATAAATCCAGCCTCAGCACTTTACCAATTACGCGCTGGAAGGTGCGACACACCTACGGGAACCAAAGCCCTCTGCTCTTTACCGACCACGCATTGGAGGGTAAGACACACCCTTCGGGCACAGCTCTAACCTCAGCACTTTACCGATCACGCGCCGGAAGGTACGACGCACCTGACGGGAACCACAGCCCTCAGCACTTTACCGACCGCGCACCGGAGGGTACGACACACCCATCGGGCATAGCTCAACAGTCATCACCAGAACAATCACAGTCACAACCAAATAACACACAATACCCCGCAAATAGAAAGAAAATACGACAACACGACTAACTACCACTCGGCAAGTCAGTCAACCAAAACGGGTTCAAATCCCCACAGGCACTCATGGCCACCCACAAACACAAACAATTTAATCAACCTACGGGCACAACCAAATGCCACAAGTATTTCTAATGTTCGATACTTTCACTTATCCTATGACACCACTAAGTGTCGCATGCATTTCTATTGTTCGATACGTTCACTTATCCTACGACACCTCTAGGTGTCACATGTATTTCTAATGTTCGTTACGTTCACTGATCCTACAACACCCAAGTGTCACATGCATTTCTACTGTTAACTTTCCCTAGTCGGGGCCGAGATCCGGCTACTTTTCCGCACCTCTTGAAGCGTGTCAAAACCGATGCTCGCGCTCCGGCAATGCTCCAGATTTCCCGCTTAGCCTCCTCTTTCCACGGTCGGCGACACTGTCTACAATGATCCCAAATAACACACTTTTTAAATAAGCAAGTGAAACCCGAATTTAATGAATTTGACGCCCAAACGCAACCCCGACAATGCCGATCACTCCCAAACTTCCCAATTACTCGACATTGTCAACAATGGGCCCGGAAAGGCCCGATTCGCCCGGCTCGGCGAATCTGCCCGGGATCGGAAAACGTCCTTCCAGGGCTCCGAAAATTCCCGTTTTCGTTTCTACGATCTTAAAATAATTCAAGGGTTTCAATGCAATCGACGGAATCAATTTCAGACTTCCGAGCGATTTAATTCGCGTTTAAAGTTACTAAACCCGAAGTTTCCAACTTTCACAATTTAATTCCATAATTCCTTCCGGGTGTGAATTATCGATTCGGGGATCGTCCAAAACCACCGGAACACGAAAAACCTGAGTCCCGGGCAAGTGGGCCCCACATGGCCACAATGGAAAATTTTCCTTTTCGCCACAAAACGTTCCTAACGAACCCCAAACCTCAACCATTCGTCTTTAAACCAATTCTAACCAAAACCCAACCACATTTGACTCGTTTAAACTCAAAACCTAATTTTCAAACGTACCAAAACGAGAAAAGAATGGGTTCTCACCGTAGGGAATGACGAGGGGAGTTTGAATCCGCAGTCGTTGAGTCGATCGGTCGGTCGGATCGTCGGGAAATCACAAAAAACCCACCCTTTCCTTTTCCTTTTCCTTTTCCTTTTTCCTTTCCTCCTTCTTCTCTCTCCTTTCTCTCTCCTTCTTCTCCTTTTTTATCAAATGGTCGAACACTCTGCCATTTCCTTCCTTTTGTTTTGTTCAAAAACAACACCAACCTCTTAATTACAAAACTACCACTTCTTATTTATTTTTCTTAATTTTAAAAACCAACCACCACCACTTAGGTGACAAGTGTCTTGTGGGTCCCACCTTTTTGAAAAATATCTTTGTAGATATTTTTCAGTCAGATTCGCGAAATTCTTCCGTCTCGGGCCCCGTGCGGGCCCATTTTCCAAGAAATTACGAAATTTCACGTGCTATAAGGAAACGGCTCAACTAAGACCGATGTAACGGCGGCTAAGCTTTTTGGATCCAAAACAGTCCTCGAACGGACCAAAACGTCGCTCGGTTGACTTTTCTGGCAAAAAGTCAACCTTTCCCAAATTGGTCAAAAAGTTGCTCTGAGTCCCCCAGAACTCACATTGGTCGATATCGGGGTCGACTTAAGTCCGATATGACCCTCTGGGTCAAATTTAGGTTCATTTAAGTGTATGTCCCAAAATTTTAAATTTTTCTGTTTTTCCGCCGATTTGACTGGCATTGACCGGGAGCGGTTCTTACAGATAGGGTCCTTCTATATAACTATAGGTTGAATATCTTCTCCGGGAAGCTCGTTTCGAAGTGGAGCGGGGCCTTTACAGTAACTCGAGTCCTATCAAAAGGGGCGGTGGAGATTTGTGATGGAAAGCGGGCCCCATTTTTGGTCAATGGACACCGAGTTAAGCATTATTATGGTGGACCATTGGGACCAGAGGAGTGCCTATACCTGGAGGAGCCAGATTATGAGTAAGTAGAGGCGGCTTAAGCCGCTTTTGAGTCAAGCTAACGATGTTAAACAAAAGCGCTTCTCGGGAGGCAACCCGAGGTTATTTTATGTTTATTTTAATTGTTTTTCGTGAATTGATAGATGCATTTGTGTGCAGGATTGTCAGAGGAAGAATAGGAGGATCATAAAAAGCAAAGACATGTTTTGTAGAGTTACGGCTCCGGGAGGAACACCGTCACGGAGACCATCACGGCTCCGTGACGCAACAGAGTGAAAACAAAAAAAACGGAGCTGCATCACGGCTCCGTCAGGGTGGCCGCCACGGTTAGGGTCACGGGTCCGTGACCGAGCGAAGAGAAGAAAAAAAATAGAGATCAGGTCGGGCGGCCCATTCAACCAGACCCAGTTTGAAGCCCACTCAGGCCCAGTTCGAAGCCCACTGAACAAAGCCTAATCTGAACCCTCTTCTTCTTTCTTTCTCCAAAACCTAACTCCTCTCTTCATCCCCTCTTTAACGCCTCCACCCACTTACTCTTCTTTTTCTTCAACCTCTCATCATCCCACACACATTCTCTTCAATCTCCATTCTCCTTCAACCTTTCAAACCTTCAACCACTATCACGCCAATCTCCAAACCTTTCTCCTTCTACCCTTTTCTTAACCCTAACTCAATCTCACCTTCTTTAACCCTTAAACCCAAACCACTCTTCCCTTCAAACTTCCCAACCTCCATACCCTCCTAACCATGAGCTTCGGACTGGACCTCATCGCCGGCGTTCGGTGAAGTGTGGCTGGAAATTTTGGCCGCTAAGATCTCTCACGGTTCCGGCCTGTTCACCATCACGGACAACATCGCGGTTCCGGCCTATTCTCCGTAGCGCATTCCTCACAGCTCCGGCCTGGAACCCGTAATGGACCTTCTCAACGCCCCGACTTGATCTCCGTGACGGACCTCCTCACGGCTCCGACCTGATCTCCGTGACGGACCTCTTCACGGCTCTGTGGTGACCTCCTTGGTTGGGCAGTGAGGGTTGCTTTTTGTGCAAAATTTTTATTTGTTTGCTTTGATCTTTCCTTGGTTGTTTTGTTTCAGATGGCACCCATTAACAAGCGGAAGCAGTCAAAGGGAGAGGTGTCGAGATCACAGCTTGCACCATTGAGAATCCTTCATCCGGACCCGAGCTCTGATTCGGAGGAGGCTGAACAGAGACCTCGGACTGCTCGGAACTCGTCCATAGGTACTCCCAATCGCCCGTGCCTAATTTTTACCCATGAATCGGAAATTAAGCTTCTTGAACAAAACTTGAAACGAGGCACTATGCAAAATCGTTTCGTGGATACCAAGTTTGTCACACGAACTTTGGGTTTTGCGGATGAATTCCAGGCACGCCTAAATGCCTTTGGGTGGTCGAGACTATGGGGTTGGGAACCCCGACATTATGAGAAACTCACTCTCGATTTTCTCACGTCGTTTGGTCGGGAAATCTGGAGCGACAAAACTTTGGAATTTAGATTGTGTGGGCGAGTATTTAAACTCGACAGATTTGAATTTTTGAGAAGCATGCGGGTTTACTCCTATTGAGGGGGACTACCCCCAATATTGTCCAATCAAGGATGCTTGGGATGAGATTAGTGAACCCAACATACCCCTGTCCTCGAGTCCCCATGCCAAGCATCTCAAGTCCATTATGCTTAAATACATGCATAGGGTGTTGAGTTACACTCTTTTTACACGGAGTGATAACTTACACATCGTGAAGCATAAGGAGGTTTGGATTCTTCACTATTTCGAAAAGGGAATTCAAGCCCCCTTTGAGAAGCTCCTTATGAAACACCTGGAACAGCATGCTGTCAGGCCTACTGGGAGGATTGGTTGTGCGATGATTTCCACACAATTAGCCCAATTTTTTGGGGTTTGGGACAACCCGCAGGAATCCCACATGCTCTTCAAGTCCACTTATGTCGGCCAGTCAGTTTTTAACGGTACCGAGATGAGAAAGGCAATCCCCGAGCCAAGAGAGGACGAGGGAGAAGAAGATGCTAGGTATGCGGCCCTGTCAGCCCAGATCAAAGCTGTCCAAGGGGAGATGCGAGCGGGTTTCCAGAGACAGTAGACTCGTCATGATGAGTATGTTACCCGGTTTCAGGGTATATCTACTCGATTTGATGGGGTCGATACTCGGTTTGGTGGGATGGATGCTCAGTTCGACAGGGTTCACACCCGATTTGACACGGTGGACTCCAGTCTTGAGTCCTTGTCCACTGTGTCGATGTCTGTTGACTGGATCCAGACCCGCATTGTCACGCCCCAATTTCGGTAAACCGAATTCGGGACGCGAATGTTAAAAATAAGAAAAACACTTTGAAACCATTTCCATTAAAACACTTTACAATACCAGTTTAGTTCAACAAAGGATAGTTACAACTCAAAATAAAACGTCCCACAAGCGGACAAAAAGCGAGGTATCCGTCGCTAGACTAAAAGTAACCCGGACTCCCGCCCCTAGCTCTTCAAGCTTCGGAAGCTCACTTAGTCCGACCTGCGACAAGTACCTGTAGGAAAAGCAGCTAGGGGTGAGCGTTCGCTCACCACCACAGATAACAGACTGACTACGGCATAATTAGCAGACAATGCCGGTAACACCACAATAAACTCAACCCCGGGGAACACTATCCCCAACTCAAGTACTCTGACTGACAAACACCCACGGTGACCTTCCTCGAACGACTCAACACTCAGACTCGTGATGTAGACCCGACACGACGACCACGACCTCTTCCAAGGACACGAAAGAAAGCTACGCAACACCAAACAAGATCACAAAGGATCGCACACCAAACAAGATCACAAAGGATCGCAAACCAGCTGCTCAGTAACCTCCCTTGCGCCATTTACCGATCTCATCAGGTCAGGCGGTCGACCTGTTGCAATTCCTCGACACAAAGTCGGATCAGGCTGTCGACCTATCACACTCACAACCACCGAACCACACACGCGCGGCCAGGACCCCTTTACTGACGGGCGGGCCCCCTACCCCGTCTGAACGTGCAGACGCATGTGATCGAGGACCCCCGTTTAATGAAGCGGGCCCACAACCTCAGGTAACCACAATCACAATCACAGTTCAAGAACAGCAACAACACAAGTTCAGCACTCCACAGGCACTCATGGCCACCCAAGACACCAACCCTAAAACACGGACTCAATAGCCCCACAGGCACTCACGGCCTCCCAAAATACACCAATAGTAACTCACGGCTCAACGACCCCACGGGCACTCACGGCCACTCAAAACCACCAATGGTAACTCACTGGTTCACAACCCCACGGGCACTCACGGCCACCCAAAACACCAAAACGACAACACGGGCTCTCATGGCCACCCAAGACTCAGCAATAGTAACACGGGCTCTCAAGGCCACCCAAAACTCAACAGTAACAACACGGCTCTCAAGGCCACCCAAACTCGACGATAAATAACACGGGCTCTCAAGGCCACCCAAACTCAACAACAAAAAACACGGCTCTCAAGGCCACCCAACTCGATGATAAATAACACGGGCTCTCAAGGACACCCAAACTCAACAACAAATAACAGCAACAACCTCCGGCATAATCGATGCCTCCAACAGTCCTAAGATCGCTAGTTTCACAAACAACCTCCGGGCATGGTCATATGCCTCCAGTAATTCAATTATCGCTAAGTTCTCTGCTCCTACGACACTACTAAATGTCACATGCATTTCCAATAATCGCTACGTTCCCGTATCATGCAATTCTAATATTCGCTAACCTACTCAACCCACGACACCCCAGTGTCACATGCATTTCTACTGTTAACTTTCCCTAGTCAGGGCCGAGATCCGGCTACTTTTCCCTACCTCAACTGAAGAGCAACCGCTACGTCTCCTAGCTGCTGACGTCCTGGCTCGCTACCTCCGGGCTTCACTTCGATCGAAGCCGCACTCTAAATTTAACACGAAGCCATAAATTAATAACGGTTCCACCGTTAGGTTAAAGATTACGATTTGTCCAGTTTAAATCCGACATTTGTCTTTTAAACTCGAGCGGGCTAAAAGCGGGATCACGACGAATCGGTTTCGAGCCCCAAGCACAGAACCCGGTGCATGGATTTCGAGACACGGCTCCCGAGGCACCGATTCCGTGTTCCGCTGTTAAACCCATCCTAAGTCCGTTTCAACAGCCCGATTATTCGTTCCACGCTCAACAGTTCAAGGCCCATTTTAAATCAAATCTGATTGTTCTTTTTAATTCCTTTTTAAAACCAAAGTCGTTTTAGCTCATTTTCCTACCAATTTGTTTCTCAAAACTCCTCGACTCAAAACCGTTATTAAAACCAAATTGATGTTAATTCATTTTATTTTAAATCATTTTCCAATTTAAATCTGATTTTTAAACCCCTTTCTATCTAACTTAGGTTTCGTTATACTTTCCTTTTGAATTTTTTTTTTCTTTTCACATTTATGTTCCAACTTCGATTCCACACGCCCAAAAATCAGTTCTTTTGATCAAAACAGATCATAACCCCCTTTTGAACAAATCTGATTTTAATATAAAACTCAAATTAAACCATTTTTCTCCTTTAGTCAAATCCGGTTTTGTTTTACACAATTTCCCATTTTTACAGATCAACGTCTTTAATTTTCTGATTTCATTTCCAAAAATACACGGCCAGATTCAAACTTTTTCTGGAGAGAAAATAAACAAAAGGAGAAGCTCGGTTTTCGAAGTCGGCCGATCAGAACCTTACGGTGGTAGGGCTCACCGTAGGAAGGGGGAAAGGGCGACGACGGCGGCGGTGGTGGTGGTGGTCGTGGGCGCGACGGGGCGCGGCTGAGGGTTTCCCCTCGGATCTGACTGAATCCGGCCGTAACTCGCCGGATCTGGTGAGCGCCGGCGACGTTGAGGACGATACCGGCGGGGTCGGGGACGAGGTGGTTCAGAAGGTCAGAGAGGCGGAGGCTACGGCTTCGAGAGGGAGGCGACGGAGGAAGGGTTTCACGGTGGTCGGAGGGGAGAAGGAGGTCGGAGACGAACTGTGAGGGGGGGGAGGGACGGTGGCGTTGAGAGGGCCGGAGAGGAAGGAAGGGCGGTGGATGTCGTGGTCGGACGGAGGAGGTGGCGGCGTCGAAGGGGAGGTCGGGGATGAGGTTCGAAGAAGACGGAGTGAGGGAAGGGAGAGGAGGCGAGGGAGAGGGTGGTGGCCGGATCCGGTGAGGGAGAAGACGGCGTGAAAGAGGAGGAAGGGAGAGGGTGACGTCAGGTTCGGGAGAGGAGAGGGGCGGCAGAGTGAGGGGATTAGGGTTTCTGAGGGAGGAGGAGGGGTTTTATACCCGAGCTCCCACGGGCTTGGGCCACCCCAACCGGGCCTGATTTTCGAGCTTTGCCGAAGTGGGCCGCGCGGCCCAGAGATGGCCTGCCCGGGCCGGGTTGCTGGTCTGGCCGGGTTGCTGGTCGGGTCTGGTCTGACCCGGACCGACCCAACAGTTTTTTTTTTTGAAGCGGTCTTCACACGCATGGGGTCTAATTGGTGGGGTTGCAGCCACTGGTCTGGCCATTTCTCTGACCTCCCTCCTGACTACCCGCAGTGAGAGGGTCCATTTGCATTTTGTATATATGTGTTTTACGCTTTCCCATCATTTATTTTATGCATGTTGCGTGGTTTCTGATCATTATCTGATTTCAGCATCGCTAGGGCTTGATGGATTTGGGAAAGCGTAAGTTGTGTTTTATTTCCCATGCATTTTATGTTTTTGTTTGAGTCTGTGTCAGCATTAGCTCTGCCGATCAGTGGCTTCTGGAGAGGTGCTTGGGTGGCTTCTATGGCCACCCCTTTCGTCGAGCTAACGGCGTTAAAAAAATGCGCTCGTTGGGTGGCAACCCAACACATCGCATGGAGAGCGAGATGAGTTCAGCGTAGCAGATTATGGCGCCGAACGTCCTGGATATTCTCTCGGACGAAGAGCTCTCAATCCATCCATGCACGAGGATCTCCACAGTCAGTGTAGTTCACGTAGCGGTTCTTCGAGGGGCAGTATCTCTACCCCTCCTATTTTACACTGTTATCGCTATTTACTTCCTTTATGCTATCTGGTGGGCCCTGAGTGCCCGAATGCCATGCTGATAGACTATGCATATAGGGGTGTGTGAATTGTATACCTGCTAACTATGAGTGTGGGGTGCTTTATTGTTAGCTTCTATTATGTGCATGTGGATATATGTGTTTAGATTGTAAATATGTGTTTAGAGTCGCACTAGGGACAATGCTTAGTTTTAAAGTGAGGGTGGGGTATGCCTTGCATTGCATTGTGTTTTCTTTTGTGTGCTCATGCATCATTATGTGATATAAACTTTTTGGAAAATCCACAAAAATTGAATTTTTTTGAAAAATCAAAAAATATTTTCTTGTGATATGTAAGTTTAGTGTTTATGTTCCTAAGGGTTCGATGATTGAATTGTCGCAAATGCTTAGTTCTTGCATAAATAAAGGTTGTATATGGGCATGAATGAATCAAATAAGTAGTGAAAGCACATGCATTAGGATTAACTCTTCCACTTGCTTTTGAGTGTTTTCTAGAACTCGTGTTGTTTGCCTTTGATTCCTATGCGTGGAGACTTGAGTCTGGAACTACATGTACGACCCATTAGAGGCGAAATAAGAATAAGGAACATGGTTGTTTAGGAAAATGATTTTAAGCCATCTATGGATCGTTTGAGCTAAAAATTGCCTACCCTTGCATGATTGAATCTCTTAGTTACCCATTTGAGCCTAAGCCTTTCGTTTCTAAACCCAACATTACAATCCTATGTGCCTTTCGTTTCATGTTTACATCCCCATTATTGTTTGAACCCATATCTCTAGGCTTAGTTGCTTCATTGAGAGTGGTTATTTTTTGGATAATGAGTGAGCGAAAGAGAGAAAAAGAGATGAAAGGATAATATGCCATTGGTTTGTACTGAGAACAATTTTATCATCGCCTTACCCCAAAGAAAAGAAAATAAAAAGGGACAGAGAAAAATAATTAATTAATATCCCTAGTGAAAAATAAGTGTGGGGTAAGGCGTGATAGTGGTTTAGAAAGGTGATGAACTTATGGATAGCGATGGCATAGTAGTGCTACTATTAGCTATTCAATAAAAAAAATGGTATTAGAGATTGCAAGAGTTGGATGGTAAACAAATGGGGTTTGGGATGTGTGAGAATGAAGCAGCTTTGTCTTGAGGCATTTATTTGAGCTTTGTCCTGAGGCATTTATTTGAGCTTCTTTTGACTACCCTTTACCTAGCATTACATTACAAGCTGATTTAAAGACCCTTTTGATTCTTGAATAACCATGGTTCCTTACAATTAGTGGAGATGGGTCTAGCATGATAGCATATGAATCTCTAAACTCCATGTATGGGGAAATGAGGAAACTCACGGTTATGGTGAATGAGTAAATGCAAGTTTAAAAGGAAAGAGTTAACTCTTTAATGTGAGTAGCGTCCTGCTTTAATGTATTCATTGGTTCATATGCTTCCTTGATGAGTGTAAATTTTTTGGCATGTGGCGATTCTGAGAAAACCCATGTGATATTTTATGCACGGCTTTGAATATCACCTGCTTTTTATGCCATTTTTCATGCATCATATAGTGTGTTATAGGAATACTTTAGAGTTAGGATTCATGCATTGCACGTGCATCTTTATGTCTTAATGTCTTGAATAAAGGAGTACCAAACTTCTCCTATCGGGGTGAACCTCGGGGTTTAACCGGTTCTATCTTAGTGATGATGTCTTCTTGTTTTGATTTTCTCGGGGCGAGAAACAGTCTAAGTGTGGGGTGTTGATGCGGACGCATCTTAGCATTAAAAATACCACATTTAGAGGGATTTTATCAGTGATTTTAGCCGATTATTGTCTCACTCTCCCGTGTTTTACTCGTTTCCAGCATTTCTCATGTTTAACAGGTTATAGAGTGGAATACGAGCATAAATACGTCAAAAAGGGAATAAATTTGAAAGCAGCATTCAAGACGGTGGACCAAGACAGATCCATCACAGATCCGTGACGGAGCCCGTCACGGGTAGGGTCACGAAGCCGTGACAAAGACAAAAATTTGCCAGAACTCATTGATCCGTGACGGTGGCCGTGACGGGCACGCCCAAGGAGTCGTGACGCGTGCGCAGACTGTCTTCCCTAATTTGTTTCAGAATCTATTTTTACCCTATTTAACCCAAAACTCATCCTTCCAATAGACTTGACTTGTATTTTTGAGAGCTAAGAAGAGAGGAGCGTTGAGAGCAAGCTAGGGAGAGGATTTCTACTCGGAAGAACATCTTTGTATAGACTTTGGGTATTGTATTTCTCTACTCTATTTCATGTAATGAATGTGGGAAACTAAGGGTCACCTATTAGTTGTCCTAGCAGTCTAAGAGTCACCCATTAATGGTCCTACCATTAATGGGGTACTAGTGAATTCATGTAATTGTGTATATATATCTAGTCTCTATGTATATTCAGATCAAGTGAATAAGAACAACTTCTTATTTCTACATGGTATCAGAGCTATGGTTATAGCTCTGAGGGATTAGTGAGTTTAGGTGAGACTCCATTGGAGCCCCGGTGTGCACGTTTACTGCCCAGGTGTGCAGGTGTGTTAGTCCATTCATATTATTTTCTGACCTCCTATCCCATAAGATCGAGGATCTTCTGGGTTGCCTATATCTGAAATTTGAGACCCATCCGACCACCACCGGAATCTCACTTGCCTGGAGAAACTAAGGGGTTTTTGAATTTATTTTGGATCGTTTGACAAGCTTCCAGTCATAATTTAATCTCACCTCCGGTGAGTGAGGCTTCAGAAGGGAAAAACCGGCCTCCGGCGAGTTTCTGGATTTTTTCGCCGCCGCCCACAACTGCGCGTGGGCCCCACGCGCCTCCGTCCGCCGTCGCGCGTGAAGTCACGCGCCGTCGTCCGTCGCCACGCGTGAAGTCACGCGCCTCCATCCGCCGCCACCACGCACCTAGTGAGTGACAGTGGTTCTGTTTCCTTGCTTCAGCCAGCCTGGTTCGGGTATTTTCCATCTATTGTTATTCGTATCTACTCTTTACTTATTTGAATGGCCAAAGAGACTAAAAATACTATTTTGATTGAAAGTATTCCCATAATGTCCCGAATAACCGATCATAAATTGACTGGACCCAATTATCCGGGTTGGTCAAAGAGTGTTCGTATTTATTTACGGAGTATTTCAAAGGATGATCACCTTTCTAATGACCCCCTGTTGATGACGAAGCTAAGAAAGAATGGGTGCGTGATGATGCACGCTTGTTCCTTCAAATCAGGAACTCTATTGATCCGGAGGTTGTTAGTTTGGTTAACCACTGTGAGTATGTTAAAGAGTTGATGGAATATTTAGACTTTGTTTATTCTGGGAAAGGGAATGTTGCTCGTATTTATGATGTTGGTCAGGGATTTTATCGTGCTGAGCAAGGAGGACAATGCCTACAAACCTATTTCATGAACTTCAAGAAGACTTATGAGAAACTAAATGCAGTAATGCCTTTCAGCACAGATGTTAAGGTTCAACAGACACAGCGAGAACAAATGGTGATAATGATCTTTCTTGCAGGACTTGGCTCTTAGTTTGAGTCGGTCAAATCTCATATCCTTTCTAGCACAGAGCTAACCTCGTTGGTCGAGGTGTTTAGCAGAGTTCTTCGCACAGATACCCAGAAAGGTGAAGTGTCATCTACCCCCGAGGCTCACAATGCTCTTATTGGTCATTCACGCGGTCCTCTCAACTCTCTCCCTTATGGGAGAGGCACTCACATGGGAAGTAGACGAGCAAGTAATCCTAGTTGTTGGAGTAGTCGAAATCATGAGACAGGGGGAGTTATCTGCTTCTATTGTAATGAACCAGGACATACCAAGAGATTGTGCCCAAAATTGATCCCACGATCATCTGCCAATGTTGCTGCTACTTCGTCCAATCAGACCATCATTATATCTGCAGACGAGTATGACCGCCTTCGCTAGTATCAGGATACATCCACGCACTCATCTCACTCTGTCACCTCTTCCGCTGAGTCAGGTAATCTACCTAAGTGCCTCGTTTCGTCCCAATCCCCCTCTCAATGGGTCCTTGATTCTGGTGCCACAGATCACGTGACAGGTAACCCTAAATTACTTGACACTTTTGAGCCTCGTACTTCATGTTCTTCTGTAAGCTTAGCTGATGGTTCTCAGTGCCCTGTTCTCGGGTATGTGACGGTCCACCTTACACCATCCATTTCTTTACCTTCAGTCTTAAGCTTACCTGGATTCTCTTTCAATTTGATGTCCATTAGTAAAGTTACACGTGCCCTAAATTGTTGTGTCTCATTTTATCCTGATCATTGTCTGTTTCAGGATCTTTTGACGAAGCGGATTACTGGTAAAGGACATGAGTCAGGGGGGCTTTACATCATGAATACCGAGAAACCCGCACCATCAGTCGCTTGTTCAGCCACCTTAACCTTACTTGAAGCCCATTGTCGCTCTGGCCATCCGTCTCTTCCAACCTTGAAGAAGCTTTATCCCCAGTTTGAGAAGGTACAATCTACTCCTCGAGTGAAGAAAAGAGTCAGCTCTCCTTTTGAATTAGTCCATTCTGATGTTTGGAGTCCGTCCCCTGTAGTGTCTAAAACTGGGGTTCGGTATTTTGTTTCTTTTGTGGATGATTTTCCTCGAACTACATGGCTTTACTTCATGAAAAATCGTTCTGAGTTGTTTTCCCATTTTATTGCCTTTTGTGCTGAAATACAAACTCAATTTGGTTCTAATGTTCGTATTTTGAGAAGTGATAATTCCAAAGAATACTTTTCTGAGCCATTCACTACTTACATGGCCCAAAATGGTATCCTTCATGAATCATCTTGTGTAGATACCCCGTCTCAAAATGGAGTTGCTGAAAGAAAGAATAGACATCTTCTTGAAACTGCAAGAGCACTTTTATTTCAGACTCATGTACCAAAATGTTTTTGGGCTGACGCTGTCTCAACTGCATGTTTTCTCATCAATCGTATGCCTTCATCTGTCCTTCAAGGAGACATCCCATATCAAGTCTTATTTCCCACCAAACCTCTTTTTCCTATTACTTCTCGTATCTTTGGGAGTACGTTTTTTGTTCGTGATGTTCGTCCTACTCGTACGAAACTGGATCCTAAGTCTGTTAAATGTTTTTTCTTGGGGTATTCTCGGGTACAGAAGGGTTATCGTTGTTATTGTCCTGATCTTCATCGATACCTTGTCTCCATTGATGTCACTTTTATGGAACATTGCCCTTTCTTTTATTCAGCAATTCCTCACACTCCAAGATAGGGGGAGACCGATGACTTGTTAATCTACCACATCTCTCATCGAGAACCGATTGTACCAGCACCTCCTGTTTTATTGCCCATCACCACGCCGACACCATCTGTTATTCCGGACCCGCCACCACCACCACCACCACTGCTTATCTGTTACATTTATTCCTGTCGTCAAGCACCTCCCGCTGCATGTCCGGAGCCAAATTCCTCTTCTCCACCAGATCCTGATGACCTCCCCATCGCCCTCCGTAAAGGTAAACGACAATGTACGTATCCTATCTCTTCCTTTGTGTCATATGATCAATTGTCTCCTTCATCATGTTCCTTCATAGCCTCTATTGATTCAGTCTCGATCCCTAAAACTGTTAATGAGGCTCTATCCCATCCTGGCTGGTGTTCAGCGATGATAGAAGAAATGAGTGCACTGGATGCGAATGGTACTTAGCAGTTGATCCCGTTTCCTCCCGGGAAGAAGGCTATTGGTTGTAAGTGGGCGTTTGTTGTTAAATTGAAATCTGATGGCTCTGTAGCCCGCGTTAAGGCTCGATTCGTGGCCAAAAGCTTTGCTCAAACTTATGGAGTGGATTACTCTGATACTTTCTACCATGTGGCTAAGCTGACCTCTGTGCGATTTTTTATCTCTTTGGCAGCCACTTATGGTTGGCCTTTATACCAACTGGATATCAAAAATGCTTTCTTGCACGGGGACTTGAATGAGGAAGTCTATATGGAGCAACCTCCTGGTTTTGTCGCTCAGGGGGAGTGTGGACTGGTGTGTCACCTTCGGAAATCATTATATGGTCTCAAACAGAGTCCTCGAGCTTGGTTTGGAAAGTTTAGCCAAGCAGTTGAAAAGTTTGGAATGCACAAGAGCAAGTCCGATCATTATGTGTTTTACAGAAAATCTCCAGCAGGTGTTATTCTTTTAGTCGTATATGTGGATGAAATTGTTATCACTGGCAGCGATAACTTGGGCATCTCTTCCCTGAAGTCTTTTCTCCACAGCTAGTTTAATACCAAGACTTGGGAGTCTTGAAGTACTTTCTGGGAGTAGAAGTATCAAGAAGCAAGAAGGGCAAATTCTTATCTCAGAGAAAATACGTGCTGGATTTGTTATCAGAAACTGGGAAGCTAGGAGTCAAGCCATGTTCTGCCCCATTACCTCAAAATATGCAACTCGTGAAAGAAGGTGAACTATTTGAGAAGAGAGATACAGAAGAATTGTGGGGAAACTGAACTACCTTACGGTAACCCGGCCTGATATTGCATACTCAGTAAGCATTGTAAGTCAGTTTATGTCGTCCCCTACTGTTGAACATTGGACTACTCTTGAACATATTTTGGCATATCTAAAAGGAGCACCAGGACGTGGTTTACTCTACAAGAACCACAATCATACTCATATAGAATGTTTCATAGATGCAGATTGGGCAGGATCCAAAATTTATCAACGATCCACGTCGGGATATTGTGTATTTGTGGGAGGAAATTTAGTCTCTTGGAAAAGTAAGAAACAAAATGTTGTCTCACATTCTAGTGCAGAATCATAGTATAGAGCCATGGCTCATTCGGTTGCTGAGATTATGTAATAACCACTCCCGGTCAACGCCAGTCAAACCTGCGAAAAACAGGAAAATTTAAAAATTTTAAGACGGACACTTAATGAACCTAAAATGACCCCGAGTGTCATACCGGACTTAAGCTGACCCCGTTATTGACCAAAGTGAGTTACGGGGGCCTCAGGGCAACTTTCTGATCAATTTGAGAAATGTTGACTTTTTGCTGGAAAAGTCAACCGAGCGACGTTTTGGTCCATTCGAGGACCGTTTTGGATCCGAAAAGCTTAACCGTCATCGCAGCGGTCTTAGTTGAGCCGTTTCCTTGTGGCCCGCCAAGTTTCATAATTTTTGGGAAAAAGTGCCCGTTCGGGGCCCGAAACGTCCGATTTTCGCGAATCTGATTGGAAAATATTAACTAGATATTTTCCAAAAGGTGTGGGACCCACCTTGACACATGTCCTAAATGTGGTGGTGTTAGTTTTGGGGGGAAAATGAATGGAGGAGAAGGGCTGGCCGAGACTTGGGTTTTAAAAGAAAAAAAAAGAGTTTTAATTGGGTTTTTGTGTTAGTTGTTTTAAATTAGAAAGAAGAAGAGAGGTTTTAGAGAGAGAAGGAGAAGGAGAAGAAGAGAGAATAAGGGAGGTTGAGCTAGGGTTTGTGATCGAGCCCTTGGATCGAGTCAAAGCAAAGAGCAATCCCGTTCCCCTCGTTCTCCTCTACGGTAATACCCGAATCGATTCTCGTTTTGGTTATTTTCTTGGAAGCTAGGGTTTGAGTATAAACTAAGGCTTAGGGTTGTGTAGAGTGTGGGGAGGTGTTGGAGACGTTTTAGAGGTGTTTGGGGGTTTAATTTCACGTTTTCCGATGACCGGAGGCTCGGGAGGAGCTCCGGCCACCGTGGGTGGTGGCCGGCCGGCCATGAGGTGGCTGGCCGGAGCTGGCAGCAGCCACCACATGGTGGCCAAGCCTCCCCTTAAACCCTAGGGTCTCGGCCAAGTAGTGTGGGTGGGGCCCACATGCTCGGGTGCTCGGTTTTTATCGTTCGGGTGGTTTAAAACGTTCCCCGGACCATTTATCCTTAATCGAATCGAAATTTGGAATTAAATTGGAGAAGTTGTAATTAACGGGTTTTGGAAACTTTAAACGTTAATTAATTGACTTAGAAGTCGGAATTCAATTCCGTCAAGTGCGTTGGGTTCCTTGAAATATTCTAAGACCGTAGAAACGAAAACGGGAACTTTTGGAGCCCCGGAAGGCAATTAACCAAAACCCGGGCAGATTCGCCATGTCGGGCGAATCTGGCCTTTACGGGTCCTTTATCGAAAATATCGAGTAATTGTGAAGTTTGGGAGTGATCGGCATTGTCGGGGTTACGTTTGGGCGTTAAGTATGTTAATTTTCGGTTTATTCGTACTAGTTTAAAAGTACTTTGAATTTGTGTTCTTTTAGATCGTGCTACGGACCGAGGCAAAGGGAAGCTCGGCGAGTGACTGGGTGTACTTCGGGTGTTGTTGGAGCGCTTTTGGGATTATATACGAGGTAGGGAAAAGTAGCCGGATCTCGGCCCTTACTGGGGAAAGTTAACAGTAGAATTGCATGTGACACTGGGGTGTCGTGGGTTGAATAGGTTTATTTAAATATTAGAAAAGCATGATACGAGTTTGTAGCGTTTATTAGAAAAGCATGTTACGGGGACTTAGTAATTATTGGAAAGGCTTGTGACACTTAGTAGTGTCGTAGGAACAGAGAACTTAGCGTTAATTGTTTTACTGGAGGCATATGACCATGCCCGGAGGTTGTTTGTGAACTTATCTATATTAGGAGTACTGGAGGCATATGACCATGCCCGGAGGTTGATTGTGAAACTGTTGATGTTAGGACTGTTGGAGGCTTGGTTAAGCCGGAGGTTGATTGCTTATTTGGTGTCTTGAGTGGCCTTTAGAGCCCGTATTTTATTATCGAGTTCTGGGTGGCCTTGAGAGCCCGTATTATTTATTGATTGAGTTTGGGTGGTCTTGAGAGCCCGTATTTTATTATCGAGTTTTGGGTGGCCTTGAGAGCCCGTATTATTTATTGATTGAGTTTGGGTGGTCTTGAGAGCCCGTATTTTTATTATCGAGGTTTGGGTGGCCTTGAGAGCCCGTATTATTTATTGATTGAGTTTGGGTGGCCATGAGAGCCCGTGTATTTAAATTGGTGTTTTGGGTGGCCTTGAGGGCCCGTGTACTAAGGATGGTGTCTTTGGCTGGCCTGACCGAGTTAGAGTCTCGGAGGGGGGGTTGCAAGCTTCCTTTAGCTGGCTTACGAGTTAGAGTCCCGGTAAGTTGCAAGCGTGTCTTATGGTTGGTGTCTTGGGAGGTCGTGAGTGCCTGTGGGGTTGTTGAGTCCGTGTCTTACTGTCGGTGTGTCTTGGGAGGCCGTGAGTGCCTGTGGGGCTGTTGAGTTCGAGTTTTACTGTTGGTGTCTTGGTGGCCATGAGTGCCTGTGAGTGTTGAACTTGTGTTGTTACTAGTTGATGAATTTGCGTGTGATTGTGATTGCGGATCCCGGTAGGTTGCAAGCATTCTTTGGCTGGCCTGACCAAGTTTGAGTATCAACGGGTTGCAAGCATTCTTTGGCTGGCCTGACACGAGTTTGAGTAACACAGGTTGCAAGCATTCTTTGGCTGGCCTGGTCCGAGTTTGAGTAACACAGGTTGCAAGCATTCTTTGGCTGGCCTGGTCCGAGTTTGAGTATCACAGGTTGTAAGCATTCTTTGGCTAGCATGATCCGTGTTCGTGTGAGTGGGAGAGGTTACTGAGCAGCTGGTATGCGATCCTTTGTGATCTTGTTTGGTGTGCGATCCTTTGTGATCTTGTTTGGCGTTGTGTAGTCTTTCTGTCGTGTCCTTGGAGGAGGTCGTCGATAGTTGTGTCGGGTCTACATTGTGTTATCGAGTGTTGAGTCTGTTGAGGAAGGTAACGGGTTGTGGGTCAGTTGGGTACTTGAGTTGGGGACTATAGTCCCAGTGTTGGGTTTGGTTTTAGTGTTACTGGCTTTGTCTGCTAATTATGCCGTAGTCAGTTTGTTATCCGTGGTGGTGAGCGAACGCTCACCCCTAGCTGCTTTTCCTACAGGTACTGTTCGTGGGACGGACTAGGTGAGCTCTTGAAGTTCATGGCGCTTGGAGCGGAGTCTGGTCTTTACTTTTGTTGAGTCTAGTGACGGATGTGTACCTTGTCCACTTGTTGGGACGTTTTTGTATTGTAAATACTACTATTATTTTGGTAAATAAATGGAAATGTCAAAGCTTTTATTCAAAACAGGTTTTTAAGTATTCATGTTTTAAAAGTTCGCGTCCCGAGTTCGATTCGCTGAAATTGGGGTGTGACAGATTATGTGGATCTATCAACTACTATCAGAACTCGATCTAAAAGTCTCCATGCCAGCAACATTATGGTGTGATAATCAAACTGCTATTCATATTGCCTCAAATCCCGCATTTCATGAACAAACCAAGCATATTGAGATTGATTGTCATTTCGTTCGTGAAAAGCTTCATCAGAATTTGATTACTACTGCATATGTCAAAACCGGAGAACAATTAGGAGATATGTTCACCAAAGCACTTTCGGGTACTCAGGTTGATTATCTTTGTAACAAGCTGGGCATGATTAACATCTATGCATCAGCCTGAGGGGGAGTGTAATGAATGTGGGAAACAAAGGGCCACCTATTAGTTGTCCTAGAAGTCTAAGAGTCACCCATTAATGGGGTACTTGAGAAGTCATGTAATTGTGTATATATATCTAGTCTCTATGTATATTCAGATCAAGTGAATAAGAACAACTTCTTATTTCTACATTTCGTTATGAAGCTTTGTTTGTGTTCATCAATGGCATCTTCTTCTTCCTTGTTCATGAGTAACTAAAACCCCATAATCTAAGGTTATGGGGGAGTATAGATTTAGTTTTTAATGTATTGAATGTATGAATGGGTATTGTGTTGAATGATTTGATTTAGGGTTTGTATTCAATTTAAGTTTAATGCTTTATCTCCCGGGTAGGCTTGATAGAAGGTGGGAATTGCAATCTGACACTCGTGAGAGGTGGGTTTCAATTAGGTCAAAAATCTTATACAAATTGAGTTTAAATCTGGACTAGTGATAGCTAGGTTAACACGATTGCAACAACCATATGATTCGTACCGAAAGTTAGAAATTATCAAAGAACGTAGTGCTTTGGGTCTTCCTACATCTTGATTCGTGAGAACTGGGTGGTTAGATTCCATTAGGGTCCAAAACAACGTGAGGAGTTAGGACTAGTTTAAGAGATGATTCGTTTCCCCTAAAATCAGTCAATTTCACCATATTCATCGTCATTTAAATGCATTGGAAATGGTCTATATGAACTCAAAACATTAGATTGCGTTTTCTCTAAATTAAAACTCTTTCAAGCTTTGCGAGTACTTGTTCACTGTCAATTTTCCTACTGTTTAATTTTACATATTTTAAAACAAAAAAACCATCATATTATCAAAATAGCTTGACTACGACTTTGAGATAGAACATGCTTGACTCGTGCTCCTTTGGGTTCGATAACTCGGAACTAAATATCCCGAAATATTACTTGACGACCGGTACGCTTGCCGCGTCCTTTTCTGTGTTAAAACTGCAGGGCGTCATGGACCACGACTTCGCCTTTTGCCTGTCAATTGGAACCATGGGCAGTGTGTTATCTACTTGGAACATTTTGGTATTGAATGTCCTACTGTGTTCCTCGCAATGGATATTTTTTTCTGGTTAGGTGAGTATCTCACATCTGGGAAGCCGGATACGATCATTAATGTTTTTTTCTCTCTACATTAGTAGCTCGGAAAGAGCTTTGGTCTTTCCTCTCTTGATCTATTCCTTTTTCCGGACATTTTTGGTTATAGCTGGTGATTTCATCATGGTTGAGGCCTTGGATGAGGTATCACCAGGTAGTAGAGTTAATGCAGATAATGGTGATTTCAAGTATTTTATTTCAGCCTTTGGGTTGGTCGATCTCCTTCTTTTGAATAGGAAGTACTCCTAATACGGACCTCTATTTCGTTGTAGTAGCATCAATCGGTTCCTCATGTCTATAGAGATACTTGACTTATTTTCGAATTCTTTCATATGGCCTAACACATATGTTCTTCTATCTTGTTGACTTCATTTGAGACGGATGGAGGTTCTTGCACGTTTTGCTTCATTATTTCCTGGGTAGACTGTAGGAGCATCTCTGGCATGATCTTCATAGTTGGAACATCACGGTTTTTGGTAATTAAGACATAAATATCGTCAACATTGAGTACAAAGCGACAACATTTATTACGCTGGCCGATTCTCAGGCCCTTATTGATGAGGAGTTTCGTGGTAGAACACTTCTAACAGTCAGCATCACATTTAAGCTAGTCAACGCGCGGTCTTGTAGAGGCAAAAGTCTCGCTCTAGTAATCCTTGGATGAAGATCGTAACACAAGTTATAAGCATAACTCATAAGGTAACGAAAGGTTGAACGATCAAGAATCGCATCTCCACAACTGTATTGGATAGATTTAAGCACTAGGATCTCAATGCTATGAAAGCATCTACTACTTCCCATTTTGCATCTAGGTTTCATTCTGATAGGAGATATTCAGGCTTCTCCATCTCCCCTTCTCGACCCATTCCCCTATACATGTGATTGTGAATCATTTGGAGTACCCTTCTCTAAGGAGGAGACTCTCTATCTCTTCGTGTGATAAATATAAAGTCTCAGATCCGGACAGGTTGAATCTCCTCTTTAAGTATTGTTTTACATATTACTCATGATGACTTTATGAGCTTTGTCGATTGTTCTTTTCACCAATGTTATGTTCAGAAATGCCAGAATTTGAGTTTTATTGTGCTCATTCCTAAGGTTGATTTCCCTAAGAATTTTATGAGTTTTGGTCTATTATCCTTACCACTACCATGTATAAGATTATGGCCAAAACTCTTTTTCTTCGCTTTCGCTCTGTCATTGGTAGTTTTATCAGCGATACTTAGTCGTCTTGTCTTAAGGATCGCCAATGGTTGATAGTGTGATGGTGTCTACCGAGGTATTGGATGACACTCTATGTAAGAAGAGGCGTTCAACATTGGTCAAGCTTGATTTCGAGAAATCGTTTGAAAAGGTTGATTGGTTAAATCTTAAACGAGTGATGAGTTCTATGGGATTCGGTTCTCATTGGTTTATGTGGAGTTTTGCTTGTCTTGGGGCCTACTCATCGATTGTTATCAATGGATCTTCGTTTACTCAGTTTTTCATTCTTCGAGACGTTCATTAAGGGGCAATTGTGGATCGATTCTAAATCCTATTCTCAAATATTATCTCTTCAGACGAGTCTACATTATGTGATTGAAAGAAATCATACTCTTAATCTTCAAAAACAAGTGATAACTAATATAAATGGTCTCCACTTGTGTACCATATCCTTCTCCATTCGTGCACCTTGAAGGGAAAATGTCAAATTCTCCTACTGAAGAAGAAAAACCTCTCATTCTGAAAGATGGATAGTCTTCATTCCATTATTGATGCATATTATACCACACACCTTCAGGGGTTTTAGACATCTGTACAAATGGTATCCCTTATGTAGCATCTCTTAAGAAGAAGAAGAAGAAGAAGAAGAAGAAGAAGAAGAAGAAGAAGAAGAAGAAGAAGAAGAAGACAACTAGTTTACGTAATTCATATATTTCATCGAGGATCAGAAATTCTCTATTGTATTGGTCTTTAGTTTATAAATTATTAAATTAATGTTTATAATGAAGATATTGATTTCATTTGGTCTTGAGATATACAATGTTTATGTACTATCTAATTTAATTGTAGTTAATATTTGTAACATTTAATATGATGAGCAATCTCGGTGTGCTTTATATCTAATTAAGTAAAAAAAATACATATTCAAATAATTAATATAATAAATTAGAAAAGAAGGATGGTCATCAGGATGAGAAATCTAATACAAACTATGTCTTAACCTAAAAACCGTGAGAATCAATCTAAGCCATCTATTTTAAGAATGGAGGGATGAGATACAATTGAGTTGTTGACTGCAAAAAAAACAGCATTTTTTTAGTAAGTGTGAAGGGTTTTTTAGTAAAACTATCATTTTTTTTACCAATTCACTAATTTAATTTTTCCCGATTCGTTTGAACTCCGATTAGCTTCAAACTTGCGCCATTAGTTTTGTTTTTTCAAGGGCTTTCTATCAAGATCACTCATGAATATATTTTGAAGCACGAAAAAAAATTATTTTGGGGCTGATCTAAAAAAATATATATAGGTAATTTTTATCAACACTTTGCTCTGGTTTTATCAACACTTTTACATTGTTTTTATCAATACTTTACACTGGTTTTATCACCTCATTTCTAAAACTGATAATGATTTTTATCACCTCACCACGTGTTTTTATGAACATTAGTTTTATCAACACTAAACACTATGTTTATCATTAAATTACATGTGTTTTTATCACTCCATCACATGTTTTTTTTATCAATGCTAAACTCTAATTTATCACACTTATTATCAGCATTGAACATTATTTTATCACATCATCACGTGTTTTTATGAACACTAGTTTTATCAACACCAAACACTAGGTTTATCACTAAATTACGTGTGCTTTATCACCTGCATCACATGTTTTTTTTAAGCGTGAAAAAAAGAATTATTTTGGGGATGATTTAAAAAAAATTGTATTTGGGTAATTTTTATCAACACTGTACATTGGTTTTATCAACACTTTACACTGGTTTTATCAACACTGAACACATGTTTTATCACCTTATTTTCCAAAACTGATCATGATTTTATCACAGCATCACGTGTTTTTATGAACACTAGGTTTATCAACAATAAACAGTATGTTTATCATTAAATTACATGTGTTTTTATCACCACATCACATGTTTTTTTATCAACGCTAAACTCTAGTTGATCACACTTATTATCAACATTGAACATGATTTTTATCACCTCAGTACGTGTTTTTATCAACATTTAGCACTAGTTTGATACCTCCGATATAAAAACATTTATTAGTGAAAAATTATCAACACTCAACATTATTTTTATCACCCCGATATACCTTTTTACTTTCGTGCTTCAAAATATATTCATGATTGATCTTGATTTAAAGCCCTTGAAAAAATAAAAATATTGGCGCAAGTTTGAAGCTAATCGAAGTTCAAACGAATAGGAAAATATTAAATTAGTGAATTGGTGAAGGAAAAAAATGGACACTTGTCACATGGCACCATGCTATTACAATTATGCCCTTGCTTGTGTGAGAAAGGACAACAGTGACGTGAATTTGGGTGGAATTGGGGTGATGATGTGGCATCATGGTGAATGTTGGATATTAAGTGTCTGTGGCTAAGATTGATTCTCACGGTTCTTAGGTTGATAGTGGTTTGTAGCCGATTTCACCTCTGATCATCAGAGACTACATGTGGGTAGCGTGACCTCAACATTCTATCTCTTGTCCTAATAACATAAACAATCAAACCAGGCATCCATCAGAGACTCAATTGTGCATGCTCTCAACCTCAACCATGTAGTCCTTGTAATGCATCTCCTAGCTAACGATGGTCAAGTCTTCTTCTATCTGACATATGAGATGGAGTCCAGATCTGACGAACATGACGAAGGCGGCTTTTGCTGCTGCTGCGAGTAGGTAAGAGTATGATTATGTGAATCAATGGGCAGGGGCTAGCAACCAACTGGTCTTTCATAAAAAAATATTAGTCTATTCTAATATTTTCAGTTCATACAAATATTTCATCGTAAATATCATATATTTATTCTTATAATAATCAGACAATATCTTTTCGAAACTCAAAAAATAGAGTACGATTAGCGCAGCCTCGTGAGCTAGGGTTTTGTGGTTTTGCGAAAAAGACCTTCGACTGCAGCGATCATGGCTTCTACAGGTGATCTCGACGGGGGTGAATGGTGCTTCGATGTCGAGCTCTTCAGGGAGCCGAGTAGTCCAGAGCGAGAGGTGCATGAGCGGGCTGCAGGAGACGATGCGCAGTCGGGGTTGCCGGCGGCGTCCGTGGAGGGAGCATCGCTCACTCCGGCAGGGTCTATGTCGGCGCGTGGGGGGAGTACATCCCTGATGCGGTTCTCGGCTCAGAGATCTGGGGAGGAGGCACGGGGCGAGGGTGGCGGGTACCACTCGGCGGCGAGAGGCATAAGGCGTACCTCGGCGAGGGGGTCGCGGCCGACACACGGCGGTGGTTCGGTGGGGAGAGTGCAGGAGACGGGGGAGGGCTTCGGATGGAAGTCGTTCCTAGAATCAGAGCAGGTCGGCGAAGAAGGGTCCATCAAAGGGGGGGATGGGCTGCTGCCGATCGTAGTGTCATCGGATACGGGGGATTCGCAAGAGGAATCGTCGGCGGTGCTGGCGTGGAGAAAAAGCAAAGGGAAGGGTATGGCGCCGGAGGACTCTAGGGTTTCAGGCGTTGGGCTGGGTCGGGGCTGCGGGGATGAGGGCCTGGGCCGTGGCTTTCTCGCGGACGCCCGGCGGGTCGGGCGGGGTGGCCGGACTGGCAACCACGTGTAGGGACAGGTCCGGATCAGAGGTTGAAGACTATGGGTCTAACGGGCTGGACCCGTGGTGGGCCGGGGGACGTCGCACGTTGGGATGCCCGGTATGTGTCCGGTGCGGGGCGGGATCGGGTCGAACAACAGCGGATCGGCTTGGACAGGTTGGTGGAAGAACCTAATGGGTACGGGCTAGGTCGGGTCGTGCCTGGGTTTCTCATCTGTGGGCCTTCCAGGCTGGGCCTGGGCCTCATCCGGTTTAGTCGGGTACTCCGGGTGGGCCGAATCTAAGGGCGGGGTCAGGCCCGAATGGGGTTCGAGAGCGGAATGGGTGTGAATCCTGAGGACCTGGAGAGCAGATCGGGGATCTAGGGTCCAAATTGTCATCGATGCGCATTAAGGAGGTGGTAGTTCCGACACTGGAGGTTTCCGGTCATGGAGCTCAGTACCAGTCTGCACTGGCCGCTAAGGTGCTTACGTCGAAGAGGTTTTTCTGGAAGTCTCTGGTGGCTCGGTTGGAGTATTTGTGGGGGATGAAGGTAGAAGCGAAACATCTGGAAGGGGGGTTGGTGGCATTCTTCTTCAGGTCGGCTAAGGAGAGGGTGAGGGTTCTCTTATGGGAACCATAGGCATTTTGGGACTCCTTGGTACTATTCACAAATCACCAGGCCCATATGCAAGTGGGGGATCTCAGCTTCCATCATTCTCGGTCTGGCCTAGAGTGTCTAACCTGCTGGTGGGAGCGTGGAATAAAGAGGTGGGATTCCGAGTGGGGAATGCGATGGGAATCTGTCAAGCGGTGGATGTGGATAAGTTGGGGCTCTGCTGAGGGGATTTTATGAAAATAAGGGTTCGAGCTGACATTCGAGTTCCCCTGTAGAGTTAGATTTGGTTCCGGTTGTCGAAATCACAGGTACACACTCTCCTCCACATATCATACGAACATCTTCCGGACCATTACTTTGGTTGTAACTGTCCGGGACATTTATTCTCGGTGTGTCCGGTCGGGGGGGGATGTACGTGGGCCGTCGTTGAGGGCTCCGGCAGACCCGCGGTCAGCATTGGAAAAGGCTAAGCATGGTAAAGCCGTCTCGGGGAGTAATTAGGCATACCTGGGAGGGGGTCTTAGGGGAGGGCCTCGGTTTTCGAGGCCGACAACGCCCCAGCAGAGTCAGGAGATGGGGGGCACAGAGGCCATGAGACCCGTTGTGAGGAGATACCGACTATATGGTTACCGAGGGAACCCACCACATCACTTTCTGAAAAGAAACGACTAGAGAGAGAAGGGGAACCAGAGGAATCGGGGGGGTCGACGGCGTCAGATGGGGAGTCACATATAGCAGCGGCGGGGGGGGGGGGGGGGGGGGGGGGGAGCACAAGCACCCCTGCCTCCAGGAATGAGTCTCTGGAAACCCAGGCAGGGGTTGGTCGACTGCACCACCTCCTTGTCAGAATGGTGGCAACGGTTCTGCCAATAGTCAATAGGATTCTCCCCTACCAGTTCGGGGTCAGCACTCCAGCGTTTAGGAGCCCTACAAGTATCAGTCAAGGGAGGACGACGCACGCTGACTTCCCAGAGGAGATATCGGTCCACCACTACAAACTTTCCACTTGGTCTGCTCGATCAGTGGCTTTTGGTTGGAGCATGTTGTATCGGTGTCTTTGGATGCTATCTAAGTCCCCCCCCCCCCCCCCCCCCCCCCCCCCCCCCATGAGCAACATTTACTTTTCAGTTCTTGCTTTCCAGTATTACTCTAGTTTCTTGGTTTGTATGGTGGTAGCAGCGATCACCTGAATGCTTTAATTAATAATATTTCCATTTCTTCTCAAAAAAAGGGAAAATTTCATTTTACCACCCTGGCAAACATTTAATTTCAGTTTAATACTCTGCCATAAATTTTTTTCACTTTCATACCCTAACCAAACATTTAACTTCACTTTCATACCCAGCCGTTAACTTTCTGTTAGTTTGGATGGAAAAATGTAAAAAGATCATAATACCCCTAACTATTACTCAAATTTTCAAACTCATGTCATTGGTTCAGAATTTGAAAATAAGTGAAATGACGATAATGACCTTCATTGTTAGGGTGTTAAACTGAAAATTCCACTATTTTTTTTATAAAATCAGTTTTTTTTAAATTCAGTTTTTATTTATGAAAAATTATTTTTATTTTCAAAAAATCATATTTTAATTTAAAAAATACATAAAAATCGTTTTTTTAAATAATATATATCTAATTCAAATTTTAATTTTAAAATTATGTATAAAACAGTTTTTATTTTAAAAAAATTATTTTTATGTCAAAAAAATAGTTTTTATTTATAAAAATCAGCTTTATTTTTTAAAAAAATCAAATTTATTCTTTTTTTTTGTTTAACCTTTTTTCTTTTTTTTTCTATTCCTTTTTTACAAATTCAAGCCTCATTTTTTGTACTCTTTTTTTTTTGTTTTACCTTTTTCTTTTTTTTCTATTCCTTTTTTCACAGATTCACGCCCTCAAACCCAAATCTGCTCCTTCATCTCCCTATCTACAAATCCAAACCCAAATCTCCTACCTCGTCTCTCTCTCTTTCCAAATCAATCCAATCTAAAAAACACCATCTTCTTCTACAGCTCTCGTAGGAAATGTGGGTCATGAAGATCATTAAATCCGACTGGGTCGTGAAGATCTATCACTGTCCCGTCTCCGTCTCCGATCTGATGATCGAGTTCCCGAAACACCTCGCGTGCGGCTCCGAGACAATGGCTTCTTCTCCGGACGAACACAGATCTGAACAGCAAGGGTTTGGGTCAGGCCTGGGTCCAGATCTATTCCGCCCTCGCCGGTGACGACTTCGGGCTCAGGCCGGAGTTCCTCGTCTTGTTGACAGGGTCTGCTTCGTTGGGGCTTGCTTCGCCGGACCTCCTTCGGCTTCGTCGTTGTCTTGAGGATTTGCACAAAAAAATAAGATCTGGAATTTTATTTGGGTGTTCTTGAGTATTTGGGTGAATTTTGAAGAGAACGAGGGAGTGTCGGAGGAGTGGTGGTGGTGGTGGTGGTGAGGGTTGAGGTTGGGTGATGGAGAATAGAAATGAAAGTTCTGGAATGAGATGGGTGAAAAGGGTAGAAAAATGAAAAAAAATAAAATATAAAATATAAAAAATAAATATAATTAAATTTAAAAACTGATTTTATGTATTTTTTAAATTAAAATCTGATTTTTTGAAAATAAAAATAATTTTCATAAATAAAAACATAATTTATAAAAATAAAAATAATTTTATAAATGAAAATTGAATTTATAAAAAATAAGGTAAATTACAAATGCATACCCTTAAGTATACACGTTTAACCGATGAATACCTTGAAGTTTAAAGTTAACTGATACATACACTAAAGTTTCATGTATTAACCCAGAACCCCTTCCGTCAGCCAGACTGTAAAAGTGAAGTGTAAAAAGACCAAATTGCCCTCCACCACCCTTCTATATTACACAACCAGTCATAATTCAGTTTTAAATTTTTATTATTATTTTTTTCCTTTCTATAATCTTTTCTTTTGTTTATATATTTTTTTAATTTTCTGTTTTTAATTTCAAATCTTTATTTACAATTTTCAGATTAATTTTTTTAAATTTTCAGATTTTAGTATAAATCTATTTATTTTATTTTCTTTATTATTTAATTTATTTGTTTAAACCCATCTATATCCTCTTTTATTTCTTCTCTTATTTTTAAATTTTCAGTACTTTAATTTTCATTATTTATTTTTTTGTTTTCTAATTGTTTTTCAGAGTTTTTTTTACTAATTTTCCTTTTAATTTTTTATATTATTAATTTATAAAAGTCGTTTTTTGAAAAATCATTTTTTTAACCTCAAAAATCATGTTTTTATTTTTAAAAAGTCAGTTTTATTTTTATTTATAATTTTCATTTATTTAAATAAATGTTAATTTGTTCTTCGTTTCACCCTTTTTGTTTTTGTTGTTCTAGATCTAAACCATGCTCACTTTTGCGTAGTCTTAACCTGTTCCAAATCCAGAGTTCCAGACTATCAACGTCTCAAACATAGCAGAACAACATGAAATCGAGAAGGAACTTCAAAATTTCCCCAAAACAAATACATCAAAAACGAAAAAAAATGAAAAGAAATCAAATTTGGTCTCACGATTCCAGCGAGCTTCAGTAAAACAACAACAAAATTGGAGGACTTTGCCACAGCATAATCCCTCCCATGCCCCACCATAGCCAAATGAGCACCATTACCTCCAACAACAAACACAGGTGGAACAAAAGCCCCAATATGCACATGCATATGAAGAACCTCAGAAACCTTATTCTCATCAAAGCCCTCAACACCCAATCTCCCCAAATGCCCACTCACCAGAGCTGTAATGGCCAATTCTTCATTGTCACTCCTCTCCCTTAATGCAATCGGCAACACCTTGGTCATCGAATCGTTAACCATATTAGGAACCGGTGATTTCTAGAACGACGAATCGGGAAATTATAAAGAGAAAGGTGGTGGAGAGTCGCAGATCTGAACAGAAGCTTGGGGTTCGAACCTTGACCAGGTGGTGGCGAAGTTCTGATTTGGCCGCCACGCACTTGTCGGAGAAGACGCGCCAGCTCCAAATCGACAACGGCGGCGCACGAGCTCTGATCTTCGTGGTTGTTGCCTCCATGGACCGGAGGTGGAAAAATGGAGCTGGGATGGGAGTGGTTGGATGTGGAGGAAGATGGGGTGTGTTTGAGATTTGTAAGGGATAAGGGTAGCTTTTGCGATAAGGATAGATTTTTTTAAAAAAATCAGATATTTTTGTATTTTATAATAAAATAAAATCATATTTATTATTAAAATAAAATCAGATATATATCAGGGGTATTTTGGGTATTTTTGGAAAAATGAACAGTAAACGGACGGAGTTGACTGACGGAAGGGGTTCTGGGTTAATACATGAAACTTTAGGGTATGCATCAGTTAACTTTAAACTTCAGGGTATTCATCGGTTAAACGTGCATACTTAAGGGTATGCATTTGTAATTTACCCTAAAAAAACTGAATTTTTGATAAATAAAAATAATTTTCATAAATAAAAACTAATTTAAAAAAAACTGATTTTATAAAAAAAAAATAGTGGAATTTTTCAGTTTAACACCCTAACAATGAAGAGCATTATCGTCATTTCACTTATTTTCAAATTCTGAACCAATGGCATGAGTTTGAACATTTGAGTAATAGTTAGGGGTATTATTGTCTTTTTACGTTTTCCCATCCAAACTAACTGAAAGTTAACGGCTGGGTATGAAAGTGAAGTTAAATGTTTGGTTAGGGTATGAAAGTGAAAAAAATTTATGCCAGGGTATTAAATTGAAATTAAATGTTTGTCAGGGTGGTAAAATGAAATTTTCCCAAAAAAAAAGTAAGACACAAAATTATACTAATTCCCACTCTTTTTTATATCAGCAAAGAAAATTTAAATTAACCGGCTCTTTGAAGTAAAGAGCATGGGATGATGAACCAAGATACAACCTACGAGCATTCTGAATCGGAACCTCAAGAACCAGAGCCCACAACCAGGTTAGAAGACAGATACAACACAAATGAACAACCAAGATGAAAAACAAGCACCAAAACTAAACACGGTGAGTATAATCCAGATAAAAACAAGGGAAATTTTCATTTTACCACCCTGTCAAACATTTAACTTCAGTTTAATACCCTGGCATAAATTTTTATCAGTTTCATACCCTAACCAAACTTTTAATTTCACTTTCATACCCAGCCGGGTAAAATGTCCAAAATACCCCTAACTATTACTCAAATTTTCATCTCATGCCATTGCCTCAGAATTTGAAAAGAAGTGAAATGACAATAATACCCTTCATTGTTTAGGGTGCTAAACTGAAAATTTCACTAATTTTAAAATAAAATCAGTTTTTTTTTACAAATTCATTTTTTAATTATGAAAATTATTTTTATTCTCAAAAATTATGTTTTTATTTTTATAAATTCAATTTTTATTTATAAAAAATATTTATATTTTCAAAAATTCAGTTTTTTTTTGTAAAAATTATTTTTATTTTCAAAAAATCATATTTTAATTTAAAAAAATACATAAAAATCAAAATTTTACTTTTCATTTCTTCTTTAATTTATTTTTCACTATTTCTTTTCATATTTTTCATTTCTTTTCATATTTTCCCCTATTGCTCATCGTGTTCATCAGCTCCAAATCAAACGATTCTGAAGAGCTCCAAATCAAAATACAACCAATCAACATAGTGGACAATCGTATCAACAACACCAATCAGTAATGAACTCACCACCAACAAGATAAACAAAACCAAAATCATTCAGATTATTACTGAGTCCAATACAACAAAGCAATAAAAATCAGATCCAAACCAAACAATTCTGACGAGCTCTGGAGCAACTCCGACAGTCAAATGGAGACCCAACTCGAATCGACTCCTCAAATCGAATCGATTTCACAAATCGACTCAACAAAAATCAGACCCAAATCAAAACAAATATTTACGAGCTCTGGAGAAGAAGCCTGGATCAGAGAAGAAGCCGACCTCACCATGAAGCCATCGTCTCCGATGACCTGCGAAGAGTTGTATCGAGGAAGAACGGAGGTGGCTCCGGCGGTGACCACGACGGTGGGAAGCTAAATCGACGCCTCTGGTTTCTGAAACCCAGATCCGAGCAAGAACGAGAACGACGACGAGGTGAAGGAGCGTGGCTCAGATCGGTTCCACTCGATTCCAGATTTCTCTGCGGCGACGATGAGGTAGTCATCGTGGTTATTTTTCCGTCGGAGACGAAGCATCGAAGTCGGTGACGCCGGATTTCAGGTCCGGTGAGGCTTGCTCTAGACAAGTGTGGCCGGATTTGCAGATGAAGGTGAAGGTTTAGATCTGTTTTACATATGAATGGAATATGAAACGTTGATTCAGACAATAGGAGAGAGGTTTGTATACTAGATTTTTTTTAGTTTTTCTTTATTTATTAAATAAAAAAAATTATTATTTTATTTTTATGTAAACTGATTTTATGTATTTTTGAATTAAAATCTTATTTTTTGAAAATAAAAATAATTTTTTATATATAAAACTGTTTTTAATAAAAAAAACTTATTTTTATGTATTTTTAAAATTAAAATCTGATTTTTTGAAATTAAAAATTGAATTTGAAATATTTTTAACCAAAACTGTTTTTAATAAAAAAAATATTTTTATATAAAAAAAACTTTTTTTATGTATTTTTAAAATTAAAATCTGATTTTTTGAAATTAAAATTTTAATTTATAAAAAAACTGATTTTGTTTTAAAATTATTGAAATTTTCAGTTTAACACCCTAAACAATGAAGGGTATTATTGTCATTTCACCTCTTTTCAAATTCTGAGGCAATGGCATGGGATGAAAATTTGAGTAATAGTTAGGGGTATTTTGGACATTTTACCCGGCTGGGTATGAAAGTGAAATTAAAAGTTTGTCAGGGTATGAAACTGATAAAAATTTATGCCAGGGTATGAAACTGAAGTTAAATGTTTGACAGGGTGGTAAAATGAAATTTTCCCTAAAAACAAAGACCAACACAACAGAAGACCAAACAACAACAGAGCAAAGTAAAACTAAAAAGGCCTTGAAACCAGATTTGACAGACATTAAGCACCAAGAAAGTAGGCCTTAGGAACAGGCATGTAAAAATCGGGCTAGGCGCCCATATGACCATTGGCGCCCAATTTTATAAGGGTCGGGTGGCCCAACCCGATTTGGTCCAATTAATCAGCAATTTCGCCAATTAATCGGCCCACTCACAACGAGCCCAAAAAAATGAAAAAAAAAAACTAAAAATTTGAACTAATAAAAGGCTACAACTTGAACCCTTTTTTTTAATTCGTTACTGAAGTTGAGCCCCAAAAAAGATGGAGCCCAAAATTAGTTAAGAATTAAGCGCTTAGTAGTTGGCACAAGGGATGGACTTTTATAGAAAAAAGGAAGAGAGTCTTAGTGAAACTCGGGCAATGTGGGACTTTAAAATGGTTGGTTTGAAATACTTCCATGCTATACCAATATTTATATTTTACAAACTAAATATTACTATTAAATTGTGCTAGTTGAGTTGGTTGCGGACACTTTAATCAAGTATTAGGTCTTGAGTTCAAATTACCTTATTGATTTTTTTTTGTTAAGTCATATTTATTTATATTGTTTTTTTAGGATGATATGATATTTTTAGAATATATATATATATATATATATATATAGGAACACATTCAAGTGTTACATTTTCTTATAATGTTACTTGTTACCTGAATTTAGACCATTGGATCAAGATGATCCAAAGGCTGTAAATTTAATGGCATAAAATCGTAATTAACTATAACTACTAATTTCTTTATGTAATTTAACTAATTACAAGGACAATATTGTCTTTTTCAGATTTGGTTTAACCATAACCCTAATCATACAGTTCATTCTCAACATTCACTCCAGGTCTCTCTTCTCTCAACCGTGTTATGCTAGTCCGCCGCACCTCGCATCACACCGCCGCACCTTGCATCACGCCGCCGCACCTCGCCTCACTGACCGGAGTTGGAGCCACACAAGTGGTGTAGGGGACGAGCTTCTCCCTCTCCGGAGCTCAACGGCGACACGGGAACCACGGCCGAGCTGCTCCGGCTAAGACATGGGCTTCTTTGATCACACGGACCTGAAGCCGTATCCTGCTTGGCCGCCGTGAAGATCCCACCACACGTCCTGGTTCAGAGCTCCGACCGCCGTGGATGAGCAGATCTAAAAGCTCGCCGATCGTCTCTCTCACCCGCCGTCACGCCCAGCTGTCCTCTACCCTGCTTCGTCCACGACCATTTCTTATTCAAGCTTCAGCGTGACTCCGCTGCCGTGCTTAAGCTTGAGAAGCCCCAGGTCACACCCTCTCTCTCATTTGTTCTGCCGCCCACCTACAGTGCAGATCGCGTCCCTCCGTCCACGGCGCCGCCACGGGATCTATGAGGACGTTGCAGATCGTGAACTACACAGAGCCATCGTGAAGGTCGCCGTGCTAAGCTCGGGTGAAATCGGATTTATATTCTCGCGTCGTCGTAGATCCTAGACTGGGCCTCCTTCATGTGCGCGACCTCGCCGGAGCCGTTGCACGTCCTGAGCTCCTCTTCAGACAAGCACATCGACGATGGTCGGAGACATGAAAGAGGAAGGCCACGTGATTCACTGAACAGTGGAGCAGGAAAACCAAGGTCCACTGCCGAGACCAGGAAACCGAGGAAGGAGAAGAGTTGCCGCCGTGAACTTCTTACCAAGCCGTGTGACGCCATCTGCAACCTTGAAGCACAATGGTCTCGCCGTGAAGAGCTGGTAGGTCTCCGGCCTTATAAGATCCGGCGGTCTCTCCGTGAGGAACTGGTGCGTCTTTGTTGGTTGATTTTTTTTTTGTTATTTAATGCATGTGTTTGAGCTTGGTCCGTAGTGGGTGTTCGATATTTGTAACGTTGGTTCGATGTTGCATGCTGAAAGTCCATGCTAACACTGGTTTGATTAATTGATTATTTCGAATACAGGAAACTGGATTTTGAAATGTTCTGTTTCGGAAGGTAGTTTCCAGCTCAAATTCTGTAACCTTAAAGTTTAAATTATGTAACATTAGAGTTCAAATTCTATAACACCAACTCTGTTTTTGGTATCATTTTTTTGGTTTTTAGACATGACACTGAGCAAAACATTTATGTAACATATAGTGTAAAATTATGGGATTTTTGATGTATTATTATGTAAATGTATAATAATAGTATATTATGGTCTCACATGATAGTTTTTTGTAACTTACAGAGTAGTTTACAAAGTTCGGTAGTTTTTCTGTAAATTGCATGGTAGTTTTTGTAACTTGGTAATTTTTGTAACACTGTTACATAGTTTTTGTAATTTTCATTGTATTTTTTGTAATCATTATATATAATTTTTGTAACTTTTAGGGTATATTTATGCAATTATAAGTCTTAGATTAGGGTAATTATTTGTAAGTGTAATTTTCTGTAACATCTTGTATAATTTTCTGTAACAGGTTGGATGGGCAGTTGTAACTATTTGAGTACTGTAACAAGGTAGATGTGCAGTTGTAACATTGTAACTTTTTGTAACTATTTTGGGTAGTTCTTTTTATAACAAGTTGTGTAATTTTTTGTAATTAATTTAGTAACATTTTGGGGATGTTTATAGTTTTGTAATTTTTGATATTATATTAGGTAATAAATTGTATTCATTTCTATAATTTTTCATATGCTTTATCTATTGATTTACTAACACTTTCAGAGTATTTAGTTTTGTAATTTTGTTATTGTATTATGTAAAAATTTGTATTCAATTCTGTAACTTTTAGTATGATTTTATCGATTTAAAATCTGAAATCTCCGATATAAAATATGTGAAATTTCGATATAAATTTTTTGTAACTTTCTATATAAATTTATGTAATATTATGCATAACATTCTGTGATGTGTACGAGATTGGAATGATTGAAATTTGAAATAAAAAATAGAATATTAATTTTTTTAAAATATTTTTTTTAAAATAAAATATTAAAAAAAATCAGATTTAGACCGTAAAAAAGTAATTCTGCAGTAATTTTTTCAAATGAGACAAAATTACAAAACTATCATTTTGTGAATATTTCTATTTAATTTGTGGATAATTGAGGCTGAAAATCTATAACCATTGGATTTTAAAATTCAATGGTCTAGATTTGGATAACAAGTAACATATTAAGCATAGGTAACATGTGAAAGTGCCCCTATATATATATATATACATGTTTTAGTTGGTATAAAGTTAATCTTATACATATATATAGGTATGCTTTCACGGGTTACCAAATGCTTATTTTGTTACATGTTACGTAATTGTGGGCCTTTGGATCAAGTTGATCCGATGGTTATAAAATACATCTTGGTGCCCCCCGGGTGCACTGTAAGACGCGAGTGATGTGCCTCCCGCAACACGTCGTCTCTACAGTTAACCGGCACGAACAGCCCCCCGCGGTACCATAACCCCCAATCAGTACTATTCTCCCAGCCTACCACCTCGTCACCCCTGACGACTCTCTCGCAGATCTCTGACGCTTCGACGTCCTCCGTCTGTGCCTCCAAAACTTGGGCAAGCAGTGAGGGCTGAGCCACCAATGAGCACATGGCCACGCCGCCAGTAATCTCCTCTAGCTCAAGCCCGAACGTGCTCAGCTCCCCCATCATGTCCCACTCTCGGACTGATATGCTGGCGAGGCTCGGAACCGACTTCCTACTCAAGGCGTCGGTGACCACGTTTGCCTTGCCCGGATGGTAGTGTAGCTCGAAGTCGTACTCCTCGAGTAGCTACATCCACCGTCGCTGACGCATGTTCAGGTCTGGCTGGGAAAATATGTACTTGAGGCTCTTGTGATCCGAGAACACCTGAAACCCCTCGCCATACAGATAATATCGCCAGCTCTTTAGTGTAAACACGACTGCTGCTAGCTCCAAGTCGTGGGTAGGATAGTTGGCTCGTGTGTCTTCATCTGCCTGGAGCCATAAGCCACAACTCTGCCCAACTGCATCAATACGCAGCCCAGTCCCTCTCCGGACGCATCACAGTAGACATCATAACCGACCCCTCGCTCGGGCACCACTAATACTGGAGCCGTAGTCCGCCGGGTCTTCAACTCCGTGAACGCCCGTTCACAGTCCTCCGTCCACACAAAACCGACTCCCTTGCGTGTCAGCAGAGTCATCGGCGCGGCTAGTCGCGCAAAATCCTGGACAAATCGCCGATAGTAGCCTGCCAACCCCAGAAAGCTGCGGATCTCGAAGACACTCGTGGACCGTTCCCACTTCGAGACCGCGTCGATCTTCGACGGATCGACCAGGATATCGTCACGGGACATGATGTGACCGAGGAATTTCACCTCAGCGAGCCAGAACTCGTACTTCTCTAGGTTGGCACAAAGCTGATGCACGCGCAGTAGTGTCAGAATAGCCCTCAGATGTGACTTATGCGCCGCCTCGTTCTGCGAATATATCAGGATGTCGTCCACGAACACCACCACAAACTGATCTAGGTACGGCCGGAAGATGCTGTTCATCAGATCCATGAACGCTGCAGGTGCGTTCGTCAGTCCGAATGGCATCACCAGGAACTCGTAATGCCCATAGCGTGTCCGGAACGCAGTCTTTGCGACGTCCCCCTCACGGACTCGCAACTGATAGTAACCGGATCGCAGATCGATCTTCGAGAAGCAGGTCAACCCTCTCAACTGGTCGAACAATTCATAGATCCTCGGCATCGGGTATCGGTTCTTCACCGTAACCCGGTTCAGCTTCCGGTAATCTATACACATCTGTAGCTCTCCACTCTTCTTCTTCACGAAGAGTGCTGGTGCTCCCCACGATGATACACTCGGACGGATAAACCCCTTCTGCTGAAGCTCCTCTAGCTGACGCTTCAGCTCAGTCAACTCTGTCGGCGCAAACCTGTAAGGCGCCATCGATATCGCCGCCGTTCCCGGCACTAGGTCAATCCCGAACTCCACCTCAGGAACCGGTGGCAGCCCGCTCAACTCCTCAGGAAAGACCTCGGGGAACTTGCATACCACTCTCGGCTCTGCATAGCCGGTACTTCCTCCTCTGCGGACAATGCCGACAGGAGGACCCCACTCTTACTACCCAGAACACACGTCACCTTCGTACTGCCCACTGACACTGTCACTCGTCGTCTATAGCAATCGATATTGGCTCGGTGCCTCGACAACCAATCCATTCCCAATATCACATCAAAGGTCGTCATTCCCAGTATGAGAAGATCACCAGGGCAAGGACAGTCTGCGACTCTAATCTCGCAGTCACGACAGACCCTAGTCAACGACGCTCCACCCCCAATTGGGGTGTCCAGGCACAGGGGTGGACTCAACGGCTCTAAGCTCAACCCCAACCTCTCAGCACAACCCGACGAAATAAAAGAGTGCGACGCCCTGGTATCAAACAAGAATAACGCCCATAAATGATACAATAAACACGTACCCTGGATGGTCTCGAGGTACGTGCTAGGTCCTAGGGCTTTGGAGTCGGTGACTGCATACACTCTCCTCTGCGAGGCCTGCTGCCTCTAACCCGCCGCACTGGCTGTTGAATACCCATGACTCTGCTGCTGTCTCGGAATCGGTGCGCTCGTACACGGCCGTGACGACCTCGGCTGCTGACTCTGTTGAGGGCGACCCTTGGGCGACTGTACTGTCCGCGACTGCTGCGGTCGCTGCGCTGATGTCTCCCCCAACTGCTCGCGGCACCATGCCATAGTGTGTCCCATCCGGCCGCACCAGAAACAGCTGGCCTCGTCGGCTCTCGACCCCGAGCTCTGGCCTGTCCGGCTGGTCGACGATAGTGCCATGTGCCCTCCTCTCGCTCTACACCCTCGCTGCAAGTGGCCTGTCTCCCCGCAGAGATAGCATGTCGGCCCCCTCTCTGAGGCGGCTGGCCCTACTGATGCTACTGACCCCAGCTGTCTTGATCCACCCTAATGAGTCGGTGGTCGGAAGAACCCCGTGGTCCTCTGCCTCCTCGGGTGTCGTGACTCTGACGGCCCTGTAAAGCTGGTCGGCCGCTGTCGAACCTCGCGGGTCCTGACCGCATCTCGAATACCCTGCTCCACCGTCGCTGCGGTGTCCACCAGATCTGTATACTTCCGCAGTCTCAAGGCGAGGACCTTGTCCCGAATCACCGGTCTCAGTCCCCCCTGGAACCGCAGGCAACGGTTCTGCTCGGTAGTCACCATCTCCGACGCGAATCTGGTCAAGGCCGTGAATCTGGCCTCGTATTCCGCCACTGTCAACCCTCCTTGCTCCAGGTCTAGAAACTGCCGATGTCGCTCCAGCCGAGCCGACTCGGGAAAGTACTGTGCCAGAAACACCTCCTGGAAGATGCTGTAGTCGTATCCGACCATGTCCTTCACACGCCCCCACCAGTGGTAGGCGATGTCTCTCAGCTGATGGGCCGCGAAGGACACTCTGCGACGGCCATCCTCGATACCTGATGTATCTAGGTCTCGCGTGACCTGCTCTAGCCACCTCTCGGCTAGGTCGGGGTTCGGCTCCCTGAAAAATGTAGGTATCCCGAGATTCAGGAAGTCTTGTAGTGCCCGGGATGTGTGATCCTCTGTCTGACCGGGCCTCACTGGGACCGCGGCTGCCTCTGAAGCTGGTGAAGCCGACTCTCGGTTGGCGATGACCGCCACCAAACTCTGGACTGTCCTGGTCAGCTCATCCAGGGCAGTCATAACGGGAGGGTCTGCGACCGGCGGAACACTAGGTGTGCCTGTAGACGGTCCCGCGTCGCTTCTCCTGTCTTCTCCGGCAGGAGTGTCCTGCGCCTCCGCGTACTCGGTGGGCTCAACGGTTGGCACCCTTCCCGGTGTCCCCGCTGACCGTCGCCGCCGGCCTTGAGTGGGCGCCCGACCCCGTGTTCCCGCTGCTCGTCCGCATCTACCGCGAGCCATAAGTCAGTATCCTCTGCACGGATACACGCAAACGTTCAGTTTGCGAACTCATATAAAAACAACAAGTTCAAATACACTAACGTTCACACGGTCTACGCTTACTCTAGCGTGCTTAACACTAACACGTCACACCGCTCACACTATTTATACTTTAATTATAATAATACGTAAGCGAAACCTCAATTAAACCGCATAACGCACACCAAGCCACACACAACAAAACAAAACCAACCACGAGTCTTCCAACCTCAACCAAAACCCAAACCGACAAGGTCAAACAACAACAATCACATCAACACGATCCCCGCTCACCGGGCCAACCAAAGTCGAACCTTGCCCACCGGGCCAACCAAAATCAAAACATACGCCCACTGGGCCAATCAAGTTTTAAATACGCCAACAGGGCCAACAATTTTAAAACTTTCTCCCTTTCATTTTAAAACCTCATTTCTTGACATCACGTAGTTACAACACGGTCCAGGCGTCCCCGAACTACGTTGTATCGACTTGACATCAACACCGTCACGTTCGACTACAGGAGCGCTCTTGAGTCGACCCGCGACAGTTTAAAAACAGTTCACGCAACCACACACAATCAGTATGCCAGCAACAAAATGCTGCAACATACGCACAAACAAAATAAGACTCAAGACATGATGGGTCTACACTCACTCGACCCTCCCCACCTAATTGACGGACAGTACGAGGTGTGAAACCTCGAGCTCTGATACCAAGCTGTCACGCCCCAATTTAAGTAAACCGAACTCGGGACGCGAACATTTAAAAACATAAAACACTTGAAACCTGTTTTGAATAAATGCTTTGATATTTCCATATAGTTATCAAAAATAATATTTACAATACAAAAAACGTCCCAACAAATGGACAAGGTACAAGTATCCGTCACTAGACTCAACAAAATAAAGACCAGACTCCGCTCCTAGCTCCACAAGCTTCAAGAGCTCACCTAGTCCGTCCGGTGATCAGTACCTATAAGAAAAGCAGCTAGGGGTGAGCGTTCGCTCACCACCACGGATAACAGACTGACTATGGCATAATTAGTAGATAAAGCCAGGAACACCAAAACCAAACCCAACACCGGGACTACAATCCCCAACTCAAGTACTCAACTGACCCACAACCCGTTACCTTCCACAACAGACTCAACCTCAAACTCACAAAGCAAACCCGACACAACCGTTTATGACCTCCTCCAAAGACACGAACACGGATCAGGCTAGCCAAAGAATGCTCAGAACCTGCCGAGACTCGTACACGAATCAGGCCAGCCAAAGAATGCTCGTAACCTGCCGAGACCCGGTCACGGATCATGCTAGCCAAAGAATGCTCATAACCTTTCGAGATCCGGACACGAAACAGGCTAGCCAAAGAATGCTCAGAACCTGTCGAGACTCGAGTTTGGTCAGGCCAGCCAAAGAATGCTCGTAACCTGCCAAAATCCACACCACTCCCCAACACGAAGTCGGGTTGCTAACCCCGAGCAAACGCAATCACAATCACAATCACAAGCAAGGCTCAACAAACAGTAACAAGACCAGTTCAATACTCCACAGGCACTCACGGCCACTCAAGACTCCAACGGTAAGGACTCGGGTTCAACAACCCCACGACCCTCATGGCCTCCCAAGACACACCAACTGTAACTCACGGGCTCAACGACCCCACGGGAACTCATGGTCTCCCAAGACATCCCAACAGTAAAAACACGGGCTCTCAAGGCCACCCAAGACACCAACAACAATACACGGGCTCTCATGGCCACCCAAGACACCAACAACAATACACGGGCTCTCATGGCCACCCAAGACACCAAAAAAAAATACACGGCTCTCATGGCCACCCAAGACACCAACAACAATACACGGCTCTCATGGCCACCCAAGACACCAACAACAATACACGGGCTCTCATGGCCACCCAAGACATAAATTAAACAGTCAACCTCCGGGCATGGTCATATGCCTCCAGTAATTCTAATATCGCTAAGTTCTCTGTTTCTATAACACTACTAAGTGTCACATGCTTTTCTCATAAACGCTACAATCCCGTATCATGCTTTTCTAATATTTAAATAAACCTACTCAACCCACGACACCCCGGTGTCACATGCAATTCTACTGTTAACTTTCCCTAATCAGGGCCGAGATCCGGCTACTTTTCCCTACCTCGTATATAACTACAAAAGCCAACCAATGAGCTCCGGTGTGACCTCAGTCACTCACCCAGCTTTCCCTTGCCTCGGTCCGCGGTACGATCTAAAAGAACACAATTTTTAAAGCACTTTAAACTCGCAGGAAATAAACTGGAATTTAATAAAACTTAACGTCCAAACGTAACCCCACCAATGTCGATCACTCCCAAACTTCCCAATTACTCGACATTGTCGATAAAAGACCCGTAAAGGCCCGATTCGCCCGACATGGCGAATCTGCCCGGGTTTTGTAAATGCCCTTCCGGGGCTCCAAAAATTCCCGTTTTCATTTCTACGGTCTTAGAATAATTCAAGGAACCCAAAGCACTTGACGAAATCGAATTCCGACTTCCGAGTCAATTAATTAACGTTTAAAGTTTCTAAAACCCGTTAATTACAACTTCTCCGATTTAATTCCAAATTTCGATTCGGTTATGGATAAATGGTTCGGGGAACGTTTTAAACCACCCGAACACTAAACCCGATCACCCGAGCACGTGGGCCCCACCCGGCCCATTTGGCCGTGAGCCCTAGGGTTCAAGGGGGGCTCGGCCACCATGGTGGTGGCTGGTCCCAGCTCCGGCCAGCCACCCCATGGCCGGCCGGCCACCACCCACGGTGGCCGGAGCTCCTCCCGAGCTTCCGGTCACCGGAAAACGTGCAATCTCACCTCCAAACACCTCTAAAACGTCTCCAACACCTCCCCAACCTCCATACAACCCTAAATCAATAGTTTCACCCAAACCCTAGCTTTCGAAAATTAACAAAACGACGATCGGTTTAGTACAAACCGTAGAGGAGGATGAGGGGAAGTAGCTTCCTTCTTGCCTTGAGGTGATCCAAGGGTTGGATATGACGTGAATAGTGCCCACCAACCTAGCTCCTCTCTTCTCTTCTTCTCCTTCTCTCTCTAACTCTTTTCTTTTTCAAATTTGTGAAAACTCTCTCTAAAAACCCTAAGTGGCCAAACCCCTCTATAGCTCTCTTCTTATTTCCCCCCCAAAACTAACACCACCACTTGGTTGACAAGTGGCAAGGTGGGTCCCACACCTTTTGGAAAATATCTACCAGATATTTTCCAATCAGATTCGCGAAAATAGGACGTTTCGGGCCCCGAACGGGCACTTTTCTCAAAAAATTACGAAACTTGACGGGCTACAAGGAAATGGCTCAACTAAGACCGCTGCGACGACGGCTAAGCTTTTTGGATCCAAAACGGTCCTCGAATGGACCAAAACGTCGCTCGGTTGACTTTTCCAGCGAAAAGTCAACATTTCCCAAATTGATCAGAAAGTTGCCCTGAGTCCCCCGGAACTCATTTTGGTCGATAACGGGGTCAACTTAAGTCCGGTATGATCCTCGGGGTCAATTTAGGTTTAATTAAGTGTATGTCTTAAAATTTCTAAATTTTTCATGTTTTTCGCAGGTTTGACTGTCGTTGACCGGAAGTGGTTATTACACTTGTTGTATAAGTTCTGAAAATAAAAGATTTACTAGGGTTGCTGGAGCGCCTATCCCTAATGACCCCAACCCGTGATGCTTGTGGCCCAAGTAAAGGCCCGGATGTGCTCGGGCTCTGAATCGTAGTAAAAAATGAATTCTTCTAACTCGGTGTTACTAGATCGTGCAAAGTAATCTCTTTTCCCTTGCCTGAGACTCCTTTTGGTGGAAGAAACTTTTTTTTCTTCTGATTATTCAGACTAAATCTAACCCCTCTGGAGTATTGAAGCTAAACAAAGCATTATATGGGTTGAGAGAAGCTACGAGAGCCTGGAATTCGAAACTTGATGACACTATGTGAAACTAGACTCTATTAGAAGTACATATGAGCATCCATTTTACACTCGGAAGGAAAATGGCTCTCAAATGATCGTTGGTATACATGTTGATGATTTTCTTATCACAGAGGCACAAGTAAGTGGCATTTTCCAAATTTCAAAGAACAAATGAAAGATATATTTGATATGAGTGATCTTGGCATATTATCTTGGGATAGAAGTAACACAAACTAAGGAAGACATTACCCTATGTCAGAAAGGGTATGCTTTAAAACTACTGAAGATTGGAATAATACAATCCTTGTCATACTCCCATGGAACACAAACTGAAACCAAGCAAAAGGATAAGTGGGAAAACAGTTGATCCGACATAATATCGTAGTCTCATTGGAGGGCTCAGGTACTTAGTCAATACAAGAAATAATTTAACTTACTATGTGTGTATTGTAAGAAGGTATATGAAAGTCTCTTGAGAATGATCATCTAAGGGAACAATTTGGTACGCCCTGAGTTACCATTACAAGGGAGAATATGAATGATCTGGCGAGGGATTTGATGACACGAAGAGTATAACCAGAGTGATGTTTTTTCTGGGCAACAACTTAATATCCTTGCTCTCACAGAAACAGAAGATAGTGGCATTTTCTTATGTGAAGCTGATTATATTGCAGCAACTACATCAACTTGTCGGGGTATTTGGCTAAACAATCTAATGAATGACATGTTGAGCACTGAAGTAGCAAAACTAAAGCTGAAGATAGATTACAGGTCAGCTATCTTTTTGAGTAAAAATCTTGCATACCATGACAAGAGCAAGTACATAGACCAAGTATCATTTTATTCGAGAATGTGTTGAGTAGAACAAGATTGGAATCAGTCATGTGTCCTTTGAAGAACAGAAGACTGAGATTTTAACGAAGTCCTTGAGCAAGACAATGTTTAAGGAGATGCGGGACATGATCGGAGTTAAGATATCAAGAAGAGTAATGATTAAAGGGGTGATTGTTAGATTAATCCGTACTCCTCCATTTGTTTTTCTGTTGAAGATTCTTCTATATTATTTGTTGTACTGATATGTTGCATAACTTGTATGCGTTTATCTTTATTATATTTTTGGCCTTTATCTTCCTATAAATAAAAGATCCTAATCCTGATAACAATATCAAGTTTTATCACTTACATTTATGTTTATCTCTTTCTTCCTCCCTAAAATAACGTGATATTCTCGAACTTCATGCAACACTTGCCAAAAGAACTCCATTGTAGGAGTCAATCACTACAATGATAATATTAGCAAACATGGTTGTGAAATCATTGCAAAAGATAGGGCTTCGAATTTGTTGGAGCCAGACCTTTCTTCCTTTTATTGAGGGAAATTTACACATAACCTACTCTATTATCGTTTTTTTTTACATCACCCCTTAACTATTTTTTTTACATTTAACCCCCTTAACTTAATTTTTTTTAGTTTAGCCCATCGACATCCAAAAACAAAACGAAAACGACATGTGCGAGGCACATGACTTTACATTTTCCAGAAAATGTCCAAAATCCCCTTTTATCTTTTAAAACCCTAATTCCTAACACTCAACACCCATATGTCCATATGAGTCTTCTCTTCAACACTATGTCCACAATACACACACCTCGCCTCTCTCCTTCATCGGACTCTCGTCGACCTCAAGATCTGCTGCTGCAAAAACCTCTTTGATCCAATCCCCTCGCCGTACGGACGAATTTTGAAAAGAGCCTTATTTGAAGATGAGATTTGAAAAAAAAAACATTGTCTGAGTTGTAATTTGAAAAAAAACCTCCAAGTTAATGAAAGTTTGTTTATCCCTCTTCTACCATTTTCTTTATTTGCAAAAAGAGAACCCAAGTTTCTATATTTGCAAAACAAACCCAAATCCCCCATTTGAGACCCGACACCCTCTCACAACCAAGAACCAAGAAACAAGCTGCAATTTTGAACCGCCGTCTACCACTGTCCAGAGCACTGTCCACCACCGTCCCGACCTTGTCTTCCTCCTAGGCAGTAAAGAGAAGCCCAAGTAAGTAAACCCCAAAGCTTTAATTTGAGTTCTAGGGTTGAGAAGAAGTGCGAATTGGAATATCGAACGATATCCTTTGTGGTTCCATACGTAGAAACGTAGTGAGTTAAGCAAAAGATTGGAATATAGCCTTTGTGGTTCTATACCCCTTCATACATAGATGCGGTTTGGGGATTTTTTTTGTTAGAACATGTATGGTTGATCGGACGGTAAGGGTCTCCGATCGGAAAACCAGAGGATATGTCGTGTGTAAGAGATGGTCACCGATCAGCGATATTTAGCCGATCGGAGACGCTAGACGATCGACTACATATCGCCAATCGACAAGATGCATATTCCAAGATTAACCTACCTTGTTAGTATTATGGGTCTGCGTATGGTTAATTTAATTACTTACATGAATGAGGTTGTAATTGTACAGGGAATGGGTGAAGTTTCAGTGATTCATGCTACTTATGGTGGGGAATATAAGGTAGAGGAGGATGAGAACTATAAATGGATATCATTAACAAACAATAAAGTTATTGGTCTTGCTATTGCTGATGGTGCCAATGCAACATTGAAAACATTAAAAGACCTCCTGTATTCAGAAATTGGGGTGAAGGAAAGTGATACAAAATTGAAGCTTAGTTACCAACCTTATATGCCCAATTACGCAGGAATGATCTCGCTAGTTGGGATTGTAACGGATATGGGTGTTCGGTATGTAGTACCTGAAAACATGAAAGAAAGTCGTAGAACCATGTTACGTGTAGAGATGATCAACACGAACGATAACAGTGGTGCGGAAGTTGAAGCGGTGGAAGTTGAACAGAGCGTCTACGATGATATGGTCTATGCTGAACCGGTTGTAGATGAACATGATGGAAATGAAAATGGTGGGTATGGTATATATTTTGACTTGGATATTTGTAGTCGTGTAGAGAATGATGAGAACCTAGTTATTCGGCGTCGACGTAGAGAGGTTGATAATGAAGCACAAGCATCATCTCCTACGCCAATGCCGGTAAGTTTGGATAGTATCGAAGGGAACGGTAAAATGGTGGAGTATTTTTCTAGAGACCATCAGTTTCCGTTAGATAGGGTGGATCCAGAACAAAAAAATATTGGTTTTAGAGATGGCTCATATTTAGTAGTTGGTAAAAGGTTTCATAACAAGGAAGCATTTATTACGTATCTGAGATAGGTTGGAAGGAAGGGTAATTTTTGGATAGACCGAGATAGATCTTCAAAAACGTTATACATTGCAAAATGGCATGGTGTTAATTGTAGATGGGGAGTGCGTGAAGCCAAAGATCGGGGATCTGATGAATTCTCCATTAGAACCTATGAGCCTTTCCATACTTGTTTGGCCAGTGATGGCACCTCCCGAAAAGGTCTACTGAGTACATAAATGATTGCTTGTATGTCTGCTGTAAAATATGCTGGAAGGAAAAAGATTCCCCGTCCAAGGGAGATTCAAGACAGTTTGGCTGGTGATGAGTTTGGCGAGTATAAATACTAGAAGTATTGGATGGCTCAACTGTTTGAGATGATTAAACTTGTAGGGGATCCTGATTTAAGTTATGGATTAATCCCTACTTATTTGCAGCAGGTTCGGAAGATGAATGAAGAGGCAGTAATTCATTTGCTAAGCGAAGGATATGTGAATAACACCACTGAACAAACTCGGCGAATATCGGGTTACTGGTCCATTCGATGACGTCTTGGTTGATTTGGTTAAGAGGACATGCAGTTGTCGGAAGTTTGACATTTATAGAATTCCTTGTACTCATGCCTTAGCGTGTTGTGAGGATGCTGGGATAGATATGTATGAGTTATGCGACGAGTATTACACGGTAGAAGCATGGGCGGCCGCTTATCATGGAACCATTTATCCAGTGTTACGAGAATCAGATTAGAAAATTGATGATCTTCGTGGCCTCATTGAGGTTGAGGCACTAGAGTTTGTAGTGCAACGCGGTAGACGAGCTGATAGAAGAATTCCTTCAGTAGGTGAGGCTCCAAGAGCGACTACAGCAGCTCCAAAGCGTCCACGAAAATGTGGAAATTTTTTGACTGTTGGTCACAACAAACGAACATGTCCTTCGCTTGTTTCTACATCTAATGTGTAGGATACTAAATGTTTGTTTCACAGACTCTGTATTTGTTTCTGATTATGCTACTATTTGTAACTAGGTACTATGTAGTCATTAGATGTTTTCAATGTATCAAAAAAAATTCATAGTGCAATGTTCATCTTTAAGTGCATGCCGCCAATCGGCCAAAATGCTGCCGAACGGAAATTCCAAAGAGGTTACATCTTGGAAACAATTCTCCATTCGGCGCAGGATTGATCCAATCGGCCGAGGATTGGTCCAATCGGCTGAGGGTTGACTTTATAATCGGCCGAGGATTTACCCAGTCGGCCGAGGATTGACTCCAACCTCGACGGAGGATTGACTTCAACCTCGGCCGAGGATTGACCAAATCGGCGGGGGATTGAGAAAATCGGCGGAGGATTGGGACCAATTCGGCCGAGGATTGACCCATTCGGCGGAGGATTGACTTCAACCTCGGCCGAGGATTGACCAAATCGGCGGGGTATTGAGAAAATTGGCGGAGGATTGGGACCAATTCGGCCGAGGATTGACCCATTCGATGGAGGATTGAGGTTTTGTTTAAGGGTCTGAGGTTTAGTTTTAGGGTTTGAGGTGTACTTATAGGGATTGAGGTTTACATTTAGGGTTTCAGGTGTACTTATAGGTTTTGAGGTGTACTTATAGCGTTTGAGGTTTAGTTGTAGGGTTTAAGGATGAGTTTGGGTGAGAGTTTGGGGTTGAGGTTTAATTTTAGTGTTTGAGGTTTAGTTTTATGGTTTCAGGTGTACTTATAGGGTTTGAGGTTTAGTTTTAGGGTTTGAGGATGAGTTTGGTTTAGGGTTTAGGTTCAGGATGAGTTTGGGTTTGAGTTTCAGTTTTAGGGTTTAGGTGTACTTATATGGATTGAGGTGTACTCATAGGGTTTGAGGTTTAGTTTTAGGGATTGAGGTTTAGTTGTGAGGTTTTAGGATGATGAGTTTAGGCATTGAGGTTTAGTTTTTAGGCATTGATGTTTAGTTTTATGGTTTGAGGTTTAGTTTGGGTTTGAGTTTTACCTGTAATGTCAAGGGAACCATCGGTGGAGGATTGGGACCCACTCGGCGGAGGATTGAGGTTTTGTTTTAGGGTTTGAGGTGTACTTATAGGTTTGTGGTTTAGTTTTAGGCTTTCAGGTGTACTTATAGGGATTGAGGTTTAATTTTAGGGTTTTAGGTGTACTTATAGGGTTTGAAGTTTATTTTTAGGGTTTCAGGTGTACATATAGGGTTTGAGGTTTAGTTTTAGGGTTCCAAGTTTAGTTTTAGGCATTGAGGTTTACTTAAGGCATTAATTTCAGTATAATATCCTGATAAAATCTTTTTGCACTTTCATACCTAACCAAACATTTAATTTTAGTTTCATACCTAACACTTAACTTTCTGTTAGTTTGGATGGAAAAGAGATATACAAACCTCATGACCCTATACCAGAAATCAGATATCTCAACAGTAGTGATGGTGGGAGGCAAAGCATCGTCTAGGGACCCCTCCCAAGGCCAGTCCCTGATGCTCCCCTCCCTAGAGAAATTCTCGATTTTCTTTTCGGCGGCCATTGATCCTGCAAAGAAAAACTCAAATAAAATAAAAAAGACCCTTTCGATTAGCCAGATCCTTAATCGTGAAAGGGGTCGAGGTAGTTGAGGTGGTGGAGGTTAGGGAGAAGGACGCACCGGCTGCGGCTGTAGATCCGGCGACGATGACTTCAGGAACGACTCTAGAGATGGTGGCAGCATCAACATCAGGGACGACGATTGTAGAGACAGAAACCCTCGGGGCGGCGAATTCAGAGGTGCTTCAGGGGCGGTGGCGAAGACTATAGAGACGTCACCGGCTTCAGGCGGATTGAAGGTTTGTTGAAGCCGAGGTGTGTAAGAACCACTCCCGGTCCACGCTAGTCAAATCTGCGAAAAACAGGAAAATTTAAAAAATTTAAGCAGACACTTAATTAAACCTAAGATTGACCCCGAGGGTCATACCGGACTTAAGTTGACCCCGATATCGACCAAGGTGAGTTCCGGGGAACTCAAAGAAACTTTCTGATCAATTTAGGAAATGTTGACTTTTCGCTAGAAAAGTCAACCGAGCGACGTTTTGGTCCATTCGAGGACCGTTTTGGATCCAAAAAGCTTAGCCGTCGTCGTAGCGGTCTTAGTTGAGCCGTTTCCTTGTAGCCCATCAAGTTTCGTAATTTCTTGGAAAAAGTGCCCGTTCGGGGCCCGAAGTCAAATGCAAGGTCTCGGCCAAAACATTTCAAAAGGGAAAAGGGTGAGTTTTTAGAGAGAGAAAGGAGTTAGAAGGAAGAGAGAAAAGGGAGACAAAGAGAAGAGGGTTTGGAGTTTTGCCACTATTCCCGATCATCTAGCCATTGGATCGTCTCAACGATAGAAGATTCAAGCTCACACCGTCATTCTCTACGGTGAGCACCTAACTGATTTTCGTTTTGTTAAGTTTAAAAGTTAGGGTTTGGGTTAAAACTAGTAGTTTTTGGATGTGTTGAGGTGTGGGGTTCGTTAGGAACGTTTTGGGGCGAAAAGGAACATTTTTTGTTGTGGCCGTGTGGGGCCCACATGCTCGGGTATCGGGTTTTCGTGTTCGTATGGGTTAGGACGTTCCCCGGATCATTAATCTACAACCGGATCGAAATTTGGAATTAAATTGTAAAAGTTGTAATTGACGGGTTTAGAAACTTTAAACGCTAATTAAATGACTCGGAAGTCGGAATTCGATTCTGTCAAGTGCCTAGGAACCCTTGAATTATTCTAAGACCGTAGGAACAAAAATGGGAATTTTCGGAGCCCCGGAATGGCGTTTCCAAAACCCGGGCAGATTCGCCATGTCGGGCGAATCGGGCCTTTCCGGGTCCAATATCGACAATGTCGAGTAATTGGGGAGTTTGGTAGTGATCGACATTATCAGGGTTACTTTTGGGCGTCAGGTTTATTAAAATTCAGTTTATGCCTGCAAGCTTAAAAGAGTTTAAAATTGTGTTCTTGTTAGATCGTGCTGCAGACCGAGGAAAGGGAAAGTTAGGCGAGTGACCGAGATCACGCCGGAGCTTAATTGTGCGCTTTTGGAGAAAGCATACGAGGTAGGGAAAAGTAGCCGGATCTCGGCCCTGACTAGGGAAAGTTAACAGTAGAATTGCATGTGACACTTGGGTGTCGTGGGTTAAGTAGGTTATCGAATATTAGAAATGCATGTGACACTTGGAGTGTCGTGGGTTAAGTAGGTTATCGAAGTTTGGAAATGCATGTGACAATTAGTACTGTCGTAGGAGCAGAAAACTTATCGATGTTAGAATTACTGGAGGCATATGACCATGCCCGGAGGTTGATTGTGAACTTATCGATATTAGGAGTACTGGAGGCATATGACCATGCACGGAGGTTGATTGTGAAACTGTTGATATTAGGACTGTTGGAGGCATTGGTTATGCCGGAGGTTGTGTGTATTTTGTGTCTTGGGTGGCCATGAGAGCCCGTACTTTACTGTTGTGTCTTGGGTGGCCATGAGAGCCTGTGTTACAGTTGTGTCTTGGGTGGCCATGAGAGCCCGTGTTACTGTTGTGTCTTGGGTGGCCATGAGAGCCCGTGTTACTGTTGTGTCTTGGGTGGCCATGAGAGCCCGTGTTACTGTGGTGTCTTGGGTGGCCATGAGAGCCCGTATTACTGTTGGTGTCTTGGGTGGCCATGAGTGCCCGTGGGGTTGTTGAACCCGTGTCTTTACTGTTGGTGTGTCTTGGGAGGCCATGAGTGCCTGTGGGGTCGTTGAGCCCGTGAGTTATTGTCGGCGTGTCTTGGGAGGCCGTGAGTGCCCGTGGGGTTGTTGAACCCGTGTCTTGGGAGGCCGTGAGTGCCTGTGGGGTTGTTGAGCCTGTGAGTTACTGTTGGTGGTTTTGAGTGGCCTTGAGCGCATGTGGGGTTGTTTAGCCCGTGAGTTACTGTTGGTGGTTTTGAGTGGCCGTGAGTGCCCGTGGGGTTGTTGAGCCCGTGAGTTAACGTTGGTGTGTTTCGAGTGGTCGTGAGTGCCTGTGGGGTTGTTGAGTCGTGAGTTACTGTTGGTGTGTCTTGGGAGGCCGTGAGTGCCTGTGGGGTTGTTGAGTCCGTGTTTTACTGTTGGTGTCTTGGGTGGCCATGAGTGCATGTGGAGTGCGGAACCTGTGTTGTTGTTGCTGGTTGAACTTTGTTTGTGATTGTGATTGTGGTTACCTGAGGTTGGGGGCCCGCTTCATTAAATGGGGGTCCCGTGATCGCACGCGTCTGCATGTTCAGACGGGATAGGGGGCCCGCCTGTCAGTAAAGGGGTCTTGGCCGCGCGTGCGTGGTGGGACAGGTCGACAGCCTGATCCGACTTTGTGTCGGGAAAAGTGCGACAGGTCGACCGCCTGGCCTGGCAAGGATCGGCAAAAGTGGCGACAGGTCGACCGCCTGGTCTGATAGTGATCGGTAAAAGGCGTGAGGGAGGTTACTGAGAGGTTGGCATGCGATCCTTTGTGATCTTGTTTGGTGTGCGATCTTTCGTGATCTTGGGTGTTGTGTGGTTGTCTGTCGTGTCTTTTGTGGAGGTCGTGATTGTTGTGTCAGGTCTACGTTACGTGTTCGAGTGTTGAGTCGGTTGAGGAAAGTAACTGTGGGTGTGTGTCAGTCGGAGTATTTGAGTTGGGGATGGTGATCCCCGGTGTTGAGTGTGTTGTTGGTGTTACCGGCATTTTCTGCTAATTATGCCGTAGTCAGTCTGTTATCCGTGGTGGTGAGCGAACGCTCACCCTTAGCTTCTTTTCTTACAGGTACCGGTCGCAGGTTGGACTAGGTGAGCTTCCGAAGCTTGAAGAGCTAGGAGCGGGATTCTGGGTTTATTTTGAGTCTAGCGACGTATACCTTGCCTTTTTTTCCATTTGTTGGGATGTACCTTTATGTTGTAAATGATTATTTTGATGAACAAATGGTGATTTTAAAGTGATTTATGTAAAAGGTTTCAAAATGTTTTATTGATTTAAACGTTCGCGTCCTAAGTTCGGTTTACTGAAATTGGGGTGTGACAAGGTGAGCCAAACGACAACCAGCGGAATCGCATAGGGGAAACCGAACATGATCGGGACACGTGTCGGTGGTGGTGGGGAAGAGTCCACAACGCGGTGGCTAGCGGCGACCCGAAAGGAACCCTAACAGAGAAAACTTCTGCAGGACGTAAAGGGATGTGCAGAGAAGAGGGTGGATAGAGAGGAGAAGACGAACCATGACATAAGCCATGAAAATTTCCATACCCATAGCCATGGTGGTGCGTACGACGACAGAGGTTTCAAAGCCCTAGCAGAGAGCTAAATTTCCCTTTTATTAAACATATACTTTGCTATAACAATGATAATATTAGCATTTTGACAGATATAGAGGTCACGTGATTAAATTACAATTTTTTTGTTAAACCCAGTACCATTTAACCTTAGTAAAATAAAAAAGTGATGGATCGAAACTAGGGTTTGCTTGTTGTTGATCATCGGTGGAGTATTGATGCCATTGGACAGACGCTTCCATAAGCTGGATCAAAACTATTTGGCTTTAGTTGATAACTTGAAGATGTTCTACAAATACCCTTGGGGTAATTTGTCCTTCAGTTGTCTCCTAAAACAGATAAAAGCAAAGAAGTTGAGAAATAAAATGTTGGTGGCTCAGAAGAACACAAGAAATGAGAGTGTTATGACATATGTCGGCTTTTTTCTTCCTCTCACAGTAAGTAACTATTCCTTCACACAAATATTTTAATATCGTAGTGTACATGATGTCTCTTATGATTTGTATCTTTTGTCGTAGTTACTTGCATTTGAAAGCATACCATCATTAGCAACAAAGTTCGCAAGAATTCGTGAAGACTTCGGCATAGACTTGCCTAGAATTTTAAAATGGAAGACAACGTGGAGTAGAAATCCGTCTTACAGTGCTTTTAGGGAAGCACTCTTATAAAGCTCACCGGATGTTAGGAATTTAATTTTCATATAATATATGCGTTTTCATACAAATTTTGCACATATTAATTTTATTCGTTTTTGTGCTCAAGAAATAGTAAGTCTGTTGGTCCCCACTGAGGAAGAAAAGAAGCAGCCTTGGATGGAACAATTCGTGAACCAAGAAGAAGAATATCTGAATCCGTTGTTGGACAACATGGTGGAAAAGATGGAGCAAGACTATGTTGTTTCATTTCCACAAGATGAGACCGTCCATGTGGCACCGCAAACTCCACCAGCAGCACCAGAGGAGATTCATACGTCACACCCACAGTCCGATGATGGACTTTACAAGGCTGTCATGGAGCAAATTGAGCTGCTAAAGAGCCAGGTCCTGTCAGTGCAGGTTGATCTGAAAAGTGTGATGGAAGTGCTGAAGACGCAATTTGAGGCGATCATGGAAGCTCTGTCAGCTCGGAAAAATGCAGACAGTCCATCAAACCACTTCAGAGCAGGTTTTGAAGCATCATTTCCTGGGCAGGACAAGTAGAAGAACCAAGAAGATGACATGGACATGTTCGATAAGGAGACGGATGTTTGAGCGAAGGTGTTGAACCAAGAAGGTGTGCCCACTGGAGTTGAAGTGAACCAAGAAGAAGAAATGCCCGAGGAAATGGATGTGAATGTAAATGTGAACCAACAAGAAGTAGGATTGCCCACTGGTGGAGAGGATGGAGAGGATGTTGATGTTGTAAAAATTGGATTAGCCGTTGAACAGGAAGTGAACCAACAAGAAGAAGAAGGAGTGACACCTGGACAAGAAGGTGTGCCCGCTGTAGTTGAAGTGAACAAACAAGGAAATGTGACTGAAGAAGTGAATGAAGTGAACAAACAAGTAAGTGTTGGTGAGGATGTCAATGAAGGGGAAGATGTGAATGAAAAGGAACAGTCCGTTGAGAAGGAAATAGTTGATGTGAACCAAGAGGTCCATGAGCCGGCTGCTGTTGTTGAAAAGGCCAAGGAAATTCAAGCTAGAACGACTAGAAGTAAGTGTTTAGAAAACAAGGTGAAGTCTAACACAAAGAAGACTGCCACAAGGAGCAAAAAGAAGGCTTCCACAAAGAATGATTCCACAAAGAATCATGCCACAAGCAAGCGGAAGAGAGAAGAATCAGGCTCGACGATCTCGGCTCCTATTATACACGAGTGGGACAGTGAAGCAACAAAAGATAAGAAGAGGAGACTTAAAGGGAACTTGGAGAAGTTGAACCCCTTTCTTATGCCTGATCAATCCACAACCCAGGTTTATAAGGATGTGATTGCAAAACTGAAGAGGAAGAATATACCCTTAGAGGAAATCCCAAAAACACCTTACGGAGAGGTCACCTCGTCTTACTACAAAACTCTCAGCCGGTCCAACGACAAGTTGAATGCAAGGGTAAGGTGGAACCTTAATTATTTGCATTGTTTTAAATTTAATATAATTCACTTTCATTTATGCAACAAATGAATGATTGCCTGTTTGGAATTAGAAAGCGGCAGAGGCGTTACGCTAAGCACTATGCACATAATGTTGTGGTGTTGGACGCAAAATTTGAAGATGTCGTCAGGGAAGGGCACATGGCATGGAGTAAAAGTGAGAACCCCCCAAGTAGCAGATCGCTTAATGGAATACATTAAGGGCGATCTTCTGATCTTTGCTACTAAGACATGGGTAGGTTGTGAAAAAATATTTTTTTCCTTTGCTGTTGGACGAAATAGAACATCATTGGGTTATGGTGGAGGCGGACGTATCTCTCTGCAAGCTCATCATGTATGAGTGCGATAAAAGAGTTGTCTCGGATATTTCTGGAGTGATGGAACCTTTTTTGGTGATGTTCCCACAAATTCTCATTGCTGCCAAGAATTTTCGCGGGGAATTACTCCATTCAGTTATAATGTGGACGTGTGAAAGGCGGACGGATTTGCCTCAACAGGAGCAAACGTATGGAATCTTCTACAACTTTGCATCTTATAACTTTTTTTTGTTCTATAACTCTTACCCTTACTTAGTTGTCACTAATTCGCTTTTATTGTGCAGAGGAGATCAAGTGTTTATGCGCTGAAGTATTGCGAGCTGAAGCTACAATCATTTCCGATCCCAATTTATATGCAACCACGGCATGTCTCTGTGTACCGCTTGAAGATGTGTGTGGATATAGCAACACAATTCGAGAAGTTACTGGATTACAAAAATGACTGAGTTTTTTTTAGATGATGAAGGATAAAACTTTACTGGTTTCAATGACTGAGAATTTTAATATTTAAGGTGGATTATAATTTGAATTCTACACTTTGATGTGAATTTTATTATTTTGGTGACCAAGATTGGTGTTAATTCTAAACTGCTTTCATGTATTATTATAATGTTAGCCTTATGTTGAATGGATTGTACTGTTAATTGTTATATGTTACATGGATTATACTATTTTGTATGTTAGGTTTATTTGGAAACTGAACATAAGAGGACAGATTTACGGTCGGAGACTAATTATGATCAATTCTGGGAACATATTTCTAGTTTTGTTCTCTAGTCTAGAAAATATATTTCTAGAATGGTTTTGAAGTCTAGAAAATATATTTCAATTATGGATGTCAATTCTAGAAAATATATTTCTAGAATGGTTTTCAAGTCTAGAATATATATTTCAAATCTGGGATGTATTCTGGTAATGAATCTATGTGTCAATCAGTTTTAATTGGATTTCGAACAGTTGTGTCTTGTCAAATTAATTATAGTTATAGGGTCATGCATATACATGAACCGAAGAGTCTTTTCGTCTTACATGTAATTATCACTTGTAATAACTTCTTAAACTCTACTTGTCATGTCAAATTAAATTTTTGTAATCATGTAACTGTTTTTCCAAGTCTATATAAGAAACCAATCTAGAACACATGCAACCCACACTGAAAATCCATTCTACTTCCTAATAGGTCTCGTTTTGTTTTTGCTTTTTCTTCTTCCTTTGCTGCAACTGCAACCCCCATCCCTATCCTCCATGGAGTCACCCCCACCCCCACCACCGAACTCCCCCGATCCCTATCCTCGCCGGGGTTATTCGACGAGTCAAAACCAAGGCTCTACCCCCCATCGGATTCCACCAACATCAGCAGTGAAGACGAAGACGATGAAGGTGGTCATAAAAGGAAGCGATGCCCCCCCCCCCCCCCCCTGACGAGCCCTTCTCCGGGGAGGAGGAGGAAAGAGACCCGGACGACGACCCAGAGGTCGCCGAGAAGGAGTCGTCCGAGGAGTCGGACGACGACCCGTCGGAGGAGGAGGATGAGTCCGAGGAGGATGAGGAGGAAGACGAGGAGTCCGAGGAGGAGGACAAGGAGAAGAAGAAGGAGGAGAAGGCCCCAGTAGACCCAGCCGTCCAGGAACCCGTGCCAACACCAGGCCCAGCCCCAGCCGCGCCGGAAGACGAAGAAGAAGATCCATATGACGCCCTTTTTGCTCCTGCAGACCCGAACGCCGACACCGACCACGGTGAAAGTGTCGGCTCCAACTGGCCATCGTGGGACTAACTAACTTCTTCTATAAGAAGTTAGTTAGTTTATGTTTTATATATATATCAGTTCATGTTTGCAGGGCCAGGGCCTCGTCGGGAAGCAACAGATGTTTGTTGCTTTTGTTATGTTTCAGTGGAAGTGGAAGTCAAACTTTTAATGTTTGTTTTTGTTTAGGTCTCCGATGGTACTAGGATTGGGTTAACTCTTTTGTATGTCCAAATCTATATATATGAATACCAATTCTAGTTTATGTCTTATTGTTATTGTTATGTATGATTTACAGTTTAGTTTTTAGTACATGTAATTATCTGGAAAATGTATGCCAATTTGAACTGCTAGTCTGGTTCTTTTCAGTCTCAGAATTTTATTCCATTCCGCAAAATTGTTTCCAATCTGAACTGCCAGTCTGGTTACAAGCAACCCACAAAAAACAACATACAAGCAACCCCCAATATTGCATTCCTACTACAAACATACATGCATTCATACTAACATACTTATCCAAAAATTCAAAACAAATCCTACATCAACTAACATAATCACTGTTTTGGCTTTGTCTCTTTGAGCATCCACATCCAATTGTAGTTTCAGAATCCTTTCCTCATCATGTTTTTGTTGTTCAAACACAATAGAAAGCTCATCTTCAATCCTTGCAATTGTGTCTTCACAAACTTTCATCTTCTCAAGCAAGTTAAATTCCCCATCTTCCATCCTTGCAACTCTATCTTCTAATATTTTGTTGAATTGCTCTGAGTTCCCAACTGACTTTGTCCCAGATTCGAATTTGGGTCCATCAATCCAGCGAAAAAAATCGCATTGCCCTTTGGGTCCTTCATTCTAGCAAAAAAAAAAACAAGCCCTAATTTCCGAATAAATTCCCAAATAAAAAAACCATAACTTCAGCAGAAATTCCCAAATCAAAAAACCTTAATTTCAGCAGCAATTCCTATATTAGGAAGCCCTAATCTCAGCAAGACTTATGTCACGCCCTAATTTCAGTAAACCGAACTCGGGACGCGAACATTTCAAACATAAAAACACTTGAAACCTGTTTTGAATAAATGCTTTGAAGTTACCATTTAGTCATCAAAATAATAAAATTTCAATACAAAAACGTCCCAACAAGTGGACAAGGTACAATATCCGTCACTAGACTCAACAACATAAAGACCAGACTTCGCTCCTAGCTCCACAAGCTTCAAGAGCTAACTTAGTCCGTCCAGTGATCAGTACCTGTAGGAAAAGCAGCTAGGGGTGAGCGTTCGCTAACCACCACGGAAAACAGACTGACTATGGCATATTTAGTAGATAAAGTCAGTAACACCAAAACCAAAACCAACACCGGGACTACAATCCCCAACTCAAGTACTCAACTGACCCACACCCGTTACCTCCCACAGCGGACTCAACCTCAAACTCGTAAAGTAAAACCGACACAACCATTTATAACCTCCCCCAAAGACACGAACACGGATCAGGCTAGCCAAAGAATGCTCAGAACCTGCCGAGACTCGTACACGGATCAGGCCAGCCAAGGAATGCTCGTAACCTGCCGAGACCCGGTCACGGATCAGGCTAGCCAAAGAATGCTCATAACCTTTCGGGATTCGGACACGGAACAGGCTAGCCAAAGAATGCTCAGAACCTGTCGAGACTCGAGTTTGGTCAGGCCAGCCAAAGAATGCTCGTAACCTTCCAAAATCCACACCATTCCCCGACACACAGTCGGGTCACTAACCTCGGGAAAACACAACCACAATCACAAGCAAGTTCAACAAATAGGCACTCAAGGCCACTCAAGACACCTCAACAGTCAAGACTCGGGTTCAACAACCCCACGGGCACTCACGGCCACTCAAGACACACCAACGATCAAGACTCGGGTTCAACAACCCCACGGGCACTCACGGCCACCCCAAAACACCAACAATCAAACACGGGCACTCACGGCCACCCAAGACACCAATTTAAATAACACGGGCTCTCATGGCCACCCGAGACACCAACAATCAAATACGGGCTCTCATGGCCACCCAAGACAGAAAATAAACAGTCAACCTCCGGGCATGGTCGTATGCCTCCAGTAATTCTAAGATCGCTAAGTTCTCTGTTCCTACGACACTACTAAGGGTCACATTCTTTTCTCATAAACGCTACAATCCCGTATCATGCTTTTCTAATATTTAACTAAACCTACTCAACCCACGACACCCCGGTGTCACATGCAATTCTACTGTTAACTTTCCCTAATCAGGGCCGAGATCCGACTACTTTTCCCTACCTCGTATAAAACTCCAAAAGCGCTCCACTAAACCTCGATGTGATCCCAGTCACTCGCCGAGCTTCTCTTTGCCTAGGTCCGCAGCACGATCTAAAAGAACACCAATTCAAGTCACTTTTAAACTAGTATGAATAAACCGAGAGTCAATAAACTTAACGCCCAAACGTAACCCCGATAATGTCGATAACTCCCAAACTTCCCAATTACTCGACATTGTCGATAAAAGACCCGTAAAGGCCCGATTCGCCCGACATGGCGAATCTGCTCGGGTTTTGTAAATTGCCTTCCGGGGCTCCAAAAGTCCCCGTTTTCATTTCTACGGTCTTAGAATAGTTCAAGGAACCCCATGCACTTGACGGAATCGAATTCCGACTTCCGAGTCAATTAATTAACGTTTAAAGTTTCTAGAACCCGTTAATTACAACTTCTCCAATTTAATTCTAATTTTCGATTCGATTAAGGATAAATGATCCGGGGAACGTTTTAAACCTCCCGAACACTAAAACCGAGCACCCGAGTGCGTGGGGACTACCCGGCCCATTGGGCCGTGGGCCCTAGGGTTTCAAAGGGGCTTGGCTACCATGGTGGTGGCCGGCCCTAGGTTCGGCCAGCCACCTCCTATGGTGGTCGGAGCTCCTCCCGAGCTCCCGGTCGCCGGAAAACGTTCAAACAAACCTCCAACCACCTTTAAAACGTCTCCAACACTTCCCCAACCTCAATACAACCCTAATCCATAGTTTTACACAAACCCCTAACTTTCCAAAGTTAACAAAACGACGATCGGTTTAGGTCTTACCAAGGAGGAAGACGAGGGGAAGAAGTTTGCTCCTTGCCTTGAAACGATCCAATGGTTGAAGACGTGAATAGTGCCACAAACCCTAACTTCTCTCTCTTTTCTCTCTTCTTCTCCTTCTCTCTCTAAAACTCTCTTCTTTTTCACAAACTAACACATTTTTTCCTTTTTTTTCTTTTTGATTAAGTGTGGCCGGCCACCCCTATTGTCACCTCTAGTTTCCCCCCAAAACTAACACCACCACAATTAGGACAAGTGTCAAGGTGGGTCCCAGACCTTTTGGAAAATATCTACTTGATATTTTCCAATCAGATTCGCGAAAATCGGACGTTTCGGGCTCGAACGGGCACTTTTCCCAAGAAATTACGAAACTTGACGGGGTACAAGGAAACGGCTCAACTAAGACCGCTGCGACGACGGCTAAGCTTTTTGGATCCAAAACGGTCCTCGAATGGACCAAAACGTCTCTCGGTTGACTTTTCCAGCGAAAAGTCAACATTTCCCAAATTGATCAGAAAGTTGCCCTGAGTCCCCTGGAACTCATTTTGGTCGATAATGGGGTCAACTTAAGTCCGGTATGACCCTCGGGGTCAATTTAGGTTAAGTTAAGTGTCTGTCTCAAATTTTTTAAATTTTCCTGTTTTTCGCAGGTTTGACTGACGTTGACCAGAAGTGGTTATTACAGTCTACCCCCCTTAAGGGAATTTCGTCCGCGAAATTTAAAACAGACGTACCTCGGGAGTCGAACAGGTTGGGATACTTCGCACGAACCTCGCGTTCCCACGTCGACTCAACCCCGTGATGTTTCCACTGCACTCGTACCAGGCGGATAATCTTGCCTCCCCGTAGAATCTGCTCCCATGTGTCCATGATCTGAACCAGTTGCTCCTCATAGGAGACATCATCAGCCACCTCGATATCTGTCCACTCAATGACGTGGGAGGGGTCTGCGTTGTACTGCCGCAACTGGGATATGTGGAAGACGTTATGGACTCTCCCAAGCTGCGGTGGCAACGCCAGACGATAAGCCACTGCTCCCACTCTGCCCAAGATCTCGAACGGGCCAATGTACCTCGGGGCCAACTTGCCCCCGCTGCGTCTGAATCGCACCAGCCCTTTCCTCGGGCTCACCTTCAGGAATACGTGATCCCCGACTGCGAACTCAATAGGTCGATGTCGCCTGTCGGCATAACTCTTCTGCCGACTCTGCGCGGTCCTCAATTGATCGCGTATCAGCGCGACCTTCTCTGTAGTCTCTCTGACAAGATCTGGCCCCAGCAGGCTCTTGTCCCCCACCTCTGCCCAACACACTGGCGATCGACACGGCCTCCCATACAACGCTTCGAACGGTGCCATCCCGATACTGGCCTGGAAGCTGTTGTTGTAGGCGAACTCGGCTAACGGCAGGTGGGTCTCCCAAGATCCCCTGAAATCCAGCACACATGCCCACAGCATGTCCTCCAATATCTGAATAGTGCGCTCAGACTGACCGTCTGTCTGGGGATGATGTGCCGTACTGAGTAGAACCTCGGTCCCCAATGCCTTCTGCAGTCTCGGCCAAAACCTGGGCGTGAAGCGGGGATCCCTGTCAGACACTATCGACACCGGGACCCCGTGGAGACGCACTATCTCCTGAACATACAAGCTGCTCAACTTATCGACCGGGTCAGTCATCCTCATAGCCAGGAAGTGGGGAGACTTGGTCAACCGGTTGACTACCACGCACACGGCGTCGTTTCCCTTTGGCGATCTCGGTAGCCCACAAACGAAGTCCATCGTAATGTGCTCCCACTTCCACTGAGCAATCGGTAGTGGTTGTAACAATCCCGCTAGACGCTGATGCTCGGCCTTCACTTGCTGACAGACGAGGCAACTCAACTCAAACTCTGCAACTGCTCTCCTCATACCGCGCCACCAGAAGTGCCGTCTGAGGTCCCGGTACATCTTAGTGCCCCTCGGGTGCACTGTAAGACGCGAGTGATGTGCCTCTCGTAACACGGCGTCTCTACAGTTAACCGACACGAACATCCCCCCGCGGTACCGTAACCCCCAATAAGTACTATCTTCCCAGCCCACCACCTCGTCACCCCTGACGACTCTCTCACGGATCTCTGACGCCTCGACGTCCTCCAACTGTGCCTCCAACACTTGGGCAAGCAGTGAGGGTTGCGCCACCAACGAGCACATGGCCACGCCGCCAGTAATCTCCTCTAGCTCAAGCCCGAACGTGCTCAGCTCCCCCATCATGCCCACTCTCGGACTGATATGTTGGCGAGGCTCGGGACCGACTTCCTACTCAAGGCGTCGGCGACCACGTTCGCCTTACCCGGATGGTAGTGTAGCTCGAAGTCGTACTCCTCTAGTAGTTCCATCCACCGTCGTTGTCGCATGTTCGGGTCTCGCTGGAAAAATATGTACTTGAGGCTCTTGTGATCCGAGAACACCTGAAACCCCTCACCATACAGATAATATCGCCAGCTCTTTAGCGCAAACACGACTGCTGCTAGCTCCAAGTCGTGGGTAGAGTAGTTGCGCTCGTGCGTCTTCAACTGTCTGGAGCCATAAGCCACAACTCTGCCCAACTGCATTAGTACGCAGCCCAGTCCCTCTCCGGACTCATCGCAGTAGACATCATAACCGACCCCTCGCTCGGGCACCACTAATACTGGAGCAGTAGTCAGCCGAGTCTTCAACTCTGTGAATGCCCGTTCACAGTCCTCCGTCCACACAAAACCGGTTCCCTTGCGCGTCAGCAGAGTCATCGGCTCGGCTAGTCGCGCAAAATCCGGTACGAATCGCCGATAGTAGCCTGCCAACCCCAGAAAGCTGCAGATCTCGAAGACACTCGTGGGTCGTGCCCACTTCGAGACCGCGTCGATCTTCGACGGATCGACCAGGATACCGTCACGGGACATGATGTGGCCAAGGAATTTCACCTCAGAGAGCCAGAACTCGCACTTCTCCCTGTTGGCATATAGCTGATGCTCGCGCAGTAGGGTCAAAACAGCCCTCAGATGTGACTTATGCGCCGCCTCGTTCTGCGAATATATCAGGATGTCGTCCACGAACACCACCACAAACTGATCTAGGTACGGCCGGAAGATGTTGTTCATCAGGTGCATGAACGCTGCAGGTGCGTTCGTTAGTCCGAATGGCATCACCAGGAACTCGTAGTGCCCATAGTGTGTCTGGAATGCAGTCTTTGCGACGTCCCCCTCACGGACTCGCAACTGATAATACCCGGATCGCAGATCGATCTTCGAGAAGTAGGTCGCCCCTCTCAACTGGTCGAACAAGTCATCAATCATCGGCATCGGGTATCGGTTCTTCACCGTAACCCGGTTCAGCTTCCGGTAATCTATACACATCCGTAGCTCTCCACTCTTCTTCTTCACGAAGAGTGTCGGTGCTCCCCACGGTGATACACTCCTCTAGCTGATGCTTCAGCTCAGTCAACTCTGCCGGCGCAAACCTGTAAGGCGTCATCGATATTTCCACCTCACGAACCGGTGGCAATCCGCTCAACTCCTCTGGAAAGACCTCGGGAAATTCGCATACCACTCTCGGTAACTCTCGGCTCTGCACAACCGGTACTTCCTCATCTGTGGACAACGCCGACAGGAGGACCCCACTCTTACTCCCCAGCACACACGTCACCTTCGTACCACCCACTGACACTGTCACTCGTCGCCTGTAGCAATCGATATTGGCTCGGTACCTCGACAGCCAATCCATTCCCAAGATCACATCAAAGGTAGTAATCCCCAACACGAGAAGATCACCAGGGCAAGGACAGTCTGCGACTCTAATCTCGAAGGCACGACATACTCTAGTCAACGATACACCACCCCCAACTGGGGTGTCCAGGCATAGGGGTGGACTCAACGACTCTAAGCTCAACCCCAACCTCTCGGCACAGCCCGACGAAATAAAAGAGTGCGACGCCCCGGTATCAAACAAGAATAAAGCCCATAAATGATACAATAAACACGTACCCTGGATGGTCTCGCGGTACGTGCTAGGTCCTGAGGCTCTAGAGTCGGTGACTACATATACTCTCCCCTGCGAGGCCTGCTGCCTCTGACCCGGCGCACTGGCTGCTGAATACCCGTGACTCTACTACTGTCTCGGAATCGGTGCGCTCGTAGACGGCCTTGATGACCTCGGCTGCTGACTCTGTCGAGGGAGACCCCTGGGCGACTACTGCGGTCGTGCGCTGATGTCTCCCCCAACTGCTCGCGGCTCCATGCCATAGTGTGTCCCATCCGCCCGCAGCGGAAACAGCTGGCCTCGTCGGCTCTCGACCCCAAGCTCTGGCCTGTCCGACTGGTCGATGGTGGTGTCGTGTGCCCTCCTCTCGCTCTGCACCCCCGCTGCAAGTGGCCTGTCTCGCCGCAGAGATAGCATGTCGGCCCCCTCTCTGAGGCGACTGGCCCCACTGATGCTACTGACCCCAGCTGTCTCGATCCACCCTGATGAGGCTGTGGTCGGAAGAACCCCGTGGTCCTCTGTCTCCGCTAGTCTCGTGAGTCGGACGGCCCCATAAAGCTGGTCGGCCACTGTCGAACCTCGCGGGTCCTGGCCGCATCCCGGATCCCCTGCTCCACCGTCGCTGCGGTGTCCACGAGATCTGTGTACTTCCGCGGTCTCAAGGCGAGAACCTGGTTCCGAATCCCCAGTCTCAGTCCTCTCTGGAACCGCAGGCAACGGTTCTGCTCGGTCATCACTATCTCCGGTGCGAATCTGGACAAGGCCGTGAATCTGGACTCGTATTCTGCTACTGTCAACCCTCCTTGCTCCAGGTCTAAAAACTGCCGATGTCGCTCCAGCCGAGCCGACTCGGGAAAGTACTGTGCCAGGAACACCTCCTGGAAGATGCTGTAGTCGTATCCGACCATGTCCCTCACACGCCCCCACTAGTGGTAGGCGCTGTCTCTCAGCTGATAGGCCGCGAAGGACACCCTGCGACGGTCATCCTCGATACCTGATGTATCTAGGTCTCGCGTGACCTGCTCTAGCCACCGCTCGGCTAGGTCGAGGTTCGGCTCCAAGACAAATGTAGGTATCCCGAGCTTCAGTAACTCTATTAGTGCTCGGGATGTATGATCCTCTGTCTGAACGGCCCTCACCGGGACCGCGGCTGCCTCTGGTGCTGGTAAAGCCGACTCTCGGCTGGCGATGACCGCCACCAAACTCTGGACTGTCCTGGTCAGCTCATCCAGGGCAGTCATAACTGGAGGGTCCGCGACCGGCGGAACACTTGGGTGCCTGTAAGCGGCCCCGCGTCGCTTCTCCTGTCTTCTCCGACAGGAGTGCCCTGCGCCTCCGCGTAGTAGCGGGCTCAACGGTTGGCACCCTCCCCGCTGACCGTCCCCGCCGGCCTCGCGTGGGCGCCTGACCCCGTGTTCCTGATGCTCGTCCGCGTCTACCGCGAGCCATAGGTCTGTATCCTCTGCACGGATACATGCAAACGTTCAGTTTGCGAACTCAAATAAAGACAACAGTTCAAACACACTAACGTTCACACGGTCTACGCTTACTCTAGCGCGCTTATCACTAATACGTCCCATCGCTCACGCTATAATACTTTAAATATTAGCATTAGTAACAGAAACCTCAAAGAGACTGCACCAACGTGCGCCAACCCACGCGGCGACAACCCTAACCGCACCACGAAACAACAACAACAGACAGAACGAAAACGACTCACTGGACCAGGCCGGCACACGGCCTGGGCCGTGCCACATACCGGGCCGGCAACCGAGCCCTGTCGGGCCACGTGCCGTGCCGGCGACCAAACCCTGTCGGGCCTCCTACCCTTGCCGGACTCCATTCCGGGCCGGCGTCCTGCCCTTTCCGGACCCCATTCTGGGCCGGCAGCCAGCCCTTGCCGGACCCCATTCCGGGCCGGCAGCCAGCTCTTGCCGTGCCCCGTTCCGGGCCGGCAGCCAGCTCCTGCCGTGCCCCGTTCCGGGCCGGCACCAAGGTCCTGCCATTCCACCTACCGTGTCAAACCAGTGACTCCTATCTCGTAGCGATGATGATTTCTCCCTACTTACACCCGTTGTGTCTACCCTAGGGTATTCGTAACTTTACCGGCTAATAACGACTCGTCCACTAGTACGTCGCAGACAAATGACCAACAACAACACAACCACACGACCCCCGCCCACCGGGCCAACCAAAGTCGAACCTTGCCCATCGGGCCAACCGAAACACAACATACGCCCACAGGGCCAATCAAGTTTAAAACACGCCAACATGGTCAACAATTTTTAAAACTTTCACCTTTTTAGCTTAAAACCTTATTTCTTGACATCACGTAGTTACAACCCGGTCCAGGCGTCCCCGAACTACGTTGTACCGACTTGACATCAACACCGTCACGTTCGACTACAGGAGCGCTCCTGAGTCGACCCGCGACAGTTTAAAAAAAACAGTTCACGCAATCACACACAATCAGTATGCCAGCAAAAATTACTGCAACATACGCACAAACAAAAACAAGACTCAGACACGACGGGCCTACACTGACTCGACTCTCCCACCTAATTGACGGACAGTCCGAGGTGTGAAAACTCGAGCTCTGATGCCAAGTTGTCACGCCCCAATTTCAGTAAACCGAACTCGGGACGCGAACATTTAAAACATAAAAACACTTGAAACCTGTTTTGAATAAATGCTTTGAAATTACCATTTAGTCATCAAAGTAATAATATTTACAATACAAAAACGTCCCAACAAGTGGACAAGGTACAATATCTGTCACTAGACTCAACAACATAAAGACCAGACTCCGCTCCTAGCTCCACAAGCTTCAAGAGCTAACCTAGTCCGTCCAGTGATCAGTACCTGTAGGAAAAGCAGCTAGGGGTGAGCGTTCGCTCACCACCACGGAAAACAGACTGACTATGGCGTAATTAGTAGATAAAGCCTGTAACACCAAAACCAAAACCAACACCGGGACTACAATCCCCAACTCAAGTACTCAACTGACCCACACCCGTTACCTCCCACAACGGACTCAACCTCAAACTCGTAAAGTAAAACCGACACAACCATTTATGACCTCCCCCAAAGACACGGACACGGATCAGGCTAGCCAAAGAATGCTCAGAACCTGCCGACACTCGTACACGGATCAGGCCAGCCGAAGAATGCTCGTAACCTGCCGAGACCCGATCACGGATCAGGCTAGCCAAAGAATGCTCATAACCTTTCGGGATCCGGACACGGAACATGCTAGCCAAAGAATGCTCAGAACCTGTCAAGACTCGAGTTTGGTCAGGCCAGCCAAAGAATGCTCGTAACCTGCCAAAATCCACACCACTCCCCGACACACAGTCGGGTCACTAACCTCGGGCAAACACAACCAAAATCACAAGCAAGTTCAACAAATAGGCACTTAAGGTCACTCAAGACAACAGTCAAGACTCGGGTTCAACAACCCCACGGGCACTCACAGCCACTCAAGACACACCAACGATCAAGACTCGGGTTCAACAACCCCACGGGCACTCACGGCCACCCCAAAACACCAACAATCAAACACGGGCACTCACGGCCACCCAAGACACCAATTTAAATAACACGGGCTCTCATGGCCACCCAAGACACCAACAATCAAATACGGGCTCTCATGGCTACCCAAGACAGAAAATAAACAGGCAACCTCCGGGCATGGTCATATGCCTCCAATAATTCTAAGATCGCTAAGTTCTCTGTTCCTACGACACTACTAAGTGTCACATGCGTTTCTCATAAACGCTACAATCCCGTATCATGCTTTTCTAATATTTAACTAAACCTACTCAACCCACGACACCCCGGTGTCACATGCAATACTACTGTTAACTTTCCCTAATCAGGGCCGAGATCCGGCTACTTTTCCATACCTCGTATAAAACTCCAAAAGCGCTCCACTAAACCTCGATGTGATCCCAGTCACTCGCCGAGCTTCCCTTTGCCTCGGTCCGCAGCACGATCTAAAAGAACACCAATTCAAGTCACTTTTAAACTAGTACGAATAAACCGAGAGTCAATAAACTTAACGCCCAAACGTAACCCCGATAATGTCGATCACTCCCAAACTTCCCAATTACTCGACATTGTCGATAAAAAACCCGTAAAGGCCCGATTCGCCCGACATGGCGAATCTGCCCGGGTTTTGTAAATTGACTTCCGGGGCTCCAAAAGTCCCTGTTTTTGTTTCTACGGTTTTAGAATAGTTCAAGGAACCCCATGCACTTGACGGAATCGAATTCCGACTTCCGAGTCAATTAATTAACTTTTAAAGTTTCTAGAACCCGTTAATTACAACTTCTCCAATTTAATTCTAATTTTCGATTCGGTTAAGGATAAATGATCCGGGGAACGTTTTAAACCTCCCGAACACTAAAACCGAGCACCCGGGTGCGTGGGCCCCACCCGGCCCATTGGGCCGTGGGCCCTAGGGTTTCAAAGGGGCTCGGCCACCATGGTGGTGGCCGGCCGTAGGTCCGGCCAGCCACCTCCTATGGTGGCCGGTCACCCCCTAAGGTGGCCGGAGCTCCTCCCGAGCTCCCGGTCGCCGGAAAACGTTCAAACAAACCTCCAACCACCTCTAAAACGTCTCCAACACTTCCCCAACCTCAATACAACCCTAGCCCATAGTTTTACACAAAACCCTAACTTTCCAAAGTTAACAAAACGACGATCGGTTTAGGTCTTACCAACGAGGAAGACGAGGGGAAGAAGTTAGCTCCTTTCCTTGAAACGATCCAATGGTTGAAGACGTGAATAGTGCCAAAAACCCTAACTTCTCTCTCTTTTCTCTCTTCTTCTCCTTCTCTCTCTAAAACTCTCTTCTTTTTCACAAACTAACACATTGTTTCCTTTTTTTTTCTTTTTGATTAAGTGTGGCCGGCCACCCCTATTGTCCCCTCTAGTTTACCCCCACAACTAACACCACCACAATTAGGACAAGTGTCAAGGTGGGTCCCATACCTTTTGGAAAATATCTACTTGATATTTTCCAATCAGATTCGCGAAAATCGGACGTTTCGGGCCCCGAAGGGGCACTGTTCCCAAGAAATTACGAAACTTGACGGGCTACAAGGAAACGGCTCAACTAAGACCGCTGCGACGACGGCTAAGCTTTTTGGATCCAAAACGGTCCTCGAATGGACCAAAACGTCGCTCGGTTGAGTTTTCCAGCGAAAAGTCAACATTTCCCAAATTGATCAGAAAGTTGCCCTGAGTCCCCTGGAACTCATTTTGGTCGATAACGGGGTCAACTTAAGTCCGGTATGACCCTCGGGGTCAATTTAGGTTAAGTTAAGTGTCTGTCTCAAAAATTTTAAATTTTCCTGTTTTTCGCAGGTTTGACTGACGTTGACCAGAAGTGGTTATTACAACTTACCAAATCAACAAAAAAACCTTAGTTTCAGTAGGATTTCCCAAATCAAAAAAACCCTAATTTCAGCAGGAATTTCCAAATTAAAAAACCCTAAAATAAATTATTGGCTTTTGACTTACCATGAAATTCCCACACCCAACGAACATTCTTCTTGGATTCATCTTCGTGGTTGAGGTTCGTACAGGATTTTCAACTCCACAGTGGCAAAGGCCCTTCTTCTTCGCGTTCGCGTTCGACTTCTTCATCAACAACACACTTTTCGCGTTCGAGTTCGAGCCTTCGCGCCTTAATGTTCAATTAAAATATGTTTGCAAACGTGTGTGTTGTGTTTTTAGGAAATATTATCGTTAACAAACTAATGGATTCTGTCAAAAAGTAACGGCTGGGTGTGAAACTAACGTGTATTTGCTTCATTATTAATTTTAAATTTTAATGGTCCTAAGTCAACCATTTTATTAGTCCTAAGTCAACCATTTTAATAGTTTTTTTTTACAAACCATTTTAATTCATTTGTTTTGTTGCTTTTAAATATTTTGGAAGCATATCCAAACTTCAATAGGATATGTAAAAAAAATATTGTATGCGAAATATGAATGAACACAATTTATAGTGTTCTGTACCTTGTACTCGTGTTTCTGGGAAGCAACAATTATGTTCTCATTTTGTCTAAAATCTGCTACTCTGGAAAATATTTACTAGTTCTAGAAGAACTTTTATAGATCTTCACTTTATTTTGCAGTTTGTATGTGTGTTATAGGAGTTAATGTCCAGGTTTAATTGAAAGTCTGAAATTGTTATTAGTGTTATAGATTCCAGTCTACAAACATTATTCCAATTTGTATTGCCAGTCTAGAAACATTATTCCAATTTGGACTGACAGTCTGGTTAATATCTTAAGTATCTGGAACATCAGACATCAAATTCAGCATTTCCCTGGAAAATAACTATTCAAGAAATCTAAACAACAAATAGAATATAATATAAAAAAATACCATAACATGCAAAAATAACAATCACAAAGTGTTCTTGAACTTCATTGGTTGTTTGCTTTAATTTTTCTTGAAGTTGTTTTTTTTATTTTTTTTTAGGATGGAAGTCGTATTTTAGATTTTACACTTTGTTTTTTAGAAACCATTTTAATTCGTTTGTTTTGCTCTTTTAAATATTTTGGAAGGATATCCAAACTTTAATAGGATTGGTAAAAAAAATATTGTATGCGAAATATGAAGGATATCCAAACTTTAAATTGAAAGTCTGAAATTGTTATTAGAGTTCTAGATTCCAGTCTAGAAACACTATTCCAATTTGGACTGCCAGTCTAGAAACATTATTCCTGGATTCTTATTCCAGTTTAGAAACATTATTCCAATTTGGACTGCCAATATGGTTAATGTCTTAAGTATCTGGAACACCAGACAGCAAATTAATAACATGCAAATCACAACCACAAACTGAGAAGCAGGAGAAAATACTTTGAATTAACTGGGAAGCACTATTCAAATAAATACTACCAAAAATTGGATAGAGAATAAAAAGAAAATCAATAACATGCAAATCACAACCACAAATTGTTCATAAAATACATGGCTTTATTACCCAAATGACCTTATTCTAGGAAAGTTCCTCAACAAGCACAAATTGTTCATAAAATACATCTCAATTACAAGTTCCTCAACAAGCACAAATTGTTCATAAAATGGTTACCATCCCGACCCAATTACATAAAAACTGGCCTTATTACATAATAGTTGCCATGACACATGTTGTCCTTGTATGACCAACAACACCACATAATCCACATTTTCTTGTTCTTGGTGGCCGACTGGCTCACCGACGGATGGGATTCTCTTGACTTGTGGTCTACCGCGCTTCAATGGTACGCTTCAGCGCATTTTTTGAAAGCATTTAGAAGCCCTTCTCCAGTAGTAGCCTTTTTTTAATGAAGTCGTACATTTCGTCCTAGATGCCACCTACAGAGTCCATGATCTGCTTTGGGGTAGATCTTCAACCTCCCATTGATGATACTCTGTTTCCTATCAGAAAGAATCATCTTCATCTGGTATAAATTCCTGTAACTACTCAAAAAATCATGTCCATGAAGCATCAGTCTCAGTGTCTACAATTCCCCAAGCAATAGGATATTGTTGATGATGATCATCTTGTGCGGTTGCAATAAGCATTACTCCTTTGAACCGTGTCTTCAAGAAGGTGCCATCAACCGCAACGACTTTTCTCATAGTCGACCATCCTCGAATACATGCTGCATATGCTATAAATACATATTTGAATCTGCTTTCTTCATCCACCTTTAGATGAGTGATTGTTCCTGGATTCTTCTCTACAACCATCTCCAAATAAGGCGGAAGGAATGCATAACTTTTCTCGGGATCCCCTTTAAGATAAAAGTTGGCAAGTCGTCTGGCCTTCCAAGCTTGCCTGTTGGTATCTGGGTGCTTGACTGAGTGTCATTTTGCAGAAATATTTGAATTAGTTTTGGGCACGGTGTATGCTTTTGACCCGCACATTTTTGCCTAACATATTCAGCAACATATTCAGTAGTTGCTTTCCAGCGGTGGACCTTCGTCGCATTCGCAGAGGAATAGTAGGTATTGTAATATGTTCTGACAGAGAACTGCCTTGTAGTTCCAATTTTTGCTGCCCGCACTCTCCATCCACAATTTTCGTTAGCACATTTTTTCATAAACACCGTCTTGTTAGATTTGGCAGCACGATAATCAAACATGTCCTTCACAGCAATATGTGACAAAAACGTCTGAAACTCTTCTTTCGTCTCAAATGTATCACCAATTGCTAAACCTGACCCATCTTGGAAACCGATCAAGTTTTCTTCGACATCAAGCACTTCCGTCGGATAAAAGTGGTCTGCAGGATCAAAACTTGATCTGGATTGTTCTGGATACTCTTGTTCGTTTTCCATATCTCTCAATTCCACATTATCATCCACTTCCACATAATCTTCCACCTCTTCCATATCTTCCATATCATCATCATCATCAGAACTAAACTGTTCTAGATTCTCTTCTATGTCGCCTTGCCTATCATCAATATAATCATCATCAATATAATCATCATCATAACTTAATTATGCTGGAGTAGGATTTGACGCCGCTACTGCTTCTACATCAGTACTACCCGTACTAGCAGCTCGACGTGGGAGATAAACGCATTGGCCACCTTTAGCACTCATAAGATCAGTGGAATCTCCCATATTTATTGAATTACACATGTCCGGCCAAAGTACTCATCATGTACAACGGGGGAAACAGGAGGATTCATTTCCCTACCACCGGTATGTTTGTTATGTTGCGTCTCGAGGTAGGGTTGGAGATGAACCAACTCGCAGCGGAAAATCAATGAAAACCAAGAGACGATTAAACCATGAAACAACTAACAAAGAATAGATTCACAAGAGAAAAATTCAGCACTATTTCTTACCAAAACAAGAACAGCGGTTAACGAATGATTGGCTTGAGTCTCCAAGACGCCTACGTATCCACATGGGAATCAAAGCCACGTAGTTCTTCTCTTTGAGGACTCAAGAACACAAACATGGAGGTGGGAGCTTGCCAAACCCGAAATGGCCATGGAAGAGGGAGAGAAAATGTGTTTCCTATTCTTGTCTTGTGTTTGTTATGTTGAAAAAAGATGACTTAAACATAACAAAACCCATACTTGTCCAACTAAAGGCATGGGACAAGTATGGTGTCAAGTAAGGTGTAAATAGGACAAAGTATGGCAAGACAAGATTGGGTTAGGTGGTGAATCACCAACACCTTAATCCTTGTCTTACTTACTTAGTACTAATTAATCAAGACTTGATTAATTAGTTCCATGGGCCTTGGTTGCATGGGCCTTTCATGGGCCTCTTGGAACATGGCCCGTGGCCATTTCCAACGAGGTCCCGTGATTCGCTCATCGCCTCCAAGCCTTCCATACCGGAAATGTCCAACATTATCCGACGCGATCAATCCCAAGACTCCAAGCCTTGTCTCGATCCGTAAAGTCCTATTCACTTACGGGCACATGACCCAAAACCCAGTTTTGGTCATGTCCCGAGACAACTCCCTTTTGGCCATTCTCCATATATGTGTCAATGAGTTTCATCCTCCGGTGTGACCCTTAGGTTTATGCATGTCAATAGATAAACGTAAAATCCCATTTTACTTGATCCTATTTAAGTGGCAACTAACGAGACTTTAGTATTGCCTGACACTGCATAGCGAATCGACCCTGTCGATTCTAACCTTTCCGTCGTCCCTGTCATTATCCTTTTATCTCTGATATCCTGATTGAGATAAGGCATAGAGCCGTCATCCTTATTATTCTCAATCACCGTTCCTTGATATGTGAGATGACTGAAGATATGATACCCAGTATCATGTGCATGGCCATGCTATTCTTTCAGTCACTCTCGATCAAGCGGCCGAGAACCGATATCTTTCCCATACCTCAGTATGAGGGATAAATCCCTTAGCCGCCTTTCGTGTCACTCATGTAGCCCGTCCCCAAGCCAATCCTGGCCGTTATGGAAGCCCTGTTACGGACAACGTTAGGCTCAGGTCAAACTCAGTTGTTGACTACATAGCAATCACAAAGACTCCTTGGTCTAAGGATACATGACAAGCTACGACAATGAATATGTTCATGACTTAATCTATGGTACATATTCAGGGCGGGTCGTCCAATATCATGTCCCACATGATATCTATGATCAGACTCCGGAATCCCATTCCAATGACTAACAGAACGTAAGCCATAAAGAGCCATCTTTCATACTAGTCGCTTCTAGTGAAGCTTTGTTGACTAGGGACCCATCGAGTGTGTTCTATCTCGATCTATGGTTCTATTCGCATGGTGGGCATAGATCAGAGCACACATCGATATATTACTCCAACACATAAGTAATATAAAGCCGCTTTAATTTTATTGCTAATGATGATATGTACATTTGGACATTTAGGATTGAACTACGAGCACTAAGACTAACAATCTCCCACTTGTCCTAGTTCCAATCTAAACTCCAATATGTCCCCCATCGACTTTACATGTCTAACATGTTTAGGCAGCGACACTGCCTTAGTCAATGGGTTGTCTATGTTATCATCTATTGCAATATAGGTTATCTTCACTTCACCTCAGTTCAGTATTTCTCTGATTAGGTGGATACGCCGTAGTACATGTTTGGATTTGTTATGCGATCTGGGCTTTTAGCTTGCGCAATGGCCCTTGTGTTGTCGCAAAATGGATTCACCGGGCTGGACGGGTTTTTAATTACACCCAACCCTGCCGTGAATTTCCAAATCCACATAGCCTCCTTAGCTGCCTCTGCAGCATCCATGTACTTGGCCCATGTCGTAGATTCGGCAATGGTATCTTGCTTTACGCTCTCCCAGCTAAAGCTCTGCCATTCAGCATAAACACATATCCTGACCGACTTCTAAAGTCATCTTGATTTGTCTTGGAAAACTACCGTCTACTCATCCTTCGACGACTAGTTCAACATCATCTTTCCACCGGGTTAGACTGATGTCTACTGGTACAACATAAGGCTTACGAGACGTCCAGTCTCATACATGTCATGACATATATGATTGATCCTGCCCCCAGGCGCACAGGATTCTCATCATCCTTTTCAGCTCATCAGGTGTCTTAGGACACTGAGTCTTGCTGAGATGAATGCCATGACTAGTGGGTAAGAGTCCTTTCTTTGAATCGAGCATTAAGAACCTACTCAATGCCTTGTTCACATAGGTTCCCTGACTTAAATCCAAGACCCTCTTGGTGCGATATCTACATATCTTAATCCATAAGATATAAGAAGCATCGCCTAAGTCCTTTATTGAAAAACACTTCCTCAACCAAGCTTTAGTCTCGTGCAAGGTTGAGATATTGTTTTCAATGAGAACCAGAAAGGTAATCTTGCTCCCACTAGCCTTCTTATAAACGCAAGATTCATCCTCGTTCTTGATTAAGCCAAATCCAATTACAGCTTCATCAAAACGAAGGATCCAACTCCGAGAAGTTCGTTTCAATCCATAAATGGATTTCAACAACTTATAAATCTTTCCCTTATTCTTCGGATCGTCAAAACCTTTGGGCCGAGACATACAAACGTACTCAGTCAAATTTCCATTTAGGAAAGCGGTTTTGACATCCACTTGCCATATCTCGTAATTATGATACGCAGTTATGTCAAGAAGAATTTGGATCGATTTTGACCATAGCTACCGGGGAGAAGGTTTCCTCATAGTCAATCCATTGGATCTGCCTATAACCTTTCCCCACCAGTTGAGCTTTGTAGGTCAGAGGGTTGCCGTCCATGTCCATCTTCACCTTGAAGATCCATTTGCATCCGATGGTCCTCACACCATTGATGGGATAACCCGGTTCCCAGACTCGGTTGTCCGACATGGATTGCATTTCCTCCCTCATGGCTCCCAGCCATAACTCGGAGTCGGGCCCATCCACGACTTCCTGAAAGGTGGCTAGATCATCGTGATCCACCATGACTTCATTGTCACCTCCGGATACCATATCTTGGAGGTGGAAGATTGACCCTTTCAAATCGCCTTGGACCTTCCGGAATTATAACAGGAACTGGTTCTTACTCTACGACAATCTCTGGCTCCTTTCTACTGGGTTGTCAATTTGTTTAGACAGATCTGTACCATCCTGAATTTCTTCGAGATGCACAGTCCTCCCAATGACGTCTTTGGAAAAAAAACTCATTTTCCATAAAGACCCCATCCCAAGCGACGAACACCATGTTCTCACTGGGATTGTAGAAGTAGTATCCCCTTGTTGCTTTGGGATACCACACGAAGGTGCATATCTCAGATCTTGGTTCGAGCTTAGTCGAAACCAAATGTTTCACATAAGCCTCGCAACCACAAATCTTTAGGAAGGACAAAGCGGGCATCATCCCGTACCATTTTAAAATAGTATCCCTTCCACACCCTTCCTCGAAGCCCGATTCACTATGAATGCGGTCGTCTCTAGAGCATAACCACAGAAAGAGATTGGGAGATCAGTCCAACTAATCATGGAACGGACCATTGTCTAACAATGTCCGATTTCTCTGTTTGGCTACACGTTTCAACTACAGTGTCCCAGGAGGAGTCCATTCCTAAAGGATCCCATTCTCTTTTAGATGATCTAATAACTCTATGGTCAAGTATTTTCCACCTCGATCCAATCGAAGTGCCTCAATACCTTTGTCGAGCTGGTTTTCTACTATAGTCTTAAACTCTTTGAATTTATCAAAAGCTTCAGACTTATGTCTCATCGAATAGACATAACCATATTTACTATAATCATAAGTAAATGTGATAAAGTAGCTAAAACCCCTCCTGACAAGTGAAGTTATTGGTCTACACACATTCGAGTGTATCAGCCCCAATAATTCACCCGCCCTTTCATCGCGATCGATAAAGGGAACTTTAGTCATTTTACCCATCAAACAAACCTTGCACCTATCGATCGAATGGAATTCGAAAGAACCTGAAAGCCCGCACTTGTGAAGTGCTGATAGATGCTTCTTGTTTATGCGGCCCAAATGACAGTGCCATAACAGAGTTAGGTTTAAATCGTTGGATTTAGACCTCTTGGTATTAACGGAATATATAGAACTTGAGGCATTGTTACCCATATCTAATATGTACAATCCTCCAACCAAGTCAGTACTGGTATAAAACATATCATTGCATAGAACATTGAAAACTCCATTTCCAATATTAACATTATATCCTTCCTTGTCAAACATGGATACAGATATAATATTCCTACTAAAAGTAGGTATGCAATATACATTATACAATACTAAGACAAGGCCTCTTGGCAAAGCAAGACTCATGGATCCTACAGCAGTTGCCACAACTCTAAGGTCCACTTCGTGCTTTCCAAACCTCTCCTACTTTCAACCACCATATATAAGTGCATGTGTGAGATTCAGTCCTGGTATCTAATGCCCATGAATCTTTGGAAGTAGAGAGATGTAGCTCTATAGAGTCAATACCGGATGAAGGCACGGTCCCACCGCCCTTCCTTAGATCATCCAGGTTTCCTGATGAAGGCGCAGTCCTACTGCCCTTCTTCAGATCATCCAGGCTATTTGATGAAGGCGCAGTCCCACTACCCTTCTTCAGATCAGCCGTGAACTTCCTGTAATCCCGGTTCCAATGACCAGGCTGTTGGCAGTAGAAGCAGACATTCTCAGGTGTCTCATCTTTCCTGCCAAGTGCGCATGGGCCCCGCCCTTGCCACTTCCAATTCCCTTGTTGACCATCAGAATATCCTTGGATCCCAGATCCCTGATATATTCTTCTCAGCAATTAATGACACTTCATGTAACTCTGATATGGTCTTAGAGACAGCCTTGTCAAGGACATATTCTTTGCGTTCAGACTTGAGGACTATCCTCAAAATTCTGTACCAGTCCAAATAGTTTGTCCCATTTAGCTTGACCCTGTCAAGAATGGTTTTTAATGACAAACTATTAATGTTCGCTGAATTTGCCATTTGATCTACAACAGATAAAATTCAATCAGTAAACTGAATAAATTTTATGAAGATCAAGCTTAAACACCAACAATCGATTCTAAACCTTTAGAATCTGAAACCAAGATCCTTGATTCACTCGATTAAGCTGAACTAATGCTCACCACTTAATCGAGCTATGTAGGTAGGACTCCATCCAATCACATCCAATGTGACTCTTGGCTAGGGTATGTACTTATGTACACGACTGACCCTATCTGTTACCCTAGCTCAACCTCAGGCTGAGAATCGTAGTCGGGTCCACCAATTTTCAACTATGGCATGTCACTATGTAGGTGCTCCGCTAATGCGCACGACACCCACATATGTCGTCCAAACCTACTACCCCGCTTCCCCATGGATTCTCCGCTAATGCGCACGACACCCATAGGACGGGGAGGTAGTAAGGTGTTGATTATTGGGAGGTATCGGACATGACCCGCTTTTACTTGTCCAGTTGTGTTCAAAACTTTGGCACATCCTAGATGCGATGAGCACATCAACTACATTCCAAATGCAATGATGCCTCAAATTACATCCAATGTAATTCTTCCTTTGAACCCGTCAACTACATCCAATGTAATGACGGTTCTAAGGGTTCACACACAAGGATTAAAATTCCAATTTTATCTTTGCATGTGAGGTGATATGCTCGGTAAATAAAGTTAAGCATGCAATTCTAAAACACATAGAATTAATCATGCATAAACTAAACCAAGCATAAAGCGATAAATGTGCACATAATAGCCCCCTAAACTAACTCCCACTAGCTTCTTGAGCTCCACCGACTCCAAGCCGATGCCAACACCCGAAAAGCCCCCAAATGACCTTTTCACCCTTTCTTCGTCTTGAGTAAAATATTACAATTTAATACACGACTCGCAGGTCGGGAATAAATAAATATTACAAACAAGTGGTTCGACGACCACACCTTGAAAGAATAATTACACGCTAACTCTAACGGCTCGCAGGCCGTGAAAAGCGATAAATAATTAAATCGAGCTCGGGGCTATTATGTACACCATGCCAACATCACATCACACATCGTGTTATCAAACAAGCATGTTATCAAACATCATGTGATTTTCCGGTTTTAATTAATAGCCAAGTTTCGAAATTTTTTGATGCTCGGTTTATCGAAACCGTTCAAAAATGAAACTTTTGAACATTTGATCTTCGAGTTCGTCATGACGGTTCCAAACTCGTCATAACTAACAAAACGGTTTAGCCTTGGCATATCAACCATCCAATGGTCATGCTTGGCCTAGCTCCGTCCAACGGAGCCCCGTTCGGTCCCGGTTTCGGCTCCACGAGAGTCCCGCTCCCGAGACCCGAAAAATCAAATTTTTTTCAAAATTTCCAGATTTGAAATAATTTTCAAAAATTCATTTTACATGCATTAAATCCATAAACAAGAATTTAAAACATGTTATCAAACAATTTAGCAAAACAACATGCCAAAAACGAAACTTTCAAGCAAAACCGAAACTTTGAACACCGTCTTGTGAATCCCGAAGGTAGCACGGCTCTGATACCACTGTTGGGTCTTGAGGTAGGGTTGGAGATGAACCAACTCGCAGCGGAAAATCAATGAAAACCAAGAGACGATTAAACCATGAAACAACTAACAAAGAATAGATTCACAAGAGAAAAATTCAGCACTATTTCTTACCAAAACAAGAACACTGGTTAACGAATGATTGGCTTGAGTCTCCAAGATGCCTACGTATCCACATGGGAATCAAAGCCACGTAGTTCTTCTCTTTGAGGACTCAAGAACACAAACATAGAGGTGGGAGCTTGCCAAACCCGAAATGGCCATGGAAGAGGGAGAGAAAATGTGTTTCCTATTCTTGTCTTGTGTTTGTTATGTTGAAAAAAGATGACTTAAACATAACAAAACCCATACTTGTCCAACTAAAGGCATGGGACAAGTATGGTGTCAAGTAAGGTGTAAATAGGACAAAGTATGGCAAGACAAGATTGGGTTAGGTGGTGAATCACCAACACCTTAATCCTTGTCTTACTTACTTAGTACTAATTAATCAAGACTTGATTAATTAGTTCCAAGGGCCTTGGTTGCATGGGCCTTTCATGGGCCTCTTGGAACATGGCCCGTGGCCATTTCCAACGAGGTCCCGTGATTCGCTCATCGCCTCCAAGCCTTCCATACCGGAAATGTCCAACATTATCCGACGCGATCAATCCCAAGACTCCAAGCCTTGTCTCGATCCGTAAAGTCCTATTCACTTACGGGCACATGACCCAAAACCCAGTTTTGCTCATGTCCCGAGACAACTCCCTTTTGGCCATTCTCCATATATGTGTCAATGAGTTTCATCCTCCGGTGTGACCCTTAGGTTTATGCTTGTCAATAGATAAACGTAAAATCCCATTTTACTTGATCCTATTTAAGTGGCAACTAACGAGACTTTAGTATTGCATGACACTGCATAGCGAATCGACCCTGTCGATTCTAACCTTTCCGTCGTCCCTGTCATTATCCTTTTATCTCCGATATCCTGATTGAGATAAGGCATAGAGCCGTCATCCTTATTATTCTCAATCACCGTTCCTTGATATGTGAGATGACTGAAGATATGATACCCAGTATCATGTGCATGGCCATGCTATTCTTTCAGTCACTCTCGATCAAGCGGCCGAGAACCGATATCTTTCCCATACCTCAGTATGAAGGATAAATCCCTTAGCCGCCTTTCGTGTCACTCATGTAGCCCGTCCCCAAGCCAATCCTGGCCGTTATGGAAGCCCTGTTACGGACAACGTTAGGCTCAGGTCAAACTCAGTTGTTGACTACATAGCAATCACAAAGACTCCTTGGTCTAAGGATACATGACAAGCTACGACAATGAATATGTTCATGACTTAATCTATGGTACATATTCAGGGCGGGTCATCCAATATCATGTCCCACATGATATCTATGATCAGACTCCAGAATCCCATTCCAATGACTAACAGAACGTAAGCCATAAAGAGCCATCTTTCATACTAGTCGCTTCTAGTGAAGCTTTGTTGACTAGGGACCCATCGAGTGTGTTCTATCTCGATCTATGGTTCTATTCGCATGGTGGGCATAGATCAGAGCACACATCGATATATTACTCCAACACATAAGTAATATAAAGCCGCTTTAATTTTATTGCTAATGATGATATGTACATTTGGACATTTAGGATTGAACTACGAGCACTAAGACTAACATGTTAATGACCTCCACACGCAGTATGTTGTTTCGGGTCCCAAGTCCATATTCCACAACAAAACCCAGAACAGTTTCATCGTCTTCTAAAATAACTAGATCCATTCCTCCAACATCGTTAGGCAAGTCCGGTACTAAGTAACTCACTTTCAATTCCCTTCCATTTTCGTCCACTCCGGTCGTCTCATACAATTTATCCCATAACCTCTTCTTCAATGATGTATCTTCATCATCAAGAAGGATATTCATAGACTTTGAATTGGGTGGTATCCAACTATACTTCCCGTTCTCGTTCAAATATTCCCCACCATAAGAAGCATGTATTAGCACTCGAACCATTCCTACAACAATTAGGAACATATAAATATAAAGCTACAATTTACCATAATAGACATCTACAAATATTTAAGAATCGATTTTAAAACAATTTCAAACAAAAAGGCCTTTGTACATAAAGGACTTGTAAAACTATTTTCAAAACAAAAGCCAAAAGGGGTAAAGGCATAAATATACATGAGTTAATAACAGATTGATACTGCATTCTGATACGTGAAAGACCGAATGGATTCCCGTTCTAGTTTACATGAAACCAGATCGCCAAACGACCTGGTAACAGCTCATACCAGAACGTGTCGATCTGAGAACTATTATCATCGACATGGTACGAACTCGAACCACAGAATCACGAAATGGAGGTCCGAATGAAGCAATACTAGCTCGAAATATGTTTCAAAACCATTCCATGATAACATTAACTACGTTTAAACATACATATTGCTCAAAATCTACAAATTAGGTCTTTCCAATTACTTACCTCGAGCTAGGGTTTTTCTGGGCAGGCTTCAATGACAGTGGAACAATCAATTGAGCAGCTCGCACGACAAATTGAAGAAGAAACAACGGGTAGGAGGACAAACAATGCACGAGACATCATCAATTGAAGAAGAAAAACGAGGATGAAGGAGAAGCGAACGAGAATGGGGAAAATAAATGAAACTCGATTTCCCCCAATTCAGCTGGATTTGACGTGAATTGGCTAACGACTGCTGACGTGGATTTGGCGCCAAGAGGGCAAATGAAAGAAAGCTGAGGTGAATGCTGACATGGAAAAACAATGAGTGTAGAGTTGGGTGCTGACATGGATCATCTATGAGGGTAATGTTGGTAGTTGGAAAGTGTCATTAATGAGGAGGCTAGTTAGGTAGGAGCATTGAATGGTGAGGCCATTTTAATTATACTATCCTAGAATAAGACCATTTGGGTAATAAGGCCCTCCTCCCTCGTCATCTTCAACCTTTCATCTTCTCACTTCAACCTCATTCTTCCCACAACCTCACCTAACACTTCCCAACCACACCGCCGGCCATAACATTAGATACTCTTGGAGATTAATCTGGGCGAGGCCAGATGCGGGGAGCGGCGAGGCAGGGCAGGGGTTCCGGCCATATCCACCATGAAGGCTCGGGCACGAAGACCCTCCTTCCAGTTTTCGTGTTCATGTTCACCGGTTTTGGGGCTTTGTTGTTCATGTTCATGAATTCATATCCTTCTTCGTGTTCATCTTCTTCGTGTTCATCTGTGCGCATATGAAATTTGGGATTTGGGCTTTTGAATCAATTGTAATCGCAAGACAAGAATCAATTTGTGGCATCTGAATATCATTCGGGTCACCCTTATAATTTCAAGTTATAGGAAATTAATGTTGATTATGTGATATTATAGGCGAAAATGGTTGTTTTATGTACGATGATTTGTGGTCTGGAGCTCGATTTCAGATTTAAGGTCGTTTCTCCTTTTGGCTTGTAGTGCTTGAAATTTTGAGGTCTGGGCGTTTTCGGTGTGGAATGGAACATTTGTGAAAATAAACTGGAAGTATTACTTTTAGGACATATGGGTTTCCAGATAGATTGTGGGGGTGGGTTTGAAATTGAAAAAACTTTAATATGTAAAAAGTAATTAAAAGAAATGAAAATATAATAAAAGAAAAGAATTAAAAAAATATGATTTAAAAAATATTGTTTTTTAAATAAAAACTGAATTTTATTTATTTTTTAAATTAAAATATGAATTTTTGAAAATAAAATAATTTTTTAATTTGTTTTTTATTAGAAAGGGTAGAATTGTAATGTCTCATGCAAAAGTCAAAAGGAAAAGTCAAAAGATTCATGATAAGGGTAAAATCGTCATTTCAGATATACTTTAACTGCACATGTATAACAGAAATGGAATATTCCGTTAATTTTTCTAACAGAAGTGCGTGGACGATTCATAAGGGTAGCCAGACGACGTGGACAAAACATTGTGCACTGTTTCGTTTGTGGACGGAACATTAGTGCATGTTTTGACAATTATCCAAGAAAAAAGGGTAATTTTCACCTCAATACCATAACTATTAATTTTTTTCACCTCAATACCCTAACTATTTTTAGTGGCACCTCACTACCCTAGAATGCATTTTTTTTCACTTTCATACCCTAACTTTTTTGTGGCACCTCACTACCCTAGAATTGTTGTAGAAATAGAGTAATTGTTGTTGTCAAGTAGTAATCTAATGTTTATTGATACATGGACACAAGAACAAAATGAAACTCAAGAAGCATTTCAATATGGAGAAAAAGGAGGAAGTCACTCTCTGCTCAAGTTAAAAGTTTTGCTTACATTGCACCAAAATGTTCTATTTATAGAACTACAAATACTATTAAATTTACCAAAGCCCATAACTTATCTATCTACCCCATTGACTTGGTAAATCCACCTGATGATTGAGCAATTCTTACACTTATTGGTGGGGCCATATATTTTCAACACTCCCCCTTGGCACCACCTTATGCAAGTAGATATCGAGCGTGCTTCAAGTTTAGGTTGCCTCGTTAAAAAAAAAATATTCTCAGGAAAACCCGGTGGGACAAAACCTGTAAAGAAAAGAGTGCAACGTCAAATGTTCTTGAAGTCGTGCTTTATGCTGTCTCGTTAAAAACCTTTCCAAGAAAACCATGTGGGACAAAACTTGGATAAGGGAAAAAGAGTACAGCGCACGAAACTTGCTCCCCCTCATCGATACTCCCCCTGATGACTGACGAGATCACTTTGAATTCTGGTTGAGTCGACGCATCCCGATCTTGAACACTAGCTTTTCAAAAGTAGATGTCGGCAAGGCCTTAGTAAATAAGTCGACAAGATTTTCACTGGACCGAATCTGTTTGACATCTATCTCATGACTCTTCTGGAGTTCATGAGTATAAAAGAATTTCGGAGAGATGTGTTTAATTCTATCCCCTTTGATATAGCCTCCTCTGATCTGAGCAATACAAGCTGCATTATCCTCATATATTGTGGAAGGGGAATTTTCCAGAGGAATGTCGATTGAGCTCTGTATATGTTGAATAACTGATCGGAGGAACACACATTCTCGGCTAGCTTCGTGTAGTGCAAGAATTTCTGAATGATTGGACGACGTTGCAACCAAAGTCTGCTTCGTTGAGCGCCAGGAAATCGCCGTCTCATTGAAGGTAAATACATATCCCGTTTGGGAGCGAGCTTTATGGGGGTCGGATAAATATCATGCATCTGCATATCCGACTAGGCCAACATTTTCTTTGTACCTTGAGTATAATAAACCCAAGTTCTTCGTTCCACTCAAGTAACGAAATATATGTTTAATTACGTTCCAATGTCGTCTAGTAGGTTTTGAACTGAACCTTGCAAGCACATTTACAGCAAATGATATATCTGGTCGTGTGCATTGTGCCAAGTATAATAGAGCCCCAATTGCATTCAGATATGGTACTTCAAGACCAACTAACTTTTCATCTTCTTCCTTGGGACGAAATGGATCTTTCTTCAGATCTAAAGATCGGACGACCATTGGGGTACTGAGTGGATACACGCTATCCATGTTGAAGCGCTTCAATATTTTCTCAATTTTGCAGATTGATGGATCAAAATGCCATCAGAAATATGTTCAATCTGCAGGCCGAGACAATGTCTCGTTTTCCCCAAATCCTTCATTTCAAATTCCTTTTTCAGATATTCTGCAGTTTTGAGGATCTCTTTTGGAGTCCCAATCAGATTTATATCATCGACGTACACTGCTACAATAGCAAACCCAGAGTTTGTTTTCTTTATGAATACACATGGACATATGATGTTATTCTTATAACCTTCTTTAGTAAGGTACTCGCTAAGACGATTGTACCACATTCTCCCAGATTGCTTTAGTCCATACAACGACTTTTGTAATTTTATGGAAAACAGATTTCTTGGACTATTTTTCATTGCTTCGGGCAATTTCAATCATTCAGGGAGTTTTATATAAATATCGGTATCCAACGTACCATAAAGGTAAGCAGTGACTACATCCATCATGTACATATTGAGTCTCTCAGAGACTGCCAAACTGATTAAATATTTGAAAGTAATCATATCCATCACAGGTGAATATGTTTCGTCAAAATCGACTCCAGGCCATTGAGAAAAACCTTGGGCAACCAGTCTCGCCTTATATCGAGATATTTCGTTTTTCTCATTTCGTTTTCTCACAAACACCCATTTATACCCAACGGGCTGAACATCTTTAGGTGTTTTGATAATGGGCCCAAAAACTTGGCGTTTTGCTAGTGAAGCCAATTCTACCTGAATTGCCTCTTCCCATTTTGGCCAATCATGCCTTTGACGACATTCGTCAATACTACGTGGCTCAAAACCAAAATCATTGATTAAATCATTGGTAACCGCAAATGCGAAAACTTCATCAACAATAATCGAGTTTCGATTCCAAGTCTCATTTATGTGTAAAAAGTTCATATGAACTTCCTCATTTCTTTTCTCTTGTAATTAATTAAGAGTATTAGAGCCTTCCGGTATTTCCGGAACGTTTGGTTCTTCTGGAACCGACTCTGATAATGAGACTTTTTCACACTCTCTATTCGTTTGATTTTTTCGTTTTCGAGGAACAACGTCCTTGGCCCCAACTGGCCTCCCACGCTTATGGCGTGTACTAGAGGAGTCAACAGCTGCTTTTGCAGTATCACCAGTAACATTAATTTTAGCTGGTACGTTGTTCGCATCTATATATGACCTTGTTATCTTTGATGTATCTGTAAATGCATCAGGCATTTGATTTGCAATATTTTGCAAATGGATTATCCTCTGTACTTCAATTTCACATTGTGATGTACGCGGGTCTAGATGAGATAGAGAATTTACTCTCCAAGAGAGTTCATGCCTTACTTCAGGAGGCTTATTCTTCTCACCTAAAGGTGGAAATATTGTCTCATCAAAATGACAATCTGCAAATCTTGCAGTAAACATATCACCCGTTTGAGGTTCAAGAAACCTGATAATGGATGGTGAATCAAAACCAACATAAATCCCCAAACGTCGTTGGGGTCCCATTTTTGTGCGTTGGGGAGGTGCAATAGGAACTTGCACAGCACAACCAAAAGTTCTCAAATGGGATATATCAAGTTGATGACCACACGCAAGTTGTACAGGAGAATATTGATGATAAGCACTAGGTCTTAAACGAATCAAAGATGCAGCATGTAATACAACATGTCCCCAAGTAGAAACAGATAATTTTGATTGCAATAATAATGTTCGTGCAATTATTTGTATACGCTTAATAAAAGATTCTGCTAGACCATTCTGGGTATGGACATGTGCAACGGGATGTTCAATATCAATCCCTAAAAACATGCAATAATCATCAAACGTCTTTGATGTGAATTCACTAGCATTATCAAGACGAATAGACTTAATTGGATGATCAGGGAAATGTGCCCTTAATTTAATGATATGTGCTAGTAATTTAGCAAACGCAACATTTCGCGTTGATAACAAGCAAACATGAGACCATCTGCTGGATGCGTCTATCAGGATCATGAAATAACTGAACGGTCCGCTTGATGGATGAATAAGGCCACATATGTCTCCTTGAATCCTTTGCAGGAAGGATGGGGATTCAATATTAACTTTGGTTCGAGATGGTTAGACCACTAATTTCCCTTGTGAACAAGGTGTACAGGATATCTCATTGGATAAAAGGATCTTCTGGTCCTTTAATGAATGACCATATGAGTTCTCAATAATCCTACGCATCATCGTTGATCCAGGATTACCAAGATGATTATGCCAGAGTATAAAAATATCTGGATTAATGAACTTCTGGTTCATTGTAGCATAGCTTTCAACCGTTCTTATTGTTGTGTAATACAACCCTGATGATAGAATAGGTAATTTTTCAAGTACATGCTTTTCACCACACTTATCAAAGGTGATATAGAGAAACTCATTCTCATTTTCATTTCTAGTCACAATATGATATCCGTTGTCACGAATATCCTTAAAGCTAAGTAGATTTCTTCTGGATCTACTTGCATATAAAGCATTATGGGTACTCAATTTTGTTCCATTTTCTAATAACAAGGTAGCTCTTCTCGAGCCCTCTATCAAATTTGAAGTACCCATGATTGTGTTAACATTTGCTTCAACCAAGGTTAGGCAAGAAAAATATTTCTTGTCAGTCAGGATTGTGTGTGTAGTAGCACAATTAACAATACACAAATCACCATCATTTCTGCAAGCACGCAACCCATTGTTGGAATCCGTATCTTTCATAAAACAAAAGGCATTACATTAGTTCGAAAGGATTATTCAAAAGCATCATATGTGCATTACAATAGTCAAAAGGAAATGCTTATAAGCATACATGCATTACAGTAGTCAAAGGAAATACTAGTAATCATGAGTTCATGCCATATTTTCACCACGGCTTATATTTCCATCATCATCTTCGAAAAAGTCGGAGACAGTGAGCTTGATTGGATCAACAGGATCAACATGATCAATAAAATTCGTCTCCATGACCTTCCCTTTTCCTTTGATCGATTCTTGATATGGTTTTACCAAGCGATCTGGTACGCGACAAATATGAGCCCAATGGCCTGTTCCACCACATCGATAACATATAGTTTCAGTGTTTTTAGGAGATTGGCTTTGTGGGCCTTTTCCTTTCTCACGCCTTTCATATTTGTCCCACCTCTGGTGGTACACCTTTTTTTCCCTTCCATAAGGCTGGAAGTTGTTATGCCCATAGCCCTGATTGCGACCACGTCCACGACCTCGACCTCGACCTCTGAAGGGTCCTCGGCCTCGTCTGGGTCCAGAGTTACCATCATATCTTGTCACATTCGCTTCAGGGAATGGAGCACTGGCTACAGGGCGAGTTTGATGGTTTTTCATTAATAATTCATTATTTTTCTCTGCAACGAGCAAACAAGCAATCAGATCTGTAAATTTCATAAACCCTTTTGCTCGATATTGCTGTTGTATGACCATATTCGAGGGATGGACCGTGGAGAATGTTTTCTAAAGCATGGATTTGTCAGTTACCTTCTCACCACAACTGCGAAGCTTGGATACAATTTTGAACATGGCTGAATTTTATTCATTTACGGACTTAAAGTCCTGCAGCCTGAGATTAGACCAGTCATATAGTGCTCGGGGAAGAGCTATTGCTTTCATGTGCTCAAACCTTTCCTTGAGCCTAACCCACAATTCGAGTGGATCTTCGTCATTCAAATACTCCCCTTTTAGGTTTTCATCCATGATGACAGATAAAAATTGTGGCCTGGGCTTTGCTTTGCACAGATTCTTCATTCCCTTCTTTTATTGTATCTCCAAGATTCTTAGATCTTAAATGGAGAGTTGTGTCCAATGCCCATTCATAATAGTTTTTTCCATCCAGTTGGAGTGGTGCATACAGGCACTTGGTTATTTCCATCCTGGATATCGATCAAAACAATCGTATGTCAGAATAATTTTAATATGACATATATGAATTTTATCATACCCGACTTCATGTCCTTGGTATTACATTTTTGGAACTTCTAGCCCAAAATATCATGATATTTGTAAGCTTCAAGTTACAAATATATATAACCACACAATGAGCGAACTCACGGGGTAAAATAATCGCAAACGGTTAGTATAACCATAACCGCACACTGAGCGAACTCATGGGATAGCCATAATAAGTGCATAAAATTAAGTATACATATATAACCGCACAACGAGCAAACTCGCGGGGTTTAATATATAAATATGAAAATTAAATATATGTATAGATACATAACCACACAACGAGCGAACTCGCGGGGTAACCAAAATAAATGCAAGAAATTAAATATATGTATAACCGCACAAACGAGCGAACTCGCGGGGTTTAATATATAAATACATAAATTAAATATATGTATATATAACCACTCACCGAGTTAAAACTCGTGGGGTAACCAAATATAAGTACCGCACACTGAGAAAGCTCGTGGGGTAAACATTATATAGAAAATAAATATAAATACATAACGGTTATTTTCTGATGTGAAAGATCCAATGTATTATTGGCAATCACAAACCATACTTATAAATAACAGATATAAATAAGTATGAAACAAATATTAATAGTATCGTTAGTAGAATAAATTAACGAAACTAAATTAGTAATGATTTCAAAATTTCGTACCTAAATTGGATTGAGCGATTCGTGCTGATAACGTGTTGTAGAAATAGAGTAATTGTTGTTGTCAAGTAGTAATCTAATGTTTATTGATACATGGACACAAGAACAAAATGAAACTCAAGAAGCATTTCAATATGGAGAAAAAGGAGGAAGTCACTCTCTGCTCAAGTTAAAAGTGTTGCTTACATTGCACCAAAATGTTCTATTTATAGAACTACAAATACTATTAAATTTATCAAATCCCATAACTTATCTATCTACCCCATTGACTTGGTAAATCCACCTTATGATTGAGCAATTCTTACACTTATTGGTGGGGCCATATATTTTCAACAAGAATGCATTTTTTTTCACTTTCATACCCTAGAATGCATTTTTTTGTGGCACCTCACTACCCTAGAATGCCTTTTTGTGACATTAAAAACTGATTTTTTAAAAGAAATTTTGAAAACCAATGGCATGCTTTTGGAAATTTGATTGTTAGTGAGGTGTATTATTGACTTTTTAAGTGTTTTCATCCAAAAATGGATGGCAAATTGACGGTGGGTATGAAAGTGAAAAAAAATGCATTCTAGGGTATTGAGGTGCCACTAAAAATAGTTAGGGTATTGAGGTGAAAAAAATTAATAGTTAGGGTATTGAGGTGAAAATTGCTTAAAAAAATATGATTTTTATTAAAAAAAAAAACTGAATTTTTGAAAATAAAAACTAAATTTATAAAAATAAAAAAAATTTGAAATTTTTTAAATTGAAATTTTATTTTTCAATAATAAAAAATAATTTGAAAATAAATAAATGGAATATTTTGAAAAATTAAAAGGTAATGAAGGGTATTGATGTCATTTCACTCATTTTTTAGTTTTGAAAATTCAATGGCATGTCTTTGAAAATTTGACTGAAAGTTAGGGGTATTATGGACTTTTTAACTTTTTCCATCCAAAACTAACAATAAATTAACAGCTGGGTATGAAACTGAAATTAAATGTTTGGTTTAGGTATGAAAGTGCAAAAAGAGTTTGACATGGTATTATCCTGAAATTTTTCCAAATAAAAATTCATACTAATATACAAAGGACTTAAATTATAAGGGATAATTCCATTTTAGTACCCTAAAACTTTCGGATTTCGTTTTTAGTACCCTAAATATTTTTTGTGCCACTTCAGTACCCTAAATCTTTGTTTATTCCAGTTTAGTACCCAATGTCTGATTTTTTATCTATAAAAAATCATTTTTATTTTTCAAAAATTCAATTTGTTTAAACTACCGAAGGGTAGTTTTGGTATTATTATAAAAGATAGGGTCATGTGCAAGGCACATGACGTTTTTCCATCCAAAAATGGATGGAAAATCAGACATTGGGTACTAAACTGGAATAAACAAAGATTTAGGGTACTGAAGTGACACAAAAAACATTTAGGGTACTAAAAACGAAATCCGAAAGTTTTAGGGTACTAAAATGGAATTATCCCAAATTATAATGATTATATAAATTTGAGTGAATAAATTAGTAGGTTGTAACCCCCTTTCTATATAATAAAACCCTACTTTCTCTGGTTGAAACCTTGGCAGTGCAGCCGTAGGTTTCGCGGCTTTCTGTTGATCAAGCATTAAAGCATGTACAATGGAAAGGCTCGTATGTGAGGCTTGTCACGCCCCAATTTCAGGAAACCGAAACTAGGAACGCGAACGTTTAAAAAGTTACAAGACTGAAACCTGTTTTCGATAAATCACCTAAAAAGTCAGTTTAGTTCCACAAAAGAATAAAATTTACACCTCAAAAAAAGTCCCACACTTGGGCAAACCGAGATACACGTCTCTAGACTCAAACACCCAGCAACCCGCTTCAAGCTCTTCAAGCTTCAGAAGCTCACCTAGTCCAGACTACGAACGGTACCTGTAGGAAAAGCAGCTAGGGGTGAGCGTTCGCTCACCACCACAGATAACATACTGACTACGACACAATTAGTAGACAAAGCCGATGACACTAACAACGACTCAAAGACACGCACACGACCAGTCTTTTCCTCAACTGACTCAACACTCGGATACGTTATGTAGACCCCATACTACGATCGACGACCTCCTCCAAGACACGACTGACCACACAATACCAAACAAGATCACAAAGGATCGCAAACCGGCTGCTCAGTAACCAATCTCTGTCTCTCGCCCTTTACCGATCATAGACGTGGTCAGGCGGTCGACCTGTCGCGCAACTTCTCCCGATCCCAGTCGGGAGGCTAACCCACAACCTCTCCACTTCACCCGATCCCAGTCGGGTGGTTAGCCACACCCGCGCGTCCTTCCCCCGATCCCAGTCGGGGAGCTAGCCCACAACCCCTCCGCTTCTCCCGATCCCAGTCGGGAGGCTAGCTACACCACACAACCTCCACCAGTAACCAGTAACCAATCACAATCACAAACAAGTTCAAACAGACAGTAACGACACCGGTGACAACTCCACAGGCACTCAAGGCCGACAAGACACCAACAACCAAACACAGGTTCAACAACCCTACGGGCCCTCATGGCCACCCAAGACACCAACGATAAAGTACGGGTTCACAACCCCACGGGCACTCACAGCCACTCAAGACTCAGCAATAATTAACACGGCTCTCAAGGCCACCCAAACTCAACAACAATTAACACACAACAACCTCCGGGCATGGTCATATGCCTCCAGTAACACAGTTAGCGCTAAGTTTTCTGCTCCTACGACACTACTAAGTGTCACATGCATTTCCAGTGTTCGCTACATTCCCGTATCATGCATTTCTAATATTCGACAACCTAAATACCCACGACACCCCGGTGCCACATGCAATTCTACAGTTAACTTTCCCTAGTCAGGGCCGAGATCCGGCTACTTTTCCCTACCTCGAAAGCAACTCCAGAAGCGCTCCACTAAACCCGAGATGAATCACAGTCACTCGCCGAGCCTCCCTTTGCCTCGGTCCGCAGCACGATCTAAAAGAACACAGATTTAACTCACTTTAAACTAGTGCGAACCGGTCGAAAATAAGTAACTCAGAGCCCAAAAATAATAACGGTTCCGCCGTTAAGTTAACGGGTACGATTTGTCCATTTTAAACTTGACAGTTATCGTTTACACTCGAGCGGGATAAAAGTCGGGTTACGACGGATCGGGTTCGAGCACCCGCGCACCGAACCCAGGTTTGATCCGAACCCAGTTTAAACCCATTTTTAACTTAAAACCGTCTTTGGACTCCTTTGCTTTGTTTAAAAACGACTTGACTTGAACACAACGGTTTCCTTCCGCTCGTTTCCAAACTTGATATTTTTTTGGTCCGAAACCCTTCTAAAACCGATTTGATTTCGTTTTCCCTCCCTTTTGATTTAACTTCACTCAAATTCGTTTAACGACCGACCTTCGTTTTAGACCCCAATTAATTCACCCGATTTAGTTTTATCGATAACTAATTAATCGAACTTTTAACCTAAAACAGATTTTTCGACGTAACGTTCAAATTAAACCCTTTTTCTTCTTCAACGTTAACACAACAAATCTGGAAAAACGTTCGAAACATAACGATAATATCAAAACTTTTTTCAACTTTACAATTTTCAGATTTACAACAATACTACAAAATTTTTAAACAGATCTACGTTTTCTGTTCTGTTCCCTTCCATTTCGGGAGCTCCGTTCCATCCCGACCGGATCTGAACGAACTCGGGAACGGGAAAGCAAAGACGAAGAAGAACGAATCTGCTCGGTCCGGCCGACCACCGGCGCCGGTCGGCCGAGCTTCCACGGGCCGAGAACTAACCGTGAGGAAACGGTAGCGGCGGTGGACGGCGGTGCACGGCGGCGTCGGCGCGGATCCGGACGGCTCGTCCCGTTCCGGATCTGACGAGCTCGCCGGCGACGGCGGGAGCTCGGGTCCGAACGGCTCGAGACGGAGAGATCGGAGGCGGCGGTGGACGGTCGGAGCTCGGGATGAGACCGGTGGCCAGAGCTGGGCGTGGTCGGACGGAGAAGGAAGGTCGGGGTTCGGCCGGGACGTGGTCGGACGGAGAAGAGGGAGGTCGGGGTTCGGGGACGGGATTTCGTGGCTGGCCGGTCCGGTGACGGCGTCGGGACGGAGGAGAGGGGGACGGGACGGTGTGGTCGGACGGAGGAGAGGGAGGTCGGGGCTCGGGGACGTGGCGGCGTGGTCGGACGGAGGAGGGGGAGGTCGGGGCTCGGGGACGTGGCGGCGTGGTCGGACGGAGGAGGGGGAGGTCGGGGTTCGGCAGGGGCGTGGCGGCGTGGTCGGACGGAGAACGGCCGGAGCGATGGCGGCCGGTGCCGGTCCGGCGAGGAAGACGAAGAGAGAGAGAGAGAGGGTGAAAGGAGGCTGCTGAGAGAAAATGAGACTGAAACCCTAGGGTTTCAGTCTTATAAAGGGGGTGGGTTTTGGGCCAGCCCCTTTTTGGGCCTCAGGGGACAACCGGGCCGAGGGTGGCTGGGCTGGGTTGGGCCTGCGCGCCTGGCCTGGTCCAGACCTGCTCCCTTTTTTTTTTTTTTTTTTTTTTTTTTTGCACTCGTTTCAAAAACTTACCCTAAGGTTTCTTTTTTTTTCGTTTTCAAATTAATACCTTAAAGAAACGAAGCGGGTTTTACAATCTACCCTCCTTAAAGGAATTTCGCCCACGAAATTTAAAACAGCGTACCTCGGGAAACGAACAAGGCGGGATACTTCGCGCGAACCTCGTCCTCGCGCTCCCAAGTCGATTCAGCCCCGTGGTGCTTCCACTGCACTCGTACCAAATAGATAATCTTGCCTCCCCGCAGAATCTGCTCCCGCGTGTCCATAATCCGAACCGGCTGCTCCTCATAGGAGACATCATCAGCCACCTCGATATCTGTCCACTCGATGACGTGGGAGGGGTCTGCATTGTACTGCCGCAACTGAGACACGTGGAAGACGTCATGGACTCTCCCAAGTTGCAGTGGCAACGCCAGACGATACGCCACTGTTCCCACTCTGCCCAAAATCTGGAACGGGCCGATGTACCTCGGAGCCAACTTGCCCCCGTTTCGCCTGAACCGCACCAGCCCCTTCCTCGGGCTCACCTTCAGGAACACGTGATCCCCGACTGCAAACTCAAGGGGTCGACGTCGCCTGTCGGCATAACTCTTCTGTCGGCTCTGTGCTGTCCTCAGCCGATCGCGGATCAGTGCGACTTTCTCCGTCGTCTCTCTGACAAGATCTGGCCCCAGCAGACTCTTGTCCCCCACCTCTGCCCAACACACTGGTGACCGACACGGCCTCCCATACAATGCTTCGAACGGTGCCATCCCGATACTGGCCTGGAAGCTGTTGTTGTAGGCGAACTCGGCCAAAGGCAGGTGGGTTTCCCAAGATCGCCTGAAATCCAGCACACATGCTCGCAGCATGTCCTCCAAGATCTGGATGGTACGCTCAGACTGACCGTCCGTCTGGGGATGATGTGCTGTACTGAGTAGCACCTCGGTCCCCAATGCCTTCTGCAGACTCGGCCAAAACCTGGACGTGAAGCGGGGATCCCTGTCAGACACTATCGACACCGGGACCCCGTGGAGACGCACTATCTCCTGAACGTACAAACTGCTCAACTTGTCCACTGGGTCGGTCATCCTCATAGCCAGGAAGTGGGCCGATTTGGTCAATCGGTCGACTACCACCCACACTGCGTCGTTCCCCTTTGGCGATCTCGGTAGTCCACACACGAAGTCCATCGTAATGTGTTCCCACTTCCACTGAGCAATCGGTAGTGGCTGTAACAACCCCGCTGGACGCTGATGCTCGGCCTTCACCTGCTGACAGACAAGGCATCTCGACACAAACTCTGCGACTGCTCTCCTCATACCGCGCCACCAGTAGTGCCGTCTGAGGTCACGGTACATCTTGGTGCCCCCCGGATGCACTGTGAGACGCGAATGGTGTGCCTCTCGTAACACGGCGTCTCTACAGTTAACCGGTACGAACAGCCCCCCGCGGTATCGTAGTCCCCAGTCAGTGCTGTCCTGCCAGCCCACCACCTCGTCACCCCTGACGACTCTCTCGCGTATCTCTGATGCTTCGACGTCCTCTGTCTGCGCCTCCAGCACTTGGGCAAGCAGTGAGGGCTGAGCCACTAGTGAGCACATGGCAACACCGCCAGTAACCTCCTCTAGCTCAAGCCCGAACGTGCTCAGCTCCCCCATCATGCCCCACTCTCGGACAGATATGCTGGCGAGGCTCGGAGCCGACTTCCTACTCAAGGCGTCGGCGACAACGTTCGCCTTGCCTGGGTGGTAGTGTAGCTCGAAGTCGTACTCCTCAAGTAGTTCCATCCACCGTCGCTGACGCATGTTCAGGTCTCGCTGGGAAAATATGTACTTGAGGCTCTTGTGATCCGAGAACACCTGAAACCCCTCGCCGTACAGATAATATCGCCAGCTCTTCAGTGCAAACACGACTGCTGCTAGCTCCAAGTCGTGGGTAGGATAGTTGCGCTCGTGTATCTTCAACTGCTTGGAGCCATAAGCCACAACTCTGCCCGACTGCATCAGCACGCAGCCCAGTCCCTCTCCGGACGCATCGCAGTAAACATCATAACCAGTTCCTCGCTCGGGCACCACTAACACTGGAGCTGTAGTCAGCCGAGTCTTCAGCTCCGCGAACGCACGCTCACAGTCGTCTGTCCACACGAACCCGACACCCTTGCGCGTCAACAGAGTCATCGGTGCGGCTAGTCGTGCAAAATCTTGGACAAATCGCCTATAGTAGCCTGCCAATCCCAGAAAGCTGCGGATCTCGAAAACACTCGTGGGCCGTGCCCACTTCGAGACCGCGTCGACCTTCGACGGATCGACCAGGATACCGTCACGGGATACAATGTGGCCGAGGAACCTCACCTCAGAGAGCCAGAACCCGCACTTCTCCCGGTTGGCATATAGCTGATGTTTGCGCAGCAGTGTTAGCACAGCCCTCAGATGGGCCTTATGCGCTGCCTCGTTCTGCGAATATATCAGGATGTCGTCCACAAATACCACCACAAACTGATCTAGGTACGGCCGGAAGATGTTGTTCATCAGGTCCATGAACGCTGCTGGCGCGTTCGTCAGTCCGAATGGCATCACTAGGAACTCGTAGTGCCCATAGCGTGTCCGGAATGCAGTCTTTGCGACGTCTCCCTCACGGACTCGCAACTGATAATAACCGGATCGCAGATCGATCTTCGAGAAGTGAGTCGCCCCTCTCAACTGGTCGAACAAGTCGTCGATCCTCGGCATCGGGTACCGGTTCTTCACCGTAACCCGGTTTAGCTTCCGGTAATCTATACACATCCGTAGCTCTCCACTCTTCTTCTTCACGAAGAGTGCTGGTGCTCCCCACGGCGATGTACTCGGACGGATAAACCCCTTCTGCTGAAGCTCCCCCAGCTGACGCTTCAGCTCAGTCAACTCGGCCGGTGCAAACCTGTAAGGCGCCATCGATATCGCCGCCGCTCCCGGCACTAGGTCAATCCCGAACTCCACCTCACGAATCGGTGGAAGCCCGCTCAACTCCTCAGGAAAGACCTCGGGGAACTCGCATACCACTCTCGGTAACTCTCGGCTCTGCACAGCCGGTACTTCCTCCTCTGCGGACAACGCCGACAGGAGGACCCCACCCTTACTTCCCAGCACGCACGTCACCTTCGTACCGCCCACTGTCACTGTCACTCGTCGTCTATAGCAATCGATGTTGGCTCGGTACCTCGACAGCCAATCCATACCCAAAATCACATCAAAGGTAGTCATCCCCAACACGAGAAGATCCCCAGGGCAAGGACAGTCTGCGACTCTAATCTCGCAGGCACGACATACTCTAGTCAACGATGCACCACCCCCAACTGGGGTGTCCAGGCGTAGAGGTGGGCTCAACGGCTCTAAGCTCAACCCCAACCTCTCGGCACAACCCGACGAAATAAAAGAGTGCGACGCCCCGGTATCAAACAAGAATAAAGCCCATAAGTGATACAATAAACACGTACCCTGGATGGTCTCGCGGTACGTGTTAGGTCCTGGGGCTCTGGAGTCGGTGACTGCATAGACTCTCCCCTGCGAGGCCTGCTGCCTTTGACCCGGCGCGCTGGCCGCTGAATGCCCGTGACTCTGCTGCTGTCTCGGAACCGGTGCGCTCGTAGAAGGCTGTGACGGTCTGGACTGCTGACCCTGACGAGGACGTCCCCTGGGCGACTGTACGGTCCGTGACTGCTGCGGTCGCTGCGCTGATGTTGCCCTCGACAGCTCACGGCACCATGCAATGGTGTGCCCAACCTGGCCGCATCGAAAACAGCTGATCTCGTTGGCTCTCGACTCCGTGCCCTGGCTGGTCCGGCTAGTCGCTGGCCGCGCCGTAGGTACTCCTTCCATCGGGCACTCGCGCCGGAAGTGGCCTTGCTGCCCGCAAGTAAAGCACGCCGGCGCCCTCTCTGGTGCGACTGGCCCAACTGCTGCCACTGAACCCCGCTGTCTCGATCCACTCTGATGCTGCGGTGGTCGGAAGGATCCCGCGGTCCTTTGCCTCCGCGAATCTCGTGAGTCTGACGGTCCGGTCCAACTGATCGGCCGAGGTCGGACCTCACGGCCCCTGGCTGCATCCTGGATGCCCTGCTCCACTGTAGCCGCGGTGTCCACTAGATCGGTATACTTCCGTATCCTCAAGGCGAGAACCTGGTTCCGGATGCCCAGCCTCAGTCCGTCCTGGAACCGTAGACAACGGTTCGTCTCGCTCGACACCATCTCAGGCGCGAATCTGGCCAAGGCTGTGAACCTGGCCTCGTACTGTGCCACTGTCATCTCTCCCTGCTCCAGGTATAAGAACTGCCGATGTCGCTCCAGCCGAGCCGACTCGGGAAAGTACTGTGCCATGAATACCTCCTGGAATACGCTGTAGTCGTATCCGACTGTGTCCTTCACCCGCCCCCACCAGTGGTAGGCGCTGTCTCTCAGCTGATGGGCCGCGAAGGACACTCTCCGACGGCCATCCTCGACACCCAAAGTGTCCAGGTCTCGTGTGACCTGCTCTATCCATCGCTCGGCTAGGTCGGGATTTGGCTCCCCGACAAAAACAGGTATCCCGAGCTTCAGGAAATCGAGTAGCGCTCGGGAGGTAAGATCCTCTGTCTGAGCGGCCCTCATCGGAACTGCGACTGCCTCTGGTGCTGGCGAAGCCGACTCTCGGCTGGCGATGACCGCCACTAAACTCTGAACGGTCCTGGTAAGCTCATCCAGGGCAGTCATCACTGGAGGGTCCGCGACTGGTGGAACACTGGGGGTACCTGTAGATGGCCCCGCATCATTTCTCCCGTCTTCTCCGACGGGAGTGCCCTGTGCCTCCGCGTAGTCGGCGGGCGCGACGGCTGGCACCCTCCCTGGTGCCCCTGCTGACCGCCCCCGCCGGCCTCGCGTGGGTGCCTGACCCCGTGTCCCTGGTGCTCGTCCGCGCCGTCCGCGAGCCATAAACAGTATCCTCTGCACGGATACACGTAAACGTTCAGTTTGCGCACTCAAATAAAGGCGACAAGTTCAAAAACGCCAACGCTCACACGGTCTAAGTTTACTCTATCGCGTATGTGACTAAAGCGCCACACCGCTCAAGCTAAACACACCTTATATATAGTATTAGTATACGAGACCACACCGACATATACCACACGAGCGACGACAAACCAACCAGAGTCGAACCTTGCCCACCGGGCCAACCAAAATCAAACCTACGCCCACAGGGCCAATCAAGTTCAAGACATGCCAAACGGGCCAACAACCTTAAACCTTTTTCCGCTTCATTAAAAACCCTCATTTCTTGGCATCAGGTGGTTACGACCCCGTCCAGGCGTCCCCGAACTACGTTGTGGCCACTTGATACCAACACCGTCACGCTCGACCACAGGAGCGCTCCTGAGTCGAGTCGCGACAGTTTAAAAACGTTTCACGCAGCAACACACAAACATTGTGCCAGTAGCCCCGTACTGCACAAGCACAGAACAAAACAGGACTCGAATCCTAACGGGTCTACACCCGAGTTCCGACTTGCGTACCCAACGCAGGACGGGACTCTACCGACTCGACTCTCCCACCTAATTGACGTGTAGTCCGAGGTGTGAAACCTCGCGCTCTGATACCAAGCTGTCACGCCCCAATTTCAGGAAACCGAAACTAGGAACGCGAACGTTTAAAAAGTTACAAGACTGAAACCTGTTTTCGATAAATCACCTAAAAAGTCAGTTTAGTTCCACAAAAGAATAAAATTTACACCTCAAAAAAAGTCCCACACTTGGGCAAACCGAGATACACGTCTCTAGACTCAAACACCCAGCAACCCGCTTCAAGCTCTTCAAGCTTCAGAAGCTCACCTAGTCCAGACTACGAACGGTACCTGTAGGAAAAGCAGCTAGGGGTGAGCGTTCGCTCACCACCACAGATAACATACTGACTACGGCACAATTAGTAGACAAAGCCGATGACACTAACAACGACTCAAAGACACGCACACGACCAGTCTTTTCCTCAACTGACTCAACACTCGGATACGTTATGTAGACCCCATACTACGATCGACGACCTCCTCCAAGACACGACTGACCACACAATACCAAACAAGATCACAAAGGATCGCAAACCGGCTGCTCAGTAACCAATCTCTGTCTCTCGCCCTTTACCGATCATAGACGTGGTCAGGCGGTCGACCTGTCGCGCAACTTCTCCCGATCCCAGTCGGGAGGCTAACCCACAACCTCTCCACTTCACCCGATCCCAGTCGGGTGGTTAGCCACACCCGCGCGTCCTTCCCCCGATCCCAGTCGGGGAGCTAGCCCACAACCCCTCCGCTTCTCCCGATCCCAGTCGGGAGGCTAGCTACACCACACAACCTCCACCAGTAACCAGTAACCAATCACAATCACAAACAAGTTCAAACAGACAGTAACGACACCGGTGACAACTCCACAGGCACTCAAGGCCGACAAGACACCAACAACCAAACACAGGTTCAACAACCCTACGGGCCCTCATGGCCACCCAAGACACCAACGATAAAGTACGGGTTCACAACCCCACGGGCACTCACAGCCACTCAAGACTCAGCAATAATTAACACGGCTCTCAAGGCCACCCAAACTCAACAACAATTAACACACAACAACCTCCGGGCATGGTCATATGCCTCCAGTAACACAGTTAGCGCTAAGTTTTCTGCTCCTACGACACTACTAAGTGTCACATGCATTTCCAGTGTTCGCTACATTCCCGTATCATGCATTTCTAATATTCGACAACCTAAATACCCACGACACCCCGGTGCCACATGCAATTCTACAGTTAACTTTCCCTAGTCAGGGCCGAGATCCGGCTACTTTTCCCTACCTCGAAAGCAACTCCAGAAGCGCTCCACTAAACCCGAGATGAATCGCAGTCACTCGCCGAGCCTCCCTTTGCCTCGGTCCGCAGCACGATCTAAAAGAACACAGATTTAACTCACTTTAAACTAGTGCGAACCGGTCGAAAATAAGTAACTCAGAGCCCAAAAATAATAACGGTTCCGCCGTTAAGTTAACGGCTACGATTTGTCCATTTTAAACTTGACAGTTATCGTTTACACTCGAGCGGGATAAAAGTCGGGTTACGACGGATCGGGTTCGAGCACCCGCGCACCGAACCCAGGTTTGATCCGAACCCAGTTTAAACCCCTTTTTAACTTAAAACCGTCTTTGGACTCCTTTGCTTTGTTTAAAAACGACTTGACTTGAACACAACGGTTTCCTTCCGCTCGTTTCCAAACTTGATATTTTTTTGGTCCGAAACCCTTCTAAAACCGATTTGATTTCGTTTTCCCTCCCTTTTGATTTAACTTCACTCAAATTCGTTTAACGACCGACCTTCGTTTTAGACCCCAATTAATTCACCCGATTTATTTTTATCGATAACTAATTAATCGAACTTTTAACCTAAAACAGATTTTTCGACGTAACGTTCAAATTAAACCCTTTTTCTTCTTCAACGTTAACACAACAAATCTGGAAAAACGTTCGAAACATAACAATAATATCAAAACTTTGTTCAACTTTACAATTTTCAGATTTACAACAATACTACAAAATTTTTAAACAGATCTACGTTTTCTGTTCTGTTCCCTTCCATTTCGGGAGCTCCGTTCCATCCCGACCGGATCTGAACGAACTCGGGAACGGGAAAGCAAAGACGAAGAAGAACGGATCTGCTCGGTTCGGCCGACCACCGGCGCCGGTCGGCCGAGCTTCCACGGGCCGAGAACTAACCGTGAGGAAACGGTAGCGGCGGTGGACGGCGGTGCACGGCGGCGTCGGCGCGGATCCGGACGGCTCGTCCCGTTCCGGATCTGACGAGCTCGCCGGCGACGGCGGGAGCTCGGGTCTGAACGGCTCGAGACGGAGAGATCGGAGGCGGCGGTGGACGGTCGGAGCTCGGGATGAGACCGGTGGCCGGAGCTGGGCGTGGTCGGACGGAGAAGGAAGGTCGGGGTTCGGCCGGGACGTGGTCGGACGGAGAAGAGGGAGGTCGGGGTTCGGGGACGGGATTTCGTGGCTGGCCGGTCCGGTGACGGCGTCGGGACGGAGGAGAGGGGGACGGGACGGTGTGGTCGGACGGAGGAGAGGGAGGTCGGGGCTCGGGGACGTGGCGGCGTGGTCGGACGGAGGAGGGGGAGGTCGGGGCTCGGGGACGTGGCGGCGTGGTCGGACGGAGGAGGGGGAGGTCGGGGTTCGGCAGGGGCGTGGCGGCGTGGTCGGACGGAGAACGGCCGGAGCGATGGCGGCCGGTGCCGGTCCGGCGAGGAAGACGAAGAGAGAGAGAGAGAGGGTGAAAGGAGGCTGCTGAGAGAAAATGAGACTGAAACCCTAGGGTTTCAGTCTTATAAAGGGGGTGGGTTTTGGGCCAGCCCCTTTTTGGGCCTCAGGGGACAACCGGGCCGAGGGTGGCTGGGCTGGGTTGGGCCTGCGCGCCTGGCCTGGTCCAGACCTGCTCCCTTTTTTTTTTTTTTTTTTTTTTTTTTTTGCACTCGTTTCAAAAACTTACCCTAAGGTTTCTTTTTTTTTCGTTTTCAAATTAATACCTTAAAGAAACGAAGCGGGTTTTACAAGGCTCGTATGTAAGGCTCACATGTTGACTGGACAAAATAGTGGGACCCAGGTTTCAGAATAGTGGGTGTTTTACAATGAGAGGCTTGTATGTGAGGCTTGTGTTGTTAGTGGATGCTGACTGGATGCTGAGTGGTTAATTAATTGATATTTTGCTGTTTTATTTAATTCTTTATCTAAACATTTTAAATTATATAAAATTTAAATAAAATTAAAACAATAAACAATGACAATAAAAAATCATGATCAAGTAAATAAAAACAGATAATTTTATTTATTCCCGAATAGGAGCATCAAACTAAACGTTGGCATTGAAACCAGCTACATATAGACCCCATAGGTGCTCAATAAGATCATGTTGTAGTTGCTTGTGAGTCTGATGACTTGTGACACTGTGTTGAACATCCACTCGTTGTTGGAATTGCAATGGCCCTCCTCGGTGTCATCGTTCTGGTGGTGTCCAATTCGGGATTTTTGGAGGTTGCGCGTACAACAACTCCTTATCTCCATATTCACACCGGTGGCGTTCATCTTCTACAATCATGTTGTGTAGAATGATGCAAGTGTGCATGGTATCATCCAAAGTGTGTTTGCTCCAAACACGAGCGAGACGAGAAATGATGTGCCACCTTGCTTGAAGTACTCCAAAAGCCCTTTCAATATCTTTCGGAGCACCTTCTTGACATTTAGCAAACAACTTCTCTTTGGGCGAGTAGGGATGCCGAATACTCTTCACGCACCGTCCACATGATGGGTAAATGCTGTCCACCAAGTAATAAGTTCGGTCGTACAGATACTCGTTGATATGGTACTCCATTCCAAGCTCACGGTCGTATTAAGCGTCTTGGAATAAGTGGTTGTTGTTGAGGACGTTGTTCGAGCCAGCCATCCCGAAAAAAGCATGCCAAATCCATAAATCACGGGATGCTACAACTTCAAGCATAACGGTACTTACCCCGTTGTGATCTCCTCGTCTACTGGCTCCCTGCTCTGCGGTTGGGCAATTCTTCCACTCCCAATGCATGCAGTCAAGACTCCCATCCATTTCGTAGAACCCTCGGTTGTACCCTTCTCGGAGTAAGCGCTCCATGTCAGCCGGTGTGGGTGGACGCTTGTACTCGGCTCCAAATACCTCAATGACGGCCTTGAAAAACTTACGTAAACATTCAAGTATGGTTCTTACCCCAATGTCCAGAGTTTCGTCGAATGAATCGACCGAGCACCCATACGCAAGCATCCGTATCGCGGCGCTGCACTTCTGTTCCATTGATAAGCCCGAGCGTGAGGCCGCATCATACTTCTGAACGAAGTAATTGTCGTGTTCCTTGATCTTGTCCATAATCCGTTGAAAAAGTGGTTTGCACATACGGAACCGACGCCTAAACATATCTGGGCCATATATGGGTTGATCGACAAAACAGTACCTCATTAATTGGTCGTGGGCTTCTACACGACCTCTGTTAATCTGTCGTTGCATTGGTTTCCCACGGATGAGCCTCTCCCTCAGAGCGTTGATCCTTGGCATTGATCTTTGTATGCCCTTCTCAATCCTTCGTCGGACTCGTTCCTCAAGTACCGCATTTGGGTTGCCAACTCCTTATATGTCGGACCCTTTGTAATAACCACTCCCGGTCAACGCCAGTCAAACCTGCGAAAAACAGGAAAATTTAAAAAAAATTAAGACGGACACTTAATGAACCTAAAATGACCCCGAGAGTCATACCGGACTTATGTTGACCCCGTTATTGACCAAAGTGAGTTACGGGGGACTCAGGGCAACTTTCTGATCAATTTGGGAAATGTTGACTTTTCGCTGGAAAAGTCAACCGAGCGACGTTTTGGTCCATTCGAGGACCGTTTTGGATCCGAAAAGCTTAACCGTCATCGCAGTGGTCTTAGTTGAGCCGTTTCCTTGTGGCCCGCCAAGTTTCGTAATTTCTTGGGAAAAGTGCCCGTTCGGGGCCCGAAACGTCCGTTTTTCGCGAATCTGATTGGAAAATATCAACTAGATATTTTCCAAAAAGGTGTGGGACCCACCTTGACACTTGTCAATTATATGGTGGTGTAAATTTTGGGGGGAAAAGGTGTGGATGGGAGTGTTGGCCGATTATGGGGTAATAAGGGAGAGAAAAATGGGTTTTGTATTAGTTGTTTTAAAATAGAAAGAAGAAGAGAGGTTTTAGAGAGAGAAGGAGAAGGAGAAGAAGAGAGAAGAAGGGAGGTTGAGCTAGGGTTTGTTATCGAGCCCTTGGATCGAGTCAAAGAAAAGAGCAATCCCGTTCCCCTCGTTCTCCTCTACGGTAATACCCGAACCGATTCTCGTTTTGGTTATTTTCTTGGAAGCTAGGGTTTGAGTATAAACTAAGGCTTAGGGTTGTGTAGAGTGTGGGGAGGTGTTGGAGACGCTTTAGAGGTGTTTGGGGGTTTAATTTCACGTTTTCCGGTGACCGGAGGCTCGGGAGGAGCTCCGGCCACCGTGGGTGGTGGCCGGCCGGCCATGAGGTGGCTGGCCGGAGCTGGCAGCAGCCACCACATGGTGGCCGAGCCTCCCCTTAAACCCTAAGGTCTCGGCCAAGTAGTGTGGGTGGGGCCCACATGCTCGGGTGCTCGGGTTTTATCGTTCGGGTGATTTAAAACGTTCCCCGGACCATTTATCCTTAATCGAATCGAAATTTGGAATTAAATTGGAGAAGTTGTAATTAACGGGTTTTGGAAACTTTAAACGTTAATTAATTGACTTAGAAGTCGGAATTCAATTCCGTCAAGTGCGTTGGGTTCCTTGAAATATTCTAAGGCCGTAGAAACGAAAACGGGGGCTTTTGGAGCCCCGGAAGGCAATTAACAAAACCCGGGCAGATTCGCCATGTCGGGCGAATCGGGCCTTTACGGGTCCTTTATCAACAATGTCGAGTAATTGGGAAGTTTGGGAGTGATCGACATTTTCGTGGTTAAGTTTGGGCATCGAGTTTATTGGTTTTCGGTTTATTCCTGCGAGTTGTTTAGTGACCTTAAATTGTGTTCCTTTAGATCGTGCCACGGACCGAGGCAAGGGAAAGCTGGGTGAGTGACTGAGATCATCACCGGAGCTCGTGGTTTGGCTTTTGGGAGAACACGCACGAGGTAGGGAAAAGTAGCCGGATCTCGGCCCTGACTAGGGAAAGTTAACAGTAGATTTGCATGTGACACCGGGGTGTCGTGGGTTGAGTAGGTTTAATTTAAATACTAGAAAAGCATGATACGGGGTTGTAGCGTTTATCAGAAAAGCATGTTACGGGAACTTGGTAATTATTGAGAAAAGCATGTGACACTTAGTAGTGTCGTAGGAGCAGAGAACTTAGCGTTAATTGTTTTACTGGAGGCATATGACCATGCCCGGAGGTTGTTTGTGAACTTATCGATATTAGGAGTACTGGAGGCATATGACCATGCCCGGAGGTTGATTGTGAAACTGTTGATGTTAGGACTGTTGGAGGCTTGGTTAAGCCGGAGGTTGATTGCTTATTTGGTGTCTTGGGTGGCCTTGAGAGCCCGTATTTTATTATCGAGTTCTGGGTGGCCTTGAGAGCCCATATTATTTATTGATTGAGTTTGGGTGGCCTTGAGAGCCCGTATTTTATTATCGAGTTTGGGTGGCCTTGAGAGCCCGTATTTTATTATCGAGTTCTGGGTGGCCTTGAGAGCCCGTATTATTTATTGATTGAGTTTGGGTGGCCTTGAGAGCCCGTGTATTTGAATTGGTGTCTTGGGTGGCCATGAGAGCCCGTAGTCAATTGTTGGTGTTTTGGGTGGCCTTGAGGGCCCGTGTACTAAGGTTGGTGTCTTTGGCTGGCCTGACCGAGTTAGAGTCTCGGGGGGGTTGCAAGCTTCCTTTAGCTGGCTTACGAGTTAGAGTCTCGGTAAGTTGCAAGCGTGTCTTATGGTTGGTGTCTTGGGAGGCCGTGAGTGCCTGTGGGGTTTTTGAGTCCGTGTCTTACTGTCGGTGTGTCTTGGGAGGCCGTGAGTGCCTGTGGGGCTGTTGAGTTCGAGTTTTACTGTTGGTGTCTTGGTGGCCATGAGTGCTTGTGAGTGTTGAACTTGTGTTGTTACTGGTTGATGAATTTGCGTGTGATTGTGATTGTGATTGTGATTGTGATTGCGGATCCCGGTAGGTTGCAAGCATTCTTTGGCTGGCCTGACCAAGTTTGAGTATCAACGGGTTGCAAGCATTCTTTGGCTGGCCTGACACAGTTCGAGTAACACAGGTTGCAAGCATTCTTTGGCTGGCCTGGTCCGAGTTTGAGTAACATAGGTTGCAAGCATTCTTTGGCTGGCCTGGTCCGAGTTTGAGTATCACAGGTTGTAAGCATTCTTTGGCTAGCCTGATCCGTGTTCGTGTGAGTGGGAGAGGTTACTGAGCAGCTGGTATGCGATCCTTTGTGATCTTGTTTGGTGTGCGATCCTTTGTGATCTGTTTGGTGTTGTGTAGTTGTCGTTTGAGTCCTTGGGAGAGGTCGTCAATTGTTGTGTCGGGTCTACTTACATGGTTGAGTGTTGAGTCGTTCGAGGAAGGTCACCGTGGGTGTTTGTAAGTTAGAGTACTTGGGTTGGGGATGGTGTTTCCCCGGTGTTGAGTTGTTGTTGGTGTTACCTGCTTTGTCTACTAATTATGCCGTAGTCAGTCTGTTATTCGCGGTGGTGAGCGAACGCTCACCCCTAGCTGCTTTTCCTACAGGTACCGTTCGTAGTCTGGACTAGGTGAGCTTCTGAAGCTTGAAGAGCTTGAAGCGGGTTTCTGGGTGTTTTGAGTCTAGCGACGGATACCTCGTTTTTAGTCCACTTGTTGGGACGTGTTTTAAGTTGTAATTATTATTTTTGTTGAACAAATGATGTATTTTAAAGTGTTTAAATGGAAAAGGTTTCAAGGTGTTTTCTTATTTTAAATGTTCGCGTCTCGAGTCCGTTTTACTGAAATTGGGGCGTGACACCCTTATCGTCGGTGATTTTGTATCGAAATATAGAAATGAAATTTGTATAGAATTTGTGGTTTGAGAAAGGAGTTGGGGGGAGGGTATTTATAGGGGTAAAATGTAGGAATTTTGAATTTAAAAAAAAGAGTCGTTAGCCAACGGTCGGGGATACGTGGCAGCATGAGATTGGACCAAAGCCGGACGCGGGACGTTGGCCTCGGCCCGTCCCGTGGTTGTGGGACGTGGGACGCGGGCCTCGGCCCAGCCTTCGTTTTTACGGGACGCGGGATGTCACGCCCCAATTTCAGTAAACCGAACTCGGAACGCGAACATTTAAAACATAAAACACTTGAAACCTGTTTTGAATAAAAACTCTGAAATTTCCATTTAGTTATCAAAAATAATAGTATTTACAATACAAAAACGTCCCAACAAGTGGACGAGGTACAATATCCGTCACTAGACTCAACAAAATAAAGACCAGACTCCGCTCCTAGCTCTACAAGCTTCAAGAGCTAACCTAGTCCGTCCGGTGATCAGTACATGTAGGAAAAGCAGCTAGGGGTGAGCGTTCGCTCACCACCACGAATAACAGACTGACTATGGCATAAATAGTAGATAAAGCCAGTAACACCACAACCAAACCCAACACCGGGACTAAAGTCCCCAACTCAAGTACTCAACTGACCCACAACCCGTTACCTTCCTCAACAGATTCAACACTTGACAAAGTAATGTAGACCCGACACAACTATCGACGACCTCCTCCAAGGACACGACAGAAAGACTATACAACGCCAAACAAGATCACAAAGGATCGCACACCAGCTGCTCAATAACCAATCTCAATCAGGTCAAGGATCGACCTATCGCAATTCCTCGACACGAAGTCGGATCAGGCTGTCGACCTATCGCAATTCATCGACACTAAGTCGGATCAGGCTGTCGACCTATCGCAGTTCATCGACACTAAGTCGGATCAGGCTGTCGACCTATCGCAGTTCATCGACACTAAGTCGGATCAGGCTGTCGACCTTTCGAACTCACAACTTCAGGTAACCACAATCACAATCACAGGAAAGTTCAAACACACAGGCACTCAAGGCCACTCAAGACACCTCAACAGTCAAGACTCGGGTTCAACAACCCCACGGGCACTCACGGCCACCCAAGACACACCAACGGTCAAGACTCGCGTTCAACAACCCCACGGGCACTCACGGCCACTCAAGACACACCAACGGTCAAGACTCGGGCTCAACAACCCCACGACACTCACGGCCATCCCAAAAAACCAACAGTAAAACACGGGCTCAACAATCTACTTGATATTTTCCAATCAGATTCGCGAAAATCGGACGTTTCGGGCCCCGAACGGGCACTTTTCCCAAGAAATTACGAAACTTGACGGCTACAAGGAAACGGCTCAACTAAGACCGCTGCGACGACGACTAATCTTTTTGGATCCAAAACGGCCCTCGAATGGACCAAAACGTCGCTCGGTTGACTTTTCCAGCGAAAAGTCAACATTTCCCAAATTGATCAGAAAGTTGCCCTGAGTTCCCTGGAACTCATTTTGGTCGATAACGGGGTAAACTTAAGTCTGGTATGACCCTCGGGGTCAATTTAGGTTAAGTTAAGTGTTTGTCTCAAAAATTTTAAATTTTCCTGTTTTTCGCAGGTTTGACTGACGTTGACCAGAAGTGGTTATTACACGGGACACATAAAAGCCGTCCCACAAAAGTACGGCCCACGTCCTGCGGCCCGCAAAAACGCGAGCCGAGCCTCAGGGCCGGTCCGTTGTACATGCTCTTAGCTTGATCTTCCTCAGGGGGTAGGGTGTTAACTACATGTGTGGTGTTAGCTTCATACGAAGTGTTGGCCGAAAAATTTTCAGGGTTGTTTAGTTGGGGCAATGGGGCAGTGGTGGATGATTATTGATAAGTTGGGTTCTACGGAAGAAAGACGGCATAGACGTTTTAAGATAGGGAAAGAATGCCTCGTAGCAATATGTCCACGATAGACGTGTTTGGGGCGGCGGTTTCAGGTAGTTATCTGTCGATGGCGCTGTTAGGTTGTGCCTCCTCGTGCGACGGCTTCTACGAAGGCTTAAGGAAGGCTTCCTCGCGTTCCCTTCCATTTTTATCGATTTTGAGTATCGATGATCTGCGATCTGGTCGTCTGGACCGATCGATGATGGAGCTGGTCGGATCAAGGTCCACCATTCACTGTAACCCCTGCCTGTCGAACGGTTGTTATGGGCATGTTGGTTTTTGTGTCCACCATGGGATCTGGTATCCGGTGTGGCAAATAGTCACCGACCATCTTGGTTTATGGCGACGGTGCGAAGATAGGGAACCGATTAGGCAACCGGATCGTAGTAGTGAGGGGATGGGATTCCATCCTCCCTCAATGGGTCGTGGGCCAATGGAGGTTAATACTCAGGCCCATGCACTAAAAGATAGGGACGAGCGTCAATTGCAGCGGCGGGGGGGGGGGGGGGGGGGGGGGAGTTAAGCACCCTCATCTCGCCGAATGAGTCTTAGGCGGTCCAGTGGGGGGTCGGTTGCTATCACCTCCCCATCAAACGTAAGGTGGAGAAGGTTCCATCAAGATCCGGCAAGATGCCTCTCTACCTTTTGGGGGGTCAACAATTCCGTGTTTAGGAGCCCTACTGTTATCATTTTAGGAAGGGCGGCGCACGCTGACATCTTAGAGGAATATCCAGTCTACTACAGTATCAATCCGAAAATGGGTCCGCTCCACCCAACTTTCAGATCAAACTAATTGTATCAGTATCCCAAGACGCTACTGCACTACCCCCTTCTGAACGTATCAGAAAGACTGATAATTCTCATTGATATTTGCATTACAATTTCGGTATATATAGCGGTAGAGTACGTAAATGACTAGAATACTAGTACGACATTAATGTCCCTATACATTGAATCTAGTGAAGAAGCATACCTATACATCAATTCTAATTATAGTCTAACAGTCCCCCGTAGTTAGAGCGGGAAGAGACTGAATGCTCGGACTAAAATAAATATGGTCAGAGAAAGAAATGATACATGTCGATAAAAATGACCAAGAGAAGAAATTGCTGTTTGTTCGTGTTGGGTCTCGAGGTAGGGTTGGAGATGAACCAACTCGCAGCGGAAAATCAATGAAAACCAAGAGACGATCAAACCATGAAACAACTAACAAAGAATGGATTCACAAGAAAAAAATTCAGCACTATTTCTTACCACAAGAACACCGGTTAGCGAATGATTGGCTTGAGTCTCCAAGACGCCTACGTATCCACATGGGAATCAAAGCCACGTAGTTCTTCTCTTTGAGGACTCAAGAACACAAAAATGGAGGTGGAAACTAGCCAAACCCGAAATGGCCATGGAAGAGGGAGAGAAAATGTGTTTCCTATTCTTGTCTTGTGTTTGTTATGTTGAAAAAAGATGACTTAAACATAACAAAACACATACTTGTCCAACTAAAGGCATGGGATAAGTATGGTGTCAAGTAAGGTGTAAATAGGACAAAGTATGGCAAGACAAGATTGGGTTAGGTGGTGAATCACCAACACCTTAATCCTTGTCTTGCTTACTTAGTACTAATTAATCAAGACTTGATTAATTAGTTCCATGAGCCTTGGTTGCATGGGCCTTTCATGGGCCTCTTGGAACATGGCCCGTGGCCATTTCCAACGAGGTCCCGTGATTCGCTTATCGCCTCCAAGCCTTCCATACCGAAAATGTCCAACATTATCCGACGCGATCAATCCCAAGACTCCAAGCCTTGTCTCGATCCGTAAAGTCCTATTCACTTACGGGCACATGACCCAAAACCCAGTTTTGGTCATGTCCCGAGACAACTCCCTTTTGGCCATTCTCCATATATGTGTCAATGAGTTTCATCCTCCGGTGTGACCCTTAGGTTTATGCATGTCAATACATAAACGTAAAATCCCATTTTACTTGATCCTATTTAAGTGGAAACTAACGAGACTTTAGTATTGCCTGACACTACATAACGAATCGACCCTGTCGATTCTAACCTCTCCGTCGTCCCTGTCATTATCCTTTTATCTCCGATATCCTGATTGAGATAAGGCATAGAGCCGTCATCCTTATTATTCTCAATCACTGTTCCTTGATATGTGAGATGATTGAAGATATGATACCCAGTATCATGTGCATGGTCATGCTATTCTTTCAGTCACTCTCGATCAAGCGGCCGAGAACCGATATCTTTCCCATACCTCAGTATGAGGGATAAATCCCTTAGCCGCCTTTCGTGTCACTCATGTAGCCCGTCCCCAAGCCAATCCTGGCCGTTATGGAAGCCCTGTTACGGACAACGTTAGGCTCAGGTCAAACTCAGTTGTTGACTACATAGCGATCACAAAGACTCCTTGGTCTAAGGATACATGACAAGCTACAACACTGAATATGTTCATGACTTAATCTATGGCACATATTCAGGGCGGGTCGTCCAATATCATGTCCCACATGATATCTATGATCAGACTCCGGAATCCCATTCCAATGACTAACAGAACGTAAGCCATAAAGAACCATCTTTCATACTAGTCGCTTTTAGTGAAGCTTTGTTGACTAGGGACCCATCGAGTGTGATCTATCTCGATCTATGGTTCTATTCGCATGGTGGGCATAGATCAGAGCACACATCGATATATTACTCCAACATATAAGTAATATAAAACCGCTTTAATTTTATTGCTAACGATGATATATACATTTGGACATTTAGGATTGAACTACGGGCACTAAGACTAACAGTTCGGCCTTGGGAGAGAGATGGGCCAGGGGAAGGAGACTGCAGTTGCTTGTTGGGCCGTGGGAGACAGATGGGCCGCTGATGAGAGCTGGGCCTGGGGAAGGAGGTCCATAAGCGGCAAAATTGACCCGTGAAAAGGGGTGAAGAGGGGTCTGCGTTGAAAAGGGCCGCTGTTAAAGTGTTTCGAGTTGTAGCTGAAGAAGCGGGCGTCTGAAGAGGATCGGACCGGTAAAGACAAAACTGGTGCGGCCCAAATGATGTTGAACACACATAACTAGCGTGTTGTAAACCCTAGAGAAAGCCGAGACAAGCGGCAAAGTGTAGCTAGAGAAGGTGGTGTATCTCTGAGACGTGATTATGGGGTTCCTGAAGCTGCTGCAATGAGAGGGGGTGGCTGGACGTCATGCTCGCCGGTGCTGAGAGGTGTTGCCGAGGTGAAGGACATTGCTGGATTGCGGGCGCTGTAGGTATCGAAAGAAGACATTTACGCTATGTATATATGAATTTGTAAAGCAAAAGTTCTGTTTGGGTATCGAATGAAAGAGAAGAGAAGTTGTGATGGTGACAGACTGAAAAGCTTTGGCTTTTGACCTTTTCTGTACTTGGATTTGGCTGGGAGGTTATGGATGATGGAGTGCACTGGGAATAACTTAAGTAATAAATAGAAAACAAATATATATAGGGAGGGTCAGTGGTATAAGGGGAAAGTAGTTTAATAGGGACAGAGAAAAGAAAAAAAGGACACGAACATAACACGTTAAATCAATAGAACTAAGAGGGAAAGAAACCAGAGATAATCGGAGATGCATATGAAGATGAAGTTAGGGTATGAACTCAATCTAAAAATCGAAAAGAAAATATATATATATATATATATATATATATATATATATCGGGTCAGAACGTAGAACTAATCTGGGCCATTGATTATCCAGATCGGATGGCCACCGAAATTCAGGGGGATGGGGGGTGATTGATTACGAAATCAATTACAAGATATGCATTAATTAAAAAGATATGTATTAAATCAGAACGTAGAACTTTCAATCTGGGTCATTGGATCGTAAAATTAAAGGCTCAGATTTAATGCATATCTTTTAATATCTTTTTAATTAATACATATCTTGTAATTGATTTCGTAATCAATCACCCCCCACCCCCACCCCCCCCACCCCTGAATTTCGGTGGCCATCCGATCTGGATAATCAATGGTCCAGATTAGTTCTACATTCTGACCCGAAATAAGGTTTGTACTTGATTGTTCCCCTATATATATATAGGATTGGTATCAGGTACAAACCACCCCTTATTGTGCAAACTACGAACTCACCAGGAGCTGACACGTGGGCGCGCGCGCTGCTGGTGCGCGCGCACAGTGCTGACACGTGGCGCGCATAGTGCTAATAGTTTGGGCGCACAGTGCTAATAGGTTGACACTGTGCTAAAATATTAGCACTCTGCGCGCCAAACTATTAGCACCGTGCGCGCGCGTGGTCAACACGCTCACGCGCGCGGGCAGAGACACGCACGAATCTGCCACGTGTCAGCATCGCGCGAGCTCTGCTGACGTCACTTTGACCGCATCCTGTGGCTTAGATTGGTTCGTAGTTTGCACAATAAGGATGGTTTTTACTGGATAGCCACCCTATATATATATAGGGTGCACATACAACTGAAAATTACAAAACATACATTCATGTCGTTTCTTTTTTTTGTTTGAGTAAATCGTTTATTTTTCTTGCTTCAAAACGTATTCAATATGCTACTTGATAGATAGGTCTTGGAAAAAGAAACTTATTGGCGCAAGAAAAAATTAAATCGGAGTTGAAACGAAGCGGGAAAGATCAAAATAGTAAACTTGGTGAAAAAAAAGTCGAAATTACCCTCAAATTCGAAATTAAAGCCAATTTCAGCATATTGTTATGCGCGTGTAGTTAAAATTGGAAAACAAATCTCACTCATCCAATAAAACATTTTAAAGGATGAGATTAGTTCTACGTTCTGACCAGTTTGTGAGGTTTGTACCTGATTGTTATCCTATATATATATATATATATATATATATATAGGGTGGCTATCCAGTAAAAATCCTCCTTATTGTGCAAACTACGAACCAATCTAAGCCACAGAATGCGGTCAAAGTGACGTCAGCAGAGCGCGCGCGATGCAGACACGTGGCAGATGCGCGCGCGCCTCTGCCCGCGCGCGTGAGCGTGTTGACCACGCGCGCGCACGGTGCTAATAGTTTGGCGCGCACAGTGCTAATAGGCCAACCTATTAGCACTGTGCGCCCAAACTATTAGCACCGTGCGCGTCACGTGTCAGCATTGTGCGCGCGCATCAGCAGCGCGCGCGCCCACGTGTCAGCACCTGGTGAGTTCGTAGTTCGCACAATAAGGGGTGGTTTTTACCTGATGCCAATCATATATATAGGTGAAATCGGCTACAAACCACTCTTAACCTAAAAACTAGAGAACCAATCCTAGTCACACACACCTAACATCCAACATTCACCATGATGCCACATCATCACCCCAATTTCACCCAAACTCACGCCACTTTCATCCTTTCTCACACAAGCAAGGGCATAATTGTAAAAGCATGGTGCCAAGTATCTATTTTTTTTCTTCACCAATTCACTAATTTAATATTTCCTGATTCGTTTGAACTCCGATTAACTTCAAACTTGCGCCAATATTTTTATTTTTTCAAGGGCTTTAAATCAAGATCAATCATGAATATATTTTGAAGCACGAAAATAAAAAGGTATATCAGAGTGATAAAAATAATGTTGAGTGTTGATAAATCTTCGCTAATAAATGTTTTATATCGGAGGTATCAAACTAGACCTAAATGTTGATAAAAACATGTACTGAGGTGATAAAAACCATGTTCAATTATGATAGTAAGTGTGATAAACTAGATTTTAGTGTTGATAAAAAAACATGTGATGAGGTGATAAAACACATGTAATTTAATGATAAACATAGTGTTTAATGTTGATAAAACTGGTGTTCATAAAAAGCACGTGATGGGATGATAAAAACTATGATCAGTTTTGGAGAATGGGGTGATAAAACCAGTGTAGAGTGTTAATAAAACCAGTGTAAAGTGTTGATAAAACCAGAGCAAAGTGTTGATAAAAATTAGCCATATATAATTTCTTTAAAAACTAGCCCCGAAATAATTTTTTTTCGTGCTTCAAAAAAACATGTGATGGTGGTGATAAAACACATGTAATTAAATCATAAACCTAATGTTTAGTGTTGATAAAACTAGTGCTCATAAAAAGCAAGCGATGAGGTGATAAAATCATGATCAGTTTTGGAAAATGAGGTGATAAAACCAGTGTAAAGTGTTGATAAAACCAGTGTAAAAGTGTTGATAAATCCAGAGCAAAGTGTTGATAAAAATTACCCAGATTTTTTATAAAAAAAATCAACACCGAAATAATTTTTTTTTTCGTGCTTGAAAATATATTCATGATTGATCTTGATTTAAAGCCCTTAAAAAAACAAAACTAATGGCGCAAGTTTGAAGCCAGTCGGAGTTCAAACGAAGCGGGAAAAATTAAATTAGTGAATTGATTAAAAAAATAATATGATAGTTTTACTAAAAAGTGCTGTTTTATTTTTGCAGTCAACTACTCAATTGCATCTCATCCATCCATTCTTAAAATGGATGGCTTAGATTGGTTTTCTAGTTTTTAGGTTAAGACATGATTTGTATTTGATTTCTCCTATATATATATATATATATATTTATATATATATATATATATATGTATGTATATATATAGGAGAGCAATCAAGTGCGAACCATGAGTTATGGTGTGAACATGCGAACTCAACCAGATTGTGTCATGTGTCGCGCTCAGAAAATGCCCATTTTTTTTATAATCAAGTTTATTAATTCAATTTTTCCCGTTTCGTTTCAACTCCGATTTCATTTTTTTCTTGCGCCAATATTCTTATTTTTTCAAGAGCTTTCTAACAAGTAGTGGATTGCATATATTTTGATGTGTTTTTGAATAAATATGTGGATGTGTGAATATGAGTGCGAAAAGTGTGATGTGTTTTGCAAATTTAGTGTATATGGTTTGCAGATTTAGTGTATATGGTTTGCAGATTTAGTGTATATGGTTTACGGATTTAGTGTATATGGTTTGCGAATTTAGTGTGTTTTGCAAATTTAGTGTATATGGTTTGCGGATTTAGTGTATATGGTTTGCGAATTTAGTGTATATGGTTTGCGAATTTAGTGTATTGCATACTTATGTACATATGGTTCAACTTCATGTTTGAATATAAGCTAGTAGTCTCTGTTAAGCTTTTCCATAGTGGAGCTAGTAAAACATCAAGATGCACAATACACTAAATAATATATCTGGTTCAACTACATGTTTGAATATAAACTTACAAATATTAATGTCATTTAAACTTTCCTACCATATACAGTAAGTTGCTTATTCAAGATTTATCATCCTCAAATTAGATAATCTTCTAATAAACCAATAAGATTAACTCAAATTCCAGGTTTTAAAATTATATGCAAGTTATGACTCCAACATTTATCATAAAGTTATTTAAAGTCTTAGTAGTATACATATACTTCCTTCATCCTACAATATTCTACAATAAGTGTCTCATTTATTTGACAAAGATTTAGTTTTAGTAAAGTGTGAAAATTACACTAAATTCGCAAACCATACACACTAAATCCGCAAACCATATACACTAAATCCGCAAACCATACACACTAAATCCGCAAACCATATACACTAAATCCGCAAACCATATACACTAAATTTGTAAAACATATCACACTTTTTCGCACTCATATTCACACATCCACACACGTATTCAAAAACACATCAAAATATATGCAATCCACTACTTGTTAGAAAGCTCTTGAAAAAATAAGAATATTGGCGCAAAAAAAATTAAATCGGAGTTGAAACGAAGCGGGAAAAATTAAATTAATAAACTTGGTGGGAAAAAAAAGATAAGCATTTCTAAGCGCGACACGTGTCATGTTGTTGTTGAGTTCGCAGATTCACATTTTAAGAGGGGTTCGCACGTGATTGCTTCCCTATATATATACCCTAAGTTGTCTTGCCCACCCATTAGAACCATAAGTTGATGAGTGAGCAAATCTATAGATTCACGAAAACTTGACCAAAGATCGTAACCAATAGCTCTGATACCATGAAAGACTGATAATTCTCATTGATATTTACATTACAATTTCGGTATATATAACAGTAGAGTACGTAAATGACTAGAATACTAATACGACATTAATGTCCCTATACATTGAATCTAGTGAAGAAGCATACATATACATCAATTCTAATCATAGTCTAACAGTATCAACAAAACAGTTCGATCAATGAATCAGATTTACTTTAATCGTAATTGGTAGTTGTCAATTTTTATTTTCCAGTACTTTTATTTTGGAGGTGTTTGGTATATTTACCTTTCATTAGCAAAATATAGTCCAACTTTATCTGTCAAAAAATAAATAAATTTGAGTGTAATGTTCATGAAACAAGGATAATTACGAAAACTGAACCTTATTGATCTTAACGTCCTTACGTCTCAAAACTAACACCCGTCCTTTCATTTAGTTTAAGACAATAAAACACCCCCTAAATCTCACGTACATATCCGATATAGTTTTTTTTACTTGTTTCCAGTTTTGGATTCTTTTCTGCCTTGATTTAAACCAATCCCTCGCTCATAATAATAATTTTCAAGAGCACAATGAAAATAAATGACCGAAACCATTTACACAAGAAACCCAATAAACCATCAAATTAAAGGTCAATTTCTGAGCCGAATCATTACTGCGAGTGCAAAGGGGGAGTAAACTCCATCGAAGATACTCAATGTTCAGTAATTATAAGAAAACTTAACGAGAGAGAGCGAGCAAACAGCATAGAGATAAACCGGAAAAGTCTATTCATAGATCCAAGAGTGGAGGCTACTTTGCCAGTTGACAATGCCTTCTGGGAACCACAGCCCAATTTCCTTCCTTGCACTCTCAACTGCATCACTTCCGTGAATCACATTCCTGCATGCCCAACAATTACTTACTCCATGGATTTGAAACTACTGAAAACAAATGGGATCCCAACATTTTTTTATGCTTAAAAAGCATTTTGAGATTGATTCACCAAACACTAGCTCCAATATGTAGAAAAGAGCTCTACATATTTTTGTGACCCCTACACTATGAGAAAGGCCTAGAAGGGCTGACGAGAGAGAGGCTCAAAGGGCTTGATAAAGAGAAACCCAACAAAAGTTGAGAAAATCAAATAAATTAGTGAAATATGACAGGACTCAACTAAGTCGGGAAGCTCAAAAGTTCAAGTGCTTGACAACATCTGATTTGGTCGGGTTTTCTGGCAGTTTAAAATCTAAATTTAGTTTTCAGCCTGGACTTTTAAACAAAAAAAAACAACCAAAAAACTGTTCGTTTTATTCCGAATAAACTGAAAAATAATAAAAAGTTTCAAATATTATGAAAAAACACACATACAATACAATTTAAGTAATATCTAAACAAATTAAACGAGTAGGACTAAACTTCATTACAAGTTGAGTTTAACCTAAAAGAAATTAGTTTGAAACTTGAAATCAAAAGAAATGGGTTTTACTAAACACAAAATAATTGAGCTGAACTTCAAACTCCAAAATTTAGGCCCAACTTAAAGGACAGCCGGCTTTCGTTTTTCAAGTCCTTTTCCGTACAAACGATCGGAAAAGAACGACGGATTTCCTTGATTGGTTCTTGTTCTTTAGTTTATTATTTGGTTCAAGTTCATTTGCTTTTGGTTTTCGGTTGGTTCAGGATGTTTTGTTTTGTGTTTTTGGATTGGTCGATTCTTTGGTTTGGTGCCTTTTTCCTTACCCAAGAGATTAACCAATTGAGCAAGAAAGCTATGACAGTGATTGAATATATTACCTGCCAATCTCAATGGAGAAATCTCCACGAATAGTTCCAGGCGCAGACTCAGCCGGGTTGGTAGCTCCAATGATCTTCCTGCCAGTGGCAACAACATTCTTACCCTCCCAAACCATAGCAACAACCGGGCCTGAGACGATGTACTCGACTAAACCATTGAAGAATGGCTTAGCTGATAGGTCCTCATAGTGCTTCTCGGCAAAGGATCGCTCCACATTCACAAGCTTCAACCCTAAAGGAGGACACCAAACTACGAATCAATAATGGTTCACTCACCACACACTAATAAGTAATAACCCATATAACAATTAAAATCTAAATATAGATAGGTGTACAAACACTGTCTGATACATCTAGTTTTAGGAAAATTTCCATTACGAATTAGGACAGAAAGATGTTGGCTTTTAAGACAAACTGTTTAAGTTAAATCAAAACAATAATCATATCATCAAAACACAAAGACCGGAGGGGACCCACATACCTTTCAGGGTAAAACCCTTCTTCTCAAATCTGCAAATGATTTCACCAACCTGAAGATAATGAAAATATATATAATCAAATCAGCGACAAATCAACAATGTAAATTGAGTATCCTAATTGTCCTTCTAATCTACACAAAATCGAGTTAAGAATTTATAATTATGTACATGATACAAAAATAACTATTACGATGCAAGCAATGACTATAAAGTATAAACCCAACTATAATCAAGAATTTAAAAGTTACATCAGCCAAATAATTATCCGAATGAGGAAGAAAAATTTATCCGCAAACACAGTAAAATCAGGGATAGATTGAGTGCATCAGTCACAGATAAATAAATATATATAAAAAACAAGCACCAAAAATATTGAGATTTTTCTTACACATTCCGCAAAATACGAAGCAGTGCAGATTAGGAATTAAAAAAACATAATTAACAGTGTAATTGAAACGTACCAGGCCTCTCTGCACACCATCGGGCTTGATCATGATAAAAGTTTGCTCCATTTTCTCTACTTCTCAGAAGTTCTGATTTTCTTCTTGTGGTGAAAGCTTGCAGCGTAGAGTGGCGTCGGAGAAACTGAGTAGTTATATATATATACGAGACTGTGAGCAGAAACCCTAGTTCCTCAGAATATTCCTTTTTATCCTGTCTCTGTCAATTTTGTTTATTTCTTTTGAAAATTATATTTTTTTTTAGTTTAAATTGTATATATTTTTTTGAGAGGAAATGATACTATTATTAATGGAAGTAAATATAGATCAATGAGTACATAAGTGTACATATCGTACAACCATCAAACCAAATAGCTAGCATAATGCAATAACATGAAAGTAACGTTGCTCTGGAACTAGGGGCGGTCGAAGGGGAAATCTGCGGTAGCATCCGAAGATACCGATACAGCATGCTCCAACCAAATGACACTGGTCGAGCCAACCAAGTGAGAGATTAATAGTGGTGGACTTCCATCTCCCCCGGTAAGTCAGCGTGCGTCGTCCTCCCTTGAGTGATACGTGTAGGGCTCCTGAACGCGGGATTGCTGACCCCGGACTAGTAGGGGAGAATCTTGTCGGCTGGTGATGGAACCATCGCCATCTATCAGCCAGGAAGGTTGTACAGCCGACCAACCCCTTCCTGGACCTCCACGGACTCATTCTTGGAGGCGGGGGTGCTTGTGGCCCCCTGCCGCCGCTACATGTGACCCATCCGACGCCGTCGATCCCTCCGATTCCTCACCCACCGAGTTGACCCATGGATGAATGACCCGACCCTACCCCGGGCCGCCCAACCCGAACCTGGCTACCCATGCCCCGCTGTCGCCCGACACAACCCGGTTCCAACCCGTCTCAACTGTGGGCTGGGCCGCTCGTGGCCCGCGCCGACCATGCCCGGACCCGGCCCGTGGCAACCCCGTCGACCCATCCTGCCAGGCCCTACGGATATCCACGAGTAGCCCACGGCCCAGGCCCGTGTCCCCCTATGCGCGGTCCGGCCCACTTGCAGAAACCCTAATGATTTCACGCGCCACCGCCTTCCCCGTCCTTCGCCGCCTCGTCAACGGCACCGATTGTCACGCCCCAAATCCGGTATTGACCGGACTCGAGACGTGACTTAGTGAAATTAAATAGAAGTAATTTAAAAGTGATTAGTATTTAGAAAGTCGAATAAAATAAATCAACAGAACATCCAAAACCCTGAGTCTTACGCTTAGTCATATACAGTAGTCGAAAATAACAGTACGTCTCTAAGGAACATAAAATAACTCTCGGACTCTCGCTAGCCCCACGCTCCGCGATGTCCTCTAATCCAGATCATAGCTGTTACCTGTAGAAAACACGGTAAGGGGTGAGCTTGACGCTTAGTAGGGAAAAACCGCGATATCCACTTAATTACAGATTTACCAAGAAAGCTTTTCCAAAATTTAAAGTTTAATAAAAAAGGTTGATAAATCGTTGCGACACTTAAACCATTTCAAGGGCAATACCCATTTTACTCAGACACTCACCAGACTATCAATCCCCAACTTTAACTCAACACTCACTGCTACGCCGAGGCAACACCGAAGGAACAACCAAGGAAAACTACCACAGTCACAAGCACATCAGCACTCACAAGCACAGTCACACTCATTAAAAATCCAAAGCATTCTCAACACAAGCAATTCACACAATTGCACGGTTTCGGGAGCAACCCGCTTGGCCCGGCAAAGCCACACGCAACTTTCTCCAACACAAAATCGAGAGAGGCGGTCGACCTCATCGCTGACACTCATTGCGGAACAACCTCATCGCGGACACAACGTTTTACCATTACACAGAAGGCAGGGAAATCGCCTCTTCGCGGAACAACCTCATCGCGGACACAGCGTTTTACCGAGTGCTAATCGGAAGGTAGGGAAACCACCTCTTCGCGGGACACAGCGTTTTACCGACTCTAAGTCGGAAGGTAGGGAAACCACCTTTCTCATGTAACCACGGTACTACAAACACAATCACAATCACATTCTCAATTTACTCCCGTAACCATCACGCACTTTCCATCACTTACCGACACCACACTCAACATGGTAACCCCACCGACTTATCTGGTATCCATTCTCCAATGCCCACATTTCTACATATCAACTAAACTGAATCAACCAACCAAGTCACTAATATGCATCACTAAGTTCTCCTCTACTCATTTTCATGTTCGTCATTTATTAACCGTTTAAGCAACACAGAACACACCATCACACAATCAGCAAACAATCCTACAGGCACAACATGGCCCGATTCTACCAGCACAGCATACCAAATCTACATTACTACAGTGTTCGTAAATCGTTCACAGGTCAAATGTCTACGCTAGTTATTCACATCCTACATGCACACTAGTTATTTATCCGGTTATTAACGTTTCCCTATATGCATTCTAGTACGTCCGTAATTAAGTAAGGTTCTGAGGTATTCCCTACCTCTCAAATCTCTATCTGGATCGCCTAGTTGCTGACGTCCGGGCCTGCCTCCGGTCTTCTCCACGATCGAGGTCAAAGCCTGGGTTTAACAAAAAGGACGGTGATCAGTCCCGGTCCAGTCCGTAATAGTCCTCTAATTTTATCAATTAAGTCTGATGAATCTTTTTTCTTTAAATCCTTTAAGTCCTTTAATTTTAAATTGTTTAAATTAATTAATTAATTAAATCTACCTGACCCGGATTCGACACGAGTCCGAAACTTGGACCCGAATCCAACCTGGATCCGACCTGGTCCAGAACTCAGACTTGGTCCAGAACTCAAACCTGGACCTGACCCGAGCCCGACCCAGACCTGGATCCAGACCCGAGCCCGACCCAAACCCGGATCCAAACCCGAGTCCAGACCCAAGTCCAGGCCTGGCCCAGATCCAGTCCAGGTGTCACACCCCAAATCCGGTTTTGCCCAGACTCGAGACGTGACCAAAGATTTACAGTAAAACAAAAATAATGAAATAAAATAAAGTTTCCAAATGATATAAATACTTCAAAATGTAAAGAGTCACAGCTCAAACGGTAAAACACAATATCCAACATAAAGGAGTACACGTCTCTAAAACTAGCTAAACCCTTAAGCTCCCAAGCTCCGAGAGTTCGGCTAATACTGCTCCCACTCAACACCTGAAACACCACAAAAACAGGAGGGGTGAGCTTACGCTCAGTAGGGAAAATGCATAACCAGGGCACCCTTTTAGTTTAATAAACAGGAGTTCACAAGTTCATTCAAATCTTAATAAAACGAGAAACCAAACCGATGATGAAATACGGAGGCAAACCGAATGTTTAACAATTTCAAAGAGCCAATAATGATCGTAGGAAAATAAGAGAATCAATGCATTTCTTAAATACTCAATAGAAGATCGAACGTTCAAGTAATGCTGTGGGACATGAAGTCGCCACCCTTCGATCCACAATACTCGTTGTGTCATGTCGGATTTTCCCTCGGTCCAGAGGAGACGCATAACATCGAGAATGCCGGAAACATCCCTAGGAGGACGCATATCATCGGGATTCTCGGAAACGTATCCAAAGGACCATATGTCATCGGGACAAGTAGAATAATGCCATGGGACATGTAGTCGCCACCCTCCGATTCACAATACTCTCTGTGTCATATCGGATTTTCCCTCGGTCCAGAGGAGACGCATAACGTCGCAAATACGTATAACATCGAGGATGCCGGAAACATCCCTAGGAGGGCGCATATCATCGGGATTCTCGGAAACGTCTCCAAGGGACCATATGTCATAGGGAACCAAGGTAATACTCCCGTAGGACGCATACACTTGGGTGAATCAACCAATAACTAATCCTCACAAGGTAAACCATCCAAATGCTCCACCGGGTCCAGTAACCAATGCCCCGGAGGGTCCACTAATCAATGCCCCGGAGGGTCCAATCCACCGGCTATGATACTATCCCACACCGGCACTTCCTTCGGTTTAAGTACCATACCAGATACCGACTATGATACTACCCCACACCGGCACTTCCTTCGGTGTAGGTACCATATCGGATATCAAGTTATTGGCTTAGGTACTACCCCACACCAGCCTTCCCCTTTGGTGTGGGTACCTTATAGGCACTACCCCACCCGCAACGTGGGTGCCATACCGGTATAGAAGCTAACTTAAGGACTCACAAGTGGGTAACACACTAAAAAAAATCAAGGAGCAACCAACGCTTAACGAATCACAATTCTATCACAACACACCACAAGAATCAATCATAATCTTAGACTTACCAGTTACTTACCAACCACGATCCATCGGTCCATCGATCACCTGATCGTACCGCTTGGCACAATATGTCATACTCGATCCCCCATTCAATCATTCAGTCATTCAAGCATTCAATCAATAAGCAATTAAGCAGTCAAGCATTCATATTTGATCAATCAATTTATCTAGTTGTATTAGACTCTTAACTTATCCAAAATTTGGCAACCAAGCATGTGAACCTAACACAACAACTAATCCGAGGGCTCATCACGGCCTCTCTACCAGTAAATCAATTCTCAAGTATCGAAAACGAGTTACACTAGTGATTCACATCCTAAGCATGCTTACTAGGCACGTCCGTTTATTGGTGAAAGAAAGACATTTATTTTAGTTATTCGCATCCTATATGCAATTCTAGGACCTTTCCGATTTTATTAATCTAATAGGCATTCTAGTATTGAAATACTCGAGGAGTTAGGACTTTCCTTACCTTTTGGTCGTCCTCTAAATACTCTGCTGAAAAGTCGATTTGCCCCTCCTCCGTTCTTCACACGGGTTCCGGAGTGGTCTTCGTCTTCTCGGGCGAAGTTAAATCTGAGTTTAACAGATAAAGGTCCAATCAGAATCGGTAATTGTCCAAAGGTCCTTTGATTTTTTCCCAATTCAAATTAATTTAAATAATTAATTACCCTGAATTTTAAACTCATTTTTCTTTAAAAACCGGGTTGACCCGGATCCGAGTCCGAACCCGGTCCAGAACCGGCCCGGACACGGCCCCAGATCCGGATACTCAGTCCTGGGCCTAGTCCAACGGCCCAACAGCATCTGGCCCGAGCCTCTAACCCTGGCCCAGAGTCAATCTGGCTAGAGTTGACATGTCCCAAGGCCCAGCTCAGGCGAGCTCGGGCTCTAGCCTGGCTTGTGATGGCTCTGGCGAGAGTTCCGATGAGGGTTCCGACAAACGGGTCAGGCGGGTTCGGAGAGGGGAAAACGGAGGCAGGGACGGCGTCAGGGAGCTCAGAACGGCGAGGGGAGATCGCCCGAGCGAGTTCCGAGCCTCCTTGTTCCAGTTCTGGACTGTGAGAAGTTCGTCGGCGTTGGAGCTCAGATCTGAGACGCGGGCTTCCGGCAGCATCGCTACAGCTGACCTTGCCTCAAATCGAGCTAGTTCCGGAGCGAAACTCAGGGAAGGGACGAAGGAGAAGGTGAGTTTGGCTTGAATCCGACTCACCTGTACCGGAATCCTTGTTGCCGGAGACGTGTAGCTCGAGATGACGACGACGACGGCGTTGCTGGGTTCTATTCGAGGATGAAGACGAAGAGAGGGAAGGGGCCCGTGGTGGTTCCTGGTACTGGGTGAGGTTCTGGTGCTCCGGCTCCGGCCTAGTCGTGTCATCACGGTGGCTCGAATTGAGGCCGGAGAAGGCGTTGCCGACGAGGGTTTGTCGAGGGAGGGTTTGGTTTCAGAGATGAGAGACGAGTTCGAGAGAGAGATTGGGCGTTCCTCGGGAAGCGTGAAGGAAGAGTGAGGTTGCGCGTCTGAAGCTAGGGTTAACGCGTGAAGAACTTTGGGTCTGACGTTTGGGCCTGATCTGATTGACCGGGCCGGTTCTGACTTGGTCCAAATGGTTTAGTCAGGCTGGCCCAACCCCTCTTCCTATATTCTATTTATTTATCTTTTTTTTCTTTTCTCCCCCTTTTTTTTGAACTCGATCCAACAATTAAACCCGTTCTCAATCCCTCGAGGTTCCCACCCTTCGACGTTAAAATTTATTACTTCAAATATTAATTTTCCCGGTCTTTACACCGAGCCCGACTCAAACTCGAGTCCAGGCCCGGTTTGTCCTGGCCGAAGTCCAGGGCCGTGTCTTGTCCTGGCCCAAGCCCAAGGCCCAAACGCTCGAGTCTCGGTTTTGGACCAAGACTCAGTGCTTCAGGCCTGAGCTGTGAACGGCGGCGAGGCGATGCTAGGGTTCCGGTGACTGAGGACGGGGAAGAGGCGGAGCCAGAGTGGTTCTCGACGGCGGTGGTGGCGTCAGGGAGCTCAGAGGGACGAAAGGAGGTCGTTAGAGCGAGTTTCGAGTCCCTCCGTCCCAGATCTGACGGCGCGGGGGCTTCGCCGATGTTGGGAACGAGAACCTGGAACTCGAGACTCCGGCCATGCTTCTCCACCCAAGTTCGGTTAAATCGAGCTCGTACGCTCACGAATCTCAAGAAAGGGCTGACGGGGAAGGTGAATCAGGCCAGGGAAAGGCTCACCGTCACCGGGTTCTTCTTTTGTAGGCGCGGCGAGGTTCGAACGAAAACGGGCGGCGCTGGTTCGTTTTGATTCGAGGAGGAAGAAGGGAGAGAAGAAGGTTCTGGTGGTTTCTGGTGGTGACGGTGGGTCGAGGGTGAAGGAGGAAGGGTCAGGTGATGATGTTGGAACTCCGGTGAACGGCGAGAGAAGAAGGGGAACAGATCTGACGAGAGAGAGACGAGAGAGAAGCGAGAGCGAGGAAGAAGACGTGTTGGGAGGCGTCCGTGACACTGAGGAGACGAAGGGTCGAGTCTAGGGTTAGTCGCGTGGGCTTTGGCGAGTGGGCTCATCACGGCCTCTCTACCAGTAAATCAATTCCCAAGTATCGAAAACGAGTTACACTAGTGATTCACATCCTAAGCATGCTTACTAGACACGCCCGTTTATTAATGAAAGACAGACATTTATTCTAGTTATTCGCATCCTATATGCAATTCTAGGACCTTTCCGATTTTATTAATCTAATAGGCATTCTAGTATTGAAATACTCGAGGAGTTAGGACTTTCCTTACCTTTTGGTCGTCCTCTAAATACTCTGCTGAAAAGTCGATTTGCCCCTCCTCCGTTCTTCACACGGGTTCCGGAGTGGTCTTCGTCTTCTCGGGCGAAGTCCAAGCTCTCGGGCGAAGTTAAATCTGAGTTTAACAGATAAAGGTCCAATCAGAATCGGTAATTGTCCAAAGGTCCTTTGATTTTTTCCCAATTCAAATTAATTTAAATAATTAATTACCCTGAATTTTAAACTCATTTTTCTTTAAAAACCGGGTTGACCCGGATCCGAGTCCGAACCCGGTCCAGAACCGGCCCGGACACGGCCCCAGATCCGGATACTCAGTCCTGGGCCTAGTCCAACGGCCCAACAGCATCTGGCCCGAGCCTCTAACCCTGGCCCAGAGTCAATCTGGCTAGAGTTGACATGTCCCAAGGCCCAGCTCAGGCGAGCTCGGGCTCTAGCCTGGCTTGTGATGGCTCCGGCGAGAGTTCCGATGAGGGTTCCGGCAAACGGGTCAGGCGGGTTCGGAGAGGGGAAAACGGAGGCAGGGACGGCGTCAGGGAGCTCAGAACGGCGAGGGGAGATCGCCCGAGCGAGTTCCGAGCCTCCTTGTTCCAGTTCTGGACTGTGAGAAGTTCGTCGGCGTTGGAGCTCAGATCTGAGACGCGGGCTTCCGGCAGCATCGCTACAGCTGACCTTGCCTCAAATCGAGCTAGTTCCGGAGCGAAACTCAGGGAAGGGACGAAGGAGAAGGTGAGTTTGGCTTGAATCCGACTCACCTGTACCGGAATCCTTGTTGCCGGAGACGTGTAGCTCGAGATGACGACGGCGGCGGCGTTGCTGGGTTCTATTCGAGGATGAAGACGAAGAGAGGGAAGGGGGCCGTGGTGGTTCCTGGTACGGGGTGAGGTTCTGGTGCTCCGGCCTAGTCGTGTCATCACGGTGGCTCGAATTGAGGCTGGAGAAGGCGTCACCGGCGAGGGTTTGTCGAGGGAGGGTTTGGTTTCAGAGACTGGCCCTCTTCCTATATTTTATTTATTTATCTTTTTTTTTCTTTTCTCCCCCTTTTTTTTTGAACTCGATCCAACAATTAAACCCGTTCTCAATCCCTCGAGGTTCCCACCCTTCGACGTTAAAATTTAATACTTCAAATATTAATTTTCCCAGTCTTTACACCAGGCCCGACTCAAACTCGAGTCCAGGCCCGGTTTGTCCTGGCCCAAGTCCAGGGCCGTGTCTTGTCCTGGCCCAAGCCCATGGCCTAAACGCTCGAGTCTCGGTTCTGGCCCAAGACTCAGTGCTTCAGGCCTGAGCTGTGAACGGCGGCGAGGCGATGCTAGGGTTTTGGTGACTGAGGACGGGGAAGAGGCGGAGCCAGAGTGGTTCTCGACGGCGGTGGTGGCGTCAGGGAGCTCAGAGGGACGAAAGGAGGTCGCTAGAGCGAGTTTCGAGTCCCTCCGTCCCAGATCTGACGGCGTGGGGGCTTCGTCGACATTGGGAACGAGAACCTGGAACTCGAGACTCCGGCCATGCTTCCCCAAGTTCGGTTAAATCGAGCTCGTACGCTCACGAATCTCAAGAAAGGGCTGACGGGGAAGGTGAATCAGGCCGGGGAAAGGCTCACCGTCACCGGGTTCTTCTGTTGTAGGCGTGATGAGGTTTGAACGGAAACGGGCGGGCGCTGGTTCGTTTCGATTCGAGGAGGAAGAAGGGAGAGAAGAAGGTTCTGGTGGTTTCTAGTGGTGAGGGTGGGTCGAGGGTGAAGGAGGAAGGGTCAGGTGATGATGCTGGAACTCCGGTGAAGGGCGAGAGAAGAAGGGGAACAAATCTGACGAGAGAGAGACGCGAGAGAAGCGAGAGCGAGGAAGAAGACGCGTTGGGAGGCGTGCGTGAAACTGAGGAGACGAAGGGTCGAGTCTAGGGTTAATCGCGTGGGCTTGGGCTTTGGCGAGTGGGCTTGGCCGGCTTTGCCTGGTCCAGCTGATAGGGTCAGGTCTGGTTTGGCCCAAAGCCCCCTTTCCCTTTTTTTCCTCTTTTTCTTTTCCGTTTTTTTAAATTGATCCAAAAATCAGCCCGTTCTCCAACCACGACGTTCCCAACAATAATTTAAATATTAAATTCTCTTAATCGGGGCGGTCTTTATAGTCTATCCCCCTTAAACGAATTTCGTCCTCGAAATTTAAAACGGACGTACCCAAGGGTCGAACAGGTGGGGATACTTCGCCCGGATCTCATCCTCGCGCTCCCAGGTCGACTCAGCTCCCTGGTGCTTCCACTGCACTCGTACTAGAGGAATAGTCTTATCACGCAAGACCTTCTCCCGTGTATCCAAAATCCTAACTGGCTGCTCCTCGTATGAAACATCATCAACCACCTCGATGTCCGTCCACTCGATCATGTGGGAGGGATCCGCGTTGTACTTTCACAGTTGGGAAACGTGGAAGACGTTGTGGACGTTTCCAAGTTGTGGTGGTAACGCGAGTCGATACGCCACTGCTCCAACTCTGCCTAGGATCTCAAAGGGTCCAATAAACCGCGGGGCCAACTTGCCTCCGCCACGGTTGAACCGTACTAGCCCCTTCTTCGGGCTCACCTTCAGAAACACATGGTCACCCATGATGAACTCGAGAGATCGGCTCGCCTATCAGCGTAGCTCTTCTATCGGCTCTGTGCAGTCCTGAACCGCTCTCGTATCAGCGCGACCTTCTCGATCGTCTCTCGGACCAACTCCGGTCCCAATAAGCTCCTATCTCCTACCTCGGCCCAACACACTGGCAATCGACACGATCTACCATACAATGCCTCAAAGGGTGCCATCCCAATACTGGCCTGGAAACTGTTGTTGTAGGAGAAATCAACCAAAGGTAGGTGCTCCTCCCAAGAACCACCGAAGTCCAACACACACGATCGAAGCATGTCTTCCAAAATCTTAATCGTGCGCTCCGACTGTCCGTCGGTCTGCGGGTGATATGCCATACTCAGTAGGACCTCGGTCCCTAGCTCTCTTTGCAGGATTTCCCAAAATCTCTAAGTGAAGCAGGGATCTCTATCGGACACCACCGACACTGGAACCCCGTTGAGCCGGATGATCTCACGGATATACAATCGACTCAGTGCATCTACCGTATCCGTCATCCTCATGGCTAAGAAATGCGCCAACTTCGTCAACCAATCAACTACTACCCACACGACATCGTGTCCTCTCGAAGATCTCGATTATCCACATACAAAGTCCATCGTGACATGCTCCCACTTCCACTCCGTTACTGGCAACAATTGTAACAGTCTTGCAGGACGCTGATAATCGGCCTTCACTTGCTGACAAGTGAGGCACCTCGACACAAACTCTGCCACTGCTCTCTTCATACCGTTCCACCCAAACTGTCGCCTGATATCCCGGTACATCTTAGTGCCACCCGGATGCACCGTGAGACGGGAATGATGTGACTCTCTCAACACAGCCTCTCTGCAACTCTACGGTACGAACAACACTCCGTGATACCGTAATCCCCGGTCCGTACTATACTCTCAGCCCTCTGCATCGACACCACTGATCACTCTCTCTCTCTGATCTCAACCGTCTCGGCATCATCTAACTGTGCCTCTAGCACCCGTGCAATCAACATGGGTTGAGCTACTAACGAACACGTAGCCACGCTATCAGTGATCTCCTCTAAATCGAGTCCAAATGCAGCCAACTCTTTCATCATGTCTATCTCTCGGACTGCTACGGTGGCTAGACAGAGAAACGACCTCCTACTCAGAGCATCAGCGACCACGTTCGCCTTGCCCGGGTGATAGTGTAGCTCAAAGTCATACTCCTCTAGTAGCTCCATCCACCGTCGCTGGCGCATGTTCAAATCCTTCTGGGAGAAGATGTACTTGAGACTCTTGTGATCCGAGAATACCCAAAACTTCTCACCATACAGATAATGCCTCCAGCTCTTCAGAGCAAACACAACGGCTGCAACTCAAAATCATGGGTGGGGTAGTTACGCTCGTGAATCTTCAACTGTCTTGACCCATATGCAACTACCTTTACCGCCTGCATCAACACGCAACCAAGTCCTTCACCGGACACGTCACAGTAGACATCGTACCCCACACTGCGCTTCGACACTATCAGAATCGGAGCGGTGGTCAGTCGAGTCTTCAACTCAGTGAAAGCGCTCTCGCACTTGTCAGTCCTGATGAAAGCGACTCCCTTGCGCGTCAGAGCAGTCAGCGGCACTGCCAAGTGCGAGAAGTCCTTAACGAACCTCCGGTAGTAACCTGCAAAACCTAAAAAGCTGCGGATCTCGAACACACTCGTGGGCCGCGCCCATGTCGACACTGCTTCGATCTTCGTCGGATCGACCAAAATACCCTCTCGGGGCACGACATGTCCAAGGAACTTCAACTCAGTGAGCCAGAACTCGCACTTCTCCAAGTTACCATATAACCGATGAGTGCGGAGCAGCGTCAACACAATCCTCAGGTGCTCCTCGTGCGCCTCCTCATCCGGCGAGTAGATCAGAATGTCGTCCACAAACACTACCACGAACTGATCTAAGTAGTGTCGGAAGATACTAGTCATCAAGTCCATGAATACTACAAGTGCGTTCTTCAGCCCGAACGACATCACCAAGAACTCATAATGGTCGTACCGCGTGCGAAAGGCGGTCTTCGCCACATCCTCATCTCGAACTCTCAACTGATAGTACCCGGATCGCAGGTCGATCTTTGAAAAGACCTTCGCCCCTCTCAACTGGTCTAACAGGTCATCGATCCTCGACATCGGATAGCGGTTCTTCACCGTAACCCGATTCAACTTCTGGTAATCGATGCACATCCTCAGCGCTCCACCCTTCTTCTTCATGAAGAGGGCGGGTGCTCCCCGCAGTGAGGTCCTCGAGCTGGCGCTTCAACTCTGTCAACTCTGCTGGCGCAAACCTGTATGGTGCCATCGAGATCGGCGTCGTACCAGGCATCAGATCAATCCCGAACTCAACCTCGCGCACAGGCGGCAATCCTGATAACTCCTCCGGAAACACATCCGGGAACTCGCACACTATCCTCGGCAACTCTAGACTCTGCTCGGTCGCGACCTTCTCTCCCACAGACAACGCTAAGAGTAGAACTCCGCTCCTGCTGCCCAGTACATACGTGACACTAGTGTCTCCCGAGCGCACCGTCACCTGTTGCCGATGACAGTCAATGGTCGCCTCGTACCTCGATAGCCAGTCCATCCCCAAAATAACGTCAAACGCCGTCATGTTCAACACAAGAAAATCACCAACAAAAGGCTGGTCAGCCACTCTGATCTCACATGAACGACACACACTACTCAAAACCACGTCTCCTGTAACAGGGGTGTCAAGGAATAAGGGTCTATCCAAGGGCTCTACTCTTAGTCCTAATGACTCAGAAAGGGAAGTAGAAATGAAGGAATGCGATGTGCCAGTATCAAACAGAAACGATGCCCATAAATGATAAAGCAGACACGTACCCTGAACGGTCTCCTGACCAGGATGATGTCCCTCAGATCGGCGATCGGTGATGGCATAAGCTCTACCATGTGAAGTCCGTGGTCCTTGCCTCGGTGGTGGTGGAGGAAGGGCCACTTGCTGAGCAGGCCTCTGCTGTTGCCTAAGTGATGGCACGCTCGTAGCTGGTCGTGCGGGTCTCGACGGCTGCATCTGTCGCTGCCAGAACTAGGGTGTCTGCACAGGGTGCGACTGTTGCGGCCGCTGCGCTGACATCTCTCTGCCTGATGAGGGACATTGTATCATCATGTGCCCAAACTGTCCACAACTGAAACAACGGCGCTCTCCGCCGCTCGGCCTGCCCACTGATCTGGTCTGGCTGCTAGCGAGGCGAGCTGTAGTGCTCGCGCCTTCCTGGAAATCCCTGCTCAGATGTCCCCGTCGATGGAAACGGTAACACTCTGGTCCCACATCGGACGCTGCCGGTCCCACTGAAGCTACTAATCCCATCGATCTCGGCCCACTGAACTGCTGTTGAGGTCAGAAAGATCCAACAGTCCTCTGCCGCCTCGAGTCTCTCATCTCTGGCGGTCTCAGAAAACCGCTCGGTCTCGGACGACTCTCCCTGCATCTGATGATCTCGCTGAGGCGCCGCTCCACGGCCAATGCCCGATCCATTATCTCAGTGTACACCCGAGTCCTAAAGGCGGCAAGCCGATCCTGGATCGGAGCGCTGAGTCCCCCCTCGAATTGCCTGCACCGGTTCGCCTCGGTCGCCACCATCTCTGGGGCGAACTGGGACAGTGCTGTGAATCTAGACTCGTACTCCGATACGGTCCTCGTGCCCTGTCACAGTTCCAGGAACTGCCGATGACGATCGTCTCGAGCGGACTCTTGGAAGAACTGCTCCAAGAATGCACCTCTGAATCGGTCATAATAATCCCTGACTCGGTCCTCCACGCGATCCCACCAATGGAAGGCGTCGCCTCTCAACTGATGAGCAGCAAAGGACAATCTCATGTGACCATCTGTGATGCCGGAGGTGTTCAGGTTCCTGGTGACCTACTGCAACCACCTCTCAGTCATGTCCGGGTCGGGCTCCCTGGTGAAAGTAGGTGTACCCAGCTTGATGAAGTCCATCCGTGCATGGGCTATGTGACCATCTGTCTGACTCGGCCTCACAGTTGTGGTAGCTGTAGGGGCGGTCTCTCTCTGGGCGATGGCTGCCACAAATCCCTGCATGGTGCGGGTCAGCTCATCTAGAGCAGTCGCCGTGGTCCTCCTCGCCATTGGCGGAACTCTGGACGGATGCCTCAGTGATCCAGCATCACTCCCCTCGGACTCCTCCGTGGTCAAGGCCCGGGCACCCTCTGCCTCTACTGGCTCAGTCAGCTCTGTGACTGGTGGGGCTCTGGACGAAAGTCTCGATGGTCCAGCGCCACTCCTCACGGGTCCTTCCGTGCCCGCTGCTTGGACACTGCCTGCCCTTGCCGCCTTAATGGCAGGCGGCTGTCCTCGACCTCCAGCTGGTCGACTCCGGGTACCTCGTGGGACATAAACGTGTGTCATGCGATCCATTCACTGAATGATAACACATACGGGTTCAGTTTCTCAATAACTCTTAAAGGTGACTCACTGAAGACACTAACGTTCACACACGCTCAGCATAAACTTAAACTGTTCTTTAAATACTTCAGTAGTAGTAGTAGTACAAACACCGCACACTAGTGTGTCACACAAAACCTACCACACAATCGCACAAAGGAACCACACGTCTCACAGTTCAATCACACAATCACTCAAGTACAACAAGCAGTGTAGCAAGTTTACATGCGACCAACCGGTCTACAAATTCACATCGCAGATCAATTCCTCACAATTTCAACCCTACTCAATATCAGAGGTTATAAAAACTTATTCTTGTAGCAAAATAGTCCATGTTGATATCATATCGTTACAACCCGGTTCAGGCGTCCCCGAACTACGTTGTAACCACCTGACATCCCCACTATCATGATTTGCTACAGTCAAATCATAATAGGATATACACTCCAATTTTTCAGAAAATTTCGGCACGATTCGTTGGAAAGCTTTACAAACCATCCGCGCACGCGAGACAAACAATTCATAGTGAACACTTTAGTATGTAGTCCACACACATTACTCACAGCAAAACGGCAAACAACCAGTCAGCCAAAACAAACAACACACGACAGCTCCTAATGACCCAACTACCCACCTAATGACGTACGGTCCAAGGTTTTTGAAAAATCAAAAATGAAACCGGGCTCTGATACCAAATTGTCACGCCCCAAATACGGTATTGACCGGACTCGAGACGTGACTTAGTGAAATTAAATAGAAATAATTTAAAAGTGATTAATATTTAGAAAGTCGAATATAATAAATCAACAAAATATCCATAACCCTGAGTCCTACGCTCAGTCATATACTATAGTCGAAAATAATAGTACGTCTCTAAGGAACATAAAATAACTCTCGGACTCTCGCTAGCCCCACGCTCCGCGATGTCCTCTAATCCAGATCATAGCTATTACTTGTAGAAAACACGGTAAGGGGTGAGCTTGACGCTCAGTAGGGAAAAACCATGATATCCACTTAATTACAGATTTACCAAGAAAGCTTTTCCAACATTTAAAGTTTAATAAAAAGGGTTGATAAATCGTTGCGACACTTAAACCATTTCAAGGGAAATACCCATTTTACTCAGACACTCACCAGACTATCAATCCCCAACTTTAACTCAGCACTCACTGCTACACCGAGGCAACACCGAAGGAACAACCAAGGAAAACTACCACAGTCACAAGCACATCAGCACTCACAAGCACAGTCACACTCATTAAAAATTCAAAGCATTCTCAACACAAGAAATTCACACAATTGCACGGTTTCGGGAGCAACCCGCTCGGCCCGGCAAAGCCACACACAACTTTCTCCTACACACAGTCAGGAGAGGCGGCCGACCTCATCGCGGACACTCATCGCGGAACAACCTCATCGCGGACACAACGTTTTACCGTTACACGGAAGGCAGGGAAATCACCTCTTCGCGGAACAACCTCATCGCGAACACAACGTTTTACCGAGTGCTAATCGGAAGGAAGGGAAACCACCTCTTCGCGGGACACAGTGTTTTACCGACTCTAGGTCGGAAGGTAGGGAAACCACCTTTCTCATGTAACCACGGTACTACAAACACAATCACAACCATAGTCACAATCACAATCACAATGACATTCTCAATTTACTCCCATAACCATCACGCACTTACCATTACTTACCGACACCACACTCAACGTGGTAACCCCACCGGCTTATCCGGTATCCATTCTCCAATGCCCACATTTCAACATATCAACTAAACCGAATCAACCAACCAAGTCACTACTATGCATCACTAAGTTCTCCTCTACTCATTTTCATGTTCGTTATTTATTAACCGTTTAAGCAACACAGAACACACCATCACACAATCAGCAAAAAATCCTACAGGCACGACATGGCCCGATTCTACCAGCACGACATACCAAATCTACATTACTATAGTGTTTGTAAATCGTTCACAGTTCAAATGTCTACGCTAGTTATTCACATCCTACATGCACACTAGTTACTTATCCGGTTGTTAACGTTTCCCTATATGCATTCTAGTACGTCTGTAATTAAGTAAGGCTCCGAGGTATTCCCTACCTCTCAAATCTCTATCTGGATCGCTTAGTTGCTGACGTCCTGGCCTACCTTCGGTCTTCTCCACGATCGAGGTCAAAGCCTGGGTTTAAGAAAAAGAACGGTGATCAGTCCTAGTCCAGTCCGTAATAGTCCTCTAATTTTATCAATTAAGTCGGATGAATCTTTTCTCTTTAAATCCTTTAAGTCCTTTAATTTTAAATTGCTTAAATTAATTAATTAATTAATTTAATCTGCCTAACCCGGATCTCACCCGAGTCCGAAACCCGGACCCGAATCCAACCCGGTCTAGAACTCAGACCCAGACCTGACCCGAGCCCGACCCAGACCGAATCCAGACCCGAGTCCTACCCAGACCCCGATCCAGACCCGGATCCAGACCCGAGTCCAGACCCAAGTCTAGGCCCGACCCAGATCTAGTCCTGGCCCGACTCAGACTCGAGTCTAGGCCCGGTCTGTCCTGGCCCATGTCCAGGGCCGTGTCTTGTCCAGGCCCAGGCCCAAGGCCCAAACGCTCAAGTCTCAGTTCTGGCCCAAGACTCAGTGCTTCAAGCCTGAGCTGTGAACGCGGCAAGGCGATGCTAGGGTTCCGGTGACTGAGGACGATGAAGGGGCGGAGCCAGAGTGGTTCTCGACGGCGGTGGTGGCGTCAGGGAGCTCGGAGGGACGAAAGGAGGTCGTCAGAGCGAGTTTCGAGTCCCTCCGTCCCATATCTGACGGCGTGGGGGCTTCGCCGACGTTGGGAACGAGAACCTGGAGCTCAATACTCCGGTCGTGATTCTGCACCCAAGCTCGGTCAAATCGAGCTCGTACACTCACGAATCTCAAGAAAAGGCTGACGGGGAAGGTGAATCAGGCCGGGGAAAGGCTCACCGTCATCGGGTTCTTCTATTGCAGGCGCGACGAGGTTCGAACGGAAACGGGCGGCGCTGGTTCATTTCGATTCGAGGAGGAAGAAGGTTCTGGTGGTGAGGGTGGGTCGAGGGTGATGGAGGAAGGGTCAGGTGATGATGCTGGAGCTCTGGTGAAGGGCGAGAGAAGAAGGGGAACAGATCTGACGAGAGAGAGATGGGAGAAGCGAGAGCGAGGAAGAAGACGCGTTGGGAGGCGTGCGTGAAACTGAGGAGACGAAGGGTCGAGGCTAGGGTTAGTCGCGTGGGCTTGGGCTTTGGCGAGTGGGCTTGGCCGGCTGGGCCTAGTCCAGCTGATTTAGCCAGGTCTGGTTTGGCCCAAAGCCCCTTTTCCCTTTTTTTTTTGAAATCAATCCAAAAATCAACCCGTTCTCCAACCACGTTGTTCCCAACAATAATTTAAATATTAAACTCTCTTAATCGGGGCAGTCTTTACACCGATGGTATCTTCGACGTCTCCCAGCCAACCATTGGTCGTAGTCCCTTCGTCGTCGTGCATCGTATAACACTCCGCGACGCCGCCTGGAAACGACCCATCCCCATCGTCGCCCAACCTCCATCCTCGAGCCTAATCGTCGCTCCCGTTCCCCTGTCGTCGCCACTCGATGCATGGAGTTGTCGGAGTCGATGGAACCGATCCTTGTCGTCGCTTCCAATAACACGCAAAACCATAGCTTTCGGTTCTACAAGAGAAACGAGAGAGGGCTGCGGAGTCGAACACAACCTATCCGAGCCCGTTGTGTTCGCTGCTGCACGTGCATGGCAGATCATGGAGTGAGATCGCACGGCATGGAACCTCCATGGCCGATGCACTGTGCGCGGAAGGGGGGGGGCTGCAACGCATACGACCTCCGTCGCCGCCGTGCTCCCTCCGGCGTGGACCCATGAGCAGCAGGGAGAGGTGTAGTGCCTCCACTGCCATAGACTTGCAGAAGTTCTCCAAGCCCTAGGAGAGGCAGACCCTGCGCAACCGCCATAGGTTTTCTATAACAAATGTTTAAATTGTATCAGTTCACTCTAATAGTTGTACTTTTATTTTTAAGAACAACTAGGTGAGGGCGTCGCGCGATGCGCGACACTTATTGTAACGATTATCTTTTAAACAATATTTACGACAACATATCGTTTAGATTAGATAATTTCATTTTTACTATATATTTATAAGAGAAAACTAACATGATTATTATTTAAAAAGAAAATCAATTAAAGAAAACGCAATGTTATTAAGAATTTAAACATAATAGCCAAATAAAATGCGTAAAAACCTAAACCAAAACTGTCAGAGATTATATAGACTTCATAAAATGCATGTAAAAACTGAGTAAAAGTTAATAATAATTTCCAATGATTAAAGGTAGTCAAGACGTAAAACTTTGTTATTCTCAAAATGCTACGCTTCTTGGAACATTCAAAATAATAATCATGGATTAATATAACGGGGATGAACAAATCTATCCTTCTGGAAGAAACAATGCTCAACCTATCAATTATGATTATTGTTACTATGTTCTCACTAATGCCTTCCTTGTTTCTCCACTCAATCACTCGTCTCTCTCGATGTCCTATGGACCTTGAAAAACGCTCTCAACTGCTACAATAACAGTGCTACAGTCCTGTCATTGTTCTTCAGTGTTCTTCACAGAATTCTTCAGTCCTTCTTCTTATTTCAATTCTTTGTGACGGTGTAATGTCCATGGGGGCATCTCAGCCTGCCTTCGGACCACCGTCAGTGTGTCTCCGGCTCCGTCTCTGATCTCCTCCTCATTCTTATCTCCACATCTCTCCTATTTCCAAAACACTGTTCCGACCTCTTGGTCGTCGTGTATTCACTATTTTCATAATGGCTTCATCATCGGCTACGGGACCTCCTCCGGGTTTTGAATGTCATTTGGAAGAAGGGAGACTCAAATCTGTTGCTATACTGACACACCGTTCAAACTCTGAGGAAGACAACAACAGAGAAGTACAAGAGTTTCGAATTTTTGTTCATAATCTCCCGCCAAGAACATCGGCGATTTGGCTTCAAAATCTCTTCCAGGAATGTGGTAATATTATCAAAGTGGATGCGATATCCAATCCTAATCTGAGAGGAAAGTGGTTCGGTTTTGTTACCTTCGACACTCTGGAAGCGTTTGAAAGAGGGATTGAAATCTTCAATGGGTTTGTATTATAAGGTTATAGATTGTTCGTGGAAAAAGCTTGGAATAGGCAACAGTTGAACAGGGGCAGGGATCGCCGTTTCAATTGGAAACAAAAAGAACAAAGCCAATCTCAAAGATTTGAGGAGGTCAGGCCTGGTTTTGCAATTGGAAAAGTGGTGGAAGCTAATAGACCGTTGCTGGAGAAAGGGCACCTTGCTATTTTACATAAGAACTTCTCTGTGGAGCTATAATGGAAGATTTTAAGGCAGAAAGGGACAATGAGATCATCATCAAGTCGCTGGGGAACATGGTAGTTTTGATCCTTTTTCCGGAGGAACAAACTGAAAGAGAGGCTCTTAAGGAAGATGCAGGTTGGTTAAGACACTGGATGACTGTATTGAACAACAAAACTCATTTATGTAAAGAAGGAGGCAAGTTTACGTGGGTGGCGATTCATGGAGTCCCAATTTTGGGATGGTGTACGGAAACTTTTGAAGCCATCACTCAAGATTTGGGAACTGTTGTAGCTGTTAGTCTTAGTGCCCGTAGTTCAATCATAAATGTGCAAATGTATATATCATCATTAGCAATAAGATTAAAGCGGCTTTCTATTACTTATGTGTTGGAGTAATATATCGATGTGATTTCTGATCTATGCCCACCATGCGAATAGAACCATAGATCGAGATGGATCACACTCGATGGGTCCCTAGTCAATAAAGCTTCACTAGAAGCGACTAGTATGAAAGATGGCTCTTCATGGCTTACGTTCTGTTAGTCATTGGAATGGGATTCCGGAGTCTGGTCATAGATATCATGTGGGACATGATATTGGACGACCCGCCCTGAATATGTGCCATAGATTGAGTCATTAACATATTCAGTGTCGTAGCTTGTCATGTATCCTTAGACCAAGGAGTCTTTGTGATCACTATGCAGTCAACAACTAAGTTTGACCTGAGCCTAACGTTGTCCGTAACAGGGCTTCCATAACGGCCAGGATTGGCTTGGGGACGGGTTGCATGAGTGACACGAAAGACGGCTAAGGGATTTATCCCTCATACTGAGGTATGGGAAAGATATCGGTTCTCGGCCGCTTGATCGAGAGTGACTGAAAGAATAGCATGGCCATGCACATGATACTAGGTATCATATATTCAGTCATCTCACATATCAAGGAACAGCGATTGAGAATAATAAGGATGACGGCTCTATGCCTTATCTCAATCAGGATATCGGAGATAAAAGGAAAATGACAGGGACGACAGAAAGGTTAGAATCGATTGGTTCGGTTCGCTATGTAGTGTCAGGCAATACTAAAGTCTCGTTAGTTGCCACTTATATAGGATCAAGTAAAATGGGATTTTACGTTGATCTATCGACATGCATAGACCTAAGGGTCACACCGAAGGATGAAACTCATTGACACATTTATGGAGAATGGCCAAAAGAGAGTTGTCTCGGGACATGACCAAAACTGGGTTTTGGGTCATGTGCCCGTAAGTGAATAGGACATTACGGATCAAGACAAGGCTTGGAGTCTTGGGATTGATCGCGTTGGATAATGTTGGACATTTCCGGTATGGAAGGCTTGGAGGCGATGAGCACGTCACGGGACCTCGTTGGGAATGGCCATGGGCCATGTTCCAAGAGGCCCATGAAAGGCACATGCAACCAAGGCCCATGGAACTAATTAATCAAGTCTTGATTAATTAGTACTAAGTAAGCAAGACAAGGATTAAGGTGTTGGTGATTCACCACCTAACCCATCTTGTCTTGCCATACTTAGCACCATGCTTGTCTTACTTCACACCATGCTTCACACCTTACTTGTCCTTGATGGTTGTTGATGGTTTAAGTCATCTTTTTCCTACAACAAATCACAAGACAAGAAAAGAAACACAACTTCTCTCCCTCTCACACTACAATTTCGAGTTTGGCACTTTTCCCCCCTCTTGTTGTGTTCTTGAGTCATCTAAAGAAGAACTACGTGGCTTTGATTCCAATTGGATACGTAGGCGTCTTGGAGACTCAAGCCGATCATCGTTTCTTTGGTGTTCTCTTCCTTTTCTTGAACTAGTTGGTAAGGAAACATCCATATTGTTTATTCTCTTGTGTATCTAATATTTGGTAGTGTTCTATGACATGGTCTCGAGTTATTTCCGCTGCAAGTATGTGTTCATACCCTCCATCGAGACCCAACAGTAGCCATCCACCCAGTTACAAAGACAGGGATTGTGTTGGATGTAGCTTTTGTGTTGATCCATTTTCAGGAATACATCAAGGTGTACAAGGAGACTGGTTTGGAATTGGAAAGCAAGATGAGCAATGTGATGATATGTTCCATTGAGAGCTCAGCTTTACCAAATTTTTATCCACCTATCATTTGGGACAAATCCTCCTCAGATTCTCAAACTTCTAATGATGAACTTTCCAATACTCAAGGGGTTATTGGGTCAAAGGATTTTCAGTTACCAATAGGGACACTTGAGCTTTCTCAAATAATTGTTGAGGACACAGAGGAAGTTAATGTGGTGGTTGGGGTTGATGAGCAAGTGCTGGAACATTCCCTACAGGTTGTTGCAGGTGTTATTCAAGGGTTGGAACATTCTCCTGGCAGCCCTCAACTCAATAATGCCACTGAACTGAGAGATATTCCTATGACTGTGGAGGAAGTTATTGTTCCTTCATTGATTGCGACTGAAGTTAATTTCCCATCTCTATCCACTCCTTGTCATGGCCTCAATAGTTTACCTTCTCAACACTCAACATCTTTCAAAGAAATCCTCACTGCCATGAATCCAGTTCAAGGAGAAGATTCAAACTGTGTTAACACTGTTCCGACCATGGTCATGAGTACTGAAGGCCAAACAGTTCAAAGCCTCATTTTGGCAACTCCAGATGAGACTCCACAGCTTGCAGTCACATTGAAGCATTGGAAGTTGTTAACATTAATGAGACTACAATCTCTCTTACACCATTGGGCCCCAATGAACAGCAAAAATTGGTTTTGGGGGGGGGGGGGGGGATTAAAGTTTCAAAACCAGCATTAGGACATTCTAAACAAATCTTGGTGAACAAGAAGGGTCCCACTACTTCAAGGGTTAAAGGAAGTAATATTGCTGCTTACAACACAAGATCCAAGTCCAAATTACCCACACCAGTTGCCACACAAAAATCAGCAGCATTAAAAGGGAAGAGATCTGTTCAAAGCTTTAATCAAGATGGGGAAGGAACTTGTGAGTTTTGCAAAGCCTTGGGGCTCAAGGCTTATATTGATGATGAATTAGTAGCTGCTCAATTTGATAACTTGGAGGAAGAGGGCAATCAAGCAATGGATCTAGAAGGATCATCTGAGGAGGATTACTGTGATTTAGAAGAAGCTGAGGAAGAAATAAGTGCATCTCTGATTCATACTCAGAGATTATCTTCACCATGAGAATCATTTCATGGAACATGAGGGGAGCTTCTTCTAGACAAAAGAGAAGAGCGCTGAGAAGGTTATGCTTAAAGCAACATGTCTCAATGGTTTTAATACAAGAATCAAAATTAACTGAATTGCCTAGTTTTTTCTTGGAGAGCTGTGGTTTTAAACCTCTGTGGGAGGCAGCTTTCATCCCAGCAATAAGAAACTCTGGAGGAGTAGTAACCATATGGAATAAGGAGCTCTTTGAAGTACACAATACTATTGTGGATGATCATGCATTATATTGGTCTGGCATTTACATTCCTCTTCAATACAAAATCTCAGTGATCAATGTGTATGCTCCATGTTCAGTGCCAGCAAGAGCAGCATTATGGCATGACATTATTTTGAGAAGTGATGATATCTATTCAATTTTTTTGGTAGCAGGGGATTTCAATGCTATTTTGGACCCTGGGGAAAAATCTGGTTCACATTATTCTATGACTAGCCTCAGAGACTTCAATGATTTTGTAACAAACTTGGGAGTGGTGGATCTCCAACTATCTGGAGGAAAATTCACTTGGTTTAATACCAGATCAAGTGCTTCTAGAATTGACAGGTTCCTGGTTAAGCCAGAGTTAATAGCAACTTTCACAGGTATCTCTCAATTGTGTCTCCCCAGAGGTATTTCTGATCATAAGCCAATATTATTAAGCAATCCTGTGTTGGATTGGGGCCCCAAACCATTTAAATTCATAAATGCTTGGACTAAGCATCCTTCTTTTGATAAAGACACCAAAGATTGCTGGGATAGTACACAGGCCAGTGGTTCTCCTTCTTATAGATTGTGGTTCAAATTGAAATCCCTCAGAACCTTTTATAGAGGTTGGAATTTTATCACATTTGGGTGGTTAGACAAAGCCATAGATGATCTACACAGGGAGATTGATGAGTTGGATGGGATTTCTGAGAGCACTAGATTAAGTCCAACTGAATTGGCATCTAGAGCTTTATCACATGCTCTCCTCATTCAGAAACTTAAATTACAAGCCAAATTGTGGTGTTAGAAGGCCAGACTTAAGTGGTCTAATGAGGGTGATAGAAGCTCTAAATTTTTCCATTTGATTGCCAATTACAAATTTACCAGTAGGAAGATCAGTGCAATTTTAGAGGGTAGGAGATCAGTGGTCAATCCAGTGGAGATCAAGGAGCTAGCCAAGACTCATTTTGCCAATACATTCAGAAAAAGGAAAGAGGTGTGTATTAATCTTGAAACATTACCTTTCCTCACTATTTCTACAGTTCAAGCAGACAATTTGGAGTCTCCCTTTGAGGAAGATGAGATTTTGAAGGCAATCAGGTCTTGTAATGGGGAGAAATCCCCAGGCCCTGATGGTTTCTCATTCAAGTTTTACCAATCTTGTTGGGAGATCATTAAAGTGGGCATTATGCAGTTTGTACAACACTTTCATGAAGGGGGTCATTTGGGGAAAGGATTGAACTCATCCTTCATTACACTCATACCAAAAACCAACTCTCCTGAAACTTGGGATGATTATAGGCCAATCAGTCCGATCCACAGTGCCTACAAGATCATATCCAAACTACTTGCAGCAAGGTTGAAGCCTTTGATGAATGGGCTGGTTCATGATGTGCAGACAAGTTTTATAGCTGGGAGAAAAATTATGGATGGAGTACTTATTGCCTCTGAACTCATTCATTATATTAAACAAACTGGCCAGGAGACCATTGTATTCAAAATTGACTTTGAAAAGGCATATGATCATATACATTGGGATGCTCTATTACATTTATTGAAAATAATGGGTTTTGGATCACTATGGATATCTTGGATCTCTGAATGTGTGCAGGCTTGGTCCTCAGTATTGGTCAATGGTTCTCCTACTGGTGATTTTCCCTTGGAAAGAGGCTTGAGGCAAGGATGTTCATTATCCCTTTTACTATTTTCCTTGATTGCAGAAAGCCTACATCAACTTATGTCCAAAGGAATTCTGGAAGGAATGTTCAAAGGTGTTCAGTGCAGTGCAAGTGGTCCTGAGATCTCTCATCTACAATTTGCAGATGACACCTTGATTTTCATACAAGCTGGGAAACAAAAAGTCATAAATTTAAAGCATATACTCAAGTGTTTACAAGAAGCCACTGGTCTGAAGATAAATTTCCAAAAATCCAAGGTGCTTTTGCTCAACCCTGCATCAATCACAGAAGAGGAGGTCACATATATTCTTGGTTGCAGCTCAATTCAATTACCCTTTGATTATTTGGGATTTCAACTTGGGGCCAACCCTAGAAGAAAGAAAACTTGGGAGCCTGTTATTAGAAAGTTTAAAGCAAAGCTGAGCCTATGGAAAAACAAAGCAAAATCCTTTGGAGGGAGGATCACACTCATTAAATCATCTCTCAGTTCTTTACCATTGTATTACATGTCCCTTTACAAGGCTCCAAAGGGTGTCATAGTGGAAATGGAAATGTGGCAAAGAAGATTTCTTTGGAATGGTACTAGCAACAGAAAAGGTCTGCATAAAGTGGCATGGGATAAAGTGTGCAGACCAAAATCAGAAGGAGGTTTGGGAATTAAAAGGTTGAACATCATGAATATGGCTTTGTTGGCAAGATGGTGGTGGAGATTTGCATTGGAGAAGGATTCCCTGTGGAAAAGATTATTGTGCTCCAAATATGGATGGGATCCAAACTCTTGGGATCTCTCAAAATTTATCCTTAGTAATGGTCAGTGCCTTCTCAGGCATGTTGAGGCACTACTAACTTGTCCTAAATTTGCAAATGCCTTTGGAGCAAATGGTATTCAATGGACAGTGATCTCAGGCAACTTTGTTTATTTTTGGGAGGATGTTTGGTTGACTGACATCCCTCTAAAGAGCATGTTTCAGAAACTATATCATTTAAGCATCCAGAAGAAGGACAGTATAGCTCAATTCAGTCTTTAAGGAGAATGGTTATTAATTTTCAGAAGAGATTTGAGAGGCTGGGAAGTGGATCAATTAGTAATCCTATCTCAATTGTTAAATAACTTCCCCCAATTAGTAGATGGTGAGGATCAGGTGTCTTGGAAGCTGGATCAAAGGGGGTTCACAGTGCAGAGAATGTATCAAGCATTAGATGAGGAGCAAACCCTCAATCTTAATTGGCCTGACTTACTTTGGGATCCAATCCTTCCTCCCAAGGTAGCAGCTTTTGTTTGGCTCATTTGTATGCAAGCATTACCAACTAAATGCTTCTTATTGGCTAGAGGAATTTACAACAACAATATCTGGTGTCCATTCTGCCAAGAGGAACCTGAGGACTTGGATCATCTTCTCATTGGCTGTCAGGTTCCTTGGACTATATGGTCTCTCTGCTTGGAATGGTGGGGTTTACCTACAGCTTGTAATGAAAACATCAAAGACTGGTTTTTGTCTTGGAAGGACTTAGAGGCACACTTCAAGAGCTCACATTGGAGTTTGACTGTCTCTATAGCATTGTGGAAGATCTGGCTCTGTAGAAACAAACTAATCTTTAGAAATTCCTTTGATCATCCTCATGAAGTTTTGCAGCAAATTCAGAACATGTCATACCAGCTACTGTGGGCTAAATTCAAGAAAAAGCAATCCTTCTATTTTCTGGATTGGGTGATCAATCCTCATAATTGTAGTTTCAGAGTTCCTAATAGGCTGTTGAGGTAACCTTGGTGCTTCGGGGGGCTTGGGGAACGGTTGGGTGGGTTTACTTGGGGAGTGTTGTGAGGCTCTTGGTAAGGTCCGTTTTCTCTTCATTGGGGTAGATGTGCAGTGCTTCTGCTGTGGGAGTGGGGGTTTATGATTTGTGGCTTGGTGTGTTTGTAGTGTGAGGGTAGAAGTATCCTTTCTTAGGCTGAGTGTTTTGTTTATTTTGGTTTGTATTTCCTGGTTGGTACAGTAGACAGGCTTCATCCTTGGGCATCTATAGCTTTTGACTGGTGCAGGTTGCAGTTCTTTTTTGGGTGCAATGCTGAAGGTGGTTCTGTGTTTGGAAGATTACACTACTCAAGACTTGTGAGAATGATGTATCATCTGTTGATAAAAAAGGTTAACACCTCACTGGCCCTGTATTATCCTGCATTGTTTTGGTGTCTTGTATGCTGCTGAAGGTCAAAACAAAATAAGTTGGTACTGCTAGGATTGTGTGCAACAACTTGAGACTGGTTTGGTTAGAACATAACTTCAAGAACTATGGTATTACCTGTTACAAGGTTTTTGATACTGGTGGGGGTAGAATTTTAACTCTGCTGTGCTGTTTAGGCTGTTTAGACTTTGATGTCTCTTGTAAGGTGGGAAGAATTGTGACAAAGGTTTTAATGTCTGTTAGGTAGACATTGGGTGTAAAGAACAGTTAGACTAACTGTGTCTGTTGTAATTTTGAGGGTTTATCCCTTGCCTAAGCATTTCATTTCGAAAGCTAGGGTTATAAAAAACAAAAATTGCTGATCAAAAAAAAATGCTCAACCTATTGTTCCCCATCCGTATAAGAATGTTTTAACTTGCATCATCAAGGATTCCATATATCTTTCTGGAAAAAAATGCTCACTAAATTAGCTTGGACAATATCTTGAAAAGTCATAATGTCAATGACATCCTATGAGGAAAAATATATAAACCAAATTTACACTTATATTGTTGAAGAAGAAAATCTACCCCTATTGTTCAGCCTACAAAAGTGATCGATCGATTTTCCAAAAAACTCTATGGTTTACGAATGAGAAGATGAAGTTAGCATGAGATCAAATAAGAAGAGAAAATTAATATGGATAGAAATAAAACCATGAACAATAAATGGTAGATAATTAGGTGAAATATTTCTACACCAAATATCTAATATCAATACAATGAAGAAAACATGGGTCAAGAACAAACTCACAAACATCACCATATACACACTGATGAGGGATTTTAAAAACATATTAACAAACAACATCATATACATATTCATGAGGGTCCTTTTTCTTTGATGGCAATCTTTAATGTATTGATCTGGAGGAATTGGTTCTCACTAAGATTCAGCTCTTTAGCTTGTCCCTACTCTCTTTTATAGTCGGAGGACTATAAAAGAATATCAACTCTTGTTCCAGGAATTGATCTCCTGGATCGTTTTTCAGCACCTAATTAGCTCCAAGTCCTAAGCTTGATCTCTTGTAAAGGCGTTTCATCAGCTCTTGTTCCCTTTAATTTAGCATCTTAAATCTGTTGTATCAGAAATAACTACTCAAATAAAATACTAATTTTAAAAGGCACAAGACAAATAAATTGATTTCACAGTACACACTTAACTAACCATATGCTAGTTAAATTAAGAATATTATACAATCACCTAATGCAATTTAGCACACGTTATGTACACCTCAATTTACAATGGTAACACTTTTACTGAATTAGGCATTTGAAACAAAACTTGATGGAATGATTATAACAACATGCAAAAGACAATATCTTACCTACTCCTTTATGGAACTCTTCACAACTTCTAAAAGTAGCTAATTCTCTGAGTGACAATGCTTTGTAAATAGATAAATAAAATTAAAGTCTGAATGAAGCATCATCAAACAAAATTTAAAAGTTAGTTAATATTATATACAAACTTACCATTTCATAAGAACTAAGAGACCAACATAACACTTACATTTATGGTTATTACATAGAAAACATTATTATCACTAATGTCATTTATACAACCTAGTATGGCTTGGATGATATAAGAATCGGTATCTCAAAATTTTCTACTAATCTCATTTATACATTCCAGTGTGGCTTGGATGGTAAAGGTATCTCAGCACTTGCAATTTGTATATTTACCAATTTGAACATATTGATGTCAGTAATTACTTTGCAAAACATTATGAGAACCAAAGAATATATGTGCATTACAAATGACACCAAAAATACAGACAGTACCGAAAAATTCCCATCCTTTTCTCGCTTGAGAAGAAAGTCAACTATTTTTATATGAACTTAACCGAGGCGAAAATGTTGTAAATGATCCTCTTGGTTGTTAAACTCCTCCTTCATGATTTTCAGAACCTAGAAGATATAGAAGCAGCTTTGCAAACAAATAAGTAGAATTAATCAAAACTAAAATTCATGGTGAGAACATAAAACCAAATCAGTAAAAATGCTGCCTAATCATGTTATTATCATTTTTAGGATAGTACTTCCTTCACTGCTTTTTTTATATTGTTTTTATGCCAAATCAAATATGTTTAACACATCTATTTACACTTTCTTCACTGTTTTTTATTATTATATTTTTTAAAATATAATGAAAACCCAAAATTAATATCAGAAGTTATGAAGAAACACAACCTTCCTTATTTTCATATTGTTTAATCAGGATTATACTTGTCGACATCAAATCATGGAAGTTTTCGTCCCAACTTCACCTCTATGTTGAATATAGGACACTCTATTGTGTGAAAACCTTGTGTACAGGACTTGGTAAAAGCTACATGCATTTTAATACTATCATTGGTCATAAAGAAGAAAAAGATTTACCTATGGATTTTGCAGGTTGAAGATGATCGAATATCCATATGCGATGTCAATAACCATCAGAGGATGCCTAATTGATAAAGCATAACAACTGTTAGAGATATCACTTATTATCCTAGTACATAGAATTTAAATATTAAACTAATAATATACTTGTATTGTTTGAATATTTTGGGTTTATCTATAACTACCTATATATGTATATTGATACATCAATAATATCATCAAGGTTTAAACTCTGTCATGGTATCAGAGCAATTCTACTCTTAAACCAATTATTTTCCCCTTAACGCTTCCGCAGTGCGTTTTGTTTTCTTTTTTTCTCAAAAACCGATCACTGTTCCTCTTTCAAAAAATGCAACTCTGCGTTTTGGACGAACAACACAACTTCTGCGCCACTCTTATTCCGGCGACTTGGAACACTCTTATTCCGGCGACTTGGAACATCTACCCTGTTCTTCTATACCCTTTGTCTCGCCGACTTGGAACATCTACCTTGAATCCCAAGACTGGTTCTCCTAGACTCCCAAACATTCCCTGTGAATTCGGGAATCATTGGAACCACTTCGCAGGACATCAGCGAAGAAGAAACAGACAGAAAAATATCAATCAAAACAAAACATGAAAAAAATGAAGGTTGATTGAAGACCATCTATCGATGCACAAGAGAATTATAAGCATGGAAAAAAGAAAGGAAGGATGTAATTGGAGAAAAAGGAAAGCAAACATGTGTTGATGTAAATAGCCCCACTGTGTTCACAGTCATGGTTTCCTCTAGCGCGAACACAATTGATGTTCTAGGTTTGAGAGTTTCATATGTAGCAACTGATGTCATTCATTGGGGAATATCGACCAAAAAAGGGATAAGAATGAGAGATCGTATCTGATTAGGAAGCAGATAAAAAGAAAACAGCGAGTACTTGAGAGTAGAACGCGTGTGCTGTGACTATTTATTCCGGAGGGGGCGCTTGTAACACAGAGTCATTCTCTTTTATATAATATAGATTTTATTAAGTAATTTAACCATTCTAATTGGAGCTCCTTTTCATAAAAAATCTCTCTGGGGATGGCAATGGGCCGGGTCTGGGCCGGTTTTTGTGATACTTGCACCCAGCCCGATTTCCCTACATGTGGCCTGAGCCCGCCCGGGACCCGATATTGGCCCACCTGTGGCCCGATCGGGTCGAGTATTACCATATCCGCCCAATATAAGAGTTGTATTTTTTTTCCTTTCAGGACACCATAATTTTATTTCACTACTCAATTTATATTGATAAATGATGTATATATGATGCGTAAAAGTTTCATATATTTATATGAAACACATAATCTCATCATTTCGGACAAGTAAAACAAGTAACATCAAACCAAAACTAATCACTTCCAAAGTTTTTATTCTAATGACTAATAAACCAAAATCAAATCTAATTATCCATACATAATTAATCAAGTCTCCTCTCCTTCTCATTTCCAATCATCAAAGTTCAAGTATTCTCATCAACATCGACCATGGTATTTTCCTGAATTAAAACAAGAAATATAAGATATAAAAATAATTTAACGATAAATTAGCTTGCATGTCATTAAAATGTTTATAATATATCTCATCATCTTCATCATAATCAAAGAGTTGCCAATATGCATCCTTCTCTTTAGAGCATGTCCCTGCAAACACACATTAGAGGATTAAATAAATATTAGTTATAAATTAGCTATAAATAATAATTTAAATTAAGTAGATTGCATAAAATATTTTATTTACCTCATATATCATCCTTCCATAACCAACTTTGAGAACACATAAGTGCCTCTAAAGTCTCTTAATGAAGCCTATGACGTTGTGGGTGACCTTTCTACCTCCAAAACTAAATGTTGATTCAGAAGCTACAGTTGAAATCGGAATAGCTAGAACATCTCTAGCTATTTTTTGCAAAGTAGGCCAATTCTGATCTAGAAAACCCCTTCTTTGCCCCACTTACATATGACTCGAAGATAGTCCAGTCCAACCTTACATTTGATGTATCTGAAGCCTCTCCAGGACAGCTTTGCATCATATTATACTGTTGTCCAACTGTTTTTGATTCTCTACAGTTATATTCTTCAACGAGCTTCAAACATAATGTTCTCACTTTCTCAATCTCTATAGCAGATGCATTGCCATAAAGCCTAGGGAAGTAGGCTTCGAACAGTAGAATCTTGAATCTTGGATCTAAAACAATAGCAATAGACATACTCCCATGTATGTTATGCTAATACTTGTCGAATTTCTGATTCATGCTCAATGTCATAAACTTTATAATTTCACGTGAAGATGTTTTCCATGAAAGCAATGAAAACTTAATAGAGCACGTATGAGGAAAAAATATGTTCGCGGTCGGATACTTACTACCAGAGAACGCCTCAGTCACCTCATAAAAAATACTTAGCTTCTCACATACTTCTTCAGCAACCTCCCATTCCTCATATGTTGGACAACACTTAAACATCTCCTCCCGAATTTCCAATCTCTTCAAGACTTCCTTATACTATAAGGAAACCTTCAACATTTAATAAGTAGAGTTCCATTGTGTCTTGCAATCAAGAGCTAATTTTTTACCACACTTAATCTCCAGCTGATTCTTGGTTTCCTCAAACTTTTGTACTCTTTTAGGGGGGGGGTGAACTCCAATAAGCAATTGTTTCATTTACTTTCTTAATACTTTCTTTAATAATGGATAAACCATCTTGCACAATCAAATCAAGAATATGAGCACAACATCCCATGAGCAATAGCTTTCCATCTAGTAAAACTGAGCTAGAAGGAAGGTTTTCCAACAAAATTCTAACAATTGCATCATTAGATGTGCAATTATCTACCGTCAATGTAGATAATTTTCTATCCAAGTTCCAATCAAGCATACAGTCAAACAACATATTAGCAAGAACATCAGCAGTGTGTGGACAAGACACATATTTGAACCTAAACACAACAAGTACAAGTATAAAAATTTAAAACATGACATGAATTATGAAATAAAATATAATGCAAACAATTTTGAAATACAATACCTGATAATTCTACTCTGCATCTTCCAATCGTTGTCAATGTAATGCACCGTAACTACCATGAAACCTTTTCTTTGACTATTTGTCGTCCACATATCTGCAGTCAGTGCAATTCTGCTTTCATTTCTTTGTATCTTCTTCATCGCATCATCCTTCTCATGCTTTTAGATATCCAGGAGATCGGTCTTTAAAGTGTTTCGAGTCGGAACTTGGAACAATGGTTGAGCCATTTTCATAAAGTCCCGAAACTTCTGATGATCAACCATTGACAAAGGGTACTCGTGCATGATAATCATATGAGCAAGCTCCTTTCTACATGCATCTTGGTCAAATTGATAGTTGTTCAAAATAAATTTCCCGTCATTCTTTCTTTCGCCTGCCAAGATCGCCTAACTTATGTCTGGTACCTTATATCGTGGACACCGTTTCAGATGTCTACTGAGATGAATTGTTTCATGATTAGTGTCACCTGATAGTCCCTTTTTGCAGTAATTACAAATAGCCAATATCTTGTTATTTCTCGTTTCTCTTTCGAAATGCTCCTATACCGTGGATCTTTGTCTCTTATTAGTAACAACCGGCTCTGAATTTGTGATAGGGTCGACATCTTCAGTATTATGAACTGGTGAGTTAACCGCTTGATCCGCATTCAAGGCTTCATTATTACTCACAACCACGGGAGTATCAATAGAATTGAATTTACTAAAAAAAAAATCAATAGAATTGAATTGAGAATCCATATTGAATAAATCTGAAAATAAAATAATCATACAACAAATAAGTATTTATATATATAATTACAACAAAATATACAAATTAACATAACATATTGTATATATCTATATGACTATATAACATATACACATTCATAAAATCACTCACGATTTACAAATATAATTATGCTTTATATGTATAAAATATTATTATAATATATACATACTCATTATTATATTCATACAACTATATATATAATTTGTACAGGAACTAACCCCTCTCTCTATATATATAAGTAACAAAACATGCGTGTATAACCATTAACAATACATACAGTTCACAAACCTGTATGTAAGAGGAGAAAGTAAACCAGAAAAAATGGAGCGGCAGAGAGAAAATACCAATTCAATGAATCAGTTGTTACTGTACATATATAGGGTAGAAATAAGAAACGTAATAATTAAGAAATATATTTAGTTTTTTTATATAGTAACTTATCGGACTGTGTCTAGGCCGGGTACTATCAATCCCGAGCCCGGCTCAGCCCCAATTAAAAGCCCAGTCAAATTGACCCGGCCCGGCCCGTTTATAAAAATACTCGGTCCCGTTGGGACCGGTCCAGATTGTCATCCCTAAATCTCTCTACTAGGGTTTGAGACCCCTCAACCCTAGCCTCCTCCATGATGTCATCGCCTTCCTCCATGAAGCTGCCGCCAGCCTCTTTATCCCGATTGATGTCCGGTCACATCTCCCAGCTGACTTCCGGTCCCTCTCTACTGTCCAGGCGCTCATCCTCACACGTTGGCCCCATCCCTTCTCATCCAAGGGTCCTTTACTGCTCTCCCGGCTATGGAACTCTCTTCCAGGGGTTTTCGTCTACTTCCCATGACCTTGCTCTGGGTTTGCTGTTGGGCGACGCTTGGGGGTCATCTCGGACTGGACCATCCTGGTCTAGTCCGATCGGGGAGTCCACAGAGGTTCCAGGAATGAAGAGGGGCTCGGTTGGCGAGCCTCGAGAAGATCAAGCGAGGGTTGTTCCCAGCCATTGCTAGTCCCCATGAGTCGACCGGCAGGCCTCAGGGACAAGTGGAAGGAACCCCGGAGGATAACATGTCTGTCCTTCACCACTGACGATCACATGTTCGATTCTATAGCGAAAGAAGAGCATCTCCCTCGGGAGACCCGGCGGTATTCGGGCCCTACCTTGAGCAGTGTTCGTCAGTTTTTCTTATGTTTTGTTTGGTTTTTAGTTCTTAAGTTTAATCTACTTTATGTTTTAGTTAGCCTTGATGGCACCTCGTTAAAGAACGTCCTAGACGTTTACGTAGTTACAGAGTTATTGTGTTTGTCCCGTCAAGTCCCTCATGCATGTACTAACTCTTTTTAAAGGAATATAAGTTGCACTTTACTAAAAAAAAGCACTCCAGTTGGAGAAAATTGCTCTCTATTAGGTTTCAAATTCTGCTTCCCTTCCATTTTAATGTTGTCGTCGATCCTCCGGTGATTATGCTCGTGCGATCTCTTTCACAAGCTCCCAACCATCTAACCTTCCCATTCCTATATTTCCTCGGGAGATCTTTTGGCCATCATCCTTGTATACAATTTATGTTCAGGTTCTGTTAGGTGTGTCCACATGTGCGTCAAGAGTCCCACATCAGATACTTAAGGAATAAAGAAAGACTTAATATACACTTTGGATTTATGACCTGATAGGCTAGTCTTTTGGGTCAAGTGTGGTGGTCAATGCATATATTATGGGCTTCATGTTGTATGGTCCTTTGTGATAGGTATGGTTCTCCCCAACAGGTTCTACCCTCTCTATATACCGCACACCATCCATCATCTTACGCAGTGCCGGTGAACCGCTCCAACCATAAAACCTCTTTGCTCCTCCACCGCTCGCCACTACACTACCTTCGACCATACTCACATAGTCAAATCATGTTCCAAAGTATATCTCCATCAACCGTGAGGCTGATGACCACACCCAACGATGGTGGCGACCTTGGCAACGACCTCAACACTCGTCGCCCTCTCAGGTTGCCGCTGGACGAACTGCAAAATGGAGACAATACTTGGTATCACGCTCTACTATGGTTGAGAGCTACAAAACCCTACCCACCCTAACCGCTGCTTCTTCTTCCCTCATCGAGGTTCTTCACCATCAAGATGATGCTCGTGATGTTTTCCTCTTCGTCGTCGATGTCGTTGTCTTGAATAATTAGGCCACCACACATGATCCCCGTGTGTTTCATGGTCTGGTTCCTATGAGAAGTCATGCTTGTTGAGGTGGTTCTCTCCTCCTCGTCTCCAGGTCTCAGCATGGTTGTATTCCAAGGTTGGGGCGTCATTCTTATCACCGAAGCCAACTGGGGTTCAGTGTCAAGTATCTTTGTTAGCCCACACAATCAGGTGAATTCTGCTACACAACCTCACTAAATCCAATGAGGCACCAACAGGGAAGCGGGACGTAAGGAAGGAGAAGTGTCTCGCCCCATCACGATTGGTTGTTAACAATCGTCCTCATCCACCAATTATTGTGATCCTTGTCCAAGTCAAGCACTTTATCCAGACTTCTAGTGAGCCTCGAGGGAGGTTCCAACTGCATCTAGGCACCTGTGGTTGGTCTTAGGTCGAGCCGCGATTGATTTTACTGCTTTATGATTTTTTTACTTTTCGAGTAGTACTTAGAGACTTCAAAATAATCGTTTATGCCTCAGTTATGTTTAGAGGATTAGGTGTATGATTGTCTTTAGATGATCCTCTCTTTCACTATTCTTTGTTAGGTTACATTCAAATTTTAATAAAGTTTTCCCTTTCACTCAAAAAGAATAAAAATGCCATTTTTTTAATATTTTAATGTCTTTTGAGTTTGAATGACAATAATGCCACTCGTATTTTTTTGGAAAAATTTGAAAAAGGAGCAGAATAACAGTTTTAAAAGGGAAAAGTATAGAAATATACTCGTCGTCACCTTGTTATCATGTTCATACCTTGTAAAAGGTCAATACCCCACAAACTATGAGTTCCATGAAAAATCTAAACGACATCCATCTAACAAATTGGAACGACGAAAATACCCTTGAGTCTATTCTTCTTCTTCATAGGGGTTTCTTCTTGTTCAAGGATAGACCTTTCCATCAATCGGGAACACGATGGAGGATTCATCCAACTCGTTTGAGCAACAGCGAGGAAGAATATGATGCCTCCAAATATAGTTAGAAGCCTGTTTAGGTGTTGGATTTTGGATTTTGTGAACAATAATAATGGTGGGCTCTACAACATTTGGAGAAACGAAATGTTGTACTCATCAAATCTCGCAACTAATTTGGTTTTGCTCCTTCTTCCTTATGTTTGAAGCTCTCTGCGTTGTTCATATATCCTAAATCTCACAAACTGTACAAACCCAAATGTTCCACATGCAACTACAAGTAAACAAAACCCAGAAAAAAGTAGCCCCCAAACAATAGTTTTGCGAAATGGGATGCTCTCAATACCTTCAATGAAAGCAAACGGTGAAACATACCATTATGCATTTGGTTCATCATGTTATGAACAAAGAGAGAATAAATAACAATAGTGGACTCATGCAAACAATGAAACATATCATTATGCATTTGTTGATCGTTCACCTCCACCAATTACTGTGATCTCTGTCTTAGTCAAGCACTTTTTTTTTAATAATCTCTGATTTTTATTAAAAAAAGAGACTCATTTCAAGGAGAAATGAGGCTAGAGGTCAAAAGAATAGTGACACGCTTATAAAGGAACTCCACAAAGGGGAAGCTATAGGGCCAAACCTTATCCCAACGAAACAAAAATTAAACCACAAACCCAAACAAAATAAGGGAACAAACTAGTGAAGAAACTAAGTCACTAGTTTCTTCCGAGCCTTGTGAGACGACTTCCATAGAGCCGAAACAGGAGGTGCTGACTTGATTCAGACTTCTAGTGAGCCTCTGTAATAACCACTCCCGGTCAACGCCAGTCAAACCTGCGAAAAACAGGAAAATTTAAATTTTTTAAGACAAACACTTAATTGAACCTAAAATGACCCCGAGGGTCATACCGGACTTAAGTTGACCCAGATATCGACCAAAGTGAGTTTCGGGGGACTCAGGGCAACTTTCTGATAAATTTGGGAAATGTTTACTTTTCGCTGGAAAAGTCAACCGAGCGACGTTTTGGTCCATTCGAGGACCGTTTTGGATCCAAAAAGCTTAGCCGTCGTCGCAGCGATCTTAGTTGAGCCGTTTCCTTGAAGCCCGTCAAGTTTCGTAATTTCTTGGAAAAAGTGCCCGTTCGGGGCCCGAAACGTCCGAATTTCGCGAATCTGATTGGAAAATATCTTTTAGATATTCTTCCAAAAAGGTGTGGGACCCACCTTGCCACTTGTCAAACAAATGGTGGTGTTAGTTTTGGGGGGGAAATTGAAGAAGAGAGTAAGGGGGGGGGGGGGGGGGGGGGTTTGGCCACTTAAGAAAAAAAGGAGAAAAAAATAGAAAAAAGGGTTTACTCCATGTCCTAACCTCGTACTACACTTAATTGTCAAATCCGCACCCAAGCTTTGGAAAATTGTCAAACAGTAACGAATTTCAAAACTGAATTATTAAAAATCAAAAAGTACTGTTTAAATTCACTTTTTCCGTGAACAGTGAATCACGTGCTGCCCACGTGACTCATTTTATAATAGAGCTTGCGCGAGCTGAGGTCACGAAAAGATGAAATTCGAAGCTTGGACACAAAGAGATGAAGTTCGAAGAGCTGAGATGAAGAGATTAGGTCACAAAGGGATGAAGTTAGGCCAAGTTAACATCCGTAGGAAGAACATATTTGAGGGTGAACTCGACTTTTCACTTGTCCAAGTTAACGTCCATTTAAAATTGGAAACAATTGGCAATTTCAGTTAATTGATCGTTACTACATGACAATTTCGATTGTATAGGGTTTGGATTTAACAATTTCTGAAAGTTGGGCGTTAGGACATGGAGTAACCCCTAGAAAAAAAAGAGAAAAGTTTAGAGAGAGAAGGAGAAGAAGAGAGAAAAGGGAGAAAGCTAGGGTTTGGAGGCACTATTCACGTCATCTAACCCTTGGATCGTCTCAAAGTTCGAAGAATCAAACCCTCCTCGTCTTCCTCTATGGTAATCACCAAACCGATCTTCGTTTGTCAAGTTCTAAAAGTTAGGGTTTGTTTAAAACTAGTAGTTTAGGATGTATTGAGGCTTGGGGGTTGTTGGAGAAGTTTTGGACGGGAGAGGCACGTTTTCCGGTGACCGAGAGCTCAGGAGGAGCTCCAACCACCATAGGGGGTGGCCGACCACCATGTGAGGTGGCTGGCCACCATGTGAGGTGGCTGGCCGGAGCTAGGGCCGGCCACCACCATGGTGGGCCGGGCCCACTTGAACCCTAGGACCCACGGCCAAGTTGGGCCGGGTGGGGCCCATGTGCTCGGGTGCTCGGGTTTAGTGTTCGGGTGGTTTAGAACGTTCCCCAGGTCATTTATCCACAACCGAATCGAAATTTGGAATTAAAATGCCAAAGTTGTAATTATCGGGTTTAGAAACTTTAAACGTTAATTAAATGACTCGGAAGTCGGAATTCGATTCCGTCGAGTGCCTAAGAAACCTTGAATTATTCTAAGACCGTAGAAACGAAAACGGGAATTTTCGGAGCCCCGGAAGGGCGTTTCCAAAACCCGGGCAGATTCGCCACGTCGGGCGAATCGGGCCTTTCCGGGCCCAATATCGACAATGTCGAGTAATTGGGGAGTTTGGGAGTGATCGACATTGTCGGGGTTACTTTTGGGCGTCAGGTTTATTAAAATTCAACATTATGCCTGCAAGCTTAAAAGCGTTTAAAATTGTGTTCTTTTAGATCGTGCTACAGACCGAGGGAAAGGAAAGCTAGGCGAGTGACTGAGATCATGCCGGAGCTTGTTGGTTAACTTTTGGAGAACTTATACGAGGTAGGGAAAAGTAGCCGGATCTCGGCCCTGACTAGGGAAAGTTAACAGTAGAAATGCATGTGACACTTGGGGTGTCGTGGGTTAAGTAGGTTATCGAATATTAGAAATGTATGTGACACTTGGGGTGTCGTGGGTTAAGTAGGTTATCGAAGATTGGAAATGCATGTGACACTTAGTAGTGTCGTAGGAGCAGAGAACTTATCGATGTTAGAATTACTGGAGGCATATGACCATGCCCGGAGGTTGATTGTGAACTTATCGATATTAGGAGTACTGGAGGCATATGACCATGCCCGGAGTTTGTTTGTGAAACTGTTGATATTAGAACTGTTGGAGGCATTGATTATGTCGGAGGTTGATTGTGTGTAGTTGTGTCTTGGGTGGCCATGAGAGCCCGTGTTACTGTTGTGTCTTGGGTGGCCATGAGAGCCCGTGTTACTATTGTGTCTTGGGTGGCCATGAGGGCCCGTGTTACTGTTGTGTCTTGGGTGGTCATGAGAGCCCGTGTTACTGTTGTGTCTTGGGTGGCCATGAGAGCCCGTGTTACTGTTGTGTCTTGGGTGGTCATGAGAGCCCGTGTTACTGTTGTGTCTTGGGCGGCCATGAGAGCCCGTGTTACTGTGGTGTCTTGGGTGGCCATGAGTGCCCGTGGGGTTGTTGAACCCGTGTCTTTACTGTTGGTGTGTCTTGGGAGGCCGTGAGTGCATGTGGGGTTGTTGAGCCCATGAGTTACTTTTGGTGGTTTTGAGTGGTCGTGAGTGCCCGTGGGGTTGTTGAGCCCGTGAGTTACTGTTGGTGGTTTTGAGAGGCCGTGAGTGCCCGTGGGGTTGTTGAGCCCGTGAGTTACTGTTGGTGGTTTTGAGAGGTCGTGAATGCCCGTGGGGTTGTTGAGCCCGTGAGTTACTGTTGGTGTATCTTGGGAGGCCGTGAGTGCCTGTGGGGTTGTTGAGTCCGTGTTTTACGGTTGGTGTCTTGGATGGCCATGAGTGCCTGTGGAGTGCTGAACTTGTGTTGTTACTATTTGTTGAATTTTGTTTGTGATTGTGATTGTGGTTACCTGAGGTTGGGGGCCCGCTTCATGAAACGGGGGTCCTCGAGGACACGCGTCTGCATGTTCAGACGGGGTAGGGGGCCCGCTCGTCAGTAAAGGGGTCCTGGCCGCGCGTGTGTGGTTTGGGGTTGTGAGTGTGACAGGTCGACCGCCTGGCCCGACTTTGTGTCGGGGAAGCGCGTGAGAGAGAGAGGTTACTGATACAGGTCGACCGCCTGGCCTGAGAGTTCGGCAAAGCGCGTGATTGAGGGAGGTTACTGAGCAGCTGGTATGCGATCCTTTGTGATCTTGTTTGGTGTGCGCTCCTTTGTGATCTTGGGTGTTGTGTGGTGGTCTTTTGAGTCCTTGGAAGAGGTCGTGATTGTTGTGTTGGGTCTACTTTACGTGTCAGAGTGTTGAGTCGGTCGAGGAAGGTAACAGCGAGTGTGTGTCAGTCGGAGTACTTGGGTTGGGGATAATGTTCCCCGGTGTGAGTTTGTTTTTGGTGTTACCGGCATTGTCTGCTAATTTTTCCGTAGTCAGTCTGTTATCTGTGGTGGTGAGCGAACGCTCACCCCTAGCTGCTTTTCCTACAGGTACCGATCACATGACGGACTAGGTGAGCTCTCGAAGCTTGTGGAGCTAGGAGCAGAGTCCGGGTTTTTTCTTTTGAGTCTAGTGACGGATACCTTGTTTTTTGTCCACTTGTTGGGACGTTTTTGAGTTGTAAATATTATTTTGATTAACTAAATGGTGATTTTTTTAAAGTGTTTATTCAAAACAGGTTTCAATTGTTTTATTATTTAAACGTTCGCGTCCCGAGTTCGGTTTTACTGAAATTGGGGCGTGATAGCCTCAAGGAAGGTTTCAGCTACATCTAGACACCTATGGTTGGTCTCATGTCGAGCCAAGATTTGTTTTTACTGCTTTATGATTATGTTACTTTTCGAGTACTACTTAGAGATTTCAAAATAAATGTCTATGCCTCAGTTATTTTTAGAGTATTAGGGGTAGGATTATCTTCATATTGTCCACTCCCACTATTCTTTTTCAGGTTACATTTAAATTTTAATAAAGTCGTCCTTCCAATTTGTTAAATTGATGTCGTATGGATTTTTAACGGAAACTCGTTGTTTGTGGGGTATTGACCTTTGACAAGGTATATACATGATAATAAAGGTGATAGTGAGTAAGTTTTTTGAGAAAAAAAGAAGTCATCGGGGGTATACTTTTGTTCTTCCCCCAACTTTAAATTAATAAGATTATTCATATTTATGAATTTGTATTTTTTTAAATTAATTTTCCTTTTATATAAAGATCATTTTCGTTATTAAAACTCAAATTAGGGTAAATTTAATAAAAACAAAGTGCATCGAAATGAATGGATACAATATGAAGTACATGGTAGTGAATTGTTAATAGTCTAAAGTTTATGATAATAAAATATTATTTCCCCTTCTTATTCTAAGGAAATTGTCAACATATGTCATTTTGAATGGGACATATCTGAATATATGTTGATGAGACCGGAAATTACGCATCTTTTTGGATAATTTTAGACCTTAATCACTTCTTGCTAGTTTGAGTATAACAATTTTTTAATGAGTTTAAATACTATTTGATCTATTTAGTGGAGTATGTAAGTCTCTTATAAAGAAATGAGGTCAAACCACCATACGATATCCAAAGAAAACAGTCGAGGAAGAAGCGTATAGTCGAGACGATGCTTGCAAAGCAACAACTGCCCTTCTCACACTACCCAATCAAGACAATGCGCTTTTGCTCGACATTCGCAAGCCTATATGAGGCATGAATCCACATCAGCGCGTCAATCAAGGTCTTGATTAGGTCAGCGTCGAGATGACCAAATCGAATCTGATCCTCAATCAATTCAAATTTAAATCACAAGATTTAGGTGCGTCAATCTTGGATTTCTCCCTAAACAAAATCAACTCTAACATCTCCGAAGGCTATAAAGGGATGCAAGTTATTCATTCCATACACGTGACATGTTAGATGTAATAACCACTCCCGGTCAACGCCAGTCAAACCTGCGAAAAACAGGAAAATTTAAAAATTTTAAGACTGACAGTTAAGTGAACCTAAAATGACCCCGAGTGTCATACCGGACTTAAGTTGACCCCTTTATTGACCAAGTGAGTTCCGGGGGACTCAGGGCAACTTTCTGATCAATTTGGGAAATGTTGACTTTTCGCTGGAAAAGTCAACCGAGCGACGTTTTGGTCCATTCGAGGACCGTTTGGGATCCAAAAAGCTTAGCCGTCGTCGCAGCGGTCTTAGTTGAGCCGTTTCCTTATAGCCCGCCAAGTTTCGTAATTTCTTGGGAAAAGTGCCCGTTCGGGGCCCGAAATGTCCGTTTTTCGCGAATCTGATTGGAAAATATCTTCTAGATATTGTTCCAAAAAGGTGTGGGACCCACCTTGCCACTTGTCAACCAAGTGGTGGTGTTAGGTTTTGGGGGGGAAATGAGTGGTGGTGGTGCCTTAAGTGGCCGGCCATATATCAAAAAAAAGAAAGAAAAAATACAAAAATTGAGTTAGTTGTTTAGAGAAGGAAGAGAGGGTTTAGAGAGAGAAGAAGAAGGAGAAGAAGAGAGAAGGAGGAAGAAGTTAGGGTTGGGAGAAATCGAGCCCTTGGATCGTCTCAAAGCAACGAGCATTTGTCTTCCCCTCGTCTCCCTCGTTGGTAAGACCTAACCCGATCATCGTTTTGCTTATTTTGGAAAGCTAGGGTTTTGTTAAATTAAATGATTGAGGGTGGTATGGAGGTTGGGGAGGTGTTGGAGACGTTTTATAGGTGTTTGGATCGAAGAGTGGGGCGTTTTCCAGTGACCGGAGGCTCGGGGGAGCTCCGGCCACCGTGATTGGTGGCTGGCCGAGCCTTGCAAAAGCTGGCCGGAGCTGGGCCGGAGCCTATGGGGGCTGGCCGGAGTTGGCCAGGTCGGTGGGCTGCTGGCCGGAGGTTGGCCGGACCTCGTGGAGGTTTGCCGGACCTCGTGGAGGTTGGCCGGACCTCGGGGTGGCTGGCCGGAACTAGGGCCAGCCACCACCTCGGTGAGCCGGGCCCTAAATGGCCTAAATTCACCTCGGCCAAGTTGGGTCGGGTGGGGCCCACGTGCTCGGGTGCTCGGGTTTTAATGTTCGGGAGGTTTAAAACGTTCCCCGGACCACTTATCCTTAATCGAATCGAAATTTGGAATTAAATTGGAGAAGTTGTGATTAACGGGTTTTAGAAACTTTAAACGTTAATTATTTGACTTAGAAGTCCGAATTCGATTCCGTCAAGTGCGTTGGGTTCCTTGAATTATTCTAAGACCGTAGAAACGAAAACGGGAATTTTTGGAGCCCCGGAAGGCAATTTACAAAACCCGGACAGATTCGCCATGTCGGGCGAATCGGGCCTTTACGGGTCCTTTATCGACAATGTCGAGTAATTGGGAAGTTTGGGAGTGATCGACATTGTCGGGGTTACGTTTGGGCGTTAAGTTATTGAATTTCGGGTTATTCGTTTTGGTTTAAAAGTGCTTTGAAATTGTGTTCTTTTAGATCGTGCTGCGGACCGAGGCAAAGGGAAGCTCGGCGAGTGACTGGGTTCATCTCGGGTTTTAGTGGAGCGCTTTTGGAGTTGTTTACAAGGTAGGGAAAAGTAGCCGGATCTCGGCCCTGACTGGGGAAAGTTAACAGTAGAATTGCATGTGACACCGGGGTGTCGTGGGTTGAATAGGTTTATTTAAATATTAGAAAAGCATGATACGGGAACGTAGCGAATATGAGAAAAGCATGTGACACTTAGTAGTGTCGTAGGAGCAGAGAACTTAGCGTTATTAGAATTACTGGAGGCGTATGACCATGCCCGGAGGTTGTTTGTGAACTTAGCGATATTAGGAGTACTGGAGGCATATGACCATGCCCGGAGGTTGATTGAGAAACTGTTGATAGTAGGACTGTTGGAGGCTTTGGTTAAGCCGGAGGTTGATTGATTTTGGTGTCTTGGGTGGCCTTGAGAGCCCGTGTTTTATTGTTGAGTTTGGGTGGCCATGAGAGCCCGCGTTTTGCTGTTGTGTCTTGGGTGGCCTTGAGAGCCCGTGTACTAAGGTTGGTGTCTTTGGCTGGCCCGACCGAGTTAGAGTCTCGGGGGGGTTGCAAGCATTCTTTAGCTGGCTTACGAGTTAGAGTCTCGGTAAGTTGCGAGCGTGTTTTATCGTTGAGTCTTGGGTGGCCATGAGTGCCCGTGGGGTTGTTGAACCCGTGTCTTTACCTTTGGTGTCTTGGGAGGCCGTGAGTGCCTGTGGGGCTGTTGAGTCCGTGTCTTACTGTTGGTGTGTCTTGGGAGGCCGTGAGTGCCTATGGGGCTGTTGAGTCCGAGTTTTACTGTTGGTGTCTTGGTGGCCATGAGTGCCTATGAGTGTTGAACCCGTGTTGTTACTGGTTGTTGAACTTACTTGTGATTGTGATTGTGATTGTGATTGTGTTTGTGGATACCTGAGGTTGGGGGCCCGCTTCATGAAACAGGGGTCCACGAGCACACGCGTCTGCATGTTCAGACGGGGTAGGTGGCCCGCCCGCCAATAAAGGGGTCCTGGCCGCGCGTGTGTGGTTTGGGTTTGTGAGCATACTTTGGCTGGCTTACGAGTTAAAGTCTCGGTAAGTTGCAAGCATTCTTTGGCTGGCTTACGAGTTAGAGTCTCGGTAAGTTGCAAGCATTTTCCGGCTGGCTTACGAGTTAGAGTCTCGGTAAGTTGCAAGCATTCTTGGGTTGGCCTGACCGAGTTAGAGTCTCGGGAGGACGTGAGCGTTCTTGGCAGCTGGTTTGCGATCCTTTGTGATCTTGTTTGGTGTGCGATCCTTTGTGATTTTATTTGGTGTTGCGTAGCTTTCTTTTGAGTCCTTGGAAGAGGTCGTGATCGTTGTGTCGGGTCTACTTTACGTGTCAGGGTGTTGAGTTGGTCAAGGAAGGTAACTGTGGGTATGTGTTCAGTCGGAGTACTTGGGTTGGGGACAGTGATCCCCGGAGTTGAGTCTGTTGTTGGTGTTACCGGCTTTGTCTGCTAATTATGTCGTAGTCAGTCTGTTATCCGTGGTGGTGAGCGAACGCTCACCCCTAGCTGCTTTTCCTACAGGTACTGTTCGTGGGACGGACTAGGTGAGCTCTCGAAGCTTGTGGAGCTAGGAGCGGAGTCCGGGTTTTGTCTTTTGAGTCTAGTGACGGATACCTTGTACTTTTGTCCACGTGTTGGGACGTATTTTAAGTTGTAAATATCATTTTGTTGAACTAAACTGGTATTTTAAAGTGATTTAATGAAAACAGGTTTCAAGTGTTTTTATGTTTTTAAAACGTTCGCGTCCCGAGTTCGGTTTACTGAAATTGGGGCGTGACATTAGACATCATCTCAAACAAAGAGGTTCAAAGCTACGATAGGAGGAGGGGAAAATAACACTTGTATTAGTTTCTCCATTCCAATGTGTTAAATTTCTCTATGGCCATAAAGTAGAATCGCATGATCACATGCATTGTATGCATATGTCTTTTGTAATTAAAATTTGTGTCCTTGAAGGTTCAACAGTAAGTTCTTCTTGTTCTTCACAGTTCTTCCTCATGAGTTCTAGATTTCTGGTTACTCTAGTTACTAGCATTATGATTCATTGAAGACCTGCATCCTTAAGGATAGACAAACAACTCAAGAACTCTGTTTTCTGTTTAGTCTATGCCTTCTCAACACCTTCCATTGATAAGCATTAAGCATTTGATCTGAAACATCATCACATACAACTACCTTGTTTAGCCTTTTGTCTGCACATCTTCAACTGGTTATTGCAGAAAACACATCCAAGTTCTGTGCCATTATAAGTTGGCTTCGGGACATTATTATGAAAGGAGTCTCAGGAGTGCCACTCAGAGTCCAAGAGCTTAGTGGAGGCTACAAGGACTCCACTCAGATGATTACTGCAACAACAACCATTGCACCTCTCAAAAAAGGGATCAAGAAGCTTGGAAGGAGAAGAGAATACTATACAATCTCTTCTTCAGATAGGACTCAACAATACTCACGGGGGAAAAAAAAACTAAATGGCTTGATGGACAGAAGCAGTTCTATGACAAATACTTCCAGCCATTGGACTCTGATACTGACCAATCACCTGTTTTTGAAGAAAGAAGAAATCAAAACTAGCAAAGAACAGAGGAGAAGTTTGCAAAACAACAATCTTCATCCATGGGCTACCGACCTCCAGGTTTTGAAAATGTACATCCAAAGTCTCATCAGTTGAAGTTGAAATGGGTTCAAGCATCCAAGAATCTTAGTGAAGGGGCATCAAGCCATCAACACAAATCGTTTCATACTGCTTATGTTTGCAATATCCCAGTGGGTTTGAGTTTGGTTTGGCTAGAAGAAAATTTTGGGTCTGCTCAAGGTTATTGTAAATCTCTTATGGCTCAAACACAAAACAAAAGAGGAAAAAGATATGGTTTTGTCTATTTCAACTCTGAAGCAGCACTGAAAGATGCTATCTATACCTTCAATGGTTCCTTTGAGAGAAACCATAAGCTTTTTGTAGCCAAAGCTTGGGATAGAAGCTATACTGGAGATATGTTTCCTAATCAACAAAGTGCTGAGAAGGAAAGAAGCTACTATGAAAGTACAATGGTGAGACACCTCTCTTATGAAGACTTTAAACACAGAGGATCTCTAGTTTCTAAAAATGCACAGATAGTGAAAAAAGGCCATCTAGCTATAACTCATCTAAACTTGACTGTAGAAGCCATTCAAAATGAGATAGCTCTTCAAGGAGTATATGAGATACAAGTTAAATCTTTGGGAAACAAAGCTACATTGGTTTATTGTCCTGATGAGAAGTTTGGAGAAGAACTAATGAAAGAGAAGAGGAACTGGTTGCATGATTGGCTAACTTTCATTCCTGAATTTAATCATCTTTGTGGGAAAGGTGGAAGTTTTATCTGGGTAGCTATACATGGAGTCCCATTCCAAGGCTGGTGTGAAGAAACATTTCAGGCTGCTGTGTTTGATCAAGGAACATTGGTATACACTCATCCCATTTCTAAAGGAGATACTTATATTGATATAGCTTATGTTCTAATACACTCCTACAAGCTCATTTCCTTCTCTGAGGAATCAAATGCCTGTGTGGGGAACAAATCCTATACGCTTTGGATTAACTCTATCAAACCACAAGACCTTCCCACTTTTCCAGCTATCTCCATGTATTCTAAAACTCAAAGTTCTAGTAACTCTGAAATTGGCTCCAAGCAAAATTCAGATGATGATTTATCTTCAGAATTTGGTGTCATTCTGACTGAGGATCAAGGTGAGGAGAATGATCAGATTACAACTGCACCTGTTTTGCAAGAGGAAGAGAGACAAGATAATGTGATTTTATCTCCAATCATGGAAGAAAATTCTTTAAGGGCAGAAGATTCACTATTGGCAATGAATTCATTAATGTCCAAGGAGCATATAGATCCATCAGAATTGGGACAAAACATTCCTCTACAGCCCTACCAACCAGTTCTTAATTCCCCTTCTTTTGCTCAGAGTACAACTCCAAATTCTCTGCAACATTTAATTGTGGAGGACACTTTTCACTCTATACTCAGCCAGACACAAAAGAAGGGAGATGTTTTGAATAAATTCTCCTCAATTCCATCCTTAATTGCTACAGTTCCAGTTTGTCCCTCCGAAAAGCTCACAACTACAGTCCCCTTGGATTGCCTCGAAAGCTCAAGTCTGCATACTCTCTTCTCAGTCCATTCATCTCAGCAGCTGGAAAGAAGCATAGTGGAAGAGACTGAAACTCCACGTCATCAAAATCCAATGGACAATGAAGTTACACAGTTTGCTACAGTCCAACCAACTCCTATTTTAATACAAACATGTACAAGTACATCAGAGGTTTTAATTGTGGGGGTGGCCCAAAATTTTGAGCTTCCAAAAGTTATTCCTTTATCATTAAATGCAACTCAGTGTCAAGAAGATAATAGTCCTCAACCTTCACAATCAAGGGATTTGGTGGGACTAGATTACCTAATTAGTGGGCCCTTTGTAGAAGAACAACAACTATCTCCTCTCCAACTGCAAGTGGAACAAACACAAGTACAAGAGGTTGCTGATCAGTTAGGGTTATCAAAAACAAGGTCATTGCAAAAAGTCAAGCCATTATCAAAGAAGAAGAAGAAAAAATTCAAACAAGGATCACTCTACTCATGCTTACAGCACTAGATCAAAACTTATCCAACCTCTCCACACACAACCTGGCACTCCTTTAGAAAAATTTGTACTCCCAGATGACAGATCCCTAGCCAACAAGGCCTGGAGTTTTGGTAAGTCTATTGGAATCAAAGCCAAAGTAAGTGATCAACAGATTGTCAATCAGCTGCTAGATATAGAAGAACTGAAGAATCACTCAATTGAACTGGAAGGAGGCTCTGAGGATGATTTCTTGGATCTGGAGAAAGATTCTGATTCTGAGTTTTTGTTGGATGCTAAATCCAAACTCATCTCTTCAAATTAAGCTATAATGAAATTCCTCTCTTGGAACATGAGAGGATTATCCTCCCCTCAAAAGAGGAGGTGCCTTAGTGACTTATTATTCAAGCAATCTCCAAACTTCATATTTATTCAAAAAACAAAGTTAGATAGCATTCCCTCAAATTTTTTGAGATCCTTCAATTGAAGAGGGGAGTGAGATTTCTTTCATATGGATGCTAATGGAACAAAAGGAGGTGTTCTCTCTATATGGAAAATTAGAGATTTTGTGAAGATCAATACTTATGAGGTGAATGGGGCATTGGTTTGGTTGGGAAAATGGACACTCTCAAATTCTCTTTGCTGCATAATCAATATCTATGCTCCCTCAGACTCCTCTTCTGCAAGAAAGGCCTTATGGGTGGAATTAGAAATTATACTCAGTTCATTACCATCTGATTATCTAATCTTATTAGCAGGTGATTTCAATGTTACTGCTTCATCTTTGGAAAGATCTTCTCAGAAAGATGGAGGTTCTGATATGCAGTGTTTTCAAAATCTCATAAATAATGCAGGGCTCATCAATCTTCCTCTAAAGGGAGGAAAATACACTTGGTTTGGTCCTCAATCAAGAGGCTCAAGAATTGACAGATTCCTCATATCTCAAGATTTCTTATCCAAATTCAGCTCACTCACACAATTATGTCTACCAAGAGTCATCTCTGATCACAGGCCAATTATTCTCTTTGATGATCAAGTGGACTGGGGGCCTATGCCTTTTAAATTTATCAATGTATGGACTGAAGATCCAAGGTTTTACAAAGCACTCCAAGAAGGAACTCAAGATATGGCTGCGCTCCTACAAGGTATCAGGGCAGCCATATTACACTTTTTGGATGAAACTCAAGATGCTCAAAGCTGACTTAAAGGGTTGGAACAAGAATGTCTTTGGTCATATTCAGACTTCAATTGCTGATCTGACAAAGATTATTGATGAATTGGACTCTATAGTAGAATCAAGGTCTCTAACACCAGTGGAGTGTACTCAAAGAGGAGCTCTAAAAGCCTCCTTGATTTGTAAATACAAGCAACTATCTAAATTGTGGAGTCAAAAAGCTAGGAAGAAGTGGATAGATGAAGGGGATAAAGGCTCTAAATACTTCCACAGAATAGCAAATTACAAAGGGGCAAACAACAAGATCACACATATTCATTACAATGAAGAACTTCTAGAGAGCCCTGTGGAGATTAAAAGGGTTGTTGCTGAGCATTTTGCCAAAAGATTCAAAGCTGATCTCCCAAGTGATATATCTTTAGATGAGCTTCCTTTCTCTACTTTGACAGAAGAGCAATCATCTTGGATAGAAAGGCCTTTTACCGAAGAAGAAGCTTTCCAAGCAGTGATGGCTTGCAATGCAGAAAAAGCCACAGGTCCAGATGGTTATACTTTGAAATTTTTTCAAGTATGTTGGAAAATCATAAAGGAAGACTTCATGCAATTCCTATACTGTTTTTATGGAACTGGACAACTAGGGAAAGGCCTTAAGTCCTCTTTTCTGACCTTGATCCCCAAAAATCCCTCTCCTCTCACTTTTGATGACTATAGACCCATAAGCTTAATGGGTGGTCCATACAAAATTCTTTCCAAATTATTATCATCCAGACTCAAACAAGTGATTGGCTTTTTAGTAGGGGAAGAGCAAACAGGGTTCATTCAAGACAGACAAATAGTGGATGGAATCTTAATTGCCTCAGAAGTGGTGAATGATCTACATTACTCAAAAAAGAAGGTCATACTATTCAAAGCAGATTTTGAAAAGGCTTTTGACAAGGTGAGCTGGAGCTATATTATGCAAATATTGACAAGGATGAATTTTGGGTATTGGTGGAGATTGTGGATAATATCTTGCCTAAGGGCTTATATCTCAGTACTGATAAATGGAACTCCTAGCCAAGACTTCAAAATGTCTAGAGGGTTAAGACAAGGGTGTGCTTTATCCCCATTGCTATTTGTATTAATATCAGAAGGGCTTAATCAGATCATTAAAGGTGCAGTTCAACAACAACACATCACTGGAATTCAATTCAACATAAGTGGTCCTATTATATCCCACCTTCAGTTTGCAGATGATACCATGTTTTTCTTCAAAGCCCCACCCTCCAATGCTTGGAGCCTCAAATTTGCTCTCTCAATATTCAAAATGGCATATGATCTGTCAGTAAATTATGAAAAGTCAGTGGCAATATCTTTCAATATTTCTGAGGAAGAAGAAATGGTTCTGACAGAGATTCTTCAATTTTCTAAAGGAAGCTTCCCTACAACTTATTTAGGATTCCCACTTGGAGCAAATCCAAAAAGAATTCAAACTTGGGATCCAATTATAAAAAAGTTCAAAGCTGCTCTTGGACTTTGGCAAGCAAAATTGCTCTCACTGGGAGGGAGGATCACTCTAATTAAATCAACACTTAGTGCCATACCTTTGTACTACTTCTCAATTATCAAAGCTCCAAAAGGTGTCCTCAGGAAGATGGAATCATGGCAGAGAAGATTCTTGTGGCATGGAAGTTCAGTTGCTAGAGCTTTTTGTAAAGTTGGTTGGAATAAGGTTTGTCAATCAAAAGAAGCTGGAGGGCTTGGGATATCAAGCTTGGAAAAGATGAACATTGCTCTATTAGAAAAATGGTGGTGGAGATTTGCTTTGGAAAAGGATACTCTTTGGGAAAAAAATCATTTGCTCAAAACATGGCTGGGATATATCAGAGTGGGACCTATCCTCATTTTCAGAAATTGGAAGCTCAAGTTTCATGTCACACATCTTAGCTCTTAATGCTGATCCTGCTTTCAATAATCTCTTTGGTGTTCAAGGCCTATTTTGGAAATTGGGGAGTGGTGAGAGAATATTATTCTGGAAGGACATTTAGTGGGGGGAGATATCCTTCAAAATTTTATTTCCAAGACTTTATAAACTTTCCCTGTCAAAAAAGCTACTTGTTTCAGAAGCTTGGTGCAATGGAGGATGGGAATTCAACTTCAGAAATACCCCAAGAGGCAGGGGAGAATCTGATTGGCTAACTCTTCAAACAATATTAGCTGAGGTCAATATTACACAACAAGATGATTTACTAATTTGGGTTGGAGATAAAAAAAGGCTTCTCAGTTAAGAAACTATATTATCTCTTAGACACAACAACTTCTGCACCATCTTTATCTGCAGCCTGGACAAAAGCCATTTGGAAGCCAGATGTTCCTCCAAAAATCTCTGCCTTTTGTTGGCTGGCAGGGCTGGAAGCAATTCCAACAAAATATTTTCTAGATTCAAGAGGGATGAGTCTATCACTTCAAGGTTTAACTTGTGCTATCTGTCAAATTGATCTGGAGGACACTTCTCATATTTTACTCCATTGCCAAAAATCTTTGGAAGTTTGGGGGCTCATTTTTAGTTGGTGGGGGATCTCTTTGGCAATGCCTGGCAATACTAAATCCATATTCTCATCTTGGGCTTCTTTTGTACATCCCAAACTCAAGAATAGCAGGGGAAACATTCTTCTGATCACATGCTGGCAAATCTGGCTTGCAAGAAATGGTACAGTTTTTTTGAGAATGCTAGACCTGAAGCTTCATTAACATTTCAAAAAATTGTAAATCAGTCTTATTCTTTGGAATGGGCCAATTTCAACTCTAAGGGACATTTCCCTTTCTTAGCTTGGCTTTCTGCTCCAGTTCTGTGCTTAGCAAATTCATTTCAACCTTGATCTCTTCTGCAGACTTGGCTCTCCAGTTATTAGCTCCCTTCAGCTTCAATGCTGAGAATTGGGGTTGCTCATAACTGGCTCCTTTGAGGGATTGGGTGGGGAAGGGTTTGGGTTGGTTTGGGTACTGTGTGAGTTTGGTAAGGTTTGTTGGCTCCCTGGTTCTTCTGGTAGTGTGTGGGTATTCTATTAGGCTTTTGCTTCTTCTTCTTCTCTGTTGTGTGTGGGTAGCTCCTTCTAGGTTTTAGTGGTTAGCTCCTTCTAGATTTGAGGGTTTGGTGCTTTCCTTTTTGTTCCCTTTTGTTTCTTGCAGGTGTTCTTTGATCTGGGATGTTCTCAGAAGCTTTATCCTCAGAGGAAAGGACCCTCTTCTCATCATCTTCAGAATGGATCTTCACAAAAGAGTGAATTCAAATTGATGTATGCGACATCCCTGCAAAGTTTCCTTCCAAGTCCTGTTACCTCCCAAAGGTTTGGATGCATGTTTAAGTCTATTGCAAAACTGCTGCAATAGAGCTTCTCAAGCCCTGCCCTTTTTTGTTGTATCACTTGCACGACAAGCAAGCCCTCCTTGCTTGATTACTTGGCCTTCAAGCAACACCTTTGTTTGAAATTTATCAGCTGGTGGTTGGTTTGTGAAGTGCCTTTCCTTGGTCTTGACTTCTCCCCTTTGAGTTTTGATCATCCTTTATTCAAAGGAGTTCCTTTCCCTTATGTGGTGTAGTAAGACTATGTTTAAAATTAAATATCTTGTATTGTTTTTGGTTTTTTGTCCCTTGTTGGGTGGTTTCTCAACATCAAGGGTTGTTATTTGTATTTGTATCATCCTCCTCTTTCATCTCGAAATAGGTTTTTAATCTAAATTTGCTTTGCCGATCAAAAAAAAATCTTTTTTATAAATCTATTTTCTTTTGAAGTTAAACATAGTTTTGTTTCTATATGTGTTTGAATGTGTACTTCATGATTTTTAGTGGTCGAGTTCTTATTCACATGTAGTAAATGACTCTCGGGTCCTTTGTTGAGATGTACAAAACCGATTTTTCAAACCGAGGTTATTGGAAACGCTTTATAAATACATCAAGCCTAGATAATTACAACTTGTAATATGTTAACTAAGGATAGATTACGCGATCTCAAGCTCTTTGGAGCAGCCTTGTTGTGTTTCAATAAGGGACAACCCATGAACAATATTAGGGTTTAAGATTTCAAACTATGGGAGGTTGTCTTTACCTTTGTAACTGTGTTGGGATGAAAGCATACTTGGTTGGGAAACTTATAAAATTATTTTGACTATAATCTTGATCGGTCCACTTCATATCTTAATTGGGGCAATTCATTTAACATTCGGCATTGAAGAATGCAAATAGCATGACAAAGGTGCATGCCATCTTCCTATAATGAAAAGGCAAGATATGAATACAAGTTTCTTAACCATATTAATAGGGGATGTGGATCCTATCAAGAGTACACAAAAATGAGTAAATCTAGTGCATCCACTACTTGGACCTTGTTGGATTATGCTTTTGGTGTGCCAAAGAATAGGGTGAGCATCATAGAGATTGGTTTGTCACTAATTTGGATGATGACCGAGGAATCAAAGGAACGACTCTTGATTAGTGGGAGACTCCGCCTTGTCCAGGAAAGGTCGATTCGAAGGAAAAGGTCCATGTATGCGGCATAGGGAAACCACAGAACAAGGGAAAACAGGTCCATATACCTAGAAGGTGTATTAGAGAATGTTATGATATGAGCGGAAGAATCATCTTCTAAGTAGACTTTGAGGTTATGGACTATGAATGTGATAAACATCTTCCCATCATCCTCGGGAGACATTTTCTATCCATTACCCTAATTAAAATAAAGAAAAAAGCTTGCACTATACAAATCAGATGTGGTCGTAACGTAATTGTCTTTTCAACTACTAAAGATTTTCGAAAGTCTAGGTTGGGAACGAAATGTTGCGTCTCAATCCATGTGACAAGGGAAATACAATCAGAATAACTAAGCAATCCGAGAAAATAGAAAAAAAAAAGTCCAAGAAAAAAGTAACCACGTTGCTACCACGAAAATTACCTGCTAAGAATGCACAGCGCGCAATACAGCAGTAAGTCACTTGGCCGACAAATCTAAAGTGGTCGTTGATGTTGAATGTTTCAACACCGATGACTTCTTGAGCGTCAGTGTTGAAAGTTTCAACAATGAGAAAGCCCAATGAAAATGAAAAGGGCGAGGGAAGAAGTTAGCACCGTCAATGGAGAAAGCCAATGGAAATGCAAGAAAATAGGGCAGTCATGATAAGATGAAGCAATCAAAGTTTAATGGACCTTTTGACCGTTTTACATCCATCATTGGTCCGAACAAGAACACTCTCCAAAGTCAAAGTACATGTAAAAAGATTGGGAAGGAATAAATTGCAATGTAGCACAATACTTGTCACGCCCCAATTTCAGTAAAACCGAACTCGGAACGCGAACGTTTAAAACAATAAAACCTTTCAGACATTTTAAATAAAACACTTTAAAACCACCAATTACTTAAACAAAATAATTATTTACAACTCAAAAGTACGTCCCACAAGCGGACAAAATACAAGTGTACATCGTTAGACTCAAAAGTAAACCCGGACTCCCGCTCCTAGCTCTTCAAGCTTCGGAAGCTCACCTAGTCCAACCTGCGACCAGTACCTGTAGGAAAAGCAGCTAGGGGTGAGCGTTCGCTCACCACCACGGATAACAGACAGACTACGGCATACTTAGCAGACAATGCCGGTAACACCAACAACAACTCAACACCGGGGACTACTATCCCCAAACTCAAGTAACCAGACTGACACACACACACTGTTACTTTCCTCAACCGACTCAACACTCGGACACGTAATGTAGACCCGACACAACGATTGACGACCTCCTCCAAAGACACGACGGAAAACCACGCAACACCCAAGATCACAAAGGATCGCACACCAAACAAGATCACAAAGGATCGCACTCCAACTGCTCAGTAACCCCCCCTCTCTCTCGCCCTTAACCGATCCCTGTCAGGTCAGGCGGTCGACCTGTCGCGCAACTTCTCCATATCTCAGTCGGGAGGCTAGCCCACAACCTCTCCCCTACCCCAGATCCCTGTCGGGAGGCTAGCCACACCCCACGCGCACCTTCTCCCGATCCCTGTCGGGAGGCTAGCCCACAACCTCTCCCCTACCCCCGATCTCAGTCGGGAGGCTAGCCACACCTCACGCAACTTCCCCGACACAAAGTCGGGTCTCCAACCTCAGGTAACCACAATCACAATCACAAGAAAAGTTCAACAAACAGCAACAATACAGGTTCAACACTCCATAGGCACTCATGGCCACCAAAGACACCAACAGTAAAACATGGACTCAACAACCCCAAGGGCACTCACGGCCTCCTAAGACACACCAACAGTAACTCACGGGCTCAACAACCCCACGGGCACTCACGGCCACCCAAGACACACCAACAGTAACTCACGGGCTCAACAACCCCACGACACTCACGCCCCCCCCCAAGATTCACCGACAATGACTCACGGGCTCAACAACCCCACGGGCACTCACGGCCTCCCAAGACACACCGATAATAACTCACGGGCTCAACAAGCCCACGGGCACTCATGGCCATCCAAGACACCAACAGTCAAACACGGGCTCTCATGGCCACCCAAGACACAACAGTAAAGTACGGGCACTCATGGCCACCCAAGACACAACAGTAATACGGGCTCTCATGGCCACCCAAGACACAACAGTAAAGTACGGGCTCTCATGGCCACCCAACACACAACAGTAAAGTACAGGCTCTCATGGCCACCCAAGACACAAATAACACAATCAACCTCCGGGCATAACCAATGCCTCCAGCAGTTCTAATATCAACAATTTCACAATCAACCTCCAGGCATGGTCATATGCCTCCAGTAATTCTCATATCGATAAGTTCACTGCTCCTACGACACTACTAAGTGTCAAATGCATTTCTAATGTTCGACACGTTCCCGTATCATACGACACCACCCGGTGTCGCCTGCCTTTCTAATATTCGATAAACCTACTTATCCCACGACACCCGAGTGTCATGCATTTCTACTGTTAACTTTCCCTAGTCAGAGCCGAGATCCGGCTACTTTTCCCTACCTCGTATGCTTTCTCCAAAAGCGCACAAATAAGCTCCGGCGTGATCCCAGTCACTCGCCTAGCTTTCCCTTCACTCTGTCTGCAGCACGATCTACAAGAACACAATTTTAAGTACCTTTAAGTTCGCAGACATAAGCTGAAATTTAATAAACTTGACGCCCAAAAGTAACCCTGACAATGTCGATCACTCCCAAACTTCCCAAATACTCGACATTGTCGATAATGGACCCGGAAAAGCCCGATTCGCCCGACATGGCGAATCTTCCCGGGTTTTGGAAACGCCTTTCCGGGGCTCCGAAAATTCCCGTTTTCGTTTCTACGGTCTTAGAATAATTAAAGGGTTCCTATGCACTCGACGGAATCAATTTCCGACTTCCGAGTCATTTAATTAGCGTTTAAAGTTTCTAAACCCGTCAAATACAACTTTTACAATTTAATTCCAAATTTCGATCCGGGTGTGGATTAATTACTCGGGAAACGTTCTAAACCACCGAACTAGAAACCCGAATACCCGAGCATGTGGGCCTCACCCGACCCCCTTTGGCCGTGGGTGGCTAGGGCCGGTTTGGGGCCGGTCCACCAAGGTGGTGGCTGGTCCTAACTCCGGCCAGCCACCCTACAAAACCGGCCAGCCACCATACACGGTGGCCGGAGCTCCCTCGAGCCTCCGGTCACCGGAAAACGTTCATCTCTTCGCTCCAAAACACCTCCAACGAACCCCACACCTCAACTCATCCATATTCAACCCATTTCAAACCAAACCCTAACTTTTAAACTTAACAAAACGAAATTCGGTTAGATGCTCACCATAGAGAATGTCGATGGGAGTTCGATTCACCTATCCTTGAGACGATCCAACGGTTTGATGATCGAGGAATGGTAAAACCCTAACAAGCTTCTTCTCTTTTTTCCCCTTTTCTCTCTTCTTCTAACTCACTTTCTCTCTCCAAAAACTCTCTCCCTTTTACCATATGGCCGAACCATCCATTTCCTTTCCCTTTTGTTTTGTTTTTAAAAATCAAACTAATACTTAATTACAAAACTAACACTAAAAGTAGTCTTCTCTTGTCTTGTCCAATAAACCTAACACCTCCATATTGGTGACATGTGGCAAGTGGGTCCCACGCAAAAATATCTTCTAGATATTTTCCAATCAGATTCGCGAAATTCGGACATTTCGAACCCCGAACGGGCACTTTTTCCAAGAAATTACGAAACTTCACGGGCTACAAGGAAACGTTTCAACTAAGACCGCTGCGACGACGGATAAGCTTTTTCGATCCAAAACGGTCCTCGAATGGACCAAAACGTCGCTCGGTTGACTTTTCCAGCGAAAAGTCAACATTTCTCAAATTGGTCAGAAAGTTGCCCTGAGTCCCCCGGAACTCATTTTGGTCGATATCGGGGTCAACTTAAGTCCGGTATGACCCTCGGGGTCAAATCTAAGTTCATTTAAGTGTATGTACAAAAAATTTAAATTTTCCTTTTTTTCGCAGGTTTGACTAGCGTTGACCGGGAGTGGTTATACAATCTACCCCCCTTAAAGGAATTTCGTCTGCGAAATTTAAAACAACGCACCTCAGGAGTCGAACAGATCGAGGTACTTCGCGCGAACCTCGCCCTCGCGTTCCCAAGTCGACTCAGCCTTGTGGTGCCGCCACTGCACCCGTTCTAAACGGATAACCTTTCCGCGCAGGACCTGCTCTCGTGGATCCATTTCCCACATTGGTTTCTCCTTATACGGGACATCACCCGTTACCTCGACATCTGCCCACTCCATGACGTACTCAAGACCTCGAAAGGCCCGATACACCGCGGGGCTAACCCGCCTCCGCCGCGGTTGAAACGCACTAGTCCACCTTTCGGACTCACCTCTAGGGATACATGATCACCGACTGCTGACTCGAGAGGTTGGCGCCGTCTGTCAGCATAGCTCCTGCTGACTCTGCGCGGTCTTCAATCGCTCACGCTTCGACACGATCGACTCAGCTGGCTCTCGGTCCAGTTCTAGACCCAGTGAACCCTCATTCCTCACTTCCGCCCCGCACACGGGCGACCGACATGACCTACCCTACAGTGCTCCGAATGGTGCCATCCTGATACTGGCCTGAAGGCTGTTGTTGTAGGCGAACTTCGCTAACCGCTCACGAAATCCATCGTGACGTGTCCCCATTTCCACTGCGCAACCCGCAGTGGTTGCAATAATCCAGCGGGACGCTGTTGTTCAGCTCTCACCTGCCGACGAGTGAGGCATCGCGATACTAACTCCGCGACCGCTCTCCGCATCCCGCTCCACTAGACTTGCCACCTGATGTCGCGCTCCTCTTAGTGCTACCCACGTGCACGGTCAGACGCGAATGTCGCGACTCTCGCAGCTCGTCGCCTCCACCGTTACGCTGTATGAACAAACCTCCGCGATACAGTAACTCCCGATTAGCACGACGATCCCAGCCCTCGGTGTCAACACCACCGACAACTCTCTTCCGGATCTCTGTCGTCTCGACATCCACTGACTGTGCTTCTATCCCCCGGCCAAGCCGGGTCAATCCCGAACTCCACCTCACGTTCTGGTGGCAAACCGCTCAACTCCTCAGGAAAGACCTCGGGGAACTCGCACACCACTCGCGGTAACTCTCGGCTCTGCACAACCGATACTTCCTCCACTGCGCACAACGCCGACAGGAGAACCCCGCTCTTACTACCCAGCACACACGACACCTTCGTGTTGCCTGCTGACATTGTCACTCGTCGCCTGTAGCAGTCGATATTGGCTTGGTACTTCGCCAGCCAATCCATTCCCAAGATCACGTCAAAGGCTGTCATTTCGTAAGTATCCTTCCCACGGATACACGCACAGGCTCAGTTGTTGCCGAACCTCACGGAACCTCGCGGTCTCTCTAAGACCTCGCCCCACTACCGTCGTCGTGCCTACCAACTCCGAACATACCCGAATCCTCGGGGTGAGGACTCGATCAAGCATCAAGGCTCTTGAGCCCTCTCTCGAACCTCCTGTATCAGTTCGCTTCTCTAACTTCGCAGGCACGACAGACCCTAGTCAACCGCACCACCACTTACCGGCGTGTCCAGACGCAGGGGTGCACTCAACAGCTCTAAACTCAGCACAACTCGACGAAGCAAATGAGTGTGACGCCTCGTTACCCAATACACATGACGCCCAAATCAGAGACCGAACAACCACTCCAATAGTCACCCCGATAAGGTATAGCACCAACCTCACACAATCCCACATGCATTTACTTATAACTTTCCGCAACCAAACCAGTGTTCGCTACTCGTCCCCTGCAGGAAAAGTAGTAAAGGGGATTAGCGTTCTACTCACCTCCACGGACACCCGTTCGGTTATGGCATACTAGTAAAGCATTAACGACTTACCGATCTAACCAGGGCAAACCACTACCTCAACACCTGATGCCAAATGTCACACTGCTCACGCTATCAACACCTCAAGTACTCGCTCATGTAAGATAAACCTCGAAACGGGAATCACGTCCTTAATTTAGTAAATCACTATTGCTCACAACCTCAATACCCCAATTACCCAATCACGTAGGGAAACCTCAAAACGGGGATCACGCTCTCAACTAAGCAAACACTATTGCTCACACTATCAATACCCCAATAATCCGATCACATAAGGAAACCTCAAATAACCCACTCACGTGAAGGAAACCTAAACCCACCCGTTCACGCGAGGGAAACCTCGAACACCCGTTCACATAGGGAAACCTAGTTCGTATGGCGCCGCAGCGCACCAACCCTAACCCCTCTCTGTGGTGAGACTCCCACACCGAGGCGCTGTAACTACCGTAGGTTATTGATGAGTCTCGAACCCAAGACCTCATCCCTTAACACCGAACTTACGACCTCTACAACCAACACAACCGTGAACACCGCCACGCAAAACCAACACTCAAATGCACAATCAAGACGGTGGAACCAGACAGGAATCACGGACCCTAAAAAATAGCCTTAAGCGACACACACGCTCGACCACCAATTTAACAAACACACGCACAACGACTCGCAGACAATTCAAGACCAAACAAAAGTCTCCCAACCTCAATCATAAGCCGACATGGCCAAAAAACAACACAACAACACCCGCCCACCGGGCCAACCCACGTCGAACCACGCCCACCGGGCCAACCAAAATCAAAACACGCCCACAGGGCCAATCAAAATCAAAACACGCCCACCGGGCCAACAAATTTTAAAACTTTCTCCTTTTCGTTATAAAACCTCATACTTGACATCACGTAATTACAACCCGGTTCAGGCGTCCCCGAACTACATTGTACCCATTGATGTCAACACTGTCGCGTTCGACTACAGGAGCGCTCCTGAGTCGAGTCGCGACAGCTTAAAAACTTTTCACGCAGCAACACACAATCAGTATGCCAGCAACCAAATACTGCACATACACACAATCACAACAGGACTCAAGACAATACGGGTCTACACACGGTTTCCGACTTGCGTACCCAACGCACGACGGGACTTTACTGCCTCGACTCTCCCCACCTAATTGACGTACAGTCCGAGGTGTGAAACCTCGAGCTCTGATACCAAGCTGTCATGCCCCAATTTCAGTAAAACCGAACTCGGAACGCGTTTAAAACAATAAAACCTTTCAGACATTTTAAATAAAACACTTTAAAACCACCAATTACTTAAACAAAATAATTATTTACAACTCAAAAGTACGTCCCACAAGCGAACAAAATACAAGTGTACGTCGCTAGACTCAAAAGTAAACCCGGACTCCCGCTCCTAGCTCTTCAAGCTTCGGAAGCTCACCTAGTCCAACCTGCCACCAGTACCTGTAGGAAAAGTAGCTAGGGGTGAGCGTTCGCTCACCACCACGGATAACAGACTGACTACGACATACTTAGCAGACAATGTCGGTAACACCAACAACAACTCAACACCGGGGACTACTATCCCCAAACTCAAGTAACCAGACTGACACACACACACTGTTACTTTCCTCAACCGACTCAACACTCGGACACGTAATGTAGACCCGACACAACGATTGACGACCTCCTCCAAAGACACGACGGAAAACCACGCAACACCCAAGATCACAAAGGATCGCACACCAAACAAGATCACAAAGGATCGCACTCCAACTGCTCAGTAACCCCCCCTCTCTCTCGCCCTTAACCGATCCCTGTCAGGTCAGGCGGTCGACCTGTCGCGCAACTTCTCCATATCTCAGTCGGGAGGCTAGCCCACACGGACTCAACAACCCCACGGGCACTCACGGCCTCCCAAGACACACCAACAGTAACTCACGGGCTCAACAACCCCACGGGAACTCACGGCCACCGAAGACACACCAACAATAACTCACGGGCTCAACAACCCCACGACACTCACGGCCCCCCAAGACACACCGACAATGACTCACGGGCTCAACAACCCCACGGGCACTCACGGCCTCCCAAGACACACCGACAATAACTCACGGGCTCAACAACCCCACGGGCACTCATGGCCACCCAAGACACCAACAGTCAAACACGGGCTCTCATGGCCACCCAAGACACAACAGTAATACGGGCTCTCATGGCCACCCAAGACACAACAGTAAAGTACGGGCACTCATGGCCACCCAAGACATAACAGTAATACAGGCTCTCATGGCCACCCAAGACACATCAGTAAAGTACGGGCTCTCATGGCCACCCAACACACAACAGTAAAGTACAGGCTCTCATGGCCACCCAAGACACAACAGTAAAGTACGGGCTCTCATGGCCACCCAAGACACAAATTACACAATCAACCTCCGGGCATAAGCAATGCCTCCAGCAGTTTTAATATCAACAGTTTCACAATCAACCTCCGGGCATGGTCATATGCCTCCAGTAATTCTCATATCGATAAGTTCACTGCTCCTACGACACTACTAAGTGTCACATGCATTTCTAATGTTCGACACGTTCCCGTATCATACGACACCACCCGGTGTTGCCTTCCTTTCTAATATTCGATAAACCTACTTATCCCACGACACCCGAGTGTCATGCATTTCTACTGTTAACTTTCCCTAGTCAGGGCCGAGATCCGGCTACTTTTCCCTACCTCGTATGCTTTCTCCAAAAGCGCACAAATAAGCTCCGGCGTGATCTCAGTCACTCGCCTAGCTTTCCCTTCCCTCTGTCTGCAGCACGATCTAAAAGAACACAATTTTAAGTACCTTTAAGTTCGCAGACATAAGCTGAAATTTAATAAACTTGACGCCCAAATGTAACCCCGACAATGTCGATCACTCCCAAACTTCCCAAATACTCGACATTGTCGATAATGGACCCGGAAAAGCCTGATTCGCCCGACATATCGAATCTGCCCGGGTTTTGGAAACGCCCTTCCGGGGCTCCGAAAATTCCCGTTTTCGTTTCTATAGTCTTAGAATAATTCAAGGGTTCCTATGCACTCGACGGAATCAATTTCCGACTTCCGAGTCATTTAATTAGCTTTTATAGTTTCTAAACCCGTCAAATACAACTTTTACAATTTAATTCCAAATTTCGATCCAGGTGTGGATTAATTACTTGGGAAACGTTCTAAACCACCCGAACTAGAAACCCGAATACCCGAGCATGTGGGCCCCACCCGACCCCCTTTGGCCGTGGGTGGCTAGGGCCGGTTTGGGGCCGGTTCACCAAGGTGGTGGCTGGTCCTAACTCCGGCCAGCCACCATACACAGTGGCCAGAGCTCCCCTGAGCCTCCGGTCACCGGGAAACGTTCATCTCTTCGCTCCAAAACACCTCCAACGAAACCCACACCTCAACTCATCCATATTCAACCCATTTCAAACCAAACCCTAACTTTTAAACTTAACAAAACGAAATTCGGTTAGATGCTCACCATAGAGAATGTCGATGGGAGTTCGATTCACCTATCCTTGAGACGATCCAACGGTTTGATGATCGAGGAATGGTAAAACCCTAACAAGCTTCTTCTCTTTTTTCCCCTTTTCTCTCTTCTTATAACTCACTTTCTCTCTCCAAAAACTCTCTCCCTTTTTACCATACGGCCGAACCATCCATTTCCTTTCCCTTTTGTTTTGTTTTTAAAAATCAAACTAATACTTAATTACAAAACTAACACTAAAAGTAGTCTTCTCTTGTCTTGTCCAATAAACCTAATACCCCCACATTGGTGACATGTGGCAAGTAGGTCCCACACCTTTTGGAAAATATCTTCTAGATATTTCCAATCAGATTCGCGAAATTCGGACGTTTCGGGCCCCAAACGGTCATTTTTTCCAAGAAATTACGAAACTTCACGTGCTACAAGGAAACGTCTCAACTAAGACGCTGCGACGACGACTAAGCTTTTTGGATCCAAAACGGTCCTCGAATGGACCAAAACGTCGCTCGGTTGACTTTCCCAGCGAAAAGTCAACATTTCCCAAATTGGTCAGAATGTTGCCCTGAGTCCCCTGGAACTCACTTTGGTCGATATCGGGGTTAACTTAAGTCCGGTATGACCCTCGGGGTCAAATTTAGGTTCATTTAAGTGTCTGTACAATTTTTTTAAAATTTTCCTATTTTTCGCAGGTTTGACTGGCGTTGACCGGGAGTGGTTATTACAATACTTGGCTACATTGCTTCCAATGCCATTGATAATGATAGTTTCATAAGGTTTATTAAAGCACTTGAGCCATTGACAAGAAGGACGGGTTAAAAAGTATGATTATAAGTAAAGAGTGGAATTGATCAACTTCTACACAATTGGAGAAAATCCAAACTCTCTCGAGCTACAGTAATATTACTATAGATGTTTATTCCTCGTTAGGTTTTTTCTTGGTGTAGTGTTCATGGTACTCGAAGTCTGAGTATCGAACCACCGGTTCTCTTTCTTGATCTTTTATCTCTCGGTTGTATTGTTTAGTTTGTCTCCTTTGTTTCAATGTCGTCTTCTACGTCGGGTCTGTTGGGTCTCGAGGTAGGGTTGGAGATGAACCAACTCGCAGCGGAAAATCAATGAAAACCAAGAGACGATTAAACCATGAAACAACTAACAAAGAATGGATTCACAAGAGAAAAATTCAGCACTATTTCTTACCAAAACAAGAACACCGGTTAACGAATGATTGGCTTGAGTCTCCAAGACGCCTACGTATCCACATGGGAATCAAAGCCACGTAGTTCTTCTCTTTGAGGACTCAAGAACACAAAAATGGAGGTGGAAACTAGCCAAACCCGAAATGGCCATGGAAGAGGGAGAGAAAATGTGTTTCCTATTCTTGTCTAGTGTTTGTTATGTTGAAAAAAAAAAACTTAAACATAACAAAACCCATACTTGTCCAACTAAAGGCATGGGACAAGTATGGTGTCAAGTAAGGTGTAAATAGGACAAAGTATGGCAAGACAAGATTGGGTTAGGTGGTGAATCACCAACACCTTAATCCTTGTCTTGCTTACTTAGTACTAATTAATCAAGACTTGATTAATTAGTTCCATGGGCCTTGGTTGCATGGGCCTTTCATGGGCCTCTTGGAACATGGCTCGTGGCCATTTCCAACGAGGTCCCGTGATTCGCTCATCGCCTCCATGCCTTCCATACCGGAAATGTCCAACATTATCCGACACGATCAATCCCAAGACTCCAAGCCTTGTCTCGATCTGTGAAGTCCTATTCACTTACGGGCACATGACCCAAAACCCAGTTTTGGTCATGTCCCGAGACAACTCCCTTTTGGCCATTCTCCATAAATGTGTCAATGAGTTTCATCCTCCGGTGTGACCCTTAGGTTTATGCATGTCAATAGATCAACGTAAAATCCCATTTTACTTGATCCTATTTAAGTGGCAACTAACGAGACTTTAGTATTGCCTGACACTACATAACGAATCGACCCTGTCGATTCTAACCTTTCCGTCGTCCCTGTTATTATCCTTTTATCTCCGATATCCTGATTGAGATAAGGCATAGAGCCGTCATCCTTATTATTCTCAATCACCGTTCCTTGATATGTGAGATGACTGAAGATATGATACCCAGTATCATGTGCATGGCCATGCTATTCTTCCAGTCACTCTCGATCAAGCGGCCGAGAACCGATATCTTTCCCATACCTTAGTATGAGGGATAAATCCCTTAGCCGTCTTTCGTGTCACTCATGTAGCCCGTCCCCAAGCCAATCCTGGCCGTTATGGAAGCCCTGTTACGGACAACGTTAGGCTCAGGTCAAACTCAGTTGTTGACTACATAGCGATCACAAAGACTCCTTGGTCTAAGGATACATGACAAGCTACAACACTGAATATGTTCATGACTTAATCTATGGCACATATTCAGGGCGGGTCGTCCAATATCATGTCCCACATGATATCTATGATCAGACTCCGGAATCTCATTCCAATGACTAACAGAACGTAAGCCATAAAGAGCCATCTTTCATACTAGTCGCTTCTAGTGAAGCTTTGTTGACTAGGGACCCATCGAGTGTGATCTATCTCGATCTATGGTTCTATTCGCATGGTGGGCATAGATCAGAGCACACATCGATATATTACTCCAACACATAAGTAATATAAAGCCGCTTTAATTTTATTGCTAACGATGATATATACATTTGGACATTTAGGAATGAACTACGGGCACTAAGACTAACAATCTCCCACTTGCCCTAGTTCCAATCTAAACTCCAATATGTCCCCATCGACTTTACATGTCTAACATGTTCAGGCAGTGACACTGCCTTAGTCAACGGGTTGGCTATGTTATCATCTGTTGCAATATCGGTTATCTTCACTTCACCTCAGTTCAGTATTTATCTGATGAGGTGGATACGCCGCAGTACATGTTTGGATTTGTTATGCGATCTAGGCTTTTAGCTTGCGCAATGGCCCTTGTGTTGTCGCAAAATGGATTCACCGGGCTGGATGGGTTTTTAATTACATCCAACCCTGCCGTGAATTTCCAAATCCACATAGCCTCCTTAGCTGCCTCTGCAGCATCCATGTACTTGGCCTCTGTTGTAGATTCGGCAATGGTATCTTGCTTTACGCTCTCCCAGCTAAAGCTCTGCCATTCAGCATAAACACATATCCTGACTGACTTCTAAAGTCATCTGGATTTGTCTTGGAAAACTAACGTCTACTCATCCTTCGACGACTAGTTCAACATCATCTTTCCCGGGTTAGACTGATGTCTACTGGTACAACATAAGGCTTACGAGACGTCTGGTCTCATACATGTCATGGCATATATGATCGATCCTGCCCCCAGGCGCATAGGATTCTCATCATCCTTTTCAGCTCATCAGGTGTCTTAGGACACTGAGTCTTGCTGAGATGAATGCCATGACTAGTGGGTAAGAGTCATTTCTTTGAATCGAGCATTAAGAACCTACTCAATGCCTTGTTCACATAGGTTCCCTGACTTAAATCCAAGACCCTCTTGGTGCGATCTCTACATATCTTAATCCTTAAGATATAAGAAGCATCGCCTAAGTCCTTTATTGAAAAACACTTCCTCAACCAAGCTTTAGTCTCGTGCAAGGTTGGGATGTCGTTTTCAATGAGAACCAGAAAGGTAATCTTGCTCCCACTAGCCTTCTTATAAACGCAAGATTCATCCTCGTTCTTGATTAAGCCAAATCCAATTACAGCTTCATCAAAACGAAGGATCCAACTCCGAGAAGTTCGTTTCAATCCATAAATGGATTTCAACAACTTATAAATCTTTCCTTTATTCTTCGGATCGTCAAAACCTTTGGGCCGAGACATACAAACATACTCAGTCAAATTTCCATTTAGGAAAGCGGTTTTGACATCCACTTGCCATATCTCGTAATTATGATACGCAGTTATGTCAAGAAGAATTTGGATCGATTTTGACCATAGCCACTAAGGAGAAGGTTTCCTCATAGTCAATCCATGCCTATAACCTTTCGCCACCAGTTGAGCTTTGTAGGTCAGAGGGTTGCCATCCATGTCCATCTTCACCTTGAAGATCCATTTGCATCCGATGGTCCTCACACCATTGATGGGATCAACCGGTTCCCAGGCTCGGTTGTCCGACATGGATTGCATTTCCTCCCTCATGGCTCCCAGCCATAACTCGGAGTTGGGCCCATCCACGACTTCCTGAAAGGTGGCTGGATCATCGTGATCCACCATGACTTCATTGTCACCTCCGGATACCATATCTTGGAGGTGGAAGATTGATCCTTTCAAATCGCCTTGGACCTTTCGGAATTGTAACAGGAATTGGTTCTTACTCTACGACAATCTCTGGCTCCTTTCTACTGGGTTGCCAATTGGTTTAGACAGATCTGTACCATCCTGAATTTCTTCGAGATGCACAGTCCTCCCAATGACGTCTTTGGAAACAAAACTCCTTTTCCATAAAGATCCCACCCCATGCGACGAACACCATGTTTTCACTGGGATTGTAGAAGTAGTATCCCCTTGTTTCTTTGGGATACCACACGAAGGTGCATATCTCAGATCTTGGTTCGAGCTTAGTCGAAACCAAATGTTTCACATAAGACTCGCAACCACAAATCTTTAGGAAGGACAAAGCGGGCATCATCCCGTACCATTTAAAAATAGTATCCCTTCCACACCCTTCGTCGAAGCCCGATTCACTATGAATGCGATCGTCTCTAGAGCATAATCCCAGAAAGAGATTGGGAGATCAGTCCAACTAATAATGGAACGGATCATTGTCTAACAATGTCCGATTTCTCCGTTTGGCTACACCTTTCATCTACAGTGTCCCAGGAGGAGTCCATTCCAAAAGGATCCCATTCTCTTTTAGATGATCTAATAACTCTGTGGTCAAGTATAGTCCACCTCGATCCAATCGAAGTGCCTTAATACCTTTGTCGAGCTGGTTTTCTACTTTAGTCTTAAACTCTTTGAATTTATCAAAAGCTTCAGACTTATTTCTCAGCGAATAGACATAACCATATTTACTGTAATCATCAGTAAATGTGATAAAGTAGCTAAAACCCCTCCTGGCAAGTGAACTTATTGGTCTACACACATTCGAGTGTATCAGCCCCAATAATTCACCCGCCCTTTCATCGCGATCGATAAAAGGGCACTTTAGTCATTTTTCCCATCAAACAAACCTTGCACCTATCGATCGAATGGAATTCGAATGAACCTGAAAGTCCGCACTTCTGAAGTGCTGATAGGTGCTTCTTGTTTATGCGACATAAATGACAGTGCCATAACAGAGTTAGGTTTAAATCGTTGGATTTAGACCTCTTGGTATTAACGGAATATATAGAACTTGAGGCATTGTTACCCATATCTAATATGTACAATCCTCCAACCAAGTCAGTACTGGTATAAAACATATCATTGCATAGAACATTGAAAACTCCATTTCCAATATTAACATTATATCCTTCCTTGTCAAACACGGATACAGATATAATATTCCTACTAAAAGTAGGTATGCAATATACATTATACAGTACTAAGACAAGGCCTCTTGGCAAAGCAAGACTCATGGATCCTACAGCAGTTGCCACAACTCTAAGGTCCACTTCGTGCTTTCCAAACCTCTCCTACTTTCAGCCACCATATATAAGTGCATGTGTGAGATTCAGTCCTGGTATCTAATACCCATGAATCTCTGGAAGTAGAGAGATGTAGCTCTATAGAGTTAATACCGGATAAAGGCACGGTCCCACCGCCCTTCCTTAGATCATCCAGGTTTCCTGATGAAGGTGCAGTCCTACTGTCCTTCTTCAGATCATCCAGGCTATTTGATGAAGGCGCAGTCCCACTGCCCTTCTTCAGATCAGCCGTGAACTTCCTGTAATCCCGGTTCCAATGACCAGGCTGTTGGCAGTAGAAGCAGACATTCTCAGGTGTCTCATCTTTCCTGCCAAGTGCGCATGGGCCCAGCCCTTGCCACTTCCAATTCCCTTGTTGACCATCAGAATATCCTTGGATCCCAGATCCCTGAGATATTCTTCTCAGCAGTTAATGACACTTCATGTAACTCTGATATGGTCTTAGAGACAGCCTTGTCAAGGACATATTCTTTGCGTTCAGACTTGAGGACTATCCTCAAAATTCTGTACCAGTCCAAATAGTTTGTCCCATTTAGCTTGACCCTGTCAAGAATGGTTTTTAATGACAAACTATTAATGTTCGCTGAATTTGCCATTTGATCTACAACAGATAAAATTCAATCAGTAAACTGAATAAATTTTATGAAGATCAAGCTTAAACACTAACAATCAATTCTAAACCTTTAGAATCTGAAACCAAGATCCTTGATTCACTCGATTAAGCTGAACTAATGCTCACCACTTAATCGAGCTATGTAGGTAGGACTTCATCCAATCACATCCAATGTGACTCTTGGCTAGGGTATGTACTTATGTACACGACTTACCCTATCTGTTACCCTAGCTCAACCTCAGGCCGAGAATCGTAGTCGGGTCCACCAATTTTCAACTATGGCTCGTCACTATGTAGGTGCTCCGCTAATGCGCACGACACCCACATATGTCGTCCAAACCTACTACCCCGCTTCCCCATGGATGCTCCGCTAATGCGCACGACAACCATAGGACGGGGAGGTAGTAAGGTGTTGATGATTGGGAGGTATCGGACATGACCCGCTTTTACTTGTCCAGTTGTGTTCAAAACTTTGGCACATCCTAGATGTGATGAGCACAACAACTACATTCCAAATGCAATGATGCCTCAAATTACATCCAATGTAATTCTTCCTTTGAACCCGTCAACTACATCCAATGCAATGACGGTCCTAAGGGTTCACACACAAGGATTAAAATTCCAATTTTATCTTTGCATGTGAGGTGATATGCTCGGTAAATAAAGTTAAGCATGCAATTCTAAAACACATAGAATTAATCATGCATAAACTAAACCAAGCATAAAGCGATAAATGTGCACATAATAGCCCCCTAAACTAACTCCCACTAGCTTCTTGAGCTCCACCGACTCCAAGCCGATGCCAACACCCGAAAAGCCACCAAATGACCTTTTCGCCCTTTCTTCGTCTTGAGTAAAATATTACAATTTAATACACGACTCGCAGGTCGGGAATAAATAAATATTACAAACAAGTGGTTCGACGACCACACCTTGAAAGAATAATTACACGTTAACTCTAACGGCTCGCAGGCCGTGAAAAGCGATAAATAATTAAATCGAGCTCGGGGCTATTATGTACACCATGCCAACATCACATCACACATCGTGTTATCAAACAAGAATGTTATCAAACATCATGTGATTTTCCGGTTTTAATTAATAGCCAAGTTTCGAAAATTTTTGATGCTCGGTTTATCGAAACCGTTCAAAAATGAAACTTTTGAACATTTGATCTTCGAGTTCGTCATGACGGTTCCAAACTCGTCATAACTAACAAAACGGTTTAGCCTTGGCATATCAACCATCCAATGGTCATGCTTGGCCTAGCTCCGTCCAACGGAGCCCCGTTCGGTCCCGGTTTCGGCTCCCCGAGAGTCCCGCTCCCGAGACCCGAAAAATAAAAAAAAAATTCAAAATTTACAGATTTGAAATAATTTTAAAAAATTCAATTTACATGCATTAAATCCATGAACAAGAATTTAAAACATGTTATCAAACAATTTAGCAAAACAACATGCCAAAAACGAAACTTTCAAGCAAAACCGAAACTTTGAACAACGTCTTGTGAATCCCGAAGGTAGCACGGCTCTGATACCACTGTTGGGTCTCGAGGTAGGGTTGGAGATGAACCAACTCGCAGCGGAAAATCAATGAAAACCAAGAGACGATTAAACCATGAAACAACTAACAAAGAATGGATTCACAAGAGAAAAATTCAGCACTATTTCTTACCAAAACAAGAACACCGGTTAACGAATGATTGGCTTGAGTCTCCAAGACGCCTACGTATCCACATGGGAATCAAAGCCACGTAGTTCTTCTCTTTGAGGACTCAAGAACACAAAAATGGAGGTGGAAACTAGCCAAACCCGAAATGGCCATGGAAGAGGGAGAGAAAATGTGTTTCCTATTCTTGTCTAGTGTTTGTTATGTTGAAAAAAAAAAACTTAAACATAACAAAACCCATACTTGTCCAACTAAAGGCATGGGACAAGTATGGTGTCAAGTAAGGTGTAAATAGGACAAAGTATGGCAAGACAAGATTGGGTTAGGTGGTGAATCACCAACACCTTAATCCTTGTCTTGCTTACTTAGTACTAATTAATCAAGACTTGATTAATTAGTTCCATGGGCCTTGGTTGCATGGGCCTTTCATGGGCCTCTTGGAACATGGCTCGTGGCCATTTCCAACGAGGTCCCGTGATTCGCTCATCGCCTCCATGCCTTCCATACCGGAAATGTCCAACATTATCCGACACGATCAATCCCAAGACTCCAAGCCTTGTCTCGATCTGTGAAGTCCTATTCACTTACGGGCACATGACCCAAAACCCAGTTTTGGTCATGTCCCGAGACAACTCCCTTTTGGCCATTCTCCATAAATGTGTCAATGAGTTTCATCCTCCGGTGTGACCCTTAGGTTTATGCATGTCAATAGATCAACGTAAAATCCCATTTTACTTGATCCTATTTAAGTGGCAACTAACGAGACTTTAGTATTGCCTGACACTACATAACGAATCGACCCTGTCGATTCTAACCTTTCCGTCGTCCCTGTTATTATCCTTTTATCTCCGATATCCTGATTGAGATAAGGCATAGAGCCGTCATCCTTATTATTCTCAATCACCGTTCCTTGATATGTGAGATGACTGAAGATATGATACCCAGTATCATGTGCATGGCCATGCTATTCTTCCAGTCACTCTCGATCAAGCGGCCGAGAACCGATATCTTTCCCATACCTTAGTATGAGGGATAAATCCCTTAGCCGTCTTTCGTGTCACTCATGTAGCCCGTCCCCAAGCCAATCCTGGCCGTTATGGAAGCCCTGTTACGGACAACGTTAGGCTCAGGTCAAACTCAGTTGTTGACTACATAGCGATCACAAAGACTCCTTGGTCTAAGGATACATGACAAGCTACAACACTGAATATGTTCATGACTTAATCTATGGCACATATTCAGGGCGGGTCGTCCAATATCATGTCCCACATGATATCTATGATCAGACTCCGGAATCTCATTCCAATGACTAACAGAACGTAAGCCATAAAGAGCCATCTTTCATACTAGTCGCTTCTAGTGAAGCTTTGTTGACTAGGGACCCATCGAGTGTGATCTATCTCGATCTATGGTTCTATTCGCATGGTGGGCATAGATCAGAGCACACATCGATATATTACTCCAACACATAAGTAATATAAAGCCGCTTTAATTTTATTGCTAACGATGATATATACATTTGGACATTTAGGAATGAACTACGGGCACTAAGACTAACAGGGTCCCCCACCTGGCTTTGAACTTGGTCGCACGTCAGAGGAACAATTGCGGGAGCACCAGAATTTGGTGGGGGATCAGTCAACGTCGGGATCTGAAGTATTCAAGCTATTTGTTTATAACTTACCACCCAAAAACTCTAGCTAGTGGCTCCAGAACCTATTCTCGGAATGTGGGGAGATTGTGAAAGCGGAGACCCCGATCAATCCCAATAGTCGTGGTCGTTGCCATAGATGCAAGGCTGAGCATGTTGCTTCACCTGGGTTATTGCAGCCTCTCCTGTAAAACCCGACTTATTTAAAAAGGGTATGTTTTTGAAAACTGAAATGTGGGGGTAGGAACTTGCAACATTTGCTTTGTTGAAAAGAAAAATAAAAATAAAAGGAAAAGAGGGATTTGGGCTGTAGAGCTGGACTGGCCCCGTTTGAAGACCAGGCCTGATTCACCAAACGTGGGCCAAGCCACTTATCACCTTGACTCGGCCCAAGAAACGCGCGGCCCAGGCCTCCCAAACAAAACCCTAGCGTCAGACCTTTCAGCTCCCACTCTAACGCACGGTTCTCGAGACCTCGTCTTCCTCGAGCGTCCTCCCTCTCGCGCGAATCGGACCAGAGCAGCGCCGCCGTTCACTTCTCCGGCCGCTCGTCTCCCTTCCTCATCCTCCTTCTCCCTCTTTCAACCCACCGTGACAAACCTTCCCCTTCGCCAGAAAACCTCCCCCCTCATCCACCTTCGCCTTCGTTTCCTTTCGAAACCCTCGCCGCCGTACAACCTCGCTGTCCTAAATCGAGCACAAGCAGCAACGATGAGGTCGATTCCTCACCAGATCCGTCTTCCCCGTCACTTTCCACCGGAAATCCTCAAGATTTGAGCTGGGTTTGGGGTCAGGCGCGACCGGAGAATGTCGCCGGAGCTTTTGAGCTCCAGATCCGGAGTTCTAACTCCGGCGAGCGTCTCTGGTGGCCCGATCTGGACACGGGAGCTCGTCCATTGTCCTGACGACGTCTCCCCTTTGCCCTGACTCCCTGACGCCGTCTCTCCGCCTTCTCTGCCTCTTGTGCGAGCTCGTCGGACTCCAGGCACAGTGGTCGGAGCACCCGAGCCTCGCCGGAGCTGGAGGCAGCTCAGAACCGAACCTGAGCGGGCCTTGGGCCAGGCTAAGGCTTGTGCCTGGAAGGAACTGGACCTGGACACATCGTGGGCCTAGACTCGGCCTTGGGTCCAGGTTGGACTCGGGCTCGGGCCTGGATCAGAGCCGGGTCTGGCTCGGATCTAGGGCCGGGGCCGGGTCAGACTTGGATCCGGGTTCTGGACCGGGTCAGGACCGGGTTCGGGCTCGGATCCGGGTCAGACCGGGTTTAAAGATTAATCATTTTAAAATCAGATTTAATAATTAATTAATTTAAGTATTTGACTTAAAATGGGTAATTAAAGGACTGTTTGGACAAATCAGAGGACCTTTGGTTAATACCGGGACTGATATCGGACATTAATTGTTAACACCCAAGCTTGGACTTTGCCCGAGAGCTTGGACTTCGCCCGAGAAGACGGAGTAGGCCTGGTCGTCAGCAGCTAGGAGACGCAGCTGTTGATTCGTCATTGAGGTAGGAAAAAGCCGTAAACTCCACTCCTGATTTAAATAACGCTAATAGCATGCCTGCATGATAATTAATAACCGGAAAGGTCATAGATTGCATGTAGGATGAGGTTCACTAGAATAACCATATTTCGATTATAACAATAACCGGAAGAGTCTTAGTATACATATAGGGTGCGTTCCACTAGTTTAACTCGCTTTCAATACTTGGGAAATTGTCGTGCTGGTAGAATGGTCATGATGTGCCTTAGGACTGTTTGTGATTGCCTCACATGCCTTACTTTCTTAGTCTTTACGTTAAGATAAAAGTCTAATTAAACTAGATAAATTGCGACATTAGTTTATAAATGCTTAAATGGTTGATTGAATGAATGTTGATATGTTTGGTTGAATGGATGCTCGAATGATTGATTGAACGAATGCTTGAGTGTAAATTGATTGTGCCAAATGGTATGATCGGGTGAGTGATAGACCGATGGATCGTGGTTGGTAAGTATGTCGGTAAGTGTAATTGTTTATATGGATTCTTGTGGCGTGTTGTGATAGAATTGTGATTTGCTAAGCTTGGTTGTTCCATGATCGTTTGGTATGGTATTCTCTTGTGTGTGCCTTTCAAGTGGGGTTGTATTCCGGTATGGCACCCACACTGCGGTGTGGGGTAGTGCATGTAAGGTACCTGCACCGAGGGGGCATACCGGTGTGGGGTAGTACCTAAGCCGAAGACTTGTGATCCGGTATGGTACCTACACCGAGGGAGTATCCTGCTGTGGGGTAGTATCATAGCCGAAGGATTGTTTACCCTACGGGGATGGTTATCTGTGGTCCGGTATGGTCCCCACGCCGAAGGGTAATCCGGTGTGGGGTAGTATCATAGCCGAGAGATTGTTTACCCTGCGAGGATGATTACTTATTGCTTCACTCCGGGGGTATGCGTCCTGCGTGAGCATTCCCGGAAGTTTATCCTGTTTTACCCCAATGATATATGGTCCTTTAGGGACGTTTCCGGAAATCCCGATGTTATGTGTTCCTTCAGGAATACTTCCGGTAACCCGATGTATGCGTCACCTCTGGACCGAGGGGAAATCCGATATGACACAAGGACTATTGTGGATCGAAGTATTGTATTTGATATGATGCAAGAACTAATTGTGGATCGGAGTATCGTGGTTTAAGTTATTGGCGTGATATGTAAATACCCTCGTTTTAGTGATTTTATCAAAGATTATATCGTCCTTCCTCAATCTTCTTAAATTAATGTTTTTCCCCTTAAGTGCTGAATATTATTATTATTATTCTCTTTACCTTAGCATCTTGCCGGTTAATCGTTTATTTGTACCTTGTGATTGATTGTGTTAATTCAGTTTTGACTATCCATCTTTCGGTACTTGTGCGTCTCTTTAGTCGTCCTTTTGTTGCTTGAGTTATCTCTTCCCCGTGGTTCGTTCGTTAGTTAGTTCGATTGGTGAACGAGCTTTTCTCCCGTTAACTTCCCTTGAGTTACTAGTTGTGTTAAGCTTGTACTTATAAATTCCTTATATTGCTTTTGTTGTAAAACAGAGATCCTTTCACGTTACTACTTTTTCCTACTGAGCGTAAGCTCATCCCCTTTTTGTGTTCACCGTTGTTTATAGGTTTCAATGCTGAGTAGAACTAAGGGCTGTCTCGGAGCTCGGGAGCTCGTTGAGGGTCTGGGATTGCTATGTTAGAGACGTACTTGATCATTTTTGCTTTTAAACCTGTTTTATCTGTATTTGAACGGTGGACTCACGTTGGTCTTACCAAAATTATTGTTTTGGGAGTAAAACTTGAGATTTAATTGCTTTTGATTTCACTTTTTGTAATGTTGTTTTATTTTTCCTTGTTCACGTCTCGAGTCCGGTCCAAACCGGATTTGGGACGTGACATCTCCTCACTCCCTCTCAGCCTTAGAAACACATCTCCATGGATTTTATTGAAAGGTTGCCTCTTTCTGAAGGCAAGGATAGCATTTGGGTCATTGTGGACAAGTATTATAAGTTTTCTCATTTCATTGGACTTAAGCACCCTTACACTACAACACAATTGGCTCATTTATTCTTTGAAACTGTTTTTAAACTACATGGCATGCCTAAGGCCATTGTATGAGATAGGGACAATATCTTTTTGAGTAATTTTTGGGGTGAGTTGTTCAAAAGGGTGGGTGTTACTTTAAATTTTTCCACAGCATACCATCCTCAGAGTGATGGACAGACTGAGAGAGTGAATCAGTGCTTGGAGACCTATCTGAGGGTGATGTGTCACCAGGTTCCAAAGAAGTGGTATGGGTGGTTTTCTATGGCTCAATTCTGGTATAATTCTAGCTATCATACTTCTCTAAAGATGTCTCCCTTCGAGGCTCTCTATGTCTATCCTCCAAGCCCTCTTCTGACTACTGCAGAAAATTTTAAAGTACAGGCTGTGGAATCATTTGTTGAGTCAAGGAATGAGCAAGCAAATTTTTTGGATGAGAATCTGAAGGTTGCACAGAACATGATGAAGGTGCGGGCTGATAAAAATAGGACTGAGAGGTCATTTGCTGTTGGGGATTGGCTTTATTTGAAGTTGCAGCCCTATAGACAGAATTCTATGTAGCTCAGGTTGCACATGAAAATGGCTGCAAGATTCTATGGGCTTTTTCAGGTTTTGGAGAAGAAAGGGTATGTGGCTTATAAATTGAGGTTGCCTGAGGGATCTCTTATCCATCCTATATTCCATGTTTCTCTCCTCAAGAAGCAATTGGGTCATAAGCATCGCTTGTTTCCTCAGTTACCTACAATCACTGATGAAGGTACCTTGAGGTTGGCTCCGGAAGTCTTGCTCGATCGTAGGATGGTTAAACGAAACAATGCAGATGTGGTGCAATGGTTGGTGCTGTGGGAGCGTGCTTGGTTGATGATGCCACGTGGGAGGACGCATCCTTCATCAAGGCCAACTTGAGAGAGTGGTTTGATTTTCAACAAGCTTGAGGTTAAGCCTATCTGAAGGAGTGGCTCTGTCACGATTGCCTGGGGGCAAGGTATCCGTCGCAATTCAAATAAGAGGCGCTGAGTGAAATGGTGTGTTTGGTTAAGTTAGTAGCGAGGTGACGTGGAGCGCGAGACAGCTGTCGTGTCCTGACTCGTGCGACGTGGAGAGGAAGAGTCTAGTCAGCTTGTCGTCTTCGTGCGTCTTGGGCGAGCTGGCTCTGTATTGTTGGCACGGGAAATGTGAATCAGAGGTAGAGAAGCTGAAGGCTATAGATAGGGAGGAGAGTTAGTTAGGGTTTATCTTGATTCCTATTGTATTCTTGAATTCTCTAGTTGTAGCTCTGTAAATCTTCTCTGCAAAAATCAATAAAAACTCCATTTTTGCCCAAATTAGATTCTCAAGCTTTCACTGTCTTGACAAAAACCTAACCCGCTAGTGAGGAGGAACAGGTCTACAACCTAAATTTATCAACCATGAAGCAAACAGTACAAGGATGGGTCTAACAATCATATACCCAGATATGCCAACCATGAAGCAAACTAAAACAAACCCAATAAGGGGTAAAAGAAAACAGAAAACAGACAATAAAACAGGTCTAAATACCTAAATAAACCCATCGTGAAGCTCAAACAGACAACACTGACTCGATCAACACTCGGAACACCCCATGCTCGAACCAAAAATCATAATGAACTTCTCCTCTCATCGGGACCCTCAATTCAAAGAATTGAAGGATACCTGACACGTCGACGACCAACACCGAAAACATGACAAATAAAGGTCGGAGATTGAATGACCATCGATACTTCATAACCCAAAAAACCGAACTCCACAGCCTTATAACAAAGGCACTAAAACCTATAAGCACTCGTCGGAGGAAAACACCAATACCGATGAGCCCCAAATCATAATGGATTGGGAACACAAAATACAAAATAGAGTCCGGCTCTACGGAACAAAGCAATGAAACCACAATAACTAATCAGGAGAAGGGGAAAAACGAGACGCCTTACCCATGGCCTGAAAAGGCGAGTGGAGGAGATCGAAACCGGTATCCGTCCACCAAAAACCCAAGCAGCCAAGTGACCACGTGAAGGTTGGCCCACCACGAGAGAGGTGTTCACCGGTGGCCAACACCAAGAAACCCGGTGTACCCACCTCCCCCGACTATACCGAAGCAAAATCACCAATAGTGACCCCACCACACGACAAAATATGACCGAGAACTCAGATGAACAACCCAGCCCAACACCAAGACTTCACAAACGAACTGTCACTCAACCCACGAGTGCGGGACGACGTCGACACCAGTTGGAGTGGCCAAGTTCAACCTAGTTCAGTAAACCAGATCTAGCCCAACCCGGATCTGACCCGGTCCACACCAAACACGAGCCAAACCAAATTCGGCCCGAGGCGAAGTCCTTATCCGCCCTGTTCCAAATCTGGGTCCATCTTCGACCCAAATAAAAAACCAGAACGAGAAAGACGAACCTCTACGGAAATTTCCGAGCTCTGGCGAGAGGAACCCTATCGAGGCATCGGAGCAGAGCAACAGCTACATGAGTGAAGCCACCGAGGCCGGATCTGCCACCTGTCCCCGTGGATCAAACAGGTCCCTGCAAGACGTCCCACTCTAAGCAGACGAGCCGAAGACCAGCAATGACGATGGTCTTAGTCCGGCAAGCCAAAGGCACAGGAAGAGGTTTCGACGGAGACGAGCGATCTGAAATGAGCTCCGACAACCCAACAAGGATCACGTTCGAGTTGGAGAGAGCAGTACCCCGCCGGTGAGGAAGTTCAGATCAAGCTAACAAGAAATCTGGCACGGCCATATGACCTGAAGCTCAAATTTGAAGCAGTAATAGAGAAAGAGGTTGAAACGAGAGGATTAGGATCGAGATGTAGAGGGGGAAAGAAGATGGGGAAGGCGGAAAGGGTAAGGGTGAACCAAGTAGGCCCCGCCAAAAACGCTCTCGACCGGGGCCGAGTTCGTCACCAACGAGGAAGGGAGAAAGGGTGACGGCGGGCTAAATAGGAGGTAAGGTTTGGGGAAATAAGAGAAAATAGATTTTATGAAGCTGGGATATATACTTGTTTGTACTTATGGATCATGTCTCATGAGATCCTTATTTTTGACTGTCTTATGTTTATAATGACACCCTTTTGAATTTGCACTCATGGGATGTTAGTTTTATATACATGTTATATAAAATTAGGGGTTGAGTATGTGGTTTAAAATTATGGATTGATAATTGCAATGTCAAAATATTTTTTTTTTGGGTGATGAGAATGGAACAGGAACAAGGTAGGAAATAAAATCCCCCGCGGGACAGATTCGGAACGGAGAATAAAATTCCGGCCCCGTTTTCCACAAGAAGAGAACGGGGCGGGGCTAATGCGGGGTAGGGACGGGGACGAGTTCCCCGTCCCATACCCGCTCCATTGCCATCCCTAACCATTGACACTTGATTTGATCAGTTTAATTTGGTGAAATTGTTTAAATTTAGGGATAACGTCGGATCCTAACTGTGTTGGAAAGATTTTTTTCACGTCCTAACTGAGGGTCACCTTTTGTTACATGTCTTATACCAAAGGTCACCTTTTTTCACATGTCCTATACAAAAGATGGTTTTTTTTTGACAAAACATGAAAAATAACACCAAAAAAGTGTTTTTTTTGGTAAATTTACACCACCTACCTCTGGTAGTGCACTGATAAACGCAAATTATACAAAAATTAAGAGAAAAAACCATCGAATGCAAACGTTATACCTTTTTTTTGCAGCCGCCACATCAGCAACTTCCTTCCCTCTTCTTCTCACCGGCGGCGTCAGGGTCTACGACCATTGATGTCGCCTGTGAGGATCTTCTTCCCCTCCTCCTTCTACTCCTCCCTTTTCCCTCAAACCCTTTTCTACTCCCCTCGTTGCCTGCCTCTCTGTCATGCCTGTCCCTGCTTCGCCGGAACTTTGTGGTGCTGAGGGAGTTTCGGTCTCGGACTCGGTTTATTCTGGTGCTGAGGTGGTTTTGTCGCTCGTTGGTCGGAGGATACCGGTGTTTCTGGCCGGCTTCGCTGGTTGCTCTGGATCCTTGTGTTGGGTCGCCGGAATCGGCAAATCTGCTTCTGGGTGCTGCTGTGATTGCTGTGGCTGGTGTGGCCGGGTGGGGTATGGCCGGAGCTGTCACCACGGGCGATTTGACTCAAATCTGGGTTGTGGGTCTCTGTTTCTCGACGCCGTCGCTCGGGTCATGGTCACCGGATCTCGGCTCTCCGGATCTCGTGCATCACAAATGACTTTCAGCTCTCCGGGAGCAGCTCCCCTTCGCCAGTAGTGCTCGCCGGAAGCTCTAAATGTGCTGTTGTGGCGCGTCTGGTTCCGGCAGGAATCTTGTCTGCCGGTGTGGACTCGTCTTGCCGGAGGTGCGTTCTGGCGTCAAGACTGCAGCGGCGCAGGTTCGGGTTCAGATGTTCGGGCCGGGTAGGGTTTCTTCTTCTCTGGTCAAACGGGTCGGGCCTGTCTGGTGTGGGCCGAATATGGTGGTTGGGCTGGGTTTGGATTTTTCTGGTCTGGGCCTGTGGTATGGGCCACTCTAGTCTGGGCCTGCTGGTCTGGTCTAGTTTGATCTGGCCTGCTAGTCTGGGCCTGTTGATCTGGGCCAGTCTGGTCTGGGCCTGGTCCGGGTGCGTTGCTTGGCTGTTTTCCGAGTCAGATTGTTGTGACCTTCGGCTGACTTCGACCACTTTCATTGGGACCGGTTTGATCAGGATCTCGCCCTCTGGTTTTCTCCCTCCCCGGTGGCGCGGATGGTTATCCCGACCTCCTCGGGCTTCCTAGGGGCAAAACCGCTGCTCCCCTCTCTCGGCTCCGGTTTGAAGAAATTCTGGTTCTCTTTATGCGTTTTTGGTGCTGGCCGAAGCGCTAAGAGGACCCTCCGCGAGTTCGAAGTCGTCCGAGTCTGATGTCGCGCTTTTTCACTGTCGCTCTTCACCTGCACCATGTCGGAGTGGTTTGAGACGAGGTTCTCACTGAAGGGACTCTCCGGCGAAAGTAGGGGCGCGTGAGGTCGTGTGGTGTCAGCTCGGTTCGTTGCTAGGAAAAGCATTCGGTTCTAGGATAGGCTTTGGGTCGTGGACCTGGTGTTTCACTAAGGATTTTGGTCTGGGCTGGGTTGGTCTGGGCCTGGTCCGGGTGTGTTGCTTGGCTGTTTTCCGAGTCAGATCGTGGTGACTTTCGGGTGACTTTGTCCAGTTTCATCGTGGGAGGCGTTTCCGATCTCGGATTCGTCGTGCTTCTGGCCTCATCACTCATCGTCGCAGATGGTTTGGTTCTTGTCTCTCCTTTGGCCCTATTTGTAGCTTGTGGGATTTCTGCTCAACCTTAGATTTAGGCTCTTTCGATTTCCTTTGTACCCATGTCTTGTTTGCGGGGCCCGTCATCCTTTAGGTGTTGGCCTATGATGGGTTGTATTGGGTCTTTAGACCTTGGAAATCGAGTTTTCCTTATTTCTTTGGGTTTTGAGTTTCAGTGTTTGCACTGTTATATCTCTGCCGGTTCGCGATGTTGGTCGGCGGCGTGTTGGTTTCCTTTCACTCGTTGAGTTGGGAAGCCGATGAGATTCAGTTTCTCCTCTAGTTCAGGTTAGGTTTTTGGGGTTTACTTTTCGAAGACGGCTAGCTTCTCGAGCTTTATGGTTTATATCTGGGTATTAGACCTTTTTGAGTGCTTCATGGTGGCTATATTCGGGTGTGAGTCTCCTTTTTTAGCCATCCTTTTTATTGTGTTCTTTTCATATTGGGTCTGCGTACCCCTTCACTTTCGGGTCTGCGTAACCGTGCATTTCAGGGTCTGCGTACCCATTCACTAAAGGGTCGGCGTACCCTTTCACTTTGGGGTCTGCGTACCCGTGCACTTCAGGGTCTGCGTACCTATTCATATCAGGGTCCGCGTACCCATTCTCTTCAGGGTCAGAGTACCCATTCATCTTCAGGGTCTGCGTACCCTTTCATCTTCGCCCAGGGTATGCGTACTCATTCATAGCTACCTGGGTTGTAGCAGTTGTTGTTGACTTTTTTGTTGGTGAGTCTGTAGCTAGACTCCCTTACTTATATATACAAAAAAAAATTGCTGATCAAATTTTTTTCTTCATGTTTTGTAAAAAAGAAACACCTTTGGTATAGAACATGTAACAAAAGGTGACCCTCAGTTAGAATGTGAAATACATCTTTCCAACACAGTTACGATTCGGGATTTTCCCTTAAATTTATCCAAAGGAACTCTCGACTCTTGAGTGGAGTATAGGAACGTGTAAGTTTCATTGATAATCATATAATAATATAGATTTACGGGTATAGAAACCCTATGCATTAGCTGGAAATCTTTACCAGTTGGGAAAGCAGAAATCATGGATTACAAGAAAGATATGAGCTTGTCGAGTGGGTAACGTGGGATGTTGCAGTGCATGCATGGAAGATTTGGATGCAAGTTAGCGTCAAGTGCAAGTGCAAGTGCGTATGAGGTCCCACAAAAGCGAATCATCACCCGTGTAGCCTGTAGTGTGTTAGTTCGCCTCCAAATCAGAGCCATTGGACACACAATACAAGCCTAAACTTTGATGGATTGGCATTGGCGGGTCCTCCTCCTCCATCAAAGTCGTAGTTGTGGTCACCAATGCTAACATGCACTCAACTTTTGCCTTCTTTAATCCTATAAAGTCTATTTCAAGGGGTTCATGTCTTTTTGCTTTTCCCACCCCGCTGTTGAGAATTGATGGTTCAATACTGCATTTATTTTATTTTTTGGAAAGCTAGCTTGAATTAAAAATCAATGGGTTTTAACGAGAAAACCCAACGAAAGAGGAACATATCCCCTCGATAATACTTCAATACAGCATCAATAGTTTAACACTTTCGAGTATTTATTTTGATGATCTTAATCGTGGTGGATCCAAGAATTTTGAAAATCAAGTGTTAGAATAAATAGAATAATGATATTATATACGATTATTTTCTTACGCTATATCTAATTCAATTATTAGATATCCAACTCGAATACGGGATGGTAATTTAAATTTACGAGATGGTAATCTAAATTGTTTTATATTTTTTATTATTTTATATTCTAATTAATCTCCAATTTAAGTCGATGTTTAGGGTTTGATACTATCCTCAATTTGATTTTAGATCTCAAAAGAAAATTCGACTCCATCAATCCTAACGAGAAGGAGAAGTTCATAAAATTCGGTTGGATTTGGATGAACTAAAAGGGAGATGAAATAAGCATATAATGGTAACTCTCTCGTGTATCCTATCGAGAGCCTCTGCCCGGGAACCCTACCCTACGATGGAATTCTCTGCTCAAGCCGTCGACAAGTCTGCTCCTCTCGTCGGACTTGTCCCATTGCCGCTTGTTTAGGTGCATACCTCGATACTTGTACTACCGCCTCTCCTTTCTTTGGACGTATTGTCTCCCCTTAAATCGAGAAAACGAAGGAAGCCACAACACAAATCTTCTGTTATGGCGACCCCCTCTCTCTCGCCCAAGTGTATCCCTTCACCACCAGCCACGATAGTGGTGGCCTTCTCTCCGGGTTTCTCCGCCCCCTTTCCCAAGCCACGGAGAGGTCGTCCAAGCAAAACTCTAGCCCTTGCTTCCTCTGCAAGTCAACCTAAGGTTTCGGCCCCTCCTTCTCCACCAACTTTCGACGGCGCAACAACTAGGGTTCCGCCTCCTATGGTCGTACCTGGCCCCCTTCCCTTGGCGCTACCCGCCCCTGATATGGTTTCTCCGCTGATCGACGACCCCGCTCCGGTTCCTTTGTCCCCACGCTATCGTGACTCTCTTCGAGGGAAGGCTCCGATGATAGAACCGGGAAGGGAAGAGTTGAGGACCCTTGGTGAGGGGGTCGATCCTCCTAACCTTGATTGTTTACCCGTGATTCCTACTGCCCTCAGTCTGCCACCAGGCGTGGCCCGGCGTCGCAGGGTGTTCAAAACTAGGGAAGCTTGGGTCCACCTTTGAGCCACACCCAGTATTGCCGTCTTTGGAGTCCAATCTCACCAACCTTCAAGATGGACTCTCAACATGCTCATTGGAGAAGGAGGAAGAGGCTGAGGTACTGATGCCCTATGCTTCGTTGAGCCCTTCCATGTTGGCTCGTCAACAGTTTGTTATGTTGGGAAATTGTGGGCATCCAAACCCCTCGGAAGGAGGTGCTTCTATGGGGTATCAACAAGGTGTGGGAGAAGGAGGCTGAGGGGTTGGTCATTAAGGATGTCGGTCTTGGTGTGTTTGGTTTCTACTTCGAGACAGAGGAGGCCCGGGTATGGGTCCGTGGAAATGAGCCATGGTGTTTTGACGGGCGTCCCCTCCTCCTTGGGGACCTAGACCTGATGGCGAGGGAGCCTCCGACCCTAGATCGACTCCAACTATGGGTCCATGCCCATGTTCTTCCTCTCTTGATACGTACCAGAACCACGGGTGAGACGATCAGCACGGTACTGGGACTATGCGTCGAGGTCCCCTATGAAAAAGCGGGCACATGTTGGGGAGGGACCATGAGGGTTCACTTTTGGCACCTGGTGGATCGCCCCTTGCGTCGACAACTCCTCCCCTGCTTTCGAGAATTCCCCGAGTCGGTTCGTGTTTCCCTCACATATTCTAAACTACCTGATTTTTTCTTTAACCGTGGAGTGATTGGAAATTCTATCAAATATTGTCACTAGGATGTGGTAGGTACCCCACGATTTGACTCCTCCATTCTAGAGTATCAAAAGGATCGCCCAATGAAGACATATACAAGGATTGGGACCATCGGGGGTCCCAAAAACCATTATCCTCGGCTACTGCACCTAAGGTACCCTAGCCTTGTAGAAGGGGACCAATTGTATCCCCGGCTACTACACCTAACGGTGTGGGATCTCGGGGCGTCACTCAGAGTCGCTCAGTGGATCTGGGCTGGAAAAATCTAGTGGTCGGCCAGCTCTCCGTTAGTTAAAAACCTGACACTCCGACCTTGCTTGGGAATAGAGACAGGATTGGACTTGGAGCTGAATCTAGATCTGAGGTAGAAGTAGGGACTGGAGCAAGAAGTGCGGGGAGTGAAGTGGGGTCTTTCTGCGAACCCCCGGAAAGACCAAGGAAGGGCGGGAAAGCATTCTCGTATGGAGGAATGAAAGGAATCCAGTGCTCTAGGGACTGGCCTTGGGAGGGGTCCCTGGGAAGAGCTCTACCTCCCGTAGAAGTGGATGATAGTAGATTTGGTCATACTCTACTACGCATGCAGCGTTTAGGCAAGACCTTGAGCAGCCGTAGTCAGCTTCGCCTAGTTTTAGTTATAAGTCGCTTTTATGGAACCTCATCCAATACCGTCAAGGACGGTTATATTTTTAAAAGAATAGCGAACTTTCTTGTTCTTTATTTGTTCTTCATGGTCAGAGAGTTTATGATGCACTTTATTGTATTTGCTTATCTACATTAATGAATCTGCACCTTTTAATCCAACAAAGAATAGGGAGATGAAACCATCGCCCCACTGTAAAAGTTGTGTAATAGCCTTATTTTATCACATTTGTCTCAACATTCCCGTTTTAAGCCGTGAGCAATGTGAGTACTCTAAATATTAGTTATATAATGCACTTCCAAAGCATGTAGGCTGCTCCCATAATCTCAAGATAGGGAATTATCACGAGTTATAGTATAATTAACTCATTTAACTATGTACCGCTCTCCACACACCTCACTGAGGTTCCTCTCATACCCTACTTAGGGTCGTCGTCGTCGCCGTCTATCCTCTTCCCTTCCGTCCGTCCGCTACTACTCTCATCACCACCATCACACCCACAGTCTTCTCCTCTATAGACCAACGGTCCCCAGCCGTGATTCTGCTCTTCATCTCCACGACTTCATCGCCCCGGCCACCTGCACCTGCAGAACCACCGCCGCCACAGCACCCTCGTCCATTTCTACTCAACCGATGTCAGATCTCTCCATCTACCGCCTCCACGAGCCGTAAATAGCCCTCCCCGACCAGATCCAATCCCATGCAGAGGTCGCTCACGGCCTCGAGGTCTCCGCCCAGCGAGATGACGAACACGCCGACGCTCCTCCGTCGCTGCTCGGTCCGGACCCAGTCCCTCCTCGGATGTCGCCGCGTCTTGTAGATCTGAAGGATAGGCCGGGCGCGTCCCTGGCCATCGGCGTGTTTCCAGATCCACTAGTGCCATTTCCGTCCTACACCGGGCACACATCAACGGCGAGGGAGGTCCATCGGGATCTGTTCTCTCTCCCCCGGCTACCCCCTTCTCTGGTGGTCACTCGCTATCTTCCGTCGGTGTACCGTGTACTGGTCCTTAGGCCTGACTGTCTGAGCGCCGGCAGCCCATCGGGTCGGCTTTTGAGCTCCAGCCAAACCGTATATCCCCGGTCCCGGACTGGGAGGATGAGGACGACGAGCTAGTGGTGTCGGAAGAAGGAGTCCCACTGTTTACCACCGGGTCTTACCAGTTCTCCCTTGCAGCAGAGGTCGTAGGGGACCGGATCTACAACCAGCACATCGTCTGTGCGATGATGCTGCGAAAATGGAAGGTGACGGGGATTAAGGTGGAGTTCATGTCCCCCGAGATCACGGGATACCATTTCCCGTCAGCCAAAGCAATGGAAGACATCCGCCATAGGGGTCCCTGGAGCTTCAAGGGATATCCCCTCCTCCTTGAACCGCTTAGGCGATTCGATCGGGCAGAAGAAATTCCTTTCAATCATGTGGAGCTTGGGGTCCGGGCGCTGAATATCTCGAGAGGAGCCAGAAATCACTACATCCGGGGTCTTGTTGCAGGCAGCATAGGCACGCAAGTCATGTCGGCCCCAATCCTGACTGCCCGACGGGTGGATATGCACCTCTGGCTAAGGGTTCGGATGGAACTGTCTCGACCCTTACGGCACAGAACCTGTCTCCGGTTCCCAGGTACTGATACCCCTGTTGTGATTGATCTACAATACGAGAGAGTGGTAGATTTTTGTCGCAGGTGCGGAATGCTGACACACAGGATCACGGGCTGCCAGACCCTGCTGCCGGGGATTGGCCGGGAGGAGATTCGGTATGACCACTCTATCCTGGTCTCGAGGGATTTGGATATGGAACGGTTGCTGCAAACGGTCTGGAATGTACCCCCTCCAGCATCACATCCGGCGATCACGTACCTCCTGAGTGATCTATCCCTGAACCCTCTGATCCGGTCCAGGGAAATCACTCTGGGCGCAGAATCGTCCGTTGCAGGCATCCCGAATCCTAACTACCTGGCTAAGGTTAATCGTGAAGGGCTAACCAATATAATGTAGGGGGAGGCCATGGAGTACCCACACCGCCCCCAAGTCCACGAAGCCTGACTACCTGGCTAACGTACACCCTGCTGTTGACTCTGTGATCCGAGCCGACCCCGGATACAATGCGATGATGAGGGAGGGGAAGGAGACAGATCCACGGGGATATCAGAGAGATCCCCAGGAGAGCGTAGGGAAAGGCGGGCCTAGTCGAGGCAAAGGCAAGATGACCACTCTGAAGACTAAAAGTGGGTCGATGTACACACACCAGCCGGAGACAAAGAAGCAGAGGGGAGATCCGACTTCCCAACAACAGCCCTGGTATCCGTCCTTCCAGGGGGAGGAAATAGCAGATGAAGCGGAGGTACAAAGGCCTCCGATAGAGGAATGATCTGCCCCAGCAGGGGTGGGTGGAGTCGGCCCCAGACTATACCTACAGACCCGGGACATCCACTGTTGGGAGGTCCCGGGCAACCTGCATTATCAGCACCTATTATTTACTTATTCTATTATTGCTTGTGTTTTTGCTGGGATACTTTGTTTTCTGCGGATTTTGGAACTTGGTATTTTTTGCATCGTTATGTTGGAACGATGGTAGGAAGTTGTCTTGAGTTTTTGCCCACGATTTCAAGTGGGCTATTATTATGGGTCCATGAGCGCCGGGCTTGCTATGGTCGGCCCGGACAAATATCTGGAACCCGAGGCGGTCACGCCTCATTCTGTTTGATTACCTTTTGGTATTAATGAAAGTCTCCGGTTACCCGTTTTAAAAAAAACTCATTTAACTATCAAATTATGTCCAAATTAATGTCATTATAATAATAAGGGTGCCAACGGTCCGAGTACTCAGACCGTTTCCCATTTCAATCTCGGACTGGATCATTTGGGTCCATAATTTTCATTTCTGGAACCTGTCCGAACTAATTATAAAATCTCGGGTTTTGACCTTTCAAGTATGACCCGGTTCCAAATTTTGGCCGGACCTTAATGGGCTCACTATTTAGAGCCCAACTTACCTATATACCCTTTTAAATTTTCCAAAAAGTAAAAACAAAACATAAAAAAATAAAAAAATTAACCATGAAGCTAGTATCAAGACGTTTGTTCGTCCTTAGCATTTGATGATTGGAAGACTTTTCACCCCTGTTTCTTCTCATTCTTGGACTGTACTCAACGAGTCCTATTCGAGGGCGTCTTCTCTGGGTAGACATCAACGACCTTTCTATTGTGTGTTGGAATCGTCATTCCATAGCTGAGATTGCTAGAAAGTTTGGACTGTTTGTTCCTATCCACCCTTTCTCTTTGACATCATCTCAGTCGTCCATGGCCTTAGTCCTAGTGCATGTGAGGGATGTCTTGGCTAGAAGGAGTGTTTCCATCACTATCCAAGTTTAAAGGCAGGATAGTCCCCAATGTACGCCACCTTTCTACTAGCGCAACTACTCGTCACCCCCTGATATTGATGAGATATCCCTTTTTACCTGTCGTTCTTGCTTCTACTGGCATGCCTTTGGATTCTTCGGGTACCAAGTCGGACATGTGGGGAGATAGAGCTTTGAATGCCTCTAAGTCGGATACGGCTTCTATCTCGGAGTTGTATGATGGACTGGATCAGGCGCTAGTCCATATATCGAATCGCCCACCTTCGTCACTTCAAGTTGAATTTAGTGTTGTTTCTCCCCTAGATGTCTTTGCGGGGTTCTCCTCGTTGTTGATCGATTGACGTACTATAGAGAGCATTACCAACACTATGACAAGGTTTGCGGAGCAGTTGAGGATCTGCTACAGAGGTTCGGCTGAGGAGTACTCCAAGGAAATTGAGGCAACTCTGAGCCCTCATTATAATAGTGGGGTTCCTATCCCCGTCGGGGTCACTTGATTGTTCTTTTCTAGTTTTCTTGCTGCCTTCTTGCTTTTTCTTGGGTCCTACTAGTTTTGAGTATTCAGGTTCTTTTTCTTTGTATTTGGTGTTTCGTTAATGCATTTGTTTCTCTCTGATAAAAAAAGCTAGGATCACTGTGGAAACTCAATGATCCATGCTTAATGGTGAAAAGAACACCCCTAAAACTAATTCATATAAATAATAATCAAGTTTCTTACAAGTTACCGTCATCCAAAATGAAATATAAAAATGTTTACATAACATGATTCATCTTACATAATGAGTAGCTTTATGCCTTCATGTTAATCACCTTATAGAGTTGTTTCACAAACAATAATACAATCAAACTAGTTTTAAAACGAAGTAGAAAACAAAGTTAGTAAAAGAGTACGATAAAATCATAAATGTCTAAAAACAAACTATGAAAAGACAAAATTACTACCTTCTTGATTTTGCTCAAACCGATTCACATCTTCCTCCTCATTCAATGATGAATAGGTTGGGGATCTCAACCAATCTTAGAGACAAATCAAACACTCGGCTGTGGTTGCCTTGAGAGATGCCCTATAATCTGTTATAATTTTTTATAATCTTATAACCACAACTAAACACTGATTCAGAAGCAACTGTGGATATTAGAATTGCTAAAACATTTATGGTCATTTTGGAAATGACCGGAAATCTTTCAGTATTCTTTCTCCTCCAATCCCAAACATCAACATCTTTATCAACTTTCATTATAGGTTTAGATAAACAAAGCTCTAGTTCTAATTTAACATTATCAATCTCAACAACAATCATCCTAGAAAACATAACATCATAAACTCCCACTGCACGCATATCATCATCCAATACTGTTGTGGGCTTTAAACTAGGTACAACAACAAACAACTTATCATATTTAGCATAATTCATCCAAAGTTAACTTGACATGTGTTTTAAGCATAACATGTTTATCACAAGGGAAAATCATGTCAATAACGGAGCTATGAAAATAAACATGATCATCTTTTCAATATCAGTAATATATTTATTGTATTTGGATTCCATACGAACATCCATTATAACAATATCAATATGTTATGGTTTTCTACCAACATCAATAAAATTATAAAGATCACTGATATCAGTTGAAGTTGTAAAAGATGTGACATACAAGAAGCAGAAACACACACAATCATGTTAAAAACGATTCAAATATCTCATAATATAATTCAGCCCTAAAAAATCTGATTCAACTAAAACCCCAAGTGAATCTTTAGTATCCTTCCTAATGGTTTTCTTTATTTCAGATCTGAGGTCAAAAATTTTAAAAACACTTTCTCAAATTTACAACCTGCCACAATCATCAAATAAGTGGAGTTCCATCTAGTGCAAACATCAAGACAAAGCATTTGGGTAGAATCCATATCTAATTGTTTCATGGGAAACCCTCGGATCCGTTCTCTAATTTGACCTTTTTTCGCACGTAATGACTGTAGACCACCTTCAACCTACCAGTCACCTTTTCCATATAATCAAATAGAGACGAAATCCGTAGCGGAGCTAATGGTAGTATTGAAAAAGTCTAAACTGCCCCTAACTATTTTTGCACGTCCCAACATTAACTTTACGATTTTTTCTATTTTTTGATAGATGGATATGAAAATATTCGTATTATTTTTAAATTGTCCTTATTTTCTAAAATCATTTTTTTTATTAACATTGTAAAATATATTTTTATATTTTATTTTATATAGCAGATTTAATTCTTAACAATCATCGTTTATATTTGGTTTTATTTTTTAAATCACTGTAAAAATATTCAAACTTTCTTGTAAAAGTCAATAACATAAATCACTCCGAGGGATATCAATTGGAACAGAACTACAAAGACAATAACAATTCTTGATGGAAAATAAAAAGACTCAACAACATCATTAGATGAAGAATGTTGGAATGAGACATTATTTCACCTCTCTGCAACAGGAGTAAATGGAACATGACGACTAATTTTTCAATCTATAATCTAATTAATATGCAGCACTATAAATTTAAAAACTCAATGGATGAAGTCATGGATGTATGACTTTCTATTTGAAAAGTCCAAAATTTTAATCTATAATCACAATTAGATTGTTTCGAAAACCCAATTTAATAAATCTAAACTCTGGATTTTACCCCATACATACCAGACCCTAATTAAATATACCATGACCAAGGAAATTATCTAAAAGAAACTTAACAACCCCATTCTTCATGAAACTGAAGTTGTATAGAAAGAAAAGTTTTGTACAAATCCCATAAGTCAGAAGATAACTCATTTCTCATATACCTCCTCAGCGTAGCCAGCAACTGAATCAAAACCAATGTAAGCAAACAAGACAATTTCAGACCCAACAACCATCCCATTTATGCTAAAGGAGAAATATGTAATAATTCATTAAGAATGAGAAAAAATACCCCATAAACTACTCAAAAAAAGTTTTTAAAATCCCATATGTTGTGGAAGAATTCAAAAAAAGCCGAATTAGTTTAGAAAGAAAATGGCTCTGGATGTATACAAATCTTTTTCTTGTAAAAGTCAAATCCAAATTTGTGGATTTGAGACCTTCTCGAGCTTGTCAGATCCGGCCACCGTTGTAGCGCAGTGCACAAAAAGGAAGAGACCATGGCTAGTGAAGAGGAAGAAGACAAATTTGGGGTTTGTGTCTTGTATAAGAGTATGAGGGTAAAAATGGTATTTCGGAATTTTTTTTGGATATGTGAGCTGCACATGTACTTTCCATCCAAAAAAACGTTATGTTTAACAGTTTTTGTCTCTTCTTGACAATGAAAACTGATTTTCATTTATGACATAATACCAAATGTGGGGGACTGTACAAATCACCTTTATCCACAACACTGAAATTTCGTTACCCCTTGTTTCATTAAAACCCTAAACTTGACCAACCTAGTAGCATATAATCTAATCCACCTAACAACAAATCTAATCTTCTCAATGGAGTCACCTAGCTCCTTGTACCCTCACTCACTACAGATTTAAAATGTGAGCTACACACATCATGTGCATGAACTTTCGTCCACAGAGAGTTAGGTATGAAATCTAAACTCTCTAGAAAATACTTAATGGCCTTGTCATTTGACCTAGCTTTATATACTGTTACAATCGTAATCCTATGAAAACCTCAACTAGCAAGACAAGACAAAAGAGCATCCCCAATAGCTTCCCCACTATGTCCAACTATTGGACAAAAAGTCAGATTTTTTGTTGTTAAACTTCCAATTGTCATCAACACAATCAACAGTGAAAAGAAAACCATATCATTAATATTTTGATTGGAACTCCATGTGTCTGTAGTGAAAGATACTCTAGGTTTAGCATTTTAAAAAAAACTACAATTACATACGCGTAACTTGACACGATTGCCTGATACATATCCTCATGTTTTTTAACTGATACATACACAGATGTTTCCACGTTTAACGATTCCCCCCTTCCATCCAACTATGTTAGTCTTTTGTTGTAAAATGACAAAAATACCCTCAACTACCCTCCAATATAACACAATCCTACCCTTTAATTTGAAATATATATAATTTTAAAATATATATTTTTATTTTAAAATCTTTGTTTATATTAATAAAAGGGTAAATTACAAATACCTAACCCAAACTTGTAGCGCTTAACTGATACCTACCCTGAAGTTTTTTATAACTGATACCTACTCAGATGTTTAGTTATATAACAAATAGCCCCAGCTGTCTGCTAAAATGACGAAAATGCCCTTAGTGATTTTTTAAATATTTTTTTAAATAAAATTGAAGAGATTTAAAAAGTAAATATATATATATATATATTTAGCACCATCTCCTCATGACTAGCTAATTTTCTGTTGAGGGTGGTAGGAAACTTTGGTGTTAATCATGCAAGAATTTTTATTTAAATGGCATTTGCTGAAGTTAATGAAACTATCAGGATTATTATTCTGATAGTGATGGGTGACCGTTATTGATCCGGTAATAGTCAAAAGGACCTCAAGATTAAGTCTGGCCTTTCCATGGAGGCCTGGATAACCTCGTGATTCCAGGTATCTAGTGGCTAGAGACCACCCGTCTTTGGGTGTTACCTTGACATCATCATGCTCAAGGTAGAGGACATGCTCCGATATGGGATTCTCGAAATATTCGAGTTCTGGCGGCGTTTCTTTTACTGCTGCATCCTTATATGATGCTGAAGAGGAGGATGGTCCTTGAGAAGGAATTTCCTTCGTCGTTTGAGAACTGTGATGCGGGGGCATCTGCCTATTAGGCTGTTTGTTGAGAGTTGACAAGTCCCCTAGTAGAGGAACCGTCTGTTCTGGGCGGAGAAGTGCATTGCCTCTTCCTGATCCGCGACCGCGGCTATTATTGCGGCCTCCCCTATAAGGGGTCATCATAATCCCTGCAAAAATTCACGAGTTAAATAATCGGCTAGAGAGTTATTCTCTCCTTTAATATATTCGATATCAAATTCAAAGGCTGAAAGTTGGGCTTGCCATCCTGTAAAGATCTGTTTTGCTACAAGATTTTTAATATCTTTTTCAATTATCGATTTGGCAGAGCTGCAATCTATTCGTAGCAAGAATTTTTGGTTGAGAAGATCACTTTGAAATTTAGTGACACATTTAATGATGGAAAGCATTTCTTTCTTAATAGTCGAGTATCTAGATTGAGTCGGGTTCCATTTACCCGAAGTGTATCTAACTAAAACCTCTTTTGAAGTGTTAGGGATTATTTGCTTAAGAATCCCTCCATAACCTATGTTAGAAGCATCCGTTTCTACAATTTTGAAAAACTTTGGGTTAGCCAAAGAGAGACAAGGTAAGCTTTTGACCTTATCTTTAATTTTTCTAACAGCGTTAGAATGTGCCTCTGACCAAGGCTCAGGGTTCTTTTTTAATCTTGAATACAGTATGGCCGTATCCTGAGCAAGATTATCATAATAATCCGCAATATAATTTAAGCTACCAAGAAACCTCTGAAGTTGCTTGGTGTCTGTTATACGATCAGGAAATTTTGAAGCAAATTCTATGCTCCTATCAATGGGGATTATTGTCCCCTGGCTGATATTATGACCCAGAAACCGAATTTCAGTCTGGAAAAGTTTCATTTTGGGGGCGGATAAAACAAGCCCGTTATGTTTTACAGCATTTTTAAAGATTTTCAAATGCTTCTCATGTTGTTCTATGGATTTAGAAAAAACTAAAACATCATCGATGTAGACTATGATATACTCAGAATAAGGATTGAAAATTTCATTCATAATATTTTGAAAGTCGGAAGGGGCATTTTTTAGCCCAAAAGGAACCACGTTCCATTCATAATGACCAAAAGGGACAGTAAAGGCTGTCTTATATCGGTCTGATTCATTAATCCGGATCTGCCAATAGCCAGATTTCATGTCAAATTTAGAGAAGATTAAGGCATCATTTAACCTGTCTAATAAATCTTTTTTATTAGGAATTGGGTATCTTACCCATTTTAAGACCTTATTCAGAGGTTTATAATTGATAACAAGTCTAGGAACCCCTCGTTCTTTTTCAACAGCTTTATTGACATAGAATGCCGTGCAACTCCAAGGAGATTTTGATTTCCTAATTAATCCTTTTTCTTCTAAAGAAATAATTTCTTTTTTACAAAGCTCCATTTGTTCATGATTCATTTGAGCTGGCCTAGCCTTAGTCGGGATTTGACTTTCATTGAAATTATCTATGTATGGGAGTGAAACCGAATGAGTTTTTCTATTCCAAAAGGCTGTGGGAAGATCATTACATACTTCTTCCCTGAATTGTCTGTCAATTTTTTCTATTTTCTTCTGAATATTTTCCTGCTTTAATTGGGAATTTATGTTCATAATTTGAATTTCCTCTTTCAAGAAGCATATTTGCTTTTCTTTTCCAAGTAGAATATCTTTAACTTCATTGAGCATTCTTGTCTGAGGGTCATAAATGAAATGGAACTTAACCTCTTTTCCACCGATATTTGTGGAAAATCCAGTTTTATCTACCCTGAGAATTGGCATAATATCATGCAGAAAAGGATTTCCTAAAATAATCCTATGGGTAAGATTTTTAACCAAGATAAAAGCTGCGGGTAAACAGGTACCCTGATTGCAGATATGAGCATCTGAAAGCTTATATCTGACTTTTAGCTCTTTTCCTCCGGCTTGCGTTAGGGATTGAGTTGTCTTTTCAAAGTATTTAGTGGGGATGATTCCCTCTTGGATGCAATTATAATCAGCTCCACTGTCTACAAGGACAATTTCGTTATCAAGTATGAATTCATTTTTTATAACGAGAGATACTTGAACAAGCCACTTTTGTGAAGTAACTTGGCTTATTAGATTAAGATAATCTGGGGTGGTATTACTATCATTATTAATAATATTATCATTAAAATGATTGTCTTCTAAAATGCTTATTCTTTGGGAAAGCTCAGTATTATTCTGCTTTATTTGAATTATTTCAGATTTTAATTGGTTAACCTCTCTTTTAAGGTCACTTAGAGAAGTTGGGGTTTCTTTAACCCTTGCTTGTCGGAACCGTTAAAGTACTTCACTTAATTGGTAGGGTTCTTCCCGGGTAGGCGATTGGTTTCTTATATTGTTCTGTTTTATAAGGGTCTCAAGAATATTTTTCTTAAGGTTGGGATCACCGATATCATCAAGCATGGTGACAATTTTATCTTGATCTGCTGTGAGAACGTTGAGACCATTCATCTCAACAATAGACTTCCAGTAATTTATAGCGTTGCATTGGCAACTGTTTCTGTCACTATCGTCCGAATTTTCAGACGAGGATGAGTCGTTTATGACATCAAGGTCATCCTCAGAAGAAGAGTCATCATCATCAGAGGGATAAAGAATAATTTTCTTTAAATGTGATTTTAATTGGTCATCTTCTATTTCATTAATGGCTTTTTTAGTCCAACATTGGTTGGCGTAGTGACCAATTTTCCCACATTTGTGACATTTTATGTCGAGTTTTTTATCTTTTCTTTTTCCCGGGTTGGGAAGGAATGGTTTTTCTTTATTATATGATTTTTCTCGATAATTTTTTCTTTTATAATTATTTTTATGGTAGATGGGTTTATCGGCCCACTTGGGCCTTTTTCGATAAGGTTTAACACCCTTTTCTTTACGATTTGGGGTTTTTATCTTTTTTCCTTGATCAAAAGCAAATTGCTCACAGAATTCCCCAATTTGGTGTTTCTCAGTAACCCTTTGCCTTTTCAGTTGATTTTTCAATTTTAAATCATTGCATAGAGTTAAACCTTCGTTTATGCAACTCGTAGTGAGTTGACCATAAGTAAGATTTTGATAATCGATGTTTATTCCATCGTTTTGAGTTCGTAGAGATTGACGAACTCTCTCTGCAAAGAGATGTGGTAAGCCATCAATAAACTTGGCTTTCCAATGACTTGAATCAGGGTTATTAAGTTGAAAAACCCTGGACAGGAAAGTATCCTTATACCATCTAAAATGGGTTAAGGAGGGACATCGGAGATTTTGCAGGAGAGTTTGAATTTTCTCTGCTATAGGAGCAGTAGATCCTGCAAAATGGTGCAAGATAGACAGGCACAAGGTGTATACTGCATCCTCTTCTCCCGTGGTAACTCTCTCATCATTGGAGGGTCCAATTTCCATTTTAACTATCTTTTTGTGGCTAATGATTTCTTTGCGTTGGGTGTCAGTGAGGTAATGGTCCCACCATCCCCGAAGTTGTCCTACGAAACCGGTAGTAATGAACGAGGCAATTGTACTATCTGAGTTGTCGTGTTGCTTACAAACGGTCGAATACATAATTATTCTATGTATGGTGTCAAATATTTGTTTATCGGTTTGGCCATCAATATTCCATTCATAGATGGCCTTTCCAGAATACGAATTTTGGAAGGGATCTGATTCTTCAAACAGAAGATCTTGAGGAGAGGGTCTCTTGTAATAGTGTTTTTCTACAGGTCTTGGACTATAAATATTATTTATAGCGCATTGCTCAGCAAACATTTCAGATATCTTATTTATATCCTGATCTTGACTAGAACTTTCAGATTCGTTTTCCGAATCTCCATTAGTCTCTTGATAAGAAAGGACCCCAATCTTCATGGCCTTAAGTTTTTGTTCGAGAATCTGAACAAAATCAGTGTTGGTCTCCATTTTTAAACCTTGGATTGGAGTGGGAGGTTGTATTAAAGGAAGGTCTTCCTTTTTAGGGACTTCGAGCCTGATTTCTTTTTCCTTAATAATTTTCTCAATCATAAGTTGGTGTTGATCAAGTTGATCTTTAATCATTTGACTTAAGGAAAACAGGTTCTCTTCTATAGAAAGAATTTGTTTGCCTAGACAATTAAGGAAGGTATTGGTATAATTTTGGGATCGGATTAAAGTGTTTATTTCCTTGATTGTTACCTGGGTATAATCAGTTTTCTGGAGGCTCAAGTAGGCGCTTGCCTCGATATTATTAGCTAGGACAATGTCTTGTTCCGGAGGGAAGGGAGAACTAATAGATTCTCCTAAGGCTTTAGTCTTCCAAGATCGTTGAAGGACAAGAACCTCATTTTCGGTTTGGTCTAAAAATTGTTTTATAAACCATTTTACAAAGGTCTTAATTTCCCCAGTGTTTTCCATGTGAGAATAATATTTATTCTTGTAATTCATTAACTCATCATTCGAGAATTTTTTGAAATACCAGTCACGAAAACTAGTATGTCTGGGGTGATAAAACTCTTTATTAAGGAGTTTTCTAGTTCCAGGACTAATATTAATCATTAATATGGAAACTCATTTCTGATTGAGTAGGAGATTGCCTACTTGATAAGTTTGGTTTTATGTAAATTCCATGGGGAATTTGGTTATCGCTGATTCTAATATTTTCCACTAGATCCTCTTCTCTAATTTGAGAAGTAGAGGCTCTGGATTCTTGAGGAGTCGAGACTCTATAAACAGTCTCTCCAGGATACCTCGAAGAGCTAGATCTAGGAAGAGTAACAGATCTTTGAGGGTTGAATTTTATTTCAATATCTCCCTCAGTTGTTTGGATTATTTGGTCAATATCTCTATTTATTATAGGTTCAGGCTCTATTTCCTGAGGTAAAGACCATTTTAAAGGAAAGTTGATTTCATCCCATCTTATAAGCCTATTGGTGGCTATATTAGAAGTTAAAAGGTTGGTCTGGACTAAAGTAGTAGTTCCAGGGGCTGAAATTTGCCTGATTTTAGGGGTTAGCGTGTGCAGAACCTTATAGTATATTCTATAAGATATAGCAATCACCTCACTTCCTTGTTTGAAATTGTAACCATGGGTTTGAATGGTTAGTTGCATAGCATCTAAGATATTTCTATCCGTTATGGACAGACTAAGATTTGGGGAAATATTAAAATAAACCGGTCCATGACAGAGACTGGTCTCAATTGCAGCAGCTAAAGATGGCTTAAAGTCGTTGCATCTACCATCTCTAACATAAGCCATAAGGCTAGCATCCATACCCAATAAGGTCAAGGGTTTAAAAGCAATTTGAATTAATCCGATATGGATAAACTTATAGTTTATAAAATTTTGTAAATCCCTTTTACTTAGAAGTCTTATAGTTTGAGATTGTTTAGACATTCTAACTGTCTGTTCCATGGTTTTGATAGCCATGCGAGACTTTAAATCGAACATGCCAATAGAGTAAATTTTACTTTTATCTTCTTTAGGAATAGACCATCTATTAAGTTGGTCCATTTTCTTTGGAAATTCTTCCAATTCAGCATTCTTTACTAATTCTTCTTGGTGACGATCATTATCGTCCATATTTTCTTCAAACAAAGACATGCTAATTATAGCACAAAAGTGTTGAGGTTGGTAGGTTACTTAAAGTATTAATCAGACAAGCATAATTCTCATGAAAAACTTAGTAGGTCATCTTTGCAAACGATGAATCGTTTAAATATCTACCCGAAGGGATATAAGGGAGAACCCTAAATCAAAGATGCTAAAATTGTCTTAGCCAAACAATCCCCAAAAATTCTCTCAAACATACTTGCACCATAGCGGGTAAACAGAGAATACAAGGATGACACCAAGACAATTTTATTTTCATACAAAGTTTTTCAAGATAAAAATTCTTGCATGATTAACACCAAAGTTTCCTACCACCCTCAACAGAAAATTAGCTAGTCATGAGGAGATGGTGCTAAATATATATATATATATATATATATATATATATATATATATATATATATATATATACTTTTTAAATCTCTTCAATTTTATTTAAAAAAATATTTAAAAAATCACTAAGGGCATTTTCGTCATTTTAGCAGACAGCTGGGGCTATTTGTTATATAACTAAACATCTGAGTAGGTATCAGTTATAAAAAACTTCAGGGTAGGTATCAGTTAAGCGCTACAAGTTTGGGTTAGGTATTTTTAATTTACCCTTTTATTAATATAATCAAAGATTTTAAAATAAAAATATATATTTTAAAATTATATATATTTCAAATTAAAGGGTAGGATTGTGTTATATTGGAGGGTAGTTGAGGGTATTTTTGTCATTTTACAACAAAAGACTAACATAGTTGGATGGAAGGGGGGAATCGTTAAACGTGGAAACATCTGTGTATGTATCAGTTAAAAAACATGAGGATATGTATCAGGCAATCGTGCCAAGTTACGCGTATGTAATTGTAGTTTTTTTTTAAAATGCTAAACCTAGAGTATCTTTCACTACAGACACATGGAGTTCCAATCAAAATATTAATGATACCACTTGTTTGCTGGATCTTGTTTGCTGGATGGTAGTAGATGATAATATGAAGATGAAGAAGATGAAGAAGAAGAAGAACGGATGCAAAAAACACACAAGCTTTATTTATTTAGTTTTGCAAATCTTGCAAGCGTACATTACAAGGGAGAACTAACTCCTTCTTATAGGAAAATTCCTAATCATGACAAGCACTTAATTTTTACCACTACACAAACAAATAAAAGTGGTGGAGTCCCTCCACCTTACATTGTCAATATTATTGGCACACTAAAGCACTTTAACAAGATAGTGGATTCCTATCACCTCCACTTTATCCATGTCTTCAATATTATTGCAAAGATGAGACGTAGATTCCTATCTCCTCCATTTTTGTCTTGGTCTTCAGCATTATTGCAAGGACAAGACTTGATGTTTACCTCCCCATCTAGAACCTGTCTAGCTATTAGCTAAAATAGTTAGGTTCCCCCTCTGGGGCCTTGAGTTTTCTGGCTGACTGCTTCTATGAGTGAGTCCCAGTAATCTCCAAGAGTCGGCTCAGGTTCTACTTCTTGGGATTCCCCTGCAAGAATCTGAAAAGAATTTGGATTCATTGAACCTTGGGAAGACGTCTCCATTGCGTCTCTAGTTGTATTTGTTGGCTGTTCTGGGAAGACTGCCATGAACTGTTGTTTCATGAAATCTAAGGCCCTGACTGTTATTTGTCCTTCAGATTCTGTCGGATATTTCCGTTGTAGATATTCTCTTAGCTTAGCCAACTCCATGTGTTGATGGGCTGGTTGCTGATGCATAGTAGCCTTGTCATTATTAATGACTTTCTTGATTTTTTCTTTAAGGACTTCAATATCTTCCCTGGGCATTCTGCCCCACCATTTGAAGAAGAAATTTCTTCTCAGACTTGGAATTTGGAGCTTGTCTTCCGTGATTGAAAAAGACCATCGCCAAATCCATGGAATCTGGAATTTAGTAATGAATAGAAATGGGCATTGCCCAAACATTCGCAAGTTTCCGGTTAGGGGGCTATAATCATACCAGGTCTTATATAGGTCATTGACCTCCTGAAGGAGCATTTCCAAGGATGGTCCAAATTTTGACCACCATTCGAAGAACCAGTTTGGGATTGGTTTATCCAGAATTTCTGGATTAACAGAAAAGAACCAAGAATGTTTGTTCTTAGGATTTTGGAAGCTTTCTCCAAGGCATTCTACTACCAAAATCCTAAGAACAAGCATTCTTGGTTCTTTTCTGTTAATCCAGAAATTCTGGAAAAACCAATCCCAAACTGGTTCTTCGAATGGTGGTCAAAATTTGGACCATCCTTGGAAATGCTCCCTCAGGAGGTCAATGACCTATATAAGACCTGGTATGAGTATAGCCCCCTAACCGGAAACTTGCGAATGTTTGGGCAATGCCTATTTCTATTCATTACTAAATTCCAGATTCCATGGATTTGGCGATGGTCTTTTTCAATCACGGAAGACAAGCTCCAAATTCCAGATTCCATATGGCGCTTGTGTTAGTCTTAGTGCCCGTAATTCAATCCTAAATGTCCAAATGTATATATCATCGTTAGCAATAAAATTAAAGCGGCTTTATATTACATATGTGTTGGAGTAATATATCGATGTGTGCTCTGATCTATGCCCACCATGCGAATAGAACCATAGATCGAGATAGATCACACTCGATGGGTCCCTAGTCAACAAAGCTTCACTAGAAGCGACTAGTATGAAAGATGGCTCTTTATGGCTTACGTTCTGTTAGTCATTGGAATGGGATTCCGGAGTCTGATCATAGATATCACGTGGGACATGATATTGGACGACCCGCCCTGAATATGTGCCATAGATTAAGTCATGAACATATTCAGTGTTGTAGCTTGTCATGTATCCTTAGACCAAGGTGTCTTTGTGATCGCTATGTAGTCAACAACTGAGTTTGACCTGAGCCTAACGTTGTCCGTAACAGGGCTTCCATAACGGCCATGATTGGCTTGGGGACGGGCTACATGAGTGACACGAAAGACGGCTAAGGGATTTATCCCTCATACTAAGGTATGGGAAAGATATCGGTTCTCGGCCACTTGATCGAGAGTGACTGGAAGAATAGCATGGCCATGCACATGATACTGGGTATCATATCTTCAGTCATCTCACATATCAAGGAACGGTGATTGAGAATAATAAGGATGACGGCTCTATGCCTTATCTCAATCAGGATATCGGAGATAAAAGGATAATGACAGGGACGACGGAAATGTTAGAATCGACAGGGTCGATTCGTTATGTAGTGTCAGACAATACTAAAGTCTCGTTAGTTGCCACTTAAATAGGATCAAGTAAAATGGGATTTTACGTTGATCTATTGATATGCATAAACCTAAGGGTCACACCGGAGGATGAAACTCATTGACACATTTATGGAGAATGGGCAAAAGGGAGTTGTCTCGGGACATGACCAAAACTGGGTTTTGGGTCATGCGCCCGTAAGTGAATAGGACTTTACGGATCGAGACAAGGCTTGGAGTCTTGGGATTGATTGCGTCGGATAATGTTGGACATTTCCGGTATGGAAGGCATGGAGGCGATGAGCGAATCACGGGACCTCGTTGGAAATGGCCACGGGCCATGTTCCAAGAGGCCCATGAAAAGCCCATGCAACCAAGGCCCATGGAACTAATTAATCAAGTCTTGATTAATTAGTACTAAGTAAGCAAGACAAGGATTAAGGTGTTGGTGATTCACCACCTAACCCAATCTTGTCTTGCCATACTTTGTCCTATTTACACCTTACCTGACACCATACTTGTCCCATGCCTTTAGTTGGACAAGTATGGGTTTTGTTATGTTTAAGTCATCTTTTTTCAACATAACAAACACAAGACAAGAATAGGAAACACATTTTCTCTCCCTCTTCCATGGCCATTTCGGGTTTGGCTAGTTTCCACCTCCATGTTTGTGTTCTTGAGTCCTCAAAGAGAAGAACTACGTGGCTTTGATTCCCATGTGGATACGTAGGCGTCTTGGAGACTCAAGCCAATCATTCGTTAACCGGTGTTCTTGTTTTGGTAAGAACGTGCTGAATTTTTCTCTTGTGAATCCATTCTTTGTTAGTTGTTTCATGGTTTTAATCGTCTCTTGGTTTTCATTGATTTTCCGCTGCGAGTTGGTTCATCTCAAACCCTACCTCGAGACCCAACAGTGGTATCAGAGTCGTGCTACCTTCGGGATTCACAAGACGGTGTTCATAGTTTCGGTTTTGCTTGAAAGTTTCGTTTTTGGCATGTTGTTTTGCTAAATTGTTTGATAACATGTTTTAAATTCTTGTTCATGGATTTAATGCATGTAAAATGAATTTTTGAAAATTATTTCAAATCTGGAAATTTTGATTTTTTTTTTTATTTTTCGGGTCTCGGGAGCGGGACTCTCGGGGAGCCGAAACCGGGACCGAACGGGGCTCCGTTGGACGGAGCTAGGCCAAGCATGACCATTGGATGGTTGATATACCAAGGCTAAACCGTTTTGTTAGTTATGACGAGTTTGGAACCGTCATGACGAACTCGAAGATCAAATGTTCAAAAGTTTCATTTTTGAACGGTTTCGATAAACCGAGCATCAAAAAATTTCGAAACTTGGCTATTAATTAAAACCGGAAAATCACATGATGTTTGATAACATGCTTGTTTGATAACACGATGTGTGATGTGATGTTGGCATGGTGTACATAATAGCCCCGAGCTCAATTTAATTATTTATCGCTTTTCACGGCCTGCGAACCGTTAGTGTTAGCGTGTAATTATTCTTTCAAGGTGTGGTCGTCGAACCACTTGTTTGTAATATTTATTTATTCCCGACCTGCGAGTCGTGTATTAAATTGTAATATTTTACTCAAGATAAAGAAAGGGCGAAAAGGTCATTTGGTTGCTTTTCGGGTGTTGACATCGGCTTGGAGTCGATGGAGCTCAAGAAGCTAGTGGGAGTTAGTTTAGGGGGATATTATGTGCATATTTATCGCTTTATGCTTGGTTTAGTTTATGCATGATTAATTCTATGTGTTTTAGAATTGCATGCTTAACTTTATTTACCGAGCATATCACCTCACATGCAAAGATAAAATTGAAATTTTAATCCTTGTGTGTGAGCCCTTAGAATCGTCATTACATTGGATGTAGTTGACGGGTTCGAAGGAAGAATTACATTGGATGTAATTTGAGGCATCATTGCATTTGGAATGTAGTTGATGTGCTCATCGCATCTAGGATGTGTCAAAGTTTTAAACACAACCGGACAAGTAAAAACGGGTCATGTCTGATACCTCCCAATTATCAACACCTTACTACCTCCCCGTCCTATGGGTGTCGTGTGCATTAGCGGAGCATCCATGGGAAAGCGGGGTAGTAGGTTTGGACGACATATGTGGGTGTCGTGCGCATTAGCGGAGCACCTACATAGTGACGGACCATAGTTGAAAATTGGTGGACCCGACTACGATTCTCAGCCTGAGGTTGAGCTAGGGTAACAGATAGGGTAAGCCGTGTACATAAGTGCATACCCTAGCCAAGAGTCACATTGGATGTGATTGAATGGAGTCCTACCTACATAGCTCGATTAAGTGGTGAGCATTAGTTCAGCTTAATCGAGTGAATCAAGGATCTTGGTTTCAGATTCTAAAGGTTTAAAATCGATTGTTGGTGTTTAAGCTTGATCTTCATAAAATTTATTCAGTTTACTGATTGACTTTTATCTGTTGTAGATCAAATGGCAAATTCAGCGAACATTAATAGTTTGTCATTAAAAACCATTCTTGACAGGGTCAAGCTAAATGGGACAAACTATTTGGACTGGTATAGAATTTTGAGGATAGTCCTCAAGTCTGAACGCAAAGAATATGTCATTGACAAGGCTGTCTCTAAGACCATATCAGAGTTACATGAAGTGTCATTAACTGCTGAGAAGAATATCTCAGGGATCTGGGATCCAAGGATATTCTGACGGTCAACAAGGGAATTGGAAGTGGCAAGGGCTGGGCCCATGCGCACTTGGCAGGAAAGATGAGACACCTGAGAATGTCTGCTTCTACTGCCAACAGCCTGGTCATTGGAACCGGGATTACAGGAAGTTCACGGCTGATCTGATGAAGGGCAGTGGGACTGCGCCTTCATCAAATAGCCTGGATGATCTGAAGAAGGGCAGTAGGACTGCGCCTTCATCAGGAAACCTGGATGATCTAAGGAAGGGCGGTGGGACCGTGCCTTCAATCGGTATTAACTCTATAGAGCTACATCTCTCTACTTCCAAAGATTCATGGGTATTAGATACCATGACTGAATCTCACACATGCACTAATATATGGTGGCTGAAAGTAGGAGAGATTTGGAAAGCACGAAATGGACCTCAGAGTTGTGGCAACTGCTGTAGGATCCATGAGTCTTGCTTTGCCAAGAGGCCTTGTCTTAGTATTGTATAATGTATATTGCATACCTACTTTTAGTAGAAATATTATATCTGTATCCGTGTTTAACAAGGAAGGATATAATGTTAATATTGGAAATGGAGTTTTCAATGTTCTATGCAATGATATATTTTATACCAGTACTGACATGGTTGGAGGATTGTACATATTAGATATGGGTAACAATGCCTCAAGTTCTATATATTCCGTTAATACCAAGAGGTCTAAATCCAACGATTTAAACCTAACTCTGTTATGGCACTGTCATTTGGGTCGCATAAACAAGAAGCGCCTATCAGCACTTCATAAGTGCGGGCTTTCAGGTTCATTCGAATTCCATTCGATCGATAGGTGCAAGGTTTGTTTGATGGGCAAAATGACTAAAGTGCCCTCTATCGATCGCGATGAAAGGGCGGGTGAATTATTGGGGCTGATACACTCGAATGTGTGTAGACCAATAAGTTCACTTGCCAGGAGGGGTTTTAGCTACTTTATCACATTTACTGATGATTACAGTAAATATGGTTATGTCTATTCGGTGAGACATAAGTCTGAAGCTTTTGATAAATTCAAAGAGTTTAAGACTATAGTAGAAAACCAGCTCGACAAAGGTATTAAGGCACTTCGATTGGATCGAGGTGGAAAATACTTGACCACAGAGTTATTAGATCATCTAAAAGAGAATGAGATCCTTTTGGAATGGACTCCTCCTAGGTCACTGTAGTTGAAAGGTGTAGCCAAACAGAGAAATCGGACATTGTTAGACAATGGTCTGTTCCATGATTAGTTGGACTGATCTCCCAATCTCTTTTAGGGGTTTTGCTCTAGAGACGACCGCATTCATAGTGAATCGGGCTTCGACGAATGGTGTGGAAGGGACACCATTTTAAAAAATGGTACGGGATGATGCCCGCTTTGTCCTTCCTAAAGATTTGTGGTTGCGAGGCTTATGTGAAACATTTGGTTTCGACTAAGCTCGAACCAAGATCTGAGATATGCACCTTCGTGTGGTATCCCAAAGCAACAAGGGGATACTATTTCTACAATCCCAGTGAGAACATGGTGTTCGTCGCTTGGGGTGGGGTCTTTATGGAAAAGAAGTTTTGTTTCCAAAGACGTCATTGGGAGGACTGTGCATCTCGAAGAAATTCAGGATGGTACAGATCTGTCTAAACCAATTGACAACCCAGTAGAAAGGAGCCAAAGATTGTCGTAGAGTGAGAACCAATTCCTGTTACAATTCCGGAAGGTCCAAGGCGATTTGAAAGGGTCAATCTTCCACCTCCAAGATATGGTATCCGGAGGTGACAATGAAGTCATGGTGGATCACGATGATCCAGCCACCTTTCAAAAAGTCGTGGATGGGCCCGACTCTGAGTTATGACTGGGAGCCATGAGGGAGGAAATGCAATCCATGTCGGACAACCGAGTCTGGGAACCGGTTGATCCCATCAATGGTGTGAGGACCATAGGATGCAAATGGATCTTCAAGGTGAAGATGGACATGGACGGAAACCCTCTGACCTACAAAGCTCAACTGGTGGCGAAAGGTTATAGGCAGATCCAATGGATTGACTATGAGAAAACCTTCTCCTTAGTGGCTATGGTCAAAATCGATCCAAATTCTTCTTGACATAACTGCGTATCATAATTACGAGATATGGAAAGTGGATGTCAAAACCGCTTTCCTAAATGGAAATTTGACTGAGTACGTTTGTATGTCTCGGCCCAAAGGTTTTGACGATCCGAAGAATAAAGGAAAGATTTATAAGTTGTTGAAAACCATTTATGGATTGAAACGAACTTCTCGGAGTTGGATCCTTCGTTTTGATGAAGCTGTAATTGGATTTGGCTTAATCAAGAACGAGGATGAATCTTGCGTTTATAAGAAGGCTAGTGGGAGCAATATTACCTTTCTGGTTCTCATTGAAAACGACATCCCAACCTTGCACGAGACTAAAGCTTGGTTGAGGAAGTGTTTTTCAATAAAGGACTTAGGTGATGCTTCTCATATCTTAAGGATTAAGATATGTAGAGATCGCACCAAGAGGGTCTTGGATTTAAGTCAGGGAACCTATGTGAACAAGGCATTGAGTAGGTTCTTAATGCTCGATTCAAAGAAAGGACTCTTACCCACTAGTCATGGCATTCATCTCAGCAAGACTCAGTGTCCTAAGACACCTGATGAGCTGAAAAAGGATGATGAGAATCCTATGCGCCTAGGGGCAGGATCGATCATATATGCCATGACATGTATGAGACCAGACGTCTCGTAAGCCTTATGATGTACCAGTAGACATCATTCTAACCCGGGGGAAAGATGATGCTGAACTAGTCGTCGAATGATGAGTAGACGCTAGTTTTCCAAGACAAATCCAAACGACTTTAGAAGTCAATCAGGATATGTGTTTACGTTGAATGACAGAGCTTTAGCTGGGAGAGCGTAAAGCAAGATATCATTGCCAAATCTACGACAAAGGCCAAGTACATGGATGTTGCAGAGGCAGCTAAGGAGGCTATGTGGATTTGGAAATTCATGGCAGGGCTGGGTGTAATTAAAAACCCATCCAGCCCGGTGAATCCATCTTGCGACAACACAAGGGCCATTGCGCAAGCTAAAAGCCTAGATCGTATAACAAATCCAAACATGTACTGCGGCGTATCCACCTCATCAGATAAATACTGAACTGAGGTGAAGTGAAGATAACCGATATTGCAACAGATGATAACATAGCCAACCCTTTGACTAAGGCAGTGTCACTGCCTGAACATGTTAGACATGTAAAGTCGATGGGGACATATTGGAGTTTAGATTGGAACTAGGGCAAGTGGGAGATTGTTAGTCTTAGTGCCCGTAGTTCAATCCTAAATGTCCAAATGTATATATCATCGTTAGCAATAAAATTAAAGCGGCTTTATATTACTTATGTGTTGGAGTAATATATCGATGTGTGCTCTGATCTATGCCCACCATGCGAATAGAACCATAGATCGAGATAGATCACACTCGATGGGTCCCTAGTCAACAAAGCTTCACTAGAAGCGACTAGTATGAAAGATGGCTCTTTATGGCTTACGTTTTGTTAGTCATTGGAATGGGATTCCGGAGTCTGATCATAGATATCACGTGGGACATGATATTGGACGATCCGCCCTGAATATGTGCCATAGATTAAGTCATGAACATATTCAGTGTTGTAGCTTGTCATGTATCCTTAGACCAAGGTGTCTTTGTGATCGCTATGTAGTCAACAACTGAGTTTGACCTGAGCCTAACGTTGTCCGTAACAGGGCTTCCATAACGGCCAGGATTGGCTTGGGGACGGGCTACATGAGTGACACGAAAGACGGCTAAGGGATTTATCCCTCATACTAAGGTATGGGAAAGATATCGGTTCTCGGCCACTTGATCGAGAGTGACTGGAAGAATAGCATGGCCATGCACATGATACTGGGTATCATATCTTCAGTCATCTCACATACCAAGGAATGGTGATTGAGAATAATAAGGATGACGACTCTATGCCTTATCTCAATCAGGATATCGGAGATAAAAGGATAATGACAGGGACGACGGAAATGTTAGAATCGACAGGGTCGATTCGTTATGTAGTGTCAGGCAATACTAAAGTCTCGTTAGTTGCCACTTAAATAGGATCAAGTAAAATGGGATTTTACGTTGATCTATTGATATGCATAAACCTAAGGGTCACACCGGAGGATGAAACTCATTGACACATTTATGGAGAATGGGCAAAAGGGAGTTGTCTCGGGACATGACCAAAACTGGGTTTTGGGTCATGCGCCCGTAAGTGAATAGGACTTTACGGATCGAGACAAGGCTTGGAGTCTTGGGATTGATCGCGTCGGATAATGTTGGACATTTCCGGTATGGAAGGCATGGAGGCGATGAGCGAATCACGGGACCTCGTTGGAAATGGCCACGGGCCATGTTCCAAGAGGCCCATGAAAAGCCCATGCAACCAAGGCCCATGGAACTAATTAATCAAGTCTTGATTAATTAGTACTAAGTAAGCAAGACAAGGATTAAGGTGTTGGTGATTCACCACCTAACCCAATCTTGTCTTGCCATACTTTGTCCTATTTACACCTTACCTGACACCATACTTGTCCCATGCCTTTAGTTGGACAAGTATGGGTTTTGTTATGTTTAAGTCATCTTTTTTCAACATAACAAACACAAGACAAGAATAGGAAACACATTTTCTCTCCCTCTTCCATGGCCATTTCGGGTTTGGCTAGTTTCCACCTCCATGTTTGTGTTCTTGAGTCCTCAAAGAGAAGAACTACGTGGCTTTGATTCCCATGTGGATACGTAGGCGTCTTGGAGACTCAAGCCAATCATTCGTTAACCGGTGTTCTTGTTTTGGTAAGAACGTGCTGAATTTTTCTCTTGTGAATCCATTCTTTGTTAGTTGTTTCATGGTTTTAATCGTCTCTTGGTTTTCATTGATTTTCCGCTGCGAGTTGGTTCATCTCCAACCCTACCTCGAGACCCAACATTTTCTGCCACTTTGGTGTTGTAGAAGCTCGACCGGAGTCTTTCACGGTTTGGGTGGGCCTGGGCCTGGTTTGTAGTGCTAGGTCTGGGACGGGTCGGGCATGGATTGGGTTCCTGTTGGGTTTTTGGTCCGGGTATTGTCAGGGTGGTTTTTGGACCACTTCAGCTCTGCTCTGTCTATGGTGGTTCCTAAGCTCTACCAGTCTTGTTGATGTTCAAGTCCAGTTTCTATTCTTCGTATCAGAACCTTGCTGCTCGGGTTTTGAAAAACTACTCCTTATTTTCCTGATTATTCCGGTAAAGGAGTTTGGTTTCGACCGATGGGGTTGCCTGTTTTAGTTATGGACTTTATTGTTTCTCGAATTTGGAGTGGTCTTGGGAGCTTCGGTACAGTTTCGGTAGTACAAGTCGGTTCGTCACTTCGGTCATACTGGTGTTTTCCGTCATCTCGACCACTTCAGATACTTTTTCCCTCACCTGTCTGGTTTAGAATAGTTTCCTCTCTTAGTCTTTGTCGGATGAGATTTCTGTTTGGAACTGTTCTAAATCTCCCTTGTGGATCGTCCGGTGTGTTGGCTCGTGACGGGTTAGCTTGGATTTCTGAGTTGATCGAGTAGTGCTTGGTGGGTTGGGTATTAAGTATTTGCAGAGGTTTTTGGCACTTGTTTGCTGTTACTTAGTATAGTTGGTACAGTTGAGCTCGGTTTTGAGTCCCTTCTACTCGTCCCTCCGACGACGATTTTAGGGTCACTTGAATCCGACTCCCATTTAGGGTCGTCTGATGGTACTGGCCTCGGGCGGGCTCTCTTGTTGAGAGTTGAGCAGTGCTCGGTTGTGCCTTCTGGGATTTGTTGCGGTGCTAAGTTCTCTCGACGTTAAGACGTGGGGGTTTGAGATTTCAGTGAACACAGTACTATATGTTGACTACTTGGATTTTCGGTGCGAGATTGGCGTACTTTTGGTAGTGTTGAACTTCAAGGTAGTTTTTTTTGAGTTTTTAGACCTATTGTTAGTTTGGTTTGAGGTTCCTCTGTTGGTTCTCTTCTTGTCTGTTTGTGTTTATTATTTGCTTCACGGTAGGAAAATCTAGGTTGTTAGACCTCCGTTAACCCTTTGTTGGGTCAGGTTTGAGGTGCCCTTGTTGGTATGATCGTGTTATTGTTTGTTTGTGTTTCTTGTTTGCTTAACAGTAGGAAGATCTAGGTCATTAGACCTTTGTTCAACCTTTTTTGGGTCCGGTTTGAGGTGCCCTTGTAGGCGTACTCGTGTTATGTATTGCAAGTTTCACCAGCGTCCTTTCTTTTCATCCAAAAAATATTGGATTATTATCAATATATTTTGCCTTTACAAAAGGACACAAGAAAACAACAATCATCAAGTTGGATAAAAAGCAAAGTGGAGATAGTTGTGGACCTAAATTGGTAAAAATATTTTGGGTAAACTTCACCTTACTACACTAAAAATACTTGCGTTTCGTCTCACTACCCTAACCAAACTTTGTTGCACCTCACTATCCTAACCAAACTTTGAGTCGCTCTTTCATACCCGCCGTCAACTTGACATCCATTTTTGGATGGAAAATGGTAAAAAGTCCAAAATACCCCTCACTAAGACTCAAATATTCAAAAGCATGCCATTGGTTTTCAAAAATTCTTTTTATTTATTTATTTTTAAAAACTAAGTTTATTCTTAAAAAAATCAGATTTTATTTTTTTAAAATTAGTTTTTATTTAAAAAAATTAATACTTTATTTAAAAAATCAGATTTTATTTTTAAAAATCATTTTTTAAAAAATAATTAGCTTTTATTTTTAAAAATCAGATTTTATGTAATTTTAAATCAGTTTTTATTTTAAAAATCAGATTTTATTTTCAAAAAATCATTTAAATTTTTTTTTCTAAAGAAGGGACGTATTTGGAATCTGTTTAAAAAAAATGGTTTTTTAAAATAAAAATTGATTTTTTTTAAAATAAAATCTGATTTTTAAAAATAAAACTAATTTTTAAAAATAAATATGATTTTTCAAAATAAAACTAATATTTAAAAAAAAATTGATTTTTAAAAATAAAATCTGATTTTTTTAAGATAATAGCTAAATTTCAAAAAATAAAATCTGATTTTTAAAAAAGTAATATTAATTTTTAAAATAAAATCTAATTTTAAAAAATAAAAACTGATTTATATAAAATAAATAAATAAAAAGAATTTTTGAAAACCAATGGCATGCTTTTGAAAATTCGAGTGTTAGTGAGGGGTATTTTGGACTTTTTACCATTTCCATCCAAAAATGGATGTCAAGTTGACGGCGGGTATGAAAGTGCAACTAAAAGTTTCGTTAGGGTAGTGAGGTGCACCAAAGTTTGGTTAGGGCAGTGAGACGAAACGCAAGTATTTTTAGGGTAGTGAGGTGAAGTTTACCCAAATATTGGGATAACACCAGAAAACAACTATCGTTTGACTTCCTAGTACAAATCATAACTATAGACTTTCTTATCGTCCATAGTACACAGTCCCGTTAGTTAAATTACCACAAACCATAAATTCTGTCCAAAAAGACGGAATATTCCGGAATATTCTGTTCAAAACACGGAATATTCTATCCAAAACACAGAATATTCCATGTTTTTGGACGGAATTCATGGTTTGTGGTAATTTAACTAACAGGACTGTGTACTATGGACGATAAGAAAGTCTATAGTTGTGATTTGTAATAGGAAGTCAAACGATAGTTGTTTTCTGGTGTTATCCCTAAATTCAACATGCATAAAGTTGTATACATTTGAGATAACTCTATGAAATAACGATTATATGACTATTGAACTGACAAACTAACTGAAGACTTGTTAACCGCTCAGATAACACTGTACAGTTACGAAAACTATTAAAAGCCAACATCTTCAATCACAATTGACAAAAAACGTGACTAAAAAAGAATGCGCCGTACACATGTTTTTTTAAACATTTCTAAATGACCAAAATAATCGCACAATTCTAAATTTTACTGAAATCATAACTACTCAACTTTCCCTTCTACTAGTATATTTTTTTAAATTTATATATTAAATCATTATATAAGTTTTAATAGTTTTTATCGTTTATTTTTTAATACCTTCTTTTATTTTCAATCATTCCTGTTTTGTTTATTTATTTTTTGTTTTCATTACATCTTTTTAACTCTTTTTCTTTTTAAAACTCTTTTTCTTTATTTAAAATAATATATTTCTAAATTTCTAAAAACTATTTCTAAGTATAAAATCTTTTTTATTCCAATTATTTCAAATTCGAAGTCTAAATTTTAAAAATTTCATATTTTTTAATCTTCAATAATAATAAAATACAGAAAAATAAAAAATAAAACCTAATCTGCCCAAACCCCAAACTCTACATTTTGTCCAAACCTAATCTACTCATACCCCTCATTTAATCCTCATCGTTGTGTTCGTCGTCATCTTCCTTCCTCTCTCTACGCGCGGTAGTGAACATAATCTGGTCGGTGAGACAACGGGTTGACGACGCCTTAACGGATAGGAAAGGTCTCAACGCTTCAGGTTCAGGAATGTTTGTCGCTTGGGGTTTTGATTTCTAAATCTTATCACATTCGGGGTCTTTGAATCAATAATGTGATTCACGTCATCGAGTGCGAGTTCTAACAATTAGGCCTAGGCTTCATGCATTCATGGACCGACCGAGTGTCTTTATGTGGACTAAGCTTGTCTGGCCTTGGTAGGTAAATGCAACGGTTAATGGTCTCGGTATTATATAGAATCACACATGTTGAAGGAGTTTGATACGGATCATTCGAGTACCAAGATTTTCAAACCGATTTTTGTCTTCTTTCGTCTGAACCGGTCCGAGTATTTTTCACTTGTTTATGATAATGCTATTAGGAATGGCGCGTGACTGACAGAAAGATGTACATTTTCCTGAAAAAGAAAACAGAAAGTTGGTATCTATACATAATCATATATTTGTAGGAATAACCCTTGTCTAATTTACTTTATATATAAAGAGGGGAAAAGTATAAGGGGGTGGCTTTTCGTTACCGTGTGTTTCTGTATGTGAAAAGCATGGCCCTCACTTTTATCTAAAATCCCGAATCGGAGACATACAGCGCGCAGATTTTGTTGGAGAGATAAAACTGTCTGTCAACTGCTTTCTCTTCTCCAACAATCTTCTCTTCCCTCTCGATCCCCAAACCCTAGCTCCTTCTTCACCAATTCGCCGTCGACTGGAGCTCCGCTTTCATTTGCCACTCCTCTCGCTTCAGTTGACGCGTGAATCTCCAATCATCCGCTTTGCCCTCTCTGCATTTTCACTTCTCCGTTTCCGTCTTGTGTAATTGCTTAGGGTTTGTGTCCGGTAACTGTGATGATGATGTTGTTCTTCTAGCGCTTACAGTTTACGTGTATTGAGACGAAATGGATGACAGAGGTGGCTCGTTTGTCGCCGTTAGGAGGATTTCTCAAGGTCTGGAGAGAGGCAACTCCTGCCATTCAACCTCTGGTACTCCATGGATACTCTCTTTCTCCTTCTACTTTTTCGTTATTTTGAGATCTATTGCTTGAAATTAGATCGCCTTTGGAATCTCATATTTCCCAGGTAATTGAGGTGCACTGACGTACAGATTCTCCGTCGGGGATGACTTGTTTTATTATCTGTTTCCAACTACAAAATTCTTCTCTTATCATTTTTTTTCATCTCTCGTGTGAAATTTAATAATGGCCCTGCTTGGTTCCTCAATTTATTTTGGTATGGACGTATCTTCTGTATGAATTCGAATGGTGTGTGGTGAAATCGTGTACAAGCATGTGATACAGTATTTTTTTTTACGAATTAATGGAAATGTTTTTTTTGTGGAAGCTCTGTTTGAAATGAGAAAAAAAAACAGCATCATTTTCTCCTTTTAGTGCAATTCAATTCTAGTCAGTTGTGCGTCTTGAAACTTAGTTCCAGTTCATGATGCTTGGTGATATTAAAGTTTTGTAAAATTTGAGATATGGGATCTGAGGGCTTGCCCAAATTCGGCTGAGATCTATTTTGAGCTGTATTTGATGTTGTTCAAAAAAGATTTTGAAATATTTAGCTACTTCACACACCTTTTATCCCAAGTGACTAATATAATCCTATTACTTCATAAGTATTCACCCATCTATTCTTTTATTGCTTGCTTTTGATGCCTTTGTGGATCTTAAGACGAGCTTTGGATTGTCATATATTTTGTGTTTTTTGAGGTACCTTGGTTTTATTTGAGTCTGGAGTGTCACTCAAGCATGAAACATGAAAGCTAATAAACTATTCTGCCATCCTGTACTTTGGGTTAGTAGTTAAAGTACAAGCCAACATATAATTGTTTTTTCCCAGCTCAAGAGATCGTAAAATTGTGCTGTTATTAGAGAGGAAAACTGTTTCATTAGCATTTGGTTTCATTTTTTACAGCTGAGGTTGTGGCAGGATCAGCGGCATGGCTTGGTCGGGGTCTTTCTTGTGTGTGTGCACAGAGAAGAGAGAGTGATTCTCGTCCTTCCTTTGATTTAACCCCTTCACAGGTACCTGCCTTGTCATTTGTGTGACTCTAATTTTTTATATTTTTTATTCAATCTCCTTCTTCTATGTGTAAAAATTATAAGGGTGAAAGGATCTACATGTTTTTTTCTTAATGATTGCTACATGTTGTAATATCCTGAATACTGTTAGAGTAATTATTGAAGTGAGTAGTATTTCTTTTTATATATTGTAGATCTGTGTTATACATGAAGGAACACATATCATTTCAAATTCTAACCTATTTTGTTCACCATGTTTTAGTATGGTGTCTACTATGGATGGAGAGAATACATAGCCTACCTATCCTTGCCCCTTGATTCTGCTTATCGTGCATATTCGTTTAAAGTCAGTTTGGTAATATAGAAACCTGGTATAAACGTTTGGAAGATTAAATGTTTTCCAGGGCAATCCGGTATCCATATAGATTTAGTGAACATGAAAGAAAATGCCTTTCTATTCTCCTTGTTTTTTGCTCTCTATTCACTTGGCGAAGGTGGTGATGGACGATGTATGTGGATTTAATTCAAGCAATTGAAATGAACATCAACAATAGTTTTAAGATTTGAGAACGTTATACACTGGTTCTTGATTCAGCTTTTGGTGTATAGTGTAAAATTAACATCGACAATTTATACTGTGGCAGTTATTATTCCCTTTAGCAGCCCTTTGTTTTTTCCTTCGTCTATATTTTGGGTGAAGATGGATTCTTATAAAGTGTTAGACTGGTCTGCAAAATGATTATTAGTCATGGATATGATTGACAAAAATGCATTTACGTCTTATGCATTGATGTTCGCATTGCCAAATAATCTATATGTTATATATTTAGAATGTCTGGCAGTTATGATTCACTTTAGCATCCCTTTATTTTTTTCCTTAGTCTATATCTTGGGTGAAAATGGATTCTTATAGTGTTAAACTGATCTACGAAATGATTATTAGTCATGGAAATGATTGATGAAAATGCATTTATGTCTTGTGATTGATGTTTGTATTGCCAAATAATCTATATATTGTAGACTGCTTGGAACTGGATGCTATTTTTCTTGAGTTGTCACGTAACCCTAGTCGCCTAGCACAACATTGATTGGATTGAAAAAAAAGTCAATGTTTAATCTAGCATTGGTAAAGTGGGATTGTACCACTAACTGTCGGCATTTTATTTGGACTTAATTAAACTCAACACTGGTGACCTAACTTATGATAATTTAATGACTCATGCTGGAACATGCATATGCATGCCGCATGCAATTGCATTGCTCTGAAGGTAAAGGCTTCATGTTTCCATGTCAAATGCTTATAATAGTTATTTGCAGCTGATGACATGTTATCAACACTCTTGACTGCACTGTTCCTCAAAGGATTACTTTGAATTATATCTCACTATTATAAGACACCCACACGCTACAGTTAATGTTCTATGAGAGGCACCAAAGATCGCAACCTTGCTCTGTTGGACGTCTTACGCTCAATCTTCTCTATTTTTGACATACTGATTTTTATAAGAAATCCTAGAAAACTAATAGTGTATATTCTTCTTTCAATCAGGAGGAATGCTTACAGAGACTACAGACTCGAATAGATATTGCTTATGATAGTTCAAACCCTGAGCATCAGGTACCTTTTAGGTGAAGATTCTTTTAACTGTTTGTGGTGGTAGTACTTGTGTTAAAAGTGGTTAAGCATACATGTAAGCTGCACACATCCTACATTTTTCATTTTTAGAGCCGATTGTTACATGGTTGTGGGTAGTCCATAGTTAGATATATTATAATATGAAGACCTTATGTTATTATAACGGTATTGCTTCTTTTCTACAGGAAGCTTTAAGGACCTTATGGAGTGTTGCTTTTCCTGAAGAGGAACTTCATGGTTTAATATCAGAGCAGTGGAAAGAAATGGGTTGGCAGGGAAAGGATCCATCCACAGATTTTAGGTATATCAGTATTTCCTTTCCTTACGTGATTAATATACTTTAAACTCTCCTATAATTGTAAAAAATTATTTGTGCTTAATAACTGTTCACATCTGAATTTCTATGACAGGGGTGGTGGTTTTATATCATTGGAGAACTTGTTGTACTTCGCTAGGACTTTTCCAGTATGCCCTCTCTCTCTCTCTCTACCTATCAATTGATTGATCTATAACTGTGCCTGTCTGCTCAAAATATTGAAATCAAACCATTTGTTACATTAAGAAACATGTTTAGAGAAATATCTATCGGCTTTTGCTTGTATGGTTCCTATGGTTTGTCTTTGCCCTTGCAACTTTTCAAATGCTATTTAATTACTATTGTATTGTTCAGTTTGTTGTGGGAACCGTGTGGTAGTGGAGAAGTAATCTTCAGGCTGGTTAATCCTATAGCCAGTTGCATTCTTGAAGCTAAGTGTGACTGTACTGCTCCGGCAAAACATGCAGTAGAATATCTCTTGGGTCTTTGAATCTCCTTTGTGCATTGGCCACCTTTGTGTCATGATAGTATAATTGACCTTATCCACACTTGGGCAAACAAGCTGCAAAACCTGAGTGAATGTCCTTGTCTTTGTTTTGTTAACTATTATGGAAAACAGAGTATGAACAGATTCTTACTTATAAAGTTAGTTGTCACTGGATCTCAATTTTTAACAGTTAGAGGCACCAAGGCTCTGCAAATGTTGCTTAGTGTTTTTTATGCATTGCTGAATGGACTGGCCTGCCTGGAAATTTAAATTGCCACGATAGGAAGAATATGCCAAAAAACGAGTAGAAGAGATATTGGTTTTGATAACCTTCTCATATGAAAGTTCTTCATGGATTTTCCTTTCGTATATAGGCTCTGCTGATATTGAATTCAGGTGTATATTCTGGAAAGGTATACCTGGGACATGGCTTCTGGTGCAGGTTCCAAACTTACTTCCATGCCACGATCTCTGGGAATGATTTATGCGCACTGCTTGTGCAAAAATGTTCCCTAGTTTCTGATGTCTGTGATAAATGTTAAATACTTGAAGATAACTTACCAAGAGCTTCTTCCGAACTCTTATTCTCCCATGGCTTTTTGTAGTTCCTGCACTTTGTTACATAAATTGAATAACGAATTTGGGTGTGCAGTTTTAGTTTGTTTTGGCTATATGTACACCTTTGGCTATGATTTATCCTATAATCACAAGACTTTTATGTGCAGAAATCCTTTCAGGGCCTTCTTCGAAAGCAAGAAGGTGATCGGTCAGTGTGGGAGTACCCATTTGCTGTAGCTGGTGTGAACATTACATTCATGCTTATTCAAATGCTTGATCTTGAAGCAGGTTTGTTGTTCTCGTCAACATTATAGGCTTTTGTTCCAATAAAAATATACATACCTTTTTCTGAAATAAGTACACCAGTAGGTTTGTCATTGGTGAATGAACTCCTTCAGCTATTTGAAGTGGGTTTTAGGTCCCATGATTGGAAACCATTTACGACCTTAATGAGAACTGTTGAAGTAGTTGCATTTTGCTAAATGATCATCCACTGATTGTTTTCCTTCTACTAGTAGTTTGTACAACTACATTCTTAGATTATATGAAATATGTAAGCCTAAACTTGTGAGTAATCAGATGCTTATTTCTGCCAATAAGTGCCAAATTGGAATTTCATTCATTAACTTTGTGCCTTAACCCTACAGTCAAACCACGGACGTTTTTTGGAGCTACATTCTTGAAGTTTCTTGCAGGTAATACAAGTGAATTGATAGTTGACATTGCATATGGAGTTCCTTTTCTGAAATAGGAGAACTTTCTTTCATTCATGGCATGGGAGATGTTGAAAGTTTAATTATCCAAGTGAATTTTCTTAGTTAATATTTACATCTCTCAAAAGATATTTTGTTTCTTCATCACAGAAAACGAGTCAGCGTTTGATATGCTCTACTGTATCACATTTAAACTAATGGATCAGCAATGGCTTGCCATGCATGCATCGTACATGGACTTCAATGTATGTATTCTTCAACTAGATTGCTCCTTAAATATATTCATTTAAGCAAGTTATGTTCTAATCAGTGGATTGGATTTGTTCTCAGTGCATTTATCTCTGAAACTCTACAAGTTCCATGAATATAGTCCTATGTTGCATGCAGTTAAAAGAAAACATCATGCCAAGAATCTTTATATGTTATAAGTAAATGGGTAAACTACAAATACCTACCCCAAACTTGTAGCGTTTAACTGATACATACCCTAAAGATTTTTTATAACTGATACCTACTCAGATGTTTAGTTTTTTAACTGATAGCCCAAGCAGACAAGTAAAATGACGAAAATACCCTCAACTACATTTCAGTAATTACTTTAAAAAAAATTTAAAAAATCACTTTTGTTAGGTATATATATGTACTTATTAAATCACTTCAGTTTTATTTAAAAAATCACTTCAGTTTTATTTTTTAAAAATTATTTAAAAAATCACTCCAGGGCATTTTCGTCATTTTACCTGTCTGCTTGGGCTATCAGTTAAAAAACTAAACATCTGAGTAGGTATCAGTTATAAAAAAACTTTAGGGTATGTATCAGTTAAACGCTACAAGTTTGGGGTAGGTATTTGTAGTTTACACTAAGTAAATAGCTGAATTGTGACTGCAGTTTTAGTTCTCACATGTTCTCTTAATATAATTTGATTCATTTTACTGTAGACGGTGATGAAAGCTACACGTCGTGAACTTGAAAGGGAACTTTTACTTGAAGATGTGATGCGTCTGGAAGATTTACCCTCCTATGGCCTTCTCTCAAAATAGCCTTGTTGGAGAATCACTCTTTTTTTTTTCCCACTGCTTTTGTTTCCCTCTAAATTGTGTGTCCTCGTTTTATCTGTTGCTGTTTGATATATCAGCATATTACCCATAGATAAAAGAAAGAAATATTGTTTGTGTAAGAGATTGAATTCAGGTTACTTCCCGAGGCAAAGTTTTTCCGTAAATGATAGAAATGGGTACCTGTTGCACAACATATATCGATGATGGCAATAGCTGTGCAATGCCATGTTAGCCTTGAGTATGCAAAATTATTTGCTATGTTCTGAGGGCAGACAAGTAGGTGCACTGAATTATTTGTGGGGCATAACTATTTCATGTGCTTTGGTATCGCTATCTTTCTTTGTTGTTAGGTGAAATGGTTTAGACTGACAAACTGCAAATGACTTGTTATGAATTTATTATTTGATGGTACTTGTTAGAGCCTCTTCAATACAAATCCCCCTCTCTCCTCTCTCTTTTGTAACTTGTAATGCTTATTCTAATTTGTTTGTGTCAGAATATTTCAATTTTTAATTAGATACGGGTAGAAAGTTGTTGCAAATAAAATCTGGAATGCTTAAAAGAATTTTTGAAACAGACGACCCTTCTGGTGTGAATATAGGATTTTTTCGAGTGTCGTGCAAGCCAGACATCTGTTATGTTTGACATGTCTTCCAATTCCTCAAGGCTCTTGAGATGCATGTCCCATGCCCTGGCCTTGATATTCTATAGTTCATCCTCTCGACTATGATTCGAATTTGGATCAGACTTCCCTTTTCTCTAAACTTAAAGTCTTTTCCTCTTCCTTCCTTATTTCGTAGAGTTAAACTTAGAGTCAGATAAATTCCTTGAGTCTAGAATCCAGTCAAGTATTTCAATTTCCTTAGAAGTATTGGCCACCTGCAAATCAGCCCTTCCAAACACTTCTTTGTTCCATGTTTTCAAATCTTCACGCAGATTTTTAAGTTTAAATCAAAGTTGGTAACTAGGCGAACCAGAGCAGGTGTAAGAATTCCAGTAATAGCGAATAAGTTTTGAGAAATTCCTCGAGTTCAACCAAACATTCAAAAACATGAATGGTTTTGGTCCCCAATTTATCACTTTGGACTCTAAAGTTATAGGCCGATGATCTGATAATTCACGCTCAACACCTCTCTGGGCTATGTTTTCGAAAGCAACCAAGAAATCCGGAGAGACACAAAACCGATCCACAAGAGTTGCTTTGGACCTTGGACCGTACCAAGTGTACCTTCCTCCTTCCAACCTCAAATCAGTGAGGCCAAGGGCAAGAATAAAATCAAGCAACCGAGATCTATCTGATACAGAGAAGACACTATTTCGGCGTTCATCAGCCGATAAAACCGAATTAAAATCACCACCCACACAAATAATTTCTGGAAATCAAGATTGATACGTAAGAATTTCATCCCATAAAGCGTGCCTCTCAAGCTCATTCATCGGAGCATAAAAATTAATTAGTGTCACACCCTAAATCCGGTTTGACCGAACTCGAGACGTGACTAGGAAAAGTAATAAACTAATAATAAAAGTAAATTTAATTGAGAATCGACTCCAAATCTTTAAGTCCAAATAACTATTATGATAAAAAAGTGAAATGCTCAGTCCAACCAGTAAGAAAAGTAGTTCGATACAAAAGTGGAATGTACGTCCAACTACAATAAGCCACCCGGATGATCCAGGAACTCCCGAGCCCTGAAGCAACCTCTAAGTCTACTCATCAACGAAACCTGTAAAGGACAGTAAACATAAAGGGGGTGAGCTTACGCTCAGTAGGAAAAAGTAGTAAAGTAAAAGAATTCTCCGCTTAACAACAAGAAATCCCGATTAGTACACTTATTCGAAAGATACCATAAACAGAGATTAACAAGAAATGTGATGCTTGATAAAATAGTGACTCAAGGGAGATTAACGGAAAACGGTTTAATCATCAATAGGGCCAATTAACGAAACACACGGTACCACAATATAGATAATTCAAACCATTAGCCTACGATTTACACACAAACCAACACATCGTACCGGAATGCCCCTCGGTCACGATGGGACGCATATCATCGGGAATCCCGGAAACATTCCCACAAGGAACACATATCATCGGGACTCCCGGAAACGTCTCCAAAGGGACACTGGTCATCGGGGTGAAACAAGACATCCTCCCGGAAACATCCCCGAAGGGACACATATCATCAGAGTGAAACAAGTCTCTCCAGAACACGTAGCATCAGAGTGAACAAGTAATACAAATATATAAATACCAGAATTCACATCGGTCTTCCCGGGATTCGCATCGGGGTACGAGTAATACAAATATCGGAATTCGCATCGGGGTACAAGTAAATCAAATACCGGAATTCGCATCGATCTTCCGGAAATTTCCCTCGGGGTACAATTACAAACCGTCGGCCTCGGTACTACCCCACACCAGCATTCCCCTCGGTGTAGGTACCATACCGGAACACAAATCATCATGAAACACACATCAAGAGAAGAACATCCCACATAAAGTCATAACTCAACCACGGTTTAACAAACACGACAATCTCATCACAACACGCCATGTAAAGACCTGAATCGTTATTTCGATATTTTATCGTAGGAGACGTCGTTGAGTTGGGGGCGAGTCGATTAGTGGTTCGTCGACAAAAAAAAGAAGAAAAAAAAATAAATTAAAATAATTTGGGCTGATTTTGGACTGGGCCAACTTGGGCCCAATCAGCTTTGCACGCCAGCCCACTCGGACCAGGCCCAATCTGAGCCTCAGTTTAAAAGAGGCACATTAGGGTTTTCAACCCCATTTTTTTTCTCTCTCTACAGCCAAACTCTCCCTTCTCTCTCTACCTCCCTCGTTCCTCTTCAACTACGACAGACGTTCATCCACCAATCGCCGGCCTTCTCCCCGTCCAGCCACACCTCTCCGGCCACGCCACCGAGCCGTTTCCCCTCCCATCCTCTTCTCCGTCAGCCCGAGCAACTCACCACCGCATCTTTCCAGCGCCACCCAAGACCAGCCACGCCGTCTCTCGCTCTCCCTTCCTCGTCGCGTCTCCGACAGACACGACCTTCACGGTCTGTTTTGTGCCGGACGAAAGGAAGAGAGCGTCGAGATCGAGACGCGCACCTCCTCGCCGCCGACTCTTCCCTCTCAGCAACCCTAGCTAGCCCGTCCTCTCCCTCAAATCCCGTCGCCGCCGTCTTCTGTTTCCCCACGGTGAGCCCCAAAAACCCGTGAGGCTTGGTCGGTCGGCCTTAAAAACCGAACCTCTTCTCTTCCCTTGTGTTTCTTTTTCGAGTTTTGATTGAATCTGGCAGGGTTGAAACAAAGTATCCTTTGATCTGGTCGTGGGAGATGAACTTGAAACATACGATTTAAAGAAATTAATTGAAAAGGGGAAAAGAAAGACTTGTTTTTGGACAAATCTGGGTTCGAATCTATTAGTAACTTTAAAATGGTTTTAAGACGGGATTGTGGAACAAATCCGAGATCTTGTGGGACTGTTGAACGTTGGGGCGTTGGGGAATTGAACGAACTGGAACTGTGGAACTGTGATCGGTTGTTGGAACCCGAACGTTGGAACAGACTTTTAATCGGATTTAGAACGGGACAAAAGCGGGAACGCTAAACTGAGTGCCTCGGGAAACGTGCATCGGGTTCTATGCTCGGGGCTCGGGTACTCGAACCCGACTCGTCGTTTAATCCCGCTTTGACCCGTTCGAATTTAAAAGACAACATATTAAATTTACTCTGGGCCTTATCTGATCTGATCGTAAGTTTGAACTGTTTAAAACTCAGACTTGGACTCCGCCCGAGAAGACGAAGACCACTCCGGAACCTGTGTGAAGAACGGAGGAGAGCCAAATCGACTTTTCAGCAGAGTTGTTAGAGGAAGACCACAAGGTAGGGAAAGTCTTAATTTCTTATTTAACGCTTAGTATGCCTATTAGGTTAATAAAATCGGAAATGTCCTAGAATTGCATATAGGATGCGAATAACTAGAATAATCGTCTTTCAATTACTAATAACCGGATGTGTCTGGAATGCATGCTTAGGATGAGAATAACTAGTGTAACTCGCTTTCAATACTTGGGAATTGATTTAATGGTAGAGAGGCCATGTTGAGCCCTCGGATTAGTTGTGGTGTTAGGTTCACATGCTTGATTGTTAGTTATTAGGATAATCAAGAGTCTAATGAAACTAGTTTAATTTTATGTTTGATTAATTTATTGAATGTTTACTTGAGTGATTGTGTGTTGAAATAATTGTTTGATTGAACGGATGATCGAGTATGACTGGTTGTGCCAAAGGGTACAATCAGGTGATCGATGTACCGATGGTTAGTGACAGGTAAGTATACGGTAAGTGTGAAGTGCTAATGGATGTTTGTGTTGTGATTCGGTAAGTGTTGATTGTTGGATAAATTATTAGTGTGTTTCTCTTATTCTTATTCTTGAAATGTTTGGTTTGGTGGTGTTGTGGTGGTTGGAGTTTGACAGATTCTTCGTGATAATGGTTGAGTATTGGAGCCTGAGGGCATTGGTTATTGGATCTTACGGGACATCGATTATTGGAGCCTGAGGGCATTGGTTATTGGAGATGGACTTTACGGGACAGTTGGATGGATTACTCTGTGAGAAATTGTTACTGTGGTTTCACCCAAGTGTACGCGTCATACGGGAGCACTACCTTGGTTCCCTATGACTATGGTCCTTTGGGGGCATTTCCGGGAATCCCGACGATGAGCGTCCCGAGGGGATGGTTTCCGGTAGCCCCGATGTATGTGCCGCCTCTGGACCGAGGGAAAATCTGATGTGATATGAATACTCTAGTGGATCGGAATATGGGAACCGAGGTGACACTAGAATCTATTCATGGATCGGAGGCTTGAAAAAGCAAGTGGTTGTTGTGACATTATTTGCTCCCATTTTAGTAGCTACGATTCGTTTATAGTATTTTTCATGGAATCTTTAAGTTATCGTTATCTTGGAAAAAGCGATACTATTTTATTTACACTGATTCCATAGCATTTCATTAATTAATAGTATTTACTCGTTTCCAGTTGTGATGGTATTCTATTTTATTATAGTGTTCTCTATGTATTCTCTGAGAAGTTATCGTTATCCTTGGGAATGCTTTATTGTTCTAGTTACCTTTTATTTGTTTATTACATCTTTTGGTCTAAGGGGTTTTAAGCACTTTTGTGACACCGGACTAAAGCAGTTTTATTATTAAATTTTGGAGGCTAAAGCTGTTTATGATTTTCCCTACTGAGCGTAAGCTCACCCCTTCTGTTTCTCTTACTGTTTTACAGGCGTACCTGATGTCTAGAGAGTTCGAGGCTTGGGAGCTTCAGTTTGTCTTGGGGACTGTCCTAGAGTTGTGTTGGTCTTTTGTACTTAACCTTTACATCTTACACTTTATGTTGAGCTGTGACTCATTGGAGATTTTTTGAACTATTTACTGATGTTGATTTGAGGAAGTTTATCTTGTTATTTTAAAGGTTTATATCAATTTATTATCGCTTTTCTATTATTAACTCCGGTTACGTCTCGAGTTCGGTCAAAACTGGATTTGGGGCGTGACAATTTGGTATCAGAGCCTGGTTTCATTTTGAAATTGTTTTCAAAACCTCGGACCGCACGTCAATTAGGTGGGTAGAGTTAGGTGGTCTAAGTCATGGACTCAGTGACGCAATTTGAGGCATAGAGTTGGATCGACCCAAGTCTTGATTGTTTCAATGTTTAATTAGGTTTGAATCTTTCATATGTATAGGACAGTTACATTACTTGATTGGTATCCTTGCCCTATTGACTGTAAGTTACAGTGATCGGTGACGCCGAACGGTTGAGATCGGGATTGGATTAACGAGTAATGATCGAGCCGTTATAAATTGGTTGTTGAGTAGATCCATTGTTAAGTAAGATTGTTAACTTGAGTTTTGTGGGTTGTTGTGGCAATATTGTGAGTTGCTAAGCTAAGAATGTACTACGACTGTTTTGATACGTTCCTCTTATGGGTGTTTTTGTTGAGGTGTACCCACCTTCCGACTAGAAGTCGGTAAAGCGTGCTACGATTCTGAGATAAGGTGTACCTACCTTCCGACTAGGAGTCGGTAAAATGTGCTATGATTCCGTGTTAAGGTGTACCTACCATCCGACTAGGAGTCGGTAAAACGTGCTATTGTCAGTATTGGGGTGTGCTGACCATCCGGCTAGAAGTCAGTAGAACGTGCTCAGATTTCGTAATAAGGTGTGCCTACCTTCCGGCCGAGTGTCAGTAGAACGTGCAGTGATTCTGTGGTAAGAGGTGCCTACCTTCCGGCTAGGAGTCGGTAAAACGTGCTATTGTCTGTGATAAGGTGTACCTACAATCCGACAGAGTGTCGGTAAAACGAGCTATGAACCGTGGTAGGGTGCGTCTTCCCTCCGACCGAGTGTCGGTAAATAGTGCTATAGTCGTGAGGTCCGGCGTGTTAAGGGAGTCTTGTTATGTGTGGATTGCTACTGAACTATTGCGTGATCGCTATCGCTTCACTTATGTGAACGATTTGGAGGTCAATTGAATAAAGGGTAGAAACCCGGGTGATACTACGGTACTTTGCTAATAAGGTGTACTTTACAGAGCACGAGAACAATTGTGTATTTTGATGGGCATGAGAACCCTGTGTACTGAATTGCGTATTTTGATGGGCATGAGAACCCTGTGTACTGAATTGTGTATTTTGATGAGCATGAGAACTCGGTGTACCGAATACCTTGTGAAATTGATTATTAATGTCCTGCTTAAGCGGATGGTTAGTGGAAAATACGAATAGGTCCTGCCAAAATTTCTCTGAAACTGAAGTGTTTGCACTATCACGGGCTGACTCAGGGGCGCCACTGTAGTCGAACGTGATGGTTGGATGTCAAGTGGTTACAACGAGATTCGGGGACGCCTGAATTGGTTTGCAACGACGTGAGATCGACATGAATGTTATAAGAGAAAAGTAAGGGGTTGAGATTATGGAAAAAGTTGAGACTCATGGGAAGGAACTAAGGATATGAATTGTGGAACTGAGGTGTTACGATTTAAACCCCACGTGATGGGAAGATACCCGACCGAGGTAGACACCGGTACGGTATGTTGAGTGTGCAATTGTTTGGAGCTATACCCCCTGTGGGAGTTGATTGCACTACTTGCTTGACTGCACTACTTGCTTGATTGCACTACTTGCGTGATTGAACTACTTGCTGGATTGCAATACTTGACTGATGTTGTGAAACACACAAGGTGCGAATTTCTTTGTCTATATAAATATTATATAGGACTATACTACGTGTGACTATACGACTTACTATCGGTCCAAGTGGGATCCATATGAGACGCATGAGAACGTCATGTTATGATAAATTGAATCAATGGTGGTAAACCGACTTATGAACAAATACTTTGTGAATGCAGTGAGTGTGCGAGATGTCACGTGTTTATACCCCGAGGGGTACCAGGAGCCGCCCAGCTGTAGGGCAGAGCCAGACACCAACTGTTGGACTGGCAGAGGCAGCGCGCCCAAGGTGCTGCTTCCACAGAGTACCAGAGTTCTGAGGGTGGACCGCCAGGGTCACCACCTAGAGTTCCTCCACTCGCAGAGCCGACTCAGCCGGCCCCTATTGATGAGGTGGTCCATGCAGTATTAGCAGCGCTCAGCGCTCAGCAGGAGACTACTGCACCGGCACCAGAGTCTGTGCCTACTGCCGACGCAGTCACTACCGAGAGGCCATGCCAGATGGACAGCCACACGGCCCAGGCTCTCTGAGATTTTCGTAGGTTGGGTACACCTATCTTTTTCGGAGGTTTAGACTCCGAGGCAGCGACATTATGGTTGTAGCGGATTACCCGCAACCTTGACACTTCTGGGATTTCTAAGGGACGTCTGAGAGTCTCTTTCTCCACCTTCCAGCTCGAGGGTGAGGCATATTATTGGTGGCAGTCTGTTCAGACCAGAGTGGGTGATGATTTTCAGCTCTTCAGTAGAGTGTTCCTGGAGCAGTACCTTCCTCGATCTGTTCGAGATGATAGACACCAGCAGTTCCTGGAGCTGCGACAGAGAGAGATGACCGTTTCTGAGTATGCGGCGAGGTTCTTATCCTTGTCCCGCTTCGCACCTGAGATGGTGCAGACTGAGGAGAGTCGTTGCAGACGATTCGAGAGAGGGCTCACTCCGTCGATTGCAGATCGGCTTATTGCTCTTAAGACTGAGGTGTACTCTACACTGGTGGATTAGGCCTTAGCTGTGGAAAGGCATTTACGTGAGACCGACAGGGCGCGAGATATCAGGCCGAGGCCAAGTGGGTTCTTGAGGCCGTCTGAAGGCCGCGATCCGAGGAGACAGAGGAGCTCGGGATTCTTCCGTCCTCAGACTCAGTCTGGTGGGCCGAGATCGGACGGATCGGTAGCGTCGGCCAGATCCGCCGCGTCGGAGCGGCCACCAATATGTTACTTTTGTCATCAGTCAGGCCATCGGAGCCGAGATTGTTCGAGAGACGGCACGTGCCGAGGTCATACTTGCGGCCAGGTCGGACATTTTGCGAGACAGTGTCCCGTCGCAGGTAGAAGGACACCAGCGCCGATGGTCCCACAGCCGACATCGAGGGAAACAACACCAAGACATCATCAGAGGGCCCCACAACAGATGACTTTTCCACCACCCCCGGGAGGAGGACCTCAGACTCAGTAGGACAGAGTGAACGCAATTTCCGGGCCCCGAGCAGAGGGACTTGTTTACGATCGTGAGATCGCTTAGAGCACTTGTTTACTTTTTAGACTTTGGATATTATGTTTGCTGACACTTGAGTGTTACGCTTGTTGGTTTGTTATGTGCCATTTTATGTTGGAACGAGATTTTGAGAACCGTTAGGCCACTCGTACCTTAACACATTGATCGGGAGTTTGAATTATCTTTTAATATCGATGTGAGTTGAAAGTGGAGTAACAGACCGTCTCGTTCCTATGAACATGCCGTACTGAAAGTTCCCCTCCCTCTTTCGAACGTGTTGATCGAACTTTAAGAACCGGGTTGGGGAACACCAAACGTTCCTCAAATGCTATCAACATCGGACGCCCGAACGGAGGAGGGCTACAATCTGATCAATAAACAGTTCGACCGGTCACCGAAGATGACAGAGTGACGATAAGACCATAGTAGTGCAGCGGAAGCACGGTGCACCGTTAACCCACAGGCATCGTAATACCCAGCTTCTTCTACCTTCGCTAGAAGATTTAGGTCACAAGATTCGAACCTTCGAGACGACTTTATCACGACATCCCAGTTAACGAATGAAAAGTGCACGAGTATGTGTCGTACGTAAGATATTAGATTAGAGTGTGTTCCCTACGTTCTTCCCAGAGGGACTAATCGGTGGACCGCCAGTTCACGAGCCACCCAGAACAGTTGGATGACACCGAAAGTTATTCAGACGACTTTTCAGCGGAGAAGAATACGGAGAACACGAACCGAGTACCAAGGCATATCTCCATCATCAAGAGAAGAATGAACGCCAAACGTCCCGCGAGGACTAAGCATAACCATTAAGTTACGCCATAGAAGTGAGAGCACCTCACGTTGAGACCCAAAAACAGTTAGCGAATGACGACTACCACGAGCTTCCAAGCCAGTAACAAGATGGCACCGCGTGAAGCATCACATGGTAAGTCAGGTTTTGTGCCATGTAGAGCACAATGAGAATTTAGAGATTGACCAGTGACTGGTCCTAAGTTGGTTGAAAGACGTTTGGGGATCTACACGCAAGGTACCCCAAAGACCGTTCAAATCCTAGAGATTTCAATGCTTGTTGTGGATTCACTATTTTGATGACACGGATGCAACGACTTATAACTTAGTCGATCGATATTATGTGAGCAAGTGTCAACGATAAGAGAAATACCACAGGTTGGATACCCTTCGTGATCGATCGCAATTGAGTGTTGATGGTTCTACCATGATCTAGAGTCGTGATGATTGATGTACGGTCGATCCATTATCAGGTTGAGAATCTTGATAAGGTTTACCCGGTGTGGTATATTGCTATGTTAGACAAGTGTGCCATGCTTGGTAGGGTATGCGCCTTTTATTATGGTATGTTTAGAAGCGAGCCACCTTCCGACGGAATATCGGTGATTAGTATTATTTCTTTGATTGAGGTACGCCTACCCTTCCACGAGATGTGGTGAAACGAACGGTCGTTCCAAACCCTACAGTGGTCATGAGAACCTTTGTTTGAGGGTTGCCTCTGTGTGTTCAGTGATTGCTTGTGTGTGATAGGTCGTGACATGACCTTATTGGCGTCCCAGTGTGAACTATCCTTATGACGATTACTAAAGAGAAAATGAGAAGTTACATCTGCGGATGGCTACACCTTTGTCCGACTTTCGGAGTATTTCGGTAAGACACCCATACCGACGGAAAATTATGGTATGGCATGGCTAGGCCGATGTCGATTATTCCGGTGTGATACCTATACCGTTGAGGATTCCGATGTGATGCATCTATATCGAGGTTGTTTGTGACAACCGCTATCTACACCGACGTCGGATTCCAGTATAAGTGATCATGATCGTTATCTGTTATTCCTCGGTGTCTGAGGGCTAATCGACTTGTTGTGTGTACTCACTGTTTCCTTGTGTTGACCTAATTTGTTCCACGTTGGAGTTGTAGTCTGTTGAGTAAGATTGTTTGTCACCGCCAAGTATGGCGTTTGAGCAACTAGCGTGATCTAGTGAAGCACGATGACGTGAATGTCGCGTAAATTCGGAAACGGTTAAAGACCGTGCAGGGCCGACAAAAGAGTTACACCGATGAAAGGCGCAGGCCCTTGAGTTTCAATTGGTGATCAGATATTTCTGAGGGTGAACCTAAGAAGGACCCTTAGCGGCTCGACCACGACGGAGGCAAATTGGCCCGCAAATTATCGTACATTTTGAGAGCGTCAGGCAGAACTGGAGCCGTTGCCTAGCAACTTCCACGTGTTCCCAAACTACGGAAGTACATCGCGGATCCCTCGCTTGTGAGTTTTGAGCGGACGCTCCCTGAGATAGGGTCAAGTGGAGCGCGTTCGTTTTAAATTTCGAGGACGAAATTCCTTTAAGGGGTAGACTGTAAAGACCTGAATCATTATTTCGATAATTTATCGTAGGAGACATCGTTGAGTTGGGAGCGAGTCGATTAGTGGTTCGTCGGCAAAAAGAAGAAGAAGAAAAAAAAATTTGGGCTGATTTTGGATTGGGCCAACTTGGGCCCAATCAGCTTTGCACGCCAGCCCACTCGGACCAGGCCCAATCTGAGCCTTGGTTTAAAAGAGGCACATTAGGGTTTTCCCCAAACTCTCCCTTCTCTCTCTACCGCCAAACTCTCCCTTCTCTCTCTACCTCCCTCGTTCCTCTTCAACTCCGGCAGACGTTCATCCACCAATCGCCGGCCTTCTCCACGTCCAGCCACACCTCTCCGACCACACCACCGAGCCGTTTCCCCTCCCTTCCTCTTCTCCGTCAGCCCGAGCAACTCGCCACCGCATCTTTCCAGCGCCACCCGAGACCAGCCACGCCGTCTCTCGCTCTCCCTTCCTCGTCGCGTCTCCGGCAGACACGACCTTCACGGTCTGTTCTGTGCCGGACGAAAGGAAAAGGAGCGTCGAGATCGAGACGCGCACCTCCTCGCCGCCAGCTCTTCCCTCTCAGCAACCCTAGCTAGCCCGTCCTCTCCCTCAGATCCCGCCGCCGCCGTCTTCTGTTTCCCCACGGTGAGCCCCCAAAACCCGTGAGGCTTGGTTGGTCGGCCTTAAAAACCGGACCTCTTCTCTTCCCTTGTGTTTCTTTTTCGAGTTTTGATTGAATCTGGCAGTGTTGAAACGAAGTATCCTTGGATCTGGTCGTGGGAGATGAACTTGAAACATACGATTTAAATAAATTAATTGAAAAGGGGAAAAGAAAGACTTGTTTTTGGACAAATCTGGGTTCAAATCTGTTATTAACTTTAAAATGGTTTTAAGACGGGATTGTGGAACAAATCCGAGATCTTGTGGGACTGTTGAACGTTGGGGCGTTGGGGAATTGAACGAAATGGAACTGTGGAACTGTGAACGGTTGTTGGAACCCGAACGTTGGAACAGACTTTTAATCAGATTTAGAACGGGACAAAAGCGGGAACGCTAAACTGAGTGCCTCGGGAAACGTGCATCGGGTTCTGTGCTCGGGGCTCGGGTACTCGAACCCGACTCGTTGTTTAATCCCGCTTCGACCCGTTCGAATTTAAAAGACAACATATTAAATTTACTCTGGGCCTTATCTGATCTGATCGTAAGTTTGAACTGTTTAAAACTCAGACTTGGACTCCGCCCGAGAGCTTGGACTTCGCCCGAGAAGACGAAGACCACTCCGGAACCCGTGTGAAGAACGGAGGAGAGCCAAATCGACTTTTCAGCAGAGTTGTTAGAGGAAGACCACAAGGTAGGGAAAGTCTTAATTTCTTATTTAACGCTTAGTATGCCTATTAGGTTAATAAAATCGGAAATGTCCTAGAATTGCATATAGGATGCGAATAACTAGAATAATCGTCTTTCAATTACTAATAACCGGATGTGTCTGGAATGCATGCTTAGGATGAGAATAACTAGTGTAACTCGCTTTCAATACTTGGGAATTGATTTAATGGTAGAGAGGCCGTGTTGAGCCCTCGGATTAGTTGTGGTGTTAGGTTCACATGCTTGATTGCTAGTTATTAGGATAATCAAGAGTCTAATGAAACTAGTTTAATTTTATGTTTGATTAATTTATTGAATGTTTACTTGAGTGATTGTGTGTTGAAATAATTGTTTGATTGAACGGATGATCGAGTATGACTGGTTGTGCCAAAGGGTACAATCAGGTGATCGATGTACCGATGGTTAGTGACAGGTAAGTATACGGTAAGTGTGAAGTGCTAATGGATGTTTGTGTTGTGATTCGGTAAGTGTTGATTGTTGGATAAATTATTAGTGTGTTTCTCTTATTCTTATTTTTGAAATGTTTGGTTGGGTAGTGTTGTGGTTGTTGGAGTTTGACAGGTTCTTCGTGATAATGGTTGAGTATTGGAGCCTGAGGGCATTGATTATTGGATCTTACGGGACATCGATTATTGGAGCCTGAGGGCATTGGTTATTGGAGATGGACTTTACGGGACAGTTGGATGGATTACTCTGTGAGAAATGGTTATTGTGGTTTCACCCAAGTGTACGCGTCCTACGGGAGCACTACCTTGGTTCCCTATGACTATGGTCCTTTGGGGGCATTTCCGGGAATCCCGACGATGAGCGTCCCGAGGGGATGGTTTCCGGTAGCCCCGATGTATGTGCCGCCTCTGGACCGAGGGAAAATCTGATGTGATATGAATACTCTAGTGGATCGGAATATGGGAACCGAGGTGACACTAGAATCTATTCATGGATCGGAGGCTTGAAAAAGCAAGTGGTTGGTGTGACATTATTTGCTCCCATTTTAGTAGCTACGATGCGTTTATAGTATTTTTCATGGAATCTTTAAGTTATCGTTATCTTGGAAAAAGCGATACTATTTTATTTACAGTGATTCCATAGCATTTCATTAATTAATAGTATTTACTCGTTTCCAGTTGTGATGGTATTCTATTTTATTATAGTGTTCTCTATGTATTCTCTGGGAAGTTATCGTTATCCTTGGGAATGCTTTATTGTTCTAGTTACCTTTTATTTGTTTATTACATCTTTTGGTCTAAGGGGTTTTAAGCACTTTTGTGACACCGGACTAAAGTAGTTTTATTATTAAATTTTGGAGGCTAAAGTTGATTACGATTTTCCCTACTGAGCGTAAGCTCACCCCTTCTGTTTCTCTTATTGTTTTACAGGCGTACCTGATGTCTAGAGAGTTCGAGGCTTGGGAGCTTCAGTTTGTCTTTGGGATTGTCCTAGAGCTGTGTTGGTCTTTTGTACTTAACCTTTACATCTTACACTTTATGTTGAGCTGTGACTCATTGGAGATTTTTTGAACTATTTACTGATGTTGATTTGAGGAAGTTTATCTTGTTATTTTAAAGGTTTATATCAATTTATTATCGCTTTTCTATTATTAACTCCGGTCACGTCTCGAGTTCGGTCAAAATCGGATTTGGGGCGTGACACGCCACATAGAACCCATACCATCAATAACGCTTACCGGCATAACTTACCAACCATAATCTATCGGTCTATCACTCACCCGATCATAACTCGAGGCACAACCACCTCACATTCAAGCATTCATTCAATCAATCATAGCACGGATCAACCATTCGCATTATAATCATCACAATTCATCTAGTTAATTATGACTCTTATATTAACCTAAAGACGAAGCATGCATCGATACTAAGAACGAACACTCATCAATAATTACATCCAACAAGCAATCCTAAGGCTCGACATGACCATTATACCAACATGGCAATTTCCCAAAGTATTGAAAGCGATTAAACTAGTGAATCACATCCTATATGCATACTAGACTCGTCCAGTTATTTATATAATTAAAAGCGGTTATTCTAGTGAATCACATCCTATATGCAAACTAGGACCTTTCCGATTATTATTATCCTATAGGCATACTATTAGTATTCTTTAAATTAAGAGTTAAGAGTGGAGTTTACTACTCTTCCCTACCTTCGAACTCTCCAAAGCTTAATACTCCAAGCTGCTGACGTCCGGGCTAACTTCCTCCTCCTCTTCTCACCTGGTCCCCAAAGCCTCCTTCTTCGTCTAGCTCAAATCCAAGGTCTTGGATCACAATTAAAACTATAATTAACGATAACCAAGAGACATACATCTAAGTCAAAAACCCCAACCGTTTGATTTCAAATAACCAATTGAAATAGAAGAAAAACACCCAAAGAGGGTTCAAAAGGACCAAAACTGGTCTGCCACGGATCAGGTCACGGAGCCGTGAGGTTACCCGTCACGGATGACGTCACAGACCCGTGACAAGTGCCGTCACGGTCTCCATCACGGAGCCGTGACGTCTCCCGTCACGGTGCTCGTCACGGATCCGTGACGGTCCAGACCAGTTTCGTCCTTCTTCCTCCAGCCTCCTTTTCACGAAAAACACTTCAAAAACTCCATTTTCAGTCACCCAAAACCTCCAAAACAGTCAAATACATTCAATCCATCACTACCCAAGGTAGGATTCATCAAAACTCCAAATACCCAAGAGATTCCCAAATCAAAAACACCAAAAACTCATAGATTTCAACACAAATCAATCATCTAAAGCTCTAGAACAACAACTAACAACATAGAACTCAAAATATAGCTAGTTTAAGCAAAATCCACAAAAAGCCAAAGCTTGAAATGAATTGGAATGAAATTATGATAGTGTTCTTACCTTTAGAATGAAGAGATGATGAAGAAAACAAGGTTTTGGTGAAGAAAATATGAAGAACTAAGATCAAAATGGCTCATTTCTCCCTTTCTTCTTCTTCAAGTCTCATTTGTTCTTCCTCTCCTCCCTTTCTCTCTCTAGAATTCGGCTAGCACTAGTAAATGTGCTGAAATTGTTGCTTCAATTGCTTTAAATGACCTAAAATGATGAAATACCAAAAAGCCCTTTAGCTTTTATCCCCTTAAGGTCACTTGTGAGGGGTAAAAGGGTACTTTTAGCCTCTTTTCTTCCCCTCCTAGCTAGCATGGACAAGTGTTCATGTAGGGACCACTTGTCTCTAGCTAAAAATCCAGCACCTCAATTTAATTAGGATTTGGTCGATAAAAAGTTCCTGTTTGACCGAGAATTGACTTTTCCAATATTATAGTCAAACGAAATGAAATGGCTCAACTAAGCTAACCGTAATGACGGCTACGCTTTTTGGGCCCCGGAAAGGTCCCGAACGACTCCCGGAGTCATCGGTTGACTTTTCCGACCGAAAGTCAAACTTTGCCAGAAATCACCGGTTCGGTCGGGATCGACCGGGGGCGGTTCTTACAATCAGAATCAAGGTCTGCTGATCCCCCCCAAGTGCCGAACCATAGAATTGCATTTTTTAGAGGAATACTTTCAGTACAAGTAAAAACACTACGTTTCCAAATAGATAACAAACATCCAGAGACTCATTCAGTAGGCGAACAAATAAACTTCCAACCTCCAATAAAGAAACAACTTCGAATATAGGATGGGGAAAAAGAATCCACCTTGGTCTCTTGAAGTAGAGCAAAATCAGGGCATTCTCGTCTGATTATGCCACTAATACTCCGCCTCTTATGAGCGGAGTTAGTTCCTCTCACATTCCATGAGAGGAACTTCATCTCCTTAGATTAAGGCCAGAGAATGAGGATCGAAGCTCAGGGCTTCCAAATCCTCGTCACCACAAACGTCTTCATATGTGTCCTCCACATCATCTTCCAATTCTAAGTGTTCTGGTACTTCCAAATCCAAATTGTTGAATTGATCTACCGCGAGAATATCTGACTTCAACGCTTTAATACCCACTTGCTTCACATAATCCCATTCTCCTTGCCTAGTAGCTCTTTCTCTGTAACGTGGGCTAGTTTGAGATAGAACTGGGATCTGATAAACCGTTCCAGCCCTTGTGTTTTGCGTTTTCTTCTTAGAAATCAGAGTAGATGGAGAAGCTTGTGCCGCACGCAAGTAATTAGTTGCTTTATTGACACTATTCACGACTTTGTTAATGTTCACATGACCGACCTGCGATGATAAGCCCATATCCATATTTAAAATAGCCTTATTCTTATCTGATCGGGTTTCAGTAGAGTTCGTATTCGAAACTCTATTTTTGGAGATATCTTCTGATTCAAATTGATTCTCTGAATTTTCCCAATCCTTTTCCATAGACGATTCCGGCGACTTGACTATCGGAAAGAAAATTTCCAGTATTTCAATCAACTGAACTCCAGAAACCTGAATGGGAAAACTAGAAGAGCCCATCTTCAAATTGCAGCTCAAAGTAGAGACCTGTGAATTTCTATGCACCAACACAAAAGCCTTATCAAAGGAGGTTGATTTTGAATTGTTGTCACCCAAAAGATGTAGAATAGTCCCAAAAAAATTTCCAATGGATTTGACAGTATCTTCAAAGTGGCCATGGAATGGAATGCCCTATATCTTTAACCATTGAAAGAAGCCTCCTTCTGTAGGTAGAATACCATAAATGCTAACTAGTTTAAACCAAGGCTTGATACGCTCCCATTTTTCCTTCTCCAATTCATCTATGAGTTTTGGATTAATAACTGTAAGCAAGAACAATCGCTGCCCAAAAAACCTCAAGATCAAATCAGATAATCCCATATAATTCAACACTGACTGGTATTTGATGACATTCCAATTATTGTGAGCCATAACAAGAACTCCTGCTAAAGCCATTTCTCTAGAACCATTTTCAGATGTCCCAAAAGCTTCAAAAACCGGTTCCTGTTGCGACAATTTCACCTTAGGAACCCATTTCTGAACAATTTTGGGAGAGCTCTTTTTTGACTTTCGAATTGTAGGTTTTGCCCAATCAACCAGTAACTTATACCCATCTTAGAAAGTATCATGGAACGAATTGATTGCATCTAAAGCTTTCCCAGAGAGCAATTTCACAAACCCAAAAAATTTCCCAGATCAATTTGATCTCTTACATACAAAGCAGGAATCCCTATCTCCCAATTCCAGTAAATTTCTCAACCAGGATTCATTCCTTCCCGGAGGAATATTGAAAATAAAGAGTTTTTTCGTGGTTTGAGAATCAGATTGATTAAACGATCTACTCGAGATAACATTTTCCTCAGATTCAGTGATGGGAGGGATCGGGTTTTTACCTTCAATTCGGTGAACCATTGAAGAAACCCTACCTGATTGAGGCCATCTTTTCGAGGAGCCTTGCTCAGCCGTGCTGTCCTTTAAGAAATCAACAGAATGAGAGCTCCCACTAGGCACCACCACCACCACCACATATTTCGCCCTTAGTTTGCCCAAATTTTCCTGCCCCAGACTCTTATCAGACATCGGCGCCTTACCTTTCACCTCGTCTCTTTTCATGATTTTTCGTTTCTCTGATTTATGAATCCACAACAGAGAATTGTGTAGAAGCATTGAAGGGAGAGATTTGCCCCAGTGAACACCTGACGAGAAGCTTTCCGGCGAAGGCTCGCCGTCAAGTTCAGAGTGCAGTGATCAGCTCTCTAGTAGGGGATGAACAGACAAGTTGACATAAGAAGAGATTTAGTGATGGAGGGTGTCTGTGATCTTGATATCAAATCCCTGGGCAACAATCTTATACTCCTGCACTGGATTGATCCACTTTTGGGAGAAGAATTTTTGAAAGATAATCAAAATTAAATAAATTAAATAAAATAGGAGTAGAGATGAATGTTATAATTTTAATGAATGGTACTTACAAAACTCAACCCAAATCTGATTACATAGCCTGATGAACTCAAATCCTAAATCCCCATCCTAAATCGCCTTTGGCCGCCGGTAGAGAAGCCCAAATCCTCTCTTTGTTGCTCCTTGAACATACATGGGCCAAAGAAGGATTGTGGACGACGAAAGTGACGACCGAAGGAGGAGGAGCGCAACGTGATGGTGGTGGGTGGGTGGGTTCGTGGAGGTGGGTGGGTTCATGGAGGTGGGTGGGTGATGTTGTGGTGCTGGCGAGGGGAGATGATAGTGGTGACTGGGTGGGTTCGTTGAGCTCCATGGCCGATCGCGTGAAGATGAGAAGAGATGAATATGGAGTAGAGAGGATGAAAGGAGGAATGAGTAGAGTGGTTAGTTTAGGTTTTATATATTAACGGTAGTTAGGTATTTTCAAAAAATATAAATTTTTTGTCTATTTTTGGACGGAAACAGACCAAAGTGAAAAAATAGTAAGTTATGGGGTTTAAATGTCAAAAACAAAGTTAATGGGGTAATGTGAAAAAAAAGACAATAGTAAGGTATATTATGTGTAAATTTTCCCAATCAACAATATGTTACCAATCGATGAATTACATTGATCCAAATTCGAGTTTTAAAGATTAGTGTTTTCCCGCATGAAAATGTCTTTTCGAAAACCATTTGATATTGTCTGAACATCCTCCATATCTTCCATGATAAGTGTTTTAAAACTCAAGTGTTCCATCATAAAATTGATAGTTTTCCTGAATACAAGTTTTTTTTTAATATGGTTTGAATCTTGATCCCCGCATTAAGAAATGGACTACTAAATATAAATTGCGTGAGTTCCTAATCACTGATACATACTGCCATAAACATAGCACATATACATTACTTTTCCTATTCCGTCACAAATCAATTCATCTTCTTCATATAACAATCAAATCTTTGCGATAAAACACTGAACTAACATCTTTCTCTCTAAAATAAAAAAGGAATATGAACACATTACTTGGACAGCAAGAAAAGGAGGTGTCAAACATAAAAGTACACAATCGCAATTTGAATGAAGAACACATGAATTGAATTGGATTGTTAAAAAGAGATCAGCAGCAGAAACCCAAATGTGCAAGGGAAGCGGAATCGGGAAGAGACGAATGGAAGGCAGAATGAAGAGTCCAAGTGAAAGCAGTGACGTTGACGACAATCAGAGGCGGGGTTGCAGCAGATTCAGCGACAATGGAGTTGACCAAGCAGCAAGTGTCGGCTATGATGTTGGGGTGGATCTGTTTTGGGACTCCGAGGTCGTAGAGGCCGAGACTCATGCACACGAGTTGATGTTGCTCACAAGTTATGTTGGACAGAGGAATCCACGTCAGTGTCTTGGTCACCCTGCGCTCAAGTCGACGCCTTGAAGAAGACCCAACCATCTCCTCCAAGTGGATCTCGATCGGAACCAGGTCGTTGGGCGAAGGCGGCGAGTGGTGGCCGGAGGACGGGGAGAGGCAATAGATGTGGTGGTTGAAACGAGTGGTGGAGGAGGACATGTTGTAGAGAGAGTTTGTAGGAGATAGGATACAAGTAGAGAGAAATTGATGTTTCAGATTTGTGTCGATTGGGTATTTATAATTACAGGGAGAGGCCTTGTGGTTGCGTACCTTCCAATAGGAAACTATTTCCTACTCGGGGAAACAGGAAACTAATTTTGAAACAGGAAAGTAATTTATGGCTTGGGGACCAAGTAATCTCATGCACAAAATAAACCCTATATGGTTAATTTTATGAGTGCCATGTTGGGATTTAAGCTTTAAGGTTTCGAGGGGAAAGACATGAAAGGCACAAAATAAACCCTGTACGGATTACTCTATTAATGTTCCATCTCCCTATAACAGTTATGCATAAAAGGGAAAAACTCTAGCCATTAAAGAGAAAAATCCTATTCCGTTTTTTGTTTCTTCTCACAACGCCGCCGACCAACACTCGTCCTCATGGTTGTCTTCGTTTTCGTCTCCGCTGATCCACCTCTTTCGTGCCGTCATCCTCTCACGCGAAGAGGCTTCCACTCCGTCCCTCTGATGCTCCCTGTTTCCTGTGAATATCAGATAACCGACAGGTGGGTTTGGGATCCGGGGGAGGGACGCTAAGGGGGTGCAGTTCTCCACGACATCCTAGCACAAGGAGGAAAAAAAGGAGGGAACCACCATAGGATCCTCTATTTTGATGCTTTTTGCTTCAGTAAGGACATGTATGGTTCGTTAGGTTGGTTAGTTTGGTTAGCTTGGTTTTGATACATGTATTGGTTTATGATTTGGTTTTTAGGTCGTTTAAATTTATCGTTTAGTACCTTTGAAATGTTGGTAAGGGGATTTCCTAAGTTAGTATATGCGATCCAAATCAGTATTTTTCTACGGGTCCATGAGCCCCGGGTTGGCTACGGGCAACCAGGACACATATCTAGAACTCAGTGCATTTACGCCCTACCTTGTATGGTTTATTTCTTGCATTAATGCACTTCCCCGATTAATCATTTAAAAAAAACCCTATATGGCTTGATTATCTTCTCTTTGCCACTGTTTTGGTTTATTCTAGTAAGAGACTCGTTGTAGTTGTGGAGAAGCTGCTTGATCTCAATGGCGGTATCTTCTCGGTCACGTTATCTTCGATGAAGGTGGTTATCAGCTCAACTAACTCAAGCATATCCTAATTAGTATGATAATCATTATCCTTGATGATTATCCTCTCGTTGTGTTTAACATGTGTTGTGGTTATCAAGATTGTACTTATCATGTGTTAGTGCTAGAATCCAATGTGTACAGGACTCATCATGTGCTATAAATAGGCACATGTATCTCATTCCAATTCATTCAATATACAAGTATTCAATACAATTACTTGAATTGACTTGATATCATAGCAACGGGCAAAGCCCGCATTGACCTTTTATCTAATAAATACGTCCCTCCCAGAAGTCGTGGTTTGTTGCACATATTAGCTCTAGAATTACTACAGTTATCCTAGTAGCAGGTACCATCACTTGGTATCAGAGATTAAGAGCTCCATATTTTCTCTCTCCATGGCATCCTCGGGTTTCTCAGCTTCTTCTCCATCTCTATCTACTCTACCACTTCTCAAACCAAATTATCCCCCTCCCTGTTTTAAACATCGGTGTCCCCTTATCCATTCACCATCAATCGTCTGCAATCAAGCCCACGGGCTCCAAGACATATCAACCATAGAGGATCCAATTTCAACAATTGTTGAACATGCTCGATCTCCACAATTAGCTATATCCGGACATATGTCCTCCGGGCTGCAATGGTTACAAATAGTGAGACGCAAGAACAAAGTTCCAATCCAACATATATCAGTTGGTATCAGAAGGATCAATTGTTGTTCTCTTGGATCCTTTCCTCTATTTCTAAAGAATGTTATCAACATCTCTCTTGTGCAATAACTACAACTCAGGCATGCTCTGCGCTTTCCACAACCTATGGTGTTATGAGTAATGCTCAACGTACTCAGCTCTTAATCGAGTTTCATAGCCTTACTAAGGACGATAAAACCGCCAGTCAATTTCTTCACCAAGTAAAGGCCTTGGCAAATTCCCTTGCAAGTACAGAAAATATCATTTCTGATTCTGATTTTAATGTCATTATATTTCGCAGGTTCGGTTCTAACTTCAATGGAATTGTAGGAGCATTGCAACAACGTGTTGACCTAGTCTCATTTTCTGAGCTCCATGGCCAACTTGTGTCCTATGAGATCTTACTGAACTCGCAACATAATGCCTCACTCCTGGTCAATATTGTCACCACAACTTCTCCTAGGCAAGATGGGAGAAATTTTCATCGGTCCGGTAACTTTCCAGAATCGAAATGCATATCGTTGTCGTGGACGAGGACGTGGTCGGAACTCATCATCTCGTCTGGCATGTCAGATATGTGGGTTGACCAAACACATTGATGTTGCCTATCGCCGAAGATTCGACACCTCCTTTCAGTCCCATCCTCGGGAACTTTCTGAGGGGCCGTCATACCTCTATTAGTTCCATGTAGGGTTACAGTTCAGTGCTTCAGTCTCAGGCCATTCCGGATGATAGATAACCATATTGGCTTCATGACACAGGTGCAACACATCACATGACACAAGACCTCGACTCCCTTACTACCATTGTTCCGTATCGAGGTATGACTAGACTTGTTGTTGGTAGAGGCCAAGGGCTTCCAATAGCTCTTATTGGCTTAGGGCTTTTGGGTCTCGAGGTAGGGTTGGAGATGAACCAACTCGCAGCGGAAAATCAATGAAAACCAAGAGACGATTAAAACCATGAAACAACTAACAAAGAATGGATTCACAAGAGAAAAATTCAGCGCTAGTTCTTACCAAAACAAGAACACCGGTTAACGAATGATTGGCTTGAGTCTCCAAGACGCCTACGCATCCACATGGGAATCAAAGCCACGTAGTTCTTCTCTTTGAGGACTCAAGAACACAAAAATGGAGGTGGGAGCTTGCCAAACCCGAAATTGCAAGGGAAGGGAGAGAGAAGTTGTGTTTCCTATTCTTGTCTTGTGTTTGTTATGTTGAAAAAAGATGACTTAAACATAACAAAACCCATACTTGTCCAACTAAAGGCATGGGACAAGTATGGTGTCAAGTAAGGTGTAAATAGGACAAAGTATGGCAAGACAAGATTGGGTTAGGTGGTGAATCACCAACACCTTAATCCTTGTCTTGCTTGCTTAGTACTAATTAATCAAGACTTGATTAATTAGTTCCATGGGCCTTGGTTGCATGGGCCTTTCATGGGCCTCTTGGAACATGGCCCGTGGCCATTTCCAACGAGGTCCCATGATTCGCTCATCGCCTCCAAGCCTTCCATACCGGAAATGTCCAACATTATCCGACGCGATCAATCCCAAGACTCCAAGCCTTGTCTCGATCCGTAAAGTTCTATTCACTTACGGGCACATGACCCAAAACCCAGTTTTGGTCATGTCCCGAGACAACTCCCTTTTGGCCATTCTCCATAAATGTGTCAATGAGTTCCATCCTCCGGTGTGACCCTTAGGTTTATGCATGTCAATAGATCAACGTAAAATCCCATTTTACTTGATCCCATTTAAGTGGCAACTAACGAGACTTTAGTATTGCCTGACACTGCATAACGAATCGACCCTGTCGATTCTAACCTTTCCGTCATCCCTATCATTATCCTTTTATCTCCGATATCCTGATTGAGATAAGGCATAGAGCCGTCATCCTTATTATTCTCAATCAATGTTCCTTGATATGTGAGATGACTAAAGATATGATACCCAGTATCATGTGCATGGCCATGCTATTCTTTCAGTCACTCTCGATCAAGCGGCCGAGAACTGATATCTTTCTCATACCTCAGTATGAGGGATAAATCCCTTAGCCGTCTTTCGTGTCACTCATGTAGCCCGTCTCCAAGCCAATCCTGGCCGTTATGGAAGCCCTGTTACGGACAACGTTAGGCTCAGGTCAAACTCAGTTGTTGACTACATAGCGATCACAAAGACTCCTTGGTCTAAGGATACATGACAAGATACGACACTGAATATGTTCATGACTTAATCTATGGCACATATTCAGGGCGGGTCGTCCAATATCATGTCCCACATGATATCTATGATCAGACTCCGGAATCCCATTCCAATGACTAACAGAACGTAAGCCATAAAGAGCCATCTTTCATACTAGTCGCTTCTAATGAAGCTTTGTTGACTAGGGACCCATCGAGTATGATCTATCTAAATCTATGGTTCTATTCGCATGGTGGGCATAGATCAGAGCACACATCGATATATTACTCCAACACATAAGTAATATAAAGCCGTTTTGATTTTATTGCTAACGATGATATATACATTTGGACATTTAGGATTGAACTATGGGCACTAAGACTAACAATCTCCCACTTGCCCTAGTTCCAATCTAAACTCCAATATGTCCCCATCGACTTTACATGTCTAACATGTTCAGGCAGCGACACCGCCTTAGTCAAAGGGTTGGCTATGTTATCATCTGTTGCAATATAGGTTATCTTCACTTCACCTCAATTCAGTATTTCTCTGATTAGATGGATACGCCGTAGTACATGTTTTGATTTGTTATGCGATCTGGGCTTTTAGCTTGCGCAATGGCCCTTGTGTTGTCGCAAAATGGATTCACCGGGCTGGATGGGTTTTTAATTACATCCAACCCTACCGTGAATTTCCAAATCCACATAGCCTCCTTAGCTGCCTCTGCAGCAGCCATGTACTTGGCCTCTGTTGTAGATTCGGCAATGGTATCTTGCTTTACGCTCTCCCAGCTAAATCTCTGTTATTCAACGTAAACACATATCCTGATTGACTTCTAAAGTCATATGGATTTGTCTTGGAAAACTAGCGTCTACTCATCCTTCGACGACTAGTTCAACATCATCTTTCCCCCGGGTTAGAATGATGTCTACTGGTACAACATAAGGCTTACGAGACGTCTGGTCTCATACATGTCATGGCATATATGATCGATCCTGCCCCAGAGCGCATAGGATTCTCATCATCCTTTTCAGCTCATCAGGTGTCTTAGGACACTGAGTCTTGCTGAGATGAATGCCATGACTAGTGGGTAAGAGTCCTTTCTTTGAATCGAGCATTAAGAACCTACTCAATGCCTTGTTCACATAGGTTCCCTGACTTAAATCCAAGACCCTCTTGGTGCGATCTCTACATATCTTAATCCTAAAGATATAAGAAGCATCGCCTAAGTCCTTTATTGAAAAACACTTCCTCAACCAAGCTTTAGTCTCGTGCAAGGTTGTGATGTCGTTTTCAATGAGAACCAGAAAGGTAATCTTGCTCCCACTAGCCTTCTTACAAACGCAAGATTCATCCTCGTTCTTGATTAAGCCAAATCCAATTACAACTTCATCAAAACGAAGGATCCAACTCCGAGAAGCTCGTTTCAATCCATAAATGGATTTCAACGACTTATAAATCTTTCCCGTATTCTTCGGATCGTCAAAACCTTTGGGCCGAGACATACAAACGTACTCAGTCAAATTTCTATTTAGGAAAGCGGTTTTGACATCCACTTGCCATATCTCGTAATTATGATACGCAGTTATGTCAAGAAGAATTTGGATCGATTTTGACCATAGCCACTAGTGAGAAGGTTTCCTCATACTCAATCCATTGGATCTGCCTATAACCTTTGGCCACCAGTTGAGCTTTGTAGGTCAGAGGGTTGTTGTCCATGTCCATCTTCACCTTGAAGATCCATTTGCATCCGATGGTCCTCACACCATTGATGGGATCAACCGGTTCCCAGACTCGGTTGTCCGACATGGATTGCATTTCCTCTCTCATGGCTCCCAGCCATAACTCGGAGTCGGGCCCATCCACGACTTCTTGAAAGGTGGCTGGATCATCGTGATCCACCATGACTTCATTGTCACCTCCGGATACCATATCTTGGAGGTGGAAGATTGACCCTTTCAAATCGCCTTGGACCTTCCGGAATTGTAACAGGAATTGGTTCTCACTCTACGACAATCTCTGGCTCCTTTCTACTGGGTTGTCAATTGGTTTAGACAGATCTGTACCATCCTGAATTTCTTCGAGATGCACAGTCCTCCCAATGACGTCTTTGGAAACAAAACTTCTTTTCCATAAAGACCCCACCCCAAGCGACGAACACCATGTTCTCACTGGGATTGTAGAAATAGTATCCCCTTGTTGCTTTGGGATACCACACGAAGGTGCATATCTCAGATCTTGGTTCGAGCTTAGTCGAAACCAAATGTTTCACATAAGCCTCGCAACCACAAATCTTTAGAAAGGACAAAGCGGGCATCATCCCGTACCATTTTTAAAATGGCGTCCCTTCCACACCATTCGTCGAAGCCCGATTCACTATGAATGCGGTCGTCTCTAGAGCAAAACCCCTAAAAGAGATTGGGAGATCAGTCCAACTAATCATGGAACAGACCATTGTCTAACAATGTCCGATTTCTCCGTTTGGCTACACCTTTCAACTACAGTGACCTAGGAGGAGTCCATTCCAAAAGGATCCCATTCTCTTTTAGATGATCTAATAACTCTGTGGTCAAGTATTTTCCACCTCGATCCAATCGAAGTGCCTTAATACCTTTGTCGAGCTGGTTTTCTACTATAGTCTTAAACTCTTTGAATTTATCAAAAGCTTCAGACTTATGTCTCACCGAAAAGACATAACCATATTTACTGTAATCATCAGTAAATGTGATAAAGTAGCTAAAACCCCTCCTGGCAAGTGAACTTATTGGTCTACACACATTCGAGTGTATCAGCCCCAATAATTCACCCGCCCTTTCATCGCGATCGATAAAGGGCACTTTAGTTATTTTTCCCATCAAACAAACCTTGCACCTATCGATCGAATGGAATTCGAATGAACCTGAAAGCCCGCACTTCTGAAGTGCTGATAGGCGCTTCTTGTTTATGCGACCCAAATGACAGTACCATAACAGAGTTAGGTTTAAATCGTTGGATTTAGACCTCTTGGTATTAACGGAATATATAGAACTTGAGGCATTGTTACCCATATCTAATATGTACAATCCTCCAACCAAGTCAGTACTGGTATAAAACATATCATTGCATAGAACATTCAAAACTCCATTTCCAATATTAACATTATATCCGTCCTTGTCAAACACGAATACAGATATAATATTTCTACTAAAAGTAGGTATGCAATATACATTATACAATACTAAGACAAGGCCTCTTGGCAAAGCAAGACTCATGGATCCTACAGCAGTTGCCACAACTCTGAGGTCCACTTCGTGCTTTCCAGACCTCTCCTACTTTCAGCCACCATATATAAGTGCATGTGTGAGATTCAGTCCTGGTATCTAATACCCATGAATCTTTGGAAGTAGAGAGATGTAGCTCTATAGAGTTAATACCGGATGAAGGCATGGTCCCACCGCCCTTCCTTAGATCATCCAGGTTTCCTGATGAAGGCGCAGTCCTACTGCCCTTCTTCAGATCATCCACGCTATTTGATGAAGGCGCAGTCCCACTGCCCTTCTTCAGATCAGCCGTGAACTTCCTGTAATCCCGGTTCCAATGACCAGGCTGTTGGCAGTAGAAGCAGACATTCTCATGTGTCTCATCTTTCCTGCCAAGTGTGCATGGGCCCCGCCCTTGCCACTTCCAATTCCCTTGTTGACCATCAGAATATCCTTGGTTCCCAGACCCCTGATATATTCTTCTCAGCAATTAATGACACTTCATGTAACTCTGATATGGTCTTAGAGACAGCCTTGTCATGGACATATTCTTTGCGTTCAGACTTGAGGACTATCCTCAAAATTCTGTACCAGTCCAAATAGTTTGTCTCATTTAGCTTGACCCTGTCAAGAATGGTTTTTAATGACAAACTATTAATGTTCGCTGAATTTGCCATTTGATCTACAACAGATAAAATTCAATCAGTAAACTGAATAAATTTTATGAAGATCAAGCTTAAACACCAACAATCGATTCTAAACCTTTAGAATCTGAAACCAAGATCCTTGATTCACTCGATTAAGCTGAACTAATGCTCACCTCTTAATCGAGCTATGTAGGTAGGACTCCATCCAATCACATCCAATGTGACTCTTGGCTAGGGTATGTACTTATGTACACGACTTACCCTATCTGTTACCCTAGCTCAACCTTAGGCCGAGAATCGTAGTCGGGTCCACCAATTTTCAACTATGGTTCGTCACTATGTAGGTGCTCCGCTAATGCGCACGACACCCACATATGTCGTCCAAACCTACTACCCCGCTTCCCCATGGATGCTCCGCTAATGCGCACGACACCCATAGGACGGGGAGGTAGTAAGGTGTTGATGATTGGGAGGTATCGGACATGACCCGCTTTTACTTGTCCAGTTGTGTTCAAAACTTTGGCACATCCTAGATGCGATGAGCACATCAACTACATTCCAAATGCAATGATGCCTCAAATTACATCCAATGTAATTCTTCCTTTGAATCCTTCAACTACATCCAATGCAATGACGGTTCTAAGGGTTCACACACAAGGATTAAAATTCCAATTTTATCTTTGCATGTGAGGTGATATGCTCGGTAAATAAAGTTAAGCATGCAATTCTAAAACGAATAGAATTAATCATGCATAAACTAAACCAAGCATAAAGCGATAAATGTGCACATAATAGCCCCCTAAACTAACTCCCACTAGCTTCTTGAGCTCCACCGACTCCAAGCCGATGCCAACACCCGAAAAGCCACCAAATGACCTTTTCGCCCTTTCTTCATCTTGAGTAAAATATTAAAATTTAATACACGACTCGCAGGTCGGGAATAAATAAATATTACAAAAAAGTGGTTCGACGACCACACCTTGAAAAAATAATTACACGCTAACACTAACGGCTCACAGGCCGTGAAAAGCGATAAATAATTAAATCGAGCTCGGGGATATTATGTACACCATGCCAACATCACATCACACATCGTGTTATCAAACAAGCATGTTATCAAACGTCATGTGATTTTCCGGTTTTAATCAATAGCCAAGTTTCGAAAATTTTTGATGCTCGGTTTATCGAAACCGTTCAAAAATGAAACTTTTGAACATTTGATCTTCGAGTTCGTCATGACGGTTCCAAACTCGTCATAACTAACAAAACGGTTTAGCATTGGCATATCAACCATCCAATGGTCATGCTTAGCCTAGCTCCGTCCAACGGAGCCCCGTTCGGTCCCGGTTTCGGCTCCCCGAGAGTCCCGCTCCCGAGACCCGAAAAATCAAATCTTTTTCAAAATTTCCAGATTTGAAATAATTTTCAAAAATTAATTTTACATGTATTAAATCCATAAACAATAATTTAAAACATGTTATCAAACAATTTAGCAAAACAACATGCCAAAAACGAAACTTTCAAGCAAAACCGAAACTTAGAACACCGTCTTGTGAATCCCGAAGGTAGCACGGCTCTGATACCACTGTTGGGTCTCGAGGTAGGGTTGGAGATGAACCAACTCGCAGCGGAAAATCAATGAAAACCAAGAGACGATTAAAACCATGAAACAACTAACAAAGAATGGATTCACAAGAGAAAAATTCAGCGCTAGTTCTTACCAAAACAAGAACACCGGTTAACGAATGATTGGCTTGAGTCTCCAAGACGCCTACGCATCCACATGGGAATCAAAGCCACGTAGTTCTTCTCTTTGAGGACTCAAGAACACAAAAATGGAGGTGGGAGCTTGCCAAACCCGAAATTGCAAGGGAAGGGAGAGAGAAGTTGTGTTTCCTATTCTTGTCTTGTGTTTGTTATGTTGAAAAAAGATGACTTAAACATAACAAAACCCATACTTGTCCAACTAAAGGCATGGGACAAGTATGGTGTCAAGTAAGGTGTAAATAGGACAAAGTATGGCAAGACAAGATTGGGTTAGGTGGTGAATCACCAACACCTTAATCCTTGTCTTGCTTGCTTAGTACTAATTAATCAAGACTTGATTAATTAGTTCCATGGGCCTTGGTTGCATGGGCCTTTCATGGGCCTCTTGGAACATGGCCCGTGGCCATTTCCAACGAGGTCCCATGATTCGCTCATCGCCTCCAAGCCTTCCATACCGGAAATGTCCAACATTATCCGACGCGATCAATCCCAAGACTCCAAGCCTTGTCTCGATCCGTAAAGTCCTATTCACTTACGGGCACATGACCCAAAACCCAGTTTTGGTCATGTCCCGAGACAACTCCCTTTTGGCCATTCTCCATAAATGTGTCAATGAGTTCCATCCTCCGGTGTGACCCTTAGGTTTATGCATGTCAATAGATCAACGTAAAATCCCATTTTACTTGATCCTATTTAAGTGGCAACTAACGAGACTTTAGTATTGCCTGACACTGCATAACGAATCGACCCTGTCGATTCTAACCTTTCCGTCATCCCTATCATTATCCTTTTATCTCCGATATCCTGATTGAGATAAGGCATAGAGCCGTCATCCTTATTATTCTCAATCAATGTTCCTTGATATGTGAGATGACTAAAGATATGATACCCAGTATCATGTGCATGGCCATGCTATTCTTTCAGTCACTCTCGATCAAGCGGCCGAGAACTGATATCTTTCTCATACCTCAGTATGAGGGATAAATCCCTTAGCCGTCTTTCGTGTCACTCATGTAGCCCGTCTCCAAGCCAATCCTGGCCGTTATGGAAGCCCTGTTACGGACAACGTTAGGCTCAGGTCAAACTCAGCTGTTGACTACATAGCGATCACAAAGACTCCTTGGTCTAAGGATACATGACAAGCTACGACACTGAATATGTTCATGACTTAATCTATGGCACATATTCAGGGCGGGTCGTCCAATATCATGTCCCACATGATATCTATGATCAGACTCCGGAATCCCATTCCAATGACTAACAGAACGTAAGCCATAAAGAGCCATCTTTCATACTAGTCGCTTCTAATGAAGCTTTGTTGACTAGGGACCCATCGAGTATGATCTATCTAAATCTATGGTTCTATTCGCATGGTGGGCATAGATCAGAGCACACATCGATATATTACTCCAACACATAAGTAATATAAAGCCGTTTTGATTTTATTGCTAACGATGATATATACATTTGGACATTTAGGATTGAACTATGGGCACTAAGACTAACAAGGGCATCTACCAACTTCAGCTCGAACCCTTTATCTCAATACTGTTTTACATATTCCCTAGCTTACCAGACCATTACTATCTATGAAGAAATTATGCACTGACAATAACTACATGGTTGAATTTGATGATGTTAATTGTGTTGTGAAGGATCAAAATTATCAGATGCTTTTGAAAGGAACAAGTGATAGTGCTCTGTATCGTTGTCTAAGACGTCTCTTCCATTCATGTCCTCGGTTACAGTGCTCATTTTCCTTCAATTATGATTGGCATGCCCTTTTAGGTTTACCCAACATCACGCACTGAGACGTCTCGTCAACCAATTTCAGCTTCCATGCTCTTCCAAGCGTCCTAATTCTGATCAATGTCATGCTTGTTGTTTAGGAAAATCTCATCGTCTTTCCTTATCGTTAACGAATAATCGTAGTGTTTCGCCTTTGGATTTGATTCATTATGATGTTTGGGGTCCTACACCTATGGCCTATACTTCTGGTTATAAATATTTTGTTATTTTTATTGATGATCACTCCTTGTTTACGTGGTTTTTTCCTATTACAAATAAGAATGATACTCTTTCTCAATTTCGCTAATTCCAGTTATTTGTTGAGAGACAATTTAACGCTTCTACTAAAGCCCTTAACTCTGATTGGGGTGGTGAATATAGGTCTGTCAACAAATACATTCACTTCATTGGCGTTAATCATCGTGTTTCTTTTCCCCATACCCATGAAGAAAATGGGATAATTGAGAGAAAAATTTGGGCAATTGTTGATATGGGTTTGGCCTTACTTGCTCATTCGGGTACTTCTTTCAAATATTGGGAGTTTACCATGTTCTTCTCTTAATGGTCACACTCCTCTCACAAACGCCGGATCCTAACTGTGTTGGAAATGTGTTTTTCACGTCCTAACTGAGGGTCACCTTTTGTTACATGTCCTATACCAAAGGTCACCTTTTGTCACATGTCCTATACAAAATGTGGGTTTTTTTTTTGACAAACATGAAAAATGACACCCAAAAAAAGTGTTTTTTTTTGGTAAATTTATACCACCTACCTCTTGTAGTGCACTGATAAACGCAAATTATACAAAAATTAAGAGGAAAAACCATCGAATGCAAACATTATACCACTTTTTTGGTGTCATTTTTCATGTTTTGTAAAAAAGAACCACTTTTGGTATAGGACATGTAACAAAAGGTGACCCTCAGTTACGACGTGAAAAACACCTTTCCAACACAGTTAGGATTCAAGGTTTTCCCTACTCTATAAACAGTCTCCTGATTTCTTTTTTCTTAAGGTTTTTGGGCGTGCTGTATATCCGTTACTTCGACCATACAACAAGCATAAATTTTATTTTTAGTCTAAACAATTTGTTTTTCTTGGGTATTCTCTATCATACTTAGGTTATAGGTGTTAGGATATAACTAATGGTCGCATTTATGTGTCTCGTCATGCACGATCTGATGAACATGTGTTTCCTTTTCAATCTACAATTGGTGTTGACACGAGGTACTTGTTATTCTTGCCACCATCTCCCTCTTTCTTTGTGCAACCTTACATCCACTACTCCGTTCACCGACACTGGTACTGTCGATAGTTCCTGTGCCACCATCACCTTCTATTTTGTCTTTCTCTCCATCTCATGTTATTAACTCTTGTTTGACTGTGCATGATGTGCATTCCCAACCTTCCTCGACTCCTTACGATACTAATTCCTCCTCCTCTGTCAACACCAAACCGCTCCTTGCCTGCACCTGACATCCCTTCTTTTCCACCTCGATAGACAGCCCACCCTATGACTCTTCGTCCACACCCTAAACCGCGTGTCCTAACTACCACCACCTCGATCACTATCAGTGAACCCTCCACCTACAAACAAGTTGTTAAGTTTCTGGAATAGAAACGAGCGATGGGCGTTGAAAAGGAAGCTCTTCATCGGAATAATACGTGGTCACTAGTACCTCCTCCTCCTAATGTGAATGTTGTTGGTAATCGGTGGTTATTCAAAATAAAACATACAGTTGAAGGGGTCGTAGATCGATATAAAGCTCGTTTAGTGGCTCGTGGGTTCACATAGGAATTTGGAATTGATTATAATGAGACCTTTAGCCCCGTACTCAAACCAACGAAAATTCGAGTTGTGCTCACACTTGTAGTGTCTCGGGGATGGTCTCTTCGACAACTTGATGTTTGTAATGCCTTTATTAATGGTGATTTATCTGAGACGGTATATACATTTCAACCACAAGGCTTCGTGAACTCCAAATTTCCTCATTATTTGTGTAAATTACACAAATCGTTGTACGGGCTTAAACAAGCTCTGAGGGCGTGGTTCCAACGCCTTAGTTTCGTATTACTTACGTTGGGTTTTATTGGTTCTAACACAAACTCTTCATTATTCATCTACAGGGTGTCAGGACGTGAGATATTTTTACTTGTCTACGTTGATGATGTGATCATCATTGGTAGTGATAACTCATTGATTAATCATCACGTTACTTGGTTATCAGCTAAGTTCCAACTTCGTGACCTTGTCCGGTTGAGTTATTTTCTTGGTATACAAATTATTCCTTGTGCTCAGGGCCTTGTTCTTTCCTAACAACAGTATTTCCGAGATATCATTCATCTTGTTGGCATGAGAATGTGTAAGCCTTGTCCAACTCATCTACATGCTAAAGAAATCCTCACCAACGAATCTGCATCTCCATGGTCTACATCTGAGGGTACCTTATATCGCAAGTTGTGCAGCAGCCTGTAGTATGCCACCTTGACTCGTCCGGATATATCCTTTGCGGCCGACAAGTTGTGTCAGCTCATGCACAACCCGATGAAATGTCACCTTAAAGCACTTAAACGTGTTCTCCAATATCTTTTGGGAGCGATCATTGATGGCTTACTCATTGTCCGACATACCTTACCTACACTTACGACGTTTAGTGATGCAGATTAGGCCGGTTTCCCTGATGACCATCGTTCCACATGTGGCTTCCTTGTCTATTTGGGTCCTAACTTTATTAGGTGGAGCTCACACAGGAAATAGTGGATCGTTCCTGCACAAAGTTGGAGTTTAAGGTAGTGACTGATGTTTGTGTTGAACTTCGTTGGGTCAAGTACTTGTTAATTGAGCTTGGTATTACTCTCACACGGCCACCCCACATCTTGTGTGATAATGTGAGGGTTGTTTACCTCTCCACAAACCCTGTGTTTACAACTCGCACAAGACATGTTGAAGTTGATTCTCACTTTGTTCGTCAATTAGTCCTCCAGCGTGCAGTGACTATGTCTCCTCTTGCTTCTGCTGATCAATTGACGGATGTTCTCACCAAACCACTCCCGCGTCCTTTTTTTGGCAAGTTTTGTGACAAGCTTAGACTTCACTCTACTCCACCTTCAGCTTGTGGGGGCGTATCAGCTCAACTAACTCAAGCATATCCTTGTTAGTATGATAATCATTATCCTTGATGATTATCTTCACATTGAGTTTATCATGTGTTGTAGTTATCAAGATTGTACTTATCATGTGTTAGTGATAGATTCCAATGTGTATAGGACTCATCACTCATGTGCTATGAATAGACACTTATATTTCATTTCAATTCATTCAATATACAAGCATTACTAGAAAGATGAACTCAGGTTAAGGTTTAGGGGAAGACGCTTTCAATGATACGATCTCTTCATCGTTGGAAGAGAGTACACCATAACGTTCTTAAACCGCGCAAGATGTGTAATAACAATAATTTTTTTTGCATATAGCACTTGTGAACCTCATAGTACGACCTATGGATCCATATATAGCGGTTCTTGGACTTACAGAATAATACAAGAAAGCTAGAATTTGTATTAATGAAAATAAATGTACATCACATCTTATCCTCAATTGAGTCACATAAAAGGCAAGAATAGAAACTTTAGCAATCATGTATAATGGTAAAATGCTTAAATTTTCAGGTGTGGGTTTACATTAGTATAGAAATTGTCTTCATCGACAGAGGCAAGTCATCCATCGACAAGAATTTGCTTCCTTACCGACGGATATAGTATCTATTGGACAAGGGACCCTCTTCTCCAACGACGGAATATGGGAATGTATATGTCGTTAATGAGATATGTTCCTACCGACGAATATAATATTTGTTGCGGAATTGTATCACCTTACCAAAATATGTTGTAAGCCCCGAATTAGAAATTATATCCGTTAGTAAGGATTTATAATCCCACCGGCGGATATAGTATCCGTTGTACAAGTGTTTCACCTTACGGACAACTGTATTAAATGCCTGATTATAAATTATATCTATCGGTAACGGATGAAAATTTAGACACATATATGTTATATGTCGGTATGATACAAATTAACTTTAAAAAAAGAAAACCAAATTTACTAAAAACCTTGTACCTCAAATCAATTTTTTTTCTTGGTGCAGGACTACTAGTCATACATAATGTAAACAACAAACATATTCCCGAAACTTGAAATACATAATATAAGTCATAGTCCAAACACACACAATCATAGTAGTAAAACCTAATCAGAACTAGTTGTAGCATTCACACGATGCATAACGTACTCGTATATTTATTTTTCTTCCTCTATATTTGTAAAAATTTATTGAACCACACAAGCTCATCTACATGCATAGTTGAGGAGCATCATCGGGTTGAGGAATCACATCAGTTTCAACGAGAACTTTGGCAAAAAAAATTTGTTGCAGCTTCGACGGTAACTTCAGCACGCTTGGCTTTTCTTGGTTTAGGCTTTAGGTACACAATATCGGTGGCAAGACGTCAGTTCCACCTATGCTCTTCCCGAGCATCCGAGTTTGGTTCCATCATGTCACAAATATGTGCATATTAACACAACTAAAAAACCCAAAAACTAACATTCAAAAATCAACCTTCAATGAATATGAAACTCTAAAACATATTGGAAAAGTAATGCATATCAAACTTGATAAACCAGCATTCAGTGAATATGAAAATCTAAAACATATAGTCGATAGGCATAACCCAGTCATCAAAACCATATTAAAAAAATCATAATTAAGTCTTCATGATCTCAAACTAGTAGAAGTTTAGTTTCCATCCTCACGTTGATGGTAGGTGTTCTCCATTAGAAAATTGACATAAGATCGGGCATGATGCTTAGGATATCACACGAAGGTCGCTTGATGGATGACTGAGGAGGACCAACCAATGGTTGTGTAGTCCCTCTCTTTCTTCAGGGACCAACCTCATGATCATCATGCATTTCTTCCAGGGCTTGTATCCGTTGGTGTACCGACAACCTTACTGACATATACAAGTTCCTCAAACAGAGAGCAAATGCACTGTTTTGATCATAAATTGAAAAATTCTTCCAACTGATAAACATGCTTTTATCCAGTATTTTGTTCGATAATTGTTTTAGAACAACAAAAACACAAATACGGTGAAAATTTGAATTGTGTACATTGTATTTTGTGAATTATCCAACAATTTGATTATTGGCCCACAAATACATTATATCCGTCGTTAGGGTGGACTACTTAACCAGCTCGTACATTCGTCGCACAAGTTACATGCACCAGTGGGTAAGGTGAGTTGACCAAAATTTTCTCAAGTGGTTGACTACATCGATCAAGTCTTCTCAACCTTCAGATGAATGTTTTTTTTTGCATATGGCTAATACATAGAACATTATGTACCATATGAACGGTCTTTATTACATAATATACAAAGTAACGGTACACATATTACTTGAAATGGCCAATTTGACTATTGATCTACATTCAACTATTCTGATACCACATATGAAATATGACATGGTACCGTAAATTTTATAAATATGATATTTTATATTATTATACATTCTTATAATATAGATATGCAATGACAAGTGATCTTCACGTTCTATTAGCAACACAATGACGGTAAAGAAGAAGGACGTTTATTTGCTCAATCCAAATAACGTTACATACCGATAGATACCCTATCTGTCGGTACAACTGTGGACATAATATCATTTTTAGCTAAGTGTGGTTCTCGTGACGACGTCGTTTTGTTTAACTATGTGTACTGACGAATGCGTATCCGTCGGCATGGTGTCTACTTAGGTCATATTTACGTATCAATTTCCCACTACTATCCTCTCTCTCTCTCTCTCTCTCCGTCCCCGACCCCGAGCCCTAGCTCTCTCTCTGTGTAAGGACCGCTCCAAGTCAACGTCGGACAAACCGGCGGAAAACGGGAAATATGGAAATCCACCTAAATAGACCTAAACTTGACCCCGAGAGTCATATGAGACCTAAGTTGACCCCGATATCGACCAAAATGAGTTTCGGGTGACTCGGGGCAACTTTGTGACCAATTCTGAAAAAGTTGACTTTTTGCCGAAAAAGTCAACCAAACGAAGTTCGGTCTGTTCGAGGCCCGAACGGGATCAAAAAATCTTAGTCGTCGTCGCAGCGGTCTTAGTTGGGTCATTTCCTTGTAAAACGCGAGATTTCGTAAATATCTCGAAAAACGGACCGAACGGGGCCCAATACATCTGATTTTGACAAATCTGACAAAAAAATATCTACAAGATATTTAGGTGGGTCTTTGGACCACTTGCCACTTGTCACCTTGTGGGTGATAAGGAGTGAGAAATGACCTTACCACCTTTAACTTAAAGGCTAAAAGACAAAAAGGGAAGAGCATATGGGTCTTTTATTTCAACTTTGGATCTACAAAAGGGATAAAACATGTGTGGCCATCCATACTTTGAGAGAGAGAGAGCCAAGGGAAGAAGAAGAAGAAGAGGAGGAGAAAGAGAAGAAGGGAGACGATTTCCCGATGATCCAACCGACGGATCATCTTGATTTTTGCATATTCGTGATCCTCTCAACATTTGCTACGGTAGGCACTCCTTCTTTTCTCCATTTGACAAGTTTGATTTCGTGTTTTTTGGTAGAAATGGATGAAATATGGATGGGTGAGAGTCTAGGGCTTGTTAGGAACGTTTTGGGGGAAAATGGGAGATTTTTCTGGCGATTGGAAGTTCTCCGGAGCTCCAGCCTGTCACCGGAGATCCGGCCACCGTGTGGCATGCCCGGCCATGGCCGGAGGGAGGGTCACGGAGCCGTGAACGGCCACAAAGGTGGCGGTCCGGTCCGACCACTCACGGCCCAAGTGTGGCCGTGTGGCCCACTTGGACGGGGTTCGGGTTTGTCGGGTTCGGGTGGTCTTGGGTGACACCGAGTCGATAATTCACACCCGGAACGAATTATGGAAGTGATTCGTGAAAATTCGGAATATGTGGTTAGAAACTTTAATTGCCGAATTAGAACGCTCGGGCATCGGAAATTGATTCCGCCAAGTTCGTTGGAACACGTGAATTGATGTAGGAATGATAGAAATGAAAATGGAAATTTTCGGAGCCCCGAGGGACGTTTTCCCGATCCTGGGCAGATTCGCCAAGCCGGGCGAAATGGGCCATTCCGGGCCCATTTTGACAATGTCGAGTAATTGGGAAGTTTGGGAGTGAGCGGTACTTGTCGGGGTTGCATTTGGGCGTTAATTTCATAAAAATGAAAGTTGGCTTGCGTATTAAAAGTGTGTTGTTTCCACACTTTAGATTTTACCATCGATCGCGGAAGAGGGGAGCTTTAGGCGGGTTCGCTCTCGAAGCTTACGTTTGGATTTTGGATGGACTTACGAGGTAGGGAAAAGTAGCCGGATATCGGTTTGACTAGGGAAAGTTACTAGTAGAAATGCATGAGGGTACCTGGTTGTGCCCGTAGGTTTATTATACTTGGCATGTCTATAGAAATGCATGAGGGCACCTGGTTGTGCCCGTAGGTTGGGTATACTCCGTAAATTGTCGTGTTATACCAATTAGCGTGTGTTGTGCTTGTATGTTTGACTAGTTGTGCGCTTGGAGTGTTGAACTTGCATGTGCATTGAATGACTCGTGCGACTTGATAGTTGGTAATGCCTTGGTATGTTAAGTGCGATAATTGATAGTGTGTTGTGATAATTGATTGAGTGTTGGTGATCTATGTGGTGATGGGTGGTTAAGGTATGGCCCGCCTGTCGATTCGCCATCGACGAATGGTGTCGTGGTTCCGCGATGAGGTGGGCCCACCTTCCGACTAGCAACCGGTAAAGTGTTGCGATTTGTTCCGCGAAGAGGTCGGCTCTCCTTTCTGATTGGCGGTTGGAAAAAGTATTGTGGGGCAGCGCTAGGCCCAGCCGGTTTGCTACCGGAAACTAGGCAGTATGTGTGTTGATATTGTGTGATAATGTGTGCATTTGCAACTTGGTTTGTAGAGGATGTAATCTCTGTTGTTTGTTTCCGATTTCGGAAAGGATGGTAGAGATGTTGGTGTGTTTGACGGTTAGCCTGTGCGACGTCTTGGTATCATGTGTGAGCTATAACCTTTTTCCCAGAATTCATATTGGTGTTCCTGGTATTTTTACTCGTATGCCGTGGTCAGTCGGGTATCCGTGACGGTGAGAGAAATGCTCACCCCCTACTGCTTTTCCTACAGGTATGGATCATGAGTCTGATTAGGAGGACATCTCGAATTTTGAAGAGCTGGGAGCGAGACTCCGGGTTCTGGGTTTGTCTAGTGACGTACACACCTTGTCCCAGTTTTGTTTTATTCGAACTTGACTGTAAACCTCAGAGGACACTTTTATTAGTTTTTTTTATTTAATATGTGAATCGTGGATTTAAAATGTTGTCTCAATTTTTTAGCCTTTTTTATTTTATTGTCCTTGTTCTTCCATTCACGTCTCGGGTTCGGTTATATCGGATCTGGGGCGTGACAGTTTGGTAACAGAGCTCTTGGTTTCACACCTCAGAATGTACGTCAATTAGGTGGGTAGAGTTGAGTCATTAGAATCCCGTCGTGTGTTGGTTGCGCAAGTCGAAAGTCGTGTGTAGACTCGTAATGACGTGAGTCTTGACATAGTGAAGGGTCTTGGTTGGGTTGTTTTGTCGATCATGTAAGATCGAGGTGTTAACTTGTTGGGAGGTACTCGTGTGACTGACGAGGCCCTAAGTTTTTGCTGTGTGATGGTCTGCATGGTTGCTATGTTGGTGTGTTGTGTGATGTATGCAGGGTTTGATTATTAATGTCATGCCATATTTTGTTTTCTGCGAAAACTGAGGTGTTTTTGGTGTTGTCACGAATCGACTCAGGGGCGCCCCTAGAGTCGAACGTGACAGTGGTGATATCGGGTGGTTGCAGCTTAGTTTGGGGATGCCTGGACCGGGTTGTAATGATGTGATGTCAAAATGAGATTTTGTGATGAAAGTGATTTGGCCTTGTGCTCATGTTTAAAATTACTGGATTGTGTGATTTGAAAGTGATTTGGCCTTGTGCTCATGTTGAAAATTATTGTCTCGTGTGATTTGAAAGTGTGTGGCGCACAAGTGTGCGGGTTGATCGTGACAGGGTTAGGATGCGGCTCTGCTAAGAGTAGACTTAGCGTTATGTGACAAGTTCGAATATGCGAACCATGTGTGATAACATGTTGATTATAGGCTTGTATGTATAGGTTGTGTGAACGCTAGTGTATTGAGCATGTCGCCGTTGTGTGAGTTGCGAACTGAGCTTGTGCGTGTAACCGTGCCAAGTATACTTACGACATGGCATGTTGAGGTAGGAGAGGTAGGCCAGCTAGAGCACCGGGACGGCCGCCCACCGTCGAGCATGTTGAGGCAACATGTGCCTTTGGATCGAAACCTCACCCTGAGGATTCTGGTATATTCAGAGTTGGTGGACACGGCGGCGGCAGTGGAGCGAGTTCTAACAGAGGCCGCAAGGGTCCGTGAGGTTCGGCAGCGACCGAGTAGTGTCGCGGGACCGGCCAAGTCTCAAGACCCGAGGAGGCAGAGGACCGCATGGTTCTTCCGACCACAGACTCAGTCCGACAGATTGAGGCAGATAGGGTCAGTAGCATCGGTAGGGCCCGTCGCGTCAGAGCAGGGGCCAGTGTGTTTTCTCTGCCGGCAGCTGGGCCATCTAAGACGACAGTGCCCGAACGACAAAGGACTCGTAGCACTACCAGCGAGCAGTCAGACCGGTCAGGGGAGGTGGCCGAGGGGCGACGACATCAGGTGCTACAAGTGCGACCAGACCAGGCACATCACTGCGAGGTGCCCTGGTCAGGGCGGAGGGACGTCGGTGCAGCGACCGCAGCAGTCGCAGACAGTGTAGTCACCCCAGGCTCGCCAGTGTCAGATCTAGTCATCGAGGTTTTCACAGTTGTCCACGACCACGCCAGTCTTGAGGCAGCAGCTGAGGTCCGCACAGCCGACAGTTAGTGCGCCAGCTCCTAGGTAGGGATCGTAGGCTTCACAGGGCAGGGTGTACGCGGTTACTGGCTCACGAGCCGCAGGACACCCTACCGATCATGAGACCACTCAGGGTACGTGCTTACTGTATAACTCTTGGGCGTTGTTTTTTTATTTGATACCGGGGCGTCGCACTCGTTTATTTCTTCGATTTTGGCTTAGATGTTGGGGCTAAGAATAGAGCCGTTGAGTCCACCCCTATGCCTGGACATGCTGGTTTGGGGTGATGTGGTGTTGACTAGTGTCTGTCGTGCCTGCGAAGTTAGAGTAGCAGACCGTACTTTCCATAGTGACCTTCTCGTGTTGGGCATGACAGCCTTTGACGTGATCCTGGGAATGGATCGGCTTGCAAAGTACCGAGCGTATATCGACTGTTACCGGCGATGGGTGACGGTGTCAGCGGGAAACAACACGGTCTCGTGTATCCTGGGCAGCAGGAGCGAAGTTCTCCTATCGGCATTGTCCGCAGTGGAGGAAGTGTCGACCGTGCATAACCGAGAATTACCGCGAGTAGTGTGCAAGTTCCCTGAGGTCTTTCCTAAGGAGTTGAGCGGGTTGCCGCTAGTTCGTGAGGTCGAGTTTGGGATCGACCTAATGCCGGGGACGACACCGATATCAATGGCGCCGTACAGGTTCGCGTCAGCAGAGTTGACCGAGCTGAAGCGTCAACTCGAGGAGCTCCGGGAGAAGGGGTTTATTCGTCCGAGCACATCGCCGTGGGGAACGCCAGCACTCTTCGGGAAGAAGAAGAGTGGAGCGCTGAGGATGTGTATAGACTACCGGAAGCTGAACCGGGTCATGGTGAAGAACCGATACCCAATGCCGAGAATTGACGATTTGTTCGACCAGTTGAGAGGGTCAACATGTTTCTCGAAAATCGATCTGCGATCCGGATACTACCAGTTGCGAGTTCGGGAGGAGGACGTTGCAAAGACCGCGTTTCGGACACGGTATGGCAATTACGAGTTCTTGGTGATGCCTTTTGGACTGACGAATGCACCTGCAGCGTTCATGGATCTGATGAACAACATTTTCCAGTCGTTCTTAGAGCAGTTTGTAGTGGTGTTCGTAGACGATATCTTGTTCTACTCACAGAGTGAGGAGGCGCACGATTCAGATCTTGGATGACATGCTACGGGCCTGTGTGATAGACTTCAGAGGGTCATGGGAGGACCACCTACCGTTAGTCGAGTTCGCCTACATCAACAACTTCCAGGCCAGTATCGAGATGGCACCGTTCGAAGCGTTGTATGGTAGGCCGTGTCGAGCGCCCGTATGCTGGGCAGAAGTAGGGGATAAGAGTTTATTGGGTCCAGAGTTTGTCAGAGAGACGACTGAGAAGGTCGCACTGATACAGGAGCGGTTGAAGACCGCGCAGAGTTGGCAGAAGAGCTATGCTGATAGATGGCGCCGACGTCTCGAGTTCGTAGTTGATGACCATGTATTCCTGAATGTGAGTCTGAAGAAGAGACTGGTACGGTTCAACCACGGCGGAGGCAAGTTAGCCCGTAGTATATCAGGCCTTTCGAGGTCTTGGGTAGAGTGGGAACGGTTTCTTACCGTCTTGCATTACAACCGCAACTTGGGAATGTCCATAACGTCTTCCACGTTTCCCAGATGCGGAAGTATAATGCGGACCCCTCTCACGTCATTGAGTGGGCAGATGTCGAGGTGGCTGATGATGTCTCGTATGAGGAGGAGACGGTTCGGATAATGGATACACGGGAGCAGGTCCTGCGTGGCCAGACCATCCGGCTAGTACGGGTACAATGGCGGCACCACGGAGTCGAGTCGACTTGAGAGCGCGAGGACGAGGTTCGCGCGAAGTACCCCAACCTGTTCGATTTCTGAGAGGTACGTTTGTTTTTAATTTTTCGGACGAAATTCCTTTAAAGGGGGGTAGATTGTAAGGACCGCTCCGGGTTAAAGCCGGTCAAACCGGCGGAAAACGAGAAATATGGACATTCACCTAAATAGACCTAAACTTGACCCCGAGAGTCATATCGGACCTAAGTTGACTCCGATATTGACCAAAATGAGTTCCGGGTGACTCAAGACAACTTTGTGACCAATTCGGGAAAAGTTGACTTTTTGCCGAAAAAGTCAACCGAACGAAGTTCGGTCTATTCGAGGCCCGAACGGGACCCAAAAAGCTTAGTCGTCTTCGCAGCGGTCTTAGTTGGATCATTTCCTTGTAAAACGCTAGATTTCGTAAAAATCTCAAAAAACGGACCGAACGGGGCCCAATACGTCCTATATTGGCAAATCTGAAAAAAAAAATATATCTACAAGATATTTTGGTCGGTCTTGGGACCACTTTCCACTTGTCACCTTGTGGGTGAGAGGGAGTGAGAAATGACCTCACCACCCTTAACTTGAAGGCTAAAAGACAAAAATGGAAGAGCATGTGGGTATTTTAATTCAAATTTGGATATACAAAAGGGATAAAGCATGTGTGGCCAGCCATACTTTGAGAGGGAGAGAGGGAGAGAGAGAGAGAGAGAGAGAGAGAGAAGAAGAAGAAGAAGAAGAAGAAGAAGAAGAAGAAGGGAGGCGATTTCCCGATGATCCAACCAACGGATCGTCTTGATTTTTTCATATTCGTGATCCTCTCAACATTTGTACGGTAGGCACTCCTTCTTTTCTCCATTTGACAAGTTTAATTTCGTGGATTTTAGTAGAAATGGATGAAATATGGATGGGTGAGAGTCTCGGGCTTGTTAGGAACGTTTTGGGAGAAAAATGCGAGATTTTTCCGGCGATCGGAAGTTCGCCCGAGCTCCGGCCATTGTGTGGCATGCCCGGCCATGGCCGGAGGGAGGGTCACGAAGCCGTGAACGTCCACAACGGTGGTGGTCCGGTCCGACCACTCATGGCCCAAGAGTGGCCGTGGGGCCCACTTGGCCGGGGTTCGGGTGGTCTTGGGTGACCCCCGAGTCGATAATTCACACCCGGAATGAATTATGGAGGTGATTCATGAAAATTCAAAAAATGTGGTTAGAAACTTTAATTGCGGAATTATAACGCTCGGGCATCGGAACACGTGAATTTAATTAGCAATGATAGAAACGAAAAGGGAAATTTTCGGAGCCTCGAGGGACGTTTTCCCGATCCCGGGAAGATTCGCCAAGCCGGGCGAAATGGGTTATTCCGGCCCATTTTGACAATGTCAAGTAATTGGGAAGTTTAGGAGTGAGCGGTACTTATCGGGGTTGCATTTGGGCGTTAATTTCAAAAAAATCGAAGTTGTCTTGTGTATTAAAAAGTGTGTTGTTTCGTCACTTTAGATTTTACCACGATCGCGGAAGAGGGGAGCTTTAGGCTGGTGCACTTCCGAAGCTTACGTTTGGATTTTGGATGGCCTTACGAGGTAGGGGAAAGTAGTCGGATATCGGTTTGACTAGGGAAAGTTTCTAGTAGAAATGTATGAGGGTACCTGGTTGTGCCCGTAGGTTGATTATACTTGACATGTTTGTAGAAATGCATGAGGGCACCTGGTTGTTCCCGTAGGTTGGGTATACTCCGTGAGTTGTCGTGTTATACCTATTAGCGTGTGTTGTGCTTGTATGTTTGACTAGTTGTGCGCTTGGAGTGTTGAACTTGCATGTGCATTGAATGACTCGTGTGACTTGATAGTTGGTAATGCCTTGTTATGTTAAGTGCGATAATAGATAGTGTGTTGTGATAATTGATTGAGTGTTGGTGATCTATGTGGTGATGGGTGGTTAAGGTATGGCCCGCCTGTCGATTCGCCATCGCCGAAGGGTGTTGTGGTTCCGCGATGAGGTGGGCCCACCTTCCGACTAGCAATCGGTAAAGTATTGCGATTTGTTCCGCGAAGAGGTCGGCTCACCTTTCTGATTGGCGGTCGGGAAAAGTATTGCGGGGCAGCGCTAGGCCCAGCCGGTTTGCTACCGGAAACTGTGCAGTATGTGTGTTGATATTGTGTGATAATGTGTGCATTTGCAACTTGATTGTAGAGGATGTAATCTCTGTTGTTTGTTTTCGATTTCGGAACGGATGACAGAGATGTTGGTGTGTTTGATAGTTAGCCCGTGCGGCGTCTTGGTATCATGTGTGAGCTATAACCTTTTTCCCTGGATTCATATTGGTGTTCCTGGTATTTTTACTCGTATGCTGTGGTCAGTCGGGTATCCGTGGCGGTGAGCGAAATGCTCACCCCCTGCTGCTTTTCCTACAGGTATGGATCATGAGTCTTATTAGGAGGATGTCTCGAAGCTTGAAGAGCTGGGAGCGAGAGTCCGGATTCCGGGTTTGTCTAGTGACGTACACACCTTGTCCCAGTTTTGTTTTATTTGAACTTGAGTGTAAACCTCAGAGGACACTTTTATTAGTTTTATTTAATATTTGAATCGTGGATTTAAAATGTTGTCTCAATTGTTTGTCCTTTTTAATTTTCTTGTCCTTGTTTTTCCGTTCACGTCCTGAGTTCGGTTATATCGGATTTGGGGCGTGACACTCCGACTACGATATCTTCCTTCATAAACCCCTTAGCCTCCGATCCTTGTGGAAGGTAAGTTTAATATGATGATTTAGGGTTGATTTATGATCGTAGGGCTTTATCTTTTGTGGTTTTATGGTTTTAGGTCTTCATGTATGATTGGAGGGATTGTTAAGGGCTTGATTTTGTGATTTTATGTCACGATTTAATTATTGTGCTAGGAATTTATGGATCTGATTGAATTCATGACATTTTAGGAATTTAGGGATTCATTTATTATTTTAGGTATTTAAGAATTGATTTTATGGCTGTAGAGATTCATTTTAGGAAATTATTTGTGAGTTAGAGGAATTGATTTGTGAATTTTAGGACTTGTGATTGTAGGGTTTTAAGGATTGAATTCTTATTTTAGGAAGGGGTTACTCCATGTCCTAACGCCCAACTTTCAGAAATTGTTAAATCCAAACCCTGTACAATTGAAATTGCCATGTAGTAACGGTCAATTAACTGAAATTGCCAACTGTTTCTAATTTTAAACGGACGTTAACTTGGCCAAGTGAAAAGTCGAGTTTACCCTCAAATATGTTCTTCCTACTGATGTTAACTTGGCCTAACTTCATCTCTTTGTGACCTAATCTCTTCATCTCAAATTTTCGAAATTCATCTCTTTGTGTCCAAGCTTCGAATTTCATCTCTTCGTGACCTCAGCTCACGCAAGCTCCATTATAAAATGAGTCACGTGGACAGCACGTGATTCACTGTTCACGGAAAAAGTCAATTTAAACAGTACTTTTTGATTTTTAATAATTCAGTTTTGAAATTCGTTACTATTTGACAATTTTCCAAAACTTGGGTGCGGATTTGACAATTAAGTGTAGTACGAGGTTAGGACATGGAGTAAACCCTTTTAGGAATTTGATTGAATTCTGATTTTATGGATTTAGGTTTTCTGATTTTAGGGATATAGGGATTCATTTATGATTTTAGAGATTTAGGAATTGATTTGTAATTTTAGGGATTTAAGAATTAATTTTTGGGGTTGATTTTATAAATTGATGTGTGATTTTAGATATTTAGGAATTGAACGTATCATTTGAGAATTTGATTTGAGGAATTGATGTGTGATTTTAGGGATATATTTTAGCTAATATGGATGCATGAATCGGAAATTACTTTAAATATTAATGGAGACTGTAAATGATCGCGAATTTGATGTGTGAAAATATTGGTATTATGTTCAATTAGGTTGAATTGAATTGGTTTAGCTACATGATCATTATGTTGAATTTCATTGGTTTTTTTGTGAATGCCGAAATGAGATACGTAGGATGGGTAAAACTAACTACACTAAAAAAATTCGACTCAATTTCTTTTTCCGCCCTGCTGAGCATGAAATAGAATCGGGTGGCACACCTGTTACCACACAGTGAACAACCGCTTTCCCCTCAACCTTATGTCGCCTACGAGAATGCCAAAGCCCTACCACAAGCGTTGTGAGGCATCTTCACCGACCAATAGTCGTCCGGCAGCCCCGATCATATGTTGTCTGCAACATGTAGATGATGATGTCGACGTGGCAACCCTTGTGGAACGAGAGCAGAATGTGAAGGTTAAGACCAGCAAAAGAGGACTGGTCACGATGACTAACCTTATGTTCGTTGTTCTTCGTTCATGCTTCAGAGCTCCTAAGCGTGTTGGACTAGCGTGTTGGGGGGCTGAATGTGTTGAACAAAGAATCAACATTGTTGTTCTCAAACCCTATTCGTAACTGAATTAGTGGTTGGGTTGATATTGTTCTGAAACACTATTCGTAACTGAATTAGTGGTTTAGGTTTATATTGTTCTCAAACACTATTCGTAACTGAACGAGTGGTTGAGTTGTGTTAGTGTTATTAAAGATTCACGAAGAGCCTTTCTTTGAAGACCTAAAGGATAATCCGAGATTGAAGGGCTCATATAGTGAAATCGAGAGTGGTTCTCGGATTCAGGGGGAGACCCTGAGATAGGTTTGCACTTGTAATAATAGTATAGGTTTGATATGGAGGATCTGAAACTTATATGTTGATTGATTACACATAATAAAACTTTTCCACTAACAGAGTTTGTTGATTGTTGAGGTGAAAGATTATTTTCAACAAAGATAATAACAAGCTGAAGTGAACTTGAAGTTGACGTAACAAGATGAAGGGGGATGAATGTTAGATTTAATCTTGTTAATATTATTAGATATGTATTATTAGGTATATAGTTTATGGTGTGTTTTAATAGTGGGTTAGTATTTGGTTTTTGATCGGCAAAGCACATTTAAATTAAACCTCTCACAAGGAGGAAGAGGAGTACAACCAAGAGAGTCAAGCTACAGACTCCCCAATAAAAACAAACCACAACACTTGAAGCTATGAATGAGTATGCAGACCCTGAAGCTATGAATGGGTACGCAAACCCTGAAGCAATGAATGAGTACGCGGCCCCAGATGCTTTGAATGGGTACGTAGACCCGGATGCTGTGAATGGGTACGCAGACCTTGAAGCCCCACACCGGGGAAGATCAACAATCACAATGAATGGGTATGCAGACCATGTACTACCACGAGTATGGCGCTCGGAATACAACCACGAGCATGGCGCTAGGAATACAACCACGAGCATGACGCTCAGAATACAATCACGAGCATGGCACTCGGAATACAACCACGAGCATGGCGCTCTGAAAACCACCCTGAAATGACAAGCAATAAGCGCATAAAAAAGATAGGTCTTTAACCCTGAAAAAGATAGGTCTTTAACACGTCGGCGGCCAACACCGTGATCGACCAAGACAGATCAAATGGGGAATACCCACCCAAACACATAAACTCCTACACGAGACTGAGAGAAAACATATGAAAGGCACATAGGCCTAAACACTCGTCGGTGGCCAACACCTTAAACGACAAGTCCTAACCACAATGGTGGAGGAAGGCAGATGCAAAACAAACAGAAATATCTAACAGGCCCATGCGGTTACACCAAACTTAAGCTGAGGAAAGAAATATACCAGAATCAAGCCACGATGACCCGCTAGACTCACGACGATCAACACTCGGAAGGATGAAGAAACGTGTCCCACGACCGGGATAAGCAAAACATCGGGCAACCAGACGAACCACTAGAGGCAGTAAGAGCAGCTCCGCAACGATCCAAACCTAGAAGGATGAAGAATCGCGTCCCACGGCCAGAGATGGAACTAGACACCTCCAGAGATCCGAAAGACGCACCACCTCAGCGATATTGCAACGGAGCAAATGGAAGAGACGCGACAAGCACCCCAAAACGAACCTTCCAACTCGATCGAACCAGACCCACAACAATCAGCACCCAAACGGTTGGAGAAAGCGTCCCACTACCGGATCTGAAACGAGCCACTGTTAAAAAGCCGCAAGAAGCACCACTAACACCACCACTGCAAGAAACAGATCGACAGGAGCAGACTACTCCGAAGGCCAAAACAGAAGGAGATCATCACCTACTCCAATGAGCAAATCTGTTGCACAACTCCAAAGCACCCCTGACCAAGGCACCACGGGAGCTCCGAGACGAACTCAGGAGAACAGCAAAACTAAGGATAGCACCCGGAACTAACACGGGCCCGGATCCGACCCGAAACAAACGCGGATCTGGGCCTGACTCAACTTGGCCTAGTTCAAGGCCCGGACAAGCCCAAACCCAAACGGGTCGACCCGAACCCGAAGTAGGTGCACCTTACCCGAACCATAATCCGTCGCCAAAACCATCCGAGCTGCCCCCAAACTCAACCCTACTTCATTCCGAGGACGGAGAAGCGACTCCGGCGAGGAAAAGTATCTCCGGTGACTCCGCACATCCCCGACTTCGGCAAGTGAAGCGAGGAAGTATATTTGCCCAGAGCCGGCGGCGAGCAACACATGAGTAGAGGAGGAGTGTTGCGCCTGAAGGAGTCGCGTCGGCACTAAAACGACGCTACCACCCAACAAGCCCACGCCCGACCAACAGACCACGCGAAACAGAAGCTGCAAGGTCGGAGACGGACAACATCATCGATAACCACGAACAACGCTGGGGAAGGAAAAGGGACGAGAGGGAAGGGAAGACGGAGAAGGAGGGGAAGAAGAGGCGCTGCCGGCTACACCATGACCGAAGCCAAGGTCGTCGCCGGTGAGCGAGGGTGTGACGACACCGGACTGAGATGTAGGGTTTAGGAAGATTTTCCAGAGAGGATTGTCCTTCTCTTTTTTAATAGTGGGTTAGTGTGCGCTTAAACGTGAGTAAATGGGTGTGTTTAATTGTGTATTAGTGGGTGTTCATGAACTGTGTTTAGTAAGTGTTAATGATTGTATTTATTAGCTTAGTAGGTGTCACTTTGGGACCTCTTTATAAGTTAGAGGCTAAAAGAACATAAATGTATTGCAGCTGATTTGAAAAGACACACAACACAACAAAATTAGTAGTAATGCCGTCTCTAAACTATTTTATTGTCTTTCGATTGCTCTTACGAAGTTGGTTCAAAAACAAATTACTCATCGTCTTTATTTTCTAATAGATCCTTATGAGCTTTTTCCGTGAAATCTTGTAATATGATTGCATTACATGTAAAATTTACTTATTTTTGTTAATAATATATATACAAGATTGGTTTTAGGTATAAATCACCGAACATCTCCAATGGTTTGACACTATTAGTGTCAAGGAGCAGTGTTAGGAAGTGTTTTTTGGCTTCCTGACATGGTTGCCTAACATGGCTCCTCTAACGGTCCGTGTCAACCGACTGGCACATCCCCTTGGCACGACCCTTTGACAAGACGAGCCGTACCAGCGAGTCGTATCAGCGCCGTGTCAACGCCTCCAACGACCCCCTGACACGACCCGTTGGAGATGTTCTAATGTGATATAAACAACGAACCAATATAATGGGTTGGATTATACTAATGAGTGTATAAGATTTAATTTTTTTTAACGAACCATATAATGGATTTTTGCATTTATTTCGGACATTTTACAGCTATAAAGGGTAATATTGTAATAGCGCCATATTATATTAACCCTACTTGCACAATTGAATCAAATTCACGATTTCAACTTCCACCCTATCGACTCCACACACAATCCCAAGCCGCCGTCAGCGTTTCACTTGGATTTGTTTTCATTTAATAAGTATGTTCTATCATTTTTTTTGTTTGATCTCTAGTTTTTCATCTCGATTTCGTTTGATTTTCGTCGGAATCAAATTCTAACATCGATTAGGAAAGCTGTTTTCTGTTTTTTTCGACTGTTTGTTTTGCCTCAGAAGTTAGTCTTCCTGTCCTAGTATGGTTTCGAGAAAAACTATGAAGTTATAGATAACTGCCTGATTTTTCATCTACAAAAAGAACGGGAACGTTTATAGGTATGTAGCTCCATGTATGCTTGTGAGGCTGATTTTGTTGTTTTTGTTTTGCAGATTCATTTCGAAACTGACCAAGTGATGTCTTTAGATCCGTACTATGTTGGAAAAAGTTGAGAAGTTGTGTATAAATAGTTTGAATCCGACCATGTTATGAAATTTTGTTTCAATTCATTTGTTTGGAATATGGCCACACGATTTACATATTTTGTATATGTGGCTTGTAAATTGGTTTGAAAATCGTGTATAAAAGGTTTGTAAATCCTATAAAAATGCTTTATTAATTCATCAAGATATTCTATAAAGTATGCTAAACAAATGGTTTGGAAATCTATCGAAATAGACGGGAAACTAACCTAAGAAAATAGTTTTTAAATCCATCACAATAGTGTGGAAATATCATAAAAATGGCTTGTAAATATTAGAAAAATGCTTTGTAAATCTATTTTCTCGTGACAGTCTAGAATCTATCACAACAAAATGATTCGTAACAAAGTGATCCGCTTCCCATGTTCTATGAGGCCCGATCACGTCTGGTATTGGAAGAAACTCGCAAGATGAAACAATCTATTGTTGCTGCCCTATCTTCCAATTCAGCTCTTCATGTTCAAGCTCCCAGTTCTGCACCTCGTGAAGCTGTTGGACGTCGTTCCCAGGCCAAGCTATCTCGTGGCCCTGCACGCCACAACTCTCGGGCTCCTACGGGTTGGGCTCCTCAGCAGAATCATCAGTGGGCCGTCCCTCCTTCAACTTACTGGAATGGACAACAACTGATTTGGACTGGGCCACAGCCTTGGGCCCAAAACCAGCAGCAGCAACCTGGTCCATATTTCAACCCGCAGCCCACACCGCCTCCATGCCCATACCCAACATCACCGGGTCAGTGGGTCCGAGCACCGCCATCTTCATCTGCCCAACAGGGAGTTTTGGGCTCCAGGCCCACGGCGCAGGATCAGGCCCATACTGTTGTCCCGACCGACATATCCAATGCTATGGCTAATCTCTCACTACAGCAGCCTTCTGATGGGCAGTGACATGGACTCGGGAGCATGGTCTCATATGACTGCGAATTCAGGTACCTTGCGTTCTTATATTAATTCGAGCAATTCTCGTTCAATTATTGTGGGCGATGGTAATCACATTCCCATTTCCGGTTATGGTCAAACATCTTTGTTTTCATCTCACCCTCAATATACCCTGAATGATGTTATCCATGCACCTAAACTAGTTAAAAATTTAGTTTCTGTACGCCGATTTGTTCGTGATAATAATGCCTCGATAGAATTTGACCCACTTGGTTTCTCTGTGAAGGATTTTCGGACGGGACATCCGATTTTGAGATGCAATAGCACAGGCGACTTGTATCCCGTCACACCTAATGTGTCGTCTCATTTCTCATTTCCTTTTTCAGCATCCGCTACAGTATCCCTGGAGTTGTGGCATTCTCGTTTAGGTCATCCGGGAGCACCAGTTTTTCATTCTCTTCGTAGTAATAAACTCATTGGATGTATGCATGATTTTCGTTCTGTTTGCCAATCTTGTGTACTTGGAAAACATATTAAATTTCCATTTCAAAATTCTTCGTCAATCACTTATGCACCTTTTGATATTATACATGCAGACTTGTGGACGTCTCCTGTTTTAAGTTATTCGGGCCATAAATATTATTTGGTACTATTGGAAGATTTCACAAATTTTGTTTGGACTTTTCCTCTAGGCCAGAAATCTGACGTTTTCAAAGTGTTTCAAACCTTTGCTACTTATGTCTCCACACAGTTCGACTCTACCATCAAGTGCTTCCAATGCGATAATGGAAAAGAGTTCGACAACTCAGGATTTCGCACTTTTGGAGCCTCGTCTGGATTAGTCTTTCGGTTCTCTTGTCCTCACACCTCTTCTCAAAACAATCGTGCAGAACGGAAAATTCGGAGTCTCAATAATGTGGTTCGTACACTACTTATTCATGCGTCCATTCCACCTTCATTTTGGCCCTATGCTTTGTCTATGTCTACGTACTTATCAAACATTCTTCCCACTAAAGTGCTTAATTTTTCATCTCCCACACTTGCACTTTTTCATCGTACTCCGTCATACTCTCATCTTCGTACATTTGGTTGTTTATGTTATCCTCTGTTTCCCTCCACTTCTATAAATAAATTGCAGGCTCGTTCAGCTCCGTGTGTCTTTCTCGGATATCCTTCCAACCATAGAGGGTATATTTGTTTTGATTTAAAAACGAATAAAATTATTATTTCGAGGCATGTATTGTTCGATGAATCGGCATTCCCTTTGGTATCCCCAGCTACCCCTCCCTCCACCACTTACGACTTCCTCACTGAACCCGTACCAAACATACATCCTCTACTGTTCGACTCATTGCTCCACGGGCCCAGCCCGTCAGCTAGTCCTACCACACCTACTCACCCACCTGTTTCATCTCCCGGCCCAGACCAGCCATCCGGCCCATCTCTACGCCATGCAGACCCTTCGGCCCACTCACAGCTTGCGTCTCCAGTTCAGGACCAACCCAGTATATCCCCAACTTCTACCCGAGACCACCTCCAGCCCGCTACTCCAGCCGGTGAACCTGCTTTGGCTCCTATGGCTCCCCACCGTATGGTCACACGAAGCAAATCAGGTATCTCCAAACCGAAGGTCATTTTTGACCTTCACCCCACTTCGACCATTTCCCCTATTCCCAAAAACCCTAGAGATGCTTTACTTGACCCAAATTGGAAACTCGCCATGACTGACGAGTTTAATGCTATAATTGATAATAAGACGTGGGTTCTGGTTCCACGTCCTTTGGGTACTAATGTTATTCGGTCTATGTGGATTTTTCGCCACAAAACCAGGTCTGATGGTTCTTTTGAGCGGTATAAGGCTCGTCTTGTTGGTGATGGCAGGTCTCAGCAGGTTGGCGTGGATTGTGATGAGACTTTCAGTCTGGTGGTCAAGCCCTCGACCATTCGCACAGTTCTTAGTATTGCCGTATCCCGTTCTTGGTCCACTCATCAGCTGGACGTCAAGAATGCGTTTCTACATGGCAATCTTAATGAGACTGTCTACATGCACCAGCCCCTTGGGTTTCGCAGTACCTCTCATCCCGATCATGTTTGTCTATTGAATCGTTCTTTATACGGTCTCAAACAGGCTCCTCGGGCTTGGTACCAGCGGTTCACTGACTTTGTTTCTGTCATTGGTTTTGTTCATAGCAGGTCTAACCATTCCTTGTTCATTTATCGCCATGGTCCCGACATTGCCTACATACTTCTCTACGTCAATGACATCATCCTTGCATCCTCCAGTGAGGCTCTTCGCCTATGGATCTTGTCTCACCTTGACTCTGAGTTTGCGATGAAGGACCTAGGACCGCTATCATACTTTCTCGGCATTGCAGTGACTCGTCATCCCAGTGGCTTATTCCTATCTCTGCAGAAATATGCCACCGATATCATAGACCGTGCCGGCATGTCCTCGTGTTCTGCCTCGGCGACTCCAGTTGATACTCAGGGAAAGCTGGGTGGTTCCGACAGCTCACCCTATGAGCATTCGACTTTGTACCGTAATCTTGCGGGGGCGCTGCAATATCTTACTTTCACGAGACCGGACATCTCCTACGCTGTCCAGCAGGTGTGTCTCCATATGCATGATCCACGAGTCAGTCACATGGGCGCTCTGAAGCGCATCATTCGATATCAGCAGGGTACGACACATTTTGGCCTCCACTTATATTCTTCCCCCATCACTGGTCTGGTCTCTTATACAGACGCTGATTGGGCCGGTTGTCCTGATACACGACGGTCCACTTCCGGTTATTGCGTGTTCTTGGGGGACAACCTGATATCTTGGTCGTCCAAGCGTCAGCCTACATTGTCTCGTTCTAGCACTGAGGCTGAGTATCGAGGAGTTGCTAATGTTGTTTCGGAGGCGTGTTGGATCCGGAACCTGCTACTAGAGCTTCAATGTCCTCTCTCTAGGGCTACCCTAGTCTACTGCGATAATATCAGTGCGATCTATCTATCCGGAAATCCGGTTCAACATCAGCGCACGAAGCACATTGAGCTTGATATTCACTTTGTTCGTGAAAAGGTCGCCAAAGGTCACGTCCGAGTCATACGCATTCCTTTCTGCTCTCAGATTGCTGACGTCTTCACCAAAGGCTTGCCCCGAGTCTTGTTTCTAGATTTTCGGTCCAGCCTGAACGTCCGTGAGCCTCCCGTTCCGACTGCAGGGGCGTGTTAGAGATAGGATTGTATCAGAGTTTGAATCAAATCAAACTCTGTGATATATCATTTGTATGTTTTGAATAGTTTACGTTATCTGTAACTATGTACAAATACACCAAAGGAATTTAATCAAAGCACGGTTTAAATCCCAAAAGCTTTCAGTAATAACGAAGAAAATGGTTTGTAAGTTATACCAATATAAAAAATCTAAACTACCCTTCAAGTAACACTACTATTGAATCCGTGTTGGCAAACAAATTGTATCTGTCGCTTTGCAAAATGTATCAGTTGGCTAAATAGCTGGGTGACGGATGCATTCATCGCTTAAGTTCCATCGATGAAGTTCCGTGGCCCAAGTTTTGGATCGACGAACCAAAATGTCCGTCGGTAAGGTCCTTTCTTCAGTCACAGAAGATATCCATTGCTGAAATTTACCACTTGTCAGACGGATGAAATTAGGTGCTGAAGTTAACCACCTGTCTGACGGATGCAATCCGTTTATGACGTGTACCACTTGTCCGACGAATGCAATCCATTGCTGGAGTTTACCACTTGTCCGACTAATGGTATCCGTTGATAAAGTTTACAACCTTTACAATGGGTTTTATCTGTTGTTGTAGTTTACCACCCGTCTGACAGTTGATATCCGTTGCTGTAGAACATCACCGTTCCGACGAATGATAACCATCACTGAAGTCTTGGGCCTAGATCTGTAAACCGATGGATTGTATCTATCGTGCAAAATTTACCTTGAATAAAATAATGTGTTTTGATCCATCAACAAAACGTGCATATCATATAATACCCTGCACACCTATTATAGAAATATAGTTGTATCAACACAAGCGATAATATTCAACCACATGCAGTCAATTATGCTTCAAGATGATGATTTGATGTTGTACTATGGTGAAATGACAAGTTGAGAACATTTAGTTTTATGTTTTTTTTTATCAGCAAATTTTATAAAAACCTAGTCTTTGAAAAGAAGACTAAGCCAAGGAAGAATCCTCAAGGAAATACAAACAAAGGCAACCATAAAATGGTCCCTTTACACCTAGACTTGTAAGGCAAGTAATACCACAAATTAAACTTGAAGGCTAAAGGGAAGCTAATAAACACCAACAAGACTTGGCAAGAAGAGCTCCCTTCCGGCCTCAAAGATGAAGAGAACCAGTCATCTCCACATCAACCAACCAGTCCAACCAAAGTATAATCAACCAAACCAGTTCCACTAAAATCAAATATGTAGCAACAAAAGTAAACAAACAAAAAGCAACGCCAGAGAGGAATCAGATCAACAAAAAGACCTCAAGAACCCTGGAGCAAGAGCCAAACCTCAAGAAATGAGACCAAGCCAGTTAGTCGAGACTTGACTAACAAGTAAAGAACCCAAACCTCTCAGAAAAAAGCCAACACTCAAAGGAAACAGAAGGTGTAGAAGTAGAATTCCCACACTCACAAACCTTCAGTAAAATAAAACCCAACGGTAAAGCTACCTCACAACTAAACTCTCAACTCACCACCACCACCCAACCCCCACCCCAATCCGAGTAAAAAAAAGGAAGCCAAGATTGAAGGGCAAAAAGACCAAGTCCAATAGCACCTCCATTCCAGTTGAAGAGGGAGAGATGACATTGATCAGTGTTCATCTTCACACAAAAGGGCTGAAATTCAATAAGTTCCCCCTACCAATCCTCAATCACTGCTGCTGAAGAAAAGACCCTCTTTTATAACAAAGAGAGGGATTGCTGATCCAGGAGCTAAAAGGAAATGCATCCTTTCCTTTTGAGAGTGAATTCAGAATATGATAAGAAGTGTTCTGAATGTGTTGAATTGCTAGAGAATGAGAGGGACTTCCATTGTTGAAAATGATATCATTTCTCACCAGCCAAAGCTTCCAAGCAGTAATGGAAAGAAGAATACCCCAATGAGTCCTAGATCTTTGAGGGCCTAAAGATCTCCATGAACTAATCCACTGAGTAATGGCATCAGGAGAAGTGGTTTGAATTCCCCACCAGAGAAGAATCCCTTTCCAGATTAGCCAAGCAAATTGACAGTGGAGGAAAAGATGATCTTGTTCTTCAGGTTCATCAGAGCAAAAGGACACCAGGTATTAGTAACTGTGGAGAGCCCTCTTGCCATTAAAAAACATTTGGTTGGTACTGCCTTCACACATATCAGCCAAGTGAAAGCAGCAAGCTTGGAGGAAGCATAGGAATCCAAAGGAATTTGGCCCAATCTTTTTCAACTAAAGAGCTTGTATCAAGAATCTAGTACATCTTGTTAACTGAAAAACCTCTGGCATCTTTTGACCAATTAACAATATCAGGTGACCCAGGGGCTAAGAGGAAGGGATTAATTAGTGTACTGAGGGAGAGAAATTCTCCTTTCTCCCATCCCCTCAATTTTCTTCTGAAGCAAATGATCCATTCACCTCCAGACCAGAATTGGTTCACTAGCCCTTTTTCAATGTGCAAAGATGGTAAAGCCTTTGAAAGTTCACTCTCAAAGGAGACTCAGCTATCCAAGAGTCTTCCCAAAACCTCACCACTGTACCAGAACCAACCTTCCAAGTTAAATCTGAGGCTCCAAAGGTATTACCAAAGGATGGTATCTTCAGCAAGGAGTTGAGATAACCCAAAAAGCAGTTGTTACTAGTGGCCAATAATTCAGATAAATTCCAAGCCTTAGGATCCCAACCAAGTTTGGAGCAAATGAGTTCTTTCCAGAGAGAATCTTCCTCATTTGCAAACCTCCACCACCATCTAGCAAGAAGGGCCTGATTCATGGTCTTTAGGCTTTTTATTCCCAACCCTCCACAGTGTTTTGGCTTGCAAATATCATCCCAATTCACTTTGTGCAAGGTTGTTATGATACATTTCGTTTGTTTTTTTTGTAAAATATTTTCTATTATTTGTTAAATTTATGAGATGTCATATGATGTTTGCTTGATATGTATTTTTAAAAAAAATTATGGATTGAGAAATATTGGATAGCTTTTGTTTAAGAAATGTGTAACTTCAAGAATGTGTTTTTTATTCGGGGAGGGGAATCCCTATCCTCGACGGGACAAGAAACAGAATGTGGTCAAAGCGGGGCGGGGCGGGGATGGGATGGGGTTACCCCACCCCAAGTTACCCTTCAATGTCTTCACCTTTTCCCCTAAGATATCTCTGGAAGACTTCCTCTTCACACATATAATTGAGAACCCCAACAGAATCATATTAAATTCTGTCTTCATTGTGGATTTATCTTCATCGATAGCTTATTTTTTCCTTTATGTTGGAACCTAGTTTGGTGATAGTTATGGGATGGACTCAAATTCCTTACGCATATTTATTTTCAATTTCTCAATACTTAGTGCAAAACAAGTTTTCCTCTTCTCTTTAACCATCTTCTCATATTCTTATTCTTACAAGGCCATCTCTTGTAATGAAAATAAATCTTCACTTTCTCCTCTTTAAGTTCAAGACTCAAATCTTCCGTGTACTTCTTCAACCATTTTCATCCTCTTTTTCCTTCCTTTTCCAACCCTCATCATTGTTTTTATTTTATTTTATTTTATTTTATAAACAATCTAGGGGATCGCGAATCAAGGAAAAACGATTGCAACGGACTCAATTTTGAATGAGACGAAGTTCTCGGGCGTGATTACAGGAGCAATTCCTTCTCCTGTCGCATATTGCGATTTGTTTCCAAAAGTCACGCTCCCGTATTTTCAGGCTTTGCGCGAGGAAGAAGCCGTGCGTGCTGCGTTTTCAATCGGTATGGCTTGTGTGGGTAATGGGCAAGGTTCTAATTCAGGCCCGGTTTGCAGTGCTGACCCAATAGGAAGTGGTGCAGCAAATGTGACAAGTTTTACAGGTTGCAGGTCCGCTCCCTTACGAAGTGGCTCAGCTGACGAGCCAAATGGTGGCCCAGGCCCAATTGCGCAGAGGTCAGCTACTGACCCGAGTTTGTTGGACGTTTTTAAACGCATTGACTCTGATTTGGCCCCATGTGGGATTGAGGTTTTACGAGACATAGGTAGACCTCAATTGTTTGGCCAGACAGTTTCAGTAGCGGACTCGCCTACGAGGGTTGTAGAAACATTTGGGGATCACCCGTGGAAAGATATACTTTTGAGTCCAAAAAGTATCCCCGTTGAGGTTCCAAGGAAACGGGGCCGTCCAAAAAAAGGACAACCTAAAAAGACTGCTCCCCTAGTTGTTTTTTATCAGACAAGAGCCAGAACATCGTCTGATAAGGGGGGTCAAGAGGGAAGCCTCACAATCGACATTGCTAAACAAAGTAAAGATGGTGAGTGGAGCTTTAGTAAGAGAATTGTGAAAAGGGCTTGTGCCAATTTCCCAGTTTCTAAACCCACTCAGCGTGTCGAGGCTGAGGAGGGTGTCGAGTTTAGCGAGGACGAGGTTAACCCGGAATGGAGTTCAGGACACTCAACTCCTATTTCGGTTTCTAACCGATTTCTCTGCTTGAATACGAACATGATGTAGGCAAGGAGGGCGGTGCTCTATTTAGTTTACTTTCCTGTTTCAGTTTTGGTTTTTTCGTATTGTTATTTGATTTGTATCGGTTGGGGAAAAAGGTCCTTTTAAGGACTGTTTTTCTTGCATCATTTTACCTTTTGTAGAACGTTTGCTTAATAAAAAATTTCGCTTATCAAAAAAAAGTATGAGTGTGAATTCACTAACATTAGATACATATATACCAAAAAAAAACTGAATGTACTAACACACGAACTGAAATTTTATTGATCTGAAAGAAAGAGGTCGTAACGACCATACATACGTAGAAATGAACTAAACATGATGAGATACAGTTTCTGTAACAGGCGAGACACTGATCTTATATCCAAGTACCTGGTGTGACTTAGTGAGAAACTAGGGGATGGGTCCCTATTCTAACTGCGTGAAGTACAATGAATCCATTGTACTTTCCTGTCTCAACTTGATCGGTACAACTATGTCGTAGTAGTCGACCAAGGAGTATGCAAAGGAAAGGAGGAGACTTGGAGTCAGGAGGAAGCTGACTCACCGAGGCCGGGGTGTGGCTCCTTTGAAACACCCCGAGACGCTTTGGGTTACTCATGGAGACCCGCGAGGCCGTTGACCGTGCCTCGCTTTTACCCCATTAGGGCCTTCTTCCTCATTCACATCTTTGGACGAATCCCAACAACTACCTACGATGCTCTATTCGTGATCGACGAGGCTATCCTTCTTCTCCGCGAGGGCAGAGGGATGGAGATTCATAGGCGACATTTTCCAACCTCAAATAATGTAATATGCACCTTGAGTGGATCATCTTAACGAGGGTACCTCTCGTTGGGGTCTTCAAGGGGTGGCTTCCAGATGACAGGATCTCCCATTCCTACCCTGCCCTCGCAGCGGATGTGGTGGGTCACATATTGTAGCAGATGGTGTGTTGCTGGAAGAGGTAGATCCAGTGAAGGCAACGCCGAGGTTGGTTTCGTAGGAATCAACGACCTATAGATCAGTGGCGTTGAGGTTGGGTGCGCAGGGAGGAATGACCTACAGATTGGCAATGCCGAGGTCAGTTTCGTAGGGAGAAATGTCCTGCAGATCGGTGGCGGCGTGGTTGGTTCCGTAGGAAGCAACAACCTGTAAAAGGGTGGTGAGAGGGTCGCGGACGATCGGACCTTAGTGGGGGGTACCTGAGAGATCTTCATCTGTTTCCAGATCTTGTTGTTCCAAGCCACGGTGGAGTTTTTATGGCGACGAGAACAACGAGGCGTGCGATCGAAGTTGGGAGTGATGGAGGCGGAACTGAGAGAACAGATGAGGATAAAGGAAGCTTGTCAAATGGAGCTTGAAAGAGGGGCAGAACAATGACGACTCAAAGTATATAGGTAATGTGCCCAACTCATGTGCCACGAATAGAGGTGAGTCAGGGAACATTATTCAAGGAAAATAACGTGCACATGAGTTGGGCACATTACCAAATCACTCTACTTTCTTTACTTTGAACTTTTTTTTATCAGCAATGCAAAGGATATATTAAAGCTCCATTTCAAAGTTTGAAATGGAGATGAACCAACTTACAATTATAGCTTTACCAATAAATCAACAAGACAAAATTGTTGTGGGAACAAGAAGGAGAAAGTAGGGCCAAAATGAACTAAGAAAAACAACAGAACTACACGAGGAAATCGCAATTCAAGAAGGAATAAACCAGGAACCAACAAGGGTGAAAAGGATGATTAGCACCACGCAATTCCAAACTAAAAGGCAACTTCAACCCCACTGATACAAGGTAGGAAAGGGTTGTGATGATTCTTTTCTTGAGTTTCAAGCAAGAGGCTGGATCTTTGTGCCAATCAAGAAAGGAGAACCCATAATTATGAATGAATAAAGCCCACTCCCAACTGAAAGCTTGAATTTGAATTGAGGAGAGAATATCAGAAGCAGAGACATCGATATCATTAAAAACACAGTTGTTCCTGGCCAACCATAATTGCCAACAAGTTTAACCCTAATCTTAAGAATGTGAGACCAAAGTTTTTGAATAGAAGAAGGTTGCAAGTAATTCCAAGAGATGATCTAGGAGGATAGATTATGAGGCATTACCAGGAAAGATCTCCACCAGCTAACAGCCAAACCCCAAACTTTCCAGGCCTTTATACAATGAAGTAAGATATGAGATGAGTCTTCAAAGTCCCCAAAACACTGACTATAGAGAAGATCGTGAAGAGGAAAATTCATTTCCCTATTTTCCAAGAAGAATTTGGAAGGGAGAACCTCAAGGAAAAGAAGCCAACAAAAGGATGCAATTTTCAGAAGAACTCTAGGAGACCATAACTGATGAGCCCATTCATCATTTTCAGTACCTTGCGTTGCAAGCAAACTATAGAGTTTCTTCACAGATAAGCCTTTGGGATCCATTTTACAACACATAATGTCATCCTTATTTACAGATGAATAATATTCAAGATGGAAGAGATTGTAACCCATTCATGGTATTCTCTACCTCTAGGAAATCTCCTCAGATTAATATCCCACTAACATCCTTCAAAAACTTCAGCTACCAGAATTGATTTTGACTCTAAAAGAAGGAAGAGTCTAGGGAAGAGAAATTTGAATGCTTGATCTCCCCATCATATGTCATCCCAAAAGTGAATTCTATGGCCAGAGCCATGAATCCATTGCAGACCTTTAACTCCAAAGCAATATATAAATCTTGGCTCATTAATAAGATCTAAACTGTGTTTGAAGAAGCTTTTATTTCGAATCTCTAGAAAAACTAATAAATCCCATATTGAACTACTCCATCTAAGTGGCATAGATAATTAATTTCCATAGCGAGTTCTCCTCAATATCAAACTTCCACCACCACTTGGCTAATAAAGCCTGATTCATAAGAGTGAGATTTTTGATTCCAAGCCCCCCATCCTCCTTTGATCTAGAAACAAGGTTCCACCTGACTTTGCATAAATATTTAGCCACTGATGAGCCATGACATAAGAACCTCCTCTACCAGCTTTCGATGGCCTTGATCACCCCTTTAGGAGCTTTATTAATGGAGAAATAATACAGTGGTAGATCTCCAAGGGTTGATTTAATAAGAATAATTCTCCCTCCAAAGGATAAAAGTTTGGCTTGCCAAAGGCCAAGAGCTTTCTTGAATTTTTCTATGATAGGTCTCCAAGTGATTAATCTTTTTGGGTTTGCTCCCAAACTGAATCCCAAATGAGACAGAGGAAGAGAACCAATATCACAATTGAACTCAGTAGAGATCATAGAAGCTTCTTGATCAGAAATATTCAGAGGCACCACCAATGATTTATTAAAATTGACTTTTAAGCCACTAATGACTTGGAACATATGAAGGGAATATTTGAGGTTTCGTAATTCTGAAAGATCTTCTTTGATGAAAAAAAATTGTATCATCAGTAAATTGGAGATGAGAGATGGAAGGAGCTTGATCAGAAAGCTTAATTCCATGAAAATATCATTTTGAAGGCCTGCAACCACTATCTGATGTAGCCCCTTTGCTACCAATGCAAAGAGTAAAGAAGAAAGGGCACATCCTTGCCTCAATCCTCTAGAAAGAGAGAAATTAGGACTAGGAGCTCCATTGATCATAATAGAGACAAATGCTCTGAGACATAAGAGTATCCACAATCTCCAGAGAAGACCAAACCCCATCCTGGTTAGTAATTTCATGAGATACATCCAGTCCACTCTATCAAAAGCTTTATCAAAATCATCCTTTAAGATGATTGTTTTGATCATTACTTGTTTGATGTGATTAACAACTTCAGAAGCCACGAGAATCCCATCTATAATTTGCCTACCGGCCAAAAAACCTGTTTCAACTTCTCCCACTAAACATCTTAATAATTCTTTTAGCCTTAATGCTAGGAGTTTGGATAAGATTTTATAATGCTCTCCCATAAGACTGATTGGTCTAAAGTAATGAAAACTGATAGGAGATGAACATTTGGGAATAAGAGTCATAAATGAGGAATTTAGACCTTTTCCCAAATGACCTGATTTTTAGAAGTGATTAAAGAATCTCAGGAGATCATGTTTAATTACTGGCCAGGCTACCTGAAAAAACTTGATTGTATATCCATCAGGACCTGGGGCTTTGTCTCCTTTGCAAGCCAACAAAGCTTGCAAGATTTCCACTTCTGAGGCTGGCCTTTGAAGCCAATTAGCTTGATCAATTGAAAGGGAATTAAAATTCAAATCATCTAAATTGACGGAATGAGAAGCTGGCTTGGAGAATCTAGATTTGAAATGATTTGCAACATCTATTTTTATCTGAGTTGGATCAGTCAGAAGATGATCATCTACATAAATCTGGGAGAGTTTATTCTGAACCCCCTTGTAATTGGATACTTTGTGGAAAAATTTGGATCCTTTATCTCCATTATGAAACCAGGATTCCCTAGCCTTTTTGAGCTTAGTTTTTTGAATGAGCTCAGCTTTGAGGGCTCCTTTGTCTAAGCATGCATGAGGGGACAAGGGTCTTGATTCAACTAAACTGTCTAGTAGATCAATAGAAGACCTTAAAGTGTCAATCTGAGTGTTCAAATAAACAAATACTTCCACATTCTAGATATTTAGTTTTTCTTTTAGAAGACCGTGTTTTCTCCATAAAGCAATGTGAGGAAGTCCATAATCTTGAAAGGAAGACCAAAAGGAGGAGATTGCTATAAGGAATCTCTGATCTTCAGTCCAGATGTTTAGAAATTTAAAGGCCCTTGGTCCCCAATCTGGAGATTCAACTGATAGAAGAAGAGCCCTATGATAAGAGATACATATGGGAAGCATCTTTGAGTGAGAGGGAAGAAAGAAGCTAGGGCATCTGAGGAGAATAGAAACTTGTCTAATCTAGAGGCTCTTGAACCTGGACCAAACCATGTGAATTTACCTCCAACCAATGGAAGATCCAAGAGATCTGAAGCATCCACAAAGTTATGAAAGGAGAGGAAATCTCTTGAATTTATTCTATCTCCTTATTTCTCATCAACATTACAGATAGAATTAAAATCACTGGCTAGGAATAACATGGTAGAGGAGTGGAAGGAAGCCAATTCATGTTGTAAGGAAACACAAAAAGTCCTTGTGCGTTGATAGGATTATGGTGCATAAATGTTGATAAGAGCACTAGGACTTAGAGAATTGACTATATTTCCCAAGTAGATCAAAGCTCCTGCAATTGAATAAGAAGAAGACAGATGCACGAAACTTGAATCCCACATACAGATGATACCTCTAGATAAATCATTAACATGCAGAAGGTGAGGGTCACTAGCCTTTTGAGTTAGCCTGAATCATTAGGATAAAATTCCTGTCATGGAACTTGAGAGGAATGAACTCTTCCATGAAGAGGAGTATGAAGGAATTGGTGAATATGGAAAGTTCTTAGTGTGTTCTTTTACAGGGGAAAAAATTGTCAAAATTCTAAGGGAGTGTGGCTCTGGTGATGGTTGGAAGTGGAAGAAAGTGTCGGCAAATGTAATGAAACAAATATTTTCCACAGGATGAGTACTAGAAGTTTCCCAAACGTAGTTTTGTGGACAGGTGAATACGGTCTGAAAAGGCTAAGGATGAATGTGATTAACGTTTACGCTCCTTGTGATGTTGGACAAAGAGCCGGGTTGCAGGATACTTTGGAGGAGATTATTATAGCCGGGGTGACTTCAATCCTGTTGGACAACTCACTTTCCGACATCCATATCACCTTGTTCCGATCATCAATTTCGGCAACACATGTATCCGTTACGTTCACAATATTGCGAACTTGAACGTAAGATGTATGTTTACGGAAATACGTTGAATATTGAATGAGATAATCGCATGCAAAGTTGAAGAAAAACATGGATTAATGACATGCATTAAATGACATTTAATGCAAACCCACATAGCCCACATTACACTCTTCCATACACTTTATAAAGTTTGACAATTGGAAAAAGGCCGTGGCCTTGAGTCACCACTAATGTGTAATGGAAAGAGCCCACACGCGCGCCGCCGCCGCCGTCCGTCCGGGCCTGGGCTTGGGCCTGGGCCTTGGGCCTTGAGCCTTGAGCCTTGAGCCTTGAGCCTTGAGCTTTGAGCTTTGAGCTTTGAGCTTCACGAAAATCTATCTTTTTGCATGCAAGACTCAGCAATTAATCTTCCCAACATTATGTCAAGATTCATTATCTTGCATCTGGTCAAGTTTTGAATCCACATGACCTTTGGTGAAAGAGTCAAAGAGTCTGATCAAGTGTTTTAAACAGACATGCCCTTTGGTCTAAGAGTCGCAATCTTTCCAAAAGGGCACCTTTTCTACTATTTAAAGGGTGTTGAGGGGACAGAAAAATCACTTCCTTTTTCGATTCTTCTTCTCTTCTGACATTCTACAGTTTGAGTGCAAGTCGGGTTTAGGTCGCCAGACTCCACTAGTCGAAGCACTCGCTAGTGGTTTAGGTCCGTTTTATCTTGGGAGACACTTGCCCATTCAACCTTCAGTGTCGTAGAGGGGGCAATTTTGTCTTAAGGAAACAACCTTCTGCTGGACTCGGACTTCCTACACAAACAACCTATCGACTTGGTTGTAAGTATAATATTGTTCTTTTATTATTTCTGTCGTTCTTGATTTTAGTTGCCTACAAGCTTAAGACAAAAATTTTGCTCCAACACTTTTGGTTTCTGGAAAAAAATATCTTAATATGTTTTTTCCCTCTAAAACCAGAATGATGGCTACTGAATCGAACTTATTTTCATCATCTACCCCGCCACTGACATCTCCACCAACGGAAAGCATAGCTGCTGGTTCGGTGCTTCCAATGGTTGTGTCTCCTCATGGTGAGAAACCAGAGAAGTTCAACGGCATGGATTTCAAACGATGGCAGCCACAGATGCTATTTTGGCTGACCACTCTTGGCGTCAACAAGTTCCTCACCGAGAAGCCTCCTGTCATAGACGATGAGTCTGACAAAGATACATTAATGGCTTTCGATGCTTGGAAGAACTCTGACTATCTGTGCAGGAACTATATCCTCAACCGTCTAGAGAATGAGCTCTATGCTATCTACTGTGGATACAAGACTGCTAAGGATCTCTGGGCATCCTTGGAAAAGAAGTACAAAACGGAAGATGCCGGCAAGAAGAAATTCGTTGTTGGCAAATTTCTGGACTTCAAAATGATAGACTCCAAGACGGTTCTCAGTCAGATCCAGGAGCTACAACTGATCATCCATACCATCCATGATGAGGGTAAGTCTCTTAGCGAGTCATTTCAAGTGGCTGCAGCTATTGAGAAATTACCCCCAACATGGAGAGACTTCAAGAATTACCTGAAGCATAAGCGGAAGGAAATGTCGCTGGAAGATTTGATTGTTCGCCTTTGGATTGAAGAGGACAACCGCAAGTGAGAGAAAACCTATGGAAGCAACATGGTCGGAAAGACCAATGTAATTGAGAAGACAAATTCTCACAAGAGGAAGCATATTGATAGTGGTCCAATCAAGAAGAAGATTGGGAAGTTCATGGGGAAGTGCAACAATTGAGGAATCAAGGGACACAAAGCTGATGTGTGTCGCAAACCCAAGAACTTCAAGAAGCAAAAGAAGAACGAGGCCAATGTCACTGAGCACCTCTCTGACATGAGTCTTTGTGCTATGATTACTGAATGCAACCTGGTCGGTAACACCAAGGAATGGTTCATAGACACTGGAGCAAATCGACATATTTGTGCCAACAAGTCTATGTTCTCCACCTTCAAGGCTGCTACTGAGGACGACCATATCTTCATGGGTAACTCATCCACTTCAAAGGTTGAAGGTACCGGGAAGATAGTGCTGAAAATGACTTCCGGAAAGGAACTTACCTTGAACAATGTTCTCTATGTTCCGGACATCCGAAAGAATCTGGTCTCCGGCTCATTGCTGACAAAGAATGGCTTCAAAATAGTCTTTGTATCTGATAAGTTTGTTCTCTCGAAAAATGATGTACAAGTGGGAAGGGGATATGTAAATGAGGGTATCTCCAAAATGAACGTTATGCCCGTTGTACCTACTATTGTAAATAATAATAATAATAATAATAATAATAATAATAATAATAATAATAATAATAATAAAGTGGGTTCTTCTGTGTATATCGCTGAGTCCTCTAATACATGGCATGCTAGACTAGGTCACGTTAACTTTGATACAATTCGTCGTTTAATTTCCTTGGATGCAATTCCTAAATTTAGGATTAATCCAAAAGAAAAATGTCAAGTTTGTGTTGAAGAAAAAATGACAAGATCATCCTTTCACTCGATTGAAAGGAACACCGAACCTCTTGACTTAGTACATACAGATATTTGTGATCTGAAATTGTGTCAAACAAGAGGTGGAAAAAGGTACTTCATTACCTCTATTGATGATTGTACACGGTATTGTCATGTGTACCTGTTGAGGAGTAAAGATGAAGCTTTTGAAACCTTCAAACTTTACAAAGCTGAAGTTGAAAATCAACTAAGCAAGAAAATAAAAGCTTTAAGAAGCGACCGAGGAGGAGAATATGAACATCCCTTTGAAATTTTTTGTGCTCAAAACGGTATTATACACCAAACTACAGCACCATATTCACCTCAGTCCAACGGAATTGCAGAACGCAAAAACCGAACACTCAAGGAAATGATGAATGCTCTCTTACTAAGTTCTGGTTTACCAGATAACCTATGGGGAGAAGCCATACTCTCGGCAAACTACATTCTCAACAAGATGCCTCGTAAGAAATTTCTTAAGTCTCCATACGAGTTATGGAAAGGAACACCTCCATCCTACAAATACTTAAAAGTGTGGGGGTGCTTGGCCAAGGTGGAAGTACCTAAGCCTAAAAAGGTCAAAATAGGACCAAAAACTATTGATTGCATATTCATTGGGTATGCATATAATAGTAGTGCATATAGATTTATGGTATATAAATCGGATATTCCGGATATTCATGTAGATACCATAATCGAATCTAGAAGCGCTACATTCTTTGAACACATCTACCCTCGGAAAGAGCCAAAGGAATCACATCCTCAAAAGAGACCACGGGACATTGAAGAACCGGAAGGTCAGTCCAGCCATGAGGAACATATCATGGAAGAACCAAGGCGTAGTAAAAGGGCAAGGAAAGCTAATTCCTTCGGACCCGACTTTGTGTCACTATTGGTGGAAGATGAGCCACAAACTTATTCACAAGCAATGTCTTCACCAGATGCTTTCTATTGGAAAGAAGCAGTAAATAGTGAAATACAATCTATTCTTCAAAACCACACATGGGAGTTAGTAGAACTTCCCCCTGGTATAAAACCATTGGGATACAAGTGGGTTTTCAAAAAGAAACTGAAAACCGATGGATCCATAGACAAACACAAAGCTAGACTTGTGGTAAAAGGATTCAGACAAAAGGAAGGGTTGGATTATTTTGATACCTATTAACCTGTGACAAGGATAACGTCCATCAGAATGCTCATCGCAATTGCGTCACTAAAAGGGTTTGAAATTCATCAAATGGATGTAAAAACAGCTTTTTAAAATGGTGAACTAGAAGAAGAAATATACATGCAACAACCCGAAGGGTTCTCATCACCTGGGAATGAGAACAAGGTGTGTAGACTAGTTAAGTCACTTTATGGACTTAAGCAAGCACCAAAACAATGGCATGCAAAGTTTGATGATGTTATGTTATCAAACGGGTTCAAGTTCACTGAACGCGACTCGTCTACGTAAAGACATACAATGACATATCCAAGTTCATTGTTTTTAACATAAACACATGCTTATACTTGGTAGTACTTCATCCATAATAAAGTCTACTAAGGCAATGTTGTCTTCTAAATTTGATATGAAAGATTTAGGCGTTGCTGATGTTATTTTAGGAGTACAGATCTCCAAAACATCACAAGGTTATGCGTTATCTCAAACACACTATATTGAGAAAGTTTTTGATAAATTCAAGAAACATAACATAACGCATGCAAAAACACCAGTTGATCTATGTAATAACCACTTCTGGTCAACGTCAGTCAAACCTGCGAAAAACAGGAAAATTTAAAAATTTTAAGACAGACACTTAACTTAACTTAAATTGACCCCGAGGGTCATGCCGGACTTAAGTTGACCCCGTTATCGACTAAAATGAGTTACGGGGGACTCAGGGCAACTTCCTGGTCATTTTGGGAAAGATTGATTTTTCGCTGGAAAAGTCACCCGAGCGACGTTTTGGTCCATTCGAGGACCGTTTTGGACCCGAAAAGCTTAGCCGTCGTCGTAGCGGTCTTAGTTGGGCCGTTTCCTTGAAGCCCGTCCAGTTTAAAATATTTTTGGGAAAAGTGCCCGTTCGGGGCCCGAAACGTCCGTTTTTCGCGAATCTGATTGGAAAATATCAACTAGATATTTTCCAAAAGGTATGGGACCCACCTTGACACTTGTCAAGTATATGGTGGTGTAATTTTTGGAGGGAAAATGGGTGGATGTGGTGAGTTGGCCGAGTATAGGGTAAAAGGGAAAGGAATTGGAGTCAGTTGTTATTTGTTTTAAAAATTAGAAAGAGGAAGAGAGGTTTTAGAGAGAGAAGGAGAAGGAGAAGAAGAGAGAAGAAGGAAGGTTGGGCTAGGGTTGGTGATCGAGCCCTTGGATCGAGTCAAAGCAAAGAGCAATCCCGTTCCCCTCATTCTCCTCTACGGTAATACCCGAACCGATTCTCGTTTCGATTATTTTCAAGAGCTAGGGTTTGGTTATAAAATTTGGTTTAGGGTTGTGTAGAGATTAAAGAGGTGTTGGAGACGTTTTAGAGGTGTTTGGGAGAGAAATTTCACGTTTTCCGGTGACCGGAGGCTCGGGAGGAGCTCCGGCCACCGTGGGTGGTGGCCGGCCGGCCATGTGGTGGCTGGCCGGAGGTGGCAGCAGCCACCACTTGGTGGCCGAGCCCCTCCCTCAAACCCTAGGGTCTCGGCCAAGCCTCTTGGGTGGGGCCCACGTGCTCGGTTGCTCGGGTTTTAATGTTCGGGTGGTTTAAAACGTCCCCCGGACCACTTTATCCTTAATCGAATCGAAATTTGGAATTAAATTGGAGAAGTTGTAATTAACGGGTTTTGGGAAACTTTAAACGTTAATTAATTGACTTAGAAGTCGGAATTCAATTCCGTCAAGTGCGTTGGGTTCCTTGAAATATTCTAAGACCGTAGAAACGAAAACGGGGACTTTTGGAGCCCCGGAAGGCAATTAACCAAAACCGGGCAGATTCGCCATGTCGGGCGAATCTGGCCCTTACGGGTCCTTTATCGGCAATATCGAGTATTTGGGAAGTTTGGGAGTGATCGGCATTGTCGGGGTTACGTTTGGGCGTTAAGTTTATTAATTTTCGGTTTACTCGTACTAGTTTAAAAGTACTTTAAATTTGTGTTCTTTTAGATCGTGCTACGGACCGAGGCAAGGGGAAGCTCGGCGAGTGACTGAGTGTGCTTCGGGTGTTGTTGGAGCGCTTTTGGGATTGTATACGAGGTAGGGAAAAGTAGCCGGATCTCGGCCCTGATTAGGGAAAGTTAATGGTAGAATTGCATGTGACACCGGGGTGTCGTGGGTTGAGTAGATTTATTTAATTATTAGAAAAGCATGATACGGGATTGTAGCGTTTAAGAGAAAGGCATGTGACACTTAGTAGTGTCGTAGGAACAGAGAACTTAGCGATAATTGAATTACTGGAGGCATATGACCATGCCCGGAGGTTGTTTGTGAAACTAGCGATTTTAGGACTGTTGGAGGCATCGAGTATGCCGGAGGTTGTCGTGCGCTTTATTTAATTGTTGAGTTTGGGTGGCCTTGAGAGCCCGTATTTAATTGTTGAGTTTGGGTGGCCTTGAGAGCCCGTATTTAATTGTTGAGTCGGGGTGGCCATGAGAGCCGTGTATTTAATTTGGTGTCTTGAGTGGCAGCGAGTGCCCGTGGGGTTGTTGAACCCGAGTCTTGACTGTTGAGGTGTCTTGAGTGGCCTTGAGTGCCTGTGTGATTGAACTTGCCTGTGATTGTGATTGTGGTTACCTGGGGTGGTGAGTTCTAAAGGTCGACAGCCTGATCCGACTTAGTGTCGATGAATTGCGAGTTCTAAAGGTCGACAGCCTGATCCGACTTAGTGTCGATGAATTGCGAGTTTTAAAGGTCGACAGCCTGATCCGACTTAGTGTCGAGGAATTGCGAGTTTTAAAGGTCGACAGCCTGATCCGACTTAGTGTCGAGGAATTGCGAGTTTGAAAGGTCGACAGCCTGATCCGACTTCGTGTCGAGGAATTGCGATAGGTCGAACCCTGACCTGATTGAGATTGGTTACTGAGCAGCTGGTGTGCGATCCTTTGTGATCTTGTTTGGTGTTGTGTCGTTTCGTTCGAGTCCTTGAGGAGGTCGTCGATAGTTGTATTGGGTCTACACTGTTTTTATCGAGTGTCGAGTCTGTTGAGGAAGGTGACGGGTTGTGGGTCAGTTGAGTACTTGAGTTGGGGACTGTAGTCCCGGTGTTGGGTTTGGTTTTAGTGTTACTGGCTTTTTCTGCTAATTATGCCATAGTCAGTCTGTTATCCGTGGAGGTGAGCGAACGCTCACCCCTAGCTGCTTTTCCTACAGGTACTGATCACCGGACGGACTAGGTTAGCTCTTGAAGTTCATGGAGCTTGGAGCGGAGTCTGGTCTTTACTTTTGTTGAGTCTAGTGACGGATGTTGTACCTTGTCCACTTGTTGGGACGTTTTTGTATTGTAAATGCTATTATTTTGAGAAGTAAATGGAAATGTCAAAGCTTTTATTGAAAACAGGTTTCAAGTGTTCATGTTTTTAAAAGTTCGCGTCCCGAGTTCGGTTCGCTGAAATCGGGGCGTGACAGCTTGGTATCAGAGCTCGAGGTTTCAAACCTCGGACTGTCCGTCACTTAGGGGGGGGAGTCGAGTCAGTGTAGACCCGTCATGTCTTGAGTCTTCTTTTTGTTTGTGCGTATGTTACAGTATTTTGTTGCTGGCATACTGATTGTGTGTGATTGCGTGAACTGTTTTTTAACTGTCGCGGGTCGACTCAGGAGCGCTCCTGTAGTCGAACGTGACGGTGTTGATGTCAAGTCGGTACAACGTGGTTCGGGGACGCCTGAACCGGGTTGTAACTACGTGATGTCAAGGAACGAAGTTTTAAAATGAAAGGGTGAAGGTTTTAAAATTATTGGCCCTGTTGGCATGTCTTGAACTTGATTGGCCCTATGGGCATATGTTTGATTTTTGATTGGCCCGGTGAACGAGGGTCGTCGTGTTGTGTGGGTTGGTTTGCCGTCGCTTGTTTGGTGCACGTCGATGCGGTCTCGTTGTGGTCTCGTTTACTAATGCTAGTATATAAAGTACGTTTAGCTTGAGCGGTGTAGCGCTTTAGTGATAAGCACGTTAGTGTAAGCTTAAGAGGGTGGACGTTAGTGCGTTTGTACTGTCGTTTTTATTTAAGTTCGCAAACTGAACGTTTGCGTGTATCCGTGCAGAGGATACTGTTTATGGCTCGCGGTAAGCGGGGACGACCATCAGGAACGCGGGGCCAGGCACCCACGCGAGGCCGGCGGGGACGGTCAGCAGGGGCACCAGGGAGGGTGCCGACCGTCGAGCCCGCCGACTATGCGGAGGCACAGGGTACTCCTGTCGGAGAAGACAGGAGGAGTGATGCGGGGCCGTCTGCAGGCACCCCCAGTGTTCCGCCAGTCGCGGACCCTCCAGTGATGACTGCCCTGGATGAGCTTACCAGGACCGTTCAGAGTTTGGTGGCGATCATCGCCAGCCGAGAGTCGGCTTCGCCAGCACCAGAGGCAGCCGCAGTCCCGGTGAGGGCCGCTCAGACAGAGGATCTTACCTCCCGAGCGCTACTAGATTTCCTGAAGCTCGGGATACCTGTTTTTGTCGGGGAGCCGAATCCCGACCTGGCTGAGCGATGGATAGAGCAGGTCACACGAGACTTGGACACATCGGGTGTCGAGGATGGCCGTCGGAGAGTGTCCTTCGCGGCCCATCAGCTGAGAGACAGCGCCTACCACTGGTGGGGGCGGGTGAAGGACACGGTCGGATACGACTACAGCGTATTCCAGGAGGTATTCATGGCACAGTACTTCCCCGAGTCGGCTCGGCTGGAGCGACATCGGCAGTTCTTAGACCTGGAGCAAGGGGGGATGACGGTAGGAGAGTACGAAGCCAGGTTCACAGCCTTGGCCAGATTCGCGCCTGAGATGGTGACGAGCGAGGCGAACCGTTGCCTGCGGTTCCAGGACGGACTGAGGCTGGGCATCCGGAACCAGGTTCTCGCCTTGAGGATACGGAAGTATACCGACCTCGTGGACACCGCAGCTACAGTAGAGCAGGGCGCCAGGGATGCAGTCAGGAGCCGTGAGGTCCGACCTCGGCCGATCAGTTGGGCAGGGCCGTCAGACTCACGAGACTCGCGGAGGCAGAGGACCGCGGGATCCTTCCGACCACCGCCTCATCAGAGTGGATCGAGACAGCAGGGGTCAGTGGCATCAGTGGGGCCAGTCGCCTCAGAGAGGAGGCCGTCATGCTATCACTGCGGGCAACCAGACCACTTACAGCGAGACTGTCCGACGAGGGGAGGAACCGCGGCAGTACCAGCTACTAGCCGGACAGGCCAGGGCTCGGGGTCGAGGGCTGACGAGATCAGCTGTTACCGATGCGGCCGGGCCGGTCACACTATGGCATGGTGCCGAGAGCAGTTGGGGGAGACATCAGTGCAGCGACCGCAGCAGTCGCGGACAGTACAGTCGCCCAGAGGTCGCCCTCGACAGGGTCAGCAGCCGAGATCATCACGGCCGTCTACGAGCGCACCAATTCCGAGACAGCAGCAGAGTCACGTGTATCCAGCAGCCAGTGCGCAGGGTCGGAGGCAGCAGGCCTCGCAGGGGAGAGTATATGCAGTCACCGACTCCAGAGCCCCAGGACCTAGCACGTACCGTGAGACCATCCAGGGTACGTGTTTGTTGTATCATTTATGGGCTTTGTTCTTGTTTGATACCGGGGCATCGCACTCTTTTATTTCGTCGGGTTGTGCTGAGAGGTTGGGGTTGAGCTTAGAGCCGTTGAGTCCACCCCTATGCCTGGACACCCCAGTTGGGGGTGGTGTATCGTTGACTAGAGTATGTCGTGCCTGCGAGATTAGAGTCGCAGACTGTCCTTGCCCTGGTGACCTTCTCGTGTTGGGGATGACTACCTTTGATGTGATTTTGGGTATGGATTGGTTGTCGAGGTACCGAGCCAACATCGATTGCTACAGACGACGAGTGACAGTGACAGTGGGCGGTACGAAGGTGACGTGCGTGCTGGGGAGTAAGAGTGGGGTCCTCCTGTCGGCGTTGTCTGCAGAGGAGGAAGTACCGGCTGTGCAGAGCCGAGAGTTACCGAGAGTGGTATGCGAGTTCCCCGAGGTCTTTCCTGAGGAGTTGAGCGGGCTGCCACCGATTCGTGAGGTGGAGTTCGGGATTGACCTAGTGCCGGGAACGGCGGCGATATCGATGGCGCCTTACAGGTTTGCGCCGGCAGAGTTGACTGAGCTGAAGCGTCAACTGGAGGAGCTTCAGCAGAAGGGGTTTATCCGTCCGAGTGCATCGCCGTGGGGAGCACCAGCACTCTTCGTGAAGAAGAAGAGTGGAGAGCTACGGATGTGTATAGATTACCGGAAGCTGAACTGGGTTACGGTGAAGAACCGGTACCCGATGCCGAGGATCGATGACTTGTTTGACCAGTTGAGAGGGGCGACTCACTTCTCGAAGATCGATCTGCGATCCGGTTATTATCAGTTGCGAGTCCGTGAGGGGGACGTCGCAAAGACTGCATTCCGGACACGCTATGGGCATTACGAGTTCCTGGTGATGCCATTCGGACTGACGAACGCGCCAGCAGCGTTCATGGACCTGATGAACAGCATCTTCCGGCCGTACCTGGATCAGTTTGTGGTGGTGTTCGTGGACGATATCCTAATATATTCGCAGAACGAGGCGGCGCATGAGGCACATCTGAGGGTTGTTCTGACCCTACTGCGCGAGCACCAGCTATATGCCAACCGGGAGAAGTGCGAGTTCTGGCTCTCTGAGGTGAGATTCCTCGGCCACATCGTATCCCGTGACGGTATCCTGGTCGATCCGTCGAAGATCGACGCGGTCTCGAAGTGGGCACGGCCCACGAGTGTTTTCGAGATCCGCAGCTTTCTGGGATTGGCAGGCTACTATAGGCGATTTGTCCAGGATTTTGCACGACTAGCCGCACCGATGACTCTGTTAACGCGCAAGGGTGTTGGGTTCGTGTGGACAGATGACTGTGAGCGTGCGTTCGCGGAATTGAAGACTCGACTGACTACAGCTCCAGTGTTAGTGGTGCCCGAGCGAGGGATTGGCTATGATGTTTACTGCGATGCATCCGGAGAGGGACTGGGTTGCGTGCTGATGCAGTCGGGCAGAGTTGTGGCTTATGGCTCCAGGCAGTTGAAGATACACGAGCGCAACTATCCTACCCACGACTTGGAGCTAGCAGCAGTCGTGTTTGCGCTAAAGAGCTGGCGATATTATCTGTACGGCGAGGGGTTTCAGGTGTTCTCGGATCACAAGAGCCTCAAGTACATATTTTCCCAGCGAGACCTGAACATGCGTCAGCGACGGTGGATGGAACTACTCGAGGAGTACGACTTCGAGCTACACTACCACCCAGGCAAGGCGAACGTTGTCGCCGACGCCTTGAGTAGGAAGTCGGCTCCGAGCCTCGCCAGCATATCTGTCCGAGAGTGGGACATGATGGGGGAGCTGAGCACATTCGGGCTTGAGCTAGAGGAGGTTACTGGAGGTGTTGCCATGTGCTCCCTGGTGGCTCAGCCCTCACTGCTTGCCCAAGTGTTGGAGGCGCAGAGGGAGGACGTCGAAGCATCAGAGATCCGCGAGAGAGTCGTCAGGGGTGACGAGGTGGTGGGCTGGCAGGACAGTACTGATTGGGGACTACGGTACCGCGGGGGGCTGTTCGTACCAGTTAACTGTAGAGATGCCGTGTTACGAGAGGCACACCAGTCGCGTCTCGCAGTGCATCCGGGGGGCACCAAGATGTACCGTGACCTCAGGAGGCACTACTGGTGGCGCGGCATGAGGAGAGCAGTCGCAGAGTTTGTGTCGAGATGCCTTGTCTGTCAGCAAGTGAAGGCAGAGCATCAGCGCCCCGCGAGATTGTTACAGCCACTACCGATTGCTCAGTGGAAGTGGGAGCACATTACGATGGATTTCGTGTGTGGACTACCGAGATCGCCCAAGGGAAACGACGCCGTGTGGGTGGTAGTCGACCGGTTGACCAAGTCGGCCCATTTTCTGGCTATGAGGATGACAGACCCGGTCGACAAGTTGAGCAGTCTGTATATCCAGGAGATAGTGCGCCTCCACGGGGTCCCGGTGTCGATAGTGTCTGACAGGGATCCCCGCTTCACGTCCAGGTTCTGGCCGAGTCTGCAGAAGGCACTGGGGACAGAGGTCCTACTCAGCACAGCACATCATCCTCAGACAGACGGTCAGTCTGAGCGTACCATTCAGATCTTGGAGGACATGCTGCGAGCATGTGTGCTGGATTTCAGGGGATCTTGGGAGACCCACCTGCCATTGGCCGAGTTCGCCTACAACAACAGCTTCCAGGCCAGTATCGGGATGGCACCGTTCGAAGCGTTGTATGGTAGGCCGTGTCGGTCACCAGTATGCTGGGCAGAGGTGGGGGACAAGAGTCTGCTGGGGCCAGATCTTGTCAGAGAGACGACGGAGAAGGTCACATTGATCCGCGATCGGTTGAGGACCGCGCAGAGCCGGCAGAAGAGTTATGCAGACAGGCGACGTCGACCTCTTGAGTTTGCAGTCGGGGATCACGTGTTCCTGAAGGTGAGCCCGAGGAAGGGGCTGGTGCGGTTCAGGCGCAGCGGGGGAAAGTTGGCTCCGAGGTACATAGGCCCGTTCCAGATCTTAGACAGAGTGGGAGTCGTGGCTTATCGTCTGGCGTTGCCACCGCAGCTTGGGAGAGTACATAACGTCTTCCACGTATCCCAGTTGCGGCAGTACAACGCAGACCCCTCCCACGTCATCGAGTGGACTGATATCGAGGTGGCTGATGATGTCTCCTATGAGGAGCAGCCGGTTCGGATCATGGACACACGGCAGCAGATTCTGCGGGGAGGCAAGATTATCCGCTTGGTCCGAGTGGAGTGGAAACATCACGGAGCTGAGTCGACGTGGGAACGCGAGGACGAGGTTCGCGCGAAGTATCCCGGCCTGTTCGACTCCCGAGGTACGTCTGTTTTAAATTTCGCGGACGAAATTTCTTTAAGGGGGGTAGACTATAATAACCACTTCTGGTCAACGTCAGTCAAACCTGCGAAAAACAGGAAAATTTAAAAATTTTAAGACAGACACTTAACTTAACTTAAATTGACCCCGAGGGTCATGCCGGACTTAAGTTGACCCCGTTATCGACTAAAATGAGTTACGGGGGACTCAGGGCAACTTCCTGGTCATTTTGGGAAAGATTGATTTTTCGCTGGAAAAGTCACCCGAGCGACGTTTTGGTCCATTCGAGGACCGTTTTGGACCCGAAAAGCTTAGCCGTCGTCGTAGCGGTCTTAGTTGGGCCGTTTCCTTGAAGCCCGTCCAGTTTAAAATATTTTTGGGAAAAGTGCCCGTTCGGGGCTCGAAACGTCCGTTTTTCGCGAATCTGATTGGAAAATATCAACTAGATATTTTCCAAAAGGTATGGGACCCACCTTGACACTTGTCAAGTATATGGTGGTGTAATTTTTGGAGGGAAAATGGGTGGATGTGGTGAGTTGGCCGAGTATAGGGTAAAAGGGAAAGGAATTGGAGTTAGTTGTTATTTGTTTTAAAAATTAGAAAGAGGAAGAGAGGTTTTAGAGAGAGAAGGAGAAGGAGAAGAAGAGAGAAGAAGGAAGGTTGGGCTAGGGTTGGTGATCGAGCCCTTGGATCGAGTCAAAGCAAAGAGCAATCCCGTTCCCCTCATTCTCCTCTACGGTAATACCCGAACCGATTCTCGTTTCGATTATTTTCAAGAGCTAGGGTTTGGTTATAAAATTTGGTTTAGGGTTGTGTAGAGATTAAAGAGGTGTTGGAGACGTTTTAGAGGTGTTTGGGAGAGAAATTTCACGTTTTCCGGTGACCGGAGGCTCGGGAGGAGCTCCGGCCACCGTGGGTGGTGGCCGGCCGGCCATGTGGTGGCTGGCCGGAGGTGGCAGCAGCCACCACTTGGTGGCCGAGCCCCTCCCTCAAACCCTAGGGTCTCGGCCAAGCCTCTTGGGTGGGGCCCACGTGCTCGGTTGCTCGGGTTTTAATGTTCGGGTGGTTTAAAACGTCCCCCGGACCACTTTATCCTTAATCGAATCGAAATTTGGAATTAAATTGGAGAAGTTGTAATTAACGGGTTTTGGGAAACTTTAAACGTTAATTAATTGACTTAGAAGTCGGAATTCAATTCCGTCAAGTGCGTTGGGTTCCTTGAAATATTCTAAGACCGTAGAAACGAAAACGGGGACTTTTGGAGCCCCGGAAGGCAATTAACCAAAACCGGGCAGATTCGCCATGTCGGGCGAATCTGGCCCTTACGGGTCCTTTATCGGCAATATCGAGTATTTGGGAAGTTTGGGAGTGATCGGCATTGTCGGGGTTACGTTTGGGCGTTAAGTTTATTAATTTTCGGTTTACTCGTACTAGTTTAAAAGTACTTTAAATTTGTGTTCTTTTAGATCGTGCTACAGACCGAGGCAAGGGGAAGCTCGGCGAGTGACTGAGTGTGCTTCGGGTGTTGTTGGAGCGCTTTTGGGATTGTATACGAGGTAGGGAAAAGTAGCCGGATCTCGGCCCTGATTAGGGAAAGTTAATGGTAGAATTGCATGTGACACCGGGGTGTCGTGGGTTGAGTAGATTTATTTAATTATTAGAAAAGCATGATACGGGATTGTAGCGTTTAAGAGAAAGGCATGTGACACTTAGTAGTGTCGTAGGAACAGAGAACTTAGCGATAATTGAATTACTGGAGGCATATGACCATGCCCGGAGGTTGTTTGTGAAACTAGCGATTTTAGGACTGTTGGAGGCATCGAGTATGCCGGAGGTTGTCGTGCGCTTTATTTAATTGTTGAGTTTGGGTGGCCTTGAGAGCCCGTATTTAATTGTTGAGTTTGGGTGGCCTTGAGAGCCCGTATTTAATTGTTGAGTCGGGGTGGCCATGAGAGCCGTGTATTTAATTTGGTGTCTTGAGTGGCAGCGAGTGCCCGTGGGGTTGTTGAACCCGAGTCTTGACTGTTGAGGTGTCTTGAGTGGCCTTGAGTGCCTGTGTGATTGAACTTGCCTGTGATTGTGATTGTGGTTACCTGGGGTGGTGAGTTCTAAAGGTCGACAGCCTGATCCGACTTAGTGTCGATGAATTGCGAGTTCTAAAGGTCGACAGCCTGATCCGACTTAGTGTCGATGAATTGCGAGTTTTAAAGGTCGACAGCCTGATCCGACTTAGTGTCGAGGAATTGCGAGTTTTAAAGGTCGACAGCCTGATCCGACTTAGTGTCGAGGAATTGCGAGTTTGAAAGGTCGACAGCCTGATCCGACTTCGTGTCGAGGAATTGCGATAGGTCGAACCCTGACCTGATTGAGATTGGTTACTGAGCAGCTGGTGTGCGATCCTTTGTGATCTTGTTTGGTGTTGTGTCGTTTCGTTCGAGTCCTTGAGGAGGTCGTCGATAGTTGTATTGGGTCTACACTGTTTTTATCGAGTGTCGAGTCTGTTGAGGAAGGTGACGGGTTGTGGGTCAGTTGAGTACTTGAGTTGGGGACTGTAGTCCCGGTGTTGGGTTTGGTTTTAGTGTTACTGGCTTTTTCTGCTAATTATGCCATAGTCAGTCTGTTATCCGTGGAGGTGAGCGAACGCTCACCCCTAGCTGCTTTTCCTACAGGTACTGATCACCGGACGGACTAGGTTAGCTCTTGAAGTTCATGGAGCTTGGAGCGGAGTCTGGTCTTTACTTTTGTTGAGTCTAGTGACGGATGTTGTACCTTGTCCACTTGTTGGGACGTTTTTGTATTGTAAATGCTATTATTTTGAGAAGTAAATGGAAATGTCAAAGCTTTTATTGAAAACAGGTTTCAAGTGTTCATGTTTTTAAAAGTTCGCGTCCCGAGTTCGGTTCGCTGAAATCGGGGCGTGACAATCTAACTCAATCATGGGCTAAAAACATAGGTGAAAGTGTATGCCAACTTGAGTATTCTCGTATATTAGGCAGTCTTATGTATATCATGAACTGTACTAGGCCAGACATAGTTACGCAGTTAGTAAGCTAAGTAGATTTACGAGTCATCCTGGCAAACATCACTGGAAAGCCATCATTAGAGTATTGGGATACCTACAATACACTAAAAATCTAAAATTGCATTACGAAAATTATCCATCTGTCATAGAAGGATATTGTGATGCCAATTGGATATCTGACTCCAATGAATCCAAATCTACTAGTGGATATGTCTTCTTAATGGGAGGTGGAGCAATATCATGGAAATCTTCCAAACAGACTTGTATAGCAAGATCAACCATGGAGTCTGAATTCATTGCTTTAGACAAGGCTGGAGAAGAAGCAGAATGGCTTCGAAACTTCTTGGAAGATATACCTGGATGGGATAAGCCAGTGCCTCCATTAAGCATACAATGTGATAGTCAATCTGCTATTGGAAGGGCGCAAAGTCTCATGTACAATGGTAAGTCTTGACACATGCGTCGTCGACATAACACCATAAGACAACTACTCTCTAATGGGATTATCACACTAGACTATGTTAAATCAAAAGATAATATCTCGGATCCATTAACAAAAGGTTTACCTAGAGAGAAAGTTGAAACCTTATCGATGGGAATGGGATTAAGGCCGTAACTCAAACAAAAGATTGCCTTCCGCGGATACCTAACCTAGTTGACTGGAGATCCCAAGATATAGGTTCAAAAAGGAACACGAAGCGTTGGCAAACTTCGAGGCACTAGGGAGTACTTGACTCCTCCTCATTCCTCTGATAAGTTAGTGCACCATCCGTCGCGTCAGGATAAGTTGAAATACTTTTAATGATGTCTATATTGTGTATGCTTAGTACACAATGGGGTATTTGCGGGATACTCTTGATAGAATCACCTAAGTGAATGCGAAGTGGGGCCGCTTCAATAGATATCAATCAGGCCGGATATCTATACGCACTCATGAGCCAAGCAGGTGTTCATGGCCAAAACGAACACATACAGAGATCTAATACCGATTTAGAAGTTTACTGTGTGATGTCTATTGTGTAGGCTTACACTCATAGCTTACAGTTCAAAGACAATCAAGTCTACTGATTTGCTAGTAAGTCCGATAGGCTGTCACTAGGAAAGTTCAAGGCCTCGAGCTACTTCACCCAATGCAGTAACTTTCTTTCATTGTACTCAAACCAGTGAACTATGTACAGCACGAAAGCTTGAGGAAGAAACCGCTAATATCCATTCAATGTGGGGGATTGTTGGACAACTCACTTTCCGACATCCATATCACCTTGTTCCGATCATCAATTTCGGCAACACATGTATCCGTTACGTTCACATCATTGCGAACTTGAACGTAAGATGTATGTTTATGGAAATACGTTGAATATTGAATGAGATAATCACATGCAAAGTTGAAGAAAAACATGGATTAATGACATGCATTAAATGACATTTAATGCAAACCCACATACCCCACATTACACTCTTCCATACACTTTATAAAGTTTGACAATTGGAATAAGGTCGTGGCCTTGGGTCACCACTAATGTGTAATGGAGATAGCCCACACGCGCGCCGCCGCCGCCGTCTGTCCGGGCCTGGGCCTGGGCCTTGGGCCTGGGCCTTGGGCCTTGGGCCTTGGGCCTTGAGCTTTGAGCTTTGAGCTTTGAGCTTTGAGCTTCACGAAAATCTATCTTTTTGCATGCAAGACTCAACAATTAATCTTCCCAACATTATGTCAAGATTCATTATCTTGCATCTGGTCAAGTTTTGAATCAGCATGACCTTTGGTCTAAGAGTCGCAATCTTTCCAAAAGGGCACCTTTTCTACTATTTAAAGGGTGTTGAGGGGACAGAAAAATCACTTCCTTTTTCGATTCTTCTTCTCTTATGACATTCTACAGTTTAAGTGCAAGTCGGGTTTAGGTCGCCAGACTCCACTAGTCGAAGCACTCGCTAGTGGTTTAGGTCCGTTTTATCTTGGGAGACACTTGCCCATTCAACCTTCAATGCCGTAGAGGGGCAATTTTGTCTTAAGGAAACAGCCTTCTGCTGGACTCAGACTTCCTACACAAACAACCTATCGACTTGGTTGTAAGTATAATATTGTTCTTTTATTATTTCTGTCGTTCTTGATTTCAGTTGCCTACAAATCCTATTTTACACACAACAGGGGAGGAGTAGTAATGATTTTATTGAATTCACACGTAATATTGGTCTGGTAGATATTGTCATGGTTGGAGGAACTTTTACTTGACCGGTTCTTATTTTCACTAGGTGTGTTAGCCGTAGGGCCGGCCCAACAAATTTTGGGGCCTTAAGCGATGATTTATATAAGTTTTCATTTTACGAAAAATTGTTTAATCGCGTTATGCTCAAATAAAACTTTATATACAGATTAAATCAATAAAGATTTTTTTTTCCTATTAGACGAGAATATGGGGCCTCTAAAATAATTTTTTTGGGACTTTTATATTTATTGACAATTGATAAAACAAGTACTACTAATTTTTTGGGGCCTTGTTTATGTTGGGGCCTTAAGCCATTGCTTAAATGGCTTAAGGGTTGAGCCGGCCCTGATTAGCCGATATGGGGTCCCTAAAGCAGAGTGGGAAGCCGAGAAATATCTCGAATCATAGGTCAATTTGTTTGGAAGTGGAGTAATTAAAATGGGGACCAAAACCTGGAAGGTTTCTCAATGTTTGGGCGGACCACTAAATAATAATGGGGAGTTTTATCAGTCTCTGGCATGCATAGTTTCAAATTATGGGCTAAATTAAAAGCCTTGAAGGTCTGGGGAAAGGAGGTGCTTGGAGATTTAGAAAATGAAGTTGAGTTGCTGAGTGGGGAAGTGGATAAGCTTGATGGTATTCTAGAAATTAGGGGTTTAACAAAAGTTGAATGTAGAGAGAGGGGCTTAGATTAAGCCAAGCTAATCCAAAAGATGAATCTATTTCATTGGTGTTTTGCATAAACATAGGTGATTATGGCCATGCCTGACTTTTCGATTCATAAATTTTCTAATGGTCAAAAAGAAAGGCTGCAGGAAGTGTTTACGGGAGAGGAAGCAAAACAGGCAGTTGATGCCTACGGTGGGGATAAAGCTCTGGGATCGGACGGATTCACATTACGATTCTTTCAGATTTCGTAATGGACTTTCACGAAACTGGTTTAATTGGGAAGCCGCATGATAAGCTCAATTGGGTCTACTTAGACTTGGTGATGATTGTGATGCATTTTGGAAAGAAATGGCGAGGGTGGATGCAGTTATATTTTCGGGCTTATTTGTTAGTGTTAGTAAATGGATCCCCAACAAAAGATTTTTCAATGGCTAGTGGGTTACGACAAGGTTGCCCTTTATCTCCTTTTCTCTTCTTACTGGCGGCGCAAGGTTAACATCAAACCTAGGAGGCAGGTGTTAGAAATGGGGAATTCAGAGGTGTGATGGTGGGTGATTCAAGCCCAGTGGTTTATCATCTCCAATTTGCGGATGACACGCTTATTATTGTTAAGGCAACAAAGGAGGATATTTTGGCTCTACAAAGGAACTTATTTGCTTTACAGAAGTGTTCAGAGCTGAAAATTAATTTCCTTAAGTCAAGAGCAGTTCTTTTAAATTCAAGCCTAATGACTCAAGAGGAGGTAGTGGCTTCCTTGGGGTGTTATGCGGGTTCTCTCCCAATGTCTTATTTAGGTTTCAATCTAGGTGCAAACCCGAGGTTGAAATCGACATGAGAACCGGTTCTTTTGAAGTTTAAAGCTTTTTTGGCTTTGTGGAAAGCGAGGTATTTTTCCATGGGTGGTAGGGTTGTTTTAATTAAATCCTCTATGAGCTCCATACACATATTTTCATGACTTTTTTGGAAGCACCAAAGGGAGTGATTCAGGAAATGGAACATTGGCGAAGGAAATTTTTGTTGAGGAGTACAGGTGAAGGACGGGTCTTCTATAAAGTAAAATGGGATACTGTAACCAGACCAAAGGAAGAAGGGGGGCTCGGCATTAGGAGATTGGAGGAGATGAACAATAGTTTACTGGCAAAGTGGTGGTGCCGATTTTCAATGGGGGTGATTCGCTATGGTAACAGATTATATGTGCCAAGATGGGTTGGGATATCAGGGATTTAGACCCATCAAAGGTTGATCATTCTGGTAATATAGTTCTTTTTAGTCATATTCTGGCTTTATATATTGAGCCACGATTCAGGAGCTTATTTGCGGATCAAGGTATGGAATGTAGGTTGGAAGCGGGAAATAGAATTTCATTTTGGCATGATGTTTGGTTGGATGAAGGTGATTTGAGGTTTAGATTTCATCGATTGTTCTCTTTGGCCGTGAGAAAGTCAGGTAAGGTCGGGGATTTTAGGATGACGAGGACAAACTGTGTGATTTTGTAGATGAATTGTTGGGAGTATCAATCATTTCTGATAGGGAGGACGGGGTGGTGTAGGTGGCTGCGAGAGATGGTATTACTGTGGTGGGGGCATATGAAAACTTGGAGATGCCAGCCTCAACATCGTTTCCATAGGCATGTTTTTTGTGGGTATCCAAAGTTCCTCCCAAGTTCTGTGATATGGTTTGGCTAGCAGCGCATTCTGCACTTCCTACATCATGTTTTTTTAGAAGATAGAGGACTTCTTCTTCCTCTGAACCATATGCTATGTTCAATGTGTGGCTTTGTGTCTTTAAGACCCGCTCTCGGTCGAACCGGTGACTTTTAAAGCAAGTTTGACTTTCTGCCGGAAAAGTCAACCGATGACTCAGGAAGTCACTCGGGGCTTTTCTGGGGCCCAAAAGGCTTAGCCGTCATCACAATTGGCTTAATTGGACAATTTCCTTTCGTTTGAGTATGATATTGGAGGGAGTCAAATTTAGTCAAAATGAGACTTTTTATCGACTTAAAGCAATATTAATTATTGTGCTGGAAATTAAATTGGAGATTTAAGGACCCTACTTGGACACATGTTCCTATTTGGTTGGAAGAGAGAAAGGGAGTGGCCTTGGACCACTATACCCTCCTAAAAGCCTTTAAAGGGGAAAATAGCTAAAGGGGCTTTTAGTCTTTAACCAAATCTAGGTCTTATATGGAATTGGAAGACCAAAATCAGCTCATTGGTGTTGTTGTAGCCGAAATTTAGAGAGAGGAAGGGAGAGGAGGAAGGACTAAGGTGTCTTGAAGAAGAAGAAAGGGAAAAGGGAGCTCCTTGGTCCAAGTTGTTCATCATCTCTTCTCCAAAACCCTCCCACCTTCATCTTCTCATCTTCCTAGAGGTATGTGTATCCTCAACTTTCCATTCCAAGCACTTCATCTCTTGGGTCTTGCTTGGTTTTGGTAGAAGATGTTGGGTTTTGAGTGGATTGATGTTAGATGATGTTGATAAGAAGCTTTGTTGGGTTTTGGTTTGAAATCCTTGAGTTGTTGGAGTTTTTGATTTGTTTATGATTTGGAGAATCATTGGAAACTTGTTTATTTGTTGAATCCTACCATGGGTAGAGGAGTGTTGGAGGTATTTGACTGTTTTGGGAGTTGAAAATGGTTGAAAATGGAGTTTGGATGGGGATTTTCGGAGAAAAGGAGCTGCAGGTTGAAGAAGGGCGAATCTGCCCTGGAGCGCCACGGATCCGTGACGGATTCCGTGACGGGTGGCGTCACGGCTCCGTCACGGCTCCGTGACCAGGTCCGTGGCCGAGCAGTTTGGGTGATTCTTTGGGGTTTTTCACCTTTTTCGATCCTTGTTTTGAGCTGAGCTTTTGGAAGGGTTTTGAGGACTTTTCCCGCTGTTAAGTGGAGTCTAATTAGAGTTTATTTTGTGTTCAAAGACCTTGGGATCGAACTTGAAGAACGATGATCACGCCGGAACCCGTGTGAAGAACGAAGTGGTGACCACCGAGCGTATCATCAGAGTGTTAGAGGAAGACCACGAGGTAGGGAAAGTCTTAACTCCTCGTTTATGATGCTTAGTATGCCTATTAGGTTAATAAAAGTGGAAAGGTCCTAGAAATGCTTATAGGATGCGAATAACTAGAATAATTGTCTTTCAATTACTAATAATCGGATGTGTCTAGTAAGCATGAGTAGGATGCCAATCACTAGTGTAACTCGCTTTCAATACTTGAGAATTGATTTACTGGTAGAGAGGCCATGGCAAAGCCCTCGCATTAGTTGTGTGTTAGGATCACATGCTTGGTTGTTGATTGCTTAGTGGATAGGCTAAAGAGTCTAACAAAACTAGTTGAATTGTATGCGTGAATGCTCGATGGAAGGTTTACATGATTGGTTGATTGAATATGTACTTGACTGTGGAATGTATTTGAATGATTGCTTGATTCCTTGAATGGTTTGTTGGAGAATCGAGTATGACTGATTGTGCCAAGTGGTGCAATCAGGTGATCGATGGACCGATAGGTCATGAATGGTAAGTGAACGGTAAGTTGTGGTTATATGCTTAGTGTATTGCGTGTTGTGGTGAAATGGTGATTCATGTGCTGTGTGTTGTGGTGAAATGGTGATTCGTGTGCTGTGTGTTGTCGCGAGATTGTGACTCTTTGTGAATGGATTGCTTCGTGTTCGCTTGAGTGTGTTACTCGTTTATACTTGATCATTATTGATTTGCCCAAGTATATGCTTCCTATGGGGGTAATATCTTGGTTCCCGAGGACATATAGCCCTTTGGAGACGTTTCTGAGAATCCCGATGACAAGCGCCCTCAGGGGGTTGTTTCCGGTAGCCTCAGTGATATGCGTCTCTTCTGGACTGAGGGAAAATCCGAGAGGACACATCATATGTGGATCGGAGGGTGGTGACTTCACGTGCCACGGCATTGATTGGATTACCTATTGCCCGTTAATTGCTAAGATTTATCTTGTTGACTTGATCAAGAAATTGTTGAGCTTAAGGTTCACCTTTGTTATGTATTTTCCCTACTGAGCGCAAGCTCACCCCTATAAGTTTACTGTTGTGATTACAGGCTTGATTGAGGAGTAGAGGCTCGGGAGCTTCCTGGTTTGGGGTGTTGTTCTAGAGACTTCGGTTATGTTTTATTTTTGTTTTGGACAAACTATGTTGGAGGATTATTATTACACCCCTGGAGGGTTTTTAACTATGTTTTAAATTGAGATATTTTTGATCGGAGGTTATTTTGGAGATTTTTATGCAATGTTTATCGGTTGTTTATATTTTAAATCGCTTTTACTCAAGTCACGTCTTGAGTCCGGTCAAAACCGGATTTGGGGCGTGACAGTCACGCCCCGAATTCGGTATTACCGAACCCGGAACGCGAACGATGAAACAGTAAAACAATTTTTAAACCTTTTAATAAACCACTTAAACTTACCATTTAGTTAATCAAAATAATATTTTACAACTTAAAAGCACGTCCATAGCATCGTACGTCGCTAAACTCAAAAGAAAACCCGGACTCCCACTCCCAGCTCTTCATGCTTCGAGAGTTCCCCTAGTCCGTCTCGCGATCAGTACCTGTAGGAAAAGCAGCTAGGGGTGAGCGTTCGCTCACCACCACGGATATCAGACTGACTATAGGATACTAGCAGAAAATGCCGGAAACAACAACAACAACCCAAACACCGGGGACTACTAACCCCAAACTCAAGTAACCCGACTGACACACGAACTGTTACTTTCCCCAACCAACTCATCACCCGGACACGTAATGTACACCTGACACAGCGGTTACGACCTCCACCAAAGACACAACAGAAAACCACGCAACACCCAAGATCACAAAGGATCGCACACCAAACAAGATCACAAAGGATCGCACTCCAGCTGCTCAGTGCCAGTTGCTAACCGGCTGGGCTTGAGCCTGCCCCACGCAACTTCCCCGATCCTTGTCGGGCCAAGCGGTCGACCTGTTAGCGATATATAACACAATAATTTTCCGATAGCTGGTCGGAAGGGGAGCAGCCCTCCATCGCCGAAGAATGCACAACTTTACCGGTGGTTAACCCGGAAGGCTAGCCAACCCCCACGACATGCGGCCACATGACCCCTTTATTGTCAGGCGAGCCCCCAACCCCGTCTGAAAAATGCACACACGAGCGACCACGGGACCCCTTTATTGTCAGGCGGGCCCCCAACCTCGGGCAGAGACAGTCCACAACCAAAGTTCAACAAACAGCAAGAACACAGGTTTAACACCCCACGGGCACTCATGGCCACCCAAGACACCAACAGTAAAATACGGGTTCAACAACCCCACGGGCATTCATGGCCACCCAAGACACACCAACAGTAAAATACGGGTTCAACACCCCAAGGGCACTCATGGCCACCCAAGACACCAACAATAAAATACGGGTTCAACACCCCACGGGCACTCATGGCCACCCACAAACAATACAATCAACCTCCGGGCATAACCAAATGCCTCCAGTATTTCTAATATAAATACTGCTCCTACGACACTACTAAGTGTCACATGCATTTATATTGTTCGATACATTCCCGTATCATACGACACCACCCGGTGTCGCCTGCCTTTCTATTGTTCGATAAACTTACTTAACCCACGACACCCAAGTGTCACATGCATTTCTACTGTTAACTTTCCCTAGTCAGGGCCGAGATCCGGCTACTTTTCCCTACCTCGTACGCTTTCCCAAAAGCTCACAACCAAGCTCCGGCGTGCTCACGATCACTCGCCTAGCTTTCCCTTTCCTCGGTCGGTGGCACGATCTAATAAGAACACAATTTATAACACTTTTTAAGTTCGCATGCATAAACTGAATTTTAATACACTTGACGCCCAAACGCAACCCCGGTAATGTCGGTCACTCCCAAACTTCCCAATTACTCGACATTGTCAATAATGGGCCCGGAAAGGCCCGATTCGCCCGGCTCGGCGAATCTGCCCGGGTTTTGAAAATGCCCTTCTGGGGCTCCGAAAATTCCCGTTTTCGTTTCTACGATCTTAGAATAATTCAAGGGTTCCAACGCAGTTGACGGAATCAATTTACGACTTCCGAGCAATTTAATTCGCGTTTAAAGTTTCTAAACCTGTCATTTCCAACTTTCATAATTTAATTCCAAAATTCGTTCCGGGTGTGAATTAACGACTTGGGGATCGTCCTAAACCACCCGAACACGAAAACTCGAGACCCGAGCACGTGGGCCCCACCCGTCCATCAAGGGTCGTGGGTGGCTGGGCCGGTTTTGGGCCGGTTCACCACCATGGTGGCCGGTCCTAGCTCCGGCCAGCCACCCCCCAACTCCGGCAGCCACCACCCACGGTGGCCGGAGCTCCCCCGAGCCTCAGGTCACCGGAAACCTATCATTTTTCGCTCCAAAACGCCTCCAACGAACCCCACACCTCAACTCATCCATAGACTACTCGTTTCCACCCAAACCCTAACTTTTAAACGTACCAAAACGAAATTCGGATAGATGCTCACCGTAGGGAATGACGATGGGAGCTCGATTCTTCTATCGTTGAGACGATCCGTCGGTTGGATCGTCGATAAATCACAAAACCCTAAAAGCTCCTTCTCTTCTTCTCTCCTTCTTCTCTCTTCTTTTCTCTCTCTAAAACTCTTTTTTTTGCTAAGTGTGGCCGACCCTCTCTCCTCCTCTCATCCCTTGTCTTGTTCAAAAATCACCTAACACCACCACATATTTGACATGTGGCAAGTGGGTCCCACCCCTTTTGGAAAATATCTTTTAGATATTTTTAGTTAGATTCGCGAAATTCGGTCGTCTCGGGCCCCGAACGGGCACTTTTTCCAAGAAACTATGAAACTTCATGGGCTACAAGGAAACGGCTCAACTAAGACCGCTGTGACGACGACTAAGCTTTTTGGATCCAAAACGAGCCTCGAATGGACCAAAACGTCGCTTGGTTGACTTTTCCGACAAAAAGTCAACCTTTCCCAAATTGGTCAGAAAGTTGCCCTGAGTCCCCCAGAACTCATTTTGGTCGATAACGGGGTCAACTTAAGTCCGGTATGACCCTCGGGGTCAAATTTAGGTTCATTTAAGTGTCTGTCCCAAAATTTTAATTTTTCCTATTTTTCGCCGATTTGACTGGCGTTGACCGGGAGTGGTTCTTACACTTTGAGTTTGAAACAACAATATATATTTTGATGCAGTGCTCGGTGGCGCGGGGGAGAGTGATGGCCTGTTAGGGGATCGGCTGAGTAATGCCATGATCGATATGAGAGCTTTTGTTTTGCTGGCAGAGTTTGGGGATTAAGAGATGAGTGATCGCTTGGATGCAGGCTGGGTATTCGACTCTTTGGTACATGTGGTTGTTGCATAATTCAGCCTTGTTCAAGAAGCAGATGTCCACTATGGGTACAATCATGTTGAACGTTCAACACTATGCTTTTGAATTGGTTTGGGACGCTTGCTTGTTGGAGAAGAGGGTTACGTTCTCGGATTGGCAGTTGAATCCGACCCGGTGTTTTAAAGTTAATTAGCGAAGTGGGGCTTGTTTTTAGATTACTTGGGCTTTATTCAGGTCTTTTGTGTTTTCTGTGGTTTTTGTTTATATTTATTGAGATCTTGACGATCCCTTGTCTTTAGATTTCGCCTCGCAACCAAAGGTTGAGTGAGCAATAAATTTTTCTTCGCCTTTCTAATAAAAAAAGTAATCTCTTTCATGAGAACATCTTCAAACAGCAGGTCCATACAAACAATATACTCTATTCTAGAACCATAAAACTAAACTTCAAACACCAGGTCCATACAATCTCCTTATGTTTTTTTATTTATAATTTTGCTTCCCTGAATCAACTTCTTCACCAAATCCTACAAAACCCAAGTACATGCATCATCACATCATTGGTATGGTTCATTGAAATCAAATCTTCCCATACGTTTCTTTTCAAAAACGGAAGTGATGAAAAAAATTGAAAATAACGAGGGCATACAACAACACAAACCTACAACGATAATTGAAGAAGATAAAAGAGACGAAAAGAGGGCTTGAATGACTTCCACGAATCCAAAAAAAATCGGTCAGATCTAACTCAAAAAATCGGTCCGACGACGTTGCAGGTTCGCCGTGTCAATCCACCATGGCTGGAAATTCGAGCTTTTTATCTCCATCCACCCCCGAGCTCTTCATCTTTAGATATAGGGATGAAGACCCATGTTTGGTGTTCTCGGCAGCGGTGGGGCGATGTAGTGGCGAGGAGAGAAGGAAGTGTGGTGACTATATCTCTTTAAAATCAATTCCAGGTCGTTGTGAAAATCCTTGCGCGATGAGTCGCGCTTTGTATCTTACAACCTCGTTTTCTCATTTCTTTTGTGCACAAATACCCATTTATATCTTATGGGTTTGACATCTTCAGGTGTTTGGACTAAAGTTCCAAAGATGACGTTTATTGAGTGAATTCAATTTCATCGCAATGACATTTTTATATTTTTGGTCAATCATTTCTTTGTCGCCATTCACTGACCGATCTTGGTTCACCATCCTCGTTTTCTTTTGAAATATCTAATGCAACTTCATGTGCAAACATATCATCCACAACAATTTCTTTTCTTTTCCATCTTCCACCTAAAGTGACATAGTTAATCGAGATCTCTTTATTTCCGTCTTTTTTCAAGTGTTTCATCATCTTTTGGAGAGTTCTCTTCATTTATCACATTTATTTCTTTAGGAATTGGGATATCATTTAATATGCCAACTTGTCGAACTTATTCCTTTCTTTTTCTTGGATTTTTAATTTTGGATCCAATAGGTCTACCATGCTTCTGGTGTGCTTTAGACTCATTTGCTAGCATATTTCTCATTTGTTCATCGGGAAGAGTAATTCTAAAAGGATAATTAGCAACAGGTATATGTAATTTTATCACAGTCTTAACATCTGTAAATGCATCAGGCAATGTATGTGCAACCTTTTGTAAGTGGATAATGTTCTGAACTTCTAGTTCACATTGATTTGTACGAGGATCAAAATGAGACAATGTCAATGCATTTCATGGAATTTCTTGTCTTTATTTTTCATACATTTCTTTATCTCCCCCTAATGTAGGGAAAATTGTCTCATCAAATTGACAATCGGCAAATCGTTCCTTAAACATATCACCTATCATGTGTTCCAAATATTTAATAATGGATGAAGACTCGAACGAAATAAAAAATATCAATCTTCTTTGAGGTCCCATTTTGCAACGTTGAGGGGGAGATGTAGGGACATAAACTGCACACTTAAGCACTCTCAAATGAGAGATATTTGGTTCTTGGCCAGTGACAAGTTGCAAAAGGGAAAGTTTATGATATGCAGTTTTCCTTACTAGTATTAACGATACAACGTGCAATATTGCATGTCCCCGAGCAGAATTCGGTAACTTTTTTTCATAAGTAAGGGTCTAGCAATCAATTTAAGCCTCTTAATAAACGATTCTGCTAACTCATTTTGGGTATGAGTATGGGCCACGATCTGTTCAATCATGAATCCAGTTGACATACAATAGTCATTAAACGATTGAGATGTAAATTCCCCAGCATTGTCCAGACGGATACTCTTTATCACATGGTCTGGAAACTATGTTCTTAATCGAATTATTTGAGAAAGGAGTCTTGCAAACTCAACATTACGAGTGGACAATGAAGAAACATGCGACCAACGTGTCAATGCATCAACAAGTACCATAAAGTGCTGAAATGACCTATTTGTTGGGGTAATAGATCCACAAATATCTCTGTGAATTCTTTTTAAAAATGTTGGACATTCAGTCGCAACTTTCATTGGAAATGGTCTTGTAATCATTTTTCCTTGAAAACAAGCAACACATGGGTAATCTTTTAACAAAAGAACATTTTTACTCTTCAGGATATGTCCATGTGAAATTTCTATGATTCTTCGCATCATTATGGAACTCAGATGGCCTAAACGATCATGTCATATCATAAAATTTGATGGGTCCATTGGTTTTTGGTTAATCACCATATTGGATTCAGTTGGATTAATGAAAGAGTAATACAACACAAAAATATATGAAGGGAGTTTTTCCACAATTTCATTTCTCCCCGAGACCTGGACGTGGTGTATAAACATTCAATGTCATTTTCATTTGTTGTCTCAATGTGATAACCATTTTGGCGAATATCTTTAATGGCCTTTTCCTCTAAATCTATGAAAAGTAATATCGGTCTTCTTGAATGTCATGTTTTCTTTTGACTGGCACTTCAGGTGGTTGTGAGCTTTGTTCTTGAAATTCGACCGATGTGGATTATTGTAATAACCACTCCCGGTCAACGCCAGTCAAATCTGCGAAAAACAGGAAAATTTAAAAAAATTGAGCAGACACTTAATTGAACCTGAATTGGACCCCGAGGGTCATACCGGACTTAAGTTGACCCCGATATCGACCAAAGTGAGTTCCGGGGGACTCAGGGCAACTTTCTGATCAATTTGGGAAATGTTGACTTTTCGCTGGAAAAGTCAACCGAGCGACGTTTTGGTCCATTCGAGGACCATTTTGGATCCAAAAAGCTTAGCCGTCATCGCAGCGGTCTTAGTTGAGCCGTTTCCTTGTAGCCCGTGAAATTTCGTAATTTCTTGGAAAAAGTGCCCGTTCGGGGCCCGAAACGTCCGATTTTCGCGAATCTGATTGGAAAATATCAAGTAGATATTTTCCAAAAGGTGTGGGACCCACCTTGCTACTTGTCAGACAAGTGGTGGTGTTAGGTTTTGGGGGGAAAATGAGAGGAGGACATTAAGGGGGGGGGGGGGGGTTCGGCCATCTAGCAAAAAAACGGGAAAAATAGAAAAAAGAAGAGAAAGGTTTAGAGAGAGAAGGAGAAGGAGAGGGAGAAGAAGAGAGAAAGGGGAGAAAGCTAGGGTTTGGAGGCACTATTCACGTCATCTAACCCTTGGATCGTCTCAAAGTTCGAAGAATCAAACTCTCCTCGTCTTCCTCTAAGATAATCACCAAACCGATCTTCGTTTTGTCAAGTTCTAAAGTTAGCGTTTGTTTAAAACTAGTAGTTTAGGGTTGTATTGAGGCTTGGGGATTGTTGGAGACGTTTTGGAGACGTTTTGGAGGGGAGGGGCACGTTTTCCGGTGACCGGGAGCTCGGGGGGAGCTCCGGCCACCATGTAGGGTGGCCGGCCACCATGTGGGGTGGCTGGCCGGAGCTAGGGCCGGCCACCACCATGGTGGGCCGGGTCCCAAGAAACCCTAGCCACCCACGGCCAAGCTTGGCCGGGTGGGGCCCACGTGCTCGGGTGATCGGGTTTTGTGTTCGGGTGGTTTAGAACGTTCCCCGGACCATTTATTCACAACCGAATCGAAATTTAGAATTAAATTGGAAAAGTTGTAATTAATGGGTTTTAGAAACTTGAAACACAAATTAAATGACTCGGAGGTCGGAATTCGATTCCGTCGAGTGCCTAGGAACCCTTGAATTATTCTAAGACCGTAGAAACAAAAACGAGAATTTTCGGAGCCCCGGAAGGGGGTTTCCAAAACCCGTGCAGACTCGCTATGTCGGGCGAATCGGGCCTTTCCGGGTCCAATATCGACAATGTCGAGTAATTGGGGAGTTTGGGAGTGATCGACATTGTCGGGGTTACTTTTGGGCGTCGGGTTTATTAAAATTCAGTTTATGCCTGCAAGCTTAAAAGAGTTTAAAATTGTGTTCTTGTTAGATCGTGCTGCAGACCGAGGAAAAGGGAAAGCTAGGTGAGTGACCGAGATCACGCCGGGGCTTAATTGTGTGCTTTTGGAGAAAGCATACGAGGTAGGGAAAAGTAGCCGGATCTCGGCCCTGACTAGGGAAAGTTAACAGTAGAAATGCATGTGACACTGGGGTGTTGTGGGTTAAGTAGGTATATCGAATACTAGAAATGTAAGAACCACTCCCGGTCAACGACAGTCAAACCTACGAAAAACAGGAAAATTTAAAAATTTTAAGACAGACACTTAATTTAACCTAAATTGACCCCGAGGGTCATACCGGACTTAAGTTGACCCCGTTATCGACCAAAATGAGTTCCAGGGGACTCAGGGAAACTTTCTGATCAATTTGGGAAATGTTGACTTTTCGCTGAAAAAGTCAGCCGAGCCACGTTTTGGTCCATTCGAGGACCGTTTTGGATCCAAAAAGCTTAGCCGTCATCGCAGCGGTCTTAGTTGAGCCATTTCCTTGTGGCCCGCCAAGTTTCGTAATTTCTTGGAAAAAGTGCCCGTTCGGGGCACGAAACGTCCGATTTTCGCGAATCTGATTGGAAAATATCATGTAGACATTTTCCAAAAGGTGTGGGACCCACCTTGCCACTTGTCCAACAAGTGGTGGTGTTAGTTTTTGGGGGGAAATAAAGATGAGGCTTGATAGGGGGTTCGACCAAGAGGAAATCAAAGAGAAAAAAAATAGAAAAAGAAAGAGAGAGGTTAGAGAGAGAAGGAGAAGAGAGAAAGGGAGAAGAAGAGAGTTAGGGTTAGGGTTTGCCACTATTCACGTCATCCATCCGTTGGATCGTCTCAAGGCTAGGAGGAAGTGCTCCCCTCGTTCTGCTCTACGGTATACACCGAACCGATTCTCGTTTTGATTAATTTTGGAAGTTAGGGTTTTGTAAAACTATTAGTTTAAGGTGGTTTTGATGTTGAGGGAGTGTTGGAGACGTTTTGGAGGTGTTTGGAGGCGAAGGAGCACGTTTTCCGATGACCGGAAGCTCGGGAGGAGCTCCGGCCACCGTGGGTGGTGGCCGGCCGGAGCTGGGACCAGCCACCACCATGGTGGCCGAGCCCCACTTGGAACCTTAGGGCCCACGGCCAAGTGGGTCGGGTGGGGCCCACGTGCTCGGGTGCTCGGGTTTACTGTTCGGGTGGTTTAAAACGTTCCCCGGACCATTTATCCTTAACCAAATCGAAATTAGGAATTAAATTGGAAAGGTTGTAATTAACGGGTTTTAGAAACTTTAAACGTTAATTAATCGACTCGGAAGTCGGAATTCGATTCCATCAAGTGCATTGGTATCCTTGAATTATTCTAAGACCGTAGAAACGAAAACGGGGACTTTTGGAGCCCCGGAAGGCCATTTACAAAACCCGGGCAGATTCACCATGTCGGGCGAATCGGGCCTTTACGGGTCCTTTATCGACAATGTAGAGTAATTGGGAAGTTTGGGAGTGATCGACATTGTCGGGGTTACGTTTGGGCGTTAAGTTTATTGAATTTCGGTTTATTCCTACTAGTCTAAAAGTGCCTTAAATTTGTGTTCTCTTAGATCGTGCTGCGGACCGAGGCAAAGGGAAACTAGGCGAGTGACTGCGATCGTGCCGAGGCTTAGTTGGGAACTTTTGGAGGACTTATACGAGGTAGGGAAAAGTAGCCGGATCTCGTCCCTGACTAGGGAAAGTTAACTGTAGAATTGCATGTGACACCGGGGTGTCGTGGGTTATTTAGGTTATCAAATATTAGAAAGGCATGATACGGGAACGTAGCAATTATTAGAAAAGCATGTGACACTTAGTAGTGTCGTAGGAGTAGTGAACTTAGCGAGATTAGAATTATTGGAGACATATGACCATGCCCGGAGGTTGTTTGTTATTATTGTTGAGTTGGGTGGTCATGAGAGCCCGTGTTATTATTGTTGAGTTTGGGTGGCCATGAGAGCCCGTGTTATTATTGTTGAGTTGGGTGGCCATGAGAGCCCGTGTTATTATTGTTGAGTTTGGGTGGCCATGAGAGCCTGTGTTATTATTGTTGAGTTGGGTGGCCATGAGAGCCCGTGTTATTATTATTATTGTTATTTTGGGTGGCCGCGAGTGTCGTGGGGTTGTGAACCCGTACTTTACCGTTGGTGTCTTGGGTGGCCATGAGGGCCCGTAGGGTTGTTGAACCCGTGTTTTGTTGTTGGTGTCTTGGTGGCCTTGAGTGCCTGTGGAGTTTGGAACTGGTGTCGTTACTGTCTGTTGAACTTTGTTTGTGATTGTGATTGGTTACTTGATGATGGTGGAGGTTGTGTGGTGTAGCTAGCCTCCCCACTGGGATCGGGAGAAACGCAGAGGTTGTGGGCTAGCTCCCCGACTGGGATCGGGGGAAGGACACGCGGGTGTGGCTAACCACCCGACTGGGATCGGGTGAAGCGGAGAGGTTGTGGGTTAGCCTCCCCGACTGGGATCGGGAGAAGTTGTGCGACAGGTCGACCGCCTGACCTGACTGGGATCGGTAAAGGGCGAGAGACAGAGATGGTTACTGAGCAGCTGGTATGCGATCCTTTGTGATCTTGTTTGGTGTGCGATCCTTTGTGATATTGGGTGTTGCGTGGTTGTCTGTCGTGTCTTTGGAAGAGGTCGTCAATTGTTGTGTGGGGTCTACATCACGTGTCCGAGTGTTGAGTCGGTTGAGTAAAGTATTTGGGCGTGTGTGTGTCAGTTGAGTCGTTGTTGGTGTCACCGGCTTTGTCTGCTAAGTATGACGTAGTCAGTCTGTTATCTGTGGTGGTGAGCGAACGCTTACCCCTAGCTGCTTTTCCTACAGGTACCGTTCGCAGGCTGGACTAGGTGAGCTTCTGAAGCTTGAGGAGCTTGAAGTGGGTTTCTGGGTTATTTTGAGTCTAGTGACGTGTACCACGTTTTTGTCCAATTGTTGGGACTTATTTTGAGATGTAAATATTATTTTGTTGAACAATTGGTGATTTTAAGGTGAATTATAAAAATGGTTTCAAAATGGTCTCGTGTTTCAAAACGTTCGCGTCCCGAGTTCGGTTTACTGAAATTGGGGCATGACAAGAAAGGTAGGCGATACCGGGTAGTGTCGTATGATTCAGGAACGTATTGAACATTAGAATTGCATGTGAGACTTAGTAGTGTCGTAGGAGCAGAGAACTTATCGATGTTAGAATTATTGGAGGCATATGACCATGCCCGGAGGTTGATTGTGAACTTATCGATATTAGAAGTACTAGAAGCATATGACCATGCCCGGAGGGTTATTGTGAAACTGTAGATATTAGAACTGTTGGAGGCATTGGTTATGCCCGGAGGTTGTAAATCGTGTCTTGGGTGGCCATGAGAGCCCGTGTTATTGTTGTGTCTTGGGTGGCCATGAGAGCCCGTGTTACTGTTGTGTCTTTGGTGGCCATGAGAGCCCGTGTTACTGTTGTGTCTTGGGTGGCCATGAGAGCCCGTGTTATTGTTGTGTCTTGGGTGGCCATGAGAACCCGTGTTATTGTTGTGTCTTGGGTGGCCATGAGAGCCCGTGTTACTGTTATGTCTTGGGTGGCCATGAGAGCCCGTGTTACTGTTATGTCTTGGGTGGCCATGAGAGCCCGTGTTACTGTTGTGTCTTGGGTGGCCATGAGAGCCCGTGTTACTGTTGTGTCTTGGGTGGCCATGAGAGCCCGTGTTACTGTTGTGTCTTGGGTGGCCATGAGAGCCCGTGTTTTACTGTTGGTGTGTTTTGGGTGGCCGTGAGTGCCCGTGGGGTTGTTGAGCCTGTGAGTTACTGTTGGTGTGTCTTGGGAGGCCGTGAGTGCCCGTGGGGTTGTTGAGCCTGTGAGTTACCTTTGGTGTGTCTTGGGAGGCCGTGAGTTCCCGTGGGGTGGTTGAGTCTGTGCTTTACTGTTGGTGTCTTGGGTGGCCATGAGTGCATGTGGAGTGTTGAACCTGTGTTGTGGCTGTTTGTTGAACTTTGCTTGTGATTGTGATTGTGTTTGCCCGAGGTTCGTGACCCGACTTTGTGTCGGGAAGTGGTGTGGAAATTTGGCTGGCTTACGAGTTCGAGTCTCGGTAAGTTGCGAGCGTTCTTTGGCTAGCCTGATTCGTGTTCGAGTCTCGGCAGGTTGTGAGCGTTTATCCCCTTCCGACTAGCTATCGGAAAAGTAGCTCGGTTTATCACCAACAGGTCGACCGCCTGGAGCCTAACAGGGATCGGCAAAGCGCGTGGGGCAGGCTCGAGCCCATCCGGTTAGCAACCGGCATTGAGCAGCTGACAGGAATGCGATCCTTTGTGATCTTGTTTGGTCTGCGATCCTTTGTGATCTTGTTTGGTGTGCGATCCTTTGTGATCTTGGGTGTTGCGTGGTTGTCATCGTGTCTTTGGAAGAGGTCGTCAATCGTTGTGTCAGGTCTACATCACGTGTCCGAGTGTTTAGTCGGTTGAGGAAAGTAACAATGTGCGTATATCAGTCGGGTTACTTGAGTTGGGGATAGTAGTCCCCGGTGTTGAGTTGGTTGTTGGTGTTACCGGCATTGTCTGCTAAGTATGCCGTAGTTAGTATGTTATCCGTGGTGGTGAGCGAACGCTCACCCCTAGCTGCTTTTCCTACAGGTACCGGTCGCAAGTTGGACTAGGTGAGCTTCTGAAGCTTGAAGAGCTAGGAGCGGGATTCTGGGTTTACTTTGATTCTAGCGACGTATACCTTGCTTTTTGTCCATTTGTTGGGACGTACCTTTAAGTTGTAAATGTTTAAATGATTATTTTGATGAACAAAGGGTGGTTTTAAAGCGATTTATGTAAAGGGTTTCAAAATGTTTTATTGTTTTAAAAGTTCGCGTCCTGAGTTCGGTTTACTGAAATTGGGGCGTGACATATGATGACCACAACAACGTCCATAACCGTGTCCACGATCACGTACACGACCACGAACACGTCTGCGGAAAAGTTGATGTTTAGGCTCAAACTCATTACTAGTTACAACATTCTCTCTAGGAAATGGCGTTGACCCAATTGGGCGAGAGTTGTGATTTTTCATCTAGAGCTCATTATTTTCTTCACCAACAAGTAGACATGAAATTAGCTCGGAATATTTTGTAAAACCTCGTTCACGATTTTGCTGCTGTAAGAGCATATTTTAGGCATGAAATGTGAAAAAGTCTTTTCCAACATATCTTTATCGGTGCTTTTTTTCTCCGCATAATTTCATTTGAGAAGTAATTTAAAAATTATGGAATTATAATCTCACACACTTTTAAAGTCTTGCAAACGTAAGTGTAGCCAATCAAAACGAACTTTAGTAAGTATTACCATTTTTTGGTGGTCGGACCTTTCCTTTAAATCTTTCCAAAGGATTGCGGGATCTTTAACCGTCAAAAATTTAGTCTTCAATCCCTCATGGAGATGATGACGGATGAATATCATGGCCTTTTGTTTGTTTTGTTCAGACGATGTATTTTCTTTTTTTATGGCATTTCCAAGATCCATGGCATTGATGTGGATTTCGACATCAAGAATCCAAGCCAAATAATTTTTGCCGGAGTTGTCTAAGGCATTGAACTCTAGCTTTGTAAGGTTTGACATTTTAAAATTATAAAAATAAATATAAAAACCAACTCTGCGTAGTTGGTAATATGCGTGCCTTTCCCATAAGATATTATGGGTTCGAACGTAACTGTAGCTCCGTAAATGACTATTTACTACTTTGCTTCTAAAAAACTTCAAAATAAGTATAAGATGTATTAATTTTATATTATAAATGTGTGGATAAATGGTATATCAAATTCATTTATGTACATGATTAAGGACTAATGTAAAATGGCAATGTCTTAAAACAACAATGTTCATAGATATGTTAAACAAATAACTCTATGTAATGGTAAAAGGTTGATCTATGACTTCAATAGAGAGATTTTTAAACAAAAAGATATGTTAAGTTGCATCAGTTCTATTTCGCTGGTTTTTGTATTGGAATACTTTTAACTATGTTACTAGGTATAAAATGTTGTGGGATCCTCTATTTCGTTGTTGTATATTATATATATTCATATATAAAATTGGGAAGAAAAATAAAATGAAGCATCTGGATATAATGTCACGCCCCGAATTCGGTAGGACCGAACCCGGAACGCGAACGGTGAAACAATAAAACAATTTTCAAGCATTTTAATAAACCGCTTTAAATCACCACTTTGAGTTAATCAAAATAATATTTTACAACTTAAAACACGTCCAAAACAGGCGGACAAAAACCAAAGCGTACGTCGCTAAACTCCCCAAAACCCGGACTCCCGCTCCCAGCTCCTCAAGCTTCGAGAGTTCTCCTAGTCCGTCTCACGACCAGTACCTGTAGGAAAAGCAGCTAGGGGTAAGCGTTCGCTCACCACCACGGATACCAGACTGACTACGGCATACTAGCATAAAATGTCGGAAACACCAACAACAAACAAAACACCGGGGACTACTATCCCCAAACTCAAGTAACCCGACTGTTTACCATTTATTGAGTTTGCTTACAATCATGCCAAACATTCTGCTACTAAATTCTCTCCTTTTGAAATTGTTTATGGCTTTAACCCTACTACTCCTTTAGATCTTGTATCTTTGCCTCAAGGTGTTATTTCTAGTGAAGGAGAAAGTAGAGCAGATTTTATCAAGAAACTCCATCAAAAGGCCAGAGAAAATATGGAGAAAAGGACCGAGAAGTACAAGCAACAAGCTGATAAAAATCGAAAAGATATCAGTTTTGAACCAGGAGACTTGGTATGGGTACACATGAGAAAGGAGAGGTTCCCAAATCAAAGAAAATCCAAGCTCTCACCAAGATGGACCATTTCGAGTGTTAGAGAAAATCAACAACAACGCTTACAAGCTTGAGCTTCCAGATGAGTTAAACATTTCTCCAACTTTCAATATTACTGATTTGGCTCTCTATCATGCAGATGAATCAGTTCTGAGGTCAGAACCTTGTCAAGGGGGAGGGGATGATGAGGACATCGAAGCTATTAGCAACATTCCTATTATGCGATCAACACCGGACGTCGAAGCTATTAGTAATTTGTCCGAGCCCGAAGAAGAAGCTATCAGCAACATTCCCATTATGCGATCAGTACCAAGGACAAGATCAGGCACCAAAGCATTACATGAAGAATTCAACAAGAAGGTGGAGAATTTAATAGAGCATGGGGAACTCCAAGAAGACGTGATCACCAAGGCAAACCAAGAAGGCATTCAAGAACAATTCAAGACTTCAACAAATCTGTTTTTGCCTCTACTTCAAGGAATTAATGAAGCCAACTTATTCATCATTTCCAAAGGAGATTCAGCCCCTCAAACTACTCCAGAACATTAAATAGCCAAGGTATGCATTTAAATTAAGATTATTAATGAGTTACTTTTGCTGTTTTGCAGATTCAAAGCCTTTAGTTATTCAAGAGTCATTTAGCTTTAATTAGAGTCAAATGTAATCAATTTTAGACCCTTGAAGGTCACTTGCTGCTGGACTATTTAATAAAGTCCCTTCTCAGCATGTATTATCCAAGTTTTATGAAATAAAAATTCGAGTTTTCTTCTGGGAAGAATCTATCACATTCAACCTTCTTGTGTGCGAAGCCTTGAAGCTTGTTTGTTCGACTTATCACAGACTTTCCATAATATGTGTGGCGTCATTCAATCCACCATCTATCCTCCTAGTTACTTTGATTCTTCAAAAAGTGTTGTACGACCATTTGAAGCAATCTCCATCATCGACTCCATCTTCATCCATTGGAACCTTAGAAAGTGTTGTACGACCAGCTAAGGTTCTCCATCCACCACCACGTTCCTGTATCAGTTAACTTTCCCTAGTCAAGGCCGAGATCCGGCTACTTTTCCCTACCTCGTAACGCTTTCCCAAAAGTCCACGCCCAAGCTCCGGCGTGGTCGCGATCACTCGCCTAACTTTCCCTTTCCGCGGTCGTTGGCACGATCTAACAAGATCACAATTAAAGCACTTTTTAAGTATGCAGGCAAAGCTGAATTTTAATAAACTTGACGCCCAAATGCAACCCCGAAAATGTCGATCACTCCCAAACTTCCCAATTACTCGACATTGTGAACAACGGGCCCGGAAAGGCCCGATTCGCCCGGCTCGGCGAATCTGCCCGGGATTGAAAAACGCCCTTCCGGGGCTCCGAAAATTCCCGTTTTCGTTTCTACAATCTTAGAATAATTCAAGGGTTCCAATGCAATCGAAGGAATCAATTTCCGACTTCCGAGCGATTTAATTCGCGTTTAAAGTTTCTAAACCCGAAATTCCCAACTTTCACAATTTAATTCCAAAATTCGTTCTGGGTGTGAATTAACGACTTGGGGTTCGTCCTAAACCACCCGAACACGAAAACCCGAGGCCCGAACACGTGGGCCCCACCCGGCCATCAAGACCCGTGGGTGGCTGGACCGGTTTTGGACTGGTTCACCACCATGGTGGCCGGTCCTAGCTCCGGCCAGCCACCACCCACGGTGGCCGGAGCTCCCCCGAGCCTCCGGTCACCGGAAACCGATCCTTTTCGCTCCAAAACGTTCCCAACGAACCCTACACCTCGACTCATCCATATTTAACCCGTTTAAGCCCAAAACCTAACTTTCAAATGTATCAAAACGAAAATCGAATAGGTTCTCACCGTAGGGAATGGTGACGAGAGCTCGATACTTCAACCGTTGAGACGATCCGTCGGTTGGATCGTCGGGAAATCACCAAACCCTACACCTTTCTCTTCTCTTTTTCCCTTTTCTCCTTCAGCTTACTCTCTCTACTTTCTCTCTCTATTTTTTTCTCTTTTTTTGGATATGGCCGAACCTACACCATGTCTTCCCTTTTGTTTTGTTCAAAAACAACCAACTACCACCTTAATTACAAAACTACCATTCATCTTTTCTTTTTCTTTATTTAAAAAAACAACTACCACCACTTGGGTGACAAGTGTCTTGTGGGTCCCACCTTTACGAAAAATATCTACGTCTTTGTAGATATTTTTCTGTCAGATTCGCGAAATTCGGCCATCTCGGGCCCCGAACGGGCACATTTTCCAAGAAATTATGAAATTTTACGGGCTACAAGGAAACGGCTCGACTAAGACCGTTGTGACGACGGCTAAGATTTTTGGATCCAAAACGGACCTCGAACGGACCAAAACGTCGCTCAGTTGACTTTTCCAACAAAAAGTCAACCTTTCCCAAATTGGTCAAAATGTTGCCCTGAGTCCCCCAGAACTCACTTTGGTTGATATCGGGGTCAACTTAAGTCCGGTATGACCCTCGGGGTCAAATTTAGGTTCATTTAGGTGTTTGTCCCAAAATTTTAGATTTTCTTGTTTTTCGCCGATTTGACTGGCGTTAACCGGGAGCGGTTCTTACAATATACCCCCTTAAGGGAATTTCGTCCGCGAAATTGAAAACAAACGTACCTCAGGAATCGAACAGATCGGGGTACTTCGCGCGAACCTCGTCCTCGCGCTCCCGAGTGCACTCAGCCTCGTGGTGCCGCCACTGCACCCGTTCGAAGCGGATAACCTTTCTGCGCAGGACCTGCTCCCGTGGATCCATTTCCCAAACCGGTTTCTCCTTATACGAGACACCATCCGTTACCTCGACATCCGCCCACTCAATGACGTGCGAGGGGTCCGCATATACTTCCGCAGCTGGGAAACGTGGATATTCCCAAGCTGCGGTGGCAGTGCAAGTCGGTATACAACTGCTCCCACTTTACTCAAGACCTCGAAAGGCCCGATACACCGCGGGGCTAACCTGCCTCCGCCGCGGTTGAAACGCACCAGTCCACCTTTTGGACTCACCTTCAGGGATACATGGTCACCGACTGCTGACTCGAGAGGTCGGCGCCGTCTGTCAGCATAGCTCCTGCCGACTCTACGCGGTCTTCAACCGCTCACGCTTCGGCACGACCGACTCAGCTATCTCTCGGTCCAGTTCTAGACCCAGTGAACCCTCATTCCTCACTTCCGCCCCCGCACACGGGCGACCGACACGGCCTACCATACAACGGTCCGAACGGTGCCATCCTGATACTGGCCTGAAAGTTGTTGTTGTAAGCGAACTCGACTAACCGCTCACGAAATCCATCGTGACGTGCCCCCATTTCCACTGTGCAACCCGCAGTGGTTGCAATAATCCAGCAGGACGCTGTTGTTTGGCTCTCACCTGCTGACGAGTGAGGCACCGTGATACTAACTCCGCTCTTATGATCCGAGAACACCTGAAATCGCTCGCCATACAGATAATCCCTCCAGCCTTTCAATGCGAACACGACTGCTGCTAATTCCAAGTCATGGGTAGGATAGTTGCGCTCGTGTGTCTTCAACTGCCTGGAGCCATAGGCAACCACCTTACCTAACTGCATTAGCACGCAGCCCAGTCCTTCCCCGAACGCGTCACAATAGACCTCATACCCGACCCCTCGCTCTGGCACTATCAACACTGGAGCGGTAGTCAGACGAGTCTTCAACTCCGTGAACGCACGTTCACAATCCTCTGTCCACACTAACACGACTCCCTTGCACGTCAAAAAGGGTCATAGGCGCGGCTAGACGCGCAAAGTCCTGGACGAACCGCCGTTAATATCCTGCCAGCCCCAAGAAGCTGCGGATCTCGAAGACGCTCGTGGGTCACGCCCACTTCAAAACCGCGTCGATCTTCGCCGGATCGACCAATATACCGTCACGGGACCTAACGTGACCGAGGAATCTCACCTCAGCGAGCCAAAACACGCACTTCTCCCGGTTGACGTATAGCTGATGTGTGCGCAACAGGGTCAGAACACCCCTCAGATGCTCCTCATGCGCCGCCTCGTTCTGCGAGTAGATCAAGATGTCGTCTACAAACACCACCACAAATGGATCTAAGAACGGCCGGAATATACTGTTCATCAGATCCATGAACGCTGCAGGTGCATTCGTCAGTCCAAATGGCATCACCAAGAACTCGTAATGCCCATAGCGTGTCCGGAATGCAGTCTTCGCAACGTCCTCCTCCCGGACTCGCAACTTGTAATATCCGGATCGCAGATCGATCTTCGAAAAGCACGTCGACCCTCTCAACTGGTCGAACAAGTCGTCAATTCTCGGCATCGGGTATCGGTTCTTCACCGTAACCCGGTTCAGCTTCCGGTAGTCTATACACATCCGAAGCTCTCCACTCTTCTTCTTCACGAAGAGTGCTGGTACTCCCCACGAAAATGTGCTCGGACGAATAAACCCCTTCTCCCGAAGCTCCTCGAGCTGACACTTCAGCTCGGTCAACTCTGCCGGCGCGAACCTGTAAGGCGCCATCGATATCGCTGCCGTTCCCGGCATCAGGTCAATGCCGAACTCCACCTCACGAACTGGTTGTAACCCGCTCAACTCCTCAGGAAAGACCTCGGGGAACTCGCACACCACTCGCGGTAACTCTCAGCTCTGCACGACCGATCCTTCCTCCACTGCGGACAATGCCGATAGGAGAACTCCGCTCCTACTGCCCAGAATACACGAAACTTTCGTGTTGCCCGTTGACACCGTCACTCGTTTCTTGTAACAGTCGATATTGGCTCGGTACTTCGCCAACCAATCCATTCTCAGGTGCACATCAAAGGCTGTCATTTCGTGAGTATCCTTCCCACGGATACACGCACTAGCTCAGTCGCTGCCGAACCTCATGGATCCTCGCAGTCTCTCTAAGACCTCGCTCCACTACCGCCGTCGTGTCCACCAACTCCGAACATACCCGAATCCTCGAGGTGAGGACTCGATCCAGCATCAGGGCTCTTGAGCCCTCTCTGGAACCTCCTGTATCAGTTCGCTTCTCTAACTTCGCAGGCACGACAGACCCTAGTCAACACCACACCACCACCAACCGGCGTGTCCAGACGTAGGGGTGGACACAACGGCTCTAAACTCAGCCCCAACATCTCAGCACAACTCGACGAAGCAAACGAGTGTGACGCCCCGATATCCAATAAAAATGACGCCCAAATCAAAGACCGAACGACCATTCCATTGGTCACCCCGATAAGGTATAGCACCAACCTCACACAATCCCATATGCATTTACTTATAACTTTCCGCAACCAAACCAGTATTCGCTACTCGTCCCCTGCGGGAAAAGTAGTAAAGGGGATGAGCGTTCTACTCACCTCCACGGACACTCGTTCGATTATGGCATACTAGTAAAGCACTAACGACTTACCAATCTAACTAGGGCAAACCACTACCTCAAAACCTGATACCAAACGTCACACTGCTCAAGCTATTAATACCTCAAATACTCGCTCACGTAAGGGAAACCTCGAATGGGGATCATGTTCTCAACTCCGCAAGCCACTATTGCTCACAACCTCAATACCCTAATTACCCGATCACGTAGGGAAACCTCAAACAGGGATCATGTTCTCAACTCCGCAAGCCACTATTGCTCACAACCTCAATAACCCAATTACCCGATCACGTAGGGAAACCTCAAACGGGGATCATGTTCTCAACTCAGCAAACCACTATTGCTCACAATCTCAATACACCAATTACCCGATCACGTAGGGAAACCTTAAATAACCCACTCACGTGAAGGAAACCTCACACCACCCGTTCACATAGGGGAAACCTAGTTCGTATGGCGCCGCAGCGCACCAATCCTAACCCCTCTCCGCGATGAGACTCTCACACCGAGGCGCTGTATCACTACCGTAGGTTATTGATGAGTCTCGAACCCAAGACCTCACCCTTTAACACCGAACTTACGGCCCCTACAACCAACACAATCATGAACACATCCACATAAAACCAACACTCAAACTGCACAATCAGGACGGTGGAACAAGACAGGAATCACGGATCCGTGACATACCCCGTCACGATTGGGGTCACGGAGCCGTGACGAAGGCCCAAAACTCGCCAAAACGCGCTGCTCCGTCACGGATCCGTGACAGGGTCCGTGAAGCTCGCGCATGCCTGTTTCCCAAAATTGTTTCAGACTCGAATTTTACCCCTTTTTAACCCCAAAAACAGTCTTAAGCGTCACACACGCTCGATCACCAAATTAACAAACACACGCACAACAATTCATGGACAAAATCAAGTCACCCAACCTCAATCACAAGCCGACACGACCAACCCAAAATCAAAACACGCCCACCGGGCTAACCAATTTCAAAACATGCCCACCGGGCCAACAAATTTAAAACACGCCCACCGGGCCAACAAATTTAAAAACACGCCCACAGGGCCAACCAAAAATAAAAACACACGCCCACCGGGCCAACCAATTTTAAAAACTTTTCTGCCTTTCATCATAAGATCTCATTTTTGACATCACGTAGTTACAACCCGGTCCAGGCGTCCCCGAACTAAATTGTACCCACTTGATATTAGCACCGTCACGTTCGACTACAGGAGCGCTCCTGAGTCAAGTCGCGACAGCTTAAAAACGTTTCACGCAGCAACACACAATCATTATGCCAGTAACAACAATACTGCACATACACACAACAACAAACAGGACTCATGTCACTACGGGTCTACACACGGTTTCCGACTTGCGTAACCCACGCACGACGGGTCTTTCAAAGACTCAAATCTCCCCACCTAATTGACGTACAGTCCGAGGTGTGAAAACTCGAGCACTGATACCAAGCTGTCACGCTCCAAATTCGACAGGACCGAACCCGGAACACGAACGGTGAAACAATAAAACAATTTTAAAACATTTTAATAAACCGCTTAAAATCACCACTTTGAGTTAATCAAAATAATATTTTACAACTTAAAACACGTCCAAAACAGGCGGACAAAAACCAAAGCGTACGTCGCTAAACTCCCAAAGACCCGGACTCTCGCTCCCAGCTCCTCAAGCTTCGAGAGTTCTCCTAGTCCGTCTCACGACCAGTACCTGTAAGAAAAGCAGCTAGGGATGAGCGTTCTCTCACCACCACGGATACCAGACTAACTACGGCATACTAGCAGAAAATACCGGAAACACCAACAACAAACAAAACACCGGGGACTACTATCCCCAAACTCAAGTAACCCGACTGTCACACGAAAACTGTTACTTTCCCCAACCAACTCAAACCCGGACGCGTAATTTAGACCCGACACAGCGGTTACGACCTCCACCAAAGACGCAAAAGATAACCACGCAACACCCAAGATTACAAAGGATCGCATACAACAATCAAGATCACAAAGGATCGCACTCCAGCTACTCAGTGCCGGTTGCTAACCGGCTGGGCTCGAGGCTGCCCCACACAACTTTTCCCGACACGCAGTCGGGCCAGGCGGTCGACCTGTTCACGACATATACCGCAATACTTTTCCGATAGCTAGTCGGAAGGGGAGCCGCCCTTCATTGCAGAAGAATGCACAACTTTACCGGTGGTTAGTCGGAAGGCTAGCCAACCCCCACGCGCGCGACCATAGGACCCCTTTTTCGTCAGGCGGGCCCCCGACCTCCATGCAATCACAGTCATCACCAAAGGTTCAACAAATAGCGGCAACACAGGTTTAACACCCCACAGGCACACATGGTCACCCACGACACACAAAACAGTAACACACGGGTTCAACACCCCAAAGGCACACCTGGCCACCCACGACACACAAAGCAGTAAAAACACGGGTCCAACACCCCAAAGGCACACCTGACCGCCCACGACACACAAACAGTAAAATACGGGTTCAACTCCCCACGTCACTCATGGCCACCCACGACACACCAACAGTAGTATACGGGTTCAACACCCCAACGTCACTCATGGCCACCCACGACACACCAACAGTAATCTACGGGTTCAACACCCCAACGACACTCATGGCCACCCACGACACACCAACAGTAATGTACGGGTTCAACACCCCAACGGCACTGATGGAGACCCACGACACACCAACAGTAATGTACGGGTTCAACACCCCAACGACACTCATGGCCACCCACAAACACAAACAATTCAATCAACCTCCGGGCACAACCAAATGCAACCAGTATTTCCATTGTTCGATAAGTTCACTTATCCTACGACACTACTAAGTGTCACATGCATTTCTATTGTTCGATACGTTCACGTATCATACGACACCACTAAGTGTCGCCTGCATTTCTAGTGTTCGATAACCTTACTCATCCTACGACACCACTAGGTGTCACATGCATTTCTACTGTTAACTTTCCCTAGTAAAGGCCGAGATCCGGATACTTTTCCCTACCTCGTAACGCTTTCCCAAAAGTCCACGCCCAAGCTCCGGCGTGCTCGCTATTACTCGCCTAGCTTTCCCTTTCAGCGGTCGTCGGCACGATCTAACAAGATCATAATTAAAGCACTTTTTAAGTTTGCAGGCAAAGCTGAATTTTAATAAACTTGACGCCCAAATGTAACCCCGACAATGTCGATCACTCCCAAACTTTCCAATTACTCGACATTGTCAACAACGGGCCCGAAAAGGCCCAATTCGCCTGGCTCGGCGAATCTGCTAAGGATTGGAAAACGCCCTTCCGGGGCTCCGAAAATTCCCATTTTCGTTTCTACGATCTTAGAATAATTCAAGGGTTCCAATGAAATCGACGGAATCAATTTCCTACTTCCGAGCGATTTAATTCGTGTTTCAAATTTCTTAACCCGAAATTCCCAACTTTCACAATTTAATTCCAAAATTCGTTCCGGGTGTGAATTAACGACTTGGGGTTCGTCCAAAACCACCCGAACACGAAAACCCGAGACCCGAACACGTGGGCCCCACTCGGCCATCAAGACCCGTGGGTGGCTGGACCGGTTTTGGACAAGTTCACCACCATGGTGGCCGGTCCTAGCTCCGGCCAGCCACCACCCACGGTGGCCAGAGCTCCCCCGAGCCTCCGGTCACCGGAAACCGATCCTTTTCGCTCCAAAACGTTCCCAACGAACCCTACACCTCGACTCATCCATATTTAACCCGTTTAAGCCCAAACCCTAACTTTCAAACGTATCAAAACGAAAATCGAATAGGTTCTCATCGTAGGGAATGATGACAGGAGCTCGATTCTTCAACCGTTGAGACGATCCGTCGGTTGGATCGTCGGGAAATCACCAAACCCTACACCTTTCTCTTCTCTTTTTCCCTTTTCTCCTTCTCCTTCCTCTCTCTACTTTCTCTCTCTACTTTATCTCTCTATTTCTTCTCTTTTTTTGGATATGGCCGAACCTACACCATGTCTTCCCTTTTGTTTTGTTCAAAAACAACCAACTACCACCTTAATTACAAAACTACCATTCATCTTTTCTTTTTCTTTATTTAAAAAAAAACAACTACCACCACTTGGGTGACAAGTGTCTTGTGGGTCCCACCTTTATGAAAAATATCTACATCTTTGTAGATATTTTTCTGTCAGATTCGCGAAATTCGGTCGTCTCAGGCCCCGAACGGGCCCATTTTCCAAGAAATTATGAAATTTCATGGGCTACAAGGAAACGGCTCAACTAAGACCGTTTTAACGACGGCTAAGCTTTTTGGATCCAAAACGGACCTCGAACGGACCAAAACGTCGCTTGGTTGACTTTTCTGACAAAAAGTCAAACCTTTCTCAAATTGGTCAAAAAGTTGGCTTGAGGCCCACAGAACTCACTTTGGTCGATATCGGGGCCAACTTAAGTCCGGTATGACCCTCGGGGTCAAATTTAGGTTCATTTAGGTGTCTGTCCCAAAATTTTAAATTTTCCTGTTTTTCGCCGATTTGACTGGCGTTGACCGGGAGCGGTTCTTACATATAAAGTTACATAACAAATGTATATATGAAAGTTATGCTAGGCTTAGGTTCTGATCATTAGTGCTAATCGAATATCAAACAGTTTCGTCATTAGCCATCATCACAAGACATTCATAACTAATAAGAAAGTATAGAGTATTATCTCAAGTGTTTAATCTCCTAGAGAAATCGTGATGACAACGTGTTGTAACTGGAATAACAATATTAAGGAGGATAAGAGAACATGGAAAGAATATAATAGATCATTGTATTGATATATGTTCATACTTTACAATAGGCTCTATTTATGGTTCATAACATGTACATAACCTTAATGACATATTAATACAATACACATAAATTTATACATAAAAAGGGAAACGGAAAAGCCAAAGGACTAGTAGCCAAGGGACTTGGAGGATTCTATTGTTTGGACAAAGGCACAACGCTTCAAATCTGCTACAATGTATGAGCTTTTACAAGATCCTCCTTCTCCTTTTCCGACCTGGTCTCGTTTTCTCTGGATAAAGAAATAGCATCCAAAATACGGTCTTCTTGTCTGGTTAATAATGCAGAATGTTATCCCTTTCTTGGTGTTTTTGGAAGGGAGAGGTTGTCGAATATCATTAGCAGACATGTTGTGTCCGACTTGTAAACTGGCTTCTGAGGACATGAACCGCATATTCATTCATTGCTCTTTTGCATGGTTGTTGTTTTCTCGTGTTCAGACCTGATGTGGAGTGATAATTACCGTTCCGCTTCTGTTTCTGTAAGGACCGCTCATGGTCAACGTCAGTCAATCGGCGGAAAAACGGAAAAATTTAAAATTTTGGGATAGACACCTAAATGAACCTAAAATTGACCCCGAGGGTCATATCAGACTTAAGCTGACCCCCGATATCGACCAAAGTGAGTTCTGGGTGACTCAGGGCAACTTTTTGACCAATTTGGGAAAAGTTGACTTTTTGCCGAAAAAGTCAACCGAGCGACGTTTTGGTCCGTTCGAGGCCCGATTTGGATCCAAAAACCTTAGCCGTCGTTACATCGGTCTTAGTTGGGTCGTTTCCTTGTAGCACGCGAAATTTCATAAATTCTTGGAAAATGGGCCCGTAGGGGCCCGAGTCGGCCGAATTTCGCGAATCTGACTGAAAAATATCTACACAGATATTTTTTCTAACTAGTGGGAGCCACATGACACTTGTCATGAAAGTGGTGGAAGGGAGTTGGAAGGACAACATTACCCTTGGAATTAAAAATAAAAAACAAAGAAGGTTAGGGGCAAAATGGTCATTTTGGTGTGTGTTTGAATTTAAAAGAAAATAAAAAAGGGAAGAGATGAGATGGTTTGGCAAAATCAGAAAAAGGGAGAGAGGAAAGGAGTGAGAAATAAGAGAGAAAGAAGAGAGAAGAAGGAGAAGAGGAAAGAAGAAGAAAAGGGTAGGTTTTGGGTGTTTATCGACGATCCGACCGTTGGATCGCCTCTTTTCTTGCATAATCGTCATCCTCTCAACGTTCCCTACGGTAAGAACACATCCTTTTCTCTTTTCGATGTGGTTGAATTCAAGGGTTATGGTTAGAATTGGTTTAAAGATGAATGGTTGAGGTTTGGGGTTCGTTAGGAACGTTTTGGGTCGAAAAGGAGCATTTTCCGATGTGGCCGTGTGGGTCTCACTTGGCCGGGCCTCGGGTTTTTCGTGTTCGGGTGGTCTTGGATGATCCCTGAGTCGATAATTCACACCCGGAACGAATTATGGAATTAATTTGTGAGAATTCGGAAATTTGGGTTAGAAACTTTAAACATGGAATTAAATCGCTCGGGTATCAGAAATTGATTCCGTCGATTGCGTTGGAACACGTGAATTATTTTAGGATCGAAGAAACGAAAATGGGAATTTTCGGAGACCCGAAAGGGTGTTTTCCGATACCGGGCAGATTCGTCGAGCCAGGCGAATCGGGCCTTTCCGGGCCCTTTGTTGACATTGTCGAGTAATTGGGAAGTGTGGGAGCGATCGGCATTGTTGGGGCTGTTTTTGGGCGTTAAATTCATTAAATTTGGTTTTGCCTGCATATTTAAAAAGTGTGTTATTTTGATCATGTTAGATCGTGCCACCGACCGTGGAAAGAGGAGGCTAAGCGGGTGATCGTGAGCATTGCCGGAGCGTGAGCATCGGACTTGGAACCCTTTACAAGGTAGGGAAAAGTAGCCGGATATCGGCTTTGACTAGGGAAAGTTATTAGTAGAAATGCATGTGACACTTGGTGGTGTCGCAGGATAAGTGAACTTATCGAACAATAGAAATGCATGTGACACTTGGTGGTGTCGTAGGATAAGTGAACTCATCGAACAATAGAAATGCATTTGACACTTGGTGGTATCGTAGGATAAGTGAATGTATCGAACAATAGAAATGCATGTGGCACTTGGTGGTGTTGTAGGTTAAGTAAACTTACTGTGCGATAGGAATCACATGTGGGCACCTGGTTGTGCCTGTAGGTTGACTGAACTGATTGTGTTTGTGTGTGACCATGTGTGCCTGTGGGGTATTGATCCCGTTTGTTGTTGACTGACTTGCTGAGTGGTAGTTAGTCGTGATGTTAATTTTTCTATTTGCGGAGTATTGTGTGATATTTGGTTGTGATTGTGATTGTTCTGGTGATACCTGGATGAGCTGTGCCTGAGAGGTGTGTCGTACCTTCCGATCCGTGACCGGTAAAGTGCCGAGGGCTGTGTTCCCCGTGAGGTGTGTCGTACCTTCCGGCGCGTGATTGGTAAAGTGTTGATGTTTGAGCTGTGCCCGAGAAGTGTGTCGTACCTTCCGATGCGCGACCGGTAAAGTGACGAGGGCTGTGGTCCCCGTGAGGTGTTTCGTACCTTCCGGCGCGCGATTGGTAAAGTGTTGAGGCTTGAGTTATGCCCGTGAGGTGTGTCATACCTTCCGATGCGGGATCGGTAAAGTGCCGAGGGCTGTGGTCCCCGTGAGGTGTGTCGTACCTTCTGGCGCGCGATCGGTTAAGTGCTGAGGCTTGTGGTTGTGCAGTATGTGAGTTGATCCTTTGTGATCTTGTGTGCATTGTGTGTGTTGATATCATTGATATTGCGGGACTTTGTTCACGTTTGTGTTTGTTTGCAAAGGTCGTAAGTTCTGTGTTAAAGGGTGAGGTCTTGGGTTCGAGACTCATCAATAACCTACGATGGTGATACATCGCCTCTGTGTGAGGGTCTCACCACGGAGAGGGGTTAGGGTTGATGCGCTGTGGTGCAGTACGAACTAGGTTTCCCCTACGAGAACGGGTTGTTTGAGGTTTCCATCACGTGAATGGGTGGTTTGAGGTTTCCCTCACGTGAGTGGGTTGTTTAAGGTTTCCCCTATGTGATCGGGTAGTTGGGGTATTGATGTTGTGAGCAATAGTGATTTACTTAGTTGAGAACATGATCCCCGTTTTGAGGTTTCCCCTACGTGATCGGGTAATTGGGGTGTTGATATGGTGAGCAATAATGTTTTGCTTAGTTGAGAATATGATCCCCATTCGAGGTTTCCCTTACGTGAGCGAGTATTTGAGGTATTGATATCGTGAGCAGTTGTGACGGTTTGGTATCAGGTTTTGAGGTAGTTGTTTGCCCTGTTTAGATTGGTAAGTTGTTGATGCTTTACTAGTATGCCATAATCGAACGGGTATCCGTGGAAGTGAGCGGAACGCTCATCCCCTTTACTACTTTTCCCGCACGCCTTTGAGGTAGGGACGAGTAGCGAATACTGGTTTGGTTGCGGAAAGTTACAAGTAAATGCACATAGGATCATGTGAGGGTTGTGCTTTACCTTGTCGGTGTGACTAATGGAATGGTTGTTCGGTCTCTGATTTTGGGTCTCCTTTACGTGCACGGGTCTTAGATGGTTGGGGGGAAATTGACAGTGATTTGTGTGACAGTCGGGTTTAACATGTGATTTGGGGTAGTAGTCCCCTGTGTTTTTGTTTGTTGCCGGTGTTCCCGGTATTTCTGCTGTATGTCGTAGTCAGTCTGGTGTCCATGGTGGTGAGCGAAACGCTCATCCCTTGCTGCTTTTCCTACATGTACCGTTCGCGAGGCGGACTAGGAGGATCTCTCGAGGCTTGAAGAGCGGGGAGCGAGAGTCTGGGCTGTCGGGGTTGTCTAGCGACGTACACTCTTGTTTTAGTGTTCTTCCGTTTTTTTAAATTAAAAATCAGTTTGTAAAAGTGTTGTTTTGATTAATACAAGTGGTGCTTTTAAAGCAGTTTATTAAACTATTTGAGACTTTGTTTTACTTGCTTCACCGTTCGCGTTCCGGGTTCGGTCATACTGAATTCGGGGCGTGAGAGTTTCGAAGCTAGTTTTTATCTATGAGGGTCTTGGTCATCAGTTTAGAAGCATATTCTGGCTGAAGCTTGCTTATCTGACTCTTTGGACTCTGTGGATCCGCAGGAATGGGACGGTCTTTAACAAAATCCTTGATTCGATTGACTCCAACTTTGTCAAGTTGCAATCTCAGTTCTACGGTCTGGTTCGATCAGCAAGATTACTTCGTCCATCTGCAACGTTCTTGGACCGACAGTCTTTCCCTTTACCATGTGTGAGTTAGATCCTATTAGTTTACATAATCTCTTTGTTTATTTCGCTTTCTTTCGTTACGAGAAAGAGTTTTTACTGTTTGGTTATTCAGGTGGAACTTCCAATTCACCTACTTTCATTGTACTTTTCTCAAGTATTTTAAATAAATCTTCATCGCTTATAAAAAAAATATAAGTCTAGAAGCCTCCATGAGTTGAAGAAGTCATCCAAGACATATATTCATAACAATTAAATAATAAAGAGAAATCAGATTTTTGACTTACAGAGGAAAGATTGAGTATTAAGCTAGCCAAAACATATCTTAATGATCATACTTGCAAGTATCCTATTGGTAGGACTTGAACCGTTTCAAACTAGTCATTTCGAATCTCCCATAGCCTTCCTTGATCATCATTGAAGGTCTGAAACTGTCCTTGGAGAAATAAAATCCGTGCACCAACTTGAATGGACACAGGTATATGATGAGCATGCTTGCTGCCAGAAATTTCAGCTTGACCTTTGCTTGTTCTAATGAAAATAACTGTTTCCATAAGAATCTAAATAGAACAAGGTCAGTTGGGTTAGAAAGTAAACTCAAGTACATTTCCAATGGTTTAGGTTAGGCCGATTATGACCTAGTAGATAATTCATTTCAATCAAGAAAGACAACCAAAAAAATATGTTTTACTTGTTCTAGCAAATTTGATGTCTACTTACTTTTCCGTTCATTACTCTTTGATGGAGTATGCAAATGGAGAACCGGTTTTTACATTGAAAAAACAGACTCACAAAGATTTCTAGAACATCAAAGAAATATCACTTTGATAAAGAAATGATATTGATATGATTTTTCAAACTTACCTTAAATACCACCAAAGTTGTTGTCTAAAACAACTTTGGTGGCTTGTCCGATCGGGACGCTTTATCGACGAATCTTTCCGGAAAGTCGATAAAGAAAACCGATCTAGTAGTAGTTTTTTTTATCTAGGCATTATGTCGCCCGTGTCGGGAGCTATTCATCTCATTGATCGTCTCTCGGATTCTTAAGAACGACCGATGGATGTAACGCTTATGTTGTTTGGTATGTATTGCTCGGTTTGTAAGGTTTATTAATTTACTAATATTTTTTTTTCAAAAAAAATCTCGCTTCTTTTTTTCCCGCCCGTTGATATTTTCCATTCAAATATTTGCCAAAATTAAACCTGTGACTTTCGTAGGGTATCATACATCAAACAGCGTCGTAGCTTTGTCCTTCAAAGGCAAACATAAACGATGTGCTTGCTTCAAAATTGGTTAAGAGCATCTTCAATGGAAAACCACTGCGCAGTGGTTTGGAGTAGTGGTTTGGGCCATTTTTAGCTTTTCTCTCCTCCAAACCACTACCTCTAACCACTACACCTCAAATGGCAAACCACTACTAGTGGTTTGGTGTAGTGGTTTGTACTTTAACTATTTAGAAAAACACCCAAAATTAAACTACTATATTTATTAATGCTAAATATGAAATACATTATATTATTAATATTACTCTAGTTATAGACACCATCTCCAAATTTAGCCCAAATGTGTTTGATGAGGTTGGCGTGGAGGCGGTTATGGACATCCCGATCCTAGATCCTTGCTCTATGCCCCAATATACTTGTATAGTCCATCGCTGGTAGTGGTCCTCTACGGGTCGTCGGGTCCGGGGCACCAATATCTGCAAACGGATCAGTGACGTCGTGCGATTTTAACACAGAAAAGGACACGACAAGCATACTGATCGTCAAGTAGTATTTTTGGAATTTATGTTCCGAATTATCGTACCCAAGGGAGCACGAGTCAAGCAATCTCTATCTAGAAGTTGTTATCAAGCTATTTCGTTAATAAGATGGTTTATTTTGGTTTTAAAACATGTAAAAGCAAACAATAGGCAAATTAATAGTGAACAAGTACTCACGAAGCTTGGAAGAGTTTTAATTCAGAGAAAAAGTAATCTAAGGTTTTGGGTTCATACAAACCAATTCCAATGCATTTAAATGACGATGAACATTGTGAAGTTGTCTGATTTTAGGGGCAACGAATCATCTCTCAAACTAGTCCTAACTTCTCACGTTGTTTCGGACCCTAATGGAATCTAACCACCTAGTTCTCACGAATCAAGATGTAGGAAGACCCAAAGCACCACGTTCTTTGATAATTCCTAACTTTCGGTGCGAATCCTATGGTTGTTGCAATTGTGTTAACCTAGCTATCACTAGTCTAAATTTAAACCCAATTTGTATAAGATTTCTGACCTAATTGCAATCCACCTCTCACGAGTGTCAGATTGCAATTCTCACCTTCCATCAAGCCTACCCGGGAGATAGAACATTAAGTTCAAATCTAATACAAACCCTAAATCAAATCACCCAACACAATATCCATTCGTACATTCAATACATTGGAATGTATATCTTTACTCCCCCATAACCCCTGATTATGGGAGTTTAGTTGCTCATGAACAAGGAAGAAGAAGATGCCATTTATGAACACAAACAAAGCTTCACAATGAAATAGAGTAAAGAAATACAATACCCAAAGTCAATACAAAGATGTTCTTCCAAGTAGAAATCTCCTCCCTACCCTGCTCTCAACTCTCCTCTCTTCTTAGCTCTCCAAAATAAAAGTTAACCCTATTCTAAAGCTGAATTTTGAGTTAAATAGGGCCAAAATCGAGTCTGAAGCGAAATAGGGAAGACAGATTGCGCGCGCATCACGGCTCCTTGGGCGTGCCCGTCACGGCCACTATCACGAATCCTTGACGGATTAGTGAGTCTGGACCATCTTTGAGCTTCATCACGGCTCCGTGACGCGACCCGTCACGGTCCCCGACACGGATCCGTGATGGATCAATGGAGTCTGGCCGATTTTTGGTCTTCATAACGGCTCTGTGGCGCGACCAGTCACGGCCTCCGGCACGACTCCGTGGTAGATCATCGAAGTATGGTCTTGATCCACCGTCTTGAATCATCAACTTTCGAATTTATTCCCTTTTTTGATGTGTTTCCGCTCGTATTCCACGATATAACCTGATAACAATAAGAAATGCTGGAAACGAGTAAAACATGGGAGAGCGAGACAATAATGGGCTAAAATCACTAATAAAATCCCTCTAAATGTGGCATTTTTAATGCTAAGATGCATCTGCATCAACCCTCAACAATCATGTTGTGCAAAACAATACAACAAGTCATGATGATTGCGAGTGAATGCTCATCCCACATTCGGCTCGGATGAGTGACGATGTGGAAGTGAGCCTATAGAACTCCAAATGCTCGCTTGATATCCTTCCTGTATGCTTCTTGGACTCTAGCAAAGCACTTTTGCTTCGCCGTTTGTGGTGTCGGTATTGTCTTCACAAATGTAGTCCAAGAAGGATAAATTCCATCGGTCAAGTAGTATGGGGTTGTGTATTCCTTACCGTTGACCGTGAACTTCACATCAGGAGCGAAGCCTCGACATGCATGGTGAAACAATGTAAAACTATTGAGCACGTTGATGTTGTTGTTGGAACCCGGTGTTCCAAAGAAAGCGTAACATATCCACATGTCGTGAGATGCAACGACTTCTAGCATGATTGTGGGGATGTTCCCATGGTCCGTGCTCGAGAATTGTGCAGCTCATTCCACATGACAGTTTTTCCAATCCCAGTGCATGCAGTTGAGACTCTCTATCATCCCCGGGAAGCCGCACCGTTCGTTGATTTCAAGTAGACGACGTGTATCCTTTTCGGTCGGGCGTCATAAATAAGTCCTCCCCAAAATCCTGATGACGCCGATGCAAAACTTATTGACGCATTCCAAAGCAGTGCTCTCCTCCATTCGCATATACTTGTCAACGACATCGGCATGACCTAAGCTGTCGATGTGCTACCGTGCACTTCTGGTGTGTAGAGAATCTATGCTTCCCTATAGCATCATGTTGTGTACAGAAGTACGCGTTCCGGTTACTCAATGCATTCATGATCCGTACGAACAATCCTGTCGACATCCGGAAGCGTCTACAAAGTTGTTGGTCGCTATACACCGGAGTAGGCAAAAAGTAATCAGCAATCAAGCGTTCGTTTCCTTCATCTCGATTGTGCTCTATCACTATCCGCTTTGGTGGCGCCCTCGAAGTCGATCCCTCGGCCACATCTTCTGTCCTTGAATGTTTACTTCCCAAAATCCGATTCTGAATTCGTAGCATTGTTGCTGTAGCCACCCTTGTCATCGTCTCATTGATTTCTTTAGGGGTCATTTTCTCTAACTCTGACACCGTTGGAAAACGATCCATCGTTCAAAATGAAAAAAAATTCGCGAACAAAGTTTGAGAGAGAAGAAAAAAAGAAGATGAACAGTAGTGTAGAAGAGAGGTGTGAAATTGGAGTAGGGTTGTTTTGTATGTATATAGGAAAATTTTAGGTTTTTTTTAGAAATCAGTCGGCAACATGTGCGGGCGTGGGATTTGCCCGCCGACTAGTCGTTGGGCCAGCAACTGCTCACGGCGCCGAGGTAGGATTCTGAGGCAACTCGTTACGACGACCCACCAAACCACGGCTCGAACGACGACACGTCGTGACAGAACCTGGGACGACATGCAAACCACGACACTACAGTGACCACGGGAGCGGCTGTATGTATAGAGGTCTTCCTACAAATTTTCACGCTTACCAGTGAGACTCGACTTCTCGACGGCCATTTCTGAGGAATGGAGCTTTCTCCATCATCTGCTCTTCTGAGCTATAACTCTCCTCTGCTCCTGAAATCTATTGTTAGGGCTTCTCCTAGACTTGTCTATCCGCCATCATTTCGGCCTTCTCAATCCTCCATCCATCAATACAACTACACCAGACCAAAAATGGAGTCTCTCCGCTGTGCCTCTCCTGTGCAAAACAGTGGCTCAGCCCTGGCCTCTCCCCACCTAGATTTCGGTAACCCCCAACCCTAATCTCTCTTACTAAAACCCTTTATTTCAGGCCTATGCTTCATGGTCTTGGTTGTGTATTTTCAGGAGCTCGTATTGGGGAGGTGAAGAGGGTAACAGGCGAGACAAACGTTTCTGTGAGAATCAACTTGGATGGTTCAGGAATTGCTGATAGTGATTCTGGGATTCCCTTTCTTGATCACATGTTAGATGTGAGTAGATTCTTTATTTAATTTCTCATCTTCTCGTTTCAATTATGTCATATTGCATTTTGAGTCTGAAATTTGCGGACCATGAATTCATCTTTGGAATTACTTTTATTGCAAAACTTTTAGGGTATTTGTTTACTTCGAAAAAATACTGCCAAAACGATATTTTGTGATTGTTTATTTATTGTTTGTGAGGTCTGCAGTACTTATATGGTAGCTTCCTGGTGTTGGGTTATGATTATAAGCTCACTTTGTAGTACTCAACTTGTTGTAGTTAGATAGATCAGAGTTTTGTTAAGAAATTGCTATTTAATATTCTTGTGTAGTAATTATTAAGAATATGTCAATTTGATGTGAGTTTTTGGAGACAGCAACTCACATCACATGGGCTGTTCGACGTGCATGTAAGGGCTACCGGTGACACTCACATTGATGACCATCACACAAATGAAGATGTTGCACTCGCTATTGGAACAGTAAGTAGCCAAGGCATCTCTATCATGCACTTCTTTGATGTACTTGTTTCTTATTGTGTATTCCCTCCCTCCCAAAATGAGAAAAATGAGTGTCCATTTTGTTAGAATATAACTATAATTGGGCCTTCAACTTTCAACTTGAGCTTTTAGTTGAGTTGGCCCTCTATTATGTATCTGAGCTTGGTACTTCATAGACAGGGGTTCAAACCTCATTATCTACAAAATTCTAATGTCTTCTCTATTTAACAAATTTGCCCAAAATAGGCCAGCCCTTATCATTATTTATTCTCAATGGGCTCATCTTCTCTTCTAAATAATTCACCTCTTACGAGTTTGTCTGTTAGGGCGCTTGTTAGAATATAACTATAATTGAGCCTTCAACTATCAGCTTGAGCTTTTAGTTGAGTTGGCCCTCTAATACATTTTTCTTATTAGGGAGTTAGTTCTGCATAAATTGCCAATGTTATCCTTGTATGAGTTAGTTACAACCAGTCAACCACTTAGTGAGTTAGTTAACTCATGGAAGACATCAGACAAGTGGGAAAATTCAACCACTTACTCTACTAAGCCTAGAGTTTTGATAGAAATCAAATGGGGCACTCATTTTTATAAGGAGGTACTAGTTTATGATACGAAATGCATAGATATAAGATTATTTATTTGGTTCACAGGCTTTGCTGCAGGCGCTTGGTGACCGAAAAGGAATTAACCGTTTTGGTGACTTCTCAGCTCCTCTTGATGAAGCACTTATACATGTCTCACTGGTATGTTCTACGTGATTGTGTTACATAATAATTATGTCATAAAATTTAATTTGAAAGCACAACTCTTTAGTCTTCACTTGTTTAATGGTAATTATGGAGCCCTTTAATTTGTCTCTTTATGAATATATAGTTTAATGGTACTTCAGTGATCGATGTCCATCTTGTATTCTTCATGTAGTATTTTGTAAACAATGTTAAAAATGAATTGGGGAAAGTATTATCTATGAATTTCTAGCTCCAGTTTACGTGTACTTCAATGATCAATGTCCATTTTATTGTTGGAGGTAAAATGTGCAAAAATTAGAAGACTCGAGGTCTAATGTCTAAGACTTATAGCTGTTGACTATGCTATTTTTCTTCTAAGTTCACCAGGACATGTATTTTATATTGTTTACCTAACCTGAAAGTTGTCCTGTATTCAAAGATGTGTATTCATATACATTTTCATCTTTGGATTAGTTGCTTATTTTCCAATTGTTGTGGTTCAGGACTTATCCGGGCGACCTTATCTGGGTTATGATTTACAAATTCCCACTGAGAGAGTTGGAACATATGACTCACAGGTGCTAACCTTTTTTCATTATGTACATTTAAACTACTTTCTGGCTATCTACAATTTAGTTCATGAAACAATATCATTGTTCCTATTTCGTCATCATTAATTCGTGGTCATTACGGCGACAATAACTTAGTCATTTTCCCAATCAATCACGGTATGCTTCATGAACCAATTGCAGATCACATTGTGTCATTCACATGAATGCTTGTTCTCCATTGTTTGCGGTCGATTACCAAATCCTTAATGATACCCTTAACTTCCAAATCCTCGTGGGTACTTTTGCCAACATCTTTCTTTGGTCGTTCTTGTGCTCTCTGAAAGACTCCTAAACCCATACTCTCCGCCCTTCGTACTCATGCCTCGATAGACCTATGCTGCCGGATAAAACTTACATCATTGGCACATGCATTTTACCATTCAGCTCGTTTGGTACTGGTACATTTGTAGATTTGTCAGTAAGGGTTTGTGTTTATATTGATACTTGTTCCATTTCCACCTAAAAGCTCTATCTTCTGCAATGGAGCTTTAGGGAAAGTGTTTTCATTCTTTGTCATAGTATTATAAATTGGAATTAGTGAGAATATGAAGTGCTTGTAAAATATCTCCTGTACTTTGATCTTGTAAATTAACCAATCTAATATACTGACTGTTCAATGATGATAACCTCAATTTTGGAAATTTGTAGTTGGTGGAGCACTTCTTCCAGTCATTGGTGAATACTTCTGGCATGACCCTTCATATCCGACAGGTAATGCTTCCTGCTTTTAGAGTTCTGTTTTTAGTGCTCTGATCTTTCTCTTCTGCAGGTTTTGTTTTGTTTGGGTGATTGTTAGACAAATTTAAGTCCAACAAGAGTTATTAAAGCTCTATTGTATATTACCAAAGCTTACTTGGCAAAGTCCCAAGTGCTTGAATCTTTGGCCTGACGGATTCAAGTTCTGATTGTATTATGACATTCATCCTTCAAGTAATAGAAGTTGTATTGTATGCTAGTGTTATAGTGTAACTCAAAAGAATTTCTCTTCTGTAGAATTGGAAATATCCAGGGTACAAATATCATATTTGAAGAATTCGTTTGCAGTGCGATTGAATTTATTACATTTGAAGTTTCCTAATGGAGTTGGTAGTTTGAGGCATACTATACTTATCTTTAGTGACCTTGTTTTGGTTATAATTAATTTCCCTTTCGTAATTTACAAGTATGCTCATCTCTTCCATTTCCATGGGATTTTCAAGTTTCAAATCTCTTTCATATTACTGTTCCTCGAGAAACCAAAACAGTACTTGCATTTGTTTTTGGGATAAAATGTCTCACAGATTGTGTTTTCTGTACTTTCGTTACACTTCCATCCCTTTCTCTCGTATATTTAATATCCAATCCTGACATGTAACATTTCTATAATTTCTGTAACTTCGGAGGTCAGTTTCTAAGAAAAAAATGTCTCTTTTGTTTGAAGACAGCTTTCGGGAAGGAACTCTCATCATATCATTGAGGCTACATTCAAAGCTTTTGCGAGGGCGCTTAGAAAAGCAACGGAGTACGACCCACGTCGCCTTGGAACTGTTCCTAGGTTTGGTTTTCTGCTTACTATAATGCTTTGTCTTTGCATTTTGTATTAGTTGTTTTTGTTCTATGAATTCTAGCAACTTTGACCTCTTTTAGACAGTGCTTCACTATTTGCTACAAAGTTAGTCTAAATTATGTAGTACTTGACTCAGGTGAGGGGGCATTGAGGTTTTGATGTGTTTTATTAGTATCAGTGATGTCGTTTTCAATTGAAATAGCATTGTAGTGTGCTTTGAACCTATATCAATTAAGTGGCCAAGTATGTTGTGCATAGATGTGATACTTTTCTCATTTGTCTATTATAAGTGCTAGCTTATGTTTTTGGTGATCAACTGCTCCAATTAATGAAGTTGAAAATGGCATTTGAGGGCTCATCGTAAGGTCATTTGTCATGTGCAGCTCAAAAGGTGTTCTGTCGCGTTCTTGATACCTCCAAACATGGTTAAATAAAAGGGGTGGAGCATATTGGGCCAAGGTATTGATGTCCAATTTTGTTCCACTGAGATGTGTTTCCGGGCAACTGAACTGATATATCTTTTTTCTTGAGATGATGATCACACAGGTGAACCATTTGCAAGAAATAATCAAATAAGTTGAGGTGTGGCTACAAATTATTTACATGCTGAAACTATACAAGGACGGTGGTAGGCTGTATGAGATCTGACCGCATATTTGATGATATGGTCGGTCAACACATGCAAATATCTCAGTGTTGTTAAATTCCTGGAGATTATATTATGGCTGGTTTACGACCGATTTGCATTTGCATTTTAACTAGTGATTTTGTGAGTTTGGCCTTATATTTATATGGCTTTTGAGGAACTAAATTTTAGCATCTTCTGCTTCCTATTTCCAGCAACTGAAACAAAGATCTAATAATACTTTTTCCGGTCCTCTTTTTTCCGAGGATTTGTAACGATTAAGGCAGGTTTTTTAGCAGGTTATTTTGATAAGGGTTATCCATATTCAATTATAACATGTAATTATCCTTACTTCCATTTGTCCTAACAATTTGTGTCCACAATGTAAGTTATTTCCTTCAGTTCACATTGATCTTAAGAGCACTTACAGGAAGCGCATCATGTGTGGGATTTATGTAGATCACATACAACAAGCGCATCATGTGTGGGATTCATGACTCGCGAATCGTGAGTCAGTTGCACTGTTGTAAGCAGAAAACGTGTGACTTGCGATTCACAATTGTAGTTCGATTATTTGCGAGTCACGGCCTGTCAACTAAAACATGCCATATGACCTCTAAAAAATTCTAATTTATGTAAATGGTATCCAAAATTTATAAATTTATAATCATTAGGTTCGTATTGTTAAAAATAATTTATTTAAAATCTTTGATTACAAAAAAAATCATTGATTTACACTTCGAATCGAGAAATTGAACAAAAACCCAACATCCCTATAAATCATGATCCTCATGTGTGATCCTCTCACTATGGGACTCAGTTCAGTTTAAAGGCGCGCATCAAAATTCAGTCCAGTCACCATATGATCCTCAAACCATGATCCCATATGTGAATCCCACATTCTACATGCCCTATGTCACACATGAACATATTGAGTACGTCTGTCTTCAGAATGGAAACACAAGTGTACATTCCTAATTATATATATTTGATACTTCCGATTACTAACACGAGCTCGAGTGGGGTTTTCTGTTATGAACACGAGCTCAAAAATTTAGTGATGGAAACGACATTGTATGGACAACATCTAAAACTCACATCTTTGTATAAGGTGTTTTTTAAATAAAGATTGTTAATCAAAACAAACTTTACACCAAATCAAACGAGCGTTGAATCCACCGGTCGTTCTCGGGAACCCGAGGAACGACCAGTGAGATAATAGCTCTCGAACAAGGCGACACAACATCTAGACAAACAACAGACAGGTCATTCTTTCTTTGGCGTCGAGGATCGTCGATAGAAAGACCCAACTGACCATGCCACCAGAGGCGACATGTAGACCTAACGAAAACCCGCTAATAAAAAACAAATCTTTGACGACGAGGTTCCATCATATGGGATTACATGAAAAAAAACAACATAGAACAAAACAAAATAACATGACATCAGTAACAAGAACGAAGTTGAGGTACTTGTGACCGGCTTCCGATGGTCGTGGTAGGATCGAAGCGACCTGGGAGATGGACGACGCCGATAGTACATGTCTGAGCCGCTTAGGGTAGTGGCATGGGACTAGTTCGGTGAGCATGATATGCATGAGCATATCTCGGATTGCGATGCTACAGTAGACGATGGGAGCAGATATGGTTGACAGGCCCAAAAAGAAGCATGGAGGAAAGGATCGTCCAAAGTATCTCGATTCGATACGTCGGGAGTAAAGGTCGGAGGGGGGATACAGGCTGCAGACTGTCATTGTCGTAAAAAGATGTGATGAAGTTGGATGAGAAAGGGATAGGAGGACAAGAGGGCGAAGCAAGGCTAGATTCGATTGAAGGGGCTTGAAAAGGTTGAGAGAGGCTGAGAATGTTGGATCAGACCTAATGTGGACCGAAAATGACTTAACAGGTCAAATGAGTGTTGGGGGGGGGGGGGGGGGGGGGGGAGGGTGAGCAGATCAGGCCCCTGCAAGGCAATGGGAGGAGCTAGACGACGAGGAGGCAAACGAAAAAGGAGTAGTATGAGGAGAGAGAAACCAAGGGATGAATGGATCGAGAAGGGAGCTAAAAGAATGGGAATAGAGAAAGGCCACTAGAAGTACTCATGGATGGAGCCACGAACGCCTCCGACGGAGATGACGGGACAAAGGAATACAAACAGTAGGATTATGTAGAGAAGGACGAAGCTTCTAGAAAGAGAAAGTGTTTTCTTTTAGTAGGTCCTTCAACTTGCACGTCGTTATTGGAAGTTGGAACATTTTGTACAAGGGTTCTCGAGTTAGAAGAAGTTAGAGATGCAAGGGTATATACAGTGCAATTGAAGACGAACCCCATGGATACAATCACGAAAGGAGAAGGAAGTCGTGGGCTTCGACACCCTTCCGCACATCCGCACCATGAAGCGCAGTTAGGGTGCCTAACACAAATTTTGTGAAGGGAGCCACTGAGGTCATGCCACATGGCCAAATTCCCAAAAACTTGTTACTGTTTTTTCCTTCCTTCAATAAGTACTCTTCCTTTTTCATTTATGTTTTTTCTCTTTCATTTTTTTCAGCGATACTCTTAATGATACGAAAATCAAACTATAAGTAGATAATCGCTATTCAAAATAAAACAAAGGGCATAAAATCAAAAGGGTGAGACATTCTTCTAACCAGTAGGTGTGGAATACTGAACCCTATAACAGAGTACCCAGTTAAAGCATGAGTTAAAAGAAGAAGACATGCTCCTACTGTTGGGGCGATATTGTGAGACTTCAACACATTTTCTAACTCGAACTTGTTGTTACATCTAAGTTGACAATGTATGTGTCAAGAAAGATGTTAGTCGAGATGTTAGCAGACAACATGTGTGTGCCCAACAGTAAAGAATAAAAGAGATGTCAACCCAGATGTCAATTGAAAATTTGTTTCCTAAACAAATATATGTTAATAAATATATAATGTATTCGTTTTAAGAAGTAAGATATGTTATCCAAACTCAAAGATACTTATCTAATAGATATTTGATCTATTTAAGAAGTATTCTAACACAAGAAAACTTAAAGATAAGAGTTGAATATTTGTTTCCTAGTTTGGATATATTGCTGCGATTTGTTTCTTTCTTTGAAGATACTACTGCGATAGATATCAAGTCTATTTAGGAAATATTCTAACGCAAGGAAGCAAAGAGATTTGGATTTCCTAGTTTAAAGATTTGTTTCTCAAACCTGAAGATATTATTGATAATGATCTATTTGATTTAAGGAATATTCTTGCGCAAGGAAACTTAGTGATTCAGCAATATCACGACTCCAAGGACTAAGGAAACCTAAGGAGGCACGTTTACAACCTGAAGGAGCTATTTCACTCGTGAAGACATTCAGAGCTCCAATTGATCGATGTTTGATCCAATATGTCAGTCCAAATGTCAATGACATCTTGAGCGCGCACGAGTCATAATTTGAAGATAAGTATCTTATGTTTTCTATTTTAAAGATACTTCTATTCCAATAATCAGATTCGTTTAGGGATTGTTTCCTAACTTGAATATACTTCTATCTAAAGAAATCTGTTTGCTTTAGGAACTGTTCTAGGTTATGAAAAATTGGAGATTGGGTTAGATCGTGACTCTAAGGATCGAGAAACCCTAGGGATCCACGACTACAATAGATGGAGCATCTATAAAAAGAAAAAAGGATTGCCATTAGCTACTGATCGAAAAAAGTGATCGTCATCGCCATATCTTACCGATCATTGTTGGTTGTCGCTATTACCATCTACATCCATCAAAGCCACTGATGTTACAATAGTAATTGATGTAACTATCTTCTCTTCATTGTTCTTTCTTCATGATTTCAGAGCTCTTAAAAGTGTTGGACTAACGTGTTGAGAGGCTGGATGATTTGAATAAAGTCGGACGTTTTAGCGCTCAAACTCTTTTCATATCCAAATGAGTGATTGAAGGTTGCTGATTCATGAAGATACCCCTTGAAGAACAAGACCGCAAGGATAATCCAAGAATGAAGAGCTTGAACAGTGGGATCGAGTGAGGAGCTCGGATTCAGGGGGAGCCCTGAGATAGGTTTTGCACTTTGTAATAGTAGCATAGGTTTGATCTAGAAGATTTAAACTTTTATGTTTTGACTACTTATGTGATAGTGAAAACCATTCCACTGTAGAGTGCCCCCAGACATAGGTGATGATGCACTGAACTGGGTAACAAACTTGCATGTCTTTATTGTTTGTTCTTATTGTTTTATATCTCCATACTATTCTGAAGCAAGATGTCGGTCCACATGTCTTAACATCTTGTAAGACATCTTAGTGTCCGTCAATAAGTAACCTTTTGGACGACATCTTGCCACTACACCTAACCAGAATTTTCATTTGGTATCGGAGCAGGTCACCCACTCTACGCGGTGTAATCCTAAAGGGATAAATTATATGTGTGCATAATGGAGAATTATAGAGGATGAGGTTCGTAAATCGTACAACTGTGCTTGATGTGACAAATTATGGCTATTACAAAGCTAGGATGAGTGCTTTCATGAAGTCGCTAGATAGAAATACATGGAAGTCTGTTATCCATGGCTGAGAACCACCTCTATTGAAACCTGAGGAAGGAACGCCAACTTTTCCCAAGCTAGAGAAGGACTGGAGTAATGCAGAAGAGTAAGCTTCAATGGGAAATTCATGTGCCCTTAATTCCATATCAAATGGTGTCGATCTGAATGTCTTCAAACTCATCAACACTTGCACAAGTGCAAATAAAGCATGTGAAATATTGGAAATTACCAATGAAGGAACCACAAAAGTCAAAGATCAGAGACTACAATATCTCACGACTAAATATGAGGCTTTGACCATAGGAGATGATGAGACCATAACTCAGTTTCATGTTCGCTCAAAGACATTGCAAATGAATCTTATTCCTTGGGAAAACCAATGTCAGATGAAATACTTGTCAGAAAAACTCTTCGAGCTGTAAACTCAAGTTTCAAAATGAAGATAACATCTATAGAGGAAATGCATGACTTGAGCACCCTCATATTTGATGAGCTCATGGAATCGCTCATGACATTTGAGCTATCTCTTCAAGGCACAAACAAGAGAAATAAAGGTGTGGCCCTGAAAAGCACAAAACAAAACCTTAATCATCAAACATGTTCAGAGTCTGAAGAAGAAATGAGGGAAAAAGTAGCCATGACTGTGAACAAGGTGATCAAGAGTTTCAATCAAATACCAAGACGATATGTTCGTCAAGATGTCAGTACAAATGTTCGCCAAGATGTCACGGACATCTCATATCAAGATGGAAAGAAACCCGGTGAAAGGAACGCTGATCAAGTTAGTATAAGAAAAGAAGTTCAATATCTTGAATGTGAAGGCTATGGACATATGCAACAAGAATGCCCAACCTTTCTGAAGAAAGGATTTAAGATATCTCTATCTGATGAATATAATGAGCTGAATACTGGTGACCAGGTAAGCAATTATAATGCTTTTACTACTCATGTTGATCCTTTTGAAACAGGTGAGAACGTTGATGAGAGCCTCTCTTCAGAATCATTATCAAATGATGCCATGAGTAATGCTTATGATCATATGTCATTCGAAGAATCATAGGTCCTAGAGAACCAAAACATACAAATAAAGGTTCTAACCAAAGAAAAGGATAGTATGCTAGAAATAGTTTATTCTCTCAATGAAAAAAATAGTAGACTTAAAGGGGATATTTATCAAATGACCAAGTCTTTCAGGATGTTGAACTCAAGCACAGACACGCTGGATAACATTATGTCTATTGGACCAAAGCTTGTTTGTCCAACTGGTCAAGCACTTGAACTTGGGTTCATGAGACCCGGGTTCAAGTCCCAACAACGGTACCCCATTTCTTATTTATTCCCAATTGTTATTGGGCTTCTCTCGATCTTTCCCTTTGACCTCTCTTTATCATGCTCTTCTTGGGTTTCTCTAAAGGTGGGGGTCAAAATGTTTGGGTGCTCCCTTACTTCTACATAAGTATAGGTTGAGACCAAATATTTCTTGATAAATCAACCTTAAAAAGTTATTTAAGAACAAAAAAAGTTTGGTGCACCCTTGCTTCTACATAAGTAAGGTGGAGACCAAATAATCTTGATACACCTTACTTTGCGGATAAAAAAAAACATTATATCTATAGGAAAACCAGCTATGAATATGAATGGAATTGGTTATAATGATGAAGCCTCGACCTCTCAAACTTTTTTATGCCTCACAAAGATACTAATCAATCCATATCTAAAGGAAAACAGATAGCTGATCAGACTACGCCAAGGTACAAGACGGACAGAGTTCAACAACATCCGCCCGTAGTTCAATCCTAAATTTCCAAATGTATAAATCATCGTTAGCAATAAAATTAAAGCGGCTTTATATTACTTATGTGTTGGAGTAATATATCGATGTGTGCTCCGATCTATGCCCACAATGCGAATAGAACCATAGATCGAGATAGATCACACTCGATGGGTCCCTAGTCAACAAAGCTTCACTAGAAGCGACTAGTATGAAAGATGGCTATTTATGGATTACGTTCTGTTAGTCATTGGAATGGCATTCCGGAGTCTGATCATAGATATCATGTGGGACATGATAGTGGACGACCCAACATGAATATGTGCCATAGATAAAGTCATGAACATATTCATTGTCGTAGCTTGTCACGTATCCTTAGACCAAGGAGTCTTTGTGATCGCTATACAATAAACAACTAAGTTTGACCTGACCCTAACGTTGTCTGTAACAGGGCTTCCATAACGGATTAAAGGATTGCATGAGTGACACGAAAGACGACTAAAGGATTTATCCCTCATACTATGGTATGGGAAAGATATCGGTTCTCGGTCGCTTGATCGAGAGTGAGTGAAAAAATAGCATGGCCATGCACATGATACTGGGTATCATATATTCATTCATCTCACATATCAAGGAACAATGATTGAGAATAATAAGGATGACAGCTCTATGCCTTATCTCAATCAGGATATCAGAGATAAAAGGATAATGACAGGGACGACGGAAAGGTTAGAATCGACAAGGTCGATTCGTTTTGCAGTGTCAGGAAATACTAAAATCTCGTTAGTTTCCACTTAAATAGGATCAAGTAAAATGGGTTTTTTCGTTGATCTATTGACATGCATAAACCTAAGGGTCACACTGAAGGGTGAAACTCATTGACACATTTATGGAGAATGGCCAAAAGGGAGTTGTCTTGGGACATGACCAAAACTGGGTTTTGGGTCATGTGCCCGTATGTGAATAAGACTTTACGGATCAAGACAAGGCTTGGAGTCTTGGGATTGATCGCGTCGGACAATGTTGTACATTTCTGGTATGGAAAGATTGGACGCGATGAGCGAATCACGGGACCTCGTTGGAAATGGCCACGAGCCATGTTCCAAGAGACCCTTGAAAGACCCATGCAACCAAGGCCTATAGAACTAATTAATCAAGTCTTGATTAATTAGTACTAAGTAAACAAGACAATGATTAAGGTGTTGGTGATTCACCACCTAACCCAATCTTGTCTAGCCATACTTTGTCCTATTTACACCTTATTTAACACCATACTTGTCCCATGCCTTTAGTTGGACAAGTATGAGTTTTTTTATGTTTAAGTCATCTTTTTTCAACATAACAAACACAAGACAAGAATAGGAAACACAACTTCTCTCCCCCTTCCCTTGCAATTTCGGGTTTGGCAAGCTCCCACCACCATTTTTCTGTTATTGAGTCCTCAAAGAGAAGAACTACGTGGCTTTGATTCCCATGTGGATACGTAGGCGTCTTGGAGACTCAAGCCAATCATTCGTTACCCGGTGTTCTTGTTTTGGTAAGAACTAGTGCTGAATTTTTCTCTTGTGAATCCATTCTTTGTTAGTTGTTTCATGGTTTTAATCGTCTCTTGGTTTTCATTGATTTTCCGCTGCGAGTTGGTTCATCTCCAACCCTACCTCGAGACCCAACACTCACCACCTCCTCCCGTCCTCCTCTCCGTTTATTCCCCAAGCGGCCACCTTCTCTTCCCCCTCTCCTTCTTTTCCGTTCAGCCTCAGCACACCGCCGCCCTTCTCCTCACGCTTCCATCTCCGTTACCCTCGCCCGATCTCACTCCCATCCTCTATACCCTCACGGCGAGCCAGCGTCCCTCTCTCGTTGCACCGTTCAGCCCGAGCCACCAACGACGCCATTGTCCCAAGCTTCTTGCCGGCGGCTTGACAGATCTGGGACGACAACGCCGGTTTCGTCCAGATCTGCGACGATAACATTCGTCGTACTCCACCGCCGTCCCCCTTAGCTTACGGTGAGTCGAAACTCCCGTGTTGACCTCGGCCGGCGCGTTTTTGCCGTTGGTCGGCCGGATTCAAACCCGAAGTCTTCTTCTCCCTCCTTTCTTTTGTTGTTTCTACTGTACGTTTTAGATGTGAACTTCTTTGGGACAGATCCTGTTGAATCAGTAGATTAAAGAATTTTTTTTGGAAAGGGAAACAAATTAAAACGAATCTAGATTGAATATAAAACGGCTTTTCTGGCCTTGGTTGAGACTGAAAGTAAGGAGATCAAAATCAAAAGAAATGACGGGAAGGAACAGAAGTTAATTCTAAAATGAAAATCAGATTTAAATAAAAGGGGGTTTTTTAATTAAAATGGTTCAAATCTGTTTAACGAAGAACGTTGAAATCGGAAACCTCGAAAACGTGCCTCGAAAACCGGATCCATGACTCGGGATCCGTGCATTGGGATCCATGCACCGACATCTGTGCTCGGGGCTCGAGTACTCGAATCTGATTCGTCGTATAATCCCGCTTTTAGCCCGCTCGAGTTTAAAAGACAACCGTTGAATTTAAATTGGTAATAGTCGTAACTTTAATTTGATTTTGGCTTTCCGTGTAATTTAGAGCCCGGTTTCGATCGAAGAGAAGACGAAGTTGGCCCGGCCTTCAGCAACTAGAAGGATTATTAGAGGAAGACCACAAGGTAGCGAAAGTCCTAACTACTCGAGTATTTCAATACTAGTATGCCTATTAGGTTAATAAAATTGGAAAGGTCCTAGAATTGCATATAGGATGCGAATAACTAGAACAGTCGTCTTTCAATTACTAATAACCAGACGTGTCTAGTATGCATGCGTATGATATGAATAACTAGTGTAACTCGTGTTCAATACTTGGGAATTGCTTTACTGGTAGAGAGGCCGTGATGAGCCCTCGAACTAGTTGTTTGTGTTTTCTTCACATGCTTGCTTGCTTAGTTCAAGATAATTTAAGAGTCTAAGGAAACTAGTTAAATCGTATGCTTGAATGATTGATTGAATGTTACATGATGGGTTGATTGATTGAATGTTTGAATAATTGAATGCTTGAACGGATGATCGAGTATGACTAATTGTGCCAAACGGTACGATCAGGTGATCGATGGACCGATGGATCGTGACAGGTAAGTATAACGGTAAGTGTAAAGGATTAAATGGATGTGTTTGGTGTGTTGTGGTGAAAGTGTGATTCGTTAAGCGTTGATTGGTTGATGTGTGATCGTGTGTTTCTCTTGTTCTCGTACTTAAGATGATTGGTTGTGCAGTATGGTACTTACACCGGGGGGAGTAATCCGGTAGTGTTTAGTCGTTGGTGTTAGGCAGATCCTGCGGGATAATCATTGGTATTGAGCCTGCGGGCAATGGTAATGGACCCTGCGGGGCATTGGTATTGAGCCTGCGGGAAATGGTATTGGACCCTGCGGGGCATTGGTATGCCTGCGGGCAATGGTATTGGACCCTGCGGGGCATTGGTATTGAGCCTGCGGGCAATGGTATTGGACCCTGCGGGGCATTGATTATTGGAGCATGCGGGCATTGGATATTGGACCCTGCAGGGAATAGTTACTTGTGGTTTCACCCAAGTGTATGCGTCCTGCGAGAGCACTACCTTGGTTCCCTATGACATATGGTCCTTTGGAGGCGTTTCCGAGAATTCCAATGAGAAGCGCCCCTTTGGGATTGTTTCCGGTGCCCCGATGTATGTGCCTCCTCTGGACCGAGGGAAAATCTGATGTGACATGGATACTCTGGTGGATCGGAGTATGGGACCCGATGTGACACCAAAATCTATCTGTGGATCGGAGGCTTGAGAAAGCAAGTGGTTGATGTGTAATTACTTGCTCCCATGTTAGTGATTATGAATTATTTATAGCACTTTACACGTAATCTTTTAAAGTTACTGTTATCTTTAAGAATGCCTTACTATTCTTAGTTATACTGATTCCATTGCTATTCTTTGAATAATAGTGTTTAATTGTAAATTGCGTTGCCATGCTAAGGCAGCTTCATTATTAAACTGGTGGTTAAATTCTTTACGATTTTCCCTACTGAGCGCAAGCTCACCCCTATTGTTTTCTTACTGTTTTTACAGGCGTACCTGATGTTTAGGGGGTTCGAGGCTCGGTAGCTTCTGGCTATTTTGAGGGTTATTCTAGAGACATGTTGGTCTTTTGTACTAAACACTATTTACCTCGCACTTCTTGTTGAGCTTTGACTCGTATTTGAGATTTTGGATTATTTTATTATGAGGATTTGATGGAGTTTAGTTGAACTTTTCAAAGGTTTATTAATTGTTTATTATTTTCTATTATCAACTCAGGTCACGTCTCGAGTTCGGACAAAACCGGATTGGGGCGTGACGATTTGGTATCAGAGCCTGGTTTCATTTGAAACTGGTTGTCAATTTTGAACTTGTTTTCAAAACCTCGGACCGACGTCAATTAGGTGGGTAGAGTTAGGTGGTCTAAGTCGTAGTACTCAGTGACGCAAGTCGGAAACTTTTGATACGTAGAGTTGGAGCGACACAAGTCTTGATTGTTTCGATGTTTGTTCAAGTTTGAATCGTTTATATCAAAATGGTTGCATTCCTTGATTGGTATCCTTACCCTCTTGACTGTAAGTTACAGTGATCGGTGAAACCGAACGGTTGAGATCGGGATTCGATTAGCAAGCATTGATTGACCCGTTCTAAATTGGTTGTTGAGTAAACCGTTTGTTAAGTATGTGGGTAAGATTGGTTGCTAGTATGAGTTTTCTTGTTGTTTACTTAACCTAGCGGGTGGACTAGTCTGTTATGTTTATAGTGTTGTCTAGCCCGATGCTTCGTGACCCGGGAAATCTAAACCGAGAGATATTCCGGTATGGTGCGTTACCGTCTTATCCGATGCTCCGTGATCCGGAAAGAATGGTTCCATCCCGATGCTACGTCATATTATTGTCTTACCCGATGCTTCGTGATCCGGAAAGACTAATTCCACCCGATACTTCGTGATATTATGATCCTTCCTGATGCTTCGTGTTTCGGAAGGACTGGTTCCACCCCTATGCTTCTTGATACGGGACTGGTTCCACCCCTATGCTTCGTGATACGGGACTGGTTCCACCCCTATGCTTCGTGATACGGGAAGACTGAGCCGATGATGTTCCGGCACCATACTTGATTGTATTATTCTAATGCTGCATGACTGAAGTGTTAGTTGTGAAATTGTTGATTGTGTTACCTCCTTCGTTGGCCGTTACTTGATTGGTAAACTTGAAATGTTGACTTATCTAAGTGATAACCGTTATTTGAGAATTAAAGTTGAAAGTTGACCCGAAAAGGGAGTTTAATTAAATAAAGGGTAGAACCCGAACGATACTACGGTATCCTACAGTGATGTGTACTTTGTGATGATTGTATGCCTTGTTTGTTGGCTTTCACCTGACTTGGATTGTTAAGATGTCCCGCTTAGGCGGATGGTTAGTGGAAAATAAGAATAGGTCATGCCGAAATTTCTGTACAACGGAAGTGTTTGTGCTATCACGGGTTGACTCAGGGGCGCCACTGTAGTCGAGCGTGATAGGGTGATGTCAAGTGGTTACAACAAGATTCGGGGATGCCTGAATCGGGTTGTAACGACGTGAGATCGACATGAATGTTATGATACAAGTTAAAGGAGTGAGAAACTGTGAAAAAGAAAGAAATGCTAAGATTTATGAAATATATCGTGCTCCGATTCTGAACTCCACGCGTTGGGAAGTTACCCGATCGAGGGGTATGCCTGTTGCCTTGTGATTGTGTGAACTATTTGAGATTGTTCCTCCTGTGGGAGTTTATTGATTTGATTGAACCGATGATTGCTGTTGTGAGACGCACTAAGATGCGGCCTTGTCTGCCTATATTTAAGTATTATTTATCTTCTGAGCCTAGTGGTGTTGGTCCTTATTTGACCCTTATGGGATGCGCGTGAACATCCTTGTGTGTTGATCGAACCGTTTTTCTAAACTGGGAAACTGAGCGTATACTTTATCTGTGCAGCGGGTATACGTCATGCCTCGTAGTTACACTCCGAGGGGTACTAGGAGACGCCCAGCTAGGGGCCCGAGTCAGACATCTGCTTCTGAACAGGCAGGGGCAGTAGATGCCCAGGGTGACTTTGTTGGGGATCATGTGAGAGTAGCTTCTGCGACGATCCTGCTAGAGGGAGGAGCATACCGTGAGTGGTATCGCGAGGAAGTACGAGATGGATTTTTACGTCTCGAGTTTCAGCAGTTCCTGGAACTGCATCAGGGAGGGATGTCGACCTCTATGCACGAGACAAGAGTGGCTTCCTTGTCCGACTCTACACCAGTGATGGTGCCGACTGATATCCAGCGTGACAGACAGTTTGAGGGAGTACTCCACCCTACTTTTGTGGATCAGGTTCCCGCAGTCAGGACTCGAGTGTATTCGGAGCCGGCGGATTGGACACCAACAGTGGAGCGACGCATCAGAGGGACCGTCAGAGCTCAAGGGAGGAGGCCGAGACAGGGCGACTTCTTAGAACCGACAGAGGTCCGTGATTCATGGAGGCAGAAGACCTCATGATTCTTCAGACATCAGACTCATGGTAGGGCACGACAGCACGGGTCGACGGCGTCAGCTGGACCCACCGCGTTAGGACGACCACCTTTTTGTTACTTTTGCTATCAGTCAGACCATCGGAGCCGAGACTGTCCGAGGGACGTCACACGACGATGTCGTATTTGCGACCAGGTCGGACATTTGATGAGACATTGTCCCGTCGCAGGTGTAGAGCCGACATGCTACCACTGCGGCAGACTTGGGCACCTCTCCAACATGTGCCCCAACTGGGTTGGAGAAGGACCCATACAACGACCATAGCAGTCACAGTCAGACCAGACACCTTCTTTCCACCAGTGTCAGGTTCAACCTCCGAAAGCTCCGCGTCAGGCGGCGGGAGCAGCAGCCCATAGATATCAGCCTAGACCTCAGCAGCTGGTGGCACTTCCACCACCACCGAGAGGGGGACCTCCGATGCGGCAGGGCCGAGTGTACGCATTTACTGGACCCAGAGCTGAGAGACTTGTTACCGATCTTGAGCTCGCTTAGAGTACTTGTTACTATTTACATTTTGGATTATGCTTTTGTTGACACTTGAGTATTAACACTTGGTTGTATTATTTCGTGGTTATTTTATGTTGGGACGAAATTAAAAACTGTTAAGCCCCCCGTTTCTTTACACGCCAACGAGAGGTGTGGTAGTCCCGACCTATGTCGGTGAGAGTTGGAAGTGGTATGGTACACCGTCTCATTCATAAGAACCTGCCGCATTGAAAGTTCCCTTTCCTATTTCAAACGTGTTGATCGAACTTGAAAGAACCGAGTTGTGGAAGACCAACAGGCGTTCATCGAACGCTATCAACAGCGAATGCCCGAGCTGTGAGAGACTGTAGCCTTGACCAGTAAACGGTCCGACCGATCACAGGAGATGACCGAGTGACGATAAGATCAGAGTAGCGCAGCGAAAGCGTGGTGGGCCTAAACCCACAGGAGTCACAATCTCCAGCTTTTTCTACCCTCTCTAAAAGTTTTATGTCATAAGATTCGAACCTCTGAGACGACCCTTTTGTATTGATGCCCCGGTTAACAAGCGCAGAATGGACGAGTGTGAGTCGTACGCGTGAGATTAGATTAGAATGTTCTCCCTAAGTTCTCCTCAGAGGAACCGATCGGTTTACTACCAGTTCATGAGGACGACCTCAGAATTAACCTGAGAATCGAGTTGACCAATCAAGACGTCAGCCGAGGAGCCAAGAAGACGGAGGACCTGTCCGAGCACACCGTCGTGAAGATTGCAGCACGACTTCGAGAAGGAGCGGAACGGAGCGCTAAGGAGGCATGAAGACCATCGGAAGCTGGACCGCATCAAGATGAAGAATCGATACCCAGTACCGACGCGACAAGCCCTAGGAGAAGACGACTACAACGACGACACCAAGACAGGAGCATGTAACAGATCAAGGAGAGAGTTCGTGTCGTGCAACGGCAAGGAAGACGTGTACGGAAGTCACATCAGTCACGCCGCACGCTTCAGGTGATCAACGTCGAGGGATACAGCGACATCAAACGACTTTTTCCAGCGGAACGGAATACGGGAAATGCGAACCGAGTACCAAGACGTATCTTGGTCGACAAGGGAAGGACGAACGGCAACGTCCCGCGAGGACTAGCGTAACCGCTTGGTTACACCGTAGAAGTGAGAGCACCTCACGTCGAGATCCGGAAATCGGTAGCGAAAGACGACTACTACGAACTTACAGGCCAGTAACAAGATGGCACCGCGCGAAGCATCGTGTGGTAGGTCAGGTTTGTGCCCAGACAGAGCACAACGAGAACTTGGGAGTTGACCAGTGAAGAGTCCTAAGTTTTTTGAAAGACGTTTGAAGATTTACGTGCAAGGTACCCCAAAGACCGTTCAATTTCTCGAGATTTCAATGCTTGTTGTGGACTCATTAAGGTGATGATTCGGATGAAACGACTTATAAGTTGGTCGATTGATAGTATGTGAGCAAGTGGAAATGGTAAGTGAATTGTAGCAGGTTGGATAACATTCTTGATCGATCGTAGTTGAGTTTTGATGGTTTTCCTCGATCTAGGAGTATGATACTTGTTGAATGGTTGAATCGTTATCAGGTTGAGAACTTTGGAAGGATTTACCCGGTGTGACCTGTTGATATGATTGGACAAGCGTGCCATGCTCGGTATGACATGAGCCTTTAATTGTGGTAGGTTTTGAGACGTGCCGCATTTCAACTAGATATCGGTAATTTGTGTTATCTCCTTGTTTGAAGTACGCCCACTTTTCCACTTGAGGTGATGAACGAGTGGTTGTTCCAGAATCTGCAGTGTTAGTGAGATCTTTGGTTTGATGGATGCATTGTGTATTACTTCCTTGTAATATGTTTGTAGTCGGTCTTCACTTATTAGTATTTGAGTTACATTTTTGTGTAGTTTGGATTTTTGTTCGACTTGTAGAAGGTTTCGGCAGGATACCTGTGCCGACGGAAATCCCGGCACGGGATAGCTAGGCCTTTACCTAAGTTTTCTTAAGTGTTTGATTGTTTTCGGCTTGTGTTATTACTCGGTATATCTTGAGTTGGTGAGACGTTTCTTGTGATTCTATGAATTTCGGGTAAGACTGTTTTGCACCGCTAAGTGTGACGCTTGAGTAACTAGCGTGATCTAGTGAAGCACAATTAAGTGAAGATCGCGGTGATTCGAGAACGGTTAAAGACCGCCCAGAACCGACGGAAGAGTTACGCAGATAGACTTTGTCGACCTCTTGAGTTGCAGTTGGTGATCACGTGTTTCTGAGCTGAGCCCGAAGAAGGGTCTTTTGCGGTTCAACCGCGGCGGAGGCAAGTTGGCCCCATAGTTTATCGTACATTTTGAGATCTCCAGGCAAAACTAGGGCCGTTACCTAACAACTTCCACGCATTCCCAAACTACTGGAGTACACCGCGGCCCCCTCACTTGTGAGTTTTGAATCAGACGTTCCCTAAGATAGGGTCGAGTGGATCGCGTTCGTTTTAAATTTCGGGGACGAAATTCCTTTAAGGGGGGTAGACTGTAAAGACCGGGAAAATTAATATTTGAGTTAGTAAATACTAACGTCGAAGTTTGGGAACGAGTCAATTTTGGGATCGATTTCAAAAAAAAAGGGAAAAGGCAAAAAGAAAAGAAAGGGTAAAGGGCTGACCCGACCAGACCCGAAGGCCCGGCCAAGCCAGGCCCGCCCCGTGTGGTTCTCCCTCAACTTGGGCCGTGCGGCCCAATAACCGTCTGAGGCACGAGAGCTACAGGCCCGCGTATAAAAGGCGCCTTTAGGGTTTCAGACCCTCAGTTTCGCGTCTCCTCCTCCTTCCTCACGACTTACACTCTCCATCATCTCTCTCCCTCTACTCCCTCGAAACAAGACCACTGCCTCCCTCTCTCACCACCACCTCCCGTCCTCCTCTCCGTTCAGACCCCAAACCGCCACCTTCTCTTCCCCCTCTCCTTCTTTTCCGTTCAGCCTCAGCACACCGCCTCCCTTCTCCTCACGCCTCCATCTCAATTACCCTCGCCCGATCTCACTCCCATCCTCTCCACCCTCACGCTGAGCCACCGTCCCTCTCTCGTTGCTCCATTCAGCCCGAGCCACCAACGGCGCCCTCGTCCCAAGCTTCTCGCCGGAGGCTCGACAGATCTGGGACGACAACGCCGGTTTCGTCCAGATCTGCGACGATAAGATTCGTCGTACTCCACCACCGTCCCTCTTGGCTTACGGTGAGTCAAAACTCCCGTGTTGACCTCAGCCGGCGACGTTTTCGCCGTTGGCCGGCCGGATTCAAACCCAAAGTCTTCTTCTCCCTCCTTTCTTTTGTTGTTTCTACTGTACGTTTTAGATATGAACTTCTTTGGGACAGATCCTGTTGAATTAGTAGATTAAAGAATTTTTTTTGGGAAGGGAAACAAATTAAAACGAATCTAGATTGAATATAAACGACTTTTCTGGACTTGGTTGAGACTGAAAGTAAGGAGATCAAAATCAAAAGAAATGACGGGAAGGAACAGAAGTTAATTCTAAAATGAAAATCAGATTTAAATAAAAAGGGTTTTTTAATTAAAATGGTTCAAATCTGTTTAACGAAGAACGTTGAAATTGGACACCTCGAAAACCGTGCCTCGAAAACAGGATCCATGACTCGGGATCCGTGCATTAGGATCCGTGCACCGGGTTCTGTGCTCGGGGCTCGAGTACTCGAACCCGATTCGTCGTATAATCCCGCTTTTAGCCCGCTCGAGTTTAAAAGACAACCCTTGAATTTAAATTGGTAATAGTCGTAACTTTAATTTGATTTTGGCTTTACGTGTAATTTAGAGCCCGACTACGATCGAAGAAAAGACGAAGTTGGCCCGGCCTTCAGCAACTAGAAGGATTATTAGAGGAAGACCACAAGGTAGGGAAAGTCCTATGCCTATTAGGTTAATAAAATCGGAAAGGTCCTAGAATTGCATATAGGATGCGAATAACTAGAACAATCGTCTTTCAATTACTAATAACCAAACGTGTCTAGTATGCGTGCGTAGGATATGAATAACTAGTGTGACTCGCGTTCAATACTTGGGAATTGCTTTACTGGTAGAGAGGTCGTGATGAGCTCTCGGACTAGTTGTTTGTGTTTTCTTCACATGCTTGCTTGCTTTACTTCAAGATAATTTAAGAGTCTAAGGAAACTTGTTAAATCGTATGCTTGAATGATTGATTGAATGTTGCATGATGGGTTGATTGATTGAATGTTTGAATAATTGAATGCTTGAACGGATGATCGAGTATGACTGATTGTGCCAAACGGTACGATCAGGATGGACCGGTGGATCGTGACAAGTAAGTATAACGGTAAATGTAAAGGATTAAATGGATGTCTTTGGTGTGTTGTGGTGAAAGTGTGATTCGTTAAGCGTTGATTGGTTGATGTGTGATCGTGTGTTTCTCTTGTTCTCGTACTTAAGATGATTGGTTGTTCGGTACAATACTTACACCGGGGGGAGTAATCCGGTAGTGTTTAGTCGTTGGTGTTTGGAAGATCCTACGGGATAATCATTGGTATTGAGCCTGCTGGCAATGGTATTGGACCCTGCGGGGCATTGGTATTGAGCCTGCGGGCAATGGTATTGGACCCTGCGGGCATTGGTATTGAGCCTGCGGGCAATGGTATTGGAGCCTGCGGGGCATTGATTATTGGAGCCTGCGGGCATTGAATATTGGACCCTGCGGGGAATAGTTACTTGTGGTTTCACCCAAGTGTATGCGTTCTGTGGGAGCACTACCTTGGTTCCCTATGACATATGGTCCTTCGGAGGCATTTCCGAGAATTCCGATGATAAGCGCCCCTTTGGGATTGTTTCCGGTGCCCCGATGTATGTGCCTCCTCTGGACCGAGGGAAAATCTGATATGACATGGATACTCTGGTGGATCGGAGTATGGGACCCGATGTGACACCAAAATCTATATGTGGATCGGAGGCTTGAGAAAACAAGTGGTTGATGTGTTATTACTTGCTCCCATGTTAATGATTATGAATTATTTATAGCACTTTACACGTAATCTTTTAAAGTTACTGTTATCTTTAAGAATGTGTTACTATTCTTAGTTATACTGATTCCATTGCTCTTCTTTGATTAATAGTGTTTAATTGTAAATTGCGTTACCATGCTAAGGGAGCTTCATTACTAAACTGTTGGTTAAATTCTTTACGATTTTTCCTACTGAGCGCAAGCTCACCCCTATTGTTTTCTTACTGTTTTTACAGGCGTACCTGATGTTTAGGGGGTTCGAGGCTCGGTAGCTTCTGGCTATTTTGAGGGTTATTCTAGAGACATGTTGGTCTTTTGTACTAAACACTATTTACCTCGCACTTCTTGTTAAGCTTTGACTCGTATTTGAGATTTTGGATTATTTTATTATGAGGATTTGAGGGAGTTTAGTTGAACTTTTCCAAGGTTTATTAATTGTTTATTATTTTATATTATCAACTCAGGTCACGTCTCGAGTTCGGTCAAAACCGATTTTGGGGCGTGACAGATGAGAGGATGAACTTTTTGAGAAGTTTGGGTGAAGAAATGGCTTGAAAGGGGCTCCTTTTCTCTTGCTTCCTCTTCAAGCTTTAATGGAAGCTCTTCTTCTTGCTCTCTCTTGTAAAATTCGGCCACCACACTAACAATGATAAGAAATGGTCCAAAATTGAGTCATTTAACCTAAGGGTGAAATTCCTAACATGCACCCTAGCTCTTATCCACTCAAGGCCAACTCATGAGGGTTAAAAGGGTCCTTTTAGCCTCATTTCTTCCCCTCCAAGATAACATGGACAAGTTTCCATGTAGGGACCACTTTTCCTTTAATAAATTCCAGCCCTTTAATTTAATTAAGGTTTAGTCGTTAATTGGCCTAAGTTTGACCCGAGTTTGACTTTTTCGCAAAGACAGTCAAATGAAAGGAAACGACCAAATTAAGCTAACTGTAATGACGACTAAGCTTTTTGGGTCCCGGAAAGGTCCCGAATGACTCCTAGAGTCAGCGGTTGATTTTTCCGGCCGAAAGTCAAACTTCGCGAAAAATCACCAGTTCGATCGGGATCGACCGGGGGCGGTTCTTACAATCACGAGAATAAATCAAATGCTTGATCAATCGATGAGCAGCGTGATCACTAGGACTTTACTTTGCTTTCCTTCATTCACTTCCTCAACACGCTCGTCTTACACGCTTGAGACCACTGAATTCATGAAAGCAAGTAAACTGCACAATAAGGTCTTTTCTTTGACCAAAATGATAGTCATATATTCAATTACGATCAACCATATTTTGTGAGGTCTCCTCGGTATACATAGTGATACTTTCCTTCACACTTCCGCGCCTCCTATTGTTACATGACTTGAGAGTCACAATTGAGCTGAATATCCAGTATGGTTTGCGTGTATATGTTATGGTCTTGGAAAGTAATATCAACTTTTCCTAACTAAAGTAGAACTCTAATCAATGAGTATCTACAAGAAATGGAAACATATCTTCACCGGATGAATCTGAACGCGTACTAGATATATTCAAATATTTTCCGCGTTATTGTCAACCAATGTAATGTCACTGCCATTCTGTGTTGACTTCCTCTGTTAGCTCAGCTCCGGTCCTACCATGGTGTTAGTTGACATCTATGTTAACATACTTGACTTGACTAAAAAATAGCCAATATATATGTAACAACAATATCCCCCTTTGGCTATTTTTGAGGCAAGCACCCAATAGCACACATGAGTTTGTTCTTCAGGGTTCAGGGGCGGTCAAAGATTGATAGCATGCAACTTGATATTCTTTTATCTACTATCCATGCACACATCCATAGTTACATCATAGTAACTTCATATACCTTTCCCCCTGCTTGTCACAATAAATTGCTAAAGGACAAATAAGCACTAATATGAGCATATTTTCATTTATTATAGGGAACATGAAAAAGATCAGCTAGCATGAAGGATATGGTTGTCATCAAAATTAGAGCACTCTTCTCTTCCTTTTGTGTAGCTGCATTTGAAGTTTGAGCTAGTATGGAAAGTGATCTAGAGTAATTAGGCACTTCAAGTTGCGATTCCCTTGAATCTTCCTAGTTGATGACATGACATTTTCTCTGACATGTGGTTCTACAGGCTTGGTTAGGTCCAACATCGCATGCTTTCTCCTGTTTGTCTTCACGATACCTCTAAACTCAAAATGAATTCAATACCGTTCTATAGAACATTTGAGAGAGATGGGTGACAGCTCGTATGCTTAATGTATTGCAAGTGAAGGAGAAGAGTTAGTAATACATGCATTAGTGTTTAAGGAATAGATCATAACTGCGTTTAATTAATGCATAATTTGGAGAGCTTAAGTCTCCACTCAACTGAACCATTCTTGACCAATATGGCTTATATAATGATCACTGCTTGGCTGATCATAGCTCCTTCGTGTTTTCAGCAACTCTTCGAGTATCAAGATAGAGAATATGCATACCAAGCACTTTCAACGAGTCATCGGTACACCATCTTCACTCTTTTTGTTGCTTAACTAGCAATAGAATTTGACTTGGAGGTCCTTTAGAGATGAGCAAATAGATTCTGGGATGGGTAACTCTCTTTAAGACTAACATAACATCTTCTTTGATTGATTTAGATATTTTATCTCTAATTTATACACGACCCCACTGTGAAGCTATTTTTGGTCTAATAGGGTATGCATCTTCTAGAGTCTTGCCACCAATGTCTGCTGATTGTCTCAATAGTGAGAATAGAGCAGTACAGAACTTTAGGAATAACCAGGTCCTAAGAGGAGGATTCTAGCTCAATATCTTCTTAGTTGCCCTTTTGACGTCTTGAGTCGCTTAAATGAACTAGAGGAAATTCTTATGCATATACTTAGGATCTCATATATCAAGAATCGATGCTTGTACATTCTGCATAATTGAGAAAGATCATGTTGGATCCCTTTAGCCATTAGCATTCTTAGCTTGTTCATTAGATGTCATAACATCTGTCTTGGCATATGATGATTCAAGATTCTTCATGATGAAGAATAGTAGATCAGGTTTTTTCCAGGGTGAGATCAGTATGTAGAGTTCCTTTACTGACCATTTCTTTACAGATATGCATTAATGACATTCTTATAGTTATCATGTGTTTCTTCTCATTATGACCTTATAGAAGTCTGAACTCTCTCTGATTTCTGTAGACAAATCACTTTCTAGATGAAGGATTCTATTGAAACATAATCGTTCAGGTTGGTTCTACTGTTGGGTCTCGAGGCAGGGTTGGAGATGAACCAACTCGCAGCGGAAAATCAATGAAAACCAAGAGACGATTAAAACCATGAAACAACTATCAAAGAATGGATTCACAAGAGAAAAATTCAGCACTATTTCTTACCAAAACAATAACACCGGTTAACGAATGATTGGCTTGAGTCTCCAAGACGCCTACGTATCCACATGGGAATCAAAGCCACGTAGTTCTTCACTTTGAGGACTCAAGAACACAAAAATGGAGGTGGGAACTAGCCAAACCCGAAATGGTAGGAGGAGGGAGAGAAAAAAGTTGATTCCCATTTGTTTCTTGTGTTTGTTATGTTAAAAAAGGATGACTTAAACATAACAAACCTCATACTTGTCCAACTAAAGGCATGGGACAAGCATGGTGACAAGTAAGGTGTAAATAGGACAAAGTATGGCAAGACAAGATTGGGTTAGGTGGTGAATCACCAACACCTTAATCCTTGTCTTGCTTACTTAGTACTAATTAATCAAGACTTGATTAATTAGTTCCATGGGCCTTGGTTGCATGGGCCTTTCATGGGCCTCTTGGAACATGGCCCATGGCCATTTCCAACGAGGTCCTGTGATTCGCTCATCGCCTCCAAGCTTTCCATACCAGAAATGTCCTACATTATCCGACGCGATCAATCCCAAGACTCCAAGCCTTGTCTTGATCCGTAAAGTCCTATTCACATACGGGCACATGACCCAAAACCCAGTTTTGGTCATGTCCCAAGACAACTCCCTTTTGGGCATTCTCCATAAATGTGTCAATGAGTTTCACCCTCCGGTGTGACCCTTAGGTTTATGCATGACAATAGATCAACGAAAAAACCCATTTTACTTGATCCTATTTAAGTGGCAACTAACGAGACTTTAGTATTGCCTGACACTGCATAACGAATCAACCCTGTCGATTCTAACCTTTCCGTTGTCCCTATCATTATCCTTTATCTCCGATATCCTAATTGAGACAAGGCATAGAGCCTTCATCCTTATTATTCTCAATCACTGTTCCTTGATATGTGAGATGACTGAATATATGATACCCAGTATTATGTGCATGGCCATGCTATTCTTTTAGTCACTCTCGATCAAGCGGACGAGAACCGATATCTTTCCCATACCGTAGTATGAGGGATAAATCCCTTAGCCGTCTTTCGTATCAGTCATGTAGTCCGTCCCTAAGCCAATCATGGCCGTTATGGAAGCCTTATTACGGACAACGTTAGGCTCAGATCAAACTCAGTTGTTTACTGCATAGCGATCACAAAGACTCCTTGGTGTAAGGATACATGACAAGCTACGACAATGAATATGTTCATGACTTGATCGATGGCACATATTCATGTCGGGTCGTCCAATATCATGTCCCACATGATATCTATGATCAGACTCCGGAATCCCATTCCAATGACTAACAGAACATAAGCCATAAAGAGCCATCTTTCATAATAGTCGCTTCTAGTGAAGCTTTGTTGATTAGGGACCCATCGAGTGTGATCTATCTCGATCTATGGTTCTATTCGCATTGTGGGCATAGATCAAAGCACACATCGATATATTACTCCAACACATAAGTAATATTAAGCCGATTTAATTTTATTGCTAATGATGATATATACATTTGGACATTTAGGATTGAACTACGGGCATTAAGGCTAACAATCTCCCACTTGCCCTAGTTTTAATCTAAACTCCAATATGTATCCATCAACTTTACATGTCTAACATGTTTAGGCAGCGACACTACCTTACTCAAAGGGTTGGCTATGTTATCATCTGTTGCAATATAGATTATTCTTACTTCACCTCGGTTCAGTATTTCTCTGATGAGGTGGATACGCAGTAGTACATTTTTTGGATTGGTTATGCGATCTGGGCTTTTAGCTTGCGCAATGGCACTTGTGTTGTCGCAAAATGGATTCGTCGGGCTGGATGGGTTTTTAATTACACCCAACCCTGCCGTGAATTTCCAAATCCACAAAGCCTCCTTAGCTGCCTCTATAGCATCCATGTACTTGGCCTCTGTCGTAGATTCGGCGACGGTATCTTGCTTCACGCTTTCCCAGCTAAAGCTCCATCATTCAGCGTAAACACATATCCTGACTGTCTTCTAAAGTTATTTGGATTTGCCTTGGAAAACCAGCGTCTACTCATCCTTCGACGACTAGTTCAACATCATTTTCCCCCGGGTTAGACTGATGTCTACTGGTACAACATAAGGCTTACGAGACGTCTAGTCTCGTACATGTCATAGCATATATGATCGATCCTGCCCCTAGGCGCATGGGATTCACATCATCTTTTTCAGCTCATCAAGTGTCTTAGGACACTGAGTCTTGTTGAGACGAACACCATGACTAGTGGGTAAGAGTCCTTTCTTTGAATCGAGCATTAAGAACCTACTCAATGCCTTGTTCACATAGGTTCCCTGACTTAAATCCAAGACCCTCTTGGTGCGATCTCTACATATGTTAATCCCTAAGATATAAGCAGCATCACCTAAGTCCTTTATTGAGAAACACTTCCTCAACCAAACTTTAGTCTCGTGCAAGGTTGGGATGTCGTTTTCAATGAGAACCAGAAAGGTAATCTTGCTCCCACTAGCCTTCTATAAACGTAAGATTCATCCTCGTTCTTGATTAAGCCAAATCCAATTACAGCTTCATCAAAACGAAGGTTCCATAAATGGATTTCAACGCCTTACAAATATTTCCCTTATTCTTCGGATCGACAAAACCTTGTGGCTGAGACATAAAACGTCCTCAGTCAAACTTCCATTTAGGAAAGCGGTTTTGACATCAATTTTCCATATCTCGTAATTATGATACGCAATTATGTCAAGAAGAATTTGGATTGATTTTGACCATATCCACTAGGAAGAAGGTTTCCTCATAGTCAATCCATTGGATCTGCCTATAAACTTTCTCCACCAGTCGAGCTTTGTAGGTCAGAGGGTTGTCGTCCATGTCCACCTTCACCTTGAAGATACATTTGCATCCGATGGTCCTCACACCATTTATGGGATCAACCAGTTCCCAGACTTGGTTGTCCGACATGGATTGCATTTCCTCCCTCATGGCTCCAAGCCATAACTCGGAGTCGGGCCCATCCACGACTTCCTAAAAGGTGGCTGGATCATCGTGATCCACCATGACTTCATTGTCACCTCCGGATACCATATCTTGGAGGTGGAAGACTGATCCTTTCAAATCTCCTTGGATCTTTTGGAATTGTAATAGGAATTGGTTCTTACTCTACGACATTCTCTGGCTCCCATTCTACTGGGTTGTCAATTGGTTTAGACAGATCTGTACCATCCTGAATTTCTTTGAGATGCACAGTCCTCCCAATGACGTCTTTGGAAACAAAACTCCGTTTCCATAAACACCCCACCCCAAGCAACGAACACCATGTTCTCACTGGGATTGTAGAAGTAGTATCCCCTTGTTGCTTTGGATACCACACGAAGGTGCATATCTCAGATCTTGGTTCGAGCTTACTCGAAACCAAATGTTTCACATAAGCCTCGCAACCACAAATGTTTAAGAAGGACAAAGCGGGCATCATCCTGTACCATTTTTAAAATGGTGTCCCTTCCACACCCTTCGTCGAAGCCCGATTCACTATGAATGTGATCTTCTCTAGAGCATAACCCCATAAAGAGATTGGGAGATCAGTCCAACTAATCATGGAACGGACCATTGTCTAATAATGTCTGATTTCTCCGTTTGGCTACACCTTTCAACTACAGTGTCGTAGGAGGAGTCCATTCCAAAAGGATCCCATTCTCTTTTAGATGATCTAATAACTCTATGGTCAAGTATTTTCCACCTCGATCCAATCGAAGTGCCTTAATACCTTTGTCGAGCTGGTTTTCTACTTTATTCTTAAACTCTTTGAATTTATCAAAAGCTTCATACTTATGTCTCACCGAATAGACATAACCATATTTACTGTAATCATCAGTAAATGTGATAAAGTAGCTAAAACCCATCCTGGCAAGTGAACTTATCGGTCTACACACATTCGAGTGTATCAGCCCCAATAATTCGCCCGCCCTTTCACCGCGATCGATAAAGGGCGCTTTATTCATTTTGCCCATCAAACAAACCTTGCACCTATCGATCGAATGAAATTAGAATGGACCTGAAAGCCCACACTTCTGAAGTGCTGATAGGCACTTCTTGTTTATGAGGCCCAAATGACAGTGCCATAACAAAGTCAGGTTTAAATCGTTGGATTTAGACCTCTTGGTAATAACGTAATATATATAACTTGAGGCATTGTTACCCATATATAATATGTACAATCCTCCAACCAAGTTAGTACTGGTATAAAACATATCATTGCATAAAACATTGAAGACTCCATTTCCAATATTAACATTATATCCTTCCTTGTCAAACACGGATACAAATATAATATCCCTACTAAAAGTAGGTATGCAATATAAATTATATATACTAAGACAAGGCCACTTGGCAAAGCAAGAATCATGGATCCTACAGCAGTTGGCACAACTTTGAGGTCCACTTCGTGCTTTCCAAACCTCTCCTACTTTCAGCCACTATATGTTCGTGCATGTGTGAGATTCAGTCCTGGATCTAATACCCATGAATCTTTGGAAGTAGAGAGATGTAGCTCTATAGAGTTAATACCGGATGAAGGCACGGTCCCACCGCCCTTCCTTAGATAATCCAGGTTTCCTGATGAAGGCGCAGTCCTACTGCCCTTCTTCAGATCATACAGGCTATTTGATGAAGGCGCAGTCCCACTGCTCTTCTTCAGATCAGCCGTGAACTTCCTGTAATCCCGATTCCAATGACCAGGCTGTTGGCAGCAGAAGCATACATTCTCACGTGTCTCGTCTTTCCCGCCAAGTGCGCATGGGCCCCGCCCTTGCAACTTCCAATTCCCTTGTTGACCATCAGAATATCCTTGGATCCCTAGATCCCTGATATATTCTTCACAGCAGATAATGACACTTCATGTAACTCTGATATGGTCTTAGAGACAACCTTGTCAAGGACATATTCTTTGCGTTCAGACTTGAGGACTATCCTCAAAATTCTGTACCAGTCCAAATAGTTTATCCCATTTAGCTTGACTCTGTCAAGAATGGTTTTTAATGACAAACTATTAATGTTCGTTGAATTTTCCATTTGATCTACAACAGATAAAATTCAATCAGTAAACTGAATAAATTTTATGAAGATCAAGCATAAACACCAACAATCGATTCTATACCTTTAGAATCTAAAACCAAGATCCTTGATTTGCTCGATCAAGCTGAACGAAGGTTCACCACTCAATTGAGCTATGTAGGTAGGACTCTGTCCAATCACATCCAATGTGACTCTTGGCTAGGGTATGTACTTAAGTACACGGCTTACCCTATCTGATACCCTAGCTCAACCCTAGCTGAGAATCATAGTCGGGTCCACCAATTTTCAACTATGACCCGCCACTATGTAGATGCTCCGCTAAGGCGCACGACACCCACATATGTCGTCCAAACCTACTACCCCGCTTGTTAGTCTTAGTGCCCGTAGTTCAATCCTAAATGTCCAAATGTATATATCATCGTTAGCAATAAAATTAAAGCGGCTTTATATTACTTATGTGTTGGAGTAATATATCGATGTGTGCTCTGATCTATGCCCACCATGCGAATAGAACCATAGATCGAGATAGATCACACTCGATGGGTCCCTAGTCAACAAAGCTTCACTAGAAGCGACTAGTATGAAAGATGGCTCTTTATGGCTTACGTTCTGTTAGTCATTGGAATGGGATTCCGGAGTCTGATCATAGATATCATGTGGGACATGATATTGGACGACCCGCCCTGAATATGTGCCATAGATTAAGTCATGAACATATTCAGTGTTGTAGCTTGTCATGTATCCTTAGACCAAGGAGTCTTTGTGATCGCTATGTAGTCAACAACTGAGTTTGACCTGAGCCTAACGTTGTCCGTAACAGGGCTTCCATAACGGCCAGGATTGGCTTGGGGATGGGCTACATGAGTGACACGAAAGACGGCTAAGGGATTTATCCCTCATACTAAGGTATGGGAAAGATATCGGTTCTCGGCCGCTTGATCGAGAGTGACTGGAAGAATAGCATGGCCATGCACATGATACTGGGTATCATATCTTCAGTCATCTCACATATCAAGGAACGGTGATTGAGAATAATAAGGATGACGGCTCTATGCCTTATCTCAATCAGGATATCGGAGATAAAAGGATAATGACAGGGACGACGGAAAGGTTAGAATCGACAGGGTCGATTCGCTATGCAGTGTCAGGCAATACTAAAGTCTCGTTAGTTGCCACTTAAATAGGATCAAGTAAAATGGGATTTTATGTTGATCTATTGACATGCATAAACCTAAGGGTCACACCGGAGGATGAAACTCATTGACACATTTATGGAGAATGGCCAAAAGGGAGTTGTCTCGGGACATGACCAAAACTGGGTTTTGGGTCATGTGCCCGTAAGTGAATAGGACTTTACGGATCGAGACAAGGCTTGGAGTCTTGGGATTGATCGCGTCGGATAATGTTGGACATTTCCGGTATGGAAGGCTTGGAGGCGATGAGCGAATCACGGGACCTCGTTGGAAATGGCCACGGGCCATGTTCCAAGAGGCCCATGAAAGGCCCATGCAACCAAGGCCCATGGAACTAATTAATCAAGTCTTGATTAATTAGTACTAAGTAAGCAAGACAAGGATTAAGGTGTTGGTGATTCACCACCTAACCCAATCTTGTCTTGCCATACTTTGTCCTATTTACACCTTACTTGACACCATACTTGTCCCATGCCTTTAGTTGGACAAGTATGGGTTTTGTTATGTTTAAGTCATCTTTTTTCAACATAACAAACACAAGACAAGAATAGGAAACACATTTTCTCTCCCTCTTCCATGGCCATTTCGGGTTTGGCTAGTTTCCTCCTCCATTTTTGTGTTCTTGAGTCCTCAAAGAGAAGAACTACGTGGCTTTGATTCCCATGTGGATACGTAGGCGTCTTGGAGACTCAAGCCAATCATTCGTTAACCGGTGTTCTTGTTTTGGTAAGAACTAGTGCTGAATTTTTCTCTTGTTAATCCATTCTTTGTTAGTTGTTTCATGGTTCTAATTGTCTCTTGGTTTTCATTGATTTTCCGCTGCGAGTTGGTTCATCTCCAACCCTACCTCGAGACCCAACAGTGGTATCAGAGCCGTGCTACCTTCGGGATTCACAAGACAGTGTTCAAAGTTTCGGTTTTGCTTGAAAGTTTCGTTTTTGGCATGTTGTTTTGCTAAATTGTTTGATAATATGTTTTAAATTCTTGTTCATGGATTTAATGCATGTAAAATGAATTTTTGAAAATTATTTCAAATCTGGAAATTTTGAAAAAAATTTGATTTTTCGGGTCTCGGGAGCGGGACTCTCGGGGAGCCGAAACCGGGACCGAACGGGGCTCCGTTGGACGGAGCTAGGCCAAGCATGACCATTAGATGGTTGATATGCCAAGGCTAAACCGATTTGTTAGTTATGACGAGTTTGGAACCGTCATGATGAACTCGAAGATCAAATGTTCAAAAGTTTCATTTTTGAACGGTTTCGATAAACCGAGCATCAAAAAATTTCGAAACTTGGCTATTAATTAAAACCGGAAAATCACATGATGTTTGATAACATGCTTGTTTGATAACACGATGTGTGATGTGATGTTGGCATGGTGTACATAATAGCCCCGAGCTCGATTTAATTATTTATCGCTTTTCACGGCCTGCGAGCCGTTAGAGTTAGCGTGTAATTATTCTTTCAAGGTGTGGTCGTCGAACCACTTGTTTGTAATATTTATTTATTCCCGACCTGCGAGTCGTGTATTAAATTGTAATATTTTACTCAAGACGAAGAAAGGGCGAAAAGGTCATTTGGTAGCTTTTCGGGTGTTGGCATCGGCTTGGAGTCGGTGGAGCTCAAGAAGCTAGTGGGAGTTAGTTTAGGGGGCTATTATGTGCACATTTATCGTTTTATGCTTGGTTTAGTTTATGCATGATTAATTCTATGTGTTTTAGAATTGCATGCTTAACTTTATTTACCGAGCATATCACCTCACATGCAAAGATAAAATTGGACTTTTAATCCTTGTGTGTGAACCCTTAGAACCGTCATTGCATTGGATGTAGTTGACGGGCTCAAAGGAAGAATTACATTGGATGTAATTTGAGGCATCATTGCATTTGGAATGTAGTTGATGTGCTCATCGCATCTAGGATGTGCCAAAGTTTTAAACACAACTGGACAAGTAAAAGCGGGTCATGTCCGATACCTCCCAATCATCAACACCTTACTACCTCCCCGTCCTATGGGTGTCGTGCGCATTAGCGGAGCATCCATGGGGAAGCGGGGTAGTAGGTTTGGACGACATATGTGGGTGTCGTGCGCATTAGCGGAGCACCTACATAGTGACGAGCCATAGTTGAAAATTGGTGGACCCGACTACGATTCTCGGCCTGAGGTTGAGCTAGGGTAACAGATAGGGTAAGTCGTGTACATAAGTACATACCCTAGCCAAGAGTCACATTGGATGTGATTGGATGGAGTCCTACCTACATAGCTCGATTAAGTGGTGAGCATTAGTTCAGCTTAATCGAGTGAATCAAGGATCTTGGTTTCAGATTCTAAAGGTTTAGAATTGATTGTTGGTGTTTAAGCTTGATCTTCATAAAATTTATTCAGTTTACTGATTGAATTTTATCTGTTGTAGATCAAATGGCAAATTCAGCGAACATTAATAGTTTGTCATTAAAAACCATTCTTGACAGGGTCAAGCTAAATGGGACAAACTATTTGGACTGGTACAGAATTTTGAGGATAGTCCTCAAGTCTGAACGCAAAGAATATGTCCTTGACAAGGCTGTCTCTAAGACCATATCAGAGTTACATGAAGTGTCATCAGCTGCTGAGAAGAATATCTCAGGGATCTGGGATCCAAGGATATTCTGATGGTCAACAGGGAATTGGAAGTGGCAAGGGCTGGGCCCATGCGCACTTGGCAGGAAAGATGAGACACCTGAGAATGTCTGCTTCTACTGCCAACAGCCTGGTCATTGGAACCGGGATTACAGGAAGTTCACGGCTGATCTGAAGAAGGGCAGTGGGACTGCGCCTTCATCAAATAGCCTGGATGATCTGAAGAAGGGCAGTAGGACTGCGCCTTCATCAGGAAACCTGGATGATCTAAGGAAGGGCGGTGGGATCGTGCCTTCATTCGGTATTAACTCTATAGAGCTACATCTCTCTACTTCCAAAGATTCATGGGTATTAGATACCATGACTGAATCTCACACATGCACTAATATATGGTGGCTGAAAGTAGGAGAGATTTGGAAAGCACGAAATGGACCTCAGAGTTGTGGCAACTGCTATAGGATCCATGAGTCTTGCTTTGCCAAGAGGCCTTGTCTTAGTATTGTATAATGTATATTGCATACCTACTTTTAGTAGGAATATTATATCTGTATCCGTGTTTGACAAGGAAGGATATAATGTTAATATTGGAAATGGAGTTTTCAATGTTCTATGCAATGATATGTTTTATACCAGTACTGACATGGTTGGAGGATTGTACATATTAGATATGGGTAACAATGCCTCAAGTTCTATATATTCCGTTAATACCAAGAGGTCTAAATCCAACGATTTAAACCTAACTCTGTTATGGTACTGTCATTTGGGTCGCATAAACAAGAAGCGCCTATCAACACTTCAGAAGTGCGGGCTTTCAGGTTCATTCGAATTCCATTCGATCGATAGGTGCAAGGTTTGTTTGATGGGCAAAATGACTAAAGTGCCCTTTATCGATCGCGATGAAAGGGCGGGTGAATTATTGGGGCTGATACACTCGAATGTGTGTAGACCAATAAGTTCACTTGCCAGGAGGGGTTTTAACTACTTTATCACATTTACTGATGATTACAGTAAATATGGTTATGTCTCTTCGGTGAGACATAAGTCTGAAGCTTTTGATAAATTCAAAGAGTTTAAGACTATAGTAGAAAACCAGCTCGACAAAGGTATTAAGGCACTTCGATTGGATCGAGGTGGAAAATACTTGACCACAGAGTTATTAGATCATCTAAAAGAGAATGGGATCCTTTTGGAATGGACTCCTCCTAGGTCACTGTAGTTGAAAGGTGTAGCCAAACGGAGAAATCGGACATTGTTAGACAATGGTCTGTTCCATGATTAGTTGGACTGATCTCCCAATCTCTTTTAGGGGTTTTGCTCTAGAGACGACTGCATTCATAGTGAATCGGGCTTCGACGAATGGTGTGGAAGGGACACCATTTTAAAAATGGTACGGGATGATGCCCGCTTTGTCCTTCCTAAAGATTTGTGGTTGCGAGGCTTATGTGAAACATTTAGTTTCGACTAAGCTCGAACCAAGATCTGAGATATGCACCTTCGTGTGGTATCCCAAAGCAACAAGGGGATACTATTTCTACAATCCCAGTGAGAACATGGTGTTCGTCGCTTGGGGTGGGGTCTTTATGGAAAAGAAGTTTTGTTTCCAAAGACGTCATTGGGAGGACTGTGCATCTCGAAGAAATTCAGGATGGTACAGATCTGTCTAAACCAATTGGCAACCCAGTAGAAAGGAGCCAGAGATTGTCGTAGAGTAAGAACCAATTCCTGTTACAATTCCGGAAGGTCCAAGGCGATTTGAAAGGATCAATCTTCCACCTCCAAGATATGGTATCCGGAGGTGACAATGAAGTCATGGTGGATCACGATGATCCAGCCACCTTTCAGGAAGTCGTGGATGGGCCCAACTCCGAGTTATGGCTGGGAGCCATGAGGGAGGAAATGCAATCCATGTCGGACAACCAGGTCTGGGAACCGGTTGATCCCATCAATGGTGTGAGGACCATAGGATGCAAATGGATCTTCAAGGTGAAGATGGACATGGACGGCAACCCTCTGACCTACAAAGCTCAACTGGTGGCGAAAGGTTATAGGCAGATCCAATGGATTGACTATGAGGAAACCTTCTCCTTAGTGGCTATGGTCAAAATCGATCCAAATTCTTCTTGACATAACTGCGTATCATAATTACGAGATATGGCAAGTGGATGTCAAAACCGCTTTCCTAAATGGAAATTTGACTGAGTACGTTTGTATGTCTCGGCCCAAAGGTTTTGACGATCCGAAGAATAAAGGAAAGATTTATAAGTTGTTGAAATCCATTTATGGATTGAAACGAACTTCTCGGAGTTGGATCCTTCGTTTTGATGAAGCTGTAATTGGATTTGGCTTAATCAAGAACGAGGATGAATCTTGCGTTTATAAGAAGGCTAGTGGGAGCAATATTACCTTTCTGGTTCTCATTGAAAACGACATCCCAACCTTGCACGAGACTAAAGCTTGGTTGAGGAAGTGTTTTTCAATAAAGGACTTAGGCGATGCTTCTCATATCTTAAGGATTAAGATATGTAGAGATCGCACCAAGAGGGTCTTGGATTTAAGTCAGTGAACCTATGTGAACAAGGCATTGAGTAGGTTCTTAATGCTCGATTCAAAGAAAGGACTCTTACCCACTAGTCATGGCATTCATCTCAGCAAGACTCAGTGTCCTAAGACACCTGATGAGCTGAAAAGGATGATGAGAATCCTATGCGCCTGGGGGCAGGATCGATCATATATGCCATGACATGTATGAGACCAGACGTCTCGTAAGCCTTATGTTGTACCAGTAGACATCATTCTAACCCGGGGGAAAGATGATGCTGAACTAGTCGTCGAAGGATGAGTAGACGCTAGTTTTCCAAGACAAATCCAGATGACTTTAGAAGTCAATCAGGATATGGGTTTACGCTGAATGGCAGAGCTTTAGCTGGGAAAGCGTAAAGCAAGATACCATTGCCGAATCTACGACAGAGGCCAAGTACATGGATACTGCAGAGGCAGCTAAGGAGGCTATGTGGATTTGGAAATTCATGGCAGGGCTGGGTGTAATTAAAAACCCATCCAGTCCGGTGAATCCATTTTGCGACAACACAAGGGCCATTGCGCAAGCTAAAAGCCTAGATCGCATAACAAATCCAAACATGTACTGCGGCGTATCCACCTCATCAGATAAATACTGAACTGAGGTGAAGTGAAGATAACCGATATTGCAACAGATGATAACATAGCCAACCCTTTGACTAAGGCAGTGTCACTGCCTGAACATGTTAGACATGTAAAGTCGATGGGGACATATTGGAGTTTAGATTGGAACTAGGGCAAGTGGGAGATTGTTAGTCTTAGTGCCCGTAGTTCAATCCTAAATGTCCAAATGTATATATCATCGTTAGCAATAAAATTAAAGCGGCTTTATATTACTTATGTGTTGGAGTAATATATCGATGTGTGCTCTGATCTATGCCCACCATGCGAATAGAACCATAGATCGAGATAGATCACACTCGATGGGTCCCTAGTCAACAAAGCTTCACTAGAAGCGACTAGTATGAAAGATGGCTCTTTATGGCTTACGTTCTGTTAGTCATTGGAATGGGATTCCGGAGTCTGATCATAGATATCATGTGGGACATGATATTGGACGACCCGCCCTGAATATGTGCCATAGATTAAGTCATGAACATATTCAGTGTTGTAGCTTGTCATGTATCCTTAGACCAAGGAGTCTTTGTGATCGCTATGTAGTCAACAACTGAGTTTGACCTGAGCCTAACGTTGTCCGTAACAGGGCTTCCATAACGGCCAGGATTGGCTTGGGGATGGGCTACATGAGTGACACGAAAGACGGCTAAGGGATTTATCCCTCATACTAAGGTATGGGAAAGATATCGGTTCTCGGCCGCTTGATCGAGAGTGACTGGAAGAATAGCATGGCCATGCACATGATACTGGGTATCATATCTTCAGTCATCTCACATATCAAGGAACGGTGATTGAGAATAATAAGGATGACGGCTCTATGCCTTATCTCAATCAGGATATCGGAGATAAAAGGATAATGACAGGGACGACGGAAAGGTTAGAATCGACAGGGTCGATTCGCTATGCAGTGTCAGGCAATACTAAAGTCTCGTTAGTTGCCACTTAAATAGGATCAAGTAAAATGGGATTTTATGTTGATCTATTGACATGCATAAACCTAAGGGTCACACCGGAGGATGAAACTCATTGACACATTTATGGAGAATGGCCAAAAGGGAGTTGTCTCGGGACATGACCAAAACTGGGTTTTGGGTCATGTGCCCGTAAGTGAATAGGACTTTACGGATCGAGACAAGGCTTGGAGTCTTGGGATTGATCGCGTCGGATAATGTTGGACATTTCCGGTATGGAAGGCTTGGAGGCGATGAGCGAATCACGGGACCTCGTTGGAAATGGCCACGGGCCATGTTCCAAGAGGCCCATGAAAGGCCCATGCAACCAAGGCCCATGGAACTAATTAATCAAGTCTTGATTAATTAGTACTAAGTAAGCAAGACAAGGATTAAGGTGTTGGTGATTCACCACCTAACCCAATCTTGTCTTGCCATACTTTGTCCTATTTACACCTTACTTGACACCATACTTGTCCCATGCCTTTAGTTGGACAAGTATGGGTTTTGTTATGTTTAAGTCATCTTTTTTCAACATAACAAACACAAGACAAGAATAGGAAACACATTTTCTCTCCCTCTTCCATGGCCATTTCGGGTTTGGCTAGTTTCCTCCTCCATTTTTGTGTTCTTGAGTCCTCAAAGAGAAGAACTACGTGGCTTTGATTCCCATGTGGATACGTAGGCGTCTTGGAGACTCAAGCCAATCATTCGTTAACCGGTGTTCTTGTTTTGGTAAGAACTAGTGCTGAATTTTTCTCTTGTTAATCCATTCTTTGTTAGTTGTTTCATGGTTCTAATTGTCTCTTGGTTTTCATTGATTTTCCGCTGCGAGTTGGTTCATCTCCAACCCTACCTCGAGACCCAACACCGCTTTCCCATGGATGCTCCGCTAAGGCGCACGATACCCATAGGAAGGGGAGGTAGTAAGGCGTTGACAATTGGTAGGTATCGGACATAACTCGTTTTTACTTGTCCGGTAGTGTTTAAAACTTTTGGCACATCCTAGATGCGTTGAGCACATCAACTACATTCCAAATGTAATGATGCCTCCAATCACATCCACTGCAATTCTTCCTTCGAACCCGTCAACTACATCCAATGTAATGACGATTCTAAGGGCTCACACACAAGGATTAAAATTCCAATTTTATCTTTGCATGTGAGGTGATATGCTTGGTAAAAAACGTTAAAGCATGCAATTCTAAAACACATAGAATTAAGCATGCATAAACTAAACCAAGAATAAAGCGATAAATGTGCACACAATAGCCCCCTAAACTAATTCCCACTAGCTTCTTGAGCTCCACCGACTCCAAGCCGATGTCAATACCCGAAAAGCCACCAAATGACATTTTCACCCTTTATTCGTCTCGAGAAAAAGATTACAATTGAATACACGACTCGCAGGTCGGGAATAAATATATATTAAAAATAAGTGGTTCGACGACCACACTTTGAAAGAATAATTACACACTAACTCCTACGGCTAGCAGGCCGTGAAAAGTGATAAATAATTAAAACGAGCTCGGGGCTATAATGTGCACCATGTCAACATCACATCACACATCGTGTTATCAAACAATCATGTTATCAAACATCATGTGATTTTCCGGTTTTATTTAATAGCCAAGTGTCGAAAATTTGTGATGCTCGGTTTATCGAAACCGTTCAAAAATGAAACTTTTGAACATTTGATCTTCGAGTTCGTCATGACCGTTCCAAACTCGTCATAACTAACAAAACGGTTTAGCCTTGGCATATCAACCATCCAATGGTCATGCTCGGCCAAGCTCCGTCCAACGGAGCCCTGTTCGGTCCCGGTTTCGGCTCCACGAGAGTCCCGCTCCCGAGACCCGAAAAATAATTTTTTTTTTCAAAATTTCCAGATTGGAAATGATTTTCAAAAATTCATTTTACATGCATTAAATCCATGAACAATAATTTAAAACAGATTATCAAATAATTTAGCAAAACAACATGCCAAAAACGAAACTTTCAAGCAAAACCGAAACTTTGAACACCGTCTTGTGAATCCCGAAGGTAGCACGGCTATGATACCACTGTTAGGTCTCGAGGCAGGGTTGGAGATGAACCAACTCGCAGCGGAGAATCAATGAAAACCAAGAGACGATTAAAACCATGAAACAACTATCAAAGAATGGATTCACAAGAGAAAAATTCAGCACTATTTCTTACCAAAACAAGAACACCGGTTAACAAATGATTGGCTTGAGTCTCCAAGACGCCTACGTATCCACATGGGAATCAAAGCCACATAGTTCTTCACTTTGAGGACTCAAGAACACAAAAATGGAGGTGGGAACTAGCCAAACCGAAATGGTAGGAGGAGGGAGAGAAAAAAGTTGATTCCCATTTGTGTCTTGTGTTTGTTATGTTAAAAAAGGATGACTTAAACATAACAAACCTCATACTTTTCCAACTAAAGGCATGAGACAAGCATGGTGACAAGTAAGGTGTAAATAGGACAAAGTATGGCAAGACAAGATTGGGTTAGGTGGTGAATCACCAACACCTTAATCCTTGTCTTGCTTACTTAGTACTAATTAATCAAGACTTGATTAATTAGTTCCATGGGCCTTGGTTGCATGGGCCTTTCATGGGCCTCTTGGAACATGGCCCGTAACCATTTCCAACGAGGTCCCGTGATTCGCTCATCGTCTCCAAGCTTTCCATACCGGAAATGTCCAACATTATCCGACGCGATCAATCCCAAGACTCCAAGCCTTGTCTTGATCCGTAAAGTCCTATTCACATACGGGCACATGACCCAAAACCCAGTTTTGGTCATGTCCCGAGACAACTCCTATTTGGCCATTCTCCATAAATGTGTCAATGAGTTTCACCCTCCGGTGTGACCCTTAGGTTTATGCATGACAATAGATCAACGAAAAAACTCATTTTACTTGATCCTATTTATGTGGCAACTAACGAAACTTTAGTATTGCCTGACACTGCATAACGAATCAACCTTTTCGATTCTAACCTTTCCGTCGTCCCTGACATTTTCCTTTTATCTCCGATATCCTGATTGAGATAAGGCATAGAGGCGTCATCCTTATTATTCTCAATCACTGTTCCTTGATATGTGAGATGACTGAATATATGATGCCCAGTATCATGTGCATGGTCATGCTATTCTTTTAGTCACTCTCGATCAAGCAGTCGAGAATCAATATCTTTCCCATACCGTAGTATGAGGGATAAATCCCTTAGCCGTCTTCGTATCACTCATGCAGTCCGTCCCCAGGCCAATCATGCCCGTTATGGAAGCCATGTTACGGACAACGTTAGGCTCCAGTCAAACTCAGTTGTTTACTGCATAGCGATCACAAAGACTCCTTGGTCTAAGGATACATGACAAGCTACGACAATGAATATGTTTATGACTTGATCTATGGCACATATTCATGTCGGGTCGTCCAATATCATGTCCCACATTATATCTATGATTAGACTCCGGAATCTCATTCCAATGACTAACAGAACGTAAGCCATAAAGAGCCATCTTTCATAATAGTCGCTTCTAGTGAAGCTTTGTTGACTAGGGACCCATCGAGTGTGATCTATCTCGATCTATGGTTCTATTCGCATTGTGGGCATAGATCAGAGCACACATCGATATATTACTCCAACACATAAGTAATATAAAGCCGCTTTAATTTTATTGCTAACGATGATATATACATTTGGACATTTAGGATTGAACTACGGGCATTAAGGCTAACATCTACTTCATCACAATGAGATGACATATTGTCCCTAGTTGTATATGGAGCTTTAATTTATATTCAGAGTACATTCCTTCTCTTTTCCCTTAGGTTACATGTGATGGAAGACCTACTTCACTTTCACCTTATTTTTATGGCCAGATACACGGATCATGAGCCCCCTCTTACCTTACTTCTGGTGTCAGGGACAATGCTCTTGCTTTTACTTTTCCAAGATCTAAGTACAGAGTATTGACATATTAAACAACATTGGCAATGACATCTTCCCGATTGATCACTGGAACATCTTCTTCAGTAGCTTTGAGAGTTCTTCCTTTTAACCGGATTGGGTGGAGTTCTCTTCTTTAAGACTTGTAGGCTTGGCAGCAACAATAACTATCGAAGTGTGAAGTTTACAGGCTTCGGAGAGATGCTCTTTAATAGCAAGCCTTCTTAATCAGATCTAGACAATTCGAGGGACACCGAGCTATCACATGGTGCACATCAGGTGCAATTCGGTAAATTCATAAGTTCGAAACATTTAGTTCCAAGTGATCAGTATGAGTGCACTCTAGAGATATTGTCTTGAAGTTCACAGGAGTTATGATAATCCATTGTTGCAGACTAACGTTATGACATCCTAATCATAATACATTGATTATTTTCATAGCTCTTGAGCATGCCATCCTTTCAGTAGTAGGAGAGACACTCCAATTGATCTTCTCCAGTTCTCCTTCCTAGATCTGTGAATTGCATATGTCAACACATCTTGACTGAAATTCTAGCAGACATAATGTTTGATCTTTACTTAATTGATTAAGTGCATAGATTTTGTCAACTCCTTCTATTGTGTGGTCGCTCTTCTATAGACTATGAGATACTTGAGTTGGAGTCATATCTTAGTCTTTCCTTGCTAGTAATTACATTGACTCGACAGTCCTATTTGAGGATCAGATATATCAATTTCCTTTATACCGAGTGCCACTCAATATAGTGACCATATTTTTGTCCAAGACCAAACACATAGTTTTAGAGAACTCCAAAAATAGATCTAAGTCACAGAGTTGACTTATGCTAAAGAGGTTTACAATAAGTCCTTCTACTAACAAGGAAAGTTTAACTGCCCATTTCCTATGACTTTTGCCTTGACACCATCTCCAAATATTACATGTCCATCATGACATGGCTGAACATTTGCAAGATGTTTCTTGTTTCCAATCATATGTCGTGGTGCTCCACTATCAAGGTACCAACAACCTTCTCCATTGCATTAAAAAAGAATGGTATATGAAGTGTTGGCCCAGTAGACGTTTCCCTTGATCTTCCACTTCCTAATTTACGGTCTTTGGGGTTGCCTCTGACTCTTTTGATACCCTTGATATGTTCCATGGATTATATAACAATGTGGTTTGATATGACCTTTCTTTCCACAGTGATGACATACCCTCTGAGTTCTTGGATGATTGTTTGTAGGAAGTGTTTCATCTCGGATGCTAGAATAATGGTGACAATGTCACATGCTTAGATGTCTTGCATGATATTGTACAAGGTATTTTGAGGAAGATGTAATTACACGATGTTGTACTTCATTCTCTTTAACGATTGATAAAGAATGATCAACTTCCACTTCATCAGCCCATGACATCCTAGCTACCTTCTTCTTTGGAACAAATATAGTTTTGGAAGTTGAAACTTCATCAGAGTACCCGAATCCAGTTACGTCCTTGGCTGGTTTTCCTATGGTCAACAAAATGTCCAAGGCATCAGTGCATGAGTTCATCATTCTGAAGTTCTTGGTGAGTCTACCAGTTTCGAGGTTATGCATGCTCACTTCGTCTTCAAGGGATGCAACTTTGTCAGTCAGTCTAGCATTTTCTTCTATTAGTGTCTCTATCTGATCTTCTTGAGATTCAGAAAATTTTGACTCCTCCATCAAGTTATTGTCCATTTCTCTGCTCATGGTTTCATCCCACAACGACTCATGTGAGTAACTTTCATCTTCATCCTCAGTTGTTGGTACATCAACACCAATAATGCTACTGGTAAACGCAAGAAATTTATTTAGCTGATCACTGTCATTGAACTCATCATCATCTGACATGGCTGCAACGGATACTTTCTTTTGGTTCTTTAGGAAGGTTGGGCATCCTCGCCTGATGTGGCCATAGCCTTCATATTCATAACATTGGACTCCCTTTCCTTGTCAACACGATCTGTATACTTCTTCCAAGGTTTTTGACCTTTCTGCTCTGAGATGTCAGCTACATCTTAATTGACATCTTGACGAGCATCTCTACGTTCATAATGCCCAGGCATTCGATTGAATTGTTTCATCATCGTCTTGACCATCCGAGCGGCTCTTTTATCTATCTCCTCTTTAGAATCTGAGTGATCCTGATTATTGAGTTATCGGTTGCAGCTCTTCAATACCACTCCTTTACCTCGAGTGTCTATTTTAGGCAGAGACATATCAAATGTCATGATTGACCCCATAAGTTCATCAAATTTGAGAACACTTAGGTCATGCATTTCTTTGATTGCAGTGATCTTGATTCTAAATTTGGAGTTTATTGCTATCATAGTTTTTCTGACCAGATATTCATCAGTTATAGGTTTTCCACATATATTTTTTATCCAAGGGGGGGGGGGGTAAGTAATTATGAAAATATTTAACATCAAATGGAATGTATAATCCCATATATATATAAAATTATGTCCAATCTATGTAGAACAATGAGAAAACGCTATCAACGTTCTCATCGTTTGGCTGGCCGAAATCCTTCCCCTGGCGAGTATGAAGATAATCCTTTGCCATTTTTCCCTTTCTGCTCAGAGATGCTCGCTGTGTACAAGGAGTATCGGTCCATGGTAGTCGGCACGGTTGCTGTGAGCAAGGTGGGGAAGAAGCGATCTTCAACCGGCAAAGAGGATGTGCAGAAAAAACCAGTGAAGGTGAAGCGTTCTATGAAACAGAGCAAGGCTCGCGAGAACCCCACTTCCCTTGTCTCGCCTGTTACAAACGCTGGTGGTGAAGGGTTTGCTCAAAAGCAATCTAATCTGGGTGTGGAGCAGGAACACAGCAACGCTCCCTCTGTTGCCGGTTGGATTTCGCAGCAACAGAGCTCCACTGAAGCTGAGGCGATTGGGGATGGTCGCTCACTTTTTTTGTATAACCTACCATGGGGAATCACTGAGGAGCAGGTTCGCAGTACGCTGATGCCATTCGGAGAAGTGAAATCAATAATAGTGATTAAGAAGCCAAATAGCAAAGGAAGGATCTTCGGGTTTGCAGAGTTTGAGTCCGTGACATCGGCTCGGAAAGCCATTAAGACGTATAAAGGCTTCAAGTTCAATGAGTATTCTCTCTTTGTAGCGTTAGCACGCCCTGGTAAGCCCGTGAGGAAGATCGCTGGCGCCGGACAAGCTGCGCACGAAGAACAGAGCGTAGGCGTTGTGCAATCAGGCAAGGTTTCTGATCGGAACGACGGGGCTGTACATGCTGGGTCGCAGTCCCTAGGGGTGCCTATGGTGAGTTGTGAGGGCGAGGACACTGATTTGATGCCTTGCCGGTCGACTCCGTTGTCGGCACAGGCGGCCGGTGATTTTTCTCGCTCCCAATCTGCGTGTCCAGCTGCAGATTCCAATCTCCCGATTCTGGGGAGCGTGATTCAAGGAAACTCAATAATAGGTGATTCGGTTTTGAATGGAACGATTTTCTCGGGCGTGATCACAGGTTCCCTCCCTTCTTCATCGCTGCGCGTGGAGAAACAGACGCAGAGCTTCGATGCTGTAGGTAACGGGCCAGGGTCATTTTCTTTTCCATCTGGGCCGTTTGAACCAGGCCCAGATCAGTTTAGGCCTGATCCAGCATCTGGTACAAAAGGGTTAGACGGTGGCCCAGGCCCAGGCTCTCATCTCGGGCCTATTAGTGATTCAGGCCCTGGTGCTCAGAAGTCAGCCAGCGATCCAAGTCTGTTCGACATTTTTAAACGCATTGGTACTGAGTTGGCTTCAGATCCGAGTGGGCGTGTGGTTCAATGTTAGTCTGAGGATGGACCCGTGGTAGCTTCGCAAGCCCAAGATACGTCTGGGGATGTCGGTACCCAAGTGGAGGTTTTTCCTCGGTGTGATCCTCAAGGTAGTGATACTTCTGTGGACCACCCGTGGGAAGACATCCTTTTGAGTCCAAAAATTTTCCCCGTTGAGGTTCCAAGGAAACATGGTCGTCCAAAAAAAGGACAACTAAAAAAGACTGCTCCTCCAGTTGTCTTTTATCAGACTAGAGCCAAAACATCGTCTGATAAGGGGGGTCAAGCGGGAAGCCTCACAATCGACATTGCTAAACAAAGTAAAGATGGTGAGTGGAGCTTTAGTAAGAGAACTGTGAAACGGGTTGTTGTCAATTTCCCAGTTTATGAATCCCCACAGCGTGTTGAGGTTGATGAGGGCGCCGAGTTTAGCGAGGACGAGGTTAATCCGGAATGGAGTTCAGGACACTCAACTCCTGTTTCGGTTTCTAACCGATTTCGTTGCTTGAATTCAAATAGGAAGTAGGTAAGGAGGACGGTTCCAGTTTGGTTTGTAGCATTGTTTTTTGCTTTTGTATCGGTTGGGGAAAAAGGTCCTTTTAAGGATTGTTTTTCTTGCATCGTTTTACTTTTTGTAGAACGTTTGCCTAATAAAAAATTTCGCTTATCAAAAAAAAAAATCCCATATTTATAGAGATTTGGAATGGTTTGGGGCTTGATGTAATGAGTATAAATAGTTCGTCAGTATATGAAGGGGTAATTTCACCTCAATACCCTAAATATTTCATATTTCATTTAGAGTACCCTAATTCTTTTTTGTGTCACCTCAGTACCCTAAAATTTTATTCATTCATTTAGAGTACTCTAAATGTTTTTGTGTCACCTCAATACCCTAAACTTTCAATAATTCCATTTAGTACCCACTATTAACTTTCCATCGGATTTTCTATCCAAAACAGGTCAAATGACCATAATATTCTTCACTAACAACCAAATTTAGGGTGAAGTTAACTGTGGGTACTAGAATAGAATTAATGAAATTTTAGGGTACTGAAGTGACACAAAAGAGATTTAGAATACTGTAAATGATTTAATGAAAGTTCAGGGTACTGAGATGACACAAAAAAGATTTAGTGTACTCTAAATGAAATATGAAATATTTATAATACTGAAGTGGAATTATCCCATATATGAATGGTCATTCAAATTTATGACTCAAAATAAACCAAATAAAAAAGATTATTGAATTACCTTCTTTTTCATGACGCAGTGATTTACTTAAAGTATGGAATGTACATGTATTAAATCGTAAAATGTTACTTAGATAACAAGGTAGCCCAATAAATGCTTCGGGTTAATTGCCCTAGAGACAATTTTTTTTTTTTGAAAAGGAGTATAGCTGGATTTTATATATCAATCGGTGAAGACATACAAACGATCCTTCACAACTTACAATCGATGAAAGCACAAGCACAACAGTAAATATTACAGACTCCAGACAAGCTAGACCATAATATTACCGACTCCTAATGAAAACCTGCAACGCAACAACATGAGCCCAGAACGTGCAACATAACCTTGCACGCCAAAAGTGCAACAAGTGCACACCAAATCGTGCCACAGCGGGCACACCAAAAGTGCAACAAGTGCACACCAAAAGTGCAACTAGTGCACACAACTGTGCAACTAGTGCACACAACTGTGCAACTAGTGCACACCTAATCTGCACTAAGTGCAGTTTATTAAAAGCTGTAAAAAACGACCCAAAAAAACCACGAACCGAACCTTCCGCGGAGTAACTCGGATCGTCGTAAACGGTATAAGGGGCTGGAGGGAGGGATCTTCGCCGGGATGCTCGAGACCGACCCCCAGTGGGAGCTGTCGGGGAAGGAGTTGGAGCGAGTAGAGCCAGCAGATCTGCCCGGCTTGTGTACTATGCCGGCAGATCAGGCCTGAGAGGGGCGACGGCGGCGTGGAGAGAGGGTCGGCTGCGGATCTGAGAGACACACACAGCGTGACGATGGGGCAGCGGCGTCGGGTCTACGGGGTAAGGAGGGCGGCGACGGGACTGAAGCCCTCACCGACGAGGGGAAGTGAGGGGCGGCGGCGACGGGTCTGGATCTAAAGGGGACACGGGAAGGTTGGATCTAAGGAAGAGAAAGCAAGCCTCGCCGGCAACAGGCACAACGATGGCGGCCGTGGCTGTCGCCGACGAGGGAGAAGGGGCGGTTTGAAATGCCACTTTATTTGGCAATGAAATCACTTGGATAGAGATAATATGATCACTATTCCTACAAAGCAAATAACTCTTAGAATGTTGAACTGTGATAAAACTTATTTGTGCAACATAGAAAGATCATGTTGATTGTTCCATCTCTAAACATTGAGATATTAGATATTTATTTGAAGATAGATCATGATTGGGATCGTGACTGGTAAATTATCTTTTTGAATCAACACACAATTGTTTGTCTACCAATTCCTCGTTAATTCAATATGAAAGCCAATTTAATAAAAATAAATAACAACGATAACTATTTTTGCCGTCTTGTCTGGGACCTAGCCCTAGCCCTGTTGCTTTGGTGCTCATTCCTAAGGCCACCGACTCTGTTCCGCCTGTGTTCTCGTCAGTCGGCGTCAAAACTCTATTGGGAAGGTCGGCCTAAGGCTCTCCAATCCCATCTGGTCAATCCTCTCGCAGACCACGCCTGGTGCGGAGGATAAAACCAGTAGGGTTTGGTCCTCACTATCCACCTTCATTTTCTCCTCCTCCCTCACGTCGCCGATTTCAGTTCCGGATCTTATGCCACCCTGGTTCCTCTTCACACCGCGGGCCTTAAGGGAGGGGTTGGACCGCCGCCTCCTCCGCGTAGGGAATTTTTCACCGGGATTCTACGGCGGCGGCACATATAGTTTCTACTCCTCGCTTTTGGGGGGCTTCATCCAAGACACACCCGACTTTGCCTTTTCGTCCTTACCATGACCTTGCTCTGGTAACAGCCCGGGCAGCGACAGGACATGCTACAGTAGGGCACTCAGGGAATCACGGTGTCATGGGGGGCAACCTCCATGGAGTCCCTCATCATTAATGGACGCGAAGGCGGTGTAGGGTTTGGGGTACCTTCGTAAAAGGGTTAGGTCGTGGGCCTACGTTTGGCGACGGGCCGGTTCTACGCGGATGAGGGGTGTTGGCCCAGTTGGTTACACTTGCAGGAATCTAGGCATGACGACACCAGAGGGGTTGTTCGACCTCTGGGAGGGGCGCTACTGGAGCTGATTGGAGGCCTAAGGACCGACGCGGTGACGATGCTCTGGACGAGAATATGAAGGATGCGCAACATCGGTCGGACGTTGGGGGGACGTAGGTCCCACCCCACTAGCGTTGGATCCGGGACCTAAGGATGGGTTTCTTAGAGGACGGGGTGTCCATGTGACGTTGGATCCGAGACCTAACCCGAGGCCATGTCCTTTGCATTGGGGAAGCACCTGGTTGCCCGAGACAAGCCTCCCTGCGAGGGTTGCTCCTCTACGGTGAGCCATAACGAGGGCGGGGAGATGCCCCAACGGGAGGGATGACGCATCGTCGGACCATTGGGGACTGGACCTGTGAGGGGTCCCTAGACGATGCTTTGCCTCCCGCCATCACCATTTCTGTTGAGGTCCGTCAGGATCTCCGATACCTTCTTCTCCCTCTCCGCTTTCTGTCTCTGCTTACGAGGCATTACAATACTGTCTATGACGATTATGATAGTGTAAAGTCCAATGAACCTTTATTCATTCCTACTGGCCTTCCATTGGTCGGGGGAGCATGTGTTCCCGATGCAAGATAATGTAATCATTTTAAAAGTTATAAAGTTGCACCATTCGTTCAAAAAATAAAATAAAAATAATTCAGAATAGAACTAAAGATTAGTAAGACGTGCACCTATTATTTTATAATTATTATATTACAATCGCATTTCAAATGATTAAAAAACCAAAATCCGAGAAACATACACTTATCGAATAGAAAGATGATTTCAAAAATAAGATTTATAATACAATTAACGTCGCGTGATAACATCTAAATTCTAACTACTCGGGTAAAACTTACGTTGTTGGGAGAGCTCGGAGAACCCTTATAGTGTTAGAATTTTTGAACCCTAACAGGGTTGATTCTTGTCGCCACCGGCGTCACCACGACCACTCCTCCATCCCGAACCACGACCCTCAACTCCCCATTACCTGCCCATCATGCACTCCGATCAACCATGGATCCCCTATCCCTTTGTGCGGCCAACCGTCCCGCTTCATCACCGACCCGCCGCATGCCAAAACCTAGGATGGCCACTGCAGTGATCCTTCCCCCGCCACTACTCCCTGCACCACCAATCCTTCTCTTCCCACTGACGTGATCCACTCTGGTACCCTCGTCCGGCACCACCATGGATTGACAGATATCATCGACCAGCCCTAATCGGACACCGATCAGGCGGGCGCGAGCACGCCTTTTGGTACATACGACCCCCGCTACCCTTCGAGAATGACCCCGGCGTCCGATGGGGGCACCATTAGGGTTTATGAACCACAAAGGGCCAGCACCACGTGTCAGGTCTCGAGTGTTCCTTCGTCGAAGAGTGCGGTCCCGACCGGAACAACGCCAGGCACCACAACGACGGTCATCACCCAAGCCGGGCTTAGGCAGGAGCAACAAAATGAGACCCCCAAATCCCCGGCATGATCGACCTCAAAAGGTATCCCACTCTAAGGTGGGGGGGGGGGGGGGGGGGGCGACATCGCAACCGACGGGGAAGAAGATACAACCAGGATCATCTGCCAGTGTATCTCAGAGGCTTGCTGAAGTTCAACCCGGTAATCGGACACCGACCTCGAAGGAAAAGATTGAAGCCAATGGGGAAAACAATATGGGGACGGCCACACCCTCGGCAAACCCTAGTGGGGGGATTGGTATTGTGCAAACCCTCAGGGCTGAAGAGACGGGGGAGTTAACGGAACCGACGGTGTGGCCACACACAATGCAGCTACAAGAGGAAGGGGTGCCTAAACAAGTCAGTATTCAGGAAGACAGAAACAAGGAGACTACACTGAAGCGAGCCCAGGAACTGTAAATGGAGGGGATGGACCCCCCGCGGGAAGAATGATAGGACCCAACGGGGGTGGGAAGGTCTCCCAGGGACCTATACCCACTGACCCGGGACTACCAGTACTGGGAAGTCTCGTGGAAGCCGCATTCAAAGCACTAATTCGTGCCAGTTTAGGTCTGCAACTCTTTTTATTTCTAGTTCGTTTAGGTCTTTGGTTGTTTTATCTTAGATATTTGAGTTTGTTTATTTCTGAAATGTCGGTAAGGGGAACTCTTTAGTTCAGATTCTCGAGCAAAAGCAGACTAAGTCTACGGATCCATGAGCGCCTGATGGACTACGATCGACCGGGACAGATATCGAAAATCCTGAACAATTATGCTCAAACTTGTAAGGATTACCATTTACACTAATACAATACACTTATATTCCATTCAAAAAGAAAAAATAAAAACACCGCGTGATAACACGGTAAAATCACCTAATTGTTTACAGAACCTCTACCCATTATAGGATAAACATTCTTCGTTTCCATCGGATCGTATCGAATGCCATATGAAATCAAACACCATAGGTATTTAGAATAGTTAGATTTGATGGATTGATAGCAATAATTGATGTAGATTGTGGGTCCGTGACTCTTGAATCTCATAGACAACTAGCTAGCTACTTGCACAGCTGGTTGGGTAATTAATGAGTTAATTTTATACAATTCCACTTGCAAGAGGATCATCACACAACACACCTTTAGCTGTCTCGTGAGGGAATCACTTGCACCGTCGTCTTTCTCCAACACAAATCTACTACACTCTGTCGTTTTGCTTCAACTAAAATCTACGAAACATTGTGAAGAGGATTCCATTTCCAGATAAGAGGAGTTTCTCCTTCACAAGTTTTGGGGAAGCACATCTTACTCCTATTTGTTGTGTCTTTGACTATGAATTCTCAACCCTGCCTTTCTCTTTTCTTTTTCTCTTTCCTTTTAGCTATTATCGGGCACAAGTTTTTATGGTAACCACAATTCCATTTTTTTTTGTTTTTTACAAATGGAAGAGCAACCTATTAAGAATTAACACTAAAAAAACTTATCTTAAACGAGTACACAACTCTCTCTCTGCTATGGTTAGGGTTTGGTGTTTCTGAGCATCTATGGCATACTCGACGGCTCGGCTATCTAGTCTCTCCGATGATCCTTCGGTATGGTGTGATGAACCGACGGAGGACGGTGTGGGGGATATCGATGGTGTGATCGGTGGGGGCGTCGTGGACGCGGGAGGAATGAAGGAAGTGGGGTTCGTCGGCTCGTTCGAGGACGAAGGTCGGGAGCACGAGACGGGGGAGGGCCTGGGTGGGGTACCTGGGTTACTCCCGGTGGTGTCAGAGGTAGGGGCGGTGGGGAAGGAGGTGTCCTTTACAGAGCCGGAGCCCTTGACGCTGCGTGACTATTCGTCCTCTCCCATGCGATTCTCGGCCCTGAGGGGCAGCGAGAATCCGATGCTGGGTGGGGGATGGCAGCATACGACGATGGGTAGGGTTCGCCGGACGCCGGCTAGAGGGCCGCGACCACAGGTGGCGAGGGGGTCGGGATCGGGACCGGTACAGGCCGACACGGCTGGGGCACGGGGCTTGATGGGACCGGAGCAAGTGGCGGCTGGCATGGAGCCGGTAGTGGTGTCCTCGGACAGGGAGGGCACGCTGGAGGAGTCTCCGACGGCGGTGGCTTGGCGAAAAAGCAAAGGAAAAGGTGTGGCGCGGGTGAACCCTAGTGGGCTGGCTCTGGGCCTAGAGGATGTGTCGGGCCGTGTCTCTGGATTCATGCAAGATGCGCGCAAGGAGATGCGAGGAGGACCGAGACGAGAGGAATGGGCAGCGCGGGCTGGTCATGGAGGACAGGGTCGTGGGCCGGGAGATGGGCTGGGAGACATTGCTGCCTGGACTGGCAGGTATGGAGCGGGTGCTTATCGGGTGGGGATCGGGCCGTCCAATCGGGTGGGTCGGGTTGACAAGGGCACTTGGGTCGGGCAGTCCGGGTTGCGCAACGAGGCTGACCCGGATTGGGCGGGGCTGCAGATCGAGGAGAATGTGCTTGGGGAATCTTGGGTCTCGCCTCTCGTCGATGTATATCAAGGAAGTAGTGATTCCAACAGGGGCGATTGCCAACGCGGGGGGTCAGTTTCAGTTTGCACTAGCTGCGAAGGTGCTGACTTCAAAGCGTTTTTTCTAGAAGTCCTTGGTGGACAGAATGGAGTATCTGTGGGGCATGAAAGTGGAGGCACGACCGCTAGAAGGAGGCCTGGTGGCCTACTTCTTCCGCACTGCTAAGGAAAGGGCGAGGGTACTAGATGGAGAGCCGTGGGCATTCTGGGAATCTCTGGTGCTTTTCACGGACCTTAGGGCTCAAATGCAGGTGGGAGATCTTAGCTTTCATCACTTCTCGGTGTGGGCTCGAGTCTCTAACCTTCCTGTAGGGGCTTGGAATAAGGAGGTGGGATTCCGTCTGGGGAATGGTTTGGGGGTATGTCTGGCGGTTGATGTGGGCAACTCGGGGTACTGTTGGGGTGACTTTATGAGGATTCGGATCTGAGCTAATATACGCATCCCCCTGCAGAGTCAGATATGGTTCCGGTTAACGGAATCGCAGGTACGTACTCTTCTTCAAGTCTTGTACGAACACTTACCAGATCATTGCTATGGGTGTAGATGTGCGGGACATTTGTTCCCGTCATGTCCGGTAGCGGGGGGAGTCAAGGGCCATTCTCTACGAGCCCCTGGAGACCCGAGATCTGCCCTGGAAAAGGCGAAACACGGGAAGGCGGTGCCAGGGACGAACTGTAGCTACATTGGAGGTAGGGGCAAGGTAATTAATCAGGGCCCAGGCACGCCACCTACTTGGCCAAAGCCACGAGTTGGGTGGGAGCCGACATATGGGACAGGGACGGAGGACATTCCCTCGGAGTGGCTGGCTAAAGAGGCGGGGCCGACGTTGTCTGGAAAGAAACGACTGGATAGAGAGGAGGAGCCGGAAGAGTCGGAGGGATCGACGGCGTCCGATGGGGGGTCACAGGTAGCAGCGGTGGGGGGCCACAAGCACCCCCGCCTCCAGGAATGAGTCCGTGGTGGCCCAAGAAAGGGGTGGTCTACTGTGACCCCTTCTTGGCGAATAGATGGCGAGGGTACCATCGACAGTCAATATCTGTCTCCCCTACCAGTCCGGTGTCAGCAATCCCGCGTTCAGGAGCCCTAACATTATCAGTGAAGGGAGGACGACGCACGTTGACTCACCGGGGGAGATGGCGGTCCACCAATATTCCCCTTTCACTCGGCTTGCTCGCCCAGTGCCATTTGGTAGAAGTAAGCTGTATCGGTATTCATGGATTGCCTGGATGCTACTGCAGATTCCCCCTTCAACCGCCCCTATACATCGAGAAACTTTTAGATTTCTGTTATTTCTTTATATTCTGCAGTTGGTTTCTCTATTGTACGGTGGGCACAGTTATGTGTTCATCATCCTATTTCTTTTTCCAATAATAATAGTACATGTTCTTCTCAAAAAAAAAAAAAACTTATCGTAGGTGGGATAGTTACAAAAAAGAACGCGCACACGCGCCTCCTTTAAGAAGGTAACTCTATCCATCTGACGTCGTCGTGATTCCTCCTCCCTCCATCTTGATGACTGTCCGTGTGGATGCATCTGAACTCCAACTTGGTTGTGGGTTGTTTACTTCTCCTCCAGACCTCCTCCCAAGTGAGATTTCGACTGATTCGATTGTTCTCCGCCTTCATCTCTCTCCACCCAGGTTAATCTTCTCAACCCTTCTTCTCCTACATCTTATCTTCTTTTCTTGTTTTTTGGTTGGTCGACCTTGGTTTTGTGATCTGAACATGGTCGACATTTGGGTACTATTTTGTCATGCCACTCTCTCTGCTCCATCCGTCTGTTTATCTGGTTCAGATTTCTTCCTCTATTGCGGCCGTTGTAGGGATTGAGTTTGTAGGAAGGGCCTGCTGTTATCACTAGGCTGTTACTGTCAAGCCCCGAATTTTGTATCTGAAAAGTCGAGGGACCTTCCTATCGGACTAACTTCGGTCTGATTGCTTACTACCCATCTTTCAGTGTTGCATGGAGGTCGAGTTCAAGGTTCTGGCCTCGAATTGTCAGGTTCTAGGAAAGGATGTACACACACATGAGTTAAAAGGATACCTCACGTAGTTTAGACCGTCGATGGTCTTTATTTCAGAAACCTTTCTCACATATGGTGCCCTCAAAATTCTCTTGAGAAATCTTGGGTTTCATGGGAGTACATGGAAGGAAGCCAGCGGCCACCAGGGATGGGTGGCGATGCTCTGGAGCGAGGGTTTGAATATTAAACAAGGGCAGTGTACAACATTACATTGATATTTGTGTAACCCCGCGGGGGTGAGGAATTCCACCTCACAGGGATCTACGGGGAAGCAAACCGATCACACAAGAACAAAACGTGGAGATTGCTAAGGGAGCTGGCGGAGGATGAGAGAGGGGACAAACAGGTAGTGCTAGGTGACTTTAATTGTATACTTCATCCTTCAGAAACTAAAGGGGGAAAGCCTTACCCGAATCAACTCATACATAATTCCAGGGAAGTCATTGAGGAAATTGGCCTTGAACATATGCCAATGAAGGGATACCAATTTACTTGGTATAGAGGGAAAGACCCGCTTAAGAGGATAGAGACCAAGCTGGACAGAGGTTTAGTTTCATCGGCTTCTACAAAAATACCCCCAAGCGTCACTCACCAACTTGGGCTACTCAACGTCCGACCATAAGCCACACATCTTGAACTTAGCCAAAGAGCAGAATATACGAAGACCAGCACGGTTTAGGTTTGAAAATATATGAACGGAGGACCCGCAATGTGGCAAGATCATCTTAGAGGAGTGGGATCAAAATGAGGCAAGCCCAATGTCGGAAAATATAAGGAGGGTCTCCCTGGCTCTTCACCAATGGGGGTACAATGTGTTCAAACCGACAATAAAGAAGATTAAGTGGTGTCAAAAGCTTCTAGCCATTCTGAATAGTCGAGTGGACAAAGCAGGTATTATGGCAAGGGAAGCTATTCAGATACAATATGTCTCCCTTCTAAAGGACAAGGAAAATTTATGGAGACAAATGGCGAAACTACACTGGTTTAAACCAAAGTAGGAAGAGGACAAAAATTCAAAGAGGACCAACACTATTGTGACCCTCAAGGATGCCGGGGGAGGGAATTAACATGGGAGGCAGGCCTGAAGGATTTCATTACCAAATATTTCAAGGAAATATTTAAAAAATTCCTAGACAGTGAACACCACCTTCCTTTCAAAGTTAGATCACAACTCTCAACAGCTCAGAATGATACTCTCATGCGGAATGTTACCTCAAAAGAGGGCTGAGCAGTTGTCTTTCAAATGAGACTGAACAAATCTCTAGGACCAGATGGTTTAAATTCCCACTTCTTCCAAAAGTACTGTGAATTCTCAAGGATCAGGTCACACTTTTCGTTAGAATTTCTATTGAAAAGGGATATTTTTTTCGGGCGATCATAATGATACAACTTTGGTCCTTATCCGCAAGAAACCGGCTCCGAGGAAGATTACTAACCTCCGCCCAATTGCTCTATGTAACATGATTTTCAGGTTTCTTTTTAAGGTACTGGCAAACAGGCTCAAACAAACGCTACATTCCCTTATCTCGGAAAACCAAGGGGCGTTTGTCTTAGGGAGAGCCATACAAGACAACATATGTGCACGTTTGAAGTTATCCTTTTTCTACGGCGTAAGACCTAGGGGACAAAGGGATGAATGGCCATTAAGCTTGACATGAGCAAAGCCTATGATCATGTTTAATGAAAATTCCTGGAACAAATAATTAGGAAGCTCAAGGGGACAAAGGGATGAATGGCCATTAAGCTTGACATGAGCAAAGCCTATGATCATGTTTAATGAAAATTCCTGGAACAAATAATTAGGAAGCTCAATTTTGAGGAACAATGGATTAAGCTCATGAAGGCATGTATTCTCTCAGTTCAGTATAAAGTCTCTTCTGGAGGGAAATCCACAGATATAATTATGACAGAAAAGGGGATCCGTCAAGGAGACCCGCTATCCCCATACTTATTTCTTTTCTGCATGGAAGCGCTATCATGCACGCCTAACAAAGCCGAACCAAGAGGGGATCTTCATGGTGTCTTGGTGGCAAGGGGGCACCATCTGTATCACATATGCTCTTTGTGGATGATTGCTACATTTTTTGTCGAGCGCATCAATGGGAGACCGTGGTTTTACAATGTATTCTTCGAAGCTTTTGGGATATGTCAGGCCAATAGATAAATAGGGAGATTTCTTTAATTCGAACACACCAGTGGAAGTTAAACACGCTTGTTGCACAACTCTTGGCATACAGGAAATATCAGAGGTGTCTACCTACCTTGGGGTACCAAATCTTATTGGAAGAAACAGAACGACCGCCCTCAAATTTATAGCAGACAAGGTTTTATCTTGAATCAGTACTTAGGATAACCAACTTGTCTCCTTGGGGGGGGGGGGGGGGGGGGGGGGGAAGTACTTATTAAAAAAAATTCCTCACGACACTTCCGATTTACACAATAGGGGTTCTCCTTCTCCCTCAATCGCTCATTTCAACCATTAATGTGGCTCTGGCTAGATTCTGATGGGCTGGATCAAACACCCAATTTTTGGAAGGACATGCATAAACTTTATGTCTCAAAGGCAAAGGGAGGAATGAGATTTCGTAATCTAACGTATTTTAATTTTTCATTATTGGGGAAAATGGGATGGAAATTTCTTACTGAGTCGAATGCCTTGGTGTCCATAATTTTCAAAACTAGATATTTCTCAGAGGGGGACTTCTTGAGGGCAGGGAAGGGAACAACTCCCAACTTTCTATGGACCAGTATCCGGGCTACTCAGTCCCTATTCACTCATGGAGCTCGAAGAGCCATTGGGCCGGGCTCATCTATACATATATTAGGGGATCCGTGGTACAAACGGTTACGGATGATTTGGCTAGAAAATGTATCGATTCCTTATTTATCATAGGACAGTGGGTGAGGAATGAGGAGAATGTCAGAGATAGCTTTACGAGCAGTGATCAAGAGTTAATCCTCACAATCCCTTTATCCACATCACCGGGTGAGGACACGTCGTATTGGGCTGAGGATGACAAAGGACTTTATTCTACAAAATCAGGATACTGAACCCTACAATTGATGAAATGGGATTGGTTTCCATCTCCCATGGAACCTTTCTAGGCGGACACCCGAGATGTGAAAGCTCCCCCCTTGGGTTAAGATCTTCCGATGGAGATGTCTTACCGAATCACTTCAGGTAGCAACCAATCTCCATGCATGAGCCTCCTCCGCCTCCATAGATAAGACATTAAACCCATCCTAGGGGGCGAGAAGGTATTTTATTGGATGAAGCTATGTCAGATTTAGCACTCCTTCAAGCAAGATAGTCCCAACCAGGGATGGTGGTTGGGACGAGGTAGAAATTGTTGTGGTCGTAGGGCTGAACGGGATAGGGGTATAGATGGGCTTGAGTCTGGTGGTTGGACAACGAAAAGAAATGGTGGGAAAGGAATCGGGGAGGGCTAGTATGACTTTCTCCTTGACCTGATTGGCTTTATGAAGCCAACCGGTGGTTTCAATGTAATCTATCGAGGCTCCTTGAACGGCGAACCAACAAACGGTACAGGGTAGACAGGGGGAATGCAATCACATGAAGGGAAGGTGTGAACGACAACAGAGGATTGATGGTAAAAACGACGTTATGGGAAAAAGAGGGAGGCGTGAGAGAAACCATAATCATAAAGTGAGCCTTTTCTTTTTAAATGGTACCACTAATCCTTTTTTATATATGGTCTTGGTTTATATTTATAAATGAAGTATTTTTTACTTAAAAAAAAGTTATAAAGGCATCACTCACATTAGATGATTAATTTAACAAAAAAATGGAGATGTTATTTTGAAATATAAAAAATAGATTGTCAGAAAAGAAAAGAGAATGAAAGTGATAGAGAGAGAAGTGAGTTGTTGGTAGAATGAGAACCAATAGTAGTATTGGGGGCAAAGAGATAAAAGAAGGTAGCTAGAAAAGGGATGAGGGGATATCTGGGGATTCAAAGAGAGAGTCCTATCTATATCTAAATGCCGATCTCTTTACCCACAATTGGATAATGTCATAATAACACACACTTGTTGTACAGTTGATGCTTCTTGTGGGACTATGACATGTGTACTCATACCCACATGAGATCTTCACCATGATTCATGTCATGTGCTCTCTTCACTCTTCTCTAATATATATATTAACCTTCTCCTACACTCCTCCTATATACATCTGCAACATAACATCACTCCTCTTATATATTACTTGGCATGGCTGTTGCAGTTGAGCTCGAAGATGACTTGTTTTTTGCAGACCTTAGCAGGCAAATATCCCTTCTCATTACAGAAGACGACCACCTTGACCAAGCCGCACCAATATCTTATCCTTTTCCCAACTCTTCTCTTTCTTTTCTGGTAATTACCTTTCTTCGTTTTCGTTGCTCTCTACCTCTTGTTCTTTTCTTTTTTAATATAAAGGATTGATGGCATCATAACCTAGGGTCTCAGTCTTTCAATTTAATCTAATATTTAGATGAATCGCATCAGAATTTGATGATCATAAACTAAAATATACAATATATATTCATAGTAATTAAGATAACACATGGTCTTTATGTTTTGTTGATCATCAAAACAAATTTATAAAAGGGGAAAGAATGGTTCTTAACTTATTTTGAGCTTTGTTTTCGTGATTCTAATCTAGGTTTACTTTTCGTTGCATTTCCCAATTGTAACCTTACATTTTCTGCACGTACTACCAACGTTAATTTTAGATGAGAAAAGATAGAAATGCCCTCAACGAAAGTCAAACCTGAAGTTGGATTTGACCTTTTTCTGCACTTCCCACCTATAACCTTTCCATTTTTTTGCACGGAATAGCATTTTTTGCTCAGTGCATTTTGGACTTTTCCCATCCAAAACTAACGTCCCTGTTAAATTTGACGGAAATTGATACGTTGTGCAAAAAATGTAAAGGTGATAATTGAGAAATTGAACAAAAGGTAAACCCAGGTTAGGATCGCGAAAACAAAGCTCAAAATAAGTTAGGAACCATGGTTCTCCTTACGATAATACATAGTCTTTATATATTTTTTGATCAGCAAAACAAATTTATAAAAACTTTTTTTGAAAGATGAGACATATAGGCAGAGCTCTTACCAAACAAAACATCCAACTAGTTTCGACCTTAATAATAAATACTAGAGAACTGAGGTCTCAGCCTCAAACCAAATAACGGATTATATATGTGTTGATGTTCAAAATATTTTTATATGATTCCACCTCTCTAATGAACCGACTAGATAGAACAAGATGTGATGCTCGGAACATTGCGATATTGTGTTCTTTGTCTAAGAAATGAAGTTGGTTTATGTAGCCATTTCCTGGAGGTGGCAATCAGGTGGGGCAGACATATGAACAAAACTGCATAAGCAAGGGGACAGGGGTTTTCATTCCGAGGACGATGCAGCCGAGGAGGAAGCAGAGGCAAGCAAGGTCTCAGAGTCACAGGCGGTCTCTTAATTATTGTGATACAACAATGATTACTACTTCTCACAACAATTCTTTTATTAACAAAAGGAATGGTTGATATTGTTCGGTTGATGGTAATGATTAGCATCTACAATAATGTTTTATTCACCTCAAGCCACCAATTAATGGTCATATAATGTACATGGTTTGATGGGTTTCATTCTTATTTCCTTGTATTACCATTAACACATCTATCATGCTAACATTTTTTTTCCGATCAGCAATTTTTTTGACTTTATATACCCAATCTTCGTAAAAAAAAGATTCGGACAAGGACGAACCCTCCAAGAGCTATTACAAATAAAGGGCCAAAATGACCCTAAACCCGACCTAACTTGACCCACAAGTCTCTTCAAACTAGCTTAAACAAGACTCTTACTTGAACCGCAAGTAACATCAAACCTATCTCTTGCAACACTTTATCTACACAAACCCAACGCCAATTTTCGAACAGTAGGACTAATACTAAGTCACCAAAAGCATACAAGTGCAACACAAATCAACCCAAATGTGTTGATCTACCAGACAACAAGTGAAGAAAAAAAAAACAGTTGAAACCCCTACCCAACTAGGTGAAAAACACTGCCAAAGTCTCAGGAAACAAACTCAACGATTGATCAACCAAAACTTGCAGGTTGAGCAAAAGCCTCCTCAGCACATCAGTGATAAATCATCTAGAGCCTATTATGCAGAACAAACCAGCTACCATAAACAAAGAAAGGGGGAATAGACGGCTCCTCTCTTCTGCAGATCCTCCACAGCAAAGCAACCTTCAGAAACCCAAAAAAACCTAGATAGCAACAACCAAATCACAAGACCAGACCACTCCAAACACTAACTCAACCTAGAGCTCCTTCCCTCTCACACAACTACTAACTACCAGATTTTCCACACAAAAAAAAATTATAGAGCCCCTCAGATAAAGCTTCACCAAATCTCACAACACTCCCCCACCCACCCTCCTAACCATCCCAAAAAGATCCCCCCCCCCCCTCTCCCTCAATTCACAACAAAATGCAACCCCAAGTGAAACTTGTGAAGCAAGGCAACCACCCAAACATCCTCATCTGCTTAAGAATTCCTGGCCTTCACTGTAGAATATTCTGCTGGATCATTTATCCAAGATAGAAAAGAGAAAGAATGACCTTCTTTGAGATTAGCCCATAACAGTTGATAGGAATCATTTTGAACTTGAAGAAAGATGCTATTAGGTGTCTGCATCTGGTTATGAAAACAAGCTTGATTCCGTCGAAGCCACAATCTCCAGATGACAATGGAAGAAAACATTGACCAATGCTTCCTAATCCTGTAAGAGCCTAACTGATCCCAAGCCACAAACCAATTAAGGATGGTATCTAGAAACACTGATTTAATTCCCCACCATTGTAGGCATAAGTTCCAAACCTCTGATGATACATTACAGCCTAGGAATAGATGATCCAAATCCTTAGGATCCTCACCACAAAAGGGACACCAAATGTTTCCATTGTACAGACCTCTGGCTAATAGAAAACACTTAATACGTACTCCTTGCACACACATCAACCAAGAAAAAGCAGCTACTTTAGGTGGGAGGATTGGAGCCCAAAGAAGTGCAGGCCAGTGAAGAGGGGTGTCCCAAGTGTCATCTAGCAATTCATACATCTTATGGACTGAAAATCCTATGTGGTCAACAACCTAGGAAGCTACATCGACCCCCCCATTTAGAGTGATAGGATTAATGGCATCACATAGCAGGTGGAATTGATCCACTTCCCACCCCCTCAGATCTCTTATGAAAATGAGGATCCAATCACCATCAGACCAAAATGTTGATACCAGCCCTGATTTTTGAGTACTCAAATGAAATAAACTGTGAAATTGATTTTGAGAGGATATTCCAATAACTATTTATCTTCCCAGAAATGGACCATGTCCCCAGAATTCACCTTCCATTGAATTCCAACAGCTCCAATAGCATTAGAAAATCTTCGACACAACAGTAATGCTTCAACATCACTAATGAAGGACTGTCCACTATGGAGTGCCAGTTTAGAGAGATCCCAAGCACCCATTTCCCATCCAAATTTTGCACAAAATATTTTCTTCCAAAGCAAATCTCCACCACCATCCAAGTTTTTTTTATCTTGTGTAAAACTTTTTTAGAAATGGATCCATTCCATAAAAATATTCTCTGCCATTTCGCCGTCTCAAGAATAACACTCATTGGGGTTTTAAACAGTGACATGTAATAGAGAGGAAGAAAGCTCAAAGATGACTTGATCAAAGTGATCCTCCCTTAAAATGATCTAGCCCTGGCTTGCCATAGACTCAACTTATTTTTGAATTTACTAATCACAGGGTCCCAAGTTTTCTTCCTTCTAGGATTAGCCCCCAATTGGAAGCCAAGATAATCAAAAGGGATCTCCATAGCTGAGCAGCCCAAGATCTGTGTGATCTGATGGACAGAAACAGTAGAGGCATTTAGCACTAGTACTATAGACTTTTGAAAGTTGATCTTCAACACGGTGGCTTTTTGTAGACAATTGAGATTTATAGCCTGTTGAATAATTGCCTCAATAAAAATTAGGGAGTCATCTACAAACTGAAGGTGAGATATTTCTGGACCTTGATTGTTGCATTTTATGCCTGAGAACATGCTACTTTGAATTCCTTTACACATAAGAAGGTGAAGACTCTCAGCTAATAGTGCAAATAAAAGAGGAGATAAAGAACATCCATGTCTCAACCCTCTTAAAAGGGGAAAATCAACAGATGGAGATCCATTTACTAACACAGAGGACCAAGCTTTTATACACAAACCCATCCAAGAGATCCATTGATGTCCAAATCCCATAAGTTTTAGAATATTCAATAGTGCTCCCCAGTTAATGTGATCATAAGCCTTTTCAAAGTCCACCTTGAAAATAATAACCTCTTGTCTTGATCTCTTGATTGAATGAAGTAATTCTGCTGCAATTAGGATCCCATCTAGACCTTGCCTCCCTGAAATGAAACCATATTGAACATCATGCACCAGATGATTCATAACAGATTTTAGTCTTGTAGCCAACAATTTGGAGATGATTTTATAAAAACTGCAAATGAGACTAATAGGCCTGAAATCTTCAAAGGACTGGGAAGAACTATTCTTTGGGATGAGAGTGATGAAGGAAGAATTTAATCCCTTTCCAAGAGAACCCCCATGAGAGAAATGATCCAAGTAGGCCAGAATCTCAGATATAATAAAATCCCAACAAATCTGAAATATTCTCAAGGTGAAGCCATCAGGCCCAGGAACCTTGTCACTATTACAGGCTTTAATTATAGACAAAATCTCAGCCTCAGAAAATGCTAATTCAAGACCCTTAGATTGGAGAGGGGATAAAGATAAGAAAGGCAAGGAGGAAAGCTCAATACAAACTGAGGAGTTCTCCCAAAATCTGTCTTCAAAATGTTGCTTGGCCAAAGCTTTAATCTCCAAGGGAGAACTGTAAGTAGTTCCCTCCACCACAATCTGAGAAATCCTTTTTCTGGCACTATTATAATTTGCAATCAGATGAAAAAAAATTATGCACCTATCTCACTCCCTAGACCATCTGTGTCTGGCCTTTTGGATTCACAACTTGGCTTGAAGCTTAAGCTTTTGAATTAACTTTGCATTTAGAAGATGTCACGCCCCAAATCCGGTTTTGACCGGACTCGAGACGTGAACTAAAATAATAATAATAATAATAATAATAATAATAATAATAATAATAATAATAATAATAATAATAGAAATAAACTTTAATAAAATAAAACTCCAAGTAACAACATAATCCAAATCCGATGCTATGAGTCAAAAGCTCAAAATATAACAAGTAAGACAATGTTTCATACGAAATGAACAAGTACGTCTCTACTACAGTGACCACCCGGACCCTCAATGAGCTCCCGAGCCTTGAGATGTCCTACAAGCCTACTCACCAACGAAACCTGTAAAACTGTAAAAACAGAAGGGGTGAGCTTACGCTCAGTAGGAAAAAGTAGTAAAAAGGAAAAGGATTGCCGCTCCGTTATCAGAAATAATCGATCAACAATTCTTACTAAAACTGGGAAAGTAAAAAGAAACCGACAGGAATACACGATAACGATAAAGCACCAATTTAAATAATCACACGAGCGACCGGACATTATACTATCAAGACCACCACGTACGCTACTTGGATTCAATAACACATAACATAAGACAAACACTCGGGTGAATCCGAACATCACGCACAACTCAACCAATACATCATACCAGAATACATCCTCGATCTAGATGTTTTCCCGGACACACATCATCGGGGTTAAGAAAATACATCGTACCGGAATACCCATCGGTCTAGATGTCTTCCTGGACACACAACATCGGGGTGAAACGCTACATCGTACCGGAATGTCCATCGGTCTAGATGTCTTCCCGGACACACACTATCGGGGAGAAACACTACATCGTACCGGAATGTCCATCGGTCTAGATGTCTTCCCGGACACACACCATCGGGGTGAAACGCTACATCGTACCGGAATGTCCGTCGGTCTAGATGTCTTCCCAGACACACAACATCGGGGTGAAGCAACATACACCGTACCGGAATAACCCTCGGTCTAGGTGTCATCCCAGAACACACATCGGGGAAAATCTCAATGCACACATACCGAACTGGCATATACCTCGGTCAGGTATCTTCCCGTCTCTCGGGATACAAGTCACCACATACAATACCATACAAACCTCACTACATCGAACACATCATACCAATGACGCTTATCGTCATAACTTACTAAGCACACCGCATCGGTCTAGTATTCACCTGATCATTTCACAAGACAAACAATCATATCACATTCATCTCATTCATTCAACCACTCATAACACGAGACAAACATTCATGTTGCATTCATCATAATTCACATAATATAACATGATTCTAAACTTAACTAAGAGTGTATCATGCCTCGACATTTAAGAACGAATGACCATCATCAAACACAACCAACACGCAATCCTAAGTCTCGACATGGCCATTCTACCAGCACGACAATTTCCCATAATTGAAAGCGGCTAAACTAGTGAATCACATCCTATATGCATACTAAGACTCTTCCGATTATTATCGTAATTGAAAGCGGTTATTCTAGTGAATCACATCCTATATGCAAACTAGGACCTTTCCGGTTATTATCATCCTATATGCATACTATTAGCATTCATTAATTTAAGACGGAAATTTACTACTCTTCCCTACCTCAAAAGTAAACTAATCCAGTTGCGTACGACCTGGCTAGCTTCCCCTCGTCACTTCACGATGTCCAACGATCTCCTCCTTCGTCGAGCTCGGGTCCAAAGTCTTGGATCACAATTAAATACTAGAATTAAAGACTAACCAAGGGTGGTTTAAGAGGCAAACGTCTAAGTTAAAACCCCCAAACATTCGGTTCAAGATAACCTTTTGAATTAAACGAAAAACACCCAAAAAGGACTAAAAAACAGGTCTGCCACGGTTCGCGTCACAGAACCGTGAGGCTCCCCGTCACGGATGACGTCACGGATCCGTGACGTGTGCCTTCACGGTCTCCCTCACGGAGTCGTGACGTCTCCCGTCGCGGTGCCCGTCACGGATCCGTGACGGGTCTGACGGGTTTCGTCCTTCTTCTTCCTCTAGCTCACTTTCCACGAATTTACAGTTCAAAAACTCCATTTTTATCAACTCCAAAATAGCTCCAAAACCCTCAATAATCCACTACCTATGATGGGTCTTCAACAAAACACCAACACCAATTGATTTCTAACACAAACACAACCTATTAGCTCCAAAATTGAATCATCTAATCATCAAACATCAAAACCCAATGAAACCCACTCATTTTCATGGTCTTCCTTCTAAACTCAAGATTCAATTCTCAAGGAAAACGAAAATAGATTAAGGATTTACCTTCAGAGTGGAATTGGGGTGTAGAAGATGATGATTTGGAGAGGTTTTGGGAAGAAAACAAGGTCAAGACTCAACTTTTGCTCCTTTATTCTTCTTCAAACTTCAAAGCTTCTTCTCCTCTTCCTCTCTCTCTATAATTTCGGCTAGCACACAAAAATTAGTGAATTTTTGCTCCCAAAATGCTTTAAAACCTAAAAGTTGTAAAGTCCAAAAAGCTCTTTAACTCTTATCCACTCAAGGCCACTTAGGAGGGTTAAAAGAGCCCTTTTAGCCTCCTTTCTTCCCCTCCAAGATAACATGGAAAAGTGTCCATGTATGGACCACTTGGTACTTAATGAATTCCAACATCACTAACTTAATTAGATTTAGTCGATAATTGGTCTCCGTTTGACCAAGAGTTGACTTTTTCACAAATACAGTCATTTGAAAGGAAACAGCCGAATTAAGCTAATCGTAACGACGGCTAAGCTTTTTGGGCCCCGGAAAGGTCCCGAATGACTCCCGGAGTCATCGATTGACTTTTCCGGCAAAAAGTCATCTCTCGCCAGAATTTGCCGGTTCAACCGGGATTGACCGGAGGCGGTTCTTACAATCTACCCCCCTTAAAAGACTTTCGTCCTAGAAATTTAAAACGAAAGTACCTCAAGGGTCTAACAGGCTGGGGTACTTCGCGCGAACCTCATCCTCGCGCTCCCAGGTCGACTTTGCTTCATGGTGCCTCCACTGCACCCGTACCAGTGGGATAGTCTTGCCACGCAAGATCTGCTCTCGCATATCCAGAATTTTGGATGGTTGCTCCTCATACGAGACATCCTCGGCTACCTCGATGTCCGTCCACTCGATAACGTGGGAAGGGTCCGCAATGTACTTCCGTAGTTGGGAAACGTGGAAGACGTTGTGAACGTTCCCAAGCTGCGGTGGCAATGCAAGACGATATGCAACGGCTCCAACTCTGCCCAAAACCACAAAAGGTCCGATAAACCGCGGGGCCAACTTGCCTCCGCCACGCTTGAACCGCACTAGCCCCTTCTTTGGGCTCACCCTCAGGAAAACATGATCACCAACTACGAACTCAAGAGGTCGGCATCGTCTATCAGCATAACTCTTATGTCGGCTCTGCGCGGTCTTCAACCGCTCCCGAATCTACGCGACCTTCTCGGTCGTCTCTCGGACAAGATCCGGACCAAGCAAACTCTTGTCTCCTACCTCTGCCCAATACACGGGCGATCTGCACGGCCTACCATACAACACCTCAAACGCTGCCATCCCAATACTAGTCTGGAAGCTGTTGTTGTAGGAAAACTCGGTCAACGGTAAGTGATCCTCCCATGATCCTCGGAAGTCTAACACACATGCTCGCAGCATATCCTCTAGAATCTGTATCGTGTGCTCTGACTAACCGTCGGTCTGTGGGTGATACGCTGAACTGAGCAAGACCTCGGTCCCCAATGCTCTCTGCAAGCTCTCCCAAATTCTGGAGGTGAATCGAGGATCCCTATCGGACACAACCGACACCGGTACCCCGTGAAGTCGGATAATCTCTCGGATGTACAAACGACTCAGCGTATCAATCGTGTCGGTCATTCTCATGGCTGAGAAGTGCGCCGACTTGGTCAGTCGGTCGACCACTACCCAAACTGCGTCGTGCCCTCTCGGCGACCTCGGGAAGCCACATACGAAATCCATCGTGGCGTGCTCCCACTTCCACACTGTGATCGACAATGGCTGTAATAAACCGACGGGACGCTGATGCTCGGCCTTCACTTGCTGACAAGTGAGGCATCTCGAGACAAACTCTACGATCACTCTCAATATCCCGCTCAACCAGAACTGTCGCCTGACATTCCGATACATCTTGGTTCCACCCGGGTGCACATCAAGACGTGAGTGATGAGTCTCTCTCAAAACCTCGTCTCTACAGCTACGTGGCAAACACAGTCAGCCTCTATAACGTAGATCCTTATCAGTACCCTACACCCAACCCTCAGCGTCAACACCGCTGGTAATCCTCTCCCAGATCTCTGCTGTCTCGGCATCCTCGGCATGTGCCTCTAGTACACGAGTAACTAGTGTGGGCTGAGCCACCAACGAACACATAGCCACGCCGTCTGTGATCTCATCTAGCTCAAGTCTGAACGAGCTCAATCCTCCATCATGTCCCACTCTTGGACTGATATACCGTCCAGGCAGTGGACCAACTTCCTACTCAGGGAATCGGCGACCACGTTCGCCTTACCCGGATGATAGAGTAGCTCGAAGTCGTACTCCTCAAGTAGCTCCATCCACCGCCTCTGGCGCATGTTCAGGTCGCGCTGGGAGAAGATGTACTTGAGACTTTCTGTGATTCGAGAACACCCGGAATCGCTCTCCATACAAATAGTGTCGCCAGCTCTTTAGAGCGAAGACGCCTGTGCAAACTCTAAGTCGTGGGTAGGGTAGTTTCACTCATGCATCTTCAACTGTCTGTAACCATAAGCAACCACCTTCCCGGACTGCATCAGCATATAACTCAATCCCTCACCGGACACATCACAATATACATCATAACCGATCACTCGCTCCAGTACGATCAACACGGGAGCGGTAGTCAAACGAGTCTTCAGCTCGGTAAAGGAGTGCTCACATCATCAGTCCACAGAAACTCGGCTCCCTTGCATGTCAGGGCAGTCATCACGCGGCCAGACGTGAGAAGTCCTGGACGAACCGTCGATAGTATCTGCCAAGCCTAGGAAGCTACGGATCTCGAAGACACTCTTGGGCCGTGCCCACTTCAAGACCGCGTTGATCTTCGCTGGATCGACTAGTATACCCTCTCGGGACACAACATGCCCGATGAACTTTACCTCGGCGAGCCAAAACTCGCACTTCTCTAGGTTTCCGTACAACTGGTGAGTGCGCGATAATGTCAAAACTGTCCTCAGATGCTCCACATGCGCCTCCTCACTCGGCGAATAAATCAGAATGTCGTCTACAAATACAACGACGAACTGGTCCAAGTACGGTCGGAAGATACCGTTCATCAGATCCATGAACGTTGCAGGTGCGTTCGTCAACCCGAACGACATCACCAAGAACTTGTAGTGTCCATACCGAGTCCGAAATGTGGTCTTCGCCACATCCTCCTCCCGAACCCTCAGCTGATAGTAACCGGATCGTAGATCAATCTTCGAGAAGCACTTCGCTCCTCTCAGTTGATCGAACAGGTCATCGATCCTCGCCATCGGGTAGCGGTTCTTCACCGTGACCCGGTTCAACATCCGGTAGTTGATGCACATCCTCAGTGCTCCACCCTTCTTCTTCACGAAGAGGGCGGGAGCTCCCCACGGGGAAGCGCTCAGGCGGATAAATCCCTTCTCCTGAAGCTCCTCGAGTTGTCGCTTCAGCTCGACCAACTCGGTTGGTGCAAACCGGTACGGGACCGTGGATATCAGCGTCGTCCCCGGTATCAAGTCAATCTTGAACTCCACCTCGCGCACAAGCGGTAATATCGACAGCTCCTCCGGAAAGACCTCTGGGAACTCACATACTACACGCGGCAACTCTCTGCTTCGCTCGGTCGCCACCTCATCTCCCGAGGTCAATGCTTACAGGAGGACTCCGCTCCTACTGCCCAATACACAAGTGACAATCGTGTCACCCGAGACCACTGTCACCTACCGTCGATAGCAATCGATCGACGCTCGATACCTCGTGATTCAGTCCATCCCCAAGATCACGTCAAATGTCGTCATGTCAAAAACAAGTAAATTACCAACAAAAGGGCAGTCAGCCACTCTAATCTCACAAGCACGACATACGGTACTTAAAATCACATCTCCCGTAACCGGGGTATCAAGACATAAGGGTCGACTCAACGTCTCTACCCTTAATCCCAAAGAATCATCAAAAGTAGAAGAGATGAAAGAATGTGAAGTCCCAATATCAAATAAGAAAAACGCCCAGGAATTGTAAAGCAAGCACGTACCCTGAGTGGTCTCATGACCGGAGTGGTGTCCCTCTGCTCGGGAGTCAGTGACAGCATACACCCGACCCTGCTGAGCCTGAGGTCCTCCTCACGAGGGTGGTGGAAAGGTCATCTGATATGGAGCCCTCGGTTGATGTCTCTGTGCTGGTGCGCCCGCCGCCTGGCGTGGAGCTCTCGCAGTCTGTGTCTAACGCGAGCGGACAGATGGTACCTGGCGGGGATGCGCCTGCTGAGGTCTCGGCGCTGGCGCTCCTCTAACCCGGTCAGGACACTCAAAAAAGATGTGTCCCAGTCGGCCGTGCTGGTAGCATGTCTTCTCATCGGTACGCGGCCTCTCCCTGAACCTCGGTGGACGGTCCATCTGACGGCCTGCAGGTCTACTACTCCTCGGGAAATCTCGGGCCAGGTAGCCCAACTGCCTGCACAAGGGGCACAACTGCGCTATCGGAGCATGTCCAACGGACGCTACTGCTCCGACTCGGCGCATCCCACCAGACTGGGACTGTGGCTGGAAGGATCCTAAGGTCCTCTGCCTCCTCGGATCGCGGCCCTCAAACGGCCTCAGAAAGCCACTCGGCCTCGGCCTGCTCTCCCGATCCCTGGCGGTCTCTCGGAAGTGCCGCTCTACTGCTAGCGCCTGATCCACTAGCTCGGAGTACACCTCTGTCCTGAAGGCGGTGACTCGGTCCACGATCGACGAGATGAGTCCCCTCTCGAATCGTGTACAACGGCGCTCCTCAATCTACACCAACTCCGGTGCGAAGCGGGACAAGGATGTGAACCTCGCCTCATACTTCGAGACAGTAATCCCTCTCTGACGCAGTTCTAGGAATTGCCGGTGCCTGTCATCTCGTACTGATCTCGGGAAATACTGTTCATGGAACAATTTGCCGAACAACTGAAAGTCGTCGCCAACCATGATCTGCGCGTGTTTCCACCAGTGGTACGCATCCCCCTCCAGCTGGAATGCAGCAAAAGATACCCTCAGGTGATCGTCAGATATCCCTGACGTATCCAGATTGCGGGTAATCCGCTCAAGGCATCTCTCGGCTGCCTCAGGGTCTAACTCCCCGGAAAAGACTGGTGCCTAGCCTGCGGAAATCTCTAAGAGCCTGAGACGTGTAGCTGTCAGCCTGACTCGGCCTCTCAACAGCGGTTGCAGTAGCAGCAGGCACAGTCTCTGGTGCCGGTGCTACAGTCTCCCTCTGGGCGCTGATCGCCGCCAGAACTGTGCGAACCAGCTCCTCTAGAGCAGTCGCGGGAGTCGGCTCTGCAACTGAAGCAACTCTGGGCGGTAGCCTTGACGATCCAGTCTCAACTCTCTCGTGCTTCTCAGAGGAAGCACCCTGGGCACTCGTTGCCCCTGCCTACTCAACGGCAGGTGGCTGCCCCTGCCCCTAGCTGGGCGACTCCGAGTTTCTCGCGGTACGTAAGCATGTGTCATGTCGTATATCTTCTGCACGGATAACGCACATGTTCAGTTTATTAATTTCGAATAAAGCGGCTCGCTTAAAAACAGTAACGTTCACGTACGCTTCACAAGGGTCATACTCGGACCAACAGTATACTTAGTATTAGTATAGTCATAGATTATTTCATATAATCAGAGAAGTCCGCACACTTGTGCATCTCACAGAAACAATTACACAATTCACCCATCTCCCACGGGAGTCACAGTTTCAAACAAGTCACACAGTAAACCGTCCACATCATACAACATATCCATAGAGTCTCCGCACTAACTCATTTCCACAGGTTCTCAACACCTTTCTCTTTCTATCACAACATTCATGTCGATATCGCGTCGTTACAACCCGATTCAGGCGTCCCCGAATCTCGTTGTAACCACTTGACTTTCCCCTATCACGTTCGACTACAGTGGCACCCCTGAGTCAACCCGTGATAGTACAAACACTTCAGTTTTGCAGAAATTTGGGCATGACCCGTTCGAAAATTCCTCTAACCATCCGCTTAAGCGGGACATTCAATAAACAAACTGCACAAAGCGTTCAACACAACATCGTACACAACAAAACATCGTAATTACACACCTCGGGTCTCGGTAATTACTCGATTACCACCAGGCCAAGTCAACATTTCGATCCAACCAACGATCAACGCCCTAACAAGGAGGCAATCCTCTAAACAATCACTCTCTCAAGACTCACAAGTCATCAAACATCTCGAGCATTACTCGCTAAGTTACCTTGACCTCAATCGATCGGCATAACAATTCAATCAAGGCACACTGCACAACAATAAGTCAACCTCGATCTCAATTGATCGGCACAACAGTTCGACCAAAGCACACAACGAAACACACTACAAGGTAAAACACAAACAAGGCTCTTCGCCATCCGACACTCTCGTCGTCTCGGGTTTACGCGTAGGACATTCCGACTTGCATAACCGAACACTAGAACCTTAACAACCTAACTCTACCCACCCAATTAACGTACGATCCGAAATTTTGAAAAAACGGAGCTTTGATACCAAATTGTCACGCCCCAAATCCGGTTTTGACCGGACTCGAGACGTGAACTAAAATAATAATAATAATAATAATAATAATAATAATAATAATAGAAATAAACTTTAATAAACTAAAACTCCAACTAACAACATAATCCAAATCCGATGCTATGAGTCAAAATCTCAAAATATAACAAGTAAGACAATATTTCATATGAAATGAACAACTACGTCTCTACTATAGTGACCACCCGGACCCTCAATGAGCTCCCGATCCCTGAGATGTCCTACAAGCCTACTCACCAACGAAACCTGTAAAACAGTAAAAACAGAAGGGGTCAGCTTACGCTCATTAGGAAAAAGTAGTAAAAAGGGAAAGGACTCCCGCTCCGTTATCAGAAATAATCGATCAACAAGTCTTACTAAAACTGGGAAAGTAAAAAGAAACTGACAGGAATACACGATAATGATAAAGCACCAATTTAAATAACCACACGAGTGACCGGACATTATACTATCAAGACCACCATGGACGTTACTTGGATTCGATAACACATAACATAAGACAAGCACTCGGGATAATCTGAACATCACGCACAACTCAACTAATACATCATACCGGAATACACCCTCGGTCTAGATGTATTCCTGGACACACATCATCGGGGTGAAGCAAATACATAGTACTGGAATACTCATCGGTCTAGATGTCTTCCCGGACACACATCATCAGGGTGAAACGCTACATTGTACCGGAATGTCCATCGGTCTAGATGTCTTCCCGGACACACATCATCGGGGTGAAACACTACATCATACCAGAATGTCCATCGGTCTAGATGTCTTACCGGACACACAGCATCGGGGTGAAACGCTACATCGTACCGGAATTTCCATCGGTCTAGATGTCTTCCCGGACACACAGAATCAGGGTGAAGCAACATACACCGTATCGGAATAACCCTTGGTCAAGGTGTCTTCCCGGAACAAACATCGGGGCAAATCTCAATTAACACATACCCGGACCGACATATACCTCGGTCGGGTATCTTTCCGTGTCTCGGGGTACAAGTCACCACATACAATACCACACAAACCTCACTACATCGAACACATCATACCAATGACGCTTATCGTCACAACTTACCAAGCACACCGCATCGGTCTAATATTCACCCGATCATTTCACAAGACAAACAATCATATCACATTCATCTCATTCATTCAACCACTCATAACACGAGACAAACATTCATGTTGCATTCATCATAATTCACATAATATAACATGATTCTAAACTTAACTAAGAGTGTATCATGCCTCGACATTTAAGAATGAATGACCATCATCAAACACAACCAACACGCAATCCTAAGGCTCGACATGGCCATTCTACCAGCACGGCAATTTCCCATAATTGAAAGCGGTTAAACTAGTGAATCACATCCTATACGCATACTAAGACTCTTCCGATTATTATCGTAATTGAAAGCGGTTATTCTAGTGAATCACATCCTATATGCAAACTAGGACCTTTCCGGTTATTATCATCCTATATGCATACTATTAGTATTCATTAATTTAAGACGGAAATTTACTACTCTTCCCTACCTCAAAAGTAAACTAATCCAGTTGCGGACGACCTGGCTAGCTTCCCCTCGTCACTTCACGATGTCCAACGGTCTCCTCCTTCGTCGAGCTCGGGTCCAAAGTCTTGGATCACAATTAAATACTAGAATTAAAGACTAACCAAGGGTGGTTCAGTTCAACATAACCTTTTGAATTAAACGAAAAACACACAAAAAGGACAAAAAAAAATAGGTCTGCCACGGTTCGGGTCACGAAACCGTGAGGCTCCCCGTCACGGATGACGTCACAGTCTCCCTCATGGAGCCGTGACGTCTCCCGTCACGGATCCGTGACGGTTCTGACGGGTTTCGTCCTTCTTCTTCCTCTAGCTCACTTTCCACGAATTTACAGTTCAAAAACTCCATTTTTATCAACTCCAAAATAGCTCCAAAACCCTCAATAATCCACTACCCATGATGGGTCTTCAACAAAACACCAACACCAATTGATTTCTAACACAAACACAACCTATTAGCTCCAAAATTGAATCATCTAATCATCAAACATCAAAACCCAATGAAACCCACTCATTTTCATGGTCTTCCTTCTAAACTCAAGATTCAATTCTCAAGGAAAACGAAAATAGATTAAGGATTTACCTTCAGAGTGGAATGGGGATGTAGAAGATGATGATTTGGAGAGGTTTTGGGAAGAAAAAAAGGTCAAGACTCAACTTTTGCTCCTTTATTCTTCTTCAAGCTTCAAATCTTCTTCTCCTCTTCCTCTCTCTCTATAATTTCGGCTAGCACACAAAAATGAGTGAATTTTTGCTCCCAAAACGCTTTAAAACCTAAAAGTTGTAAAGTCCAAAAAGCTCTTTAACTCTTATCCACTCAAGGCCACTTAGGAGGGTTAAAAGAGCCCTTTTAGCCTCCTTTCTTCCCCTCCAAGATAACATGGACAAGTGTCCATGTATGGACCAAGAGTTGACTTTTTCACAAATACATTCATTTGAAAGTAAACGGCCCAATTAAGCTAAACGTAATGACGGCTAAGCTTTTTGGGCCCCGGAAAGGTCCCGAATGACTCCCGGAGTCATCGGTTGACTTGTCCGGCAAAAAGTCAACTCTCGACAGAATTTGCCGATTCGACCGGGATTGACCGGAGGCGGTTCTTACAGAAGATCCCTTTGAGCTATTTCTTGAGGAACAAGACATATGATATCAATAATGTCATCCGGCCCTTTGATCTCCAGTGTAATAGTCTCAATACCATTTTCAAGCCAGCCAAACACTTCAATATTCCACTTCCTATAAAAAGCTTTTAATGCTTTTAATTTGAACCAGAGAATAAAAGATGGAGAACCAGTCACTACTATAGCTTCCCAAAACTGCTTTGACTGTGAGTAGAATAATGGATGATCAGTACAAGCATTGATAAATTTGAAAGGCCTTTGCCTACAATCCACCCTAGGATTCCTGAGAAGAATAGGCTTGTAATCAGAAATTGTCTTAGGCAGCCCCTCTTGAGATAAGTTGTTGCATAATGTGAGCACTTGAGGAGAAATCAGAAATCTATCCAATCTAGATGCTTTTGAATAAGGACCAAACCAGGTAAAACTTCCCCAAATAAGTTGTAAGTCTATTAGGCCAAGGTTGTCCAAAAGTTTCTGAAAATTTCTGATGCTTGTTGTTGAAGTAATAGGACCTGTTTTCTCAAAATAATCCAATATGGCATTAAAATCTCCAGCCACCACATAAGGGGTTGGAAAATTAGTGGCTTTCACCTCAATGTCAGCCCAAAGTGTTGTCCTAGCAGTGACTGAGCATGGAGCACAGTGAAAATTGAATCCTCACCAGTAAATAGTCCAGACCAATAAATAACATGCTTATCAACAAAGGAGGATTGCATATGACAAAGATCCTTGTTCCACAAAGTAATGACTCCACCTGAATTACCCTCTGCATGAATAAAAAGAGAATCCCATGATTGAGAAAAGCCACACCCTGATAAGAAATAGTCAGGAAGTCAATCAATTTTGACTCCTGTATTAAAACCATAACCAATTAATGTTTGTAGCACACATTTCTTAGAGCCATCCTCTTTTTTCTAGAAGAAGCTCCCCTCATATTCCATGAGAGAATTCTCATGGAGATAAGAGTCTTTGAATAAGGAGAGAGGGGCATGAATTTTCCACAACTACACCCTCATCCAGATCTTCAAGATTACAATAATCATCTTTTGAGTTTGTCTCAAGATCAACAGTTAGATTAATCTCATTCCCAAGATTATCAAATTGTTCAGTTACCAAATCATCATCAATATAAGCCTTCAAGCCTAAAGCTTTACAATATTCCCAAGTGCCAGCTCCATCACTCTTGAACTTCTGTGGCAGTGGCTTCCACTAACAGGTCTGAGAAATATATTTTTCTCCAGGCCTCAAGATTTTAGTTCTTGACCTGGTGTTATAAGCCACAGTGGAGTCTCCCTTCTTTGTTTTGTGCACAAATCTTATTTCTTCAGAAATTTGAGCTGCTAATGTCTTGTTTAATACATTTGATTTTGAATTAATCCTTCTCTCCAAATTTTTTTTTTGAGAACTGAGGCCTTAAAATAAGGCCCCAAAACTGTAGCTGAAGGTGTAAATGTCCCCTCCTCATTAATGATGCCAACTTCCAATGCCTCTTTTTGTACTTGTAGTTCCTTCCCAGTCCCATCTGTTACAGCTAAAGGCAACTGAACTATAATGATTCCATGAGCTTCCGGAACAGTGTGTTTGTAATAACCACTCCCAGTCAACGCCAGTCAAATCTGCGAAAAACAGGAAAATTTAAAAATTTTGGTCAGTCACTTAATTGAACCTAAATTTGACCCCGAGGGTCATAACGGACTTAAGTTGACCCCGATATCAACCAAAGTGAGTTCCGGGGGACTCGGGGCAACTTTCTGATCAATTTGGGAAAAGTTGACTTTTCGATGGAAAAGTCAACCGAGCGACGTTTTGGTCCATTCGAGGACCGTTTTGGATCCAAAAAGCTTAGTCGTCGTCACAGCGGTCTTAGTTGAGCCGTTTCCTTGTAGCCCGTGAAGTTTCGTAATTTCTTGGAAAAAGTGCCCGTTCGGGGCCCGAAACAGCCGAATTTCGCGAATCTGACTGAAAAATATCTAGAAGATATTTTCCAAAAAGGTGTGGGACCCACATGACACATGTCATGAATGTGGTGGAAGGAAAAGGGGAGGACAACTTTACCCTTGACTTTAAAGAAAAGACAAAAGTAAAAGGAAGGGCATTTTGGTCTTTTTGCTATGTGTTAGTGTTTGAATCAATTTAAAAGGGAAATGTGGAGGTGATACACGGCAATTCAGCAGCAAAATAGGAAATGGAGAGAGAAAGAAGAGAGAGAAAAGGAAAGAAAATGGGAGATTTTGGTGATTTCCCGATGATCCGACCGACCGATCGACTCAACGATTGAAGATTTGTCATCCCGTCGTCATTCTCTACGGTGAGCACCTAACCGACTTTCATTTTGATACGTTTAAATTTTAGGGTTTGAGTTAAACGGTTTGATTATGGTTGGGTTTTGGTTAGAATTGGTTTAAAGATGAATGGTTGAGGTTTGGGGTTCGTTAGGAACGTTTTGGGGCAAAAAGGGAATTTTTCCATTGTGGCCGTGTGGGGCCCACGTGCTCGGGTTTTAGTGCTCGGGTGGTTTAAAACGTTCCCCGGACCATTTATCCTAAACCGAATCGAAAATTGGAATTAAATTGGAGAAGTTGTAATTAACGGGTTTTAGAAACTTTAAACGTTAATTAATTGACTCGGAAGTCGGAATTCGATTCCGTCAAGGGCGTTGGATTCCTTGAAATATTCTAAGACCGTAGAAACGAAAACGGGGGCTTTTGGAGCCCCGGAAGGCAATTAACAAAACCCGGGCAGATTCGTCATGTCGGGCGAATCGGGCCTTTACGGGTCCTTTATCGACAATGTCGAGTAATTGGGAAGTTTGGGAGTGATCGACATTTTCGGGGTTAAGTTTGGGCATCGAGTTTAAAGGTTTTCGGTTTATTCGTACTAGTTTTAAAGTGCCTTTAAATTGTGTTCTTTTAGATCGTGCCACGGACCGAGGCAAGGGAAAGCTGGGTGAGTGACTGAGATCATCACCGGAGCTCGTGGTTTGGCTTTTGGGAGAACACGCACGAGGTAGGGAAAAGTAGCCGGATCTCGGCCCTGACTAGGGAAAGTTAACTGTAGAATTGCATGTGACACCGGGGTGTCGTGGGTTATCTAGTTTATCGAATATTAGAAAATCATGTTACGGGAACTTAGTAATTATTGGAAAGGCATGTGACACTTAGTAGTGTCGTAGGAGTAGAGAACTTAGCGATAATTGTTTTACTGGAGGCATATGACCATGCCCGGAGGTTGATAGTGAACTTATCGATATTAGGAGTACTGGAGGCATATGACCATGCCCGGAGGTTGATTGTGAACTGTTGATATTAGGACTGTTGGAGGCTTGGGTTAAGCCGGAGGTTGATTGTTTATTTTGGCGTCTTGGGTGGCCTTGAGAGCCCGTGTTTTATTATTGTTGAGTCTTGGGTGGCCATGAGAGCCCTTGTTATTATTCGTGTTTGGGTGGCCATGAGAGCCCGTACTTTACTGTTGGTGTCTTAGCTGGCTTACGAGTTAGAGTCTCGGTAAGTTGCAAGCGTGTTTTATTGTTGAGTTTTGGGTGGCCATGAGTGCCCGTGGGGTTGTTGAACCCGTGTCTTTACCTTTGGTGTTTTGGGTGGCCTTGAGAGCCCGTGTACTAAGGTTGGTGTCTTTGGTTGGCCTGACCGGGTTAGAGTCTCGGGGGGGTTGCAAGCTTTCTTTAGCTGGCTTACGAGTTAGAGTCTCGGTAAGTTGCAAGCGTGTTTTATGGTTGGTGTCTAGGGAGGCCGTGAGTGCCTGTGGGGTTGTTGAGTCCGTGTCTTACTGTCGGTGTGTCTTGGGAGGCCGTGGGTGCCTGTGGGGCTGTTGAGTCCGAGTTTTACTGTTGGTGTCTTGGTGGCCATGAGTGCCTGTGAGTGTTGAACCTGTGTTGTACTGGTTGTTGAACTTGCTTGTGATTGTGTTTGTGATTGTGATTGTGATTGTGGTTACCTGAGGTTGGGGGCCCACTTCATGAAACGGGGGTCCACGATCACACGCGTCTGCATGTTCAGACGGGGTAGGGGGCCCGCCCGCCAATAAAGGGGTCCTGGCCGCGCGTGTGTGGTTTGGGTTTGTGAGAATACTTTGGCTGGCTTACGGGTTAGAGTCCCGGTAAGTTGCACGAATTCTTTGGCTGGCTTACGAGTTAGAGTCTCGGTAAGTGCAAGCATTTTCCGGCTGGCTTACGGGTTAGAGTCCCGGGAGGGTGTGAGCATTCTTGGCAGCTGGTTTGCGATCCTTTGTGATCTTGTTTGGTGTGCGATCCCTTGTGATCTTGTTTGGTGTGTGATCCCTTGTGATGTTATTTGGTGTTGCGTAACTTTCTTTTGAGTCCTTGGAAGAGGTCGTCAATGGTTGTGTCGGGTCTACTTTACGCGTTAGGGTGTCGAGTTGGTCAGGGAAGGCAACAGTGGGTGTATGTTCAGTCAGAGTACTTGGGTTGGGGATGGTGTTCCCCGGTGTTGAGTTGTTTGTGGGTGTTACCTGCTTTGTCTGCTAATTATGCCGTAGTCAGTCTGTTATCCGTGGTGGTGAGCGAACACTCACCCCTAGCTGCTTTTCCTACAGGTACTGTTCGTGGGACGGACTAGGTGAGCTCTCGAAGCTTGTGGAGCTAGGAGCGGAGTCCGGGTTTTGTCTTTTGAGTCTAGTGACGGATACCTTGTACTTTTGTCCACGTGTGGGGACGTATTTTAAGTTGTAATTATTATTTTGTTGAACTAAACTGATATTTTAAAGGGTTTAAATGGAAAAGGTTTCAAAATGTTTAATTATTTTAAATGTTCGCGTCCCGAATTCGGTTTACTGAAATGGGGGCGTGACAGTGTTCCCCACCTGAAGCTATGGCATCCAAGGACTCGGTGGCAATCAAAGCTTCCTTAAAATTCATGGTAAGAAGAGGTGCTTGATTGTTGACGGTAGTTGGACAAATAAGAGAAGGGAAGTGGTGCATAATCTGTATTTCTTCAAGAGTGTCAGGAATGATAACATGATCAAGATTCTCAGATATAACTCCACCAACCTCCAAAGCAAGACATTCTTTTTCCTTCAGGAAAGTACTACAACTAAAACCTTCTCTGGCCACAAAGTTTTCACAAAGATCAAGTCCAGGATTCTCAGCAATAACTCTACCTACCTCCAAAGCAAGACGATCCTTTTCTTTCGGCAAAGTACTACCTTTAATTCCTTCACTGGCCATAGTATTTTCACAAAGTACATGACTGGTTATAACAATAAACTCACTAGAGAGTGAATTATTTGAATTGTCAAAGCTAGAGGAAGAAGAGGATACATTTAATTTTGGAATTGCACACATGGGTACTACTGATACATCAACTGAACACGCCATAAAGTTATAACTCTCACCTTCCAACTCCCAACCAGACTCCTTGTACACTTTTAAGTATTCTTGTGAGTGAATAAGAGTATAAGTTGCATCAAAAGAAACTCCTTTGGTAGAGACTGGAAGAGCACAAACAAAAGATCCTAAATCTGTCACTGTTGCTTGAAAAGTTTCTTTGCACCATCCTAGGATTGGTATCCCATACAAGGCCACCCAAGAAAATTCCAACACCCCCCCCCCCCCCCCCCCCCCCCCCCGCCCCAAGTTTGCAAAGCTGATATTTTTCCTCCAACCAAGTCATCCAAAAACTTAACCAACCATTGTCTTCCTTCAGAGCCTCTTTCTCAGCATCTTCATCTGGAAAGAACACCAGCACCATTATATTCCCAAGGTCTTTGATAATGACCTCAACCCCCCTCTCTAGTTTGAAGTCTTCCATGGTAGCCTCTATTGAGAATTTTTTGTGTAGTAAAGCCAAATGCCCTCTTTCCAACCAACTTATGTGTTCTTCAACCACCACCCCTTTAATTATATTCTCAGGAGAATAATCAATATCAGGATGGTTCTCTTCTCTAGATTTCTTCCTCCAAACAGCTTGAGCTCCTGAATAGTTCTGATCCCTAAGCTTTCTCTCAGCTTTTACCACAAACAATTTGAAGCCTATGAATACATAGCCATTGAAGATATGGTGGCCTTCCCGCATACCTTAATGAGAAGAAAAAGACACAAAACCAAACCATCTCCTTCTGCTATTTGGAACTGAAGGAGTCTCTGTTTTTAAAATATCCCCGCATTCGAGAAAGAGATCCCTTACGTAAACATTCGAAGTTCCAGAGGTAGATTATGAATAAAAAGTCTAAACTAATATATAATATTTATATTATAGGGAAACCCCGTTTCATGACGACGTGTTTTGAGCTATATTGACATCATGACTATAGGTAGTTTTTTTTCTTCTCAATTCATAATAGCGGACTTTCTTCCTGTTTATTAGGAGTAACGGATTTTGTCGAAATGGACGGATCCGCTAACTTCAGTCTAAAAAAAATGAAATTATCTTTAAATTTTTGTTATTAGTTCTAACGGTAATCAAACTTGTAGTTAAATAGTTAAATAATTACTATTAATGAATTAAAATTCATTAATTACGCTTAATTATAACTAATTATTTATATTAATCAAATAAAAAATAATAAATTACAAAGACTCCATTACAATCAAATCTAGAAAAAAAAACTAAGAGCTCTCTCATTGGCTCCAGTCACCGCGTCATTGCCCCCCCCCCCCCCTTCATCGTCAAAAACGTTTCTTCGGTCTCTCTTCTGGTACCCCTCTTCAACCCCAATGGTTGCCGCCTACTTCTCCTCGACATCAGTACACATCCTCGCCTCGGATCCCCTTTTCTGAGCAGCCCTTGTTGCCTCTATAGCCGCCATCGGTGTATCCACCTCCTTGGCCTCCACTTATCCTTCCTTGTCGGTCTCTATCCGATTCTTGGTCAAGATGATCGATTGGTTTGATTTTATTTTATCTGTTTTTTTTTTGCAAGGTTACTGAGTGGAGATTCGGAGACTTTTACGTGGAGGGATCCCTGAATCACATCTACCATCGTCGTTCTTTTCACACTAATACTATTGAGTTCAGATTTGATCATACTCTTTACAACGAAAAGAGCCCCCCCATAGGGTCAAGCAACGTTTAGGCACCACCTTGAGCGGTTCTCGACAATATCAGTTATTCGTTTACTTTCTGTATTCTGAAAGCCGTTTACGGCGAATTGTCATAGGATTCGTTGAAAGCCATTTACGGTGAATTATCATAGGGTTTGTTGAGAGGGACCTTCTAGAAACACAATCTGTGTACTGACTCTTTTAATTTTAATACTATACGTCCTTGTGCTAAACAAAGACTCCATTACAAATTTTTTGTAAGCTCATATTTTTTACTAAAATATTTCCAAAGGGGAGAATAAAAAAGAGATCAAAATACCCTAAACACGGTTATAAGAAGGGATTTATCAATGGGAGTCCAAAAAGGGCATAACCTAAGACTGTAGACCAAATAAGGTCGGCATGAACCAAACGAAAAGGAAACAAAAATAAAATACCAAAAAACCATAGGCAAAGGGCTTGGAGCTCAAAACCGATTCAGCAACAACCTTAGTTGGAAGATCAGTTGTGTCACCCAATGAACCTTGGAAAACCTACCCCTGAAGTTGAGGGACACTAACTAGAGTACTAGGAGCCTGACACTGGACTAAATCTCTTTCTTTTCTAAGAGAACAAACTTTATCCCTTGTCCAATACTCTATACGAGGACATGCCGACGAAGACCCAACATAGTTTTTGGAGCCTTGCCCCAACATGCCTTCATTTTGGGACCATTCGAGCATAGAGCAGTTGCGAAGCTTTAGTAGAGACTATGAAAATCCGCGTCCATTGTCTCAATCGAATTCATGACCGAATACAAATTTGAAGCAACCTGACTAACTCGATGCACAAGCATCCTACCACAAGCATCGTCGTTACAAGTTGCCTTATCAACCGAAATTGGTTCACCAAACGGTACAAGGCCGAACTCGCCTTTACTTTTCTCAGCCAGAACCTGTTCGTCCTCATCGCCACCACAAGTTGTCTTCTCAATCGACATATGCTCATTCAAAAGTATAAAGGAGATTATCTAAAACGTTTAAGAATATTTGTACCCTGAACGTTCATTCAAAAGTTACTAAAAATAATATTTACCGTGTTGTCTCCATATAAATTTATATTTTATTTTATTCTAGTTGTAGTGTATTTTTATTGACGAACATATTCTGCTCTTACCATTCTTTTTTCTGATTGAAAGGTGTAGTATTATTTAATAATCATGATTACATAAATATGCACCGAGGAACAAGCTCCTCGATCGGTGAAATAGGGTCAGAATGAATGAACAATGGTTCTCTGATCCTTTTAGTATCATAACCACCACCGACGGTGTTTTGATGCCTCATGGGAAATGATAGAAGACGAGTGGGGAGATGAGAAGACCGGAGATCTCGATGGAACTCAACAATAACAGTGATGGGGGGAGGCATCGCATCATATAGGGACCCCTCCCAGATCCAGTCCCCGATGCATGCTTCACTACTTATTCCACCTGGCGGGGCTGCTTGCCCGCCATGGCTTGATCCTCCCGGGGTCCCCGGTCGCCAGCCTTTAGAAGGTACCCAGCCCCCCAGTCCAGCCGCTCCAGTCAATACTGCTCTCGTTGCTCCCCCGTCCGCACGAGCTCCTGCATCTTGAGTGGAGAGTCGCGGTAGGACCCCTGAATGAGAGACAAGAGACTGAGGTGGAGCTCTCTTGGTCGAACCCTGAAGCTCTAGTCGAGGGGGCGTAGGAGTCCGGGGAGCTTTGGTTAACAACAAAGGACCTAGCGGGCCAAAACCCGGGGGGTTAGGTTGGTTGGCCGTCTCCCCCTAGTCTAAGTCATACCGTTTGACCTACTTATCCCTGTCATATTCCAGCATGAAAGATCCAAGTCGAGGTGGACCCTGAACCACCCACGTACAGTCCTTTAGGATATGGCCTAGCCGGACTCAGTTATAGCAGAAGTTCGGAAGCTTTGAATACGTGAGCTCCACACTGATAGGCTCTGGAAACTCTAGGAACCAGAGCACAAGCACCTTTCTCAGGGGCCTTTCTAGGAGGTGCCAGAATCGGACCTTGACGGTGCCTCCCCAGCACAAGCCTGATTGCTCACATGGGACATCTACACACATTCCCAGGGCATCCCCGATAGAGATACTCATCTCTCTCGTCCGAACCAGGGGTGTTAGTCCCCTAACATGGACCCATAATTGTACTCGGTCCAGAGCGGGCAACTCCCGAGCGCACAGGTCCAAGTCACCAAGCAACAGGACCTGGCCATCGAAGCACCAGGGCTCGTTACCTCGGACCCACACCCTAGATTCCGACGACCGAAAATAGAAGCCGAACAGTCCCGTCCCTATGTCTTTGACCACTAGCCTTTCTACAGCCTTACCACATGCATTAGTAATGATGCGGAGGAGCATGTCCTTCCGTGGGGGTTGTGGTGACCACAGCCGACCTAGCAGTCCCCATTGTTGGCGAGCTAATGTCGCTGCTGTCGTCGCCCGATACGCCAGGACCACCACCTCAATATCTTCTTCATCGTCTAGAGAGCAGGACGAAAACCCGTCGTGCAGACCATCCAGAGAAGTCTGAAGATCAGCCTCCTTGGAAGTCCCAGTCGAAGGGAATTCCTCTATAAGGAGGTGTTTCGATCGGTCCCGGTTCATCCCTTCTGGGGTAGTTAGGGCCGCCGGTATTATTGGAAAGTTGGCCGGGTTGGGGAGACACTGCCTTAGCCCCAAGACCATGGCTGCCGTTCTTGGAAGCTCCTCCATAGGGGCCTTCCCTTTCGCCGGATCTCTCTGCAATGCGAGAGGTACCTTGGGGTTAATCCCCACTTCATCAGATGTAGGGATGCCCACCCGTGCCCATGTAATTTTAAGAGTTAGAGCCTGATCCGGGTCAAGGCTCGGAGGGAGTGAAACCCTAGGTAAGATCGGGTTAACAACATCGATACTCGCCCCAGCCCTAGACATCCGTATTTCCTCGCTGGTGGTCAGCGGAACCCTAGGGTCCCTGTCCCTATCGATCGGAACCAGAGCGAGGTCATGACCGATTTACAAATAGTTGAACTTTGTTTGTAACCTTCTTGATGGTCTTTGAGTGAACTGAATACTCAGACACTCGACCTTCTTTTCCATCTTGGAAATGTTGGTCTTTTTTTAAATGAAAAAACAGCTGATAAAAAAAACGACAGACTATGGCTAAAAAAGATCACACAATTGAGAGAGAAAAAAGCTGACACTTCTGCTGCTCTTACCATTCGTTATTTGTCATATTATGCTGGAAGCTAGCTACACGATCAATCTGGTATGAAATTAGGCCAAGAAAGCTTAAATGATTGAGTAATTTAAGAATATTACGATCTAAGATCTGAGTAGATTTAGAGACATTTTTTTTAAACCTAGAGACATGTTTGATACAACAGTAACGTTGAAAGCCAATCCAGCCGAAAATCATATATTTCTATAAAAAGAACGTTTTGTCAAATCTGATGTGGCATGCTTCATATGTTACTATTCAACCCTTTCTTCCTTCTCCTTTCAAGTTGTTGGCTTCGTCTTATCTCTCCTCTGCATTTTGTTATTCTTCTATCTTCTTCAATGACATATATAACATGTTCCGTTTCTTCCCCTTTTTAATTCTCTGTTTATTAGGCTCAGCCGTTTCAAGCCCTCTTCAATTCCCATCTTCAGTTGTCTGTCTACTAGGGTCAGCTTTTGGTGCCATCTTCAATGGGGTCGTTAATGGTGCTCTTAATTCCAGGTAACTGCTCTTAACTCCCAACAATGAACGGTTGCATCCGCAGAACCCTATTTATCTTCTCTATTGTTCCCAGCCTTTGGAAGCCTGCGGGAACACGACTCCGACCCTGATTAAGTTCCGTCCTCTTCACAGCTTCAGCTAGAAAATTGAGCCTAATTCTCTACGTATCCAATCTAAAGGTACGCCCATTTTTTACTGAGATATCTGTTTGGTTGTTAGGAAAGTCGAGGACGATGAAAAAGAAACGGCCCCAATCTGTGAAAATCGAAATTGATATTTGGAGAAGTGTGGTGGTCAAGGGGATATATATAGAGAGGAATAAGGAGGAGAGAGTTGATTGGCTCAAGTTTTGTGAGGTTGACATTGTCTGGTTCAGAGGCTACGCGGTTCTGATATATCTACCTTTTCGTGTGGATTTAATGAGACAAAACCCAATGCAACGGATACAAATGAAAACGGGTCCGTGTTGGTAAGGATGGTCACCCATTTTGACATTCATTTTTGTTATCTGACCCAGTTGGCTTTGGAAATGGAGATGTTGTGTTTTCTGTTTGAGATCATATTGGTTCTTAATTGTATTTTATATTGCTTTGGTGTTAATAATGCGCTGATTGTTAATACTTTATTCTGGCCTTTGGTTAATACATGTTTTATTCTGGGTAAATTGATTTTGTTGTTAAAAGATACTTAATGTTGTGTTGAACTAAAATTCAAATCAGTTTTGAATTTTTTTCCTGATTTAATAAGAACTGACATGTTAATTTCTAATATCTATGTTGGTTATGTACAGTAATCAACCTTCTATCTCAAATTCAAATCTCAGTCATGGTTTTTGTGTGTGTTTCGTCGGTTATTAGCATATGCATATTGTAGAGTTAAAGTCAGAAGCTTATGTTTTCCTTTTTGTTTCATACTCCAAAGTTAGTAATGATGTAGGGGAATGCTCTTAGAGATCATAATACGGTGCCTATATCTGAGAGGAAGAGTAACATCTCCTGTATAGCGACTTTGACTAAGTCCTTTGCTGGCAATGCCTATGAAAACCTCGAAGAATGGCAGAAGAAAAATGATGGCTATGTAGTTTCAACTCCTGTCAATGGCACCCATGTTGTTAACTCTGTAGTGGAGGTTGTAATTTCAGAGGCCGAATATATTGATTCAGAGAACTTGAATGATATTGAAGATGTTGACACTGGTCTTGAGGTATGAAGGTTTTTACTCATTGTGATTCGAAGAGCTCTAGCTCTGTATTCGTAAGTGATCTGTATTCTCTTATTATTATGTCATTTTCGATTCATAATAGTTGTGGGTTTCTGTTGTGAAATGGGTTTTACATTTTATGCCTCCATGGTCAGAGCTCATTGAATTTGGGTGTTAATTTATTTATCTTTTGAGAAAGGAACCTGGGATTTTGTTTAGACTGAGTTTTGTATTCAAAAAGGTCGGGTAGATTGGATACAACATTAATTGGATTACTAAACTAGCTATTGGGTATTTTCACTCGGAGACACATTCTGAGATATATTTAATTTGATTTATTCCTCTCCTTTTGTGTGCCTTGCCTTACTTGAAAATGTATCCAATTTTTTCATACGCAAAGTTAAAGGCATCTCGCATCTGTACTATTTGTTTTTTAACCTGCATATCTGTTAAATTTGTATGTTGAATCTGGACAGTAATGGCTAATTTTTCTTGCTATCTGTATATGTTGTAATGAATTCGAGACTCCTACGATCGATCATTTTTCTCAAAGTTATTTCAAACATGATTAGTTAAGCCAACTAATATGATAACAAACTTGATTGTTGCATGTATTTGCACATTTTCTATTTGTGTTCAATTCAAAACATGTAACTGATAAATAGACTAATTGTATAGACATGTAACTTTAATCTTCTTCTTTTTTTTGTAGATGCATACTTGTACTCATGCATCCTTTGTAATCTATTTATTTCCGTGATAAAGGAGTAATTTGCATATGTTCCTTCTTTGTCTATTCTCCAAGGCTACTTAGGACACTTTGGAGCTGTGTCTCCATCCTAAGGTCGAACTATCTAAAAGGGAAAATGATCATCTATGCTTGTGGTCGAGAATAAGGCGCGTTGTATGCCTCTGGATTGGGATTTGTGGCGAAAAAGAAGAAGAAGAGAAGATGGGTTTTGAATGAAGTCTACAAAGAAATGAGAAGAAGGTGGTAGTAGCGGAGAAGGTAGAGAGATTGATGGAGCTTGATGATTGAAAAAAAGAAGCTTCCTGAATTTACCAAATTACTTGGTAGACAGAGGTATGGTTCATATGGCTATCTCACAAACTCATTTTTCTATAACAAAATACTTGATTCTATTATATTTTATCATCCATCGTACTGCTAGGGGCATCTTACAGGTTTTGGGAAAATGGTGGAAAATTATTCCGAAACTTACTCCCAACAAATTATTGAATTCTACATGTATGGGGAAAATGCTAGACAAGAATAGTAAGACTAATGTTGTTTTCTGGTATAACAATCCTGCACTTTTGAGGTATATATTATTTCGTGTTATGTTCGGATCTAACGAAGTTTGATTTTTAAGGTATTTGTTCCTTTGGAATTGTAATAAAAATGATTTCACTTTAGTTGAATTAATTTGTTGGGTTTGTTTATTTTCAAGACCCTTTATGGGGCCTTTGTAGAACCAATTAATTAGCTCCTACAAAAAAACTGTCGATAATCTGCTTAACAACCCTTCTTCGGCACCTGTTACATTAATGTTTACGTGATGTCATGTAATGTTCAGGCAAGCCAAGCGAAAAATCATTGTAGCTGTTCAAAGCCCATCTTTTAGACGTTACTCGAGAGAATAACAACTAAATTCATTTGCATATTCTGAAGTTTTTTTTACTTATGTATTGTCTTTGTAGTTGTTGTATTCCATTAATTTACATTTTTTCCCTGAAAGCATAAGATCATGCAACGGGGGTTCCATCAAGACTTAATATCGGAGTTATCGCAAAAGAGGATCCAAGTCCTTATTTTCTACAGTTTATAGCTTTGGCCATTTCTTTGTCGGTTTTTACACAGGTTAAAGAAAAACTAACCCTTTTCGTTTCCCTGGCAAGTCCCATGTGATCAGGGCTATTCTGAGCAATGCATCTAACAATGTGCACGTTTTCTGTCATATTCTGCTTATATTTTACAAAGGGTTTGATTTGGTTATGTGGTGTATACAATGTTGTTGGAGTAAATTTGACAGTGTTGGGTGGTTTATATGAAAATTGTCATGTGCTTTGGTTTAAAATGAGGTTCTAATATTGTCTTTTGTGGTTATTTTTGGATGAAATGTATGTATAGTCTAATAAAAGTCAAATTAACACTATTTGACTCTTATAATGTTATCTATACAAAATATGTGAATGACTTTCACTCACTTAATGTCATAGGTTTTTAGATGAGTCATCACTGGTATGAACTTTATTTTCTTTCTAAAACTTTTTAAACACTTTTTAATCTGGGTACTATAGTTAGTGGTGTAAATTCCTTTTGCAGTAAAGAAAATAACACAGGAAAACCCAATAATGAATGTAAATCTTCACAGAATCAAAGTAAACATGATCTTTGGAGCCTTAACTTCTGTTTTGCATTTTTGTTCAGTCAAATTTGATGGTGAATTGAACCGCATGACTTTCAATTTTTCTCCACACAGATCATGACTGATGAATGGGGCAATGCTAAAATGAAGCTCACAGGTTAGTCATTTCTTTTTTTTAACAGCAATTGGTTATATTATCAATAGCAGGCTTTGCAAGATGGAAGAACCAAACAGTTGACTGGTATAAAACTGAAGCAAATATAGACCAAACAGATCATGCGCCAAAGCCAAGCAATTCATTTCATCTTCATGTCGGTTTTCTACATATATGTCGGTGTTCTACATATAATTACCGATACATGTATTTATGATATTGTCACATTTTAAAATTACATTCTTTTCCACAAGCGGTATCATGTTTGTAAAGTTAGTAGAGAATGATATGGGATTTATAAGGTGTTTTGAATCACCAGTATGTTCAAACATGTTTGTGTGTGATCAAACATTGATGTATCAGATTTTTTGTGATTGACATGCCCGCGTTTACAAAAACATCAATTATGCGATTAAATTTAGTGTGTTATTACTGTGGGAGCTGAACGGTGGTTCCTCATGCATATTAACACATACAATTTTATTTCATATCATTATCTTATACGAGCATCGCATGATTTATCTTGGAAATTAACTCTTAATTTCATTTCAATTCTTATCATGTATAGCACGTTGTGTTCCACAAATAATGAATGCATCAAATAACCCGGTGAACCTTTACACCAAGCACCGCGCAACGCGCGGTGCACCCACCTAGTACAAAATAAGAAAAGACATGATTAGCGGTCTGTCTTTTTTACGTTATGTTTTTTTATTATTATTTTTTTTCTTCTGTCGGTGACTGTGAAAGGAAAATAAAAAGGGCCATGACATCAAATGTTCCTCGTCCTTTTAAGGTGAAAGGAAAATGAAAAGGGCCATGACAGTAAAGGAATACAAGCAAAAATCCTAATCTTCTCTGACTTGAAAAACACGCCTCTCTTCAGCTCAGTAGCACGCTGCCCCTGCTTCCTCGTCGGTGACGGCCACGGCTGTTGCCGGCGAGGAACCTTAGCTTCTGTTCCTCCCTCCCTCCCTTGCTGCTCCTTCTTTGCGCCATCCCCTGTGCCCCTCCCCTGTTCTCAGCTTCCCCGCCTGTCTCATTCGAGTCTCCGACGACGACCTTCTTCTCCGAAAGAGGCTCTCCTTCATCAGTCAGATCTGGTTTTCCGAGCTTCCCGGAGTGCTCTGGCCGGGATATTCGCTGCTGCTTCGTCGCCGGTGGCTGCTACAGGAGCGAACTGAAGGTTGGACGTAGCTGCTCAAAGCCGACCAGATCTGGTGTCGTGCATCCCGGAGTCGCTCCGGCGCTGCTGCTTGGTTGCCGGAGCATCTAGAGTTTGGCGTTGCTGCACAAAACCGGCCAGATCTGGTTCATTTCTCGCCGGTGCGGTTGCCCATCCGGCCACCGGAGCTTGCAGCATCATCATCGTTCCTCTTCTGCTGATGAGGCTCCTCCCTATGCCGGAGGCCTGGAGGAGTACTTCCGGATTGTTCTACCTAGAGTTCGTTCGCCGAAGTGGTTTGTACCTTCGCGCTGGTTTGGCTCAGATCTACGAGTTTTGGCCCTTGCTCAGCCTCCTTGGTCCGCTGCTCTCTAGCCTTGACCCTCCCTGGTGGCGCGGAAGGTTATCCCGGCCTACTCGGGCTTCCCAGGGGCAGAATCGCTGCTCCCCTCTCTCGGCTCCGGTTTGAAGAAATTCTGGTCCTCTCCTTGTGTTCTCGGTGCTGATCGAAATGTCAAGTGGTCCCCCCGTGAGTTTGAAGTCGTCCGAGGCTGTTGTCGCACAATTTAACAAACGCCCTTTACCTGCACCATGTCAGAGTGGTTTGAGATGAGGTTCTCACTGAAGGGACTCTCCGGCGAAAATACGGGCGCGTGAGGTCGTGTGGGGTCAGCTCGGTTCATTGCTAGGAAAAGCACTCGGTTCTAGGGTCAGGCTTTGGGTGGATCTCGGTTCTGGAGTTCTTGGCTGTGGTTGGTGTTTGACCTCAACGGTTGTAGCTGATGTCTGACAGAAAGGCAACCCTGGTGTTCAGTAGAAATATCGGGTCCCCTAAAGGCGATTCTCGGTGTTGGCCTGTTTCGTGTCGAGGTCCAGCACGGGTGCATGCCATGATGGTCAGTTCTGAAGTTGCCTTCGTCCTTTTCCCTTGGTAAGCTAAGCCTGTAATAACCACTTTTGGTCAACGTCAGTCAAACCTGCGAAAAACAGGAAAATTTAAAAAATTTGAGACACACACTTAACTTAACCTAAATTGACCCCGAGGGTCATACCGGACTTAATTTGACCCCGCTATCGACCAAAATGAGTTCCGGGGGACTCAGGGCAACTTTCAGATCAATTTGGGAAATGTTGACTTTTCGCTGGAAAAGTCAACCGAGCGACGTTTTGGTCCATTCGAGGACAGTTTTGGATCCAAAAAGATTAGCCGTCATCGTAGCGGTCTTAGTTGAGCCGTTTCCTTGTAGCCCGTCAAGTTTCGTAATTTCTTGGAAAAAGTGCCCGTTCGGGGCCCGAAACGTCCGTTTTTCGCGAAACTGATTGGAAAATATCAACTAGATACTTGCCAAAAGTTGTGGGGCCCACCTTGACACTTGTCCTAATTATGGTGGTGTTAGTTTTGGGGGGGAAATGTGTGGTGAGCAAGGGGTGGCCGGCCACATGGGTTTAAAGAGAAAAAAAAAGGAGAAAATGAGTTAGTTTATTTAATTAGAAAGAGAAGAGAGAGTTTAAAGAGAGAAGGAGAAGAAGAAGAAGAGAGAAGGAGAAAGGAGTTGGAGTTGGAGTTCATCCAACCCTTGGATCGATTCAAAGCAAGAAGAAAACGTCTCCCCCTCGTCTTCCTCTTGAGTAAGCACTAAACCGATCGTCATTTTGATTAGTATTTTTGAAAGCTAGGGTTTGGGTAAACTATGAGTTAGGGTTGTAGTGAGGTTGGGGGTTTGTTGGAGGTGTTGGGATGTGAAGAATGACGTTTTCCGGTGACCGGAGGCTCGGGAGGAGCTCCGGCCACCGTGGGTGGTGGCCGAGCCCCCCCCCCCCCCCCCCCCCCCGCCCCTTGAACCCTAGGGCACGGCCAAGTGGGTTGGGTGGGGCCCACGTGCTCGGGTGCTCGGGTTTTAACGTTCGGGTGGTTTAAAACGTTCCCCAGACCATTTATCCTTAACCGAATCGAAATTTGGAATTAAATTGGAAAAGTTGTAATTAACGGGTTTTAGAAACTTTAAACGTTAATTAATTGACTCGGATGTCGGAATTCGATTCCGTCAAGTACATTGGGTTCCTTGAACTATTCTAAAACCGTAGAAACGAAAACGGGGGCTTTTGGAGCCCCGGAAGGCAATTAACAAAACCCGGGCAGATTCGCCATGTCGGGCGAATCAGGCCTTTACGGGTCCTTTATCGACAATGTCGAGTAATTGGGAAGTTTGGGAGTGATCGACATTGTCGGGGTTACGTTTGGGCGTTAAGTTATTGAATTTCGGTTTATTCGTACTAGTTTAAAAGTGCTTTGAAATTTGTGTTCTTTTAGATCGTGCTGCGGACCGAGGCAAAGGGAAGCTCGGCGAGTGACTGGGATCATCTCGGGATTTAGTGGAGCGCTTTTGGAGTTGTTTACGAGGTAGGGAAAAGTAGCCAGATCTCGGCCCTGACTAGGGAAAGTTAACTGTAGAATTGCATGTGACACCGGGGTGTCGTGGGTTATTTAGGTTATCGAATATTAGAAAAGCATGATACGAGATTGTAGCAATTATTGGAAAAGCATGTGACACTTAGTAGTGTCGTAGGAGCAGAGAACTTAGCGATATTGGAATTACTGGAGGCATATGACCATGCCCGGAGGTTGTTTGTGAAACTAGTGATCTTAGGACGGTTGGAGGCATTGATTATGCTGGAGGTTGTTGTGTTTATTTATTGTTGAGTTTTGGATGGCCTTGAGAGCCCGTGTTATTTATTGTTGAGTTTTGGGTGGCCTTGAGAGCCCGTGTTATTTATTGTTGAGTTTTGGGTGGCCTTGAGAGCCCGTGTTATTTATTGTTGAGTTTTGGGTGGCCTTGAGAGCCCGTGTTATCTATTGCTGAGTCTTGGGTGGCCATGAGAGCCCGTGTTGTTATTTTGGTATTTTGGGTGGCCGTGAGTGCCCATTGGGTTGTGAACCCGTACTTTACCGTTGGTGTCTTGGGTGGCCATGAGGGCCCGTAGGGTTGTTGAACCCGTGTTTTGTTGTTGGTGTCTTGGTGGCCTTGAGTACCTATGGAGTTGTTACCGGGGTCGTTACTGTCTGTTGAACTTGTTTGTGATTGTGATTGGTTACTCTATACTGGTGGAGGTTGTGTGGTGTAGCTAGCCTCCCGACTGGGATCGGGAGAAGCGGAGAGGTTGTGGGCTAGCTCCCCGACTGGGATCGGGGGAAGGACGCGCGGGTGTGGCTAACCACCCGACTAGGATCGAGGGAAGGACGCGCGGGTGTGGCTAACCACCCGACTGGGATCGGGTGAAGCGGAGAGGTTGTGGGTTAGCCTCCCGACTGGGATCGGGAGAAGTTGCGCGACAGGTCGACCGCCTGGCCCGACTGGGATCGGAAAGGGCGAGATACAGAGATTGGTTACTGAGCAGCTGGTTTGCGATCCTTTGTGATCTTGTTTGGTATTGTGTGGTTGTCAGTCGTGTCTTGGAGGAGGTCGTCAATCGTATTGTGGGGTCTACATAATGTGTCCGAGTGTTGAGTCGGTTGAGGGAAGTGTTTTGGTCGTGTGCGTGTCTTTCGAGTCGTTGTTGGTGTCACCGGCTTATTCTGCTAAGTATGCCATAGTCAGTCTGTTATATGTGGTGGTGAGCGAACGCTCACCCCTAGCTGCTTTTCCTACAGGTACCGTTCGCAGTCTGGACTAGGTGAGCTTCTGAAGCTTGAAGAGCTTGAAGCGGACTTCTGGGTGTTTTGAGTTTAGTGACGTGTACCTCGTTTTTGTCCAAGTGTGGGACTAATATTTTTTTTGAGATGTAAATATTATTATTTTGTGGAACTAAACTGGCTTTTAAAGTGATTTAATGAAAACAGGCTTCAAGTATTGTAACTTTTTAAACGTTCGCGTCCTTAGTTCGGTTCGCTGAAATTGGGGCGTGACAAAGCCTCTCCTATTCGTACATGCTCCTTTAGTAATTGGTTTCGCTTCATCTCGATTCGGTGGTGGGTCGAGCTCGTCGGTTAAAGGCGTTGACCGCCGGCGAGTTTCATGGGTGTTGTTCGCCCTTCAGAAGCCTTTTGCTAGGGTTCGTATGGTAATTCGGATCTGTCTCAGCCGATAGTGGTGTTGGCCGCCGACATTTTAGTTGATGTCCTTATTTGGGAATCTCTATCGAGATGGGAGTCGGTTTAGCAAATCAAGGATAGGGCTTGGTTCTTCTCTGGTGTGGTTTGTCAGTTGGATTATACTCCCCTCAGGGCTTCATGGTGATCACATTTGGGTACCCGAGCGCCAAGCTCGTGGTCGTATTCCGAGCGCCATGCTCGTGGCTGTATTCCGAGCGACATGCTCGAGGTTGTATTCAGAGCGCCATGCTCGTGTCAGGTTTATGAGCGCCATGCTCGTGTCAGGTTTTATGAGCGCCATGCTCGTGTTGTATTTATTTTAGGTGATCTTTTTTTTTCTTGGTCTGTAGTTGGATCTAAAAGTTGTATTCCTCTTCCTTCTTGAGAGAGGTTTACTTTTTTATTAATAAAAAAAATTGCTGATCAAAAAAGAAAAGGGCCATGACATCAAATGTTCCTCGTCCATTTAAGGATAAATTCTAATTAGTTTTTTTAGCCTAAGAAACATACTTTATTATTTTAAGAAAAGCATAATAAAAAGAAGAGTAACAGGGTAATAGCTCATCCTCAAATACACTACAACTAATCTTTCAAAAAAAATAGGAACATAGATAGGTTTAAGAACATCCAACAGACAGAACCAAACGATTAGGGCAAATAAAATTAAACTGGACCAAACAATTACCAAGAATATTAAAGTAAAAGTAACCAATTACAGCTCGACTTAAGGCCAGCCAAAGTAGCCTGAATGCTTGTGCATCCACCTAAAATGGTCTCTAACTTGTGAAGTGATGTGCTTGGTTTGGGGAGGGAACACATGAACTAGTGGAGGAGGACGATCATCAGCAGCCAGTCATGATGTGGGGGGAATGCTTCTCCTCTCTAACGTCCCTCTTCCTTGCAGTTGCCTCATTGGACATGACGAGGCTTCATAGCAGACCTTTCCTGATTCGTTTGATTGTTTGGCCCACGAAAAGCCCCTCATGTTACAGTATAGGATGTGTTACATTAACACGGCGAAAAACAAAAAAAAAATAAGCAAACAACCTATACAAGTAGCCTAGATCACATATTCATACAATTTCTAATCTGTGTATGATTTAATAGAGATTACCTTGGGTTCGACTACTTTAGAATTAACTGGTTGGAGACGGGGACCTTTGGTAGTGTTGGTATAGACGCTCAAGCGTTCGCCCTCTAATGGTATCCACATTAGAAAGTTATATCCACGACTATATCTGGTAGTAGCCCTTTAACTAAAACTCACTAGTCCTCACTATGGTGACCGGAAATAGCAAGAGAGAAGCTCTCTTGTGTTATTTTTGGCTTGCCCTATGCTCATTAAATCTCAAGCCAAGTAGGAATAAAAGACCTTGAACTAGTCCACCTAACTCTCCTTGTTTTTCTAGACTTTTTATAAATAATACTTCCTCTTTTATTCCTATTGAAAAAATTAAAGGGCTGAAAGTATATCAAATAGATTGGTTTGACCGAACCCCCTATTGGCCTATAGGGGTGTTCGGCCAAACCCTATTTATTTAATATATTTGGCTCTTTTTGTTTGTTTATTTAATTATTATACTTTATAATAATTAAATATCGATTTAATTTTGCCTCGTGAGTGTTTAATTTAATTTAAGTGGTACATTATATCAAATATAATTTATACCCTACTTTAATTAATTAAAACCATTTCATTCACTTCGTTGTATCCTTTCTCTATTGTGTGTGACCCTTTAGGATTTATATGATCGTAGGTAGTGAAATGAAACAAGTCATTTCATCCACAAGTCATGTGACCTCTAACAAGTCCCACGACCACCCAAGCCATACGAATTAATGACCAATACTTCGTCAAGTCCCATTACCTCGTATAGTCTTATCCCCTTGTCATTTATCGATTGTCACAACTGAATAAAGGTACAAATCACACCCATGGTCATGCTTCTATTACAATCCTCCTACTCATCAAGAGCAACATATTTTAATGACATCAGACTTGTGTAACCACAAGCTATAAATCACTATGACCATCACCCATATGTCTCACTTGTGTGTAATCATGTCCAAGCACAACCTTTATAGCTATCGGTTAGGATAAGTGTTTGGTTAGCTCAAAACATGAATCCCCATTATGTAGATCACATGGTGATACCATGGTCGTAAGATAGAGAACTACACGGGTAGTTGCAATGTACGCATGTTGTAGTTCTATGAAGTACTATCAAGGTGGTTCATCCAAATGTCAAACTCTTTGGCATTCGAGACATTGACTCATATTCCTATATGCATTATCAGTAAAAGTGATCGTCTCGTCAAAAGCCATTTTAGATCTAACTATCGGATTAGTCTAGGGACGAATGAATAGATTAACTCTATTGCCTTATGAGGGTTATAGTATTAGGGAAGTGTTCCATAATACCTCATAAAAGTAACTCATTAATGGTTTTACTAACATTAAAACTTAATGATAATAAAACGTTTTCCAACTGTTTATTAACTCAAATGATAATGTACAAGGTAATGGCTTGTACTATGGGATAAAAACCCCAACAGACTTCCACAAGAACAAGGACCAACTCACACTTTGAGTTATGCCCATACACCTAACATGACTTCAAACTTCGGCTGTGTCAGAGCCTTAGCCAGAGGATCAACTATATTATCATATGTGTCTATTCTACATATATGCACTTCTCAGTCTCTCACAAATTGTCGTATGATGTGGAAACGTCTTTATTAGAACTTATATTTGGAGTGAGCCCTAGGTTCCTTAGCTTGAGCTATCGCTCCATTGTTATCACAAAAGAATGTTACGGGATCCGATATGTTGGGTATAACACCCAATTAGATGATAAAGCTTTTAATCCAAATGACCTATTTCCTCGCTTCTACTCTGGCGATGTTGTAAGAACCACTCCCGGTCAACGCCAGTCAAAGCGGCGAAAAGCAGGAAAATTTAAAATTTTGGGACAAACACTAAATGAACCTAAATTTGACCCCGAGGGTCATACCGGAATTAATTTGACCCCGATATCGATCAAAGTGAGTTCTGGGGGACTCAGGGCAACTTTTTGACCAATTTGGGAAATGTTGACTTTTTGCCGGAAAAGTAAACCGAGCGACGTTTTGGTCCGTTCGAGGTCCGTTTGGATCCAAAAATCTTAGCCGTCGTTACAGCAGTCTGAGTTGAGCCGTTTCCTTGTAGCCCGTGAACTTTCGTAATTTCTTGGAAAATGGGCCCGTTCAGGGCCCGAGACGGCCGAATTTCGTGAATCTGACTGAAAAATAATTTGAAGGTATTTTCCAAAAGGGGTGGGACCCACTTTCCACAAGTCATACAAGTGGTGGTGTTAGGTAATTTTGAACAAAACAAAAGGATGAGTGCATAAGGGGGATTCGGCCATTGATAAAAAAAAGAGAAAAAAGAGAGAGAAAAGGAGAGAGAAAGAAGAGAGAAGAACGAGAAAAGAAAAAGGAAAAAGGGAGAAAAAGTGTTAGGGTTTAGGGATTTCCCGACGATCCAACCGGCGTATCGTCTCAACGGTCGAAGAATCGAGCTCTTGTCATCATTCCCTACGGTGAGAACCTATTCGATTTTCGTTTTGATACGTTTGAAAGTTAGGGTTTGGGCTTAAACGGGTTAAATATGGATGAGTCGAGGTGTAGGGTTCGTTGGGAACGTTTTGGAGCAAAAAGGATAGGTTTCCGGTGATTGGAGGCTCGGGGGAGCTCCGGCCACCATGGGTGGTGGCTGGCCGGAGCTAGGACCGACCACCATGGTGGTGAACCGGCCCAAAACCGGCCCATCCACCCCCGGGTCTTGATGGCCGGGTGGATCCCACGTGCTCGGGTCTCGGGTTTTCGTGTTCGGGTGGTTTAGGACGATCCCCAAGTCGTTAATTCACACCCGGAACGAATTTTGGAATTAAATTGTGAAAGTTGGAATTTCGGGTTTAGAAACTTTAAACGCGAATTAAATCGCTCGGAAGTCGGAAATTGATTTCGTCGATTGCATTGGAACCCTTGAATTATTATAAGATCGTAGAAACGAAAACAGGAATTTTCGGAGCCCCGGAAGGGCGTTTTCCGATCTCAGGAAGATTCGTCGAGCCGGGCGAATCAGGCCTTTCTGAGCGCATTATTGACAATGTCGAGTAATTTGGAAGTTTGGGAGTGATCGGCATTGTCGGGGTTGCGTTCGAGCGTTAAGTTCATTAAATTCGGGTTTCGCCTGCTTATTTAAAAAGTGTGTTAATTGTAATCATTGTAGACCGTGTCGCCGACCGTGGAAAGAGGAGGTTAAGCGGGTAATTCTGGAGCACGCCGGAGCTTGTGCGTGGACTTTTGGGAAAACGTTACGAGGTAGGGAAAAGTAGCCGGATCTCGGCCTTGACTAGGGAAAGTTAACAGTAGAAATGCATGTGACACCTAGTGGTGTCGAAGGATGTGTACGTTTATCGAACACTAGAAATGCAGGTGACACTTAGTGGTGTCGTATGATACGTGAACGTATCGAACAATAGAAATGCATGTGACACTTAGTAGTGTCGTAGGATAAGTGAACTTATCGAACAATGGAAATACTGGTGGCATTTGGTTGTGCCTGGAGGTCGATTGAATTGTTTGTGTTTGTGGGTGGCCATGAGTGTCGTTGGGGTGTTGAACTCGTATAGTACTGTTGGTGTGTCGTGGGTGGCCATGAGTGTCGTTGGGGTGTTGAACCCGTATAGTACTGTTGGTGTGTCGTGGGTGGCCATGGGTGCCGTTGGGGTGTTGAACCCGTATAGTACTGTTGGTGTGTCGTGGGTGGCCATGAGTGTCGTTGGGGTGTTGAACCCGTGTATTACTGTTGGTGTGTCGTGGGTGGCCATGAGTGTCGTTGGGGTATTGAACCCATGTATTACTGTTGGTGTGTCGTGGGTGGTCATGAGTGCCTTTGGGGTGTTGAACCGTGTATTACTGTTGGTGTGTCGTGGGTGGCCATGAGTGCCTTTGGGGTGTTGAACCCGTATATTACGTTGGTGTGTCGTGGGTGGCCATGTGTGCCTGTAGGGTGTTAAACCTGTATTTTTGTGGACTGTCCTGCCGAGGGGTAGTGAGTCGTATATCATTGTCGCTATTTGTTGAACCTTTGGTGATGACTGTGATTTCATGGAGGTCGGGGGCCCGCCTGACGAAAAAGGGGTCCTGCGGTCACGTGCGTGGGGGTTGGCTAGCCTTCCGACTAATCATCGGTAAAGTTGTGCATTCTTGGCGATGAAGGGCGGCTCCCCTTCCGACCAGCTATCGGAAAAGTATTGTTGTATATATCGCTAACAAGTCGACCGCTTGGCCCGACTGAGTGTCGGGGAAAGTTGCGTGGGGCAGGCTCGAGCCCAGCCGGTTAGCAACCGGTACTGAGCAGCTGGCGTGCGATCCTTTGTGATCTTGTTTGTTGTGTGTGATCCTTTGTGATCTTGGGTGTTGCGTGGTTATCTTCTGTGTTGTGTTCGTTGAGGTCGTCATTACAGTGTCGGGTCTACATTACGTGTACGGGTGTTTAGATTGGTTGGGGAAAGTAACAGTTTTCGTGTGATAGTCGCGTTATTTGAGTTTGGGATAGTAGTCCCCGGTGTTTTGTCTGTTGTTGGTGTTACCGGCATATTCTGCTAGTATGCCGTAGTCAGTCTGGTATCCGTGGTGGTGAGCGAACGCTCACCCCTAGCTGCTTTTCCTATAGGTACTAGTCGCAAGGCGGACTAGGGGAGCTCTCGAAGCTTGAAGAGCTGGGAGCGGGAGTCCGAGTCTTTGGGAGTTTAGCGACGTACGCTTTGTTTTTTGTCAGCTTGTTTTGGATGTGTTTTCAGTTGTAAAATATTATTTTGTTTAACTCAAAGTGGTAATTTTACGCGGTTTATTAAAATGTTTGAAAACTGTTTTATTGTTTCACCGTTCGCGTTCCGGGTTCGGTTCTACCGAATTCGGGGCGTGACAGATGTACTTGGCCTCCATTGTTGAATCTGCCACGATTGCTTGCTTGAAGCTCTCCAACTAAAAGAACCTCTGTTTAAAGAAAACACATAGTTAGACTGAGATTTAAAATCATCAGTGTCGGTCTAGAAGCTTGCGTCGGTGTAACCCTTTATAACCAGCTCGCTTTCAGGATCTCCATACATTAGAAATACGTCCTTAGTTCTTATCAAGTACTTTAGGATGCATTTCACTACCTCCTAGTGTTTCTCACCTAGGTCTGACTGGTATCTGATCGTTGCACTCAATGCATACGAGACGTTAGGTTGGGTGCAAAACATAGCGTACATGATTGATCCATTTTCCGAGGCATATGGAACTTTACTTATGCGATTTCGGTCACCATTTATATGAGGACACTGACTATTACTAAGTGGCATGTTGTGCCTTACAAGCAAAAATCTCTTTTAGAATTTTACATTTCAAACCTAGATATCACCTTATCAATATAAATGCTATGACACAATCCTAGTAGCCTTCTTGATCTATCCATATAGATCTTGATGCCTAAGATGTAAGCGGCTTCTCCTAGTTCCTTCATTGAACAAGATTTACTTATCTATGACTCAACGTCATTAAGGAGTATGTCGTCCACATACAGGAAAAGGGATATGATATTACTCCCACTAACCTTCTGTTCTACACAAGGTTTGAATTCTTTTTGGATGAAGCCAAACTGTTTGACTGTTTCATCAAAACGAATGTTCCAACTCTGATATGCTTGTTTTAATCCATAAATGGATTTTAGAAGCTTGCATACTTTTGTATTTCCTTTAATAAATTCTGACCATGTAAAGACCGCCCCGGTTTAAAAGAATTAAATAATTAAATTTATTCATTGGAATGTCGTGGTTGGAAAACGGGTCGAAAAATTGGAACGAGTGCAAAAAAAAAAAGAAAAAAAAAAGAGAGGGACTTGGACTGGACTGGGATCTGGGCCAGGCTTGGGCCCAACTCGCTGACACGGGCCAAGCCCATACGCGCGGAGCCAGGCCAAACCCACGCAGCCCATGCCCTAACCCTACGCGAGCGACCGTTCAGCTCCTTTATTCTTCCTCGCGCCGCACGCACCCCGAGACAGAAACGCAGCGCCTCCCTCTCTCTTCTCTCTCGATCTCTCTCTCATCTCACTCCCTTTCGCAACGCCGCCACACCTTGCCTTCTTCTTCCCTTTTGAGTACAAACCGAGCCCTATCGTGCACGGAAATGAGACACCGCCGCCGAGAAACCCTTCCCCTTGCTCTGGTTCGTCCTCTCCTAGCTCGAATCGAGCGAGCCAGTGACGGGAATCGCACGCTTCGTGCTCCTTCGCCCTTTTCCCTTCTTATTCGACCTCGCCTTGCCTAGAAACCTATCGAGACGAGCTCGATTTGGTCGGATTCAGCCTGAAATATTGCCGACGAACCTCGTGCTTGTCAGATCTGAGACGGGAGCGAAGGTTGGGTCGCGCTCAAGCCACTTCCGTCATGGCCACAGCCTCGCCGTGATCCTGACGCCCTTCTCCGCCCTCGTTTCTCCCCCTTCGAGCGTCCCTGATGCCGTCGACGGCGGTCAGAGCAACCCTAGCATCGCCAGAGTTGCCTCTAGCTCGGACTCCAGCCTGGACGGGCCTTGGGCCAGGACTACCTTTGGGCCGGACGGTCTTTGGCCAAGACTCGAGCCTTAGGCCAGATCCAGGCTGGGCCTTGGGCCAGGCCCAGGTCTGGATTGGTTCTAGACTCGGGCCTGGACCGGGTCTGGACTCGGGTCTGGGTCGGGTTTGGAGCCGGGTCCGGGTCGGTACTGGGTCCGGTCAGGTCTGGATTCTGGACCAGGTCGGATCCGGGTCGGACTGATTTAATAAATTAATTAATTAATTTCAATAATTTAAAATTGGTTATTTAAAAGACTAAATGGACAAATCAGAAAACTTTGGACTATACCGGGACTGATTAGAACCTTTTAACTGTTAAACCTAGACTTGGACATCGCCCGAGAAGACACGAGATAGGCCAGGACGTCAGGAGCTAGGAGACGTAGCTATTGTGATCTTCTTGAGGTAGGGAAAGTAGTGCATACCGCTTTAATTACGAAAAGTTACTAGCATGCATGATTGGGGAATAATAATAACCGGAAAGGTCCTAGTTGGCATGTAGGATGTGATTCACTAGAATAACCGCTTTCGATTATTAAATAACCGGACGAATCTTAGTAACATATAGGATGTGATTCACTAGATTACCTGCTTTCAATACTTGGGAAATTTCCGTGCTGGTAGATGGGCCATGTCGAGCCTTAGGATTGCATGCTGCGTGTTATAACCGCTGTGTGAGAGTCTAAATAAGATTATACTCGGTGTTGCATGATTGTGATTGTGTGTGGGCAAGTATGCCATGTTTGATGTAACGTGAAACCTTGGTTGTGATGTGATCGGGTGAGTGATAGACCGATTGGTGTGTTATGGTGTGTTGGCCCGGTTGGCTTACCGAGGTCAACCATGGCTTTGTGCTGCGTGTTATACCCTTATTGTGTGTTCCAAGAGAAGGCGTAACCGGAGTGGTACTTACACCGAGGGATGGTTCCGGTGTAGTGTATCGAGGTCAAGGATGGCGTGATCAGTATGTTAGTCTTAGTGCCCGTAGTTCAATCCTAAATGTCCAAATGTATATATCATCGTTAGCAATAAAATTAAAGCGGCTTTATATTACTTATGTGTTGGAGTAATATATCGATGTGTGCTCTGATCTATGCCCACCATGCGAATAGAACCATAGATCGAGATAGATCACACTCGATGGGTCCCTAGTCAACAAAGCTTCACTAGAAGCGACTAGTATGAAAGATGGCTCTTTATGGCTTACGTTCTGTTAGTCATTGGAATGGGATTCCGGAGTCTGATCATAGATATCATGTGGGACATGATATTGGACGACCCGCCCTGAATATGTGCCATAGATTAAGTCATGAACATATTCAGTGTTGTAGCTTGTCATGTATCCTTAGACCAAGGAGTCTTTGTGATCGCTATGTAGTCAACAACTGAGTTTGACCTGAGCCTAACGTTGTCCGTAACAGGGCTTCCATAACGGCCAGGATTGGCTTGGGGATGGGCTACATGAGTGACACGAAAGACGGCTAAGGGATTTATCCCTCATACTAAGGTATGGGAAAGATATCGGTTCTCGGCCGCTTGATCGAGAGTGACTGGAAGAATAGCATGGCCATGCACATGATACTGGGTATCATATCTTCAGTCATCTCACATATCAAGGAACGGTGATTGAGAATAATAAGGATGACGGCTCTATGCCTTATCTCAATCAGGATATCGGAGATAAAAGGATAATGACAGGGACGACGGAAAGGTTAGAATCGACAGGGTCGATTCGTTATGTAGTGTCAGGCAATACTAAAGTCTCGTTAGTTGCCACTTAAATAGGATCAAGTAAAATGGGATTTTACGTTGATCTATTGACATGCATAAACCTAAGGGTCACACCGGAGGATGAAACTCATTGACACATTTATGGAGAATGGCCAAAAGGGAGTTGTCTCGGGACATGACCAAAACTGGGTTTTGGGTCATGTGCCCGTAAGTGAATAGGACTTTACGGATCGAGACAAGGCTTGGAGTCTTGGGATTGATCGCGTCGGATAATGTTGGACATTTCCGGTATGGAAGGCATGGAGGCGATGAGCGAATCACGGGACCTCGTTGGAAATGGTCACGGGCCATGTTCCAAGAGGCCCATGAAAGGCCCATGCAACCAAGGCCCATGGAACTAATTAATCAAGTCTTGATTAATTAGTACTAAGTAAGCAAGACAAGGATTAAGGTGTTGGTGATTCACCACCTAACCCAATCTTGTCTTGCCATACTTTGTCCTATTTACACCTTACTTGACACCATACTTGTCCCATGCCTTTAGTTGGACAAGTATGGGTTTTGTTATGTTTAAGTCATCTTTTTTCAACATAACAAACACTAGACAAGAATAGGAAACACATTTTCTCTCCCTCTTCCATGGCCATTTCGGGTTTGGCTAGTTTCCTCCTCCATTTTTGTGTTCTTGAGTCCTCAAAGAGAAGAACTACGTGGCTTTGATTCCCATGTGGATACGTAGGCGTCTTGGAGACTCAAGCCAATCATTCGTTAACCGGTGTTCTTGTTTTGGTAAGAACTAGTGCTGAATTTTTCTCTTGTTAATCCATTCTTTGTTAGTTGTTTCATGGTTCTAATTGTCTCTTGGTTTTCATTGATTTTCCGCTGCGAGTTGGTTCATCTCCAACCCTACCTCGAGACCCAACAGTGGTATCAGAGCCGTGCTACCTTCGGGATTCACAAGACGGTGTTCAAAGTTTCGGTTTTGCTTGAAAGTTTCGTTTTTGGCATATTGTTTTGCTAAATTGATTGATAACATGTTTTAAATTATTGTTTATGGATTTAATGCATGTAAAATGAATTTTTGAAAATTATTTCAAATCTGGAAATTTTGAAAAAGATTTGATTTTTCGGGTCTCGGGAGCGGGACTCTCGGGGAGCCGAAACCGGGACCGAACGGGGCTCCGTTGGACGGAGCTAGGCCAAGGATGACCATTGGATGGTTGATATTCCAAGGCTAAACCGTTTTGTTAGTTATGACGAGTTTGGAACCGTCATGACGAACTCGAAGATCAAATGTTCAAAAGTTTCATTTTTGAACGGTTTCGATAAACCGAGCATCAAAAAATTTCGAAACTTGGCTATTAATTAAAACCGGAAAATCACATGATGTTTGATAACATGCTTGTTTGATAACACGATGTGTGATGTGATGTTGGCATGGTGTACATAATAGCCCCGAGCTCAATTTAATTATTTATCGCTTTTCACGGCCTGCGAGCCGTTAGAGTTAACGTGTAATTATTCTTTCAAGGTGTGGTCGTCGAACCACTTGTTTGTAATATTTATTTATTCCCGACCTGCGAGTCGTGTATTAAATTGTAATATTTTACTCAAGACGAAGAAAGGGCGAAAAGGTCATTTGGTGGCTTTTCGGGTGTTGGCATCGGCTTGGAGTCGGTGGAGCTCAAGAAGCTAGTGGGAGTTAGTTTAGGGGGCTATTATGTGCACATTTATCGCTTTATGCTTGGTTTAGTTTATGCATGATTAATTCTATGTGTTTTAGAATTGCATGCTTAACTTTATTTACCGAGCATATCACCTCACATGCAAAGATAAAATTGGAATTTTAATCCTTGTGTGTGAACCCTTAGAACCGTCATTGCATTGGATGTAGTTGAAGGGTTCAAAGGAAGAATTACATTGGATGTAATTTGAGGCATCATTGCATTTGGAATGTAGTTGATGTGCTCATCGCATCTAGGATGTGCCAAAGTTTTGAACACAACTGGACAAGTAAAAGCGGGTCATGTCCGATACCTCCCAATCATCAACACCTTACTACCTCCCCGTCCTATGGGTGTCGTGCGCATTAGCGGAGCATCCATGGGGAAGCGGGGTAGTAGGTTTGGACGACATATGTGGGTGTCGTGCGCATTAGCGGAGCACCTACATAGTGACGAGCCATAGTTGAAAATTGGTGGACCCGACTACGATTCTCGGCCTGAGGTCGAGCTAGGGTAACAGATAGGGTAATTCGTGTACATAAGTACATACCCTAGCCAAGAGTCACATTGGATGTGATTGGATGGAGTCCTACCTACATAGCTCGATTAAGAGGTGAGCATTAGTTCAGCTTAATCGAGTGAATCAAGGATCTTGGTTTCAGATTCTAAAGGTTTAGAATCGATTGTTGGTGTTTAAGCTTGATCTTCATAAAATTTATTCAGTTTACTGATTGAATTTTATCTGTTGTAGATCAAATGGCAAGTTCAGCGAACATTAATAGTTTGTCATTAAAAACCATTCTTGACAGGGTCAAGCTAAATGGGACAAACTATTTGGACTGGTACAGAATTTTGAGGATAGTCCTCAAGTCTGAACGCAAAGAATATGTCCTTGACAAGGCTTTCTCTAAGACCATATCAGAGTTACATGAAGTGTCATTAACTGCTGAGAAGAATATCTCAGGGATCTGGGATCCAAGGATATTCTGATGGTCAACAAGGGAATTGGAAGTGGCAAGGGCTGGGCCCATGCGCACTTGGCAGGAAAGATGAGACACTTGAGAATGTCTGCTTCTACTGCCAACAGCCTGGTCATTGGAACCGGGATTACAGGAAGTTCACGGCTGATCTGAAGAAGGGCAGTGGGACTGCGCCTTCATCAAATAGCCTGGATGATCTGAAGAAGGGCAGTAAGACTGCGCCTTCATCAGGAAACCTGGATGATCTAAGGAAGGGCGGTGGGACCGTGCCTTCAATCGGTATTAACTCTATAGAGCTACATCTCTCTACTTCCAAAGATTCATGGGTATTAGATACCATGACTGAATCTCACACATGCACTAATATATGGTGGCTGAAAGTAGGAGAGATTTGGAAAGCACGAAATGGACCTCAGAGTTGTGGCAACTGTTGTAGGATCCATGAGTCTTGCTTTGCCAAGAGGCCTTGTCTTAGTATTGTATAATGTATATTGCATACCTACTTTTAGTAGGAATATTATATCTGTATCCGTGTTTGACAAGGAAGGATATAATGTTAATATTGGAAATAGAGTTTTCAATGTTCTATGCAATGATATGTTTTATACCAGTACTGACATGGTTGGAGGATTGTACATATTAGATATGGGTAACAATGCCTCAAGTTCTATATATTCCGTTAATACCAAGAGGTCTAAATCCAACGATTTAAACCTAACTCTGTTATGGCACTGTCATTTGGGTCGCATAAACAAGAAGCGCCTATCAGCACTTCAGAAGTGCGGGCTTTCAGGTTCATTCGAATTCCATTCGATCGATAGGTGCAAGGTTTGTTTGATGGGAAAAATGACTAAAGTGCCCTTTATCGATCGCGATGAAAGGGCGGGTGAATTATTGGGGCTTATACACTCGAATGTGTTTAGACCAATAAGTTCACTTGCCAGGAGGGGTTTTAGCTACTTTATCACATTTATTGATGATTACAGTAAATATGGTTATGTCTATTCGGTGAGACATAAGTCTGAAGCTTTTGATAAATTCAAAGAGTTTAAGACTAAAGTAGAAAACCAGCTCGACAAAGGTATTAAGGCACTTCGATTGGATCGAGGTGGAAAATACTTGACCACAGAGTTATTAGATCATCTAAAAGAGAATGGGATCCTTTTAGAATGGACTCCTCCTGGGACACTGTAGTTGAAAGGTGTAGCCAAACGGAGAAATCGGACATTGTTAGACAATGGTCCGTTCCATGATTAGTTAGACTGATCTCCCAATCTCTTTCAGGGTTTATGCTCTAGAGACGACCGCATTCATAGTGAATCGGGCTTCGACAAGGGTGTGGAAGGGACACCATTTTAAAAAATGGTACGGGATGATGCCCGCTTTGTCCTTCCTAAAGATTTGTGGTTGCGAGGCTTATGTGAAACATTTGGTTTCGACTAAGCTCGAACCAAGATCTGAGATATGCACCTTCGTGTGGTATCCCAAAGCAACAAGGGGATACTATTTCTACAATCCCAGTGAGAACATGGTGTTCGTCGCTTGGGGTGGGGTCTTTATGGAAAAGAAGTTTTGTTTCCAAAGACGTCATTGGGAGGACTGTGCATCTCGAAGAAATTCAGGATGGTACAGATCTGTTTAAACCAATTGGCAACCCAGTAGAAAGGAGCCAGAGACTGTCGTAGAGTAAGAACCAATTCCTGTTACAATTCCGGAAGGTCCAAGGCGATTTGAAAGGATCAATCTTCCACCTCCAAGATATGGTATCCAGAGGTGACAATGAAGTCATGGTGGATCACGATGATCCAGCCACCTTTCAGGAAGTCGTGGATGGGCCCAACTCCGAGTTATGGCTGGGAGCCATGAGGGAGGAAATGCAATCCATGTCAGACAACCGAGTCTGGGAACCGGTTGATCCCATCAATGGTGTGAGGACCATAGGATGCAAATGGATCTTCAAGGTGAAGATGGACATGGACGGCAACCCTCTGACCTACAAAGCTCAACTGGTGGCGAAAGGTTATAGGCAGATCCAATGGATTGACTATGAGGAAACCTTCTCCTTAGTGGCTATGGTCAAAATCGATCCAAATTCTTCTTGACATAACTGCGTATCATAATTACGAGATATGACAAGTGGATGCCAAAACCGCTTTCCTAAATGGAAATTTGACTGAGTACGTTTGTATGTCTCGGCCCAAAGGTTTTGACGATCCGAAGAATAAAGGAAAGATTTATAAGTTGTTGAAATCCATTTATGGATTGAAACGAACTTCTCGGAGTTGGATCCTTCGTTTTGATGAAGCTGTAATTGGATTTGGCTTAATCAAGAACGAGGATGAATCTTGCGTTTATAAGAAGGCTAGTGGGAGCAATATTACCTTTCTGGTTCTCATTGAAAACGACATCCCAACCTTGCACGAGACTAAAGCTTGGTTGAGGAAGTGTTTTTCAATAAAGGACTTAGGCGATGCTTCTCATATCTTAAGGATTAAGATATGTAGAGATCGCACCAAGAGGGTCTTGGATTTAAGTCAGGGAACCTATGTGAACAAGGCATTGAGTAGGTTCTTAATGCTCGATTCAAAGAAAGGACTCTTACCCACTAGTCATGGCATTCATCTCAGCAAGACTCAGTGTCCTAAGACACCTGATGAGCTGAAAAGGATGATGAGAATCCTATGCGCCTGGGGGCAGGATCGATCATATATGCCATGACATGTATGAGACTAGACGTCTCGTAAGCCTTATGTTGTACCAGTAGACATCATTCTAACCCGGGGGAAAGATGATGCTGAACTAGTCGTCGAAGGATGAGTAGACGCTAGTTTTCCAAGACAAATCCAGATGACTTTAGAAGTCAATCAGGATATGTGTTTACGCTGAATGGCAGAGCTTTAGCTGGGAAAGCGTATAGCAAGATACCATTACCGAATCTACGACAGAGGCCAAGTACATGGATGCTGCAGAGGCAGCTAAGGAGGCTATGTGGATTTGGAAATTCATGGCAGGGCTGGGTGTAATTAAAAACCCATCCAGCCCGGTGAATCCATCTTGCGACAACACAAGGGCCATTGCGCAAGCTAAAAGCCTAGATCGTATAACAAATCCAAACATGTACTGCGGCGTATCCACCTCATCAGATAAATACTGAACTAAGGTGAAGTGAAGATAACCGATATTGCAACAGATGATAACATAGCCAACCCTTTGACTAAGGCAGTGTCACTGCCTGAACATGTTAGACATGTAAAGTCGATGGGGACATATTGGAGTTTAGATTGGAACTAGGGCAAGTGGGAGATTGTTAGTCTTAGTGCCCGTAGTTCAATCCTAAATGTCCAAATGTATATATCATCGTTAGCAATAAAATTAAAGCGGCTTTATATTACTTATGTGTTGGAGTAATATATCGATGTGTGCTCTGATCTATGCCCACCATGCGAATAGAACCATAGATCGAGATAGATCACACTCGATGGGTCCCTAGTCAACAAAGCTTCACTAGAAGCGACTAGTATGAAAGATGGCTCTTTATGGCTTACGTTCTGTTAGTCATTGGAATGGGATTCCGGAGTCTGATCATAGATATCATGTGGGACATGATATTGGACGACCCGCCCTGAATATGTGCCATAGATTAAGTCATGAACATATTCAGTGTTGTAGCTTGTCATGTATCCTTAGACCAAGGAGTCTTTGTGATCGCTATGTAGTCAACAACTGAGTTTGACCTGAGCCTAACGTTGTCCGTAACAGGGCTTCCATAACGGCCAGGATTGGCTTGGGGATGGGCTACATGAGTGACACGAAAGACGGCTAAGGGATTTATCCCTCATACTAAGGTATGGGAAAGATATCGGTTCTCGGCCGCTTGATCGAGAGTGACTGGAAGAATAGCATGGCCATGCACATGATACTGGGTATCATATCTTCAGTCATCTCACATATCAAGGAACGGTGATTGAGAATAATAAGGATGACGGCTCTATGCCTTATCTCAATCAGGATATCGGAGATAAAAGGATAATGACAGGGACGACGGAAAGGTTAGAATCGACAGGGTCGATTCGTTATGTAGTGTCAGGCAATACTAAAGTCTCGTTAGTTGCCACTTAAATAGGATCAAGTAAAATGGGATTTTACGTTGATCTATTGACATGCATAAACCTAAGGGTCACACCGGAGGATGAAACTCATTGACACATTTATGGAGAATGGCCAAAAGGGAGTTGTCTCGGGACATGACCAAAACTGGGTTTTGGGTCATGTGCCCGTAAGTGAATAGGACTTTACGGATCGAGACAAGGCTTGGAGTCTTGGGATTGATCGCGTCGGATAATGTTGGACATTTCCGGTATGGAAGGCATGGAGGCGATGAGCGAATCACGGGACCTCGTTGGAAATGGTCACGGGCCATGTTCCAAGAGGCCCATGAAAGGCCCATGCAACCAAGGCCCATGGAACTAATTAATCAAGTCTTGATTAATTAGTACTAAGTAAGCAAGACAAGGATTAAGGTGTTGGTGATTCACCACCTAACCCAATCTTGTCTTGCCATACTTTGTCCTATTTACACCTTACTTGACACCATACTTGTCCCATGCCTTTAGTTGGACAAGTATGGGTTTTGTTATGTTTAAGTCATCTTTTTTCAACATAACAAACACTAGACAAGAATAGGAAACACATTTTCTCTCCCTCTTCCATGGCCATTTCGGGTTTGGCTAGTTTCCTCCTCCATTTTTGTGTTCTTGAGTCCTCAAAGAGAAGAACTACGTGGCTTTGATTCCCATGTGGATACGTAGGCGTCTTGGAGACTCAAGCCAATCATTCGTTAACCGGTGTTCTTGTTTTGGTAAGAACTAGTGCTGAATTTTTCTCTTGTTAATCCATTCTTTGTTAGTTGTTTCATGGTTCTAATTGTCTCTTGGTTTTCATTGATTTTCCGCTGCGAGTTGGTTCATCTCCAACCCTACCTCGAGACCCAACACAGTACCCCGATGACTCGTAGTCCGGGATGATGTTCGACCGAGGTGTGTGTCGGTCCAGTACGTATGTTGAGTAGTGTTCGTGTTTGTGTGCGCGGAAGACATCAGACTGAGGGATTTCCGGTCGAGGATGTTACCCCCAGTCTCAGTGAGGGGAAGATATTGGGACTGATGTTGTGTGGTCCAGTACAATATAAGTGGCTTTGTGCATTCAATGACGTTGGAAATTGTTGTATGATATCTGTGTGTATCTCGCTCTGTGTTTTATACCTGTTGGTTGGCTTTGTGCGTTCTTCTAAGTATGTTTTTGACTTTGTGAAAATGATCGATAACTGGGAACTGCCCGTAGGCTTTGTTTATAGTTGTGTCTTGCTAGTATGCCCTAATTGGACGGTTACTCGTGGTGATGAACTGAGGTTCAGAACCTTAACTACTTTTCCTACTGAGCGTAAGCTCACCCCCTTACTTTGTTGCGTTTCAGGAGTTGAGCGGGACCAGTACTAGCAGGATTCTCGGAGCTTGGGAGTTGGCGAGGGTTTTAGCTAGTGTCTAGAGACGTACATTTTCATTTACTGTTTGACTCTTTTATTACATACTTTATCGAGTTTTTGACTCGTGCGGATTTTCGGAACTTTGAATTGCTATTTGAGACTCTTTTATTTATTTAAATTCCTTTATGTTTTATTGTTTTAAGTTCGCGTCTCGGGTCCGGCCAAAACCGGATTTGGGGCGTGACAGACCATGTGCTACTTTAGATACAATGTCAATCAGAGTGCGATGACATAGAGTCTAACATCTTACTTTTGTATCATGAAATGGAAAAACAATAATCATAAACAATCACACACAGACACGCAATTGGTTACCCAGTTTGGTGCAACATCACCTACATCTGGGGGCATTCTACCAGTGGAATGGTTTTCATTAAAATGTAAACATCAACATACAAGTTTCTCATATCAACTAGATCAACCATATGCTATGATTACAAAGTGACAAACCTATAGCATTGACTCCCCTTGAATCTGAGCTCCTCGCTCGATTCCACTCTTCAAGTTCCTCGGTCTTGAATTGTCTTTGTTCTTTGATAAGTGGTAGTGATCATCAATCATGAGTGCAAAGCTCCATAACTTATTTGATCACGAGTCAGAATATGAGCACTCGGGCATTTTCTTTAATTCAGTTCATTCAGTTTCTCAACACGCTAGTCTTACACTCTCAAGAACCCTAAACTCATGGAAGCAAATGAAATGCACACGAAAAATTCTTCCATAGACAAAATGATCGTCATATAATAAATTGCGAGATGAACCCTAGATTCTAAGGTTTCTACGATATATATAGCTATGTCTCTCTTTAGAATGTGCGCCTCCTAGGTTTAAATGACTTTAGGGTCACGATTGAGCTGAATTTCTAGTTTCCATGTTCAATAAATCTTCCCAAAATCGATTCAATAGAATTTGTACATACATCTTCTGATTTTGGAAAGTAAATCATCTTGTTTCCTAATACAAGTAAATCATCTTCTGAGTATCTACACGTACAGAAAGCATATCTATACCGGATAAAGATGGAGGCGTAATAGATATCTTCGATAAATTCTCCGTGCGTGCATAGTCGTCCACTGTCATATCAATGACATTCCATGTTGACATATTTGATTAGCTCTTCACCGGTTCCACATTAATGTCTGCTAACATTTTTGATAACATCTTAGCTTGACTCAAAATAGCCAATCACAGATGTACCAACACTTTAGGATCCACAAAACCTCGGGTTGTGTTATGTACACATCCTCGAATTACTTTCTATTTAGGAAAGCAGTTTTGACATCCATTTGCCATATCTCATAGTCATACTATGCGACTGTGGCTAGAAGGATCCTAATGGACTTAACCATTGAAATTGGACAAAAGGTTTCGTCATATTCATTACCATGAGTTTGCCTATACCCCATTGCAACAAGTCTTGCCTTGTAAGTGTGTATTTTGTCGTCCATGTCAGTCTTCTTCTTGAAGACCCACTTGAAACCAATGGTTTTCAAGTCACTGGTTGCGTCAAACAAGTCTAATACTTGGTTTTCGTACAAAGACTACATTTCCGATTTTATGGCCTTTTGTCATTTGTCGGAATATGCCCCACTCACGGCCTCGTGATAGGTTGTAGGGTCATCTTGGTCCATAATTTTATTTTATGATAAGTAATGTGTATTAAATAAGGATGTTACGTGTCCTATCGACCGTCTCGATTCTTGTGTTTCTACCTCAGGTTCCACATTTATTTCTAGAGTGTCATTTTTAGGCATCATGCCATCTTATGGGTTTTGAACTTCATCAAGTTCAATTTTTCTCCCACTGTTTTCTTTGGAATTAAACTCCCTTTCCAAAAAGACTCCATCTCGAGCAACAAACACTTTATTTTCTAAAGGTTTATAGAAGTAATATCTTCTTGTTTCTTTAGGATATCCCATAAAGATGCATTTATCAGATTGGGGTGTTAGTTTATTTGAGAACATTTTATTTACATAAACTTTACAACCCCAAATCATAAAGAAATTGACATTAAGACTTCTCCTACTCCATAACTCATATGGAATCATTTCTACGGCCTGGGTAGGTATTCTATTTAAAATAAAAGGTAAAGTAGATTGGAAAGGAGAGGGGAGAGCAAGAGTAGAGTAGATTAGAGCTTGAAGAACTTCATTGTAATCCACACCATTGGGTATTTTGATTCTCTAACTTTGTTCAATAAGATGAAGGTTTTTGTTTGTTCTTCCTCCATGAGTAGCTAAACCCCCATAATCTGAGGTTATGGGGGAGTAGAGATTTTATTTCCAATGTGTTGAATGTATGAATATTGTGATGCTTGATTTTAATCTAGGGTTTGTATTTGATTTGAAATTAATGCTCTATCTCCCAGATAGGCTTGATAGATGATGGGAATTTCAATCCAACACTCGGGAGATGAGGTTTGCAATTGGTCTAAAATAATATACAATTTGGATTTAAATCTAGACTAGGGATAGCTAGGTTAACACAATTGCAATAACCATAGGTTTAGTACCAAAAGTTAGAAATTATAAAAGAACTTAGTGCTTTGTGTCTCCTACACCTTGATTCGGGTGAACTAGGTGGTTAGATTCAATTACAGTCTGAAACATTCGAGTGAAGTTAGGACTAGTGTAGAGATAATTTGTTGCCCCTATAATAGTCAAACTTCACAATAATTATCGTTATTCAATATGTGGAAATGATATTTATGAACCGATACCCTAGATTGTTTTTTCTCTGAATCTAATCTCTAATTATTTACCTAAATACTTGTTCATATTTTTGTTATTGTTTATATTACACGTTTTAAAACCAAAACCATCTTTTTAACGAAACAGCTTAATAACAACTTCGAATAGGAATTACTTGTCTTGTGCTCCCTCGGGTATGATAATCCGGAACTTAAAATTCCAAAAATACTACTTGACAACCGGTACGCTTTTTGTGTCCTTTTTGTGTTCAAACTGCAGAGCGTCAAGTTAATGTCGTTGTTGCAAAGGAGCAACTAAGGCAACCTATTCTGTATAGTTTGTGTTACGACTGTTTCATTTTTTTGTATATATCTTTTTAGTCGAATCTTTGCAGCATAATTTTTATGGATAGTTGGTTTAATAAGAGGTATTGTGATATATGTAGAGCTAATGATCATTTTTTTACAATTGTGAGTTTAATGTTCGTTCAAGTGTACAATGTTGAAGCACAATTGCCTAATGACAAAAGTCAAAACTTTGCCATGTTTTGCTTAACCGACTTTTGAAGAAGGGAGAGGAAATGATAAGGAAACAAGAGGAACAAGCATTCGTGCTCCAACAGCTTCAAGGTCAATTGAATGATCTCGTGAAATTGACAAATAAGATAACCTTCGATGATCAAGCAGTACACATTGAGAATGATCATTCTGAGCACTTATGTGACACAACAAAGCAAGAAACTCATTATTCAACCATGAGTTTAGAGGTAAATGCCGAATGTGAGGTATCAAATTCCTATCCCTCTTGTATTCCATCTCCACATAGTTTTGATGCATTGAATTGTGTAGATGTGAATAATGATGGTGTAGTTGTAGAAAAAAGTTCACAAACTCTTGTTGGGCCAAATCTTCACATATTATCCATAGAGTTGGTTGACAGATCTATTAGATATACAAAGGTTACTATGAAAGATGTTCTCAAGAGAGAGGTTGTGTTTGAATCTCCCATTGATTTTATTTTTCTAGACAACGAGCATGATGTCGAAATTCCTTTTAGTATGAGAGATTCATACTTGGATTCTAGTAAATCAACTCTATATGTTCAACGTATACCATTGGTTTTTAAATTTAATGTTGAGCATAGAGTTGTTAATATTAAGCATGAAATTTTTGACACATTTGCTAGTCTTCCATCCTCGTTTGTGAACTATTTTTCTATTTCGGTAGATGCTACTGACCCTTGTTGGCAGGTGCGTTTTCCGCTTCATGTGATTCATATCCCTATCAAGTTGTGCGACAATGAATTTGATCACAATTTTTTTTAAGGCAAGCTTGATGAAATTAACTTTGAGTTTGGAGCTCTTACAAAACTCAAGGAAAAAGTTCTTATGCTGCATTGTGTTCCTTCTCCCACCTTCACATCCACACTTGAAGAAGATGACACAATGGAAGTATGAGATGTACGGGAGACTTTCTAGTTGAGCCTCCCACCCGTCGAGCTAACCACGTTAAACAAATGCGCCTGTTGGGAGGCAACCCAATATCCCTACCCCTCTTTGTTTATTATATATTATGTCTTGCTCTTACTTTTTTAACTATTTGTGCAAGTTGGTTGGTGATACAGGATGAAAGCGTAAGAATTATAGTTGTATTTGTTGGCGTTGAGTACTTGTGAACTCACTTGGGCGAAGTGACTCTCAATCCATCCATCCATGAGGATTCCCACAGTAAGTACAGTTCGCATAGCGGTTCTTCGAGGGGTAGTATCTCTTCCTTTCTTATTTTTATTGTATACCACTATTGTATTTCCTTTATGTTATCTGGTGGGCGATGAGCGCCCGAATTGCCTTGCTGATAGAACATGCATGTAGGATTGTGTGAATTGTATACATACTGACTCTAAGTTTTGGGGTGCCTATGTGTTATTATATATCGGGTGCATGCGTACATATATGTCTAGAGTCGAGTTAGGGACAATGCTTAGTTTGAATGTGTGGGGTGAGATAACCTTACATGGGGGGTGCAAAAGGGTAGTAAATCTAATTTGCTAATAACCCCGCAACATGAGGCGAGAGGGTAGAAAGAGAAGGCACGTTTAGGTTTAGGGTTTGATACACCAAAGGAGTAATTTCAGTACTTTTTTTAAAATTACAGTCATTTTTTCGTCTAAAAACAAATAGAAAGGAGTAACATGAAAAAATTGTTCCGATACAGGAGCAGAAAAAAAAAACAGACAAGGGCATTGATTGGCAAATAGAAACTTTTTAAGGTAGCCACCTCTAATCATCCCAAAAAATAACTACTTGCAAAATAATCACAACACAAAATGGTAATCAAGTTGCCTCTTTTATTAATGACCAATGATAAAGTCAGTATGTGTGAGATTCAAGGCATGTTACCAACACTCGTACCTCCAAAATACAAATCACTCAGGAAATCTTCAACTTATCCATTTCGGGTTGGAGGAAAACAAGCATGTGTTTAATTCAAATTTAAAAGAGTTGTCTGAAAAGTGAAAGAAACTGAGGTCCCGTTAGATCTGTCCCAAAACGACCTCAGCAGCAGTAACCTTGAAGTCAGACGGGGCTTCCTCCACATTAAGAGCTTTAATCTTCCCATCAACAACATATGCTGACCATCTACAGCAGATGGAGCCACAATATGTCAATGTTTACAGCATTGGTGACCAACTCAACCACGAGATCAATTAGGATAGATAGTCCTAAATTACACATAAATTATGGGTGATTCGATTCCCTTCCCAGTCCCCATAATAACTAAATGAAACATCACTTGTCTGATTTCATCTTGATAGTCAAGCAATACAATGTCAATAACAAATACCTTTGGGAACGAGGTCCAAGCAACGCAACAGAAAGATCTTTGGACAAGTCCAAACTCCTGTGGAAGCTCCCATCAAAGTCTCCATAAAATTCAATCTACAGACCGAAAAAATAAAATAAGCATCAAACCTGCAGGCTACTCAGTATATATACTTTACCATTTACTAAAGCAGCATGACACTAAGGGGAGATAATACTTAACATACACTAACCCATTTAATTAAAATTATAAAACGAACTTTTGAAATACCATTTCTTAGAACAAGACGATTCGAGAATGGGGTAATAAAAGTAAACAACAAACAACGGTATTTCAGAGACATAACAACGATGTTCCTGCACACATAATCGCTAGGGAAGAAAACTAGACTAAATATGCTTAATGAAGTCCAAAATGGGAAGTGAAACACAGAACCAAATATAATTAGATAAAGGGAAAAAGTATAGATATGCATATAATTCATTCTCAAAGGAGTAGAGACATCAGGAGTTGACTTACAGCCTCCTTAGCCCCTACTTTTTCTGCCCAGCCATTCAGAGTATAGGGATCATTGACAGCCACACAAATAACAGAGTCAATGCCTTTGGCCTTGAATTGATCAATGTTGTTCTTGTAGCTAGGCACATGCTGCTTTGAACAAACTCCAGTATAGGCACCCTAGGAAATAGTAAACGTTATACAGACCATATGGAACTAGAAGTAGGAATTGATGAACCGAACAAACCATAAGTTCAAAAATTAGTTTAGTCATGGCCCTCCGCCTTTTCCAAAAAGAATACCATTGAAGCACAAAAACAACAGATAAACATAATGTATTCCCATCCCTACTTCCGACCTCAAGGGAACTGGTGGCAATCCCTCATTAAGGTAGTAGTAAAATCACTGTCCCTAATAAAGCAGTTATTAAAGAAATCCACATCTGCATTGAGATGTAAGCTAGTTCTTTTGAGGGAGGGAACAAAAGCCTTGAAACAATATAAACTGAAGAGGATCCTGGGATATATTGTTTCTTACTTCCTCCGTATTTCAATCCTCGTGAGTTTAGTAAATATGATAACAAAATTGACAGAATAGAATTGGTAGGTATGATGATCTGAAATTTAAATCAACCATTGTCTCCCATTCAACCAACTTCTCATCTTGGAATGGAAGAGATTTTATTACATTAAATAATCTTCCTCTTCTATCTCCCAATTTTATCCTTCCTACCAAATGCAGTCTTGTCTGTTTCAACTAAAAGCAAATATTTAAAAGGCATCGAGCTTTTACTTTCCAACAGTATCAACACCTAGCAGCAAGAAGGCATACAAAAATGGGACACCTATCTTTTAAGATCATTTCAAGGATTAAATTCCTAGTGGGTGGACCTCTGTTCAGATATGTAATTTCAATTCTCTATTCGGAATAAAAGGAGCTCAAAGTTCCAAGACATTTCCAGACTGTACAAGCCAAATTGAAAACAAACTAGAAGAGGTACCGACATTTTACCAGTTATCCCGAACCGAGTCTCTTATTTCACTTTTTTCGTAAAATTAAAGTACCAAGCCTGCTAAGGAGTGATGACTAACTAATGAAAATGATATGATCATATTTCATGCTTTACTAACTTGGTGAAAAAAAGTGGCACAGTTAGGAACATCTACATTAAATTACCACAAATATATACACTAAATAAGAGAAAAATATGCAGAGGAACTTACAGGGAGACCAAATATGACAACTTTCTTGCCCTGCAATACAAAAAGAGAACACCCAACATAACAATCAGTATGAAGATTGAGAAACCCTAATATAATTTACTCCACAATCGAATTTGGGGCTGAGACTAAGGAATAATGAAAGTCACATTCAGAAACCTGAAAAATGTCTCTAACTGGTGTGGTGGAAAATTTGGTGGAGACACCTTCGTCCCAGCTACGAGCCTTCTGGAGAGAAACGCCATTTGCGGCCGATACGATGTCAGTTCCGACAGCCACCGAGCTGTACCCTCTCGCTGCCATCCCGATTCGGAAACTTCCGACCATTGACTTGACGGCCGCAGAGCAAGTTGCTCGTTTGACGATGGAAGATGCCATGGCTTTGGCTTGCTAGCGGTGAAGGCAGTAAGTTTTAGGTCTTAGGCGGGTAATTGGAGAAGATGAGTATGGTGATTGAGTTGATACAGAAATGCGGGTGTGTCACTCTCTAGCATCTGATTGGTTTTGGAGACGAGTCGTCTCTCTCACTCATGGTTATGGGTTCCAATTCCATAGCCCATTAGATCCTCAGCTTCGTAATTGTTCTGTCAGGCCCATGAAAAAAATCAGTTTTCAAGGTCATAACAATTTAAGAGCACCTCCGGGCGGTCGTCGCTGTGTTGTGGTTTGCGTGCCGTCGCAGGCTCTTTCACGACTGGATGGCACGGCTAACCGTCGCTGGAGCCGTAGTCTGGACAGCCTTCGCAGACTGTCGGCTCAAGACGAGTGACGGGCACGAGCACGGGTTGACATCACTTCCACGGGAGGAGCGTCCAACCGGCTAGAAAAAATACAAGGCAAAAGCTAGAGGCAAAGAGAATCAAGTGGAGGCGAATCCGATCGTTGCAACCGAAATAGTGCAGTTCCTTTCAAGGTTTGGAGACTGTCAGGTTGTAATGACTATGAACCAAGCCCAGATCATTGCAACCAAAGAAAAGATGTAGGGAGAAATCATGCAAATGTTTATTGCAATACAGAGCCAAGACTCCTCGCAGATGACCCCGGAGGAACGGGCCTCTCGTGGACGGATAATGGAAAGCATCGCCAACCGATTGTCGTCTATCTGATGAAGCCTACAAGTTGTAATCGGGTTTTTAATATGAACAATAAAATTATTTGACGTGTTTTTTTTTCTGTTTTTCTTAACAATAAAACAAGTGGAGGAATACGAGAAAAAAATTCAAAATGGACTAAACGTGAGGTGCGGGACATACTCCAAGATCACCCGAAGTGGCGTGCACACATTGCATCGAGGAACAATTAGTTGTTTAATTATTAGTTTATGTATGTTTAATAATAGTATGTTTAATAATCGTATGTTTAATTATCGTTCGTAGTTTAATTATTAGTTTATGTATTTTCATATTTAATATTAATAAAATAACTAGTTTTATTTTGGGTGGTTTTTAAATATTGAAAGTACAAACCACTGCTCTAAACCACTAGTAGTGGTTTGCCATTAGAGGTGTAGTGGTAAGAGGTAGTGGTTTGGAGGAGAGAGAAAGCCAAAAAAGACCCAAACCATTACTCTAAACCACTGCGCAATGGTTTACCATTGGAGGTACTCTAAGTGCATCAAAAGAGTCCATGGGTCATTTGCAACTTTCACTTGCAGCATTCACGGTGGTAAATTACTATTTTTTTAACACAAAGATTCATTAAAATTAATAAACTTTACAAACTAAACAACACACACTTAACAACATAAACATGCATTCATCATTCGTTATCAGGAACTCGAGGAGCGACTAGCGAGATAAATAGTTCTCGAAAAGTATGACTCATCGCCTAGAAAAACAACGACAACAAAGTTGTTCCTTCTTATCGACTCTCTAGAGAGATACGTCGAAACAAAGCAATGGCTAGACACTCCACCATAGACAATAATCGCACCTACCTGAGATCTGAGATTTCGGTTGGGGAATACCAAAATACAAACAATATAACTAGACTAAATAACTAAAACAACAACTACTCGCAATCGGCCTCTGATGTTTGGGGAGAGGATTGTAGCCCGTCGGGTGAAGATCTGATCCGCTTGGGGCTGGTGCATGGATATGGCCAGAAAAACATGAAAGGCGAGAGCACGGCTGAAAGGATCAGACTTTAGTGTTCCAATAGACAGTAGGCATAATTCTGACTGTCTGGCCGGAGAAGGGGTGTGGTGGAGAGGCTCACTCGGATAAGTCTTCGTCGTCGTCGGGAGATAAGGCTGAAGAGGGGAGCAGATAGTCGACCATTGTCGTTATTGGGGGAAAAGGTCAAGGAAGGTGTTGGTTCTGCAAGGCAAGGAGGCGAAGAAGGGGGAAGCTCTGAACGGGGACTTTGTTGGATAAGGGAGAAGTGGGGGGGGGGGGGGGGGGTTCTCACCGGAGGAGGGCGTTGGTTGATAGAACAAGCCAGAAAGGGTTATGGTGGGGGCGGATCTAGTGTGTGGAGGATGGGGGAGTAAGGGGGAATACAATAGCAGGAGAAGGTACGGGGGCGGAGGACGGCTATGACATGGGCGACGAATGGTGGAGGGGAAAAGGAGCTTGGACCAGGGCATCTTACCGGCCAAAACCCAACAACAAGAACGAGACCATGTAGCCAGCAATGGGGAGGCGCACGGATCCGTCCGTAGCAAAGCTACCTTATCTGGCGAGGAGGCAAGCTCTGACCCCCAAAAGACCTAACACCAGGAAGCAAGAAGAAGGGGGAAGAGAATGACACAAATCCGCTGGGGTTGGAATGTAGGGAAGGACAAAATCTCGCTGACGTATCATCTGGTCGGAACCATGGTGGTTGCCGGTTAGGGAGACGGAGAAATAAATGAGGGTCAGCTATGATTCTTGTTGAAAGAGAAAGACAAATCTTTTTTGATATGGAAAGAAGATGTGGTGGATCACTAATTAGTATTTAGAGCTAGTGGTAGGAACATTTTTTTCACTTTCTCTCTCCGTCAAACCACTCGATGTTACCACTAGTTATTATTGCTAGCTCTACATTGATAAACCACCAACTAGTGGAAGCTACTACCAATTAGTCGTTTTTGAAATTTTATTAATTTCTAAAAGAAGCTTAAAAAAATACAAATTTTATTTCGAGAAGGAAAGACATCATTTATAAAAACGACATTTAGACAAACATAGGATAGTACAACTACTCAATCTCACCAATGTAGAGACGTCACTTTAGCTGATCTTTAAGGAAGTTCCGCCAAGCATGTTTTGTGAATTTCCCGTATTTGACTTTGTAATCGGCTTCCATCACACTCATGACTTGCTCATCGGTTGCTCTTTTTTTATATGTGACATGGTCTTGTAGATCTCATCAAAGTGCCAATATTTTGGTTGTGCTCGCCCCAATGATCCTTGACTTGTTTCTACGTTCGTTTAAAAAACTATTTGTCTCCCAAAGTTGTGTCAATATCATAGGTGTCCTCCTCCTCATTCTATTGTCTTGTGCTTTTGCTTTAGCCTTCTCTTTTTTTCTATCATATGGGACGTTCCTCACATACCAGTGAGGTCAACTCGTGCTTGGTTCCTTTGGCCGATGTGTAGTTGCAATTGTCGTCCAACCTTATACTCTTGCTTGCTTCACTTTCTACGTCGGGTACCTGGTCAAGGTCTACTTGACACTGAGAGAACTTCTTGAAATTCCACTTATGGTTATCCTTCACTATCTTCCAAACATAGTTCAATGAAAACTCATGTTTCTCCTTGTTTTTAAGAAATTTCTACTTCGGTCATGATTTGATCATTGCCCATACTACTTTAGTACGCGTCCGCAATTTGCACCCAAAGACGCTGAAATTTGTTGACCTTTTTGTTCACCTAATGTCAATGGTCCTTACAATTCTTCCAACTACAACTTGAGTCCAGTATTCTTCGGTTCTTTTGTCGTTCCCTCCGATGATATCAAGAGAATTATTAATCCATGACTTTCTTAACTGTTCCTCCTCATCAATACTCCATTTGATCCTCGGAGGTGTGTATGATGTTGATTTAATCGCTCGACTCCTCGAGGGACTGGACGACGCCGATTGTGAAGGTTGGGTCTGGTTAAATTATGACATCGCCGATTGGGTGAGTTGGATGAGCGAGCCTATGGATCAGATTTGAGAGTGAAGGTCTTTTCATTTACAGACTCGTTCAACTCCATACCTTTAAGGAGTAATTCATAGTTGTTAGTGTCGACCATGGAAGGAAGCTTGTAGAGACATATAAGGAGTTTGTAGAAAATAATAGGTGTGATTTTAAGTTTAGGGTAGATACTGTATTTATAAGAAATTGTTTTTTTTTTCAAAACTGGTGGGACATGTGTCATTGGGTCGGCGACTAGCCGTTTGGGTCACTGCGCTCCTACCACATTGTTGTGTGTCGTTACAAGATCTTATACGGAGAGCGGAGCTGCAGCGACGTCTTGCAACGCCTCCTGCGTCGAGGACTTGTGCTAGGTGGCATGTCACCACTTGCGACGAAGGCCGTGTAGTGCTCCTACAACGCTCTACTAGAGTTTCTCTTAGAGATTTACAATGGCAGGAAACCGAACCAGCCTTATTAGGGTCTAATTGACCTTACCTTTTCTTAATATAAAGACTTAATGGTTTTGGGTGGTACAATGGCAATACACAAATACGATTACGGCCAATTGCGGATCTAAAGTATTCACAATTTACCATATTGCCACCGAACAAGATAATTATTTATTTAATTTAAACTTCATAAAGTGAACGAAACCAATTAATTTTTCTATCTCCTCTTCTTTCTCTTTCCTAAATTCATGGTGGTTTGACGGTAATTTTGAGGGGGGCATTATTAGGATTGTCGAATAAAAGGATAAAACTAGCCAAAACATGAATCATGGAAATAAAGTTCATTAATCTAAAATCAAGGACTACAAGTACATCATAAAACTGATTGCATAATGAAGAGTACAACACATCACACAAACCAATTAATCCTTTTGGCCATGCCGTGGAGAAAGAGCTTATGGTGGCCAAATCTTTGGCGTCCATTTTGGAGGTATCCATTTCTTTGAGTAAGCAAAACTCGCGCATGAGACACTCTAACTCTCCAAGTGACTCTCGATAGTTCCTCTCCATGTTGGCCAAGCTTTTTGCCAACTTCGAGGTTGAGCATCATGTCGGCCTCTTCAGCAATGACAGCGAGAATGTTTATCTCAGACATTAGTGTGGTTATGGAAGATGTTCTTAGAGTGCGATGTCCATACGTGCTGATCAACTTGTCGATGGTCGTGGAGAACTCGTTCTCAAAACAGGGCTTCCAATAAGGCTTCTCTCTCACCAAGTTCCAATAGTTCTTCCATGCGAAAACATGATCGTACTTATCAAAATACTCCTACTCGGCATCCTCCATGATCTGGTCATCGAAACGATTGTTGGTATGTGTGCTTGAACTTGGACATGCATCCCTGAAACATCTTCACTTTCATGTTCGTCATGCTCCAATGTTGTTTACATTTCTTTTCTTTGTGCTCTATCTTCACATTTTACTGGGTAATGATGACAAGGTATTTCTTAATGTTCATAAAGAAACGATGGCATGTATGGTCCGCCCCATGGATCGAGTCCACATAGTAATTCATTTATGCACTCACGAGGGCTTCCTCCTCCAACGGGTTTACTTACGACACATCTGAGCTCGTTGACTTGGATTGGCCTGTAACGTTCTAGCCAAGGACAGGGGGACCAGAATTCATATGATTGGGGTTGGGCAATTGGTTTCTAAGACGAGCATTGAATGATGGACCGTTCTCGAGCTCGACCCCAGGTTAGTAGTGGAGCTCTAGAACATGGTGGATCTCGGGAAAATTGTGGTTCCTATATACGTGGGGGAGCTTAGTAAGTGGTGGATCCCTGGTACATGGGGGAGCCCGAGAATGTTGGATGCATCGAAGACGGGACGTACTTCCTCATGATTGCATGATCAATGATGCGAATCGGGTACGTAATCCCACTCGCAAAAGAATTTGGGCATCATGTTCATGTTGTTGGGGTACTCCATATGTGAAACAGGAGGATCAGATTTGATGGCAAGAAAACGATGGACGACGACGAGTCTGCAGTAGCTATCTTTCCAACGAATCTGCAATAATGTGATGTCGGAGAATCGGGTGTTGATGGCCGCAAAACAACTCCCACACACGGATTTCATATTGGCGTGTTGTGTGTTTCTTCTACATCTGCTGATGTTAGAGATTCTTCTAGAACGAAAGAAAACATCGCAGAAGACTAAACAGATCTGAAGAATAGCGTTTTGGGTTATGAAACAAAAAACTATTGGCAGTTATTTATAAACAATATTAACTTCTGGCTTTAATTATGTTTACCCGTCTGGCCACTTTTTACCTTGCGATTCGGTAGTCAGGGATTCAGGGGGTCTTTATGAATTGAATTTGCAGATTGTTAGAGTCTACAGGTTCACCGAGGGTACATTCTAGGCTTGCATAATCGGGCTGGAAAACGACCACTTTTCGAGGACTCGACCCATTTTTTTGGGGACCTAACATAATCGGGGCACGAAACAACCCCATTAGAGTTGCTATAAATAAAAGGAAGCCTCTAAAATAAAATCTCTCCTCTAAATCTCAATCACTTTATACCTAATGGTTAACTTATATTCATCCACTTCTTTTTATCAACAAATGTTGTAAATAGCCAACTCTATAAATACGAGTAAGGAAATCGAATCTCAGAGCGATCAAAGCCAAAATAAATATATACACAATCTACTTCCTACAATATCCAAAGAATAATAAAAAAACAAACTTATGCAGGAAGAATAGTTACAATAAATGCACTTAAAACAAAGCCCAACAATAAGCGACAAATCCCTAAAAAGCCTTACGCCTCGGGGCTAGACGCCCGCGACTTATTGGGACCATGAAAAATAGGATCTCAGGGAACGCCTACGATGCCATCAATGAAACCAAAGCAACCTAAAGCCCACCCCAAACTTAGGGAAATCACATGATATGAAAGTCTTAGCCAAAAAACACAAATCTAGAGCCCACTTCAACTATTGGGCAAAAAAATTGGGTTGGAAAGGAGGGAAGGACAAAATCTCGCTGACAGATCATCTGTTCTCAACCATGATGGTTGCCGGTAAGGGAGACGGAGAAATAAATAAGGGTCATCTATGATTCTTGTTGAAAGAGAAAGAAAAATCTTTTTTGATATGGAAAGAAGATGTGGCGGATCACTAATTAGTAGTTAGAGCTAGTGGTTGGAACTTTTTTTCACTTTCTCTCTCTGTCAAACCACTCGATGTTACCACTAGTTATTATTGCTAGCTCTACAGTGATAAACCACCAACTAGTGGAAGCTACAACCAATTAGTCGTTTTTGAAATTTTAATAATTTCTAAAAGAAGCTTAAAACAAACTACAAATTTTATTTCACGAAGGAAAGACATCATTTATAAAAAAAAATGACATTTAGACAAACATAGGATAGTACAACTACTCAATCTCACCAATGTAGAGACGCCACTTTAGCTGATCTTTAAGGAAGTTCCGCCAAGCATGTTTTGTGAATTTCCCGTATTTGACTTTGTAATCGTCTTCCATCACACTCATGACTTGCTCATCAGTTGCTCTTTTTTTATATATATTTGACATGGTCTTGTAGATCTCATCAAAGTGCCTGTATTTTGGTTGTGCTCGCCCCAATGATCCTTGTCTTGTTTCTACGTTCGTCTGAAAAACTCTTTGTCTCCCAAAGTTGTGTCAATATCATATGTGTCCTCCTCCTCATTCTATTGTCTTGTGTCTTGTCGACATCTGAAGTTTCTATTGTTGATTGGAGCAGTTTTGTTGGCTGGAGTTTTGACTTTGGATGGCAGGGTTTGTTTTGGAGTCCTTCTGTTCTAGTTGATGTGGTAACAATCACAAGTTGTTTGGTTTACTAGAGTACTAGTGTTATTTTGGGGGTTTTATTGACTTTGTTGGCTGGGTTTGGGTGTTGACAAGAGTTTTGTGGCTGGGTGAGTTGTGTAGTGTGGTTTCTCTATTGTTTAGACTAGTTTTGAAAAAAGTTACCCTCTTGTATTTTGCTTTTCTAGGTTACTTGCAGAGCAAGTTAGCTGTTTATAGGGACCATTTTATGGTTGCCTTTGTTTGTAGTTTGATTGAGGATTCATCCTTGGCCTAGTCTTTATTTCAAAGACTAGGTTTATAAAAATTTGCTGATAAAAAAAACATAAGACACGAGTAGGAAAAGAACATAGATGGTGGCGCTTTGTGCTTCGACGACGACAACAACTTCTTCCGATAGTAGTGAGGTCGAAACTCAGTTTTTCGGTTCTCTTGGTGACTCCCCCTCTCTTATTCAGTGATGGGACCACTAGGGGTCAAGGCAGGATTGGTGTTCTCCACACAAGCGGTAATGGGTACTTCTCTAGCCATGCCAGCGGCAGGGGAAGAGGCCTATGTTTAGGAGTTCTATTGGGTCAAATGCGTGGACTCATTCGTCGAACTCCAGCGCGAGGTGATAGACCTCGGATGCCTTGAGGGACGGCGATAAAGGACGGATGGAACCGATCGGTCTCTCCTCCACGGATAGGTATGGGAGTTGGGTTACCTTCGTGTTTGGCGGAGGAGCAGATCGAGGAGGCCATATTGGTGGTATAAGGGAGAAGGTGGGGTTCGATGTGCGAGGAGGGCGAAGAGGGGTTCGGTGATGACAACCGAACCCGGGAAGTACTAGAGCTTCACGGTTAGTACATGGAAGTTGGGATGACCAGACTTGGAACACGTAGTAGGAGCCAACATGTGTTGGTATCGTGTCCTAGGGCTCTGTTACCTAGTTGGGGCCTCGGGCCATGCGTAGTCAGGGAGTTGGAGTCATGTCGGGTCGTGGGCCGGTTTGGGTAGGCCTACCCACTTGTGGGTCGAGTACTTTTGGAGTCCCATTGGGCCCAGGGTTTGGAGAAGCAAGGGCTTCATACCCTAATCCTTAACCCTGGGAGCCCAAATGGAGATTTTAGCCATTCGGGAGGTCAATATACTCCCAATAGAGCTTTTCGGACGGGGTTTGAATTTCAGCTATGCGGTAGTGACCTGGTCATGTCTCCAAGGATTTTTTTTGGCAATCGTTGGTGGGTTGGCACGAAGATTTGTGGCAATTATGTGACATGATTGCTTCATTGAAGACGGAGTGGGGGTATTTTTCTTCCTGTTGGTTAGAGAGCAAGCTGAGTTCTAGTTGGGAAACCTTGGACCTTATGAATTTCAATCATGTTATTTGCCGACCTCCAGCCTCTATTGCGACCCTGTGACATCCTTTTTACCCATTTCTCTGTATGGGCACGGATTTCCAACTTCATGGTGGTAGCGTGGAATAGAGGATTAGCCTTTTGTTTGGGGAGTACGTTGGGTACCTGTCTAGAGGTGTACGGGGATGCGGATGGGATGAGTTGGGTATATTTTATGTGGTTTCGGGTTCGAGTAGATATATTCTCATGCCGTCGTAGAGCCAACTCTAGTTCAGAATCTTAGTGTTTGAGGTATGGACTTTGCTTCATATCTCTTATGAGCGTTTTCCATACCAGTGTTATGTGTGTAGCTGTGTAGGGCACCTAGTGTCCGCTAGTAATACTATAATAGGGGATCAAGGACCTTCTCTTTGCTCACTAGCGGACCCAAGATCAGTGGGCTCTAGAGAATGTCATGGTAGGATAGTGTTAGGCACAAACTAGTCCTATTTGGGAGAATCCTTTGGCCGATCAACCCCCAACTTTACCCCCGCCAGACCCCGCCAAGGGGACAAGAAGGGTAATCATTTTCCGACCATATTAGACCATGACCCGTCAGACATGACTATCCGACCCGAGTCCCCGGATCTCAAGTTATACCTTTTCTCGTCATAGGGAATCGATCGGTCTATTAAGGGGAGTCCTCATTTTGAGGAAGAGGGCCTCGGCTACCCCATACTTATCTCGGGCGACTCTCTCATTCTTTTCCGCGTACTTGAGTAGAGTAATAATTGGAGGTACCCCGGGAGTTAGACACTTTCTCCCTTCAGACGGGGCGGGAGCTAGACACCAGAATAGAGTCAGAGGGATCTACAAGCTCTGCGGGATCAAACCGTACAACGATGAGGGGCGTCAAGCACCCTCTCCTCGTTCAATGAGGAGCTCGTGGTTCAGTGGGGGGGGGGGTGTTGGCCAGCAACACTGCCTCACTGGACGTAGGCTGACAGTGGTCCCACCAAGTTCTGGCATGGTACTCCCCTACTACTCTGGGTGCCAGCACTCTCGTGTTCTTTAAGTACTACACTATCATTTTAGGGAGGACGACGCACGTTGGTTTCTCAGGAGAGTACATAGTCTTCCTAGGTGCCACTCCGAAAATAGGACGGTTTTGCCCTAGCTTCCTGTTTGGATTCGCTGTATCGGCCTCTTTTAATGCTATCGCAGTATCACCTTTAAAACATCTATGTCAGACAATTCGGTATTTGAGCATTTATTTTTTGTCATTTACTTTTTGTCATCACTTTAATGGTATTTTGGTCCCAAGATGTTTTTTTTTGATCGGCGAATGCATATTTAAATTCATTAATCTCTCCCGAGGAAGAAAAGATTACACAAAAAAGCAACCACACTAACGATTGCAAGAGACCAAAGCAGTGAAATCAATCCAACCGAACAAAAGCTAAAGAAAGTAAAAACCCAAAACTCAAGCTTAAAGAAGTTGATGTTCAAGAAAAGTAATTCAGTGAATGAAACAGCAGCAACGTTCATGAAGACCTCAGTAGTGATTTGGAGCTCCAAATCAAGTAATTCCTGTGAATTTGTGGTTGTGGCACCTAGAGTGAGAAAATGCTGCCCTGTTTCAAGTAAGGAAAGGGGTTTCTTTTCCCCAAAGAGAATGGTAGTGCTTGTGTAAGAGATTAAACTTGAGAGTGATGGGAGTTTACAACCAAGATGAAGTCGCGGAGGATAGGAGATCAAAGACAGCAGCAAGAGGAAGCAGACCTGAGGGGCTGAAGATGGAGGAGAGCAAGCCGGAGTCGGGGGAGCGGCGCCGATCACCGGAGAAGTTGAAGGTCACCGCCGCAGGACCAGATCTGACGAGGTACGATCAGATCTGTGGAGTCGATGCCCATAGCCAGCGAGGGCTAGGGCAGAGTGGAGGGCCGGTGGACGAGGTCGGAGTGGAGGGTCGGCGGCGCGGGCCGGAGACCTGACGGAGCTGGGAGCAGCGCCGGAGAATAGATCGGAGTCGAGGGCGAGCGGGGCGGGGCGAGGAAGCTGGGAGTGGCGCCGGAGAACAGATTGGAGTCGAGGGCGTGTAGCTGCGGAGAGTAGCCGGCTGGAGACGGGCGGCGGCAGAGGAGCGGGCGGCGGAGAAGGCGAAGTGGACGAAGGGGGAGCACAGGGGGAGGACGGCGAAGCCTCACCGGCGACAGCTTGGCCGGAGCCGCGCCGTCACCGGTGAGGGAAGGAGGGAGGCGCAGGCGGCGTTAGGGTTTGGGGCACGAGTTTCAAGTCAGAGCCCTCTTTAATGGCTAGTTGTTTTGCTTTTTCTATTGGTCCCAAGATGTTACGACCTGCTTTTTAATACTCATATGGTTTAACTTTGTTGTGCCGGCTTTTTTTGGTCAGACTTTATTTTCCAGATAATATATTGCTTCGCATTCTACTATAAAAATACATATGCATTCTAATTATTTACGTGATAATTACAAAACATATCATGTACTATAAAATTTTTGCACTTTCTTACCATTTTCAAAGTACATTTATATTTCTTTGTTATACAGTATTACATTACTTGTTAAATCAGACGATAAATACCACTTAAATCTCTACATGAATAACAAGAGGTGTTTCCCATTTGATTTAACAAATAGTGTAGTTCAAAACCTGGGTTCAATTGAAATATTAAAGTCTAGCTCTCCAAATTTCTGAACCATTTCCTTTCTATCTTGCCTTTGTTTTCATATATTTAACTTCAACCTATTACTCGGAATATTTGAATTTGTTAATGTGGTCATCTGAAATGTGCTAAGAGCATCCACATCAACGGGGCGTTCAGGCGAGGTCGGGGCGGGAGCAAAAGAGAGAGAGGTATCAGGTTCAGGGTTCGATCGGTGTGGGGTGCGAGGGGCGCAACGCGTGAGGGGCCGAGGCGCACATGCGTTGGGTCCGTGTTCGGGGTGCCGAAGCGCGAGGCCTTTTTCAGCCCCGCAGCCTCGCGCCCCTCTGCCTTTGGCTCGTCCTCTCCTCCATTGACGCGTGACCTACAAAAAATAAAAAACAGTTGCAGCGTGGAGAAGAAGAAGAAGAAGCACAGTGATATGTGTTAAGTAACTAGGTAATAATTAAGTATGGTTTTAGTTTTAGGTAATTAATTTAGGTAATTAATTAGGTCATTATTAAGGTAATTAATATTAAAAATCAGGTAATTGATTTAGGTAATGTAATTAATTAGGTAATTAATTTTAAAAATCAGTTTTTAAATTTTATAATCAGTTTTTAAATTTAGAAATCAGTTTTTTATTTTAAAAATCATTTTTCTGTTGCGATAAAAAATGTCCGACAACGAGGCGAATTAGTGTCATCAATGATGCGACTCATCGACAACTTTAGGAAGACCTTATGGAGCACATATGGAATTGGTCGGGAGAGACTTACAACTCCGACGATTCGGACGAATGATTATTCCTTGGTTTAATGTTATGTATTTTTTTAAGTTATGCATATTTTTTAAGTTATGTAATTTTTAAATTTTGTATTTTATTGATGAAATTTTATTTCTATTTTATTTAGTAGTTATTGATTTAAAAATAACGTTAACAAATTCAGTTAAAAGCTTAATTAATTACACAGTCAGCATTTCTGAAAACTCTACCCCCATACTTGCCCCTCTGATGTGGAGCACACTAAATTTAGGGGCAGGGGGTTGAACCCTGCCCAGTCAGCAGAGGGTTTTACCTCTGGGTTCAGGGTTCAGCCCCACATTGATGTGGATGCTCTGAGAAGAGAGTGCACTGACCAAGTCATGAGGCTCATTCCTATTTGTGTGCAGCACCCAAAAGAGCATTACGACTCATTCTAGACGCATCTTTTAAAGAACATGCATGGGCAAAACCTTCGCCCTTAATTTTGCGATGGTGCTTGTTATTGCCACCGATAATTTCTCCAAGGTTCGATCAATGATCTGGATAACCCACCAACAAATAGCAAGTTTCAGTGTATACCAGACGTCTCCTTCTTTTCATCGAGCGTCTACGATGATAACATCGTACAAGGAAGATCATATTGAAGGGATGACATGTTGTGATTCCTCTTGGGATAAGACACCATATGTCATTCCAATGTTAGGTAAAGATTCGAGAGTGAGAATACGAGACCTAACTATCATGTAGTCTTCATACCGTTATTCTTGTTCCTCCTGCCTCATAGCATGCATCTTTTAGGCAACATTACTAGTTCAAAGAGCACAAGTACAAACGAGAATTGGGCGCAAACCTTATAGCTCATCCTAAGGTGACTTCGGTTTATTGTAGTAGATGGAGACGGATTCCTCTCTTGTTGTTGTAGAGAAATCGTGTGTCGTAGAGCATACACACGCGGAGCAATGCCTAGGTGAATCGCTGCTTCAAATCTTCCCAAATTCGGCTCGCAGTTTCAACATGGACACAACCAATCTACAGCTCCCAACTCAACAAATTAGGAGCCTAGAGTTTACCACTGTATTGCACTAGAGCCATAATTGAAGATTCTCGAACTAGACATCGGGTATGGGTATGTATCCATCGATGAATCATATCTTGCCCTTGTATTAAAGGGCATCTTGAAGATGACAATGCAAGGCAAAATAATTGTCGTTGGATGTACTCAACGGTTGTGTGATAAACTCCATTCCGAGGTTATTAGATGGGTAGAGCTAGAATGGAGTGGTATGGTTGATGGTTGTCTGTCACTTATATGAACCGGGCCTTCTCAACTAATAAGTCTACCTTGTTAGTTTAGTGTGGGACTAAGTAACTTGTGCCCCTCCACCACAAGAAGATCGGCCCCATACAGACCCCCGGATGAGTAGTCACTGGACTCAAGTGAGAATAGACAAAGCTTAGCCTGACTCACGAATAGAAACTCACCCGACCTGCAAGACCAGAGCATGTCAAACGAGCCTTAAACCCATACCACGCCTCCTCCTCGGTAAATCAACCCGGGCGCCTACTTCAATCAGAAGAGGAAGAACCTGATCGTAGAGAACCAGCCTGCCACAGAATACTATAGGTTTGACTCAGAACTTTCCCAAACACCACTTTCCATCACAGAATTCCAAATCGTGATATAACAGACGTGAACCCAAGATTTCCACCAATGATGAGAACCCATGCCCCTCCAATAAAATAGGGCATGACCCAAGAGACTCCCCACCAAGTCAAAACCTGGCCCCACAACCACCAAGAAACCAAACAGTAGAGCAAAAGATGATCCACAATCTCTATCCCAACTTTGCAAAGCTAACAGAACATTTGATTAAGCGTCACATGAAGGCCACGCTTCTCTAAGAAAGCTGAGGTGGGCAAGGCATTCTGAACTACCAACCAGACCATAACATAAAACTTCGGGGGTATCCCTCCAATCCAAAGAACAGAGGTCCAAGGATCCACAACCACAGAGTAATCCTCCATCAACAGAGAATAAGTACTAGACACCAAAAACCTTAAGGATCTTTTAAGCCATAATAAAGAGTCATCAAGGTCTGGGGATGGAATATGGCTGCTGAAAGAGGAAATAAAATATGGCCTCCCTCTCCCAATCTCGATCCGTAAACCTGAATACCACTGACATACCAAGGCCATCTCAAAACTCCACCACCGACCCTCTTTTTTAGTGGCCAACGGAAAGGCAACCGAAAAGCGGCGACGGAGAGGAATATCATCCACCCAAACATCCCAGAAAGATATTAACTCACCGCTACCCACAATCCAAGACAACCCCTAATTACCAAACATCTTGTAGAAGATAGGGTGACAGGCAAGGTCAAGAATATGTTTAACAAGTAAACATTACCCCTCTAGTCCAAACGACTTGGATCACAGTCATCTAAAGATCAACCCATCCTCAAGAAAATGAGCACCTTCCACAAGGAGTGCTTCGTAGAGGCAAAGCGCCACCGTCATTTAGCAAGGAACGCAACGTTCGTCTGCTCAAGTCTCCTAAGCCCAAGACCACCCAATCTCTTAGGTCTACACACAACCGACCACTTTACCTTATGAAGAACCCTACCATCACTTCCATTACGCCATAAAAAGCTTCGTTGTATTGCTTCCAAGGCCTTGATAACCCCTTTAGGTGCCCTAAGAAGAGACATATAAAAAAGAGGTAGGCCGGATAATGTAGACTGAATCAGAGTAATTCTACCAACCTGAGTGAGGTATTTAGCATGCCACAAAGCTTAGGCCGATTTGTACTTGCTAATAATCGGATAACAAGTAGATAGACGTCTTAGAGACGAACCCAACAAAAAACCCAAATACTTCATAGGTAAATTACCAATGTCACATCCCAACACAGTACCTACCTCAGATGGGCTTAAGAAAGTTAACCTTGAGTCCCGAGAAAGATTGAAAGTTGACCAAAACCGTTTTCAACGAACCCAATTTGGAAGCATTCCATTGAAAGAAAAGAAGGGTGTCATCAAAAAATAGCAAGTGCGAAATAAAGAACCCAGACCGTCCAATCTCAACACCTCTGAAAAGTCCAGCTTCCTTCCCGTCCTCAAAAATTGGTGTAACCCTTCAATTGCGATAAGAAACAGAAAAGGAGACAAGTGGCACCCTTGCCTAATACCATTCAGCATCTCAAAATCCCTACTTGAAGCTTCATTAACGAGAACCGATAAGTGAGCCCGAAAACAACAAAGCGTCCAACGTCTCAAAATTCAACCAAAGTTCATCTGAGTTAAAACCTCTTCCAAATAACCCCATTGAACCAAATCGAAGGCCTTCTCAAAGTCAAATTTGAGGAGGACCGCCTCTTTCTTGGAACGCTTGATATAATGAATGACTTTAGATGTAACGAGGACCCCATCAACCAGCTACTTACCAGCAACAAACCCGCTTTCGTTGTCACTAATCAAGTCCACGATCACTGCTCTTAACCTGATAGAAAGAACCATAGTAAGTAACTTGTACGGGCTCGAGATTAGACTGATAGGCCGAAAGTCATTAAAATTGTTTGTCTGATAATGCTTAGGGACCAAATCAGGAAAGTAGAAGTAATACACTTTCCCAGAAGACCAGAACTATGAAATTCATCAAAAAAAGATTTCACATCACTTTTAATAATATCCCAAGTCACCTTTAAAAACTTACTTGTAAAACCGTCAGGTCTAGGCGACTTGTCCACCCCACAAGGAGATGAGGCAAACTAAATTTCTTCAAGTGAGAAGGGTCATTCAAAATCCTTTCTCTAGGCAGTAGTTAGGGTCTTAAAAGACAGAGGAGGAAAAGGTACCCTACCAACGGTAGGAGTTCGAAACCATACTTCAAAATGCCTAGCAGCACCTTCCTTAATCTCAGTAGGGTCGATAATCTCCCCTTGGGCCGTATGAAGCTTTGATAATCTGTTTCTATTAGCTCGGAAATTAGTAACCTTAAAAAAGAAACGTGTGCATCTGTCTCCACTTCGAAACCAAAGCAAACTGGATTTCTGTTGCCAAATTCGGGCGAGGACTTTCTGTTGAAGGATTATATTATCCTTCAACCATTACTTATGAGCCCTTTCACCCTCTAAAAGATCCTGATCCTCTTGAGCTCGATCCAACATATCAATTTCAGGAACAAGTTGAGAAACTCTATTCTCCGCATTACCAAAGACATCCTTACTCCAAGTCTAGAGATCCGAACGTAAGGAGCGTAGCTTGAACCATAAGGAGTAACTGGCTGAGACATGAGAAGGATATGAATTCTATAGATTATGAATTGTAGGCAGGAATGATTTATGTTCAGTCCACACATTCAGAAATTTAACCGGCCTAGCTCCCCAATTCAACTCATCAGTAGTCAGTAAAATAGGTCGATGATCAAAAATAGCCCTTGGTAACCCAGCCTGCGAAAAAGGACAAAAAAAAGTCAAAAAATCAGGAGAAACTAGAAAACGGTCTAACCTTGAGGCCTTATTCCCCGTCCCAAACCAAGTGAAGTTTGCGCCAGCTAATGGGAGATCAGTGACGCCTATGTCAACGACAAAGGATTGAAACATCCTCAAGTCGTACAGGAGCGAGTTGTTGTTTCGACACTGTTCAATAGAAAGAACCGAATTGAAATACCCTCCCTAATCCGCAATCTCAGCCAACTGATCTGCATAATTAGATAAAGAGAGCCACAAAGAACGTCTCGCAGCCAAAGAGTTGGGGGCATACACATTAACAACAGAGATACGCAAAGAACGAGGGATGAACAATCCTATCCAACAAATAACATTACCAAAAACTTCAGTCACCTCCAAAAGAAAAGAGACATCCTGCCAGAAATTGAGATCACCACTTGCACTGCCCACAGATAGAATATAATAGAAAGTTCATCCATTATGCAAGCCAATAGAACGAATGAACACATAATCAATTTTAGCCAATTTTACTTCTTGAACAAAAAAAAAATGGTCTTCGTTTTAGAACAACATCCCTCAAGCAACGCTGCTTCTGTGAGTAATGTAACCCTCCCATGTTCCATAAGAGAATACTCATGATTTGTAGAGGGTTAGCTGAGAACAGGGAAACTCCACCTCCCTATTCCTTCTGATGATACTGAGCAACCTGATCCCCTGAAAGTTCACCCTCATCCTCCTCCTCAAATTCCTCCCAATCTTCCCCCTCTAATGTTAAAGTAGGATCGTCAAAGGATTTTTGAGAGACCTCTATGTCTAAGGTACTTAATTGTTCTATAACCGAGTCGTCCTTTCTAATAGCTTTAGTACTCAAACTTTTCACATATGACCATGAATGAATCTTAACCGGTGGAACAAGAGCATGGAAATAAGAATGGTTACCTAAGGCTCTTTCACGGTCCAGAGAACGTGTTCTGGAGCGAGTATTGTAGACAATAGTATGTGTGACAGTACTCCGAACATGGTTCCTTGTTCTACAAGCTTTGTTTAGATGTACATGAGTAATAAAACCAGCAGTAGGTTTGGCTGAGTCGTGTTCCTTTGTTGTTTCAATCGCCACAGAGTCAGATGAGGGCACAATACAATCACCCGCAATGATTGGTCTTGGGCCAAATTCAACATTTATTTGGGCCGGACACGCTTGAGTCAACTGGACTTCGGCTGAGTGAATTAATGACGAGTCATGATAAGGAAGGAGATCATTTGAAGCTGTGATTCTCGACCTACAATTGATGATTGCCTGATTCCTTGGACGAGGCTGGAGAAGGCTTGATCGGAGACACTGTGATTTCAGGCAACACATGATCAAGGTCTAAATCAACCAAAACCTCAGCAGATAACTCTTGTAACACAAGCTGAAAAGTCCATGTACCCACAACCAAATTGAAATTGCTTGGAATGGCTGCACAATTAGAAGACCTTAGTAGGATGATAACAGAACCATAAAACTCAGTGGGAGTGATCTGGGGATGAAAGGACATAACAACACCCAAACCTCTAAATAAGCAATCTACTAGAGAATTGCAGCAACAATGGTAAGGTAGGCCTGAAATTTTAAACCAAACCCAACGATTTCCAGTAAGTGCCAGACCTTCATCAAGAGAGATCAAATTGAACCAAGTGAGTACCCAAGTCCACTGAATTTCTCTGAGCATAGAGGAGAAGAGAACGTCCGAACAAGTTAAGGAGAAAACATTGTCATTAAGGCGACGAACCATCATTCCTCTAGCTGCAGCTTCCATCTTTGAATGCATACTTCAACACTCTCTTTCACGTGTAGTACTGAATATCTACATACATGTGGGTTATAACATGATTGATTACCACCATAAGGATTAGAGACCATAAGGTAGAGGCGACGAATAAATTGTGGGTCAAATCAACTCTGATTCCATGAAAAAGATTTAAGAATAGACAAGAGAAGCTTGCACCGTAAACAATTCGTATTATGTTTGATAATCAAATGAGATGATTTACAGAGTATTTATAATGTGCAGGTACAAGTCATATATGACAGTCAAAAAGTGTGGTTAATGTGGCGGAGTCAACTTGTGAGTCCAAAATGAGGAGGTGATCAAGGGATGGGGTTTTTCAACAATGATAGAGCCCAAAATACACTTCTCCCAATGTGTACGAGGACAACATTATTGACATATACAGTACTACATGATGCGCTACTGTATAAAAACGATTATAGTTATCCATTGAATATAGCAATGGTGTAGCATAGTTGAATAATGTAATGTGAAAATGGAAAAAACTGTAGGTATTGGATTGGTTTTATTGAAGATAATCCAACAACATAACGCAGATATATAAATAAAGCAATGTCACTTGACTGAGTTTGTTCACCTCAACAAATGCTCTTCTCAGGGGAAAACTCAGAGGGTCTTGTTAGCGTATGATCCTATAGGCATTCCAGTTGAAGAGTAGAGCGAGAAGACGGAGTAGGCCACTAGTGAGCACCTCAACAAATGCCAGCAAGAAGGACCTCTGAGGGGACACGCCGGCAGTCATTATGGACACCACGGATCCGATCATGTTGCATGAAATCATAAAATCCCCACGTTTTATCCCATTAAGGGCTTTCTCTGCAACCTCATCGGCTTTCATTGCACTTGAGGTTGATGCAAGTATGCGCGTCACTCGGGGCCTTCCTTTCTTATCTGCAATTGCAATTACATTGTTATTATCAAAATGTTGTAAGTAGTGGGAATTAGAGTTTGTTACCAATGGCGTGACCGGGAGTATCAGTGTCAGGAGGAAATATAAGAGAAATGTGAATGTTATCTGAAATGAGCTCCTGCTGTAACGCTTCTGCAAGGCCTGGCAGGGCAAATTTAGTGGCTGAATATGCTGCTGGATCGCCTGCTTCGCTTCCTCCAGCTTCTGGCGGGACCGACCCAAGATGGACACGCGAGCGCCCTCCGATGCGGCCTGCTGGGCCAGAGCCAACCCGATTCCGCTCGACCCGCCCGTGCCGATCCTTGATTGGGATCCTCACGGGGCGAGGCCGTACTATCGTGTAGAGAAACAGGAGGATGAGAGAGTAAATAAGTGTAAGTTCCGCCATTGACGTTTAGTTACGTCTTCTTCTTCTTTTATTTGTTGATTTGTTTGTCCATCTGTTCTCAAGAGCAGTCAATGCACCTGAATGATGTGTTCTCTTATGATCCACTTGTTAAATTAATTATACATAAAAATGTTATTACCCTTTGTTATCTTTTTGTTTGTTGTCAACTCGGTTATGTGCTTAGGACTTAGAGTGTGGCCAACATGCCCAACTCATTGGGTATCTACCACTATGTGTTAATATATCTGACGACTATTAATCACATTTACTAGTCTTCTGGTGAAATTATTATCTTCGAAAATAAATGCTACCTCTAAAGTCTAAACATTGCATTATGCATTACCAAGGGACATATGTGGCGGAGCTACTTAGGAATTAGGCGGTCATGTGCCCCCTCTTAATTCTATTAATGGGCGGTCCGGTACGGCGCGGGTGGAGGCAGGCCTCGGGCTGGTCCGCAAACCCGGGTCGGGTTTGATGGTTCGGAGGTTCGGGTCGGGGTGGCCGGGTGGTACCCGCGTGCTGACCCGTGGGAACCGGGCTGGGTGCCGGACGGTCAGGTCGGGTCGGACATTCCTAGGGATCCGGTTCTGGCGGGTTTTCGGGGCGGGGCGGTCGGAATGGGGAACCTCGGGTTCCGACTCTCGTCGCTCTGTATCAAGGAAGTGGTGGTTCCCACAAGGGTTATTGCCAACGCTGAAGGACATTTTCAGTTTGCACTGGCTGCAAAGGTGCTGACTTCTAAGCGGTTTTTCTGGAAGTCATTGGTGGATAGAATGGAGGACTTGTGGGGGATGAAAGTGGAAGCAAAGCCGTTGGAAGGGGGCCAAGTGACGTTCTTTTTTAGGTCTGCTCGGGAAAGGGCGAGAGTTTTGGATGGAGAGCCGTGGGCGTTTTGGGAATCTCTGGTGTTGTTCACGGATCTTAGGGCTCACATGCAGGAGGTGGGCTTCCGAGTGGGGAATGCCTTAGGGGTATGCCAGACGGTTGATGTTGATAGATCAGGGTGCTGTTGGGGAGATTTTATGAAGATACGGATCCGAGCTGATATACGCTTCCCCTTGCAGAGTCAGATATGGTTCCGACTGTCGGAATCGCAGGTACGAACTCTTCTCCAGGTCTCGTATGAACATTTTCCAGATCACTGCTTTGGTTGTAGCTGTGCGGGACACTTGTTCGCGACATGCCCTATGGCTGGGGGGGTCAAGGGCCAGTCCCTACGTGACCCAAGAGATCCGAGGTATGCACTTGAGAAGGCGAAACATAGGAAGGCGGCGCCAGGGACGAATTGGAGCTATCTGGGAGGTGGGAGCAAGGGGGTAAATGGGGCCCACGCACGCCATCTCCCCGGAAGGTGCCAGACCGTGGGAGAGAGACGTCATATGAGACAGGGACTGAGGACATTCCCTCGGAGTGGCTGGCTAAGGATGCTGGTCCGACTCTGTCTAGGAAGAAACGACTGGAAAGAGAGGAGGAGCCGGAAGAGTCAGAGGGCTCGACGGCGTCAGATGGAGGATCACATGTAGGGGCGGCGAGGGACAATAAGCACCCCCCGCCTCCAGGATTGAATCAGGGGAGACCCAGGGAGGGGTCTGTCGGTTGTGGCCGCTTCCTGGCGGATGGATGGCGACGGTTCCATCTCTAGCCGACACTCATCTCCCCTACCAGTCCGGAGTCAACAATCCCGAGTTTAGGAGCCCTACAATTATCACTCAAGGGAGGACGACGCACGCTGACTTACCGGGGGAGATGCCAGTCCACCAGTATTCCCTTTTCACTTTGTTGGCTCGCCCAGTGCCTTTTGGTAGAAGTATGCTATATCGGTTTCTCAGGAGGCTACCGCAGATATCTCCTTCAACCGCCCCTATGTCTAGAGCACAATTTATTTTCCTGTTTTTGCTTTATGTTCACTAGTTGGTTTATGTTTTGTAAGATTAACACAGTTATGTGCTCATTGTCCTACTCTATATTCTAATGATAATCTATCTGTTCTTCTCAAAAAAAAAAATTAAAAAAAATCTTACTTTAATTCTCTAATTCGTGTTATTTTGTTTAGCGAAAGGGGCTCCCCATTAATTTAAATTCAATTACATTTGAATACATCAGGAATACATTCTTGATCACGAAGAACAGCCAAAAAACACAATAGTGTCGCTGTTCTTTTCATACTATAATCGTCCCTGACGGTATTGGGTGGGCCAGCTAACACTAAGTTGGGATGTCGTATAGGCAAGGAAGGAAGACGAAGGTAATATTGGAATTCCTGCTCCGAAAATTGGTCAAAGACTTCAACAGTAATAGTGGGAGGCAATACATGAATTGGAGTTCCCTCCTTGGAAAAATCTCTGATTCTCTGTTCACTAGGTATTGAACCTGCAAAGACAAAATCAAATAAAGTAAAAAGGACCCCCTCAATTAACCAAATCCATAACCTTGAAAGGGGTCGAGACGGTTGCGGCGGTGGAGACCAGGGAGAAGGACGCACCGGCAGTTGCTTTAGGGACGACTTTAGAGACGGGGACGACATCATAGATGGTGTGGGTACGTGAAGAAGTACAAGATGTATGCAATTAGTAATTTCCGACCAAATCATACATGTCAAACTGAGTCAGGAGGGCAAAATATAACTGCAAGGTCCCTGACATACAAGTAAAACAAAAATATGACTTGTTTGTTATGTGAATAAGTTAAAATGACAGAAGATTTTTGGTTTAATGTTAGATTTGTTGGGTCTCAAGGTAGGGTTGGAGATGAACCAACTCGCAGCGGAAAATCAATGAAGACCAAGAGACGATTAAAACCATGAAACAACTAACAAAGAATGGATTCACAAGAGAAAAATTCAACACTATTTCTTACCAAAACAAGAACACCGGGTAACGAATGATTGGCTTGAGTCTCCAATACGCCTAGGTATCCACATGGGAATCAAAGCCACGTAGTTATTCTCTTTGAGGACTCAAGAACACAAAAATGGAGGTGAGAACTAGCCAAACCCGAAATTGCCATGGAGAGGAGGGAGAAGTTGTGTTTCCTATTCTTGTCTTGTGTTTGTTATGTTAAAAAAAGATGACTTAAACATAACAAACCCCATACTTGTCCAACTAAAGGCATGGGACAAGCATGGTGACAAGTAAGGTGTAAATAAGACAAAGTATGACAAGACAAGATTGGGTTAGGTGGTGAATCACCAACACCTTAATCCTTGTCTTGCTTACTTAGTACTAATTAATCAAGACTTGATTAATTAGTTCCATGGGCTTTGGTTGCATGGGCCTTTCATGGGCCTCTTGGAACATGGCCCGTGGCCATTTCCAACGAGGTCCCGTGATTCGCTCATCGCCTCCAAGCCTTCCATACCGGAAATGTCCAACATTATCCGACGCGATCAATCCCAAGACTCCAAGCCTTGTCTCGATCCGTAAAGTCCTATTCACTTACGGGACATGACCCAAAACCCAGTTTTGGTCATGTCCCGAGACAACTCCCTTTTGGCCATTCTCCATAAATGTGTCAATGCGTTTCATCCTCCCGTGTGACCCTTAGGTTTATGCATGTCAATTGATCAACGTAAAATCCCATTTTACTTGATCCTATTTAAGTGGAAACTAACGAGACTGTAGTATTGCCTGACACTGCATAACGAATCGACCCTGTCGATTCTAACCTTTCCGTCGTCCCTCTCATTATCCTTTTATCTTCGATATCCTGATTGAGATAAGGCATAGAGCCGTCATCCTTATTATTCTCAATCACTGTTCCTTGATATGTGAGATTACTGAATATATGATACCCAGTATCATGTGCATGGTCATGCTATTCTTTCAGTCACTCTCGATCAAGCGGCCGAGAACCGATATCTTTCTCATACCTCAGTATGAGGGATAAATCCCTTAGCCGTCTTTCGTGTCACTCATGTAGCCCGTCCCCAAGCCAATCCTGGCCGTTATGGAAGCCTTGTTACAGACAACGTTAGGCTTAGGTCAAACTCAGTTGTTGACTACATAGCGATCACAAAGACTCCTTGGTCTAAGGATACATGACAAGCTACGACAATGAATATGTTCATGACTTGATCTATGGCACATATTCATGTCGGGTCGTCCAATATCATGTCCCACATGATATCTATGATCAGACTCCGGAATCCCATTACAATGACTAACAGAATGTAATCCATAAAGAGCCATCTTTCATACTAATCGCTTCTAGTGAAGCATTGTTGACTAGGGACCCATCGAGTGTGATCTATCTCGATCTATGGTTCTATTCGCATTGTGGGCATAGATCAGAGCATACATAGATATATTACTCCAACACATAAGTAATATGAAGTCGCTTTAATTTTATTGCTAACGATGATATATACATTTGGACATTTAGGATTGAACTACGGGCACTAAGACTAATAAGATTGACATTAATTTGAGTAACATGCATGTATTATGAATACCTCATAAGTAAGAAGAAGGTTGATGTGGGTAAGTTGTACCAGGACATTCTCGCTGACTTGTGTCTCGATCTGGAGGTTGGCAAGTGTTATCGGGTTGCACGGGTTGCTGATGAGATCCATAATGAAGATGATGGCCTTCAATATGGGATGCTGAAAAAGTATAGGGATTTTGGTGCTTAGGAGCAACCCGGATTCGAAGTTCACTATAGTTACTGCTCAAGATGGCGGACGTAGGTTCAAGCGACTTTACATTCGATATGGAGTGCAGAAATCAGGATTTATAAGTGGATGTCGCCCGTTTGTGGGCCTTGACGGATGTCACCTGAAAGCTTATCACGGTGGCATAGTTTTAGCAGTTGTGGCAAGAGACCCCAATGATGTTATGTTCCCAGTCGCGCTGGCGGTGGTTGAGCAAGAAACTATAACAACTTTGACGTGGTTCATGGATAAGTTTATTTGAGGATGTTGGGAGTGGCGAAGAGATGGTATGGGTGTTTATGTCGGAAAAGAAAAAGGTTAGGTCAAAATTTCATATATATGTAAGTGCTTCTAATTCATTAATGTTCCTTGTATTCTATATTATCATTTCTATATTATAGTTGTTAGGAAAACTGATCTAGCAAAGTAGTTAATAAATTATTAGGAAATTCAGTATAGTTGTTAGGAAAACTGATCTAGCAAAGTAGTTAATAAATTATTAGGAAATTCAGTAGAGTTGTTAGGAAAACTGATCTAGCAAAGTAGTTAATATATTATTAGGAAATTCAGTTTATTTGTTGGGAAAAGTGATTTAGCAAAGTAGTTAATAAATTATTTAGTGTTCAGAACTTACTTTGACTCGAATTAGTTAGGTAGATGCTAATGTGATTTAAATTATGCATATGTCAAGGGTTGATTGATGTTTTTAGCCATCATCCATTAGTTGAGCATAGGCACTACATCCGTCATTTGTATGAGAATTGTTTTAAGGCAGGGTTCAAGTCTCACGATCTCAAAATACAATTGTATAAATGCTGTAGAGCCACCTCAGGGGAAGTGTTGGACATTTGTATGCAGGAGCTTAGAGCTATGAATGAGAAAGCTTATCAGTGGTTGCTTAAAAGACCAACACAGAACTGGTGTAAGGCCTACTTCAACAGTAGGTCGAAATGTGGTAATAACCAAGGTGAAGAAGTGCAAAGTATTTCAGAGTCAGTCAGTATTGTTTGAAGTGGAGATGTTCAAGGAGACCTTTGGGGTTAACATTTACGAGGAAACATGTAGCTGCCTAGACTAGCAGTTAACAGGCATTCTATGCTTGCATGTTGCAACATCGTTGATGAATGCAAAGAAGAAGGTATTCGATCATGTAAACCCATACTATTTGACACCAACATTTCGTAGGACATATGAGGGCCAAGTTTATCCTCTTGTTGGGTTAGAAAGGTGCAGGAAGATTGATCTAGAAGGTCGTATATTGGCTCCCCGTGTCCGTAAGCAACCTGGAAGGCAAAGGAAAGCAAGGAGGAAGAGTTGTATGGAGAAACCTAATTCAAGCCAGTTTAGACAGCCAAGGGTTTTCAGACAAGGAAAGGTGTCACACTACGTTGCAGCAGATGTAGAAAATGTAGGGCATAACATCCGTAGTTGCACCACGAAGGACTATGGGACCAACTTGACACCTACGAAAAAGGGAAACAATGGATAGCTGAACAAGGGCAACAAAGGACACCGTGTTACAACTACCAATGAAGAAGAACTTGCTGAAGAAGTTGGGACAGACCATGACATCCATGTGAATCTCGGAGGAGATGATGATTTCCCAGTGAACCTTGGAGAAGATGGTAATTTCAATGGGAACGCATAAATGGATGATGACCATGGATACGTTGTAGGAGATGATGACCAGTGAGACGGTCTAGTAGATGAAGACCATTTCCAGGGCCGGCCCAACAAGTTTGGGGGCCTAAAGCGAACATTTGTATAAGGTCTTTTTTCCCTTTTTTTTACTCAATAAAAATGAGACGATCCTCTTATGATTTTATTGATATAACGTATAAAGTACACCTAAATGAGGGAAAATACTTAAATTTGGGGGATTTATAGCTGGAAAAAAAATCATAATTGAAGGTTTAAGAAATTGGAAAAACAACTGATACAACGTGCATATGTTGCAATGGGTAAATGCAACCGAATTGAACAATAATAAGGATAAAAATCACCATAGACGAAAGTGGAGAAGATAAAAGAACAAACTGAAACTCCATTTGAGAGAGAAACCGCAAGTTGTGTACAATATGGCGTTGAATTGGTAATTAGGTTAAAAAAGGATTTAAGATAAATCTGATTTTTGGGGGCTTAAAATTAATTTTTAGTGGATTTTCTGCAGAATTTGTACTAAGCTTTAAATAAATTTTTATTGGTCTTTAGGCAGAATTACAATTAGGCTTTTGTGCAATTAAAATAAAACTAAGGGTCGTTGAGTATATCTCATATAATACGACTTTACATATGGACCTTTTTGGTGGCCCACCAAAAGAAAGTGGAGGAAGACGATAATAAGTCCAATCCTCTAATTAATGTGATGAAGGTGCTGGCCCAAAGTATATTTACTAACAGATTTTTTTTTCGGGGGCCTTTGTTTACTTGGGGCCTTAAGCAAAGGCTTAAATGGCTTAATGCTAGAGCCGGGCCTGACCATTTCGAGCAAGGACGTAAAGTAGCTGAACCAATTCCCCTCTTGGTTCCAAAATTGGAGGACACTATTACTCAGCATAATAAGATTATGGAAGAAGTTGAAGAATTGTTTGTTGTTCTTGGGGAAGAATTCTGGAGGCATAGCCCGGGGAAGAAGGCTAGAGTATGGAAGTGCTCAGAGAATGCAATTGGGGGATTCAAGGCAAGGCAGGTAAAGTTTGAAGGCCACATGACTTCTATTGAGAAAGCCAATATACCGCCTACTGCGACGGTCACTCAGAAGAAGTGCACCCCTAGGAAGAAGTCAACCAAATATGACAATGCCAAAAACAACTCCCTCAAGCCAACTCCAAAAATCACTAAGCAGCCACCTACTAAACTCACAAAGAAGCCACCCCAAAAATCACTAGGCAACCACCTACTAAACTCACAAAAAAGCCACCCCCAAAAACCAAGTACCAACCCCCTCAAAAGCTAAATGAGAAGCCCCCTGAAAAGATCAAAAAGCAGCAATCTCAAAAGTTGAACAAGCAGCAACCTCAAAAGATGAACAACCCCAAGAAGGTGACGTTTGTACGAATTGAAAGCTATGCCAAACCCACAATCACAAGCATCGCAAAGGCGACTGATACAAGTACTGCAAAGGACAACTATGTTGGAGAAGATGCGTGGAAAAACTCAAAGGTAAGTGTTGTTATTGTAATTAGTTATGGTAGTTATAATTCCTTAGAATGAACTAGAATTCCTTAGAATGAATTAGAATCAATTAGATTGATTTAGAATTAATTATAAGGAATTAGAATGATTTAGAACAACTACATACTAGGAATTGTGAATTTAGGTATGGGATATTTGAATTAGATAGGACGTACGAAAACTAAATGCTAGGAATGACTACAATGATTTAGAATGAATGTTCAACGCTTTGTATAGGTATGACATAGCTGAAATTCAGATACGAGGGCTTACATCCTTCACTGTTTTATAGGCTGTTGCACAATTTGAGAAATGGCTTGAAGCAACAAAGAAGAAATTGGGAGCTAAGTCTAGAACTGTAGACCAGAGCAGCGGAGAAGCTGAAGGAAGAAGGGCTTCCACCCAACATTTGAAGGAAAGTGGGATAATGAAGCAAGTCCAAAATTCTCAGCCATAGGATTTAGGTTTAGGTTGTGGGTCATTTGGATGGATATTTTGTGGTTGGTGTTAGGCCATAATGACCATTTACTTTTGGACTATTTAGACAACTTGTGTAGTATATGCTGGCAGACAGCACTTTTGAGAAACCCTATGGGAATATGATTCCCGCTCCCTTGACAGGTTCGGGAGGTTGTGTAAGGTCTTATTAATGCTATAGTGTTTGAATGGCGATGGCTTGGACTGTTCACCTGTGATGTAGTATGATTTTCCATTATTTATTTGTCTACTTTTTACTTTTGCCTATAAAAATACCATGTGATTAACTTGTTAGGACTACACAAAGGGATGGTGAAGAAATCAGTTTCAAAAGAGGAGACAGAAAGGAGATTCATAGAGGAGGCTCATCGATTGGGAGACAAGAGGTTTCACACCTCAATCATCGTCCGAACACACCGATCAATGGAACAAAGCTCCAAGTTATGATCCTCCTCCACCCTCACCACCATATGTGCATCCCTAAGAACTGTTGTCGAATTGGAAAATCCTATATGTAGATGAACTGCAACAACAACACCAATCTCCAACTGAAGCCAATGTCCCGTACGATCAAGACCATCCATCAGATGATGAAGTTCAGAGCAAGCTACATCACCCAGAAGCGCTACCAAAAATCCAACCTTCCAAAGCAGCTCCTCCATCCTCTCCCCCTCATTTTGCAGGCCCAGAACCGATGTCGAATATAGTGGAGATGAAAAGTACTAAGTTGCATCTCAAGGTAGTAGTACTACTACTACTACAAGTCTTTTTCGTAAAGCGGCTGTATGATTACTTTCCTTCTTCTATGTGTTTGTTTTTCGTAAATCGGGTGTATGATTACTTTCCTTCTTCTATGTAATGTTAATTCTGTATGAAACTAATATTAAGTAAGATGTAAGCATCATGTTTTTTAGTGACACCAATATTTACCAAACACTGATTCATTATCATACCATTAACTGCTGCAGAATTACAAACATTGAAGTACTGCCTTTGATTACAGTACACAACTACTTTTTGTTCTAAATAATTTACATGTCTTCCTTCCCTCCTACATTCTTACCATCCTTAATCATAAATACTAACATCATATAAAACAAAATACCATACACAAACCAAATACACTAGCCCATTTCCCACCTTTCTTTTCTCATGGCGTAGACTTTCTTCCAATGTCGCTATCTGAATCATCAATTCAGGCACTAGTTCATCAACCCATTGGAAAAAATTACAACTTCTTTCCCCCTGCATGTACCATTATATACCATCAATTCAAAATGTTGATAAATCAAAACCCATAATACAGTACAATAATTGAATTGTATGCCTTACATTATATTTCCCACATCCATAAAATTTGCGACCATGATTATTAGCTGAGTATGATATGAGCATAGGAGCCGGAACTCCACAATAGCATAACACTGTGCTTTGCCTTCTAAATTCAACGTCCTTACCAAAAGAAGTTCAATCAATTATGTAACCCCATAAACCATTCAACATGTCATTTCAATGTACCTAACCATTCAACACTTATCCATTCAACCCTAGCAGACTGCATGCTGTTTCCTAACCTAATTGTCAATCAACAATCAACCCAACTGTTAATCTACCAAGATTTTTGTAATACTAACAACCAGCATATGTGATAACCAAAAGATTCCTCCACATACTTTTTCATATCACAGACCATAACAGGGGATGCGAATAAATTCAAACACTATTCTTGGGGTTTCTCTTTCCCACGGGTAGAACTAAATCTGACCCATACATGGAACAATACACAATTTTCCTTTGGGGATTTCATATTTGTACAAAAAAGAGGATATTGATTTAATCAACCAAGCTTTTAAGATCTTACCATTTTCGACCTCAACTATTTCTTCGTGTTTCCGAAACCCTCTTCCGCCAAGCTCCTCCTCCGACCTTCATCCCTCTTCCGACAAGCTCTTACGACGACCTTCGTCCCTTCCTCCGATTTTAGTTCTTTCCTCTCCGACTTCAGTTCTTTCGGGCCTCCAAATTAGGGCTTTTGAATGTGAGTGAAAGAGTTGTTATACTACATCTGATGAGGGTAGTTTTGGCATTAAATTTCTTACCCCAACTCACGTGTGCGGCACACGATTATTCACTTACGATCGATGTGATATTTGACAGAAGATTATGGTTTTTGGCAAATATTATTCGCAACCATGTTTTTTGAACAACAAAATTGTCATAGGAGATTTCTTGTGCTAGGAAGTCGTATGATAGTTGTTTCTTGGAGGTTTCCCCTTTTTAGTTAACCCTATCCCTTATTAATATTATGTATGATATTATAATCTTTTTCTCTTGTTAATTTGTACCTGTTTTGTAAATTAAAAACATCATTTTTATTGTTCCATTCAAAATATATGATTTATTATATTAATAATAGAGTACCATATGTTTTTAAGAATATGTACCCATCAAATCTAAGGATTGACGATGATTTGTTTTTTTTTTAAATCTCTCTCGCAAGTCAAGAGCTCCTCCTTCCCGAGGAAGCCTACCCACCTATGGAGTTACCTACCTCTTTCGCCGACATGATCGGCGCTAGGCCTATCGCCAGTCCTATCCCATCGCAGTCAGCCCTAGTGTTATCCCTCCTACGTGCGCCTCCGCCTCGTTCCTCGTCGGCCGTGAAGCCTACTAATAAGTCGAGGCATAGAAAAAACCCTAAACCTACTTTTTCCACCCTAGTTTTTCTCTCCCCCTCATCCACGCCGCCTCTCCTTCTTCCCTCGCCTACAACAACCATGGCTTTCTCCCTTGGCACATCTGAACCGTTGAGTAAAGCCCAACATGGTCGACCTTAGAAAACCAAAACCCTAGATTCTCCTACAAGAACCGCTAGGGTTTTGGGGAATTCCTCTCCGCTGCCCCCCACGGTAGAGGTGAAAGCTCTAACGTCTGCTCCCAAAGATGTACAACCTCTACTGCCTTAGGTGATGGTCCCTGCTCTCCGACCACCGGTGGAACCAGCTCTCCCCATCGCTACATCTACTCCAGTCACCAAGGCCTTGTCTCTCCCCACCACTTGGGACAAGACCATCAACCATCCTACTGCCACCTGGTCTGGGACCCTATTAAGGGGAAATCCCTCATGCCTTAACAGAGGAGGTCGGGGTTGGGGCACCCAACGTAGCCCGGGTCCTCGTGATCCCAACGCTCCTCACACCGCCACCGGGGATGATCTACCGTCGCCGATCCTTCAGACCCAAGGAAGTCGGTTCAATTTCAGTGGTACCTCCCTCTCCGATATGCATGGACTCCAAACTTCTCAACCACCAAGATGGCCTCTCGGCTTGCTCATTGGAAGAGCAGGAAGAGATTGAGGTGATACTCCCATACACCCCGGTGAGTCCATCCACATTAGCTAGGCAAGAAGTTTCCATGATGGGCAAATTGTGGTCGTCCAAACCGCCCTGGAGAGAAGTCCTCCTCCAAATAATCACCAAGGCATGGGGTAAAGCAATGGAGGGGTTGGTGATCAAAGATATCGGACCAGGGGTTTTTGGGTTTTATTTCAACACAAAGAAAGCCCGTGCATGGAATCGAGACAACGAACCGTGGTGTTTCGATGGAAGACCACTACTGCTGGGGGACCTTAACCCGATGGTTAGAGAGCCCCACCCCCCCCCCCCCCCCTCCCCACCCCCCTCCCCCGCCCCACCCACCCTGGATAGGCTCCATCTTTGGGTGCATGTTCGTGGCCTCCTCCTTTGGTTCGCACTAAGACCACAGGGAAACAATTGGTGCAGTACTAGGGTTTGTGTCCTTGTCTCGTGCGATTAGTGGGGGAGATGCTGGGGAGAATCGGTAAAGTTCCGCTTCTGGCATCTTGTGGAGCGCCCTCTTTGAAGACATCTCCTACTTCGCTTTTAGGAGTTCCCCTGACCCGGTTCGTATCATTTTCATTTACACAAAACTCCCTTCATTTTCCTATAATTGTGGAAGGATAGGTCACATGGTGGTCGAGTGTGATTGGGAGGTGGCGGGTACCCCTCGGTTCGATTCATCGATACTGGAATTCCAAAAACACCGCCAACCAAGAGTATGTTCCACGGATTGGGACGACCAGCCGTCTCGAAAATCGGTATCCTCAACTACTGCACCTAAGACCCCATTTCCTCAAGCTAAGGGCTCGATAGTATCCTCGGCTACGACACCTAATGGAGCGAGCCGTTTGGCCGATCCAAGTTGGAAAAATTTGGTAATCTGTCGGGCCTCAGATATTTGGAAAGTTGATACACTAGCCCTGCTTCAGCACAAAGATGGACTGGACTTGGAGCCGGAACTGAGTCTTGTGCTGAAGCTGGAGCCAGAGGAATGAAGAAAGGATCCACTAGGGACCCTTGGGATGATCAGGATAGGGCGGACATGTTGGCCCGCATGAAGGAATGAAAGGGATTCAGTGCTCTAGGGACTGGCCTTGGGAGGAGTCTCTGATTAGAGTTCTTCCTCCTTTTTAAACCAATGATCGCATGTTCGATTTAATACAACAAATAAATCATGAAGGCTACACCTTGAGCTACAACCATTGGTTTCTTTATAATTTAGTTTTTCTTTTCAGTACGCCTTTATGGCCCTTTCAAAACCGGCTGCACCAGATTATTTGTCTCAGAGTTTTTTGTAAAGAGACCTACTAGGACTCTTTACAGAATGATGACTCTTTTATATTTTGTGGGCAATGAATTTTTTTGATGCACTCCTTAATTTGTAGCTGATATTTATAATTAATGAGATTGCAACTTTCATACCCAAAAAAAAATCTAAGATTGACAAGAGAATACCGTACCTAGTTCCAAAAATATATGGTATTCTATCAGTAAAACAATAAATTATTTATTCAGGTGGAGATAATAAATATCATGTTTGGCATTTACGAAACACATATAAATTAATAAGAAAAAATTATAATACTAATAAATGATGGTTTAATTAAAGAAATTTCCAAAAAAATATATGACTTGCACGAGCTCCAAGATCGTCACTTTTTTCCGTTAATTTACATACTTTTATAGATGAAAAATAATATACCGCAACTTTTTTAAATGTCTTACCGCAAGTATTTACAAGACGAGTATATATATTTTGGAAATTTTCATTTTTATACCTTGGCAAACTTTTATTTGCAGTTTAATATCCTAGGTTGTTTTTTAGCATTTTAATACCCTTGCAAACTATTATTTTCAGTTTCATATCCAACCGCATGACCTTGTTTTTTAAATAAATACCAAAAACACCCTTCAACCTTTGACCTCTGAAAAATATTAGGGTATTTTGTTATGAAATTTCAAGAATAAATTAAACAAAAAACAATAAAAGAAAATAATACTAATTTAAAAAAATTATTGATTTTTTCTTCATCTATAAATGTGTGAAATAATTATGTATAAGAATTAATTCTATAAAAATTATTATTCATAAATATGTGAAGTATATAAAATATTTATTAAATAAATATGATTTTTTGAATTATATAAAAATATGTTTTTAAAAAAAATATAAAAAATGATTTTTAGAATTATATAAAAATATTACTATCCCTTGTGAAGGGATTTTGTACTACTGTCATATTTTGCAGTTTATAATTAGACCGTCAATTGTACATTTTTTCTTTTTTAGAAGAGGTTAATTTGAAGTTCGTTTTCGCTAATAAATATATATATATATATGAATACTAGAATTCCTAAATTATTTTTTTGGTTCATGGATACATTGAAATGGGCATAGAGAAGCATATTTGAAGAAGAGGCAGTACATATATAAAGAGGTCAAAAAACACAAAACTTGAGAATGGAAGATATTTTAGTTATTGAGAAAGAGACGGATCCATCATCCATATATATGAGAAGTGAACAAAGAAGGGTTCATCATTAATCCTTTCCTCTCACTTTCACCACCTTTTCTGCACCGTCTATGGATTTGCTGCTGCATGTCCTCGACACCTTGTTCTTCTTTTTCATGATCAATGTAGAGTCGAAGCCTGCCGTGGCTCCTCTCGGCGCGAAAGCAGGTCTGACTCGATGTCCCCTTCACGGCCTCCATCACCATCCTGCCCTCCTCCCGGCGCCTCCTGATCCGTACGCATTCCATCGTCGTCAACGGCGGCGGGAGATCGCGCCGCCCGCTTTCTCTCCGACCGCGCGGTTTCCTCGTCGACCTCGGGGACTCGGAATCCGACGCGGCGAAAACGGCGTCGTCGGAGCCGGTCTCGCTGCCCAGGTTCTCCGTGCACATCTCCAAGCTGTGGCTCGACAGGGCTCGCTTATGCAGGGGCTGGACGTAATTGGCCACTTCTTTTTCCTTGGAAACGTCGTCGTTTTGAGCTGTGAGGAAGCTCCAGCCGCCGGATTCATCCTTGTCGGGTTCCATGAAACCGGACTTGATGGCCAGTTGGAGTATATGCTTGGGGGTGGAGAGTTTGAGCCGGAGAGTCGTTGACTCGGTCATCGGATTTTGACAAACAATGGTGGCCATTGAAATTAGCAGGAGAGGAGAGGAGATGAGTGTCAAGGGAAGGGGGTGAGGGGGTGGATTTGTAGTGCACAAAAGTGGGCTTTTTGGGAGACCCACTTGAACTATACAATTGCTTAATCACTGCAACACAGAATAAACAAGGTGAACTAAAGCAAGATCCCCTCTTCTTCTTTTTTATCATTTTTCTTTTCATTTCATTTTACCTTACCATTTTCAATGTCCTTTTGTGTGAGTAATCGGAAAGAGAAGCACATGGATGAGGGTACAAATTTACTGCACTAGTCTTCTGTATGTTTCCTATTCCCTTCCAAAAGAAACCCAACAAAAATGGAGGATTTTGCCATATATTGATTGAAAGTGATTGCTCTTCTCTTCCATTTTGTCAACCACTTATTTGATAGGGATAAGATTGAGACATCAGTCATCCATCAAATACCACATTTTACACCCCCGGATTTGACAATCATATATCTCTCTCCAATTATTTGAAAATATCCAAAGTTTTTGGTAACAACATAATTTTGAAGTAGGAAACATTCGTATCCAAATGTCATGGAACGGATTTGTAGGATTTGATTCGACAAGTGTAAACATAAATGAAGCATGATGTTACGAAAATGTGGAGGAAAATCATCTCCAACTTATAGAGAATCCCAACAACCTCTTTTGTCATTGACTGAACTCGCTTCTTGTATGTAAGTTCATTAATCACGTCGACCACGGGTGGTGCCACACAATATTCTAAAATTTCCGATTAGGCATCGCCTAGGCGACATTTTATGCCAAACCGATCGGCCTAGGCACCTAGAACAATTTTGCATAGTATGGTGACTAAACTAAAATAACTAGATGGTTGTGCATAATTGTTTTGTGTTGGTGATATTATGAGTTGTTCATCTGAGTTGTTTAATGTTATTTTTTAGGTATTTTACATATTTGCTACCATTTTTAATATAATGAAACTCATATTTTGTTTCTATATATAGTAATATATCTACTAAAAATTAAAAATAGAAAAATACAAATACGATTAATCTCCGTCTAGTCCCTGATTAATCTCCCAAGGCCCTAATCGCCCGACTAGCGCATAATAATTTTCAGAACCTTGGTACCACGTATGGTCATATAATAATAAGAAGTATATGCTTAAGCAAAACATGCATGACACGAGTTTTCATCCATAAAAACTTCTTATTTTCCAAGTGAACCTTATTTTTCAAACATCTTGCATAACCTGTTTGATAATGTATTGTTGTAATCCTCTCAAACACTTCTTCACACTTCTCTGGTCTGACCGTGTAATTTGCATGCGGCACACCTTTTTCCTTCCATATTTTACGGGCTCTAAGGTCATCCTTGGTCTTCCTAGGTAAGTTCAAAAATGTTTCAACAAGATTTTCACATACATTTTTTCAATGGGCATCACGTCTAATGCGTGTCTTGTCCCTAATGTTTTCCAATATGGAAGGCCACATAATATCGACATATATGTGTCAAAAAAAAATTGTATGGCTTTATTAGCAAAAATTGGATGCAATAATTCTACAGAATAATGTTCCTCCCCAGCCTTTATCTCCATGTATACTTCATGATCAAAATGTATAGTCGTTGTAACTATTTTCTACCTTTCACTCTCATTGTAGTAATACATCCTATTGTGACTGGTCATGCGATATTAATGTTTAATTGGCAACCCCTTCCGTACCGCGTAGTAATACATCTTGTTATGATAGTGCTTCACATCAATGTCAACCACATATCAGGCATGTCTTGTAACACTTATTCTAAATTCCTCCAACATCCCTAAACAAGGGAATCAACTGCTGATTTACATGACTGTAAGTCGCATTGTCACGCCCCAAAACCGGTTTTGACCGGACTCGAGACGTGAATTAAAAGATAAATAGATAAAGTAGTTTAATAATGAAAAAGGGTCTCAGATAGCAGTTTAAAACTCCAAATAGTAATCCAAGTCACAGCTCGTCAACAACAAAAGGTAAAACAATTTAGAAACCGTAAAAACTGTATGTCTCTAGACAACACTAGCTAAGACTCTCACTAGCTCCCCAGCTCCGAGAATCCTGCTAGTCCAAGTCCCTCTCAAAACCTGTAAACAACACGGTAAAGGGGTGAGCTTTCGCTCAGTAGGAAAAGTAGTTAAGGTTATGAACATCGGTTCAATACCACGAGTAACCGTCCAATTAGGGCATACTAGTAAAGCATAGCTATCAACAACGTCCACGGAACAAGTACCAACCACTAACCACCCTCGCCAGATTGAAATCACAAATAATACAATGCACAAAGCCAATCAGCACGCACAACACACACAGCAACACAATACATAACTTAGTACAACCGTCCTCAACATCACCGGCTATCGCAGCCGCTCCGTTTATATCGTACCGGAACACAAAGCATCGGTCCCGACATCTTCCCATCACGTAGAATCGGGGTAACATCCCAGACCGAAAATCCCTCAGTCGGACGTCTTCCCGGCACACAGACTCGGGGCCTCACGCATACCGACCGGCACATACCTCGGTCGTACGCCTTCCCGGACCACATAGCATCGGGGTAATGGTTAAAACGTCCTCGTCCTCGATACTCTACACCGGCATACTCTCTCAGTGTAGGTATCCCACCGGACCCACCTCCTCTTGGAACATACATCAAGAGAATAACACGCATCACAAGCCATAGTTCGACCACGGTATACCAATCGAGCCAACTCACCATAACATACAAATCGTTCTATCACTCACCCGATCATATCACAAACAAGAATTCACATCACATCAAACACGGCACACTTGCCCACACATAGTCACAACATGCCCACCGAGTATAACATAACATGATTCTTAATCTTATCGACACTTAGTCACACATCATGCATTTCAATCAAAGATCAGGCATTTCAATCAGCAAACGACCTATGGCTCGACATGGCCATTCTACCAGCACAACAATTTCCCTAGAATTGAAAGCAATTATTCTAGTGAATCACATCCTACATGCACACTAAGACTCGTCCGGTTATTAATGTAATTGAAAGCGGTTATTCTAGTGAATCACATCCTATATGCGAACTAGGACCTTTCCGGTTATTATTAACATACATGCATACTAGTAACTTTCCGTAATTAAACCGGTATTCGCTACTTTCCCTACCTCAAAAGCAATCCAATCCCGCAACGGACGACCTGGCTAGCTTCCTCCTCGTCCAAAGTCTCCTCCTCTGCCAAGCTCAGGTCTAAAGTATAAGATTACAAGCAATACACGAATTAATGCTAATTCAAGTGTGGATTAAAGAGGGAAATGCCCAAACTAATCCCAATTGCTCAACTTGTCCAAATGGGCCCGGGAGGCCCATTTTGCCCGGAATCGGGAAAACATCCCTCAGGACTCCGAAAGATTCCCTTTTCATTTCTAACAATCCTAATTAAGTGTACTTGTTCCAACGTACTTGATGGAATCCAATTCCGGGGTCCGAACCTTCCCAATTTTGCAATTAAAGTTTCTAATCGCTTTTTCTGAAATTCCATGAATCACATCCATAATTCGTTTCGTGGTTCACCCACGATCGTCCAACTTACGAAACAACCAAAACCCGACCATTTGGGCCCCACGGCCGTGGGTGGCCGGACCGGGCCGGCCGGTCACGTCCAAGGGTGGCCGAACCATGGCCGGTCATTTCCCACCCCGGTGGCCGGATTCCAGCAACCGCCCGAACCTCCGTTCGCCGGAAAAATACCCCCTTTCTCCAAAATTTCCTATCAAACTCTAGATTCTCCACAACTTCATTGTTAAGTTTCAAAACCTCAAAATTAACCTCAACAACAATCAACTAAATTTCGGTCCTTTACTCTCTTTTCTGCACAACTACAACAATTCAAATAACCACCAAAGCTTCTCATCCTTGTTGCCCTTACTCCAATTAATTAGTTAGAACATTAAATGTATATAATGCAATAATCAAGGAAATAGAGCAGGGCCCATTTCATTTGTTGTTGCTTCAATATTTAATGACATGAAGTCATGCTATATCAGAACAACCAAACAAGGAAGAACACACACCTTGTGTACGCGCGTAGAGCAAGGCAAATTGGGTTGGTTGTTGATTTCATCCAAGAGCAAAAGTAATAACTGAGTCACCACATGTGTTTCCTTGTTGCTTTTGAACTATGAAACATAGGGAGCAATTAATGCTCTAACAATTTGTGTTGATAATGGCATGCATCCCACACACACGGACCGAATCAAAAGAATTGTATGGAGCTTGATATTGATTCTCCTCTCAATCACAAAAAGGAGCTGCCGCCACATTCACCCAAGAGCAAGCCCCTGTTCTCCCGAGTGAAGTCGCCCCTCTTCTGTCCCCTTCGTCCCATTTTTTTCTCAGACCCTATTGTTCCAACACTTATATGAGCCAAAAACAAACACTAATGGGCTTAAGTTGGTTTAAATGGACCTAGCTCATGGACCAAAATATTAGGCCCTTTTCTTTTCTTTTTTTCTTTTTTTTTTCTCTTTCTTTTTTTTTTGCCAAATATTACACGCATCCTTATCATTTTATTACGGGATGGATCCAATGTCACAACCACATATCCCCCACTACTTCAACAATGCATCAATCAGTGGTCTCATCAACACATTAAGACACTTTACATGCCATCAACACATTGAGAAACTTTTTGGGCAACTTAGGAGTTGATACCAACAACGTCAGTATGTTCAAATCTTTCTACATGCACATGTCCGGGGGTAAGTTGTAAGGGATCACAACAATGAGCCACTTGTAATGAGGTACAAAAATTGTATTAAATGAATAAAACTCATCGATGGTCACTATATGACACACATTTAGGGTTTCATTCCCTGTGGATCATAGAATGCCTTGGCGAAAGCTTTTCATATTTTACCATCAGTTGGATGTGTCATCATATCGTCGTAGACTATCCTTTTCTCACGCCATCTCATTTTATCTACCATGTAAGGTGAACTGTACATCGTCTCAATTATGGAGTGAAGAGGATGAGTTTAACGGTCTTATTTGCCTTAAATTTTCTAATCTTTTTTTCCTCTCGTACCGAGGCGTTTCACAAACAAGACACTTGTTCAAACAACACCTTCTTCATAGTTTAATGTGCACCCATATTCACAAGCAACATAATTTACATAACCTATTCCCACACATTGGATAACTATTGCGATATGGATACGTTTTCTTTGTATATGCGCAATACTCACTAAAAGTTTCGTTTGTCGTATTGTTTTTATCTTTTAATGCCATAAAATTTATAATGGTTGACAGTCTATTTCTTTTGCTCCTTCGCATAACTGAGGTTTGTTGTTCACTCAACATTTGTCTGTCCATATTAGTTTCTTCATTTGCAACCAAGCTAGCAATATCATAATGACCAGGATAAGTATGCTAACCATTATCAATAGTGTTACAGAATAATGGAAGCGCATCTTGGACATACTCCCTTGCTGGATATATCGGATTTCTTAATTACTCGACACATTACTTGGTGAAGCACAATTGCCCCATATCTTGTATATTTAGTTATTTGAATTTCGCGAACAGCCTCGACCTTCGGTTCTCTTCACCGGGATGGTACCATATTTTATATGTTGACGTAGTCCTACTCCCTTAAACGAAGTGATTAATAATATCATCCACTACAAGGGAAAGCATCTTCTGCAATGACCTTATGGCGTCGTAGAGGTTGTTTATGGCGTCGCAGAAGTACCTCCCCCAACTTATCTGATGCCATTAGCCTGAGTCGCATGGATTTTCAAAAAAAATAGTCCTACGACACAATTGGTATCCCATTGCAGAAGATAAATTCTTCTACGACGCCATTAATGGCGTTGCAGAAAATCCATTTCCTCTACGGCGTAAACGTCGAAAAGGAAATGGATCTTCTATGATGTCATTCATGGCGCCGTATAAGAATTTATCTTCTACATTTTTGCGCTGCCTTGAATATGTCACAAATGTATGGTGATCTGTCGTAGAAGAACAATGCATAATTTTGAAAAAAAAAATTAAAACATGTACCCAAACGTACAAAACCTGTATATTACCAAACGTGTATCCAAATATCATTCATATTCACAATTAAACAGTAGCTACATATATATGTCAAGGATTGGTATGAATCGTGGTTCTGTATTCACTCATGTTCAAGTATAAATATACAATTATCCCTATTCAAATCTATACAATTGATAAGGATAATATCTATTCAAACAATATTTGATATTTGAATAGATATCGCTAACACGCCCGCGTAGTCAGAGCGGGAGGATCACGAACGTTCAGACTATCTCGAAAATCAACGAACAATACGTGAGGCAGACCCTTGGTAAAGATATCTGCAATCTGAGAGCGTGTAGGAACATGAAGAACACGAACATTACCACGAGCAACCTTTTCCCGGACAAAATGTATGTCAAGCTCAATGTGCTTAGTGCGCTGGTGTTGAACTGGATTTCCTGCCAAGTAGATAGCACTGATATTGTCACAGTACACCAGAGTAGCTCGGGAAATAGGGCAATGAAGCTCCATAAGAAGGTTTCGAAGCCAGCAGGACTCGGCGACAACCTGTGCAACACCACGGTATTCGGCCTCAGTGCTGGAACGTGAGACTGTAGGCTGCCGTTTAGACGACCAGGATCTAAGATTATCCCCGAGGAAGACACAATATCCAGACGTGGAACGCCTGGTGTCAGGACAGCCTGCCCAGTCGGCATCAGTATATGATACAAGGTCCAACGTGCGAGAGGCATATAGATGAAGACCAAGGTGTAGGGTCCCCTGAAGATAGCGAATAATACGCTTCAGAGCGCCCATGTGACCAACACGGGGGTCATGCATGTGGAGGCACACCTGCTGGACTGCGTAAGCGATGTCAGGTCGAGTGAAAGTCAGATACTGCAATGCTCCTGCCAGGCTCCTGTATAGGTGCGGATCAGAGAATGCCTCACCAGCATTTGCACTCATCTTGCCTTTAGAATCAACCGGGGTAGTGGACGGAGAACACGACTCCATGCCTGCACGGTGTATGATTTCCTCAGTGTATTTCCGTTGAGACAGAAATAGACCGCCGGAATGTCGAGTAACTGCAATACCCAGAAAGTAGGACAATGGACCTAAGTCCTTCATAGCAAACTCAGACGCCAGATGCTGCATAATAGTCAGGCGAAGCGAATCACTGGAGGTGGTGAGGATAATATCATCCACATAGAGGAGAATAAACGCCGTATCGGCTCCACTACGATATATAAAGAGAGAGTGGTCGGATCTACTGTGAGTGAATCCAATGGTGGCAACATAGTCCGTGAAACGCTGGTACCAAGCTCGAGGAGCCTGCTTGAGGCCGTAGAGAGACCGTCGGAGAAGACACACATAGTCTGGATGAGTAGTGCTACGAAATCCCTGTGGCTGGTGCATGTATACTGTCTCCGAGAGATCTCCATGCAGAAAGGCATTCTTCACGTCTAGTTGGTGAATGGGCCATGACCGAGACAGGGCAATGCTGAACACAGTTCTGATGGTAGCTGGCTTGACCACTGGGCTAAAAGTCATCGATATGAGGCTCCGGGGCTGGGTCGATCATCATCGATATGAGGCTCCGGGGTTGGTGTAGGCGGGGCTGATGTTGGGACATGCGGGGCCGGTGTTGGGACAGGGACAGGTTCATTTGCTGGAGGAGTGAATAATTTAGTAGTGAGGTCCAGGAAGTCATAATCAGCAGGTGTTCGGGTGATGGTGGAGAATGGGAAAGCCGTTTCATCAAATAGAACATGTCGTGCCACAATGATTCGTTTGGTCTCCGGGTCAAAGCAAATGTATCCGCGATGCTGAGATGGATAACCCAAGAACACACAAGGCATAGATCGAGGCTGAAGTTTATTAATGGACACAGCAGGTAAGAGTGGAAAACATGCACAACCAAATATACGTAAATGATCATACGACGGACCACGAGAGAATAGGTAATGAGTCGGAGACACAAAATTAAGGATTTTGCACGGTAAAATATTATGTAAATAGGTAGACATAGATAATGAAAAATGCCAGAAATTTGGAGGGACGGACGAATGTACCAGAAGTGTACGAACTATGTTATTGAGGGTACGGAATTTACGTTCGGCACGACCATTTTGAGGCGATGTGTATGGACACGAGAGTCTGAATATCATGCCCGTATCAGCACAGAATTTTTGTAGTGGTCCGTTTTCGAATTCCTTCCCGTTGTCGCATTGTAATGCTTTGATGGATGTTCCGAATTGCGTACGAACATAGGAATGGAAAGAAACAAATATGGAGTAGACCTGCGATTTAGAATGTAACGGAAATGTCCACACAAAGTTTGTAAAATCATCAACCAACAATAAGTAATAACGGTGCCCTGCAGAGCTTAAAACTGGTGAAGTCCATAAATCCCCATGAATAATGTCAAAAGGTGCATAAGTGCAAGAACTAGATAACTTAAAAGGCAATTTAATGTTTTTGCCCAAGGCACATGAATAACAGAAAGAACTAGACGATCCACATTGGACCAGATTATTGCGTCGGAGAGCATCGAAGACAGGAGCACCGGGATGTCCTAGCCGAGGGTGCCAGACCGACGGAGACAAAGCTAACAATGATGAAGATGCACCAGAAGATGAGGACGAAGACACAGGGTAGAGATCACCTGAGCTATCACATCTCAGAAAAACCTTGCCCGTCTGATAGTCCTTCACAGCAAAACCAAAACGATCAAATTCCACAGAAACATTGTTATCAGTGACGAAACGGCGTACAGAAACAAGGTTTTTAATTATGTGGGGTGCATGAATAACATTAGATAAGGCTAATGACGGGTGGTTTGGGGTTAAAGATGCACTACCGTAGCCTAAAATTGGAATATGATGTCCATTACCCACCACGACATGACGATTAGAGCTTGAATTAAAATAATTATGAAGACTACCTGAGTTGGCGGTCATGTGGGAGGTCGCACCTGAGTCCATGAACCATTGATCCGGTGGATTTAGTGTCATAGAGTTGAATGCAGCGTCAATGTTTGTGGGAATATTGGATTCATGGCCATATGTTGATGATGCACGTGAGTTTGTCCCATCTCTAAGTGACTGCTGCTGGTGATTAACCTGTGTACGTGAGCTGGGATGTGGGCCGAGTAGGCCAGAGCTCTACTGAGTGGGCTGTGGCGCAGGTGGGCCGACCCAGTTGCGCTGCTGATGTTGTTGATGACCAATCCAGATGTGCTGAGTAGGGTAGGGACACGGGCCAGAATATAAGAACGGTTGTGGCCCAATTGAATGAGAACCAGGCCCAGCCTGTTGCTGCTGAATCGAGTTCGTCCTAGACCTCCTCTACGCGCGATATGGCGTACCAGTTCCACGCCCAGTGCGTCGACCACCGCCCCTGTCAGATCGCCGGCCACGGTTAGATCTGCCGGAGGCCGGACCGCCGTCAGAGGTGCCATCCCCATGAACCTGTGAGACAAGAGCGGCTGGGGCAGTTAGCATATGACTTTGTTTCTGCTTTCTTGTCTCTTCCAGCAGCAACTGCGATCTGGCTTCATGAAATAGTGGGAATGGATCCCGTTGTTGGATAAGCGCAGCCACATGGTCATAAGAGCTAGTAAGTCCAGTGACAAGCTGAACTACAAGACGATCATTTGATATCGGAGCACCCATATTGGTCAATTGATCAGGAATACTCTTAAGTTCCTGACAGTACGAAGAAATACCAGTAAAACTATCCAAGCGAGTATTAGAAAATTGATTTTCAAGATGAACAATTCTGGTATGACGATTGTCCTGAAATATGCTCCGTAGAGCATTCCATGCCCGAGCAGCGGTGGAATCCGGCTCAATGATCGTTTGTAGGAGATCACTGGAGATTGTGCCATAGATCCATTGTAGGACGGTGGCATCAACCCGGAACCATAAATCAGTATCAGGAGTAGTAGAGAGAGATGACACCTGAGTAGATTTGGAACCAGTGGCTACTGATTTTCCATCAGTTCCTGAGGTAGCATCTGATGTTGTATCGGTTTGAGCCGATACATCAATTGGAGCAGGAGTCGTCACAGCATCCGGGAGAATATGGTGTGTGACCTGAAAGGCCCGGCAATGGATCTTGAACAGCTCCGCCCATGATGAGTAGTGTTGCTTTTCCATGTCCAGAACAATAGGGATTGCAAGTCGAATGTTGGTGACGGTTAGTGTTGGATGAGAAGCCATGGATACAAGCTACTGCAAACACTAAATGTCAGGTATGGCCAAAACAGTAGATACCAGTGCAACTGTGTATTCGAAAGTGATATCAAAGTGAATAAAATATCAATTTCGAAAGTAGTGGCTGCGATAAGGAGATAGAGCCAAGTGGGCTTGATATTTCCAACTACGTGTGATGCAATAGTATCAAATTCAAACGTGTTGGCTGTGATAAGAAGATAGAGCTGAATGGAATAGATACATGCAATCACTGCAGCGACTAATGTTGCAAAAAAAAATAGAAGCAGAAGATAAGATACGCAGTATAGTAGTTTATTGCGAGAAGAACAGCGGAAGAAGAATAAGAAGTGCAACTGGAGTAGATTTCCAGTGCTCTGATACCATAAAGGATTGGTATGAATCGTGGTTCTGTATTCACTCATGTTCAAGTATAAATATACAATTATCCCTATTCAAATCTATACAATTGATAAGGATAATATCTATTCAAACAATATTTGATATTTGAATAGATATCGCTAACAATATGCAATAGTTATATGTGCTCAGTAATCTGAAAGTTATACACATATCAAGTGTCCAACAAACATCTAATAAATTCATAGCCTAAATCTCAATCCGCCCTTACTCGGGTTGTCTTTAATAATACGTTTGGGTACTGGCGGGATACCTTCTTGGTAGCAGCTCATAAATTTTTTTACCTGTTGTAGTGACGCGTTCACCTCTGCTTGTTGCAATGCCAGCCATCCTTGCTCTTCCTTGAATTGTTTATCTAACTCCGCTTGGGTCAATACCAGTCGTTCCCGCTTTTCCTTCATTTGGTTTGCCATATGTTCCTTCTCTTCCCTCGGCACCTCCTCCTTCAATCTCTCATCGACTCGGGCCTGTACTTTGAATTTTATTTCCTAAGAGACCTTCAAGGAAGCGGTGGTGGTCGAGGAAGACGCCATCGAATTTCACGTTGGGAGGACGACTCGTTTTCCATATCCTGGTTGCACGATGTCCTTCCTCTCTTTTTTTAACTTAACAGCTAGTGCCTCAGCCTGAACCAGGTCCGGGACGGGGATAGGGACGTTGGCCGACCGTCAGACTTCACAGATCGCAACAACGATCTTTCTCTAAGCAGAAACAAACCAGGATTTAAACAAATTATGGAAATGAAAAATAAACATATTTACGTTATTATAACATAATACACTATTATTCTTGTCGTTTGGCGGGAAGACTTGCTTACAGGATTTGAGGAGCGGCGTTGGTTTGGATGGTTCCTTTTTCGCAATCTTTTGGGTGTGGGCTTCTATCGACAGGGACCCGCCTCGGTGCGTGGTCATCACCTTTTTTTGGCGTCTGATGCCTGCTTCGACTTGTCCTCTCATTTTTGCAAAAAAATAATACTAGTTAATTGAATAATTAGAAATTTGTAAATAAAAGTTGATTTACGAACATTATTATATACCTTGAACCCATTGAAATCGAAGTTCTTGCAAAGGAAGTACCACTCTTCTTGACGGTTCTGGAACTCGTGCGGAGGGGGGATATGCGGGGTCTCATTTTCGTGATTCTGGTGTTTCGGGCTCGGTTGATCATGGACTTCCAGTCATTGAACTGATTTCACGTGTCCTTCTAGATCCAATTGCATACCCCATCATCGTCCCCGCTATAGAGGTACAAGCACTACAAACCAAATGTGGAGAAATTAATGAACAAACGATTACAAAAAAAAACTAAACAATTCTTAGACGGAAAATACTTAACTTGAGCCTCCTTTGTAAAGCAAATCGATCATTTTCTTCAATTTGGTCCCATGTAGGGGCCATCATTCGCAAGTGCGCCCAGATGACAGGCCCGATATCTCTGGTCAATCTCTCGCCATTGATTTCCGAGTGTAGCCGGTAAAACACGACTTTTCTCTCAACGGAGTAAACAAGAGCATACTTTTCCTTGTTTTTCTCCACCCCTTTTTGTGTCCGGAAGTTTAACATGAGCCTTCTTTTACCACCCCTCTTCTTTTTAGCGGAGGCGGCCCAGTCTCTGGAGTAGTGTTAACGGCCTCACTCTCAAGAGTGGCATCAACGACCTCAGTCTCGAGAGTGGCATCAACACCCTCAGTATCATCCTTGGAGTCAGAGTTAGAGTTAAATTTGGACCCGTTTTCGCTTCCGAGCTCGTTGTCGCTCTCGTCATAGTTGATTTCTACTGGGGGAGCACGTTCGGTAGGATTTCGCTCTTTATCTGTATTACAGATGCACCAAACGTCGCTTGTAGTAGTTGAGCTTGATGACAACCCCGGACTAGTCCTCCTTGTGGCGTATGAGTCGTAGATTGTATAAGAAACTCACCCATTGTAGACCATTGTGTTTGAGGGGAGTTGGGTTGCGGGGTATCTGCAGTCCCCTCGGCTTGGGCAACGAAAGGGTAGTGGCGGGGGCAGTCTTCACTGGCATTTTAACTCTCTTTCTTAACGGCGTCCTGCATTTTAAAACCAAAAACATTATTTAATCCATTATTAAAACTAATTTATAATCCATAAAAAAAATTCATGAATATGTGTAAGAGTAGCTTTGGGGAGAAAATAATGGTATTTCAAGGGAGAAGAAGGTTCGTGGTGTTTTAGGGCTTGAAAATGTGTAAAAGTAGCTTTTATGAATATGGACATTCTTGGCCGATTTGAAGAAATATTGTCAGTAATGAACCTTTCATTATTGACAAGTATGAGGATCATCGGTAGTGAAAGTTGCATTATCGATGATAATGCTTAACGTCGGTAGTGAAAATTTTATTATCGACAAATGAGTCAAATATTGGTAATGAAAGTTTCATTACTAACTCGTGTCCCATTCATCGATAATGTAATTTTCATTACCGACAACTGGTTTTAAACTGTCGACCAAGTGACTTTCCCGTGTAGTTCCCCTACCTCATTATTTCACATTAGTGCAAGTCCTCCACTTCATCCTACCAGGTTTACCATCATCATTCCTTAACTCTCAAATTGTTCTTGCACCTTTTCAATACAACTTAACTGTATAATTTCACGGACAAAACAACAAGATGGACCTCATGTGAGCTACAAGTTACAAGGGGGACCATCGTGCTTCCATGGAATCCCAGATTGCGCCTAAGAATGGCTAGGCAGTACCCTGAAATCTTGGTCTCTAAGAGGATCGCCATGTGGGGATATTGCTGGATGATCTACCTTCAGATGAAGATAGTGGCTATGGAGCAATGTTCCAAGACCTTAACAATGCCATACCAAGATTCGGAGGTCGAAGGATGGGGACCAGTGGCGGGAACCCATCCAGCGGGGTGTCGACGAGTATAGAGCGCAACCCTAGAAAAGGTTGGATAAGATATTTTTTTCCTTATTCATTTTTTACTGCGTTAGTTTTTTTTTAAATAAAAGTTAAAGACGAGTGCTTGCCATATATTATATATCAAGTGAAGATATAATATAATTTTTTAAAACGCACAAAGCAAACAATATTACTACAGACTCTAGACTGGCTAGATAATGATATTACATACTCCAGACCGAAACAATGGAACATAGTACACATAAACAGTACAACAAACATGCATACCCCACCTGTAAAATATGCAGTTCTTTGTTCAGAATTAAACTCAAGGCCTCCAAAATAAAAGGCGAAGCTTAAACCAAAGAAATGTCTTCTTAGAAAAACTACATTAGTTAATAATTCATATTTACTTAATCATCAAGTTAGGCCTATAAGGCCATTATGGCTTTATTAGATTTATGGTTTCTTTTTTATCTCTATGAATAAAGGGATACATAATTCATAATCATTTTAAAAAATTAATCCAAAAAAGAAAAAAATTGTATGAAGAAATCATGCATTCCCTTTAATGAATGTTAAGTTAGATATTGTGTTCTCCATGGTAAATTGTAAATTAGATATTGTGTTCTTTTTAATTAATGTTATGTAAGATCTTTACATTTAACCAATGAATGATGTGTCAAAAAAAATCTCGGTACTTGCATCGCTACTTTAGAGAAAGCTCTAGCCCTAAATCCTATCATGTTTATGCCGCCCTTGATTTTTGTTTCGCCGCCGATATGTCCCCATCCTTAGGTGATCCATCTCCTTCCCACCTCTTATTATGCCCCCAAAGCGCCCTTGTGGCTTCGTCAAACCAGTGAGGGAAAGGAAGAAGCAAAGGTCGGAGTCTCCTCTTTCGATCATGTTGTCGTTCCCTTCGACTAAGCTTCGGTAACCTCCACTATTAAGGGATCATACATTGGTGGTTTTCTCGCTAGGAAAGACCACAACAACAACAACCTCGTCCAAGGTGAAGAGGGGCCAACCAACAAAATTTATAGGTTAGGCCCTATCGCCGATTTCCATTGGACCTCATCAAGTTCCAGTGGCTACCTCGAAGACGGTCCTTCCCATTAAGGTTCCGACTCCTCTAGTGGATCCAACAGTCACAACCCATGCTAGGGCTCCGGCTCCTCCTGTTCCGCTGTCTCTAATGAGGGATCTCCAAGCCATCTTTTCTGCCTGTTATCTCACCGAAGAAGAGGTGATGGAGTTTGTGGTGCCCTACAATCCATTGAACCCTCATATTCTTGTATGCCTCCGTTTTGGCATGGTGGTCCGTCTAGCTTCCCCAACCCTCCTCGAAAGGAGGTACTGCTATCGACATCACGCGTGCATGGGGTCGCGCCAACGTGGGTGTGGTGGTTAATGACCTCGAACCAGGCACGTTCACCTTCTACTTCGTGTCCTAGGAGGCACGGGTCTGGGTGCGTCACAATGAGCCGTAGTGTTTCCACGGTAATCCACTATTGCTCGGGGAGATAACCAACCTAATGGCTCGAGAACTCTCTCGTCTGGATCACCTTCAGTTATCGGTGCACGCTTGGGGGATACCACCCCTCGTCCAAACAAGAGCGACTGGGGAAATCATTAGGGAACCCTAGGCGAGCACGTGGAAATCCCGTGTGATCAATGGGGCCTTTGTTGAGGCGGAACGGTGAGGGTTCGATTCTGGATGGACGTTGAACGGCCTCTTCGGTGAACCATGATCATGCGGTTCTAAGAGTATCCGAACCCGGTAAGGGTCATTCTGACATATGGGCGACTCCCCGCCTTTTGCTTTAACTGTGGGAGGATCGGTCATATGGTTCGGAACTGCGAATGGGAGGTGCCGCGAGTGCCACACATTAATTACTCGATTCTAGAGTTCAAGTCTACTAAGGTCGACAGGCCGAAAGCCAAAGAATTGGGATGAGAAGCACCTCCACCACCGCTAGGGTTTTCACTGTTAACCTCAGACATGCTACCTAAGAACGAGTCGTTTTGGGGAAAGGGTCCCCTCGTAACCTCGGATACGGTACCTAACTCGGTTCTCGGGTCCAACATCCGATCTGGGGTGGCGCCTTACCCTCGGGTGCCTGGCCACTCTTTGGATATAGCCCTCCTTGGGTGTTCAGAGATAAGCCCCCTTGGGTTTATCCTATATGGGAAGCTGCAAGGGCCGATGGGCCACAAGAGGGATACAATTGGGGAGCCGCTACCGGATCAGGCGAGGGCTAGGAAGCAGCCCCGCCACGAGGGATGATAGGAATCCTGGGCTCAAAGGACCTACACTAGGAAGAGTCCCTGAGACGAGCCGCCACTCCCAGCAAAACTATCATGTTCAAATTCGGTAGCTCATTTACAAAACGAGTCCTTGGAGAGTAGGGACCAACCAGCGTTTAGGCTGTACATTGAGCGGTTCTTGACAGTTGGCACCTTTTGGATTTTATTTCTATTGTAGTTTTGGTTTCAGTTTCTGTTTTAGTTATATTTCTTGCTTTAGTTTTGATTGCTACAACCGTTTTTTTAACCGATTTATCGTCAAGAGTTATCAGATCATTATTCTTCCAAGATTAATAACCAGTATAATAACTTTGTTTCACTACTAATGAAACTATTTCTTATTCTAAAAAAAATTCCAATAAATACTAGAAAAACTTATCCCATAACGAGATCCCGAAGCAAGTATATAACACATATGTTCCAACATCTTCTATAATTTATTATGCTATCTCTTTCAAATGCTTTGCCTCTTCCTTTGTTTGCATTTTCTTTAGCTCTTAGGGGAAACGTTTAGATAATGTGTTTAACGATACTAAATTATTATTTTGAACATTTATTGATGATTTGAAAATTAAATTAGCCTGACTTGTACTGCTAACTGACAATATAGATGAATGTGAAAAAGATTAGAAAGAAAAATGCCTGAATTTACGGATGTTCTTGACATTGGTAAACTAATAGTATGATCATGTAGAGTTAAACATAACTGTTGCATACAAAATGTATCATTTGCAAGGTGAAGAGTTATTTTAATAACTAAAATATATATATATATATATATGAACGTCATGATTTAAATGTTAATGACTAAACATTAAGGCTGGATCATCTAGACAAATAAACCGTGAGAGGAAATGAGAGTTAAATCAAGCAATATAAAGTAGAAGTTAGCTGAGTTTACATGACTACAAATTCACATTTTCGAACACACAAGTACAAGTATACATGTTTCCTCCAGCTTGCAGAGAAGTTTCTCATGTGACTTATACGTCCTTGGGTACAAACATGATGTGGCGCAAACACATGAAAATGTTAGGGGGAAAAGTAAAAAGGAAGTGAGTTGAGGAGCAATATTAGGAACAAAACGGCACGGACAGTTGATACATGCAGCTGTTAAAGCTTCCTCGGAAAAGGAAATCACAAACTTTGATGAGGTAGGCCTAGGGTTAGGGCTAGGGCTAGGCCACACCACTCCTTTGTCCTTTGTCGGCCAAGTGCTTACCTATTAACCCTAATTTTGCTCTTGTGGAAGATGGATAGAAAGAAAATAAAGTTAGAGCATCCACCGTGCTAGGCGGTGAGCTCGAGGGGAAGTGCTGACGGTAAGTAGTTGGCGGTGTGAAGCAGGCGGAGAGCTGACGGTGAGTTGGCGGGGAGTTCTATTTTCAGCGCTGGCCGGGAAAATAGACGTTGAGCTCAACCCCAGCAATTACCGTTGGTGTTGAGAGCTGTTCCACCTCGTTGACTGCGTCTGCCGTTGGACCTCCACACGCTGGCAACACGTGGCAAGGCGCTGGCAGATGTTGAATTCGAATGTATTTTTAATTATTATTTTAATTTCACCGCTGGCGGTTCCCCGCCGGTAAAAAATCTCACTGCAAGTTGCTGGCATTTACCGCAGGCGGTGAACTGACGACGAACAAGAAAAATATTATTTTAATACTCACCGTCAACACCTTCTCGCCATTACCGAGAAGGTACTAGAGAAAAGATTCAGACAACTAACTATAAAGCCACGTATGTATGTGCATCGACAGTGAGTATTATGTACTATTAGCCTATATTGTTTATTAGGTACAACAGGGGTTGGTCCTAGGATTGACAAGTTGAGGAGCATTGCTGACTGGTGCGGTTTCCATGTATGGAAATATATGCATGAAGTGGAGGTACGATGAATGGCATTTTAATTCTTATTGCTGTTTAGGTTTTTATTTGTATTTCCATGGTCAAGATTCAGGAGCTGTGCCTGTGTTTGTGCTTTATATATATCAAGGGACGAGTGATCACACACACACACACATGCGTCCCTATCAATATGTCGAGTCTCGATCTCTGCTTCTTTAAACTATTTAATTGCGTACTTTGCTCGTTCAGTGTGTCCGAAAGACGACCGCGGAGAACAGGTAAAAACCGCGTAAAGCAGCCTGGTCAGCTGAACCTTCCTTCCCATATACTCTTTTTTTTAAATTAAAAAATAAATAAATGGTGAGTTGGCGCGTATACAAATGGTCTTAACCATTACCTGTTATTATGCAACAACTGAAAGCTCTCACGCAAACCTTTTCTCGTTTGTCGAGATTTTCTGTCCGAGAAATCCTACCCAATATGAATTTCTCTGTTTCAATCACCGTCGTCGCTCGTCCAAACGCAACCTTCTGTATTTGTACCGCCGCCTCGTCCCTCCTCGGACGTCGTGTCCCCCCGCAAGATAAATAGACGTCGGAAGCCCTTCCAACAGGCCATGGCGTCTTCTGCTCTCTCCCTCATCCCTCTTCCGTCTTTTCCGGCCACGACGGAGGGTTCTTTCTCTCTAGGTCACGCAACCCCTTTGATCAAACCTCGTCGTGGTCGGCCAAGTAAAACCCTAGGTCTTGCGTCTTCTGCAAGCAAGACTAGGGCTCCGCCCTTCCAACCTATAACAACTCTAGTGGACGCAACGGGTAGGGTTCACCCCTCTCCACCCGTGGTAGAATCGCCTAAGGCTCCGACCCCAGAGGTTCCACCTGGTTTCGCTCCCCTGGACTTACCTGCTCCTGATGCGCCGCCCTCAACTGACGTAGAATCGTTTCCGGTTCCCTCCTCTCCATGATATCGAGACCCTATCCGAGGAAGGCTCCGATGGAGGAACCGTGACAGACGGTATTGCATCACCTTCATGGGGTAGGGAATACCGCGAACTTTGATCGCATTCCCATTGTTCCTACTGCTCTGAATCTGCCTCCGGGAGTTGTTCGGCGTCGACGGGTTTTAAAATCCAGAGACACCAGTTCCACCTCAGAGCCTCCACCAGCGGGGACACCATTGGAGGTCAACCTCACCAACCATCAAGATGGCTTCTCGGCATGTTCGTTGGAAGAAGAGGAGGAGGTGGAGGTCGTGATGTTGTGTGCATCGTTGAACTCCTCTTTGTTGTCTCACCAATAATTTGATATGATGGGAAAATTGTGGGCGTCCAAATCACCTCAGAAGGAAGTGCTGCTCGGAGTCATCACCAGGGCATGTGGGAAGGCTGTGGACGGCCTGGTCATCAAGGATATCGGACCGCGGGTGTTTGGTTTCTACTTCGAGTCGAAGGAGGCGCGCATGTGGGTCCGTAGGAACAAACCTTGGTCTTTTGACGGGCGACCTATCCTCCTTGGGGACTTAGACCCGATGGCTAAGGAGCCTCCGGCTTTAGATCGATTTCAACTCTGGCCCCATGCTCACAGTCTCCTTCCTTTGGTGCGAACCAAGGCAACGGGGGAGACGAGCGACTCGGTGTTGGGGATGAGCGTCGAGGTTCCGTGCGACAAGTGGGGCACATGCTGGGGAGGAGCCGTTCAGATTCGATTCTGGCACCTAATGGAGCGTCCTTTGCCCCGCCATCTCCTACTCCGCTTTCGGGAATTCCCCGCCCAATTCGGGTATCTCTTTCATACTCTAAGTTACCTGATTCTGTTTTAACTATGAGATGATTGGACATGGCCTCAAGGAATGTCCCCGAGAAGTAATGGGAACCCTGCTGTTCGACTCTTCCATGCTGGGGTATCAACGGGATCACGACGACAAGGTATACGCGACGAATTGAAAACCGATATCCTCACCTACTACACCTAAGGAACCATTTTATTGGGGAAGAGTCCCAATAGTATCCTCGACTACTGCACCTAACAGTGCGAGTCCTCGGGGTACCACTCAGACCCGCTCGATGGATTCGGCATGGAAAAATCTGGTGGTCAGCTAGCTCTCTGGTAGCTGGAAGCCTGACACCCCGACCCTGCCTGTGCCATAGATAGAAGTGGACCTGGAACTGTGTCTGGGTCTGGTATAGGGGCAGGAGTTGGGGGAGTGAAACGGGGTTCTACTAGCGAACACCGAGATGACCAAGAACGGGTGGGAAAACATTACCGCATGGAGGAATGAAAGGAATCAAGTGCTCCAGGGACTGGCCCTAGGAGGGGTCCTTGGGTAGAGAGCTGCATCCTGAAGAAGTGGATGATAGCAGGTTTGGTCATACTCAACTGTGCATGCAGCGTTTAGGCAAGACCTCAAGCAACCGTAGTCAACTTCGTTTGATTTTATTATGTAGCCTTTGTGGCATCCCATTCAAAACCGTCAAGGACAATCATATTGTGAAAAGATCAGCGAACATTATAAATGTACTAAGTCTTTTCTTCGTGGTTAGAGAGTCTCTGATGCACTCTATTGTTTTTGAATCTTTTGCTTAATGAACTACTGCACCTTTTAGTCAAAAAACTATTACTTACTATTTAAAAATTACAAAAAATAGCATAAAGGTCTAAAATGTGCTTTGTTAGGGTTTCAGAACCTCTAGCCTAGACGACGGCTTTTCTTTGGGGACGACGTCAATCCTTCCAGTCGTAGTCCGGTCTCGCTTCTCCGTCGATATGGTGCCCATCCGCTTCATCCTTACCTGGTCGTCCCCTACCCACGAGAGTCATTACTACCCAATCCCATCCTCCCCACCTTTCCCGATTTTCCCAATCTCACCCCATCTCCCATCATCACGTCGCTGTCAACATCGCATGTTCCTTTTCCAATTGTCTTTTGGTGGGTTCTCTCATGCTACAACCTCTTCCCCGATTGATCTCAGTGGCAATTATCTGAAGTCTCCGTCGCCGTCCCTAAAACCGCATCCGTCGCCGTCTCTGAAGCCGCCGCTGGCACGTCTTTCTCCCTGGCCTCCACCACCGCACCCTACTTGGATGTTGGTAGTATATGTGGCAATGTCACATGTGTTCTTTCTTTCTATAAATATAGGTGACAACCCCTTATGTTTGACACAACACACACAATACAACTCATATAAACAATACCATCTTGTAAAAAGCTCTCAAAAAATAAAATTTCTACCTACTTCCAATCTCAAATGTTTTTCTTGTTTGCTTGGTAACCAACCCGTAGACAACAACCTTCTTATTACTTTGGGCCATCGGTGTCTGGGTGTTAGTTCCTTCCAAACTCGATTCTACAACAAGAGGTTCTCTCTTTGCTTGATCCTTATTTTAAAGATCAGGGTTGAATAATATTTGTTGATAAAAAAGGGAAATTTTCATTTTAACACCCTACCAAACATTTAATTTCAAATAGATACCATGTCATAAATTTTTTGCAGTTTCATACCTAAACCAAACATTTACTAAAACTTTCATACCCAGCCGTTAACTTTCCATCCATTTTGGATGGAAAACAGTCATGTGCGAAGCACCTGACCCTATATTTTTAAAAATGACAAATTTATCCCTTATCAATTAAAACCCTAATTTCCCTTCTTCGTCTTCTTTTTCTTTCCTTTTTTTTTCATTTTGGCTCTTTACTTTATTTGTTCTTTCATGACCTCCCTCCACGACCTCACCTCCCACTCCACCCACATCGACCACCGCCTCCGCCAAAGACCACGATTTCGCCGCCGTGGATCTAAGATCGCGTATCAACCGAGTCGCGCTGCTCGAACTCAATCAGAGCTGGGTTTAAGGACCAAGTAGTGGCCAATAAAAGTTGGCTCGTGCACAGTCTAGAGAGGGGTCGACTGCTTCGGGCTTCAATGGTTGTGGGTTGGGAATTTGCATAATTTTTTTTTTAATTTTTTAGATCTTAGATTTACAATGATTTACATGGAATGGTGATGATGAAGCACGTGTATGCAATTTTCATTTACGCACCAACAGATCTGAATTTTGATTTTGATTTTGTGTATGGAATTTTGATTTACATGGAATGGTGATAATCAAGTAGGAGTAGGAATGGTGATGATAAAGCAAGTGTTGTTGGAGCAGGTATGGGTATGGAATTGAAAAAGATTTAATATTTAAAAATCAAATAAAAGAAAATTATTAAATAATATGATTTAAAATATATATACTTTTTTATATTTTTAATATTAAAATCCAATTATATGTATTTTTAAATATCAAAATCTGATTTTATATATAATTTTAAAATAAAACTTAAATTATATATATATTAAAATAAAATATAATTTTAATATTAAAGACTAATTTTCATAAATAAAAACAGAATTTTTGAAAATAAAAATAGAATTTTATAAAAATTGATTTTTATAAAAATAATGATATTTTATTGATTTTTATATAAAATATATATTTTTTATAAATAAAACTGATTTTTTAAAAATAAAATTTGATTTTTCAAAATAAATACTGAATTTTAAAAAAAATAAACTACTTTTTTAAAATTAAATGAAAATCAATGGCATGAATTTGAAAATTTAAGTGATTGTTAGGTGTATTATGGATATTTTACATATTTTGGATGGAAAATTAACAGAAATGGCTAGGTATGAAAGTGTTAATAAATCTTTGGTTTGGTAGCGAAAGGTGCAATATTATAACTCTTTTAAAATCGATTACATTGATGTGCATCGAGAAACATGCTCCTCGACCACGGAAGGTCAGTATGAATGAACAATGGTTCACTAAGCCTTTTAATATCAGAACCATCACAGACGGTATTTGGATACCCCACCGACAAATTCAGAATACGGGGGGGGGGGACGGGGTACCGAAACTCTAGGAGCTCAACATCGTTTGGGGATCCCTGTCAGGGCCAGTCCCCGATGCATTGATGGTCTATCATCCCTCCCGGTGGGGCCTCTTCCCCGCGTTTAGCTTGGTGCCCCAAATAGGAGTTGACGCCGTCCTCTTCAATGCTTCAGCAGTTGCACTCCCCAGGGTAACATGCGATGGAACTTCAACATCTCGCACCCCCGGATGTGGGCGTCCTCCACCTCCACACCAACCACGCTCTTGGAGCAAGTGGTCAGCAATCGAATCAGTAGAGAGGTGATCGCCAACCGACCCCTGCCGGATTTTCCTGTGTACAAAAGTCATCAGGTTTGGAGTAAACCGCCCAATGAGGCATATCGCGGAAGGCTGGCTGGTGTCCCTGGTAGGCAATCGTGGAGCCGGGTTAGGTATCGGGTCCATTGTCATGCCGGTTCCCCTTCCTCGAGACAACCTCGCCTTAGGCATCGGGTCCAATGTCAACGTACTCGGAGCAGCTCCCTCCCCGAGCCCTTGTAGTGCAACGCCGCCTTCGCGATTCCCTAATGATCTCTGCTCCATTGAAGCAAGAGAGGATGGTTGGGACTCCCGCCAGCTCACACGGGAACGAGGCCCTCTCACCGGATTATACTGCAGTAGGCCCCTCCAATATGAAGGGAGGTGGCCCTAAGGATACCAGAGCGAGGGTGACGACCTAACCGAACTTTGTGCAACCTCCTCCTCCTCACCATTCAGCGCGTCTCTCCTCAAGGCCATAGACGGAGAGCCATCGACCCCACCAGCCGACCCAGGAACATCCCCGTCATACGGTATCCAAACACTAACTTGGCTCCATGCCCAGCCTTGCCGAGAAAACGTGGAAATAGCTTCATTTTCCTCCTCCTCCACCCATTTTACGTCACGGATCAACCCTAGGACCAGACTCGCATCGTCGTGATCGTAGAATACGACGACCACACCGTCACGTCCCCAGCGATCCCCCAGCCTTGGTTTCCAGAGGGAATAGACCCTAGAACCCTCGCCTTTCACCCTAGGCACCAGAGCAATGTCATGGTTAGCCCGGGCAGTCGGGCTAGGGTTCAAGCGAGGCCGGACCGCCCCATAACTTGGAGAAGAAGTTACCTCTCTCGGCCGCAAACCAAAACGTCCCACCGACAGCAACATCGAAGGGCAAGAAACCGGAAAGCCCACAGTAGAATAGGATTGGCCTAAGGCGAAGGAGGAAGAAGGAGAAGATGGGGACGAAGACAGCCATCCCAACCAATATTTATCCCCCACACCAGGCGTGGTCTGCGAGGGAAACGACCGGGTGGGACGGGGTGACACCGGGACAACGCGACCAACAAACCCAGCCCCATGTGGCGACTGGGCAGGGTGCATGACAGCGACAGTAGCAGAAAAAACACCATAGCGCGACTAGAGCTGGGGCTAGGGCGAGGTATCAACGAGAGCGAGAGAAAAAAAAATTGAATTTTTTATATTTAATAGGGTGTTAGAATGAAATTTTCCCTACTAAAACTACAATCTCTTATTAATTTTCCATTTAACAACTGTAATCAGAATCATCAAAATCAAACCCTGACCTTTCGCAAGTGATTTCTCTACCAAAACTAAATAAACAATACATCAACATCTTGGTAGCCAGCTCTTCCAACTGCATAGAACTGCACTGGAATGTTTTAAAATGGTTACACAGACACTCAAGTAGCTAGAGTAAATAGTAAAGAAATCAAAAGGGTGATCTCAAGTTCATCGAAGAGACAGATCTAGGTAAACCTGTAGAGACTGATATTTTTTTTAGCGAAAGGTGTAATATTATGACTCTTGTAACATCGATTATATTGATATGCATTGAGGAACATGCTCCTCGAGTACGGAAGGTCTGTATGAATGAAAAATGGTTCACTGAGTCTTTTAATATCAAAACTGTCACAGACGATATTTGGATGCCCCACGGGCAAGTTCAGAATACGAGGGGGGGGGGGGGGGACGGGGTACCAGAATTCTAGGAGCTCAACAGTGGTGATGGTGGGAGGCAAAGCATCGTCTGGGGACCCCTCCAAGGGCCAGTCCACGATGCATTGACGGTCTATCATCCCTCCTGGCGGGGCCTCTTCCCCGCTTGTAGCTTGGTGCCCCAAATAGGAGCTGATACCGTCCTCTTCAGTGCTCCAGCAATTGCGCTCCCCAAGGTAACGAGCAATGGAACTTCAACATCCCGTACACCAGGATGTGGGCGTCCTCCACCCCCAAACCCACCACGCTCCCAGAGCAGGTGGTCAGCAATCGAATCAGCAGAGAGCTGATCGCCAGCCGGCCCTTGCCGGATCTTCCCGTGTACAAAAGTCACTGGTTTTTGAGTGGACCGCCTAGGGAGGGCTATCGCAGACGCTTGGCTGGTGTCCTTGATAGGAAATCGGGGACCTGGGTTAGGTATCGGGCCCATTGTCATGTCGGTTCCCCTTCCTCGAGATAACCTCGCCTTAGGTATCGGGTCCAATGTCAGCGTACTCGGAGAAGCTCCCTCCATGAATCCTTGCATTGCAGCGCCGACTTTGCGATCCCCTGGTGATCTTTGTTCAATCGAAGCCAAAGAGGGTGGTTGGGACTCCTGCCGTCTCACATGGGGACAAGGTCCCCTCGTCGGATTATACCGCATCATGCCCCTCCGATATGCAGGAAGGTGGCCCTAAGGATACCGGAGCGAGGGCGACGACCTAACCGGCCTTCGTGCAACCTCCTCCTCCTTACAATTCATCACGTCTCTCCTCGAGGCCATAGGCGGAGAGCCATCGACCCCACTAGCCGTCCCAGGAACATCCCCACCGTAGGGTATCCAAACCCTAACTTGCCTTTATGCCCAGCCTCGCCGAGCAAATGTGGAAACAACCTCTATTGTCCTCCTCCTCCACCTAACGCGTCACGGATCAAGTCCCGTGATCGGACCCACATCGTCGTGATCGTGGAGTACGTCGACCACACCGTCACGTCTCGAGTCATTCCCCCACCTTGGTTTCGAGAGGGAAGAAATCTCGGAACCCTAGAGCCACGCCGTCCACCCTAGGCACCAGGAAAAAGTCATGGTTAGCCCGGGCAGTCGGGCTAGGGTTCAGGTTAGGTTGGACTTGTTAGTCTTAGTGCCCGTAGTTCAATCCTAAATGTCCAAATGTATATATCATCGTTAGCAATAAAATTAAAGCGGCTTTATATTACTTATGTGTTGGAGTAATATATCGATGTGTGCTCTGATCTATGCCCACCATGCGAATAGAACCATAGATCGAGATAGATCACACTCGATGGGTCCCTAGTCAACAAAGCTTCACTAGAAGCGACTAGTATGAAAGATGGCTCTTTATGGCTTACGTTCTGTTAGTCATTGGAATGGGATTCCGGAGTCTGATCATAGATATCATGTGGGACATGATATTGGACGACCCACCCTGAATATGTGCCATAGATTAAGTCATGAACATATTCAGTGTTGTAGCTTGTCATGTATCCTTAGACCAAGGAGTCTTTGTGATCGCTATGTAGTCAACAACTGAGTTTGACCTGAGCCTAACGTTGTCCGTAACAGGGCTTCTATAACGGCCAGGATTGGCTTGGGGACGGGCTACATGAGTGACACGAAAGACGGCTAAGGGATTTATCCCTCATACTAAGGTATGGGAAAGATATCGGTTCTCGGCCACTTGATCGAGAGTGACTGGAAGAATAGCATGGCCATGCACATGATACTGGGTATCATATCTTCAGTCATCTCACATATCAAGGAACGGTGATTGAGAATAATAAGGATGACGGCTCTATGCCTTATCTCAATCAGGATATCGGAGATAAAAGGATAATGACAGGGACGACGGAAAGGTTAGAATCGACAGGGTCGATTCGTTATGTAATGTCGGGCAATACTAAAGTCTCGTTAGTTGCCACTTAAATAGGATCAAGTAAAATGGGATTTTATGTTGATCTATTGACATGCATAAACCTAAGGGTCACACCGGAGGATGAAACTCATTGACACATTTATGGAGAATGGCCAAAAGGGAGTTGTCTCGGGACATGACCAAAACTGGGTTTTGGGTCATGTGCCCGTAAGTGAATAGGACTTTACGGATCGAGACAAGGCTTGGAGTCTTGGGATTGATCGCGTCGGATAATGTTGGACATTTCCGGTATGGAAGGCTTGGAGGCGATGAGCGAATCACGGGACCTCGTTGGAAATGGCCACGGGCCATGTTCCAAGAGGCCCATGAAAGGCCCATGCAACCAAGGCCCATGGAACTAATTAATCAAGTCTTGATTAATTAGTACTAAGTAAGCAAGACAAGGATTAAGGTGTTGGTGATTCACCACCTAACCCAATCTTGTCTTGCCATACTTTGTCCTATTTACACCTTACTTGACACCATACTTGTCCCATGCCTTTAGTTGGACAAGTATGGGTTTTGTTATGTTTAAGTCATCTTTTTTCAACATAACAAACACAAGACAAGAATAGGAAACACATTTTCTCTCCCTCTTCCATGGCCATTTCGGGTTTGGCTAGTTTCCTCCTCCATTTTTGTGTTCTTGAGTCCTCAAAGAGAAGAACTACGTGGCTTTGATTCCCATGTGGATACGTAGGCGTCTTGGAGACTCAAGCCAATCATTCGTTACCCGGTGTTCTTGTTTTGGTAAGAACTAGTGCTGAATTTTTCTCTTGTGAATCCATTTTTTTGTTAGTTGTTTCATGGTTTTAATCGTCTCTTGGTTTTCCTTGATTTTCCGCTGCGAGTTGGTTCATCTCCAACCCTACCTCGAGACCCAACAGTGGTATCAGAGCCGTGCTACCTTCGGGATTCACAAGACGGTGTTCAAAGTTTCGGTTTTGCTTGAAAGTTTCGTTTTTGGCATGTTATTTTGCTAAATTGTTTGATAACATGTTTTAAATTATTGTTTATGGATTTAATGCATGTAAAATGAATTTTTGAAAATTATTTCAAATCTGGAAATTTTGAAAAAAATTTGATTTTTCGGGTCTCGGGAGCGGGACTCTCGGGGAGCCGAAACCGGGACCGAACGGGGCTCCGTTGGACGGAGCTAGGCCAAGCATGACCATTAGATGGTTGATATGCCAAGGCTAAACCGTTTTGTTAGTTATGACGAGTTTGGAACCGTCATGATGAACTCGAAGATCAAATGTTCAAAAGTTTCATTTTTGAACGGTTTCGATAAACCGAGCATCAAAAAATTTCGAAACTTGGCTATTAATTAAAACCGGAAAATCACATGATGTTTGATAACATGCTTGTTTGATAACACGATGTGTGATGTGATGTTGGCATGGTGTACATAATAGCCCCGAGCTCGATTTAATTATTTATCGCTTTTCACGGCCTGCGAGCCGTTAGAGTTAGCGTGTAATTATTCTTTCAAGGTGTGGTCGTCGAACCACTTGTTTGTAATATTTATTTATTCCCGACCTGCGAGTCGTGTATTAAATTGTAATATTTTACTCAAGACGAAGAAAGGGCGAAAAGGTCATTTGGTGGCTTTTCGGGTGTTGGCATCGGCTTGGAGTCGGTGGAGCTCAAGAAGCTAGTGGGAGTTAGTTTAGGGGGCTATTATGTGCACATTTATCGCTTTATGCTTGGTTTAGTTTATGCATGATTAATTCTATGTGTTTTAGAATTGCATGCTTAACTTTATTTACCGAGCATATCACCTCACATGCAAAGATAAAATTGGAATTTTAATCCTTGTGTGTGAACCCTTAGAACCGTCATTGCATTGGATGTAGTTGACGGGTTCAAAGGAAGAATTACATTGGATGTAATTTGAGGCATCATTGCATTTGGAATGTAGTTGATGTGCTCATCGCATCTAGGATGTGCCAAAGTTTTGAACACAACTGGACAAGTAAAAGCGGGTCATGTCCGATACCTCCCAATCATCAACACCTTACTACCTCCCCGTCCTATGGGTGTCGTGCGCATTAGCGGAGCATCCATGGGAAAGCGGGGTAGTAGGTTTGGACGACATATGTGGGTGTCGTGCGCATTAGCGGAGCACCTACATAGTGACGAGCCATAGTTGAAAATTGGTGGACCCGACTACGATTCTTAGCCTGAGGTTGAGCTAGGGTAACAGATAGGGTAAGTCGTGTACATAAGTACATACCCTAGCCAGGAGTCACATTGGATGTGATTGGATGGATTCCTACCTACATAGCTCGATTAAGTGGTGAGCATTAGTTCAGCTTAATCGAGTGAATCAAGGATCTTGGTTTCAGATTCTAAAGGTTTAGAATTGATTGTTGGTGTTTAAGCTTGATCTTCATAAAATTTATTCAGTTTACTGATTGAATTTTATCTGTTGTAGATCAAATGGCAAATTCAGCGAACATTAATAGTTTGTCATTAAAAACCATTCTTGACAGGGTCAAGCTAAATGGGACAAACTATTTGGACTGGTACAGAATTTTTGAGGATAGTCCTCAAGTCTGAACGCAAAGAATATGTCCTTGACAAGGCTGTCTCTAAGACCATATCAGAGTTACATGAAGTGTCATCAGCTGCTGAGAAGAATATCTCAGGGATCTGGGATCCAAGGATATTCTGATGGTCAACAAGGGAATTGGAAGTGGCAAGGGCTGGGCCCATGCGCACTTGGCAGGAAAGATGAGACACCTGAGAATGTCTGCTTCTACTGCCAACAGCCTGGTCATTGGAACCGGGATTACAGGAAGCTCACGGCTGATCTGAAGAAGGGCAGTGGGACTGCGCCTTCATCAAATAGCCTGGATGATCTGAAGAAGGGCAGTAGGACTGCGCCTTCATCAGGAAACATAGATGATCTAAGGAAGGGCGGTGGGATCGTGCCTTCATTCGGTATTAACTCTATAGAGCTACATCTCTCTACTTCCAAAGATTCATGGGTATTAGATACCATGACTGAATCTCACACATGCACTAATATATGGTGGCTGAAAGTAGGAGAGATTTGGAAAGCACGAAATGGACCTCAGAGTTGTGGCAACTGCTGTAGGATCCATGAGTCTTGCTTTGCCAAGAGGCCTTGTCTTAGTATTGTATAATGTATATTGCATACCTACTTTTAGTAGGAATATTATATCTGTATCCGTGTTTGACAAGGAAGGATATAATGTTAATATTGGAAATGGAGTTTTCAATGTTCTATGCAATGATATGTTTTATACCAGTACTGACATGGTTGGAGGATTGTACATATTAGATATGGGTAACAATGCCTCAAGTTCTATATATTCCGTTAATACCAAGAGGTCTAAATCCAACGATTTAAACCTAACTCTGTTATGGTACTGTCATTTGGGTCGCATAAACAAGAAGCGCCTATCAACAGTTCAGAAGTGCGGGCTTTCAGGTTCATTCGAATTCCATTCGATCGATAGGTGCAAGGTTTGTTTGATGGGCAAAATGACTAAAGTGCCCTTTATCGATCGCGATGAAAGGGCGGGTGAATTATTGGGGCTGATACACTCGAATGTGTGTAGACCAATAAGTTCACTTGCCAGGAGGGGTTTTAACTACTTTATCACATTTACTGATGATTACAGTAAATATGGTTATGTCTCTTCGGTGAGACATAAGTCTGAAGCTTTTGATAAATTCAAAGAGTTTAAGACTATAGTAGAAAACCAGCTCGACAAAGGTATTAAGGCACTTCGATTGGATCGAGGTGGAAAATACTTGACCACAGAGTTATTAGATCATCTAAAAGAGAATGGGATCCTTTTGGAATGGACTCCTCCTAGGTCACTGTAGTTGAAAGGTGTAGCCAAACGGAGAAATCGGACATTGTTAGACAATGGTCTGTTCCATGATTAGTTGGACTGATCTCCCAATCTCTTTTAGGGGTTTTGCTCTAGAGACGACCGCATTCATAGTGAATCGGGCTTCGACGAATGGTGTGGAAGGGACACCATTTTAAAAATGGTACGGGATGATGCCCGCTTTGTCCTTCCTAAAGATTTGTGGTTGCGAGGCTTATGTGAAACATTTGGTTTCGACTAAGCTCGAACCAAGATATGAGATATGCACCTTCGTGTGGTATCCCAAAGCAACAAGGGGATACTATTTCTACAATCCCAGTGAGAACATGGTGTTCGTCGCTTGGGGTGGGGTCTTTATGGAAAAGAAGTTTTGTTTCCAAAGACGTCATTGGGAGGACTGTGCATCTCGAAGAAATTCAGGATGGTACAGATCTGTCTAAACCAATTGGCAACCCAGTAGAAAGGAGCCAGAGATTGTCGTAGAGTAAGAACCAATTCCTGTTACAATTCCGGAAGGTCCAAGGCGATTTGAAAGGATCAATCTTCCACCTCCAAGATATGGTATCCGGAGGTGACAATGAAGTCATGGTGGATCACGATGATCCAGCCACCTTTCAGGAAGTCGTGGATGGGCCCAACTCCGAGTTATGGCTGGGAGCCATGAGGGAGGAAATGCAATCCATGTCGGACAACCGAGTCTGGGAACCGGTTGATCCCATCAATGGTGTGAGGACCATAGGATGCAAATGGATCTTCAAGGTGAAGATGGACATGGACGGCAACCCTCTGACCTACAAAGCTCAATTGTGGCGAAAGGTTATAGGCAGATCCAATGGATTGACTATGAGGAAACCTTCTCCTTAGTGGCTATGGTCAAAATCGATCCAAATTCTTCTTGACATAACTGCGTATCATAATTACGAGATATGGCAAGTGGATGTCAAAACCGCTTTCCTAAATGGAAATTTGACTGAGTACGTTTGTATGTCTCGGCCCAAAGGTTTTGACGATCCGAAGAATAAGGGAAAGATTTATAAGTTGTTGAAATCCATTTATGGATTGAAACGAACTTCTCGGAGTTGGATCCTTTGTTTTGATGAAGCTGTAATTGGATTTGGCTTAATCAAGAACGAGGATGAATCTTGCGTTTATAAGAAGGCTAGTGGGAGCAATATTACCTTTCTGGTTCTCATTGAAAACGACATCCCAACCTTGCACGAGACTAAAGCTTGGTTGAGGAAGTGTTTTTCAATAAAGGACTTAGGCGATGCTTCTCATATCTTAAGGATTAAGATATGTAGAGATCGCACCAAGAGGGTCTTGGATTTAAGTCAGGGAACCTATGTGAACAAGGCATTGAGTAGGTTCTTAATGCTCGATTCAAAGAAAGGACTCTTACCCACTAGTCATGGCATTCATCTCAGCAAGACTTAGTGTCCTAAGACACCTGATGAGATGAAAAGGATGATGAGAATCCTATGCGCCTGGGGGCAGGATCGATCATATATGCCATGACATGTATGAGACCAGACGTCTCGTAAGCCTTATGTTGTACCAGTAGACATCATTCTAACCTGGGGGAAAGATGATGCTGAACTAGTCGTCGAAGGATGAGTAGACGCTAGTTTTCCAAGACAAATCCAGATGACTTTAGAAGTCAATCAGGATATGTGTTTACGCTGAATGGCAGAGCTTTAGCTGGGAAAGCGTAAAACAAGATACCATTGCCGAATCTACGATAGAGGCCAAGTACATGGATGCTGCAGAGGCAGCTAAGGAGGCTATGTGGATTTGGAAATTCATGGCAGGGCTGGGTGTAATTAAAAACCCATCCAGTCCGGTGAATCCATTTTGCGACAACACAAGGGCCATTGCGCAAGCTAAAAGCCTAGATCGCATAACAAATCCAAACATGTACTGCGGCGTATCCACCTCATCAGATAAATACTGAACTGAGGTGAAGTGAAGATAACCGATATTGCAATAGATGATAACATAGCCAACCCTTTGACTAAGGCAGTGTCACTGCCTGAACATGTTAGACATGTAAAGTCGATGGGGACATATTGGAGTTTAGATTGGAACTAGGGCAAGTGGGAGATTGTTAGTCTTAGTGCCCGTAGTTCAATCCTAAATGTCCAAATGTATATATCATCGTTAGCAATAAAATTAAAGCGGCTTTATATTACTTATGTGTTGGAGTAATATATCGATGTGTGCTCTGATCTATGCCCACCATGCGAATAGAACCATAGATCGAGATAGATCACACTCGATGGGTCCCTAGTCAACAAAGCTTCACTAGAAGCGACTAGTATGAAAGATGGCTCTTTATGGCTTACGTTCTGTTAGTCATTGGAATGGGATTCCGGAGTCTGATCATAGATATCATGTGGGACATGATATTGGACGACCCACCCTGAATATGTGCCATAGATTAAGTCATGAACATATTCAGTGTTGTAGCTTGTCATGTATCCTTAGACCAAGGAGTCTTTGTGATCGCTATGTAGTCAACAACTGAGTTTGACCTGAGCCTAACGTTGTCCGTAACAGGGCTTCTATAACGGCCAGGATTGGCTTGGGGACGGGCTACATGAGTGACACGAAAGACGGCTAAGGGATTTATCCCTCATACTAAGGTATGGGAAAGATATCGGTTCTCGGCCACTTGATCGAGAGTGACTGGAAGAATAGCATGGCCATGCACATGATACTGGGTATCATATCTTCAGTCATCTCACATATCAAGGAACGGTGATTGAGAATAATAAGGATGACGGCTCTATGCCTTATCTCAATCAGGATATCGGAGATAAAAGGATAATGACAGGGACGACGGAAAGGTTAGAATCGACAGGGTCGATTCGTTATGTAATGTCGGGCAATACTAAAGTCTCGTTAGTTGCCACTTAAATAGGATCAAGTAAAATGGGATTTTATGTTGATCTATTGACATGCATAAACCTAAGGGTCACACCGGAGGATGAAACTCATTGACACATTTATGGAGAATGGCCAAAAGGGAGTTGTCTCGGGACATGACCAAAACTGGGTTTTGGGTCATGTGCCCGTAAGTGAATAGGACTTTACGGATCGAGACAAGGCTTGGAGTCTTGGGATTGATCGCGTCGGATAATGTTGGACATTTCCGGTATGGAAGGCTTGGAGGCGATGAGCGAATCACGGGACCTCGTTGGAAATGGCCACGGGCCATGTTCCAAGAGGCCCATGAAAGGCCCATGCAACCAAGGCCCATGGAACTAATTAATCAAGTCTTGATTAATTAGTACTAAGTAAGCAAGACAAGGATTAAGGTGTTGGTGATTCACCACCTAACCCAATCTTGTCTTGCCATACTTTGTCCTATTTACACCTTACTTGACACCATACTTGTCCCATGCCTTTAGTTGGACAAGTATGGGTTTTGTTATGTTTAAGTCATCTTTTTTCAACATAACAAACACAAGACAAGAATAGGAAACACATTTTCTCTCCCTCTTCCATGGCCATTTCGGGTTTGGCTAGTTTCCTCCTCCATTTTTGTGTTCTTGAGTCCTCAAAGAGAAGAACTACGTGGCTTTGATTCCCATGTGGATACGTAGGCGTCTTGGAGACTCAAGCCAATCATTCGTTACCCGGTGTTCTTGTTTTGGTAAGAACTAGTGCTGAATTTTTCTCTTGTGAATCCATTTTTTTGTTAGTTGTTTCATGGTTTTAATCGTCTCTTGGTTTTCCTTGATTTTCCGCTGCGAGTTGGTTCATCTCCAACCCTACCTCGAGACCCAACCCTACCTCGAGACCCAACCGGGCAGTCGGGCTAGGGTTCAGGTTAGGTTGGACTACCCCATAACTTGGAGAAGAAGTTACCTGTGGGCAGCATTATAAGTCTCCCGCACGCAAACCGGCACGACCACAGGAGAATAGGACCGGCCCGAGGTGAGGGAGGAAGAAGGAGAAGATGGGGACGAAGGCAGCCATCCCTACCGATATTTATCCCCCACACCAGGCGTGGTCTTGGAGGGAAGTGACCGGATGCGACGGGGTGACACCGGGACAGCGCAACCAACAAACTCAGCCCCATGTGGCGATTGGGCAGGGTACATGACAACGGCGGCAACAACAAAAAACACCATAGCGCGACTAAAATTAAAGCTAGAGCAAGGTTCTCAACTAGAACGAGAAAGTGTGGTTAAAAGTCATGTAATGTGAAAAAATGATTTCCACACTGTAGCGACTGATGAAGTGGCCATGCTTATTATTTTATTACCATATATGTTATATAATAATTAAATAATAACACTTTCACCCATTATATATTGGGTAACCCAAATGTTGAAACTAGCATGCATGTACACCAGCATAATAGTGTATTCGTGATATCTGTTAAGTGTTACCCCATAGATAACATGGGAGGAGAAATCTATTGAGAATCACTCTTAACATAGGAACTATGAGAACCAATCCTAGCCACACACATTTAAGATCCAACATTCACCATGATGCCACATCATCATCTCAATTCTACCATTGTTCACGCCTATTTCATCTACTCTCACACAAGCAAGGGCATAATTGTAATAGCATGGTGCCATGTGGACAATTGTCCATTTTTTTTCTTCACTAATTTAATATTTCCCGATTCGTTTGAATTCCGATTAACTTCAAACTTGCGCCAATATTTTTCTTTTTTCAAGGGCTTTAAATCAATATCAGTCATGAATATATTTTGAAGCACGAAAATAAAAATTTATATCAAGGTGATAAAAATAATGTTGAGTGTTGATAAATCTGCACTAATGTTTTATATCGTAGTACCAAACTAGTGTTAAATGTTGATAAAAAAACATGTAATGAGGTGATAAAAAACAAATAATGAGGTGATAAAAACCATTTTCAATTTTGATAATAAGTGTGATACACTAGAGTTTAACGTTGATAAAAAAACTTGTGATGAGGTGATAAAAAACACGTAATTCAATGATAAATCTAGTGTTAAGTGTTGATAAAACTGGTGTTCATAAAAAGCTCGTGATGAGATGAAAAAAATCATGATCAGTTTTGGAAAATTGGGTGATAAACCAGTGTAAAGTGTTGATAAAAACAGGGTAAAGTGTTGATAAACCCAGAGCAAAGTGTTGATAAAAATTACCCATATATAATTCCTTTAAAAACTAGCCCCAAAATAATTTTTTTTCGTGCTTCAAAAAAACATGTGATGAGTGTGCTAAAACACACGTAATTTGAATGATAAACCTAGTGTTTAGTGTTGATAAAACTAGTGTTCATAAAAAGCACGCGATGAGGTGATAAAATCATGATCAGTTTTGGAAAATGAGGTGATAAAACCAGTGTAAAGTTTTGATAGAACCAGTGTAACAGTTTTGATAAATCCAGAGCAAAGTGTTGATAAAAATTACCCAGATTTTTTTTACGTTAAAACATGGTTCTCACCAGATTTCTCCTCGATAACATGGTATGTATGTGGTCCTCAATGCTAAAAGAAATCTAATTTAAAACCTTCCTACCTTCTCAAAGCCATAAAAAGAGTCCTATATCATCATTATATTTTACTATTAACCTTTGGTAGCCACCCCAAGTAAGCAATACCTTTTTATTTATTTTATTCCTAAACTTAGGATAAGGACATTAGGATATTTTTTGAAACTAACAATAAGTTTCTGAACCATAAAAATGGGGATAACATTCCATTAAATTTGGTATTTTGCATTTAACTATAAACTTCTAAAACAACTGATATACAATTTTCTCCTTGAAAGTGATCGCTCCATTTCCTAAGGTTGGTAGGAAATGTCGACGGTAACAGGCGAAGGAACGGAAACCCCGTCCTTTCTTTCGGCCTTTCATAGTGTGGATCCACCATCTCGTCCCTCGTTCTCGTCTCGTTTTGGGTTAGCAGCGGCGACGAGGATGGGTCTGATTTTCTCCGCCCAGGCGATGGTAGAGGCGAACGTACCTCCGACTACGCGGTCGGGTGGTGGTGGTCTCCTTCAGGGATCTCATTTGGATCGGACATGGGGCATCTTGAGATGAACGTCGCCCTCGTCAACCCCGGTCGATTTCTTCCTCCCCCTCGAGTTCTCATTCTCGGGTTCCCTTCTCATCTCGTCCGCTTCTGGTCGCTCCTTTAGAGAAGGTGTAGATGGGAAGTCATGCGGGGCCAGGAGACCGAGGTCGACGATGGGGATCGGTTGAGGATGAGGAGTCCAAGGATAGAGACACGAAACTATTTGGAGGGGAGAGTTCGGGCGGAGATTGGAGACACTCTGTTAGTGGTAACGGAACGACTCAGGGACTACGTTCCAGGCAGCACGAGCCGATGACGACGCTAGGAATCGCATGACCACCTTAGGGCTTCTCCTACCTAGGTGGGTCATGGTGGTTCGGATGGGTTGGGTAACTTTGGGCCGACCATGAGTAGAAAAGGCACGTTGGGCCCGAGTGGCTTTGTGTCGGAAAATGGAGGATTTAGACAGGGTGGGCCAGGCTTTGGAGCTTTCCCTTATGCTGGGCCTAGTTTGGGTGGGTAGGGTCTATGGATTTTCATTCTATAGGACCGAGGCATAGAGGTCCAACGGGGGGGGGGGGGGGCAGAGTCGGCAGTATCGACAATATTAGGGAAAGAACTCATTCAGGCATGAAGACAATAGATAGTACAGTATAGGTGATTAGGGAACTCGAATGAGAGGTCTATCCATTAGGGAGGTAGTGGTACCCCCGACAGAAATTTGCGGACGAGGCCTTAATTTTGCTTGTTCGATAGCAGCAAGGGAGATGACTACGAATACATTTATTGGAAGTACCTGGTCGACTGGCTCAGTGATTTATGGCAGCTTCAAGACATGAAAGCTCGCCTCTAGAGGATGGTGTTGTGGGCTTCTTTTTTCGGACGGCGAGAACATGCTCTATTTTGGCCAAGAAGTCGTGGGATTCTAGTCGCTCCCTCTTATTTTTTGTAGATCTAAGGACCTAGATGAGCCCCGAGCTATGACTTTAACCCACTTCTCGATCTGGGCTCGCATCTCCAACTTACTGGTGGGAGCTTGGAATCGGGGTGCTGACTTCCGATTGAGAGTGCGCTTGGTACTTGTCTGATAGTGGACGATGATGCAGATAATATGAGTTGGGGAGACTTCATGTTGATCAGAGTGCGAGTGGGTGTTCGCATACCTCACTAGAGCCAGTTTTGGTTTTGTCTAATCGAGTCTTGGGTACAGACGTTATTACATATCTTTTATGAAAATATGTGGGATCATTGTTTTGCTACAAATGTATGGGACACCTGATGTCAGCATGCCTTTCAGATCATGGGAGTAGGGGACTGTCTCTTCGATCCCCAGGGGATCCAAGATCGACTTGCTCCAAGGCCCATCATGGAACTGAGGTCCGGGTACAAATTGGGACTACTTGGGGGATGGTCTGGCCAACTGAAGCCAAACTTTTCCCATGTGGCTTCATGGCCAGCAAATCACAAAGGTGGGAAGGCGGTAGAAGAGGAGACCTCCCCGATTGACTAAGCTCTATCTTTCTCCATCAGGAACATATACTCGACTTGGGACTCGGAGGAACGAGACTGATCTTTTCACGTCATGGGGAATCGACCAAGCACCCAGGGACAGTCCTCATTTCGAGGAAGAGGCCATTGAGCCCACCCCTCATTCTCTAGGGGCTACTCTTTGTCATTTCCAAAGAGTCGGGCGAAGGAACACCTGGGTGTTTCCCGAGACATATACACATCCTCTCTTCCAATAGTAAGGAAGTGGCTGGTAAGGGAGGACCATGACTTGGAGTCAGAGGACTCTACATGCTCCAAGAGGGTGTCTCGATCAACTTTGGGGGCTACAAACACCATCTTCTTGGTCAATGAGGAGCTCGTGATCCAGTAGGGGGTTGGCCAACAGCACCGCCTCACTAGACGTATGGTGGTAGGTGGTTCCACCAAGTTCTGGTACAGTACTTTCCTACTAGCTCGGGGGCTAGCACTCTCGCATTTTCTGAGCTCTACTTTATTAATTCAGCGAGGAAGACACACGTTGGTACCTTGGGAAAGTACAGAGTCCGCCTATGCCCTACTCCAAAAATAGGTCGGCTATGTTCTAGCTTTATGTTTGGATTCATTGTACCGGTTTCTTCGGACGCTATTGTAGTATCACCTTCCGAACATCTTAGTGAAGCATTTTGGTATTTGAGCATTTATATTCGGTTTTTAGTTTCTATTTTCTTTTGGTCCTATGATGTTATGACTTGTTACTCGGTACTATTGTGTTTTAAACGTGGTTTGCCCGTTTTGGGTCGGGTTTTTTTTACTCAACTAATATATGGTTGTGTTTCCACTTCAAAACAAATCAACCATTAGAAATGGAAAATTAAATATTATTATATTATTTTATTATAATAATAGAACAATATCATCAACAACAGAAAAACATAATCATATATTTTTTTACCTTAAGTTCACCTAGTCTTTCAACTACTTTGAATTTGACAGATTATAAATCAACACTCGTATGAAGATGATAGAGGAATCTAGTAACGAGAAGGAGAGAATGAGGGGCACAAAATGAGCATTAGTTTGGTTATATGCGGTTTAGTGATCGTCAATCCAAGTGCCACAATGATCGGTTGTGATCTATTATATACAGATCTATGGCACAACCCGGACAATGACCATATATACACTTTAGAGCGTGAGTTGGATGGTTTACGAGTGAGTTTTTCTTTTTTATTCAGCAAAATTTATTGATGGACCACTTCTTTGAAGTAAAGAAGTGGTCAAGAACAAACTCTCAAATTACAAGAGTAGGAGGAAAACTTGCAGTCCAAGATACCTCACCCACCTAAACCAACACCAAATAAAAAACCCTAACTAAACCCCATCTGAAAAGACAGTAAGCACCCCCCCCCCCCCCCCAAAAAAAAAAAAACCTCAAGATCCAACCAGTACGGAGACTAGATGGCTCATGAACCATCCTAAAATAAGAATACAAAACAGATCAGTACCCCTGCCTATTTCAAGGCCTAAAATTCAGCAGCTCCCTCCTAGTCCCAAGTTCCCCAAAGCCTGAGCAGAAAATCCCCTTATAAAATTCGCATCTAAAGCGTATTGCAAGAAGAGATTCCAACACTTGTTGCATAAAATACACATCACTGCCCCAACAATACCAAGAGAGCCATAACCAACAAAGGGAGCAATGAGAAGCTCAATCCAAACTTGAGTGATAAAAACATTTGAGTGACAGCAATCCACACCAGTCGAGCACAAAATAAGAACCACAGACACTGCCCTCAAAAATACAAACCAGAAAAAACACTCCAACCTATACATAAAAATCTAGCCACACTCAACAAAGTTGGCAGAGCAAAGGATAAAAGTACTAACCAAACCCACACTCAAGATAAATGCCAAGAGAGAAAGAGAGGCTATAAACCCTAAACCACAGATAAACCTATCGTCACCTCTAAACCCCCCAAAGCTCACCCAAAACCACCCAAACCTAGAAAAGGAAGAGAAGACAAACCTCAGAGAACAACCATGAGGAGAAAGAAGACAAGTAAGTGACTACAATCCAAAAAACCAGTGGTTGCTTGATCTTCAAGCAAACAAACCAGGGATTACTTGTTCTTCAAGCAAACAGAACAAGACCCTTCAAATAAGATAATCATTGTAATGATGGGATGCTCCTGATTTTTTTTTTCTTGGTGCAAATGATAGGATTCTTCAACCAGTCACTGAAGGAGAAATATTGGAATCTATTAAAGAAGCTCAACTCCAAGCTGAAAGTAAAACTCTAGATTTTTTGAAGAATAACAAGGGTAGAAGTAGAAATGTTATTGAAGACCAGATCATTTCTAGCTCACTAGAGATGCAGAGAGTAACAAACATGATATTCCTCCAGTGCACAGCTAAGGCTTTAGGGCCTAATTCTACCCAGTGATACAAGAAGCCTAAAAGATTATCCAGAATCACTCCTTTAATTCCCTACCAATCCAATACTGCTGCCCACACAATCCAAGATCTATAGCAGGTTATAAAGAGATGATTTATCTCCTCAAAGTCTAGAGCACAAAAAGGGAAAAGAGTATCATTCAAATACAAATTCAAACCTCTAGCATCTAAAAATAACTTTGTAGGAACTGCCTATTGACAAGTTAACCAAACAAATGCAGAGATCTTAGGAAGTAAGATAGGAGACCAAAGAAGCTTACTCCAAGGCTGATCTTGTAAATCAGCATCATCAAGATAATAATACATTCTTTTAACCTTAAAACCTGCTTCATGAATTTTCCAAGAAACTTTATTATCACCCGAGTCTTGAGGAACAAATAAGTTTAGTAATCCCAATAAGATTCTGAATTGTCCCAGCTCCCAGCCTCTAAGAAATCTCCTAAAATGAATAAACCAGAGACCGTTGTTCCAAAAGTGAGCTACTTTCTTGTTCTCATGAATGCAAAGATGAAAAAGTCTCTGAAATCTAGACTTTAAAGGGACATTAATCAGCCAAATGTCCTCCTAGAAATTCACTCTCAAACCATTAGACACAAACCACTCAAGTCCTGCAAAACCAACTACATTACTGAATTTTTGATCTGCCAGAAGAGTTTGCATATGACTAAAAAAAAATTGATTTCCTGTGATTCTAACTTGTGATAAGTCCGAATCTTCAGCACACCACCCATATTTAGCACAACTAATTTTTTTCCAAAGAGAGTTGGTTTCCAAGTTAAATCTTTACCATAATTTTGCTAATAGGGTTGTGTTTATAATGTACAAATATTTTATTCCAAGCCCCCCTTTTTCTTTAGGAGTTCAAATCAGATCCTATTTAAACTTATGAAGAACCTTTTTGGAAACTGAACCCTTCCAAAGGAATCTCCTCTACCACTTCTCCACTTCTTTTAAAACTTTCTTTGGGACTTTGAAGAGTGGCATATAGTAAAGAGGGAGAGAAGAAAGAGAAGATTTGATCATAGTTATTCTACCCCCAAAACTAAGGGTCTTGGACTGCCACAAGTTTAGCTTTCTTTTAAATTTGTTAATGATTGGAGACCATATACTGAATCTTCTAGGATTAGCTCCCAGTTGAAATCCTAGATAATCAAGAGGTAACTAAACTCCTTCACACCCAAGAATGTCTGTAATCTGGCTCTCCTATAAGGATGTTGGGTTCAACAAAACCACCTTAGATTAAGAGAAATTAATTTTCAAACCTGAGGCTAACTTAAAGGCCAAGAGAGATGTCTTGAGATTGTGCACATGAGAGATCTTAGCTTTTAAGATGATGAGAGTATCATCTGCAAATTGCAAATGTGAGATAGTAGGGTCTATATTGCCACAAGATAGACCTTGAAGGTTGCCAGAAATAATCCCTTATTTCAAGATATGGTGAAGGCCTTCAGCTCCTAGTGGAAAGAGAAGAGGAGATAAAGAACATGCAAGAACCACTCCCGGTCAACGCCAGTCAAATCGGCGAAAAACAGGAAAATTTAAAATTTTTGGACAGACACCTAAATGAACCTAAATTTGACCCCGAGGGTCATATCGGACTCGAGTTGACCCCGATATCGACCAAAGTGAGTTATGGGGGACTCAGGGCAACTTTCTGACCAATTTGGGAAAGGTTGACTTTTTCCTGGAAAAGTCAAGCGAGTGACGTTTTGGTCCGTTCGAGGCTCGTTTTGGATCCAAAAATCTTAGCCGTCATCACAACGGTCTTATTTGAGCCGTTTCCTTGTAGCCCGTGAAGTTTCGTAATTTCTTGGAAAATGTGCCCGTTCGGGGACCAAGACGTCCGATTTTGACAAATCCGACTGAAAAAAAAAATCTATTGTAGAGTTTGACTCCAAAATTGAAGCCCAACAGTTTTGATTTTTGGGCCTATGATCAAATTCCATCTCTTAAGGTTTAGGCCCACTTATGATATAAAGCCTTTTAGTTTATCTTGTATTGGGTACAATTAGTTGAAACATTAGGGTTCCCAATTGTGAAGCCGCAACTTGTCCTGTACAAGAGGGAGAGGCGACATCTCTTGGTCAGCAGAGCTCTCTGATCCATTTTCGTTCTTTTGGTGATTGATCACAGAATGATCAATTAATGGGTGAGGATCTGACCGGTGTTGACAAAGAACAAATATGACTTGACAGAGGCGTGTGCGCTAACATGAGGTCATCTTAAGGTGTACTCCTAACTCCATTTGCTTGATTGATCTCACAGGATCATTTATTTCCCTTATAGTTTTACGGTAGTAAAGCAAATTGTTGCTTTAAGAACATTTAATACTTTTTTTTGATTTGTTGGAGTAAACCTACCAGACATTAAGTTGCTTCAGTAGCGGGTTGACTTGGTGGGACTGTGTAAAAGAGAGTGCAAACATCAAAAATTAGTCTTGATTGTTATTGATGTTCTCGGAGTTTATCAGTATTAAAAGTTTGGATATGTTTCTTTTGTAGATTACCGATTTTTGTTGAGGAATAGAGAATTAGAATTTGTACTTCGTTAGAATTATGAAACTGTAGTTTAGAAACTTTAATTATGTTTTTATAACGCTCGGAAGTCGTAAATGGATTCCGTCGATTGCGTTGGAACCCTTGAATTATTCTAAGATCGTAGAAACGAAAACGGAAATTTTCGGAGCCCCGGAAGGGCGTTTTCAAAACCCGGGCAGATTTGCCGAGCCGGGCGAATCGGGCCTTTCCGGGCCCATTATTGACAATGTCGAGTGATTGGGAAGTTTGGGAGTGATCGACATTGTCGGGTTTGAGTTTGGGCGTCGAATTCATTAAAATTCAGCTTTGTCGGCAAACTTAAAAAGTGTTTAATTGTGATCTTGTTAGATCGTGCCGACGACCGCGGAAAAGGGAAGCTAGGCGAGTGATCGCGAGCACGCCGGAGCTTGGTCGTGGACTTTTGGGAAAGCGTACGAGGTAGGGAAAAGTAGCCGGATCTCGGCCCTGACTAGGAAAAGTTAACAGTAGAAATGCCTGTGACACTTGGATGTCGTGGGTTAAATAAGTTTATCGAACAATAGAAAGGCATGCGACACCGGGTGGTATCGTATGATACGGGAACGTATCGAACAATAGAAATGCATGTGACACTTAGTAGTTTCGTAGGAGCAGTGAACTTATCGATATTAGAATTACTGGAGGCATTTGGTTATGCCCGGAGGTTGATTGTTTAGTTTATGTCTTGGGTGGCCATGAGTGCCTGTGGGGTTGTTAAACTCGTATTTTACTGTTGGTGTGTCTTGGGTGGCCATGAGTGCCCGTGGGGTTGTTAAACCCGTATTTTACTGTTGGTGTGTCTTGGGTGGCCGTGAGTGCCCGTGGGGTCGTTGAACCCGTGTTTTACTGTTGGTATCTTGGGTGTCCATGAGTGCCCGTGGGGTTGTTGAACCCGTGTTTTACTGTTTGTGTCTTGGGTGGTCATGAGTGCATGTGGAGTGTTAAACCGGTGTTGTTGCTGTTTGTTGAACTTTGCTTGTGATTGTGATTGTGGTTGCCTGAGGATGGGGTGTGACAGGCCGACCGCCTGATCCGACTGCGTGTCGGGAAAAGTGCGACAGGTCGACCGCCTTATCCGATTGCGTGTCGGGAAAAGTGCGACAGGTCGACCGCCTGATCCGATTGCGTGTCGGGTAAAGTGCGATAGGTCGACCGCCTATTCCGATTGCGTGTCGGGAAAAGTGAGACAGGTCGACCGCCTGATCCGACTGCGTGTCGGGAAAAGCTGCGTGGGTATTGGCTAGACAAGTCGACCGCCTGATCCGACTGCGTGTCGGGAAAAGTTGCGTGGGCACTGAGCAATTGGAGTGCGATCCTTTGTGATCTTGTTTGGTGTGCGATCCTTTGTGATCTTGGGTGTTGCGTGGTTATATTTTGTGTCTTTGGTGGAAGTCGTAACCGCTGTGTCGGGTCTATATTACGTGTCCGAGTGTTGAGTTGGTTAGGGAAAGTAACAGTTGTGTGTCAGTCGGGTTACTTGAGTTTGGGGATAGTAGTCCCCGGTGTTTGGGTTGTTGTTGGTGTTTCCGGCATGTTCTGCTAAGTATGCCGTAGTCAGTCTGGTATCCGTGGTGGTGAGAAAACGCTCACCCCTAGCTGCTTTTCCTGCAGGTACTGGTCGCGGGACAGACTAGGTGAGCTCTCGAAGCTTGAAGAGCTGGGAGCGGGAGTCTGGGTTTCCTTTTGAGTTTAGCGACGTACGGCATGTCTTTTGTCCGCTTGTTTGGACGTACTTTTGAGTTGTAAATTATTATTTTGATTAACTAAATGGTGATTTTAAGTGATTTATTTAAAAGGTTTAAAAATGGTTTTATTGTTTTACCGTTCGCGTTCCGGGTTCGGTTCTACTGAATTTGGGGCGTGACAGAACATCCTTGTCTTAGACCCCTGGTGAGATTAAAATCAAGTAAGGGAGAGCCATTAATCAATACTAATGCCCAAGCATTAAAACAAGAACTCATCCACAATCTCCGAAGCTTGCCAAACCCCATGATTTGTAGCACTTGATCCAAATACCCCCAATCCAGATGATGATTTGCCTTTTCAAAGTCAACCTTAAATAATATGACCTGCTCTTTAGAAGATTTAACTGAGTTTAGTAACTCAACTGATCTATCAATATGCCATTAAGGATTTGTCTCCCTGCTATAAAACCGGTTTGAACATCATTAACCAACTGATCCATCACAGTCTTAACCCTAGCAGCAAGGGTTTTGGAAATTATCTTATATATAGCACCAACCATACTGATTGGTCTATACGCATCAAATCTAGAAGGGTTAGAGACTTTTGGAATCAGTGTAAAAAAAGGATGAATTAATACCCTTACCCAAAGAACCTGTCATATGAAAATGCTGAAAGAAATTAATTATATCTTCTTGTAGGAAACCCCAATGTTTCTGAAAATTTTTTAGGGTATATTTATTAAGCCCTTTAGCATTCTCCCCATCACAAACCATAACTGCACAGAGAATTTCAGCATCTGTGAAAGGTCTCTCCAAGAAATCAACTTTAACTGATGAAATATTACTAAATGAAAGCTGAGATACATCCACCACAATGGAAGATTTTTTTTTTGGAATCTTGTAGCAAAGTGAATTCTAGCTGCCTCCTTGCTTCCAGAAGGAGAAGTGAGGATAAGGCCCCCATAAGAAATCTGAGAGATTTTTTTTCTAGAGGATGAAAAATTAGCTAACAAATGATAGTATTTGGAGCATCTTTCTCCCTCTTTAATCCATGTGGCTTTAGCCTTTTGTCTCCACACTTTTGTCAAAACCTTCACTTTCTAGATAGGTAAAGCATTACTGAGGGCTCTCAAAGATCTCTCCTCCTCAGATAAAACCCTGGATTCCACAATCCCATCTAAAATATTAACATGTAGCTGGAGAGAGGCAATATCTTTTTCTAAGTAACCAAAGACCTCAATATTCCACTGTTTGAGGAAATCTTTCAACTTTTTCAGCTTCATCAAAATAAAAAAATTAGGCTCCCCAACAATTCTCATATTGGACCAAAGAAGACTGATTGTAGAGAAGAACAAAGGATGACCCCGCCAAGTATTCAAAAATTTAAAGGGTCTAGGGCCCCAATCTATGAAAGGGTCAGCTAATAAGACTAGTTTGTGGTATGCGATAGATCTAGCAAGACAGGTCCGAGTTAAATTCTTAATTCCTGCAATAACTTGTGGAGCAAGTAAGCATCTGTCAAGCCTAGAAGCTTTTGACCTAGACTGAAACCAAGTAACTTTCCCTCCACCAAGGGGAAGATCAATCAGAGGAGCTTCCATAATAGAGTTTTTGAAATCTCTTATGGAAATAATAGAATGAGAAGGAGACACTTTTTAAGCAGGATCCAGAATTGCATTGAAATCCCTTGCAAAAATATAAAAGTCTCCCAGAGATTGAGTTTCCTCTAAAAGCATCTGCCACAATCTTCTCCTCGGTTTAGAAGAACAAGGAGCATACACATTAACAATTGCCAAGTTAATATTGCAATCTGCTACAAATCAAAACAAAATCAGTGCATGATCTATTGGTTTAATAAACTGAACTTTGAAGGCTTCAACTTGCCAAATTGAGCAGATTACTCCAGATAAACCTTGAGCATTAATACTATCCAGATCCCAAGCATTAAATAAACCCACTGACCTCAGAAAAAAAAAGGTGGCATAGACTGCAACTTTGTTTCTTGTATAAGGATGAAAAGAGGCCTATGTTTCTGTATCACGTCTCTTAAAGCTCTCATCTTCTGAACAGAGGAGGATCCTCTCATATTCCAAGAGAGGATCTTCATAAGAGGATTTATTGATCTTGTATAATTTTGGCTTGAGATTCTATCTCATCTAGACAAGCCCCCCCCCCCCCCCCCCCCCCCCCCCCCCCCCCACCTCTTCTTCACCAAATCATCTCTTTAGTCTGTTTCAAAATTTCCCTTCTGATTTATCTCAGCTTCAAGATTTTCAAATTGATCAATTACTAAATCATTTACAACAAAGGCCTTCAATCCTATTGCTTTTCACTAGTCCCAAAGACTTTTATGTTCTTCTGAGTTGATAAATGCTGAATTTCCTTTTAGCTTCTTGTATGACAACTGCAGCAAATGAGTTTCTTTTCCTCTCTTGGATAGAGTATCATAAACATAAGAGACCTGAGGTTTTTTTTATCTGCTCTTGATTAGAGATTTTTTCAGTTAAGTGTTTTTGGGCTAAGAGGAAATTTTGTTGCTACCAAAAAAAATAAAGTTCAAGTTTTGGCTTCTCTCCAAAAATACATCCTTCTCCTTGGTTAAAACAACTTGTGCACCCTTAATAGTACTTTTGGGTTCAACCCTTAACATCTCATTAATATCTTATGCACTTTCTAGACCCAATGCTTCCACATCAGTTTCTATTGTCAGACTTTGGATCTTTTCTATGTCTACTGGATTGTTACCTTTGGATAAAGAATAAACTGTTCCTTCTTCCTCAACTTGTGCTTCTTGAGCAGATTGCAGGGCCTGAGTAGCTTCATCTGTGGGGGGAATGTTTGGGGTAATCAATGAGGAAAAGGAGTCATTCACTACAACATTTTCTAAATCTTATTCCGAGGAATCAATTTTCTGAGTAGAGAGAGGGTTAACTCCTAAATCTTCAACCCCAAATAAATTTGACATTCTCTTTGTCTTTCCCTCAATCATTAAAGCTTCAACTTCCTTAATTCCTCCATTGATAGTACTTGGACTTAACAATCCCTCCTTTGTTGTAACTACTAATTGTACCTCCAACAATGCATTATCTTCTTCAACACTCACTTTCTCATTATTATTAGACATCAGAATAGGGGAAAATAAATGTTCAGGTGACTGAGATAAAGAATACCTTAGAGATTGTGTAGGAGTTGTAAACATACTAGAATAAGAATTTCCATTTGTAGAGTTATCACTGGTTGAGATAGAAGCTTCCCATTATGGAAATAATTTTTTATCAGTAGTAGTCACTAATGCATTAAAGCTTACCTCTTGTAGCCTAAAAATGGTGGATTTGCTGAAGCTACTAAGAGAAGTTGTGTGAATCAACACATAAGCCAGCTTCATATTATACCCTTTGATTGACTGAGGATGGGAATATATCAGATCTCCCAACCCTTGTAATGCTGCAGCCATAGTTTCCAAACACAAACCATAGAAGGGTATGCCTTGTATTGTTACCCACTAGAATGTTACATTTCGTTTGCAAAGTTTCTGGCAATCAGGAAGGATGATGAACCAGTTCTCTAACCACTTCACATTTTCTTCCAACATTAGTCTTTCAAACTCTTTGTCTGGGAAAGTTATTATAACACATCTTCTCCTTATAACTCTTACTTCAATCTCAGATATCCCCTCCAAAACCATTTCTCTCATGATGGAATTTGCACTGAGATTTCTTACTGATATGGCTACCTGAGATCTTTGAAGTTTCTGTAGATTGGCAGTCACCACATATCCTAAGGAAGAAGGATCCTTTTGTTCCCCAACTAAAAATTCTTCCTTCTTTGCCTTTTGTGGCTCCTTGTCTTAGACCTTCTGCACATTCTCTCTCCATTGTAACTGATTAACTGATTGTTGATAAATTCTGGGGGTTTTCCTTCAAGCTTTAGCTATGAAAACCTTGTATCCACAAAGATTCCAGCCACTAAAATTTTCTATTACAGCTGGTAATCACTCTTCAAGTATGAATCTTATTAAAGCAAACTATCTTCCTCTCATATTTGGTTTTGTTGGTGCTTGTACAAATAACATTTCCCCAGCTGCTTTGAACTGCTCCTCTAGCCACAAGGATGATGAATTTGGAGGAATATTACTCACAAAAGCCCAATGTTCAGATTCCCCAGTAATCACATTTGACCAACCTCTATCTCCATCTTGTTTAACTGGAGGGCCAAGTATTCTCCTCCATTTTCTGCCAAAGTCTGTGTTGACATCAAGCTCTAAACCTCTTCTGTGTTTTCTTCCTTGTGTGGCCATCCCTTCCTCTGGTGCATCTCTGGTAGGATCCTCAAAACCTGGTGGGGGACCTATTGAAGATGAAGAAGGTTTAGTTTGCTTTTGTTCTCATAATCTTGTTTTCAGGGATGATTGTTTCCTTGGAGGTTGGATTTGATCTGTGTATCTCAGTGCTCCTGACTTGTCCTGATACATCCCACAAACTTTGTTGCGATTTAGTAGTCTTGTTGTACCATTAGGAGACCATGATTCCTTGATTGGTGTAGATCTAAGAGCTCTAAGTTCTTCCTCTGTGTATTTGCCCATTTTCCTCTTGAATAACAGTTTTAAAGTAGTGTCTGCTGCTGTGAGTGGTGATGATCAAATAGCTAAAACTAGAAAACTTGTAAACCTGCTGAAAGTTCTTCAAACTGGATGATGATCCTGAAGATTTGCTAAATGTTCTTCAACCCTAATGATGATCTTCAAAGGAAATTCAGAAGTTATTGTAGCTCCTACAAAGCATTTGTTAATATGATTGATCGTCCATATGCACCCTATCTCTTTTATGAGTGAGTTGTGATTATGGGTATTTTACCAACCCCTTACCTTAAGGTCTGAATTTCTCCTTAATGGCTACAAGTATGCATATGTCTCACTACTATGTATTAATACATATTGAATCCAAAAGTGGTTAGAGTGAAACCATCCTTACAAGACTACATGGTTACTTGTTTCATGGTATCGAAGAATAGTAGGTATTAACACAATACCATAGGCTCACAAAATAGGTATCCGATTTTCAATACTTATTCTCCAAATTTCACGCCTCTTAAATGTCCAAAAAGTATTATGGAACACTATTACAAGGGAATATTGTCAATATATTTCCCTCACAAACAATCAAAAGCACAGGAGGACTTACAAATAAGCAAGAAATGGTCGAGATATCATTCTCAGTACTACCGTCATCTTATTGAGGGGTAACATAACCTCTAAGAGAAGAATAGACATTTTATAAGTTCATACATGAACGCTCATCCACCACTTCAATAAGGTATCGGTCGATCCCACATGAAAGCAGTAGATACCCCAAAAATTAGAAACACTCAACATTAAATCTTTCACTATCCTAAGTTAGCTTGTTTTATTCATTTTATTACACTATACAATTTTAGCTCACAAAAGTTGTTTGGTGAGTGAAATTAGGGGTGGAGCAACCAAGGCCCGAAAGGTACTACAATGAGAAGATAGAGAAGGATCGCCACTAACTAGGAAGAGCATGCGTTAAAACCAAAGTGACAAGAAAGCAAGCAATAGAATGTGACTCATGCATATAAGATCATAATAAAAGTGGGCATGAAATAGGTGTGATTTAACTTCCATGATGGTAAACTTGGGATGGTTCTCTCTTTCGTTTCCAATATCGCTAGGTTCTCTGCTCCTACGACACTACTAAGTGTCACATGCAATTCCACTATTTGCTACGATCCCGTATCATGCTTTTCTAATATTTAAATAAACCTACTCAACCCACGACACCCCAGTGTCACATGCAATTCTACTGTTAACTTTCTCTAGTCAGGGCCGAGATCCGGCTACTTTTCCCTACCTCGAGTAATTCTCCAAAAGTGTTCAACTAAGCCCCGGCGTGATCCCAGTCACTCGCCTAGCTTCCCTTTGCCTCGGTCCGCAGCATGATCTAAAAGAACACAATTTTCAATGCACTTTAAACTCGCAGGAATAAACTGGAATTTAATAAACTTAACGCCCAAACGTAACCCCGACAATGTCGATCACTCCCAAACTGCCCAATTACTCGACATTGTCGATAAAGGACTCATAAAGGCCCGATTCGCCCGACATGGCGAATCTGCCCGGGTTTTGTAAACGCCCTTCCGGGGCTCCAAAAATTCTCGTTTTCGTTTCTACGGTCTTAGAATAATTCAAGGGTTCCTAGGCACTTGACGGAATCGAATTTCGACTTCCGAGTCAATTAATTAACGTTTTAAAGTTTCTAAAACCCGTTAATTACTACTTTTCCAATTTAATTCCAAATTTCGATTCGGTTAAGGATAAATGGTCCGGGGAACGTTTTAAACCACCCGAACACTAAACCCGATCACCCGAGCACGTGGGCCCCACCCGGCCCACTTGGCCATGGGCCCTAGGGTTTCAATGGGGGCTCGGCCACCATGGTGGTGGTTGGTCCGAGCTCCGGCCAGCCACCCCATGGCCCCTTCGCCTCCAACACCTCCAAAACGTCTCCAACAATTCCCCCAACCTCAATACACCCTAAACTAATCTTTTTTAACCAAACCCTAACATTTGGAAATTATCAAATCGACGATCGGTTTAGTACTAACCGTAGAGGAAGACGAGGGTAGTTCGATCCTTGCAACGATGAGACGATCCACTGGTTGAAGCTTCGTGAATAGTGGCCAAACCCTAACTTCTTCTCTCTTTTTCTCTCTTCTCTCTCTAAAACCCTCTTCCTTTTCTTATTTTTTTTTCTCTTTCTACATGTGTGGCCGAACACACCCATCCCCCCTCTCTTGTCTTGCTTCAAAAATACCTAACCCCACCCCTTTAGTGGTAAGGGGGTCCCCTTTTTAAACAAAATATCTTGTAGGTATTTCTGTCAGATTCGCGAAAATCGTACGTTTCGGGCCCCGAACGGGCACTTTTTCCCAAAAATTATGAAACTTGACGGGCTACAAGGAAACGGCTCAACTAAGAACGCTGCGACGACGGATAAGCTTTTTGGATCCAAAACGGTCCTCGAATGGACCAAAACGTCGCTCGGTTGACTTTTCCAGCGAAAAGTCAACTTTTCCCAAATTGATCAGAAAGTTGCCCTGAGTCCCCCGGAACTCACTTTGGTCGATAACGGGGTCAATTTAAGTCCAGTATGACCCTTGGGGTCAATTTAGGTTAAATTAATTGTCTGTCTTAAAAATTTTAAATTTTCCTGTTTTTCGCAGGTTTGACTGCCGTTGACCGGAAGTGGTTATTACAGTCTACCCCCCTTAAAGGAATTTCGTCCGCGAAATTTAAAACAGACGTACCTCGGGAGCCGAACAGGTCGGGATACTTCGCACGAACCTCGTCCTCGCGTTCCCACGTCGACTCAGCCCCGTGATGTTTCCACTGCACTCGTACCAAGCGGATAATCTTGCCTCCCCGTAGGACCTGCTCCCGTGTGTCCATGATCCGAACCGGATGCTCCTCATAGGAGACATCGTAAGCCACCTCGATACCGGTCCACTCAATGACGTGGGAGGGGTCTGCGTTGTATTGCCGCAACTGAGATACGTGGAAGACGTTATGGACTCTCCCAAGTTGCGGTGGTAACGCCAGACGATAAGCCACTGCTCCCACTCTGCCCAAGATCTCAAATGAGCCAATGTACCGCGGAGCCAACTTGCCCCCGCTGCGTCTGAACCGTACCAGCCCCTTCCTCGGGCTCACCTTCAGGAACACGTGATCTCCGACTGCGAACTCAAGAGGTCGACGTCGTCTGTCGGCATAACTCTTCTGCCGACTCTGTGCGGTCCTCAACCGATCGCGTATCAGCGCGACCTTCTCTGTCGTCTCTCTGACAAGATCGCGTATCCCAAGCAGACTCTTGTCTCCCACCTCTGCCCAACACACTGGCGATCGACACGGCCTCCCATACAACGCTTCGAACGGTGCCATCCCGATACTGGCCTGGAAGTTGTTGTTGTAGGCGAACTAGGCCAACGGCAGGTGGGTCTCCCATGATCCCTTGAAGTCCAGTACACATGCCCGCAACATGTCTTCTAAGATCTGAATCGTGCGCTCGGACTGACCGTCTGTCTGGGGATGATGTGCCGTACTGAGTAGAACTTCGGTCCCTAACGCTTTCTGCAGACTCGGCCAAAACCTGGACGTGTAGCGGGGATCCCTGTCAGACACTATCGACACCGGGACCCCATGGAGCCGCACTACCTCCTGAATATACAAGCTGCTCAACTTGTCGACCGGGTTAGTCATCCTCATAGCCAGGAAATGGGCCGACTTGGTCAACCGGTCGACTACCACCCACATGGCGTCGTTTCCCTTCGGCGATCTCGGTAGTCCACACACGAAGTCTATCGTAATGTGCTCCCACTTCCACTGAGCAATCGGTAGTGGCTGCAACAATCCTGCGGGACGCTGATGCTCGGCTTTCACCTGCTGACAGACGAGACATCTCGACACAAACTCTGCGACTGCTCTCCGCATCCCGCGCCACCAGAAATGCCGTCTGAGGTCACGGTACATCTTGGTGCCCACCGGGTGCACTGTAAGACGCGAATGATGTGCCTCTCGCAACACGTCGTCTCTATAGTTAACTGGCACGAACAGCCCCCCGCGGTACCGTAACCCCCAATCAGCACCATCCTCCCAGCCTACCACCTCGTCACCCGTGACGACTCTCTCTCGGATCTCTGACGCCTCGACGTCCTCCGACTGCGCTTCCAACACTTGGGCAAGCAGTGAGGGTTGAGCCACCAATGAGCACATGGCCACGCCGCCAGTAATCTCCTCTAGCTCAAGCCCGAACGTGCTCAGCTCCCCCATCATGTCCCACTCTCGGACTGATATGCTGGCGAGGCTCGGAACCGACTTCCTACTCAAGGCGTCGACGACCACGTTCGCCTTGCCCGGATGGTAGTGTAGCTCGAAGTCGTACTCCTCGAGTAGCTCCATCCACCGCCGCTGGCGCATGTTCAGGTCTCACTGGGAAAATATGTACTTGAGGCTCTTGTGATCCGAGAGCACCTGAAACCCCTCGCCATACAGATAATATCGCCAGCCCTTTAGCGCAAACACGACTGATGCTAGCTCCAAGTCGTGGGTAGGATAGTTGCACTCGTGCGTCTTCAACTGCCTGGAGCCATAAGCCACAACTCTGCCCAACTGCATCAGTACGCAGCCCAGTCCCTCTCCGGACGCATCACAGTAGACATTATAACCGATCCCTCGCTCGGGCACTACTAACACTGGAGCGGTAGTCAGCCGAGTCTTCAACTCCGCGAATGCACGCTCACAGTCCTCTTTCCACACAAACCCGACTCCCTTGCGTGTCAACAGAGTCATCGGCGCGACTAGTCGCGCAAAGTCCTGGACAAATCGCCGATAGTAGCCTGCCAACCCCAGAAAGCTGCGGATCTCGAAGACACTCGTGGGCCGTGCCCACTTAGAGACCGCGTCGATCTTCGACGGACCGACCAGGATACCGTCACGGGACACGATGTGACCGAGGAATTTCACCTCAGCGAGCCAGAACTCGCACTTCTCCAGGTTGGCATATAGCTGATGCTCGAGCAGTAGTGTCAGAACAGCCCTCAGATGTGACTTATGTGCCGCCTCGTTCTGCGAGTAGATCAAGATGTCTTCCACGAACACCACCAAAAATTGATCTAAGTACGGCCGGAAGATGCTGTTCATCAGGTCCATGAACGCTGCAGGTGCGTTCGTCAGTCCGAATGGCATCACCAGGAACTTGTAGTGCCCATAGCGTGTCCGGAATGCAGTCTTTGCGACATCCACCTCACGGACTCGCAACTGATAATAACCGGATCGCAGATTGATCTTCGAGAAGCAGGTCGACCCTCTCAACTGGTCCAACAAGTCATCGATCCTCGGCATCGGGTATCGGTTCTTCACCTTAACCCGGTTCAGCTTCCCGTAATCTATACACATCTGTAGCTCTCCACTCTTCTTCTTCACGAAGAGTGCTGGTGCTCCCCACGGCGATACACTCGGACGGATAAACCCCTTCTGCTGAAGCTCTTCTAGCTAACGCTTCAGCTCAGTCAATTCTGCCGACGCAAACCTGTAAGGCGCCATCGATATCGCCGCCGTTCCCGGCACTAGGTCAATCCTGAACTCCACCTCACGAACCGGTGGCAACCCGCTCAACTCCTCAGGAAATACCTCGGGGAACTCGCATACCAATCTCGGTAACTCTCGGCTCTGCACAGCCGATACTTCCTCCTCAACGGACAACGCCGACAGGAGGACCCCACTCTTACTACCCAGAACACACGTCACCTTCGTACTGCCCACTGACACTGTCACTCGTCGCCTGTAGAAATCGATGTTGGCTCGGTACCTCGACAGTCAATCCATTCCCAAGATCACATCAAAGGTCGTCATTCCTAGTATGAGAAGCTCACCAGGGCAAGGACAGTCTGCGACTCTAATCTCGCAGGCACGACAGACCCTAGTCAATGACACTCCACCCCCAACTGGGGTGTCCAGGCACAGGGGTGGACTCAACGGCTCTAAGCTCAAGCCCAACCTCTCAGCACAACCCAATGAAATAAAAGAGTGCGACGCCCCGATATCAAATACGAATAACGCCCACAAATGATACAATAAACACGTAACCTGGATGGTCTCACGGTACGTGCTAGGTCCTGGGGCCCTGGAGTCGGTGACTGCATACACTCTCCCCTGCGAGGCCTGCTGCCTCTGACCCGGCGCACTGGCTGCTGCATATCCATGACTCTGCTGCTGTCTCGGAATCGGTGCGCTCGTAGACGGCCGTGACGACCTCGGCTGCTAACTCTGTCGAGGGCGACCACCGGGCGACTGTACTGTCCGCGACTGCTGCGGTTGCTGCGCTGATGTCGCTCCCAACGGCTCACGACACCATTCCATAGTGTGTCCAACCCGGCCGCATCGGAAACAGCTGGTCTCATCGGCTCTCGACCCCGAGCCCTGGCCTGTCCGGCTAGTCGCTGGTAGTGCCGCGGGCCCTCCCTTCGTCGGAAAGTCTCGCTGTAAGTGGCCTGGCTGCCCGCAGTAATAGCATGTCGGCCTCCTCTCTGAGGCGACTGGCCCCATTGATGCTACTGACCCCTGCTGTCTCGATCCACCCTGATGAGGCGGTGGTCGGAAGAACCCCGTGGTCCTCTGTCTCCGCGAGTCTCGTGAGTCAGACGGCCCTGCAAAGCTGGTCGGCCACTGTCGGACCTCACGGGTCCTGGCCGCATCCTGGACACCCTGCTCCACCGTCACTACGGTGTCCACGAGATATGTATACTTCCGCAACCTCAAGGCGATGACCTTATCCCGAATCACCGGTCTCAGTCCCCCCTCGAACCGTAGGCAACGGTTCTGCTCGGCCATCACCATCTCTGGTGCGAATCTGATCAAGGCCGTGAATCTGGCCTCGTATTCCGCCACTGTCAACCCCCCTGCTCCAGGTCTAGAAACTGCACATGTCGCTCCAGCCGAGCCGACTCGGGAAAGTACTGTGCCAGAAACACCTCCTGGAATACGTCGTAGTCGTGCCCGACAATGTCCTTCACACGCCCCCTCTAGTGGTAGGCGCTGTCCCTCAGCTGGTGAGCTGCGAAGGACACTCTGCGGCGGCCATCTTCGATACCTGACGTATCCAGGTCCCGCGGGACCTGTTCTAGACACCTCTCGGTTAGGTCGGGGTTCGGCTCCCCGACGAAGATGGGTATCCCTAGCTTCAGAAAGTCTAGTAGGGTCCGGGCTGTGTGGTCATCTGCCTGACCGGGCCTCACTGGGACCGCTGCTGCCTCTGGAGCTGGTGAAGCCGACTCTCGGCTGGCGATGACCGCCACCAAACTCTGGACTATCCTGGTCAGCTCGTCCAGGGCAGTCATAACGGGAGAGTCCGCGACCGGCGGGACACTGGGTGTGCCTGTAGACGGTCCCGCGTCGCTTCTCTTGTCTTCTCCGACAGGAGTGCCCTGCGCCTCTGCGTACTCGGCGGGCTCAACGGTTGGCACCCGCCCTGGTGTCCCCGCTGACCGCCCCCGCCAACCTCGCGTGGGCGCCCGTCCCCGTGTTACCGCTGCTCGTCCTCGTCTACCGCGAGCCATAAGTCAGTATCCTCTGCACGGATACACACAAACGTTCAGTTTGCGAACTCATATAAAGACAACAAGTTCAAATACACTAACGTTCACACGGTCTACGTCTACCCTAACGTACTTGTTACTAAACGTCACACTGCTCACGCTAATTATACTTTAATTATAATAATACGTAAGCGAACCCTCAATTAAACCGCATAAACGCACGCGCCACGACTCACATACAACTCAAATCACTCGACCTCAACCAAAACACAAGCCGACAAGGTCAATCAACAACACCACAACACTCGCCCACCGGGCCAACCAACATCAAAGTACGCCCCCAACACCAATCGATTTTAAAACACACCCTCATTCTTGGTCGGAAACGGAGCGAAAAGAAGAAAAAAGAGTCCTTAATTTCTGAGGCGCACGCTGAGCGCACGGAGTGCACCCAGCATGCACCATGCACGCCAGGCTTACCCCATGCAAGCAGCGTGCGAGGCGCACGCCAAGCGCACGTGGCGTGCAGATTGGACAGAGAGCACCTAAAATGACCACTTTTGGTCGACGCACTCCGCGCGACCTACGTGCATGGTGCACGCCCAGTGCACGACGTGCGTGCGACATGCATTGGCGTGACCAATTTTAAAACCTTTCCTTTTCATTTTAAAACCTCATTTCTTGACATCACGTAGTTACAACTCGGTCCAAGGGTCCCCGAACCACGTTGTACTCACTTGATATCAACGCTGTCACGCTCGACTACAGGGGTGCCCCTGAGTCGAGTCGCGACAGTTTAAAAAAAGTTCACGCAACCACACACAATCAGTATGCCAGCAACAAAATGCTGCAACATACGCACAAGCAAAACAAGACTCAAGACACGACGGGTCTACACTGACTCGACCCTCCCCACCTAATTGACGGACAGTCCGAGGTGTGAAAGCTCGAGCTCTGATACCAAGCTGTTACGCCCCAATTTCAGTGAACCGAACTCGGGACGCGAACATTTAAAATAATAAACACTTTGAAACCTTTTCCATTAAAACACTTTAAAATACCAGTTTAGTTCAACAAAATAATAATTACAACTCAAAATAAAACGTCCCACAAGCGGACAAAAAACGAGGTATCCGTCGCTAGACTAAAAAGTAACCCGGACTCCCGCCCCTAGCTCTTCAAGCTTCGGAAGCTCACCTAGTCCGACCTGTGACAAGTACCTCTAGGAAAAGCAGCTAAGGGTGAGCGTTCGCTCACCACCACGGATAACAGACTGACTACGGCATAAATAGTAGACAAAGCCGGTAACACCCCAACCGACCCAAAACCAAGAAAACAATCCCCAAACTCAAGTAACTCAACTGACACACCACCCGTTACTTTCCTCAACAGACTCAACACTCGATAACGTAATGTAAACCCGACACAACTATCGACGACCTCCTCCAAGGACACGACAGAACGACTACGCAACGCCAAACAAGATCACAAAGGATCGCACACCAAAAAAGATCACAAAGGATCGCATTCATGTTGCTCGGTAACCTCCCTCACGCCCTTTTACCAATCTCTATCAGGTCAGGCGGTCGACCTATCGCAATTCCTCGACACCAAGTCGGATCAGACTGTCGACCTATCGCAATTCATCGACACCAAGTCGGATCAGGCTGTCGACCTATCGCAATTCATCGACACCAAGTCGGATCAGGTTGTCGACCTATCACACTCACAACCCCAAACCAAGCGGGCCCCCAATCTCAGGTAACCACAATCAATAACACAACCAAAGCTCAACAAACAGTAACAACACCAGTCCAACACTCTACGGCACTCAAGGCCACCCAAGACGCCTCAACAGTCAAAACTCAGGTTCCACAACCCCACGGGCACCCACGGCCACCCAAACACCAACGGTAAGACACGGGTTCAACAACCCACCCGGGCACTCATGGACACTCAAGACACACTAACGGTCAAGACTCGGGTTCAACAACCCCATGGGCACTCATGGCCATGCAAAAAACCAACAGTCAGACACGGGCTCTCACGGCCACCTAAGACACCAACAATAATAACACGGGCTGTCATGGCCACCCAAAACACCAACAATAATAACACGGGCTCTCATGGCCACCCAAGACACCAACAATAATAACACGGGCTCTCATGGCCACCCAAGACATCGATAATAAAATACGGGCCCTCATGGCCACCCAAGACATAATTTCAACAATCAACCTCCGGGCATGGTCATATGCCTCCAGTAATTCTAATATCACTAAGTTCTCTGCTCCTACGACACTACTAAGTGTCACATGCAATTCCACTATTTGCTACGATCCCGTATCATGCTTTTCTAATATTTAAATAAACCTACTCAACCCACGACACCCCAGTGTCACATGCAATTCTACTGTTAACTTTCCCTAGTCAGGGCCGAGATCCGGCTACTTTTCCCTACCTCGAGTAATTCTCCAAAAGTGCTCAACTAAGCCCCGGCGTGATCCCAGTCACTCGCCTAGCTTCCCTTTGCCTCGGTCCGCAGCATGATCTAAAAGAACACAATTTTCAATGCACTTTAAACTCGCTGGAATAAACTGGAATTTAATAAACTTAACGCCCAAACGTAACCCCGACAATGTCGATCACTCCCAAACTGCCCAATTACTCGACATTGTCGATAAAGGACTCATAAAGGCCCGATTCGCCCGACATGGCGAATCTGCCCGGGTTTTGTAAACGCCCTTCCGGGGCTCCAAAAATTCTCGTTTTCGTTTCTACGGTCTTAGAATAATTCAAGGGTTCCTAGGCACTTGACTGAATCGAATTCCGACTTGCGAGTCAATTAATTAACGTTTTAAATTTTCTAAAACCCGTTAATTACAACTTTTCCAATTTAATTCCAAATTTCGATTCGGTTAAGGATAAATGGTCCGGGGAACGTTTTAAACCACCCGAACACTAAACCCGATCACCCGAGCACGTGGGCCCCACCCGGCCCACTTGGCCGTGGGCCCTAGGGTTTCAATGGGGGCTCAGCCACCATGGTGGTGGCTGGTCCCAGCTCCGGCCAGCCACCCCATGGCCGGTCGACCACCACCCACGGTGGCCGGAGCTCCTCCCGAGCTTTCGGCCACCGGAAAACGTGCCCCTTCTCCTCCAACACCTCCAAAACGTCTCCAACATTTCCCCCACCCTCAATACACCCTAAACTAATCATCTTTAACCAAACCCTAACATTTGGAAATTATCAAATCGACGATCGGTTTAGTACTAACCGTAGAGGAAGACGAGGGGAGTTCGATTATTGCAACGATGAGACGATCCAATGGTTGAAGCTTCGTGAATAGTGGCCAAACCCTAACTTCTTCTCTCTTTTTCTCTCTTCTTCTTCTCTCTCTAAAACTCTCTTCCTTTTCTTATTTTTTTTCTCTTTCTACATGTGTGGCCGAACACACCCATCCCCCCTCTCTTGTCTTGCTTCAAAAATACCTAACCCCACCCCTTTAGTGACAAGTGGCAAGGGGGTCCCCTTTTTAAACAAAATATCTTGCAGGTATTTCTGTCAGATTCGCGAAAATCGGACGTTTCGGGCCCCAAACGGGCAATTTTTCCCAAAAATTACGAAACTTGACGGGCTACAAGGAAACGGCTCAACTAAGACCGCTGCAATGACGGCTAAGCTTTTTGGATCCAAAACGGTCCTCGAATGGACCAAAACGTCGCTCGGTTGACTTTTCCCAAATTGATCAGAAAGTTGCCCTGAGTCTCCCGGAACTCACTTTGGTCGATAACGGGGTCAATTTAAGTCTGGTATGACCCTCGGGGTTAATTTAGGTTAAATTAAGTGTCTGTCTTAAAATTTTTAAATTTTCCTGTTTTTTGCAGGTTTGACTGTCGTTGACCGGAAGTGGTTATTACAGAACGGACCATCAAGGTAGCGCCTCCCTTTCGACTTTGTGGAAATCGTGTCATAAGGATCGACAAAAATCAGCGCATTAGTTTTTTGTTTTTTTTGTTTGGTTTTCTCTGTTTTGGGATAAGGTTTCCTTATAGTTCTCCCTTAACAGAACTTCTTTGTAAGCGTGGCTCTGGTCTTTTAACCTCTTTTCCGAATCATTTCATGGATTCGGTTTTTTCGAGCTTATCAAAAAAAATATTCCATGATGGTAGCAAAGGAAACTAAAGTTGATATGTAGAGTCTAGCAAGAAACTCGTATCAACTACTAGTCTGGTCATTATTACACCCCAACCTTGGAAGCCATCCCATCAAATTTCATTGATCCTAACAGTTGGCTATTTATTGAATTCTAAACATTCTTAAGATTACCATGAAAGTTGAACGGATGACGCGATCAGAAGTTAGGGATATGTCCCATTCTTAAATAAGGGTAGAAACTCCAGCCACTTTGAAATGCGTACTCATTCCTAAATATCGATGTTGATCGTAGAACTCCAATAATCGCTTACCCGGTAGTAAAGAAAATTAATTATCTCTCCGGCATAGGACAACCTCCTTCACTCCCCAAGTTGTGATTACGACGCATTCCAGCTATGCATCTTGGTTTGTGGCGTCATCCTAAACTACACCTCGCCTTCGTACGATGAATATTCTAGGGAGCCTATTGAAAAACAGTCACAACATTGGTAGGCAGTTTGCTCTGTGGATCGCGTCTAGACGCGGCTAGCATAAATTTATTAGAGATTGAAAAGAGATTTGCAACTGTCAATCGACCTGGGAAGTCAACATAATACTCGTCCATTAACATCAAGATAATAATGATATAAAAAAAGTTAAAGTTTATTCTTTAGAAAGGTCCTTGATTAACCAATCACCCTAAAGTTGGCTTTTTTCTTTACTGCAAGCTACTGAATGGGCAATCAATCTATTAATGACTCAACTAAACAAAAAGGTTTTATGCAACTGCATAAGCAAATAAAAAAGTACAAATTTATGACTCAAAATTTTTTTTATGCTTCCTCGATTTATTGACGATCGTTTCAGCATTTTATCTCTACTTAACCACAAACCATATGTTAATATACTAGAAGGTAGAAACTAAGAGCTCTTATTTTTTTTAGTCTGGGAAGCCCTTTTGATGCGTTTATGGGTGGGTTTTGTTATGTTTGGGTAATAAATTTCCGTATTGTTTTAGTTTGCTTCCCTGTTTTTTTGTTCTTGCTTTGATAGCTTTTTAGCTATTAGGGTGTTCTTGGATCATTTTTGTCGATTTTTTTTGGTTTTGAGGTCGACCCTTTTCGGTGTATCACCTTGCCCTTATATCTTTCTAAGATATGTGTGGTTTACTAAATTCTCGCTTATAGAAAAACAAAATGGAGGGTATACAAAACTACCCACAAATATATCATTGGTTTTGTTCAGGACGAATGATTGAGCAGATAATACCGACATTTAGAAAGAATTCAGATCACAAAGTCATAGCATAACATGATTAGAGAAGTATGCATTTACATTATTATGGTGCAATACTCAAGATGGACTCTTCCTAGTATATTTCAAAGAACATAGGGCGGAAATGAGTTATGCTTGGTTTTTCTTCTTAAATTTCTCATAGTGTGTAACGCTCAAAGGGAGGTTTACTTTTTATTACTCAAATAGATGCTCATGAGTGAGAGGCTTCCATATGCATACGATTCGCTGCAACCTCAGACCCATCTGCTAGTTCATTGCCTTTATTAGATTCTCTCCTAGTACCTAGTATTCACGATCATAGGTTCTCGTACATTTATATGTTTTTATAAAATAACTTCCTCAAACACACTTTCATTCTAACCATATGTCTCGACTAGTACTACAGACGATGACATTCACATTTCCCTAAAACTAACTAGCAATGACATCTCAATTTCACCCTTACAAAGATACAATATTATCTTCTCTTACTTCTCGACAATACGTATATAAGTCAGATCAAACAAAGCATCCAATGTCAAAGAGATTTGAAATCTAATCAACATATAATTATACATGTGGCAGCATATAACATTTTAGCGTATAACATCTAGCATATTATCATCTACTTGGTAAGGCTTCTTAGTTCCTTGGATTCTTCTCGTTTTGTTTGGTGTGTGGGTAGTTTCTTTTCCTTTTCAGTTGGTTGTTTTCTTGTGTGTTGGTTACAGTTTATGAGTGTTCTTTCATTTTTTTTCATTCGCCAGTTATCTTCAAAACATTCATGCATCTTTATCTTATAGTATTTTCAGTTGGCTTGGAGATTCTCTGTGAATTTTTGCAGCAACATCTTCTCTGCATTTCATCAACGTATAGAATATTATTCAAGGATGTCCAATCTCTCATCATCATTCTAGGGTCTACAAGGTGGAATTCACAACAAAATTGGGATTTCTTCACTTATGTAATTCATTTTTGGGTTTTCTTCACTATGATCCCAGAAAATTTCTCAAACCCTTATCAGTGCATCTGATGGTGTTACATATCCACATGTAGCCTTCTTCAGTTTGCAATGTGCATTTCAGTTCCAAAAAGGTTCTCAAAATTTTCAGTCAGGTTGTTCAGAATCTCGTTCACATGATGTGCTTCACTTAGTTTCCTTAATGTTGTGTTGAGCTTGGGTTTAAACTTCATTTGTAATTTTCATTCCCATGTTGCTTTTGGTAATTCATTGGCTTGTAAGGATATGTAGCTGGATCCTTTATCCTCTCTCCTCATTCTATGAATTGGGAGAGATTTTATATAATGTTTTGCTGATTAAAAAAAAACATAGTGACAAAGGTAATAAATTTAAAATGTGCAAGTTTTAATATCACTTCCGTTTGAGATCGGTCTCTCTGAGTTTGGTTTTGTAGTTTTGCGTGGCGGTTTCTTAATCGGAAGAAGTCCCGATAGTTCTGTTTCAGGAATCGAGATCTTTTGTTCCGTTTCGTAGCCGCTGTTTAAAACAGGTTTAGGCGGGGTGGCTCGCAGGTATATCATTCAAGACTTATGAAGTAGTACGAGTTGGAGGAGGTCTCGATGATTCCGCGTCAAGAATCGAGGTCGTTTCAGTTTGAAGCAGTGCGAGCCGAAAGAGGTCCCGATGGTTCTGTTGCAGGAATCGGGATCATTTTGGTCCGTTCACTGGTAACTGAGGTTTAGGTGACGTGGTTTGTGAATAAAGTTACTTTCAAGACTTATGAAGTGGTACGAGGGTAGTCTCGAACTTTGTCTGTCCTTTGTGGTTTATTTGTGGGTTGCGTCCCTACTTTTTCTTTTTGTTTTGGTTCTGGCTGGTTGCCTTGTTGCTCTTTTGAGCTGTTTTAGTCTTGGGACGATCCCTTATGGAGGTTGATCTCCTGCCTTGTTTTCTTGACTCAGGAAAACAAGGGTTTAATAAATTTTCGCTTATTAAAAAAATGAATATCCAACCAACTTTTTAGTGATATAACCTAATCGTGTCCTAACATGCTTATGGCTCATATTCTTTGTATCCAAAGGACAACATCCCCCTGAACCCTCGATTGAAACAAAGATTTCTCTTGCATAAAAAATCAAAATTCAGGAAAAGGTCGTATGTTCTCTAATTTCATTATATCTATTTGTGAAGGTATAAAAATTTTCAAGAGCATCTTTAATGATAGCCAATTTACCTTGATGGGTTTGGGGTTTTGATTGAATGATGGATTCTTTTTCTTTTCTTTTTTGACCAGCAACGCAAATTTAAATTAAACCTCTTTTGAGGATAAAGAGGAGTTACAACAACCAACCAACCACAACAATCAAAGAAGACCAATACCAGAAATCACACCGCTTCACGCAGGAAGCTACCATAAAGACACCGCTCCACGCAGGAAGATATAACAAACCAACCACTTCATGTAGGAAGCCACCACAAAAACAAGGTCTAATAGATATATTTAACAACCAGTATGCGCTAAAAGAAAAGGATCTAAAGCATCCAGATTTAACCAACATGAATCACAAAGAGAAAACACGTCCAACAGACGATGGAGCTCAAACTCAGTCCTCCAAACTGAATTCGGTCAACACTGAGAAAAGCCCCTAAGGGGGAGGACCAGTATTTCTATCGAGAACGAGCTCAGCCCTCCTAATAGGCAGCAGCAAAACAATCTTCCGAAAATCCAAGGCATGAACTCAAGCTGGGCATTCCGAAACCGAGATCGGTAACCCCTCACCGGCCAACACCTAGCGAGGACCCAGGGGGGAAGGCCTATAATAATACCGAGCATGATCCAACCTGAATCCAAACAAAACTAACACCACAACCAACCGGGAAGCGCAACGCGATAACGAAAGCTCAACCAGCAACCCTTCAAGAACTGCACTCCTAATTGTCAGTCTCTGAAGCTCACACTCAATCCTCCAAAAACAATTCCAGACAACACTAAGAAAATCCCCAAAAGGGAAGGGCCAGTATTTCTACCAAGAGCGAGACCAGACATCCTAGCTAGCAGAGGAAATCATCACTACCCGGAATACAAGGCTGGAACTCGAGCTGAGCGTTCCGCTACCAGAATCAGTAATCCCTCATCAGGCAACACCAAGCGAGGACCCAAAGGGGAAGATCTGTAATTATATCGAGCACGAGCCAACCCAGACCCTAACAGATCTAATACCTAAGCCAGAAAAGGAAAATGACGCAATACCTAGAGTTTTCCTTCAAGCCACGAAACAAGTTGTTTCCACGCACACCCACGCACCCCCACTTTCGTCGGAGAGTCCCATAAATAGGACCCGAGAACCAAGAAAGTCTCCCCAAGAATCGAGCCATCGATCACCGATCAACATCAATCGAACCGCCAATATAACACACAACCAAAACAATAACAAACAAAGGGGGAAACAACCTAAGTAGAGACACCACCTAGTGTTTGACAAACCCGACATGGTGCGGGTGAAGGGAGACAATGAACACGCGCAAGGACCCAGCAACAGCCAATGGAAAAGAAGCCGAAACATGGGAGAAACTGATGAAACACCGCTGAGGAAGAAGGAGATGCCGACCCGGTCCAAAGCGAACCTGACCCGCTTGACTCGGCCCGACCAGGACTTGTCCAGCCCAGCCTAGTTGGACAAGACCCTGCCCAGCCATCCCCCACGTGGCCCGACATAGAAGAACCCTACCCGGTCCAAAACTGAACCAGGTCGAGCCTAGCCGCCCCTGACAAACGAACCCAACCTCCGGTAGACCACCCTACCACCTGAGACGACGAGGCGAGCTCCGATTCCGGCGAGCAACACCAAACCCTATCAATATTCCGGTGAGCTTGACAGGGCAGATCGGTGACCCAAAAACGAGACAAGGACACTGGCGGGGCCTCCCTTAGGTCCGTCGAATAGGGCAGACGACCAGTAAGAGCGAAGCTTCAGGCTCCTACAAAGCCAACCATCCAACATGTCCGAAAGTCAGGCGAGAGAAGATTTAAACTCCGGTGAGTGAACTCGAACAAAGCTTCATATCTAAAACAAGAAGGCGCGAGAGAGAGAAAAGAGAAAAAAAAGAGTGGGATAATGACTATTATCAACTTAACCTTAATTGATATGATGTGAGATGATGGATTGATAATCCTATCAATGTGGACTATTAATCCAGACTACCGGAGATGTTGGCATCACCGTCCTCAAATATAAGAATTAATTCTTCCTTCTATAGCAACCAAAAAACATTTGACTGAACTGGCAGTGATAAGTGCACCGTCGTCAGCCAAATCCATGAGGGATTTTCTCTTTTAAGTAATGGAGAATTTACTAATGCGGTCGAGTACGTTGAGTCAAGTTCCATTTGGCCCTACTTGAACCCAAAGCTATTGTCTTTACATATTGCTTTCCTTTCTCTCTTTTCATTCATATTAATTCCTTGTATATTTTGAACACGCTTTACTGAGACGGAGAATATGATTGGCTGATGTTGCAACAAATACTCTTTGGGATCACATTATCACTGGAGGTAGATCTTCTGGTTTGGGTAGGAGATCCCAAAGGCTTCACTGTGAAAAAAATTGTATATGCTCTTGAACAATTCAACCTCAACACCTTCAATAAATGCTACTTGGACAAAAGAACTATGGAAGCCAGGAATTCCCCCAAAGATCACTGCTTTCTGTTGGCTAACTTGTCTTGAGGCAATTCCAACCAGGTGCTTTCTTGATGCTAGAGGACTGCAACTATCCCTACAAGGTTTGCTTTGTCATGTTTGCAACAATGACTTAGAAGATGTCTCACATACTATACAACATTGTGTTAGAGCTTGGAAAGTTTGGAGTCTCATTTTGAACTGGTGGAAATTATTTTGGGTAATCCCTGAGACAGCTAAAAGTTTATTCACATCCTGGGCATCTCTAAATCATTCCTCAAGAAAAGGTCATTGGGAAAATATAATCCATATTTCATGTTGGCAGATCTGGTTAGCTAGAAACCAAGCAATTTTTGAAAATTCCTTTCCTTCTATAGAAGAGATGTTTCTCGAAATTCATAATTTGTCCTATAGTTGGGAGTGGGAAAAATTCAAAAAGGGTGGCTACTTTTTCTCCTTCAATTCTTGGGTTATCCCTCCCAACCCTTGCTATCCCAGGAGACTTTCTCCTTAGTTGATTCACAGTTGTGTGATGGGTGCTGCAGAGAGGGGTTTTTAGATAGATTGATCTTGTATGGGTATCAAGGCCTCTCTTTGTCTCTTTTCATACTTACAGGACTTATTATACTTGGACTTGTGGGGGATTGGATCCAGTGGGAAATTTCTATCAGAGGCAGGATTGAATTAATTTTCTTGAGACACAAGAAAGGTCTGGTGGTGTTGCTTGAGACACGAGAAATATCTGCAGCTTTGGTTGGGATGTGGTGATCTCTTCCAAGGTTGGTCCTTCCTTTATTTACTGGGGGTTGGGGTTTGGGGGTTGGGTTTGGGTTGGTTTGGGTACTGATGTGAGTTTGGTAAGGTGACCCTTTTGGGTTTTTGTCTTTCTTAGGTTCTCCCTCTCTGGGACTTGTGTGGGGGTTCCTCTCTTTGATCTGGTTCTCTTTTTTCTTCTGAGTGAGGGTAGATTCTCATTAGGTGAGTGTCTCTTCTTCCCCCTCTCTTTTCTTTCTCTGGTTTTTGCAGGCAATTCCAACTTTCCTGCAGTTTCTCAACTGCCAGAGGAATTAAAAAAAACTACTTTTTCTCAGGACACTCTATTGGTGTTAGATACACATACTGGAGTTGGATGTTCTCCCCTTTAATCTGGCGATTCATTCAATCGGTTTTGGTGTGCTCTTATCTTCGTCAAAAAACAGCTTAGGAGAGCCAATCTACTAGGAGTGCACTCTGCAAGTATTGGATGGCAGAGGTTTTTTCGAGGTCTGAGGCTTTATGATCCTTCATCTTAAATACCCTCCTCTCCACTGACTCATGATCTGGTTGAGGTGTTGGCTAAAGCTCTTACTGATAAAAATTGCAGTAGTTCCTCCCTATTAGTTTGGTTTAGTTGAGGACTAAAGGCTCTTTGGTTGTTTGGTTTTTAGTAGCTTGTGATGCAAGTTTCGTCATCTTTAGGGAAGACATTCTTAGTTGGTTGTTCTTGTTGGTAGATCATGTTGATAATCCTTGTTGTAATGGTTTTTTTGTACCTCCTTTTTCTTCCCGAAAAAGGTTTTTAATCTAAATTTGCTTTGCCGATCAAAAAAAAAAAGAATCCAGTTCATTGTAGCTTACACAAGCACACTTCCATGGAAACGATGCCACATTTTCATGTTTACTGTTAGGGATAACTCTGGGTCCAAACCTTTCTCAACGTTTCGTTTTCACGTCCTAACCCAGACCAACGTTTCGTTACAGTTCCATACACGAAAGGTTGGAACTTTTACAAAACCTGATATGAACCGTTTAAATTAATGATTTCGTTAACATGGGAAGTGAAAAGTCGAAACTACAACTCCATTCACGTCCTAACCCAGACCAACGTTTCGTTACAGTTCCATACATGAAAGGTTGGAACTTTTACAAAACCTGATATGAACCGTTTAAATTAATGATTTCGTTAACATGAGAAGTGAAAAGTCGAAACTACAACTCCATTCACGTTAACCTTTCAGCTTCTCTTTCCCAAAATAATGCATTATTTTGAAATTCAGTGTTGAAAAATTGTTGGATATGTATACTAAGTGTTCTAATTGCATGTTGAATGGGCATGGGGAGCTGAAAGGTTAACGTGAATGGAGTTGTAGTTTCGACTTTTCCCTTCCCATGTTAACGAAATCGTTAATTTAAACGGTTCATATCAGGTTTTGTAAAAGTTCCAACCTTTCGTGTATGGAACTGTAACGAAATGTTGCATTGGGTTAGTACGTGATAATGAAACGTTCAAGAAGGTTAGGAACCAGAGTTATACCTTACTGTTATTATACAAGACTTCGTATCCCAATATACTTGTATTCATGACCACGATTTTTTGCGTAAAGTTTTCTGAAACATTTTCTCGGTCGAAATGAAAGAAGAGAACAAAGTATGAACGAATCAGACCTCCAATACAAACAAAAACAGTTTGTCAAAGTAAACTCTTAATCGTAAATATCAAACATGAAGTCTCAATCATGCTTCAGCCTCGAACAAATTGAGTCGGAGCTCAAATAAACTGAAAGACCCCACAATAGATAGATTTAATAGACATGAAACAAACAGATTATACAAATAGAATGTCTAAAATATGAATCTACTAACCTTGAAACACAAACGATAGAAAACTAGGTCTAAATACCCTCATATGTCAACCATGAAGCTGGAAAAAAGTGATAGTCGCTACAAATATGTTGGTGACCAGAACTCGAGCAATCGCAACCCCTATCAAAACTTGAGAAAAACTCAATCTCATCAGGGCCACCAACCCCTCGTAACGGTAAGGAGGGTGGCCACAAGCACATCGGTGGCCAACACCGTTAAAATGACGAAGTTAGATCTAGTGGGCGAAACCCTACCAAATCCACAAAACCTTAAAATCAAGATCTTATAGGTGTTCTCCTAACGCCACAAAATGCCTAAACCACTCAACGACGACAAACACCTAAAACCGCAAGCCCAATCACTTTTTTGAATGAGAACAACAGATGACCAAAATAGGACAGAATATAGGGAGAATGTGGGCTCTAAAGAATCAAACAGTAGAGAAGATGTAATGAGTTCACAAACCTAAGCCACAAATTATGACGGGACTCGGAATAAATCAGACGTGCCAGTTGGAAAGGACACCAGCAAGACCCCACCTTACAACACATAAGGTCATTGAGTCTAGATCTACGGGCTAGTCAGACGCAGCACTGTATAATGCCACATCTACATGCTAGACTGACACGAGACTATACCAAGGGAGAACTCCAGCCACCAGACTAATAAGTCACCTACTTAGACCATAACGACTTGTCACTTCCGGAGTCTTCCAAACCCGAAACCACACCTCTTGGAACTTAAAGTCTTGGCTTGAAGCACCACATCAAAAGCCATAACATGCCGCAACCACCAAACTGCATTATCCATGCACTAGAGAAGTAAACGGTTGTCGAACGATCCCAAGGAAAGGGTCGGGGAAGAAGCTCAAAAAAACAGATGAGAAGGATAGAAGGAGGAATATGGTAGAGGAGGGATGGCCTTCACCGGCGATGGTCGTGGCCGGAGGAAACAACAATCACTAGTGGATGAGAAGAACTCAAAGGCGGCAAGTAGTAGAAGTGGTTTTTTTTTGGGGGGGGGGGGGGGGGGTGTGTTGAGAGGGAGCACGACTTTTATGTAACTCAAATTATCACTAAACATATAGATTTGTTTGAGCTTTTTTCAACACGTTCCGGGTGTAGTACAAAGAGTTTGTGTATCCGTTGGAGATGACGTTGAATCGTTTTCACACACCAACTCTAATTTGGGAAAATGTCGTAAGCCAAGTAATAAGGTCAGTTGTATCAATGACCGTTGACCTTGTAGACTACAGTATATTCATGCCCATCAAGAACTTAAATGAAAAGTGCCCATCGTTCAACACACAAATGTCGTTGTTCGAGAGAACGACACCAAAATAAGCATCCAGAATCTATAAATCACTGGACACCACAGCTCTGAATATTATGCTTGGACGACCCGAAGGATCTCCATGTCCCTATGTTCCTTATCACACGGTTGGGAAACTCTTTCACTACAATCAAGACTCTCAATCGTGCCTGGGAACCCAAGTTTGTATCCCGATTCCAGCAACTGGATCATGTCTTCGCATTAGGTTCTCTCTCGTACTCATCCATAAAAATTGAACAACGCATATTATAGTTCTTAAAATCATTCGCAATAATTCGTTCAATGAATCAACCGAACACCTGTACGCTAAGATTCGTATTGCTACAGTGCATTTTTATTACGCATATAAACTAGGCCAGCTGAAAGTGTTGTTCTTTTGGATGAACAAGTACGCATGCACCGAAATAGCTTCTATTACCCAAGTAAAAAAGAATTCGGCTCATCCAAATCTATGCCAAAAATATCGGGGTCGTAAATAAGATACTCAAAAAAATAATCACGCATTAGCCATTCGTGGTCCTCGGCACGACCTCGGTTCACCTCTCTTTAGGAAGATTCTCTGTTTTCTAACCTTCGGCTCAATTCCTCCCCCCTCTCGCCTCACTTATGCCTCCATTGCACAGATCCTAACTTGTAAATCATCCATAGCTT